>OZ010796.1:144130475-146710475 GCA_963932465.1 Maratus speciosus | reverse complement strand
TGGCCAATTAAAAATAAAATCGAAATGCAATGGAACTATATACGTTACTGTACTTTGACGTACACTCGTGGGAAAAAAAAAAAAGTAAACACCCCTACTAACTCCTCAACAAATTATCGTAGAAAAAAGTTACTGGTACCGAACGATTGGAAATAAAGTCTACTTTTAAATGCTGTATATAAAATTTGTTTAGGGGGCATCTACATATTAAAACGAACCATAACTTCGTTTTTTTTTCAATAGCAGTACACAATTCTGACAGCATAAATGAATTCTACACCCTTCAATTAGTCTAAAAACAAATTTTTATGCAATTCGTACTATAAGTTTCCGAGAAATTAATTATTTTAAAACGAGCGTATTTTAAGGGCTGTATCCAAATTGAAGTTCGGTACTCGATTGTTAACCCTTTCAGGGGCAGCAGAATTCTGTTCGTAAACTGATGAAATATTTGACTGACACAAGAATATTCAAACGAATTTCTTAGAAAATAAAAACCCGGTAAATTTCACTTTCATTACAAAAGCAAAATTTTATTAAAATATTCTTGGTGCCATTTGTCAGTTTTGGAATTAAAATTAGGTGGCTAGACCGTCTAGCCACCGCCCTTGAAAGGGTTAAACGAGAGAGCTCCCTTCTTGATCAAGGCACCTTAAGCAGTCAGTTAAGCCTGTTAGATTACAGGGCAGCATAAGAAATTTCAAAATATTTAATCACTTTTATCATAGACGGCCCCTTAAATCATCATTTTGCCGTTTTTTAAGCACAATTTGAAAACTACTTAAGAAAAATGTGAAACTTTGACTTTCCATAAAGCAGGATTTAATAAATCTGAATCCATCAAAAAAATTGTAGACTGCAATTCATAATTTTTTTTAATATTAATTTCATAATTCATATCAGAAAAAATTGCAAATTCAACGTATTTATCTTTGGGTATATTAGTATTATTGCTACACAAAAAATTAAAACATTAGGATCATAATTTCAGAAGTTATAAATAAAAATATGAAAATGTAATTTAACATTAGAAGCACTAAATTTTGAAAGTTTATAATTCAAAAGCTTATCATTCAAATGACTTGAAATTTTGTGTCTAGGCACAGTTTGAATCAAAGATTTGAAATATCTCGTTAAAATTGGGTATTGCCATTGAAAAAAATGAAGTTTGGATTCGTTTTAATATCTAGATGGCCCCTTAAGCAAATTTTATATATGTCATTTAAAAGCAGACTTTATTTCCAAGCGTTCGGTACCAGTAACTTTCATCTACGATAATTTGTTGAGGCGTTAGTAAGGGGTGTTTACTTTTTTTTCCCCCACGACTGTGTACATACCTTGGACAATGTCTTAACATAATTCTCACAACTCTTGAGACATATTCATCTTAACGAAATATCATAGTTTTTATCTCTATATCGCAGAACGATGCCGCCTTTGATGATACCCAAGTGGTAACAGAGTGTCTCACAAATTACAATATCGTTAACCTGGAATAGCTATTCCGTAAAAGAAGCTGTTAGATGCAAATGGGTTCCTTCTTCCACAGCACGTATCAATTGCCACCAGAGATGGAGGATTGTCGGCCACAGAACCGAAACTAAGATTTTTTTTCTGGGGCAACCATGAATTTTGGCGCCGCCCCCCACCCCGCATTCCCTTTCCAAAATAAATTTATAAACAGAAGTTTTCGCTCCATTGATATTTTTAAAATATGAAATAATTGCTAGAAATTATATTATTCTTAATATTTTTAGGTTTGTTTAGATTTCTTTACAAATTGAGCAGTTGGAATCATTTCGTTTATATGTATATATAATGCAAACCTTGTCATCACGATAACGCCTGAAATACTGAACCAATTTGAACCCAATTAGGACAGTAAATTGACTACCAGTATCTTGGGCGAGTTTCTTAATCAAGTATGTATCTGTTATAGTTCGTTTACAGGGACACACCAAAGCAAAATCTTGCAAAACGTAATCACGATAACGTCCGAAAATTCAAACCTAATTGGGTCAGTATATTGATATTGTAAAGTTTGGATGAATTCGCCAACCAAGTATTGTTTTGGCTTTCCCTACGTGGACACCTTATGGAAAAAATCTGAAATGCTGTACCAACTTTAACCTAATTAGGACTATAAATTGATCTACTAGTATATTGGATGAGTTACTTTATAAAGTATGTAGCTGTTATAGTTCGTTTACAGGGACACACCAAAGCAAAAAACATACAAAACGTAATCACGATAGCGTCCGAAAATTCAAAGCTAATTGGGATAGTATATTGATATTGTAAGCTTGGATGAATTCCCCAATCAAGTATAGTTTTGGCTTCCCTACGTGGACACCTAATGGTAAAATCTGAAATACTGAATCAACGTGAACCTAATTAGGACAGTAAACTCATCTTCCAGTATCTTAAAAGAGTTACTTAATCAAGTATGTATAGTTCGTTTACAGGGACATATACCATAGCAAAAAACGTGTAAAAAGTAATCACGATAAAGTCGAAAATTCAAACCTAATTGGGACAGTATATTAATATTGTGACTATCTTGAATGAATTCGCCAATCAAGTATTGTTTTGGTATCCCTATATGGTCACCTAATGGAAAAATCGTCCCTATTCAGAGTATAAAATCAAAGAATACACATTTGTACTTTGGGTTGTTCGATTGCATTATTTTTTTAACCCGAGTTCGTTATTTGTTTTTTGCACTGAAAGACGAATCAGTTCTTTTTTTTTTTTTTTTTTTTTTTTTTGCGCCCCATCTATTCTGGCTCCCGGGGTACGTGCTCCGCTTGCTATCCCCTTGTTTCGGCCCTGGTTGCTTACTGCATTTATAAGCAAGCAGGCAATTCAATCCTTCGATAAATTGTCAACTCAAGATTTTTCGCTATACAGCTTTACACAAATTTGGCATGGGGTGTCAGCTACTGGCACATTTTGATTTTTCAAAAATGATGAAATGATGATGCCTTCAAAAGAATAACAATTCTTCGCACGCGGTGGGTGTTAGGATTTTCAGGAACATTACCAAAACCCATTACCAAGCGTTTGTATTGCTGTCTCCTGTAACACTGCGTTTCTGATTTACCGATGGACCCAACTATTCGGCACAAAATCGCATTCTAGAGATCGTAGAACAGCTGCTTAGTATAAATTGCAAACGGAATTTACTTTCTGGGGATACCCCCTGTACATAACTGACCATTAATGCAATTTGTGATGGGAAAGGTGCGTTGAAATCTCCGTTTGTCCAAAGGCGCCCAGAATGTTATAATATAGCCCTGAATATAAATTCACAAGTTAATAATAATATGTAAACCAAATCCACCTACCTGGAAGTGGATGAGACTGCAGCATCGAATTAAGTCTTTCTACTACTGTATCCAAAGTTTCGTATTTGGGGCCACTGATTATTCCTGCTTCTTTCAGTTGATGAGGAACCATATTGAAGTAGCCTAATTGTTGCGCGCTTTCATTTCCATCCTCTTTTTCTGTTATCCAAAGCCTAAAAGTTTCTAAATTGACAGTTACCTCAAATCTAGCATGCATCATTACAGATATTTATTAAAAGTTGGAAAAGTTAGTTAAATGAGTTTGCGTTTATCGACTGCGAGGCGGCAGCACAGACAACCGCTTCATCGAGTTCACGGCTGAAATTACAGAATTAGTTAAAACTCGATTTTCATATAAAAACGCAATCGGTCTGCCAAGTCATATCTTGGTGGAAAACACCTGAAAACCCGATTTCAGCGGTCTACTCGTAAGTTTAATATTGTGTTTTCCTGCTCCCAGTCCTCCATGTTTTCATACCTTTGGGTGCAGGAAAACACAATGGTAAACCTACGAGTCATCAGCTAAAATTGGGTTTTCAGGTGTTTTCCACCAAGATATGAATTGGCAGACCGATTACGTTTTAATATGCTAATCGAATTTTAACTAATTCTGGAATTTCAGCCGTGAACTCGATAAGGTGACTGTCTGTGCTGCCACCTTCCGGTCTATTAGTGAAGTACCAAGTAAGTGTCCATCCATAGAAAATGCTGGAATTTATCATTTTTTAATTTGCAGTAAAAGTTAATTGTTATCAGTAAATGAATTGTTATCAACACATTCTTGCACAAAACGGAAAAGAAAGGAAAAAGATGAAGATAACTTCAATTAAAATTATTTAAAATAAATAAGCAAATAAACGGAAAAACGAAAAAGAAAAGGAAAGTATCGTTTTAATTCGTAGAAAGTCCATTATAATTGCATATGATTTATTCTGTCAAATAGTGGCCATCTAGTACATATTAAAATTAAATCCAACATTCAAAGTTGAAAAGCAACACTATATTTTATTGCATATTTAAGTTCCGCATGCTAAAAATACACGAAAATACAAAACTTTCTTCAATTTTGAATATTGAGTATAGGAGGTATAAAATTACTACAAAAATGAACCAACCAATGAAACAAAAAGAGTCCGTTATTTAAACACAACTCGAACAATATTTTCCGTATTTATTACATTTTGTTTCATGCGATTTGTAAAAGCTCATACATAACGCACGTGCATATTTTGAAATGTACTGTTTCCGAAACATTATTTTTTTGTTAATAATGTTATTCTTAAAATTTCATAAATATAAACATACTTTTTTGTAACTATTACAATTCGAATGGTCAAAAACCCTCAAAATAAATTTGCGTTAACTTTTGGGTATTGGTTGTTGAATTATAAGTAAAATAAGTAAACTCAGCAACTTTGAAGAATCATATTTATGCAGGGCCGAAACTAGGGGGGGGGGGGGGCAGAGGGGGCAAGTGCCCCGGGCGCCGCTTTAACAGGAGGTGAAGGGGGCGCCAGAATGAAGATTTTGTTTGACGTTTGATACAAGAATGTATATATATATACGAAATTTGTACAAAAATGTCTCGCAGCCGGAAAATTTAAAGGAAAACTTAATCAAATGCATTACACTTTACAAATAGATAAAAAGATTCATCTACAATACAAAATTGCAAATGAATAAGAAAAAAGGCTTTTTTCATTCTCCCATTCCAAAAGTATCATGACTATGCCTTTCATCTTCACCTTTGCTTTCTATCTTTCACTTCCTGTGTAGGAAAATCACTACCATTTTTCAAGGTCAATCTCTATTGTCGGACACTGTCCACTACTGATAACTAACAAGTGCGAAGCGACACCTCACAGTCTGAGTTTTCTATTAGATAAAAAAATTCAATGAAAGCTGTTTGTTGTTTTTCCGCTAAGCAGCGTTGAGTTTCTTTTTTTTTTTTGTTTTTTTTTGTTTGTTTTTTTTTGTTTTTTGTTTCCGTCTTGCTATGGGCGATGGCTGCCCGGACAATAAAAACGAACAGGAGGGGAAATGCACAAAGTAAAATTCTTAGTAAAACCGTTTTTTGTTTAAGAGTACAGCATTTGTAGTGGGACGGTAAAAAATCTTGCACAGGACATCACGTCATATCTAAAAAAGCAAAGCCCCCCGCCTTTATCGCCCAAAATGATTTTTTTTTCTCGTCTTTCTGGCATTTCTAGGCTTTTTGCCACCCTGCAGTGGCGTATCTAGACTCATCATTTGTGAGGGGGCTAGGTGTAGTAAAAGTTTCTAAGAGGGAATCACAAGAATCGGGAAAAATTCCGCTTTAAACATTTTTTATCATAGCAGGTAACACATCTATTACACAATAAACCTACTATGATGAAAAAATACAAACGTACAGCAAGATGTTGACCTCATTTAGGCCTATCCCAAAAAAAAAAAAAAAAAAAAAAAAAAAAATCCTTTTAATTCCGTTTTCAAGGTTTTAATGAATCAATGTTTGGCAAAGCTGATTACGTAGTTCAGTTTTATATATTTTAAATTTAATAATAAGTTGTCTATTAGATACTTAGTAAAATTGTTTCTGTAAATTTACTTTGTAGTGGAGGGGGGGGGGGCGCCAAAATCCATGCTTGCCCCGGGCGCCATAAAGGCTAGTTTCGGCCCTGTATTTTTATGATCAGTGGTTCTCAACCGGTGTGAAGTGAAAATTGCCAAACGAGTGCTATGAACGCTGTACGAATAAACAGAACAATCATAACCGTTATAATATTCTATATTACACTATTTATTTACTAATGAAGTTTAATTTGATAAAGTTGCATTCAGTGGTCGTAAAAACTACTTTATTTTTGTAGCGAACTACAACTTACAACTACTGTATCAAAAATGCAGTTAACTACAACTACAATAACAACTACTTCTTTTAAAAAGTAGCAACAACTAACTACTTTTCAAAAATTATCGATACTTTGCTACTTTCAGATTTTGTCAAAGGATTCAATCTGCACTAGAAATGGAAGTTAAGGATTGAGTAATACAGTGGCCCCCAGTTATATCTCGTTTTGCTGAATATACAATCAAATAAATGCGATAAAACCGAGGACATTAAAAATTAAGAAAATAACATCCAAAAAATGTTTTGTGTTATTCTCTAAAATGTTAGCTAAAGCATATATTACTCGTCATATGTCGGCCAGGGCAATTCAATAATAATTTTCTTTATTTTAACATAAAGAAATAATAAATCTGTAACTAAAGCAATTTCAAAAGAAGAAACGCGGCATTAAAATCTGAAGATCTAATAAAGAGTATGTAGACAAGTATTTCCAGCAAGAAAATTTATTTATTTGATTTGATGACAATGCGACCGTAGTAGAGGAGGGTCCCTGACATGTTTATCACCCCCCTTGGGGAGAATTTCTTTTGTTGATTTGGTGCGCTTTGTTTCGAAACCTATGAAGAGCAATAAAGAACGTCAAAACTGACCATAAGTGTTTGAAAAAGAAAGTCCAAACGACTCTTGTCGAAGTATTTGGTCTATACGCAGGCTTATCCTGCAACTTACATGGCAGAAATTCTGACATGCGTACTTGTTCTCTTTTTTGTTTTATTTCGTTTTACATACTGCTTGGACAAAAGATAAAAAGCCGCGCGAAAGAAGATTTGATTTTGAGCTAATTCAGTTCAAATAGCTTTTAAATAAATTGGAGTAAAAAATATTTTTTTCAAAATAGAAATGTATAATTCATATGGCTATGAGTACTCATTATTGTAACACTGTATATCCACATATTAATAAAAATACACATAAAAAATGAAATGATCTATCTTAATTTTCAAGAACTCTTTTCTCTTAGATTTTGCATATTTCTCACTGAAACCAAATGAATTTTTCTTATTAAATAAATTATTGAAAATTTCTTTATCTGCAAAATAAATTAAAGAATAGAATATAAAAATACCTATTTTTAAAAGTTCTATTTAAAAAAATTCTCGGATATTTTATAATTCCACCCATTTTTAATTACCAATTTATTACGATTTGGTGTCGAAATATATGGTTCTTTTAATTAATTTTCATATATTTTATTATGCACTGTAATATGATATTATTAATTTTAATGACGAAAATCCAAGATGTATTTTATAAAAATGTAAAGTCGGCCAAAAAAAAAAGAAAAAAATAATAGGGCCTGCACACCCTGCTCATTTTACTCTTCAAATTGTATCAGAAAGAAACGAAAATAGCCAATCGACTGGGAAATAGGTCTTCTTTCAATTTATGTTTTATAAAAAGCTTAATGATCGTCTTCCTGCTAAAACTGCACAGAGCTCTGAAATTTTCAATAAAAACACCTAATTTTGACATAATATTTGACTTCTTCAGTAAATTTTAAGAAAGGTGAACGTTGCAAAAGAGCCAAATATAATGTGAAAATTTGTTGTCCATATTGAAAATTTCAGAATTTGGTACAACTTCAGTACGAAGACGACCCCCTAAGCTTATGTTTTTTAAAGCATATGCCCTACAATGGTATCCCAGAGATGTAAATCAACCAAGAAGACCACCTCAGGTAAGATGGAGCGATGAAATCAGAAAAATAGCTGGAGTTAATTGGATGACCAAGGAACTAGAATGGAAACAATGAAAAAATCTGGGGAAGACCAGTGGATTGAAAACTGTTGATGATGTTTTGGAAAAGAAAATGCAAAAATTAAACACTAACATTGGAGAGTGAAAATGCAAAATAAGAAACTATGAATATGTTATGCCTTCATCAGAGGAGATTCATAAGGATAATTAATAGTAAAGATATCTTATTTAATCCAATATTGTCAGCATTAAGTCAAAAAATAATAATATTAAGCTCCTTATATCATATAAAATAAACTTTAGGATAATTGACATAAATTAAGATATTCAAAAAAATGAATTAAAATACAACTGTAATGGACAAAAAATTTAATAAGTAATAGACACAACTCATCAGGAAATTTAAATAAATATGGATGCTACAAGATGCTAAATGTAGGGCCATGCGAGAAAAAATAGCTAATCTATGTATTTGGTCATTACTTTCTATCGTCGATTTTATCTTTTGATTTAATTGTCAATTTACCTACAAAAAGTCTTATTATATGTATATAATTTATAGTTCATTTATTAACTTTATTTTGTTTCGATATCAAACGAAGAAGGTAAAAACCAAATTTTTAAGTAGAATTTTTTGCTTTAAAAAACATTTAATATTGTTTTTTTACGTCTAAATTTCAAATTATATTACGCCTGTTCCGATCCAGCACATTTTACGATGCTTAAAATATCCATATTGGATATTACCAATATTCGAATATTAGTAAATCTCCAAATGTGGATCACAGAAGAAAATGAATCAATATCTGTGTCAAATAAATGAAAAAATGAGATCAGTTGTGTGGAATCTAAATCTTTACGAATGAATAGAAAAAGCAAGTTTGTAAATTTGCTTCAAAATATATAAAATATGTTATTTTAATTTAGGAACAGCCTAAACAACTATAAAATGGATCCATTTTGTTTTTGTACCTCTATAACTTATGCATTGTAAATTGTAAATATATTTTCTGCATTAAAACACAACAAAGGTAAGAAGCCTTTTGATACGTACCTTAGACCTCTGAGAAAATAACGCGTTTCTCCGTCGTGCTCAACGTACCTGCTTGTCATTTTAGAAATATCTAATTTATGATTCCTTAAGTTAAAGTCGACACTTTCGCAATTGACGATTTTCCATTTCCTGTGTATTCTCAAAAATTCATTGGCACGTTGAACCAGTATTCTGAAAAAAAAAAAAAAAAAAAAAAAGCATTTAGAGCCACCGATGACACATTAACTATGCCCCCCCCCCCCCCCGCTCCTCCTAAAAATACTTAATGATCAGGCACAACTTAAAAAACTTTATGCTAACTATGACATTCTCCATAGTCATTATTCATTTATTCAATATAAATTCCTCTCCTGATTGCCTGTGGTGGACATGTCATGGGTCCACGTAATGTATAGATAAGTGTCATCGAAATTGTTTTCTATTTTAGAATCTAATATCTTAAACAAAAATTGAATTTATAAGGTACATAAAGCCTTATAATCTTATAATAATTGTTATAGAAATGTGAAAATCTTTAGAAGTATCGAGAGTAAGTAGATAATGTAAATACTATATACTGCAGTGTCTATAATATGTAATTATCATTTAGAATTATTGTAATGTACATAACTTGAAAATGCATAAATCATAATGTAATACATTTTTAGGCTCGCCCTGAAACAATAGGGTAACCTATTGTGATTGGTAGTGTAATATCACCTACTGAAATAGTAATAAATTTTCACCGGGGCCCCGACACCAGCCTCTCGTGGTCTCGTGCTCTCTTCGGGGAGTCTGGCGGGTCGGTCGGGGGTCTTCTTTCCCGAGGGCTGGAGGTTCTGGGCTTGTTTCTTGGGTTGGGGGTTTTGCAGGTAGTAGAACATTTTCCTGCATTGGGCTTGGGGTTCGCCTAACCATATGCCACAAAGCGGATTCCAGATAGGAAACAATTATGTCATTATAGGATCCCTCAATGGAATTTTATAATTAAAATTTTGATTCTATACTAAAGGGAATGATGTTTTACATTTTTGTACCAGCAGTTTTTGAAAGCGATGCGCCAATTCATAAAATAGGTTCACCCGTCGTCATTACTCTCGAATCAATCACAATAAAATCGGAACGAAAACGTCATTGGATTTGAAATAACACCTTAGTATTCCAAAACACTGTAAAACATACTAAGAGGAAATACGAAGGGACCGAATCCCGTTTTAAACACGTTTCTAAAAAATAAGTTGATATCCTTATGAATGTACAGTCGTGGAAAAAAAAAAGTAAACACCCCCTACTAACTCCTCAACAAATCATTGTAGAAGAAAGTTACTGGTACCGAACGATTGGAAATAAAGTCTACTTTTAAATGATGTATATAAAATTTTCTTAGGGGGTCATCTACATATTAAAATGAATCCAAACTTCATTTTTTTCAATGGCAATACCCAATTTTAACGAGATATTTCAAATCTTCGGTTCAAACTATGCCTAAACACCAAATTTCAAGTCATTTGAATGATAAGTTTTTGAATTATAAACATTCAAAATTTATTGCTTCTAATGTTAAATTACATTTTCATATTTTTATTTATATCTCCCGAAATTATGCTCCTAATGTGCTAATTTTTTTTGTAGTAATAGTACTAATATACCCAAACATAAATAAGCTGAATTTGCAATTTTTATAATTTTATGATATGAATTATGAATTATGAAATTAATATTCGAAAAAATTATCAATTGCAACCTACAATTTTTTTGGTGGATTTAGATTTATTAAGTCTTGCTTTATGGAAATTCAAAAATTTCACATTTTTCTTTCAAGTAGTTTTCAAATTATGCTTAAAAAACGGCAAAATGATGGTTTAAGGGGCCGTCTATGATGGAAGTGAGTAGGCATTTTGAAATTTATTCTGCTGTACTGTAATCAAACAGGTTTCATTGACGCTTAAACGTGCCTTGATCAAGAAGGCGGCTCTCTCGGTTAACAATCCAGTACGGAACTTCAATTTGGATACAGCCCTTAAAATACGCTCGTTTTAAAATAATTAATTTCTCGGAAACTTATGGTACGAATTGCATAAAAATTCGTTTTTAGGCGAATTGAAGGGTGTAGAGTTCATTTATGCTGTCAGAATTGGGTACTGCTATTGAAAAAAATAAAGTTATGGTTCGTTTTAATATGTAGATGGCCCCCTAAGCCAATTTTATATACATCATTTAAAAGTAGACTTTATTTCCAATCGTTCGGTACCAGTAACTTTCTTCTACGATAATTTGTTGAGGAGTTAGAAGGGGGTGTTTACTTTTTTTTCCCACGACTGTATAATTTCCTTTTCGAAGAACCATATATAATTTTATTTCTATTAATGAAGAATTCCGTTATAGACAGGTTCCGTTATGATAGTTTTTATTGTGTTAATGTTTCGTTTAGCGTAAGTGGTCATTTATCTATATATTTTGGTATCACTCTTACAGTTTCCAAAAGCTATGTCTCAATTTTTAATTGTATTAGATGTATAAAAACGTTCTAATCCAGGGATGACGAACCTATGGCACGCGTGCCGAACTTGGCACCCAAGAAAACTTGTCTGGCACGCGAAAAAATTTATAGATTATATTCAGTTTACGGAGAATAATCCATTTTATGTTTTTCTACAACAAGTATAGTTTTTTGTAATAGATATACAGGGTGTCCACTCTCAACGGTATCCAATGGCTAATTCCTAAACCGTTAGCGATAGACATATAGTTCTAATTGCAAAAATGTTTAAAATGAGATAAAGAAGTATTTTAAAAGCGATTTGGGTCAATAAAAACATTTCTTAAAAAATTACGAAATTTAAATTTTTATACGGTCCCCCGGTCCTATAAGTTATATCTAGTAAATTTTTCCTATTACACTGACAAGTAATACAAAAAAAGTCCCGTTCATATAACACTAAAATTGACCGAGTTATGAAACTTTAAAAATGCATGACTTATACCACCTTTCTACATCTGAACACAAATCAGTTCGGCCATGCTTTGAGGTGTCATATGCCAAGTGCTTAAAGTATTCGAAGAACTTATTTCATGTGTATCTGGGCTTTGAAAAGAAATCGCACAAGTCTTACGATTGGGTTAACTTTTATTATGTTTCAGATTGGCTAAAATAATTCTATTTTAGCATATGCTTTATTTTCTAACGATTTGAGACTGTTTCTTTTCATATTTCTTTTAACAAAAATTATGTCATTTTTATAAGTTTTTATTTAACTTCAACGATCGTATGTATGTTTTTCCAGTTCAAAATTTGTACTCGAACTTTAACTCACTTTCAAATATTCGATCGAGGTTAAATTTTACATACTGAAGTAAATCCGATGACAATCTAATATTATTATTGTCGGTGGTTACCATTTATACTTATTTTACAGGATAACACAAAAAATTTCAGATAGATAACCGCCAAGAAATTTAAGAAATAGTTTTAGATTAGATAACACAAGACTGCGATAGTTGTGTTTTTTAACTTTTATGTATTTTTTAGCAGTGAATCCAAAAATTACCTTAATTTTTAACCATCATGTCAGGATTTTTCGCAAATCATAAATTGTCAAAGTTAAAAAATAACAAAAATCGGATACTATAAAGTAGAAGAGATGGTTGTGTTTTTAACTTTTGATAATTGATTTTTACGTACTTTTTAGCACTGAATCTGAAAATGACCTTCATTTTTAACCATCACGTTAGAATTTTTTTGCAAATCGTAAATGCGTAAGTTAAAATATAGCGAAAATCTCATACTATAAAACATACGTAAAACTTTATTTTATTTTATTTTATTTTATTCAATAATTTATTTGATATTTTTGCTTATCCTGGGATTCTTACAGCTAAACAGCTGATTGGTCCGAGGAGATGGGGGAGGAGATTCAATTTTAACTTTGAACTTTTTAACTTTGAAATTTGGAATTTGCGAAAAATCCTGATGCGATGGTTAAAAATGAAGGACAATTTCGGATTCAGCGGTACAGAATACATAAGATTCAATGAGAATCAATTATCAAAAGCTAAAAAATATGACATAACCCAACTTTTGCAGGCTAGTGCAATCTAATAATATTTTAAAATGCGTGTCATTAAAAAATGTGCTCCAACTTTAAACAGCTATTATTCGATCAATTTTAATCGTAGAGTAACGGGACTTTTTTTTGTCTGACCTGTCAGTGTAACGGGAAAATTTTACTAAATATAACTTATAGGACCAAGGACCGTATGAAAATTTAAATTTCGTAATTTTTTAATAAATGTTTTTATTGACCCAATTCGCTTTTAATATACTTCTTTACCTCATTTAAAACATTTTTGTAATTGGAACTATACTAGTGGTTTAGGAATTAGTCATTGGACAAAGTTGAGAGTGGACACCCTGTATAATTAACTTTAAAATAATCCGTTATTACTTTTAAATGATAGCACCCTATAGCGCCATTTTTTTCGCCAAACCATTCAACATATAATGTTTTCCAAATAATTTTTCTTCTCTATCAAATTTCAAAGGTTTTATTTTTTAAAATCCATTTTAAGAGATAGTTTGCATAGCAATATACCTAATTCACACGCTTCTACTTCAGATTAGGTTTTGTTTTATTTAGGTTTCGGTTTTAAATTATTTTGTGTTTTAAAATATTTAGGTTTTAATTTTGAGAAAATTGAATATTAACTGTTAGTGTAAATAATTCTGTATCTATTTAACCTGCTTCTACTTTACGAACTAAAACTGATCTCATTCGGAAGTATACATAAAGAGAAAAACTCATCTATAGATTAATAAAACGAAGTTCGATGCGACATGGCTATATTATTGAGTAAATGAAGAATAATAAATATGTTAGGAATCGAATTTAGTATAAGTGTAATAATAAAAATTAAATTTGAAAAATCAAAAAACCCCACTGCGTAAAAAGCGAACTAATTAATTATTTCTCATCAACGTGAAACTATTTTTTTATATTACTTATCTATTTTTTTTTTATATTTACTTGTATTCATGACTTTTAAGTTGCGTTTAATTGTTAGTTCCTAATTATTATAAACACTGTTTTGATGAGGTCTATAGATGTCTATGAAGGTTAGAATTGCAGTAAAGATAGAGATACTATCTACACAACTTCCAGGTTGTGTATTATTTAAACGGAGCTTCTGAGTGTAAAATAGTCAATGAAACATCGTCTTCATTTTGAAAGACCTATCCGATGATATGCCAATCAATATGGTGCTTAAAATTTTTTTTCGGCTTACCACCATTTTGTATTTTACGGTCGCCATTTTGAATTTATAAAAACAAAACCCAGCATATAACCATCGGACGGTTAAGACAAATCGATAGAGACCTCATTCATTAAAATCCATCCATCCGTTGGGATGTTTCGAGGGTATAAAGAAATCCACATACCCAGATACGCGTGAAACACATAACCCTTCTTGGCAGTCGGGTAAAAATATTTAAGTAAAAATTCTATAAAAATTAGTTATTGGATTTTATCTAAGTTAAAATGTTTCTAGCACTTTAGAAAGTTGGTACATAATACTTTTGAAATTTTTGGCACGCACGAGCAAAAAGGTTCGCCATCCCTGCTAATCGTTTTCGATAGAGAACAATATCTAAATAAGATTTAGGCAAAAGTCACTATTTCTTGTACAAGAGAACACAGCTGATCTTACTTTACAAACAGATTACGTGCGCAAGACATTGAGTTTGAATATATACACTATATGGCCAACCAAAAGTCACCGGACACTTTCGATTTCTGACTTATTTCGAGAAAGTATTCCACGCATTCATCTGGAACTTTAGCAATATAAATAGCAAATTTGATCTCATATTTTTTAGCGAAGTTTTGATCACGAGGGCAATTAGAGGTCAACAGCAAAATGGATAAAAATAATATTTGGGATCATCCTGTAAAATAAAATGCTCGAAATGATCGGCAGATGTAGCATCTACATTACATGGATTTTGCAAAATATGTGTGTATAAGAATAGCACGTATATATGTATAGAGACCTAAATGTTTCTTTGAAATTTTTCAATAAATTTCCTAATGTTTTTGATTATATTATAGAAGATTTTTAACCGCATTTAATGCCACTTCCAGGAAACTTGGAAAAGTACGGTAGAAACAATATCCTGCAATTATAATAATAATATGCTAAATATTTAAGGAAACATGAGCATTTCTATGCAATAACTTTTCACTGCGCATGCGCAAATGATAAAATTTGAATGATAGAAAATCCCATCGACGTCACAGCATTGGAGGTCTGTTTCATTATACGAGAAGTGATAGCAGGAAAAGGCGACACGTTTTGAACTTGAGCACTGCCCCCCCCCCCCCCCCCGCGCTGTAGAGGGGGCAGTGACTAGAGTCGTTCGAAAATTTTCATCGCATTTTGGTGCCTGTTTTTTTTTTTTTTTTTTTTTTTTCAGAGTCAAGGGCATATCGGTATAGTACACGCTGATTCATTAGATAACTTCATTCGGTCCACTTAACTAAATACAGGGCCCGGCTAGCAAGTTTGTGTGCCCAAGGCACTCTCAATTTTTCTTGCCCTTTAGATTGGTTGATTTACTGATACTAGTTTACTGATTACTGATACTATATTACTGATACTAGTCTGATTTTTTTTTCAGAGTCAAGGGCATATCGGTATAGTACACGCTGGTTCATTAGATAGGTTCATTCGGTCCAGTTAACTAAATCCAGGGCCCGGCTAGCAAGTTTGTGTGCCCAGGGCACTCTCAATTTTTCTTGCCCTTTAGATTGGTTAATTTACTGATACTAGTTTTTTATTTTATTTTATTTTTTTTTTATTTATTTTTTTTTTTTACATATTACACACTTAATTCGAAAAGTGTCAGCTCAAAAAATTAAGTTTCCAGGAAAATTGAAAAACGGAATCCTGGTCCGTCCTGGAACAGTCCTGGAACAGTCCTGGATTAAAAATAAAACATTTTTTCTATTATTTATTGAAATGTGCTTTTAACCATATATTGAGATATATTTTTGTCATCTTATCGTATTAATATCTCAAATATGACATTATTTTCACAATTATGGTTTTTTAATGGAAATTTAGATGAAATTATGAAAAATTCTGTACCCCTCTGCCTGTGCCAAGGGCACACTGCTCCCACGGACCTGTCCATTTGCCTGTGCGATAGTCAGACCTTGGTTACTCTCAAAACATTCCAAAACTTTCTACAGCTATGGGCCTCTCGGATGACTTTAGAATTATTGAGGAGGAAGTCCACTATAACAGTATTCATCTCACATGAATCATGTGAATCATGTGAATACACTGGGTGGGATAGCATATCCACAATCACGTTTGCTTTACCTGATTCTTTCTTTATAGGTGACATTCGATAGGGCGGACTACTGGATGGGCCCCAGTTGGAATATGATGTTCGATAAAGGGAGTGGGCTCTCGCTCTCCCCCTGGTTTGAACACATCTTCATCTTCATATTCTTGTAACAATTCGCTTAATTCTGCCCTTTGGTCTTCAGGTAGATGATTCCCTTCTTCTTTACGTAATACACATGAATTAAACAGGTTCGGCAGGTTCTGCGGAAGCAATGGGTCATTATCAGAAAGAAGATGAAATACTTGATGAGGAGGAGAAGTGTCGTGAAAATACCACTACCGGTCTTTACATCAAGGACAATTCCTGCTTGTTGCAAAAAGTCTATTTCTAGCAAAGTACGATTTCTTTTAACTTTGGGTGAAACAATTAATTCAATTTTAAGAGATTCTCCTTTACTTGGATAGTTACTTCAGGGCATAAAACTTCACCATTAAGTTTGCTTCCATTAGCTAGAGTCATTGTTATTATTTTGGGCTAAAAATCAACTCCTTGACCTCTTAATAAGTTAAACAGTTTTTCCAGCAATTGAATTACTTGCCCCTGTATTAGTACACGCTGTGCCATAAAATCCATTTATGTAGACATCTAGACTGGCAAGGCGGGAAGAGGCTGATACAAAAGTATACCAGAGAAACTCCAACTTGGTACCCATTGTAGGTTCTCTAAAATATACAGGAGGTCAATGCTATTAAACTCTAGATCCTGTTTTGAGAGCAGGGCGTAATCAGCGAGTCGTGTCAAGGGGTGGGGGGGGGGGGGGCTCTGAAAAATTCTGGGAGGTCTAACATCTTTTAACAATTCTTATGCAAATCAAATATACAGTAAAACCTGTGAAAACAGTCCTGTCTACAAAGGAATCCACCTATAATATAACTTGTCTATAAAGAAACCGTCTATAACATAACCTGTCTGTAACAAAGTTATTAAACGGAAAAAACTTCATGATCCGGGGAAAATAATATAAAGCAATTAGGGGTTATGTACCTGCTGAGAAGAAAAGCTATTTAAAATAGAATTTTCTTCCATCCCGTGGGATTTTGTCTGTGTAAATCTTGCTGTATTTAATGCAAAACATAGATTCCATCCAACATCTCATTAAAAAAAACTTCAAATTTTAATAAAGAAAAATCATGCATTGCACATTCGTCAGCGTATATTTTCCAATTCTCATAGTCTATATTTGTTCTCACTTTATTGAGCATATTTTGAAAAATGTAGTTATTAAAAATATTTCTTTTTAAATTTTCAATTGATATAAGTAAAAAGTTATTCATTGGTGTTAAAACAGGTTTTAAAAAACTGATTATTTAACAAAAGTAAAATGAAGAAAAATCATGCATTGAACTTTGATTTAGCTTGTACTTTGCAATTTAATATATTAATATATTAATCCTGCTATTAATCCCAGTTCATTCAGTTCTTTCGGAGATATTGTAAAAATAGCAAGCAAACATAATTTCGATTACATAATATTCCCGTAAAGTATCGATAGTAACTTTCTAAATATCTTTTAAATTTTAATTAAAATGCAGAAGGTTGTTCACACATTTTTCTAACGATTTCTGTCATTTAAATTTAAATGAAAAAAAATTAACCTATATGGCATCCATTTGGAATAGCATTTAATTATAGCCTGCATCATTAAACATATTCTTTGCTTTAAGGGGAAAAGGTACCTTTAAAATCATTTTTTTTACTTTTTGTAAATTTCGCTTTTAATATTATTCAAGGGTACATTATATGCATTATGGAATACATTTATGATAAAAAAAAATTTTTAAAAAATTGTGGAAAAAAAAGGAATTTTCCGTAATATTTTAGATGTTACGGAGAACTTTCAAAATGTCCCCTGCGCATTCCATATCAATGAAAATCCCCAATATTTTAATACAAGTTTGGTTTATAAATAAAACTGTGCATCGGATTTTATATATTTGAATATAAAGGTAAGAAAAAACAATATTTTCTAAATTTTTTGAAATTTTGAGCAGCAAAAATGCTCAAAATTTCAAAAAAATTTAGAAAATATTTTCTTTTATCTTTACATTCAAATATATAAAAATCGATGCGCAGTTTTATTTATATATATATAAACCAAACTTGTATAAAAAGTATTGTGGATTTTCATTGATATGGAATACGCTGGACATTTTGAAAAGTTCTTCGTAGCACCTAAAATATTACGGAAAATTCCTTTCTTTTCCCTCAATTTTTTATTTATTTATTTTATTTATTTTATTTTTTTTTTTTTTGTGATAAATGTATGCCGTAATGCATGTAATGTACCCTTGAATAATATTCAAAGTGAAATTTACAAAAAAAAAAAAAAAAAAAATTATTTTAAAGGTCCCTTGTTCCCTTAAAATGTCATTGGAAAATAAACAATGGATGGTAAGCTATGTATTTGCGCTTTATGAATAGAAATGCATACTCTTATTTTATTATTAAAAAAAGTGTGAAAAGCATGGTTTTGAGATTTCTACACATAAAATAAGTGAAATAATAATAAAAAAAAAGAAACGCGAATATTTACATTTTACAGGGAAAAGGTAAAAAGTGCATGCCCAACAAAGGTATTTTCACCGGTTATTATATTTAAAGTTAAAGGTTATTATATTTACCTCATGTTTTAAAAGAAAATCCAATCTTACAAGGAACAATAGCAGAATCTTTAAATGACTTTTAAAAAAGTCCTTCCGGCCAGTGCCGGGAGGAAGAGATAGCTTTCATATTCCTTATTTTTTAAAAGCCAGCTTATATTATTCAAACACACGGAGCTCAAATTAGTGGAACACGATTATAGAAGATTAAATACTAATTTTTGTCAATATTGGATATGAATGAGAATTTCGCCAAATTAGTCAGCGTTATCAAAGCTGGTTTTATTAAAAAGATTTATATTTTGTCGCCAAATTCGGTGACATCCCGAATTATATTAATAATTATATTAACCCGAATTATCGGTGATAGCCCGCTATTTTAAAACAACATAATGAGTGCAACAAAGCTCACCAATGAACTTGGTCGAGACCTTAGTAATTCCTGTGCACATGCTTACTCATATCTAAATCGGTTGATATATACGAGTGCTGTTGCAGGCAAAAAATCAGATTTTTCAAAATGTCACACACATTCGAAATTCAAACTGCTATATCTCGGCCTTTTTTTTTAGATAAAGGCAAAACAAAAATGATCCGGAATCTTTATAACAAGCTGAAACACATAAGTAAAAAATCTTTTTCAATTTCTAATTTTTTTGTACCTCCTTTTAAATTAAATATTTTTAAATTTTTAAATGGTCGCCATTTTGAAACAAGATGGCGGATGAAGTTAGCCAACGAACTTGGCCGGGAGATTTCTATGTACTATGCACATGCCTTGTCACATCCTAATCGGTTCATAAATACGCGTGTTATCGCGTGACAAAAATCAGATCGTTTCAAAATGTCAGCCATGCCAGAAATTCAAAGTGCTATAACTCAGCCATTTTTTAAGACATAGACGAAACGAAAAATGCTCCAGAATCTTTGTATCAAGGTCAAATACATAAGAAAAAAATCTTTTTCAATTTCTAATTTTTTTTAACCCCATTTTAAATTAAAATAGAAAAAAAATTAATGGCCGCCATTTTGAAACAAGATGGCGGATGATGTTGGCCAACGTACTCGGTCGAGACATTGGTATGTACTATGTACAATCCAAATCCGTTCATAAATACGCGTGTTATCGCGTGACAAATATCAGATCGTTTCAAAATGTCAGCCACACTAGAATTTCAAAGTGCTATAACTCAGCCATTTTTTTAAGATATAGACGAAACAAAAAATGCTCCAGAATCTTTGTATCAAGCCAAAACACATAAGAAAAAAAATCTTTTTCAATGTTTAATTTTTTTATGCCTCATTTTAAATTTTATTTTTTTTTTAATTTTTTAAATGGCCGCCATTTTGAAACAAGATGGCGGATGAAGCTGGCCAACGAACTCGGTCGAGACATTGCTATGTACTATGCACATGCCTTGTCACATCCAAATCGGTTCATAAAAACGCATATTATCGCGTGACAAAAATCAGATCGTTTCAAAATGTCAGCCATGCTAGGAATTCAAAGTGCTATAACTCAGCCATTTTTTAAGACATAGACGAAACAAAAAATGCTCCGGAATCTTTGTATCAAGCTCAAACACATAAAGAAAAATTCTTTTTCAATTTCTGATTATTTTGTACCTCACTTTTAAATTTTATTTTTTTTTTAATTTTTAAATGGCCGCCATTTTGAAACAAGATGTTCGGATGAGGCTGGCCAATGAACTCGGTCGAGACATTGGTATGTACTATGTACACACCAAGTTATATCCAAATCCGTTCATAAATACGCGTATTCTCGCGTGACAAATATCAGATCGTTTCAAAATGTCAGCCACACTAGAATTTCAAAGTGCTATATAACTCAACCGTTTTTTAAGATATAGACGAAACAAAAAATGCTCCGGAATCTTTGTATCAAGCTCAAACACATAAAGAAAAATTCTTTTTCAATTTCTGATTATTTTGTACCTCACTTTTAAATTTTTTTTTATTTTTAAATTTTTAAATGGCCGCCATTTTGAAACAAGATGTTCGGATAAGGCTGGCCAATGAACTCGGTCGAGACATTCCTATGTACTATGCACATTCCTTGTCACATACAAATCGGTTCATAAATACGTGTATTATCGCGTGACAAAAATCAGATCGTTTCAAAATGTCAGCCATGCTAGAAATTCAAAGTGCTATAACTCAGCCATTTTTTAAGATATAGACGAAACTAAAAATGCTCCAGAATCTTTGTATCAAGCTCAAACGCATAAGAAAAAAATATTTTTCAATGTCTAATTTTTTGTGCCTCATTTTAAATTTAATTTTTTTTTTAATTTTTTTAAATAGCCGCCATTTTGAAACAAGATGGCGGATGAAGCCGGCCAACGAACTCGGTCGAGACATTGCTATGTACTATGCACATTCCTTGTCACATCCAAATCGGTTCATAAATACGTGTATTATCGCGTGACAAAATTCAGATCGTTTCAAAATGTCAACCATGCTAGAAATTCAAAGTGCTATAACTCAGCCATTTTTTAAGATATAGACGAAACAAAAAATGCTCCAGAATCTTTGTATCAAGCCAAAACACATAAGAAAAAAAAATCTTTTTCAATGTTTAATTTTTTTATGCCTCATTTTAAATTTTATTTTTTTTTAATTTTTTAAATGGCCGCCATTTTGAAACAAGATGGCGGATGAAGCTGGCCAACGAACTCGGTCGAGACATTGGTATGTACTATGTACACACGAAATTTTATCCAAATCGGTTCATAAATACGAGAGTTACAGTATGACAAATATCAGATATATATATATATATATATGTATATATATATATATATATATATATATATATATATATAGGGGAGACTAGGGACGGTTGACCATACGGGAGACTTGACCCACCCATCAATTTTCATATTTAAAAGAATTTCAGAGTTTTATCAATAGGTGTCAACCAAAGCTACTGCAATGCTCAAACAATGGTCTTCGTTTCATAGAGATAATCGAAATAGGTGTGGAAAAAATCAATTGTGAGGCTTTTCAACCTAAAAGTTGTGTTTTTTAGAAATATTTTGTAAGCTTTTTTCAAATAAATTGCAGCATAGAAATTTAAGTAAATAGGTTTAAAGTAATGCAGAAATATCGAGCTTTCATTCCAGGCATAAAGACTGTACAGTAATTTATTCTTAACATAACAATGTGGCATTCTTTAGAAAATGTCTATGTAGGGAGGCTTGACCCAGTCAATGTGAGGGAGGGTTGACCAGATGCTCAAGGCTTCCTTAATTAAATGGTTTTCGAAATCTTTTTATTATACACTATGCATAGTGAAAAGTTAATGGTAAATACATAAAAGAATGTAAATTTATTCGATAAAGCTTCAATAAAATGGTGTTATTCAAAAGAAAATGTTTAAAACTGACTGTAGAAAAATGTGAAAAAATTCTAGAAAATGGGAAAGTCGATAGAAACTTTTTTCCCTTTAAATATTTCTTACAATAGGTAAATAAAAACAATGGGGAAGACTAAAAAAGACTAGAAAGGATGAAAGCAGCGGTCTTAACCCTTTGAGAGGCAGTGGTATGTTTATAAAACCACTTAATTTTAATTCCGAAACATCACAATGGCACCGGAATTTCGCTAAAATCTTTTCCATTTAATATGTATGTGAAATATAGCTTCTTCTTATTTTCAAATAAATTTGTTCATAAATTCCGGTGCCAGTCATTTATTTCAATATTTCAGTACTGAAAGTACTTTGCCCCTTAAAGGTTTAAATCATGTAAATGATAAGTACTCATACGGTTGCAAAAGAACATAGCATCAATCGAAAAACTTTAGGAAGGTATGCAGAAAAATTTCATCAACATGAATACAGTGAGATAAAGCCAAAGTATGTGACAACTAGAGTTGTCAGATCGAGTGTCACAAAAAATAGAACAAGGAGATAAAAAAAGCAGGACAGTGACTCCTAAATCCGGACATAATAACATGAAACACTATGCAAACGGAACCTGTCTCTAACAGAATACTGCCTTAAATTTCATTTTCCCTGGTGTACAATTATACCTGCTCAGACAAATTCCTGTTTAAAACAAAATTTTTCTCCTCTGACTTGCGATTGCGACTTAACAGGTTTGCTTAAGCCTCATATTAAAAAAAAAACTATTTTTTATAATAATTAAAGCATGTAGAATAAAGTTATTTTGTTTGTTTTTTTTTTAACTGATTTTATTTACCTTCACAAATAGTGCAATATAAAACAAAGTGGGTCAAGCCTCCCATATAGTGGGTCAACCCTCCCATATGTGGGGAGCCTTGACCCATTATATTTTCATGATTAAAATCAATCATTTTTCAAATTTCTTATATGTTATACTTATGTAGCAATTTTATTTTGATAACTGATTGTATAACGAATAAAAGGATATATAAAACTTTATTCTAGATTCAATATTTAAAAAATAAAAAATCATTTTGTAAAAAGTGGGTCAACCCTCCCTAGTCTCCCCTATATATATATATATATATATGGATATATATAAATATATATATATCAATTTTGAACGGAGGGTGGTTTCGGGGTCTAGGGGTCATGATCGGTGAAAATATACCAAAATTTTTCGGAATCGTTTTCCTCCGAACGGCTGCAATAGGTAGCTTTTTGTAATGAAAGCTACCTAACAAGCTCTGTAAGCAGCATTCCAAAACATTACATGATCTTGGAAGATTGCGGTCGGGGAATGGAACATTATTATAAATACATGGTGGTTCAGAACTATATGTCAAAAAAGCAAAGGCGGGTAAAGGGGACCTAAATAAGCTCGAAATCCCTGTGTGGAATGACGATTCAAGTCAGCAAAGCGCTTTCATCTGCCGAACTCAACAGCGCACTCTACTGCCACATCGTTGGATTTCCGCACCCACATTCCCATACGAAATCTGCTTATTTAGGTCCCCTCTTCCTGCCTTTATATTTTTGACATATTTTTTTGAGTTCTGAACCACCCTGTATATACAGGGTGATTAAAAAAAAGTTTATAAAATGACATGTCAAATCAGGCATACAACAAGGATGAAAAATCACATAGGAACATAGGGTCGCAAACCACTTATTGAGTCCCAAATACAGGGTCTTTCATCCTAACTCAATTTGTGTTGAAGGTAATAACTTTCAGAAAACTGAAGTATATTATAATAAAACATTTAAAAGGCATTCTCAAATTTGTTGTTAATGTCATATAACACCAAACAAAAGTGGTAGAAATTTGTATTATACGCGCCAGCAGTAAGCACTTGACGCCCCACATTTTGGACTATGAGTATCAATTCATACGGTATTATCTATTGCTTGAGCAACATGTTTTTCCATATCTTTCCGTGATGTTATCACATTTCACACGAAACAAGGTACATATCGTTGCCTTTTCATTACAATGTTTTATTTTTCTCAAAATTATTACCGTCAACCCGGGTTTAGTTAGGATGAAACACCTTGATTTGCGACTCAATAATTGGCTTGCGACCCTATGTCCCTATGTGATTTTTTTTCCTTGCTGTATGCCTGATTTGCCACGTAATTTTTTTAACTTTTTTTGAATCGCCCTGTATACATTAATTGCATATCGTCGGCACCATGTCAAACTATCCAATATGAAAACAGCGGGCTACATTTTAAAATTCAGATTTCTTGATTGGTACCACTTTTCTGAAATGGTAAAATTCCCCTTGTTTTCGCCTTAATTAATATGTGATTGAATAAAGTTAAACAAGGCGGATTTTACTATTTCAAAAAAGTGGTGTCGATCAAGAAATCTGAATTTTAAAAAAGTATTTCACTGTTTTCACATTGGATAGTTTGACATGGTACCGACAATATGTTCAAGACTTACTGTTATAATTCTAATCTCCATATTGTTTAATAATACTTTTATTAGAGGGGAAAATTTTTTTGAGAAGGGTACAGCATACGTTTTACATGTGTTTCCTGAAATTCGATGGTCCGATCTCATTTCGGAAATGCGAGCACAGTGCCTAATTTTTGATAATGTGAACATCAGCCATTTTCGTAACAAATGAACAGTTTTCAATAGTCAGTAGCCGACTATTTATTATTACGCATTTCCTCTTTCTGTAAGGACTTCAAAAAGTATTTTTCTCTCTCAACTACACAAATATTCCTAACACATTCAAAAACTTATTTTCTTTTCTACTTTTTAATTTCCATACATCTTGAGTTATTGTCAATTGCTACACAATGACTACCATTTCGTTGTGGTAATGATGTTATGACATGAAAATCAGCCTAAAGCTTCAAATTTGCTGTCATTTTCTGATAGATTGTTTACTGTTGCAGGAAAAGGTAAAACGCTAGTAGAGTCTGATTATCTGCAAATCGTGTGTCTTTATCAACACAAAATTTTCTTGAATATGTCAGAAAGTATTGGGTCGTTCGGAAAGTAGTTTCCGTTTGGGAAAATCAATTTGTACCGGAAGAAAATTATATCATTTAATTATTAGACATTAATGCCGATATCTAATGTCTAATAAATAACGGACAGAATTTTCCGGTAAGGATTGATTTTTCCAAACCGAAACGACTTTCCGAATGACCTAATATCTTGTTTAGATTTCGAAACAGCCTTCTAAAACGTAAACCGTAGTAAAATGTTTTGAGCTTGAATAACCATACCTGTAAATTTTATTCCTTTACCAATAAAAAGTTGTTCGCAAATGTGTCAGAAAGTAGATTTAAACATGGAAACAGATTTAAATACAATATCTTCTGAATATTTCCAACTGAGCGAAAAAATGCCCAGGCTGGGAATCGAACCCAGATCCTTGGCTTATAAGGCCAATGCTTTGCCGTTTAAGCTAACTGGGCCGAACGCCAGCCAGCATATTTTCTCAGAAAATTTTATTGGTAGTAACATCTGGTCTGTCATGCAGACAGCTCAACAGAATAAACCGCAGATAAAGGAACTCCATATAAACGATAGATACGTAGATGAACTATTATTTTAACACAATCAAACTGATTGGTAAAGTTATCATACGAATTGAATATTTCCAACTGAGCGAAAAAATGCCTAGGCTGGGAATCGAACCCAGATCCTTGGCTTACAAGGCCAATGCTTTGCCCTTTAAGCTAACTGGGCCGACAATCAGCCAATATATTTCCCTCAGAAAACCTTATTGTTAGTAACATCTGGTCTGTCATGTCTACATGACAGCTGAGAATCGAACCCAGATCCTTGGCTTACAAGGCCAATGCTTTGCCGTTTAAGCCAACTGGGCCGACAACCAGCCAGCATATTTCGCTCAGAAAATCTTATTGGTAGTAACATCTGATCTGTCATGTCTGGGAATCGAACCCAGATCCTTGGATTCGGCCCAGTTAGCTTAAACGGTAAAGCATTGTAAGCCAAGGATCTTTGTTCGATTCCCAGCTACATGACAGACCAGATGTTACTACCAATAAGGTTTTCTGATCGAAATATGTTGACTGGTTGTCGGCCCAGTTACCTTCAACGGCAAAGTATTGGCGTTGTAAGTCAAGGATCTGGGTTCGATTCCCAGCTACATGACAGACCAGATGTTACTACCAATAAGGTTTTCTGATCGAAATATGCTGACTGGTTGTCTGCCCAGTTAGCTTAAACGGCAAAGCATTGGCCTTGTAAGCCAAGGATCTGGGTTTGATTTCCAGCCTGGGCATTTTTTCACTCAGTTGGAAATATTCAATTCGTATGATAGCTTTACCAATCAGTTTGATTGTGTTAAAATAATAGTTCATCTATTTATCCATCTTTTATATGGAGTTCCTTTACCTGCGGTTTATTCTGTTGAGCTGGCTACATGACAGACTAGGTGTTACTACCAATAAGGTTATCTGAGTGAAATATGCTGGCTGGTTGTCGGCCCAGTTAGCTTAAACTGCAAAGCATTGACTTTGTAAGCCAAGGATCTGGGCTCGATTCCGAGCCTGGGCATTTTTTCGCTCAGTTGGAAATATTCAATTCGTATGAAAACTTTACCAATCAGTTAGATTGTGTTAAAATAATAGTACAATATCTACTGTTTACAGGAAGAGATTTTTTTCGTAAACCTTATAATAAGCGTAACCTTAAAGTTAACATTAAAACTTTTTCGCTTGTTGTTTAATTATTATAAAATAAATTTTAAAAAATTGTTTTTAAAATTATGAAACATAAAAAGAAACATTCGATAAACGGGTTCAAAAGCGAAAAAGGAACATGCCTCTCTCCCTTAGTGATGGGCGATAACGAGATGTTTTTCTCGATTGTCTCGATTGTATGGACATCTCGATATTTTTCGATTGTGTAAATTTTTTCTCGATGACTCCAGTTTTTATACATCATATATTATATATTATATACGTCATACATTTTATCAAGAATCGTCTGCGAGTAAACTGGAATGAGTCGGTGTTAATAAAGACAAGGTGACTTCACCCGCTAGTGGGCCCCTCCTTTAATCGGGGCCCCTAAGTTATACGTAATCTTGTAATATGAAATCGCGAACAGGTTACCCGCTATATACGACACCGTATAGCAGGCGTGGTGTGCACGCTCTACAAAATCTTGTAAAAAATATATAATCTCGAAACGAACGAATCTCGAGGGGAGGGGTCAAAGTGAGCGGAGGGGCAAAGTAACTGCATGATACGAATAAGTCGTCACAAGTCTTCAGGCCTTTCGAACCATCACACGAGGGGTCTGGATCTGAATTTATAAAAATGCCCTTCCCGTGGGGGCAAAGTGTGGGGAGGGTTGCGGGAGGTGGATAACATGAGTAAGTGGTCACAGACCATTCCAACGATATATCACATGTGGGGTCTTGGCTAAATTTGTAAAAGTGTCTCCCGGGGGGGGGAAGTGGGGGGGACAGACACCGGAGGAGCATAACATCAATAAGTAGTCATAGACCTTTCCAACGATATCTCACATGTGGGGTCTTGGCTAAATTTGAAAAGTGTCTCCGGGGGGGGGGAAGTGGGGGGACGAACACCATAGGTGCATAACATCAATAAGTAGTCACAGACCTTTCCACCGATATCTCACATGAGGGGTCTTGGCTAAATTTGGAAAAGTGTCCCCCCGGGGGGGGGCAAAGTTGTGGGGACGAACACCATAGGGACATAACATCAATGAGTAGTCACAGACCTTTCCAACGATATCTCACATGAAGGGTCTTGATTAAATTTGGAAAAATGTCCCCCGGGGGGGGGAAGTGTGGGGGACTGTCACCGGAGGTACATAACATCAATAAGTAGTCACAGACCTTTCCAATGATACCTCACATGAGGGGTCTTGGCTAAATTTGGAAAAGTGTCCCCCGGGGGGCAAAGTGGGGGACGGCCACCGGAAGTGCATAACATCAATAAGTAGTCACAAACCTTTCGAACGATATGCCACATGAGGGGTCTTGGCTAAATTTAGAAAAGTGTCCTGAAATGTCATATATTTTAAGTAATATTTATCGGAGGGCTCCATAAAAAAAAATCCGATCTAAAATGATAAAACAAAAAAACTACCCCCCGCAGTGGGGGCCAAATTGGGGAGGGGAGGAAGAAAGTCTCATAATATGAAAGAGTCATACGAGAGCTTTCCGATAACATATCACATGACCGGTCCAAAAAAACTTTGAAAATTGCTCCCCCTCCTCCCTTGGGCCCACTCTTTCGCAACGGAATTCACGCAGCCCCCACTTTAAAATTTTTATCTTCAATAAATAATATTTATTGGAAGACTTCATAAAAAACTCACATCTAAAATGTTATTTAAATTTATCATAGAAATCGGCTACGGTTTTAAAAATTTGTTCGCCCCCTCACTACCTCCCGAATTTCACCTTCGGGGGAAGAAAGGTTCATAATATGAAAGAGTTGTGAAAGGGCTTTTCGATAATATGTCACAGGAAGAGTTCGGTAAAATGTTTTAAATTGCGCCCCGCCCACTCTCACGTCCTCGGAATTCACCCGACCCACCTTCCTCTTTGAAATTTTTATATTTAATAAATAATATTTATCGGAGGGCTCCAGGTATGTGACAGCTTGGTAGGGCTAAAATAAGAAAAGCATTGAAAATTAAAGCTTCATTTCACAGCTCATTGTCATGCCCATTTCTTTCTCCAGCTTGCCCCTCGATATCTCTTCTCGGCCCTTCTTGGCCAAGAGTGAAATGACAACCATCGAGAGTAACATTTCGAGAAAGGACGAAAACTGATTTCTCATTCTCGACAATGTCATATGAAATGTTGAACAGACACCGAGAGCGAGAAACGAGAAGTGACGAAGGTAGCAATGAGTTACAATCGGTGAGATACCTCGAAGTAAGCGAAAGGTTTGCCCTCGAGCAAATTGTCTCCTCGAGATAAACGAGCGGTTTGCGTCTCTCGAAGTGCGAGAGAGAGCTCTCGCACTTCGAGAGAAAGGAAGCTTTCAGAAGAGTCAAACTTACCGCGCTTCTGGTGTAAGTCATGATTTCCCAAAGGAGTACACGTTCTTTTCCATTCGCTATTGTTATTAAGCGATATGGGTTAGGAGACATAGTGGTTTATGTTATCAGTTCGGGTTTCAGTTGATGATATAGAAGTTTTCTAATGAATTTGGCGCCAGTTTGTTTTTGATTTTCAATGTTTCTCTTATTTTAGCCCTCCTAAGCTGTCCCATATCTCTTAATGTTAAAATGCTATTGTTAAAACAAAACTGCACTGCAAATTATGTGTTTTCAAGATTTTAAGTGTCGCCTCAGGAAAGAGGATTTTTTAAAATTATTTTACCCCACTCATGTAACATATTAAAATGAGGGTAATCTCATAACCTTTCTAAATCTACCTTTTTTTTGTCAATCCACCGAATTTTAGACCCCTGCGCTTAAAATGCTCTAAAGAAATATACTTAGCGGCGGTTTTTTCCGTAGTACGGTATCTTCCACTCATAGGGAAATTATAAGACTAACATCAAATTGTGTCTAAAATCGAATAAAAAATATGGACATATGTTTCTTAATTTTAACTCCTTTCTTCGCCTCAAGAGGGAGCTTTAACATTTTGTTTCTTCAAACCTTTAGTATACTGTTTGTCCAAAAATTATAAAATTCACAAAATAAAGTCTTTTCACTCTTCCCTATCTTCTCGTATCAATTTTATTTTTACTACCACCAGGGGACACCGCCCAGTGAGACATTTTACTTTTAGCCTCAGGCTATTGGTATTTTTCATCTGTTTTTCATAATATTTTGTCTCATTGTTTTTCTTCATTGTAGATACTATTCTCCAAGTTCTTGATCCATTCTGACTACTTGGGCACTCATTCTGGACCAGCTGTGGCCCATCGGGCCCCTCTTCATTTGTCTGGCTCTAATCACACGCTTCACTTGTTCTTTTTTTTTTTCTTATTCAATGGTTTGTTTTTTTTACCATTCTCAACTTCTCCTAGTCCTCTTTTACATGAAGTTGTTGGTTTCATCCTTGGTCTGCCCTACTGTCAATTTGGGGCTTAATGCCCCTGCGGTGGGGGGGGGGGGGGCGTTCCTTCTACTTTTTCCAGACCTATCATCTAATACCGCGTTGGTAAGGATTGGAAGATTAAAATTATCCAAAATACCAAAAATGAAGTCCACTGAAGTTTTATTTTAGTTATAGAATTCCCTATTAGCGGATATATTTGTCTGTTTATCTTTCTATTTTTTGATAATACTCCTTTGTTTTCGATAAACGGAGAAATTCAACAGCATTAGACACACTTTAGATATTTAGGGAACTTTAACTTGTACCAAACCTTCTGCCTTTATCGAAAAGAAGAAAATGCTAATCGATTCTAGCTAATGCGCCTAAAATAAAAAAGAAGCTAGCAAATGTGTCAGAAACTAGCTACTTTGATTTCGATACAGACTTGAAGAGTCATATTGGAATCGCTAGGCACTGGAAAACAATTTCCGTGTTAGACAGGTTTCCTCTTAGCAGTTATATTTGTCTGGTTATTCTTATGTTTCTTGATAAACGGAGAAATTCCACAGCATTAGACACACTTTAGACATTTAGGGAACTTTAATTTGTATCAAACCTTTTGCCTTTATCGAAAAGAGGGAAATGCTAATCGATTCTAGCTAATGCGTTTAAAATAAAAAATGAGTTTTTAAATGTGTCATAAAGTAGCTACTTTGGATTTCGATACAGACTTAAAGAGTCATGTTGGAATCGCTAGGTACTGGAAAACAGTTTCCGTGTTAGACAGGTTCCCTCTTGGCAGGTATCTTTATCTTACTATCCTTACGTTTTTCGAAAGAAACTTTTGTTTTCGATCAATGGGGAAATTCCACAGCATTTGACATTTAGGGGAACTTTAAACTGTATCAAACTTTTTGGAGTTATCTAAAAAGTAGAAGGGTTATTTGATTCAAAGGCGCCATAGTTACGCGATTTGGACATTGCAGTTTCATAAAGAAGAAAGGGGAATTTATTCCAATGCAAACAAAATCATTTTAAAATACTGAAATTCAAATGAGATAGCTTTATAAATTTCTTCCATAAGATTAGCATTAGCGAGCAGGTCTTTTCACTTGACTGAAGTAACCCCTTCAGCATAAATCAGGAGCAAATAATTGCGATAGCAGAATTATCGGGCAAACCTATCACTACTATGAAATTTTCGGCCAGAATAATAGCTAAATTTTCCAACAATTGTTTTTAGCTTCTCTCGTTATAATCGATTGTAAAACATCTCGATTGTAGATTCTAGGAATTAATCGATGGCTGTATCGATTGTGATTTTTTACGATGACGATTTTTCTCGATTGTCGAATTTTCGAGAATCGCCCATCACTACTCTCCCTATCTTCTAATCTACTCCTATCGACACCCATCGCTAGAAATAATAAATGGTGTTCAAACAATGCTTTCTCTTATTCCATTTGTATAAACTGACATGACAATATTTTTCTTTCGTAAGTTCCTCCTACAAACATTCTCGTTTTCAAGCGATGTTTCACAATTACCTAAATCTACTGTCAGCTAAACGCATGTTGTCAACAGGTCAACCAATAAAATTTAAAAAGTATATATGTTTTTAGGGAATAGCTTGAAGACGGTTTGTCTAATGCTTCACAAATTACTGACTAGTTTGAACAATATATGCCTATTTCCACTCAGCCCGGGGTGTGTGTGTGTGTGGGGGGGGGGGGGGAGGTCATGGCTTTTAAAATGTCCCTAACAAGATTCAAAAGATGTACCGAAACATGCGGTTACAGGTTTATGTATCTGGACTCAATTCTTTCATAAGGAAATTGTTATTATTTATCTTGCATTTCGAGAATTGTATATCACAAGATAATATAACAGAACTAATATGCTTCTGGACAGAAATTTTTTTAGCATACTCCATTGCATTCAAGGCAGTTGAAACATCTAAAACACTTTTCTTGCAAATATAGTTTTTTTTTCTTTTAGATTAGTTAAAATATACATTTTGTTAAAGAAATAAAAAATAGAATCATAGGAATTACTATTAATTCAATTTCTTCAAAACAAATTGGTTTTGACTTAATATCATACTAATCAATCCTTTTTTTGCTTAGAGGTGAGACTGGGGAAGGTTGACCATATGAGAGGGTTGACCATTAGGAGGCTTGACCCACCCTTCATTTTTCATATTTAAAAGTATTTCAGAGTTTTGCCAATAGGCGGCAACCAAAGCTACTGAAATGCTGAAACAACAGTCTTCATGCAGATAATTGAAGCAGGTGTGGAAAAATCAGTTGTGAAGAGTTTTAGGCGTAAAAAGTGTTTATTTTTTTATTTTTTATTTTTATTTATTTTTTTTTTTTTTTAACATTTTGTAAGATTTTCTCAGATAAAATATATCGTAGAAATTTAAGTAAGTAATTTTTAAGTAATGTAGATCTATTGAGCTTTCATTCCAGGCATAAAGATTTTACAGTAAATTAGGCTAAACATGACCATGTGCCATACTTTAAAAAGTGGCTGTGAGGGAAGACTTGACCCAATCAGTGTGAGGGGGGGAAGGGTTGACCATATGGTCAAAGCTCCCTTAATTAAGTGTTTTTGGAGATCTTTTTATTATACACTTAAATAATGAAGTGTTAATGGTTACATTTCTAATATAATGTAAATTTGCTCTGTAAAGTTGCAGTAAAATGGAATGATAGAAATGAAAGTGTTTAAAATTGATTAATTCCAATTAATGTGATGTGAAAATTGCTATTTAGAAGCAAGAAAATATTTAATGAAATATAAATTGGAAAGTTGATAAGAACTTTTATTTCATTTAAATAGTATCCATAGTATAGATAAATAGAATGGAAAAGACTAGAAAGGATGAATGTAGCAGCCTTAGGAAATGTTAAGTGTTCATTCCTCTGCAAAAAACATAACATTGACCGAAACGCATTAGGAAGGTATGTAGACAAATTTCACCAAGATGAACACAATGAGATGAATCCAAACTATGTGGCAATTGGTGATGCCAGGTCGAGTGTCACACAAAGTGGGTATTTAAAACGGAATTTTTCTCCTGTGTTTTAAATTCCGTCTAATCAGGTTTGTTTACACATCACATTTTCCCAAATAATTTGTAATAATAACTAAACCATGTAGCATAACGTTAATCTGTCTTATTTTAAGCAGATTTTATTCCCCTTAACAAATATTTCAATATAAAATAAAGTGGATCAAGCCTCCCATATGTGGGGAGCTTTGACCCATTATTTTCTCATGATTAAAATCAATCATTTTTCAAATTTCTTATATATTACACTTATGTCGCAATTTTATTTTGATAACTTATTGTATAACGAATAAAATGATATATGAAACTTTATTCTAGGTTCAATATTTAAAAAATAAAAAATAAATTTTGTAAAAAATGGGTCAACCCTCCCTATTCTCCCCTATTTGGATTTTGTATTTAATAAAATGCGAAATGTACCCGAATTTGGCCAATTTATGAAAGAGCACATCGCATTTAGGCACGATGACCTTGCTTCAAATGCTTTTGAATGCATCGGTTGAATGACCTTCATCAAAAGCAAACAAAAAATGTGTCTGTATAATATAATAAACATGGAACAAAGCTGTTTTTCTAGTTCTATAGAAATGAGCTTCTATTTCATTATGGGGTGGATTCTCATTTATGTTTACAAAACCGGTCAATCAGCTTTTCGACCGATTTGTAAAATAAGTATATTTTAATTTTCTACTTCTTAATTCTTCCTTAGACATCTTTTCCCTTATCTGATTAGAGACCTCGAAAGTTTATTTAAAATAATCCATCAATCCCTATAATTATGATTTATGACCAACAATTTCAAATTCAAACTACAGTAAACTCTGTCTAAGGCGGAATCGATCGGGACCGAAGAAATTTTCCGCCGTAGACAATATTCCGCCTTATGCAAAATACCCGAAAAATAAAATTTTAAACATTAAAAAAATTGAACAAATTGTATATTTTTTTACGTTCGCAATCTTTAGTATCGATCTTTAAAATTAAGATTTTAATGAAATTAAACTTTTTATTAAATTTATTGTCTTTAATAATCTTGAAAAACTTCATTTGAAAACTGAAATAAATGGTATCGATATAAAATTACTTCAGTTCTAGAATTTAATGAAAAACATTAAGTTTGTTCTTAACTGCCCTGCTCAACAAGCGCAAAACGTTTTGACACATTTACAAATTCATTTTTTGACGGAAAGATATAAAATTGGAAAGCCTGACCATGGAAGCGATTTGGAATCGAATTGTGTTTTCCATTGTTTGATAAATAGATTACCTACTGAGTTATAAGCGATTTTGATCACTTGACAAATACGTTTTTCACCCTTTCTTGAGCGGTTATTCTTCTTTCGCGCGGAAATTCGGTTCAAAACGCCCACTTTGACACTATTTTCCGAAAAAATCTATTGCGTTTGCAAAAAAAAAAAAAAAAAAAAAAAAAAAAAAAAAAAAAAAAACCGTAAAACACAGCTCGATTACATAGTTGCTGAACAACAACACCTGTTAGTTTCATGCATTTCCGAACAAAAATAAATTAAAACTTATGTCATAAAGTTGCACTTCTTGATTTGAGAACAAACAGCCTTAACAAATTCAAACCTCATCCTTAACATAGTAGTTTAGAGAGTCGGAAAATAATCTTTTATCAATGCTTTTTTTCCCCTTTCGGTTTACCAAGCCTTCTTCAGTAACGCATTCCAAGTCACATTGTGCTACTGATTTTTATGGTTAAAAATTATAATTTAAAAATATTTTATCTTAAAGATAAATAAGGTTCTTTAATTAACTTTATTATACTCTATTACGCAAAGTATTTTATGTACATATATCAGTTTTAAAGTTTCATAAATTGAATGCATTTCATTTTTAAAAGAGGATTTTTTCCGCCTTATGCAAAATTTCGGGTTCGGTGGGACATTATAAACCTTTCCGTTTCCGCGTTAGGCAGATTCCGGCTTACACAGCATGAACTAATGTTATTTGCTATGGGTTCGCCGGGATTTAAAAAATTTCCGCGTTAGACAGATTTCCGGCTTGCACAGAGTCCGCCTTAGACAAAATTTACTGTAATTAAGTTCTTGTATATTTCATTATAAATGTAAGGTTGGATTTTAGCTTGTACACTTAATTTTACCCCATTTCTAAAAAGATTTAGTTCTTGTGAATACAACTGGCATAGCTGCTCTTAAGCTTATTTGTACCCCAAAAATTAATGTATATATGTATTTTTTTTTTTTTTGCATTGGATAGCCGAGGTCCGTCTCTACATAGCACCTTTTTTACATTTTCGATTTTGGTGCAGACATTTTTTGTAAAGTTACTTTCATTTTCAAAACCGGTTCTGAAAATGAAAATGTCATTCTAAAAAATATCTGCAACCAAAATCGAAAAAGTAAAAAAAAAAAGGTGTGATGGAGAGACGGATCTCGACTATCCAACGCAAAAAAATTATTTAATTGAAATTATTATTTTAAATTATTAATTAAATTTTATCTTATTAAATCGTCGTAATCTGCCTGTTAAGGCTCCTGTCCCTGCCGGCGAAGGCACTCACAAGCTACACTCTAAAAAAATAATGCCAGTTTTCCGGTAGGAATCGGAAAAATAGTTACCATTATCGTACCGGAATAATTTCCAACCCAGCTCGTAATAAAATCCGTAAAATACCGTTTTACTGACTATTTCCTTATTTTTACGGATTTTATTCCGAGCTGGGTCGGAAATTATTCCAGTACGATAAGGGCAACTATTTTTCCGATTCCTACCGGAAAACTGGCAGTATTTTTTTTTTTTTTTTACAGTGTAATGGTAATCCTATGGGGAGGGATTTTTCTAATATCTCGTTTACATTTCGACATTTTTAAATAATTTCTTTTTCATTGGATAGCCGAGATCCGTCTCTACATCGCACGTTTTTTTACTTTTTCGATTTTGGTTGCAGATATTTTTTAGAATGACACTTTCATTTTCAGAACCGGTTTTGAAAGTGAAAGTAACTTTATAAAAAATATCTGCGACCCAAATCGAAAAAGTAAAAAAGGTGCGATGTAGAGACGGACCTCGGCTATCCAATGAAAAAAAAAATAAAAATGTCATCGAAATGCAAACGACATATTAGATAAATACCTCCCCATACACAGTAAAAAAAAAATACTGCCAGTTTTCCGGTAGAAATCAGAAAAATAGTTGCCCTTATCATTCTGGAATAATTTCCGACCCAGCTCGGAATAAAATCAGTAAAAATAAGGAAATAGTCAGTAAAACGGTATTTTACAAATTTTATTCCGATTTTTCGGATTTTATTCCGAGCTGGGTTGGAAATTATTCCGGTACGATATGGGCAACTATTTTTCCTATTCCTACTGGAAAACTGGCATTATTTTTCTTACAGTGTAGGATAAGCATTAGCTCGTGAGTGTCTTCGGCTTCCAGGGACACGAGCCTTAACCCTTTATGCCCCGACGAACTTTAAAGTACCATTAAAATAACTCTCTATAATATTTAATACATCGATTAGTAGTAATACAGTTTAGAATGAATTTACTTTATCTTGTTCCAAAAACATTGTCGTTTGCACAAAACAAAAACATCTTTTAAGAGGGTCCGGGACACAATTTAAAATAATTTTTATTTATTGAGTTAAAATTTTGAATTTTTTATGATGGTTAACCATGCTATTTGTAAACAAAATTACATGATAAAACTTCTCATATATTTAAAAAAAGAATTTAATTTAAAATTCATTAAAAAAGTGGGGTAATTTAAAATCGTTATGACTCGAAAAATTATTTGTAGAATTTAATTTTTTTTCATTTAAATAAACAGAAATACATAAGTTTTAATTTAAATTCAGCATTTTTAAAAATGTTAATTTTTTAAAAAAATTAAAAATATTTAAAGTAAATTATTTTTAAAAAAAAAATGGTGTTACATTAAAAAAAAATCCTATTTTCAAAAGTAAATATTTTTTTCTAATTTGCTGAATCAAAATTAAAGTAAAACAATTGAAAAAGACATGTTCCAAGTTTGAACCATTTATCTTTAACGGTTCTTGATGTATAACGATTTAAATACGAGAAATGGTGAAAAAAGCCATCATGACAAAAAACGCATTGTCACAAGAAATCGTTTTCATGACAACCATTGCTTGAAAGCTAGATTTTGAAAAAAAACCAAAACGAAAAATTTAATATTTCCTGTTCTAATTATGATAGAAACATAATTTAAACGTCATTTTAAGCATAAAAACACCGAGAAATTTTTAATGTAATAAAAGTTTTTTTGGAAAATTTGGAGATTTTTGTGTCCCGGAAAAAAGGATAATTTCTTTTTCATTTTCATCTGCTGAACTTTCTTAACGTTGAAAGATTGTGAGTGAAAAGTTGTGTCCTCTTTGGTAATAACTTACTCCAGGATCCTTCAGATAGCATATAAAATAATTTTTAATATTTAGACTATTTAAGTTAATTATAATTATTATATTTATAATAGTATTAATATTATGTGCAAGGTATGATGATTTGAAACCGTATGGATTCGCTTTTAACTGTGACCATTTAATTAGGCGAGATTTTCGCTGTGTTAAAAGGGATACATGTTTGAGATTTTAATATGGTCATAGAAATTCTCTTGCTAGGTACGATTTTAATTTACATGTTCCAATTTTGTTCATGTTGTTCATTATTACGGATCTTGCATTGATTAATTATTTTTTTCATTCAATTTATATGGCATGGTAAATTTTTACTTTTTGGATTATAGTCGATCAGGTACATAAAGCAATTCAATTTTTAACTTATAGCTCGATTCTTTTACAGAAATCGACTATGTATTGCTTATATTTGTATCTCATGTACCCCTGATGAAGTGAAATGCTATATAAGCTTCCAGTTACATCCATCCAATTGATCTTTTATTCGTTTATTATATGTCTTTTAATGGTTCAACAGTATTTCGCTGGTTATTTGTATATTTTGTCTTTAATTGGTTATTGCATCAAATTTGGTGGTATTTCATATGTTTTAAATGGATTAATCGTCCGCAATATGCTAGTGAATTAATGGTTTTGTACTTGATTTTGTGTTACAAGTCATAGGTTCCATTTTTATTTTGTATAATGTCAGTGTAATGTATTGAAGCTAAATTTATTAATTAAATTTTTGTAAATGTAAATAGATGATGAATTGTAATTATATAATGGATATATATATATATATATATATATATATATATATCAGTGGCGTGGCGTGAAAATTTTTGGAGGTCATCGCAATTATTTAAGTTTGTGGTGAAAAATTATTAACTCTAAAATTCAATGGTTGAATGTTCAAAGAAGAAACTTTAAGTCTTACCTTCACTTATACATGAACTCCAAATGTTCTGCTAAAACTGGATCGTAGAGTTTTAAAAGATTATTAAGAGTTTTAAAATATTGCTTGGTCATCGCCGCATCCAGCGATGACCGGACGCCACGCCACTGATATATATATATATATATATATATATATATATTTCTCGATTTAGCAAGGTGGATTACGAAAATAATAATATAACCTCTTCCAACTTACCCACAATTCCGAAAAACTTTTTTTTTAATCTCCGGAAACACCAGAAACCAAAAGACTTCAGAGATTTAAAGGAGCATTTCTGAAAGAAAAGTTTCTTTTGCTATTTTTAATTTTAGGAAACATTTCAAAGAAGTTTTTATAGTGTATTAATCCTTTTTCTGAACTTGGTAGCAACACAAAATATCGGTTTTTCGGATGTCATCAGTTCTGAAGTAATCATTTTCAGCTGCGAAACAAAATTTATACATGTAAGAATAACAAAATAACTATTCATTTTATTACGCTTTTAATTTAGAATGTCTAACTGCTGAACGTGAAAATGTTTGCAAGGGAAAATAATAGCACCCGAATAACCGATATTTCATGTTGATACCAAGTTGAGAAAACTGATTAATACAGTGTAAAAACTGCTTCGTAACGTTTTAAAAAAATTACGTACGTGCGGCAAAATAGACTTTTGTTTCAGCAAAGCTTTTTTAAATCTCGGAAATCCATTGTTTTTCGAAGTTTCTGTAGATAAAGGAGCGCTTTCCGGAATCATGCGTAATTCGAAATATTTTATGTTATATTTAATAAACCTTTTTGATAGATCAAGAAATATTTTTCTTTCTTTTTTACAGTGAATGGGCCCTTTCTCTTCGGAGGAAGACATTCATCACGCATCGCGTAACAACATGGCACAAACTGCCTGAAGCCTAACAAAAAACCTGCTTTATTCAATTCCTACTATTAGTTCACACTCTCCCTATATTTACTTATTTATTTATATATCTTGTTCAAATTTTCAATCATTAATAAAATACTTATTATTCATCCTATCAAGTTGAAATAATTTTTTTTAAACTTGTACTGGATGACAATTGATGTTAATACAGTTTTTTCAAATATTAATTCATTAATTAAATTTGAATTAATTCATTTTAGTTTTACATGGGAGACAAAATGGCGGCTATTGGTTATTGAAGCATTTAATACATCTTCATATCTATAAGGGGGGGTTACCATAGGGGAAACCCTGTTCTGTCGCCAAATACCGCCAAGTTTGTCGCCAACTTGGCGATATACCGCCAAATTTGGCAACCAAAATGAGTCGTGAAAAGTGACGCCAACTTGGCAATATCTCTAATATTTCGCCAAATTCCCTTAGACTTCCATTGTAAACCTACTTGCTTATAGAAAATCAACAAATTGAGATATTTTAATGCAACAAAAACTAATATTAGCTTAAGGGATTATATTAAATTTTTCTTTGATGACCTAAGCAGGAATTGACTTTAAAAACAAAATTTTTATATTACTTATTTTTTACCTATGAAAAGAAAATAAATGATGCGTAACAAACTTTGGAGAGTTGGCCATGCATATATTTTTTTCTTCCACGCCAATTATAGGTACCGTTTATGAGAAGCAAGTGAATGGAATTCTTATTTTACCTTTATACAGTCGAATCTCGTTAACCCTCTCGCTGCGCAGCCAGAGATATGCTCGAGCATGAATTTTTCCGTCAAATTAATACTATTTGGTTATTCTCACCAGTTATTTTTTAGCAAAAACTTTGTCTGATTTAATCAGGACATTTTCCCCGATTACGATAGTCAAAAGTTTCTGCTTTAAAGAAACGGTGATAAACGATTAAAATTTCTGTAAAAGACGCTCATCGCGAAGAATTACTTACGCAGTGAGAGGGTTAACGCGAACACTCAAGGGGAAACTTTTTTTTTGTCCGTGTTAAAAGTAGTTCGTGTTATCCGAACTTAAATACATTACATACAACAGGACGGGGCAATCAGAAACTGTTCGTGCTAAAAGTAATTCGCGTTAAGCGTGTTCGTGTTAACGAGATTTGACTGTATAAGCTACATCGCTCGAGCCACAAGGAATTGAAAAGGCGAACATTAGCTCAGACTCCCTTTGTTTTGTTGTTGTCGTTGTTAGTATATTAACCACAATCTGAAGCCTGAGCAAGTCAAGTTATATGCACTGAACAGCACAATAACTCTTTAACAATTTCAGGGGCAAAGCACTTCCACTGCTAAAATGTTGAAATGAGTGAATGTCACCGGAATTTTTGAACAAATTTATTTGGAAATAAGAAAACGCTTTATTTCACATGTATGACAAACGGAAAATTTTTGTAACAAAATCCTGGTACCATTGTGGCATTTGGATATTACAATTAAGTGGTTTCATAAACGTACCACCACCTTTGAAAGGGTTAAATAGTCATTCGTTAAAGCTAGCATCAGCAACGCAAAAAAAATATATAAAATATCACTGAAAAGTTCAGACACAAAACTTCGCTAAACTTTGAAGTGCATCCTCAATTGCATATCCTTATTTGCAAATCCTTACATTTAAAACTACGCAGGCTGTACCTTTTTTCTGTTGATTAATAGCTAATTCCTAAACCGTTAATTTTAAAGATATATTTCCACTACCAAAACTTGCCATATGTTGGTTTTCATCGCACATGGAACCTCATGTACATCAATATAGTTTTTAGTTAAAAAATTTAGAAATTTATTTTTTTATACAGTCTCTGGGTACTTTCATTTTGTACTCTCCATGCTCTAACAAGTAAAACAGTAAAAATTCAATTCTTTTCCAACCAAGACTTACCGAATTACGGCATTGCCTGGCTTACTTTTGGCATTATTTGGCATTAAACACAAACGCATAACTCAATATATTTTGATCACACAAAAATAACATTTTTGCTGTTTTATTTGCTACCACACAATGAAAGTTTTTCTGAATACAACTTATAGAACCCAGAGACCGTGTAAAAATTTCATTTTTTTTTTTTAAAGTTTTCAACTAAAAATCTTATTTTGACGTAAATGGATTTACATATGATGAAAAACATTTGCAGCATGCAACTGAAACTATATCTCTAAAATTAACGGTTTGGGAATTAGCAATTTGTCAACGGCAAGAGTGGACACTCTGTATACAATAAACATTATTAGAAATATAATTAGTTAACCCTAGATCTACCGGGAATTTTATTCAAGTTTTAATAAAACGTTCTACACCAGAATTTTTATTTAAAACTATTTAACTTATTTATTTACCTTATTTTTGTCTGGATTATATACTTAGTTTATTTTAAAGAAATTTCTGGTTTGAATGAATATTTTGTATGTACCTGTCGGGTCCAATGGACCCGTCTGGTAGACGGAGGGTTAATGACAGATATTAATGAAATAATGCCCATGTGAACTCATGTGACGCATTATAAAAAAAGCGAGAAGATGATTTCAGGGGGGGGGGGGGGAATGCAGCTTACGTATAAAACCCTTAAAATACTGAAAATTCAAATAGCGTAAGACTTTTTGGTTTATACATATCAGCCCAAATTTCATACCAGATTTTTTACATGTAGGTTAACTTGTATATTATTTTTTTCATCCGTAAACAAAATTAACATTTTGTTTACATTTGTAAACAAATATGAATATTTATATTTGTAAATAAACAGAGAACTTTATATTTTATTTATAATAATTGAATCGTACATATTTTTCTAAGATCGTATTTATCAGAAATAAATTGTTTTGTTACCTGAAATTTTCGTAAGTTTTCTTAGTAAAAAATCCCCCTGGATCTAGGACCTCAGGCAAAAAATCTACAAAAGTAAAGTTGTTAACACGACCCATACTAAAACCGTTATTCCTACCATATGCTGAATGCTGAACATCCACTTCCGAACTCCAATAAGCCATGTTTTCAAAGGCACTTTGCCGGCCAAATATTTATTCGATACCGCTAGCAAAATGAGAAAAACTCTCTGCTAAAGTATGAATACATACATACGGACCCCTGCGCCTTCGAGGAAGCATTGCGTCAAGGAGAAGCAAATGTACAGGACGAAAAGGATTGCGAAATAGGCGTCGGACGGTTACGTGGGTGGGTTTAATTTTGAGCAACGCAAGCGCAGTGTTGAATTGAGACATTTTCCCCCGGAAAGGATATCAAAAGATCCGCGAGAGGACTTTAGGAATTACGGGGTGGGTGAGGGTTTATTTCAAGACCTTCCAGAAAATTCAAAATCTTAAGGGGGTACAGGACTTTTAAACTTTCAAAAAATCAGTTTTCGGTTTTTGTTTTATTCTGTCTGTTTTAAAATTTCTCAATAATTTAAAAAAAAAAACCGTTCAAAAATCTACATTATTTCTTGAGTTATAATCATTTATAGACGGTGATTATAATTGAACGTAGATATTGAAACTTTAAAAAGCGTTTTCTCAGATGAGTAGATTTGAAGATTGCGCGCACTGTTACTTTTAAACCATGTAAGCTACAGCTTAAAGAAAATTAACCAAATATGCATTTCTTTATAGTCTACAAGCTAAAACCAAAATAATTCTCATATCTTGGTTATTTATTTTTTTGCACTTGAAAATTTTGAAAAAAAGGTTGAAATTTTTTAACCTTTTATTAGTTTGTACTAAAATTAAATTTTAAACAAAACTTTTTATGTATATTTTGGTTTTAAGTTAAAAATGGGTTTGTTACGATTCTATTTTATTCAAAAATTGTTTTCTATGTGCATAATTTAGAATTTTATCATACGCGTAGCATTCAATCATGCATTAGTCAGGTGAATTTTTAAATTTAGAATTTAAATATTAATTATGTACATACAACATTTATTTTTCTGTATAATGTAGTTAAGGTTATATACTTTAAACAGAATGGGGGAAAAAACGACGATAATTGCCAATTGTTTTGTGTTTTGGTACTTTGAAAAAAATCGATGTTTTTGATTGTTTCGACAAATTCAAAGGTCCTGTGCCCCCCTAAGGGAGGAGCATTTGATCAGACGCGTCATTTAAGGTGGGCAGGGAAAGGAAATTGCTCTCCTCACCCTCTGAGTTCTAGACATATTTTTAATCATTATTTGTTTGTTTGTTTGTTTTTTTATCAGTTGAATGTTTTCATGCGTGTTGTTTCCCAATATATTAATAAATTGCGTGTAAATAATAATATCACTTTGAAAATATAAATAAAATGAAGGTAAGAAAAATAGTTTATTTCAATTGGATACAGGGTCTGGAATTATCAAGTCTGACGAAAGCATTTTGTACCCTTCAAACAAAATAAAAAATGATGCTCTGGGCGGGGAGTGGGGGGGGGGGGGGTCACACCTCTCCCCAGGTCAATTTCTACATGGAACTTACATATTTAGTAGTATGTATGAATCTCTGATTTCATCAAATCGTCCAGGAAAAAGAAAGTGTTATGATTGCTCTTTAAAAAAATTAACCGATTATTGCGAGATTAAAAAGCGAAAGCATCTATTGATAAAACGAAATAGAAAATTTAAGAAGAGTAGCTAAAAATTTAAAATTAATTTGTTAAAATAATGGAACACTGTGAGTAAGTTTCTCATTTGTGGGGAATTTTCTTTCCTTCTTTCCTTTTTTTCCATTTGTGCGTTTTTGATTTTTGGTCTCGATTCATACCCATGGTTATAAAAGATAATTTTTTTTTTGTTGTTGTTGATATGAGAAGGGGGCGGGAATAATTTATAAGTCTTTCTGAAAATATTCTTTCGGAATTAAAATTTTGATTTTAGTATTATATTCTGTGTTTGTTCTTCTTAATTCTCTTTGTTCTTCTTTTTTTTGTAATGATTCTCGATAATTATAAGATGTAAAATATACATTTAATTAAAATACGTTTAGTCAAAATTTTCATCGGATATAAATCACTATATTTGACTACTTTTTTCAATACTTTTAAAATTTCGTTTGATATTATGATAAAATTATAACAGACACAGAAGACACAAAATGGTTTGAATTTTCAATTACCAATCTTGCACTTAAAAGGTAAAGCAGACCCATACAATTCCAAACACATAATATTTATATAGTTTCGCAACATATAACCCTTTAAAATGAGAGACTTTAAATTCTAAACAAATAGTCTTACGGATATGCATAAATATTTTTTTTTTCATTTTCAGTTTTCTAAAATTGCATTTTTCACATGTTTATGTATGCATTTTATAATTTTTTAAAGCTAAAGAATTGATTTTTTTTATGCCTGTGTACGTAATTTATTTCATTAAAACTATCTAAAATCATTAATATAACTATAATATTAGAAAGCATATCTACGGAAACTTATTAAATTAGTTTCTATGATTTTCTAAATGTTTCAGTAACTGTTTACTAAATTCATTTCCCTTTGAAAAAAAATAATATTCATCATCATAATCATCATCATCATTATTATTAAATGATATATTTTTAATCTGCAGGTAAAATTTAAAGACGTTATTTGATATATTTGTTTTAGAAAAGTGTACTTAACTGACTATAGTCATAAATATTTGGACAGAGGTGGATACAAATTAAATACTCACGGTAAATAAAATTTTGTATGCAGCAAATACTTTTTGTGTTATACATAAACCATAATATAGTAGACGCTCGTTTTTTACGAACTTCTATCTGCGAAACTCATGATTTTACGAACTATTAAATGATCCCAAATACACCCCCGAAGATACAATGTAATTTTTCGTTCCCATTTACAAACTAAAATTTAGGAAAATCTTTTTTCTCCGAATTTAGTTTAATTTCTCGGAACTCAACATTCAAGGTAAAATAAACTTGGACTATTTTGAGGCAGAACATAGGAAAACTCCGAGAAATACGCTAAAAATAATGTTGCACAACAGATAGAAAATAGAATGTGGTGGGGATAGTGACCGTCCGCTCCCTCTTTTTACTTTAGTGCACATTTTGCTGCTAGAAGGGCGCGATGGAGGTGGGGGGAGGGCGTTGAAACCATTGTTGTTAAAGGGGTGATGGATTTAATTTATAAAAGCGTGCTTGCTTTAAATTTTATTTGATTTTTGCAATGCACAGGGCCGAAACTAGGGGGGGGGGGTGCAGAGGGGGCACGTGCCCCGGGCGCCAGAACAAAAAGGCGAAGTGGGGCGCCAAATGAAGATTTTGCTTGTCGTTTGACATAAAAATGTATATATATATTGACGCCCAGGGCACGTGCCCCCTCTGCACCCTCCCCCCCCCCTAATTTCGGCCCTGTGCATTGCAAAAATCAAATAAAATTTAAAGCAAGCACGCTTTTTTAAATTCTAAACGGGAAATCTAAACGGAAAACTACTTTAAACAAAAAACCCGCATCCAAAAATCGAAAAAGTAAACACCAACATCATGGTTAGTATTAAAACTATTAAAATGCATGCGAGAAATTTTAAAAAGAACACTCCCACAGGTTTAACATTAGCATTCCAATTTCTTCGCGTTACTAGTAAAGTCTCACTTGCACGTTAAACCTATGGCAGCATTTTTTTCAGAATTCTCGCTTGAATATTAATATTTTATTTTTTTTTCCCTTTTTTACCTGAGGTCGATATCTAACATTGTGAGTTTATACTTTTTCGATTTCGGTTGCATTTTTAGGGTTCCGTACTTAAAAAGTAAAAACGGAACCATTATAAGATCACTCCTGTGTCTGTCTGTCACAGCCACTTTACTCGTAAACTATGGAACGTGGAAAGTTCAAATTGGGGGAAATAATAAAGACTATTGACCCACATATTTACAGATTAATAAATATTCATAACAGACAAAAGCGGCGTTGCTACTTTGCTACCTCCTTTCGAAGCTTAGCAAAATGCCAAGTTTAAACTTTGAACAAGGGTTTTGTTTTAGATACACTGTAAAAAGAAAAGATTATCACGACGCTGAATTTAGTTTTATGAAATGCCAAATGAAGATTAAATATGTACTACTTTTCTTCTCAGTGCCGAATTAAATTCATCATGAACAGATTAGGATAAGATTTAAATAAGATTTATACAGAATAGCAATATTTGATATTATTTAGGTTTCATATCTCTTTGAACTTTTACGGTATACACATTCATACTTTTTTAGTATATATACAGCTATACCAAACCCTTCGTTGTATAGTTTTTATGAAGTCTTATTTTTCTTTAAAAAAGATTGCTTGAATAATACAATTCAAAATTCATACACTTATTGTACGGAACCCTATGAGCGCGAGTAATTCTCACACTTGACCGTTTATTTTAATATGAGGGTACTTTATAAATTTCAGAACCGATTCTAAACAGTTTTTACAAAAATGCCAGTTTCCGAATATAAAAAAAAGTAACAAAAGAGTACAAGAGCAGAATATTAGATATCAACCTCAAGTATCCCAAGAAAAAAATAATAATTTAAAAGTAATAAAACGCAAGCGAGTAATTTGTCAAGAACGCACTCATAGGTTTAGCTTGGGAATGTGTATAATGCAGTCTCTTAATATCAATTACTGAGACTTTAAACGCCTCAATTGTAATACTACAACTACTGTAAAATCTGTGAAAATGAAATTTGCCTATAACGGAATCCGGTCTTAAATAAGAAAAATACATTTTTTCAACAGAAAGAATGTCAACAAATATATGCCTGCTAAGATGGAAACCTATATAAAGCGGAATATTTGAAAAAAAATGATTATGTAGTTCAATATGACGTATTTTATGATTACATATTTTAAATTAAAAAATAAGTCGGTAATTATAAACTTAGTAAAATCTCTTTGTAAATTTTCTTTACAGAGGAGGAGGAGGGGTGAGGTGCCAAAATCTATGTTTGCTCCGGGCGCAAAAAAGGCTACTTTCGGCCCTAATGCAATCAGAGAAATCTGGTTAGTGTAGATGAAGATTAGGCCAGATTTGGTTAGGGAAAGGCTATGTCAAAAATAAAGAACCTTATGGTTGAGTTGAAATAGAAGATCTTAAAATAAGTTGGTGGTAAAATACTAAGCAAAATACAAATTGCCCATAAATATGGAATTTCTAATAACAGATTATTCACGAATTCAAAAGCGCGAGATCAATTTCTTTGGTACTAAAATGGGAAAAGCTAAAGGAGAAATTATTTGGCTTCAATATATGATAAGCTTAAACCAGGGCCTGATTAACAACGGGACAAACTTCCACAAGTAAAAAGGAATAGAAATTTTGCCTTATTCATGACAGAGATTCTGTATGAATCAGTCGTTTAAAGAATGCGAAATTTTCTATTAAAATTTACAAAGTTTGTCCCTTTGGTAATCAGGCTCTATGGCTTAAACACCTCGTCCGGTATTATTTCTAAATGCATATAGTACACCAAGTCTCAGATGTGCTCCAGTTGATGGAAATGTGCTTTAAAAAAACACTCTTTTCTGCCTCCAAATTAAATATCAAAGACAGAAAAACGCTGGAGGTTGGGGTTACAAAAATTTCAATTTCAAAATAGACCCGTAGAAACTGTGTGATGAAAATGGACCAGTAGATGCGTCATCAGCAAATGAACGGAAATAAGAAAAGCTAAAATTGTTGCTTTACGAGCATGGTTCAGAGGGTGTTTTAATATGAACTAAACGGCTTTGTTTTATAGGATTTTGCCAGAGGAAACATTAGTATTTACCTTTAGAGGAAATAAATGCGTTGGAGTTAAGGAAGCTAAACAGACACTTACTGTTTTGAACACAGCCAACATGACGGTCACAAAAAATGCCTCTGCCCTTTATTGGAAAGTATCCGAATCTCAGGTACTTTCCAAAATGTGTCCAATTTTTTCAAAATGTACCTAATTTTCCCGAAATATCCACAAGTATCAAGCCGCATAGCTACGCTAACACCAAGGCTTGGATGACTAGCAATATTTACGAAAAATGGTTGAGAAGTACAGATTGTTGGTTTTCAGTAGCGAAGCGCAAAGTTCTCTCAATTGTGGACAATTGTACACCACTGTCTCTTCAAGCAATGCGTCAATCCATGTGAAGTATTTCAACAAAATTCTACTTCATTTTTACAGCCAATGGACTTGGGCGTAAATAATAATTTCAAGCGAAATTATAAAAGATGTTTATAGATAGAATAATCCGTTAGTTTGGAACAGAAAAAGTCTTAGGCGTTTGACATTCTTGGTACAATGCATTTGTCAATCAGCGCATGAAATGATGTTTCTGAAACGACAATTTCTAATGCTGGTCTCGAAGTGGAAAAATCCACGAACCGGAACGCCATTTCAAAATTATTGTTGACTAAAAGATTTTTTTTAAAGTATAGACAAATTTATATCTAAATATACAAAAACAGGTTAAAAAGTGCCTTCATGTTTTAACCCTTAAATGCCTGATTTTTCAAAAATCATTGTAATAATGTTTTTTGGCTTTCATTTTTTAAATAAATCATGGGAAAAATACTTAAAAAAATCATATTTTGTTTTAAGTTTAGTTTACGGCTAAAAAAACAGTTTGTTACTAATTGGCAATACTGGTGTTTAATTGAAAAAATGATTTTCCTTGATAAAATTCTACAATATTAAACACACAAGAATTTTACGAACTTTAATAAGAAATAAATTTTTCTTGCTCACTGCAGGTCAAAATAGGGTATTTCGCAAGCTTCCAAACAAAACAAAAAGAACAAGTAGAAACATTAAAAAAAATTAATTTATCTTTATTCTTAAACAGCACAAGTGTTGCCATCTAAATGTTGAAAATCAATTTAATAATATTTTCAGACTGTATTTTATCGGCAACATTAGGCATTATAGCTTCAATATTATTCTAATAGTATTTTAGAGCCTAAATTGAGTATGTTGCCGAAAAGCAACACCAGGCATTTAAGGGTTAAATTTTTTTTTTTAATGTTACAGAGAGTACAATAAGATATATATATATATATATATATATATATATAAAACTTTAATAATATTATAGGATTGTTTTTTATCACATTGCAGGCCATGAAAGTAAATATCTTTTTGCGTTGTAATAAAAGTAAAAATAATCCACAGGCTCGAAAAATATTCACGTATTAGAGTTTCCATTAATGCAACTTTATTAAGCATTGTTGAATTACAACCAGTGAAGTATCCAGGCAAGATGTTTACGGGTGGCACCCGAAAATGCTACTTTACATAGTTGAGGACAAGGCGATCAGTTAGTGAAATGGTTACAAATCACAGCCGCAAAAACCTTCTTTACATTTCTTGGCATATTCAAATTGGTGAGAGAATATGATTCACGAAATATCCGTTAATAGTAATGTATGGATAATTTTGAATTTAGAGATACACACAATAAATTAGTGTTCCAGAACATCTGCCAAATAATTACGTTGCATAATAATTTGACAAACCCGTGAGAGGCGCAAGGATAGACAAAATAATAATTAGCGGCTATGCTTTGCCATTGTGATCCCGAAAGAAACAAAAACTAAAAAATTATAACGAATTCTAAAAGAAGAAGGGCATCTGTTACTTTTTATTGCTGAAAATGGGGTTGATTTCATGTGCCAGCGAAAGAATTAAAATTTATGTGGGAGAGTTTTCAACGCTGAAAAAGATAAATTATTTCTAGCCTTTATTCTTAACAGAAAAACATATGGTTTGAATAAAATTTAATATAACGAATTATAGAACGGGGTCCTTAATAAGGTAATATCAGATAAATTACGAATATATGTGATTCCACATCACAAATATGTTTAATAATTGCACGAACCGGAACAGAATTTACCATAATTTCACGAACCGGAACAATATTTGTCATAATTTCACGAACCGGAATATCGCTCCGGTACCTTTAATGCCTTTCGACAAGCAGAGTTTGTTAAAGAAAATGACATATAAGAAGAATTCCATTAAACATATCCCACGACTTCAGTGAAGATGCATTACTCACAGGTGGTCCAGGGGTCCAATATTCGTATGCAAGTGGCCCACTTCTGGAGCAGTGAAAGTGCTCCAGAAGTGGTCACTAAGCTATAAGAAGTGGTCACCAGAAGTGGACCAGAAGTGGTCACTAAGCTATCATACATGCGATTTTTAAAAGAAGTTAATAGCTGAAATAGTTTATGCTTCAAAATTGGTTAATTTATTGTGCTGTTATAGAGCTGTAAATGAAATGGCTCTACCTATTCACTTGTATTTGTTTTTCGCTGCACTAAAACATTTTTTTTTCCACTAAAATTTAGAATTTGTTTTCTTTATGCACTGTTGCCAGAAAAATACTAAAATTTTATTTAGCATTTTTCACAATTTTCGTAGAGAAAATATTGCCATGTTTCATTTTAAAAATTTTGTGATTAAAATAAGCGAATAATACCATACTAAAATAGTGATATTCAAAATAAAATTTTGGTATTCATCTGGCAGCCCTGTCTTTGCGTTCTGTTCTGGTCAAATGCAAAAAATATCTGAATATTAAGTCGCGAACCACTTCTTTTATATGCAAAAAACTTAGCTTAAATCAAATTCAATAATAAGAGTTTTCTGTAATTGTTTTTACTATAGCTATGATACAAATTCACATGACCACAAATGGAAAATAAAATGTCGCCGTTTTTTGGCTCCTAAAGGGCTTTGTTTTCTAAGAAATCTTATGTGTGTTTAAGAGAATATAAGTCATTCTAATAGTCATTGATCATTAATCATTAAGTTAAATCAGTTCAAAAGTTTCATTAAATCATTAAGTCATTAATCATTTAAAATAGTTATTTAAAAAAGCAGTTTTCAATATCCATGAAGACCATGTGGTAGAAAATTACTATGATTTCTTTGGACAAACTTCATTAACACCAAATTCTTCCTGCGGACGTAATGTGAAAAGTAGCCAAAAAAAAAAGAACTTTTTTGTTTTACACCTCAACTCCTCCTCTTTCCCCCTCCCATAAGTAGATGGTTGACTGCTTATTTATGATTACTGCAAAGTATCAATAAGGCTGAATACTTTTTAATGACTGTATGAATATAATGACTGTTAGGAAGCAACAAAGAGAAGCAGAAATTTCGGTGAGAAGGAAATAGCAATTAAGATGACTATTGTTACCACAAAGTAACAATTAGGATAGAAAATGTAACATAATTTAAAGATTTTAAACTTTGTATGCTGGCGAAGGAAAGGATAGGAAATGGAAAATTTGGCAGAAGAGAGGACGAGAGTTTAGAAGGTTTTCTCTCTTTTTTTTTTAAGCAGAAATCTGCCGAAACATAGAAGTTTCGCTTCCTGAAAGTTAAAAATTATGAATAAAAAAAAAAAAAAAAAAAAAAAGATGACTATTTAGCGATAAAACTAGGTCGTTAGATTAAAAAAAAAAAAGCTGGATCTAATGCCTATTACTCTTGTTAATAGATATTGTTAAATTTCATGGGATTTTTCTCCTTACCATATGTACATCCTATCACTAAAACCAAGAAAACGCATTTTTAGTGAGAGAAAATTTATAAAATTCAATGCATAGTTGCCAACTTTCACGCTTTCTTCTTACCACTAAAGTTTTATAGAAAATATTTTCTTAGTTAATCGTAGACATCTCACGATCAAAGAAGGCGAAAATCTCTATTAAATTTTAGTGATAGCAAAAAAAAAAAGTGTAAAAGTTGGCAGCTATGTCAATGTATCATAACTCGGTAAGTTTTGATAGAAGAAGATGGGATTTTTTTACTGTTTATCTTGTTAGAGCACGAAAAATATTTTTCTAAATATAAGTTATAAGACCCAAGAGTCGTATAAAATTTTAATTTTATAAATAAAAAAAAGTAATTATTTTCACGTAAATGGATTTTCATATGCTGAAGAACAACATTTGAAATAATATCTGCAATTAGAACTATACTTCTAAAACTAGCGGCTTCGGAATTAGTTATTAGTCGACGATAAGAAAAGGACCTGATATATTATTTTAGTATATAACCTAAATAAATTATATCGCAGATTTTAGGATGTTAGATCAAAATAAAAATTATTTGCACAACTGAAGTTGAATCCCCAGATCTGCAGATTTACTAGAGAAATTATCTGGTGTAACCATCTAAACTTCTAAATACGTTTTCGTTATCGTGTATATTTAATTTTAGAACTGTAAACAAACTATAGGGTCTGCATGGTACACGCTATACTCAAGTCTTGAAAGGCTCCCTCTTGAGGGTCCATTGCTAGTGCATTAGAAATTTACTATGACCACTACTAGAGCATAGAGGAAGATAACATTTTCAATTTTTCATTTTTTTCCAAATAGGGGAGACTGGGGAGAGTTAAACCTCTTTTTACAAAATGATTTTTCATTTTTTTAAAAATTGAACCTAGAATAAAGTTTCATATATCATTTTATTCGTTATACAATCAGTTATCAAAATAAAATTGCGATATAAGTGCAACACATAAGAAACTTGAAAAATGATTGATTTTAATAATGCGAAAATAATGGGTCAATGCTCACCCACATACGGGAGGCTTGACCCATTTTATTTTATATTGAAATATTTGTTAAAGAAAATAAAAACAGTTTTAAAAAAGGCAGAATAAATTTATGCTTACATGATTTAATTATTATTAAAATTATTTGGAAAAATGCGATGCGTAAACAAACCTGCTTAGATGGAATCCAAAGCGCAGGAGAGAATTCCGTTTTAAATACCCACTTTTTGTGACACTTGACCTGGTAACACTAGTTGCCACATAGTTTGGCTTCATCTCATTGTGTTCATCTTGGTGAAGTTTGTCTACATACCTTCCTAAAGTGTTTTGATCAATTTTATGTTCTTTTGCAGAGGCATGACACACATTTTCTAAGGCTGCTGCTTCCATCCTTTCTAGTCTTTTCCATTCTTTCTATTTACCAACTATGGGTACTATTTAAATGAAATAAAAGTTCCTATCAACATTCCAATTTATATTTCACTAAATATTTTCGTGCTTCTATAACAATTTTTCACATCTTCATTTAATCAATTTTGAACTTTTTCCTTTCTCCTATTCTACCCTACCTCTTGCTCTATTTTACTGTAGCTTTACAGAATAAATTTTCATTATTTTAAATATATAACCATTAACCCTTCATTATGTACTGTAGAGTGTATAATAAAAAGATTTCCAAAAACACTAAATTAAGGGTGCTTTGACCATCTGGTCAACCCTCCCTCACATTGGTTAGGTCAAGCCTCCCCAAATACCACTTTCTAAAGTATAGCACACTGTTATCTTTACCTAATTTATTGTACAATATTTATGCCTGGAATGAAAGATCAATATGTCTCCATTACATAAAATCTGCTTACTTAAATTTCTATGATATATTTTATCTGTGAAAATATTACAAAATGTTTATCAAAAAATACACTTTTTAAGCTGAAAACTCTTCACAATTGATTTTTTCTTACCTGTTTCAATTATCTACATGAAACAAAGACTATTATTTGAGCATTTCAGTAGCTCTGGTTGCGACTTATTGGCAAAACTCTGAAATTCTTTTAAATATGAAAACTGAAGGGTGGGTCAAGCCGTTGCCATCAAAATACTCAAGGCCTGAGGGCACGAGTTGTGACGTCATCACTAATGGACCGACTTCTCACTAGTGTTGGATCTCACACCGGAAATTTTTGAATATCAATTTTCTTTTATTTTATTTGTGGAATATCTATCATCTTATAAAACAATACCAACTATTTAAACTTACTGGTGAGAATTCGGAATCCCTAAATAAAAATTCAGCTAGATGCGGAATGTCACAGTGTTGCCTCGTCTGGCTGATTTGTTATTGAGGGATTTCAAATTCTCACCAGTAAGTTTAAATAGATAGTATTGTTTTATAAGATGATACATATTCCATAAATAAAATAAAATAAAATTGCTATTCAAATTTTTCCGGTGAGAATTCCAACAGTAGTGAGAATTCGGTCGATTAGTGATAACGTCACAACTCGTGTCCTCAAGCCTTGAGTATTTCTATGGCAACAGTCAAGCCTCCCCTATGGTCAACCCTCCGTAGTCTCCTCTACTATCTTTTGAAATTTTGAGTGGTTATTATGATAGATGAAGGTTAAGTCTAGACAATAACGATATATACCATTTGTATTTCATTCATAGTTTAATGATCATTAGATACATGTCCTTTTGCGACTCACTATTGGTACATGTACCATACAAAAATTGCGGCGACTCAAAGCTCAGTCTCTCTTAACCCTTAATAGCGCGATTTTTTATTTTGTTTCGAAAATTATATATGTTTCTCTGAAAGGTTTATTACACAGGAAAAATAATGAAAAATATCAGAGATACATTTTTCATATAATATGTGATTCTTTTCTTATATTGCAGATCTGCAATACAAGAACAAACTACTGTCGTGTGGCTGTTTTACGCTAAAATATTACAAATTAGTAAATATTTTAATAAATATTTCGCCAAATACCTTATTTTGTATATTTATTTTATAAAGCTTAAACTTTAACCCTTTAATTCTCATGATAGAATACGTTGTAGAAATTACGTAGTCCAGAGAATCTGACTTTACACCAGAAAGTTGAAATGGTTAATTTCGCTTTATTTACGGAAAGTCTGTTATTATTTAAAACAAATATTGCTATTTTAATTTTCTGGTGTGAATTAGGTATATACGAATAAAAAAAAATTTATTAAATTCAAAACAGGGTTCGCACGGTATTAAGCCACGCCTCATTTTGTAAGGACTCTACTACCAGTAATTGCATAAAACTATCTACTAGCTAATGAATCGTGAAGAAAATTATTTTTATAATAATACTGGTGGTAGAGTCCTTACAAAATGGGGCGTGGCTTAATAGCGTACGAACCCTGTCAAAACACTGTTGTTTGCATATATGCAAAGCTGCGCACTAAAGGATTAATAATAATTTATTAGCAACAACTTCTACTTTATGATGCAGATGTCGCTGAAGCAGTAACGTAGCTTCAGGGGATGCTGCAGCATTTTACTACCAGTATTAACATATACTAAATTTGTCCTTATTTAATATTTGAACATTATACGATTAAATAAGGCCAAATTTAGTATGTAATAATACTAGTAGTAAAATGGTGATGTATCCATAATGGTGATGCAGTAACGTAGCTTCAGGGGATGCTGCAACATTTTACCACCAGTATTAACATGTACTAAATTTGACCTTATTTAATCTTTGAACGTTACACGATTAAATAAAACCAAATTTAGTATGTAGTAATATTATTTATAAAATGGTGATGTATCCGTAATGGTAATGCAGTAACGTAGCTTCTGGGGATGCTGTATCATTTTACTTATAGTATATTAATATATACTAAATTTAACCTTATTTAATCTTTGAACGTTATACGACTAAATAAAGCCAAATTTAGCATGTAATAACACTTTTAATAAAAAGTGTAATGTATCCTCTGACGTTACGCTACTACGCTGAAGTGTCGAATAGCGCAGATAAGGGCTGTCACTTTACGCATTCACACTATCTCCATCAATCCTTGATGCACCTTTTTTTCTTGGCGATAAAAATATAGTGAATGAATGATAGCGATAGTTCGCATGAATTTGATCGTTAATTTTTGTTATACATTACACTAGTCAACAAATCGAAAAACAATTTTCGAAACAGAAACCGCAATAATGGAATTTTGAGTTGTGTCAACGTTGAATCTAAAAATAAAGTTAGTTTTTCTCCATCACACGTCACATTTCTTTCTGATATGCGACCACGAGAAAGTTTTGGGAAAGTTTAAAATTTACAAAGTGTTCAAGTTGTTGTTATGAAACCATACAAAACGAAATCAATTAAACTTCCGCAGCTGGAAGAAGTATAGAACACTTACTGAACACGCAAAATCTGACACGGATTACCACACACAACCACACCTGCGAATGGATTTAACTACATTGACAGTGTGTGTGTGTGTGTGTGCAGGGGGGGGGGGTGATTTCAAACAGGCTCCATTGAGATGACTTACTGGTTAAAGGTTTTTTCGTTGGTGCCATGTGGATAACGTATTGTTTTTTTAAGATAGCACATCGGTTCTATTACGTGCCAATAATGACATAATCGGTATATATATATTTAAAGTTATATAACTAGAAAACGTGATATGGTAGAGCATTTTTGATTACATTTTCCATTTCAGCATTAAAAATACTTTTTTAAGCACTCATCTACTTATCTATTCTGAAAATCGTGTAGACCAGTGTTACTTTTAAATTATTAAATCTTTCGATGATATCAAAAATATTTTTTGCTTCTAGACTCTGTGAAAAATATAATAAAAAAGAAAAATGGTCTGTCTTAGAGAAGGGCGCTATTTAACGTATTAGGATAGATAACAATGTTATTGTTTTATAGTTTATTATTTATTAACAGATTAACGCAATGTCCCTGTTAAATATGGAATGCTTACCTGCACAGTATTTCAAAAAAATAAAAAGAAAAAAGCTGAAGAATAATATTTTAGAAATAAATATTCAAAGTATGATAAAAATAAAATTTACAAAATTTGTTTTCTATCTTAATTTTTAAAAAAGTGTACTACTGGTGATCACCAAATGTACTTTCGAATTAAAAAAAAGGGTCCTATTTTAAATGCCCATGAAATTTTGAAAGTGTCAAAGCGAAAAAATAAAAATAAGTAATCGTAAACAACCGAAGCTACAGTCAAAAATTTATCACTTCAAGTCATTAAAGGGCTAGCAAGTGCTATAATATCGGTTGTCATGAGAGAGAAGGGAGAGAAATCACTAGAGCTTAACAGCTGAGAAACTCGGCTCGCAAGCAACCAAAGTCAGTTTCACTTTTTGCACGGGGGCACTTTTGTAACTTTTTGAAATCGTAGATTTTCCTAAAATAAGTGCATTTTAGATTTTACATCTGATTTTTTTACGGAACGCTTTGATAAACATTATTCTTAAATATAAAAATTTCAAAGAGGGGGTGTGGGGGGGTGAATTCCGGGAGCGCAGTAAGGAAAATTGAAAATTGCCCCTGGGGGAAGGGGGCAATTTTCAAACATTTTTCGAACCCCTCATGTGATACATTATTGAAAATCATTGGATTATTGAAGCCTTATGGCGACTCATTTATATTTATGCATCTCCCGTCCCCCTCCCGCCAATTTGACCACCGGAGCGGCACTTTTCTAACTTTTGCCGACACCCCTCGTGCGACATATCAGTGGATAGCCTTCTGACCTATCTTTCATATTATGTACAATAAAATATGCCTTACATAAACCCTACATATGGCTTACATACCATACATAGCCATTTAAAATATGCCTTACATATTTTAGTTCCACATTTTACTGTCAGGGGACGCATTCATATCTCGTGTTCTATGGGCCCGATTGCGACGAGTTTTGGCTCATTCAACCTAGTTTTCGATAGGCTTACATATTTTAGTTCCCTGTTTTATCGCCAGGGGGCGTTTTCCTATCTCGGGTTCTATAAGCGTGATCGCAACGGGGTTTGGCTCATTCAACTTAGTTTTCGATAAGCTTACATATATTCGTGTATCATACATTCCATAATACATAAACCTTTCATTTAAAAAATATTTAAAGCGCAGTGTATTTTTATGAAATACAAAATTTAACATGAAGCTCTCTACAAATCAAAAGAGATTTTTTTCAAGCCTTAATTTTTTTTAACACAATACAGGAAAGAAACACAATTAAAAATCCATAATAATAACATTAGAATTTTATATAATCTACCAAAAAAAAAAAAAAAATATATATATATATATATATATCCATTTACAAACTAATCAAAGGCATTGTGTAGATTAGGAATGTATTTTGAAACACGGTATAAATAAAGGAACAAGACTATTTTTTAGAAATATATAATGAACAAGGTGGAATATCATCCTGTGCGATGTATATAAATAAGCTTTGAAAATTTCTCTCCTTGATACAAGACTTTTTTTAGAAATATATAATGAGCTAGATAGAATATCATCCAGTGCGATGGATATAAAAACAACTCAAAAATAAATTCTAAAACATTTCCCTCGTTATATTTATGGGAAAAGAACATCTGTATTTAGATTTCGGGGTATCATTTACGATCGGTGTTAAGTGGTTTCCCCATTAACCATAAACTAAAAACTTTTGTTAAAAATAATATGAATGGAGGATTGATTATCTTTAACGAAATAAATATCATTAATATCCTACTATTATAGATTTTTTCATAAAATACATGTATTTATTTCTTCTGTTAAAATGTGATAGAAAAATAATGATTTAACTTGCAAAAATTGTCAGCTGCGAAATTTTTTTTAAGTTTAAGACAATGGAATGATAATTAACTTTTTATTTGTTTATTTGAGCACCTGGTGCCAAATAGTGTTGCTGCGGCGCTGATTATCACTTATTTTCAGAAAAAAATGACGGCCCGACACAACCCGGAAAGAATAAGTAATTTAGATAGAAAATTTAAAATACTGAATATTCTACAGAGTTGCAATTATCAAATTAATAGCACAGCAGGGGTGAAGGTTCATAAGGCAGTCACCCCCTCCTACACCTCCTCCCCCCGCGTGGTATAATATAAAGTTTTCATAGATAATAAACAATACAGGAGTATCGGCGCATATAATCGTATTTCACGTTACGATTCGCAAGAGATTGGAAAGTGAAAGTAGATGAGTTGGGCAGGTTTCTTCCATGATAGCATGCGTCCCGACCGCCTGAAATTACAAAAGTCCTTCCGGCCAGTGCCGGGAGGAAGAGGTAGCTTTCATAATCCTTATTTTAAAAAAGCCAAATTATATCATTCAAACACACGAAGCTCAATTTAGTGGAAACCGAATATAGGAGATTCAATACTAATTTTTATCAATATAATGAATGAGAATTTCGCGAAATTAGTCAGCTTTATCCAAGCTGCTTTTCTTTAAAGTAACATATATTTGGCTGCCAAATTCGGCAATTTCTTAAAGTGCCTGTCATTTTAAGACAACATGGTGGATGAGACTAAGCAGTGAACTTGGTCGAGACCTTACCCTCATAGCATGCATGGTCACAGTGACGTCATTGTGACGTCACTGTAAGTCACTGTGGTCACGTCACATTTGTGACCAAAATGCCACCACTCAGTGATGTCACATTGTGACTGAGATGTGAACTTCTTAGAAAACTTTAAAAAATTACAAAAATTATTAAAAACATGTTATTTACTGTAAAATATATTTTTCTGCCGGATTAACAAATTTTTTAAACCGTGGTCCAAGTTGCATCTGTGCCTCTAACAAAAACTTTTTATTTTCATATAACATAAAATGTAATTAATTCATCAGCAACACAAAACGATTTCCTAATTATGAGAATTTCATATTATTAAAAAAATGTTTTAGGTAAGCAGACCTCGACTTATCTTTTATAAAGATTTTTGTAAATGATCATCTGTTATACTAGAAGTTTCTCAAAGAGTAGTCGAAACATTTCTGTCGTTTCAAACTAAAAACTTTCTATTACAGTTAAGGCTGCAGCTTTTAATGAGCACGCAGAAAGCGTCTTCAAAGTTCAGTCATATATGCATTTCTTGCTTTATAATTTGCATTCAAGTCATTTTTTTTCCTCTTAGTGTTTCACTATTTTAAGTATTTTTTTTTTATTCCACTTCTTTCAAACGTTTAAAATAGAATTGACATTTTCCGAATATAAAATTAATGTACAAAATTTAGGCAAAGCCCACGACATAATTAATTATTCATGTTTTATTTTTTGTTTTCAAAATATATCTTTAAAAATTATTTTACAAGTTTTATTCTACAGAAAATTAATATTAAGAGAATGACAGATTGACAAAGAAAAACTCATCTCTTCTCGATAATCTTGTTGTATTTTTTAAGAAGATATTTTGTATATATTACCTGTGATACAAATTTTACTTTTAAAAACAAGGAGGGAGTCATCATTATTACCATTAAATTAATTTGTATACATTTTGAAAATTTAAGCAATGTTTTATCTAGTAAACTCTAATTATGGATAATATTATTATTATAATTTACGTAAATGAAACTTTACAATTCAATAAAACTGATAAAAATAAAAGATGAAATACAATAAAACATTTTCAAACAGGAAATTGAATTAGAGACAATTTGACAAAATTTTTACGCATTTAATTTCCTTCCGAAACTGTGGTATAGAAAAACAAATAAAACCAAGAAACATCTGCTTCGAACTTCGAAACTTAAAAATCGTCTGCACCTGCACTATTTCAGTTGTTACCACTCGACCGCAGAATAACGGATAAAAGTAACAGTGAAACTTTTTAGAATAAACGCGGGACACTGGACAGTTCTGTGGACACTGAAGTTCTGTGGACACTGGACAGCATAGATGTGTTGACACGGATTTAAAAACTGAAACAAGAACGTTCTCAGGATCCAAGTTAGTTCAGCTAACAAAATATAAACCCGAGAAAATTACGGTAGCTTTGACTTGTTGAAGATGATTCAAGTCATTGCTATCGTACTTATAATCGGATTTAATTGGTTCCCCAAAATCAAAGTATCACGTACAACGTCAATGAAATTAGGTATGTAAAAATATTATTTTCCCTGTTTGCTTTTTTTTTTTATATTACAACAATTTTAGTTAGTTTCTCATTAACATGCTGTAGAACATAAATATTTCATTACATTTATTTTTTATTTTGCTGAAATATCTAAAATATTATTTTCCTTGTTTGCTTTTTTTTTTTTTTTTTATTACAATGATTTCAGTTATCTTCTAATAAACATGTTATAGAACACAAATATTTCATTACATTTATTTTTTATTTTGTTAAAATATCTAACTTCCTTTTCAACAGCTTTGATCAGATTATTAAAATTAGTGATTTAAATTGCATTTTAATCTGGTTTATTTTCTTATTTAAATATTGGGTTAAAACCACATGGTGGCATAAATATAAAAGTATATGGACAAGTATTATCACCAATCATTAACATAATTAATAGACATTTAAAGATAATTAAATTATTTAAAATTTTTGGATGTTATTAACGTTTACCATAGCAAGACCCCTATTTGTAATGAAGTTTGTAGCATGTTATTTCATTTACAAGGACAGTCAATTGTATTCCATTACATTACGGCTTGTGGGAAAAAAATCGTTTCAAATGATTTTTAATGATTTTACACGCTTTCAAACAGAATAAAATTGATATGCATTTATGAAGCACACTAAAATGTGCATTCCATAGAATATGCGATGCAAAGAATAGTTATTGTTCATTTACAGGGCTAAAAAAGAAATTCCAATACATAATGATATAGGGGTGGAGGGAATTGTTTGCGGCGTACTTTATTTATGTTAATCTATTTGATATGTAATGAAATTGATATACATCATTGAGGTTTACATATTATGAATTATTTCATGTATAATACGAAGCGTATATAGCATTTACAGGGACACACAAAATATTTCAGATACTATATTGTATCCGAAGTACTGTTCATTAGCGATGATTGCTGGAAATAAATTTTTAATTATGATATACACTTTTATGATTCACTACATTTATGCATAGTATATGGTGTATATATATATGCTATAATTCATATACAGGAATATACAAAAGTATTCGAAAGTGTTACTGGGTATTGCTTAAAGGAGGTTTTTAAATAAGTTATGCATTTTAACGCTGCACTGTATTTAATTTACTAAGAAATGTTTGTAGTATATAGATAAAATGATATACAGGGTCACGCAAAGAATTGGATACGTTGCCATCTATGAATTATAATTTCTGGAAATGTAATTTCAGCAGTTTTAAGAGTGTTTTAGCTTGAATAAAATTTTAACGAAATAGTGGCGTGTAATAAAGGTTCTAGGTAAACTACATTGTTGTACAAAATTATTTAAGTATGTTTCCATATATTAGTATAAATTGCTGAAAGAGAATTTCAACCTGTTATGCGTTTCCTTGATAAACTAAATTTTTCCATTATATAGTATATATATATCAATCTACAGATCAAATACAGGACTGTTTAAAAGAATTAGAAAACATATTTGGCTGTGGATGGTAGGGTGTCAACGATTTTAATCGGTTGATTTAAATCAGCGATTAAATCATGATTTTAATCAACCGATTTTTTTAAAAAAATCATTGATTAAAATCAAAAATTTTCTAAATGTTTAAAATGTCAAAAAAAAAAGTATTAAAATCTAACATGAACATAATTTGAAAGTTTCTACAGGTATTTTGACTTATTAATAAACAAAAAAAGAGCTTTAAATAATTGTTTCTAAGCTTAATTCATTAGTATTGTAAAAAAATTAAAAACAGTTGAGTTTGTAAAAAGCATTGTTTTTAAGTTTTTATCCAAATTAAAACAGTTTCATTTAAAAATGATATTTAAATCTAACATAATTTGCAATGTCATAATTTCCTTTAGGTAATCAATTTATGCATTATGTTATATAAAATACACATAGCAAGTATAATTACATTTCTACAAGTAAAAGAATAAATAGTAATTAATAGCAATCTCAAGTTAAAGAAGAATGAAAGAATGACATCTGCTCAGCAGCTAAATTGTAAATGAATGCATAAGAGAAAAAGAAATAATTGGTATAAAAATACTAAGCACAGCAAGAGCTTCTTTGGCATAGGTTGAATAAATGTTTATTATTATTATTATTATTACTATTATTATTATTTTATTTTATTTTTATTTTTTTTGTAACTCATATATATTAAAAAATTGAACCATTGAAAGCTAATAGAGGTAATAATGCTGTTACTTAAATATTTTGAGATTTCAGATATTAGTGGCTAACTTATATTTATTCTATATGAATGGGTTTAACTCATTTTCATTTTTTTTTTTTTTTTTTTTGGTTAGCATACACGTACATGTGTGTAAGTATAGATTTTGGTGGTTTACAGAAATTTTCCTAAATACAAATGCAAAATGAACTGCAAATAATATTTGTTAGTTTTGTTATTTGTGCTACTAACTAATGAATTTTACTTATTTGCAGTTTTTATTAATTCTGTAATTACTTATACTGCTTCTTCTAGGCCATTTTGTTTAATGGTGCCACACCATGCCCCTTTTGAAATTGGCAAAATGCACCATGCCTTAAAAAAAGAAAAAAAAAAGTTGAAATTTACCTGTAGTTGTAGCCAGAGATTTCTTGTAAAAAACTTCCCCATTCAACAGTATTCTAAATTCATGTGGAAAAAATCTTTCAAAAATATAGAACTTTATTTCTTTAGAAAAAACAGGATATTATTAAAATATGTTATTTAATTGTATTTTTCAATTTGTTATTCATAAAATTATTAAAAATTAAGGACACTTTACTTATAATGCTAAAAAATATTCTTTTTTTTTTTTTTCTTACATCATTACTAAACACATTACTAATATATTTCCTCATGAAATAGTGCCCGTTTTTTGAACTAGCATCCTGTCCCTTTTTCTTTCTAAAATGAATTATTATCATTTTAATAATTAAGGCTTAAAAATGTATAATATGTTCCTAATTAGAGAGTTGATTGTTTAATAATTAATTTGAAGTAATGTTAGCTATTTAGTATAAAATGCAGTTAATAATTTTCATAAATGTTAAGTATCTCTAGTATTTATAAAGTTTTACATAATTATTACAATATTAATGTATATAACATTATTGTATAATACTACCTAATGAAACTACTAATTTGCAGTTTTTATTTCTGTAATTACAAACTAACAATTATAATTTTATTAATTAAAGTGTAAAAACATAGATTATGTTAGCAATTAGTGGTGTAATTGTTTTGGAAACCTAAAACTCATGATAGCTATTCAGTATTTGAATGCTGGGAAAAAAATCATACAAATCTGATTTAAATAAAAAAAATCTGATTTAAAAAAAAAAAAACGATTTTATTTATTTATTTTTTTTAAATTATGATTTTTTTTTACACCTTAGTGGATGGTAACTGCGTAAATCAGTTTTTAAATGTTTTACGCGTTTTCATGTTTACTTAGTTATCTTATTTACGTTATTTCCCCCGATGTCTTGATAAAACATTTAGGAAGAGTTGGAAAGTGTTTTATAATCTATGCCTAACGCATGATATATCTTACTTGTTGTTTCTATTTCCCAGATCAGTCTTTTCATATAAAACATACCAAATCTAATTAGCTCATATTCACAAAATACAATATATACGGGAATAAAAAATTTAAATAAATAGGGCTTATCATGTAGTTCTATAAGTAACAGTTGTATTAATGTCCGTTAGACTCCATGTTCGTATTTAAAAAAGCAATGACAAATCATAACACATTAAAAAGCTTACACATTCTTAATATTAAGCTTGAATTCAAGATCAAGCTAACTTAATAAAAAAAGATGTCAGTTAATAAGCATTGTTTTTTAAATGGAAAATTAAAAATATTTTAGAAGAATAGGACTCCAAAATAGCGATATCTTGCTAAAAAGTACGGTAAAAAGATAAAATTTTATATTTCAAACAAAACTTTACTTTAAAATTATCGTAGTTTTTATGACAAGAATCATCACAGTATTAATACTTGGACATTTTTCCAGAGAGAAACATTCGCCTTGCATACAATATTTCAAATGAAAATCAAATTTCAAATAAATTGCTTAAAAGGCGCAAAGGCCAACATAGTGAAAAATATCCACGCCGGGTCTCGATCCCGGGTCATCAGTATAGCGCACTGACATTCTACCGACTAAACCACATGGAACGATACCCAGCCTGGAAATTTTCTCCTTATTACATGTTGGCAAGGCTACAAACGCCGCACAAGATGGAATATTTATCGTGAGCCACCGTCATGGGGCAAACACGAAACTTAATTAAACCAGCATCGATTAAATCTATATTAATACTTGGAAATTTTTCCAGAGAGAAACATTCGCCTTGCATACAGTATTTCAAATGAAAATCAAATTTCAAATTAAAATTGCCTTTTAAGCTATTAATTTGAAATTTGATTTTCATTTGAAATATTGTATGCAAGGCGAATGGTTCTCTCTGAAAAAATTTCCAAGTATTAATATAGTTTCAATCGATGCTGGATTTAATTAAGTTTCGTGCTTGCGCCATGTCGGTGGCTGACGATAAATATTGCATCTTGTGCTGCGTTTGTAGCCTTGCCAACATGTAATAGTGAGAAATTTTCCAGGCTGGGTATCGTTCCATGTGGTTTAGTCGGTAGAACGTAAGTGCGCTATACTGATGGCCCGGGTTCGAGTTCCAGCATGGAATCTTTTTCACTAGTTCGCCTTTGCGCCTTTTAAGCAATTAATTTGAAATTTGATTTTCATTTGAAATAATCACAGAGTTTATGACAAGTTCGTCACAAATGACACATATTTCACAAATTGGTCACAGTGTGACTTCAAAACATTGTCACTTTCGTCACAGGTTCGTCACAAAGTTAATGCCAAAATAGTCACAAATGACACACTTTTCACAAATTAGTCACACCGTGACTTCACAGAGTGGTCACAATGTGACGTCACAAACGACCTCTAAAACGGCCATAACGACCTCACATTCTAGTCACTGTGACGTCACATCCACGTCACGTGACGTCACATCGACGGTCACAAAATCACAGTGTGACTTCACAACGACGTCGCCGTGACGTCACCATGCCTTACGGGTAGTAATTGCTGTGCACATGCTCACTCACATCGGAATCGGTTAATATATAGGAGTGCTGTCGCATGCAAAAAATCAGATATTTCAAAATGTCACCCACAATAGAAATTGAAAGTGCTATATCTGAGCCATTTTGTAAGGTAAAGACAAACAAAAAATGCTCCTGAATCCTTATATCAAGGTCAAATACTTAAGAAAGAAACCTTTTTCAATTTCTAATTTTTTTGCACCTCACTTTAAATATATATATTTTTTTTAATTTAATGGTCGCCATTTTGAAACAAGATGGCTGATGTATCTGGCCAGCGAACTTGGTCGAGGTGTTGATGTATACTATCCACATGCCTTCTTACATCGAAATAGGCGAATACGTGTGTTATTGCGTGACAAATACAAGATCGTTTCAAAATGTTAGCCATGCTAGAAATTCAAAGTGCTATAAATCAACCATTTTTTAAGATATAAACAAACGAACAAATTTTCAGAAACAAAAACAGCTCCGGAATCTTTGTATCAAGGCCAAACACATAAAAAAATATTTTTCATTTTCCAATTGTTTAATACCTCATTTTGAATTTTAAATTAAATTTTTTTTAAATGGCAACCCTTTTGAAACAAGATGGCGAATGAAGCTGGCCAACGAACTCGGTCGAGACATTGGTATGTACTATGTACAGACCAAGTTACATCCAAATAGGTTCATAATTGCGCCTGTTATCGCGTGACAAAAATCAGGTCGTTTTAAAATGTCAGCCACAAGAGAAATTCAAAATGCTATTACTCAGCCATTTTTTTTAGATATAGACGAAAGAAAAACTGTTCCGGAATCTTTGTATTAAGGTCAAACACATACAAAAAAAAATCTTTTTCACTTTCCAATTTTTTGGTATCTCATTTAATTTTTTTTATTTTGTAATTTTTTAAATGGCCGCCATTTTGAAACAAGATGGCGAATGAAGCCGGCCAACGAACTCGGTCGAGATATTTGTATGTACTATGTACACACCAAGGTACATCCAAGTCGGTTATTAAATACGCCTGTTATTACGTGAGAAAAATCAGGACGTTTCAAAATGTCAGCCACGCTAGCAATTCAAAATGCTATAACTCAGCCATTTCTTAAGATATAGACAAAACAAAAACTGCTCCCGAATCTTTTTATCAAGGTCAAACACATAAGAAGAAAATATGTTTTCAATTTTTAATTTTTTGGTACCACATTTCAAGTTTTAATATTTTTAAAAAATTTTAAATGGCCGCCATTTTGAAACAAAACGGCGGATGAAGCTGGCCAACGAACTCGGTCGAGAGATTGGTATGTACTATGTACACACTAAATTACATCCAAATCGGTTCATAAATACGCCTTTTATCGCGTGACAAAATTCAGGACGTTTCAAAATATCAGCCACGCTAGAAATTCAAAATGCTGTAACTCAGCTATTTTTTAAGATATAGACGAAACAAAAACTGCTCCGATATCTTTGTATAAAGGTCAAATACATAAGAAAAAATATTTTTCCATTTTCAATTTTTTGGTACCACATTTAAAATTTTAAATTTTTAAAAAAAATTTAAATGGCCGCCATTTTGAAACAAAATGGCGGATGAAGCTGGCCAACGAACTCGGTCGAGAGATTGGTATGTACTATGTACACACTGAATTACATCCAAATCGGTTCATAAATACGCCTTTTATCGCGTGACAAAATTCAGGACGTTTCAAAATGTCAGCCACGCTAGAAATTCAAAATGCTATAACTCAGCCATTTTTTAAGATATAGACGAAACAAAAACTGCTCCGGAATCTTTGTATAAAGGTCAAATACATAAGAAAAAAACATTTTTCCATTTTTAATTTTTTGGTACCACATTTCAAGTTTTAATATTTTTTAAAAAATTTTAAATGGACGCCATTTTGAAACAAAACGGCGGATGAAGCTGGCCAACGAACTCGGTCGAGACATTGGTATGTACTATGTACACACTGAATTACATCCAAATCGGTTCATAAATACGCCTTTTATCGCGTGACAAAATTCAGGACGTTTCAAAATATCAGCCACGCTAGAAATTCAAAATGCTGTAACTCAGCCATTTTTTAAGATATAGACGAAACAAAAACTGCTCCGATATCTTTGTATAAAGGTCAAATACATAAGAAAAAATATTTTTCCATTTTCAATTTTTTGGTACCACATTTAAAATTTTAATTTTTTAAAAAAAATTTAAATGGCCGCCATTTTGAAACAAAATGGCGGATGAAGCTGGCCAACGAACTCGGTCGAGAGATTGGTATGTACTATGTACACACTGAATTACATCCAAATCGGTTCATAAATACGCCTTTTATCGCGTGACAAAATTCAGGACGTTTCAAAATGTCAGCCACGCTAGAAATTCAAAATGCTATAACTCAGCCATTTTTTAAGATATAGACGAAACAAAAACTGCTCCGGAATCTTTGTATAAAGGTCAAATACATAAGAAAAAAACATTTTTCCATTTTTAATTTTTTGGTACCACATTTCAAGTTTTAATATTTTTTAAAATTTTAAATGGCCGCCATTTTGAAACAAAACGGCGGATGAAGCTGGCCAACGAACTCGGTCGAGACATTGGTATGTACTATGTACACACTGAATTACATCCAAATCGGTTCATAAATACGCCTTTTATCGCGTGACAAAATTCAGGACGTTTCAAAATGTCAGCCACGCTAGAAATTCAAAATGCTATAACTCAGCCATTTTTTAAGGTATAGACGAAACAAAAACTGCTCCGGAATCTTTGTATAAAGGTCAAATACATAAGAAAAAAATATTTTTCCATTTTTAATTTTTTTGGTACCACATTTCAAGTTTTAAATTTTTTTAAAAATTTTAAATGGCCGCCATTTTGAAACAAAACGGCGGATGAAGCTGGCCAACGAACTCGGTCGAGACATTGGTATGTACTATGTACACACCGAATTACATCGAAATCGGTTCATAATTACGGGAGTTACAGTGTGACATAGGTCAGATATATATATATATATATATATATATATATAGATATATATATATATATATATATCAATTTTGAACGGAGGGTGGTTTCGGGGTCTGGGGGTCATGATCGATGAAAATATACCAAAATTTTTTGAAATCGCTTTCCTCCGAACGGCTGCAATAGGTAGCTTTTTTGTAAAGAAAGCTACCTAATAATGCTAATATGAAAAGATTGAAACTATAAGTTGAAATTTTGAAATGTTAAATAAAATGATTGTTAAATAAAAATGCATTCTTATTGTTAGGATACATCGTACTTTCCCATTAGTTTAACAATTTAAAATCTATTAACCATTATTTATTTAATTATTGAAAAATTAATCCATTCAAAAACTTTATTTAGCTTTCCAAATAACAATTTAAAATATCTATATTACGTTAATATTTCTAACTACTAAAATTTAATTAAATATCTATTAAATTATTTATTTAGCAGTGATTTCTAGATTGTAAACAAAAAGTTCTAAGTCTTTAAAATTCACCTTTTAAAATTTCTTAAATATTCTTTAAATTCATTGCAAAATATATTTATTCGATTTAAATAATTATTTACTTTCACCAGACAAAATTTCATCTATTTTGACGCAATAGATCGCAAGTTATCCGAATTTTAAGTTTTATTTATTTTCGCTACTTTTAAATACGGGCGCCATCCATTTTAAGACGCACTTAGACGGCCATAATTTCGCTTCTTCACCGATGCAAAACAACATCCATTTTTGCTTGAGGGAGTTGCGTTTTCATGACGGGTTCGGTGACCGCAGGCTGGTGAATTGTTTTTGGTGAACACCGATTGGTTCTCTAAAATTTTAGCATCCTTTTCGAAAGAGAGTACGGGGTTTTCTGGCTCTCTTCGAATCTGGACGTTTATGCGCGAACAAGCGTGTATCATCGCTGCAAGAAACAATAATTTTTCCTATATGATCGGTTCTTTGGCTATACGGGTCGAAAGCCGATCACTTTTATTGAATTTATTAAATTTTATATTATATTAAATTTCCTTTATTAAATATAAAAACTTATTGCAAGAAAACAATTGGGAGATAATGGCACGCTGTAGCTGATGTGAGATATTGCCAAAGTTATTCTGAGAACTCTCTATGACCTGGACATTTCACGATTGCTCTCTGGAAGGTATTCTTGTGTCTCTTCATGCCTGGAGATGGTAAAGTAAATTTGCTTTTTAATTTATTGCGTCGCAAATATGACTTTGAGGAAGATTCAACGCAGCCCCTTTTTCATGCTGGCGAACTATGAATGAATCAGAATGGATTCCTATCGCATAGGAACGAATATGATAGCTTCGCAGAAATGGCATTTGCATTGGCAAATTGAAACTTTTCTGCTCCAATGATGAACTGGTGGTCCATTTTAACCATATTATCGGACGATCTCCAATTTTATCAATCAATAAAACTTGCAGTTTAGTTCTTCCACTACTAATATTTACTCTGATTTATATCAGAATTTGTTTAAATGCTCTTGTCTACGATCCATTCACAAACTCAACAAATGAAAAATCACTTGTTTAAAAGTTGATATTTAATGTGATAGATCATGTATATCTTTATATATTTTAATACTTAACTGAGTGTAGGGGTCTGCGCAGTTCCTTTACTTTTTATATGTTTACCTAAATAAATAATTCATTTAAGTTAATTGTGTGTATCATGTGTTTCTTCCATGGGTGAGTTTATTTTGTTGATTTTCCTTTTCAGCTTCAATTCAATCTAAGGCAACTTAATTATTCTTTAGTAAATTCAGTTAACTTAATTCTAAATCTTCAGGTTACCAAGTAAATAATCGCTATTTACAATCACGGCCATATGTGGTGTCGAGATGGCATTTTGATTACCAGATATTTTCAGTAATGTTTTAATAGTAATTTTAATTTCTCTTTCTGGTTTTTAATCTGCAATCCCGACATCAACTTTATAACACTTATTAAGCGGAAACATACTTATAGAGTTGACGTTCAGGTCCCCCGATCCACAGATTTACACGTTATAAATATTATCAATTTTTATAGAGATTATTTATATAGAGGTGTTTTTTCAGAGATGAATTATCATATCAAACACAGAAGATAAAAAACAATTGTCTTAGGCGTAGCTCATGTAACTTAAATATTTGTGAATGGAGGAGTGCTCGAGGCCCCATGAGCCCCAAACTTCCAATGCTCCTCACCCTTAAAGACAGCGTTAAGTCTTTAAAACTTCCCGTTTAAACTTACAGTTGAGATTTGCGGACATTCCCGGGAAAGAGCCTTGCTCGAATCGGCTTGTACCGTTGTACCTGACACATTCTCAAAAATTCTATTTAAATTCAACCTGAAACCCAACCAGAATCTAGCAAAATAATTTTTTGACCCCGAAACCCGACTCAAAACCAACAAAAATATTTTTATTAGCCCAACCCGAACCCGAAATAAACTTGAAACCAAGCCAAAAACCAAAATGATTGAAAACTTAATGCCATATTTTAATGAAATTACGTAAAACTAGCCTACAATCATGTCTTTAATAGTAATTCTATCTTTCATGAAGAAGAATCAATATATACAGTGCGGTGCAAAAGTTTAAGCACAACGCAAATGTTTTAATAAAAATAAAATTGTACAATGGAATGCTTTCAAATATTCACTGTAGGTGAATACTATGATCATAAATATTTATCTTAAGTTTAAAAAAAATTCATCGTTGCAAAAATCAGAAATTACAAAAAAACATTTTTTGTGATGTCGCAAAAGTTTATGCACAAATGCTACTTTATGTAAATATCTTCTTAAACATGATAGGTGAAGGACCAGCGAGACAATTTTTTCTAGAGTATAAAATATAGGGATCCTCGTACGAGTTATATCAAAATGCCGAAAACTCTGCAGTTCTCGCCTGAAGATGTTGTGGAAGTTTCGAAGCTGAAAGCGGATGGCAAATCCGTTTTGCAAACTTCGCATATTTTAAATCGGTCTAAACGTGGTTTTTATAATGTTCTGGAAGTGGAGAAAAAATTCAAAAATGCATATCGCTCAGAAAGGTCGAGTAAAACCACATTTCGTGGGGATGGAAGAATTAAAAGATTACCTATAACTAGCAATTTGTCTCTTAATCCGATAAGATGTCGGCTTGGACCAAAAATATCACGTGACACCATACGCAGAAGAATTACCTAATCAGGATTCATCAAAAAACAAAAATTAGCTCGTAAGGTTTTTCTGAAACAGTGTCACAAACAAGCAAGACTTCAATGGTCAAAACAGCACGTCTATTATCGTGACGAATGGGTTAGTGTTATTTTTTCTGATGAAAAAAAATGGAATTTGTATGGTCCAGATTGCTTCATCATTCTAATGGCGTGCTTTGAGGAAAGATCCTAAGAGCACATTCAGTAGGCAACAACGTGGTGGTTCGCTCATGGTATGGGGCGCTCTTGGCTACAATGGATAAAAGTCTCTTTGCTTCCTAAATGGCAGTCAAAATTCACAAAAGTATCAGAAGACTCTGAGTGAGCATTTGTTACCATTTGGTGAACTCCTAGTGGTCCCAACTGGACCTTCCAGCAAGACAACGCATGGATACTCACTTCCCGTTGTACAAAAGAATGGCTTAGATTTCAGAATATCAGTGTAATGAACTGACGAGCACTCAGCCCAGATCTCAATCATATAGAAAATATCTGGTGAATCCTCTCACGTGACATCTTCAAGAATGAGAAACAGTATTACCCAGTGCAAAAGATCAAATCAGCGATCGAGGAAGCCTGGCACAGACTCGCTCACAAACCTTCCATACTTGTGTTATCAATGGAAAATCGCATATTCGATCTCATCAGGTACAATGGAAATACCATAGACTACTAAAGGACTTTTGTTCTTTGTGAAATATAAATACTTCATTTTTGTGCATAAACTTTTGCGACATCACAATTTTAATTTTTCTATAATTTGTTATTTTCCTTACAATGAATTGTTTCCGAATTCGAAACATGAATTTATAATCCAATTCTTTGGATACAGTAAAAATTTCAAAGCGTTCGAGCGTATATTTTCCATTTTATAAAAATATTTAGCTTGTGTATAAACTTTTGCGCCGCACTGTATATATATATATATAATTAAAAGGAAATCACAAACGTATGAATAAGTTGGTAAAATTCTAAAGTTCAACAAAATGTGAATATTGGAAACCAGAAATGTCTATAAGAAACTAGGAATAACCCACAGAATCGTCAGAGGAGCTTGCAGATATAATTCCTGGTAAAGGTATGTCATGTCAAATGTCATCCAATTTTGTCTGTATTATGCATAAAAAGACAAAATTTAGATTCCAATGTTTACTGTATTTTCAATTCCTTGTCACACTTGCTTTAAGGATCTCTTTCAAAGAATTTTATGATGGTTTATACATGATTTTTAATTTGCATAAATTCATTTATAATTTGTATATTCACATTTGTTTATGATAATTTGTATTGGTTTATAATGGTTTTATATTACATACATTTTATACTCATAGAAATTTCAAAATGTATAATTTTTCTTCTGAAAGACTATTGAAATATGTTTCTTTTGAAAAACTCGACCCAACCTGAAAGAACTTAAACCCAACACGAAACCGAAAATAAACATTCTATCTGAACGCAGTAAAAAATTAGAACATAACCCAATGATCCAAATCCACTCCGTTGGTCTATTCGGGTTCGAGTAAATCGATTTACCAGACCCGCTATAGAACTCTTAAAGTCGTTGAGCCAAGTTCTCGTGTGGTTTCATGTCAGCGGACTTGGTAAACCATATATTTTTGGATTCATTACAACATCAGCATGACATTTATCCATGATACTTTGAAAAGCAGGATAGCTAATGGGCGGTATATTGGAAAATGGCCACTGTTGTTGAGCAGGGGTTAGTGTGATTTCATGTCAGCGGACTTGTTAAACCATACATTTTTGGATTCACCATAACATCAGAATGACATTTATCCATGATATTTTCAAAAACAGCGTAGCTAATGAACGCCATATTGGAAAATGACCGCCGATAAACAGGGTGATCGAAAAGTTTTTCTTGGTTTTGCATGCTATTAAATAAATAAAGCGATTGAAGAGAAAATAAATAAAGACACGCAGGGGTCAAAAGGTACAACGAAATTAAGCCAAAGACCTGCCGCAGTTGACAGATATATCTGATATGAGGGCAGCATTTCTTCACATGATTCGTGAAAGAACCGAAATCAATTCTTCAGAAAAATCTCTTCTACATCCAGATCTCTCTTTGAGCAGGATCCAGAAAGATGAACGTGATATCTGAGATTTACAGAACATGATTATGAATGAATGGATAAATCTAGACATGGTAATAAAATCAAATGGAGCAATGCCAAATCTAAAAATTGTCGGAGGCATGGTGAAAGCTCATAAGGTGGCTGAAGAAGCTTACCATACTTTCAAGAGAGAATATCTGTCTGAAGACTCAAAGCCAGTAGGGTTTTTCAAACCTACAAAGAAAAAGAAACTAAAGACATTTTCTGACTTGAAGAAGAAACAGAGTTTAAAATTTAATAAATCATTGTTTGTTTTCAAGCAGAAAGAAATCTGTTTGCTCAGATGATCATTGTTGAGCGAAGAAGTTTGGATATAAGAACTGTATTTTCCTACCATCTAGGGCCTCCTCCATGATCCTTAGCAAACCTGATGGTTCAATGCGAAAAACTGCAAAATCAAGCTGATGGTTGTTACAAAAAAAGACTCCGACTGCTGAAAGAATTCCAAATAATGGTGTTGTAAACATATTGCTGACAGAATGTGCTTTGTTCAAAAGCTACCGCAAGAGCTACAAACATTTGGACAACTAGCAAAGAATCTGTTTTCTAAAATAATACGAAATTCTACATCCTCTCAAAGAATAGATGTTGTATTTGAAACATACCGACAGGTGTCAATAAAAAGTGATGAACGAAACAAATGAGCTGTTGGTGATGCGATAAAAGTAATATAACAACTCCTGGACACCCAGTACGAAAATGAAAGCAGTTTCTATCTGATGAGGAGAACAAGAAAGAAGTTATGCATTTCATTTCACTAGAATGGCAAAATGAACATTATCTGAAACAGTGAATTCATGGGTGATATGCGTTACCTGCGGAGAAAAAGGATCTAAATTCAGGAAATGACTAGTTGAAGAAGCCACTAAATTGACATGCTTCGAAGAGGAGGAAGGTACCCGACTTTCATTTCACACACACCATGTTTTAGCGTCTGCATTTAGAAATATTATTACTGTCTCTATAGATACTGATGTGGCTGTTATAACACTGTTTTCTTTAGAAAACGATTTGAAAAACTACAATGGATTACTATTTGTAAAATGTGGATCCAATGACAGGGTAAAGCACTGCAACTTGAGTGAGTTGCATGGACTTCTAGGTAAAGTGGTATGTAATGCGTTACCTGGAATGCATTCACTGTCAGGGTGCGATACGGTAAGTACTTTTGCAGGCAAGGGAAAATGAGAATTCAGAACACAGCATTCCGAGATGCTTTAAGGTATTTGTTACTGAAGCTGATGTATGAAAGAAACAAAGAAACAGCTTGAGTCGTATGTTTGCCCGCTCTGTTATGGAAAGCACAAATACTCTGACATCAATGAATTGCGCTATACTATTTTTTGCTGCAAAAAAGGATCTGTGGAGTTGCATTGTCTTCCGCCATGTAGTAATACACTCTACCTACAGGTAATGAGAGCTAATTACCAGGGTCTTGTTTAGAAGAAGTGCTGACAGGCTGATCCTGACCTTCCATCCTCAGATAAATATGGTTGGCTTTCCGGAACAGATAGTGAGGGAAGAGGTTAACTAGAGGTCCAGTGAAACGGCAGTCCTCCTGCTCCTGAAGTTGTTTTGGAACTCATGTCATGTTCAATAACATGTCTCATGCCATCATGTGTGTGTTTTTTAATAACCTCAGATGTACAAGCATATGCACAATACTGAACAGCTGAACTTCTATGACGATGGAAGTGATTTGGACATAGGAATGCCAAACGATGATGATAGCAATGAAGAAGACTAAGTTTTCTGTTATTTATTAATTCTTGAGAGATTGAGTACAATACTTTTACCAGTATTTCTTGAATTGCTGTGCCTTATACACATGAAAATAATATGCATTAAAATGCAAAACAAGATTTCGGTTTTTTTTTCATCACAAATGTCTTTTGAACTGTTTATCCAACTGAAAATGTTAATAAAAATAAAGTTAAATATAATGATAAACGTGATGTTAAAATAAAATCTTAGTGAACATTTAATTTGTGTAACATTTTATGTTCAACAATATTTGTTCTTTCCCTTTTTTCATTGAAATCTCCTTAATTATGTGATAATGGCAAAAATAATCATACGTATCTATGTGTGATAGATAGCTCCTATCTTATCTTAAGATATCTGGGATATATCTCAATTTCATAATATCATCATAAAAGGAACACCTTGGATCATTGTGAATCCAAAAAAGGTATATATCATCACGTTCTTAGAGATGAAACCAAAAGCACTAATTTTGTCTTCTGGCTCAACGGCTTATTGTGTCCATTCTCAAAAGGAAGGAAAAATAAAAGTAATCACTAATTATGAGCATTTAGCAGTTCCAAGTGATAGTTCTAGAACCATTTATACGATAAAAAATGGAATATTTATTATGAATTACATTTACAAAAGAAGACAAAATTTTATAAAGAAGGGAAAAATTATAAATATATTTTTAACGATTCATATATGATAGACGCATTACTTATTTTAAATTTACTTAAATAGTCTAATTGTTCGATACCATTCCATTAGGTCATAGATATAACATTAACGATTGATATTACTATATTTGAGATGTACTTCTGCAAACGTATAAGCATGTAAATTCTTTTTTTAAAGTGCTAATGAGTAATATTTATCTTTGAAATTGTCGTTATCCAAAAAATGTTTGATTCTGTAGGTAATGAGCATTTGAAATAAAAGTTAGCTGCTGTTTTATATATTTTTTAGTTTCAGTATATATTTTGAATTCAATTTTATGTATTCCTTATTAAATAATAAACTCTTCCTCCCCACTCATTAAAAAAAAAAAAAATGTAAGTGCTATAATTTCTAAGATAACTAAAATCATGCATATGAAATGGATGTCCCTGTATATAGGACCGTCTTAATACATTCAAGGGTCCTGTTTCATAATGATTTTGGGGAAGCTACTACAAATAAAAGTACAGTCGTGGAAAAAAAAGTAAACACCCCCTACTAACACCTCAACAAATTATCGTATAAGAAATTACTGGTACCGAACGATTGGAAATAAAGTCTACTTTTAGATGATGTATATAAAATTTGCTTAGGGGGCCATCTACATATTAAAACGAACCCAAACTTATTTTTTTAATGGCAATACCCAATTTTAACAAGATATTTCAAATCTTCGGTTCAAACTATGCCTAGACACCAAATTTCAAGTTATTTGAACTATAAGTTTTTGAATTATAAACATTCAAAATTTAGTGCTTCTAATGTTAAATTACATTTTCATATTTTTATTAATATCTCCTTAAATTATACTCCTAATGTGATAATTTTTTGTGTAGCAATAGTACTAAAATACCCAAACATAAATACGTTGAATTTGCAATTTTTATAATTTTATTATATCAATTATGAATTATGAAATTAATATTCGAAAAAATTATGAATTGCAACCTACAATTTTTTGATGAATTTATATTTATTAAGTCCTGCTTTATGGAAATCCCAAGTTTTACTTTTTCTTCCAAGTAGTTTTTAAATTATGCTTAAAATACGACAAAATGATGATTTAATAATGAGCTCGAAGTAGCTAGGAGTCGTTCGGTAGCTTCATCGCCCCGAGCCCAACCCTTCCCGCTTTTCGGTGTCTTTAATTTGTGTAATTTCCCTTTTAAATTTGTCCGGTTTCAATTTTTTTTTCAACGTTGCTTTCGCTAGAGTGTCTTTCACGCGGGACGTGGCTGGGGACGTACGAAGTATGCTTCCGCAAAAGAGTCGGACGAGAGTAGAAGAATAAAGGGCTGCGGACGAAGATGGGACTAATAATGGGCTCGAAGTAGCTAGGAGTCGTTCGGTAGCTTCATCGCCTCGAGCCCTCCCTTCCCGCTTTCCGGTGTCTTTAATTTGAGTAATTTCCCTTTTAAATTTGTCAGGTTTCAATTTTTGATTTTTTTTTCAACGTTGCTTTCGCTAGATAATTATTGATTTTTTTTTTGTTTTCATTCTGGCTTCCGCTAGAATGTCTTATACTCGGGACGTGGCTGGGGACCTACGAATCTTGCTTCCGCAAAAGAGTCGGACTAGAGTAGAAGAATAAAGGGCGGCGGTCGACCCACCCGCCCTCCCCCAACCACCGGCCGAGACTAATAATGAGCTCGAAGTAGCTAGGAGTCGTTCGGTAGCTTTATCGCCGCGAGCCCAACCCTTCCCGCTTTTCGGTGTCTTTAATTTGTGTAATTTCCCTTTTAAATTTGTCCGGTTTCAATTTTTTTCAACGTTGCTTTCGCTAAAGTGTCTTTCACGCGGGACGTGGCTGGGGACGTACGAAGTATGCTTCCGCAAAAGAGTCGGACGAGAGTAGAAGAATAAAGGGCTGCGGACGAAGATGGGACTAATAATGGGCTCGAAGTAGCTAGGAGTCGTTCGGTAGCTTCATCGCCTCGAGCCCTCCCTTCCCGCTTTTCGGTGTCTTTAATTTGAGTAATTTCCCTTTTAAATTTGTCAGGTTTCAATTTTTAATTTTTTTTTTCAACGTTGCTTTCGCTAGATAATTATTGATTTTTTTTTTTGTTTTCATTCTGGCTTCCGCTAGAATGTCTTATACTCGGGACGTGGCTGGGGACCTACGAATCTTGCTTCCGCAAAAGAGTCGGACTAGAGTAGAAGAATAAAGGGCGGCGGTCGACCTACCCGCCCTCCCCCAACCACCGGCCGAGACTAATAATGAACTCGAAGTAGCTAGGAGTCGTTCGGTAGCTTTATCGCCGCGAGCCCAACCCTTCCCGCTTTTCGGTGTCTTTAATTTGTGTAATTTCCCTTTTAAATTTGTCCGGTTTCAATTTTTTTCAACGTTGCTTTCGCTAAAGTGTCTTTCACGCGGGACGTGGCTGGGGACGTACGAAGTATGCTTCCGCAAAAGAGTCGGACGAGAGTAGAAGAATAAAGGGCTGCGGACGAAGATGGGACTAATAATGGGCTCGAAGTAGCTAGGAGTCGTTCGGTAGCTTCATCGCCTCGAGCCCTCCCTTCCCGCTTTTCGGTGTCTTTAATTTGAGTAATTTCCCTTTTAAATTTGTCAGGTTTCAATTTTTAATTTTTTTTTTCAACGTTGCTTTCGCTAGATAATTATTGATTTTTTTTTTTTGTTTTCATTCTGGCTTCCGCTAGAATGTCTTATACTCGGGACGTGGCTGGGGACCTACGAATCTTGCTTCCGCAAAAGAGTCGGACTAGAGTAGAAGAATAAAGGGCGGCGGTCGACCCACCCGCCCTCCCCCAACCACCGGCCGAGACTAATAATGAGCTCGAAGTAGCTAGGAGTCGTTCGGTAGCTTTATCGCCGCGAGCCCAACCCTTCCCGCTGTTCGGTGTCTTTAATTTGTGTAATTTCCCTTTTAAATTTGTCCGGTTTCAATTTTTTTTTCAACGTTGCTTTCGCTGAAGTGTCTTTCACGCGGGACGTGGCTGGGGACGTACGAAGTATGCTTCCGCAAAAGAGTCGGACTAGAGTAGAAGAATAAAGGGCTGCGGACGAAGATGGGCTCGAAGTATCTAGGAGTCGTTCGGTAGCTTCATCGCCCCGAGCCCAACCCTTCCTGTTTTTCGGTGTCTTTAATTTGTGTAATTTCCCTTTTAAATTTGTCAGGTTTCAATTTTTGATTTTTTTTTTTAAGGGGAAATTACTCAAATTAAAGACACCGAAAAGCGGGAAGGGAGATCTCGGGGCGACGAAGCTACCGAACGACTCCTAGCTATTTCGAGCCCATTATTAGTCTATGATAAAAGTGATTACATATTTTGAAATTTCTTATGCTGCCCTGTAATCTAACAGGCTTAATTGACTGCTTAAGGTGCCTTGATCAAGAAGGAGGCTCTCTCGGTCAACAATCGAGTACCGAACTTCAATTTGGATACAGCCCCTAAAATACGCTCGTTTTAAAATAATTAATTTCTCAGAAATTTATCGTACGAATTGAATTGCATAAAAATTTATTTTTAGACTAGTAGAGATCATTGGTGTAGAGATCATTTTTGCAATCAGAATTGTGTACTGCTATTGAAAAAAACAAAGTTATGGTTAGTTTAAATATGTAGATGGCCCCTAAGCAAATTTTATATACATCATTTAAAAGTAGACTTTATTACCAATCGTGTGGTAACAGTAACTTTCTTCTGCGATAATTTTTTTGTAGAGGTAGTAAGGGGTGTTTATTTTTTTTCCACGACTGTACATTTTATTTTCTAAAATTCTGTGGAAAGATATAAGGGGCATTCTCAGAATCTTTTGACTTTGGGAATAAAAATCTGGTGAAATTAAACTTGCTGAAATAACTTTTTAATCTGGTAGATGAATGCCTTAATGATTCAAAATAAAGAAAAAATGGTCAGCAGCGAAATTTGTTTTATTTAACGGAGGTTTAAGTTAAACTTGCGAGTTTAATTTTCCTTACCATTTTACCACTACAACTTTCTATTTTCTTCTAAATTTTTACTTATAATGAATTTGCATAGTACCCACAGGACATTCAAATAAGAAATAATAACAATGTAGTATTTTTAGTGAAATTTTTGAAAAAAAAGTGCGCGTTATACACGAGTAAATACGGTACTTCTATTCTCTGCACAAAAAAATTCAATTATAGTTCGTTTGGAATCATTATAAAATCACTTCTGTGTCTGTAAAATGGCTGTCACAGCCATTTTACTCGTAAACTATGGAACGTGGAAAGTTCAAATTGAAGGAAAAAATAAGGACAATTGATCCACATATTTACAGATTATTAAACATTCACATATATATTTAGTTAAAATGTAGAGAGGCTAACTAAGATACTTGAAAAAAATATTTTCTTTGTATATCGTGTGAAAGCTTTCGTTACGCGGAACTCAAAAATAGATTTCTTTTAATTTTAGGTATATTTTCAGAGATATCGTCGAAAATGTAATGCAAAAATATGTTTCCACCCTCCCCCTCTATTTCCGAATCTACTTAAACTAACATTATGAAAAAAATGGGGGGGGGGGTAGATGTTAATTTAAACCTTGCAGGAAAATTATAGCGATTACTCTAGGTCACATAGTTTTCCAGAAAAGCACATTTTTCCGTTACATACCAATTTCGATAAGCGGGCATTCAGCAAAGAGGCTGATGAGGTGCGCTGGAGGTGCCTATCGTCGCAGAAGTAGAAAAGCATTGTTGATAAGGATTTACAAAAAAATCGTCGCTAATTAGCCGAGATATTAGCCCGTAAAGACACGGACGATTTGGACATACATAACGACAGGGTATTCTATGTATCATCGGCTTTCAAAACCTAAATAACAATTTTGTGATATTTTTGTGTAATGCAATGCTCAGTAGCAGTATAAAAGCAATAAACGTCGTTAAAAAAAGACTAATGTAATAAGAATTAATCACATAAATACTATGGGATTCGCGAATAGTTTGCATTGAGTGGATCTCTCAATACGCCTCCCGTGTATTTAAAATTAAACACCTATCTGGAAAAACGCGGCACATACCAAGGTGGCGGTGCACCTTTGAGACCTCCTTTCGAAGTGCGCTTAGTACAATGCCAAGTTTAAACTTTGAGCAAGTGTTTTGTTTTAGCTACATTGTAAAAAGAAATGATTATTACTACGCTGAATTTAGTTTTATGAAATGCCAAATGAAATTTAAATATGCACTACTTTTATTGTCAGTACCAAATGAAGTTCATCATAAACAGATTAGGATAAAATTTAAAAAAGAGTTACACAGAATAGCAATATTTTATTTTATTTAGGTTTCATATCTCTTTGAACTTTTATGGTATACCCGTTCATATTTTTCTAATATATACAGCTATACCCAACCCTACGTTCTATAGCTTTTTACAAAGTCTTATTATTCTTTTAGCAATGATTTTTTAATAATACAGTTAATAATTCATATATTTATTGTACGGAACCCTCTGAGCGTGAGTAATACTCGCACTTGACCGTTTATATTTTCAGAGGTATCGTCGAAAATGTAATGCAAAAATATGTCCCCCCCCCTCCCCCACCGCTCTTTCCTAATCTACTGAAATTAAAATTATGAGAAAATTAGGAGTAATAAACGTAAATTTAAACCTTGCAGGAAAATTATAGCGATACCCTAGGTCGCACATTTTTTGAGAAAAGCGCATTTTCCAGTTAAACACAAATTTCGATTTTCGGGCATTCAGCAAAGGAGTTGAGGAGCGCTGGAGGTACCTATCGTAGCAGAAGTATAATAGCATTGTTGATAATTATTTTTGAACAAAATCGTCGGTAATTAGCCGAGATATTAACCCTTAAAGACACGGACGATTTGTACATACATAATGACAGGGATGGGATATTCAATGTACCATCGGCTTTTAAAGCCTAGATAACAACTTTTAATGATATATTTGTGTAATACAATGCCCAGTAGCACTATAAAAGCAATAAACGCCAAATTGATTTACGGCCAAATCTAAAAATAAATTTCTTAATAATTTTTAATAATTACCCTAGGTCACATAGTTTTTCAGGAAATTGCATTTTTCCGTTATACACTAATTTCGATTTGCGGGCATTCAGCAAAAACGTTGAGGAGCGCTATAGGTACCTATCGTCGCAGAAGTATAAAAGGATTGTTGATAATGATTTTCGGAAAAAATCGTCGGTAAGTAGCCGAGATATTAACCCTTAAAAACACGGATGGTTTGGACATACATAAGTACAAGGGCGGCGTACTCTATGCACCATCGGCTTTTAGAGCCTAAAACAGATATACTTTTAAAACGAAACCTGTGTTTTTACAATCGCGGAAAAAAAGTGACCCCCCCCCCCCCCACCGCCCCGCCCGCCTACTAACTCTTCAACTTATTATAATAGAAAAAAGTTACTGGTACCAAACGATTGGAAATAAAGTCTACTTTTAAATTTTGTATATAAAATTTGCTTAAGGGGGCATCTACAAATCAAAACCAGACCAAAATTTGTTTTTTTAATGGCGACACCCAATTTTGATAATGTATTTTAAATCTTCGGTTCAAAGTATGCCTAGAAACGACATTTAAACTCATTTGGATGATTTAACATTTAACGACATTTAAAACATTTGGGCCGGCAAAAGTCGAAACATATCAAGCGAATGAAATGGTCCTATTGGCGAGAAATAATACATTAATAGAAATGACGTAGTTATTCAGTAGCATTTCGAGAATCGAGTACTGAACTTCAATTTGGATACAGCCCTCTTAAATAGGCTCCTTTTTAAATAATTAATTTCTCTGAAACTAATCGTTCAAATTTTATGAAAATTTGTATTTAGGCTAAAATTTGTTAAATTAGCAGCAAAAAATGCTGAAAATCTACAAAAGTGCTGTAAAATCTAAAAAACAAAACTGCTGTAAAATTAACAGCAAAAAATGCTGAAAATCTGCAAGAGTGCTGTAAAATAAAAAAAAAACGAAAATTGCTGTAAAGTCACAACAAAATTTGCTGGCGCCCATATTGACAGCATTTTTTGCTGTAAAATTACTGTGATTTTTTTACAGTGTGCTATTGAAAAAAAAAAAAGTTTGGGTTCATTTCTATATGAAGATAGCCCCCTAAACAAATTTTATATACATCATTTAAAAGAAGACTTTATTCACAATCGTTTGGTAACAGTAACTTTATTCTTACAATAACTTGTAATTTGTTGCAGGAAGTGTTTACTTCTTTTTCTTCCACGACTGTACCTGCAGATGTTATGCTGCTTAGTGATGCTTGTTTCAAATATTTTCTGACCATATTTTGACTGTGGGTATTATTTCATTTCGAAGTTGCAACAAGAACGAAAAATCATGCATTCAACATAGATTATAAAAAAATTTTCAACACATTCAGAGTACTGTAACAAAATTCCACTGTGTATTAAGGTGAAAAATGGTGTCTAAATAAGCAATTTGGAAAACACGTTTGAAAGCCCAATGCCTGCATTTAACATCAATATTCGGGAAAATATCCGAACTTGTTTTGTGCAGCCAGAGCCGAAACTAAGGGGGCGGGGGGTAAGGGGGACATGTGCCCCGGGCGTCAGAACGGAGGGGCGCCAAATGAAGATTTTGTTTGTCGATTTTTCTCACGTCTATGTTTAGCAGGTATTATTAAAATCATCCTGTCTGGGGTATGTCAAATCATAGAAGAATTTAAGATGATATGGCATAAGGATACTGTATAACGTGGAATTTTTTTCGATTTTTTTCGATTCCGTTTCCAAGATTTTAATAAATCAATATTTGACAAAGCAGATTACGTAGTTCAGTGTTACATATTTTATGATTACATATTTTAAATTTTAAAATATGTCGGCTATTAGAAAATTAGTAAAATTCTCTTTGTAAATATACTTTGCAGAGAAGGAGGGGGGGGCGACAAAATCCATGTTTGCCTCGGGTGCAAAAAAGGCTAGTTTCGGCCTTTGCAGCCCTGTATATGATCTATAAATTTATATGTATACTGCGTAGTATGCTAAAAGTTAGCTCAGTTAAACGCATAGCACTGTTGAAAATGCCCCTTCAGAAATTAATAACGTCAATAAACGGAAATGTACTTGGCATCTTTTCTGCAGCACTGTATATGATCTATAGAATTCATAAACAACAAGTAATATGCAAACAGTTAAATTTATAAAAGTGTATCACAACTGGAAACGCATTTCCAGTAATTATTGTTCATAGGCAGTACTGTAGCCAAACTCTTTTGCGTGACCCTGTAAATGAACAATAAGTTATATGTGCACCATATTCTATAGTTAGAGCCTTGTACTACACATCAAGGATATATATATATAAATTTCAATATTTTAAAAATAGTTTATTATCTTTTAAAAACACCGCAAACAATTTTTCCCCATACACCGTATTGTAACGGAACTCTTTTGAGTGTCCCTGTAAACGAACCGTAAATGCTACATACTTCATTTTCAATACCGAACATGTCATAGTAAACTCCAATCGCATATACATATTTCATTGCAATCTGACTATATTCACGCGAGTTAGAGCACGAACATGTGGTAGACAGGCCGACAGACAGACAAACTGAATTCATAAACACTTTTCAACTATGTTGGAAAGTGTTAAAGAGAATGTAATATTTCGGGTCTAAAAGTTAGCCATTTAAATCTGTTACAGACCATAAATCTTCCTTCTAGCTGCATGTTGTTTTTCAGTTTAGGTATTATATACAAAGTAGACCAAAAGTTCTTGACACATTTTAAAATTCAATGAAATTCAAGTAATTGTAGTCACTGTAAAAAAATATCTGTAATTCTACAGATGTAAAGTTACACAAATCTATATGCTTACTGAATTATATCTGTACACTGTACAAAAAAACGGATGTAAATCTAAAAAACTAGTTTTTCTAAAGCTACAGATGTCTGTAGTTTTACAAAAGAATCTACTAAAATTACAGTAATCTTACAGTCGTCCCCGTTTAAACGAATATTGACTGTTCTAGAAAAAATAATCGATTAAGCGGGTTATTTAATTAAACGGGGAATCGTAACACTGCGATATTTAATGCGTAATAAAAAGGCAAAATAACCATCTACGGTACATTTAATTAACATCATAATAAATCGTTAATAACATACAATAACAATAAATACAAATGCTAATATAAAGTAAATATGTATTAATTTAATGTCAGTACATACATTTATATGGTTTACATCACACTTAATGCAGCTCGTTTGAATTGGGTCAAAACTTTGCTACTTCAAATTTACGTTACTTATACTGCCTTAAAAAATCGTTTAAAATGGTTTGTTTAGGTGGAATTTTAAAGTACTAAATATCGTGTTATTTTTTGAATGGATGCAAAATATCACAACTACCATCTCGAGTTTCGAAAGTGACGGCGCATTGCCATTAAAACCCGTAACTGGAGACGGGAGTCAAAATGACTCCGCGTTGTTCTTTGGCTCTGATTATCCTGTGTTTTTTTTTTTTTTTTTTTTTTTTTTTTTTTTTTTTTTTTGTCCTTGAATAAAATCATCCTTCAGTACCGACAAGTAGTTCTTTTATCATTACATGATTTCCAGAATATATTGCGTTTCTAAAAAAAATTCCAATGCTGTTTACAAAAGACAAAAAAGAAAAATAACATTATATCTCTGAACGCGTAAGAAAATTCATGTCTCCAGTTAAAGTCTGGTTAACAGCAAGAAATGATGGTAGTGGAGATCAAGGGGGGGGGGGGGGATCATTTGACCTGTTCATTACACCTAGGGTACACGACATTTCGGTCCCGCCATTTCGGTCCCGCCGTTTCGGTCCAGAGACATTTCGGCCCCTGGCCATTTCGGTCCCGAGACATTTCGGTCCCTCGCCATTTTGGACCCGAGACATTTCGGTCCCGAGACTTTCGGTCTCTGGCCATTTCGGTCCCAGGCCATTTCGATCCCTTGCAATTTTGGTGCTCACTACCTTATAAGTCGGATTCTAATCGTCGCGGGCCCGCCAAATGCTGCAATTTGAACATTATATGAGCCCTTTTAAAAAATATCCCCCCCCCCCTTCAAATTTTATAAAAAGCTGAATATAACAATCCGATAAATTTAAACTTTTATAACTCGTGATTATGAAATCACAGCGAGCTGAAAATTTGTTTGATTGAACAATGTGATATAATTTTACAGGGGACATTGTCTTTTTTTTTTAACTATTATTATTTAACAGAATGGATTTTTTAAGTTTTATTATTTATTATTATTATTAGGTATTTTATACATACTATAAACTGCCATAAATGTTTTTCTGGTTGTTTTCATACATTTTTTAGAACGTTTAAATTATAATTAATTAAATAATTAAACTGTGATTTTTTTTCTTCTTTCAATTAGATTAATCATAAATGTCTTCAATAATTCAATTAGACACTAATAAGCTATTATATGCAAATATTTCCTCAAATCACCCCTCTACACCCTCTCCTTTAATAATTCAGAAATGAGATATATTTATTGAAGCACAAATTTAATTTTTCTTATTATTTTTATAATACAAAGTTGCATCTTATAAATTTGTTTTCATAAGTTACTTTACCATTATAAATATTGGGAAAACAATAGTGATTTGGTAACTAGGCGTGCTATGAAAAATATTTTGCTTCAGAAAACTCCACCCACCACTTCATTTTTTTAAACTAATTATTGCTTGCAATTTTTTAAGTTTTCTCACCCTTTGAAGACGATTTTTGTGAGCTAATTTTATTGAATCTGGGCCTATTTCTTTGTAATAAGATTATTATTTTTAATTTTATATAATAATGTAACTATTATTTTAATTAATTTTATTTGTAAATTTTAACTGACAAAACTAAGCTTTTTTATATTTGTCTTTTATTTGTTTACTTTTTATACTACCCTTTTCCTCCCACTTTCCCAGAAAAATAATAATATATTTTTATTTTACTTTTATTAATAATTATATTAATAGTTTTACATTTCGGTAACTTTAAATATAAAAATAAACAGGTAAAGGATAAATTTCAGTTTATAACTACTATAAAATATAATGCTAAATTGAATATAAAAAATATTAAGTATCGATTTTATTTTAAAGTAGAAATTTGTAATGTATATTAATAATGCTATTAATTTAATAAATTAAGGATACATTAAATTAAATATATATATATTTAATAAAATATTAATTTAATTTTTATACTAAAATTACTAACAGTTTTGAGAATTAATTAATAGCAATTATTCATCACTTAAAGCTTTCATTCAAAATTTCTGATTTATAATTTTCAAAAAAATAAAATAGAAATTTTTTGAAAAATCAGCCAAAAACATAAAGTCTAAGTAATAATTAATTAATTAAACATAATAATAATAACAGTAATAATAATGCAACATTGTACAAATACGTAAAAATAATTTTTAACAGTGTTAGGTGACATTATTGTCTAGATGCAGATTTTATTTTTATTTATTTATTTTTTTTTTTTTTTTTAAGCACAGTTATAGTTTACAATTCGCAAAAAGCAGGATATTAATTAATTATAATTAAAGAGCAAGAAAAATATTATAAATTAACTAATAAATAAATAAACAACATATTTATCTTCAGAATCCTTATCATTTTTAAACATCCCAATGAAGTTAATAACATTATAATAACGAAAATTTTAAAAATATATTTTCATTTACCCTAAAATAACTGTTATATAGTTCATGTAATAGTTTTTAAACAAGTAATTGATAAGTTAGTTATATAAACAATTAATAATTTAAATTATTTTGAATTGTTATTAATAAATACCTTTAATAAAAACAATTTAATTTTTGAGAATTTTTTTTATTTACCAATTTAACTATGAATCTTTTCAATTTTTCTAAGAGGATATTAACCAATTAATAAAATACAGTATGATATTAATCAAATAGAAAATCAAAACCCGGTGCCGGGATTTTTTAAAACTTTTTTTATGATGGTGTTGGTATATTATCTGAAATACTAATATAGTAGCATCTAAATTTTATTATCCCCTTCTTAACGAAAATTCTGCATGCCAATCAATTGTGAACGCCCGTCTTAACAGTTTGTCATCTTTATACAAATGTCAGATGCAAATCCCCTTTCCATACAATAGCCTTTTCGCTCCCGAGTTCAACCGTGGACCGGACCTCCCACATAATTACTTTCATTCTTTAAAGAAATATGAATGTTTTGAAAAGAACAGCATTTCTTGATGTTTTTTTATACTTTTCACCCTGTTATCTTGATTTCAGGAGTAACTGAAATGCCATTCTACATAAATTTAGAATATGTGCAGAAACTTTGCATATGAAAATTAAAGCTCTACTTATAAATGTTTTTAAATTGTCTGGACTTTATATTTATTATAGGCTAAAATATGGGGAGCTTCTATAAAGAATCGACAGAACTCCCCCTCCACCCACTCCTAAAAACGATTTCTTCTACCATATGAAATTTGCATGGGGTTCTACAATTGGTATCCGAGTTATAAGTGTTTGCGGTTTTCGGGTCCTTATATTCGGGTTATACTAAAATTTCGAGAGTTAAGTTAAAAAATCCGATAATATCCCTCCTTTTATTAAGATTACGTTTACCATACAAAATATGAGTGTTTTGCGATAATTATAGATCGAGTTATAAATGTTTTAACTTATCAGGACCTTATACTTATGATACACTAAAATATGGAAAAAGTCAACAGAACCCCCCCCCCCCACACCGGTTTTTTAAAACGATTACGATTATCATACGAAATTTGTGTGGGCTGCGACAAGTTTGATATGTGTTATAAGTGTTTGCGTTTTCAAGTCCTTATATTCGGGTTATACTAAAATTTAGGGCGTTCAGTTAAAAAATCCGATAATGTCCCTCCTTTTATAAATATTACGTTTACCGTACAAAATATGAGTGTTTTGCGATAATTATAGATCGAGTTATAAATGTTTTAATTTATCAGGACCTTATACTTAAGGCTGTTCTCAAATCCAAAGGGGCAACTTTCTGACATAAGTTTAAATTGATTTTTGTTCGGAAACGCATAAAGCTAGCAGGTGTTGTTAGTCAGAAACTGTGTCATCGAACTGTTCTTTCCGTTTTATTTTAAACGTAATAGATCTTTTAGAAAAGGCTGTCAAACTTGACGTTTTGAACAGAATTTCTAGACGAGAGAAGAAAGAGTCAGGAAGGGAGAAAAAACGCCTCGCTCACGTGACCCATTTCTCTTATAACTCGATAGGTAATCGATTGATCAAAAAATGGAAAAAACAGTTCGATTCCAAATCGCTTCCCTAGTCAGCACTGCCAATTTTGTACCTTTACATTTATAAATGAGTTAGTGAATGTGTAAAAAATTTTTGCGCTAGTTGACGAAAGCAGTTGAGAACAGCCTTAAGATATACTAAAATATAGAAAAGTCAACAGAGCCCCCCCCCCCCGGTTTTTTGAAACGATTACGATTATCATACGAAATTTGTGTGAGCTGCGACAATTTTGATCTGTGTTATAAGTGTTTGCGTTTTCGAGTCCTTATATTCGGGTTATACTAAAATTTAGGGAGTTCAGTTAAAAATCCGACAATGTCCCTCCTTTTATAAAGATTACATTTACCATACAAAATATGAGTGTTTTGCGATAATTTAATTAGCGAGTTATAAATGTTTTAATTTATCAGGACCTTATACTTATAATACACTAAAATATAGAAAATGTCAATCCCCCCCCCCCCTGCTTTTTAAAATAATTACCATACGAAATTTGTGCGAGCTGTTACTAAAATTTTAAAGCCTTTATTTAAAAAACTCTACTATGTCCCCTATAAAATCATGTCACCTATTTCAAGTGCATAAAATTTCAGCTTGCTGGAGAAGGGACCGAAGTGGCAAGGGATCGAAATGGTTAGGGACCGAAATGTCTCGGGACCGAAATGTCTTGGGACCGAAATGTCTCGGGACCGAAATGTCTTCGGACCGAAATGTCTCGGGGCCAAAATGTCTCGGGACCAAAACGGCGAGACCGAAATGGCGGGACCGAAGTGTCTGGGGCCGAAACGTCCTGCTTCCATACACCTACTGGCCGAAATCATTGCAGGATGAACTGAAAATTTGTTTTCAGCGTAAAGGAACCGAAAATGACAAAAGGTGGAATGAAATTTCAGCTGAAGCGTGCTTTCCGCGCCTATTTTCAAACATCGGTCACACAGTTGTTATTCGATTAAGCGGGGACGTTCGTAAAATGTATTTGGTTTAAGCGAGGGGGGGGGGAATAACATAGAACCAGTAGGAAGAAATTCGGTTCCGGAGAATTCTATTCGAATAAGCGGGGTATTCTATTATCCGTGACCCGATTAAGTGGGGAGGACTACACTAAAATTTAATCTGTAAGCCGGGTTGCACTTACATAAAAAGTTCTAGGCATCCCAGTTTCCTAAAACATTCTTAGTAACATTAGATTTTTTTTATTTACGGTGCAAAAGTGTATCTGTTATATGAATTTTTGTTGTTGTCGTTACATAAGAAGTTCAAGGAATCTCAGTTTCCTAAAAAAAAATTAGTAACTTTACAGATTTTTTAATGATAAATGAGTAATTAAAATCAAGGTAGCAGATCTGCTACCACGGGCATTAGTCATGAGCCCAGAGTAGCATTTTTGCTACCATATTATTTTCAAAGGATATTTGTACTTCTTACAAGGAGAGGGTCCGAGGTTGGTCTCATCGAGTGCGACGAACATTTGTGTATCGATAGAGTATAGTTAGTATATAAATATATGAGCACCATAAAGAGCAAACCCCAGGGGGCCTTCGGAAAATAAGTCGCAAAGTTTAAACTACTGTTCAAAATCGGATAAATTTCCTTCCTCGGCAAGCGGTTCAGTAGCGCGATCGGCAGCACGCTGGATTTGAGCTTTTTCGGCCCGGGTTCAAATCCGGCTCGGACTTGTTTTTCGGAACGAAAATTTTTATCAATCATTTTCGAACCGCAACTGAAACAATATGTGTAATAATTGAAATTTTAGTAAAATATGAATTAAATGTATGTTTTGTAGCATATAAGTCCTTTTTTAACTACGAAATTTTGCATGTTTAAATGTATAATAAAAAGAACGCATATTTATGTGTCTATAGACCAGAAATTTTTTGTTGTTAATTAAAATTATTTACATTTATTTCAATGAATATCAACAATTTTTAACAGTGAAATAAATTAAAATAAGTGAACAAATATATTATTTTCATTTTGTTTCCTCATTCAAATACTTCAAATATTTGATGGTTTTTAAAAAATATTCTTTTATATTTTTTATATGATTTTTAAAGTCTGGGATTATTGATTTTTAATTAGAATAAGTGTCTACGTAGTAATTTCTTTCGAAAATCAATTTTTTTTTTCTTGTTTAATATTTTTATATAATGCAGTTTAATTATATAAATACAATTTTAAGTGCGAATCTTTGCATGTTTATATATTTAATGAAAAGTAAAGATAAAATAAATAAAAGTCTAATGACCGTTGAAAAAACAAAAATTTCGTCTAAGGGCCGTTGAAAGAACGCAAATTTCATAAAAAGGCCAGGTAAAAACGCGAATTTCGTCGAACACACGCGGAAAAAAAGTGGATTTCGACAAAGAATCGCGAACAAAACGCGAATTTCGTCAAAAAGCCACGAAAAAACGCAAATTTCGACAAAGAATCGCGGGAAGAACGACAAAGGATCGCGGAAAAAACGGGAAATTCATCAAAGGGCCGCAGATAAAATGTCAATTTCGTCGAACAGACGCGGGAAAAAAGTTGATTTCGACAAAGAATCGCGAACAAAACGCGAATTTTGTCAAAAATCCGTGGAAAAACCCAAATTTCGAGAAAGTATCGCGAACAAAAAAAAGCGAATTTCGTCAAAAGACCGCAGAAAAAGCAAATTTCATAAAAGGGACACATAAAAACGCGAATTTCGTCGAACAGACGCAGAAAAAAGTGGATTTCGACAAAGAATCGCGAACAAAACGCGAATTTCGTCAAAAAGCCACGAAAAAACGCCAATTCCGACAAAGAATCACGCGAAGAACGACAAGGGATCGCGTAAAAAACGGGAAATTCATCAAAGGGCCGCAGATAAAATGTCAATTTCGTCAAAACACGGCGAAAAAACGTGTATTTCGCGAAAAATCCTCGGAAAAACACAAATTTCGACAAAGTATCGTGAAGAAAACGTGTATTCCGCCAAAGAGCTGCGGAAAAACGGGAATTTCGATATAGGATCTAAAAAAATGTTAATTTCTTCAAAGGGCTGCGGAAAAAACGCGAATTTCGTCCAAGGGACGCAAGAAAAAAAGTGAATTTCGACAAAGGATCCCGAAAAAAAGCAGGTATTCCGCCAAAAGACAGCGCATAAAAAGCGAATCTCGTCAAAGCATCGCAAAAGATGCGAATTTCATCAAAGAGCCGCGGAAAAACACGAATTTCTTCCAACGGCTGCGGTTAGAAACGCAAATTTCAAGAAAGGATCGCAAAAATAACACGTATCTCGCCAAAGGGTCGCAGAAAAAAGCGAATTTCGTCAAAGCATCGCAAAAATGCGAATTTCGTCCAAGGACGAAAAGAAAAAACGCGAATTTCGACAAAGGATCGCGAAAAAAATCACGTATTCCGCCAAAAGACTGCGCATCAAATCATCGCAAAAATGAGAATTTCGTCAAAGAGCCGCGGAAAACAAGAATTTCGTCCAACGGCCAGGGACGTAGCTGTAGGGGGAAGAGGGGGGGGAGCCCCCCCCCAATATGTTCAAATAGTAGGGCGCCACAGAAGATTTATGGGCGCCGTCAGGCGCCCGTAAAAAAGGGTTTATCAGTAGTAAAACGTAATTATAATTTTATTTTAAATTTAAAATTACAAAGTGAGTTACTTTTTACATACAAAACTTGTATAAGGTATTCAATTTTAGACCTGTTACTTCCACTACAACCTCCCCCCCCCCCCCCATCTCGAAGAAAATTTGTACATCCGGAATGAAAAAAAATGGAAAGCAGGAATTGTAATCAATTTCAGGATAGAAGTACAATTATTTCCTTCTTATCTCGGTAGTTGTTGGTCAGCCTTGGCAGTAGAAAGAAAGTGGAAAGAAGTACCTGGAGGGATTAGAAAAGTTCGCAAATATGTTCAATAGTAGGGCGCCACGAAGCCCAGCGGCATAGTGGCCAGAACATCAGTCAGCCGCGCTGCAGGTCGAGACTTCGACTCCCGACTGGACAGGATTCACTCAGCTTTTCATCCCTTCGGGGTTGATGAAATGAGTACCAAGCTTGCTTGCAAATTAAACACCAAGGCTCCCGCGTTTGGCTGACCACCTGACCTGGACGTATACTGCATAGCACCTCGGGACCCAGGATAAAAAAAACAGGGATGGGCAGTGTCGGCCCAGATCCTTCATGGATTGTATAGCCACAGAGATTAGTTTAGTTTAGTAGGGTGCCACAGAAGGTATGAGGGCGCCGTCAGGCACCCACAAAAAAGGGATTTAGATTACTACATATATTTCCTAATAAAAACAATTTATATACATGCGAAAGAAAAAATTCCGAAAACAGGAATTATAATCAACTGCTGGACAGTAAATGTAATTTGATCCTTAAAAAAAACTAAACCTGTGGCTGTACAATCCATGAAGGATCAGGGCTTTCATGCCCAACTCTGCTTACTTGACCCTGGGGCCCGAGGGGCTAGAATTTGATCCTTAGAATTACAATTATTTCCTTCTCATCTAGATTGATCACCCTTAGCAGTAGAAAGAAAGTGTGAAAACAACTGAAAGTGACTGTAGGGGATGAGCACAGTTTTCCAATATATTCAAGTAATAGGGCGCCATAGGTTTGTGGGCGCTGCCAGGCACCCTCAAAAGAAAGGTTTTAAATCACTACCTCTATTCCCCTACATAAACAATTTATACATGCAGAAGAGAAAATTCTGAAAACAGTAATTGTAATGAATTGAGGGACAGTAAGTGTAATTCGATTCTTATAAGTATAATTATTTCCTTCTTATCTCAGTAGTTGTTTGTCACCATTGGTAGAATAAGGAAAGTGAAAAGACGTGGAAGTGACTGGAGGGGATTAGAACGGTTCACAATTGTGGTCAAGTAGAAGGGTGCCACACAAGGTTTAATGGCGCATATAAAGAAATGATTTAAATAGGAGTTACAAATATTTGTACAAGCACTTTACTTTAAATGTTAAATTATAAAGTAACTTACTTTTAACGTAAGTAACATTTTAGAATTGTTACTACCTCTATTCCCTAACAAAAGCAATTTATATATGCGGAAGAGATAATTCTGAAAACAGGAATTGTAGTCAATTGCGAGAAAGTAAGTGTAATTCGATCCTTAGCAGTTCATTTCATCCTTATCTCAGTAGTTGTTGGTCACTCTTGTAGTAGAAAGAAAGTGGAAAAAAGTTGAAATGCCTAGAAGGTGTTAGAACAGCTCAGAGAGGGTGGAGGTTGTCTAGAGGACTGCACAGGCCGAAATTTCTAAAGCCGGACACGCCCCAATACAAAACAAAACTATCTTGGTTGGTTTTAAAAACCTAGGCCTAAACCTGGGGCCTTTAAAAAATTGAAAACCCAGAACGACTCAATTTCTACAAAAAATCCGATTTTTCTTAACATATAATTAAGATTTTCTTTTAAAGAATGCTGCATACATATTTATTCGAAATTTTTATAGTAAGGTAAAGTGCAAGAGTGCGCGATGTACAAAAGTATGCAGAGCGATTATCTAATCCCAAAACAGAGTTTTGCATTTACCTACAGTAATGGCTGTCATTACATCGTTTACAACTGTAGCTAAATGCAAAACTCTGTTTTGGGATTAGATAATTTCTCTGCGTTGTTTTGTACACCGCGCACTCTTGCACCACCTTACCCTATATTTCAGACTATAAGTACGCAATCCATGGAATACAGAATAGCAACATTAAGGAACACATAAACTCTTAGACTTTTACATTCAAATAAAGACGCATTAAAAAATTAGTTTAGAATAAATATAACAAATGGTTAAAAAAAACATACATTTTGAATCTGTATTGTAAAAAAATAGATTTTTGAAAATATTTCTTCGTAATTCATTAAAATATATTTCCAAAGATTCCATTATCACTATTCTTTTTACAAAAAATAAATAAATAAAATAAAATAAAATAAATGTCTTGCCCGACACGTTCTTGTAACAATTAAGTCAAAGTCCAGCCCGGCTCAAGTATGTAGAAAAACTGTACGCCTGAGACTGGCCCGAGTCGACTGGAAAAAATAGGCTCGGGCTAAGACACAATGCACCTGCCCAATGCCGATTTCTACGTTGGGCATGTTAAATTTCTGTATTGTGCTGTCAAACTAGCATCGGCAACACATTTACAACCTATTTTTGGTCCAACCAAGTCCATTGAAAATTGTTCATATTTCGTCGTCTTAGTCCGATCCTTTTAAATTTGGTATAAAATGAACATGCCTTATGCAAGTCACCTCCCCAGTTTAAGCTCTGAGGAGCCCTTATGTGCATCGCATCAAGCGGGACTGGCGTAAGCCAGTCCCGCTATTCTACTGGTACGCTGACACATTCTACTGGTCAAAGAAGAACACCGCCGAACGCAAGTCACTTTCCCTGCTCCCCAAACACCATTGGACGACATGGTCGTAACGACAGTAAAACCTAAGTATAGTCGAGGATTAAGCGGTGTAGAGTCAGGGATCAAACCCCCGAGAACTTAGAGTGTACCAGACACTTATAGGAGCGCCGGGCCCTCGGGTAACCCCAGGTTTCCAAGATATGCTATTGCTATACCAATAGCTTCTGGACGTGAAAGTCTACAGAGATAGGCACGGGCCCATTTCTTTAAAACTTGGTACATCGACGTCCCCTTAATTTTTTTTATCTGCCCTGCCCGTTTGAAAGTTTGACTTTATTTCGTCCTGTACCGGTCTCCGGCCGTGCAGATGCAGACCTTTAAGGTTGTCATGTAGCAATTCTCCTGAAAGAATCCTCTGAATAAAAATGTCCTCCACCTAAATTTTGAATTCTTTGATTTCCCCTCTTGTGCAAAATGTGACAACTTTGCATTCCGGTCATTTGGAAGATTGGAGATATGCGTTTCTTGGAGTGAATGTATATATACACTGGTCATCAAAATTAAAGGATAATGAGAAAAAATATGCTCACTAAGTTAATGTTGCAACCAATGCCCAATGCTGCAATTATTTATGTTAATTAAATACCATTGAACTCAAAATTGCACTTTCGCTCATAATTTAGCGTCAGAAATATGCAAATTAGCTGATTGACAATGTGGTGCACAATGGACGTATGTTGGAATTCTGGTCTGTAGAGTTGTTTAAAGTGAATGTGGTGTCTGAATGTGATCAGTATTTATTAGTTATGGCTCAAACGCGAATTTCGACAAGGGATCGCGAAAAAAAGCACGTATTCCGCCAAAAGACCATCGAAAGCGAATCTCCTCAAATCATCGCAAAAATGCGACTTTCGTCAAAGGGCCGCGGAAAAAGCGAAATTTTGACATAGAATCCCAAAAAAACGCAAATTTCGTCAAAAAGACGCGGAAAAACGCAAATTTCGATAAAGAATCGAGGAAAAAACACGAAATTTCGTCAAAGGGCCGCAGAAAAAATACGAATTTTGTCAAACAGTGGTGGAAAAAACCCAAATTTCGACAAGGTATCACGAAAAAAACGCGTATTTCGTCAAAGGGCCGCGTTAAAACGTAAATTTCGTCAACGAATCGCAAAGAACCGCGAATTTCATCAAAGTGCCGCGGAAAAACACGCATTTCGTTCAAGGGTCACGGGAAAGAACGCAAATTTTGACAAAGAATTCCAAAAAAGCACATATTCCGCCAAAGGCCCGCGGTAAAAAGAGAATTTCGTCAAAGCATCGCAAAAAACGCAAATTTCATCAAAAGGCCACGGAAAAACGCCAATTTCCTCCAAAAAGACGGAAAAAGCGGGAATTTCGACAAGGGATCGCGAAAAAATGCGAATTTAGGCAAAAAGCCACGGAAAAACGCAAATTTCGTCAAAGGACCTCGGAAAAAAAGAAGCGAATTTCGTCAAAGGACCGCGGAAAAAAGAAGCAAATTTCGTCAAATGGTCGTCATAAAAAATCAATTTCATTAAAGGCTCATGCATGAACCTTTAATAAAAAAAAAAACACTTCGGTAAAAAACACGGCGGTCTCTTTAGAAAACAGCACATTTACAATTATTATTATATAGTTTATTAATATAGGTATAGTTTTTAAACTGAAATAATATACTGAACTAAGTTTTTAAAAGTCTGGTTAACCTGAACCCAATTTGCAGAAATCTATACTCAGCCTGAAATCGACCAGAAATGAAAATCCAAGTTAATGAAAACCAAGAAATAGAGTTAACCCAAACTACAGCAAAAATAATTAGTGCCGCAAAGGGATCCCCCCTTACATCCTCTGCTGTAACCAGTGGCGTAGCCAAGGGGGGGGTCCAGGGGGTCCGGACCCCCCCCCCGAAAGTAGACCTGGTTTTCTGAATCACGGATACAAATACAACAGTAAAAACTGCTATGACAGAATCACAAAGGATCTATAAAAAATTCCGCTTTAGAGAGGTGTTCGTCTTAGAAGGTATAATTCAAAGGTGTGTCTTTCTTCGGGACTATGAACTTTTCCGTTTTAGACAGGTTTCCGATATAAACACTTTCCGTTTTCACAGTATCCCTTAAAACTGCTAAAACGTACTCACTTCCCAAACTTTTTTCTTTCACGTACCACTTTCTTAGGTTTTTCATTTCGGAGTACCCCCATTTCTCATAAACACACCGCCCTCCCCCCGCCCCTCCACTCAAGGAGATAACATAAACATGCTTTTTTTCATTAGTAATCTTCTTATCACAACCATATAATAAATCGGTGCAAATTACATTGATATTCCTAACATTTTTGTGACTTCTGCCATTACCGATATTACTTTCACATAGCCCCAGCAGACCCGCCACGTGCCCCAGGGGTATGCTACCCCAAAACTTGGAAACCGCTGCTATAACACGACCTCTGAAGAGCATAAATCTATTACAGGAAAATCTGTGAAGATTACCTATCTCAAAGGAAAACAATTCAAGTTTTGACGAAAACAACACTATATATTAGTGCTTACCAACACTTCAAACCTATCTGAAATGAAACTTGTTCCAATTATGAATCCTTCTTGGCAGGTTTTCTGAAAACACGGAATCCTCTCATAAACAAAAACATTTTAATGTCCCGAGATGGAAGGATAACTATGCAAGTATACCTGCTATTCCGTTTACACAAATTTACTGTAACTAGATTAAACGTAAAACTTCTTTATCTTGGACTTCGATGGGGTTCTGTTGTCGATACTTATGGGAAAGAACGAGTTTATACGAACGCAGTAACGGTACATTGGTTGAGTTTTGTGACCCTTATCTTTGTTCACTTTATAACGGACAATATTAACAATTACTTTAAATCTGCTGCCTGCAATTAATGAAAGTAACTTTATTTTTGGACTGGTTATTTGTTACCACTTTCAAAATACACTGGCGAGAAAAATTAAAGGAACAACCATAAAAAAGTGCTTTATGTTAATTCTATTAAGGGAACTTCCAGAAAGGTACTCAATGTCAACGTTATCACGTAGTCCAATGGGATTAATATTCGCTACAGAAATATATGCAAATTTTTCAGCCTCAGCCCGTTCTTTCGGTTCACGTGTGAAAAGGAGCGCACGTGGGTAATTTGAAGTCTAATTTTATAATTAGGTAAAACTTTCGCTTCTAGTAGGTGGAATATGTCGTCCAGAAGACATTTGACCGATTTTGAGAAATTGCGTGCGATAGGGAGAATGGAAGCAGGGAAGGCCCTCTTAGGGGTCTGTAAAGACATATAAATAGCCAAAAGCGTCATATCAAGAATCTGGAATCGGTTTAAAGACACTGGTATAATGTCCACAGACAACAAGGTCAAGGTAGAAAACGCACCACAATAGGCTCTCAGGACTGTAATTTGCCAACGATTGCTAAAAGAAATAGGCAATTGACGTCAGTTCAGATTGCAGGGAGTTTGCTGCCGCAACAAGAACTCGACTATCCTGGTTTACTGTGAGTGACAGGTTGCATGCAAGGAAACCAATGATTTGTGTTCCACTAACTCCGGTAGCGAAATGCGCCCGGTTAAAGTGGTGCAGAGATCATCGTCATTGGAGTACCACGGACTGGAGACGAGTTCTCTTTACCGATGAATCCCGATTTTGTTGAGAGAGTTACTACAGACGTGTTAGCATATGGAGGGAGAAAATCACACGCAATAAGGCTACAAACATCCGTGAAAGGCATCGATAAAAAGGTCGTTGAATCATGGTATGGACGGACATCATTTTGAATCGCTGCAGTGACCGACACATTTTTACCAGTGCAACTGTGAATGCTTAAATATATAGAGATGAGATTCTTGATCCTCCTGTCAAGTTGTTTAAGGGTGCAATCGGAAGATTCGGAATTTTATTATTATTAATGGTCTAGAAGGGCGCTACCCCCTTCCACAGAACTCCTAAGTGCCCCTTCCAGAGCTGCATAAATCCGACCCGTCCGAAACTTACTGCTGAACTTGGAAAATGTTCTAAAACTGTTTCGAACCATCTAAAATAAATTGTCTGGGAAGTACAAAAACACAAACCACCATGAACCATTTTTTACACATTCTAATACTTCCAAAATAGTGCTAATTTATCACAAATAAACTTATTACAAAAATTTAACTTCCTTAAAGACGACCAGATATCGGAAGCAACTATTAGATGGAATCTGGTATCAAAAGTGGCGAGACATGAAACATGGAAACCCAAAAGAATTATGGCTGAATAAGACAATTGTAATAAAACTGCTTTTTCCAGCATGAACTATATTTGATGTGTGTGCTTCTTACATTACTAGTTTCTGTAGCGGAAAATGCAAGATCTTTTTTTTAAATTTAAAACCTTCCCACATATCCTTTTTAGTTTGCAGAAAATTTGCAACAGTTTTGCTTTGAAAACCTGCAAAGTTGCAGTAAGTTCAGAATGACAAGACTGAAAGTTCATAACAAGATTGCAGCAAGATAACGCAAACGCCGAAGTCACCACACTTTGAACTTGCAGCTAACTTGTCGTGCAAGTTAAATTCATGCTGTATCAAATTTATTGCAAACTAACGGCAAACAAGTAATCAAAAATACTGCAAACTTACTGCAAAGTAGTCATCTTTACATGTCACACTATAAGTTTAAACCCTTCGAATGGGTCCATAGACCTGATCAAGTCTATAGATGCGAAAGCGCCGCCAGAAGGTGCATGCATCGGTTTTATCACCATAAACAAGTTTAGGTAATATTTGTAATTTTCATTTCGAGCATTTTTTGGTATTTCATAAGTATAGCGCTTAGAAAAAGAGGTGACTACCGAATAAAATTTCTTCAATTTCTGTGTATGAGCTGATTGTCTATTCTCTCAACAGAGGGATTTTTTGCTTTCGTCACTTTCATGAATTAAAGACAGTCTTGCATCAGTTTCACAACAAACTACTCATGCAAGTGGCTGATGGTATACCTTGCGGGAGATTTGCTGCGAATTTCTCAATTCAAATTTGTCACGGCAAGATAATATCAGAAAAAATCAAACTTGCTGCTAACGTTCATGCTATCTGTGTTATCTCTAAAACTCTCATGGGGAGCGCGGCGGATCGCATGAACGGCTCATGCGATTGACACTTATGTGAAATCATTATCCAATATCTATTACAGCACAAGTTCTTAATTCAATGGCAAGAAATTAAACATGGAAATTGCTGTTTTAAACTTAACCACTTGATCCTAACTTTATTGTAGGCAAATGTTATGTAATATGAAACTTGATTTAACCCATTCGCTGCCAAAACTATAAAGCAACAGTTTTCAATTTTTTTGTTAAAAGTCATTTGCTACCACAAATTCAGAAAGGTAAATTTCGCTTTACTAATACAGCGAAATTTCTGCCAATAAATGAGGCAAATTTTTTAATTCTAAAATAGTGGTGACAAAGTAATTAATAAATTAAAGCCACGAGTATACTCGTGGATGACAGCGAATGAGTTAATTGAATTTAACTCTTCAGTATGCGCTCAGCTTTTTACATCATAGTGAATATTTTTCATTGGTAAATATTTATGTAACTTCAATGTATTATTAGTTGCAGTTATAGAGATTGGCCTTACATTTTTTATCCATGCTTTTTTTAAAAATTAACAAATTAAATAAGGATATACCTAAGTTCTTAAAGTTACTCGAAATACTTCTATTATACATTACACAGTCAAAGACAAGATTCAAAAGGACTGGTAAAGAGTTCTATTTTAGACAGGCTTCCACAGAAAGAAGTGTAATTAATTATGCTTCTAAGATACACTACCTCAATAAGATCTATTGTTCGTTTCGCAGGGATTCTGAAACTCTTCCGTTTGAGACAGGATTCCGTTATAGAAATATTCCACTTTCACAGGTTTCACTAAAGAACGATGAAAATCCCCTTTCAGACAGGTTTTCAGCAAATTTAATTGTATCGCAATTCATATTCAGACCAAGTAACGCTTCAGTTAAAGACAGGATTCTGTTATAGAGAATTACTATTTTGACATGTTTTATTCTATTCATACGACATAATATTTATATAAATACACAAAACTTGTAAAAATGGAACCTCCCTATAACGGAACTCTGTCTTAAACAGAACTGTTCCGTGCTACGGAAAAGAATACTATACAAATACACCTGATAACACGAAAACCTGTGTAAAACGGAATTTTTCAGCAATATTTACGATTTCATCTTGACAGGTTTTACTATATATATAACTTGAAGAAAAAATTCTGGACCCCCCCCGAAACGAAATCCTGGCTACGCCACTGGCTGTAACCTTTCAGAAACATTGCTGTGAATGTCAGAATTTTTTTAGCTCAGAATCCCCCTTGGGAGGAGGGGGATACGAGTCCGATCCTGAGGCTGTCCCACTCCGAAAACAGTTGAAAAGTGTTAATGGGTTTTATTTTATGTACTTTCATTTAAAAGAAAGTCATTGTAGCTTAAAATCTACAAAATTGTTCTTTCCACCACTGAAAATAAAGCAGCCATCTTTTTTGGGTATGCTGGAGTGTCTATGTAGACTAATATGTGACTAACGAGAATGGATAATCCGCGGTAAAACGGAAAACTTAATTACAAATTTATCTCAAACAGAAAGAAAAAAAATCAGCACCTTTTTTCATTTCATTTTTGACTATTTCGAAAATGGGCCTGTAACTCCATCAGCCCCCTTCCCCTCGTTGGGTATACTGTGGTGTAACTGTTCGCTGATATAGGACTAATTAGAATGGCTAGTTCTTTACACTGCAGAAAACAAAGTTACAAATTTATCTCAAACAAAAAGAAAAAATCAGCATTTATATTCATTTCATTTTCGACTATTTTGAGAGGGGACTGTAACCCCATTACCCCTTCCATTCCTTTGGGTATAATGTGGTGTCACTGTGCACTAATATGGAACTAAAGTGAAGAGAGCGGCTAGTCTGTTGAATGATAGGGGAAAAAATACAAATTTAGCTTAAACAGAAAGAAAAAAAAGCAATATTTTTTCATTTCATTTTCAACTATTTTAGAAGAGGGGGCTGTAACCTCATTAGACGTTTTCACCTGCTTGGGCATAATGTGATGCCACTTTGCATTAGTATGAAACTATAGAGAAGAAAGCGGCTAATCCATTGAATACTAGGGGAAAAATAGAAATATTCTCAAACAAAAAAAAAGCACTTTTTCATTTCATTTTCGACTATTTTGGGACGGGCTGCAACCCCATTAGCTCCCGTTCACTTTTGGGGGTATAATGTAGTACTGTACACTAATATGGAACTAAAGAGAAGGGAGCGGCTAGTCTGTTGAATTATAGGGGTAAATGCAAATTTATCGCAAACAGAAAGAAAAGAAAATCAGCACTATTTTTTCATTTCGTTTTCGATTATTTTGAGAGGGGACTGCAATCCCATTGGCAATCCCATCTTGGCGATTTGCTTTTGTCCAACATCGTCTCAACCAATAAAATTTTACATATGTCTGCACTTTTACATAAAGGTACTTTAGCAGAGACATCATGGTCGGAATCCAAACAGATCTTTTGCTGTTAGCGAAACAAAATTGACCAATCAGATGCCTGCATTTTTGCAAACAGCGAAAAGTTCGCAAAAATGCAGGTTTCTGATTGGTCAATCTCATTACGAGAAAAATTCTCTGGATCCCGTCGCATATTATCCATTATTCCGTTTCTGAAAATTGGCAACGTTCGTTGTTGCTTGTAAAGAACAAAGAGTGTGTTCAGAACACAGCATAGACTTCTCATATAACTGGACTCAGAAATAGCAACCCTTTCTTGACGCCGGGATCACTACCCACCGTCACGTGATGGTGGGCAGAAAAAACACGCCAAACCGGTTTTTCTTCACTGGTTCCCGCTGAAACTTTCTTGCGTCAGGCGTTTCTCTCGCATAAATCAAATCTGACAGTTGCCAATAATGTGATCACCGCCAAAAAAGACAACCTTTTGGCTATGAAAGCAGAAACATGTGTGCCTCAAGTTCTGACCGAAATAACAATGGGATTCGGCCTCTACTTCTTATCTTTACTCTGAGGAACACAGACTTCTAATATAAGTAGACTCCAAAGATTATATTAGAATATCCTTATATTAGAAGTCTGTGGTTCAGAAGTGCAGTTCGCGCCGCGCACGCGCTCAGAAGTTTATGCCATGGAGTAGGTCTTATCGAAGAAAGGAATTTTAAAATAATTCAATAATTTCATTATTTTTATGGATAAAAAAAAGTAAAACCAACGACTATATTTCTTTATCCTTCCAAAAGATGGTTTTCGTAACAGAAATACATGCCTATGTACACTCAGATAAAATCTAAAATAGTCGGGGAAAACATCACGTGACCTTCTTTATCTACTTCATAGATATAGTAAAAATAATAGTTATTTTACTAGATCTATGATCTACTTTAGCCCATTTAGAATTTAAAATTAGTTAACCAACCGCACACAAACTCCGCGCGAGCTGCTCAAAAAAATTGTGTGGGCGATTTGATCACGTGATTGTGCGTTGTTTGGTAGGTTGATTGATACAATTTAAGAATTCAACTGGTGATCTAAAAATGTAACTTTTTAACAATTTTCTTTTTATTTATTTAAAAATGATTTATCAGTTGATTTATATCTTCTGTGATAAATAGAATGCTGTTAGTAAACCAAGATTGTGATATCAACATATGAGATTTGTTTGTAATCTAATATACTGGCTGGATTTCAATGGAATTTGCACTGTTAGTTAGACAGTTTTTCAGAAAAGGTTTTAATAGATATATTTCTTATTTTATGATTGCATATTTTAATACCGTGTGGATAACAGACCAAAATACACCATAAAACATGAGAAATAAATGGCAATCATAATTCTGTTAGTATAAGCAAAATACTTACTTATATTTTCAGTAGAAAATTTATAAACATTCTAATCATACTTGATTCACTACAAAACTAGACAGCAAACCTATATATTTTATCTCTTTAAAAAATATACGTACAGATATTTTTAGTTAAAATAATCTACAACTATTACATTTTATTTTTATAATGTTCAAAGTAAAATATGATTTCCAGCCTAGTCGCGATAAAAATTCACTCCTAAAGTACTCAAAAAAAAAAAAAAAAAAAAGAAAATCAAGGAATTATCCACGCGCAAAAGGATATTTTCGCACAATATATATTATTTTTTCATTTGGATTTTCTTAATGTTTATATCATTATACATATACATACTACATATATAATCACTTAGAAACGAAACTTTGAATATTTAAAAGGCGTTCAGATGTAAAACTTTCATCTCGAAATACCTCATTTTCTCACATTTAAATAAGTATTTTATTATTATAATAAAAATACACGTGCCTCTGTATAATAAAAATAAAAAATATATCTTCATCAAAAATATCTTATTCATTATGAAAAATATAAAACAACCAATAAACAAAACAAAAAGAATACCATCGTACAATGTGGGACTGGAAGGATTCGAACCCAGAATCCCTAGTCTCGAGTTCACTGCCTTATCCACAAGGGCGGCGCCAGAGGGGGGACCGGGGGGGCATATGCCCCCCCCCCGTCGGGGCCAAATTTAATCGTCGTCGGGGAAATTTTTTTGACTTGAGTGTTGAGTCCTGCATCGAGTCGGGTAATCCGATTTTTACTGCACACGACCCGAGTCGTGTCGAGTCGGGTGCAAGTTATTTTTTTATAAAAAGATCTTAGGTTAGTTTATAGAAAATGCGACACACGGAATAGCAGGGCGCTGATTTTTTTTTGCTTTGAAGTCGGATTGGCTTGGCTATAATTTTTTCGGTTTCGGGATGAGTTTTGATTCTTACGCGTCGGTTTTGTTTAAGTTGATTTTTCAAAAAAGTGCCCAGAATTATATCTCAAATTAGAGTCCTGCATCGATTCAGGTTGCCCGATTTTACCTACATCCGACCGGGCCGACGGTTCGGATTGAGGATAACTTTTTTCGTTGTGGTTGGGTTCGGTTTCGGATTCAGATGGGTTTGGGGTTGAGTTTTGAGTACGAGCAGTGTTGCCAGGTGCGGAACTTCCGGAATTTATCTGGAACGTCCCGAATTTTCGTCAAATTTTTACGAGTTTAATTCAAATTAAAATTGTATTCCTTAGTCTGATACGAGAAAATTTAAGAATTTAACCACATGTCTGTTAAAGGCTGTTGTCTCAACGGCCGGATGTTACTGAAAACCTTATACATTTTGTCTAGAGCTCATTCATGTGCGGTCCTGTTTATTCGATTGACCGCAAACTTACGCACCTATAAGAAATACGATTTCAAGAGGAGAGAGAGGACGTTTAAATTCATCTGCTCACTTCGATCTTCTCATTAAAAGCGTAGGGTAAGTATTTTTATAAATGAATGAGTAAATAAAAAGAGAGTTTTGTATAATTATTCAAGCAAACTTAGTATCAAACTAAAAATTAATTCCTTCTTTGTTCATTAATTTCAATATACAGTGAGTAGAGTCTCATTTTATGGATATTAATCTCTATTTAATATATAGAAGAGAAATGGAAGGTATAAATAAGAAAATAATTATATAGATATATAACTTCATTGTAAACTGCGGGAAGATGTGTATATAACAACTACTAAAATCTTGCATCGGGTCAGTTAACCCGATTCTACCCGAACGTGTTGGCCATTGGCTCTAAAATTTTGCTGCGGATCGGGTTGACTAGCGTTTCCATTTTCGGGTCGTCTCAGATTAGAGTTTTTGTTTCTTGAGAGTCGATTCGAGTACGCCAAATTTTTCCAAAGAAAAGTCTGTCCCACCAGTTGCCGAGAGGTTCTGTGCTCTCGAAGCTGGTAGACGGGAGGTGTTGGGTTTGAACCCAATCGCGGCCGTCGGCCCAATCGTTCGGAGTTTTCTTCGAACCTTGGATTTCCGGATAAATACGAATTAGGTTCCCTTAGAAGGACCCCCCCCCACACACACACACACACGGAGGGCACTCCCCCCTCGGGCCCATATCCCTTGAGTAGATAATCGGCCGTCAAAAATCAACCCAACCCAAAGAAAAGTCCAGATTATTGTTTCAAATGATAAAAAAAATACTTGTATATGAATAAGTAAATATATGCATTCATTTCTTGAAATATAAAATTGATTTTAGAGATATGATTGCAAACTATTTTCCAGAATTGTTTTACATTTAGGATTGATTTTTTTTTTCTTCATTTCATGCTTAGGATCAAGTTGCAGGTTCGAAAAAAAAATATTTTGTCGATTTCGGGTCGGCCATAACTCGAACCGTGCAGGTTTGTAATTAACAATTCGTGTTTAGGGTCGTAGGTTCGTATTTAGAAATTTAAAGAATCGTGTAAAACAGAATATCGACTTACTTGATAATTTAAACTTGATTGTATTGTTAGACTGAACAATTTTAATTAATAACTTAGTTATACTTTGTAGAGTTCTGTATTGGCCCAAATTTCCAAGTTTGGGCTCGGCCCGACTAGTAGAAAGAAAAATTCGGCCCGGCCCGGTATAAAAGTTCAAACTTCGGCCCGGCCTGGTCCGTACAAAAAACAGTAATGGCCCGACCCGGTATAAAAATTAAAAGTTCGGTCCGAGCCCGGCCCGGAAAAAAGTTAAAATCTTGGCCCGAGTCCGACGGAATTTTACGTCAATTTTAAAAGGAGTTCTGACCAAAAATACTTATTTTAGTTCTTTTTTCATGTTTATAATTTTCATTTTTAAAGAAGGTTGTGATATACATTTTTTTAATGAATCTCTATTTGCATGTTAATGTTTTAGCTATAATTAATATCGTTAATCAAAAAATTATGTATTGGAGACTTAAAAATCTGAAAAATGCTATACAGTAAAATCTTCTAAGACATCGCATAGGAAAGAAAAAAAAAATGCGTTATAAACAAGTTCCCTTCTTAGCAGCTGTAAATGTATTATTTTCTCACGTATTATTATATTCATTTTGCGTGGATCAATAAATTTTTTCATATAAGACAGGATTCCATCATAGGCTAGTTCTTTTTCACACGTTTTGCTGTATTTTAATATTAATTACCCTAGAAATCTACTATTCTTTAAAACGAATAAATTTTAACGTTTAACCCCTTCACGGTCGCATTAAATTACGGTTTAAAAATTCAAATTGCTTATTGGCACCACTTTTTTGAAAAAGAGACATTCACCTTATTTAATAAGTAAAATGATACCATAATAAAGCCAATTACACCGTTTAATAAAACTGGTGGGAATCAAGCAATTTGAATAAAAGCCACAGCCTGTGAATATCACGGGAGCGAGAATTAAGGGGTTAATTGTAGAATAATGTCGATTTAAAAATATATACACTTTTTGCAAAAATTTTTGGCCTGGGCCAAATTTTACTGATTTTTGCACGGACCAGGCCATGCCGAGACAATGATTTCCAAGTGGGATCGAGACGGGACTGAAAATATCGGCTTATGAAGACCTTGGAAGAATGAAACCTGCCTCACCTCGGTACGAAAAAAAGAAGTTAGGCCCGACCCGGCCAGAGCGCCATGAATGCAAATAGGCCCGAGCCCGGCCCATGCAGACCTCTAAACTTTGGTTGTTACAAAATAAGCATGAATTTAAAGATTTTTTTTAGCATCAACATGACTTTGTTTTATGATTGAGTTGATATTAATGAACTTTTACATTCTTATACATATTTCACATTCTTTTACATACTTATATTTTTCTTCAGAATTTTATATTTCAGTTTTAATTTCAGATTTAAATTCTGTATCTTATCAGAAGTTAGAGGACCATGCCGTCTGGTTTCAATCAATATACATTCTAAAAAAAATACGTGATTTGAAGGTGTTTCTTCAATTGCTTTTATTATTATTATTAAAACACGAAAATTCCTGTTTTGATTTGCCCATCCCCCCTCCCCCCCCCCCCAAAAAATATATATATATATATATATAGAAAATTATTAAGCTCACGAAAAGTTCGCGAAATTGAAGCTCATTTTTTTTTTTTTTTTAATTCTTCAGTCAGAACACGAAATTTTCTTCAAATAATAGAAAAAATTGTTCCAACCACAGACCCGTTCCGGCAACTTGCTGCCTGTTCTTTTTACATTTGAGGAAATGTTTTCTTGAGTGTGTACGTAATAATAATTGCGCTTTTTCTTAAACGGCTGAAAGGCAAAATAATGAAAAAAAATAAAAATAAAACGCGGTATTTGTAAAGTAAGCATTATTGTCATAAAACTACTGTTAATTATTTAGAAAACTCTATTTCGACTAATTTCACACCATTCCTTTATGGATAAAGTATAGTTCACTTACATTCAATACGATGAAAGGAAGCTGTTTAATACAGCAACCTGTTAAGATAGAACGACAAAGAATTGGAAGAACTTTCAAATTTAGACAATCTTAGCCTGTTTTAGCCAATATTACGAAAATTTTCAGTTTAAAGCAGTATTCTATTACACTGGTTCCGTTTTAACAGGTTTTATTGTAGTGCTTAAAATGTTCCGATTTTGAAGCGTCTGTCCGGCTTTTTTTCTCTCTCTGTCCCGCTTTTTGACCTGACAACACTACTTACGAGCCAAGCTGGAATTAGCTCAATTTTACGAAAAGAATGTCTAAGTTATTGTTTGACATGAAAAATTATATCTTTAAATTTGGATGAGTCGTTTTACGTGTTTATTTTCTACATAAGATAGAATTAATATTACAGATACTATTAATATTGCAGACTATTTTTTGATAACTGTATTAAATTATAGATCTTTTTTGTGTCGAGTCGTGTTCAAGTTGAAGTGTTTCGGTTTAGGGTCAATAGAAAATTGCTGTCGAGTTCAGGTCAGGTTTTGCGTCAACGGAAATTTTTCGTTAGGTTTCGGACTGACTTTAAGGCTCCTGTCCCTGCCGGCGAAGGCACTCACGAGCTAATGCTAATCCTATAGGGAGATATTTTTCTAATATCTCGTTTGCTTTTCGCATTTATAAATAATTTTTTTTGCTTGCATAGCCGAGGTCCGTCTCTACATCGCGCCTTTTTTACTTTTTCAATTTTGGTTGCAGATATTTTTTAGAAAGACAGTTTCATTTTCAGAACCGGATTTGAAAGTGAAAGTAACTTTATAAAAAATATCTGCGACCAAAATCGAAAAAGTAAAAAAGGTGCGATGTAGAGACGGACCTCGGCTATCCAATTAAAAAAAAATTATTTAAAAATGTCGAAATGCAAACAAGTTATTAGATAAATCCCTCCCCTTAGGATTAGCATTAGCTCGTGAGTGTCTTCGCCGGCAGGGACAGGAGCCTTAAGTTGAATATTTGTGTCGGGTATAACCCAATCCGCGCAGGAATCTATTTCAGATGAAAAACTACGTCTTTGAATATGAATGACTCCTTGCATGTTTATTTTTCCACATAAAAGATAACATTAATATTGGAGATATGATTACAGACAATATTTTTTTTTAATAATTACATTATATTGTGGATCAATTTTCTCTTATTCCGGGTTTCAGGTTGGGATTGGAATTAAGTATTTCGGGTTGCGGGTAGACAGAATAATTTTGGTTGGGTTCGGTTCGGGTTACAGCTTTGTTTTAAATAAAATTTGCAGGGCTTCAAATTTTATTTATTACCCGAAAAGGACCGTAGTTAGGTGTAACGTTTCACTGCTAGTTTTCGCAATGACACTTTCACTAACAAATTTAAATAATTTTATTTTAAAATAATTTTTGGTCACTTTATGCATTTTTGATAGGGATTTGTCGACTTTTTTTTTTCAGTTACCTCTGATATTAAAATATATGGTCAGCTCAACCCGGCCGGAACACGAAACGCGTTTCGAAAAAAATTAGTTATCCACCTTACCTGATGCGCGACTCTTTGGTTCGACTCATAACCGGAGAAATGCTCCATACTTTGTCTTTCACGCACTGCTGTGTATATGCCATATATGTGCACGTAAAATCTGTAATATTGAATGACCGCTTATTGGGAGGTTGCTGTGTGGAAGAAGCGTACGAAGCAGAGTTTTTCCTTTCGGGTAATGCTCAAAAGTGTGGAAACTCTTTCTGTCGTGGATTCGTCCGCCTATAAAGATCAGGTGATTAGTGAGGTGTTTCAAAAATAACATTAAGAGCTTTTTTCACTTTATTTATCTGCAATATTCTTTGACAAGCTTCAAAATTTATGTTTCGAGTAAAAATCGTTTGGCCCTCTGCAATTTATCTCTAATTTAAATAGCAGTATGAGTGTTAGAGACGTGCGCGTTTCGGGAATATGCCAAATCTGGACTGGAAAATTTTATGTTTTTCACGTGATTGATCAACATATTCCACCTGTTATTTCAAAAAGGGGTAAAAAGAAACAAAGAAATGTTTTATTGTTCATTTGCTCCAAAAAAATTCTAAAGTATAAATACAGTCCCGGTTCGGCCGGAATCTACAGAAAAAAATGCAAGACCCGGACGTGTCTCGGGGATAATGAAGTTCAGGCCTGGACCAACTTTTCAAAAGCTAAAGTTTAACCCGAGCCCGTACCGAGTTTTCAGATAAAATTAAGCCAAGCCCGAGTTTAATGAAAGAAACTTTTACCGAGTTTGGGCTTCGGAACAGGCCAGGGCTCGTGGAAACCTCTAATATATATTTTGAATTCGCCCCCCCCCCCCCCCCCGTCGGGCAAGTTCTGGCGCCGCCCCTGCTTATCCATTCAGCCATCTAGCACACGTTCTTTTTCTAACAAAATATCTTTATAATTAGCACCATAATGGAGGATATTCCATCTGCGTTTTGATCACATGATCAAGGTAAAATCGTCAAGCGTAAAGAAGGGAAGGCTCCGTAGACGTGTAATGTAAATCCCCGCTAGCCAATGAAACAGTTCATCAGGCAAAGCAGTAGCATCTCCCCTTCTTATCAGTTAGAATTTCCTTGGGTAAATTACCGGTATCACGTGACTTTTTTCAGCCTCGAACCCATATTTGGAATAAGGAAAGGGCAGCTGACGTCACTGTTGGTCGTATTACTGTTGGTTAGCAAGAAAAACCTGTTCATTCATTATGACTCCTACCTGTACAGATGAGCTAAGGAAATTTGATTAGTCTACGTTTAACAGGTCTCTGATATGATTGGCCTACGTCGCCAAGACTATTCCTGCAATGCAGGGGCGCGCCAGAAGTATCCGGCGCCTGTGTGCAGAACTTCAATTGGCGCCCCATATTCCTCTCCCCCTCATAAAAAAAGAAAAATATATATAATTTTTTTTTTCTATGAGTATAAATGCATAGCTGCCAAGCCAACCTTCTGGGAATTTTCTCCAGATCAAATAAAAGAATTTGGAACCGGAAAATTTATTTAATGAAATGTGTCTTGTTTCTACAGGGCTCTGTTTTATTTCATTTATTAAATTTCTGGTTAAAAATATTGTTGCTTGACTTTAAAAATAAGGACTGCAAAGGTTATGCAAATAACAGACATCCCTAAAAAGTGTGGCTGCTTCAGCTGTTTACTCCCCCTCCCCACAACGGCATACCTCCTACATAAATCAGCTTCTTTTACCTCCATTACTCCCGAATTTTATAGATCTGATCTTTATTTATATTTATACTTAAAACAGTTCAAATAAACTTTACTTTGGAAATATAGCGCATGTTGAATTAATCAATGGTAGTACTATGGCACAAAGAAAAGGGGGCTCGTAATACGGTAAATACACATAAAAGTAGAAATTTATTTTCTCAAATTATGGTGTCCTTAATACACCGGAGCTTGTTATAGTACTTTTACTTCTTTTAAAATAATGTAACATTAATTAAGATGCGTATTAAACAATTACCACACGTAGATTATTATAAGGGGTGCATTCGAAAATGTTCCAGTCCCGGAACATTTGATTTTATATTAACAAATACAGAACCCCTATGCTAGCTATATAACAATTGTTATGAAAAATGCATATTCATTTCGACGTTTACATTGCTAAGAAGCTAAGCGTATCTTTACCTTGTCACACTCTTAACCCTTCCTTCTCTGTCAGATTTTTTTATTTTTCGAATTTCCAATTTTCGTGCAATGAATCTAAGTTATAAATTAAAAATATTAATGAAAACAAAGTTTCGCTAGGTCTGTGTGCGATGGCTAGCAGAATCTGCGGCCCGTATGAGGCTCAAAATTTTTGAGAGGATAGTCGAAAGCCTATCCTGGTGCAGCCAGTGATGTAAAATACCCAATTTGGGTATTTTCCTGGGTATCTATTTTTCAGTTAAGTACAGCTGTGAAAAAACTTATAATGCTATTAGTTATGATGGGTTACTGAAAAAGAATGAAAATTTAAAACTTTAGACTTCTTACAACTCTTAAATTTTAAAGAACCTCAACATTTTACATTTAAATATTGAATATAAATGTCTTTTTTTATTATAATGAAGAGTGTAAAAAAAAATAATGCATTAATTCAGAAGAATTTTATTAAAAAGACAATTTTAATTAAATTTGTGTAACAGGTGCACTTAATATATGTGCAATACTGATTCAGCTAATATATATTAGTACTACATAGGTCACTTCTAGCACTACCACGGTAATACTATATTACGATGGTAGGTCTCCAATAAAGGGGACACATTCTCAAATTTATCCTCAGCAGAAGATTTTTCTTTCCCCGATACTCTTTTTCTCTGCAAATAACTACATCAGTCTTCTTTTTCTCTGCAAATAACTACATCAGTCTAAGATGAGTGCTCTCTCATTTCATATGATGGCCAATTTAATGAATAAATATCATTTGTATCTGATGGTTTTAAGGTGCAGTCGGTCAAAGGAAATAATGAATGAAAAAATAACCCCATGCATTTTACTCACCAAATTTTTCCAGAAAACAATTAAACAAACATTTGATAGGAAATTATGTATTCTTTCAAGTTATATATAAAAAAATCTTAAGGCTCATCTTCATACTACTACAATTGTACCAAACTTTGAAATTTTCAATACAAATGCAATAATTTTTACATTATATTTGGCTTTGTCATTACATTTTACTTTAGAAAATTAAACAGAAAGGCATTTAGTCAAGTAGTTTAGGAATTGTGGAGATTTAAAATTTGAATCTCCTAATGTTAAATTCATTTTTAATCATTGCAAAACAGATTGCGATTGCTAATGTTGTATAAGTCTTGATACTTTTAACTTTTAACATGAAAAAATATTTTCCACATTCTTTTAAAAAATCGGGTCGATCCGAACCCGACCCGCAAGAGTCAAAAAGCTGACACAAAACCGGCCCGAACCCGAAACAATGAAAGCCAACCCGATCCGCAACAAAAATAGTTAAAGTCAACCCGATCCGACCCGTAACAGGAAAATATAGCGCCGAGTGCGGGTCGGGTCGGGTAAGGGTAAAAGCGGGTAACTCGACCCGGATACAGCACTCTATCCCAGACTATTAGGTGGCATTCCCCCCTAGGGGGAGAAAATGAATTTTTTTATGTGACATATTGTTTTAAAGATTTTGGCTTGGATATTACTAAGCACTCACTCCTCTCTTCTTAACTCATGTTTTCATCAGTAGAGGTCATTTTGAAGTTTTAATTTGTTCATTACTACCCCATACAATTTTCCAAAAATCATAAAAAAAAATTACATAACAAATCTCAACAATTAGCAGCTTTTCCCCCTTTTCCACACAGTGAACGGGTACGGATTTCAGACAAAATGGGGGGGGGGGGAGGGGATCGTTCAAAAAAGCTCGTAACACAGAACTCAAAAATATATTTGTTTTGCTCTTACTAGATACTATTATATTTTCAGAAATTGTATCGTCGAAAATAGATGGCAAAATTAAGTCCCGCCTCCTATTTCCAAATCTTTTGAAAATAAAATTACGAAAAAAATCAGAAGTAGCTGGAGTTTATTTAAACATTGCAGGAAAACTATAGAGATTATCCTAGGTCATACAATTTTTCAGAAAATCGCAGTTTTCAGTTATACATAAACTTTATTTTGCTTGCGCTCAGCGGAGATTTGAGGGGAGTTCGAGGTACCTATCGACGAAAAATCACCCAAGGACTGTCAATAATGACTTACCAAAAGAATTGTCGGTAATTAGCCGAGATATTAATCAAAAACCTATCTAAAAAAACGTGGCACAGACCAAAGTGGCCATGCAACTTTGTGACCTCCTTTCGAAGCGTACTTGGCAGAATGGCAATATTAAATTTTGTACAAGGTCTTTGTTTTAGGTAAGACGGATCACAATGATAAATATTCAGCGTTTTCCATTTCAATTGAATTCCATTATTGAAGGCAATTATTGAAAAATAGTTAATAAAATAATTCCAAGCTATTTGCAAAGTCTTATTATTCGTTTAACAACTATATTTTGTAAGATTGCAGTTAGAAATTAATAAATTTATTGTATGAACTCTCTGTACGCGAGTGAAACCCGCTTTTGACCGATTATTCTTTGTTCGAAGTAAATCTGTAAATTATTCAATTAAAATTTCAATAAGACGTAATTCATTTTGAACTTGTTCTCAAAAACATGTTTCCTTACTGTAAATGACATGAAACTTTCTTACATACTCATGGGCTCGTTTTTATGCATAAAAGCATACAATGTTAGGCATGACTATTAAATTGGGTTGGAATCGAATGGCGTTTTTCATTTCTTTTTTTTTTTTTAATGAATGCATTTTGAGCTTCATCCTGTTTTATTTATTTATTGTTTCTGTTATAATGTAGTCGATTGATGTGATTGATTTGTGCTTTTTTCGGCAATTTACTTTTACCTGAGGGCTTATGCTGCTTTACAATTGTGCCATGTAATATACTACTCGTTTTTATATCGTCTGTATGTGTAGTATCACTACCAATACTACAATAAGGTAGGAGTGTTATATATTTTCAATTATTTGAATAATGGAGCCTTCCATGTTTGACACCAGCTGTAGTGCGCCCCTACTTTCTGAAAAGTTGGACAGGTCTGATCTAGAGCAGTGATGTCAAAAGGGGCATTCGCGGTCGCTCTTCCGAATTTTTTATGTTTCTAGCACTTTTTTAATTTATTTTAGGCGCTTGTCGACACCCTTAAGCCTTCCGTGGCGCCTTACGACCATGAACTTTCGACAACGAGGTGCCTTTCGATCGTTACCTTTCGACACCGTGGCACCTTTCAGTTTGAGACTCTCCTCCCCGCACCCCTAAAGCTACATCGCTCACGAGCATCTGCAAATTTCATGTATCTTAAACGTAAAAATGAACTCATAAATGTGTCATCAGAAATGATGCAATTTCGATTTAAATACCACATTAATAAATTTAAATTGGATAAAAGGTTTCAAAATTTTCAGCTTCGCCTAAACTATTTGGCGCCTTTACTATTCTGGCGCCTGTGTGCGGTGCACACTTTGCACACTGGGTCGGCGCGCCCCTGCTGCAATGATTGTTACGAGGGGTCTCTCAATGGGGTTTCATCTCGTACAGCCGTTCCTGTAATCAGTGAAATCATACTGTAATCAAGTCTTAATCATGCGTAATCATGTAATCGGTAGTAATCAATGAAATCTTAATGTAATCACATATAATCGATATAATCATGTATAATCACGAATTAAAAATCTCGAGAAAAATCTGTTTTGTCGCCATTCTGTCTTTCTCGCTGTCTTCAGTTTAGATCTCGGTTTAGACGGAAGTTGGAGAAGCGGGAAGGCACAAAAGCAGAAATGCCAGAAAGGCGAGCTCGCAGATGAGAAAAGAGAGATAAGCGAGATAAGAAAATAGTCTATGTGTGTGTGGGGGGGGGGGGCGGGTGCATTCTCAAGAATTTGCGTTTGCTTTTATTCAAAGAACGTTTAGCGTAATGAAGGGAAACTTTCAAACTGGTCGGCCCGGCAGAATTAGGGCATATTTTTAACGGGCAAGCTGGGCCAAAAAAAAAGAAATCCGCGGGCCGTCCAACCCGATTTAAAAATTTAAACGAAACCGATAAAATATGAATAATTTTCAATGGATATGACCAGTGTTGGGCAGAATTACGATATTTTTTAAATACCAACTGAGTTTCCTCAATTAAAAATTCATAAAAATATTTAAAATCGGATTTAAATATTTTAAATAAAACCTCAAACATCTTAAGATATTAAAAACGAAGCATCCTACACTGCTCAGAAAACTTTGATTAAAGTTAGGTCAATGTGACGCTGTCGACAAAAGTAGCGTTCCGATGGATGCGGCGTTTACAATGGGTGCGGCGATTACGATATTTTTAAGATTATTCAGGCCAATTTGAGGAGTGCGGCGTTTCCTTCATAAAATACGGTAATTGATTAACATGCAGAGCACTGAAAAGTAATTTCAATTTAAGCTTTTGAATTGTATAACCCGATAATCGTGTGACGGATTACAAATCAATTCTTATTTAACATTTTAAAATTTAATTTGATTAATTTTAATCGATTACGTGGTGATTTTGATTACTAATTATTTTATATAATCTAATTAAACTGTAATGGATTACAAGATGATTCCAATTACGTTTTTAATTGTATAATCCAGTTAACCTGTAATGGATTGTAGGTCAATTCCAATTATATATATTTTAAATATAACTTAGATTACATTCTTACACATTCTACATATTACATTTTTCTTAGATTACATTCTACAATATTACAAGTCAATGTCGACTGAGTGTATTTAAAATGCGCGCGGGATGAGAGGTACCCCGCAAGCAAATTTTTTAAATCTGATATATATTATTTATAACATATAAAAAAATTAAAGAGGGGAGGGAGTGATAATTGTCACCCGGGGGCAATTTTCTAACTTTTTCCGAGTAGTTGTTTTCTAGGGTAGGGCAGAGAGGACACTTGCCCGGTCGCCAGAACGAAAGGCGAAGAGGTCGCCAAATGGAAATTTTGTTTTTCGTTTGATACAAAAATGTGAAATCTGTCTAAGGCCGAAAGCTGTCTAAGACGAAATCTGTCTAAGGCCGAAAGCTGTCTAAGGCGAAAATTTTTCAGAGTCCCACATTTTTAAACATAGAGATATTCGACAAATCTGTCTAAGACAGAAACAATCTGTGTAACGCGGAACCGGACATTCATTTTGGGGCCCCATGTAGCAAAGTTACTGTTTAAGACGGAAGAAAATTCCGCTGGGAAATATAAATGGAAAGAAACCTTATCTTTTCATAATGATATGTATTGTACAGTCTAACTACCAGAGGTCAGAAGGGTGCCTCACTGATTGATGACAGTGACAAATATAACAATATTCGATTTTTTTTTCTAATTAATTTCAAGATAATATATATATATATATATATATATATATATATTAAGATGATATTTTTTTTTTCACTAAAACATGTAATTTTGGTTTATACGAGTGTGTTTGTGTACTATCAATTTGTAGTGTAAATTAATATTACTATAAATGTATAAAAATATCTACAAAGATTCCATGTTTATATAAATAAAAAAAATTTAAAAGATACGTTAGTTTTAATTTTTAGCCAAAGAAATGTTTAATACTCCGTGAACTCCATCTCTCTATATAAAGTTTTTCTGTCTAAGCCGGAAATATGTCTAAGACGGAAGTTTATTTCAGTCCCAAGCGATTCGCGCCTTAGACAGATTTAACTGTATATGTGGATGGACATTTGATGCATTCGTATATTTTAAATATCTCCTCGGGAAATTAATATTTTTAACTTCTATTTTTTGTGTGCACTTTCTAAAAGATGTCTATTTTCTTAGTTCTCAAAATATTTCTAAAGTATAGAGTTAATTTTGTATGAAGTGTTAAAATCGTACTCACAGTTCGCCTGCTTTTGACACATAAAATATTAAATTCAGCGTAGATTTCAAAAATATTTTGAAAACTAAGAAAAAAAAAGAGATATCCTTTAAGAAGAGTACACCGAAAAAAGATGTTAAAAATATGAATTTCCCCGAGAAGATATTTGAAATATACGAATGCCTCAAAAGTCCATAGACTTAACATTACGGAGCAGAATTCTGAAGCTGAGTGACCAGCCCCCTTAAGGCTTTCCTCAAATCCAAAGGAGCTACTTTCTGACACATTTCTTAATTCATTTCTTTTCGGAAACGCATAAGATTGGCAGGTGTTCTTATTCAGAAACTGGTAACCGAATGACGTTATGCATTTTTTGATAAAGGCAATATATCTTTGATAATGGCAAATTTAGCGTTTTGAATGAAATTTCAGGAAGCGACTGCACGGGAAAGGAAAAAAAAACATGCAGCCACGTGATAAGAATCTGTTATAACTCGACAAGTGATTTATTTATCAAAAAGGGAAAACGCTATTCAATTCCAAATCCCTTCAATAGTCAGGCTTGTCAGTTTTATGCCTTCACAGTTAAAAATTAGTCAGAAAATGTGTCAAAGTTTTGAGTTGTTGAGCAGTGAATTTGAGAACCACCTTAAGGTATATTTCTAAAAAGTACGTTAACAGAAGTTCATTATCGCTATTAATATTTTTACGAAACACATTGCCTACCCTACACATACTGAGAACAATTCCGGCCCTGCTCGACTATGTATAAAAAGAAATGTAAGCCTGATCTCAGACCAGCACAAATCTGCTAAAAAAAAAAGAGCCCGGGTCAGACATCATGTAGCTCTCTGATGCCGATCTCTACACTGGACATGTTACATTTCTGTATTGATGTTGTCAAACTAGCATTGGTTCGTGACGCACATTTATACTTATTCTCGCGAAAGTCATATTCATTGAAAATAGCTCATTTTGTCGGCTTCGTTTAAATTTTTATATCGGTTCGCAGGCCTGCTAAATTTTTTTATCGGCCCGGCTGGCACGTGCAATTTTTTTACCGGACGGACTCCACCCGTTTATTTTGTTTATCGGCCCGGCCCGTTCAAAAAATTGTCCTAATTCTGCCCGTCCGGCCCGTGCCGACCTCTAGGCTGAACTACGTAATTAGTCTTGTCAAATAACGAAATCGAAACAATCCGAAAAAAATTCCGCTTTATACAGATTTCCGTCATAGAAAGTATAATTGTCGGTATTCTTTCTTTTGGAAATATCGAAGGCAACATGCAATGTTTTTCCTTGAAAATAGGATTCCATTATAGACGGATTTCATTTTCACATATTTTACGGTAGTTGTAAAAATACCGAGAAAAATGCAAACAAAAGCAAAGTATACTCGTATAAAAAAAAAAAGAAAAAAAAGAAATGCAACGAAAAAGTAAAAACGCACAACGGTAGCTATCGACTCGTTGACTTCAAGCAACATTTATGAAAAAATAAAAATTCAAGTGAGAATTCTGAAAAGAACGCTCCCATAGGTTTAACATTAGCGTGCGAGTGTTTCACTCTGACAAACTTGAATGCTAATGTTAAACCTGTAGGAGCAATCTTTAGATTTCTCGAAATATTTTAAAATTTACTGTTAAATTATCGTATTCAAAATAATTCCTTTTGTATACGATACCCGAGGTCGATACCCATTGTCGTGTTTGTTTCAATTTTGATTAGTTTTTTTAAATGAGGATAATTTTATTTTCAGAACAGGTTCCAAAAATGAAAGTGTTTGCATATGAAAAAACTAATTAAAATCGAAATGCACAACGATGGGTATCTATCGAATCGTCCTCAGGTATTCTATGCAAAAACAAATCATTTAAAACTATTAAAATATAAGCTAGAAATGTATAAAGATTTCTCCCATAGGTTTAACATTAGCGTTGGGTTTCTTTGCGTGACTAGTCATTCGCAAAAGAGAAACTATTTATATATTATAAGCTTTTATTTAACTTAAAACTTCATTCTCCTATATATATACACTGTATACTCTAACCCTGTGAAAAAGGAACCTATCTATAACGGAATCTTGCCTTAAATGAAAAATTTCTATAATCTTAACGAAATAAATACCATACAATTTTGAAAGCTAAGGCGAAAACCTGACAAAAACTAAATTTTTTACCAATCTTTGCGGTAGTCAAAAGATTTGACCGGATTTGACGGTATGTATATTAGGGTGGAACTTAAGTATAGGGTAAAAAAAAACTTTTTTATTTTAATGTGTAATAGTGAAAACTTTTTTCCTTTTTGGATGTCTAAACTTTTGGCTGAAAATATTTTTTTAAATTAAGTTGTTTTCCGGTTCCTCAAGGAGGTCAAAGTTTTGAAATTTCAGTATAAAGTAACTGAAAGTAAACAACGTAGCTGTTAGCTCATATCTACTTTTATTTAGCAAATACTATCCAGAAGTCACCAAGAGGAGGTGGTTAAATATAGACTTCCACCCTCCTTACCTCCCTTTTGCTATGAATTAATTAAATTGGATATTCAACCTACTGTCTTTTTAGGCAAACTTTGTCATTACATTGTGGGAATTCAACTTTCCCAAGATTAAGCCGTCTTTTGCTTAATATTTAAAGACGGTTGACGCAGCTCGCGGGACAATTTTGACACACGTTTCCACTGTTTGAGTATGACAAGGAAAATCTAAAATTCTGTATCCCCTGTTTATACTTTTTTTAAGTTCTTCATCCGATCAGACCGTCAAGATAGGATCAATGATTTTATAGTCTATAATTTCAATATGTTCGCATTTTTTCAAGGCGCTTTCCTACTGGTCCAGAAAATCCTTTTGTACCCGTAGTTTTTCAGCAAGATGTTGAAATAAGTATCTAAGATAAAAGTTCATTTGCATGTAATAATCAAATTATCCATTATAAAGTTTTTAGGGTATTGCTTCCAATGTTTTAACAACTCCAGATTTGCATCCTGCATTAAAGGCGTTTCTGTTTCACCTAATAACTCTCAAACTTGAAATGTCTGTATTATTATTTTGAAAATACACCAAAATTGCAGTGGCTATATTAATATAAGAAGAAGATGTCAATGAAATATGACCAATATATTTTTATCCTGGTTTTTGAACTGAGACCAGATGTTCGTCTTTAATGATTCTTTATACTTTTTTCCCTCTGCTTCAGTTATCATAGCGTTATCCTTTCTGCCATAAAAATACTAACCTTCTAAAATTAACTCATTTCGTCTTTCCTGTTCTTTCAAATTCTTCCTTTTCTTTTCTCTTTGTCATCTTCAAGTCCTTCTTTCAGTTACCTTTTCTTTATTATCATCAGAAATACCCATATCTTCTAAGGTGCCATTTGCAATAATATTTGCAGTTCTGTCTAATACTCCGGTTCTTTCACTGTGTTGATTATCAAATTCAGGTTTAGAAAAACAACCGATTGAACTATTTCCTTCCGAACTGTTTTTTACACTTGACGATCATTCAATCAAAACATCATTTTTTTTGTTTTAAAATAATTTTTTTCCTTGATATTTCCATTTCCAGTCTTGCTACACATTTTTTGTAGTTTTTATATCTATTGATCCTATTGTCGTCACCCCATCTCTCTTTGGTCTTTGAGAAAGTGACGTTCTTGTTCTGATACACGATAATATTTAGTGCTTTTACACAAAGAAATGTTTTTTACAGGATTACCTAACATTTTGCAATTTTATATTGGATGTGGGATTATTCTTTCTAATCTTAATATTTTTCTTCAAATTTTGACATTTCTCGCACTAGTCTCTAATCATTTTTTATGATTTGTGTATCAGAAACCGTCGGAATTGAAGGTCTCAGCAATACACTTTTAATTGTATCATCAACAGCTTTAGATATTTTAGAAATAGTGTGTACCAGATTCCAGCTGTCAGATTTTAAGGTAAATTGAACCCAAAAATAATGTTTCATAACTTCTTCATATGTTCGTCAAAGATGACAGTCTAATGTTAATTGTTTTGGTTCACGAAATACAGGACACTTCAACAATTATCTAGATTTAGGTACGTTAACAGACTTTGTCACTTTTGACACCGAATGTTTATCGAAAAATAATTAAAGAAACTGTTAACACCCGTTAAATCGGACTAACTTGTTATGTGTCGCAGCCAAATAAATCAGAGACAATGAAAGCCGACGCCCACGACGCTGGCTTCTACAAAAGTCAAATAAAGTGGGGCTAACTTTTCTAAGGCACTCAAACTAAATTATTCTCTTTATTACAGGACATTAAAACTTAATTAATTTAATTTTGCAAAATATAAATTTAACAATAAGCTTTAAAAACTTTTCATGAAATTATTGGCTTTTTTTCGTTTTTTATGGAAAATCAGGCGCTTCGAGGAACCGGAAAATATCATTTTAAAATTAAAAGAAAAATATTTTCTTTTTATGGAGTTAAAAAAGAAAAAAATAATCACTATTAGAATATAAAATTCGAAACTTCGTTTTTTAGTTTCACCCTAATGTATATGCAGTGGTGTAGTCGTAAAAAAACAGAGGGTATACGTTCTAAGCAGAGGGTATACGCTCAAAGCAAAGGGTATACCCTAGTGAGTATATACTATAGCTTTCTTAAGAAACAGAGGGTATACGGTGTTCCTTAAATAAATCCAGAGGGTATACGGCGTATACTCCCGTGTACCCTCCACTACATCCCTGTGTATATGATTGATTCAGTAAACTCGTACCTCATTCGGGAAGGGAATCCAGGCATTCTAACCGGGAATTCGAATTGAATTCTAACCGGGTTAGTGTTTAATTTTTCGATTTTGGTTGCAGATTTTTATATATATATATATAAAGTTACTTTCACTTTCACAAATTTGAAAAGAAGGCTCCCATAGGTTTAACATTAGCTTGCGAGTTTCTTTGTTTTTCATGTATATATATATATGTATGTAATATACATACATTTTTGTATGAAATGAAAAACAAAATCTTCATTTGACGTCTTCCCCCCTCCCCTTTCGTTCTGATGCTTGGGGCACATGCCCCCTCTGCATCCCCCTAGTTTCGGCCCTGTTTTTTAGTGTACGTTTTAGCAACACTGGTCCCATCAAAATTTCCGTTGATGAAGTTTTACACTTTATCTAGTTACAATAACATCTCTGAAAACGGAATTACTAGAGATCGGAAAAATACCGTTTTAAACAGGTATCCGCTTTAGCCAGAGTATTTCTATGATTATCCATCCTTTCATTATCGGGATCATGAAATATTTCTGTTTTTCTTTTTCACAGGCTTTACTGCTACAAAGAAGGAATCGCAAAGGTCTGGATAAAAGATCTTCCATTTTATACAGATTTTTATATTAGCGGGTATAAATTGTACGGTGTTAGTTTCGTCAAATTTTAAGGCACGCTTCGTTACAGACATGTTCTAATGTCGTAGATTTAACTATAGTACATTTATACTCTCAAGGGGTTATCAGTGACGGATCCAAGGGGAAGGAGAGGGGGGGTCATGACCCCCCCCCCCTAAACAACAGAAAAATGTTAAAAGTTATTTAAAAAATGAAATATATCTTAAATTCTTTCAATCCCCCTCCCCCAAAGTTTGTCCAACAATGCGAATCTCTCTGACTCTTTAAACCTCTACTCTAATCAAAATTAGGCAACTTCTGATACATCCGTGAAAATATTTTTAATTTCAAGAAATTTGAAAGTACTCTTATTCGGAAACTATGTGATCGAAACTGTTTTCCATTTTTCAATAAAAGCGAAGAATCTTTCCAAAAATTCCATAAAATTTGACATTTTAAACTAAATTTCCGGACGCGAATGCAAATTGCGCTCTCTCATGATGACATTTCTGTGGACCTCAAGTCCTAAAAATCGGCTTAAAATGCTAACTTGACGACATTTCTGAATCATTCTTCGCATTTATAAGAAAATGGGAAATGCTACGATTTCTTGGTATCTGAATGAAATCTATATATATATATATATATTAACGAATACTAATGCAAATATTTTGTATTTAGGAATGAAAATGAATTCGCGAAAGTATCAGAAAAATCGTCAGTTTTAATTTGAGAATAGCCTTCAATATAAAAATTGATCATGAAGTGACACCCTCCCCCTCAAAAAAAGAGCCATGACCCCCTCTAAATTGAGTGATGGGTCCACCCTCTATAATATAGAGGGGATAAATTTTAGAGAATACATGTGAAAACATAACGTCTATAATGGAATCCTGTATTAAACGGAAAAAAATAATGGTTCCGGCGAAAGAAACACTTTAAAATTATACCTGCTAAAACGCTAAAACTAATTAAACCTGCTAATAGATGTAAGGTGCCTCATTTTTAATAAGTTAAGAGGTCTAAAATTTTATTTAAAGTATTTAAATCAGATTTTAAATATTTTTATGTAATTTTTAATCTAAGCAGATGTCCAACAAACTATGTAATCGCAAGGCTTTTTCTATTTTTTGGTAAAGATAGAAGATCTTTCAGAAAATACTGTCTAAGTGGACGTTTTAAACTGAATTCCCGCTCCGACAGCCCAAGAAAGGCAAAAAACTTGTCGTCAAGTGACCAGAATCGCTTATAATTCGATAAGAAATTTATTTATCAAAAAAGGGAAAATGTGTTGCGATTTCAAATCGCTTCAATAGTCAGACCTTCCAAATTTATGCCGTTACGTTTAAAAATATCAGAAAATGTGCCAGAAAGTTCCGCGTTGTTGAGAGGAGGCTTGAAGAACTGCCTTAAGGAATTTTTATTTTATCCCAATTTCATGCGCGCGAAAAAAATTAATCGCAAACGCCGCACATGGTGTAAACGCAAATTTACTTAAAAAAAAAAATTTACTTTGAATTTACTTTCAATTTACTTTGAAAAAAAATTTACTTTCAAACTCGTAAACGCCGCGGCTTTTCTTCCATAAAATACGGTACTTTTATTATTTATGATTTAGTGTACGGACCCATCGTTAGAGGGGAGATTCCGACCCCACACCCTTGGCTACGCCACTGTCGGCAGAACGGTAATAGACAAATCACCGTCCTGCTTGATACTATTTTCTTATTTTGGACAAATGTAAAAAGTTAACATGTAAAAAGAAGAAGAAAAAGTTGCCGTTTTAGCAGAAGTTACTACTTTTATTATTCAGGATTTAGTGTACGAGCCCATCGTTTGGGGTGAGATTTAGACCACACACCCTTAGCTACGCCACTATCGACAGAACGGTGATAGAGAAATCCGTGTATATCATTTCTTATAACTTTAGCACATCAAGAATTGAGTAAAAAATGAGACTACAATATTCTATCTTTACACATTAACTACTTACTAATTTTTATGCGTCATTTTTCATTTCATTAAAATAAAATAATTAAAATCGAGCGTATTTAAAATCAACATTTGATAATATATAATAAATAATATTTTATCTTTTTTAATAAATTAAAGTTAAAATACGTAACTAACTTGTTTTACTCTTTGGAAAAGGACAGATATGAATTATATAAGAAAAAGAATTTTCTTACAATTTCGAAAACTACAGTTATTCGATGGTCAATATTTTGCCATTTTAACAAATAATATTAGTTCTAAAAAGAACTGTTTTTATTTAAATAATTAACTATAATAAATAAGTCAAAAAACATGAATAAAAATTAATAGAATATTCTATTACTGTCAGAATATAAATGCTACAAACAAATGAAAACACGACGTTTGCGCTTGCGCAGTTATTTCATAGATGTGGAATTAATAGATTATCCTTAAAGAAGAAAACAGTTAGGCATCTTTCTGTAGTTCACCCCGTCCGCTACGTGGCGTGCGACATTGATTGATGTGACCTCGCCTTTAATCTTGCGGTTACCTCTCCCATTTAAGATAGGACGCTTACTTATATCGCTTTGGGTTTTACTGTATTAAGTTCAACTCGATTCAGAGTAATGAATAGCATTATACGAAAAGAATTTGTGCATCCTCAAAAGTCGGGACTTTTGGTTGTCCGCGCAGTGGTTACGTGTGACGGATGTTGGAACTTTTGAGCCAACTGCGTACATCGAAACGCATGCAACACTAGGCGGAATATTTCCAGGGGCTGCGGAGTCGGTGGGAAAATGGTCGACTCCGACTCCGGGATGGCAACACTAGTACCCGAACTGTGGTACTAGTGTTGCCTGTTCGTTAAAATAATGATGGAATACAAAAATAATAAGGCTAAAATTTCACTATTTCGAGTTATCTTTTTAGGGCTTCAAAAATAAAAAAACGATATTTTCCGCTTTATTAGTTTTACAATTTCGCGCCCGCAAACTCGAAAAATCCAACTATCGAAGTCTAAAGAACACAAAATGGAAAATTTTTACTATTTTGGATCTGCGGACTGAGAAGAAAAAGCGAAATCGTTACAATTTAGTAGTTATTTTGCTGTGTTCTCCAGACTAGAAAAAATTCTATGGAAAAGAGGAAAAATAAAGATAAAAATTTTATTATTTTGGAAATAATTTGGATTCTGTGGATTCTAATGAAAAAATAAAAAATTAAATTTTTTGAATTAATTTTACAATTTTTTCTTTATTTCGGGCTCTGCAGATCTGCAGAATCTGAAATTCAAAATTGATAGATAAGGAAATTTCACTATTTTACCGTTATTTTGGTTACCGCCGATTCAGAAAAAAATAATCACAATTTCAACTTATTTTGACTCCTGTGCACAAAAATAAATAAATAAAAGACGGGTATTTTAGAATTTTGACTTTTGGTCATACAGATCGGAATAATTTGAGAGGGAGAAAAGGGAAAAAGGCTTCTATTACAATGCTATACCGGTTTTTTAGTTCTTTTGCCTCCAAAAATAGTACGAAGTTATAATTTTAGCATTACCTCCGGTAAGAGATCTGCATGAGCCGAAATTTAAAGGCCAGTACCTAATACATTTGGCCGTGCTTTTGTATTTATTCTCACCCCAATCATGCCCATTCTAAATTTTTCTTAATTTATCGGCGTAGTTTGATTCTTTCACATTTATTATATTGGGCTTGTCATCATGCTCAATTTTTCTATCAGTCTGATCCTAGCCATTAACATAATTTGTCTTAATTCTACTTACACTGACTGTTTGAAAAATTGCCTTCATTTACCGGGCCTCGGGTCCTTCCAGACCTTTGTAGCTCGGGTTCTATCCGCAAACTCCGAAAATACGAGAGGGAAGTACTTAATGTAAAATATCTACTACAGTTATGAATTAAAACAGTTTTCATCTACTCTATCCACGTGTACTCCCACGGTATCCACGGGCATCCCCTGTAATTATTCTGTACCTATAACCTACTCCTGTATTTGTATCTACTTTGTACACCGCAGTAAATTGGTCATCTTTAACTTGAGTAGCCTGATATAGTCCATAAATAACAATAATAATTCATTTTATAGATTTAAAATTACATAAAATTAGTTTAATTTCACTTTAAAATGTCTAACAAAAAAATCTGAAGTCGGAGTCTGCTTGTTTTTTAGCGACTCCGACTCTTTTGCTCAAAAATGGGTCTGACTCCGACTCCAACTCCACAGCCCTAAATATTTCTACCAGCCAAAAACGGCATCATAAACATACATTCTGTTTCATAAAACTGAAAAAAAAAATAAAGGCGTCGAAATGGCATAATTTTTCTCTTGCCTTATTATTTTTCTTCCCTGGACGGTTCTTTTGTGCACGTGAACTCACAAAGGATCTGCTGTTACTGCGCGGATCGATTATTCTAAAAAAGTTGAAAGTTAATTTAAAATAATAATAATAATATATTTAATTGGGACTATACATTTTCGGCTAAAACGGGAAAAGGAATTTTTGAACGCGGCTACACAATGGTTTTATTTTCATCAGCATCTTGTTATGCACGAGATTTTATTCAGTTTAAGCAAGAATATTTGCATGCATGCAAGATGCAACACCTGATAGAACACTATTAACCTTTAACTGCTGTCACAGAAATTGTCACATAACTAGTGTGAAGCGGTCTGTGAGACCGCTCAATCGAAAGATGAATAAAAGCCGCGATTAACCCACAGGATGTTGTTTTTGTACTAAACTTTTTGTACAGGAGTATTATAATTAAAATTCACCTATTCAAAATTCTCTGGTTTTGGTATTAAAGTTCCAAACGAAACAAAATTTCAGTAGTGTTTGTAGATAAACTGAAATTTACAAGTTAAACTATGAAAATTGAAAAAAGCACCGGTCTGTGAGACCGGTAACATCAGTTAAAGGTTAAACAAGTTAGATAAAATCTCGTGAATAGAAAGTGTTTATACCATAGATTAACATACAAGATCTGACACTCCCATAGAGCGTAATGGACTATATTCCAAATCTGGTTTCGAGGCCGAAAAAAGTCACGTGATACCGGTAATTTACACAAAAAATATCTAACTGTTAAGAAGGGAGGCTACTACTGCTTTCCGCATGAACTGTTTCACTGGCTAACGGGGATGTACATTACGTCTACGGAGCCTTCCATTCTTTATACTAGAAGTTTTTACCTTGACCACTTGATCATAACGTACACTGTTAAAAATATCGTGAAAAATTACCTCTGTTTTTAAAGGCTATCTATTTTTTGACCAATGAGAACACGCCATAGTCGTTTATGAAACGTTCTCATTCGTCAGAAAATAAATAGCCTTTAAAAACAGAGGTAATTTTTCACGATATTTTTAACAGTGTAGATTGAATATCCTCCATTACTACAGCTATAGCGACTAGAATACATAGTGTGGAAATCGGCTATCTCTGTATTACTTAAAAAAATGCTAAAATATTGTATCCCTTAAATATGCAACGATGCTGCTGCCATATACAGATCGCAGTGACATCTGCAGGATATTTTCTACAACTGCAAGGTATTGCTAGTCTATACTAGTAATACGAAAATCCCGCAGATGTCGCTGCGGTCGACACTTGGCATTTTAGCAATATCGTCGCACATTTAAGGGATAAAATTTTTTAGCACTGTTTGGATAGCATATTTCCACACTAGGTATTCTAGACGTTGTACTACAGCGGCTAGAATACATAGTGTGGAAATATGCTATCCAAACAACGCTAAAAATTTGTATCCCTTAAATGTGCGACGATACTGCTAAAATCCCAAGTATCGATCACAGCGACATCTGCGGGATTTAGTATTACATTGTATAGACTAGCAATATCTTGCAGTTTGAGAAAATATCCTGCAGATGTCGCTGTGATCTCTATATTTCAGCAGAATCGTTGCACAGTTAAGGGATACAATATTTTAGCGCTTTTTTAAGTATTAAAGGGATAGCCGATTTCCACACTATTCGACTTGCATGTTCCGCATCAAAGACTTCCGAAATCCTCCCAAAATCGATCTGCGCATTGCTTCGCGCATTCTCTCGCCCTTCAAAGACTCCTTGCTAACATCGTACATTTTCATAGTGTCGCCATCTAGGGAGAAGAATATAAAATATTATCATGTTAATCTAATGCTTTTGACTAAAATAAATTATGTTTTATAAAATAAATGTAATATACAAGTAATTTATTTGAAAATAATCAAAATATATTTAATGGAATTTTATTTTCATGTACCATCAAATATTAATTAATTATATACAAGAATTGTATTAACATAATTTGTAAATTTTAATTTATATTTTTTTACATTTCTTATAGTATTCCAATTTATAATCAATAATAATTAAAAATAAAAAAAAGAAGAAGAACGAAAGAGAGATGTTATTGTATTCGAATATTTTAAAAAATGATAGCTAAAAATACATTTTATTTTTTAAATTTTTCTTATCTTGATAAGTATCAATTCAAAACCTTAATAAGAAAATATTGAGTCTGCTATATCAAATTTTTATTTTATTTTTTTCTACCAGTGTGATATAAGTCACCAAGCATAGTAATGCACTAAGATTAATAAATTAAATCTTTTTAATGCTGGAAATACACAAGAAATCATGACATGTTAAATTATGCAAAAAAAAAAAAAAAAAGAGAGAGAGAGAGAGAAAGTAAATAAATAATAAATAAATAAGTAAATGAATAAAAACAATAAATAAATAAATAGAAATAAAAGAAGAATAAGGAGGAGAAAGAGAGCTGTTATTGTATTCGATTAGTGATAGCTAAAAATACATTTTATTTTGTTTAACATCAATTCAAAATCTTACTAAGAAAATATAGATATTAGAGAGGTCTCCTAGATCAGATTTTTATTGTTTTTACCAATCTGCTATACGTCATCGAGTATAGTTATACACTAAGGTTAATCAATTAAAGTTTTTAATAATCAATGTAATATTGCATCTTTCTGCTTTAGTTTTGCATTTTCTTACCGTTCTCGTAAGTCAATAAATCTGACAATTTTTTCTCATAAAAGTGAAAACATATTCAATCATACACATATTCATGTGTGAATATTTGAATACATACCAATATATGTACATAATAAATATGAATATATACATGTCTGCATAAATTTTATGTATGTGTGTGTTTCTAATATACTTGAAAATCGCATATGGTTTAGATATCTGCTGTCATCTACTCTAATTTTCATAAAATTCTTCAGATCACAATGCCATTCAAATATATCACTAATGTAGACAACATATACCAAAAAAAGAAAAAGAAAAAAAAAGAAAGAAAAAAGTATAGCTTCCAGATTCTAAGGATGACCAAAAAAGTATACCTATGTTTCAGTTACGCATTATTACTAATAATTTGTATTTAAATTAAAATATTTTTGGTGTTATTTACATCAATTTTTGTTAAACTCAGTGGTGTAGTCCTGGAAAAAAAAGTGGGGGGACGCTCATAGTTTCAAACATTAGGGTCTATATCATACATAGAGCAAGCTTTATTTTGAATATTGCTTTTCATTTTCAATTGCAGAGAAAAGTGATTGAAAAATTAAATTAAAATTAAAAAAATAAATTTAAATTAATTTAATTAGTTTTTTTATCTGTTCGACACTAAATAGTAGTATAGAATTAAAAAATTTAAAACCTTATTTTGTGACTGAAAATTTTTGGAGTAGAAATCGTAATTCAGTAACACTAATTCAAGCAACGAAATGTTTATTAGAATTTGTTTTGCGCTATTTACATTTTAAATAGTTATAAAATGCTTTCCTCCAAGAGCATTGAAAATTATTGCATTTTTACTTTTTGGTCAAATGTAATGTAAGGAATTTATTCTAATCATGGAAAAGGAAAATAAGACTGTGAAATTTTGGTATATCTTTATTTTTTTAAGCCTCCTGAATCCATTTTTCCTATTTTTACAACAATTCTCTATGTATGTGTGTATACATGTGTGTATATTGGTATTTCCTTTCATGCTCCGGAAGTCTTTTTTTTTTTCCTTTGTGTTTGAACATTATAGCGTTCAAACGGTGTTTTCGACTGGACTCAAATTTTGCAAATATGTTATACATGATGAATATACTATTTAATATTCTGAGACTATACGCCACTGCCCAAACTCTAAATTGGGAGAAATTCGACACGTTTTTCGCATCTAGGCAATTTTTAAACCATTTTTTGACCAGAAGTAACAAATAAGTACTGTTTACGGGATTAAAAATATATATAAAAAAATGTGACCAAAGCCGAAGATAATCGATAAATAATGCTTTTTATTGGTCCGAAGAATATGTTTAGTACTCAAAGGGGGTCCAAATTTAATGTTTTTTTAAATGTGGATTTTAAAGATGGGAAATAGATAAATATCCTTCTGCAGAACATTTCCAAAAATTCCGTTTCATCGATATTTCTTTAAAAAAAACTTGAAATAGAAATTTTAAATTAGTAACTAAATAGGTTACATCTAATGTGTAAATGCAATACTTGATTTTTTTTTTTTTTCAAAAATTAGAATTTTAATTGTGAGAAATGCGGAAAGAACATTCTAAAATTTCAGTTTCATCACGATTTCTCAAGAAACTTAAAACATGGTACTTATGTATTTTCAGAACTTAAATGCGCGCTTAAAACTTTTTTTAATTAAAATTTTTTATACGGTGAATTGATGGGAAAGTCCTCTAAAATCGTCTGATCACGATGTATCTGAAGCTGTTTTTTACAAGAAACCTGAAAATAAATATAGTGCCAACTATTAACATGTAGATGCTCGCGAAGAACTGCTTTTAAAAATTTTTAAATTTTAAGTGAAAAAATGAGCTGAAAACCTTTTAAAGTTGCTATTCTTCTGAAACTATCAGAGTTAGACACTTTAAATTTGACTTAGAAGTTATTGTTAATGCTTAGTTATTCTGATTGAAACAATGAAATAGGATTGAAATTTGAATGTGCGAATCGGCCCAGTGAATGTTACCACATTATTAACAAGAATAAAACCTGCTCGAATTATAAACAGCACACTAAAGTTTAAACCAGCTGCAAAACGCATTTCAATAAATATCCGGCCATAGATGGTAGTGTATTTGAATTTTTTGTGCAACTCTGTATACAAATATCATTTACATATCTAATTAATATTCTATTCAGCATAATATAAAAAAATATGTAAAATGAGCTTCCAAATGGTGTCCTTTCGCTTCTAAAGTTCCCTTTTTAGAAAAAGGTCCCCTATGGCCCACTTCGTCCTTTTTCGGTGAGTAAAAATAATAATAATAATAATAATAATAATAATAATAATAATAATAATAATAATTTACTAATGTGGTAAAATCGCCACAGAATGTAAAAAACTCTAAAAATCGTAGAGGACAACATTTACTATAGTGGGCTTGTATAGTATAGCATTGTAACCGAAATTCTTTTATAAATGTCAAAAAATTGCCATGGATTGCGGAAAAACATTAAGCTCAATGGAAATCGCATTAAAAATCACAAAAAATTCAGAAATAGCACAGGACGAAATTTACTACATTAAACTACCAGAAGATTGAAATCGAATGACATAAAATCGCCGCAAAACACAAAAAATTTAAAAATTGTATAAAAAATTAGCAAAAGAATTCAAAAATCACGGTACGAATTCCGAAACAAATTTATTAAAAAGAGGACAAAATATATTAAACTGCAGTAAAAGATTGGAACAGACAAAAAAACTCTATAAAGCGCATAAAAAATTGCGAAAGATTCAAAAATCTCTGTGTGAATTCCGAATAAACTTTATTGAAAAGAGAACAAACTTTCTATAATGGGACTGAAATATTTAAGGGGTCAGGTAACCTTTGAACCAATAAAGTACATGGAAAAGTGACCTCTGTAAGAATTGCGGTCATTCTTTAACTAATTAACTTTTAATTATAAAATTGAAAACACATGTTAGGAACGATTTATTTTATCAATCAAAGTTTTTAGAAAAGGTATACACATATATAGTTTTTTTTTAATTTATTTTTAAAGATAATACAATTTTTACGAAAGAATTATTCTTGCATGCATTGCGCGCACGATTTTTCCCATTTCAATGATTGAAACAAGCCAAGATTTTCTTAATGAGTACAGATATAAAAGTGTTTTCAAAATGACCTACAATGAAAATATTAAAACTTGTAGATTTTGAAAAAAAAATTTTTTTTAGAGAAATTCAAAATATCGAGATTTTTTTTTTATACAAAAGTAGCCGTGAATTCTAAACTTCTTACTTGAGAAACATAATAATAGGTCATTTTGTGCTTCTGTACGTTTAATACATCCACCAAAAATTTCGTGAAATTCTAGGCAACCGTTTTCCAGAAATCGTGCGCGCAATGATCAAAATCGCTGTTTTGAGAAAATTGGCTTTAAAGATTGAAAAACCCGTTGATCATATAGCAAAAGCTCAAAGTCTTTTAGACATAACTTCTCTTCTAAGGCGAATTTTTGTATGGGGTTTGATTTTAAATGTTCCCAAAGAATCATATTTAATTATAAGCTATTAAAAAAAAAAAAATCGATTTTTGGACGCTTCAAAGGTTACCTGACCCCTTAAACAGGATTCCTTTTACTAATGTCGAAAAATCACCGAGAAATGTATAAAAATCACCGAGAAATGTATAAAAATTGCTCAAAATTCATAAAAATCACAAAAGACAAAATTTACTAAAGTAGGCTAAAACATTTTTACTGGAATTCTTTCAAAAATGTGAAAAAATCGTCGCAAATGAAAAAAAAAAAAAAGGTAAAATTCGGTAAAAATTACAACCTGAGGACGCAATCGCGAAGGGACAAAATCTATTACATTAGGGTTAAGAGTTTGAAACTAAATTCCATTTTCGTATGTCATGAAATTGAAACGAAGCGCGAAAAAAAAGCTGAAATTCGCTTAAAAAATTCGCCAAAAATAAATCACTGTACAAATTCTGAATCAACTTTATTGAAAAAGTTGAAAAGAGAACAAAATTTACTACAATTGGACTAAAAAATTGAGACTGAATTTCTTTTATTAATCTGCAAAAAATCACCGTGAACGGTAAAGACAAAAAAATTCTTTGCTAAAAATCGCAAATAAATAAAAAAAAACAATCCAAAAACTGGCCTCGAAGTGCATAATTTTAAATACAGATGTACCTCGCCTCCATCTTGTAGTTGTATGTGCAGCAGTCTTTTCAGCTCGCAGACCTCGCAAACCAACCTCTATCTTTATTATTATAGATTTAGTTTTGTTTTCGATTTTGATGTAGAAGCATATCTCTCTCTATTAAAGGAAAACATAGTTACAATTTATTCTTGTTTTTGTTATACTTCTTAAATATTTTTATCAGAAGGAAGTATTGGAATCTTTTTGATGGATTTACACGTTGACCTGGATATGATTTGACAATTTTTTGAAAAGTTTTCTCTGTATATGATACATATTCCAAAGCTATTCCAAAAACTAAAGCGCAGAATTTTATCAACTATCAAATTTAATTAGACCTTAGCATATACAAGTGCTAATCAGGTTTTGGTGTATATGGCCCACCAGGTGACATTGCTATGCTTCATTTTGCACAATTTACATATCTATATCTCAGCATCTCTGGTGTGAAATTTCACCCAAATTTCATATTCACTTTACCCTTGACATAAATTGATGCTGATTGGATTTTGGTGTATTTCGCCCAACAGGTGCTGCTACTGTGCTGCATTTTTAACGATTTCCACGATAGCCAGATCTCGGCATGCTTGGGATGAAATTTCATCAAATTTAATATGTAAGATGATTATGAATAACTTTTGATTCAATTTGGTTAGCTTATCTCAGTTTTTGTGTTGAAATGAACTAAAGTTTAAATTAAAATGTTTAATGTTTAAGGTTAATAATTAACAATATATATGTTAAATTAATTTAAAATTTTAATACTCAACAATTTGAATTAAAAGTTCATGCTTCTATAAGGACAATTATGAAGGTGAGTTCTCAATATTGAACACTTTCTATCTTCTGGCAGTAGAATATTTAAGTATGTTTAAATAAAGCTGCTTACATTGCTTAATGACCATCTTTATAACGATAACGAATTAACATATTTTCTAGGGTATTTTTAAAAAATTTGCTTGCATATTTAGGAAAACTCGGTTCAGTATCTTTTGACGAATGGCCCCTTTTAGTCCCCCATTTTAATATAAATGGTTCCTTGAAGCCCCCTTTTTAAATAAAAATGACTCCCTTCCCACTTTTCGGGGACTAAAATGTGTTGGGGGCCCTGATAATGTAATCGAAAACAAGTTTCAGCAACTGAACCCATAGATGACAATATGGTAGATTCTTTTGTGTGGCCTTGTAAATGTACTATAAATGTTTCGTGCACCGTTTTCCATATTATCGTTTCCCATAGTTTTTCATGCATTTCAAATAATTATCATTAAAGGATCATGGTGTTTGGAAATATTTTTTAATGTCCCTGTAAACGAACCATAAATGCTATTTCCGATAGGGAAAATGTAACGAATTTCAAATGTCATTTTCTTTATATTTAAAATATTATAACTTCATTAATGTATATTTCAAACAATTTCTGCCAGTAAAGCGTAATATGAAAGAACTCTGTTTTTGTTTCCGCGTAAACGAAATAATGATGCTATACACATCATTTACAATAGTGATATACTACATTGAACCTCAAAAATATACATAAAATTTTGCTGCAATCCAAGAAAAACTTATGGAAGTTAAAATGTGTATAGGCGAACCAGCACAGTAAACACTTTCAATTTCGTTGAAAATTATTAAAAATCAGTACCTTATTTCTAAAATTGTTAATTTGTTGGTGTGTTCATTAAAAAAAAAGTTCGGAAAGTCTGCGTCCTCCCGCGTCTCTAGCGTCCCCCTTGAAAATAAAAAGTAAGGGGACGCTCGAGATAAAATAAAAAAGTGAGGGGACGCCGTCCCCCCTCGACTACACCACTGGTTAAACTGTCCTTTAATACACCCTTCCTATTCATAAGTAGATATGTCTATACTAAACATATATGCATGTAATTATTGGGTTTCTACAAAGTATATAGTACAAAACAAAAGTTCATTTATGTCTAAAAAAACCCAAGTTTTTATCTAATATAGATTTTTTTTTTCATATTTAATATCTCACTAGCTAGACATTGAAAACTGAAGAAAATTAATAACAAACTACTAAGCTAAAACATTAATTATATGTTTAAATAATAACATTTATTAATATGAATTATAAATTAATATGAAATAATAATGTTAATTAATATAAATTATATACATTTAAAAAATATATAATTTTATAATTATAATACATATAATAATTATAATAATTACATATAATAATATTATAATAATTATATATAATAATATTATAATAATTATATATAATAATATGTATATATTAATTAATTAATAATTAATATTAGTTATATATATTTAAATGAAATTACTAATTATACATATTTAAATAATTATTAGTTAATATCAATTATACATGTTTAAATATTTAATATCAATATTAATTATATATTTAAATAGTGATAATAATATAAGAAAAAAATATTATTATCATTATTTCAATAATTATTACTTGATATCAATTATGCATATTTAAATATTAATTAATTTGGTATATTTAAATGTCAATATTAATTATATATTTAAATAGTGATAATAATATAAGAAAAAAAGAAAATCTTTAATTATGTTAGTGGAAGATTAACATAATTAAATATTTTCTTTTTTATTCTTACATTATTATCACTATTTAAATATATAATATTAAAATTTAAATATGTATAATTAATATTAATTAATATTTTTATTTAAATATATATAATTAATATTTTTATGTTCCACTATTTTATAATTACAAATGAACCAGTAATTAGTAAAATTAATACTAGTAAATTAATAGAGAATTTTATATATGAACAATAATACTCGAGGGGTCTCTCAATGGAAGAAATCGTGTACGAGATTACGGAATCACCTTGATTACAGCTGATTCAGCTGATTATTATGATTACATGTGATTATACCTGATTACACCTAGATTACATATGATTATACCTGATTACACCTAGATTACAGCTGTTTACTCTTGATTACAGTTGATTTCACTTGGAAATACATGATTAAATTGCTAAAATTTATGATTTAACAGTTTTAGTCGATTTTACTGCCTTCCAAAAATCTGTTTTTAAGATTTGCCCAAAATAAGAAATAAGTACCAAGCAGGACGGTGATTTGCCTATCACTGTTCTGCCGACAGTGGCGTAGCTAAGGGGGTGGGGTCTGAATCTCACCCCAAACAATGGGCTCGTACACTAAATCATGAATAATAAAAGTAGTAACTTCTGCTAAAACGGCAAATTTTTTTTTCTTTTTTTTACATGTTAACTTTTTAGATTTGTTAAAAATAGGAAAATAGTATTAAGCAGGACGGTGATTTTCCTATCACCGTTCTACCAACAGTGGCATAGCCAAGGGGGTGGGGTCGGAATGTCCCCCTCTAACGATGGGCACGTACACTAAATTATGAATAATAAAAGTAGTAACTTGTGCTAAAACGGCAATTTTTTTTTTTTTTTTTTTTTTTTTTTTTTTTTACATGTTAACTTTTTAGATTTGTCCAAAATAAGAAAATAGTATCAAGCAGGACGGTCATTTGCCTATCACCGTTCTGCCGACAGTGGCGTAGCCAAGGGGGTGGGGTCGGAATGCCCCCCCCCCCTATCGATGGGTTCGTACACTAAATCATGAATAAAAAAGTAGTAACATCTGCTAAAACGGCAAAAATTCCGAAATTTTTCGTTTTAGCAGGTATAATTTTAAAGTGTTTCTTTCGCCGGAACCATTATTTTTTTCCGTTTAATACAGGATTCCATTATAGACGTTTTCACATGTATTCTCTAAAATTTATCCACTCTATAATAACCAAGGGTGGATCCAGCACTCAATTTAGAGGGGGTCATGGCTCTTTTTGGGGGGGGGTGGGGGGGGTTACACCACTTCATGATCAATTTTTATATTGAAGGCTATTCTCAAATTAAAACTGACGATTTTTCTGATACTTTCGCGAAATCATTTTCATTCCTAAATACAAAATATTTACAGTAGTATTCGTTAATATATATATATATATATAGATTTCATTGAGATACCAAGAAATCGTAGCATTTCCCATTTTCTTATAAATGCGAAGAATGATTCAGAAATGTTGTCAAGTTAGCATTTTAAGCCAATTTTTAGGACTTGAGAGCCACAGAAATGTCATCATGAGAGAGCAATTTGCATTCGCGTCCAGAAATTTAGTTTAAAATGCCAAATTTTATGGAATTTTTGGTAAGATTCTTCGCTTTTATTGAAAAATGGAAAACAGTTTCGATCACATAGTTTCCGAATAAGTGCACTTTCAAATTTCTTGAGATTAGAAATATTTTCACGGATGTATCAGAAATTACCTAACTTTGATTTGAGTAGAGGTTTAAAGAGTCAGAGAGATTCGCATTGTTGAACAAACTTCGGAGGAGGGGGATTGGAAGAATTTAAGATATATTTCATTTTTTAATAACTTTTAGCATTTTTCTGTTGTTTACGGGGGGGGGGGTCATGACCCCCGTCTCCTTCCCCTTGGATCCGTCACTGATAATAACCGCTTGAGAGCATAAATGTACTATAGTTAAATCTACGACATTAGAACATGTCTGTAACGAAGCGTGCCATAAATGGAAAAAAATTAAAGTTTGACGAAATTAACACTGTACAATTTATACCCGCTAATATAAAAATCTATGTAAAATGGAACATTTATCCAGACCTTTGCGATTCCTTCTTTGTAGCAGTAAAGCCTGTGATGTCCGCAATAGAACATTGAACTGGAATCTTCAGAACGTTTTGTTATCCAAATCAAATTGTAAAAAAACTCTGCATCCTATACAACGAATTTAATAAACTCTACTCTTTCATCAAATATCGCTTTTAAAGAATCTTTTTTTTTCTACGGTGTTTCTGCCTGTTTATCTTCGTGAACTTTTATTGAACTTTATTATTTTCCTCATTCCTAAGCCTTTCGTATTTGTAAATAACTTTAAACACTGTTTTCATTTTGTTTTTATTTTAATTTTTGTGTTTACATAGAAGTCATGTGTTATTTTTGTATATGTCTATACTTTGTTTTTATTCCGTTTTCTTTATGATTTTGTGTTTACTTATAAGTCATATGCTTGTAAATGACTATAATTGCTGTTTCTTATACTTTTATCTATGGTGCTTGGATGCCATAGTTTTCGTAATACAGTCGGCCCCACTTAATCGGGTAACGGATAATTGCATACCCCGCTTATATGCATAGAATGCCGTGGAACAAAAACGCCCCCCATAAGGTTAATGTTAAATATACTCGTTTTATCGCATAACAATCCCCGGTTAATTGCATAAATATCTCGAATCTAGTGATCCGCATTTTATAAATTCCTGTTATAGTGATGAATGGGAAGAAAGGAAGAATTTTTTGTTGTTGTAACAATGGTTTTTTATATCTACGATCGAAGAACAGAAACCGTCGTGAAAGAAGACTTTATTATCTAAATTCTAGGAAACGCATAGGAGTGTTGAATTTGGATAATTATGTTTTTCTTGTCTTTTAAAGCTTGTCGTACATACAGTGACTCAATATGCTGGGGGTACTTTTTGGAAAATCCTGGAATCGGGGGAAACTACAATCGGGATGGTCAAGAGAATAAAGGAACAATATTTAGCGCCGGAAATTGAGAAATACAGTATCCGAGGTAGGAAAAAACAAATTTCCCTAAAAGATTTTTTGTGTAGGCAACAACAACAAGAAAAAAAAAAGTGATAAATTGACAAATAATTGAAAAATAAAATGAATTTATGCAGAATTTATTTATTTTCAAAGGTATGATTTAAAATGAATTTTTTTTTTTTTTTACTTTCATTTTAATTTTACATACATTATAATGAAAAATTAAACCATGTAACGTAAATAGTGTAATAATACATTATACCTTATTCCATATATTGTTATATAGAGAGTAATAATAAATTATTTAAAATTAATATTTAAAATCTAAATTATTAAAAGAATATTTTTTAAATTATTAGGTAAATGATGTTCATTAATATTTATCATATCTGTGGTATATAATCAATTGATAACGTATACTGCTAACATTAATTGCTGTCCTCGCTTAAACGCATAACCCGCTTAAATGCATACAATTCAGTGGAACCAACTGTATGCAATTAAGCGGGGCTGGCTGTACTTTGTTTGAATATATGTGTCGCTGTTTTCTGGGTCAGTTTTCTTGGCTGATTGGCGAAGGGGTTTCTTCTGCCAGGGGTTCATGCATTTGCCATTTTTTGGTTGGCTCGCTGGTAGAGTGATTGTAGCCCTTGTAGAATTCATTCTCAGCTATTTACAAAAGGAAAGAAAATCATTTGAAACTATTAATATGCAAGTGAGAAATTTTTAAAAGAACGCTGTCATAGGTTTAACATTAGCGGTCCAGTTTCTTCGCGTGAATAGTGTAAGCTCTTAAATCTCAAGCTAATGTTAATGCTATGGGAGCGTTGTTTACATATTTCCTTGTAGCATTTTAATTATTATTAAATTATTTTTATTTTTAAAGAATTTTTTTTCTTTTGCATAGGGTATCTGCGGTCGATAACTTTTATTGTGCGTGAGGGGGGGGGGGGGGTAAAAATCCATATTTGTTCCGGGCTCAAAAAAGGCTAGTTTCGGCTCTGGTAAAGAAAAAAAATGAGTTTACATGAATACAAAAGCGGCACACTTAACATAATTTGGTGAATCTTAATTTATTTTATAATTCTATATCGAGAATTATCACCAATAGATTTAAATCTCCTAGTTGAAATAGAAAAAAGTAATGTCATTGTTGGACTAGTTATTATGAAGTTTTATTGAACTTGTTAGTTATTGCGATGTTTTGTTCGAAGCTGCGAATTTCAAAATACCTGTAAAAACCCGAATGTGATTATTCTGTTCTAAAACATGCTGATACGCTCTTTGTTGCAACAACGTCATAATTCAAAAATCGCGATTTTTTAGTTCTGATTTTGAAGTAAATGATCGATATATTATTTCAACTCTGGGAAATTTTTGTCAATCAGCAAACAAGAAACAGGAGGCGAATTTTCTGAAGTTTTATGATCTGTTTAAAATCGTAGAATCTTTGTCAAAAGATGACTTTGATAAAATTTTCTTTTGTTACACACACAGAGCTTTAGGCAAGGAAGTGTTTGTGTGTGTGTGGGGGGGGGGGGGGGGGGGGGGGTCTGGATGCCCTTCCCGAATGAGGTAAGAGTTTACTGAATAAATCATATGCATACAGTCAAATCCGGTAAAATCTGTTGACTACCGTAAAGATTGGTAAAAAATTTAGTTTTTGTCAGGTTTTCGACTTAGCTTTCATAATAGTATGGTATTTATTTCATTTTCATTTAAGGCAATATTCCGTTATAGACAGGTTCATTTTTTCACAGGGTTAAAGTATACAGTGTATATGTATAGAGGAATGAAGTTTTAAGTTAAATAAAAGCTTATAATATATAAATAGTTTCTCTTTTGCAATATCTTCTAAAACAGTTGTCGTTTTCTACTTTAAAGTATACACATTTGGGGAGCATACTTGTATATGCTGTATATTCTAGCAAATATCGCAAAGCTCAAATAAACATATTTACACACAGAAATGTTATATAATAAATAACAAATAGTTATGCGACAATAATAAGTAACATTTGCATTAACAAATATTCTGGATTTATGTTTGAGCTGTGTGTTAAATGCTGAAATACATGGTATGTTACTACTAAGAAACAATCTAGGTTATTTAACACTTATTTACATTTTATTTCCGTAGAAAACTTTTTTTTTTTTTTAAACGGTGTATATACTCCGAGATATACTCAGCCTTTTTATATTATAGAGATTCTAAAATCCTTTTCTAATCTACAAAGTTATTTTAGTAATACATTCAATTACAGAGATTGATCTTACTCTTTATCTTCATAAGCTATTTTGTAAAGTATAAATAAGGAAATACAATCTTAAAGTTTATTAAAATTCTGTTATTACACAAATATTCTAATATATATATATATGTGTGTGTGCATGCATGCATGTTTGCGTATGTAAAATATTTTATGTATGTAAAAGAAAGTCTGTATTAAAGGAATAGCAAGGGGCAGTTAAAAAAATTCTGTATCAGACATTTTTTTGTCTTTAGAGGTAAACGTTGAGAATGGACCACGAAAATCTTCCTCTGCGAAAACAAAATCGTAAGATATCTAAAAAAAATCGTTTTATACAGGTTTCCCTTTTATAAGTTATATTTGCAAGTTTAATAACTCTTCAATCGGGACAATGAATTTTTCTGTTTAAGATTACATTGTATACAGGTTCTGTTTCCGTAGGGTTTTTTTTTTTTTATATATATATGACAAGGTTTGGACCTATTTTCCGAAAAAATTTTCTGGCTTCGGAACTGTCTGCCGAGCCAAGCCATAAAAAGTAACCAAGCGTCAAACAAATGCCAAGAACTTAACCGAACTTAACAATCGACAACTTAAGGGTGTATTCGAAAAAATATTTTTTCACCCTCAACAGCTCGAAATTTTCTGAGACATTTTCAGACTCATTTTTAAAAGTAAAAACATGAAACTTGCTGGGGTGATTTTTGAAGAGTTGTATAAGGTGCCGTGTGATTTCATTTTTCGCTCAATTAATTAGAATTTGATTTTTAAGCAATTATTTTCTCAGTATGACCATCTTTTTCATCCCCAGATCTCCCGCTTCCGGAAATTTCGGTTCAAAACGCCGATTTTGACAGCATTTTTTACAATATTTTCTGCTTTTATCAAAAAAATCGAGAAGCACGGCACATTATGTAATTTCTAAATAAGAGAATTTCTCAGTTTGATGCGTTTGAGAGCAAAAATGAATTTAAAAATGAATCAGAAAATAAGCAGTTTGGATCGGAATACACCCTTAACTGTTTATTATACAGGATACAACTTTTCCATGTTAAATCGAATAAACATGGCAAAAAAAATCTGGTTTTTTGAGTTCATATGATCTTACACTTGGCACGCGAAGAAACTCGCAAGCTAATGTTAAATCTGTGAGAGCGTTCTTTTCAAATTTCTCACTTGCATTTTAATATCTTTAAATAATTTTGTTTTCTTAGTTTATCTGAGATTGATCTTTAATGTTTCTAGTTTGTACGTTTTCGATTTTAGAAGATTTATTTTTCGCAATCTGTTCTGAAAGTGACAAATAACATTATATATATATATATATATATGCAACTAAAATCGAAAAAGTAAATACTGTTAACCAACCTCAGCCATTCCAAGACAGAAAAATAAAACATTTAAAAGAAAGAGAGATTTTCAATAGAGCAATCCCATAGGTTTAACACCAGCGTTCCAGCTTCTTTGCGCGACTAGTTACACAAAGAAACTCAACTCTAATGTTAAACCTATGGAAGAAATCTTTATACATTTCTTGCTTATATTTTAATATTTTTAAAGGGTTTGTTTTTCCATAGAATACCCGAGGACGATTCGATAGATACCCATCGTTGTGCATTTCGATTTTAATTAGTTTTTTTTCATATGCAAACGCTTTCATTTTTGGAACCGGTTCTGAACATAAAATTATCCTCATTTAAAAAAACTAATCAAAATTGAAACAAACACGACAATGGGTATCGACCTCGGGAATCCTATACAAAAGAAATTATTTTGTGTACGATAATTTAACAGTAAATTTTAAAATATTTCGAGAAATCTTTAAAGATTGCTCCTATAGGTTTAACATTAGCATTTAAGTTTGTCAGAGTGACGGAAAGGTTTGAAAAACACTCGCACGCTAATGTTAAACCTATGGGAGTGTTCTTTTCAGAATTCTCACTTGAATTTTTATTTTTTTTCATAAATGATACGTGAAGTCAATGAGTCGATAGCTACCGTTGTGCGTTTTTACTTTTTCGTAGCATTTTTTTTTTTTTTTTAATACGAGTATACTTCGCCTTTGTTTGCATTTTTCTCGGTATTTTTACAACTACCGTAAAAAATGTGAAAATGAAATCTGTCTATAACGGAATCCTATTTTCAATGAAAAATATTGCATGTTCCCCTCGATATTTCCAAATTAAGAATACCGACAATTATACTTTCTATGATGGAAACCTGTATAAAGTGGAATTTTTTTCGGATTGTTTAGATTTCGTTATTTGACAAGACTAATTACGTAGTTCAGCCTAGAGGTCGGCACGGGCCGGACGGGCAGAATTAAGACAATTTTCTCAACGGGCCGATAAACAAAATAAACGGGTAGGGTCAGTCCGGTAAAAAAATTGCACGTGCCAGCCGGGCCGATAAAAAAATTTAGCAGGCCTGCGACCAGATATAAAAATTTAAACGAAGCCGACAAAATGAGCTATTTTCAATGAATATGGCTTTCGCGAGAATAAGTATAAATGTGCGTCACGAACCAATGCTAGTTTGACAACATCAATACAGAAATGTAACATGTCCAATGTAGAGATCGGCATCAGAGAGCTACATGATGTCTGACCCGGGCTCTTTTATTTTATTTTATTTTTTTTTTTTTTTTAGCAGATTTGTGCTGGTCTGAGATCAGGCTTGCATTCCTTTTTATACATGGTCGAGCAGGGCCAGAATTATTTTCAGTATGTGTAGGGTAGGCAATGTGTTATGGCATGTAGGCAATGTGCCGAGTTATTTTCTTCTGATGGACTGATGGCTTCTATTATTATGAAACAGCCATTATAAAAGAAGTGTTAGGTGAAGATGAAACAGCAGTCGTAAAAAGTTAGAACTCTGATTTTCTGGTCAGAATGGAAAAAAAAATGGCCATAATTTTTTTGGCAAAAAAAAAAATGGCCATTTTTTTTTCCATCCTGACCAGAAAATCAGAGTTCTAACTTTTTACGACTGCTCATTCATCTTCACCTAACATTTCATTTATAAAGGCTGTTTCGTAATAATAGAAGCCATCAGTCCACCAGAAGAAAATCATCCATTCCAAAGGTATAAGCCTTCATTTGGCGCCCCTTCGTTCTGGCGCCCGGGGCACATGCCCCCTCTGCCACCTCTTAGTTTCGGCCCTGGCCTTTCGTTCTTACGCCCGAGCAAGTGCCGCCCCCTCTGCCCTAAACTAGAAAAACTATTACCTAAACTACTACCCAGAAAAAGTTAGTAAATTGCCCCCCCCCCCCCCCCGGGTGACAATTATCACTCCCTCCTATCTTTAATTTTTTTTATATGTTATAAATAATATATATCAGATTTAAAAAATTTGCTTGCGGTCCCTCTCATCTCCCGCGTATTTTAAATACACTTAGTCGACATTAACTTGTAATATATTAGAATGTAATCTAAGTTATATTTAAAATACATATAATTGGAATTGACCTACAATCCATTACGGGTTAACTGGATTATACAATTAAAAACGTAATTGAAATCATCTTTTAATCCATTGCAGGTTAATTAGATTATATAATTAAAAGAGTAATCGAAATCCGCACGTAATCGATTAAAATTAATCTAATTAAATCTTAAAATGTTAAATAAGAATTGATTTGTAATCCTTTACACAATTATCGGGTTATACAATTCAAAAGCTTAAATTGAAATTACTTTTCAGTGCTCTGCGTGTTAATCAGTTGCATTATGAGGTGATTATAATGTATTTTAATTTAATCAATAATTTCATTACTCTGTAATCAGATTCTGCCCCAACACTGGTCATATCCATTGAAAATTATTCATATTTTATCGGTTTCGTTTAAATTTTTAAATCGGGTTCGACAGCCCGCAGATTTTTTTTTTCCTTTGTTGTTGTTGCCCCAGCTCGCCCGTTAAAAATATTTCCTAATGCTGCCGGGCCGACCAGTTTGAAAGTTTCCCTCCATTACGATGGCCCCATGCCGACCGCTAAACGTTCTTTGAATAAAATCAAGCACAAATACTTGAGAAAGCCCCCCCCCCCCCCCACAGACTACTTTCTTATCTAGCTTATCTCTTTCCTCATCTGTGAGCTCGCCTTTCTGCCATTTCCGAGGGCATTTCTCATTTCTGCTTTTGTCTTCCCGCCTTCCGTCTAAACTGAAGACAGCGAGAGGAAGAAGACAGAATGGCGACAAAATAGATTTTTCTCGAGATTTTTAATTCAAGATTACACTTGATTATACATGATTATACTATGATTATATTGATTACATGTGATTACGTTAAGATTTCATTGATTACCACCGATTACATGTGATGACATGATTACGCATGATTAAGACTTGATTACAGTATGATTTCACTGATTACAGGAACGGTTGTACGAGATTACACCCCATTGAGAGACCCCTCGTGCACTTATTGGCGCAGCGCGCGCGCTCAGAAGTTTATGCCATGGAGTAGGTCTTATCGAAGAAAGGAATTTTAATATAATTCAATTATTTCATTATTTTTATGGTTCAAAAAAGGTAAAACCAACGACTATATTTCTTTATCCTTCCAAAACATGGTTTTCGTAACAGGACTACATGCCTATGTTCACTCAGATAAAATCTAAAATAGTCGGGAAAAACATCACGTGACCTTCTTTATCTACTTTAACCCATTTAGCATTTAAAATTAGTTAACCAACCGCACACAAACTCCGCTCAAGCTGCTCAAAAAAATTGTGTGGGCGATTTGATCACGTGATTGTGCGTTTTCTGCTTATGTGTTATTGGTTGTGCTTTGTTTGGTAGGTTGATTGATACAATTTAAGAATTCAACTGGTGATCTAAAAATTTTAACTTTTTAACAATTTTCTTTTTATTTATTTAAAAATGATTTATCAGTTGATTTATAACTTCTGTGATAAATTGAATGCTGTTAGTAAACCAAGATTGTGATACCAACATATGAGATTTGTTTGTAATCTACTATACTGGATGGATTTCAATGGAATTTGCACTGTTAGTTAGGCAGTTTTTCAGAGAAGGTTTTAATATATATATTTCTTATTTCATGATTGCACATTTTAATACCGTGTGGATAACAGACCAAAATACATCATAAAACATGAGAAATAAATGACATTCAAAATTCTGTTAGTATAAGCAAAATACTTACTTATACTTTCAGTAGAAAATTTATAAACATTCTAATCATACTTTATTCACTATAAAACTAGACAGCAGACCTATATATTTAATCTCTTTAAAAAATATATGTACGGATATTTTTAGTTAAAATAATCTACAACTATTACATTTTATTTTTATAATGTTCAAAGTAAAATATGATTTCCAGCCTAGTCTCGATAAAAATTCACTCGTAAAGTATTAAAAAAAAAAAAAATCAAGGAATTATCCTACGTGCAAAAGGATATTTTTGCACAATATATATTATTTTTTCATTTGGATTTGCTTAATGTTTATATCATTATACATATACATATATAATCACTTAGAAACGAAACTTTGAATATTTAAAAGGCGTTCAGATGTAAAACTTTCAGCTCGAAATACCTCATTTTCTCACATTTAAATAAGTATTTTATTATTATAATAAAAATACACGTGCCTCTGTATAATAAAAATAAAAAATATATCTTCATCAAAAATATCTTATTCATTATGAAAAATATAAAACAACCAATAAACAAAACAAAACTGTGACACGATGTGGGACTGGAAGGATTCGAACCCAAAACCCCTATTCTCGAGTTCACTGCCTTATCCATTCGGCCATCTAGCACACGTTCCTTTTGCAACAAAATATCTTTATATCTTAATCAAAATATCTTAGCACCTTAATTAATCAAATCCATGATCTGTTCCTGAACACACTACGTGTTATTCCATCCATGATATAGACCCACTCCATGTTCCTGCCTCCTGAGCTCGCGTGCGTGCTTCTTGAACACACTCTTTGAGGCGGAATGTGCTAATCACTGAGTGTGTTCAGAAGTGCATTTCGCGCCGCGCGCGCGCTCAGAAGTTTATGTCATGAAGTAGGTCTTATCGAAGAAAGGAATTTTAACATAATTCAATTACTTCATTATCTTTAATGGTTCAAAAAAGGTAAAACCAATGACTATATTTTTTATCTTTCCAAAACATGGTTTTCGTAACAGGACTACATGCCTATGTTCGCTCAGATAAAATCTAAAATAGTCGGGAAAAACATCACGTGACCTTCTTTATCTACTTTAGCCCATTTAGCATTTAAAATTAGTTAACCAACCGCACACAAACTCCGCTCAAGCTGCTCAAAAAAATTGTGTGGGCGATTTGATCACGTGATTGTGCGTTTTCTGCTTATGTGTTATTGGTTGTGCATTGTTTGGTAGGTTGATTGATACAATTTAAGAATTCAACTGGTGATCTAAAAATTTTAACTTTTTAACAATTTTCTTTTTATTTATTTAAAAATGATTTATCAGTTCATTTATAACTTCTGTGATAAATAGAATGCTGTTAGTAAACCAAGATTGTGATATCAACATATGAGATTTGTTTGTAATCTACTATACTGGATGGATTTCAATGGAATTTGCACTGTTAGTTAGACAGTTTTTCAGAGAAGGTTTTAATATATATATTTCTTATTTTATGATGCATATTTTAATACCGTGTGGATAACAGACCAAAATACATCATAAAACATGAGAAATAAATGGCATTCAAAATTCTGTTAGTATAAGCAAAATACTTACTTATACTTTCAGTAGAAAATTTATAAACATTCTAATCATACTTTATTCACTACAAAACTAGACAGCAGACCTATATATTTTATCTCTTTAAAAAATATATCTACAGATATTTTTAGTTAAAATAATCTACAACTATTACATTTTATTTTTATAATGTTCAAAGTAAAATATGATTTCCAGCCTAGTCTCGATAAAAATTCACTCGTAAAGTATTAAAAAAAAAAAAAAAAAAAAAAAAAAAAAAAAGAAAATCAAGGAATTATCCTACGTGCAAAAGGATATTTTTGCCCAATATATATTATTTTTTCATTTGGATTTGCTTAATGTTTATATCATTATACATATACATATATAATCACTTAGAAACGAAACTTTAAATATTTAAAAGGCGTTCAGATGTAAAACTTTCATCTCGAAATACCTAATTTTCTCACATTTAAATAAATATTTCATTATTATAATAAAAATACACGTGCCTCTGTATAATAAAAATAAAAAATATATCTTCATCAAAAATATCTTATTCATTATGAAAAATATAAAACAACCAATAAACAAAATAAAAAAAAATTATGATTACAATGTGGGACTGGAAGGATTCCAACCCAGAACCCCTAGTCTCGAGTTCACTGCCTTATCCATTCAGCCATCTAGCACACGTTCGTTTCGCAACAAAATACCTTTATAATTAGCACCATAATTAATCAAATCCATGATCTGTTCCTGAACCACGTGTTATTCCATTACGTGTTATTCCATACGTGTTATTCCACGTGTTATTCCATCCATGATATTTACCCACTCCATGTTCCTGTCTCCTGAGCTCGCGCGCGTGCAGCTTGAACACACTCACTATTCGCGACTCAAACCAACTATAGGGCGAAAAGTGGCGTTGTTCTGTGTCGGCAAGCAAACGACGACATACAGCATTTGTATACGTTTTCTGACTCCAATGTTAATCTTTTCCGAGTAATTTCTTACACTAATATTACGGGAATTCGAGAAATAAGATCAAACAAGAAGAACTTTAATTTAAAACGTAATAATTATGTTTAAAAGCATTAAAATTACATAAAAACAGCTCGATATTTTAGCTGTTTGCCTTCAAAGGAGCACTATCAATGGCGATCAGCATCCGAACACTCACACACAAAAAGTAAAGCAATAGTTGCTGTTTGCAATATAAAACTGCTGTCATGTTGCTCTGTTATCGTAAGTAGTCAATTATTATTTTTTTGTAATTATATTGTGTGTCTTTATTTTTGCCTGTTTCTCTGGATTTGTTTACGCCAAATGAAATTTATCGTGATAATACTTAGTATTAATGTTAATTCTCGTCATTAAATTGACCGTGATAATACTTAGTATTAATATTAATTCTCGTCTAACAGAATTTACAGTAATGTTTTAGATTATAATTTTCAAATATGTTAAACTTTTTATTTATACAGGACGTGTTAAGTGTACCTTTTCTTCTAAACTGTCAAAAGGATTTGAATTTTTTTTATGTGCTTCAATCAAACCTATTCACACACGGGACATCACACATCGCACACTCACAAAGTCAGAGACACCATCTTAAAATAGTCATAATGCCTTTATACGTAGTTTATTTTTCGAAAACTAAATTTATAACTGAATTTCATTACTATGTTTCGATAGTATTTGTTCAAATTGTAACTTCTCGGAAATACACTGCTCAAAACAATTAAAGGATATTGCAGTTTTAGGTGGATTTTGTATCTGGTAAACTGTTTAGCTGATTGATACATGGTCGACAGACATAGTAGGTTATATGAGAATAAATTACACATGTTTGGCAGAAAAAAATGCTCTGTGGTGACTCTCAGAGACTTTGTCTCTGTTTAATCTACTGCGAATCACTGTAGCTAATTCAAGTGTTCTTAAAAGAAAAAAAATCGAAAGAAATAATGTTTTTTGCAATTTTATGCTGGTTTCTATTTGAGATTTTTAAAAAGAGTACCTTCATTAAAAAAGTTATGTACTGTAGTAATTTTAGCATTTTCTGAAATTCATTTAATCACTGACTAAATTCATTTAGTCTGCATATCATATAGGCTGCTTTTCTGTTTGTATATGTTAGATCTTTAATTTTTATAAATTTCTAATCTAACGATTTATATTGTTAAAATTACTTTTAAACTATGACTGCTTACAAAAGCATAAATTGACATAAGATCGACAGATTTACAAGTAAACAAAGATGCATCGTCAAAATCTTTTAACACATTTTATAGTGTAATATAATGCATGTTTACTCAGATCTAAATTTCTATCAAGATTTTTGTTTGTCTACATATCTTAGCTTTTCCTGATATTTAAACAATTTTATAATAAAGATATCAATTACCTGTTTAAATGCATATTATCAAGTGATTATTGGGATGGCCCAAACGACGATGCCGAAAGGGATGCATTAGTTATCCTGGCTGAAATCACGGGGAATGGACCACAAGCATTACTCACGTCATACAACGTCACGCACGATGGATTATAGCTAATCAGCTTCTCGATTTTTCCCACAAGCGCTCACCAAAAGCCAATGAAATACCCCAATGCATGTGGGAAACATTGCAAGCTCCACCCAGTGTGCGTGGTCAATTTAAATTCAAAATTTTCTTATCCAAAGTTTATTTTACTTACCAAGTTGCCTAACCAAAGAAACGATGGTTGGGATTACAGGGCCAAATAAATTCGGGAAAAAAAATACTAGCTGAGGGAGTTAGAAATTTGTTTAATGGGGTAACTATTGGTATAAATTCACGAGAAAATAGGCACTTGACATTTCTGCTAGGAATGGCTATTAGAGCACATTATGTACTGTTTGATGATGTAACTAAGACTGGTTTCTGAAATATTGATGACAACATGAGAGAATATCTGGATGGTGGTCACCAGGTATCTCTTTTACTAAAAACACAAAGACCCACTTCCATTCACTTTTCCGCTGGGGCTTATACTATGTTCACACTACGATACTTAAGATATCTTAGGCAGCCGAACTCTCTTAATTTTGAGGTGGTACCCTCCCGGAATTGGAAACCTGTTCACATGGAAAAACTCACTTAAGATAACTCAGTGAACGTCACTGTGTTGTTTGCGCATGCGCTTAAGATAAAACCGCCCGCAACACCCAATCAGTTAATGCGAAGCTTTACAGTCAGCGAGAGTGAATGGTTGTGACTGTCTCTAGCCCGAAGAAAGTTGAAACTCTCTCAGAGAGTTTGTGGAACTCCGTCAGAGAGTTCGGAGGTTTAAGAGAGTTCCGATAACGCAGTGTGAACAGGGTATTATGTCTACCAACGAAGAGACAAACTTCCACAATTAGTTGCAGAATTGAATTTTTCAAGCTTTTTTCTAAGCCAGAATTTTATGATGCTCACTATGACGAATTGTTTTCTATTTAAAAAAATATTACTTACCTACTCATTATTTTTCAGGATTTAGAGAGAACCACAAACTGTTCAGAGCCTGCATTACAAATGTTTTGGGATGATTTAATTCTCTTTGATACCAGTACTTGGGATGATTGTCCTACAGCCTTCGTCAGCGGTTCAAAAGCCATGGAAAAAAAGAAAGGTAGGATATCTTTCTGACCCAATCCAATCCGTTCAACAGCTCCAGAACTCTGGCAACCCCCAGTTCCAGATATGCACTTAATCTGTCAACACCCATCTCAAGAGTGAAAAGGACTACAAGAAAACTTTCTTGTTCTTGTAAAGACTGTTTAGATGACAATCATACACCATGAAATATAAACTGTAAATAAAGGCAAACGCCTGGAGAATTTCTAGAGCGGGTAGCGCCTGACATATTGTCTGGCCGCTCACTCGGGGAAATTTCCCCCTGGTTTGGTTTGGTTTGAGTTGGGTGAGCTTTGGGATCTATAGCAGCAAGGCTTTTATCCCGAATGATCCAAAAGTCCAGTCACGAATGAACACTCTAGCACAAGCAGTGGATGAAATAAGCACATGAAACAAGAAAAAGCGAACAGCACACCACTAGAACCGATCAATACTATGAAGAAAGTTCAGAGTAGACGCACGGAACCCATGACAATCACAAAACTTTTTTATAAAACACACAAAAGACTTAAAGCACTCGCTATTCAAAACAGCATTATCCCAACATCGGCTACGCTGAGACCGATACCTAGGGCAAAAAAATAAAACGTGCTCCAAGGAGTCAGACACACCACACGTACGGCAGCAACCGTCAGAAAGAAGCTTGAAACGAGCTAACATCTCAGGAGTTATCAACATTCTACAGAGGAGCCGAGTAATCAAAACATCATCTCTCCTATTGCCGGCCCAACCATGAGTACGCTTAACATTAGGAATGTCCCCGTGCGACGAGAAATATTTACCAGACTCATACAGCTGACCAAACCGCTGCTTGACCTTCATCTTATAGGCATAGATTAAATCCTCCGGAGCGATCCAATCAATCAAAATGTCAGAATCACTAACACTTCTTGCAAGAAAGTCAGCCCTTTCATTAAGGGGGATCCCCCGGTGACCCGGAACCCAGTACAGATGAATAGAAGGAGAGAGAGACGACACCCTCATGATTTTATTATGCAGCCAGATGATGACCTTAGGAGACTTAAGAGAGATCGACTGAAGAGCAGAGAGGACAGACAAGCTATCCGAGAGAATCAAGACCGGACGAGACAAAGAGACTAACTCATCGATAGCCATGCCAACAGCAAGAGCCTCCGCAGTGAAAATCGAATTCACCTGGGAAACCCGGTACCCAAAATGACCAATAGCCGAACAGCCTGCTATCCCAGTGATCGAAGTTGTCTTAGATGCATCAGTGGCTATAATTTCCCAAGAGCCAGAGAAATTCTCGATAAATTCCGAAAACAAGGGAGCCAACATGGGAGCAGCCATATTCTTACTCTGAAAAGAAAGACCCAAAGTAACAATATGAATCGCATTCACATTCATAGGCAGCGGGATTTGAAAGCATAGAAGATGATCTGGACGGCAATTCAACTCATTAAAAGTATCAGAAACACAAGAGATATTAAAAGTGATCGATGCCAGACTCGCATCCCGTGCCTCGAACAGAGGAGACCAACTACCCAAGGCCAGGTGCTTGATCCAGAATCCAAAAGCCAAAATACCAATCCTGTCGATAATAGGGAAAGCATCAGCGTGTTTTCTTAATACTAGGTTAAGGGTCCACTTCGGCAGGCCCAACGCCACCCTAAGGGCGCTCGTCTGAAGAACCTCCAGTTTTTGGAAAAATGAAGGACAGGCTAAATTAAGAACAGCAGCACCGTACTCCATGATACTACGAATGGATGCCGAAACCAAGGTGAGCAGGTGGAATGACCTTGCACCATACCTTTTCTGAGCCAAAGACTTTAAAATGTTTATTCTTGAGAACAGTTTCTTTCTGAGGTATTCCGCATGTTTACGGAAGCCGCCCCGTTGAGCCACATAGAACCCAAGAAACTTAATTTCTGAGCACCACTCGATGATTCCTCCATTGACACTGAAATGAGAATCACAATCCCCTGATCTTCTCGAGAGGTTGATAGCCTGACACTTATCCGGTCTTATAGATAACTTCCAGTAGTTACACCACTGCATGATCAGCCTTAAGGCTTCTTGCAATCTAGTCCAGCAGGACTCCAAAGAGGCACAATCACAGTAGACAAAGATGTCATCTGCATAGATTAAAAATTTGATGCCGAGGCCCTCCAAAATTTCAAAAAAGTCCGCCATAAAGATTGTAAACAGAGTAGGGCTTAACACCGCCCCTTGAGGAACCCCTCTACGAAGGATCCGGATAGACGATGTGACACCTCTCCACGCTACTTTAATGGATCTGTCGGATAAAAAGCAGTGAAGCCAGCGAAGCATACGGCCAGATATGCCGATCTGAGCACACTTGTAAATTAACCCGTCGGTATAGACCGAATCGTATGCTGCCTGAAGATCAAGGGCAACCCCCAAGATATACTTCTTCTCCCTCCTAGCCTGATGAATATCGAGATGCAGCATCGTCAGCGCCGTATGGCTATCACGAAATGGTTGGAACCCCAGATGTCTACTATGAAGGATCTTATTTTCGAGGAGGAGACGAGTAATCCGCTTTGAAATCATCCTCTCGCAGATTTTGCACATGACCGAAGTCAAGGCAATAGGGCGATACGAGGAGGCATGTGTTTTTAGTTTCCCAGGTTTAGGGATCGGCAGAATCACAGCTGAAGTCATCTCGACGGAATGTCACCAGAAGTCCAACTTTCATTGAAGAGCTGCAGCAGACGATCAAGCGCGAGGTCATCTAAGCCTTTAAAAAAAGCGCAGCACTAATCTTGTCTTCCCCAGGGGTGGAGGTTTTTGTGCGATGGATGGCATCTTTCAATTCCGGTAACGTGAAAAGGCCGTTGAGAGAGGAGCTGCCTTCTTCCCCATATATGAGAGGAATTGGCTCATGATCGCAGTCCGCACTGAAGTGGTCGGCCAAGATTTCAGCCTGAGATACCGCATCTGCACCAGACGAGTCAGCCCCCTGTAGGAGAAAATGGGAGCTAGCAGGGGAACTTGAGCGATTTTTAATTTTTTGAAAGACTTTATACAGGAGACGAGGGTCCCCTGCATCGCAGCACATCTTATCCCAGAACCGCCGCTTAGACTCTTTGACAACCTGACGAAGCTTAGCCGACGTCCTCTTGTACTTAATCCAATAATCACTTGAGACCAGCAGACGGGCCCGCTTCAACAAAAACTTCTTCTGCTTGCTGAGGTTACTACACCTGGTAGACCACCAGACCGGGAGGGACTTCGACGGACCAGGACGAACAAAGCTGAACTTCGACATGGCACTATGGACCATCGACTGGAAGGCATCATAATCAATTTCAGAAAGAGAGTGAAGGTTGTTATTGATTTCCCGGCAGATCAGCGACCAGTTATAAAGAGTGTAACAAGGAAGAGGCGGCGACCGAAGGTCAACCGAGATAGCAATCGGGAAATGATCACTATCATACAAATCCTCAACCACAGACAGCGTGGAACAAGCATAAAGGTCCGGAGAACAGAGCAACAAATCTATTAGAGACGAGGAGCCATTGGGGGCCATGTGCGTGTGCTCAGTAGTATTCATTAAACAAAATGGACTGTCCGAGATCCATTCAACAAAGTGCTCACTGGCCCGGGACGACACCGGGGAACCCCACATTGAATGGTGAAGATTAAAGTCACCCAAAATGAAAGAACTACCAGACAAGGAGCGACAGATTTCATCAAGGTCAGACACCACCAGACCCGACGAGGAATAAATATTAACAATATTAAGCAGCCCCGAGTTCAAGAAAACCTGAATACCCATCACTTCATTGGCCCAACTGTAGTTTGCGAGGTTCAGCTGCTGAGAAGACCACGCGGAGTTCACCGCAATGGCAAGACCACCACCCGGGCGGTCCACCCTATCCAAACGATACACAACTTTACCCGGGATAACCAGGGACTTGTCTGAAGCTAAAAAAGTCTCTTGGAGAACCAAAATATCCGCAGAGGCGAACAGAGGACACTTGAGCCAGGGGTCTTTGTTCAATATACTCCTGCAATTCCACTGAACAATTTTAATACCCATAGGGCCACAAACCAAAAAACAGCTGTACTCTAAAGTACAACCACCAAGACCAAATAAGGCGACTGCCCCTAGCAAAAACTAACAGAAAAGTGTACAGTAAACCCCCAAAAAACATTTTTTTTTTTTTTTCGCAAATTGCAACTTGCAATCGCCAGTAACAAAACAAGAAAAGAACATAGTCCAAAAGGCAAGCGCTACCTCATCTGAGGGCCGCTGCCGTGATTGTGTTTTTTTCGTCTTTCAGGTGAGAAATCGTTCCATTTTGCCATGCAATTTACGAGCATATTGCTCATATCCGTGATAGCTTCAATCACTTTCTCTGATTGTTTGGTAAAAAGTTCAACTATAATTTTCAGCATGGCGTTGGTGCGGAATTCAATGATTTTTTGAAATTCATCCACCTCTGTTTTCTGGGCACTAGCTATTTTGGCATAGGACTTAATTTCAGATTTAGGAGAGAATTGCCGCCGAGCATCTATGAAAGACAAGAAGTTCTGGCATTTAAATCGTAGAAACTCGACTTCTTTAAGACGAACCGGACACTGATTAAAATCCGATCTGTGCTCCGCACCGCAGTTGGCACACGAAAGAGGGGCAGTGCATGGACCATCATGGTGAATACCACAGGTAGCACACAGTTGTTCTGAATTGCAACGAGTAGTACCATGGTTAAACTTAAAGCATTTTGAGCATTGGCGTGGCCGGTCAATGAATTGCCGTATGCGCTGGACGGAAAACCATGTTTTAATTTCAGGTGGGAGGGAAATACCCAAAGTTGTAAAAAGCACCGGGGACGTTTCATTTTTACTGTCTTTCTTCATAAAACGACGCACTTCTAAGATGTGTAAACTGTTTGACTCCTCTATCTCCCGAGCGATATCTGCTAGTGGAATATCGACAGGGATATTGAATAACAAGAATCTGTTTGAGATATTCTCCCATAGCACTCTGGAAGAAACCTGAACTCCAAGAAAAGAAGATATTTTACAAATATTTCTGGCGCACGAAACGTCCTTGGTAGAAAAAATTAAACATCCAGCTCGAGTGAATTTCACATTGTCAATCTTCTCAGAATTCTGTACTTTAGACCGTATTTCGATTTGAACATCCCGAGGGTTACGTTTTGGGATTGCAGCTGACTCTGTGCTAGTTAAAAATATGTTAAAGTTCCTTCCTCCATTACCAGCCGCCTTTATCAACAAATCTTCAACAGCAGCAGAGGAACGAGCAAATAAAGGGTTATTTTCAACAAATTGAGAACCACCATCTACAGCTTCAGTCATATCCATATTCACACTCTCATTTCCGGAACCTGGCTCAGAAACATTATTTAATATAAAATTATGCATTTCAGAGCTCGAAATAGCAACATCATTTATTACTGCATTAATAAATTCCGGCCCTGAGTCAGGAATCACTTTAACAATAGTATTACTCATAACTGTAGGTAGACCTGCTACACTACACAACACAAACAAAACCGGGGAAGAACTCCAATTACAGCTCTAAAATCAAAACAAAATTATAACTAAATACGCTTACCCCAGTTGCAGACACAAATATAATAACAAAAATACACCAGCGGTATCACACCACTGTAAAAAGTAGAAAAGGAAAACACACAAGAATAATACACCGGCCGCCACGTTGGTTTACGCCCCCACTTGTGAGAATGTTACATATTAAGGCATGGGCTAACAAATAAACAATCAATTTCCCCCTGGTTTTGCTATATTTACATATTTTAAAAAATATATAAACAAGTAAGTACAAGAAAGAAAACAGGTACGTAAATTTAAATATAATGTTTATTCAATATAAGGTAACATTAAGTGAATTATTCAATTATTTAAAAGTATTATAAAAAAAGTAATGTAGAAGATGATTTTTAAATTTTATATAGTCTTTTTCGAATATTTCAAAAGGCATAGCATCAACCCTAGCGATGACTTTTAATACTCTGACGTATTAGGTCACCAATGCACAAAATCTTCATTGGAATTCTAATCCACGTAGAGTTCCTTTGATTATCTACTTTACAACTATTTTCATGTAAACTGGCATGCAAAGAAAACTTTTGTATAAAATACAGTAATGAAGAAAGTAGAGTTTTAAATTAATTAAGAGTTAGGTTTGTAATTTTTTTTTTCGATCTGTTACAATTTTTACACATTCTTCATCGAGTTTTGCATTTTATTGGATCCTCTGCCTCCAGGGGCGGATTTATGAAGTGAGGGGCCCCTCTCACTGGAACTTTTTGGGGCCCTTCCATCTTGAAAAATTGGGTACATTTATAATTTAAAAATAACTAGGGGATCGTTCCCGGGTTAAAGAATATAGGTAAAAACATTTTTTTTTAATTGAAAACTAATATTTTTTTATATGCATTCATTTTTTTTAGATTGCCCATTTACATTAAAAAAGAATTTTCATATGGGAAGTACGAATTATACAATCAAATAAATTTTTGAAATTTATCAAAAGCGATATTTTCTTATTAGCCGCATGCTAAGAGTTATTTGACCAAGATTTTGCTACTTACGGCATCCTTTTATATTCTGATAATTTCAGAGCTTATACCTGTCTGTTAAATTTGTGTTTTATTTATATTATTTATTTATTCAAAGGGAAGTTTTTTTTGTGTATATTACCGTAAGAAAATGATGAACTCTTTATTTTGTTTTAAGGGCAAACGGATTAATTTTTCGTAATCGAGCTCCGCGTGATATAGATAAATGAAAAAATATTTCGTGCTTTAAAATTGACTTTGCAAACAAAGTCCAGTTGATAAAAAATCCTATTTGGTGATCTAAAAATTTAAATTGTACAATTACAAATACGTTAGATTTGTGGTTTTTCAATATTATTCTTTTATTTGTTAATAAAAGAAGTATTATGTTCGTTAATTTGTCTTTCACAAATATGTTAGATTAGTGGTTTTTTAATATTATTCTTTTATTTGTTTATAAAGGAAGTATTAATTTCGTTATGCAAAAATAGTCAGAAACAAATTCTGAAAAATGTTTGTTGCTTTATGTGTAAAATGTTTATTATTATTATGTATCGAAAAGGCGAGGCTAACGAGAAAGACAGGCTATCGCGGTGGGTCCGACTCTTCTTTTTTTACAGGCTGCTGGAGTCACGTGATGATCTTTTCGCATACCTTCATTGGTGCATTCGAGCATCACGTGACTCCAGCGGTCTGTAAAAAAAGAAGAATCGGACCCACTGAGGTAGCCTGTCTTTTTCGTTAGCCTCGCGAAAAGGGCACGTGATAAGATAAAATTAAAAAAATCATGCTTAGAAAATATTTTAGAAAATATAATACATCAGTCAATTAAGATACAGTTTTTAAACAAATTGCATTTGAAAGTAAAATTTTTTCCCTATGCAACAAAAATTGAAAATGCGCGATGGTCAAAAGATTAAAAAATTGCAGTAGCAAAAATTTCAAGACCGAAATTTGATCGTGAAGTGTTGTCATTCGCAAAATGATGTCAGCGTTACGCACAGATACGTTTGTTCTTTATAATATAGATACTTAATCAGTAAAATATAATAATATTGGCATGTGGTTATCAATTGAGGCTCTTATGCTCGGTATTCCGGAATGATAAACAGCAATTTTCACCTTCTCAAAATTTGTATACGCACTTCTCAGATCCATATTCATCATTTAAAAAAAATTGTATTTTGTTTGAGCATTTAAAAATCATTTTAACTCAAAACTTGAAGTCACGATTGTCAGCGACATCTTTTATGTGAACAGACGCACTCTTTACTTGAGATTCTAATCTCAATTCCGGAGAGTAAAAATTTCCGTAATTTATGTTTTTAAATGCATTTGTGTTAAAATGTTTAGTTTTATCTAAGAAAATGATCGTTTTCTTTTAAATATGACTTCATTTTCACTTAAATAAGCATTTCGCCTAGTGTCTGAAACTTAGTATCAGTACACATGCAGAAGGAAAAACAATATAGAAAATTTATAAGGAAAAATGCGTGTTTTCAAAAGCAATATGCCATTTTCCGTTATTAAGCCACTAATATAATATTCTGCTCCTAATGGGATTTCGCGACACTAAACCCTATACAACAATTTTTATCAACAATTTTGAATTTTTATCAGAAAATAGCATGAATAAAGATAAAAATACCTCGTTATTTCTCTCTTGTCTTCAATAATGAAAGCTATATAATTTTCACCATTTTGAAGAAATTTCATAAAATGCTTTTAAAATTAAAATATAAAAGTGGGGACATTAAAAAAAATAGATAGTGCGATCACATCTACAAATGAAGAGCTTTCAGTTAAAATATATATATATATATATTAGTAAAATTGGTTCAGTGAAAAATCAGGGCAGATGACTAAAAAACACACTTCTGTTTTAAATGTATAGATTATATAAAATTAGGAAAAAATAAATTAAGCAAATTTTTTTATTTTGATAAAATTATAGTAGAATGTCCTAACGAATAGCATAAAAATTTTATTATTCGAGAGAATTTTGGACAAAAACTTCAGGAACATGATATTATTTTAAACCACGGATTATCTGTTTGCTTGTCTAACTCGGCGAAGCAAATCCAGGCGAGAATCATCAATTTCTGTAATATAAATCGCTATTATTTGCATGTCACTTCTCTTTTATAAAGACACTCTAAATTTTTCTAAAACATTGCGTTTTTTCAGTGTGTTATTTCGATTATATTATTTTCAAAAGTGAAGCATTTTCACCTCTGAAGAATTTCAAAGCAGCTGGGCTGTGAAAATGACGCACTTCTACAAAACATAATTCAGGCTTAAGAATTAAATTACACGCTTTTTTATAAAATGACGTCATTTGCATCCGCTAAAGCAATCCACTTTTACAATCCAGTCTCAATCTTCGTCTATAGTAAAGTATGCATATGACGTCATTGTCACGGTATAACAGACAATATTCTTGACATAGCCGATATTTTAATTTCAACTTTTGTTTCAGGTTTTATGAGAAAATGACAACAAAAAGATACAGTATCTCCTATTTTCGACTATTTTCTATTTACTTTCAATGACTTTCTATAGAAATGGGGTACTTTTGTTGCCACGATAAGAAAAATGGTATTAAAAACTACCAAAAAATTAATATCTCAAAAATAAATTGAGATACAACTTTCAAACAAATTGCATTTAAAAGAGCATTTTTTTCCTTATACGACTGTGTAAAAAATTAAAATGTGCGGTTGTTTAGAAGTTTAAAAATTTGCAGTAGAGAAAATTGCAAAACCAAAATTTTATTTCAAATTTCAAAGTGTTGACATTCGCAAAATGGCGTATACGTTACGCACAGATATGTTTGTCCTTTATAATATAGATAGATATTTAAAACGTAATTACAATAATTACTTACAAATTAATTAAAATGTATTCAAATCGTTAAGGATTAATTACACAAAATTCATTTCATGTTCAAATTATATCAGATTATTTTACATGAACTTAGATACTGTGGCGGATAAATGTGCTAAAATTATGTATCTTATCTTCCTTTCCATTTTTTAAGAACATAAAATGATAATTCAAACTTCAAACCAAGGTAAATCAGAAACTAAGGAGACAATATTTTAGTTTCTGCTGAGCTATAACTCAAAAACTCTTTTCGCTTCTTTTCGTTTTTGGCTCATTTATGACAAGAAATAAGATCTAAATGTATGGGGTTTTAATGCATGGGACTGCAACGGCCTGCACTGCATCCCATTATATTGCTTGCAATTTTAATTTCATGTTTTAATAAACATTTTCAGAAATCAAATAAATTCATCAAGTATAATCAAATTAAATTATATTTTCTTCTTTTTGTTACATAACTGGGTTCTTAGAATGACAATTGTTTTCCAGATGTAAAAAGAATTTGAAGCTCCACAAGTTATTTTAAACCCATCTGTACTGCATTTTTATGTAAATATATTTCTAAACACTGATTTACTTAACTAATCTGTATATAGGTTTGTAATTAAGTGTATCTTAATAACGAACTAAATAAAAAATGGCCACAAAAATGTAAAAGTGGCACTTCCATAACTGCGATTTGCGAAAAATCTGCTAAAACGGAAATAATTCCTATTGAGTTTAACTGTGGAGGACATTGTCTTTGACAGTCATGATATATCTCATTGTCGTGGGTCATTTTTGATTTGGATGTGGAGAATTTTTTTGAGAAGGTAAAAGTATGAACAGTGCAATAATAAAACTTATGCAATAATAAACGATGCAATAATAAAATAGTGATTATAGCTGACCCGCCCTGCGTTGCTTGGGCCCGTTATAATAACCTTAAACAAAACTAAAATATGTATGATTTAATATCTTAGTAAAATTTTTGGCAGCGTCTAGTGTGTTCCCAACAAAACTCTTTTCGAACGAACTTGTGATCAGGGTCCCCGTGGCGGCCTAAAGAAGCGTAAAGCGGGAGTGTTTCGCACGCGCGGAAGACAATCGTAAACCATGTTGAATGGCAAAAACCCTGTATTAATCGGGCCTATAGAACCTCAGACAAGAATGTGCCTTAGGCGGGGGAAAATGGAACTAAAAACTGTAAGACAAATGTAAGCTAAATTGAATGAACCAATTTTCGTTGAAATCGAATCCATAGAAACCGAGAAAAGAATACATTGTTAATCTTCGAAAATGGTGGTAAAAGAAATCCAAGATAAACTTTCATAATGCAGAAAATTGCTAAATCATAATCTAAGTTGAACGAACCAATTCCCGTTGAAATCGGACTGATAAAACCCGAGGAAAGAATGCACTCCCAAGCGGTGGAACATGCCCGCTCTCCAATAATTTTGCCGAATTACCTTTAACATTAACCTAATATTTATTTTATGCATGAAATCCCCCTCCCCTATAAAGTTAACGACTTACCTTTAACTGTAGCTTTATTTTTAATTTCGGCTGTAGTGAGTAAATGGGAGTTGATGCCGAAAAAGAAGATTAATATTCGAAAAAGGTGGCGCATAAGGAAATTTTTTAGTAGTTTATAAAGTGGCTGGAGGACCCTAGAACTATGTTAAAGAAAATTGCAAGAGAATCGGATCATTTTTAAAGGAGCTGAACCAAGGGCTGCAAGAAGGCGATTAATATTCAAAATTGGTGGTAGCTAAAGTTTTTCGTTCATGTAGTAGCTGAAGGATCTAAGAAGTTGTTAGAAAATAAAAAGCTAGTGAATCCGACTGTTTTTAAGGGAGCTGTAATAGGGGGACCAAAAGGTGTAAATTGGTAGCTGAGAGCAGGACTTTAACATGAAAACATGTTAAAAGGTCTTAGTACTTAGCTCTTTAGATCTTCAATTAGTGGAAATTAAGCATAGGGTATGAATTAATCAATAGGATAAAATTTTGATGAAACGCGCAAAAATAGTGGAAAATTCTTTAAAAAGGGCCCTAGGGCACCAATAAAAATATGAGAGGTAGCTGGATGTCCCAAGAAGTTGTTAGAAAAAAAGCTACTGAATCAGACCATTTTTAAGGGAGCGATAATACAGGGCCCAAAACTGACAAACTGATAGTTCAGAGCAGAGCCCTAAGTTAAAAACATGTTAAAAGGTTATAGTACTTAGCACTTTAGATCTTTAAATAATCGAAATCAAGCATAGGGTATGAATTATTCATTTGAATAAAATTTGTGCAAAAAGAGGGGGGCGGGTGCTTAAAAAAGTGCCGCAGTGCTTCAAATAAAATATGAGGTTGATCCGCAGAGAGGAGTCCAACCCTCAACTTTAAAGTTCTGCATTGGGAGAGTGGGATTAAAATGCATGGTGCCCAAAAGGACCCAACTGGAGCAAGGCCTTAACTGGAATGTAGAAACGAGGGAATAACTGGATGGAAAAGTTCTCCCAAAACAAAGATCGGATTAAAAGGGGCAATTTATTAAGAATTTAGGCACAAAAACTTCAATGTGCCCAACTAGGTGCCAGTGGGCCAGGATCTTAACTGGAATGTAGTTGGCTAGGAAAACTGGAATGTAGTTGGCTTAGAGAAGGTGCACCAAGGGCCCCAAGAAGGCGATTAATGGTCAAAATTGGTGGTAGATGAAGTCTGAGAAAAATTTTTTTGTCGTTCATGTACTAGCTGGAGGACCTAAAAAGTTGTTAGGGAAAAAAAAAACTAGTGAATCGGACCATTTTTAAGGGAGCTATAATAGGGGGCTTAAAAGAGGCCAACTGATAGTTGAGAGCAGAGCTCAAAAATGGAAACATGTTAAAAGGTGCTAGTACTTAGTGCTTTAGATCTTCAATTAGACAAAATTAAGCATAGGGTAAGAATTAATCATTAGAATAAAATTTTAAAGAAATTTGCAAAAAATGAGGGGAATGCTATAAAAAGGGCCCTAGGGTCCCAGTATAAATATGAGAGTGTTGGACCGGGGACAGGAGTTTAAGAATCAACTTTTAAATTATGCATTGGAGAGGGCGACACAATAAGGGGGTGAAAATGCATGGCGCACAAAAAGTTCAAAGGGCCCTAGAAGGACAGTGTCTTAACTGGAATGTAAAATCGGAAGAATAACAAATGAACAAGACGGAAATTGTACGTCAAACATAGCAAATGAGTTCGTACTATATGAGTTCGCATAGTTCGTACTATAACTAGTTTCATAAATATTCAGATCTTGGTGCAATAGCTGTTGCATTCTTATGCAAAAAAGACATGAATACAAATTTATTACGATTATATATATTTAATTCAGAAATAAGGAAATAATATAATAATAATAACAATAATCCATATTAAATATGACGTAATCACAATGGCAATCTGGAATCATTACCTATCTTGGGATGTCATTAAATTAATTACGTATGATAGGATTTAATAGAATAATTACCTATCATGGGATATCATTGAATGAATTAAGTATGATAGGATTTAATAGAATGAAGAAAACTTTTATTAATATCATTTTAAGTTTTGATTTGTTTTTCATAAAATTTGAAATGGCTCGACAAAGTTCTGCAACGATTATATATAGTAAATTTCAAGCCATGAGGTTGGATAGTTTTTGCGCTATTATATGTGGACAGACGGGCGGACGGACCAGGCAATGACTACAGGTGCTAGGTATTTATATAATTACGACATTTCCCCATAGACCATAATATAATGGAATACTTTTGAGTTCCTCTGTAAATAAACTATGATGTTTAACACGCTTAAAACTACTGAAGTCACACTTCCAGATATTATCATCCACAGATGGCCATGTATCCAATTCTTTGCGTGGCTCTGTATATAATTTTATTTATATTCTCCAAACATTTTTTAGTATATTAAATAGGTAGTTCAACGTAAAAATTAATAACTCATTTAAAACCACCTTTGAGCTATTTTCGTTCATACTCAGTAACCCTTACGAATTATTTTGTGTAGCTCTATATATAATATACAGCATTTATATCACAACGTAATATGCAAAAATATTGTTAAACTTAAAAACTCATATCATAGCTAAAAATGCACTTCCAGCAATCATCGGTAATATACAGTACTTCGGATCTAAACAGCATCCGAAATCTTTTGTATGTCCCTGCAAATACTATGCACTTTCTATTATAGAGGAAGTAACTTGTAATAAACCTTAGCAACGTATATCAATTTCATTATATGTGAAATAGTTTAACATAATTAAAATACGCCACAAACAATGTTTCCCCCAATACCATTATGTAACGGAATTTTTTGCGTGACCCTGTAAATGAATAATAAATATTCTTTGCGCCGCCTATTCTACAGAATGTATATTTTATTTCACTTCATGAATTCATCTTCATTTCATTATGTTCGAAATGGTGTAACATCATTAAAATGCACTTTTGACTGTTCCTATATATAATAGATAATCCTATATATAATATTCCTATATATAATTGACCTATAGATGTGATTTTCATAAAATTTGAAATCACTAGACAAAATTCTGCAACTATCACATATTTTAAATTTTAAACAATGCGATTGGGTAGCTTTTGCGCTGTTATATGCGGACAGACGGACGGACGAACCAGGCGATGACTATAGGTGCAACGTATTTATATAATTACGAACGCACCTAAAAAAGGGCCCCAAAAACGAATATTGGATTAAAAGGGAGTAATTTGTTAACAATTTAGGGCACGAAAATCTCAAGGGCTATGTACCAGTACCCAGTGGACCAGGATCTTAACTGAAATGTAGAAAGGAGGATAACTAAATGAAGAAAGGGCCCCCAAAACGAAGAAGATCGGATAAAAAGGGGGCAAGTTATTAAAATTTTAGGGCATAAAAACTTGAAGGGCCCAGGAGACCCGGGTCTTAAAAAATTAAAAATCTGACCCTCAGGTATATCAGGAACTGGCTTAGACTATCTCACGCAAATTTTCAGACTTCTACTTTCCGTAGATTTTGCTAGCCTTCGCACACAGACAGAAACTTTCTTGCACTTTTGACCATTAAAAGCATAAATTTTGAAATCTTACGGGGAAGAATTCAATACTTTGGGGGGATGCCCCTCTCAAGCCACCCCTTGAATTCAACACTGCCTGTAAGGAAGAACTTGGATGAATATAATTTAATAAATTGTTTATTACATTATAATTAAATTATAATAATTTTACATATTACTTTGAAAACCCATAATTTGACTTCGAATTATCATGTTTAGTCATTCAATTTTCCCCATCCCTCTTTCCACGAACACACACTGGGAAAAATATTTTATGTGTTATTTTACCAGTCAATATTTTCAAGTTGACGCAATATTTTTCAAAAGTTCACACTACAAAATGTTGTTAGAGATAAATGCAACTGAAAAGAATCTAGTTGTATAAAAGGATCTGTGTCTGTATTATACAAAATATAGATAAGAAAAATGCTCAGAGCGATGTTTTTTACATTTTCTTCTCTACTATCAAACAACTTTTTAAGGTCTGTCGATTAGAGAACTTTTGGTAGACCCCCACGGCACGCAGCTGCACAGGAAGTAAGTAATTAACTCTTCATTGCCTCCCAACATAATTGTTTCCGTGCCTCATAAGCTTTCATTTCCAAGAATTGTGTCACTTGAACTGTCTTTAATTTTATCATATTCAACTGCAAAGTCCAACTCCTGAAAGTCCAGCACTATCAATTTGGTCCCCTCCCTTTTTGCATTCGCAGGTATAACTGTTCTTAAGATATTTCTGGAGGACCTTGATCACAATCTCCACCATCATATCAATGCATTTTTCCATTTTATTTCCTGAAAAATTAAAAAATAAAGGTGCAGGATACTCTGTTATTTTTACATTTAATTGGGATGTATATATATATATATTTTTTTTTTTAACTGGGTTCATTGATATATATATATCCGATATTTATTTTCAAAATATCAAGATTTTTTATATTTTCATATTACTTCATGTTCAAAATATCACTGCGCAAGGTATTTTTGATATTTTCAGTGAAAACTTGTGTACTAAATAAAATTTTCAACAGTTATTGACTGTGTTGTTCTGTAGATAAAGAAATTTAGTCTCTGGTAGTGACTTTTTTAACCAAAGAAGAAAACAAAAAAATCCCTGCCGGCCCGGCCTACAGGCAGAGGTAGATTTCGAAGTCAAATATACTAATTTCACAAACAAAAACTAAATCATGATTAGAGATAAATCCACTTTAACAATTTTATCTGGCCGCTCTTGACGAGTTTTTATTTCATTGTCATATAATAGCTGGTTTTATCAGAATCATGTTAGGGCGGCATTAAAAAAAAAAATACTTTTCCATGCTCAACAACTCGAAATTTTCTGCCATAATTCCAGATTCATTTTTAATAAAAAAAAAAATATGAAACATGCCGACGTGATTTTTGAAGAGATTTATAAGCGGCCGGTGTTTTTATTTTTTGTTCAATTAATTAAAACTTGATATATAAACAATTATTTTCTCAGAAGGACAATATTTTTCGTTTCTAACACAATCGCTTCGGGAAATTCCGTTCAAAATGCCCACTTTGACATCATTTTTTGAAATATATTCTGCCTCTATCTAAAAATCGATTATTACAGTACATTATATAGTTTCTGAATAAGCGAATCTACCAATTAAATGCGTTTGAGAGCAAAAATAAATTTAAAAAACAGTCCGAAAATAAGCAGTTTGGATTTAAGCGCATCCTTAATACAATGATTTTTCCAACACAATCCGCTTCGGTAAATTCGGTTCAAAATGCCCTTTTTAACAGCATTTTAAAAAATATATTCTGCCCCTATCAGAAAATCGACCATAACGGTACATTATACAGTTTCTGAGTAAGAAAACGTACCAATTGGAAGCCTTTGAGAGCAAAAATGAATTGTAAAATGAGTCAGAAAATAAGCAGTTTGGATTTGAATACACCCTTACTAAGATCATTTTTTTTCTTCAACCGGTATGTATTTTTAATTTGTTTTTGCTCTAAGAATTGGTCCTATCCAAAACTTGTCTATATAGATGTTGTAGACAATATTAAGAAGATATATGATAAATTCATGGGGATTTTATATCTTTTGAATTGACGGAGTTATGGATTTTTTTCTTCTTCAAACCCCCTTTTTGTTTTCAATTTTTTTTTGCAGTACGAATTGGTCCTATCAAAAACTTGTGAATATAAAAGTTGTAGATAATGTTAAGGAGATTCATGATAAAATTAATTGGATTTTATATCTTGAGAATTGACGAAGTTATGGATTTTTTTCTTCTTCAAACGCCCTTTTTGTTTTCGTTTTTAATTTTTTTTGCGGTACGAATTGCTCCTATCAAAAAACTTGTGAATATAAAAGTTTTAGATAATGTTAAGGAGATTTATAATAAAATTAATTGAATTTGATATCTTGAGAATTGACGAAGTTATGAATTTTTTTCTCCCCAAAACCCTATTTTTTGCGCCCCTTGAGCCCATTTTTAAATTTATCAAAAGTCTGTGATACATAAATTTTTGGCCCTATTTTTAGAAGTAATAAAAACTTTAAACTGATTTGATATGTACAAAAATTAAGAAGTTATGGGGGGTTTTCTGTTTTCACAAAACCCCTCCCTATTTCCCTCCCCTTGGTCCGATTTTACCCATTAACGAACTTGACCGAGATTTTATGCCCATTGATTTTATGTATCGGTTTGGAAGAGATTGGGGCAGAATTACGAAAGTTATCGTGTCCAGAAGAAAGTGATATATATATATAGATAGATAGATATATAAAGTTTTTTACTGAGGGTGGTTTTGGGTTCTAGGGGTCATGATCGGTGTAGATCTGCAAAAAATTTTTAGAAATTCCAACATAGGAACGATCCCAATAGGTAGTATTTCATACGAAATCTACCTAATATATGTTCCAAGCTTTATGTTTGAAAATTTTACTTTTAAATGTAGATTATGTGGGACATAATTCAGAACAGACATTGAAAGATAAACTGTCTAATTTAAATAATCAGTCATATACAGCATCATTAGAAAAGAATCTGTCGTTCAAATAGGCTTGCAAAATGTTTGCCGACTCAGAGATAGTTCTTGACGATTTCACCAGAGGGCGTATTCAAGTGCTGGAATCGAGAATAGTTTTAATCACAAATGATAAATTTTTAAATATAAATAATATTATTATATTAATATTATCACATAATTATATTATATAATAATGAATTAATTAATAATATGTTAATAATTAATATTAAAAAATATTTTTTATAACTTAATTAACCATTAAAAAATTTAAACAACTTTCTGCATGCTTGGATTCGAACTCAAGTACTCTGATTTACAGACAAACGTCATACCTCAATGCTAGTATGCATTCAAACCGTGCAGCTTAAAATAGAATTCATACAAAACCCCCAGAAGTACTCTTCGGCAAATGCTATTATCGCCAATATAGACTATGACACTGCCAAAGGCAAGAACCAATGAGGTTACGAGCTACAGTTCCGATCGACGAACTCGCTTGGAAAAAAAATTAATCTTTCTGTGTAAGCAAGCATATGATAGACTGCCAGAACCCAATAAACAATGCAGTAAATAAACAACATTAACATTGTTTTTGAAGCATCATTTTAGAGATATTAAAAGTTTTATCAATTCAAATTACTAGACATAAAAAATTTCTGAATTCTTTTTTACTTTGTAACAAAACTAATGTCTTAATTTTTAAATTATAATTGATTTATTAATTTGTATTTCGTTTTAAAAATCAATAAATTCCTTTATTTACATTAGTATGTTTTATATCTTATAATATTTGTTTGGTTTTCTTTTATTTTTTTAGAAGGGGATGGTGATAAAGACCGAATCTACATTTTAACTTGTAAAGAAATAATTATTGTTATTTACTGCTTATTATAAAAATACTCAACTGTGAATACTGTTGTTTATTACAGTTTTGATAGTTAAGTTTTATAAATAACATATTAGTCATTATTAACTGCCTACAGATAACTAAATAAATATTTCTACATTTATTTTAATATGATAATACACAATATTTCTGAATGTCACATAGTAAATAGCATAAAAATACCAGAATGATACTAAAAAATGAAAATAAATGTAGCTGAGTTTGCAAACATCAAAATTATCAATTTCTAGTATAACAAAATGTTTGTTTATCATTTTCAAATCTTGATGTTAAGGGGAATGAATAACCCCTCCACCTCACTCTGCTTCAAAAAAGAGGAGGGGGCGGGTATGAAGAAATAAAAAGTTTTTACTTTCATTCTATGTTTATTTTTAAAATCTCCCTCATTTCATATTGAAATTCATGTAGTTCCAAAGAATTTCCATCACAATACATGTATTTGGAATGCATCCCAATTGGTGAAAGTTCACTGTTTTGATTTTTGTTTAATAATTTTGATTTATGCGAATTAGTGAATATGTTAAAGAGGCATGATGATTTTTTGTTTCTTTTTTAAGAAATGGAAAGCATAATTTAAACTACGTATTTAGTATTTCTAAATAGTTTTCTCAAAGTATAGTCATAATTTAATTAATATGAAACTATTAAATGATAAAAGAATATATTTAAAAAGTATATTGAACTCTTTAATTTATATTTTCTACTTTTCAGCATTTAAAATATTTCGTCATAGCACTTTTACAGCCAGTTGGCATACTTTGGTGCATAATTAACTCCATTGTTTCTGTTATTCGCAAACAGTTGTAAAATAAAGAATTTGTGTTGGTTTATCTCCTGCTGTCGGCTAAAGGGAAAATGCTGTAAAATTAATTTATAATTAAGTTCTAAAAATATTGAAATGTTGTATTTTCTTCACACAGTAGTGTATAAAATTTTTATACTCTAGCTTTAAAACTGTAGCATATCAAGAAGTTAGTGAAAAATTGATTATAAAATTTTATTTTTACATACAAAATACCCAAAGTAGAGTTCTGCATCTGATCAGGTAACCTGATTTTTTTTGCACACGACTCAATCCCCCTAACCAACCCACAAATCAAGTTAGAACTGTTTTTTTTTTTTTTTTTTTTGGGGGGGGGGGGTTGCAAGTCAGGTTGAGTTCTGATTTTTACACATCAATTTTTTTGTTTTCAAAAGAAAGTTCTGAAAATTTTTTCGGATTAAAAGCCATATATGAATATTAATGAGTATAAGGGTTCATTTTTTTAAAAAATTAGAATGGAATTTAGATGTTATTGTAGACTACTTTTCCATAATTACAATTAACATATGGATTACTTTTCTTTCACTTGTGGGTGTGGATTAAAATGTGTTAGGTTAGAGTCAAACTTCTTTTGGTCAGATTGAAATAGAATTATCAAGTGTACTAACACCTGTGCAGAAGTCTAATGTATATTTCTATACAGTCGAACCTCGTTAACACGAAATTAAAAGAACTGTGTATTTTTTCTGTGTTATCTGAGATTTGTATTAAATGTAAAAACAGTAGTGCCATCTATGATAGACATAAAAATGAAATAAATTAACCTACAAATATCTCCCTTCTCTTAAAATCATAAATTCGTAAGAAATAAAAATTTAATATAGAAATGAAACAAATTGGTCATCATTTTAGGCAATAATAAATTTATTTACAGAAAAATACTGAAAGTAAGCACCCTTTTAGCAGACAGAAAATTCTGAGGATTTTAAGGGAGGCTTATAATTGGAACTTTTGTGAAAAGGATGGGAAAATTGGAAGGGTGGGGGGTTATATTTGGAATTTATGAAATTTCACAGGAGGATTTATACAATTTGCAAAATAAAATAAACATTTTTTGGTTTTAAAATTTCCTTCGATAGAAGCTAAATAGTTTTGGCTTCTATCGGGCTATTCTATTCCATACTTTGGGCTTATAATTAGAATTTTTTTGAAAAGGATGGGAAAATTGGAAGGGTGGGGGGTTATATCTGGAATTTATGAAATTTCACAGGATTTATACAATTTGCAAAATAAAATAAACATTTTTTGGTTTTAAAATTTCCTTTGATAGAAGCTAAATAGTTTCCATTAATAAAAATAATAAATTAATGAAACAAATTTACATAAAATAATTAATTTAGCTACGAAAGGAATATGAACAAAAATTATTTTCAAATTTCTCGCTTGCATTTTAATATTTTTAAATGGTTGTTTTGCATAGGACAGCTGAAGATGTTCTACAACTGGGCCAGATTTTACTTTTTCGATTTTGTTTATAGTTTTTTTTTTTTTTTTTTTTTAGATTGGGATATTTTCAATTTCAGAACCAGTTCTGAAAGTGGAAGTAATTTTTCAAAAAATCTGAAACTAAAATTGAAAAAGTAAAAACTAGCCCGGTTGTAGGTTGGCCTCAGCTATCCTCTGCAGAAAAAAATCCAAAATATTAATAAAAAATACAAAAAAATCAAAAATATTAAAATCCAAGCAAGATATTTGGAAATAACAGCCCTATATAATTAACATTAGCATTCGCATTTCTCCATGTGACTAGTCTAAACACTTAAGAACTTACACTAGTCACGCAAAGGAATTAGCAAGGTAATGTTAAACTTATGGGAACGTTCTTTTCAAATTTCTCATTTTCATGTTAATATTTTAAATTATTTTTCTTAGGATAACTGAGGTTGAGCTTTAACATTTCTATTTTGTATGTTCCAGATTTTGGTTTCTTTTTTTTTTAATGAGAGTACTTTTACTTTCAAAACTGGCACCTAAAGTGAAAGCAACTTTATAAAAAAAATCTGCAACAAAAGTCGAAAAAGTATACTAACCAGCTTAGAATTCAACCTCAGCTATTCTAAACAAAAAAATATTGAAAGTATTAACCCCTTGGGGACGAGCGACCGGTATTCGTGCCACGTATGTTGCTCAAAATCGGGGATTATTCACACCAGTAAATTTTTATTGTAAATTTTGCCTTATTTAATCCGAGCATTTTTCCAATTTAATTGGGCAAAAATATCTGTTTTAAAAAACCAGTGATTAAAGATTAAAAAATCTGTAAAAGACGCTCGTCTCCAAGGGGTTAAAATGCAACTGAGAAATTTTAAAAAGAACACTCCCATAGGGTTAAGATTAGCGATCCACTTTCTTTGTATTAGTCATGACAAAACGCTTGTGCACTAATATTAAACATATGGGAGCATTCTTTTAAGAATTCTTGCTTGAATTTTAATATTTTAAAATGTTTTTTCATCTACCTGTTTTTATATACCTGAGGTCGATATATAACATTGTGCATTTTTACTTTTTCAATTTTGGTTACATTTTTTTACATGAGGATACTTTCAATTTCTGAAGTAGTTCCAGTTTTCCAAAAATGGAAGTGTCTGAATATAAAAAAAAAAACTTTAATCAATATTCTGTGTTCTGCGTCGGGTTAGAATGTGGGATGATGAAATATCTTTTGCAAGGCTCGGATTAAATGCATTAGGTTATTTTCATACCGAACAGAAATTGACACCTTAATTGGGTGAGATTGGCACTAATTTTTTGTTGTTGTTGTGGGTCAGAATGAATTCTATATTTTCACTGCAAGTTTAGTTAAGTTTAATTCTTTTATGTTGGCTTTTGACACTTGTAGATCAACTAATTTTGTCTGGTTTGGGTTGACTGGATATAAAATGTTTGGGTTCAGGTCGAACTTACTTTTTTCTGTATGCATAAGAAGAAAGTATTGGAATCGTGAAAACTGCTTCATTGGTCACAATTTTTTACTTCTGTTTTTTCATGGAATTTCCCAAAACATGTAAGTTTTGGATGTCTTGGACATGATTTGACTATTAAAAATGTCCAAGTCATAGGTTTTCATTCTCGTGAAATTAATTTTTTTTTTTTAAATCTCTTGTAAGTGTTCATCAATATGTGTTTAACCCTTTCAAGGGCAATGGTCACACGATGCGACCACTTAATTTTAATTCGAAACTGGCGATCGGCACTAAGTATATTTTAATAAAATTTTTCGTTTATAATGAATGTTAGATGTTTTTATTTTTTAAGAAATTCATTTGTAAATTCTGGTGTTAATCTATTATTTCAACATTTTACGAACAAAATTACTCTGCGCCTGAAAGGGTTAAGTTTTCAGATAAAATTTATTATTATTTTAAATAGTTATTTAAGATAAAAATAATTTCATATCAACAAATAGTAAAATAATCATTAGAATAACTTATCTTTCTAATTATTAATGCCACAAAAACAAAATTTTAATGATTTTGATGTAGAAAATTGAAGAAATATAATCCTACAAGATTTATGATTATCAAATTGATGAAGCAATAGGAATTTATTAAAAAGTTTTTACATCTAAATCTCCAAAAATTACTTGGAGGAAATGAAGGGAAAGTTTAAAATATTAAGTAATAAAAGTTCTAAGAAAAAATGCATTTTGCATTGAGGCCCTTAATCTGCAGGCTTACAAGTTCGAAATATAATCATTCTTTATAGTGCTAGTTTACTTAAAAAATTATCTTCATTTGAATGAAGACTTGATAAATATTATGCATGAATATAGCTTTGTGGAACAATCTCGAAAAAACAAACACAGCCAAAATAAATATTTTAGAGAAAATGATTCTGTTTTGCATTTATTATTTGATTTATATCAGTGGCTTATATCAGATCAATTTATAACAATATTTACAAATGTGACATAGGTTTAACATTTTGGAATATGCACATAGATTCTTGAATTGCAAAAATGTGTTAATATTTATTAAATTAATTAAATCATTTTTTAATTATTAAATTAATTTATGAATAGCATTAAATAAACATACAAAAAAGCAAAATGATTTCTATAAATATAATAAAATACATAATTTGGAACTTTCATTTTTTTTATTAAAAAATATATAAATGTATGTCACATATCCACTCGGCAACACTTCTGCAGCCTTTGTGCCTGGACTTTGATTAATGTACTGTATGGCTGGGATAAGAAAGACCCTAGAACCGGTCTCGCCTCGGTCCTGTTGCCAAGGTAACTGGTCAGTTGACTTTATTTTAGGGAAGTCACACATTTTCTTTTCTTCCATTCGACCGATCATTCTGAGAATTAGCGGTCTTATTTTGTCCTATGGATGAAGTCCCCTCCCTACAAGTTTTAGAACCTTCAAAAGCAGGAAACCTACTCAGGGTTTTTCTTATCTTGGTAACACAGTAGTCCCATTCTATCTCAGGAAAATTTCAAGAATCTGAAAAGAAGATATTTTAAATACTTAAATGTCAACAGAAATTTATTAACAAATGTATATACAATAAAATATCAGTGGTAGTTTTTTAAAACATGACCTGATTTTCACAAAGGTAAACAAAGCAGCTGCCCAGGGCCCCAAAAGCAAAAAATGAAGTATTTTCCTTAAACAGACTACAAAGAGTGGTTAGAATCAAATTACAGGGGACCCTAACTGGATATTCGCCCAAGGGGCCTGCTCTCTAAAAACAAGCAATTTTAATAACAATTCATTCACATTAAGCTTTAAAATGAAAGCATAAAATGACATTAGTAGTCTACACTGTGAAACGAACAAAAAAATCAGAAAATTATTTGCAAGAAATTGAAAAATTCAATTTATGACATTATCCTGCAAAATATTTATTAAGGGAAAACATATAAACTGCCAATAGCACTAAGACAGGCAGTAAAATTAATTACAAAAACATGAAACGCTATAGTAATTCATGTTAGGCCTAAATATATGCATCCAACATGACGATAATTTAAAAAATACAAATTTTAAATTAAAAAAATAATAACTCTACAGTAAAGTAAAAAAATCATTACATACTGAAGGGAGATTAATAAAATTATTTTTTCCTAACCTTTCTTAATTTAAAGTACTGGTTTATCAGCAAAATGACGATGGATGACCCGCAATGGAGAATCGTAGAAATGATTTCAAGGATGAGTCGTTCGTATGATTCGAGTTGATTCAAAGGTTCACTACCGGAACCATACTATAGCTCCGGCTGCCGGAGTTCTAACCACTCCGTTATAATTATAATAACAACTTTATGAAGATCATAAATTTGATTATGAAAATTATTGAAAACCTCAGAACAGCTACACCCTTTCCCAAAAGCTGGACCTAGAATGTCTCTAAGTGGAAGAAGACCAGCAAAGTCAAGAATTTTAACTCATAAACCAATAAAAAGAGCAATTGAAATTGAACATGAAGAGAGAAAAAGGCTAAAAGAGAGTAAAATCCAGAAAAGCAAACATCCAAGAGTCCAGAAAGTGAAAATATTGTTACTAGTAGTATGGACGAGTCTGACATTGATATCTCTTCTAGCTGCAGTGATGAAAGATACAAAAGAATTTGAAAAGGAGAGTATACCAATCAATTTAACGTTGCGACTTTGCTGTAGTGAAATTTAGAACAAAGAAAGATTCGTGTTATTTTGTTGGGCGAGTGACACCTGAATTAGACATTTATGAGCATGAAGTCACCTTCTTACGATGATGTGAACAATCATATACTTTTATTTATACACAAAATGTAGACTCATCTGTTGTGTATTTAACCGTAGGGTTTAATCTAGAGCTAGCCAAATAGCCAAAAAGCTAACTGGAAGCGCTTTTTGCCCCCAAAGCATTTAGTGAATTAGCCAAATCGTGACAGCCAAAGAAATATGCTATATCATCCCCATTTTGTTGTTCCACATTTCGTAAACCTACTGTCGTTGCACAAAAACGAAAAAAAAAAATCTCATACTGCATACACGCTGTGGCAACACTTCAAAATTTGTCTCGTGCTCTCTATGCAAACATCTTCAAACAGTGTGACGTCATTTACAACAGATACAACTCCAGCATATGGCGAAAACGAAAATCGCAGATTGTATAAGCATGGGATATGATGTGCACTAGCTTTGAATAATCAATGTGCCAGATGCATGTTGTATAAACTTTTCAGACTTGAACTAATGCAGGTTCTGGCTACAACATGTAAAGAAATGAAACTAGCTTATTGTAATTTTTTTTTCATAAAAATGGCATTACTGGCAAATTTCCCAATGTGACTTCTTTGTATGAATTTGTAGCATCACTTTTGTTGTCTACAACAAACTGTGAAGGGGGATCCAGTCTCATGAATATAACAAAAACTGACTTGAGAAACAAACTGACAATCAAGAATTTAAGTAAATTAATAATGATTAATTTGGAAGGGGAATTTTGAAAAGAATTTCCATTAAAAAAAAACATTTGCTGTGTGGTATACAACCAAATCTCGAAGGGTCAATCTTGATATATTTGTTTGTATATTGCTTAACTAAAAATAATACTCATGTATAGAGAAATTTTGTATAAATAAAACTTTTTTTTTCCTTGGCTAAAGCTATTTATATTTGGCTAGAAGTTATTGGCTGCAATTAGCCAAAAATCCCTTTTTTCTAGATTAAACCCTAAACAGATATGACTAAACTGCATGCCCTATCAGGGTGTCTACAGAAATTGCAAAAAGAAGTTCCCTGATTTTTCCATGATTTCCCTGACTATCTTTATCAGACTTCCTTGATTTCCATTATTAACAGTACACATATGATATTTTTTCATGTATGCCGATTCCTCGTATAACGCATTTATCCAGCTTGCTAATATCTCATCTGGGAGGAAAAACAAGAGAAAAACATAAAAATCGCCTAATGTTTATTAAGTATTCGTTGACAGTTTTATAAATCTAAACTCAAGATTTAATCCAACATCATATAGTGTCCAATGGATATATGGTGACCAGAAAATTTCCTAATTTTCTGAATATAATATTCAATTCTAAAACTTATCTACATCTGATGGGATAGCTAACTCGATTAAACTGGCCACCTGATCAGGTTATGCTAATGTATCATTTAAAATTTTTAAAAATGGGTAAATTGCCTTCAATATAAGCGCTATCTACAGAAAATGAAGACATCTGATCACATTAATTTGCATTAAATATCAAAAACTCATACTATGTGCATCTTTTAAAAATTATTGGGAAAGACTAATCGGCATGTGAAAAAATATGATATATAAAATAGACGAATCAGTCTCGTTGGCAAGGTGAAAATGTAAATATTTTCTCATATAGACAAATTTCCCTGATTTTCAAGTATTTTTACAAAGTTCCCTGACTTCCAGATTGATAAACCTCCCTGATTTTTCCATGATTCCCTGATTTCCAGATTCTGTAGACACCCTCCTGCCTTTGTCATCTGATGGCACTGAAAGAGTAGTTATGAAAATGCAATTTATTTTTGATTTTTCTCAATTTATTCGATTAAGATAAACTAATGTTATCACATATTGTAAATTTTAATGTGTGTACAAATAGAATAAAATATGCTTAACATAAGTAAAAGGTAGAACTATTTACTTGATACAGTACCGGACCTCAAATCCGGACTGGTCGGGACCGCGGTCGTTCCGGATTTCGGAATTTTCCGGATTTTTGGTCCTCAACCAAGACAATAAATAAACAGATAAAGTACATGCCCTTGGCAAAATTTTACATGCCACGAAGCAATCTATATCGCGAATTGCCATGTTAGGTTTAGTGTAAATAAAGCCAAAAATACAAATTACAAAAAAGTAATTCAAAATAAAAATAAGTTAAAAAAAATAATACTATTACTGCATATTCTTAGAAATATTAAAGCATTTTTTAGAAAATGAAAATGCGTTGTTGCTCGCGAGTTAGGCCTAGGAATCTATATCGCGGATTGCCATATGAGGTATAAGTAAACAAACATAAACATAAATTAAAAAAAAAAAAAGTTAAAATAAGGATAAGAATTTTTTTAATCCTGCACATCACATTATCAGAGTTGTATAATATAGACGCACGTGCACATGCCGTGCGCGGAAAATTTTCCGCAAAGTTCGGAACTTTGCGGAAAATTTCTTAGGAAAACAAAAAAAAAAGTAAATTTTGTTCTTTAATACCGAAAAATTAAAAATGTTCCCCAATTTTATGTACGATTTATTTAGTGTTTGACAGGGGTGATTCTGTTCGAATTTTCCGAAAATTTAAGGCATTCGGCACCGAAAATTAAAACAAATCGGCCGTCAGTCCAAAAATTCAAATATAAAAAATATCACTGAAATATATTGCGGATTTCAACAAATGGTCGCCGAAAATAAACCAATTCCGTCAATCGTTCGCAGAAAACTTACCCACTTTTGTCAAAACATCTCGGAAAAAACGCAAATTTCATTAAAGGACCGCGGAAAAAAACGCGAATTTCTTTAAAGAATCGTGGGAAAAAAATATTCTTTTATCAAAGAATCGCAGAAAAAATGCAAATTACGTCAAAGAAGCGCAGGATAAAAAACGAATTTCGTAAAAGCATAGCGGAAAAAGCGCGAATTTTGTCAAAGGTTCTGAAAAAAAACCCGCAAATTTCGTAAAAGAATCGCGGAAAAAACTAATTTCGTTAAAGGATCGCGGAAACAGCGCGCGTTTCGTCAAAGAATCGCGAAGAAACACGAATTTCCTCAAAAGGCCACAGAAAAAACGCGAATATCGTCAAAGGATGGCGAAAAAAACAAATTTCATCCAAAAATCCGTAAAAAAAAGCAAATTTCGCAAAAGCATAGCGGAAAAAGCACGAATTTTGTCAAAAGATCGCGAAAAAATGCAAATTTCGTCAAAGAACCGCGGAGAAAAATTAATTCCGTTAAAGGATCGCGAAAAAACGCGAATTTCGTCAAAAGATCACGAAAAAACGTGAATTTCGTCAAAAGATCGCGAAAAAAGCGTGAATTTCGTCAAAAGATCACGAAAAATCCAAATTTCGTCAAAGGATATGATAAAAAATGCGGAAATTTCGTCAAAGAATCGCGAAAAAAACCGCAAATGTCGCAGAAAATCGGAAATTTCGCTAAATGATCGTGTAAAAAATGAGAATTTCGTCGAAGTACCGCAATAAAAAATGATCTGTCTCTTTAATGATGATACCTATGAATGGACCTCTCCTTACAAAATGTGATTCAATTGTTTCAGAAGCAATGTCCATTATTGCATTTTGTGAGAAGAGGTCAAAATATTAAGGATTGGGCTGTTTCTAAATGCATTGACAAAATAACTGATAAGAATTCACCCCTTCTTATCATGGATTTTTAGCTTTATAATTTTTTAGCCAACATAATTATTCTGTAATTAATATTAATGCATTTTAAATTTAATTAAATTATTTATTATATTTAATTATAATATTTTCGTAATTATTTTGAAACTACTGTTTAAAATTCATACCGTCAAAGTAGCATAACACGTTATTTTATTAAACATTAAATTAATTTGCAGAAAATTTTTGACCCAATATTTATGTGCGCAGAAAGTTTTTGGTTTTATACAAGTCTGCACATTATTAGGAACATAAAAACATTTTTTAGAAAATGAAAATACGTCGTTGTTTGCGAGAACCGAATTAGGCTAATTGACGAATTTCTTTCAAATTTTCAGCAAGTTACAATAATAGTGAATTAGCTTGTGTAACAAATTTTTATTAAATTATGATAAGTTATTAGAAAGCTAGGGTACCTCTAAAAAAAAGGCCACTAGATGAAAAAAAAGTAAAGAAAAACGACATATCTATCCGCAGTTTGTTTTGCTTATTCAACATGTTTATTTAACTGCGTGAAGTGGAAAGTTAACCTTATCAGAATCATTAGATTTCGATGGACAGCTTGTTTTGTTATGGAGAAAGGAACTTTGCATAGATTTTTTTTTTCCTCTTTGAGTTAAAGAAAAGAATTTTTTGGTACGGTGCTTACAAACAGAATTTTTTCGAAAAATGAAATTTGTTGAACATATTAAAAGTGAGGGTAGGGCGTTGTAAAATATTTTTACGTATAAATATTATAAATATATTCTACGAACCTTTTTAAAAATAATTCTTTCTTGTGGTTATTTATTTATTCTTTTTACATTTTCTATATAAATGAAGAAAAGGGTTTCTTTTTAAAATAAATTTAAAATGTGTGCACACACTAACTACGATAATTCTTTTTGAAAATTTGGATTAAAACTAATGAATGAAAAACATTGCAATAAAATAAAATTGCTGAGTCTAGTTTGGCTCGCACTGTGTTACGCGCGCACGTAGCGCCATCTATGGACGTTTTTACGAAATATTTATTCGAGATCATCGCGGAATTTCAGTTTTCTTTTTTCCATTCCGGATTTTGGGTCGTCCGGATTTTAGGATTCCGGATTTGAGGTCCGGTACTGTAGTATAAACAATTTTCTTTATTATTATTTTTATTATAGCAATAATACTCTAAATCTATTCTAAATATTAATAATGGTAGAATACATTATCTTAAAATGATTTCAGAGTGTTCAATTATCATATTAAAAATTTTATACTTAATGTTTACATAATTAATAAAAATATATTTACTACTTCTCATTTTAAAATTATACATTATTGCCTGGGACAAGCCTCCCATACAATGGGTGACCCACTCGTCTATGTTTTAAAAAATAATAATTTTAGAAAAGAAAAAATACATTACAGTACACTCCCTCAAATCCGCAACCCTAAAATCGACACATCATCACAGATGTAAACAATGAAACTTTCAGTTTAGATGTAGGGTCAAAATTATGGACTTTTTTTATTTTTCTATCATTCTGCAAGTATTTTAAATGTAATTCTTTGACTGAAATCATGTCTTTGTCATGAAAGAAGTATAAATATATTTCTGAAAAAATTCAAGATATTGTTAACATCTTTGGTAATCAACCTTTCTACCAAATATATTTATGTATTAATTAAGTTTTTTTTTGTTATATAGTCTAAGCCTGAAATAAAACTTCCTTATTTTACAATTTTGATGTGAATTAGTAGGATACCATTATGAGGCAAGTTGCATTGAAAAATTCAAGAAAATGTATCTTTATGATGCATATTTAATCATACATTTTTAATTATTTACTTGACATTTATTTATAATTTAATCATTTTTAAAATCATCTTAATTTTTATTATTTTAGTTTATTACTTTACTTAATTATGTTAATATTCTGCTATTATTATAAGCATTCATTATAAGTTAGGTTGCATTATTATATTCAAATTATGTTTAAAAAATGTAAACAAATCAATGACCAGAAATCCACAAAATTCTAAAATCTGCACAACCTCTGGTCCCAAGCAGTGCGGATTTGAGGGAGTCTACTGTATTTACATTATCACAAATATATATTTGTTGACATAAAATTTTCTTCAATATGTACTACCATATGTTTTTTGTTAATTGTCAAAATAAAATTTATAAATATGTTCTTCTGAAAACATGATCAACACTCCCCAGGTTCCCCTGCACCAAAACAGTTAAATGCAATTTTCAACATGGATTTTTTGTTGTACCTGTAAAATGAGGAAAATTGTCCAGACGTTTTTACGTATTTTAAGTTTTTAAAAGAATTATTTGCACTGAGTTATGAAAGCTTTGCAGTTAAATGCATAATAATTGTAATATTATTAGTGTAATTGTAATAGAGAATAAGTATTGTATCAATCTAAAAAGTTTTTATTAACATGTTGAATGCTATGTCAGCCACCGGTGACTGACACTGATCTTTCCGTTTAGGCCGCATCAGTCACCAGTGACTGACACTTATAGATTCTGTAATGGGAGTCTTATTTCATGGCCTAAAAGGAAAGACAGACAAAATAGACTTGGCATTCAACGTGTTAACACAGAATTGAAAAACATTTTAAACAATACAGTAGCGTAGCAATTTAGAAATTATGGGAGGGGGAGGGGGGGGGGCAGGGGCTCAAACAGTTTCTAACACAGTATGCTTAAAATAACTGAGAAAATCAATTAATAATTAATTTTATTCATAATTAAAAATATGTATGCAGGTCAATCCATTTCAAGTGGTCCAGCACTGGTTGTTCGATCATTTTTAAAAAATCTGAAATTTTTTGTGGGTTGGGTTGGGTTGATTTTTGACGGCCAATTATCTACACGAGGGATATGGTCCCGGGGGGAGTGCCCTCCGTGGGGGTCTTTCAAAGGGAACCTAATCCGTATTAACGCATGGAAGATCAACGGCTCGAAGAAAACCACGAAAACTCCGAACGATTAGGCCGACGGGCGCGATTCGGATCGAACCCAGCACCTCCCGTCTACCAGCTTCGAGAGCAGAACCTCTCGACCACTGGTGGGGCCTGAAATTTTTTGTACAACAACCCTAGCATGATGGAAGTTCAAAATGACTATTATTTTAATTTTATTAATTTTCGTTTGTGCATGGCGGTCATCTTTGTTTCATCATCTGCAGCAATTTTCTCACATGAAGGGTTTATGGAATTGTAAATAATTCATCGTATATTTCTCCACAGAATACATTGGGCTAAAAATTTGGTAATAGAGTAGTTTCCGAAACTAACTGCTTATTGGTGAAATTTAAGCATAAAGTTTCAGTTTTTTTCCAAAATTTGTCCGTTTACAAGAGGAAAATTTTCTAGCAAGGAAAACTGTCAACATGACATATTTTTTTTTTTACAATTAGGCCGAAAGTACTTGTACTCACACGCCAAGTTCCAGATCTGGGACTTGTTTTCTCTTCTCTAAAAAAAATCCCACATTTTTCAAAAATGTCAAAAATTGCACTTTTGAGGCTTTGATATCTCTGGGGCACGAGATAAAAATCTGAAGTTCTGGTTTCTGAGAGTATTGTATGGCAGTGTTATGCACAAGAAATTTCAGGATGGAGATTTGACTACAAGCTGAGATATGGCAAGGGCAACATGTCAAAATAATACTGCCATACTATTGTTTTCTTGTAGTCACAGGTAAGTATTTATCTCAGAGTGTCATTTAGTTTGTTTTTTTTTATTATCTTTAAATAAATGTAACAGAAAATAAAGCCTTTTGCAAAGCTTAGCAATTAATTTAAAATATAATTATGCCTTAGGCCTACATTTTGTATGGTTACAGTAATTTTTGTTGTAATTTTTGTAACTAAAAGAAACCTCAGTATTTTTACAAAAAGAAAAAAAATACTTTTATACAAGACCTGAGACATAAACAGAATAAGGAAAGAGAAAAGCTGTTAATGTTGACATACTTGTTGAAACATGATCAAACGTGTCAAAACACATTTCTGCTTGTTGGTTTAAAAACCACAATTTTAATGCTGCTTGCCAGTCCCTGAAACTTGTTCCTACCATAAGTATGTTCCTGTAAATGAAACATTATACGATGTTACCATGTATCTACCTCGAGTAATTTTCAGAAAGTAAAGATATCCAAAGCCCTTTCAAATGTTATACTGCAGAAAAATGACATTTTTGCATAAGTAAGCTAGGAATTATTAATGAAGTGAGACTTGTACATAGTGATTTCAAAGTTTATTTCTATGAGCCAGCAGGGCCAAGATCTTCAATCAAGTTATCAAGAGATGACAAGACTTGGTTCCTACAAATAAAATTTTGAGAAAGATCAAAATTGTCGTTTTTAAACCAATAAGCAAGAATGTGTTTTGACACATTTGATCATGTCTCAACAAGTATAACAACATTAACAGCTTTTTTCTTTCCCTATTCTGTTTTTGTCTCAGGTCTTGTATAAAAACATTTTTTTTTATTTATGTAAAAGTGCTGAGGTTTCTTTTAGTTACTAAAATTACTTACAACAAAAATTACTGAAACCATACAAAGTGTATGGCCTTAGGCATAATTATTTTTTTAATTAATTGCTAAGCTTTGCAAAAGGCTTTAATTTCTGTTACTATTATTTAAAGATAATCAAAAAAAAATTTAAATGATACTCTGAGATAAATACTTAGCTGTGACTGCAACAAACAATAGTTTGGCAGTATTATTTTGACATTTTTCCCTTGCCATATCTCAGCTTAGAGTCAAATCTCCATCCTGAAATTTTTTGTGCATAACACTACCATACAATACTCTCAAAAACCAGAACTTCAGATTTTTATCTCGTGCCCCACCAGAGATATCAAAGCTTCAAAAGTGCGATTTTTGACATTTTCGAAAAATTTGGGATTTTTTTTAGTGAAGAGAAAGCAAGTTCCAGATCTTGAACTTGGCGTGTGAGTACAAGTACTTTTGGCCTATTTGTAAAAAAATTATGTCATGTTCACAGTTTTCCTTGCTAGAAAAATGTCCTTTTGTAAACGGACATAATTTGGATAAAAACTGAAACTTTATGCTTAAATTTCACAAATAAGGATTTATTTTTGAAAACTACTCTATTACCAAATTTTTAGCCCAATGTATTCTGTACAAATTACTGTAATCCACACTTGAATTGGAAAAATAAACAATGAATTATTTACAATTCCGTAAACCCTTCATGTGAGAAAATTGCTGCAGACGACGAAACAAAGATGGTCGCCATGCACAAACAAAAATTAATAAAATTAAAATAATAGTCATTTTGAACTTCCATCATGTTAGGGTTGTTGTACAAAAAATTTCAGATTTTTTAAAAATGGTCAAGCAACGAATAAGTGATTTTCTGGAACACTTGAAATGGATTGACTCATGCACATAATTTCAAAGTAAACATTAAGGAATAAATTAAATTTTACAGTTATGTGAAATATGACAGCACAGTACAAAAGAATACTTTATGGTACTCATATACTCGTCTATGTTTTAAAAAATAATAATTTTAGAAAAGAAAAAATACATTACAGTACACTCCCTCAAATCCGCAACCTTAAAATCAACACATCATCACAGAGATGTAAACAATGAAACTTTCAGTTCAGATGTAGGGTAAAAATTACAGACTTTTTTATTTTTCTATCATTCTGCAAGTATTTTAAATGTAATTCTTTGATTGAAATCATGCCTTTGTCATGAAAGAAGTACAAATTTATTTCTGAAAAAATTCAAGATATTGCTAAGATCTTTGGTAATCAACCTTTTTACCAAATATATTTATGTATTAATCAATTTTTTTTTTTTTTTTTTTGTTATAAAGTCTGACTAAACCTGAAATAAAACTTCCTTATTTTACAATTTTGATGTGAATTAGTAGGGTACCATTATGAGGCAAATTGCATTGAAAAAATCAATAAAATGTATATTTATGGTGCATATTTAATTATACATTTTTAATTATTTACTTGACATTTATTTATAATAATTTAATCATTTTTAAAATCATCTTAATTTTTATTATTTTAGTTAATTATGTTACTCAATTATGTTAATATTTTGTCATTAGGGTAAGCATTCATTATAATTTAGGTTGCATAATTACATTCAAATTATGTCTAAAAAATATAAACAAATCAATGACCAGAAATCCACAAAATTCTAAAGTCTGCATAGCCTCTGGTCCCAAGCAGTGCAGATTTGAGGGAGTCTACTGTATTTACATTATCACAAATATATATATTTGTCAACAATGAAATTTTCTTCAATATGTACTACCATATGCTTTTTTTTAACTGTCAAAATAAAATTTATAAAAATGTTCTTCTGAAAACATGGTCAACACTCCCCAGGTTCCCCTACACCAAAACAGTTAAATGCAATTTTCAACATGGATTTTTTGTTGTATACCTGTAAAATGAGGAAAATTGTCAAGACTTTTTTACTTATTTGAAGTTTTTAAAGAATTATTTCCACTGAGTTATGAAAGCTTTGCAGTTAAATGCACAATAATTGTAATAATATTAGTGTAATTGTAATAGAGAATAAGTACTGTATCAATCTAAAAAGTTTTTATTAACACAGAATTGAAAAACATTTTAAACAATACAGTAGCATAGCAATTTAGAAATTATGGGGGGGGGGGGGGCTCAAACAGTTTCTAACACAGTATGCTTAAAATAACTGAGAAAATCAATTAATGATAAAGTATATCATTAATAAGTAATTATGTAGATTAATTAATACAGTATGGAACCATTTATCCGGAAACCAGTTATCCGGAATGATATTTCTGATAGACTGATTTTAGAATATTTGCAGAAAAAGGTATCATACACTGCCAGTTTGACATAGGCTTTGCTTGAAACAATTGTACAATTCGATGACAACAAACTAGTATTTGAAGTGAAAACATATTTAGTTGTATTTTAGATGTTTTAATTTTTATGCAGAGGAAACAGAAGAATTTTTGTTCCTAAGATTACCTTCTTTTAAACTCTGGTTAACTTTTGATCTTTCTTGCATTGATTTTTAATCCAAGTAATCTAATAATTTAAAATCAGAAATAATGTCACAACCACACATATTGCACAAAACTTATCAAATGGATGCTGCTTTAATGCACAACCAGTTAACCAGAAAAACCAGTTATCTGGAATACATCTGACCCCAAGCATTCCGGATAAATGGTTCTGTACTGTAATTAATTTTATTCATAAATAAAAATATGTATGCACATAACTTCAAAGTAAACATTAAGGAATAAATTTAACAATTAGGTGAATTATGCAATTAAATAAATTTTACAGTTATGTGAAATATGACAGCACAGTACAAAAGAAATGCTTCTTTAATAGTACTTAAAAAAGAGAAAAAATGCACTTAAAAATTTTGGTACCATAGCACAAGGTAAGTGTGCTTTGCTGATATTGCGTTCAAAATGATTTTGGCATCTATTTATATTTCTCGATGGATGTTCATCAATGGAAGTCCAGAAAGCCAAGAATTAAACATAGATTGGCTTTCTGGACTCCAACAATGGCTTTCTGGCTTTCAATCTATGTTTCTTGATGTTGGGGCATTAGTGCACCCACGGGGGGAGGCAAGGGGGCTGAAGCCCCTCCCAGACCAGATTAGATGTTTAATTATTTTTAAATTATGAAAAAATGTTACTATTATTTTAATAGGTCCTTAAAAAATCCGAGTTTTTGAAAAGACATTAATTTTGTCACAAAATTTCATCTCTTTTATAAATTTTATTATGAAATTTGAAATATTAGCATGTTTAAAATTTACTTTATTAAAAATTTATGACACCATGCAACCTCTTGCTCTCTTTAAACTTCATACTACAGTAGAAGATCCTTATAATGCAATTCTATATAACGCAATTCTCCATATAACGCACAACTTCTCTGATGTAAACAATGATTTTTGCAGTTAAAAAGCACCTTCACTTTCACATTGTAAAATATTGCTACTCTCTAGAGGACTAAATTTGATACATTAGTTCAACTTTATCTTCTAATTTAAGACCTTTTTACTGAAAAAATGCTATTATTACAATAAACATTTTTGAAAATGTCTAATATAAGGAATGGTTGTATCAGTTATATTTGGATCATGTTTATAAAATAAATTTAACAATGTCTGACCTATATTATTCGAAAATTTATAATTTGGATAACTCTTGGTAACAAGAAATGCAGTATAAAGATATTCTAATGTATTTTGATGTGTTTCAGACATATTTGGCCATGTTTACAAGGTGAATTTAATGATGTGATCCATATAACGCAAAATTCTATATAACGCACAACCTTGCGTTTTTAGGTTTGCGTTATAAAGATCTTCTACTGTATTATGATAATTTAATAATAAAACTTTAAATCGTTTGATTGCAAACACACTTTAAAATTATCCAAATACAGAAACACACCAAAAAATCACAAAAACTAAGATATATTTTAGTACAGAATTTCATTATTTAATATGTTAAAAACATTCAGAATTAGCCCCACCAAAACTTTCCAGAGCTTCCTCTCGCTTCTCTGGCTGGTTACGACTCTACTCAAGTCAGCAGAAAAAGTGTAAGTCAGGACCTGATTCAGCACATTCCATCAAATCAAATGAAATAAAGACGGAGCTCAACAGCAGGCTGGGTCAGACCTGGGAACACATAGGCCTCTAAAATATGCTAGCTCCCTCCAAAGCAAAATCCTGGATGTGCCACTGTGTTGGGGTAAACAACCGTATTACAACTTGTTAAGTACTCTATTGCTGTGCTTGGTATTTCTTCTTTTTTTGATGAAAACCATTTTTCAACCACATTTCGATTTCTGCTAGTAAGATATTCGGAAGAAGTTTTATATATATATATATAAAAGACTTAATTTCCAATGAGGGGGGGAGGAGATTAAGCTCTCAGAGCCCTTTCCTCTTTCCTACACCACTGAAACAATAAATTATACAATTATACTCCCTGTAGGAAAAATTGACTATTCAAGGACAAACATCCTCTTTTCATTATCCCTTTGGTGGTCACTCCTTGACGCTTATCTTAGGTTAGTAACTATGGTAATGAAGGGAAAATGAAAAGAGGACATTTGTCCTTGAAAAGCCGATTTTCCCTATAGGGAGTATAATAACATATACAATGAATAATACAAATAAATGAAAGATGAATGGTGGTTATATACTGTAAGGTAGATTAATAGATAGATATAGTAATAATTAATAGATATCCTTAAGGAATTTCTTCAAAAAATATTTTTTAATTAATAATTATTATTTTATAATTCCAGTTTTTTCAATTATTACATTAATCTATCAACAATATTTAACCAATCTCATAGTAACATTTCCCAACGTGAATCAAAATTTAATTGTAAATAACAGAAATAAATCAAAATTCCAGTAATGGACATCCTGCAAAAAGAATACAAATAATTGTTTTTATGATTGTATTTAGATTCAGAATTTAATGAAAGAATACCAATAAAACAAAATTGTCATTTTCAAATAAATTTAACAATTAGAAATCAGGAATTGATAAAATATTTACTAGAATAGTTAATTGCTCCAATTAATTATGTAATTATCATAAGACCAATATTTTAATTATTTTAGATAGAAGATTTAAAATGCTTAATTTTAGAGAATTATAATTATCAAATTATTCAGAAAATGAGGGAGAAGGCTAGGGGAGTTCTGATAAAATTGGAGTATCAGTGTATGGAATCATATTTCCGTTACAATTTGTAAGAGTTAAGTTTTATAAAATGACTTGATATATTACTTGTAGTAATTAGTAATGCAAATATGAAAGAAATGAAACTGTGGGTTACTTATCCCACAGTTCTAATTAAGGACTATAATTTTATAAATAACATGAAGTTAATTTGTTTTGCCTTCAATCCAGAGATTTTTTAATTTCATTACTAGTAATGTTTAGAGGAAAAGGAATAAATATGGGCACCCTCTTTTTTTTTTTGACTTAAAGTAACTTTCATTTTAAAAATTTTTAGATTTTTGACCTTCATCAACCATAAGAAGTATGAGAGGATGCAAAACAATGATTAATATAAATTGTTTCAATTCAAAAATAAAGATTTACAAAAAACTTTGAATAAAACACCAGAAAAAATGTGGTGCAAATATGGGCCCTCTCTAAAAAAGGTCACAAAAACTAGTTTAAAATTTTTTAAAACAGGATAAAACAATACAAAATGGTAGAGAATTTATTTAATACAGAAAAAAATATTTTCAGAAATCGAAAACATAACTGGCTCTTTCAGCCCGGCACAATCTAAGTGTGCCTACATTTGGCACATTTAACCCACACTTCTCTGCGAGTGTCTTCACAGAACTTTCCATCACAAAAGATGCAAGTTGCATCACTTGAGACTGGCTTAGTCCCGCCATCGTTGATATCCAGGTTTATATCATCATCAGTGACCACACGGGGAGGGTCAGTGATGAGTCGGAAGATAAATCGTATCGTTTCGTGGGTCAATTTTTTGTTTAATGCCTTCGGTCTTCCCACCCCAGACTCCTGACCGGTCTCTTACTCCGGGAAAACTCAAGGATGTCTTCTAGAGAGCACTTTTGTCAAGTGACTTTGTCAAACGACTTTGTCAACTGATCCTTGCATGGTGATCCAGTGATGATGTTGAACCTAGCCGCTTTGCATCCATGAGTAGTGGTTCTCTTCTTCCTGTTGGGGACAAGAGATATGTCGACCAAAGAAACTACATTTAAAATTCCCAGGGAACATTGTGGTGTTTCAGCAGCCTCATCAATTAGCATAGCTAGAGTTTAATGTGCTTGTATATCAAGATAATTCGAAAAATAGGGGGCCATATTTACACCAAAAAAGGATGCCCATATTTACACCAACCCAAACTAAGAAAGATGGCTACTTTCACATGTAACCTAAAGACGTACATGACTAAATGTGTGCTTCTAAAAGTAGCTTAGGATCTTCACTTTCCCAATATCACTCTGAAATTATTTTAAACTAATTATAAGGACATGAAAATAAAACGATTTCAGATACCTGTCAAAAGTTTGCAGTCCGAACAAACATCAATTCGTACAATAATTCACGCTGCATTCACATTATTTGTAAAAATGGTTCCAACTGCTCTCTATTATCTTATATCAACAAGTGGCATCATGTACAATCCTGGCCGCCAGTCTTCAGCACCTCCAATGGCCACTTCGGGAGAGATGCCCTTATTTATACCTGTGTCCATTTTTATACCTTCTCCTCTACTAATAATTATTATTGCAACTTAAGTGTAATTATTATTTACAGTATTTTTTTTTATGCACAGAATTGTGACTAATCAAACATTGCAGGCAGAAAAAATTAAGATTTTTAAAACCCATGTGACTTTTTTTAAAAATTTTATTAAATTGGGAAGGCTTGAAATCACCTATCAGCGCCTACTTTTTCTATGCCCTTGAGCCTTTAACATTAGTCTCTGTTTCCTGACTGCTTCTATTGATTATCAGATAATAAAATATGTAAATCACAGTATAAAAAATAAATCTGACTGAATTCTTAAAATGTTATTAATCCCATGGAGTTAATTAAAAGCAGCTATTTATAAAAAAAAATCCCTGCCGGCTCGGGCCTACAGGCGGAGGTAGATTTCGATGTTAAGTACTAAATTCTCCAACAAAACTTAAATCAAGATTAGAGATAAAACCCAGTTTCTTCACAAAGAGTGAGCTGTAGGGAGCTAAACTTTTTGTGAAAATTATAATATACACAAATACACACACACATGTATATGGAATAGGTTTAAAAAATGGCTACAAAAAATTCAGAGAACTTTAAAGTGTTAAAATGTGTTAACATTTCCATAGTCGGATTTTTATCATGTTTTAATACGTTTCTTCAAACTTACATGGCGTTACATATTCACCTGCTGAGGTCCATTATATTTCCAATATGACGCAATATACATATTTTTTTAATTCGTCAAACTATTTATTTTATTTTGAGTTTTCATGCTGAAATCTTGCTCTAGAAAACTTATGACGTAATATTCAATTTGTCAAACTATTTAATTTTACACGTGAAAATTTTGCAAAAGAAAAGTAATTGTTGTGGTGAGAATTTTATTGTTTTTTTTTTTTTTAATTGTTGGCAACTGCTATAGCGAAAAACTTTTATTTTTTTCCTGCCATTGTTGTGTAAGAGCTGGTTTTATCAGATTCATGTTAAGACAGTATTCAAAATTTTGAACCCTCCCCATTTTCACCCTCTTGGGCCAATTTCGCCCATTTTCAATCCCTGCCGAGATATTAGCCATATCAAAGTTGTTGGCGAGTTTGAGGACAATCCGTGCATAATTGCGACTTTTATCGTGCGCACAAAATTTAGTACATACATACATATATATATATATATATATATAAACTTTTTAGGTGGGGGTGGTTTTGGGTTCCTGGGGTCCTATAATGAAAAGTTATGAAAGAATTTTTCAAAAGTCGCACCATGGTAACGACTGCAATAGGTAGTATTTCTTACGAAATCTACCTAAAAATTGTTCTTATTACATTCTAGTAAGTAATTTTTTAAAATTTTATTATATAGCTGTTTAGTTAAATCAAAAGAATTCATGCACTATTGAAAATACACTTTTAGTATTGGACATATGGGGTGTCCATTACTGGAAATTGACCAATTAAGCATTCTAGTAATGGACACTGGTCCTAAAACCTTAAAAATAAAGGAATTTTTCTAAATTACTTCTCTTAAAATATAAATAAGGTTTTTTAGCTGTTAAATGCCTGATTTAAAAAAAAATCAATTTAAAAATGTTTTACAGCTTCCATTTCTTAAATAAATCATGGGAAAAATACTAAAAAAATCATATTTTGTTTTAAGTATGGTTTATGGCTGAAAAACATGTTGTTGCCAATCGGCAACACTGAGCTTAAATGGAAAAAAATAATTTTCCTTGATAAAATTCTATAATATTAAACACACATGAATTTTAAGAACTATGATAAGGAATACATTTTACTTACTCACTGCAGAACAAATTGTATATTTCACAAGTTTCCAAGCAAAACAAAAAGCATATTTAGCAACAATTGAAAAAATAAATTATTTATTCTCAAACAGCACTATTGATACCATCTACATGTTGAAAATTGATTTAATAATATTTTCAGTATCTATTTTATTGACAACATTAGGTATTAGAGCTTCAATATTATTCTAATAGTATAGATCAGTTTCAAACACGTGACCACATGCCCACCAATTTTCCACCAACCAATCAAAATCACCGATTTTTTAGCGCTAAACCAATGTAAGTGGAGAAACTCGGGAAATGTGGGAGGCAAACAGAAAACATTCATGATGTTGCCAAGCTGGTCAGGATGTGACATCAGTTGAAACTGATCTATTTTAGGAGACTAAATTGGGTATTTTGCCAAAAGGCAACACAGAGCATTTAAGGGTCAATGAATACTGCATACATATTTATGGAAAAATTCTACAGCATATTTTAGATTACTTATATTCGCAAGCCATAGAATTCAGAAAAGCAACATATGATCACTCAAACTTTTAGACTATTGCATTAAAACAGGAAAAATCATGTATTAAGCATAGATTATGAAACACTTCCAGAAACACTTTAACAAAACTTTGATATTTAGGGAAATAAGATACAGTGAAATACGTTTAACACGAAATTGAGGGGGCTGAACATTTTTTTCGTGTTAAAAGAATTTCGCGTTAAAAGATTCGTAAAAAAAAGAACAAAATTCACAAATATTTTCAATGTCATCAAATTTTATTTCGATTTCCTGTTAAACTACTAGTAGGTTGCATCCATTAGGATAAAAAACAAGTAAAAAAATAATTGTTTTTTTTTTTAGGGGGGAAAAATCTTATCTTTTTCTGAAGTGTTTTTTTCAGCATTCTGAGATCTAGCTTGTTTGAATCAAATAAGCAAAGCTGTCTCTAAATCTTCGTGCTTAGCGGTTCGCATACATTTTCTCTCTGTTTTAAGCATACTGTGCTCAAACATTAACATAATGGGATCCCTGTTTTTTTTTTTTTTTATCGTTGACAAAGTAGAATTGGTAATGCCAAACTCTGCAGATTTCTGTTTTTGTCCTCTTCATTTAAAGCGAAATAGCAGTTTGTTTTCGCACCGATTTCTCAGTCATTGTGCTCATAAAACATGAGCTAATTACCATGATTACCAGAAAACATGAGATTTTCACCCAAAACTCAGTTGTTTTAACACAAAATTCACCAATTTCAACTCAAACTAACTAGATCGAAAGCGAATTTTTTTCGTGTTAAACAATTTTTGTTTAGTGTTAAAAGAAAAAAAAGTTTTAAATTGCATAGTACACTATCCAGACTGCTATATCATTTCGTGTTAACCGATTTTTCATGTTAAGCATATTTCACTGTACTTAAGTAAACATTTTAGAAAATGCATAAAACACTTGAAAAATTTATTTCAGCAATTACCATCCATAGCCAAATATATATTCCAATTCTTTTGTACAGTCCTGTGTTTGATCTGTAGATTGGTATATATACTATACAATAAAAAAATTTAGTTCAGCAAGAAAAATAGGTTAATAGGTAATAGGTTAAGGCATAATAGGTTGAAATTTCACTTTCAGCAATTTATATCAATAGACGGAAACATACGAGAATACTTTTGTACAGCCCTGTATTTTACTTACTACCTTTCTATACATGCCACTATTTAGCTAAAACTTAATTCAGGCTAAAAAATGCTTAAAACTAATTAAATCAGACTTCCATAAATTATCACCCATAGACAGTCATGTATCAAATTCTTTGCATGGCCCTGTATATAATTTTGTCTATATTCTACAAACAACTTTTAGTATACTAAATGTAGTTCAACGTAAAAAAAAAAAAAAAGCATAACTCATTTAAATACCAACTTTAAGCAATTTATGCTTTTACTGAGTGCACAACCCTTATGAATTTTTTTGTGTATAGCCCTGTATATGATGTATAGCATTTATACACACTAGATACTACATAAAAATGCATATAATAACTATAAAATGCATTTCCAGCAATCATCGCTAATATACAGTACTTTGGATACAGTATAGTATCCAAAATCTTTAGTGTGTTGTTGTAAATGCTGTGCACTTCATATTAGACAGTAACTTGTAGTAAATCTCAGCAACATAATCAATTTCATTATATATAAAATAGTTTAACATCATTAAAATATGCCACAAACAATTTTTCTCCTGTGCCGTATATTCCAGAGAATGCATGTTTATTTCACTATGTTTGAAAGAGAGTAACATCATTAAAATACACTTGAAACAATTTTTTTCTTAATGGCCACAATGTAATGAAATACTTTGTCACTCTAAATGAACTACACATGCTACAAATTTCGTTTTCAATAGAGGTTGTGCTATAGTAAACATCAATAAGTTAGAGCATGGGAGTTAGAGACAGAAAAACATAGACAGACAGAGATAGATAGACAGAAAAACCAATGTCAAACACTTTTCAACTACTATGTTGGAAAGTGTTAAAAGAGAGATTAAAAAATTAATGTAGTTTAGAATAAAAGACAAAAGATAGTTAAAAGTATCATAAGTTTGAAGCTGTATAAAAAACAGTAGATTTTTGAAAATATTTTTCTATAACAATATTAAAGTATACTTCTAAAGAGATTCCGTTAGCAGAAATTTATTACTGCTATTACTATTTTTACAAAACAAATTGCTTGCTAGCCCGACACGTCCTGAGAACAATTAATTCCAGATCCAGTTCCAGCCAGACCCAAGTATATAGAATGAAATTTAAACCAGATCACGGCTTTGTCTGAGTCTGCTGTAAAAGATTAAGCTTATGTTAAGACACAATGTAACGGCTCAATGCTGATCTCTCTGTAGGACATTGTTATATTGGTCTGATAGGCCCGATGAATTTTTTTCTTGGCCTGGCCCATTGAAAAAAATAGTCTTTATTCTAACAGCACAGCCCATTTGAAAAATTGACCGCACTTTGCCGGTCTGGCCCAAAGGCTGCCGGGGTCTGTGTAGACCTCTACTCTTCAGCCTCTACATGCTTTTTTACCCATTTCGAATACCAGTCTGGTACAGAATTTTTTTTTTGCACCAATACAGATTTTTCCAGCTGCGTTGCTGGAAAATGCAGCAGTAGGAATAGCAGGCACAGCGGCTTAGGATATACTGGCATCATGTAATTGTAGGGCATAAAAAAGTTTTTTTTACAAAAAAAAAAAAAAAAAAAAAAACTTGAAATCTCAAAACATGACAATGTTATCTAATTTTAAGCACAAATAAGTGATTATAAAAATTTAAGTTATAATTTATTAAAAAATAAAAAAAAATTGCAATTAAACTTGCTATGTTTAAGTTTTATTTGGAAGTAATTGATTATTACATGTACAGTTGAGCGTCGTTAACGCGAACACTCAAGGGGAAACATGTTATCCAAACTTAAATACATTACATACAACAGAATAAGGCAATCGGAAACAGTTCGTGCTAAAAGTAATTCGCGTTAAGCGTGTTCGTGTTAATGAGGTTTGACTGTATACTCAAATCTCTCTAATCAGTAGATTTTACAAATTACAGATAATTGATTTTTTACATTGTTATACATTCATTTGATTTGTTTCTCAAATTAAAATTTTAAACATTTAATAGTAAGATATTTCATTAGACATTAAGGATGTAATGAACATAATTTGTTTTTTGGCCCTGTTTGATGAATGCTTAATCTGGCTGAATTCTGAAGAGATGTTGGGTTGAACTTAAGGTTATATGGATGGATAAATTCAGGATATTTTTAATGTGCCTATGGATATGTTAATGTAAAATATAGTAGAATTATATTTTAGTACAATATAAGTATTATAAAATTTCCAACATTTATAAAAAATTTATACAAATAATGGTACTTTGGGTTATAGTAGCCTCTGATCATGAATCGCCTAGCGACCAAAATTTGCCAAATTACTAAGCATTCTAACAATATATGATATATACAATACAGGGTTGGTCATAAAAAAACTTTGCCGATATATGGAACTCTAGCGGCCGTGCCATTTAACCGATCGAGATGAGATTTCAGGTATAGTTATTCAGAGGTATGAGCTCGAGATTCTGTGAACAGCAACAAATTGGTGCTCACGGTTACTGTTATAGGTACAGATACTCGAAATTTTCGAATAGCAATGCCCATTTTTTTTCATCGCAAAATGCTCAGCACATGCGAAAACCCTAAATAGCACTGGAACGGTACGTGTATCGCAATAAATGGACGCGTTATGCACGCACAAAAAACAGCTCAGCGAACGGCCAAAAACAACACGATCGGGGCACACGGAGGAAATTTGCATATGACAGAGGCAAGAATCCATTTTCTATGCTGATTATCTGTCATACGGCGTTCTGTGATTGTTGTCTTGCCTCTGTCATATGCAAATTTCCTCCGTGTCCCGCGATAGTGTTGTTTTTGGCCGTTCGCTGAGCTGTTTTTTGTGCGTGCTTAACGCGTCCATTTATTGCGATACATGTGCCGTTCGAGCGCTATTTAGAGTTTTCGCATGCGCTGAGCATTTTGCGACAAAAAAAATGGGTGTTGCCATTCGAAAATTTCGAATTTCTGTACCTATAACCGTAACCGTGAGCGCCAATTTGATGCCGTTCACAGAATCCTGAGCTCATACCTCTGAATAACTATATCAGAAATCTCATCTCAATCGGTTAAATGGGCCGGCCGCTAGAGTTCCATATATCGGCAAAGTTTTTTTATGACCACCCTGTATTTTGTGATGCATATTGTCCAGTTACAATCCTATGAGTCTAAGAGCCGACAGCACAAAAACCTATGTTATCAAGCACAAGGAAAAAATCTTTATTTTATGGAAGAGTAGAAGTAGGGGAATCTAAAGATCTGTGTCTGCTGGAAGTGAAGTGGTGCATAAGCCAAAAATTCATACCACCAGTGGTTGACTCGTAGATTTATCATTGTGTTTGTCCTACAAACAATGGTATGAAAACATGGAGGATAGTTGTAGGATGAACACAATGATAAATCTACGAGTCAACCACTGGTGGCATTATTATTTGGCTTATGCACCACTTCACTTCCGGCAGACATGGATCATTAGATTCCACCACTTCTACTCTTCCATAAAACAAAGGTTTTTTTATTGTGCTTGATAACATAGGTTTTTGTGCTGTCGGCTTTTGGACTAATATATATGACATTTGTGCATAAGATATATTTGTGTATCTATATATGTATATGTGGCATATTAGATGTAAAAAATATGTATATATTGATATATATGGTACGTAAGACATAAATAATATGTATATTTTTATATATGGCACATGTATGAATATTTGGAGTATATAGATGCATATCTTGGCAAAATGGTACTGCAGTCTTGGCATAATCATAATTATGAAGGTCGCTATAACCTAAATGTATCCAAATAACAAGTATGTAAATGTAAAATTGTGGTACTGGCAAGTTTTTTACACTTTCCAACATAGAGAATGAAAAGAATTTATGACTTTGGTTTGTCTGTAGTCTGCCGGTGTTCTAACTCGCATAAATATAGTCAGATTGTCACAAAATCGATATATGTTACATAGGTAAACATAAATATGTTATTTATTATGGCATGTTTGAAAATGAGTTGTGTAGCATTTATGGTTCATTTACAGGGATACTATATCACTATTAAAAAAGAAAAATAAAGAAAGTAAAAAGTTAGTCCAATCCGGGATTGGGACCAAATCATTTTTATTAAATTTGGGTCACTCTGGACTGGACTGAATTGGGAAAAAATAAAGTCCAGGCTCTTCCCTGCCCAGCCCAAAACTAATGAAAGAAATTTGGCCCAAGCTCATGCAAACCTTCATCTAATCTCATGTATAGACTGGTCAAGCCAAAGAGAGGCACATAATTTAAAATGTCAATAAGATTAATTTGTGTATATCTTATATTATAATATGAGCAAAAATTGTGTGTGTATGTAAATTTTATCTTAAAAACGGCTCTAATGATTTTGACTAAATTTTGCATTTTACCATTTTCGGACATGAGAAGACCATTGGGCTAGGTCATGTGTTCAAGAAAATTCGATTAGTGAGTCATTTTGGATCATAATGGATCAGGATCAAGGTAATTATATCTAAAAACGACTCAATCGATGTTGACTAAATTTTATATCCAACCATTTTTGGGTATGAGAAAATTATTGGACTAGGTCACATGTTCGAGGTATTTTGATTATTGGGTCACTTCAGGTCAAGCTAATTTTATCTAAATAATGGCTCTAATGATTTTGACTAAATTTTGTAATCTACTGTTTTGGATTACGAGAAGACCAATGGGCAAAGTCACATGTTAGAGAAAATTCAATAGTGGGTCATTTTTGGGTCAAGCTAAGTTTATCTTGAAAACGGCTCTAACAATTTTGACGAAATTTTGCTTTCTATCTTTTTCGGGCACAAGAATACCATTGGGTTAGGTCGCATGTTCAAGAAAATTCAATTAGTGGGTCATTTTGGGTCACAATGGGTCAGGCATCAAGATAATTGAATCTAATAAAAGCCTCAAAACATTTTGACAAACTTTTGTAATACAGTAGACTCCCTCGAATCCGCACAGCTTGGAACCAGAGGTTGTGTGGATTTTAGAATTTTGTGGATTTCTGGTCATTGATTTGTTTACATTTTTGAAACATTAATTCGATTGGTAGTTAAGCAAGCGAAATTATAATGAATGCTTACAATAAACTGAAACATTAAAATAAGTAAAATATAAAATAATTTATTAGTTTAAACGTAAGTAATTATTAAAATAATTATGTAAAATAAAAATTTAGAAAAATATTAAATTATTAGCAATGAAATCGATTAAATTAGATTTCAAAAGTCCTATGCTACCACTATTGGTAAACCGATTGTACGATTGATATGTCATTATTCCTTCTTAGCTATTCTAACTTTAGTAACTTTTTTCATTGTTATTTAGAGTCTTGAATGCTTTTCTTATACTGCTTTGTATGTTTAGAAATAAATTTGTCTATAATTTAAAAAAAAAATATCCGCAAACAATAATTTAAAAATAGCGTTCCGGTTCATGGATTTTTTCATTTCAAACCCTGGAAATTTTGATATAGATATGCTAATTTATATCAAAATCAAAAGTAATGTAAATTTATTTAGTAATAAATCAGCTGTAATAGCCAAAAGAGAATGATTAACAAAAAATTTATTTAAAAAAAAACATTGCGGTAGTCGCTGATTTCGCCGCCATCTTGAATTTAGTTCCTGCAACTTAACTGTAGATTTCATTGTTTACATCTGGAAAAATACACGGATTTTCAGCGTACGCAGATTTTAGGGTCGCGGATTTAAGGGAGTCTACTGTATACCACTTCTGGGCATGAGATGACCATTGGGCTAAGTCACATGTTCGAGAAAAATCGATTAGTGAGTCATTTTGAGTCGCTGTGGATCAAGCTAATTGTATCTAAAAAATGACTCAAATAATTTTGATAAAATTTTGTATTATACTGTTTCTGGGCATGAGAAAACATGTGGGCTAAGTCGCATGTTCAAGAAAAATCAATTACTGGGTCATTTTTGGGTCACTGTGGGTCAAGCTAATTGTATCTGAAAACGGCTCAAAACATTTTGACAAAATTTTGTATTAGTATATCGTTTCTGGGCATTAGAAGATGTGTAGGCCAAGTCACATGTTTGTGAAAAATCGATTAGTTGATCATTTTTGGGTCACTGTGGGTCAAGGTAATTGTATCTAAAAAACGACTCAAATGATTTTGACAAAATGTTGTACTATACTGTTTCTGTGCATGAGAAGACCATTGGGCTAAGTCACATGTTCGAGAAAATTTGATTAGTGGGTCATTTTTGGGTCACTGTGGGTCAAACTAATTGTATCTAAAAACGGCTCAAACGATTTTGGCAAAACTTTTTATTACATCGTTTCCCAGCACGAGAAGACCATTACTATAGGTCACATGTTCTATAAATTTAGATTAGTGGGTCCCTTTGGGGTTACCGTGGGTCAAGTTAATTTTATTTATAAAACAACTTTAACGATTTTGACTAAATTTTGTATTCTATCATTTACGGGTTCGAGAAGAGCATTGGTTAGGTTGCATGTTTGAAAAAATTTGGTTAGTGTGCCATTTTGGGTCACTGTGTCTCAGGATCATGTCAATTGTATCTAAACAGCAAGAATGATACAGTGAGAATAAAATATCGAATTGAACATTAGGCTAATTTTGACCGAGCTTAGCTCGGTCATTCCTGCTAGTATTTTTAATTAGAGAAACATACCTTTTTTGGTCTTTCATTTTTGTCGATAAAAGATTCGGCACTCAGGATTATGATAGTAAAGCGTAGTCGCACTGTTATCAGAAGATGCTAAAAAATAGATTTTTTTTTTATAAAACGAGCATGCTTTTTATTATCTTCTCTTTTCTGCGTCCTCCTGTATTTATAATACTTTTATACTCTTTTTCTTTTCTGACATTTTGGTAATAGAACTTTTAAATTATTGTGTAAGACAAAAAAACCAGAATAAATAATTTGTATGATTCTCAATGATGTTACATATCGAAGGGTCTGGTGTCAGTATCGGTTGCATTAAGGGGTCAGTGGATTACCTAATCAGCAGAGTTCCACATAAAATGATTGTAAAATAGTCAAAATCGAAATTAATTAGCCTTTTGCAAAGGACAGACGAGATGAATAGAGGTTTGGTTCTGCCTTTTTTGTCTTCCGCGATGTAATTTGAGTGTTAATAGCTTAAATCATCTTTTTCTCAAATAAAGAGTAAAGAAGCCGGACATAAGGTCTCATATGAAAATTCAGTGTCCTTGAATTGTTGTTTAAGCACAAGGTAGATCCCTTCCCCACACCAAGCAAGCCCCAGCTTAGAAATAGGTAAAGATTAAAAAAAAAAAAAAAAAACAACTCTGCAGAATATAATATCTTTTATCAGTCTTTTGTGCATACCTTACATTGGTTGGCGCCCCATGCGATCACACCCCCTTTGGGCTGGCCTTGAACATGAGTTTAGAGTTTGAAGAGTATCAATTAAACAAATCCACTGACTAACCAAGAATCTACTGTTGTCTTCTTTCTGCACATTTAAATTTGCAATTTTAAGAATTTATAACATTTATCTGTAGTCAGAAAAATAAATTACTATAGAAAAACAGGGGAAATGCTATGATAAAAAAGTTAACATTGTATATTTTGTATAACAGATGAATCAATTTAAATTAGAGATAATAAAACTTATGCTGGATATTTAGGAAACTGACTTATCAAAATTTTACAAGTTTTCTCTTAAATATTACAAAATCAAAAAATTAACAAATTTTATACATTTTGTTTTTTTTTAAATATGAAATGTATGTTCCCGATGTGACAACTATAAACTCTAGTTTATACTATTTCCTGAAAAAATAAAAATAATAATAATATATAATAATGAGAATGAGAACTGATGATGAAAATGAGAGCAAAATTATTATTATTTTGTAACGAGGCAAATGATTTCCAATTGTTTGGAAAGATGTGGGGTCCCAGATTATCATAACAGGTGCAGGCCCTTGGGCAATGACCTGTTTGCCCAATGATTGTGCCAGCCCTGTTTTGAAACAAGATAGTGGATCAAGCTTGCCAACAAAAGCGGTGAGATCTTATTAAACACTTAGCATAAAAACCTAAATAAATAAATAATAATAATAAACTGCATAAAAACTCAATTCAAGTTGTGTATCTCTCTCTCTATATATATATATATAAAATACACATACATAGTATAACTTCTTTAATCCAGAATCATTGAGATCACGGCGATTCCAGATTATGGAAAATTCTTAAAAATAATAATAACGTATGTATATATTTAATGTAGTATCACCATCTACTGAAAATTATCTAAGACAATAATTGTAGGATTTTTTTTTTATTGCAATTTTTTATTTATACATACTGAATAAAAAAATACAAATTAGAAAAAATGAGCAGATATACTACCATGAAAAATATTGCAAATGAAACTAATTGTTATAAAAATAAGCAACTTGTTACAATGAGAAATTTTATTAAGACTCAATTGATAAAAAAAAAAAAACTTCATTATTGCATTAACAAATTTAAAATAGTTATAAATAAGGCTAATGTTATGAAAAATTAAATATGAATCACCTAAAAATATTGAATTAAGTTATAAATTCAATACTTAAAATAACATTAAAAACAATAACTCAGATTTCGCATTGTTTTGGTGTCTATATGAACTTTAGTAATAGAAAATTAACAAAACAATTTAAAATTAATATAAATTCTAAAATTATTTTTCTTAAAAATATATATATTCCATTTTTATTATTACTTTACTATATTTAACAATGGTAATATACATGGCTAATAATATTATGAAAAAATATAAATTACGTATTAAACAGAAAATTATTTCAATTAAGTGCAAAATTTAAATTTTAATTTAATTTTCTCAGAGATTATGGACGTCAAACGGGCAGTTGTGATTAGTGGATGAAAAGATCATCAGCTGATTGCAACTTCCCTGCAAACCAATGCTGTTAACTCTAAATATCCTTTTGGAACAAAGAAAAAATGTAAAAAATGGGATTGGCTGTTAAATGAATTTCAGACTTTTTTAAGTACATGTTGTGATTTATGATCTTTAAGAAAATAAAAATTGAAAAAAGAAATAAATGTTCCAAAATGTCCAGATTATAGATGTCCAGATTTACGGTGTTATACTGTGTATATATATATATATATAGGGGAGAGAGATAAATCGACATTTGAATGGTAGTGGTTTTGGGGTGTGAGGGTTTTTGATTGGTGAAAATATGCAGAAATTTTCTGCAATGGGGAAATTTCACCTGGGAGGAATATGTTTTCTTTTGTGTGTAACTGATAAAGTTTATCTTGAAATCCTCAAAATTCCACTCAGAATCGTTAAAATAATAGAAAATAATTTTTAATTACTGTTTTAAATAGTGCAAAACGTAAACAAAACCACGTGTACAAAACGCGGCAGGTTTGGCTATGACGTCATTTGCCACTAAATTGAAATGTTTACATTTTGTGCATATACTTTTTTCCATTGCTTTTCCAAATTGCGATCTTATTTTACCTGTTCCTTAAAATTTATTTAATGTTATGAACTTTAAATTTGCGAAAATATGAGATCTAACTTATCTTAACATAAAATATATCGTTTATCTTTCATTTTCATTCAAATTTTGATTTGAAAATGCCGATTTCGGCCAGATTTGTGAAAGGGCACACACACAATAGAAAAAGTTCATAATAATTATATGGCAGTAATTGATGATTTGATAATATTTTATAAAATATTACTTAACACTTTTATTAAAAACATACTACAGAGGAAAATTTAAATGAGCTCAATTTGGGACAAAAGGTTGTGACATACAATATTGCAGACTATGGATCATTTTCTTAAAACTACTGCACAACTTTTTAATACCATATTCATTACAGCATTATATAATGAACAGGAAATCAATCTAATTTTTCTGATTCATTCGGTTTTCTATTTAACAAACACAGAATCAAGTGTGGCTTGTTTAAATAACTTAGTTTTCTTACAAAGTTTATCTTGTAGTCAAGACAGGTTTTTTTTTTTTTTTTCTACTAAAATTTGAATAGTTTTCCTTTTGTTAATGAGTTAAAAAATAATCTAAAACATTACAAATAATCATATTTATAATCTGAATACCCTCTAAAATATTTTGTAATAAAATTTCATTTTAGATATCAACATTTTTAAATTTAGAAGTTCCTAAAAGAAATATGGAACAAAATTATCCTTTTGACATTAATGTTTAATGGGTAATTTCCACATTTAAAAATAAAAAAATTATTCACAAAACACAAGTATATATTAAAACCTTTAATTATTTTAGCTTTGTTTAAAACCTGTAATTAAAAATAACAGACAACTATATGCATCATAAAACATTGTGTTTCTTGCAAATTCTTTTGGCGCCATCTACCAGCAGTTAATATAAACAAAGAAACTTTATGTATATAATCGTATATTATCAGATTTGAAGGCATTTCAAATAAAATTGATATTTAAGGTACACATATATTAAGACAGACTTTAAATACAATTAAATACAATAAACCCAACTGGAGTGAAAAAATAGCGGGGCCAGGAATCGAACCTGGGTCGACAGCATAACGTGCTGTTGCTCTACCGTTAAGCTACCCTGGCCGATGTCCTAGCCTGGCAATTTCTCACTAATAAACCAAGTTGGTTAATATTTCTTATCAATTTTCATTGGAATTGAAGCATAAAGAATGTATAATACAGTGGTAACAACATATTTTAATTATCTTGCAGATAAAATTATGAATTTTCACATAGTAAGTTTGTAGCGAAAAAAAGAAAGTAATTTACTTTCAAAAACGATGCAGATTAAAATCATTAAAAATTTGCTGTTAAGCGTATTACAGCAACAGAAAAATTCAAAATTAGTTTCTGAGTAGTAAAATAATTTGTAAGTCACAAAAATATATAGGACAAAGAATAATATGTAAAAAAAAAAAAAAAAAAACTTCTGCTCAGTAATATGAATATGTAAAACACTAAAAAAGTGCTTCTCAGGCAAATTTACTGTACTATTTGTGCTACTCATTTGCTACTCATTTTTACACAGAAAATTTAAAAACATATAAGAAATATGTCAAACACTTAAGTGAGCAATGTAGAACGATGGTATTTACATGGTGAATGACATCACAGCTGCTTTCGTCAGAGACGCAGCATTTTCCCGCCAAAACAAAAACTAATTTTAAAATTAATTTAGTGAATTATTTAAGCTTCAAATATACATAAAAATTGTATCGATTTTCTTTATTTTTTTGTGTTATTCAACATAAAAGTGAAAATGAAAATCGTGAAATTTCCCCATTGCTTTGCCCTGGCTGATAGCTTCTTACTTTTTGTAATGGAAGCTACCTAAAAGAGGGATACCTGAAAATATAGTATAATGTTTTTTTTTCTAATGCATACGAGCTGTATTTATATAGGGGAGAGGGGGGCACATGTGAACAATTTTTACATTTTTGACTATTTCTCAAAATTGTTATGAGCTATTGAACCAAAAATTGATTTATATGAATATTTAGAATTTGTTTGTTCTTTTGGTGAAACTTTTGGATGCATTTATCAAGAATTTCTAACTTATATCATCATTCTAAAAATTGTCTAAATTTGTTCACATGTGCCCCGATGGAGGGGTAGTTGTGTACATAGCTGGGGCATATGTGAACACATGCGTAAATAAGACAAAAATAATTTTTTGTGAGTAAAAACTGTGATAGAAACTAATTAGATGCCCTTTTTCTAGTTGTGTGAATAAATCAATAAATGTTTCAACATAGATACAAAAAATTATTCGTAAAATTGTACACTAATATGGCTACTCCTTTTCAGTCACTTTTAATTGTTATCTAACTTCCAGTAAATTAAAACTGTAAAGCAATCCTAAAAACATTTAATATATAGCTCAATGTTTGACAAGGGTAATTAAATTTTAAACTAAAAAAAAATGCATTCACAGACTTAAAAAATACACATGTGAACTGTTCACATCTGCCCCCATATGTTCTGTTCACAAGTGCCCCATCTACTAACTTCAGCCTAACTTATAAAAAAATATATATTTTTAATTGAAATAAGGAAACAAAACTTTTTGTAAACTTACCTAATTAATGCCACTATAGAAATGCAATGATGATATTCTTCTTTTAAAAATGTCTTGAATGAATTTTTACTTCAATAACTTACACTTTTTTACTTCACACCTTCTAAAACAAACAAATTGCAACTACCAGAAATCAAAATGGCCCATTGTTCTGAAAATTCAGCCAAAAGAGGGTACCAGTACTACAATCAATTGGTAATTTTTTGAATTTTTTTATTTCAAATTAACTGAGTGAAATATGTATTGTTCACATGTGCCCCCCTCTCCCCTATATGAGGTACTCTCACAAAAATTTAACTTTCAGGAATAAAAATCTGGTGAAATTAAACTTAATAAAATAACACTTTAAATGCATAGACAAATGCCTTAATGATTTAAAATAAAGAAAAAATGGTCAGCTGTGACAATTTTTTTATTTAACTGAGGTTTAAGTTAAACTTGCGAGTTTAATTTTCTTTACCATTTTACCTCTCTAACTTTTTATTTTCTTCTACATTTTTACTTATAATGAATTGCATAGTACCCACAGAACATTCAAATAAGAAATAATAACAATGCAGTATTTTTAGTACAAAATTTTGATATAACATTGTCTTAAAGGGATGTTAAAAAAGGGACAGTAAGGGGGAAAAAAAGAGACGGTAAGGGAAAAAAGGGACGGTAAGGGAAAAAAGGGACAGTAAGGAAAATTACCACCTATTTTTAGACAAATCATGTTAAGACTAAGTGATAGCCACAATGTTCATTGATTTTTAGCAACAGTTATTTACATTGGATTAAATTTTTAAAAAAACTTTTATTTACCTCAAAAAATGCAGGAATAAACCTTGGGGACGGTAAGACTACCAATAAAGCCATGAAGCTTGAAATTGATACTTAAATTCTGAAGTAAATTTCCTGTCCAAGAATTTTAGCCATTCTTTCTCTAGAATACTTCTGCATCAGAAAAAAGTTGAAAAACATTCTGTGGCTGCATCTGAAGCGATTTTCTGTATAATTTTAGCAAGAGGGACGGTACCTAAGGAATCTAAAATCCAGGGACTGAATTTAAGAAATAATAACTACCATAAAAATGTGTGCAGGTTAATTTTTTGCTACATAAACAATAGTCCCAGTTTCGGAAAAAAATTACATTGAATTACTTTTATTGAAACAATTTTATGCAGACAGCTCCAAACTTAAAAATTTATCTCGTTAATATTATTATATAGTCATGCAATAGGATGTTCCCCAGTATATGAAATTTAAAAAACACACAAGAATATGTACTAAAATAAAAATTATTATTCAGTGACTTGAAAGTCAAAATTGCGTGAGAATGCCTCATATATTTTAACTTTTAAAACAATGAAAACAGCAACAGGTGGATTAATCAGCTGATTTTTTAAGTTTGAATGTGTTTTCTATTTTACAGTAAAGACTTGAAGATATCATTTAACTACCTGATATTTATTGTACTGCATGAATAAATTTGAGAATTTCATAAAATTATACATTCGAGCATTTCATAAAATTATACATTCGAGCATAGTACCAACAATCTGAATTATGTTTAATATAACACTTAATATCCATTAAAGATATTTAATAATTCAATACACGTTTGTTTATATCACTGTATACAATATGCATTTGTTTAAACAAGAGATTATGAAATGCTAAAAATCAACTTTTCTGGGATAAATACTGAAAATTACAAAATGATAAAAATTAACTTTTCTAGGCGTAGCTGCTGCAAAGTGAATTACTACCCTGGATTACATGCACAAGGTGTGACATACTCAGGGTGGGTAGTTATTACATTTATCACCACTAATTTTTGAAAAGTATAATCTTTAAATTATTTTACTGCAGAATTTGTAATGCAGGTTTGCCAATGATTAAATAACATGATGATTTTTGTTTAAATTTATTGATGGCAAGGTATAAATCGTACATATCATGGTTATGCGTAAGCATTCCCACGTTAAATCAGTATAATCTAAAGAAGATGCTATGACATTTTCAATGGAAATTACTGAAAGCTCAGATAGTCTTTCTTGTGACATATTTTATCTGAAATATGATCTAATTAGTTTAAGCTTGTTAAATGCAACACATACAGATAAAGTATAAAAAAATTGTAAAGCTGTTGCAAGAGAGCCATATACTCCTAAGCCCATTGAGCAAATGTACACTAGTAAATCTTTTGATGTATAATAACCAAGTATCTCACTATTTTTTAGAGCTCTTTTCAATAATATTATGATATCTTTCAAGTCATTGAATAATTCTGCACTGTTTATATCACACAGATATTTTTTGGTGAGCAAGTGAGCATATTGCATCGCTCATTTTATTTTAAAGATTTTTAAAATCATCAAATTCTTCTAAAGATCACACACTGTTACAACATTAAAAAAGGCCAAGAGAATAATTTTGATTTTTCTTATTTCCACAGCCATCTATATTGGCCCTATTAGAAAAATTGACAAGCCCTGCTTTGTTTTTTATACTTTTTAATATGGGGAAAATTATGGGTAGGTTGCCCACATTTTATTATATGGCTTTTCTTGATTTCAATTCAATGGAAAAATATAATTTCTAATAAAGAAGAAATAATATCTTACTGTTCCTCCAGCTAAATCCATTTTGCACTGCTTCACAGAAGCCCCATTACACGAAAAAATATATACAGTACAAGATCTTTATAACACAATTCTCCATAAAACGCACTTCTCGGATGTAAACAATGAATTTTGCAGTTAAGAAGCACCTGCATTTCCACTATAAAAAATTGCTACTTTTTAGAAAACTAGCTCTGATACTTTAGCTCAACTTTCTATCCTTAATTCAGAACTTTTTAATGAAAAAATTGCTATTATTACAATAAACATTTCTGAAAATGAGCAATATAATGCATGATTTGATACAGGTACATTTGGATTGGACCATGTTTCTAAAGCAAATTTAACATTGTGTGGAATAATCTATATTATTCAAAAATTTATTAACTCCTGGTAACAAGGAATGCAGTATAAGGATATTCTAATGTATTTTGAAATGTTTCAGATATATTTAGTCATGTTTACAAAGTAAATTTAATGATGTGTGAAATGTGATCCATATAATGCACAACCTTATGTTTTTAGGCTTGCATTATAAAGATCTTCTACTGTATATAAATGGAAATGGAATCAGGTGTCTGCTTAGGAAAAATCTGGGTCATTTAAAGGACCCTTCACAAACCTTTTCCCTTAAAACAGGACCCTACACAAAAATTTTCACCTTAAAACAGGACCTTTCACAAAACTTTTTGTCTTAAATAGTGACTTGTAAAACTTTTCCATCTCCAAACTAAATTTTTCTCAAATTTAATTATTTTTCAATAAAATCTATCTTTACAAAACAGCTGAAGTTGCCAAATAACCTACTTGGTTTTCTCCACATACAGAGCCTTTAAAAATAGATAAACAGGAACCTGCATACAAAGATAACTTCAAATTCACAAAATTATGACTTAGGTTTTTCACAAATAGAAAAAACTTTTCACAATTTAACAATAACAGAACTCTTACAAAAATCCGTACAGAATGCGGGTAGTGGTAAAAGCACAAAAATAAGTGTGATAATCAATAGAGAAATTAAGAAATGTTCTTTTGATATCAGAAATGTGATGCCAGCACGCCCCTTTATTTTATAAGTTAGAGACTAGAAAGTGGGAATCCTCCATCTACAATTGGCACTAATGGATCTCTCCAGCTCGCCCCTTTCATTTGACACATCACTTCAAAGCATCCACACTCACACAGAAAAAAAGTAAAAAAATTGTTATTTATTGTCAAAATATACAAGATAATTTGGTTTAAACCCCCTCTGAAATTGGCACCCACTATTTAGGGGGGGAGGAATGAGACACTTTTTACAAAAATAAGAAAATCTACTTTGTTTAGCACAAAAACAAAAAATTTCAATTTATAAAATACAAACTGAAACACTTTCTAATGTCCTTGAACAATATAGAAACATAATTTGCAGAAACAATTTTATAATTAAAGAAATTGTAAGTTTAAAATGTGTCCCATACCTCCCCTCTAACAAGGAGGTATCGGGCAGCTATAAAACAAAGTATGATAAGGCACAAATAGTCCAGTGTTGGCTACATACACTGTCTAACAAAGATTGTAAGTTGATAATGTTTGTGCCACAATATCGAATTCCAGTATCTTCATCAGGAAAATTCAGGATTGTCAGTCACGGATGACATTAAAATATCATCAGTTTTATTTATTTACATTTTGAAGTAGATGAATATATAATCAATGTTATAATTAATGTATATTACCCTCTAAAAACATTTGCTTATTAGCAATTTACATTCGTCTTATCAAAAAGAAGGAATTGGACGTAACACATTCCTCCCCACTAACTTTTTTTATGGTAAACTTCTTGTATAAACAAAAATGCTACTTTTAGGCTTAATTAAAATTATGGATAATATACAGCATAATGTCCCATAAATAAGGAAACTATAACATCTACGCATAAACAAGTAATTAATATGCAGAAAGCATAAAAAGTATATGAAACAAATTTACTTTTGATGCTTAAAAAAATATGTTTCATTATACAATTGCAAGCTTATGCAGATCAGCAACTTTTTTCAACTGAAGATCAGACTACCATTGCTTCATCTAGCATGTGATCGATGAAATGTTTAGAATGATACCATAAAGAGAAAAACTTAGTGTCCCATTCCACCCCACTCTCCCCTAATCATTTTGTGCCTCCTTTCAGATAAGTAATCATCTAAGATTCAAAGTGTGTTGAACCATCCCTATTAATATTAACAGAAGCTTTTTCTTTCTTCATTAATTGGACATAACAAAATATTTTAAATGTTTACACACACACACACACACAAAAAAAAAAAAAAAAAAAAAGTCAACAACTTTTATTTATTGTCAATGTATGTCTGATTAATTTCAGATAAAACCTCTCTCAATTTGGCAAAACTTAGCAGTGGTGCTCAATTGTGGTGGTTAAATAAATACACATTTGAATAAAGAGTTTCAGCAGTAACTCTAAAATCTGCACAGCTTCGGACCAAAGGTTTGGTGCATTATAGAATTTGTCGGAACACAGATTTATGTTATCTGTTTTGTATACATATATTATGTTTAGTCTGATTATAAACTAGCAGTATTTTGCATAAAAAGAAAATATAGTGCAATAGTTAGTTATTTAAAACACGATTATTTGCAGTTTTCATGTCAATATTTAATTTTTAAATATTGATACAATGATAATTTCGTGATACAATGATGAGTTTTGATTTATTATGATTTTTTTTTCCTGTATTTTTCAACTAGTTATTATCTCTGTTTAGGAAATAAAATACAAATGAAATCATTCACAGATGTACTGAATACAAGAACTTTACAAATAAATATTTTGAATGACTAATTCTTATCATATTCATTAATGCATAGATTAATGCTATTATCGTTTTTTAATATTTGAATTTGTTTGATCGTTTCCTTAGCAAAAATTAATACACAATATGTCATGTGAACTACATCAAATTTTTAAAATACAATTAAGAACTTGCAAAAATTATAACTGATGAAATCACAACAACTAAAATTTCTGTATTTGATTAATCGTTGGTCTATAACGTCATAGTTTGGTACCTATTATTAACTTTTTGAATCCGAAAACACTAAATTTTATTTACAAATTTATTTATATGAATGGGTTATATTACAGTTTTACAGATTTGGTAAATTTTTTATTCGATTAGGTTAAAAATTAAACTTTTCTAAGCATTTTAAAACTGTAGATAAATTATCGTGAACGTTTAATTTTCGTTTTTTAAACTGAAAAATCATATTTTACTTACAAACTTATGTGTAACTCCATATACCTACACACGAAATAAAATGGTTAAGCCTAATACAGTGGACGATCTTTATAACGCAAACCTAAAAACGCAAGGTTGAACGTTATATGGATCACATCATTAAATTCCTTGTAAAATATGTCTGCAACATCAAAATATATTAGAATATCTTTAAACTGCATTCCTTGTTACTAAGAGTTATATTATGCAAAAATTTATAATTTGGATAGGTCAGACATTGTTAAATGTACTTCATAAACATGATCCAAATATAACTGACACAACCACCCCTTATATTAGACATTTTCAAAAATTTTTATAGTAATAATAGCATTTTTTTCAGTAAAAGGTCTTAAATTAGAAGATAAAGTTGAACTAATGTATCAAATTTAGTCCTCTGGAGAGTAGCGATATTTTACAATGGGAAAATGCAGGTGCTTTTTAACTGTAAAAATCATTGTTTATATCTGAGATATTGTGAGAGTACTTAATGTCTACATGTTACTAAATATATATTTAATGCCCTATTGAATATATCTGCTCAATGATAAATCTACCAAAAAAAAATCGGGCGTGACCCATGCGCACCATATGTTTAGACCAGTGTTAACGTATAGATATCTTGGTTGATATTATCGAAAAGTAAAATAATATAATTGATGTATCAACCAAGATCCCTTTTTGTATGTGTAAAGTGTAATAGTGTTTCTATATTTATTGTTTTTTACCGCTACTGTTAATCCTAAAGGACCAGTAGCAGTTACCTAGATTCAAAGACTGTTTTGTAGTTTTGGCGGGGGATTCCGCCGGAGTCGTATTTTATAGATATTTTTGGTTGGTTGGTTGGTTGATTGGCGAATTGTGCAGTATGTTAGCTTATAAGCGCCCTCTATATTTGTTTCAACAGCTGTGTTCAAGATGCGCGCGCGAGCTGAGGAGGCAGGAACATGGAGTGGGTCTATATCGTGGATGGAATAAACATTCAGTGCGTTCAGGAACAGATAATGAATTTCATTAATTATAGTGCTAATTATAAAGATAATCTGTTGCAAGCGAAGAGTGAGCTAGACGGTTGAATAGATAGAGCACTGAACTCTAGACAAGGGGTTTTGGGTTCGAATCCTTCGCGTTCCAAATTGTATTTGTGTTTTTTTTTTGTTTTTTTTTTAATGATTGCTTTATATTTTTCATATAAAATAAGATATTTAAGAGAGTACTAAATGTTACTAAATATATATTTAATGCGCGATTGAATATATCTGCTCAATGATAAATCTACCCAAAAAAAATCGGGCGTGACCCATGCGTATGTCTGGACCAGTTTTAACGTATAGATATCTTGGTTGATATCATCTAAAAATAAAATAATATAAAGAATATTTTATATATTATTTTATTTTTATCAACTAAGATACCTAATTGTAATTTGTATTTGTAGTGCCTAATATTCTAATATTTATTTATTTACTGCTGCTGTTCCATAGTAACGGTATTAACCTCAGAGTAAAGATAAGAAGTAGAGGCCGAATCCCATTGTTATTTCGGTCAGAACTTGAGGCACACATGTTTCCGCTTTCATCGCCAAAAGGTTGTCTTTTTTGGCGGTGATCACCTTATTGGCAACTGTCGGATTTTATTTATGCGAGAGAAAGAGAAACGCCCGGCGCAAGAAAGTTTCAGCGGGAACCAGAGGAGAAAAACCGGTTTGGCGCATTTTCTCTGCCCACCATCACGTGACGGTGGGTAGCAGTGGTGTAGTCGAGGGGGGACGGCGTCCCCTAACTTTTTTATTTTATCTTGAGCGTCCCCTTACTTTTTATTTTCAAGGGGGACGCTAGAGACGCGGGAGGACGCAGACTGTCCGAACTTTTTTTTTTTTCAATGAACACACCAATAAACTAACAATTTTAGAAATAAGGTACTGATTTTTAATACTTTTCAACGAAGTTGAAAGTGTTTACTGTGCTGGTTCGCCTATTCACATTTTAACTTCCATAAGTTTTGCTTGGATTGCAGCAAAATTTTATGTATATTTTTGAGGTTCAATGTAGTATATCACTATTGTAAATGATGTGTATAGCATCATTATTTCGTTTACGCGAAAACAAAAGCAGAGTTCTTTGATATTACGCTTTATTGGCAGAAATTGTATGAAATATACATTAATAATGAAGTTATAATATTTTAAATATAAAGAAAATGACATTTGAAATTCGTTACATTTTCCCGATCAGAAATAACACTTATGGTTCGTTTACAGGGACATTAAAAAATATTTCCAAACACCATGATCCTTTAATGATAATTATTTGAAATGCATGGAAAACTGTGGGAAACGATAATATGGAAAACGGTGCACGAAACATTTATAGTACATTTACAAGGCCACACAAAAGAATCCACCACATTGTCATCTATGGTTCAGTTGCTGAAACTTGTTTTCGATTGTATTATCAGGGCTCCCAACATATTTTAGTCCCCGAAAAGTGGGAAGGGGGTCATTTTTATTTAAAAAGGGGGCTTCAAGGAACCATTTATATTAAAATGGGGGACTAAAAGGGGTCATTCGTCAAAAGATACAGCACCGAGTTTTCCTAAATATGCAAGCAAATTTTTAAAAAATACCCTAGAAAATATGTTAATTCGTTATCGTTATAAAGATGGTCATTAATCAATGTAAGCAGCTTTATTTAAACATACTTAAATATTCTACTGCCAGAAGATAGAAAGTGTTCAATACTGAGAACTCACCTTCATAATTGTCCTTAAAGAAGCATGAACTTTTAATTCAAATTGTTGAATATTAAAATTTTAAATTAATTTAACATATATATTGTTAATTAATAAGTAGATAAAAATTATTTCATACAATTGCTCATATTTCCTAAAATATTTAATATATTTATATTCCAATTAAACTATATTGTTTCTACTATATTTTGTCAATTTTTCTCAAACCGGAGTTAAATTTGGTTGAAAACCCCACATGTTATAAGCAAAAAACATGTAAGAATTTTTTAATTTTTTTACATAAATCGCTATACCTCTATTAATATACGTGCTATTCTTATAGAAAAGAATACACATATTGCACAATGTCTGTTTATTTATATTTGGTAGCGATAGATCATTTCGTGCATTTTATTTTACAGGGGGATCCCAAGTATTATTTTTTCTTTGATTTTTTGTTGGCCCCCTAATTGCCCCCCTTATCAAATCGACATTGCTAAATATGAAGTCATACCTGTTCTTTTTAATCCTGAATTTCCAGAAGAATCTGTCAAGTACATTTCTAAAAAATCGACAAATTGTCTAAAATTGAAAGTTGCCGGTCATTAATGGCAATATAGTATAGAATGAAAGCTTTCACAGAGAAAGGGAGATACCACTTCTAAGAATAACAGCTACTAAGAACTCCCGTATCTGAGAGCATTTTACCCTACCAACTCCCCTGCTGCGACTAATTGGATGGGAAGGGGGAGTCAAAATATAGGAGCAATTTTGGAAAGAAAAATGCTAAGATCTCTGGTCTCTTTGGTACAGGATTTTACCTCTTGGTGATGCTCGATTTATTTCCTTCATAGCTGTAATGCTTTGTCAGTGAGAGGGTTAATTTTTATAGCCTTTGTTTTATTAATTTATGAAGTTTAACGTATTAAATAATCGTTACAATAATCTTTTAAAATTTACGCATTTTCACTTTCTTACAGATAAAATAAAAATATTGTTTTCAATGTAAATAACGTACTAACAATTCAATAATATTTATAATATTAACATATAAGAAATAATAATAAAATTACAGATGGGGGAAAGATTCATTTCGACAAATTTTTAGAATTATATAAATCTAACAGTTAAAAATAAATAGAGGTAGTGACATTACACTCAATAAAGTTTTATTCGATATGAATAAATTAACACAATACCTGAATTTGATTTTTTACAATTTAATCTCATAAACTTACATATTTACGTTGTTAGCAGAATTTTCTAGGGTTTTCTTTTATATTATTACTCTAAAATTATCATTTTGTAAGTTAAAAAGGAACGATACAAGTACGATAAAAAGAAAAATCAGCTAAATAAAATAAAGCATAAGTAGAATATCGTCTGCCCCTACTTTGTTTTAGGAAAGAAAGATATTCAAAACATAGAGCGTAAACATATTTCTTCAACATAGGTAAATTTCGGAGGCTTGTTAATTCTTCCCCCTTGTCGGTAGTGAAGCTAGTACTGTTGCCATTACAGATTTTGCCGTAAATGTCCTATCTTGGTCCTTAATCTATGGAAGGAGACAAGTACATTTGAAAGCTTTGAACACCCTTGGCAAAAAAGAAATGTAGCCAAATAATTTCCTGAGAAGAATGTAGTGCATTCTTCCCCATTGTCACTAAAGGCGCTGCGATCGCAATCGCATTACCATTACGCTCTATGGAAGTGTCCGATCTTGTATGTTAATGTATGCCTAGATCCAGCCTGTTAGCTTAAGCTCGTTTAACTTTTGATTTGCTGCTATGTGTTACGCATGCGTCGATTGTCTGAACCATGGAACTTTGAAGGAGACAGGTACATTTGAAAGCTTTGAACACCCTTGGCAAAAAAGAAATGTAGCCAAATAATTTCCTGAGAAGAATGTAGTGCGCGCATGTGTGTAGCATTTAGCTCAGTTACAGCGCCTAGAAGATACAGTGTGGTAAACGGCTACAAAATAGTGCTAAAAAATTGAATCCCATAAAAGTACAACGATGCTGAATAAAAAGATGTCGATCGTAGCGATTTAAAAACGATAGTCATTCTAAAAGAGACTCTTTAACCTATTTCACGTCATTCCTTAACTAAATTAGCTTATAACAGACCAAAATATCTTATATTTATAGTTTCCGATATTTAACATTCTATAATTTTTGAAAACACAGTGTTTATATTGAAAAGAGTTACGAGATGGCGCTCGTATCAGCATATTGTCGCTGAGCATTGTTGGAGATTTATGGGATACAAGTTTGTAGCACTTTTTAAAGCATTATAGGAATAGCCGTTTTCAACACAGTATCTTCTAGCGCTGTAGCTCAGTGGTGGTAGGTGTCCAAAGTTTGACTCCCACTGGCTGGCCAACTGATAATGAGTTTTCTACCTCTGAACCTTGGCGACGATTTGCTGAAGAAAAGGATTTTCCCACGAGCTGTAGATGAGAAATTCTGTTCTACAACCTCTTTTATAAAGGCAATAGAGGATATTCCATCTGCGTTTTGATCACGTGATCAAGGTAAAAACGTCTAGCGTAAAGAAGGGAAGGCTCCGTAGACGTGTAATGTAAATCCCCGCTAGCCAATGAAACAGTTCATCAGGCAAAACAGTAGCATCTTCCCTTCTTATCAGTTAGAAGTTCCTTGGGTTAATTACCGGTATCACGTGACTTTTTTCAGCCTCGAACCCATATTTGGAATATCCTCCATTGACACAGGAGGCAAGGGTAAATGGGATAGAGGGCGCTAGTCGCTAGTCAGAGAACACTATCAATCTGTAACCAACCAACCGACCAAAAGATAGTATTAGCGCCACGTTACGTAGATTTTCGTATCGTTTATACTCGTTATTCTAGGCATGCCGCTACATATTCTACGGAATAGTATAGTAGCGGCCAATAAAAAATAAAATTAGATCACACCATACACATATAGATATCTTTGTTAACAAAACCATTATCTTAATTAATTATTAAATTAACAAAGATATCTATGCACTAACACTAGACCAGACATCACTTTCGCCTAGGGGTCACGCCCGATTTTTATAAAATTATGATGGATCCATTGTTGAGCATGTATTCAGTCTCGCATTTATTTATTTAGTAATATGGACATTTATACTCTGTGTATTATAATTTATTTATCTGTGTCGGGGGTTGAGTGGTGGATAAAAAATAAACAGAAACCACTAATACATATATAAATAGAGTAGAAAACTTTACTCATATCACTATTACTATTTATTACATACTTATCGCCTTTATTATTAATTTTTATGGTGATAGTGATACAGACGAAGTTTTCTGCTCTATGTACATGTACAAGCACCTCACTTATCCGCCATTGCGTTATATACAATCCTTGCTCACCGTTATGGATTTTATAATAAATAAATAAAATTTTTATTTACCGTAACATTCAAAACTAATGAAACATCGCAAAAACCACATTAATTTGTGATGATAAGAAGTGTTTAAGGATGATAATTATCTACATTGTGCCATATATAGTAGATTTGCAGTTAAAGCTTAGGAAAGGTTGCTAATTTAAATTAATTTAAAATGTCTTCCAAAGCAGTATAGCACAAAATTGCTTCGCTCCTGATAGCAATACTGGATATCCTAGCTCGTTAAAGAGAAATAAAGCCTTGGGGAAAGAACAAACCGATTTTATTTTCTGCACCTAAGGTAAGTTATGACTATATTATTTTGATCTTAAATATATGTTATCTAACAAAATAATTACTGTTTTAAGTTCTATAAATGTTCTATAATACATATGTGTTAATTAACATCCATTCGTCTCTATTGTCAAATATGTTATTTACTTATTATAGCACGATTAAAAATTAGGCCTATTGCTAATGTTTACATATATGTATGAATATTGATCACTATTTTAATTTTATGAGTGTATAAAAGAACAATGTTTATTTTATTTTTTAAATAGAGCTTTAATTGATTGTAACTGTCTAAAAGTATATCGTTTTATTCACAAAAAACACCGTCAGTATTCGTCAAAAACCAAAAACAAACAGACTGTCCTGTGGATTCTATAACTACATTCTTTTTACACCCCTGACTTTTTAAAAAATGTATGCAAGTTATGAAATTGAAATTTTTTATACTGTAGAAGATCTTTATAACGCAAACCTAAAAATGCAAGGTTGTGCGTTATATAGAATTTTGCGTTATATGGTTCACATCATTAAATTCACCTTGTAAACATGGCCAAATATGTCTGAAACATATCAAAATACATTAGAATGTCTTTATACTGCATTCCTTGATACCAAGAGTTATCCAAATTATAATTGTTTGAATAATATAGATCTAACATTGTTAAATTTACTTTATAAACATGATCCAAATATAAATGACACAACCATCCCTTATATTAAACGATTTCAAAAATGTTTATAGTAATAATAGCATTTTTTTTCAGTAAAAAGGTCTTAAATTAGAAGATAAAGTTGAACTAATGTGTCAAATTTAGTCCTCTAGAGAGTAACAGTATTTTACAATGTGAAAATGCAGGTGCTTTTTAACTGCAAAAATCATTGTTTACATCTGAGAAGTTGTGCGTTATATGGAGAATTGCGTTATAAAGATCTTCTACTGTATTTCTATAATTTCAATCTTGCAAAATTAGTCACAGCAGTATTGACATTGTTAAAAATATTGCTATAAGTATTGTTTTTTTCTTTTTCTCGAAGTCTAACATATTTCTCATTTTTCTTTCATAAATAAATAAATAAAAATGCTTCTTATAATACTTGACCGAAATTGAAAATTTTGAATATTCATATTTTACTACCTTTTATAATTAATACTTCGGAAAAATAATAATACATATTGTGTAATACTTCATTAAGTATGTATAAACTGCATCTACACACCCATAAGTAATGTAAAGAAAAACAATTAACAATCCAAAACTAACAACTGGGTCAAGTATCCCAAGTTTCCCCTAAAGATCTTTTACCTTCAACTTACTTATCAGGAATTTTAACCTCCCATAACACATATTGTTGTATGTATGTTACCCAAATGATATACATTAGAGGAAAATATTTTTGATATAAAAGTTAAATTTAATTTTTCCCTTCATCAGGTCATGTACTTTTAATGGTACTGAAGGTACTTTTTATATTTTTTTAAAGGGACAATAAAACAGAATTATAAGAATCATTTTTATTTATTTATTTATGAAAGAAAAATGAGAAATATGTTGGACTTCGAGAAAAAGAAAAAAAGAATACTTATAGCAATATTTTTAATAATGTCAATACTGCTGTGACTAATTTTGCAAGATTGAAATTATAGAAATATAAAAAATTTCAATTTCATAACTTGTATACATTTTTTTAAAAGTCAGGGGTGTAAAAAGAATGTAGTTGGGTCATTCCATGTGAAATCAACCAATTTAAAGGAAAGTTGTTGCACCATAGTCACAGATTTTTTTAAAATTTTTATTACAGACAGATGTAGTAGTGAAACTATCCAATCTAAAATTTTAAGATAATTTGTGCAATATTGACTGAGATATAGCCTTTTGAAAATTGATCATTTTTACCAAATGGTGGCCATCTTGGATGCTATCCCTATGTCTATAAATGACAACTTGACAACTAATGACTCAAATTTTATATTTCTGGTACCAATTTAAAGCTATTTGTATAAAGAATGCATATATGATATTAAAACAATAGTAATTTTTTATTTTAATACTGTTTATTACATTCAAACTGAAAATATCACCCTCAAAAAATGACTTACTGTAATGGGCCATATAAAAAAATGACCCATCATATTTTTTTTTGAAACTTCCTAAAAACATTGCTCCATATGTGTACTTTAAATAGAAAAAAAATTGGAGAGGTAAAATTTTTCGTTTAAAAAAAATAGCTTTTTACACATAGGATGTCACTTACTAAGCAGTGACTATCTTAAAACATGTAAATATCCCTGATTTAAGAAATAATGGCCAAAACTAAATATTATTTAATCCCTGAATTAATGTAAAACTATAATGAAATATAATCTCATAAGTTTTTTGTAGGACCACCCTCCAATTGCTCCCCCCCCCCCCCCCAAAAAAAAGAAGTCATTGCTAAAAATGTATAATTGAAATAATTTAACACTGAAGAAAATAAGAAAATAAATAAAGAATATAATGTATAATTGTGAAAAACCTTTAAATGCAATATATAAAAATGAGATTTTACTGCATGTGTATATGTGGAATCTATTCAAAACGTTTTCCATGCAAGAAATTCAATTTTTATACCTAAATTTCTATTTCTTACTTTAAAAATTGCTCACTTAAAAAGTTTTACATTTGTATGTGACTTTATAGAAAAATTCTGCTGTATGCATGTATTTACATCATTCAAGTTGTATTAAATATTCAGATATAAATATGTCTGTTTATGTATTTTCTATTTCAATAAATTTACATACTAAGAATGACAGAATTCATGAAATGAATGCTAATCTTGCATAATCTATTTTCCTTATTATTTGAATTCAAAACATGATGTAATAATGCATCATCTTCTATCCTGATGTAATATTGCATCATGTTATATGCTTATGCAATTTTATCATAATGCATCCAACAAATCTTTTGTTGAAAATTTTTGAAACCTTTTGTGGGTAAGCTTATTATAAACTGCATTATACCTATAAAATTTTAAATAAAAAAAATATTTGACATAATTTATGAATTATTGCATCATGTTGTATGCTGATGCAATTTTGGGAAAGATTGCTGCTGTATCGTCATCTGTTTTCTAATTGGTTGTAATTAAAGTATGATGAAATATTACACCATAATGTACAAAAAAATTTGACTATCCCTTTTAAACATCATTTCTGTTGATGTTTTCAATGTAGTATGCACTGGCATAGAATACAGTAAACTCTGTCTAAGGCGGAATCGGTCGGGACTGAGAAAAATTTCCATGGTAGACAATATTCCGGCTTATGCAAAAAAGCTCCCCCCCCCCCCCAAAAAAAAAAAAAAAATCCCTGGAAGAGGACGATCTTTTATTGATTCTCCTGACTAGAAAATCGGTTGAAAACTGAAAATCTGAAAGATCCTTTGTCTTTTTAAAGATAAATGAGAAACTTTATTCAATTTCTTAGTACTGCTGTAATACATTCATATTGGAAGTTTATATACACACACACACACACAAAAAAAAAAAAAACTTCGAGAATGAGAAAGAACGCTATAATTTTGAATTTGAGTACAATCCTAAAGTATAATATATTGTACTTTCGAAAATACGTAATCATTTTCATAAATGTTCATTTTACTAGAAATATTAACTTTTAGATGCAATTTTGCATATGAAAAAATGGCATAAGCATAAATTCCTTAAAATTTAAAGTTTCTGTTCTTTTGAATTAACTTTTTTAAAAGCTTACGGAATTTTAGCATTGAGTTATTTGACTTATCAGTTTTAAAGTTTAATAAACAAAACGCTTTTCATTTTTAAATTATCCTTTTTCTGCCTTATGCAAAATTTTGGTTTCGGTGGGACCTTAAAATCCTTTCCGTTTCCGCGTCAGACAGATTCCGCCTTATGCAGCATGAATTAATGTAATTTTCAATGGGTTCGCCGGGACTTGAAAAAATTTCCGCGGTAGACATATTTCCGGCTTATACAGAGTCCGCCTTAGACAGAATTTACTGTAGTTATTTTGTGCTTAAGATTCTACAGTGGACATGGAGTGTTTTGTATGCAAGAAACTTGGTGTTTCATTGAGTACTGATCTGATTCCCGTTCTTCAATTGTCTTCACGTGATTTGCAGTTATTAAAAAAAAGATTGCATTATGTAATCCCAGATGAAAAATGCTTTGTCCATGGAAATAGTATATGCAAGGTTCACAAGGATAAATATCTAAAATGGTATATTTTAAGCAGGGTTCGCACAGACTCCTTGGAAACACCTTAGAAATGAAAACATTCCCAAGTAGTACTTAGAACTACTTAGATAAGCAAACTACTCCTTAGAAACTCCTTAAATTGTCTTGCGGCTTCGGACGCAAGAGATATTGCTGCTGAGGGGGGGAAAAATCGTGATTGTAAAACGCACGGTAAATCCTTTATGCACGTCATTCATCTGAAGCACAGCATTGATTGGGCAGGATAATCTTAATAGCAAGGCTCCCACTAGGTCCGTAAAGTCCGTTTTTTGACACTGCTAGCCGACCTTTATTTTAAATTTTATCGATGTTTGGCATTTAGCCAAGACTCTCCAAAAAATCGCGTTTTTCGCAAATATATTAAAAAAAAAAAAAAAAATACCAACAAATTTCGTCAATTGATCGCGGAAAGAATTCGTAAATTTTGTCAAAGGATCGTGAAAAAACGCGAATTTCTCAAACAGATCGTGGAAAAACTTAAATTTCTTAAAAAACACGAATTTACTCAAAGGATCGCGAATTTCGTTAAAGATCGAGAAAAACAGCAAATTTACTCAAAAGATTGCATAAAACTCGAATTTCCTCAAAAAATCGCGAAAAATGCGAATTTCCTAAAAGGATCGCAAAAAATACGCGAATTTCCTCCAAGGATCGCGAAAAACACGCAAATTTCGTCAAAGGATCACGAAAAACACACAAATTTCATCAAAGGATCGCGAAAAACATGCGAATTTCGTCAAAGGATCGTGAAGAACACTTTGTTTCCATCAAAAAATCGCGAAAAAAAGTCCGTTTCGTAAAACAATCGAAATAAACACTAATTCCTTTAGAAGATCGCGAAAAAACGCGAATTTCCCCCAGAAGATTGCGAAAAAACGAGATTCCCCCAGAAGTTTGCAAAAACACGCGAATTTCCTCAAAAGATCGCGAAAAACAAGCGAATTTCGTCAAAGGATCACGAAAAACATGCGAATTTCGCCAAAGGATCGCGAAAAACACACGATTTCCATCAAAAGATCGCGAAAAAAAGTCAGATTCGTTAAACAATCGAAATAAAACGCGAATTCCGTTAAAAGATCGCGAAAGAAAACCCGAATTTATCCCATAAGATCGCGAAAAAAACGCGAAATTTCATCATAAGACGGTGAAAAAAATGTGAATTCGGCAAAATTTCACCTTTTTAAAGAAAGCGATTACCGCTGTTCTAAAAGAATACATTCAAAACTTGTTATATTTTTTCTTGTATGTTGCGTTTAGCATTCTTTTTTTTGCCTTTTAAAATTTTCTGTAAGTAGTATCATGTATATGATATACATAATAAGTGTTTGGAATTTGACTAATCACTATCTTTATGACCTAGGGGTGATTCTAATCCGAATTTTCCGAAAATATAAGGCATTCATTTCCGAAAATTTTTAAAAAATCTGTCACTAATTCAAAAATTCGGACGTATGGTCGTCGAAAAAAATAAATTTTATCAATCGTTTGCAGAAAAATCGCCAATTCCATCAAAGGATCGCAGGGAAAATGCAAATTTCATCAAAGAATCGAGAAAAAATGCAAATCTCGTCGAAGAATCACGAAAAGCAATGCAAATGTCTTCTAAAGATCGCGAAAGAAACCCACAAATTTCGTCTAAAGATCGTGAAAAAACGGCAAATTTCGTCAAAAAATCGCAAAAAAATACACAAATTTCATCAAAAGATCGCGAAAATCCACAAGTTTCTTCAAAAGATCGCTAGAAAACACGAATTTCGTCAAAAGATCGCAAAAAAACCGCGAATTTCGTCAAAGAGTCGCGGAAAAAACGCATATCTAGTGTCGGGAGTGGATTTCCCCCTCCTCCCCCCTCTGGTGTAACTTTTCAGAACATTTGCTGTGAATTTCAGAATTTTTTTTTTTTACTCAGAATCACCCCTGTGACATGACCATTGGTCACTGCATAAAAACGTTGATTGTCCATTTTGTATTTAAACTTACGAAATCAGCAGTAATATTGCGAATACTGTGCAATTTCAGCACTAACAATTAGATTCTAATACAGCAAAATTTGTTTTTGAAATGTTTTTTTTTTCCAAATTGGGCATTAAAAATTGGGGTGTGCATACCACATAACGATGCAGCATATAAAAACATCGACAACAACAAAAAATGGCAAATCCTTAAAACTTTTTTGGACTCCTTGGATTTTTTGGGTACTCCTTGGATTTTTTCTTCCCAACTCTGTATGAACCCTGATTTTAAGACAGAGACAGTGTTGTGATCCATTTAATAAACATCCAAATAGCGTCAGAGCAAAATCACTAAAAACAATATCATTAGATATGTCTAAAACAAATCCAGATATCCTCATTCCCGGAAAAAAATTGTGTATTTCCTGTTATTCATCAGTAAATATGAAAAAAATGTCTATTGTTGACAGGATAACCACCTCAGGAACAGAAAGCCCCTTTGATTCAGATTTTAATGAACCCACAGTAGTAATAGAACAATTAAACAAAAGTTGTGAATTGTTAGAGTTATCGCCAATAAAGGTAAGTAGGCGTACCTCAAAGAGAAAACTTAATTACATGCAAAAGAAAGTTTCAAAAATAACTAAGTGTGTTGCAACTAAAGCAGCTACAGTATTAGGTGTTGAAACCATAAATAAGCCTCAAAATAGTAAAGACACAACTTGTCCTGACTGCACATCTATGATGGATAAATTATTGGAGAAATTTACAAATGCATGTTTTAAAGAAAAAGTTCAAATTCTAACACTAGTTCCAGATTCATGGACAATACAGCAAACAATGACTTATTTTAATACTACACAGTATCTTGTAAAAAAGGCAAGGAAGTTTAAAACAACAGAAGGGATGTTATCGATGCCTAGTGGAAGAAAAAGTGTTAAACTGAGTCCAGACGTTATAGAAAAAGTTATTAATTTTTATTATGATGATAATAACAGCCGCATGTGTCCTGGAAAAAAAGATTTCATATCTGTTCCAACTGAAAACGGCAGAATATTAAAACAAAAGAGATTGATTTTGCACAATTTAAAGGACTTATATATTGCATTTAAAGAACAACATGACTTAAAAATTGGATTGTCTAAGTTTTGCTCACTACGTCCAAGAGAATGTGTTACTGCTGGAAGCAAAGGTATTCATTCTGTCTGTGTGTGTGTATACCATCAAAATATTAAACTTATGCTTCATGCTATTCATATCAATGACTACATATCACTGCTAAAAAAACTTGTTTGTTGCATTGAATCTGAAGAATGCATGTTGCACAGGTGTGATAAATGTCCATCTCCTGAAATTTTAAAGAAATATTTAATGGGTTTAGATGAATTGGAAATGAGTAATGATATTATTTATAAACAGTGGGTAAAGACTGATGGAGCAGAATTAAAAAAAGTGATTATGCCTGTTGATGAATTTGTTGATGATTTAATTACAAAACTCCTTGCTTTATGTTCACACCACTTTTTTGCAAAATCACAAAGTTTATATTTAAAGAAAACAAAGGATGAATTGAATACAGAAACTGCTATTATTTCAGCTGATTTTTCTGAAAACTATACTTGCATTGTGCAAGATGCTATTCAAAATACCCATTGGCAAAAAGAACAGGTTACAGTTCACCTCTTTCGTGCTTATATAAGGGACAGTATCACTGATACTGTGAAATCTATTCCTATGTGTGCAATAAGCGAGCATTTAGTTCATGACACTACTACATTTTGGGGCTTTTCAAAAAGTAATTGTCAATTATTTAATTTCACAAATTCCACAGATTAAATACATAAAATATTTTAGTGATGGATCATCAGCCCAATACAAAAATTATAAAAATTTTATTAATCTCTGCCATCATGAAGAAGACCATGGTGTGAAAGCTGAATGGCATTCTTTTGCCTCTTGCCACGGAAAAGGGGCTTGTGATGGAATAGGCGGCACCATAAAACGCATGGCCACCAAAGCAAGTCTTCAGCGTCCATTCAAAGATGGTATCTTAAATGCATTTGATCTGTATACATTTGCAAAAGAATATGTTAAAGGAATTGAAAGTTTTTTTTATAACAAAATCTGAAATTGAAATTGCCAATAATCAGTTAGCAGATAGGTATGAAAGGCAGATACAATCGTAGGAACAAGGGTTAATCACAGCTTTGTGCCAATAAATAAAGGCCAAATACTGGTTTCCAGGGTATCAGGCTCCTCAACAAATTTTATTGCTACTGTGAGATTTAGTGAAACTGACAATCCACAAACATTTAAAAGTGAACAATATGTTGCATGTGTATGTGGTGTTAATTGGTGGATTGGTAAGATTTTAGATTACTGCGAGGTCACAATGACTATAAAATTATGTTCATGCATCCTCATGGTCCTAGTTCATCATATTCATGGCCAAAATCTTCAGATGTTTGTTGGATTCCATATGAGCATATAATGAAAGTAGTGTCTACCCCAATGACTGCTACGGGAAGAACATATACTGTTGCTCCAGAGGAGCATACAGCAATTCAACTCTTATTCTTAAACTTCAAGACAGATTAAATCCTTGGTAATTTTCAACAACATATTATCAAGTTCCTTTCAACAATATATTATAAAGTTATATCCATGTAAGTATCCTGTTCTTATTGTATGTAAATATGTTTCATATAAGTTTTATCTAAGTCTTTTATACATATTTGATGTTTTTGTTGTACATTTGTATGACACAAGATTTGTGTAGGGGAAGACGGGGTACAATGAAACAAAATTTACTAATTATTTTTTCCTATCCACAATTTTGCATGCACAAAAATATAATTAATGCATATTTTTAACCTTGTATTTTCCCCATCTAAATAAATTTTTATTAGGTTCTAAACAATATCTTTATGCTTGAAAAATAACAAAAAATAAATGTCTTACAGTGTTTCATTGTACCCCGTATGGTGGGGTACAATGAAACACATACTGGGGTACAATGAAACACTCTAAATGATGGAAGCAATTTTCACCCAGTATAGTTTATTTTATGAAAAATGAGATAAATACAGAAACAAAACTTGATTAATAAGAAACTTGATAAAAATATTATAGTCTACTAAGATGAAAAATAAGAAAATTCTATTAGTTTAAGAAATACCTTTCATTTTATATTAAATTGGCTCAAGTCAGTTTCAAAAATTAGCATTTCTGCTTATATTTCAGTTTCTCCTGAAGGAATATGGGATGGTAGTTTCAACACAATTGAGTTTTTTTTTTTTTAATGTAAGTTTCTAAAAAAAAAAAAATTAAAACTTGGTTGGAGTTTTTTTATATCAAGTATTTCACATTTGACTTCATTTATGTATGATTTCTCCAACGGTATATATTTCCTTATGTTTCCATTTATACGGATACTGCTTGTACCATACATGTTGTGTGGGGATATCTCATTCTTAGTACCTCAATGACCAGCTGGGACTTGAAAAAAAATCTGGATCATCATCAGAGTCTGTAGCAGGCAGAGTTTGTTTTCAAAACAATCCCTTCTTAGCTTTTTTTCTCTTTCTATTTTTTAATTGCTTAACAAGAGCATTTTTTACTGACCTGGTTAGAACAAAACTCTTTTTTTTTCTGTTTTCCTACTCTTACTTCTATTATATTCTATTTACTATTTTTATTACTGTAATAAAACATGTTTCATTGTACCCCGTCTGCAAGTGTTTCATTGTACCCGCACTGAGGTTACTAAATAAAAATTTATTTTCAAACTTCTAATATTTATTTTTTTTAGTTTGGTTTTGGAGGTATGAAGACAACAACCCAAAGATAACAATGTATAGAAAAAATAATTATTGCATATAAAAACAAGGAAAAAGAAACAAATTTACTTTTAGTAAAGAAAGTTACTTTCAATGGTGCAAAAGCAATAATCTTCTATTGCTACTGTTGTAGAAGTGTGAATGTATCCAAATCACATCAGTAATTGGAACATATAGTTGTATAACATATATAAACTGCAACTCTGTATGACAAATTTGATTGATTTTACAAGTAATGTTTCATTGTACCCCTTGTTTCATTGTACCCCGTCTTCCCCTACTCATTTTGTCAAGATTTGTTCATTTAAATTGAAATTGGCAGTGAACTGAATAACTAATATCAACCCAATCAACTCATTAATATTAATTTTTAATCTTTTATTTGAATTCAACTGATTTACAGCTAGTATTTCTGCCATATTTCAAAAAAATATGTTTTATGGCTCTTTTTCCTTCTAAATATTTTCCATTATGTATATTTTTTTGAGAATTATACATATTATCATTTTATATGAAATAAAAAGTATTGAAATGAAAATTGACTGTTATTTTAATATGTGTGTGTTTTTAGTATAATTAACTGCTGATTGGTATTTCTAAATTGAATTATTTATATATTGATGCTCATACATTAATTCATATTCCAGAAAAAAATATTTTTAACCATTATTTGTTAAACCAAAGATACTTACATGTTTTAAGATAGTCACTGTTAGGTAAATGACATCCTATGTGTAAAAAGCTATTTTTCTTTAATGAAACATTTTACCTCTCCAATTTTTTTTCTGTTTAAAGTATACATACGGAGCAATGTTTTTAGCAAGTTTGAAAAAAATTTATGATGGGCCATTTTTTTTTTATGGCCCATTACAGTAAGCCAATTTTTGAGGGTGATATTTTCTGTTTAAATGTAATAAACAGTATTAAAATAAAAATTTACCATTGTTTTAATATCATATATGCACTCTTTATATAAATAGCTTTAAATTGGTACCAGAAATATAAAATTTGAATCATTAGTTGTCAAGTTATGGACATTTATAGACATTGGGATAGCATCCAAGATGGCCGCCATTTGGTAAAAATGACCATTTTTTAAAAGGGTATATCTCAGTGAATATTGTGCAAATTAGTTTTAAATTTCAGATTTGAGGGTTTCACTACTATGTCTGTCTACAAAAAAAAATTAAAAAAAAAATCCGTGACTATGCTGCAACACCCATTGGTTGAATTCGTGTGGAATGACCCAGTTATAGAATCCACAGGACAGTTTACATTTATCAATTACAGTACAGAACCATTTATCCGGAATGCTTGGGGTCAGATGTATTTTGGATAACTGGTTTTTCCAGTTAATTGGTTGTGCATTAAAGCAGCATCCATTTGATAAGTTTTGTGGAATATGTGTGGTTGTGGCATTATTTATGATTTTAAATTATTAGATTACTTGGATTAAAAATCACTGCAAGAAAGATCAAAAGTTAACCAGAGTTTAAAAGAAGGTAATTTATGGGAATCTCTTAGGAACAAAAATTCTCCTGTTTCCTCTGCATAAAAATTAAAACATCTAAAATACAACTAAATATGTTTTCATTTCGAATACTAGATGTTATCATCAAATTGTACAATTGTTTCAAGCAAAGCCTATGTCAAACTGGCAGTGTATGACACCTTTTTCTGCAAAGATTCTGGAATCAGTCTATCAGAAATATCATTCCGGATAACTGGTTTTCGGATAAATGGTTCCATAGTGTACATACAACGGACAGGTTTTTCTTGCTGATCCACAGTAATTTGACCAACAGGGACGTCAGCTGCCTTTTCCTTATATGCAGTGTTTATTTCAGGGGGTGGCCTGAGGGGGGACATTTCCCCCCCCCCCAGAGCAATGAGATGTCCCCCGGAAGATTTGAGATTTTGTATTTTCAATGGTCAAAAACTGCAATTCACCCCCCCCCCCCCCCCCTCCTCGGAGCCACAGGAATCCCTCCCGGAGAAAAGTGTCTGAATTCAACACTGCTTATATGTAGATGTGTATGTTAGAATTTCCTCACATTTTCAGATTCGCAGAGCCGATTTGGTGTGTTTTTGATGCTGTCAGGAGGTATGTTGTAAATCTGTCGAGAGAATTGTATTAATTTTCGAAAAAATCAGCCGACAGGTTTGGCATCTAAACTACTTCCAACCATTCTGTGATGGAAACTGATGGACATTCTCCTTATATCTTAATTAAATTATTTTTATTACTCATGTCCATCTGATATCTATACAACAACGCTTCACCACGCAGACAGTGGTGGCTTGACAAGGGGTTCACAATCCCTTTACTACCAGTAGCTTCATAAAAAAAATTTCTCCTTGTTTAATTGTAGAAAATCCTACGATTAAAACAGATAAAATTTTATATACGAATAATTTCGTAGAAAAGTGGTTGTGAATCCCTGAAGAACCGCTACTGCACGCAGGGTCGGACTGGTTCACTGTCAAATACACAATCATTGGATTATTGGAGGGCACAATATTTTAGAAACTCATTATTTTATCACCTTACTAGTAGAAACCAATAATATTCATTATCATTCCTGTTTTTCTGTAAGAAAAAAAAATAAAACAATATAAAGAAAAAAAACAAAAACAAAGCGCAGTTATAGAAAAAAGCAATTTAACAAATTACAATGATCATTGGAAAAATTATTTTTTCAAAGACTAAAATTTAAGACATAAAAAATCGCACATAGTTGATCATACATTACTTACGCCATGAATTAAACATTAATAGTGTTATTACACGTAAAAATTGTAAGCGACAAAAATCACCTGCGACTCATCAGATTTCCTGAAAGTTACGTATTATCCAAGCATTTCATTGGCTGTTCGGGAAAAGGCTTCTCCATCATCAGATTTCTTGGAAATCTGACAAACAATTTTAAATGAAATTTCATTCTTAAACTTCTAAACATCCCACAATATTGCTTTTTACACTGCTGTACAGAGAAAGAAATGTACTTTTAAATGCAATTTGTTTGAAAGCTGTATCTCAATTTGTTTCTGAGTTATTAATTTTTTTTGTAGTTTTTATTACTTTTATGTCATAGTGGCAACAGAAGTATCCATCTCTGTTGAAAGTAAAGGGAAAATATAGATTACTGTATAGACCAATCAGAAAATGAATAAAATGCAGATTCAACCAATAAAACGCTTGAGATATGTTTTTGATTTCCTACTCTGACAGAGGACAATAACCATTTTTCCAAATGGTTAATAAACATTTAGATATCGACCTCATATATTCCTGGGGAAACAAAGCATCATTTAAAAATATTGAAATGTAAATGAGAAATTTGTAAAGAACGATGCCATTGGTTTAACATTAGCTTGTGAGTGACTAGTGTAGGATTCTAAGTACACAAGAATTTTAATACTAAATAAAAATGTTATGATTAAGTAAACCTATTTTAAACCCTTTTTGCAGCGGGAAGATAAAAATCTTAACACTGCTAATAAAATTAAGAAACGTTCAAATATTTTTAAAGCAAAGTATCTTTAAAATAGATTGTTATATATGAAACTCTGTCTAAAGCTCTGTGTAAGACAGATTTCCATCTCACGCAGTATTTAAAAAACCCTTGCAAAAGGGTATAATCGAAGGGGCTCAAAAATAACTGCGTTGAACAGTCCTGTTCTAAGGTATATACAAAATAGTAACTCCCCATTCTGATCGTCACATTTATAGACAATATTGAAACAGCCCTGTTTTCATATTTAAATGTAATTTTTAACAAAAAATAATGCTTAACTTATCTTTTCTTTCCCGCAAAACGTCTTCATAAATATTTTTGAGCATCAGTTGAAAAAATCAATATAACAAACATTTATATAGAGAAAAATACAATGACAGCATTGTACAAATACACGAAACCTACACATTTCAAACAAATACATGATTTTACAAAAAAAAAAACTAAATCGGAAAAAATACGTAGTATATATTTTTGAAATAGAGGCGACGTTCTTTGTGACAGGAGGCAGACAATTCTCAGGGCAGATCATGTCACCATTAGAAACAGACAAAATTACAGAATAAACATTATGTTTTAAAATATTTAAATTGTCCTTTGAAACAATGAATTTTTCAAGAAAAAAATTCAATTCTTCTGCTTTCCAAAGAGAAAAAAAATGCTTCAAAAAACTTAATCTTTTTAAGTTATTAAATAATTTAAAACTGTTCAAGAATAATGCTTGTAGGAAATTTTGTAACTATTAGCTTCACCTGGATTAGGAGGCACTGACCCGTAGATTGGTTGCCCAGAGGGCCAGTCTGAGCCTTCCTATTTTTTCTTAATTTTTAGTACTCGCTTCAGCATGAGCAGAATGAAAATTTGAAAAATGATTAAGCTTCATGAAATGAAAGTGCCCGCTTTCTTTAAAATACGAGGTCTTTATCAGTGAACATATTTCACCTTTGTAGAAAATTAGGACCTAAGTTTTTATTCATTGTTATGCTGTTTTGAACACACAGTATATCTGTAATCTGTTCAGAAAGTTGAGTGGGAAAACTCCAGATTTTTTTTTATTTTATAATTCAAAAACTTATTGACTACTAATATGTGATATCTGTCGGTGGTAGTGTGAGGGGGGGGGGAGGGGGCAGAGCCTAATTATGGCCTAAGGAAACTAGCATTACTATTTTTGAAAAATATGTTTTCATTTATTTAATCCTAAAATTCTGTGATTAAATAAGGTTTAATGCAGAAAAATACTTTTTGAAGAAAGTAGTGTAAATTTGCATAGGCGATAATCAGGTCCTAACGAACACCGGATTTGATACTTAGCTTTTTCTCTCTTTTGGGGGAAAATGGTTATCAATTCTACATTTGATAAATGGTTATCAATTCTGCATTTGATATTTGCCATATTTTCATAATCTCAAAAACAATATGAACAAATTTTAATTTGCCGCTTTCCTCTTACCCCTCTCTCTAAATTTTGTCACCGTAAACTGATGTGGAATATGCCTACATTCGGCTCTTGTTATTGTTTTGTAATCTGTATTGATGCAAGTTTAATTTCCACAAAACAAAAAACAAACTTCAAAATTTTCGTTTTCTTGGTTTTTCGTTTGTAAAATGGTCAATAATTTCCTTCAACTTGTCAAAATATTGCTTTTTTTTTTTCAAATAAAATAACTAAATAGCTAAGGTATTGCTATTACATCGTAAATATAGGTTTCTCAGTGGTGACTTCTTTGGCTACCATTATTTCCATACAGTAATCATCATGATAAATTTCTAAAACATTTGCAATAGAAATGTACCAGGAAGATTATTATTTAGAAATAGAAGTAGCCAATAAAGTAACCGATGAGAGTCCTGTAAATAAGTTTTGATTACTTTAAGATTTGAAAACCTTCAACTGTCATATAAAAAAAGTTACAGAAAAAAAGCAGGCATGCTGAAACGGTGTTGAAGAAGTACTTGAGGTTGCAATAGGTTATGAATAAAAATTAAAACTTTGCGAATAGAAATAATTTCTTTTAACTGTGTATAATAACATGTTTTAAATTGAAATATTTGAGGTTAAACAGAAGGTAAAATATCATAGGAATATGCTGATTGTAACAAGATTCATCTATAATATCTAAATTAATAATGAAAAACATGCAAATAATTTTACAAATCTTTATTTAGCTCTTTTCAATTTTGTGCCCTTAGAATTTGTGCGCCTGGAAATATCATTATATACAGTTATTTATAAGTTGTCATGAAGCTTTAAAATTGAGCAGCTAAGTGTTATGATTTCTTATTCTTATAATAATTAATGTATTTAGATATAATTTTTTAATATTGTTTTTTGAAAATATTTAAAATCACATTTTGTTTTGATTTTCTGGAACTTATTTAACCAAATATCTTAGAATATTCGGCAAATATGCAACTATTCGGAAAAATATCTAATTATATTTGGCTACAGGTATTCAGCAAAACGGCTGAATACCGAATAGTGGCCAAATATTCGTTACATCCCTAAAATAAATTGTACAATTATAATCAATAAAATATTTATGAGACTAAATATAGTGAATTACATTTCTACAATGCATCATAACCCTTGAAAAGAAAAACAGATATTAAGGGCGGCAGACTGTACTGGCCCATCGACGCATTTAAAATGAAAATGCCGCCCCATTCGCAGAAATATTGTAGGTACTCCGTACTTAAAGAATTATAATTTATTTCATTATCCATTATTTATTTTTTAATTATTTGTATTTAATACGTTTAGACTGGAAGGCAACGGCAGAGACAATCACCTCATCGAGTTCATGGCTGAAATTCCAAAATTAGTTAAAACTAGATTCGCATATTAAAACACGATCGATTTGTCAAGTCATATCTTGGTGGAAAACACCTAAAAACTCCATTTTAGCAGTTGGCTCGTATGTTTACTATTATGTTTTCCTGATCTGAATCCTCCATGTTTTCATACTTTTGGGTGCAGGAAAACACAATGGTAAACCTATGGAGACAACCACTAAAATCGGATTTTCAGGTTTTTCCACCACGATATGACTTGGCAGACCGATTGTGTTTTAATATGCGAATCGATTTTAACTCATTCTGGAATTTCAGCCTTGAACTCGATGAGTCGATTGTCTGTGCTGGTGCCTCCCGGTCTAGTTGTTAAAATACTTGTACTTTCAAATAAAAGTAAGGTTTTAAATTGAATTAAGAATTGTATATAAATTTTAAACTTCAGAATAATATTGCGCAAAACATTTTTGAGTGAAAAGAAAGCGCACAAATTTTACTTGCTCCAGGGCGCTGAATATGTAGCTACGCCACTGGATATTTCATAAACTTCAGGAGGCATCTCATTGTGAAATTTGGGGTGCAGGAAGTATTATGAGGGGCTTGTTAATTTTGAGAGAAAGAAAAGAGAAAAGTATATTTTGGTAGCAGAAAGGAATAATTATATTTTAATAGGATGAATAATTATATTTTAAGAAAACAACCTTTTTCTTTACATACAGAATGTAAATTTACTAAGTTTGAGTTGAATGAGAAAGGATATAAAAAGACAGAGGACACATGCAAGTTCTTATTTTTGGGGAGTGAAATGATTTTACTAAAATAAAAAAAGTTTCATTTTTACAGAGGTAATGATTTTCTATTTTAGATAAAATATATGTAAATTACTAGAACTATCTATGGATTAAATAAAAAATTATGAATTAAATTATTATTTACATTTTTGAAAGTCATGTTATCTTATTGGCATCAAAGTATTTAAAATATTATAAAAAATAGTCACTATTCGGCCGCCGAATATTCAGTATTTGGCCTAAAATTTGCCAAGTATTCGACTATTCGGCCAGATCACTATTCATTACATCCCTGATTTATTTGCAAATGACTGTCCTTCCTGTAATTTTTAAATTTCTATGCCACTGTAAGAAACTCAGATTTTTTTTTTTTTAATGTAATTTTTTAAAATCTATATATGCCTAAAATGTAATAGACCAGGAGGTGGCAGCACAGACCATCACCTCATCGAGTTGGAGGCTGAAATTCCCGAATTAGTTAAAACTCAATTCCCATATTAAAACGCAATTGGTCTGCCAAGTCATATCTTGGTAGAAAACACCTGAAATCTGATTTTAGCAGTTGGCTTGTAGGTTTATCATTGTGTTTTCCTGCACCCAAAGGTATGAAAACATAGAGGACTAGGAGCAGGAAAGCACAATGTTAAACCTATGAGTCAACCGATAAAATGAGGTTTTCTGGTGTTTTCCACCAAGGTAGGACTTGGCAGACCAGTTGCAGTTTAATATGCTAATTGAGTTTTGTCTAATCCTGGAATTTCAGCTTCCAACTTGATGAGGTGATTGTCTGTACAGCTGCCTCCCAGTCTATAAGGTTGTACATTGTTTAATTCTGAAATTTACCATAAACTTTATAAATAATTTTATTATTTATATTTAAGATGTTGAATTCCTGGAGAAGTGGCAGAGAGACATTCCAAGAAAAGTTAAGATTTTTATGTAACCTTACAAGTTGTGTGAACTCAGCATTTTGATGACAAATGTGTATTGAGGACAATTGAGCTGAAGATGACTGATGGAGCACTCTATGTTCAGAAAAGGGAAAGACCTATTCTAAAAGATGGATCAGTGGCTGTATTCTGCCCTTAACGGAACAAACCGACTCGGAACCAACCAATCCGATAAATCATAACCAAGATTCAACAGTTTTCAACTCTGCCCTGCAATCAGGATTTGCGAATGACCTCCAAATTGTCTGCATTCGAGATGAACCGGTTTCGACCAATGATATCTAAGGACACATGTGGTCTTCGGTCTGTTTATCGCTCTTTATTTACTTGTTGTGAATTCAAGTTTCAACGTGCGTCAGCAGAGCTTTGAAAGAGAAAAAAAAAATGCCTGGAGAAGACTGCAATCGATTAAAAAAAAAAAAAAAACTCTGCATCAGTTTTAGTTAATGATCAATTTTATAAGTAATCACCGACAAACTGAGAATAGGAAATTCACTCCATCTTTCACCCGAAAAAGATAAAAGATGAATTGTAGAACCAATTAATTGGTCTTTTGAATGCTGATGGATACGGCCGAGTTAAGAAAGCAGACAAATGGAGAAGAGTAAGTAGATTTTTAATTAATATACAGTAGAGTCTCAAAAATCCGCACAGCTTGGGATCGGAGGCTGGGCAGATTTTAGAATTTTGTAAATTCAGGATTAAATGATTGATTTTTTCAACATACCTTGTTTATTTCCAAGAAGAGCATGTAGTAATTCAATTTAAGCAATCAAAACTTGAATCCCTTCTTTACATGTATACTGTGCATTATCATTTTAATACCTAAAATTATTTTTGTTACAATTTTTAAACATTCTTTATATATAGTTATTTGATTGAGAACTTCCATTTCCTCTTGTTGAAATTTCTTTTGATTTTGTAAATAGCCATTATTTCCTGTTTGTCTGTATAACTCAGTTCAATACAATAAGAACTTCAAAATCTTCACCTAAAACAAAACCTTCTACAAAAACTAGCTTTGGCTGAATCCATATCAACTCAGGCAGGGGGGTTACCTTCATAGTCTCAGAAGTTTTTAAATTGAACATATGTTAAAATTTAAGAAAAAGTAAGATACTTGTATATTTTCATTTTGCCCAAAAAAATTCCTGGCCCGAGATACAGGCCGCCAAAGATGACATCCCCGGCATCCTTTCTCATTCGCGATTTTCGATAAAAATTTTAAAGTGCTCTATCTCTAGAACGGTGCAAGATATTTTGTTGCAGTTTATTTTATTTTAAAGATAATATTCTTCTGTTTAAAATGATGTACCCAATTTTGAAAAATGTATTCAACTTTTCTTGTGGCAGCCTTTTGAAAAAAAAATTTTTTTTCAAATTTTTTTTTTTTTTTTTGAAATGCCAATTATGTATTATAGGATTTTTAAATAGAATGAAGAAAACTTTTATTAATGTCTTTTATGTTTTAATTTGATTTTCATAGCATTTGAAGTGATACATACTTTATTTTCAATACCGAACAATCTCAATAACATATATCAATTACACAGCAATACAAATTATATTAATACAAGTTAGAGTTCAGACAGATGGGCAGACAAATCGAATCCATAAAGACTTTCAACTATGTTGGAAATTGTTAAAAGCACATAAATAGGTCGGAATTTGACTTTTAGGAATTTATGTCAATAGACGGAAGCATACCTGAATACTTTCATACAACCCTGTATTTTACCTACTATCTTTATATACATGCCACTATTTAGCTAATATTTAATTAAGATTAAAACATCCTTAAAACCAGTGAAATCACACTTCCAGAGATTATCATCCATAGACGGCCATGTATCTAATTCTTTGCGTGGACCTGTATACCATTTTATCTATATTCTCCAAACATATCTTAGTATACTAAATGTAGTTCAGTGTAAAAATGCATAACTCATTTAAAAATCACCTTTAAGCTACTTTCATTCATACTCAGTAAACCCTTAAGATTTCTTTTGTGTAGCCCTGTATATGATCTACAGCATTTATGCACACAACGTAATATGGAAAAATTTAGTTAAACTTAAAAACTCAAACACAACTAAAAATGCACTTCCACCAATACCCTTACGATTTCTTTTGTGTAGCCCTGTATATGATCTACAGCCTTTATACACACAACGTAATATGGGAATATTTAATTAAACTTAAAAACTCATATCGCAACTAAAAATGCACCTCTAGCAATCATTGCTAATGTACAGTATTTCCAATAAGGTAAAGTATCTGAAATCTTTTGTGTGTCCCTGTAAACACTATGCACTTTCTATGACACAGGAAGTAATTTTTTGTAAACCTCTGCAATAAAGTATGTATCACTTCAAATGCTATGAAAATCAAATTAAAACATAAGACATTAATTAAAGTTTTCTTCATACTATTTAAAAATCCTATAATACATAATTGATTTAATGATGTACCATGATAGGCAATGATTCTAGGCTGCCATGGCGATTAAGTCCTTTTAAGATGGATTCATAATACTTCCGTATTACTGAATTTAATACAGTAGATGACCTTTATAATGCAAACCTAAAAATGCAAAGTTGTGCGTTATATGGAATTTTGCCTTATATGGATCACATCATTAAATTCACCTAGTAAACATGGCTAAATATGTCTGAAACATATCAAAATGCATTAGAACATCTTTATACTGCATTCCTTTTTACCAAGAGTTATCCAAATTATAAATTTTTGCATAATACATTGTTAAATTAACTTTATAAATATGATCCAAATATAACTGACACAATCATCCCTTGTATTAGACATTTTCAAAAATGTTTATTATAATAATAGCATATTTTCAGTAAAAAGGTTTTAAATTAGAAGATAAAGTTGAACTAATGTATCAAATTTAGTCCTCTAGAGAGTCGCAATGTTTTACAATGTGAAAATGCAGGTGCTTTTTAACTGCAAAAACCATTGTTTACATCTGAGAAGTTGTGCGTTACATGGAGAATTGCGTTATATAAAATTGCTTTATAAAGATCTTCTACTGTATATGGAATTACAGTAAATTTTGTATTCATGCCTTTTTGCCCAAGTGTGTAACACTTATTGCACCAAGATCTGAATATTTATAAAACTAGTTAATACTATGCATGCACCTCATTTGCCACATTTGATATTGCAATTTCTAACTTGTTTAGGATATATAGTAGGCTTATCCTTACAAATATGATACAAATAAGCAAAAATTCAGTGACTTTTACTGGAACTGTATATATACAGTTCCTGTAAAATACTCTGAATTTTTTAAATGTTTCTAAAATTTGTTAAACTCAAAAGTGGAAGTTCTCCTTTTCAGTGAAGATAGTTCCCAATGGTATTGATCAACAGCAAAAAAATCAAAATTTTTAGGATTGGCATTTTCGAAAAAAAAATTTTTTTGAAAAAATATTTTTTTTTCAAAAGGTTGCCACAAGAAAAGTTGAATACATTTTTCAAAATTGGGTATATCATTTTAAACAAAAGAATATTATCTTTAAAATAAAAAAAAATGCAACAAAATATCTTGCACCGTTCTAGAGATAGAGCACTTTAAATTTTTTATCGAAAATGGCGAATTGGAAATGGTGCCCGGGATGCCATCTTTGGCGGCCTGTATCTCGGGCCAGGAATTTTTTTGGGCAAAACCAAAATATACAAGTATCTTATTTTTTATTGAATTTTAATATATGTTCAATTCAAAAACTTCTGAGACTATGAAGGTAAGATTTTTTCTTTGGCTGCCTGAATTGACATGGATCATATCCTTTTGGTATTTTCTTATGGCTTTAGTTTGTGGTAAGGTTAAATGAAAAATCTTTATCTTAATCCTCATTTTGGATAAATGAAGAGCCAGGAAATATTTTATGTCATGCATTAAAATTAAAGCCTTGCATGAAATATAAAACAAATTAATTCACCATTTTCTTTAGCAGCCGATAGATGGTGCCACTACTAAAACTTCTCTGTGCTTGTTTATATCTCTCGTCTATTTCTATAATTTTACATTTTCTTGTATGTAAGTTTCTGTTAAATAAAAGCATTTTATTTGTGTCATTACTATTTTTCCATAAATTTACATTAAAAATTATTTTATTTTTTTTTCACTGTTATTTGGAATAAAGATTATAAAGAATACTTCTTAAATGCAAATTTCATTGTTTAAATTTTGAAAAGCATGTGGATTTCAGAAGATTGCAGATTTTTGAGACTGTTATATTAATAATTCAGTTCATAAATATAACTGTATTATTCTAAAACTAAAGCATCCTTTACATGTGTGGCAATTTGCATTGATCTTTTTTTCGTTAATTTAATTCTGAAATGTTTTGTTATTAATCAATATGGCTATTTCCATGAGCACTTGTAGCGTAAGTCACATGCTAAGATTTTTGGCTACCAGTCAGTACTTTAGAAAGAATAAATGTGACTTATTTTGTGGGAGATATGCAGGGTTGCCGGCTTTTAGCTGGCTTTTTTTGGTTTTAACCACTTAAAAAAAGCTGGCTTTTATTTTTAAAAGTTGGTTTACAATTAATTCATTTTAAATTTGGACCAATTAATTTTTAATACACTTATAAATATTTCCGGTACTTCTATTTTCTAAATTTGGTATATTTTCTAAAAAAAATTATAGATTTCTATTAAATTTTGTCAAATAAATAAATAAGTCTTCTAGAAGGCAACTGTGAAGGCATTATGTCTGAAAAAAAAAATCATAAACATTGAAAAAAATATCAGGTTCCAAACTCGTGTTTTGAAATTCTATATTACATAGCTCCACATATACTACACATTTTAAAGATTATATTTAATTAAACAATGACAAAACATAGCACATCAAAATGGAAACATTCTCATGTGTCTATATCAAGAGACTAAGTTATAAATATTAAAAGAGAAATTAGAAAGGATATAATATTTGAGGAAAGTGGTACATAAGTGTATAAAAAATAGAGCATTTAAACAAGAAAAAAAAAAAAAACAATTCTCTAAATAAAATTTTGAAAAGCTTGTTGCTAAGCATATTCATGCATATGCTATTCATAATGCTTTTAATAGTGAGAAATGGTGTTTTATTAATATGACTATGTATAATTTTAAATGTTTACTAGAAATAAAATAAGACTTGTATATTAATAGCTCTTACTAGAAATAAAATAAGACTTGTATATTAATAGCTCTTAAAATCAATTAAGAAATAAAACATGTAACTAAGTAACCATTGTCCTCTTTAATTTTATAAAGCAGTAAAAATGAAAAAATTGGCAGTTGGCATGGCCCTTTTAAAATTTAGCTGACATATTTGCAATTCTGACTACAAATCACCAGCAAAACCATCTAAGTTTTATTCCAGTATTAATGTCCTCATTATTGAGAAATTTGGCTACTTATTAAACTCTAAATCAATTAAATGTCATTAAAACTAATTAAAAACACTTTAAAATGTGTAGTTTATAATTACAATGCTTCATTGTATAAAAGCCAATTATGGCCAAAAAAGGCCAATTTTGGCCAAAAAAAGCCGGTTAAAACCAATAAAAGCCGCTGGCCCAGCTTTTTTGCAACCCTGGAGATATGTCATTAATTTAATAAGGCCAAGCAAACTTTTCCAAAATAATGGTGGCCATCAAGCATAGCAATTAAATCAGCTATGTGACTTACAATGCAAAAACCCATGGAATTAGCCATATATATATCCCATATCATAAGTAAATATCTTTTAAGATGTACAATTATTTGTTAAACAATTTTAAATACCATTTAAGCATAAAAATTGCAACTTTTTTAAAGGGATGCATCACAAAAGTCGAAAAACGCCTTTTCTCAATAGATGGCGCAGACTTTCACAGGTCGGGCGCGAATACTTTCATTTTCTGGCAAGCCATGGTGAACCACCGACGTTTCATATATGTTCCCCGAGATAGTCCCCTATCTTTCCTCCGAGGTATCACTCCCGGTTCGAAGTCAAATCCACCACATTAAAAACATAGACGAAAGCACAGAAAGAAAAGGAGACACAGCTGATCTATATCTACATACTTTATCTTATACATGGATCGGGCTGGTCAATTTTGGATTCTGGTCAATTTTTACTTTCATCTATCTTTATAGGAAGAATATTGGATTCGGGATTTTTTTTTTTTTTTACTTTCTTCTACAGTGTTAAATTCAGACACTTTTCTCAGGGAGGGATTTCTATTGCTCTGCGAGGGGACATTATAGAATTCCAGGGGGGGGGGGGGAATTGCACTTTTTGAACATTGAAAATACAAAATCTCAAATCTTCCGGACATTCCATTGCACCCCCCCCCCCCCCTGAATTCAACAATGTTTTTCTATCTTTACAAGAAGAAAGTATTGGATTCGTGAAAATTTTCGAATTCCGGTTTTCGGTGAATTTACACGTTTTAGGGGTCAAACATTCCAAAAAACATGTTTTTACAAAATGTCTGTCTGTATGGGACACAAATCTTGTGGCCGCTTTATCTCAAACTAATGCACGGAATTTAATAAAAATTTATATTCAGTTAGTTGATGATATAAATTGATGCTGATTAGTTTTTGGTGTAAATTGTTCAACATGTGGCGCTGCTATGCTGCATTTTTCGCAATTTCCGCAATAGTTCTATCTCAAGAACTAAAGCACGGATTTCCATCAAACCTCAGATTCGGTTAATCCTTAACATGAGTTGATGCTGTTTACATTTTGGTGTGAATCACCCAACAGGTGGTGCTGCTATGCTGCATTTTTCACGATTTCCGCAATAGCTCTATCGCAAGAATTAATGCACGAATTTTCATCAAACTTCATATTCAGTTTTTCTCGGCCCACGGCGTGAACTAAACCAAGGAAATGTAAGTAGTTTGTGTTGGGCCTGGAGTAAGATGATTATCATTTGAGACCGGGTTCAAAATTTCAGCCCAATTTATAAATATGGATCAGACAATATTACTCCCGTGTTATTTATGTCTAATAATAAACTATTTTTAATCTAATATTTTCTTTAATATAGTTTTGCTATGTAACGCTTTAAATTAAAGAACTTAAATTCAGAATTTCAACAATATTGACATCTTTTAAACCTTTTAGGGGTAGAAGAGTTCTGTTTGTAAAATGATGAAATAATTGACTGCACCAGAATATTCAAACGAATTTCTTAGAAAGTAAAAACTTGCTATTTTTCACTTTCATTACAAAAGCAAAGTTTTATTAAAATATTCTTGGTGCAATTTGTCTGTTTTGGAATTAAAATTAGGTGGCTAGACCCTCCAGCCACCGCCCTTGAAACTGTTAATTATTATTTCCACAAATTTACAGTTACATTGCTAATGCATTTAACTAGCCAAAGGCCAAATTATGGGATATTTCTGGGGGGGGGGGGGAAATATTTCCGTTCATGCATTTTAGTTGAACCCTAGCAATCCAAACCAAATTTTGAAAAAGAAAAAAAAAAAAAAAAAAAAGGAAGCATGGTAAATAAAATCTAATTAAAAAGAAAAAAAAAAGTATTTAGAATTTAAAATTTATGCTATATTTTCGCGTGTACATTTTATTTACATAATATATCTGTTTCGACTTACCAATTTAAATTTTAGCATGTATATTTTATTTACTTAATGCTGTTCTCAAATTCAAACTGGCTAATTTCTGACACATTTTTTAATTCGTTTTTAGAGTTCCATACTTAAAAAGTAAAAACGGAACCATTATAAGATTACTCCTGTGTCTGTCTGGCACAGCCATTTTACACGTAAACTATGGAACTTGGAAAGTTCAAATTGGGGGAAGTCATAAAGACTATTGACCCACATATTTACAGATTATTATACATTCACAAATATATTTAGGAAAAATCTGAGGGCTAATTAAGTTACTTAAAAAAATATATTTTTCTTTTCTTTGTATATCGTGTGAATGCTTTCGTAAAGCTGGACTCAAAAATACATTTCTTTTGATTTTAGGTATTATATTTTCAGAGATATCGTCGAAAAAGTGGTGCAAAAATATGCCCCCTTCCATCTATTTCCAAATCTACTGAAACTAAAATTATGAAAAAATTACAGGTAGTAGACGTTAATTTAAACCTTGCAGGAAAAATATAAGTGATTACCCTAGGTCACATAGTTTTTGAGAAAAGCGGATTTTTCCGTTACACACAAATTTTGATTTGCGGGCATTCAGCAAAAGGTATTGAGAAGCGCTAGAAGTACCTATCGTAGCAGAAGTATAAAAGAATTGATGATGATTTTCAAAAAAAATCATCAGTAATTAGCCGAGAACGAGGGGTGGTGTATTCTGTGTACCATCGGTTTTTAAAGTCTAGATAACAACTTTGGATTATATATTTGTTTAATACATACCCAGTAGCAGTATAAAAGCAATAAAAGCCAAATTGTTAAAAACAGACTGAATTAATCGCATAAATTACTATGGCATTCGCGACTAGTTTGCATTGAGGGGATCTTTCAATAAGCATCCCGTGTCTTACAAAGTTAATTAAAAACCTATCTGGAAAAAGGCGGCACAGACCAAGTCGGCATTGCAACTTCGTGACCTCTTTTCGAAGCGCGCTTAGCACAATGCCAAATTTAAACTTTGAACAAGGAATTTGTTTCACCTGCACTTTAAAAAGAAAAGATTATTACTGCGCTGAATTTAGTTTTATGAAATGCCAAATGAAGTTTAAATATGAACTACTTTTATTGTCAGTACCAAATTAAGATCATAAAAAAAAAAAAAAAAAAAAAAAAAAGATTAAAATATAAGAAAAAGAAAAGTGCCCAGTTAAACTGATGGCATTGAGCTCACAGGTTATTCACACTAATTGTATATTATACTATTATTTCAAAGAATAATGCCCTCAAAAAATAAATGAAGGAGGATTAGCCCCCGTTTCCTCCCGTTATACTTAACCAATGAACCTACAAATCTAATCAGGGAACCTCCTTAACATAATAAACCGGTATACCAAATTTGAAGCAAATCAGATAATTCTGCATGAAAAACCCTTATCGCTAAATTAAGAGGGGGTCTAACACCCCCCCCCCCTTTATACTTAACTAATGAATCTCCAAATCTAATCAGTAAAGCTCTTTATCAGAATGAACATAGAAAAAAAATAAAGTAAATTGGATAATTCTGCATGAAAATCCATTTAGCTAAATTAAGGGGAGGGGACTTGCCCCCTTTCCCCCTTTTATACTTAACCAACGAACCTCCAAATCGTAATTGAAGTACTAGTTTCTTTTTTGGTAAAGGTAAGAAAAAAAAAAATCCGACAAGTCTGTCAACCGAATTTCCTGTCGTGACAGAGAAGCGCAAGAAAAGAAAAAAACTGTCACTCTGAGACAACAATCACTTATACCTAAAGATGCAGTTATTCATTCATCGGAAAATGAAAAATCTTCCCGATTACAAATCATTTCAATAATCATCCCTACAAGTATCTAGCTTTAATGTTTATAAATGAACTATTATTTTAACACAATCAAACTGATTGGTAAAGTTATCATACGAATTAAATATTTCCAAGTGAGCGAAAAAAGGCCCAGGCTGGGAATCGAACAGTAAAATAGTTCATCTACGTATCCATCGTTTATATGGAGTTCCTTTACCTGCGGTTTATTCTGTTGAGCTATCTACATGATAGACCAGATGTTATTACCAATAAGGTTTTCTGAGCGAAATATGCTGGCTGGTTGTCGGCCCAGTTAGCTTAAATGGAAAAGCATTGGCCTTGTAAGCCAAGGATCTGGGTTCGATTCCCAGCCTGGGCATTATTTCGCTCACTTGGAAATATTTAATTCGTTTATAAATGAGTCAGAAAATGTGGCAAGAATTTTCGCGTTGTTCAGCAAAGGAATTTTTTTTTTTTTTTTTTTTTAACTTTAAATTAATAAAAAACTAATAAAAATATCCGAAAAATGCCTTGAGCGCACATTTTGCTGACACATTTCTTATAAAATCTCGTATTTCTATGTGTATTTTTATAAGTTAGTAAATGAACTAGTTCAAAATAATAATAATAATTCCGTGTGCAAGCGAGGATATCAGAAATGTTCTTGCAACTCTTTTTTTTTTTTTTTAAACCTCCAATATTCTATTCCTTACAGGCAACAATTAAAATGTCATCCCTAAAAAACAAAGATACATTATATATAAGTCAGCCGTAAAACGAAGCAGATGTATCATTGTACCGTTCAATACTGATAATCTCTACTACTTTTTTTTTTTTTTTTTATTCTAAACATCGCACATTTTCAATTTTTACAACTTCGTATAGGGAAGAAAAGTAACTGCAATTTATTTGAAAACTGCATCATAATTTATTTTTGAGATATTAATATTTTTGTAGTTTTTGATGACATTTCTGTAATGGTGGCAACTGAAGTACTCCATTTTTGTAAAAAAAGGAAAATAGTAGATTACTATATCTTTTTGTTGCCATTTTCTCATAACAACTGAAAAAAAGTAATTAAAATGAGTGCTATTTTGAAAAAAATATAAGAAAGATTATTTTTTCTCATCGGGGGCGGCACTAAATTCTGAAAAAGCAGAATACCTGCATTTTTTTTTTTTTTTTTTAACCGGAACGGTATCTAACAATTATGTTACCAAACTTCTCATGATAATCAATACTCCCGAAATTTTCAGATTTGAAGTTGCCTGTTCATTAGTTTATTTGCATACAATGAATGAACAATATTTGTTGTGTTATATATTGAATGAAACATTTAGTGTTTTATAAGAACAGATACTGGATATATTTTTTAGACAAATCAGAGCCGAGTAAATGTTGTTTTAACTTGTCAAAACGAGGTTTACCAGTGAAAGTTGCGTAATATCTGAATCTCCAGTAAAATGATCGCTTTTCAAGGAGGGACAAATTTCATTTCATAGAAGGAAGAGATGTCAACAAATGCCCCGTCCCTTTCCTATCCCTTTCAAAGGAAGGTCAACAGGTCAATTGTCATCTTTCTAGTCGAAAAAAGCACTTCTCTTAGCTGGTCTAAACGGAATCCTCTAGGTTTACTGTATTTTTGGGAAATATTCTCATTATGGCATGTTATACCAAGAATAAAATAGCATTACGAAAAAACTAAAAGGCTTCTTGGAGGATATTTTATATAATATTGTCTAAAATATATCACTTATTAAATTTACAAGAAAAATAATGATAATAATTTACAAGAAAATATACAAAAATGATAAAATATATTGCTTCGTACTCGATTCCTTCATAGTACAGGACATCTAATGCCATCTGGTGATGTCTACTGGAACCAAAGAAAAAAAATTTAAAAAATAGATTAAAAAAAAAATAAGCTATATATTTCATTTATAAAATTAAACTACGTTGAAGAAATAAGTTATATCAATCCCCTCAAAAAATTTTAAAGAAATTGGTTCAATAGCAAATGCGCAGCTGTGATTTGAAAAATGTAACATGGGCAGCATAGAGCAAAATATAACTGATAGAACTGACAGTTACCCTTAATAAAATTTTGATTTAGACAAATTCTTGTGCATGTTTTAAACATTTAAAACATGTTAATAATTCGACTAAATTTGTTACTGTACAAAACATATCAGTAAATAGAATGTAAGCTAAAAACATTTGCTAATAATTAACTCGGAACTAGAGAGCAGTTCTGCTCGTTAGGATTATGTGATAAAAAAATTTAATTAAACTTCTGTTATGAAAGTTTTTAACTATTCACTTTTATTCATGTAAATAATAATGATGTCATATATAGAACTGCTATGGTTTTGAAAAATGGAAAAAATAAGTATATTATTTTATTATAGACACATACTCTGTTAAAGTTAGGCTTTACATTTATGTGCAATAATTATCCCACATCCCCCTAATTTCTAAGAAGCATTAGTCATGAGAGATTGCAAGTGATGTTTTTTTCTTGAGATGTTAAATGCCATAATTTCAACATGTGCTTTTAAAAAAAAAGGGTGCTTTTCGCATTCTTAAAACAATTTTTTAGATTCTTAAAGATACTTTTTTCAATTTTTGAGTTCTTTTTAGGTACGTTCATAAATACGCAGCACCTATAGTGGTCATTCAGTCCGTCTGTCTGTCCATCCGTCCGCATATAACAGAGCAAAAACAACCCAACCGATTGGTCTGAAATTTTAAATATATAATTGTTGTAAAATTTTGTCTCGTCATTTCAAATTTTATGAAAATCAAGTGTATAGTTTACAGGGACAGTCAAAAGTTTTCTGTTATTACGGCCCATGGGAAAAAAATATTTCAAGTGCATTTTAATGATGTTACAGCCTTTTGAAAAAAAATTAAATTGATATGCAGTTATGAAGTGCACTAAAGTATACATTCAGTACAATATGCAGTACAAAAAATATTTATAAAACTAGTTATAGTACGAACGAACCTCATTTGCCACGTTTGACATGCAATTTCCAACTTGTTTATTTTTTAAAGACACTTTTAATTTTCAGAATATTCATTTCAAGTCATAAATTGAGTATTTACCCTACAGGCAATGTTTTAATAAAAAAGCAGAAATAATGGAATTCTTGTTTTAGGGGCAAGAAGGATGCTTTTTAATGAAATGGGGAGACCCCAGAAATCCTAACTAGAATGAATTCTATAATCAAGAGTAAACATTCTGCAATTACCAGGCCTGAATGTAGCTTTTCTTGCACCTAGGCTAAACATGGATTTTGGTATCTCCCCTCCCCTCCAAAAAAAGAAAGAAAATTTACAAATGGAATTTTTCTAACAACTGGCTTATTTTTAAATTTAAAATATGTAATATATGTTAATCAGCTTTGTCAAATGTTGATTCATCAAAACCGAAAAATATTCTGCTTTATTTCCATCTTAGCAGATATAATTATTGAAATTCTTTCTGATAATTTTTTCATTTAAGACCGGATTCCATTTGAGGCAGATTTCATTTTCATAGATTTAATGGCAGTTCTAGTACAGTAAACTCCCTCAAATCCACAAACCTAAAATCTCCACATCATCACAGATGTAAACAATGAAACTTTCAGTTTAGATGTAGGGGCAAAATTACAGAATGTTTTAGTTTTGTATCATTCCGTATGTGTTTTATGTAATTCTTGAAAATATGACTGAACTTGTGGTTTTTCAAGATGAAAGTATAAATTTGTGAAAAAAATCACGATATTGCTGATATCGCTGGTAATTACAATCTTTTTACCAAATATATTTATGCATTATATTAATCAAGCTTTTTTGGTTATTAAGACTAGCTAAACCTGAAATAAAAATTCCTTCCTTTATGATTTTGATGGAAATTGTAATAGGTTACCTTTATGAGGAAAGTTTCATTGAATAAATCAAGGAAAATGTATCTCTTCTTTATTATGCATATTTCATTATACATTATTAATTATTTACTTGACCTTTACTTTTAATAATTTGTTTTTAAAATTATTTTACTATTTATCATTTTAGTTTCTTAACTTTACTTATTTATTTTAATATTTTATTGTAATGCAAACATTCATTTTAATTTTCATTGCATTATTACATTCAAATTACTGTTTAAAAATTGTAAACAAAGCAAATGACCAGAAATTCGCATAATTCTAAAATCCACACAACCTCTGGTCCTAAGCTGTGCTGATTTGCCAAGGTCTGCGGTATTACAGTTGAGGCATTTAAAGTCACATAATATGAATTATGTATAAATGATGGTACGTAGCTCTCACTTATGATACATTATATTTCACTGTGCATTAAGGCTGTTCTTAATAAGCGCAAAACGTTTTGACTCATTTAAGGATTCCTTTTTTAACACAAAGATATAAAATTGAAGGCCTGACTAGGGAAGCGATTTCTAATCAAACTGTTTTTTTCGTTTTTTGATCAATCAATTACCTATTGAGTTATAAGCAATTTTGATCACGTGACAAAGATGTTTTCAGCTTTTGCTGACCTGTTTTTCTGCTTTCTTTGGGAACTTCGATTCAAAACGTCAACTTTGACACTATTTTCTGAAAGATCTATTGCATTTGCAAAAAAACTTAAAAAACAGCTCAATTACATAGTTTTTGAACAACAATACCGTCTAGTTTCATGCATTTTCGACCAAAAATAAATTTAAACTTATGTCAGAAAGATGAAATGTGATTATGTTAAAATATGATTTATGATTAAAAACTTTAACTAAAACTACTTTACAGGCAATTTGAGTGCTCCTAGAATTTATAATAGAATGGGAGAAATTTGCTATATCTCGAAATTATAGTTTTCTGTCAGATTCAACTTGCTATGGTCTGAAAGTAACATTGAAAGCCACACTTGAAATGATAACATTTTTTATGTCTGTGGCTTTAAATATCTAATGACCACTAGACTTAATCAGGATTCTTTGCGGGTAAGCTCAGTATTTTGCAAAATTTTTATGTTAAGTGTAGTTTAAATAATGGCAAAACTTCAGATTTTTTCAGACCTTTTGGATTTACGAACAGCCTTAATTATTTTGATTCCAACTTTTATCTTTTTTCGTTAGACCCATACTGGACTTATAAGCCCGGTAGCAGAAAGTTTGAGACAGGCGTCGCAGATTTTCTTTTAAATACAAAGTTCTGGGAAGCTGTGCTGGTCATGGACATTCCTAGAGGATATAATCTGAAAGCTTGTGATAAGCTGACATGGGGTACAATATATCCTGAAAGCTTTCAGAAAATGAATGTTCCAATGGCATTTCAGATGTGATTTATTTTTTATTTTAGTATACATGTAAATTAGTACAGGTTTAAAAATTTGCTTTAAACTTTTTCAGTTTTTCAGTAAAAAGGTTGCATCTGCAATGATACTCTATAAAGAAGATAATGGCCTGTTAGAAAACAGTGAATCTTGTACAGAAATTATGCAAAATTTTGATTCTGTTATTAGAGCAATGAATTCTAGGCTTCCTGCCGATGCACTTAAGTTTAACTCTCCTGAAGAAAATGCAATTATACCAATTGATATTTCGAATCTGTGTTAACATGTTGACGGACACTTGCATCTGTAGCCATCAAAGTAAAGTTCACTGAATTTGAATTCCTAAATTGTCACCAGCATAGGCGTAGAGTTATATGGGCCCGTGGGGCTCGGGCCCCTCCAATAATTTTTCAGATGGGCTAAATTTTTTCACGCCAACTGGACATAGAAAAAACTCAGATTTCGGAATTTCATATAATTTACAAAAGTTTTTAGCGTATGTTTTCGATGGATAATTGTTCTTTCTCTAAATTCGTTATTTTCTTTTATTCTTTGTAAACAAGTATAACAACTGGAGAATTTTATTGTGGCATATGAGAAAAAACAAAGCACTCTCCATGGTGGGTTTTTCTTCCTTCTTTGGACACTGGGCACACTTTCTGGGAAGAAATTCTTTTTCTAAATCGGCGTCATAGACAATAGAGCAATAAATTCACGTTTTTAACGGACAACTTATTGTGTCCGATATGATCTGATTAGAGCACAGGTGATTCGCTATTTTCCGAAGCTACAAAGAAAGGGACTCCAATTTACAAGCTTTGAAGAACTCGGGAGGGAAGGGGATGAGGCTTTAAGTTTTGCTGCAAATGATGAAACTAGAAGCCAGGAAGAATCACCAGTGTCTCCAAAGCATGGAATATAAAGGAAGAAATTATTTGTCTCTAAATCATGCATAAAGGTCATATTTATTAAAATAGTCCAAATCAATCAAGCGGTCTCTCCATAGTAAATGACGATTCACCAGGATCTGGTAACAATAAACAATACATATTCAGTTGTTCTTATTCGGGCCGAGCAAGAAACCCTTTCTCAGGCCCATTTTCTATTTTCTTTCATTATTATCAGGCTGAGTAGGGACCGGGTCTAAATTTTTTGAGTAAACCCGGGCCAGTCCTAAACTTCATTTTCCCCCGTGCTGCCGTGTTATTTCCTGTTACATGATTTTCGTGTTATTTTCAAACTTTTCGATGTTCATATAAAAGTATCTATCTGTACATGCGCATTCATGGCAAACACAGCAGGGCCGCTTTTTCGTGCGCAAACCTGTATTATTTATATTATGCATTTATACACTAACTAGCTGACATGCCCGGCGTCGTCCGGTCAGTTGAAAAACAGTACAAAACACGAAAATTCAAAAAATCGTAATAAAAAATCGCGAAAAATTAAAAAAAAAAAAAAAAAAAAAAAAGCTGCACGAATTCCAAATAAATTTAAATGAAAAGAAAACAAAATTTACTATTGTGGGATAGAAGATAAGCGGATTCATTTTGCTAATTTGGAAAAATTGTAGCGAATCGCGAAAAAACTCTAAAAATCGCTAAAGATTCAAAAATCGCAGGTGACAAAATTGTCTTATTATGGGATTTTTTTGATATATTAAAGCATGATTCCTTTTAAGAATGCAGAAAAATCACCGCGAATGCGAAAAATCTCTAAACAATGCATAAATATTCGCAAAAAATTCAAAAATCGCTGTACGAATTTCGAATAAACTTTATTGAAAATGTAACAAAATTTATTATATTGGGCTAAAAGTTTGACACCCAATTCCTTTTACGGATGTCAAAAGATAGCAGCGGAAAGCTAAACATCGCATTAAAAATCGATAAAAAATCAAAAATCGCGGAGGAAAAAATTTACTACAGTGTGTTACAAGGTAGAAACGAATTTCTTTTATAAATGTAAAAAAAAAAAGGCACGGAACGCGTAAAAACGCTAAAAATCGTGTTGAAATGCGGATTTTTTTTTTTTTTTTTTTTTTTTTTTTTTTTTTTTTTTTTCAGAATTTGCGAAAAAGAAACTTTGTTATATTAGGCTAAAAGTTTGAAACTGAAAAATTATTATGCCAAAAAATTATTAATGCCAAAAAATCGCTACGGAATACGAAAAAAACGCAAACAAAAGCAAAAAGGAGCATTAAAAATTCAAAAATCGCTGAGAACACAATTCACTATAGTGGACTAAAAGCATTAACCGGAATTTTTTCACGAATGTCAAAAAATCTCCACGGAATGCAAAAAATCACTGTCACTGCGGAACGCGAAAAACCGCTGAAAATTGCATTAAAAAACGCTAAAAATTCCAAAAGTCGCAAAGACGAAAAATTACTACAAGTGTTCTAAAACATTTTAAACGTAATTCTTTCACGAGTGTCAAAACTCGTTGCGAAAAATCACAAAAACTCGCATTAAAAATAGAATTAAAAATTCAAAAATTTCAAAGGACAAAATTTACTGTATAATGCTAAAAAATTGAAACCAAATTTCTTTTATATAAAAAAATCGCTGCGAAACACGAAATCGCATGCAAATATTTGCGAAAAATTCAAAAATTGCTGTACGAATTCCGAATAAACTTTTTTGAAAAGAGGACAAAATTAACTATATTATGCGCTTAAAGATTGAAATCGGATTTATTTTAATAATAAGAAAAAAAAAGAATCGCCTCGAACCGCGAAAAAGCGTTAGAAATAGCATTAAAAATTATATTGAAAAAGTCTAATCAAAAACTTCGAAATCGGGCTACATAGAGGTACCTTCATACCAAATTTTGTAGCTCTACGCGCAGCGATTTTTTCAGAACATGGCCGACAGACAGACAAACTTCTTTCCTTATTATTATAGACTAGCGGACCCGCTCGGTGTTGCCCGGGACCGTGTTAATAACCTTTAATAAAGCACAAATTTGTATGATTTTATACCTTTAATCCGATTTTGCCGAATTTATATTTTTAAACGAAAAATTCTCCAAAAAATATGGACTTTAAGGCTAATGTCAGACGAAATGCTAGCGACATTGTGTAGGGATGATATGTAGGGGAAAAAGAGTGCAAAAAGACGTTCGTCTGGCATTAGCTTTAATGGTAAAAGCGCTCGTAAGGAGTTATTTTCTGTTTTTCACGTACGGTCGTTTCATAATTTTTTTTAAAAATAGTTTTTTTTTTTTTTTTGGAACTCTCTAAAATTTTTATCGTTATAAATATAACCGTTTCTGAGCCCCTGTAAAAGTTTCGTGAAAAAAATATTGATTCTAAAAGACGTGTGTTTTCTTCTTCCTTTTTACTTGCTATCTTTGCAAGAAGAAAGTATTGGATTCAGGAGAATTTTCGAATTCCAGTTTTCGACGGATTTACACTTTTTAGCGGTCACAGATCCCGAAAAACATGTTTTTACAAAATGTCTATCTGTGAATCGTCTGTGAGTTTGCCTGTATGTGTGACATAAATTTTTTGGGCGCTCTATCTATTGTACGGAATTTAATAAAACTTTAGGCTCGACTAGTCCCTGATATATCCTCCTGAGACCCAAGTAAAATATAATGCATATATTTTTTTTAAATATGAGTTTTTTTTTCAACAAATAGGCATAAAAATGATGTTTTTTAAGAAATTAATAAATTTCGATTTTTTAATTTTGTTTTACAGCACATCCATCTAAATGGATGTTCAGGCCATAACTCGCTTTAAAATAATTTTAAAAATGCTAAAAGTATGAGAAAGAATAGAATTTACTATAAAGAACATAGGGCAAGTATTAACATTTGCTATTAAAATTGCAAAAAAAAAAAAAAAAAAAAAGTTTAAACAAATTAAAATAACATAAAAACGAAACTTACCAGCAGAACGTAGAATTCCAATTTGACTCATTTTACGCCATTTTGTAAACAAAGTAGTTACTGTTGCCAAAATCCAAAAGCTGAATGTTGATTTTTGATTCATACATTACCATGCCAAACTGGTTTTAGATTGCTACAATGAAATTTAACGAAATAGAAGGCGAAAGCAAAACATCCATTTAAATGGATGCCAGGTCTCAGGAGGATAAAGTGGTGCTTAATAGTTGTTGGTGCAAATTGCCCTATATCTCAAGAAGTAATGCACGGATTTTCAGAAAACATCAGATTCTGTTAGTTCTTGATATTGTTTGGTGCTGATTAATTTTTGTTGTAAATTGCTCAATAGGTGGCGCTGCTATGATGCATTATTCATGATTTTTGCAATAGCTACATCTCAAAAACTAATGATCAGATTTTCATTAAACTTCAGATTCAGTTACATCTTGATATTTTTTCGTGCTGATTGCGTTTTCGTGTAAATCGTCTAACAGGTTTCGCTGCTAAGCTGCATTTTTCACGATTTCCGCAATAGCTCATTCTCAAGAACTAATGCACGTATTTTCATCAGTCTTCAGATTAGGTTAGTCCGTGATATTAAATGGTGCTGATTACTTTTTGGTGTAAATTGGCCAACAGGTGGCACTGCAATACAGAATTTTTCATGATTTTCGTAATAGCTCTATCTTAAAAACTAATACACAAATTTTCATCAAACTTCAAATTCAGTTAGACGGTGATATATGTTGTTCTTTTTACGTTTTGGTGTAAATCGCTCAATAGGTGGCTCTGCTATGCTCCGTTTTTCACGATTCCCGCAATTGTTCTGTCTCAAAAACTAATACACGGAATTTAATCAGACTTCATGTTCTGTTACACTTTCACATAGATCTTTTTTTTTAGCTTTGGTGATACAGCGCGACAGGTGTCGCTTTTATGCTCTTTGAGCTGAGAATTTTGCTTGCAGACATCTAAGAGGGTGGATGCCAAAATTCAGTTGTTTGTTTCAAAGTTCTCCTTTTAAAATGCACACAATTTAATGAACATATATCTTTAGAATCCTTATGATGGAGATGAGCATAGATTGTCATTTAATTTTGGCACTGTGATAACGATTTTTAAAGTTTTAACATGTATGAGATAGAAGAAAGTTTTAGGATTGTCACATCAGACTAGTTTTCTTGTTTTCGCGTCGGGTTCTTTAATATAACAAACAAAAGATACTTTTCGTTTTCCGAACTGTCCGAAATGTTAATATGCTATAAGTTTAACTGTACCCGAGTACTCTATAAAATTTCATGAAAAACATGCATTTTTAATAGTGAAAACGTGTGCCGAAGCCAAGCGAAACCGCGCCGAGACCGTTTTTGAGCGTTTTCGTCTAATTTTCTAAGATTTTATTTTTAAATACTTCTACTCGTTTGAACAGTACGAAATTTTTGTAATAGATGTAAAATCTAGTCTGTAGAAATGCTCTAAAAAGATTGTGGAAAAAAGATAGTCTCGTCACAGTGAGGCACGAAGTGACCTACGGTCGCAAATTTGTTTAAAGAATTAAAATTAGTCTTTTAGAAAACCGATTGCACCACCGACGATAAGAAGATCTTAGCTTTAAAAACAATCTAAAAAGAAAATTACCGTTAAGATACGGAAATTGTACTGGCAATCGAGACGCCTGTTCTATTTCCGCATTTTAACGGAATTTTGTTTCCGTAAATTTTGTGAAAAAAAACGAAATTTTTTGTGGAATTTACGGAAAAAAAATTCCGTTAAAATACGGAAATAGTACTGGCGTCTCGATCGCCAGTGCAATTTACGCATTTTAACGGAAATTTTTTTAACAGTGTACGTGTATTTTGTGAATCGGTACCCTTAAAATTTGAGTAATCGTTGGCGAAAGGGACAAAAAGTCGACTGAGAAATCCCTGTTTGAATTTTTTTTTTCAAAGAGTTAAGAACCATATTTTTTTAACTGATTGAGGCGTTTGAGACGTAACAGTACGAACTATAAGAATAAGTAGTCCGTTTTTAAGTATTTTAAACGGCACGGCTGATGTATTTAGTTTTTCCTTCCTTTCCTCTCGAAAAGCAGGTTCTGTTCATGCACCAGCGCGCCTCCGCCAATTAAAAAAATAAAATCTCTTTTTTTTAGGAGTTTTTAATTACTATCTCGGCCAATTATCAAAAAATTAAAAGTGTGAGCCTCAGGGGCATCCATACCTCATTGAACTATTCTCATATAAATTTTCAGACCTCTGCGGGCAGTAGATTTTCCTAGCCATCGGCAATAAACACACACAAGCAGCGTTTTTGTCTTTTATTATTAGATATATAGATATTTATGATATACGTAGAGTAAAACTTGTCAAAACGGAACCTGTCTGGGGCATAATCCAGTCTTAAATGGAAACTTTTCATGCTCCTGAAGAAAAGATTACCGTGCAATTTTACTTAATTAGCCAGAAACCTGTCTTAAACGGAATATTGTTTCGGTCGCTTGCGATTGCTTGTACAAAGGTATTACTGTATGGATATGGATATAAGGTTAGACTGTGTAATCAAAACGTGTCTATAAAGAAATCTTGTCTAATGGCAAACATTTCATGACCCCATCGAAAGGAACACTTCGAATTTTTACCTGCTATGGCAGACGGAAACCTGTATAAAACGAAAACTTTCAGCGGTTATTTGTAATTTTGTCTTAGCAGATTTTACTATTTTTGTATCCATTACTTCGTAAATTAAATCCCTGTTAAAGGGGGGTGTAGACACCCCCCCCCTCTTGTCTGCGCCACTGGCTGAGCCCCTCCAATAATTTTGAAAACTCTACGCCTATGGTCACCAGTATTTTAAAACTAAATTTTGCATTATTTAATGTACATGAAGTTAAGCTTTTACTTATTTTCATATATTTTTTCATGTAAATCCTGGTGTCAAATCAATCATTGTGCCACATAGTGCACTTTGCTTTGACGGCTTTAGATGCAAGTGTCCGTCGGTGTGTTAAGTATGTGAATACTGTATCCTAAGTTTTATTTTTCTATTTTAAACTTTACAGGCAAATTGAGTGCTCCTAGAATTTATAATAGAATGGGAGAAATTTGCTATATCTTGAAATTATAGTTTTCTGTCAGATTCAACTTGCTATGGTATGAAAGTAACATTGAAAGCCACACTTGAAATGATAACATTTTTTTATGTCTGTGGCTTTAAATATCTAATGACCACTAGACTTAATCAGGATTCTTTGGGGGTAAGCTCAGTATTTTGCAAAATTTTTATGTTAAATGTAGTTTAAATAATGGCAAAACTTCAGATTTTTCTCATATGAATGGCCCTTTTGAAACCTAGCTAAACTTTTTCCTCGATTATCTGAAGTAATTGGGACTGACCCTACTTCGGATAATCAAAATTTTCGGATAATCGAGAATTCATCAATAATCATCTAGTTTAATATGTAGTATCGTCATTGAACTGTTATTATGATTTAATTTAACTGTTAAATAAATTAAAATTATAAATGAAAATAAATTTATTTCTGAAACAAAAACTTACAATGGTTTAAATGCAAGTTTCATCTGGTGTAAATTGGCCATCCTTTGCTGTGCAGCTCTATCACAAAGTTTTCTTAAAAGCATGAGTTCAGAGGAATCACACTGTTCCTGTTGCTCCAACCAAACAAGGCCTTTTGAGAAACACTCAAAAGCATCATTGTTACTGATCTTATTTATTCTGGAATCATTCTCATCATCATCATCATCTTCTTCTGGAGAATTTCAGACTTCTGCTATTAATTCCTCATCATTGAGCAACTGGAAGCCTGCATCTTCCACGTCACAATTCAAGCAATCTGTGATTTCTTTGTCCCCACAATTTTCAAAACCTTTCGTTCTGCTAAAAAGGCTTGAAAACTCAGTAACATTATCGTTCACAATGTCTGTAGCATTTTCATTTGTGCCAGTTGAAAAATTCAGCAAAAGTTTTTGCCAACTTCGTCTTAGTGTCGATTGCAGCATAGATTCCCATGAATCACTGATCATATAAATTCTGTTTTTGATGTTGACAGTTTTCCAAAAACTCAATTATTGAAACTGCACCAGATTCAGAATCTCCTTCAAAAAGTAAGTTTCTGATTAATTTCTTTCGGTAACGCCATTTTAAAGACTCCAAGATGCCCTGATCCAGTGACGTACCCAGGATTGACTTAAATTTCCCTGATGTTTTGAATCTTACGAAAGACGTTGAATTGTATTGTAAACAGAAAACATTTTTGACAATAAGGCTTTAGTCAGAGGGGGAAAGGGGGGGGGGGGCAGTGGTGATTCTGTTCTGAATTTTCCGAAAATTTACGGACTAAAAAATATATCGCGATTTTTGACAAATGGTCGCTGATAAAAAATCAATTTTGTCAATCGTTCATGGAAAAAAATCTCCAATTTCGTTAAAGGATTGCGAAAACCCCCCGAATTTTGTCAAAGGGCGATGGAAAATGCGATTTTTTTTCAAAGGGCCACACAAAACGCAAATTTTGGCAACGGGTTGCAAAAAAAAAAAATCAAATTTCGTCAAATGATCGCGGCGAAAACACAGATTTCGTCAAATGATCGCAGAGAAAATGTGAAATTCGTCAAATGATCATGGAGGAAACATGAATTTCGCCCGTCTAATAAACGCTGAAAAAACACGAATTTCATCCATCTAATGACTGCTGAAAAAAATGTGAATTTTGCCATCTAATGACCACTGAAAAAACGCGAATTTTGTCAAAAGATCGCAGAAAAACACAAATTTCGTCAAAAGATCACAGAAAAAAACGCAAATTTTGTCAAAGGATCGCGAAAAAAAAGTCAAATTTCGTCAAACGATCGCGGAGAAAACATAAATTTTCGTCAAATGATTGTGGAAGAAACACAAATTTCATTAAATGACCGCAGAAAAATACATGAATTTCATCCAAGAGCCACGAAACAACACGTATTCTGTCAAAGGGTCGTGGAAAAAACACGAATTTCGTCCAAGGACCGTGAAAAAATGCGAATTTCATCTAAGAGCCATGGAAAAAACGCAAATGTCGACAAAGGATTGTGAAAAAATGCAAATTTCACCAAAAAAGCTGCCGAAAAATGCAAATTTTGACAGAGGATCACAAAACAAAACGCAAATTTCGTGAAAAGGTTGCAGATAAAACAAGAATTTCATCAAAAAAGCCACAGAAAAACATCAAATTTCAGCAAAGGATCGCGGGAAAATGTGCATTCCGTCAAAAGACCATAAAATTCATCAAAGGATCGTAAAAAACATGAATTTCGTCAATGGGCCATGGAAAAAGTGTGAACTTTGGCGAAGGATCGCGATAAAAGCCCATAGACCATGAATGAGCTGAGAAAGAAAGCAAATTTCGTCCAAGCATCGCAAAAAAACTGCAAATTTCATCAAAGGGCCCCGGAAAAATCACTAATATCATCTAAGGACAACAGAAAAAAATGCAAATCTCGACAAAGGATCATGAAAAAACACGAATTTCATCAAAAAAAAGTGAAAAAATGCACATTTCGGCAAATGAACGCGGAAAAAATGCGCATTCAATTGCGTCAGAAGGCTAAGAAGTTCATTAAAAGATCGAAAAAATGCGAGTTTTGTCAAAGGGCACAGAAAAAATGCGAATTTCGACTAAGGATCATGATAAAAACTCATAAACCGTGAAAGGGTGCGAAAGAAGGCAAATTTTGTCAAAGCACCGCAAAAAAAACCCGTGAATTTCGTCAAAAGGCCCCGGAAAAATGTGGATTTTGTCGAAGGGCCACTGAAAGAATGCTAAATTCGACAAAGGATCTTGAAAAAATGTGATTATTTTCAAAAAAGCCGCCAAAAAAGTGTAAATTTTGACAAAAAAACTGCAAATTTTGTTAAAGAGCTGCGGAAAAAATGTGAATTTCGACAAAGAATCGTGCACGAGCAAAATGCGTATTCCGTCAAAAGGCTGCAAAAAAATGCAAATTTCATCTAAAGATCGCAATGAAACGCGAATCTCGTACAAGCATCGCAAAAGAACCAGTGAATTTCGTCAAAGGATCGCGGGTAAAACACGTATTTCGTCAAAGAACTGCAGAAAAAAGCGAATTTCGCCAAAGGGTCGTGATAAAAACCTGAATTTCATCAAAGGGTAGTGGAAAAAACAGCGTACATACAAACATCTATGTTTATTATTATAGGTATAGATTTTAAACAGAAATAATGTACTGAATTAGCTTTTTAAAAATATTATTAACCCGAACCCAACTTGTAGGAATGTACTGTCTGTCTAAAATCGACCTAAAATGAATACAGAGTTAATCCAGCTTGCAACAAAAATAATTAGTGCTGGGAAGAGATTTCCCCCTTCTGCTGTAACCTTTCAGAAAATTTTCTGTAAATTTTAGATTTTTTTGTTTAGAGGAGGGAGAATGGAGCTGTAACCTCATAATCCCTGTCCCCATCGCTTTCTATGGGTATTGTATGCTGGGCATCACTGTGCACTTATATATGGAACATTAGTCCCATATGGAGAATGGCTGTATGATTGAAAAATATATTACAAATTTATCTCAAAAGAAAGAAAAAAATCAGGAATTTTTTTCATTTCATATTTTGATTATTTCGGGAAGGTGAGCTGTAACCCAATCAGCCCCTTCCCTTTCTTTGGAATCAATTTGGACTAATATGAGACTAATGACAATAGCTAATCTGCTGTATGACAGAAAACTAAATTACAAATTTTTCTAAAACAAAAGAAACAGCATTTTTCCATTTCATTTTCGACTATTTTGGGAGGTGTCTGTAACCCCATTAGCCCCATTCCAGCTGTTTGGTTATACTGCGGTACCATGCACTAATATGGGACTAAAGAGAATAATGTGAATGATAGCGGTCAAAATTACAAATTTCTCTCAAAAAGAAAGGTTAACAAATCAGCACTTTTTTTCATGTCATTTTCAACAATTTTGGAAGGGAGGGGACTGTAACCCCATCAGCTTCCTTACCCTTCTTTGAGTATGCTGTAGTGTCAATGTGATCTAATATGGGACCAATGAGAATGGCTAATCCTCTGTATAACTGAAAACTAAATTACAAATTTATCTCAAACATAAGAAAAAAATCGGTACTTTTTCAATAATTTTGACTGTTTCGAGAGGAGAGCTGTAACCCCGTCATCCTCCTCTGAGCTCCTTGGGCAACTGAGCACTGATATAGGACTAAAGAGAAGAGCGTGGCTAGTCAGTTGAATGCTAGGAGGGAAAAGATTACGAATTTCTCTTAAACAGAAAGGGAAAAAAATATATCAGTTCTTTTTTACCCGACTGAAAAGAAGGGTTATGTGTTTCACGCATATCTGTATATGTGGATTTCATTATACCCTCGAAACATCCCAATGGCTGGATGTATTTTATTAATGAATGAGGTCTCTATCGATTCGTCTTAACGACCCGATGGTTATAGGCTAGGTTTTGTTTTTATAAATTCAAAATGGCGGCCGTAAAATACAAAATGGTGGTAGAGATAAAAAGAAATTAACGCACCCAATTGAGGGGCATATCATTGGATAGGTCTTTCAAAATGAATACGATGTTTCATTGACTGTTTTACTGTCAGAAGCTTCGTTAAAATATTATACAACCTGGAAGTTGTGTAGGTAGGATCTCTAGCTTTACTGCAACTGTAACCAGCATAGACATCTATAGACTTCATGAAAACAGTGTTTATAGATAGGAACTAACAATTAAACACAACTTAAAAGTCATCAATACTAGTAAATAAAAAAAATAGGTAAGTAATATAAAAAGAAATATTTTAAGTCAATTCCTACTTAGGTCAATAAGAGATTTTTTTTCTCCCATTCTTCTTTCCTCCTGAGTGGTGCTTAAAATGCCTTGATCAAGAAGAGGGCTCTCTCGGTCTTAAAATACCTTGATCAAGAAGAGGGCTCTCTCGATTATTGAAAATTAATTAATTTAATTTAATTAATGAATTAATATTTGAAAAAACTGGATTAACATCAAGTGTCATCCACTACAAGTTTAGAAAAATTTATTTCAGCTTGATTGGATGAATAATAAGTATTTTATTAATGATTGAAAATTTGAACAAGATATATATAGCGAGAGTGTGAGCTAATAGTAGAAATTGAAAATAAAATAGTTTCACATTGATGAGAAATAATTAATTAGTTCGCTTTTTACGCAGTCGGGTTTTTTTATTTTTAAAATTTAATTGTTTATTTGCCCGTCATTTTCGACTATTTAAGAAAAGAGTGGTGGGCTGTAACCCTACCAGTCTGTTTCTCCTTCCTTGGGTATGCTGTGATGTCTATGTGGGCCAATATGGGACTTACGAGAATGGCTAATCCATGGTAAAACAGAAAACTAAGTTACAAATTTATTTCAAACAGAAAGAAAGAATATCATCTTTTTCATTTTTGACTATTTCAAAAGGAGTCCTGTAACCCCAACAACTCCCTTCCCCCTCATTGGATATAGAGTGGTGTAAATGAGAGCTGATATGGGTCTAATCAGAAAGGCTAGTTCGTTATATTACAGAAAAGAAAGTTACAAATTTATCAAGTTTACAAATTTGGGAGGGGGCTGTAACCCTATTATCCCCTTTCACCTCTTTGAATATAATGTGGTGCACTAATCACTATCACTGTGCACTAATGCAGAATTGAAGAGAAGAGAGCGGTTAGTCTGTTGAATGATAGAGTAAAAATTACAAATTTATCTCAAACAAAAAGAAAAAAAAACAGCATTCTTTTCATTTCATTTTCGACTATTTTGGGAGAGGGCTGTAACCCCATTAGCCCCCTTCCACCTTTTGGGTTTAATGTGATGTCACTGTGCCCTGATATGGAACTAAAGTGAATGGAGTGGCAAGTCTGTTGAATGATAGTTGAGAAATTGCACATTTATCTCAAACAGAAAGAAAAAAATCAGCACTATTTTTCATTTTCGAATATTTTGAGAAGAGGGGGCTGTAATTCCATTCTCCTCCCCCCCCCCCCCCAATCTTTGAATATGCTGCGATGTCAATGTGGACTATTATGGGGTTAACAATAATGGATATTTCACTGTATGATAGAAGAAAAAATTGCAGATTTATCTAAAAAAGTAAGGGAGAATCACCTTTTTCATTTAATTTTCATTTAATTTAGGAGGAGAGAGGGAAGGGACTCTAACGCCATCAGCCCCCTTTTTCTTAGGTGTAAATGTGGACTAATATGGGATTAATTAGAATGGCTGGTATGCTTTATGATAGAAAAAATAAAATTTTTTTCCAAAAACGAAAGAAAAAATTCAGCACTTTTTTCATATCACTTTCAAAAATTTCGTGTGTGTGTGTGTGGGGGGGGCGGGGTATTGTAGTCCCATCAGCCTCCTCCCCTCTTGGGTACGCCCATGCCCTGATCCAAAGGTTGCAGCAGAGATGTTGTATTCGGGGGAAAAAGTAAACACCGGATGTTTCCAGATTTTAGACAGTTGTCTTCAGGATGAGCCGGACAGTTGTCGAATAACAAAAGCGCTCCATTCAAATGTTTTTTTTCTTGCCAAAATTTTGCTGAAGACACAAAAATATAAAAAACAACACTTTGAAAACAAATTGGAATCCATCCAAGCATTTCTTTGATTTAAATAACGTACAGGAAGAGCAGATATGTTTACATTCTTAAGACATCTCAGATTCTTACTTTTCCCAACAACAACTAGTTCAAGCTTGTGGGAACCCGATGCATTGGAACTGGCTAATACAGTGACCCTATCTTTCATTCTTTTCCTTCCGGGAACAGAAGTTTCATTTACCGCAGCTAAAGTTTTTTCAGGAAGGGCCTTCCAATATAGTCTGGTTTCGCCGCAGTTGTAAATTTGATCCGGGGTTAAATTCTCATCTTTTATCAATTTTTCGATTTTTGAGACAAATGAATCAACTGCTGCGACATTTCCAGACATTCTTTCACCCTCAATTTTGAGTTGTCTTATACCATGGTGAATTTTGAATTTTTCTAGCCAGCCACTACTGGCTTTGAAGTCATCAGAACCACCAGGCTTCGAGTTGAGAATTAAAGCTTTTTCTTGAATCATTGGCCCAGATAGGGGTATTCCTGCCTTTTCTGTACAAACCATTTGTACAAAGCCGCATCTAAATCTGTATGATCTGATAATTTCATTGTTTTTCAGAATTTGGTGCCTTTCCTGACATCAAATTCAGCAAAACATTTCTTAATTTTTTCCAAGTTCCTTTTCATCTCAATGACAGTTGACACACCAACGTGAAACTCCTTTGCAAGTTTTGTCACAGCTTCTCCCAATTCTAGTCGCGCAACAATATCATATTTTTCCTGTATGGATAATGCGATTCTTTTTCTTATAATGGAAGCCATGATAAAAAGGAAAAACTTGAGTATAAAAAAATAAGAAAGACAATGCGTAAGCTCTATATGATAGCACTCAAGAAAATTCTGATCGGAAAGAAGAAAAAGAGAACAAACGGATTCTGGCCAGCTGCCAAAAGTGACCATACCTAAAAGATCGTCCTAGTAGGGGTAGAAAGAGAATAGCGAACAGGTTTTCCCTTTTCTGGAATGGAATTGTCCACAAAGGATAAGTGACACAAAGTGACTCCTCCCCCTTTTCAATTCTGCTGCAATGAAAATTTCTCAGTTCTTGAGATGACAAAAGAGGTTAGGTTCTTTGCACTTGCTTACAATCAGAGGGTGCAATAACATTCGATTGTTCTGGGACTCGGCAGTATGATCTTCCAAATTTTGAAATGGGGTGTGTTTTTGCTTAGAACAGGGATGCTTGAAAGTGGGGAAGAGTACACTCATATCGAGAATTTGTGAGAAGGAATTCTAAAAAAAGAATTCCAAAATATTTATCTACACTCGTAGTTTGGAAAGAACGGCTTGCATACAAAAGGAATGTGGGGGAAAACCCCCCTTAAAAATGCATGTTTGTTAACGGAAAATTTTGGATGATAGTAGAAAGTGAAAAAAAAAGTGCAAAAGAAACTGGCTTTGGTTAATCGAGGTTCTACTGTATATAAGTAAGGTAAGAACTGTTTATCTCTTAATTATTGTTATAGCATATATGAAAGAAACAAAGTTTTAAAAAGTGAAAACAGTTAATAAAAAGAAAAAAATAAATGGGTTTTTCACATGACACAGAAATGTTTCAAGGAAGAGAGTATTTTTTAGCTCTGAATTACATTGATGGACTTTTTAAAAAACACACACACACAACTTGGAAAAATAAATTTAAATATTGCAACTCTGAGTTATTTAAATGCATGTATGTCTTATTATTGAAGTACAGTATAGAACCATTTATCTGGAAACCAGTTATCCAGAATGATATTCCCAATTGACTTATTTCAGAAAAATGTGCCATACAATGCCAGTTTCATATGCATACTGCTTTAAAAATTATAACATGCATGATATAACTTGATTCCAGCAACTAAGATTTGAAATGGAAGCCTATTTAGTTATATATTGGACATTTTAATTTTTATGTATAGGAAAAAAGAGAATTTTCGTTTCCAAGGTATTTCTATAAATTGCCTTCTTTTAAACTTTGATTAATATCTGATTTTAATTTGGACCTGATTCTTTCTGAGTAGTCTAATAATTAAATTTGAGATCAAAACACTGTCATAGCCACATACGTAGTAGGATTCAAAAGTTCCCGGACTGACTCTACAGGGTCTCCGGTCTCAACGGTGTCCAATGGCTAATTCCTAAACCGTTAGTCATAGACATATAGTTCCAATTACAAAATTGTTTTAAATCAGGTAAAGAAACATTTTAAGAGCGATTTGGGTCAATAAAAACATTTCTTAAAAAATTACGAAATTTAAATTTTTATACGGTCCCCCGGTTCTATAAGTTATATTCAGTAATTTTTTCCTATTACACTGACAAGTAAGACCAAAAAAAGTCCTATTCATATAATGCTAAAATTGAGCGAGTTATGAAACTTTAAAAATGCATGACTTATGCCACTTTTCTACTCTGAAAACAAATGAGTTCGGCTTGGCTTTGAGGGGTCATATACCAAGTGTTTAAAGTATTCGAAGGTCTTACTTCATGTGTATCTGCGCCTTGAAAAAAAATACTACAAGTATAATGATTAAGTCTCAAATTGGCTAAAATAACATATGTTTTATTTTGTCAGGATTTGAGACTTTCTCTTATGATTTATTTTAACAAAAATTATGTTTTTTATAAGTTTTTATGTTACTTCAACAATCGTAGGTATGTTTTTCCAGTTCAAAATTTTTACTCGAACTTTAACCCACTTTTAAATATCCGATCGAGATTGCATTTTACATACTGGCACAAATCCGATAAAAATCTAATATTATTAAGATTTTCGGTGGTTACCATTTATACTTATTTTACAGGATAACACAAAAAATTTCGGATAGATTTCTGCCAAGGAGTTTAAGAAAAAGTTTTAGATTAGATAATATAAGACTGCGATTGTTGGGTTTTTTAACTTTTATGTATTTTTTAGCACTGAATCCGAAAATTACCTTAATTTTTAACCATCATGTCAGGATATTTCGCAAATCATAAATTTTCAAATTTAAAGAATAACAAAAATCGAATACTATAAAGTAGAGGAGATGGTTGTGTTTTTTAACTTTTGATAATTGATTTTTATGCACTTTTTAGCACTGAATCTGAAAATGACCTTCATTTTTAACCATCACATTAGAATTTTTTTGCAAATCGCAAATGTGTAAGTTAAAACATAGCGAAAATCTCATATTATAAAACATATGTAAAACATTTTTTATTTTATTTTATTTTATTTTATTTTATTTTATTTTATTAAAAAATTTATTTGATATTTTTGCTTATCCTGGGATTCATATAGCTAAACAGCTGAGTGGTCCGGTGAGATAGGGGAGGAAATTCAATTTTAACATTGAACTTCTTAACTTTGAAATTTGCAATTTGCGAAAAATCCTGATATGATAGTTAAAAATGAAGGTCAATTTCGGATTCAGCGGTACAGAATATATAAGAATCAATTATCAAAAGCTAAAAAATATGACATAACCCAACTATTGTAGGCTTGTGCAATCTAATAATATTTTAAAATACGTATCATTTTGTAAAGAATTGAGGCTGTTAATTTAGAATAATTTTATATAACAAAAATTCTGTTTTTTCTTTCTTCTTAAATGTTTATTACAAATTGTATATTTTCCATTAATATGCCAGAATGATTAAAGATTTCAAATTTATATTACAATGTTAATTTTACTCCCAAACATTTTTTATATCTGATGAAATTATATTTCGACTAAATTTGTGAATGACTCCCAATTTGCAGCAAAAAATATGCTCCAACTTTAAACAGCTATTACTCAGTCAATTTTAATCGTAGAATAATGGGACTTGTTTTGTATTACTTGTCAGTGTAAAAGGAAAATTTCACTAAATATAACTTATAGGACCGGGGGACCGTATGAAAATTTAAATTTTGTAATTTTTTAAGAAATGTTTTTATTGACCCAAATCGCTTTTAAAATATTTCTTTACCTGATTTTAAACATTTTTGTAATTGGAACTATATGTCTGACTAGCGGTTTAGGAATTAGCCATTGGACACTGTTGAGACCGGACACCCTGTATAACTGTAAAAATATTACCAATTACATTGCTGAAAAACATCTGCCTTCGAAATAGGATCCTTGTGCAACAACATACTTTAGCCATCAGCTGTAAAGGTCATCGAAGCACTTCTGGAATCCATTTTTAGCCATGTCCATTAATTCAGCCTGCGATGCACTTTCAACTTCATCTAAAGAATGAAATCGACGACCCTGCAAGTGACGTGCCAGTTCAGGAAACAGGCTGAAGTCGCAGGGCTTGCACTAAATGCCAGGATTGTGCAGTAGAAGACTTTTCTAACTGAAAATTCAACTATGTTGTACCCATGTAAATATTGTAAAAATTGTAAATAAAAGGCAAAAGCCTGGAGAATTTCTAGAGCGGGTAGCACCTGACAACATGTCCGGTCACTCACTTGGGAAGTTCCCCCTGGTCTTGCTATATTTACAATGATAGAAAAAAATAAATCAATCCGGTAAGTCACAATAATAAGATAGAAAACATGTAAGTTTAAGCACACCAAAAATATTTATTTAAATACTTAAGCAAAAAAAGAAAAAATTTAAATTTAAAATTTACATAGCATCTTCATCAATATCATCTTCGAATATTTCAAATGGCATAGTGTCTCTGCCTCGGTTAGCGCTGCTTTTAAGTTTTCTGTTTCTACGTCTGGAATTTGATCGAGCATCAGTTTTTAGCTCAACATAAGTACTAGGAGGAACAAGGTCTGAAACCCAGTAGCAGAAACAGTGCAGCACGGCAGCAGGCGCTGCAGATTATTTTAAATCTTACAGATTAATCCAGCAGCTTAAAAAGAAATGCTGAGCTTAAAAAATAGCTGAAATTTATTTTAAGTCTCTAGATTTATGATATTAGTTGTATCATTTCATTTTATTTTCTTTATAAATGCAAATTTTGCTTATTTTATGGGTTTCTGTTATTTCTTATGATAGCAAGTTTAATCTAACATTGTCAGGTCGCAGATAAATTTTAGTTTGCTGCAGATTGATGCAGAAAATTCTGTTTCTGGGGTCTGAAATGCATAAAAGCCTCACAGGCAGCCTAAGTCATGTAGAGTTTGTAGTATTGTTAACTTTACAAGTTACTTCTTCTAAACCTACATGCACAGAGAACTGTTGTATAAAATATATTAAAGAAGATATGCCAGCTTTAAAGGCTTCGAGAGTTAGGTTATGTAATTTGTGTTCATTTTTGTGGTCTTATACAATTTTTACATATTCAGCATCTAGTTCCTGTTTACACTTTAAGGGATCGTCAGCCTCATTTGTTTGTTCAGCACACATTTGTTTGCGTGCCTCATATGCCTTCATTTTGTCCTCAGTTAGAAACAGAGAGATAATTGCGACCCGTGAACTGTCTTTTATTTTAGCATACTCCTTAGCAAAGTCTATTCTGGCGAGCCCTGTAGTTTGATATTCAGTAACATGGCCAAATACCGAATAGATACCAAATATTTGGTGCATCCCTAATCTAAATCATGATTATCGAAAACGCACTTATGAAATAGCAAATGTCTGAGAAAAATATACCCTTTTCTGTGAATTGAATTGTCTTTTAATTGCCATAGCTACTGTTCAGGTATCCTGTACTTTTATTACACATTGAAGAAGTGTTCACATTTCTTTTAAAAAGGACAGGGTGGATTTGCTGAAAATGGCATTTTTCTCTGGTAAAAAGGCGCTTATATCGAGTAAAGGTACATTTTGTTGAATGAAAGGACACTATCATTGGATTATTATTTGTCAGTTCTGAGGAGTGAGAATTTCAACTCTAAACCTTTATTTAGTATTAAGTCCTAAATTTCCTGAAGGTATTTTGAAGAGGGGAGGAAGCACACTCTCAATTCATTGGCATATATTATTAAGGTAAACTGAAATCGTGCTGTATTTTTTAAGAATATCATAAAATAATCTGATTAAAATAACTTCATTCTTTGAATATTCTGTTTATGGTAACGTGCCGTTCTGGGATGATTTTGTAATGAGAAATGCATTATGATTTGAAAACACAATACAATATGCAGCTGCTGCATGTTTTTTTTACATTGATTTAGAACTTACAACACCTGTATCTATCAGAACAACAGTACTTCTGTTTTGAAAAGTCTGGGAAGGGAGGGGGCAGAGGAGAGGAAAAAGCCAAATATTTTGAAAAAAAAAGAGGTCACCAAGTAGCTACTTGGAAACATGGCAGGGAGCATCAACAGTTTAAATGAAAAGGGCAGGGTGCAATGCCCTTTGAAAACCATCAAATGGGAACACTACATTGAAGTTCAATTCCTTTACAGTTTACATTGGCTGAATCAATTAACAACGATTATTTCTCTTCCAACAAAGAGCATTAACTGTTATTTTAATGTTGTTTTTCATTTCTGGTACATATAAATATATGTATTTCATATAAATCTGAAAATAAAGTTTTTAATTATATTTCATTTATTTGTTTAACAGATTATAGAATAGTTTTGCCGTTGTTTTTCCAAAAAAGATGGTTATATGTTTTGCAGTCACCAAACTGTAAGGAATGAATGTTCCTTTTACAGATTTCCACAGGACAAAAAACTAAGAGCATTGTGGACAGATATGTCTGGGTAATTATATAATTAAATTGCCCATATTTCCTGTAATCACAATACTGAATTTTTCTTTTCTTTCTATTTTTTAACTGTTATCTTAGTTTGATGTGTATTTCATTTTAACATACCACTTTCACAAGCAAAGGCTTATTTGTATGTTACATTTTGTCTAATTCTCTTCTTTTTATTTGCAGTATCCATATGCACACATGTTTCGATTTATGTAAAAAAAATTAATGCATAAAAATGTTTACTCCTTTTTAATAATTAAACTTTTTTTCTGCATAATTAGCTATATTTTCAGTTTTTTAAATAGTTTAATTGTTATTTAGTTATAGATGTTTACATTAAAAGGATTGATTTGATAAAAATGTATGTTGTCTGTTGAATGTTGCATAATAATGTCACAAGTGTAAAAAACATACAGTAAAAATTTAAAATTAATAGAACCTCTTCTTTATTTATCTTTTCTATTTTTCATCGAGTTTGTCTTTTAAAATTCTTTTTTTTAATCCTAAAGGGAAAAAATATATATATAAAGCATTTTTACACAAGATTGTGAATATGTTGAGCAAAGCATCTCTATAACCGAGTGTAAGCACCATGGCTCCCTTTGAAGATTTTCTTGGCATCCTTTTCAATGTTTCCTGCTATTAGGCATTTTAGAACTAAAATTCCATTTAAAAGAATGTTTTCTTTAAAATCATTAATATTTTCAAAACCTGTGAAAATGCATTAAAAACCAAAAACATAATTTGAAAATTCAATCATTCATATTTTCGATTTGTAGTTATTGTTTATACAGTGTAATTATGATGCTTAAATTTGGTAATAATAGGAAATAGCTCTTTTTAATACTTAAGAAGTAACAGAAAAATAGACATTTTTAACCCTCCCTTGCCCCTTTGAAGAAACATGTGAATGAAAGTTCAGCTTTTTTCTTTTTGATGTTGGCACAGTGTTGCGGTGGCTGTTCGTTTTATATGAGGTTTAAAGGGCTTAATTTTTCCTTCTTGACTTTCGAAATTTTAGGGGTTTTTTGTTTTGTTTTTTCAATTTGCTTAGAAAAGATAATAAAACAGTGCAGAATGATTTCCATCTATGCAGTGCTGAATTCAGGGTGTGGCTGGGGGGGGGGGGGATATACACAAGGTTAATAGACATATAAATTGGCTCATTACTAAGGATTCTGCCCAGCCCACTCTCATTGTTATGAGTGGTCATACATCACAAGAATCCCTATTTTCGTAAGGTAAAATAGGAGTAATCGTTTTATTAAAAATTGTACAAATTTTCATTTTTCAGGTGCTAACATCCACATTTGACATTTTATTTTACTTCATTGGGTAAAGCATATAGTTTATACACTTTTTCTTCCTAGAGTTAGAAGGATTTAAAATTTGAGGATGCGAAAGTTAAACAAAATTTATTTCCTATATTGTTTAAGCCTGAGTTATAGTTAAACCGTCAGTGTGCAAAATGTCGCATTGAAAATCCCTAAAAAATCACTTATTACAGAATCATATTCCTGTAAGTAATGTGGAAGAATCGCCACAAAAATCATAAAAAGTTAAAAATTACATAAAAATTTAAATTAAAAAAAATTGTTGTAATTGTCATAAAGTTTTTATTTCTTTTTCTTACCTTTTTAAAAACATATTAAAATATATTTGCTTTAGCATTATCTTTTCTTTTTAGTATTAAAACGCTTTTCTGTTGTGGATAAAATTTTCTTTCTTTTTAAATAATGCAAATGAGCCAAAATTCGGAAATGTCCAATCGATGAGTTTCAGGAAATTCTGGATTTTTGACTTTGTACTTTACTAATATGCTTTAAAAGAATGATAGCTGCATATGTTGTAAGTATTTTTTAATGTTTTCTAGAAGTTATACAAAATATTTTTATTATTACATCTTATTAGCTTTTATAAACGTAATTCTGAGAAGTTATTTTGTTTTTCTAATTTGTAGAAATTCTATATTAAAATGTACATTTTTAATTAAAAAATGAATTCAAGTTGAACCCACTATTTTACTAATTTAATAAATATTCTCTTCTATCTCTTTTTCTGTATCTAATCACATGCGAGACACTTTTATTCATCATTTAAGTTGTTTTTCAATATTTTTTTCTGGTTAAGAAGCGTATTTTGCATCCTTAAAAAAACTAGCAATATCTCTGATTTCCATGTTAATTTAATTTAATTTTATTTTTTGTTAATGTTGTTATAGGCACAATTAACATTTCTGCACCTTAACCTACAAACGTTGTTGAGATAGACCTCTCACAGAAAAATGTATAATTTGAAATTTAATACATATAACTGCAGAATCTTAGGTGTCTTTGGCCTACCGCTGTAAGATCCATTTGCATTATGTTAAGAAATGTTACAGGTAACTGATTGTTTGATTAATTAACACTTCAGTTGTAAAATATTTTACCTGCAGATTACTTTCTGCCCTTGAAGTATCTGTCGCAGACACTTGGAGAATTTTTTGCTGCTGGGCCAGAAGATAATCTGTAAGAAGATTGCAGAGTATACACAATTAACTTTTACGTGAAAAATCAAACCAAGTTAAGTTACGATGCAATTTTTAACTAAGCTTTTCGATCTAAATTCTTCATTAAAATATGGAAATAAGAAAAGGTTTATCGTGTATGTAACAAAATAAACATTGCACAATTACCTCATTCTGATTATATTTTATTAATAATTTATGAATTGAATTGCATATATAATTCAATTTTGTGTCAACTTTTTTTGGAGAGCAGATAAGGAGCCCACTAATGATTCTAGATTGTGTAGCTGTCATTTCAAAGATGGTGACAAAAATAATAAACCAACTATTTTTTCATACCGACAAGACAAAGAATTTAATTTTCCAAGCCCTGAGAAAAGAGTTAAGAAAAGTAAATTTAATGTATAAAAATGTGTCAGTTTCATTTTGTGTGAATTTTTAATTTCTTATACATATTAAAACCTCACCATTTTGCTATTAATATCCGTATAATTTGAGTTCAGAATGGTTTAAGCATTTGTGGGGCATGGAGCTACTGGAAACTTTGGGGCCCATTTCCTTGTTACTGAAAATTATATTTCATGTACTACCCAATGTTTCCCTGGGCCATGATAGTAACAAAAATCCTTTCAAATGATCTTACTGTTGGGGCCCCCACCGTCTTTGGAAATATACACAAGATGTGCTATGCATGCTCCTGGCTATTTAAATTTTATATTTTTAAATGAAAGACCAGTGTAGCCCAGGCTTAAATATTTAAACAGTATGTGGGTTCTATAACTTATAGTATATGTAGGAAGTGTTGGGGATCCTACTGCCTTTGGCGGTGTACACCCTTGAATTTCTATAATTATAAATTTTTAAATGAAAATGAATCCAAACAAACTTGGAGTTCGGAGCTCCATTGCCTTAGAATGTGCTGTGCATACTTCTGTCTATTTTAATTTAATTTTTTTAAATGAAAGACCACTGTAGCCCACGCTCGTGATAACAATCACATTCCATCTTTAGAGCTCAGACAGAAATAGATATCTCTTTATCGCAGAACCAGAAATGTTCCAAAGAATAGTTGTGAGAAAGGCTCTGACAAAGAGAGAAGTGTTTGTTTTTTCTCTCAACTCAAAAAGAAATAGATATCTCTTTCTCGCCGAGCCAGAAATGTTCCAAAGAATTGTTATGGAAAAATTTCTGACAAAGAGAGAGAAGTGTTTCAGATTATTATTATTTTTTTATTTTTGGAAAAAAAATAAAAAGGTTGTTATTAATATTTTTAGAAATCAAATACTTACTTTTAAAGGTAGATATGTATATTTATTTGATATGCAGAACTACGGAAAATCGTTAATTTATTTAAATAATCATTAATCTAAAGTAAAAGAAAAATGTGTGCAATTTTTTCTCTTTCATTTTATACTTTATTAAAAAATGTAAAAACAAAACCACATTTACTCTTTTCAGGAGTTTTTAGTTTATTACAAGACAAAAATCTGCATGTAAAAATGTTTGATATTTCTATATTATGTTGCGAAAAGTTCATTGAAATGAATCTATAACTCAGTTATTTATTTTATTCTTTTTTAGTGAAAACTGTTTCTGAAAGTAAACCAGGTCCTTTAGGGATACAAAGTACAGCAGGAGATGTTGTGATCCTTGAGTGTGAGGTTCAAATGCTTAGATGAGAGAATGCCGAGTTTAAAAAAAATTGAAAAAACATCGTTTGTAATTTCCTTTTAGCCACATTCAAGAAGACCCAAATCTTGTACTAATGTACACTGGACTGCCAAATAAGAGAATTTTTTGCTGTGCTTAAGCGATTCCTGTTTAATTACACTGATAAAAAAGGTTTCTGTTTCTAACTAAGTATGTGGTGACTTTTATATTTTAGTTGGTGCTGTGAAAGAATATGCCATTAAAAAGTTTCCATCACCCACAGATTTAAAAAAAATTCAAAATCTTGAAAATCTGAATTTTGTAGTATTTATTCAACACATATACCTTATGAAATTTATCATTTGGTATTTTAGTAATGACAAACTTTTAAATAAACACCAGGGATGATTCTGAGTAAAAAAAAATTTCGGAAATTCACATCGCATTTTCGGAAATACATCGGAGGTGGTAGGGGGGGCGAAATTTGCTGGGTTTTTGAGATCTTTTGACAAAATTTGCTGTTTTTTCGCGATCTTTTAGGAAAATTTGTCCATCTTTTCACGAACTTTTGATGAAATTTGCCCATTTTTTCACGATCTTTTGGGGAAATTTGCCGTTTTTCTGCGATCTTTTGATGGAATTGGCGTTTTTTCGCAATTCTTTGATGAAATTCACGTTTTTCCCGTGATCTTTTCACGAAATTGGTTTTTTTTTTTTGGCGAACATTTGTCGAAATTTGCGATATAGTTTATGACCAAATTTTCGGATTTATTACCGATTTTTTTTAATTTTCGGAAATGACTACCTTCAGTTTTTGGAAAATTCGGAAGAAAATCACCCCTGATAAACACTTATAAAGCTTAAAATTAATATTTGAAACACTGAAAATATGCATTGTTTATAAAGTTTCAGAAAAATGTAGAAGAATCTTTGTAGAAAGAAATGATGTTAATAAGAAATTTCATACTTTATGTAGCAGTAAATGTCTTATCTGTGGATGCTCTCTTATAGGCACAATCACTAGCTTCCCTAATAAGGTTCCAACAGTAATCTCCGAGCATATTAGGGGTCCACCTGCCTTGATATCGGGTTTCCATTGCAGAAATATCCTGGTGGAAGTGCTCTCCATGCTCGTTGCTCACAACTCCCATATTTTCAGGGGGAAATTTTAGATGATATGCTAAAAAGTGAATTTTCAACGACATTGAACATCCTAAATTTTTGTAACTTTTTAACATGTCTTTAATTAATGTTCCATAGTTAGGACTTCGATGATTTCCTAAGAAATGGGTCACAACATTTTTAAAATCAATCCATGCTGCTTTTTCTAAATCACTTAATGTATCATCAAAATTTTTGTCCTTCATAAGGTGTCTAATTTGTGGGCCAACAAAAATACCCTCCTTAATTTTTGAATAGCTTAGCGATGGAAATTGCTCTTGCAGATAATGAAATCCACGACCTTCTTTATTCATAGCTTTAACGAAATTCTTCATCAATCCCAACTTTATGTGTAAAGGTAGAAGAATAACTTTCTTTTTATCGATTAGAGGAACGTTTTGGATATTTTTTTCACCTGCAATATATTGTTTGCGCTCTGGCCACTTCTTTTTGATATAATGTTCATGCTTTGCTCTGCTATCCCACTCGCATAGGAAACAGCAATATTTTGTGTAACCTTGTTGCATACCAATAAGAATGGCAATTACTTTAAAATCTGCACATATTTTCCAATCATGATGCGAGTAATCAATTTCACGAAGCAGTATCTTCATATTTTCATAAGACTCTTTCATTATGCAAGAATATGCTATTGGAACAGATGGCAGGGCATTTCCATTATGAAGAAGCACAGCCTTCAAGCTGGATTTCAAACCATCGATGAACAATCGGCATTGTTTCGAGTTATATTGACAATTTAAAGCAGACATTAAACCACTTATATCATTACAATAGCATAAATCACCTTTTCTTGAAAAAAATGTCGAATATTTCTTATGTCGATCTCGATAAATAGATATCTTTGTATTGTTTTTCAGGAGATTCCAACCTTGGAATCTTGATCCAAGTAATTCTAAGTTTTTCTTTGATAAATTTAAGTCTCTCACAAGATCATTTAATTCTTCTTGAGTAATTAGGTGTGGTTCTTCATTTATGACAGGAGAATAGTTTATATCAGATGTAGAGGAAGTTTCAGATTCATCAATTTCCATTTCTACTGCTGCATCATCATATGTAAAATTCTCTGGAGGTTTCAGTATTGGTAAATCATCATTATGTAATACTGGTCGCATTGTTGAATCTAAGTTCGGGTACTTAATTTTATGTTCATTTCTTGCAGAGAATCCTTTAATTTTTGTAATACAAAACTAACAGTCAGTTATATGATCCTTCGGCTCGTGCCATATCATGGGTATAACAAAAAGCATACTCTTTCTTGTGCCTTTCATCCATGCCCGGAGGTTTGTAACACATTGTGTACAACAATAATGAGGTGTTCATTTCTTATCTTGTTCACCTACTTTACATCCAAAGTACATGTGATAGGCAGTCTTATTAGCAGCGTGAAAGTGCATCAATGTTTTTTCAAAGTTAGCTCCCTGCACACATAGCAAAAAGAATTGGGTTCATTAACGCATCCTCTAGACATTTTTCACATATTTCAGAGGAAAATAGGATAATTATAATCAAAATTTAAGTAAAGTCTTACAGAAAAAAGAAATAGCAGTACACTTGTCCCCAAAAGATAAGTTTCAACTGTCACGGATTTGCGTTAAAGCCAAAAAATGTGGGGGTGGCTAGCGCTGTCTGTTCAAGGTCGCTAACATATAATTTATTACGGGACATCTGTTTCTACCCTCTTGCTGTATCTTCTATTGTTGTATAAGAAAAAAGAATGTTTGTGTGAATCAAACGCATGTAAAAGAATAATGTAATATAATGCCTATACGATGCCTACATACTCTGAAACGTATAAATGAAATTTCTCAAAATTGGAGGGTGACAGAAAATTTTTACTAACATATTCTTTTTCAATAGCTTGAAATCTATAAGAAACACCCAATGTATATAAAGGGACAGAAAATTTGTTAAAATTTGTTTATCAGTGTTATTATTATGGCTGGACTGTTCTTCTACCCATCGAAGATCAACTTTTCATAACATTACAAAAACTGCACTTAAATTATAATTTTCAAGATTTGGCAGTTAAATATTCTGTTTGCATTACAATAATTTGCAATGTATTTTATACATTGATTCATGTGTTACATGAATCCATGTATAAATTTTTGTATGGTGAGAGTAAGAATATACCCTCTGTGCACAAAATCAAAGAAACATCACCAATTTCTGCAGACTGTCCCAACTGCAGATTTTTATTTGATTGTACAGAAGTTAATATCGAAACCCCAAGGAGTGATATGGAGGCACAAAAGGAAACATATAGCAGCTATAAGAAGGGGCAAACTGCTAAAGCATTAATACCTGTGTCTCCTGAAGAAAGAATTTGCTTCTGCAGTGATTTATTTCCAGGTTCGTATTCAGACAAACTGATTGTTGAAAAATCAGGTATTTGTGAATTGTTGGAGCCTGGAGATTTAATCATTGCAGACAAAGGCTTTTTAATCAGAGACATATTGCCAAAGGGAGTTATGCTTAATATGCCACCTTTTTTGCTGAATCCCTAATTCACTGAGCAAGAGGTAAAATTTACCACACAAATTGCACGTGCCCGAATTCATGTAGAAAGGGCTATACAGTGTGTGAAAATGTTTCAGATTTTACATGAAGTTTCTCATAACTTTCTTCCATTCCTCACAAAGGTTTTTCAAGTTTGTGTATTACTTGTTAATTTACAAACTCCTGTGCTCAATGAAAAAGAGAGTTTACAAACTCCTGTGTTCACTTAAAAAGATTATTTAAATCATAATTAAAATGAATAACCTTAAACTTTTTTTATTATTTATCATTGATTTTAATCAACTTATTCATTTCTATTACATTTTTTTTTGTAAATATCTTGTCCGGTTAAGGGTTAACCCTTAACTGGAAATGTACATCTGTGAGATGTTTGCATCTACATATCTATTCTTAATATTTTCTCTCTCCAACATTCCAAACTTATTTTTATGCTGTTATATTAAAATATTGGTTCTGTTAATGCATTACTATTAAAGACAAGTCGCCTCTGGCGACCAGTTTGGCTTTCTTTAAATGTATGCTAAGCATTGCATCATGTTACTTTCATTCTTAAACTAATTTACTTGCTCAATCCTTCCCAAATCCAAAGATTCTGATAGAGAAATCAAGAATTCTTTGTGATGTTGATAATATTTCACATTTTTTTTTTTTTTTTTTTATGAATATTTAGTCTTTTTGACAGATACCACTTAAATTTCGTAGCTGTAAAAATGAGTGAAATTTCAAGTGTTTAAACTTAGATTTGTTCTTTAATTATCTAAATTAAACTTATTTTACTTAAACATGCTGTTATTTTTTAGTAATAAATGTGTTTAAATTTTGCAAATCATGCATTCTTAAAATTTTTTTCCCTACTTTATAATTAAATAATGAATATATATACTTTTGTTTTTATAAATTTGATTTCGGAGTTCATAAATATGACAATAAAGTAATGTAACTAAGGGAAATAGCAAAATAAAACTCTTGAATGTGAACCGTAAACAAATGTTAGCATCGCCAATTTACATAATATGACGTAATAAGAATGTTGTCCATTCATTGTTGGAGAACCTGCTTTGCAAATAATTACCTTCATGGTTTAATATTTTCTACCGTTCATGATGAATGAATCTCCTGTGTTTGTTTACTTTATAAAGTGAGACAGTAAGCTGTCAACCCAATTTAAATTGAAGTTATCTTAAAATATCTATTTGTTTAAATGTAAATTAGAAACAATACTTTGATGTTGAAATGAAATATTTTAGTTTATGTTATTATTATTACGATTAATTATTTGGGTACTTTTCCACTACAGGGGCCTTGGCATTTTTTTTAAAGCTTGGCGCAATTAGGGCTTCAGAAAGTGAAATACGTTGGCAAAATATATAGTTATGAAAACAAACCTGGTGAACTTTTTTTTTGTTTATATGTATTTCTTTGCATATAAACATTTTATACATATATATGCAATATTTGTTTATATACAAATTATGGCACAGATGTCATATACGTCCCATATTGGCACGATTTTTTTCCAACGCCAATTTGGTGAAAACCTCGTTACCATATCATCGATATCCGGGTTACCATATCAAGCAAAATAAGGCACTTTGGTGCCAGTTAAGTACCCGGTGCATATGTGACATTGGTGTTAGAAAAAAGTCATGCCAATATGGGACGTATATGACATCTGTGCCCAAATTACTTCTGTTTCTATATAAAAATAGGGACCTATACTGGAAAAATACCTTTATTTATTTATTTTATTTTAAATGAGGCGAATGAAAGATGTGTATTTTAAATGTATCTGATATATGTATTTAAATTTATGTGTTTTAAATTAAAGTTATGCATTTTAAATGAAATGGTTGATAGTTTTATATTTTAAATGTAAGGATGCCGATGAAAGAATGTTTGGTGATTTATCACCTATACACTAAAATACAAAACAAATGTTGTAAACTTCATATATTTATCTCAAATAAACTTATGTTGACTTAATTTGTGTGTCATTTAAGTGTCCTGTGCCATGTATTGTTTTAAAATAAGTTTGATATTTACCTTTCCTATTTAGGAAAAATTACTAATTTACAAGGCTCAATTTAATTAAAATGTCTATCCCTAAGCATGTCTAAATTTATCCTTTTAAACATGTATGTTATTTAGTATCATTTATTTAAATAGTAGACTCCCTTAAGTCTGCATAGCTTGGGATCAGAGGTTGTGCAGATTAAAAAAATAAACATTAAGAACAATTTTTAAATATTATGCAAAGCTCAAGTAACAAATTAATGCATAACTAAACATGTGTATGAATTTTTCTTGAATTATTCAATGAAATTTTTGTCTCATAAAGAAACACTAATTATTTCTATCAAAATTTTAAAATAACAAAGTTTTGTTTCATATTTAGCCATACTTAATATTAAAAAAAAAGCTGTTAAAAGAGTAATATATAAATGTATATGGTAAAAAGATTGTGGTTGTCACTGATATCAGTTCTATTTTAATTTTTTTCAGAAATAAATTTATACTTCCCTCATGAGAAACCAAATTTCATATTAAAGTGTGTACAGAATGATATAAATTAAAAAAATTTCACCAACATCTAAAATAAGTTCCCCATCTGAAACGATTTGTAGGAGTTCACTATATTAACTGGTTCTGTTATATTCAACTGAATTGACAAAGTTAATCCTTAGACTTTTATATATATATACCCAGTACAGCCCCGATTATCCCCAGAATTGGGTGGCAAGGGCACCGCAGATAACACAAAAAAGACTGAAAATGCGGTGCAAACACGAAAAAAAAAAAAAAGAAACTTCAACATAAAAACTATGTTTTAGTGTACAAAAACATAACAAAACATTTAAAATACATACATATACAGTGTACTCTCGATATCTCGAAAACCTTGATATGTCGAAAAATTATTTTTTATTAGATGTAAATTTCCAACTGGGCTGGGTTATTTTTTCCCTTGATGTTACATATTCATCTAATGTTAATTTTAATTCTTATCTCGAAGAGTTTTCACTCAAAACCTTGTTATGTCGAACATTTTTCTAAGTAAAAAATGAATCTTTCCGGGAAAATCGCTGTCCAATTGTTTAGAAAAAAACAGAGGGTTTCCAAGAATCTCTCGCTCCCCTCATTATCTCTCGAAGGGGTCAGGGACTTCGATATTTCCATCTGGTCACTTGAATGCCAAACAAAGGAGTAAAACAAGTGTTTCCTTTTCATATGGACGGCATTTTTGTATGTAATGCTCGGAAAACGTGGAAAACGATGGCTTTACCACTATTTTTCGAACAGAAAAAATTGGTTGAAGAACAATATCAAAAGAGAAGATGCCGGGCCACGATACTGGACTTTAAGAAATTCTAGTAATGTAAATCCATTTATGTATTTACTAATTCTTTTCAATTTAATGTAATTATTTTCTACTATTCAAAATTATCATCCTGTATTTAGACTTATTTTGTCAACAATCATTACATATTTATGCTTATTCTCATTTATTATGACTCTATTATATTATTCCGTATCTTGTGTTTTTATGTGAATTTTTGTGTTTTAGTTATGGCCTTGTAATCTCAAAAACTCGCTATCTAAAATTTTTTTTAGTATCCCTTCGACTTCGAGATATCGAGAGTATACTGTACACAGTACAGCAGAAACCTTTGCTTTACATCTAAATCACTAAAATAAAGAACAGTAAACAAGAAACAATGTCATACATACTGGACAAAAAGAGTTGAATTACACCTTAAAAAAAAAATCAGTCTCTTGTTTTTGCTTTGGAAACATTTTTTCTTTATTCTAAATTGTAAACTATTGTTTTTCTTTTAGTATGGAATAATTTTTATCTTGAAAATGAAGCTATTCTTGATATGCTCTCCTAGAATTTATCATAATAGTGTTATTTAATTGTTAAATATTTTAATTGCCGTGTTTACGTTTGGTAAATAAAATCAAGAAAAGACACCAAGACTTTATATCTGATATTTCAAACATGGCAACCGAATCTAGAAATATTCTTCTATTACTTTCTAATACATGATTTTTTCTGTTTATATTTATTAGTAGGGCTTATTGTATTTTTCTTGCTGTTGGCTTGAATTTAAAAAATTTGTTTTGCGGATAATCTGGGCTTTACTGTATATATAAATGAGAAGAATTACATAATTCAGAATTGCTATCTCTCAGTTGTGAACTTAACATTCAGAAAAAGAAAATTTCATGAGTATCTAATGAAATGAGACCATTGAAATACTTTATGAGATTTAAACTGATTGTTTGGCTCATTTAGAATAAGATTGTATTCACTTCTTATCTGATTTATCCAGGCTAAATTTCGTTTGTAACTTATTTTAAATTCAATTGTCTCAGTTCTAAAACATGAAATTTTATAAAGAGAAGAAATTTAGAGATGGAATAAAATGCAGCCTGTACTGAATTAGAAAGAATAATCATCATTTTATTTACTGAATTCAAATTTAATTTTCGAGATTGATAATAGTAAAATAATTCAATACAAATTTATGCTTAAATTTTATATTTTCATAATTTTATTATAGTGATGTTATTTTCAATTTTAATTCTACCATCTCCGAAAATAGATACCGGGTATATGTACTGAAACTACTGTTAAACAATGAAGATTTATGAGAGTTTTGTTCATTTTATGAGAAATAATTATTCAAAAACTGTCCCAGGTCAACATCCTGGCTGTGCCGTAACATTTAATGACAATTAAAATTTCATTAGCAAGATTGCAATGTGGCTATATAATACAATATATTTATTAAGATCTTATGAAATTTTATTGTATTTATAAACAGACTATTTTTTTTTTTTTTCGTATCAAAAGAAGATGGGATCAAAAATTCACGTTATTTGTTTTTCATTATGAAAGTATTCATTTTACTTGGGAAAAAAAAAAAAATATATATACATATAAATAGCGTTTATTAGCATTCATACTGTTTTGAGATAGAATAAACAAGCTGGAAAACAAGCATTCGTGTTTTAAAGATCATAAAAAAAGGAAGGATGGTACTTTTCCATTATCCCATCGACTACTTTCCATTAAAAGAAAAAATGCCAAATTTACGATATCGATTTTATGCTACAATTGCATGATTGTAGCATCACATTCACTTGAAATCAGATGCGTTTATGCATGTTTGTTATGACATTGATTTTCAATCCGATGTTTATCTGTATTTTTAATGATGTTTTACAGATTTATTTGTTATTTCACTATTTCCAGGGCTACTTCACTCACATGAAAACACCCGCTAGCTAATTATTTTAAATATTTTCCATAGGATTACCTCATTTGCATTTCAATATTTATTTATTTTGCAATAGGATAGCAAAGGCTCATCTCTGTAATTGCCAATTTTGGTTGCAGTTTTTTTTCTTCTTTTTTTAAGGACACTTTGAAAACAGATTCTGATAGTGTAAGCATCTTTATAAAACTAAAATCTAGAAAAAAAAATTAAAAAACACAGACAACATAATTTTAAGGGGGAAAAGCATTGAAAAAATGCTGTGATGCATAGTTGCATACTCATCAGTTTCTACTGGCATCAAAAACATTCACCAGTCAAGAGGGATAATTAAGAAAAATAATGTAAATAAATATATATCAAAGATTACTTTTTTATAAAAATATTGATAGTTGACACTTCAGTGAATGGGGCTTTTCATTACTAGAATTTTGTGAATTTTCTTCATGAAGCAGGGAATAAACATTTACTATATTTCAGCAAGCTGCATTATTGATTAATTTTCTATGCCTTGAAGTTATGTACGGATCAATTATTATTCACTAAATAAAATTTTCACTTGGATAATACAAATTACAGCATCTAGAATTCAGATTTTCTTTAATGAAAAATTTCTACATTCACTAAAATTTCCTCTAAAGTCTTACTATTTTTCTTTTAAAACATAATGCTAGGATGGCCAAAGAGTAAATTGGGTATAATATGCTTCTTTTATAATTTGAGTAAAGAAAAATGTATTAATAATGAGATTTAAACAACCAAGAAAAAAAAAATTCTGACAACTCTTCAAATTAACTAATAAATCTTCATGAAGTGACCATCATAGCAGAATGCAAAATTCCTGTGAAAAGAAAAATATATATATATCCAGCATATAAAAAAAAAGAATATTAAGCACTGAAGAAAATAAAGACATTACTCAATAGATAAAATGAAACATAGTTTATTCAAATAGTTATTCTTGATGCATCTCTAATTACATTACATTCATTGTTTCACATATTGTTTATGTAGGTACACAAACAAATACAGTAGACTCTCTCAAATCCATACAGCTTAGGACCAGAGGTTGTGAGAATTTTAGAATTTTGCAGATTTCTGACCATTGTTTTGTTTACATTTTTAAACAGTAATTTGAATGTAATAAGGCAGTCAAAATTACAATGAATGGTTGTAATATATTAAAATAAGTAACAAATTAAAATGATAAAAAGTATGATAATTATAAAATGATTACATTGTTAAAAGTAAAGATCAAGCAAATAATTATGCATAATAAAGATAAGATACACTTGAATTATTCAATGAAACTTTCATCATAAAGTATCCTATTAGTTCACATCAAAATCATAAAGTCAGGAAGTTTTACTTCATATTTAGCAGTATTAATAACAAAAAAAAAACTTGATTAATATATAAATATATTTGGTAAAAAGATTGTGATTACTAGTGATATCTTGATTCTTTTTTTTTTAGAAATTATGAAAAACCACGACTTCAGTCATATTATCGAGAATCATATATATTAAAATGCAAAGGTAAAAATTTAAGTATGCCAAAATGTGGAATCTGTGCATGTGTCAACTCTTTTCCAAACCTATTCAAATTAGGGATAAATAGTTCCTGGTGGCCGAGCGGTCTAAAGCAGCCGCTTAAAGATCAGAATTTTTGTAGTGGGCGCAGGTTCAATTCAAATGCTCGGCAACATGATTTCTCTAATATTTTTGGCAATTATTTATTTCAGTAATGACATATTTTATTAGGAAGATAAGGTACGATTTTTATTTTATTATTGTCATTATTTGAGTGCTTTATAATTAAATAAAATTTAACACTGAACAGTATTTAAAAATAACAATAATTTTATATTTAAAATATTTAAGCTAAAATATTTTGCAAGTAATTATAAAATAAATTGAGCTGATCTACAATTTTTCTTATATTTTCTGACCAAGAACATGTCATTCATCAAGACATTGTTTACATCTGTGACAATGTGCGGATTTCAGGGAGTCTACTGTACTTGTCGACATGAACCTTGACAAACATTTTCAAGTACAATTATTTACAAGATGAGAAAAATATATATTTACTAGGACCCCGCAGTGCCCTTTTCACAAAAAAAATCACAAAAATAAGAGGGAAAAAATTGTCAAATAAGTATGAAAACTTTGTTTAAAAAAAATAGGAATACACATATTGAAAGCAAGAAAAATAAATTACATTTAACATAATTTATTGAAATTATAATGAGTCAAATATAAAATTACTCTTTGACTTAACACTTAAAGATTTTTTCTTAATCTACAATTATAAGAAAATAAGGCTTCTATGTGTTCTGTTCTGAAGAGACCACTGCATTCAGAGCTACAAAATTTTACAGGAAGGCACTTCTAGATCTGATGTAATGCACACTGAAGCCAGATTTGGGATTAGATTTTTTTTTAAATTTAATCTTATGTGGTTTTCAGATTTATTTTTGTGTTTTGAGGTTGTTTGAAACCGCTTTTAGTGATTAAACATATTTATACACATTTAGACATATTTATAACATTTACTCCTAGCTGGAACACACACTGAACCACCTCATCTTATGCAACATGTGGATGTAGTTTCAGCACTTCGGTTACTCATCCAACAAAATAGTAAGTAATTATTTATTTTACAGGGGTTAAAGTTACATAAACGTCCATTTTAGACTTTATTTATTTCATTATGACATATTTACTTAACCAAACCTAGGTATATCTAATGACAGACTATGTCGACAAAACGACACAAGCTATGAAACAGCTGATTCAAAGCTATGAAACTGATGATGAAACAGATATGGCATCCATTTTGTTACAACAAAACGAAAGTACACAGTGAGACACACAGTTGTGGTACACAGTGAGATGTCTTTCATTGTGTATCTACTATGTGGTTCTGACGTAAAAAAAGTTATTTATTAATAAAAGAACGGTTTTTTCTCTCTCTCTCAGTCTCTCTGTGTGTGGGGGCGTGCGATGGTTAGTGAAGTCTACTAAACATAAGAGGCTGAAAGTTTGCATGAAGCCCAATGTCTGCCATTGTCCAACCAAGGCTGATATTTAAAAAAAATTTTATCTAGAAATATTAATTAGAAGTCAAACTGCAGAAAATTATTGATAGAGTACAAAAATGTATGATTTATGAAAATATATACATTGTCTCACTGTGTACCACTTGTGGTACACAGCGAGACAATTTTTGATACTCCTTTATGCTGCTTCTATGCTTTTATAAATAACTTTTTTAAAACTATTTATACATTAATGTGTAGCATATTTGTGTAGCTTAAAGTTGTAGCAAAAATTTTTGCAAAAGAATAAAAATCGTTGCCATTTGTTAAGTAATAATAATTTTCGTCTCACTGTGTACTACCCTCCCCTACAATTTTGGGCTAAAAGCAAAAAGTAACTCCTGATTCTGTTCACGAATTTCAAATTTCTCAACAAAATATGAAAAATAAAATAAAAATCACACAGCAATTTTCAAAAGTCGTTGTACGAATTCCGAACAATAGATAAGAGTTAAATGTCTTTTGTGTTTGAAGAAATTTATGTTATTTTCCGCAACAGTTTGACAAATTTTGCACTTTTTCAGAGATCCTTTGACAAAATCCTTTGATCACTGGATGTAGAAATTAAAGCAGTCTGTTGTTCTACAGCTGAAAAATAAGTGTAGGATAAGTGGTAGTTAGTATAAGTGTTAAAAATAGTACAAAATAATGGTATGATATATGAATGATATAAGTTTGTTAATTTAATAACTTATTTACACAAAATCAAAAACATTCTACATTACAATTGAAATTGAAAAAAATAAAAAAAATTACATTAACATATAAAACAAGAGCATAATCTTTTGATTTGGATTTTTAGAACATTTTTATTAAGATTGGTTGCTTATAGTGTGTGTTTTGCACTAATTGCTCCTGTATACTGACATGATTTGCTGTTCATTGAAGTAGCTTATTTGTTGCATTCCAGAAGACCACAAATTGCATCACCGTTGGATGAGTGCATATCTGTCTGCTGTATCCCATGCTTGACATAAAGTACATTTTTAGTTTTTACATTTTTGATATGAAATAAATTATTTTTTGGTTGTAATTTTGCATTCTGGTTTTCAGAGCATTCCAGAAATGGGGTTTCTGAATAACAGGTCCCATACTGTATATATATATCTATTTAATGGATGCACCTCACGAGACAACATAAAAAAAAGAAAAACACCTATCTACAAATTTGAAAATAAAATATTCCCAAATAGAGATATTTAAAGGATGAAAAATAAATTATTTACAATTGAAAAAATGTATATTAAATCTGTTTTTATGCATTTGAAAAAAAAAAAAAAAGACAAAAATGATTATTAAGTTATTCAAAAAAAAGTATAAATAAAAACATTTTGATAAAAAGATATTAATTTTTGTAAGTTTGGCAACCATGATGGATCTCTTTTTATATTAAAAATTATTGACATTTTTGGTGACCAAATTAAGAAATCACAATTTTCTTTTTTCATTATATGTAGCATACTTTGCACCTGGTGATAGTAAGAATTCCCTTGCTTGTTTCTTAAGTTAAATACAACCTCACTTTCTTCAAATGTATACACTTTTACACCATCTTTTCCCCTTAATTCTCCATTTATTTTTGAATCGCAAAACTTAATAAACCATTTACCTTCATGAGTAATTTTCAGTAGGTCAGAGTCAATTTTAGAAAAGGGGCATTTGATTTCTAAAATTTTGTCTCCAACAGTACCATCAGGTGAGCAGCCTAAAATGCCGCTTTAATGAAAAAACAAACCTGCATCGTTAACCTTTACCTCGTTTATTTCCTTATAATAATTCTTTAGCACTGTCTATTGTACCATTTCTGAAGCATATCTAATGAAAAAGTAAATAAATATATACATACATATATATATATTTAAGCTATTACTAAGATTTAAAAAATATATATAACTGTTTGGCATGCAGGAAATTAAATTATTTAAAAATAATAAGTATAAATGAAAAAATATATTTTCATAAGTCCTGCTAAACTGTAACTTAACAAAAATTGTTCACATTTATGCAATTTATTATGTATAGTAAATATTACAGTATTACCAATATAGTATAACCGACAGAAAATATAGACCTGTCAATGTCACTTTATATACAATTGTATGGAGTGATTAAACAAGGTATGCCACACCTAGAGATGGGAATGCTCGGAAAAAACCCGGAAAAGTTGGGAAAAAAAACGGTTTTTTTCAGTTTTTTTCCGAAGGGCTATTTTTCAATTTTTCCAAATTGGAAAAATTGAAATTTCATTTATAAAATAATGTAGTCAAAATTTTATAATTGCTACATTCTGATACTTTTATTTATATCATGTTTAGTGTCCCTCGTGAAAACCTTAACATGGAAAATCTTATTTGTAAGCAGGGATCTCTTTAGAAAGAACTTGAGTCTATTAAAGGATCCTTCACAGTTTTTTTTCCTTAAAACATATGACCTTTAACAAAATTCTTTCACTTATTAAAAAAAAACAAACCCTATTGTATAATAGCTGCAATAACCAATGAATCTATTATCTAGCTGTTTATATGTACAAAGGACAATAATGTCTAAATAAGAACTTAAATATGTAATTTCTAATTTACAAAATTCCGGTTACATTTTTTACATTTAATTCACATTTTTTACAAGTTCATAAGTTTTTATAAAAGTTCACAATTTCGCAAAAACTTGATCGTGTGAAAAAAAGTCTAAGCAAATCCTTGGTAAGATAATTAAATGGAACTTCTCTCATTAAAAATGAAAATTCATGTGCAAAAGTATTTCAATATTATACCAATAAATGAAAATGGTAAGATGGAAAATTTAATGTAAAATTTAAAACATGCATTTATTTGTATTCGCATGGCTATAATTTTTCACTATTGTTAAAAAAAAACTCTTTTGATGATAACATGCAGTTGAAATTATGTATAATTTTTTTTCTTTTCTTGAAATATAAATTCTTAGAGTTGTCTAAATGTATTTTCAAAAAACATAAATCCATACAGACATTGCAAAGAAAATGTAAGCAAATCTCTGTGAAAAATCTATTTGAAAACAATTTTTAAACATATGGAAAAATCCACCCGTTTTAAAAGTTTTGTTTTTAAAAAAATACCGCTTTCAATATTAAGAATCTAAATCTTACTAAAACATAGTTTGGGTTAAGTCTGGAAAGCTGTACCAAAACTACATATGCAGGAAATGAAAATTATAACTGTAAGTGGGGGGGAGGGGAAATAATATTGTAAAATAATACTAATTTTTAAACAACAGAAGATTTGAAAATGATAACAGTATTTATAATAATACCAGAACTACTATAATTTGTTTATTTTACACTGGCATCCTTTATGAGTACTATGTAGGTGTGATGTAGTACAATACAGTTTAAAACTGCTTTGAAACTACAGTGATATTGGTTGAAACGAAAGATTTTTTTGTTTCTTTTTTAAATTAGCTCTACTGATATAATTAAACAAGTGCTACTGAAAAATCATTTTAACAGACACATGATATATTATACAAACACTGGTGACAAATTAAGCAAGAAAAGCTACTGTCAGAATTCTAAGACTGAAAGGATAAACTTTTAAAAGCTGGCTTTTTTTTTGCTCTCTTTTTTTTAATAACGTATTCGCATATAAAGGGAAAATAATTTTTCTTAGTGTGCAAAAATATTGAAAAAGTTTATTATTGTATACTTTTTAGGAAAATATAACTTATTTTTGAGAAACATTTATAGGAAATCAATTTTTCCTATTTTTCCAACTTTTCCAGAAAAAAACTGGAAAAAAACCGGTTTTTTTCTGCCACTTCAACTTTTCCGGAAAATTTACATCTCTAGCCACACCAAACATTTAATAATTGAAATAAGAGTATCACCTGCGCACTCACACACACAAAATGAGCAAAAATTGAAAACTTGCAATTTGGAAAGTGTAATCGTTCATCTACTTGTCAAATGAAGCATTTTGTTGTAATTTGCTGCAATGACAACAAGCAGCAAGGACCCTGGATTGCTGCATGAACTACATGTCATAATGTTGCCTATAACATCAACACAAAAAGTGACAAAATCATTTCTGGAATAAACCAATACATTGATATAATTTAATTCAGAAACACTTACTAATACATATATACACACACACAATACATAAATGCTAGAGGGTTTAGACCCCTGCGAGTTATGTCCGTCAACTCCTGTTCAGGTTTTGCAGCCTCTAAAAATATAGTAATGTGCAACGTTTTAAGAATATACTACCAGGTTACAGAAGATTGAACGATATTACCACAATAAAGGTGGCTAATAAGTTTTGTTCTCGTTTTTATAAAGTTTACAGTGATAATACAGTGATTTTTTGATGCAATTTTTAAATTTTTTTTCATGTTTGATGCAATTTTTTGTCATTATACAATATAATCTGGTTTCAATCTTTTCAGTTTAGAAAACTTTGTCCTTAAAATAAAATTTATTCCAATTCGGATAGCAATTTAAAAATTTTTTGAGAGTTTATTAGATTTTTAGCGCTTTTTCTCATTTCATGGGCATTTTTAAACACAATTCTTAAAAAGGGAACACATTTTCAGATTTCAAATCTTTTTGTCATGTCTGAAAATGTTATTCCTTTAACAGAATTCCCAGCAAAACATGACTGGAAAATTCCCTGACTTTCCATGACCAAATCTAAAAAAATTCCATGACTTTCCCTGACCAAACGGGCATATAACGAAATTTGCTACTTATTTTGGCAGTCCTTTGTCATAAATTAGCAATTTTTTTTCCCGAGGGTTTTGATGAATTTTGTGTCATTTTTCATTTTTTCGATGAATTTCGCGTCTTTTTCAATTTTTGCGTCTTTTTCAATTTTTTTCCAAGACTTTTTAGAAAATATTTGTAAATTCCTTGACTTTTCCTATATATTTGGAAATTTCCCTGACTACTTTGAAATTCCATGACCTTTCAGATTTTCACTGACTTTCCATGACGCTGGGAACCCTGTTTAAGTATAAAAATGACTCTGTGAATGTGTTAGAAAGATTCATATTTATAATTATCACTCATGACTGACTCAAGACGCGAGTGCAAATTATAAAGCAAGAAATGCCTGTACGACTGAACTTTAAAGATGCTTTTCATGTGCTCATTAAAAGTTGCAGACTTAACAGTAATAGAAAATTTTTAGTTTGAAACCTCAGAAGTGTTTTGCTCTTTGAGAAAGTTCTAGTATAACAGATGATCATTTATAAAAATCATTATAAAAGATAAATGGAGGCAAGTATACCTAAAACAGTTTTTAAGTAGATGAAATTCGTATAGCTAGAAAATCATTCTGTGTCATTGTTAAGTTAATTACATTTTATTTTAAACTAGTGTAAATGCCCGTTCTAGGACGGTGGGTAAAAATTGCGTTTTTCACTTAAAATTTGAACTGATAAAGTGCTCTAATAAACCTCAGCATCGCTGACTGGTAATTGGTGTTAGTTTCAAGTTTCAACACCAAACGTGCCATATTTTAGGAGGCATAGCTGTGAAACATAATCAGTCATTTCATAAGGATTTTATATAAGATAGAGTAGATATATAATTTGGTCCAACTACATAAAACTTTTTTTTTTCTTAGTACATCATGTTTTTCTTATATAATGCAGCATAATACTTACACGAGTTGAATGTATTTCATCATGCAAGGAAGCCTGTACTCGTCCATGAATTTCTTCATTTTCTGGATCTAAATTGAAGCTTTGAAGATATGAGGACTTTAAATGGATTTCACCTCGTTTAATTAATTTGGGATTACTTGAGAAGAAAACAGTTACATAATAAACTGAAGCCATATTTTAAAAGAAAAATGCGAATTTTGTAACTTCAATTGATTCTTTTTCCTTCTTTACAAGTTCTTTTCATAAATACGTCAAAACTTTCCTGGATCTGTTAGAAGAAATAAGCAAAATATAATTAAACAGAAGAATCTGAACATTTTGTGTATAATAAAAATCAATCATTAAAAGACGCAATCGGTCTGCCAAGTGATATTTTGGTGGAAAACAACTGAAAGCCCTATTTTAGCGATTGACTCGTAGGTTTACTATTGTATTTTCCTGCTCCCAGTCCTCCATGTTTTCATTCCTTTGGGTGATTATCTGCGCTGCCACCTCCCAGTCTATTCCTAACTATCCAGCCCAATTCAAAGTAATTATATATAATTAAATGAACAATTAAATCTTTTAACAATATTTTACTTTAAAATAGTAATATCTTTGCTCAAAGACCATGAGGCAGCAGCACAGACAATCACCTTATCGAGTTCACGGCTGAAATTCTAGAAATAGTTAAAACTCGATTCGCATATTAAAATGCAATTGGTCTGCCAAGTCATATCTCGGTGGAAAACACATGAACACCAGATTTTAGCAGTTGACTCGTAGATTTACTATTGTGTTTTCCTGCTTTCAGTCCTCCATGTTTTCATACCTTTGGGTGCAGGAAAACACAATGGTAAACCTACCGGTCTACCAGTTTATTAAATTAATTAAGCAATTTTGAAGATTTGACCAATCTTTTCCCAACCTACCAAAACATCACCAGTGACCCAGTTATTATTGCAGCGCCCTGTCTTATTGCAGTTTGGGAACAACTTTCAGCTTTCATTCTTATAAACATTTTTTTATGCACAAGATTTACATCAGAACTAAATTAGCGAATAGAGGACGAGAAAGAAAAATTTTCAGAAATACTTTTCGTATCCAGTTAAAAACATAGAAAACCTAAAAATGGAAAAATCTATCATTAGCCAAAATATTCATTAGCAAAGGTATCACTGTATTACTTTAAGGGATGGCACAAGTAATGAAATTTTAGAAATGTTACTACTTCATCTTGCATGTTTTTTATAATAAGGGGTGAGTTATGAAAAAAAATAATAACAGCTGAATTTTTATTGGTTATTTTTTTTATAAACCAAAAACACTGAAGGGTGTCCATTCCTGGCACATGTACCCTATAAATAAAACACAGGGTAAACCAGGGTTGGCAAAAAACCATGTCTTTTCGAAAAAAACCCAGTTTATTTGGTTTAAACCAGGGTTTTTTTTTTGGTTTAAAACGGTTTTTTTTTTTTTTTAAATCTTTCTTATGACATATACATGCATATTTATTGATAAAAATAGACATTGTTGGATATATAAGCAGTATATCTTCATTTATAAATAATTTAAATTAAATAATTACAGTCAATTTATGTAGAAAATTGAAAAAAAACTCGTATTTTAATTTAAAAAATATCAGTAATCAGTTAGGTTCAAAGAACAAATTGCTCTACACAGTGAAACATTGATACCTGATAACAAGTGGTTAATAAAAATAAATCAATGGCAAAATAGAAACAAGGATAAACTACCTAAATTTCAATTTTGAAATTAAGTACCTTTTACATATTTCACAGGGGTTTTAAACAATGTTTTGTTCTTTGAAGTTGCGTTTGCTTTGCAGCTCTATTACGAAGTTTTTTTAATACTATTGATTCACCAGTATCACAGTCATTCTGCAGCTTTCTGCATAAAACTTTTTTCATTTTTGCAGCATCTCTCTTCGTAACACTAACCGCTGCAATACCAATGCCGTATTCTTGAGTTTATTTCGTCATACTCCCACCCGATTCGACATGATTTATGATTTGAATTTTATCTTCTATACTTCGATGAAAATTTTTACTCTAGTAAAAATCTCGTATGGGAGCTCAAAAATATTTATCTGTACTCGTGGTTTGGAAAGGACCGCTTGCACACGAGGAATGCGATTAAATAAAAAAAAGCTTTAAAAATGGATTTCGGTTAAAAGAGTTTCAGATAAAAGAAGTTCTACTGTAATGCTCTTTTTCACAGTTATTGAAAAAATAAATTTCAAATACTTTTGGGGGTTGACAATTTGGAGTCAACATTTTTGGTCATAAGATTCAGCAGATAACAGAACAAAAAAAAAAGCAATTTAACAAATTACAACGACCATTTGGAAAATGATTTTTTCAAAGACTAAAATTTAAGATATAAAAAATCACATGGAGTTGATTATACATTACGTACGCCATGAATTAAGCATTAATAGTGTTATTACATGTAAAAATTGCAAGCAACAAAAATCGCCTGTGACTCTTCAGATTTCCTGAAACTTACGTATTATCCAAGCATTGGCTGTTCGGGAAAAGGCTTTTCCATCGTCAGATTTCCAAGAAATCTGACGACCAATTTTAAATGAAATTTCATTCTTAAATTTCTAAACATCCCACAATATTACTTTTTTCACCGTCGTCTAGAGAAAAAAATGTACTTTTAAATGCAATTTGTTTGAAAGCTGTATTTCAATTTGTTTCTGAGTTATTATTTTTTTTTTGTAGTTTTTATTACTTTTTTGTCATAGTGGCAACAAAAGTATCCATCTCTGTTGAAAGTAAAGGGAAAATACAGAGATTGCTGTATAGACCAATCAGAAAACAAATAAAATGGGTGATTCAACTAATAAAATGCTTGAGATATGTTTTTGATTTCCTACCCTGACCGAGGACAATAACCATTTTTCAAAATGGTTAAAAAATATTATATAGATTGGTATTATTAAAATGCTATAACTAGCACCCACTTTTTGAATACTCTCTTATTCCACTTCATATTTTGATTTTAATTCTTAAAGATAATTTTCCTAATCAAGAAAAATTTCTTTTACAGCTTGACCAAAATTTTAAAGATCGTGCTATGTGCAGTTATGTGGCTGCATATTCAAAATCACCATGCGTGTTATGACAAGTTGCTTTAAATAATCTCCATTTTTTAAAAAGGAAAATATTTTATATTAAATATTGAATATTTTTAATCTATTTTATCTTTGAAAAATTCACATATTAAAAATTTTTTCTTAAGAGAAATAGATATGTTTGTCATCACATACTAATTTTTATCCTATACATGTAAACATGACCTAGACCCACTTTATCTAACACTTATTGCTGAAATAAAGCGTTAAAAGTAGAAATTTAAAATATCCGATAATTTGAAACATTTAAATTATAAAGAAAAAAGAGAAAATGTCATTAGATTTCTTCTAAAAAAACAAATTGTTTTTTTTTTTGAGAAAAAAAAACAGTTGGTTTAAACCATGGTTAAAATCTATGGGTTTAAACCATGCCAACCCTGGGGTAAACTATTCTATTTCTTTTCACACTATCATGATGATAAGCAGAGTCTGATCAAGCTAAAGATAGGACAAGGGCCTGGTCATTCATTCAAAGTTTCCATTATCTAACAATAACAAAGTAAATACACAAAATATAAAACTAAATGCAGTTATATACATTTGTTCATTAAAATGGTATCCTGTTAAAAATCTTTTCACAAATTTGCGATTACATTTTTTACAAGTATAAAAAACTGCACACAATTTCCACAAAAACAGGACACTGAAAAAAAACTGGACCCATTCAACATAAATTACTTCTAAATAAAGTGAAAGTGAGTTTTTTCAGACTGACAAGTCTGTAAACATCACCCTTGTTTTCAAACGCAACCAATGTAAACAACTGCTAAGTATTTAAGCTTGGTTCCAGCATGTTAATATAAAAATGAAAAACACACTAAAGCTGTAAAAATATTAATTGGATGAAATTAAAATATAAAAAGAGAAATCTCGACTTAATGCAAACATCACCCCTCTTCTGTGATTCAGCCATAAACAATGAAGTAAATAAATCAAACTGGGGAAAAAAAAAAAAAGAATCAGAAATACAGTGAAATTTATACAAAAATTAATGTAGATTATGTCTCAATACCATAGATACCGATTAAAAGTAATTAAATCATTATTACACATTGAAGAAGACAGCCTGGTCAAGGGAAACCAAGTGCAATTTTCAGCTCAATACTATTTAATTAACATAAATAATTGCAGCATTGGGCATTGGCTGCAACATTAACTTAGTGAGCATATTTTTTCTCATTATCCTTTAATTTTGATGACCAGTGTATTTGAAATTAACACCCCCCCCCCCTTTAATGTTCATACCCTGAATGGGTTTTATCTATTCATTTTTATATCAGACAGTAATTTATCAATCATGTTAAAATTTTTATGCTGCATCAATAAGTACAAAAAGTATCTGTAATAAGCTAACACAATCTACTAAATTTAAAGTTAATCTATTCAAACTTTTTCTAATAGAGCAAATACAAGAAAATTATAATTTTTTAAAGCCTAATGGGGAATTTAATATTTATTCCCTTGTTACATTTAAATATAAATTAATTCTTAAAGTTTGTTACTAATTCTTATTAAATAATAAAAGAACTGAAAGTACTAATTTTTTTTAATTAGTAGGTTTGTTTGACATCACTATTTAATTTAGATTTTCTTTCATCTGAAACTTAAAATGTATGTTGTCTAATACCTAGTACTTTTAAAATTTTGTGATTATTTTAAAATGTATCAGCAACAACATACATATTATCCATTGTAACAATACAGTGCCTAAGGTACTACAATGATGTCACTGTACTTGAAAAATCCTGGGTCCTGGGGACCCGGGATTTCCAAAAATCTGGGTCCCTTTTTTACAAAAACGGGTCCCCATCAATAATAATAATTCATACTTTAAAGGAATAAATGAAATGTGTTTATTTGGAAAAGATAACATTATTTGATAACATTGCATTAATTATTGTTTTAATAATAATTAAATAATGAATTAAAACCAGTATTATTTGCACTCAAATAAGATATTTTTTAAAAATATTAAGAGAAATTTTCTTTACTTTTTTAAAAGTAAAAATTGCAAGATACAATTTTAATTGTGAAATAATGCTTATTTGAGAGTAGAAGATATCAAGTTCCTCTAACAAGTATCACTAATGTTCGCATTTCTTTTAAAAAGGGGCAAGACGGGTTTATTGAAAAAGATATTTTTGCTGAAGAAAAGAATACTTATGTTAAGTAAAGGGGTACTTTTTGTTGAATAATAGGTGCTTTCATTTGCACTTCCCATTGAATTATTTGTCAGCATAGATCTGTGTTAGAATCAGACATTTTCCTTGGAAGGGAAATTCACATCTAAATCATAAATAAGCATCAAATCATAAATCTTAAAAAGGTGGGAGACATTTCAATGCAATAAGAAGGGGGGGGGGGTTCACTGGTCCACCCCCTGAAAACATTATCAAAGTACACTGAAATCATGCTGTATTTTAAAGAATCACATAAAAAAAAAAAAGAAATTAAATGCCATTTTATGAATGTTCTACCTATAAGTTTGGTTTGCACATCTTTTTTGGTGCTTTGGATGCTTTGACTAAATTCACGTTTTTTTCACGATCCTTTGACGAAATTCACTATTTTTTTGCGAACCTGTTACGAAGATCGTATTTTTTGATGAAATGTGATCTTTTTTTGAGATCCTTTGACGAAATTCGGCTTTATTCTGCGATTTTTTGATGAAATTCACTATTTTTTCGCGATCTTTTGACGAAATATGCTATTTTTTTGGCAGCCCTTTTATAAAAATCGCTTTTTTTCAGCAATATTTTGATAAAATTTGTGCTTTTTGTTGCGATTCTTTGACAAAAATCTTCTTTCCGTGATTTTTTGATGAAATTTGCTATTTTTTCGTGATCCTTTGACGAAATATGCTATTTTTTTTTAGGCCCTTTTTCGAAAATTGCATTTTTTTCCCTGCGATATTTTGATGAAATTTGCGCTTTTCTCGCAATCCTTTGACAAAAATTCGCTATTTTTTCGCAATCCTTTGACAAAAATTCACTATTTTTTCACAATCCTTTGACAAAAATTCGCTATTTTCTCACGATCAATTAAGGAAATATGCTATTTTTTAGCAACATTTTGATGAAATTTGTGCTATTTTTTGCGATTCTTTGACGAAAATCGCCTTTTTCCCGCGATTTTTTGCATACCTACTTTTTGGCGTCCCGGCTCCAATTTTTCACGTAATTTATGTGCTACAGCGCATCCGTGGCATCGCTGATACTACATATTTAATATTTTGGAAATTTATTTTCCTTACAGATATTTCTTTCCTCTAAATCTGAAAACATTCATTATACACTTCTTAACAGTGCTTGCTGTCTGCTGGCATAGCCAAAAAAAAAGTCGTCATTTTTGTTAATTGTGAGCTTTATAAAGTCTACACTTGTTTCTTTAAAACCATTTTAGAAGATATTCCTTTCCATCAGTAAATTTTCTTAGATATTAAAATTTCTTATTTCCTTTCATCTGAAAGTTGAAATTTATGTTTTCTAGTACTTTAAAAAAATTATCATTATTTTAAAATGTAACAACAACATGCATATCTACTAAAATATAACTAGACAGTAACTGAACATAGCCAAATATTTTTTCAGAATAAAATAATGCTTTAAATAATTAAATTTGCACTTAAATAATTTTTTGAAAAGAAAATATTAGATTTAAATTCTGAAATATACAAGAATTGTACATATAGTGCATACTACATTTTGTTTTTAGACAAAAATGAGTTCATTATTCGGCGGCCAAATAGTCGGCCATAACTAGGCCAGATAATTGGTATTCAGCCAAACTATTATTCATTGCATCCCTACTCAAAACCACAATGAAACAAAGATTAGAGAAATAGTGATTAGCAGAAAATTGCCAGTCTCTTTTCAAATTTGCTCCCCTGAAAAACACAATGTCAAATGAGGAAAGGCAACATTTAAATAATGAGCAAAACAGATTGACTGAAATCATAATAATAAAAATTTAAGTAATTGATTGGATAGATAATGCATCACTTAAATGAAAATATAATACACTTTATATACAGAAAATACTACAAAGTTATTGATGTTTGTTTCTACTTTAAACTTTGTGAGCACATACATGAAATTATATCCAGAAAATTAAAAAAAAAAAAAAAACATACTTAAATGAATAAAAAACAATATACATATAATGCATGGTGACACACGAAAATATAATTTCTTATTTTCTCAATTTCAGAATTATGATTTTGACCATTAAAGTAAGTTTCACATGGCCCCATATTCAGGACCCCAATATTATTATTTTTATCATTCATTGCAAAAATATTATGATCTTAAAATGTCAAATACCCTTTTCTTCTAGAGTCAACACTAATAGTTAAGAAATCAGATGCAAGGTGATAATGTTGGACTTCTATCTAGATAAACTGCAAATAGTCATCAACTCTGTTTGGAATAGTGGGCTTTTTTGGAAGACACATCCATTTCCCGAAAATGAATTATATTTAAAAAGAAATTTGGTATACGGTCTAATTTATTATAACTTGGATTTGCTGAAGAATTTAATGCAATTGGATATAAAGGAAAATAAAGGGAAGGAAGCTAAGGAAAATAAAAGTATCATTTTGTTTTGTTTTTAAATTATTACAATTTATATGTGTCATTAAGGGTCAGTCAGTGGCAAGAAATTTTTCTGCCCATACATACTTGTGATAAAATTTGACCGCACAACTATACAAATTGACAAAAGACTTATGGAAATTTGTGAATGCAATTTGTTTCTGTCGATGAAAAAAAGATGTTTAAAAAATTCCACCTTTTCAATTTCATTTTATTAAAATCTTTTCTATTTTTAATTATAAAATATACATACATTTTCAAATTAAAGGAAAAAATAGAAAGGAATTTAATAACACATAATTGAAAATATGGTTCTTTTAATCATGGAAAAAGAAAATATGGTTTCTTTTACGGAATATTGTGATCTTTTAAAACATTGTTATTCAATCAAGGGAAAAAATTACATCCAAAAAATTCCAAAGTCCTTTGTCAATTTGTATATCAACGTGGCTAAATTTTGACATAGGATTGTATGGGAAGGAGAATTTCCTGCCACTGAAGGAGATTTTTAGAGCTCTTTTCTCTGAAAAATATTTTCCCTATACTTGTAAATCATTCATAATCTACAATGTGAAACTTTGTTAAAGATAAAGAAGTACTCTGAATGTTTTCCGGTTATACAAATGCAAGATAACAGAGCTTTTACTATCTTTGTCTATGGTCACCATGTTATTATTTCTCAGAATCTTCCATCATTTATCTTGAATTTGACACATTGCTAACAACAGACCTAGAAGTGGCTTTCTTCGAAAATATTATAGGAAATATAGGAATTGTTTTAAAGAAAATATAGGAAGTTTATAGGAATTTTTACTTATATGTATATACACCTACACATGTTTTAATATACTTACATATGTAATATTATAGACGTAAACACTGGACTATCAGAATAAAACTATTTAAAGTTCACTCATTATTATTTCAAAAATTTTTAACTCTCTTCAGGAGTAATATATTAGCTTTTCAGTAGTTGTATGCAATTTTTTTTTCAAGTTATATTTTTAAATATTTTTTACAATTATTTTTTGAATCAGACCCCTTATAGCATTTACATATATCAATACAAGCATAATTGAAATAAAGGTTACTTATTTACTTTTATTTTTTAAGTATAAATGATTTTTAGGGTTTCGTTCATCTGACGAAACCCTATTCGTCTCGCTCCTCCGTCTGTCTGTCTGTCTGTCCGTCACAGAGCCCGTTCTCAGAAACTATACATGTTAGAGACATGAAATTTTGGGTACTTATAGCTGAACACCTCACATCATACGACAAATCATAAAATTTTGAAAAAGTCGTACATTTAACCCTTTGGGCTCCCGCATGTGTATTTTAAACAATTCTTTCTAAGTGAGCTCCTAATTAATTTGGAGGCGTGAAATTTTGCATACTTATAGCTGAACGCCTCACATCAAATGACAAATCATAAAATTTCGAAAATGTTGTAAGTTTAACCCTTTGGGGTCCCACATGTGCATTTTAAACAATTCTTTCTAAGTGAGCCCCTAATTAAGTTGGAGACATGAAATTTTGGGTACTTATAGCTGAACACCTCACATCATACGACAAATGATAAAATTTTGAAAGGGTCGTACATTTAACCCTTTGGGCTCCCGCATGTGTATTTTAAACAATTATTTCTAAGTGACTTCCTAATTAGTTTGGAGACGTGAAATTTTGCATACTTATAGCTGAACACCTCACATCAAACGACTAATCATAAAATTTTGAAAAAGTCGTACATTTAACCCTTTAGGCTTCTGCATGCGTATTTTAAACAATTCTTTCTAAGTGAGCTCCTAATTAGTTTGGAGGCGGGAAATTTTGCATACTTATAGCTGAACACCCCACATCCAATGACAAATCATAAAATTTTGAAAAAGTCGTACATTTAACCCTTTGGGCTCCCACATGTGTATTTAAAAAAATTCTTTCTAAGTGAGCCCTTAATTAGGTTGGAGGCGGGAAATTTTGCATACTTATAGCTGAACACCCCACATCCAACGACAAATCATAAAATTTTGAAAAAGTCGTGCATTTAACCCTTTGGAGCCCCACATGTGCATTTTAAACAATTCTTTCTAAGTGAGCCCCTAATTATGTTGGAGACATGAAATTTTGGATACTTATAGCTGAACACCTCACATCATACGACAAATGATAAAATTTTGAAAAAGTCATACATTTAACCCTTTGGGCTCCCGCATGTGTATTTTAAACAATTATTTCTAAGTGAGCCCCTAATTAGGTTGGAGGCGTGAAATTTTGCATACTTATAGCTGAACACCTCACATCAAATGACAAATCATAAAATTTTGAAAAAGGTCGTGCATTTAACCCTTTGTGGTCCCACATGTGCATTTTAAACAATTCTTTCTAAGTGAGCCCCTAATTATGTTGGAGACATGAAATTTTGGGTACATATAGCTGAACACCTCACATCATACGAAAAATGATAAAATTTTGGAAAAGTCGTACATTTAACCCTTTGGGCTCCCGCATGTGTATTTTAAACAATTATTTCTAAGTGAGCTCCTAATTAGTTTGGAGACGTGAAATTTTGCACACTTATAGCTGAACACCTCACATCAAATGACAAATCATAAAATTTTGAAATAGCTGAACACCTCAGATCTCACGTCAAATAATAAATTTTGAAAAAGTTTTATGTTTAACCCTTTCAACTCCAGCTTGTGTATTTTAAGCCATTCTTTCTAACTGAGCCCCTAATTAAATTGGAGATTTGAAATTTTGCATACTTATTGCAGAACACCTGAGGCCTGGCAACAAATCATAAAATCTTACGTTTAACCCTTTGAGCTACCACATATGTGTTTGAACAATTCTTTCTAAGAGAGCCCCTAATTAAGTTGGTGACATGAAATTTTGCATACGTATAGCTGAATGCCTCAGACCACACGACAAATCATAAAATTTTCAAAAAGTCTTTTATTATTTACCCCTCTGGGCTCTAACTTGTGTATTTTAAGCAATTTTTCTAACCTCCGCTCTTTTTACCCGGGGAGAAATTTTCCAACTTTTGCCGACACCCCTTTGACCATTCTTTCATATTATGCACCATAACCTTACATATTTTAGTTCCATTTTTTTCCGCCAGGTGCGCCTACTTATCTCGGGTGCTATGGGCCCAATCCCCTCGACTAATATATCTACGGATAGTATGTAAAACGGATTTTCTTTCGGATACAGGTTTGTTTAGAATCAAGTGCGCCCCCTGGTTGTGAAATGTGGAACTAACAGATTTTTCAAAAGGATAAAGTGTTTTGAAAGGAATATTAAACGAAACCCTCTGTGCGATCTGTGATCACACTTACCCACTTGTTTTGTAATAAATTTATATAAAATGTTTTTTGTATAAATTGTTTTATCCCTATAGAGCAAAAATTCGCAATCAATATAATTGTGTGAAATTATGCGACCGATTGACTAATTATGTGATTTTTTTTCATGCAATTGATTGGCAAAAGATGATGAAAGATCAATGACCAATCGAGAAATTTCACAATTTTTTGCCGCAACTGAGTAAGGAAATTTACAATTTTTTGCCACAAATTGACAGATTTTTTTATTTATTTTGATTTGTCAACAACCAACAGACAAAATCTATGTTTTTTTATTTAAATGACTGATTGACGTTCTGCTGATATACATTGAGGAAATTAGCAATTTTTTTTCTTGCACCTTTTTTGCAACCAACTGATCTCGAATTTTTTTTAAGTGACAAACTAGTGATTTTATCGGTGACTGATTGTCAGAATCCTGAAATTTTTTTCTTTTACTGGCAGTGACTGCCGAAAATTACGATATCATAGAATGACAGACTCACAAAATCAGCAATGTTTGCCCGCAGCTGATTGAATGAAGAAATTCAGGATTTTGTGTGCCACAATTGATTGATGAAATCTGCTATTTTCTTACAGCGAGTGACAGCCAAAATTTATGATTTTTATCAAAAATGATTGACAAATTTTTTTATGCATTTCAATGACCAACTGACGAAATCAAGTATTTTTTTTTTTATGCGACTGATTTGTGAGATTCATGATTTTTTTACCATGAGTGACTACCGAAAATTATGATTTTTATCAACAAATGACCCACACATTTTGTAATATATTTCAATGACCAATTGACGAAATTAGCAATATTTTGCTGCGACTGATTGAAGAAATTTCCAGTTTTTTATAAACGACCAATAGACAAAATTCATGATATATTACAGCAACATATTGATGAAATCAGTGAATTTTTAACACAGCTTATGAAACAGTGAGTTTTTAACCTGACTTACAGAAGAAATTTGCTATTTTTTGCCATGAGACTGACTGAAGAAATTCATATTATTTTTTCCACACTAGATAGAATAAGTTCTCGATTTTTTATCAGCAACATATTAACAAAATTTACAATTTTTTCAATGATCGATTAACGAAATCCACTTTTTTTTAAAACAACAGTTAGGCAAAATTCAAAATTTGTCTTCTGGAATCCATTGACGAAGATCTTAATTTTATTTCCAACCGATTGACAAAATTAGAGATTATTTTCGCAATCGAATGACGAAATTGTTAGTACCGTGACAAACCTAAGAAATTTATGATTTTTTTTTTTGTATAGAAGTGTCGAAATTTGTGATTTAAAAAAAAAATTGCAGAATTCGACAAAATTTAAAAAAGATATTCGCAGAAAAATCACATCCAGATTGCTGAACTCTGCTTTAAAAAAATAATCGCAAGGGCAGAGGGCTGAAAAATATAGAAAAAAATAGAAAATATAGGAACTTTTTCAAATTTATAGGAAATATAGGAGCGCTGCTAGGCCTGTAACAATATTTTCTTTTAAGCAATGTTTTCTTTTTGACACTTGCATTTTATTGATTTTTGGAGGACGGCCAGCAGGAACTCTTTTTTTTGTTTTTGTAAGACCTTTATGTGGAAGATCCACACTTTGTATTAAGTTTTTTTCCATCATTTTTCAACTTCATTTATTGTATTAAGTGTTTTATTTAAAAAGGTACCTTTTACTATATTTCAATGATAAAAACTACTAACTTACTAACAAAACTAACCCTAACACTTAACTTCAACAGCATAACTGGCATCCATACATTTTGTTTTATGGTTTCAGTTAAATTCATAGTTAATTGATTGAATGGTTGGTTGGTTACCAACAAGATATCAGTTAAACAAGAACCATTGTTTGTTAATATGTTTTTCAGGTTGCACAGTGTTACTCAACTTTCTGCTGTTTATGCAAAAGAGTTCCAGCATGTTCTGGCTAGTTGTGATTGGTTGCAAACCATTATAAAATGAGAGAGTTTCTCATTCATGTCATCTGGTTCTTGCTTTAGTGTTGATGTTGAAAAATTGAACATACCTCCAGATTTACATAATAATAAAAAGCTCTTAGTTTTTATTTATTGAAGTCTTCATTTCTAGTATGTATCATTGTGAGTCATCTATCTCATTTCTTCTACAAGTCTCTTCAAATTTGTAAGTAGACATTTTATTTTCTACTAAGAAGATGGGAGTTAATAGGTATTGTGTTAAGAAATTAAAGACAGTTAGAATTCATTAATTTTTAAAGTAATTGCACTCTGCTATATAGTACTTAATCAGCACAAAGGGTTATGGAACCCAGTATTGCACCATTTTAAAGGCAGAATTTGAGGAGTTTTAACTCAGAAATATTTCACTGTTTGTAAACAAACATGGCTGCTAGCCTTAACCCTCAATTACTATTGACAAGACATAATTACCATTCTTGGGTAACAAATATAAAGAGGATACTAGAGTCAGAGGGTTTAATAATTTAGATAGATAAGAGTAAATGGCCAAAAGTAGATGACTTAGGTGAAATTGATAAATTTAAATTGAATCAAAGTAAAAGCAAGGCCGCTGGTCTATTGAAAACATACTGTAGTAGAGAAGTTGAGCTTCAGATAAATCATTTAAGTGATCCTTCAGTTATATGGGATACACTTAAAACAAATTTAGAAATTGAGTGTAGGTCCTTAAAAGCATATAGGCTAGCAGAGCTTAGAAATTTAAGAATTCTTCTTGATGAAGAGTTACCTACATTTATAGCTAGGTTTGAGGATTGTTATAGAAAGTTTAGTGATTCTGGGGAAAATTTTAGGTACTAAGTGGGTATATACTCTTAAAAGAAAAGCCAGCGATGGGTTTGGAAACTTTAAAGCAAGATTAGTAGCCTTGGGGAATAACCAGAGAGAAGGACTAGATTATGAAGAAACATTCAGTCCAGTGGTTAACTTCCTATTAATCAGACTTTTTATAGCTTTATTCATATGTATTTTGGGGTGGAAGCATTGTCTTCTAGATGTACGATGTGCATACTTATATGGAGCCATAGATAAAGATATATACATAAGACAACCTGCAGATTACATAACACTTGGAAAGGAAAACCATGTCTTAAAATTACATAAAGCATTATATGGCCTTCATCAGTTGGGAAGGTGTTGGTATGAAGAATTGCACAACAAACTCACAAGTAATGGTTTTAATGAAATACCAGGACTTGTGCTTATTCTTATAAAAGAAAAGCAGTGGTACTAGTATATGTGGACGACCTGCCGATATTTGCTGAAAATGAAATAATTTTAAAAGAAGTAGTTTCTCTTATAAAAAGTTTATATGAAGTCGAGAATATGGGGCCCATTTCTAAACTTTTGGGTATTGAATTTGATATGGCAGGAGACTCCATGAAAATTCATTGTAAAGAGTACATTGAGAAATGTCTTGAAAAATTTAATTTTAAAAACTTTACTAAAATCTCTCTTCCCCTCCAACCTGGAGTTGTTCCTTCTAGGAAAGATATGCTGACTGATGACAACCAGATGGAAGATGTTCCATACAGAAATTTATTGGGATGCCTCCTTTACATTTCCGGACGTTGCAGACCTGATATCAGCTATGGAGTAGCAGCTCTTTCGCAATTTGTTGAAAATCCTGGACCTATCCATTGGAAATGCCTGTGCTACCTTGGAACTACAAAAGAATTAGGAATCCAAATGCACCCTCAAGACCCTCCCACCCTTCTCTCTGCCTATGTTGATGCTAGCTGGGCTAGTGACCCGAGTGACCGCCGATCCTGAACTGGCTACTCTATTTTCTTAAATGGCCTCCCGATAACATGGCGTGTGGTGAAACAGACCTGTGTAGCTGTGTCTCCAATGGAATCGAAATTTATTGCAGCCTCAGAAGCTGCTAAAGAACTTAAGTATTTGAATTCGACCTTAGAGCAACTGTATTCTACTTTTAACCTTGATTCAAATATTATTGGTAACCAAAAACCAATATTGAAGTGTGACAATGCTGCAGCTATACAGTTCATTAAGAACCGAGCTGAGAATATCAGGAATAGATACATAGATTTAAAATACATGTTCGTAAGAGACTTATATCTACAGAATGTGTTTGACATTATTCACGTTAAGTCTAAAGACAATTTAGCTGATCTCCTTACAAAGTCTCTGTGCAAGGACTTATTTATGAAACTTAGATCTGCGTACTTATGCTGAGGAAAAAAAAAAAACTTTTTTGAACTTAAAATCATGAACTGATAAACTTTTTTGAAAGTAAATATTTTTCAATTTGTGTATTGTACATATATATTTTGCATAATATATTTACATTTATTTTTGAAAGTGTTTAGTAAATGAAAAATGCTGGAAAAGGGGGGCATTTTGTGGAAGATCCACACTTTTTATTAAGTTTTTTCCCATCATTTTTCAACTTCATTTATTGTATTAAGTGTTTTATTTAAAAAGGTACCTTTTACTATATTTCAATGATAAAAACTACTAACTTACTAACAAAACTAACCCTAACACTTAACTTCAACAGCATGCTGGCATCCATATTGTTTACATTTTGTTTTATGGTTTCAGTTAAATTCATAGTTAATTGATTGAATGGTTGGTTGGTTACCAACAAGGTATCAGTTAAACAAGAAGCATTGTTTGTTAATATGTTTTTCAGGTTGCACAGTGTTACTCAACTTTCTGCTGTTTATGCAAAAGAGTTCCAGCATGTGCTGGCTAGCTGTGATTGGTTGCAAATCATTATAAAATGGGAGAGTTTCTCATTCATGTCATCTGGTTCTTGCTTTAGTGTTGATGTTGTAAAATTGAATATACCTCCAGATTTACATAATAATAAAAAGCTCTTAGTTTTTATTTATTGAAGTCTTCATTTCTAGTTTGTATCATTGTGAGTCATCTATCTCATTTCTTCTACAAGTCTCTTCAAATTTGTAAGTAGACATTTCATTTTCTACTAAGAAGATGGGAGTTAATAGGTATTGTGTTAAGAAATTAAAGACAGTTAGAATTCATTAATTTTTAAAGTAATTGCACTCTGCTATATAGTACTTAATCAGCACACTTTATGTCTTCGAGCAATAGATGTTGGTTGTACATCAATTCTTCTGTGAGCAGATCTAAAAAATGTCAATTTTTTTCAAATCATTTCAGCCTTTTACTTTTTATAAAGTGTGCAATAGATGTGTTTCAACCTCATCATCAACTCCATCTGTTACAATACTTTTAATGCAAAACAATTCAGCTAGTAATTGGCATTTTCGAACTTTTGAAATGTTTTGTTTTTCAGATAAGATGGTGTTTTTTATTTCAACGATACAATCATCAATGGTATCATCAGCATCTGCAAAATCAGGAATTTCCATAGGTATAATTTCATGTTCTGACTGCTTTAAATCATCAAAAAAACCTGGGTCTGGACATTTATTTCTACTCAATGCCAAGTAGGCTAACAAATAACGTTCTGCTTTGTTTATTGGAAGAGCATTTGGAAGTTTTATTTTTTGATGTTCAATTAAGAAACACTGGTTTTTACACAAAGCACCAGACTTCCCTGAATAACAGGTGCGAACACCAATTTTTCCATTGACAACATAAGATATTTTCCTTAGTAGGACACTGTATTAAAAAAATATTTTGTTCAACTTCAATCACATCTTTCAAATTATCCTTCATTTTTGCACACAATGATGAATATAATAGATATGGCTTTTTGTTCCTCATATAAGCAAAATGAAGCAGTTTCTTGGTTAAATACGGGTCCCAGACCATTATGCTAAATTCGAGTAATGCTACAACATTGTATGCTTTTGTTCTATTCAGAACAACATCCTTTAAAATCTGGATTGATGCTTCTGCATAGTTGTTAGTGTTGTTACCCCAAATTCAAAATTTAGTCCAACAACTTCATATAGTGGTAAATGGATATATGGTGACGAGAAAATTTCCTCATTTTCTCAAAAATGTGAAATTCTGAGACATATCTACATCTGACAGGATAGCTAACTGGGTTAAGCTAGCCACCTGGTCAGGTTATGCTAATGCATCATTTAAAATTTTCAAAAATGGGTAAATTGCCTCAATATAAGCGCTATCCACAGAAAATGAGGACATCTGATCACTTTAATTTGTGTTAAATATCAAAAATTCATACCATGTGCATTTAAAAAATATATATATTGGGAAAGATGAATCAGCATGTGAAAAAATATGGTATATAAAATAGACAAATCAGACTCATTGACAACATGAAAATGCAAATATCTTTGCATACAGGGAAATTTCCATAATTTTCAAGAATTTCTACAAAGTTCCCTGACTTTTCCAGATTGATAAAACCTCCCTGATTTCCAAATTCTGTAGAATCCTGTATAAATATTAAAAACACATTTATTAATTACAGGGTGTCCAAAAAAGGTGGTATAGTTTATTTTCGTAAGTATATAAGAGATATAGAAATAATGTAAATTAGAAAAATGTTCATAAGGTGGAGGATCCTATGAGTGCAATTTCATCTCCATGAATGATCTTTTCTACGAAATACAAAACTTATTGTTATACAGACTCCCATATAAAAAAAATACCTCCCAATTTCAGAAATTATCCCTGTTTCATCTTGATTCATATGCAAAAAGTTTGGTTTGAATATCTGAATAAGCCATGGAGTTATAGAAAGTCAAAGATAGTGACTTAGCCCACTTTTCCAAAATATAAATGCAAAATCTTGGTGAAATTAGGGGATGTCTATAAATCTGATTTTTCACATGTAAATCACATTTATTTGTGCTTATTTAAAGTCATTGAACTTCAACACCTGGCATATTGAAATTATTTTTTAATCGGTTTAATTACAAAATAAAAATTTATTTGATACACAGTCCCCTAAAGCAAAGTTCATTTTTCAAATCTTCATGAGTAGTAAAAGATAAAAACTGTTTCAGGTTTTTTGGTGCATCCTGAATGAGGATAAAAAATATTTTTGTAATTGTGTATTTCTTTTATATTTGGGGGACCATAAAAAAAAAAATAGGTTTTGTATCCTGTAGGGAAAGACCCCCTCCCCCTCATAAAGATGAAATTATACTCTTTGGATTTTCTGCCTTCCTATGAATATTTTTTTTATTTACATTATTTCTGTACCCCATACTTACAGAAATAAACTTCGTTACCATCTCTTATCTTAATTATCTATATTATTGAAAACTCGCTGTTTTTAATTTAAATTATAAAAAAATACACACATTTTCAATTTAAATTTAAAATGAAAAATAATGACGATTTCAATAATACAGATTTGAGAATAGAGCAACACATTTAAACATCTTTTCTACATTAAGAGGAAAAAAAACACATTGCAGTCAAAAAAGTAAATTTTGCAAAAATTTGGATAATAGCATAACAAAATTCTCCCATCTCTCATCAATAGATATAATTTTGAAATATTCGATAATTGCCAATAAAATCTAAAATAATTTTCTAGATCAGTAAAAAATTAAGGCAGTTCCTCAAGCAAAAATTAAGGTGTTTAAAGTTTCCTCATGTAAAAATTAAGGAGTATTAAGATAATTTTTTTTTAACGAATTGGGTTTTTAAGGAGAAGAATATCTTTGCAATTTTTTTTCCCTATCAAGAGTCATAAATAAATTTTGTATTTTATAGGAAAGCACCCAATGGAGACGAAATTATATTGGTTGGAGTCTACTTTCCTATGTCCAACATCTTTCTAATTTATATTATTTTTCTACTTCTTATACAGAAACAAACCGTGTTATCACCTTTATTGGACATCCTGTATATAGAATAAATATGTATGCTATAAATTAGAAGAGATATTAGAAAACAACTTACATTTTGAAACAACTTCATTAGTCGAGGTCTTTCTTGCATTGGAATATTATGAGAAAACAGCTAACGCCACTCAGCTTGGGCAACATGAAATTGACACAGTAATTAATTACTCAGAGGCCAAACTTCTTTCAAGGCATTTTTCTCAGTAGATGAGTCGTCCGTCATGAAAATAGGAGACTAGAGCAAATTTAAAAACAGGAAAATGAATAGTTGATATAAAAATATAATCCTTTAACCACTTTAAAAAATATATTAGAAATGAATCACATACAAGCTTCATTTAACTATGAATATGAAGTAAAATAAATCGAATACAAAATAAAACATTGATTTTTTAAAACTAGTCAGGTTGATATGCCACCTCAGGATATTTTTTTTTTTTTTTTTTACAAAAAAGGCAGAAATATTGCATAATTTTCTGGTTAACATTATAAAAAGCTGCTTTATTTTCTTTCTGTTACAATTTTACAGTATATCAATTTTCTGTGTGATTTTTCAAAATAACTGCCTTCAGTAGCATAAAGTTTGAGACGGCATCGCACATTTTCTTTTCTCTTTTGCAGATTCTTTTTCATTGAACTTTTATTTTGCTTTGCATATTAAGTTTAGCTCTTTATAACTTAATACAAAAACTTAAGATTAAAAAATTATAAAATGCATAAAAACGCTATAGGTAAGTGATTGTTAAATTAATTAACGCTTCAATTGTAAAAATATTTTACCTGAAGATTATTTCTTGTCCCGGAAGTATCTGTCGCAGACACTTTCTGCAGAATTTTCTGCTACTGAATAATTGCCTATCTAATGTCCTGTACTCTGAATCTTAAAGCTTCATAATGAAATAATAAAACAACTTCTTTCAACTTTCAGGCCATGCAGTGCTATATTTAGATTAATACAACTTGTATAATTAATTTTTAAATGTCAGCTTAGCTATGTATTTTTGTTTCAGGGGTCAGTCAAGTGTCGAGGTGAAAAAATTGAATCTGTTAACGGACTCTTCACAAAATTCTACAGCAAAACAGCCCTTTACATTGTTACATTATATATATTTCTTCAGCTGTTTAGTGTGTTTATTCATGCATAGCTTAAAATTGTAATCACTCTTAAAATTTATATTTGATTTTTCTTTTTTCCTTACAAAAGTTACACACTTTAATATATACACAAAATTAATAGTTGAAAATAGGACACCGGGATGAAAACCTGGACAGAGCCCTCAGATTTCAAGTCAGAAATATGCAAGTTAAAAATTAATTTTCTAAATTGTAAACCAATGAGTAATTTTGTTTAGTAGTAAAAGATAATATTTTTGAAACATTATTTACAAAGAACATTTAAAACATATATGCAATGAATATCTTGAAAAATGCTCCTATTTTTGTTCTACGTCACATAAAAATTGAACTGTTAATAGAAAAAAGGTGGCTAATCGATATCAGATAGAAAACTTTCTTTGAAGATAAGCATAGTGTTTTATGAAATTACCAGTTTGCAAATGTAGCTAAATATTAGGGTCAAGGTTTAAAAAACTATAGTTTTCAATAAAAAATACAAACAGTAATTATTTTCCCAGATTAGTATATTTCATATATCAGAATTGATTTTCAATGAAAAAAAAGTATATGTTTGCTGCTGCACCGTTACACTTAGCAGTCATTTTCAAATTTATATTCATGGATTAGTTTTGTTGTGGTAGTCAGAAAAAGTTTGGATATAAAGTAAACAAAATGTAAGTATCGGCTCTTTTATGTTGCACATTGCATAATATACTTATTTAGGAATAATCTCTTGCATTTTGATTAAAAAATAAAATAAAATAAATATTTTATAGCAAAAAAAAAAAATGTGGGGTAAAATTTATATGGTTAGGCTTAACAAAAAGTAAATAGAAATTTTTAACAAACTTTCTTTGAAGATAAGCATAGTGTTTTATGAAATTACCAGTTTGCAAATGTAGCTAAATACTAAGGTCAATGTTTAAAAACTATAGTTTTCAATAAAAAATACAAATAGCAATTATTTTGCCAGATTAGTATATTTCAGATATCAGATTTGATTTTCAATGAAAAAAGTATGTTTGCTGCTGCACTGTTGCACTTAGTAGCCATTTTCAAATTGATGGATTAGTTTTGTTGTGGTAGTCAGAAAAAGTCTGGATTTAAAGTAAACAAAAGGTAAGTTTCAGCTCTTTTATGTTGTGCATTGCATAAAATACTTATTTAGGAATAATCTCCTGCATTTTTATTATAAAATAAAATAATATTAATATTTAAAAAAAAAAAAAAAAAACATGTGTGGGGTAAAAGTTACACGGTTAGGCTTTTTATTATTATAAAATTGTTTTTTTTATACAATTACCTTCAAATTTAAACAATATGTTGCTCTAAGGACTTACTCTCTTACTCTTACTATCTTACTCTTCACATCAATTGATTAAAAGAAAATTTTAATTGTTAATGTAGCTAGGCTTACTTATATAGTAAAAGCAAAACAATCGATTTTCAGTTACATGCCCATTTCAAGCACAAAACTAACTACATAAGATATTTTTAAAAACAGAAAATGCCAAGTATTTACAAGAGAAAAACTGTTACAAATTATATACTAGACCTAATTAAAATAGTGATAAACAAATTATCAAAATTGGAAAATGAGCAAAAGTTAAGTTTATTGGAATTCTAATATCTCAACATAATTAGGAATATACAGTAAAAGATCGATAATCCGCACACCCATTAGCCGCAATTTTCTACAATATGCGTTGCTTAGCAAAATATCGCAAATTTGCCAATCTGCTGCTGAAAAATTGCAAATTTCGACAAAGGATTGTGGTAAAAATTGCTGATTTCGTGAAATGATCGCGAATTTTCCCATTTGCTGTTGAAAATATTGTGAACTTCGACAAATAACGGCAGAAAAAACTAATTTCGGTAAACGATCGAAGAAAAATATTGCAAAATTTGTCGAAGATTGCTGACATAGATAACGAATTTTATCAGAAAGTCACAGAATCAAATAACGAATTTTGCTAATCTGTCGCTCAAATACTCTACAAATGATTGCGATAAAATTGCAAACTTCATTAATCGATTGCTGGGGAAAAAAATGCGAATTTTGTTAAATGATCATTGAAAAAAAAATCGTGAAATGATAGCGGAAAAGAATGCTATTTCCGGCAATTGATCGCAAAAAAAAAATAAATAATTATAAGAATCATGAATTTCGTCAAACAATCTTGGAAAAAATATGGAATTTTGTAAAATGATTGCTGAAAAAACACAAATTTTGGTAAACAATCGAGGAAAAATATTGTAAATTTTGTCAAAAGATCGCAGAAATACATAATGAATTTTGCCAAGCTATCAGTGAAAAATATCACAAACATCTGCAAATGGTCACAGAAAAAAAAAAATATTGAGATTTTTGTCAATCGATCATGAGGAAAAAACAAATTTCGGCAATTGAAAAGAAAAAAAATTTTTTTTCATAATATATCAAATTATCAATGTATTCATTACTTTTGAAATATATAATTTCTTAAAATAACTTTTAAGGGATAGTATATTAACATTGTTTAGATTTCATATTTATCTTATACTATACTGAATATGATATTAAAATGTCTTACAGAAAAAATAAATGACTCACAATCCACACAATACTCTATAATCCGCAATTTTCTATAATTTGCAAAATTTGTAGTCCCAACTTGTGCGGATCAAAGATCTTTGCCTGTACTGTCAAAAAAAAAAAAAAAGGCTATTTTAATTTTACATTTTCTGAGAAAGATGATATAGTAGACTGCCTCAAATCTGCACATCATCGCAGATGTAAACAATAAAACTTTCAGTACAGATATAGAGGCAAAATTACAGAATTTTTTTAATTTTATATCATTTCGTACATATTTTAATATGTAATTCTCCATAATATGACTGAATTCATGGTTTTCATTAAAGAAGTATAAATTTATTTCTGAAAAATAAATCAAGATTTGCTGATATCACTAGTAATCACGATCTTTTTATCAAATATATTTATGTATCAAACTTTTCTTTTATTAAGGCTGCTAAACCTGAAATAAACCTTCCTTACTTTATGATTTTGGCGTGAATTAATAGAGTACCTTTCTGACGAAAGTTTTATTGGATAACGCAAGGAAAATGTATCATCTTTATTATGCTTATTAAATTATCCTATTTCTTATCATTTTAGTTTATTACTTTATTTATTTTAATATTTTACTATAGTGCAAGCATTTATTATAATTTTGATTCTATCATTACATTCAAATTATCGTTTGAAAAAAGTAAACAAAGCAATGACCAGAAATCTGAAATTCTAAGATCCGCACAACATCTGGTCCCAAGCTATGCGGATTGGAGGGGCTCTACTACATAAGCCAATTAATTTCGTTCTCATGGTTTTTTTTAAATATAAGTTATCAAAAAAGAATAATTTACTATAGAATATACTTGATTTGAACAACAAAAAAAAAGGTACTACTTAGTTATTCCGTCGACCAATTTCGCCAAGTTATACAAAATGGCATAATTTTTATTTTAAATAATGAAAAATCAAATAAATTAGTATAAAATTCATAAAAATACAAATAAAACATCGAAATAAAAATGACTTGATGGCGTAAGCATGTGTAACTTCCTAAAAGTCAAGTGAATGTGACATTTACGATCAACCATTATTGGCATTTAATCTTAGAGTTTGGCGATATAGATTTTTGGTCAATAGGATAACCAAGTAGTACCAAAAAAACATTTTATGCTTCAGAAGTATGACTAATTTTAATCTTCAATGGGGACAAATTGAAATATACTTACTTCATTTCCTCCAAAGCATTTAGAAAAATTTTGTTTTAAAAAAACGAAATGCTTTCTCGTAACTGTATGCCATCTGATTCTCATGGAAGATGACAGAAAGCGGAATTGCTCCAGCTTTTGTAACAGTCAGAAGTACAGTTACTGTAGCTGATGACCTTTCACAACTGCAAGATGAGTCAATAAATGCTATTTCCCTGATGATGGTAAACTATGTGTCCTCTGCATTATCTCTGTTATGACTAATATAGCCCATTAATTGTTATTATCAAATATTACAGTGGTGCCTATAAAAAATTTTTACAAAATGAATATCATTTAATATAAAAAATAAGGAACTTTTCAGTTAGCCAAGAGCCAATGTTATATATACGCATGTATATGTATATATACATATTTACGCACACACATATAGGGAAGACTTGATCACTTTTTCAGTTTTTTATTTTTGCAAAAACAAATTTTTTTTTTAAAATTTCCACTTATTAAAGGCTCATGTGTCTTTCTTGTTGTAGCATATTTTTTTTTTTTTTTTTTGAAAAACCATTTAAAAAATAAAAATAAATTGTTTTCCAATAAATAAAAAAAGGATCAAGTCTCCCCAGTTGCAGGGAGACTTGAACCTTTGTCAAGGGAGACTTGATCCTTGAAACAGATGCATTGAAATGATTCAAATTATGTAGTAGAAATCAAATTTATAGTTGACTAACATGTAAAAAGGGAGAAAAACACAATTAATGATAAAAAAAAATTTTCAAAGCTTGAAAAATCAAATGTAAATATTAAAATTATTGCAGTTTGAAGAATTCCACCAAGCATGGTTGGTTTGGGTAGTTTTTTGACAATGTTATCATTGTCCACAACACTATTGTCAACATTTTCTGGATAAATAAATTGGTCGAAATTAAGTCCTCGTTTTCTTAGAAAATTGATTTCACATTTGGGTGATAAAATCTTCTTTTAAATTTTTCCTACCAAATGACTAATTTTCTTCTTTCCGAGAAATTGCACAATGACAAAGTCATTTTCATTAATCAACAAATTTTTTGGATCTTCAATGATTTCATCAAAATGTTCATCAAGTGGATCTGGGTCAGTTAAATCATAAACACTATAACTGCTTTTAATTACTTTCTGAAGATTCGGGTCTTTCATTTTTACTTTTTTTCTTGAGATGAAATGAGTTTTTCCCGATTTTTGTTTTTTATTCAGTTGACGATCTTGTATTTCTTCTTCATTCTCTCTTTTAGTTGGTGTGCTTGTCAAAATTTTTGAGGACCCTTTTTTCATTTGTTTAGATTTTCCCGTCTTTGGTAATGAAACTTTAGGAAAGGCTTGTATGTCTTCCGGTGTCACTATGTTTGGTTTAACTGTAATTTTTTTATTGCTTGTTGGAGTTAATGGTTGATTTGAGACAAAAATGATAAAAAAACCATCTTCAGAATTTCCTATTTAAGGGATATATTTTCCAGTGATTTTAAAACCATTTATTATGTTAGTTGTCACCATGACTTTAAGATAGGCAATTCCGATCAGTTCAACAATTTGATAAATTGTCCTTTGAACAGGATGTTTAGTCATCCAGTCAGTCTTGAACAGCCACATTAAAATATCTTTTAAGTGGTCCATATACAGTACAATCCAGAGGCTGCAATTTGTGAGAAGCGTGTGGTGATATTTTTAACAAAATTATTCCATTTTCTTTGGCATAATTCAAACTCTCAATGCTGATATGGTTATCATGATTATTCATTATGATTAACACTTTACTGTTTTGATTATAATATCTTACTTTTTTACGAAGTGCTGTAGTAAAAATTTTGCAAAGTTAGACATATGTCTCACATGTGCATTCATCCACTATGTGCTTGCTAACTATCATATGCAGCCACATATTAACTTTCTATCTTTGTCAACCATCTAAATTCATGGCAAACATTCTATCTTTGTCAACCATGTAAACTCAAGGCAACCGTATTATAACTAATAGAGATAATATCTAAATGTCACAATGAGAAATAGGGGGTTAATAAAATTTAACATTAATTTAGCTTAACTTTGATTTGGGGACACTCGATCCCCAGGATCAAGTCTCCCCATACAACAGGGATCAAGTGTCCCTAATGTGCATGTTTGGGGGAAAAAAATTGCTAAATCAAAAATAAAGAAACTGTATTGGATTTAAATAACAACATTTAAGCAGTAAGGAATGTTAGTATATTATATCAATAAAAATAAATAATTTAGTTATATTAGCAAAAAATATGAAACACAAACTACATACTCAAAAAGAAGTTTGATTGTAAGAAAACAGAGATTCCTTTCTTACAACGAAAATAAAAATAGCTGAATGAAATTATGTTGCTAGATCTGTTGATAAGGAATAACTTTATTAATGTTTCCAGTTTCAGAGACTTGATTGCATTTTTTCTCTGGTTTTAGACCTAGGGATCAAGTCTCCCCTATATATATGTGTGTGTGTGTATATACATAACATTGGCACCCACCTAACCGAAAAGTACCAAAAATAGATATTTAATTATTTTACAGCTTATATTATACATATTGTACAAATACCTTTTTTCTTATATATGCTTTTTTTTCCTTTAATTTATCAAATGGCTTATTACACGATCCTAAATTTTCTTCCCGCCACATGCAGGGACATGCAGGGCAGCTGCCCCAGGCCCCCCCTGCTTAGAGAGGCCCCCCATAAGAGTAATCAGGATTTTCATTTAAAGGTGCCAAATGATTAAAATTAGCCAAAAGTGACCAAAATTCCTATATTTTCAAACATTTAGGAAGAAGTGCAGTCCCCCTTCCTCTCTCTACTTCCAGTACCCCTTGCACCCATGCAAAAAACAAACTATATGATTAAAAAACTAATGATTAAAATTTTATTACGGCAACTTAGAATTCTATTGTTTTCAAAAGAAATTCATTATTAACATTTTCCTCGCAGTGTGGCAAGTTAAAACTATTCATTATGATCAATGTGGGTCATTTTCTTTTAGACATCTTATAACGTACGTAGATAAGCAAAGTAAAAAAAAACTACTCGTGTCAACCAATCTATCATTTTTTCTGCTATTATCCTACTAGTATTTTCTCTTAAAGTCGTGATCATCATTCTGTGATTTGATTTACAGATGGGAGCAGTACCGGGTACAAAATTTATGCATACATACAATACGTATGAAATTTAGTACTAGCCACTTCTACATTATTCCAAAAGAATTCTATAGATATATAGAAGGGGGGCCCCCAATAGCCTTAGTCGGGCCCTGGCCACATGTCATGCAGGTTTGCCTTGGAGTTGGATTTTTAGATGCATGAGCTATATCCCCAAATTTCCCAAGGAAAAACAATTCATTTTCATGCAAAGACATTGCATCCCCGGGTGTTATACCATTATCAAAATAGCCAAAGAATTTATTTTTAACCTAAAAATAAAAATACAGTATTTTCAATATTTCAGAGCAAAATATATTCAGATTATGTGACATAAACATAACAGTAGTAGAGATGAGTTCAAGCTCACTTTTCGGATCCCGGACCCACCCGAGTCCTATACTTATGCAGTAACATAAAAAAAAAATATATATATATATATATAATATTGAAAATTGTTCTAAATGTAATATCTCATTTTTTAACAACTTCTTTCATGGAAATAAAAATAACTTAATTCCTAGCTCATAATTAATTTTATGAAATTTACATTATTTACATTTAATATCATCGAAAAAGAAATTTCGTATCAAATAAATATAAACCAAACCTTCTTAAAAGAATTCTCTTATTTGTCCCCCCAACAAACAAATCTGATGGACACATTAAATTAAATTCGTTCTCTCAATAAATGATCGAAATTACTATTTTTATAATAAAGAATCACACGTTTTTCTATAAAAGATGTACACCTTAAATTATAATTAATTCCTCTTTCAAAACAATCTTTCGTGATTCTTCTGTCCTTGCAAATAAACTTAAATTAAAAGCTTGAGACCATTATCTGAAAGATCTGAAGTTTTTATAGGAAAAGAGGAAACACTACTCGATTGCTTTCTATTAAAATAACAATACAGGCTAATTATATTTACTTACAAATGAAAGTAAGTGACTTCATGAATGTGAAGAGCACAGCAAGCAGTATGAGCAAAGTTTGTTATGACATTATTTTCATAGCGATTATAGCTTGCACACAATAAACACTAAAAATTCGCAAACCTTCAGCTACTGCTAGTTGATTAAAAACAAAAGAAAATGTTCATTTCACATTAGATGTTTAAAATAATAATAATAAATAAACATTCCTATCAGGGTTGGGTTTTTGACATGACAGTGGTAAAAACCGTGTTTTTACTGGTTTATTCTGTCAAAAACCTATCATTTGCGATTTTCCTCCAATTTATAGTGTAAGTGTAGCATACAATACATTTCTAGTTTAGTTTTTCCTTGTTGTTCTTGTTATTATTATTCACAATTACTTTATTAAATTTATTTAAAAGAAGAGCATTTCCTAAATGGGAAAAATTAAAAAATACAAGAGTAAAAGGAAAGAACAATATTTGTCATAATCTCCACTAATATAGATTCTAACTGCAATGAACATTAATATTATATGATAATAAAAGGTTATTATAATTATTAAATAACATTCTACATACATTTTTAATAAAATACATTAAAATTATTTTAGAGATGCAAAAATGCTGTTATATGGTATGACAATAGATGTCAAGCATGGACTGTGGCCATTGAATAAATTTGAATATTCTTAGATATATTTGCAAATGCATATCTTACGTATTTCAAAAATGCAATTATTGTGATTTTCATTTTCACTTCAATAAGCAGAATCTTAAAATTTTAAATTAATAATATTTTTATACAAACATGTAGGACCTGATTTCAGGCGAAAGCTCTTAGACTTAAAATTTAACACATAACAAAACAATATTTAAGAAAAATCAGAATATAATGTCCTGTTCCTGTATACATTTTACTTAAAATTATTTAGGCATTATTTAAAGTGAATTGAAAGAAACAACACATTGCATATTTTTATTACATACTACATATGACTGTATGAGTAAATCTTTTACCGTTAAAATTATTATTAAATTTAGAGAGATTCTTAAATGTTTTATTTATTTTTTAATGCAGTTAATTTTTTAATTAATGGATCTACATTTCTGCTTTAAAGTAATATTTAATTATTTATTTATTTTAAGGAAATAATTAAATTACTTAACAAAATAACAAATAATAAATTACTTAACAAAAATATATAGTTAAAAATTCAGTTTTCACATGGTTTAAAGTTCAATATGGATTTGCAATTTTAATCTCTACAAGATTTAACTTTGAAGAACAAGTCTTAATCCTTTCTCCCAAAAGATGCATGTAATTATCAACTATTAAAATATATTTTATTTCATTTATTTATATAAATCAAGTTTTGCTATAAAGAAATAAAAATAATGAACAATTTTGACTTAACACTTTAAGAAATCTTACTTCTGAGGAAATTTCTGAGAAAGCTATTTAGTTTTAAAGAGTGTAATAAATTCTGCCGAAATTATACACATTTTTTAATCTTACACTTACGGGTTATAGAATTTCTTTAAAAAGTCTAATTTTTACAGAATATGCCAAATAGCTTAAGATTATTTTAGAGATCTGCTAACAAAGATGTATATGTATAATTCTAATGCAAATCTTTTTTGTTTTTCTCTGATAGATAAATATACTTCAGAGTCTTTTCGATATTGAATATTTCATGTAAAACAACTTAATACTAAAGGCAGAATGAAAAAAGATAATGTAAAAACAAACTACTACTAAAAAATGGGTTTTTGACAGTTTTCGACCTTTTTAACAAAGAGGTTTTTGACATGACGGTAAAAACCATGGTAAAATCCAGTAAAAACTGTCATGCGTCAAAAACTTGCCAACCCTGATCATAAAGGAAGGAATTTTTATTTCAGGTTTAGCTAGTCTTAATAACCAAAAAAGCTTGATTAATATAATGCATAAATATATTTGGTAAAAAGATTGTAATTACCAGCGATATCAGCAATATCGTGATTTTTTTCACAAATTTATACTTTCATCTTGAAAAACCACGAGTTCAGTAATATTTTCAAGAATTACATAAAACACATACGGAATGATACAAAACTAAAACATTCTGTAATTTTGCCCCTACATCTAAACTGAAAGTTTCATTGTTTACATCTGTGATGATGTGAAGATTTTAGGTTTGTGGATTTGAGAGAGTTTACTGTACTAGAACTGCCATTAAATCTATGAAAATGAAATCTGCCTCAAATGGAATCTGCTCTTAAATGACAAAATTATCAGAAAGAATTTCAATAATTATATCTGCTAAGATGGAAATAAAGCAGAATATTTTTCGGTTTTGATGAATCAACATTTGACAAAGCTGATTAACATATATTACATATTTTAAATTTAAAAATAAGCCAGTTGTTAGAAAAATGCCATTTGTAAATTTTCTTTCTTTTTTTGGAGGGGAGGGGGGATACCAAAATCCATGTTTAGCCTAGGCGCAAGAAAAACTACATTCAGGCCTGGTAATTGCAGAATGTTTACTCTTGATTATAGAATTCATTCTAGTTAGGATTTCTGGGGTCTCCCCATTTCATTAAAAAGCATCCTTCTTGCCCCTAAAACAAGAATTCCATTATTTCTGCTTTTTTATTAAAACATTGCCTGTAGGGTAAATACTCAATTTATGACTTGAAATGAATATGGTGAAAATTAAAAGTGTCTTTAAAAAATAAACAAGTTGGAAATTGCATGTCAAACGTGGCAAATGAGGTTTGTTCATACTATAACTAGTTTTATAAATATTTTTTGTACTGCATATTGTACTGAATGTATACTTTAGTGCACTTCATAACTGCATATCAATTTCATTTTTTTCAAAAGGCTGTAACATCATTAAAATGCACTTGAAATATTTTTTTCCCATGGGCCGTAATAACAGAAAACTTTTGACTGTCCCTGTAAACTATACACTTGATTTTCATAAAATTTGAAATGACGAGACAAAATTTTGCAACAATTATATACTTAAAATTTCAGAATAATCGGTTGGGTTGTTTTTGCTCTGTTATATGCAGACGGATGGACAGACAGACGGACTGAATGACCACTATAGGTGCTGCGTATTTATGAACATACCTAAAAAGAACCCAAAAATTGAAAAAAGTATGTTTAAGAATCTAAAAAATTGTTTTAAGAATGCGAAAAGCACCCTTTTTTTTGAAAAGCACATATTGAAATTATGGCATTTAACATCTCAAGAAAAAACATCACTTGCAATCTCTCATGACTAATGCTTCTTAGAAATTAGGGAGATGTGGGATAATTATTGCACATAAATGTAAAGCCTAACTTTAACAGAGCATGTGTCTATAATAAAATAATATACTTCTTTTTTCCATTTTTCAAAACCATAGCAGTTCTATATATGACATCATTATTATTTACATGAATAAAAGTGAATAGTTAAAAACTTTCATAACAGAAGTTTAATTAAATTTTTTTATCACATAATCCCAACGAGCAGAACTGCCCTCTAGTTCCGAGTTAATTATTAGCAAAAGTTTTTAGCTTACATTCTATTTACTGATATGTTTTGTACAGTAACAAATTTAGTCGAATTATTAACATGTTTTAAATGTTTAAAACATGCACAAGAATTTGTCTAAATCAAAATCTTATTAACAAAGTTGCAATTTTTATGCTTAAATGGTATTTAAAATTGTTTGTTTAACAAATAATTGTACATCTTAAAAGATATTTACTTATGATATGGGATATATATATGGCTAATTCCATGGGTTTTTGCATTGTAAGTCACATAGCTGATTTAATTGCTATGCTTGATGGCCACCATTATTTTGGAAAAGTTTGCTTGGCCTTATTAAATTAATGACATATCTCCAGGGTTGCAAAAAAGCCGGCTAAAATTTAAAAAAGCCAGGCCAGCGGCTTTTATTGGTTTTAACCGGCTTTTTTTTGGCCAAAATTGGTCTTTTTTGGCCATAATTGGCTTTTATACAATGAAGCATTGTAATTATAAACTACACATTTTAAAGTCTTTTTAATTAGTTTTAATGACATTTAATTGATTTAGAGTTTAATAAGTAGCCAAATTTCTCAATAATGAGGACATTAATACTGGAATAAAACTTAGATGGTTTTGCTGGTGATTTGTAGTCAGAATTGCAAATATGTCAGCTAAATTTTAAAAGGGCCATGCCAACTGCCAATTTTTTAATTTTTCTGCTTTATAAAATTAAAGAGGACAATGGTTACTTAGTTACATGTTTTATTTCTTAATTGATTTTAAGAGCTATTAATATACAAGTCTTATTTTATTTCTAGTAAGAGCTATTAATATACAAGTCTTATTTTATTTCTAGTAAACATTTAAAATTATACATAGTCATATTAATAAAACACCATTTCTCACTATTAAAAGCATTATGAATAGCATATGCATGAATATGCTTAGCAACAAGCTTTTCAAAATTTTATTTAGAGAATTGTTTTTTTTTCTTGTTTAAATGCTCTATTTTTTATACACTTATGTACCACTCTCCTCAAATATTATATCCTTTCTTATTTCTCTTTTAATATTTATAACTTAGTCTCTCGATATAGACACATGAGAATGTTTCCATTTTGATGTGCTATGTTTTGTCATTGTTTAATTAAATATAATCTTTAAAATGTGTAGTATATGTGGAGCTATGTAATATAGAATTTCAAAACACGAGTTTGGAACCTGATATTTTTTTCAATATTTATGATTTTTTTTTTCCGACATAATGCCTTCACAGTTGCCTTCTAGAAGACTTATTTATTTATTTGACAAAATTTAATAGAAATCTATATATTTTTTTAGAAAATATACCAAATTTAGAAAATAGAAGTACCGGAAATATTTATAAGTGTATTAAAAATTAATTGGTCCAAATTTAAAATGAATTAACTGTAAACCAACTTTTAAAAATAAAAGCCAGCTTTTTTTAAGTGGTTAAAACCAAAAAAAGCCGGCTAAAATCCGGCAACCCTGCATATCTCCCACAAAATAAGTCACATTTATTCTTTCTAAAATACTGACTGGTAGCCAAAAATCTTAGCATGTGACTTACGCTACAAGTGCTCATGGAAATAGCCATATTGATTAATAACAAAACATTTCAGAATTAAATTAACGAAAAAAAGAACAATGCAAATTGCCACACATGTAAAGGATGCTTTAGTTTTAGAATAATACAATTATATTTATGAACTGAATTATTAATATAACAGTCTCAAAAATCTGCAATCTTCTGAAATCCACAGGCATTTCAAAATTTAAACAATGAAATTTGCATTTAAGAAGTATTCTTTATAATCTTTATTCCAAATAACAGTGAAAAAAATAAAATAATTTTTAATGTAAATTTATGGAAAAATAGTAATGACACAAATAAAATGCTTTTATTTAACAGAAACTTACATACAAGAAAATGTAAAATTATAGAAATAGACGAGAGTTATAAACAAGCACAGAGAAGTTTTAGTGGTACTACTTGCGAATTCGCCCGGATTCGGCCATTTTGTTTCTTTGTTGATCATCGCCGATTTAAATTTCTTTATTTGCATTTCTTTATTTATTTTTGTTGTTATTTATTTTTGCTGTTGTTTATGTTGTTAAATTAAGCATAAAGTGGTTATAAATGACCAGCAAAGAAACAAGATGGCGGACTCCAGGCGAATTCGCAAATTGTTCCGTTTTAGTAGTGGCACCATCTATCGGCTGCTAAAGAAAATGGTGAATTAATTTATTTTATATTTCATGCAAGGCTTTAATTTTAATGCATGACATAAAATATTTCCTGGCTCTTCATTTATCCAAAATGAGGATTAAGATAAAGATTTTTCATTTAACCATACCACAAACTAAAGCCATAAGAAAATACCAAAAGGATATGATCCATGTCAATTCAGGCAGCCAAAGAAAAAATCTTACCTTCATAGTCTCAGAAGTTTTTGAATTGAACATATGTTAAAATTCAATAAAAAATAAGATACTTGTATATTTTGGTTTTGCCCAAAAAAATTCCTGGTCCGAGATACAGGCCGCCAAAGATGGCATCCCGGGCACCATTTCCAATTCGCCATTTTCGATAAAAAATTTAAAGTGCTCTATCTCTAGAACGGTGCAAGATATTTTGTTGCGTTTTTTTTTATTTTAAAGATAATATTCTTCTGTTTAAAATGATATACCCAATTTTGAAAAATGTATTCAATTTTTCTTGTGGCAACCTTTTGAAAAAAAATTTTTTTTCAATAAAAATTTTTTTTTCGAAAATGCCAATCCTAAAAATTTTGATTTTTTTGCTGTTGATCAATACCATTGGGAACTATCTTCACTGAAAAGGAGAACTTCCACTTTTGAGTTTAACAAATTTTAGAAACATTTAAAAAATTCAGAGTATTTTACAGGAACTGTATATATACAGTTCCAGTAAAAGTCACTGAATTTTTGCTTATTTGTATCATATTTGTAAGGATAAGCCTACTATATATCCTAAACAAGTTAGAAATTGCAATATCAAATGTGGCGAATGAGGTGCATGCATAGTATTAACTAGTTTTATAAATATTCAGATCTTGGTGCAATAAGTGTTACACACTTGGGCAAAAAGGCATGAATACAAAATTTACTGTAATTCCATATACAGTAGAAGATCTTTATAACGCAATTCTCCATATAACGCACAACTGCTCAGATGTAAACAATGGTTTTTGCAGTTAAAAAGCACCTGCATTTTCACATTGTAAAACATTGCGACTCTCTAGAGGACTAAATTTGATACATTAGTTCAACTTTATCTTCTAATTTAAAACCTTTTTACTGAAAAAATGCTATTATTATAATAAACATTTTTGAAAATGTCTAATACAAGGGATGATTGTGTCAGTTATATTTGGATCATATTTATAAAGTTAATTTAAAAATGTATTATGCAAAAATTTATAATTTGGATAATTCTTGGTAAAAAGGAATGCAGTATAAAGATGTTCTAATGCATTTTGATATGTTTCAGACATATTTAGCCATGTTTACTAGGTGAATTTAATGATGTGATCCATATAAGGCAAAATTCCATATAACGCACAACTTTGCATTTTTAGGTTTGCATTATAAAGGTCATCTACTGTATTAAATTCAGTAATACGGAAGTATTATGAATCCATCTTAAAAGGACTTAATCGCCATGGCAGCCTAGAATCATTGCCTATCATGGTACATCATTAAATCAATTATGTATTATAGGATTTTTAAATAGTATGAAGAAAACTTTAATTAATGTCTTATGTTTTAATTTGATTTTCATAGCATTTGAAGTGATACATACTTTATTGCAGAGGTTTACAAAAAATTACTTCCTGTGTCATAGAAAGTGCATAGTGTTTACAGGGACACACAAAAGATTTCAGATACTTTACCTTATTGGAAATACTGTACATTAGCAATGATTGCTAGAGGTGCATTTTTAGTTGCGATATGAGTTTTTAAGTTTAATTAAATATTTCCATATTACGTTGTGTGTATAAAGGCTGTAGATCATATACAGGGGGCTACACAAAAGAAATCGTAAGGGTATTGGTGGAAGTGCATTTTTAGTTGTGTTTGAGTTTTTAAGTTTAACTAAATTTTTCCATATTACGTTGTGTGCATAAATGCTGTAGATCATATACAGGGCTACACAAAAGAAATCTTAAGGGTTTACTGAGTATGAATGAAAGTAGCTTAAAGGTGATTTTTAAATGAGTTATGCATTTTTACACTGAACTACATTTAGCATACTAAGATATGTTTGGAGAATATAGATAAAATGGTATACAGGTCCACGCAAAGAATTAGATACATGGCCGTCTATGGGTGATAATCTCTGGAAGTGTGATTTCACTGGTTTTAAGGATGTTTTAATCTTAATTAAATATTAGCTAAATAGTGGCATGTATATAAAGATAGTAGGTAAAATACAGGGTTGTATGAAAAATGAAAGTATTCTAGTATGCTTCCGTCTATTGACATAAATTCCTAAAAGTCAAATTCCGACCTATTTATGTGCTTTTAACAATTTCCAACATAGTTGAAAGTCTTTATGGATTCGATTTGTCTGCCCATCTGTCTGAACTCTAACTTGTATTAATATAATTTGTATTGCTGTGTAATTGATATATGTTATTGAGATTGTTCGGTATTGAAAATAAAGTATGTATCACTTCAAATGCTATGAAAATCAAATTAAAACATAAAAGACATTAATAAAAGTTTTCTTCATTCTATTTAAAAATCCTATAATACATAATTGATTCAATGATATACCATGATAGGTAATGATTCTAGGTTGCCATGGCGATTAAATCCTTTTAAGATGAATTCATATTACTTCTGTATTACTGAATTTAATATGTAGACTCATAATAAATTTTGTATTCATGCCCTTTTTGCCCAAGAGTGTAACTTATTGCACCAAGATCTGAATATTTATAAAACTAGTTATAGTACGCACGCACGTCATTTGCCACATTTGATATTGCAATTTCTAACTTGTTTAGGATATATAGTAGGCTTATCCTTACAAATATGATATAAGCAAAAATTCAGTGACTTTTACTGGAACTGTATATATACAGTTCCAATAAACTTCTCTGAATTTTTTAAACGTTTTTAAAATTTGTTAAACTCAAAAGTGGAAGTTCTCCTTTACAGTGAAGGTAGTTCCCAATGGTATTGATCAACAACAAAAAAATCAAAATTTTTGGTATTGGCATTTCAAAAAAAAAAAAAAAAAAAAAAATTTTGAAAAAAAAATTTTTTTTTTCAAAAGGCTGCCACAAGAAAAGTTGAATACATTTTTCAAAATTGGGTATATCATTTTAAACAGAAGAATATTATCTTTAAAATAAAATAAACTGCAACAAAATATCTTGCACTGTTCTAGAGATAGAGCAGAGCACTTTAAAATTTTTATCGAAAATTGCGAATGAGAAAGGATGCCGGGGATGTCATCTTTGGCGGCTTGTATCTCGGGCCAGGAATTTTTTTGGGCAAAATGAAAGTATACAAGTATCTTACTTTTTCTTAAATTTTAACATATGTTCAATTCAGAAACTTCTGAGACTATGAAGGTAACCCCCCTGCCTGAGTTGATATGGATTCAGCCAAAGCTAGTTTTTGTAGAAGGTTTTGTTTTAGGTGAAGATTTTGAATTTCTTATTGTATTGAACTGAGTTATACAGAAAAACAGGAAATAATGGCTATTTACAAAATCAAAAGAAATTTCAACAAGAGGAAATGGAAGTTCTCAATCAAAGAACTATATATAAAGAATGTTTAAAAATTATAACAAAAATAATTTTAGGTATTAAATTGATAATGCACAGTATACATGTAAAGAAGGGATTCAAGTTTTGATTGCTTAAATTGAATTACTACATGCTCTTCTTGGAAATAAACAAGGTATGTTGAAAAAATCAATCATTTAATCCTGAATTTACAAAATTCTAAAATCTGCCCAGCCTCCGATCCCAAGCTGTGCGGATTTTTGAGACTCTACTGTATATTAATTAAAAATCTACTTACTCTTCTCCATTTGTCTGCTTTCTTAACTCGGCCATATCCATCAGCATTCAAAAGACCAGTTAATTGGTTCCACAATTCATCTTTTATCTTTTTTGGGTGAAAGATGGAGTGAATTTCCTATTCTCAATTTGTCGGTGATTACTTATAAAATTGATCATTAAGTAAAACTGATGCAGAGTTTTTTTTTTTTTTTAATTGATTGCAGTCTTCTCCAGGCATTTTTTTTTTCTCTTTCAAAGCTCTGCTGACGCACGTTGAAAGTTGAATTCACGACAAGTAAATAAAGAGCGATAAACAGACCGAAGACCACACGTGTCCTTAGATATCATTGGTCGAAACCGGTTCATCTCGAAAGCAGACAATTTGGAGGTCATTCGCAAATCCTGATTGCAGGGCAGAGTTGAAAACTGTTGAATCTTGGTTATGATTTATCGGATTGGTTCGTTCTGAGTCGGTTTGTTCCGTTAAGGGCAGAATACAGCCACTGATCCATCTTTTAGAATAGGTCTTTCCCTTTCCTGAACATAGAGTGCTCCATCAGTCATCTTCAGCTCAATCGTCCTCGATACACATTTGTCATCAAAATGCTGAGTTCACACAACTTGTAAGGTTGCATAAAAATCTTAACTTTTCTTGGAATGTCTCTCTGCCACTTCTCCAGGATTTCAACATCTTAAATATAAATAATAAAATTATTTATAAAGTTTATGCTAAATTTCAGAATTAAACAATGTACAACCTTATAGACTGGGAGGCAGCTGTACAGACAATCACCTCATCAAGTTGGAAGCTGAAATTCTAGGATTAGACAAAACTCAATTAGCATATTAAACTGCCTGGTCTGCCAAGTCCTACCTTGGTGGAAAACACAAGAAAACCTCATTTTATCGGTTGACTCATAGGTTTAACATTGTGCTTTCCTGCTCCTAGTCCTCTATGTTTTCATACCTTTGGGTGCAGGAAAACACAATGATAAACCTACAAGCCAACTGCTAAAATCAGATTTCAGGTGTTTTCTACCAAGATATGACTTGGCAGACCAATTGCGTTTTAATATGGGAATCAAGTTTTAACTAATTCGGGAATTTCAGCCTCCAACTCGATGAGGTGATGGTCTGTGCTGCCACCTCCTGGTCTATTACATTTTAGGCATATATAGATTTTAAAAAATTACATTAAAAAAAAAAATCTGAGTTTCTTACAGTGGCGTAGAAATTTAAAAATTACAGGAAGGACAGTCATTTGCAAATAAATCAGGGATGTAATGAATAGTGATCTGGCCGAATAGCCGAATACTTGGCCAAGTTTTAGGCCAAATACTGAATATTCGGCGGCCGAATAGTGACTATTTTTTATAATATTTTAAATACTTTGATGCCAATAAGATAACATGACTTTCAAAAATGTAAATAATAATTTAATTCATAATTTTTTATTTAATCCATAGATAGTTCTAGTAATTTACATATATTTTATCTAAAATAGAAAATCATTACCTCTGTAAAAATGAAACTTTTTTTATTTTAGTAAAATCATTTCACTCCCCAAAAATAAGAACTTGCATGTAGTGATGGGCGATTTCGATTTTTTTAATCGATTTAATCGATACTATGGCCAACTCGATTTAATCGATACTATAAATTTTTTAATCGATGTCTCTAAAGGTCATATCATTTTCATTTTCCTTCAAAAATTTAAGGTCAAGTAGTTGGATGTCCAATCCCAAAACTTTCTTCTGTCTCATAAATGTTAAAACTTCAAAATTCGCTATCACAGTGTCAAATTTAAATAACCTATACCCGTCATGAGGATCCAAAAGTATAGGTTCGTTGAAATATGTGTATTTAAAAAATATATATAAGAATCCCATTTTCCTAACAAATCATTGAATTTCGGCCTACACCATCTTAGATGTCCGCAACGGAAAATCCCAGTTCAAAGGGCATAAAAGCGACACCTGCTGGGTAGTATACACCCAAGCCTAATAAGGATCTATCTATACGACAGTGTAACATAATATGAAGTTTGATTAAATTCCGTGCATTAGTTTTGAGATATAGCTATCATGAATATCATGAAAAAAGCAGTATAGCAACGCAGCTTATTACATGATTAACACGAAAGACTCAGAAACAACTTACGTCAATGACTAACAGAATATTAAGTTTGATGAAATTCCGTTCATTACTTCTTGAGATGTTATCGCAAACATTGTGTAAACCCTGAAAAACAGTGTTGAATTCAGGGGCTGGTACGGGTGGACCCCCGCCCCCCTCCCCGGAACATTGAAATGTCCCCTAGGGAGATTTGAGATTTTATGCTTAATGGACGAAAGTCCATCCCCCCCCCCCTCGTAACTCTAGAATGTTCCTCGCCAGAACCATAGAAATCCCCCCCCCCCGGAGAAAAATGTCTGAATTCAACACTGTTGATAAAAGCAGCATGGCAGCACAATTTGTTATATCATTTACACAAAAACCTAATCATGGATAACTTATGGCATTGTCTAACAGAATATTAAGTTTGATGAAATTTCGTTCATTAGTTCTTGAGATATTATCCCTAAAATTGTTTAAATCCTGAAAAACGTGTTGAATTCAGGGGGTGGCCCGGGTGGGTGACATTCCTCCCCCCGCAACAAAGCATAAAATCTCAAACTTTCTGGGGGCATTTGAGTGTTTCGGGGGGAGGAGAATGTCACCCCGCCGCGCCACCCCCTTAATTCAATACGTTTTTGTACATTAAAAATTGATGAAATTGCGTTCATTAGTTCTTGAGATATTATCCTTAAAATTATTTAAATCCTGAAAACGTGTTGAATTCAGGGGATGGCCCAGGAGGGTAACATTCCTCCCCCCTCTCCCCCGCAACATTCAAATGCCCCCCAGAAAGTTTGAGATTTTATGCTTTTTGTACATTAAAATGTACAAAAGTCCAATCCCCTCCCCCTCTGAACTGTCCCTCCCGGAGAAAAATGTCTGAATTCAACTCTGCTGATAAAATCAGCATAGCAACGCCCCCTGTTGAGCGATTTACACCGAAACCTAATAAGCAGCAATTTATGCCAACGTCTAACTGAATGTGGTTTTATGAAAATCCGTGTATTAGTTCTTGAGATAGAGCTATTGCGAAAATCGGGGAAAATGCAGCATAGCAGCGCCACCTGCCGGTAGATTTACATCAAAACCTAATCCTCAACAACTTATGTCAACGCCAAACTGAATCTGAAGTTTGGTGAATATTCGTGCATTAGTTCTTGAGATAGCAATCTTGCGGAAATCATGAAAAATGCAGCATAGCAGCGCCACCTGTTGAGCGATTTTCACCAAAAAGTAATCAGCACCAATTTATATGAAGGTCTAACTGAATCTAAAGTTTCAACAGATTCCATGCATTAGTTCTTGAAATAGACCGCTCACAATTTTTTTGTCAGAGACAAACAAATAGACAGACTGACAGACAAAAAATTTATAAAAATAGTCAAATCGTATTCCAGACAAGAAGTTCTAAAACTATAAATCCTTAGAAACCGGAAGTCAAAAATTTTCACGAAAACAACACTTTATTTTTCTAAAGACAAAAGAAAGCAAGAAAAGATGAACGCATCGATTCTGCCCTTGGATCAGAAACGGTGAATCGATTCATTTCAGATTCGATGCCGATGTCGATCTTCAGATGCGATCTTCAGAATCGTTATTTTTTGATTTACTTCAATTCTTTACATGCAATGTCGAATCGTTATATTTTGATTCACTTCAATTCTTTAGATGCAATGTCGAATCGTTATGTTTTGATTTACTTCAATTCAAATCGCTTCGCGGTCGATCCACGATTCGGGTTGAATCAATTCTTCCAATTTTGCTGTTTTAGTGCCAGAATTGCTGTAAAATTTTGTATAAGAGCCTTTTATTACTTTCTAGGTTAAATCAGTGTTGAATGCAGGTATTTTTCTCAGGGAGGGATTTATGCGACTCCGGTCGGGATTGGGGGGGGGGGGGGGGGGGGGTTGCACATTTTGTCCTTTAAAAAGCATAAAATCTCAAAACTTACGGGAGGGACATTTCAATGTCCCGGGAGGGATGTCCTCCCGGGCTACCCCCTGAATTCAACACTAGGTTAAATCGTTATACTTTTGTTTAGAAGCCTAGTTATTCAGGTTACTAGTTTATTATATTGTATTTTTCAAGTTCGTCCCTTCTAATCTCTCCACCCACTCTCCCCTTTTCCTCGCTAATCTTAATTTACAGGGCCTTTCAAAATTTGAATGCAATTTTTAAAATGTCCAATTCTTGTTTTATTTTATTATAAAGCCACATTTTGAAACCTTGACCAAAGATACTTTTGAGGTCGCCCCTCCGACCGTTTGGGGCTTACCTGCTCCCTCGGTGTGGGGGGGGGGGGGATATTTTTTGTTTCTTCCAAACCATATCGTTGGAAAGCTTTTAATGTGATCTTTTATTTTCTGTCTCTAGCCTTCCTTCTTTTTGGTAAGGGTCTATCGTGCTCCAACTTTTGTATTGATATTTTTGACAGTAATTTCAAAGGAATATATATTTATTCTTTCGGATTTACTGTTTTAAAGGCAGAACTGCTGTCAAATTTCGCATAAGAGCCTTTTTCTTTCTAGGTTAAATTGTTATATTTTTAGTTTAGGAGCCAAGTTATTTGGGTTACTAGTTTATTAAACTGTACTTTTCCAGTTCGTCACCAATACATTCCCCCCCCCCCCCCATCCCAATTTTCTTAATTATGGTCCAATTTCAATGGGACCTTTTTTGACATTCTTCCCGAGTCATTTGTTTACCAACTCAACACTGATATTATATCTGCAGCTCTTGGTGAGCACTATTTATGAATGGTAATAACAAATTTCGTCTCTTTTCCATTTTAAACTTATCATTCTTGGTTTAAAGCCACGTGATTCAAGGTTCTCGTTAGTTAAGCGGTATTTCACAAGTTTGTCAAAGTGTTTGTGTAAGTTGTATTATAAAAATTCCAGTCGTTTACAACCAAACTTACTGATTTATGATACTTTGAATTTTATGAAATTTCGGAGCTTTCCGAAACTAAAGGATCCCCTGTATGTTATTAATTTTTTTCAAGGGTGTAGGTACGAAAATACGTGCTAAAATGCTTTAAAACCTTTTTTTTCAAATAATGTATTTAACAATTTAAACAAAGTGATTCCCGAGAATTTTGTACTCTTTTAAAAGGGGACCACATCTTAGAATGTAAGGGGCGTAAAAATTCGAAACTTGGACAAGGCGATGCAAAAAAAAAAAAAATTCTCCTTTCAGAAATTCGAAAAAATATTATCTTAATTACAAGCTGAGATATTAATTATTATTTCACTAATTGGTTTATTTCTATTAAATGCTTTTTTTTTTAAAGGCAGTCACGTGATTTTTTATAGCAGCATTAACGTTTTCTACCGTTTAGCGTGAGGTTCTTTGACGGCGGGCTGCGATAATTACTACCTTTTCAATATCAAAAATTTTATAAGTGTTCATACCACTATTTTCGAATAGTAATTTCACAAATATCTTGAATTCTTGCTTAAGACTACCACCCCCTAGACTAATGTATCTTCGGATAGGTTGTATAAAGGAGTATAGTTTAGATACACTTTTGTTTTGAATAGACTGCGCTCCCTGGTGGTGGAATATAGAACTAACAGACCGCGATTTCATTTAAAGTAGAAAATCTAACAAGGCGATCTGTTCGAAACTTTAAGATAGTTTATAACACATAAGAAAAAGTTTAAAAAAGAATGGTGCGAAAATTTCGGGAGGAGGGGGGGGGGGGGAGGCCGCTAGAATTTTTTTTAAACCTTAGCGTTCCTTACCGTTTTAGGTGGGGTTTTTTGACGGAGTCCTGAGATAAATGCTACTTATTAAATATAAAAAAGTCAAAAGTTTAGTTACCACTATTTCCGAATAGTAATTTCGGCAAATAGCTTAAATTTTTGATCAAGATTGCCACACTCTTGAGTAATATATCTACTGATAGGTTGTTTAACGGAGTTTCGTTCACAGTTTTGTTAGGAATAGAGTGCGCACCCTGGTGGTGGAATCTGGAACTAACATAACGCGATTTTGTTAAAATTAGGAAATCTAACAATGCGATCTGTTTTAAACTTTAAGATTGTTTATAACACATGATAAAAAATTATAAAAAAGAATGGCGCGTCACATTTCGGGGGGGGGGGGATAGAGGGGAGGGGCAGAACAAAATTAGAAAATATAACAGGGCGATTTGTTTGAAATCTTAAGATAGTTTATAACACATAATAAAAAATTTTTAAATGATGAATGTCAAAAATTTGGGGGTGAGGGGGGGTAGACCTATACGGTGCTGTAGGCAGCGGGAACCCGGTTCGCGGTTCGTTCGCTTCGAGATTTCATATTAGGGGGAACCCGCTAGTTACTAGCTATAATGTTAAAGAATTCCAAGCAATATACATGTGCGTTTACTATCCTTCTAAGTTGGTAAAATTAATTGATTTTTATTTCTTCTGAGAAAACTAAATTTTCACGTCTTGCAACGACGATTTTTTTTTTTTTTTTTTTTAATAAAAGAACTTTAATAAACTTTGCTAGTTACATTATTAAACTCAAATTGTAAGAATACAAAATCGGTTCTTATGGCAACGTGAATTATGTCCCTGAAAATTTAAATTTTAATTCAGGCTGGATGAAAATCACAATGATTTAATTACAGGGACAGTCAAAAGTTTTCCGTTACATTACGGCCAACGGATAAAATCATTTCAAGTGCATTTTAAGGATGTTACAGACTTTCGAACAGAATGAAATTGATATGCACTTATGAAGTGCACTGTTATAGTACGAGCGCACCACATTTGCCACGTTTGACACGCAATTTCCAACTTGTATTTAACCGAGATCTTTCTTAAAAAATAAATTTAAATAAAATCTAAATTATAATATTAGTAAAATTACATCTTAAAACTAATAATTTAAAAGTTAAAAACTTTATTATTTGACTCAAAGGTCTGGGCTTACGACTGGGCCCCTGACTTTGTCTACCCTCTAAATGTGAGGTATGGGAGGTGGTCGCTACGGCTCTGCTGATTCGCTAAGTTTTGAAATTAATATTTTTGAGCTTATCTGTGCGAATCTGTGACTATCGAAATATCGATTCTAGAATTTGGGAATCGATTCTTATTGTGATCGATTCAGTTTTATACGATGTCGATTTTAATCGATTCCTGAATTTTCCAGAATCGCCCATCACTACTTGCATGTGTCCTCTGTCTTTTTATATCCTTTCTCATTCAACTCAAACTTAGTAAATTTACATTCTGTATGTAAAGAAAAAGGTTGTTTTCTTAAAATATAATTATTCATCCTATTAAAATATAATTATTCCTTTCTGCTACCAAAATATACTTTTCTCTTTTCTTTCTCTCAAAATTAACAAGCCCCTCATAATACTTCCTGCACCCCAAATTTCACAATGAGATGCCTCCTGAAGTTTATGAAATATCCAGTGGCGTAGCTACATATTCAGCGCCCTGGAGCAAGTAAAGTTTGTGCGCTTTCTTTTCACTCAAAAATGTTTTGCGCAATATTATTCTGAAGTTTAAAATTTATATACAATTCTTAATTCAATTTAAAACCTTACTTTTATTTGAAAGTACAAGTATTTTAACAACTAGACCGGGAGGCACCAGCACAGACAATCGACTCATCGAGTTCAAGGTTGAAATTCCAGAATGAGTTAAAATCGATTCGCATATTAAAACACAATCGGTCTGCCAAGTCATATCGTGGTGGAAAAACCTGAAAATCCGATTTTAGTGGTTGTCTCCATAGGTTTACCATTGTGTTTTCCTGCACCCAAAAGTATGAAAACATGGAGGATTCAGATCAGGAAAACATAATAGTAAACATACGAGCCAACTGCTAAAATGGAGTTTTTAGGTGTTTTCTACCAAGATATGACTTGACAAATCGATCGCGTTTTAATATGCGAATCTAGTTTTAAATAATTTTGGAATTTCAGCCATGAACTCGATGAGGTGATTGTCTCTGCTGTTGCCTTCCAGTCTAAACGTATTAAATACAAATAATTAAAAAATAAATAATGGATAATGAAATAAATTATAATTCTTTAAGTACGGAGTACCTACAATATTTTCTGCGAATGGGGCGGCATTTTCATTTTAAATGCCTCGATGGGCCAGTACAGTCTGCCGCCCTTAATATCTGTTTTTCTTTTCAAGGGTTATGATGCATTGTAGAAATGTAATTCACTATATTTAGTCTCATAAATATTTTATTGATTATAATTGTACAATTTATTTTAGGGATGTAATGAATATTTGGCCACTATTCGGTATTCAGCCGTTTTGCTGAATACCTGTAACCAAATATAATTAGATATTTTTCCGAATAGTTGCATATTTGCCGAATATTCTAAGATATTTGATTAAATAAGTTCCAGAAAATCAAAACAAAATGTGATTTTAAATATTTTCAAAAAACAATATTAAAAAATTATATCTAAATACATTAATTATTATAAGAATAAGAAATCATAACACTTAGCTGCTCAATTTTAAAGCTTCATGACAACTTATAAATAACTGTGTATAATGATATTTCCAGGGGCATAGCTACCGTGGAGCAGTTGGAACAACTGCTCCAGGCGCACAAATTCTAAGGGCACAAAATTGAAAAGAGCTAAATAAAGATTTGTAAAATTATTTGCATGTTTTTCATTATTAATTTAGATATTATAGATGAATCTTGTTACAATCAGCATATTCCTATGATATTTTACCTTCTGTTTAACCTCAAACATTTCAATTTAAAACATGTTATTATACACAGATAAAAGAAATTATTTCTATTCGCAAAGTTTTAATTTTTATTCATAACCTATTGCAACCTCAAGTACTTCTTCAACACCGTTTCAGCATGCCTGCTTTTTTTCTGTAACTTTTTTTATATGACAGTTGAAGGTTTTCAAATCTTAAAGTAATCAAAACTTATTTACAGGACTCTCATCGGTTACTTTATTGGCTACTTCTATTTCTAAATAATAATCTTCCGGGTACATTTCTATTGCAAATGTTTTAGAAATTTATCATGATGATTACTGTATGGAAATAATGGTAGCCAAAGAAGTCACCGCTGAGAAACCTATATTTACGATGTAATAGCAATACCTTAGCTATTTAGTTATTTTATTTGAAAAAAAAAAGCAATATTTTGACAAGTTGAAGGAAATTATTGACCATTTTACAAACGAAAAACCAAGAAAACGAAAATTTTGAAGTTTGTTTTTTGTTTTGTGGAAATTAAACTTGCATCAATACAGATTACAAAACAATAACAAGAGCCGAATGTAGGCATATTCTACATCAGTCTACGGTGACAAAATTTAGAGAGAGGGGTAAGAGGAAAGCGGCAAATTAAAATTTGTTCATATTGTTTTTGAGATTATGAAAATATGGCAAATATCAAATGCAGAATTGATAACCATTTATCAAATGCAGAATTGATAACCATTTTCCCCCAAAAGAGAGAAAAAGCTAAGTATCAAATCCAGTGTTCCTTAGGACCTGATTATCGCCTATGCAAATTTACACTACTTTTTTCAAAAAGTATTTTTCTGCATTAAACCTTATTTAATCGCAGAATTTTAGGATTAAATAAATGAAAACATATTTTTCAAAAATAGTAATGCTAGTTTCCTTAGGCCATAATTAGGCTCTGCCCCCTCCCCCCCTCACACTACCACCGACAGATATCACATATTAGTAGTCAATAAGTTTTGGAATTATAAAAAAAAAAAAAAATCTGGAGTTTTCCCACTCAACTTTCTGAACAGATTACAGATATACTGTGTGTTCAAAACAGCATAACAATGAATAAAAACTTAGGTCCTAATTTTCTACAAAGGTGAAATATGTTCACTGATAAAGACCTCGTATTTTAAAGAAAGCTGGCACTTTCATTTCATGAAGCTTAATCATTTTTCAAATTTTCATTCTGCTCATGCTGAAGCGAGTACTAAAAATTAAGAAAAAATAGGAAGGCTCAGACTGGCCCTCTGGGCAACCAATCTACGGGTCAGTGCCTCCTAAACCAGGTGAAGCTAATAGTTACAAAATTTACTACAAGCATTATTCTTGAACAGTCTTAAATTATTTAATAACTTAAAAAGATTAAGTTTTTTGAAGCATTTTTTTTCTCTTTGGAAAGCAGAAGAATTGAATTTTTTTCTTGAAAAATTCATTGTTTCAAAGGACAATTTAAATATTTTAAAACATAATGTTTATTCTGTAATTTTGTCAGTTTCTAATGGTGACATGATCTGCCCCGAGAATTGTCTGCCTCCTGTCACAAAGAACGTCGCCCCTATTTCAAAAATATATACTACGTATTTTTTCCGATTTAGTTTTTTTTTTGTAAAATCATGTATTTGTTTGAAATGTGTAGACTTTGTGTATTTGTACAATGTTGTCATTGTAATTTTCTCTATATAAATGTTTGTTATACAGTAGACTCCCTCAAATCCGCACAGCTTGGGACCAGAGGTTGTGCGAATTTTAGAATTTTGCGGATTTCTGGTCATTGATTTGTTTACATTTTTGAAACATTAATTTGATTGGTAGTTAAGCAAGGGAAATTATAATGAATGCTTACAATAAAGTGAAACATTAAAATAAGTAAAATATTAAAATAATTTATTAGTTTAAAAGTAAGTAATTATTAAAATAATTATGTAAAATAAAAATATTGCAAATGAAATCGATTCAATTCAATTCTAAAAGTCCTATGCTGCCATCTAGTGAAAGCAAGGAGAACAGTGTTAATGCTATTACCAGTATATATAGCTTATTGCGCTCACTGTAACCTTTTCCATTGTTATTTAGAGTCCTGAATGCTTTTCTTATACTGCTTTGTATGTTTAGAAATAAATTTGTCTATAATGTAAAAAAAAAATTCCGCGAACAATAATTTTAAAATAGCGTTTTGGTTCGTGGATTTTCCATTTCGTACCCTGGGATTTTTGATATAGATATGCTAATTTATATCAAAATCAAAAGTAATGTAAATTTATTTAGTAATAAATCAGCTGTAATAGCCAAAAGAGAATGATTAACAAAAAATTTAGTAAAAAAAACATTGCGGTAGTTGCCGATTTCGGCGCCATCTTGAATTTTGTTCCTGCAACTTAACTGTAAATTTCATTGTTTACATCTGAAAAAATATGCGGATTTTAGGCGTTTGCGGATTTTAGGGTCGCGGATTTAAGGGAGTCTACTGTATTGATTTTTTCAACTGATGCTCAAAAATATTTATGAAGATGTTTTGCGGGAAAGAAAAGATAAGTCAAGCATTATTTTTTGTTAAAAATTACATTTAAATATGAAAACAGAGCTGTTTCAATATTGTCTATAAATGTGACGATCAAAGTGGGGAGTTACTATTTTGTATATACCTTAGAATAGGACTGTTCAACGCAGTTATTTTTGAACCCCTTCGATTATACCCTTTTGCAAGGGTTTTTTAAATACTGCGTGAGATGCAAATCTGTCTTACACAGAGCTTTAGACAGAGTTTCGTATATAACAATCTATTTTAAAGATACTTTGCTTTAAAAATATTTGAACGTTTCTTAATTTTATTAGCAGTGTTAAGATTTTTATCCTCCCGCTGCAAAAAGGGTTTAAAATAGGCTTACTTAATCATAACATTTTTATTTAGTATTAAAATTCTTGTATACTTAGAATCCTACACTAGTCACTCGCAAGCTAATGTTAAACCAATGGCATCGTTCTTTACAAATTTCTCATTTACATTTCAATATTTTTAAATGATGCTTTGTTTCCCCAGGAATATATGAGGTCGATATCTAAATGTTTATTAACCATTTGGAAAAATGGTTATTGTCCTCTGTCAGGGTAGGAAATCAAAAACATATCTCAAGCGTTTTATTGGATGAATCCGCATTTTATTCATTTTCTGATTGGTCTATACAGTAATCTATATTTTCCCTTTACTTTCAACAGAGACGGATACTTCTGTTGCCACTATGACAAAAAAGTAATAAAAACTAAAAAAAAAATTAATAACTCAGAAACAAATTGAGATACAGCTTTCAAACAAATTGCATTTAAAAGTACATTTTTTTCTCTGTACGACAGTGTAAAAAGCAATATTGTGGGATGTTTAGAAGTTTAAGAATGAAATTTCATTTAAAATTGTTTGTCAGATTTCCAAGAAATCTGATGATGGAGAAGCCTTTTCCCGAACAGCCAATGAAATGCTTGGATAATACATAAGTTTCAGGAAATCTGACGAGTCGCAGGTGATTTTTGTCGCTTACAATTTTTACGTGTAATAACACTATTAATGTTTAATTCATGGCATACGTAATGTATGATCAACTATGTGCGATTTTTTATGTCTTAAATTTTAGTCTTTGAAAAAATAATTTTTCAAATGATCATTGTAATTTGTTAAATTGCTTTTTTCTATAACTGCGCTTTGTTTTTGTTTTTTTTCTTTATATTGTTTCGATTTATTTTTTTTTTCTTACAGAAAAACAGGAATGATAATGAATATTATTGGTTTCTACTAGTAAGGTGATAAAATAATGAGTTTCTAAAATATTGTGCCCTCCAATAATCCAATGAGTGTGTATTTGACAGTGAACCAGTCCGACCCTGCATGCAGTAGCGGTTCTTCAGGGATTCACAACCACTTTTCTACGAAATTATTCATATATAAAATTTTATCTGTTTTAATCGTAGGATTTTCTACAATTAAACAAGGAGAAATTTTTTTTATGAAGCTACTGGTAGTAAAGGGATTGTGAACCCCCACTCAAGCCACCACTGTCTGCGTGGTGAAGCGTTGTTGTATAGATATCAGATGGACATGAGTAATAAAAATAATTTATTTGAGATATAAGGAGAATGTCCATCAGTTACTATCACAGAATGGTTGGAAGTAGTTTAGAAGCCAAACCTGTCGGCTGATTTTTAAAAAAATTAATACAATTCTCTCGACAGATTTACAACATACCTCCTGACAGCATCAAAAACACACCAAATCGGCTCTGCGAATCTGAAAATGTGAGGAAATTCTAACATACACATCTACATATAAGAAGTGTTGAATTCAGACACTTTTCTCCGGGAGGGATTTCTGTGGCTCCGAGGAGGGGGGTGAATTGCACTTTTTGACCATTGAAAATACAAAATCTCAAATCTTCCGGGGACATCTCATTGCTTTGGGGGGGAATGTCCCCCCTCAGGCCACCCCCTGAAATAAACACTACATATAAGGAAAAGGCAGCTGACATCCCTGTTGGTCAAATTACTGTGGATCATCAAGAAAAACCTGTCCGTTGTATGTAATTGATAAATGTAAACTGTCCTGTGGATTCTATAACTACATTCTTTTTACACCCCTGACTTTTAAAAAAATGTATACAAGTTATGAAATTGAAATTTTTTATATTTCTATAATTTCAATCTTGCAAAATTAGTCACAGCAGTATTGACATTATTAAAAATATTGCTATAAGTATTGTTTTTTTCTTTTTCTCGAAGTCCAACATATTTCTCATTTTTCTTTCATAAATAAATAAATAAAAATGCTTCTTATAATTCTGTTTTATTGTCCCTTTAAAAAAATATAAAAAGTACCTTCAGTACCATTAAAAGTACATGACCTGATGAAGGGAAAAATTAAATTTAATTTTTATATCAAAAATATTTTCCTCTAATGTATATCACTTGGGTAACATACATACAACAATATGTGCTATGGGAGGTTAAAATTCCTGATAAGTAAGTTGAAGGTAAAAGATCTTTAGGGGAAACTTGGGATACTTGACCCAGTTGTTAGTTTTGGATTGTTAATTGTTTTTTTTACATTACTTATGGGTGTGTAGATGCAGTTTATACATACTTAATGAAGCATTACACAATATGTATTATTATTATTCTGAAGTATTAATTATAAAAGGTAGTAAAATATGAATATTCAAAATTTTCAATTTAGGTCAAGTATTATAAGAAGCATTTTTATTTATTTATTTATGAAAAAAAAAATGAGAAATATGTTAGACTTCGAGAAAAAGAAAAAAACAATACTTATAGCAATATTTTTAATAATGTCAATACTGCTGTGACTAATTTTGCAAGATTGAAATTATAGAAATACAGTAGAAGATCTTTATAACGCAATTCTCCATATAACGCACAACTTCTCAGATGTAAACAATGATTTTTGCAGTTAAAAAGCACCTGCATTTTCACATTGTAAAATACTGTTACTCTCTAGAGGACTAAATTTGACACATTAGTTCAACTTTATCTTCTAATTTAAGACCTTTTTACTGAAAAAAATGCTATTATTACTATAAACATTTTTGAAAACGTTTAATATAAGGCATGGTTGCGTCAGTTATATTTGGATCATGTTTATAAAGTAAATTTAACAATGTCAGATCTTCAAACAATTATAATTTGGATAACTCTTGGTAACAAGGAATGCAGTATAAAGACATTCTAATGTATTTTGATATGTTTCAGACATATTTGGCCATGTTTACAAGGTGAATTTAATGATGTGATCCATATAACGCAAAATTCTATATAACGCACAACCTTGCGTTTTTAGGTTTGCGTTATAAAGATCTTCTACTGTATAAAAAATTTCAATTTCATAACTTGCATACATTTTTAAAAAAGTCAGGGGTGTAAAAAGAATGTAGTTATAGAATCCACAGGACAGTCTGTTTGTTTTTGGTTTTTGACGAATACTGACGGTGTTTTTTGTGAATAAAACGATATACTTTTAGACAGTTACAATCAATTAAAGCTCTATTTAAAAAATAAAATAAACATTGTTCTTTTATACACTCATAAAATTAAAATAGTGATCAATATTCATACATATATGTATACATTAGCAATAGGCCTAATTTTTAATCGTGCTATAATAAGTAAATAACATATTTGACAATAGAGACGGATGGATGTTAATTAACACATATGTATTATAGAACATATATAGAACTTAAAACAGTAATTATTTTGTTAGATAACTTATATTTAAGATCAAAATAATATAGTCATAACTTACCTTAGGTGCAGAAAATAAAATCGGATTGTTCTTTCCCCAAGGCTTTATTTATCTTTAACGAGCTAGGATATCCAGTATCGCTACCAGGAGGGAAGCAATTTTGTGCCATACTGTTTTGGAAAACACTTTAATTTAAATTAGCAACCTTTCCTAAGCTTTAACTGCGATTAGTATGTAATAAATAGTAATAGTGATATGAGTAAAGTTTTCTACTCTATTTATATATGTATTAGTGGTTTCTGTTTATTTTTTATCCACCACTCACCTCCCGACACAGATAAATAAATTATAATACACAGAGTATAAATGTCCATATTACTAAATAAATAAATGCGAGACTGAATACATGCTCAACAATGGATCCATCATAATTTTATAAAAATCGGGCGTGACCCCTAGGCGAAAGTGATGTCTGGGCTAGTGTTAGTGCATAGATATCTTTGTTAATTTAATAATTAATTAAGATAATGGTTTTGTTAACAAAGATATCTACATGTGTATGGTGTGATCTAATTTTATTTTTTATTGGCCGCTACTATACTATTCCGTAGAATATGTAGCGGCATGCCTAGAATAACGAGTATAAACAATACGAAAATCTACGTAACTTGGCACGTACGTCCTTTTATACTATTTTTTGGTCGGTTGACTAGCGACTAGCGCCCTCTATCCCATTTACCCTTGCCTCCTATGTGAATGGAGGATATTCCAAATATGGGTTCGAGGCTGAAAAAAGTCACGTGATACCGGTAATTTACCCAAGGAATAAAGGTGCGTTTTCACCAGGGCTGCGGAGTCGGTAGGTAAAATGATCGACTCCGACTCCGACTCCTGGATTTTTGAAACAATCGACTCCGACTCTTCGACTCCGACTCCGGCATACACACAGGGTTTCTCAAAAAGATTGAAATAGGGCATTTTGGTATGACGTCAAAAACATGGACACCAAAATCTCCTATCTGCGCAATCTACTGCCCATCTTGTGACGTCTTGTGAGCATCTTTTTAGTGTATTTCTGTTTACCATATTGGCTTCTTTATCTCACTTGATATCATTGCCAAGTGTGCTATAATTTATCCACGTTTTATGCAGGCTTAAAGCGTTTTTAGAAAATATCACGTTTCTCGACTCCTTTCAAGGCAGTAATAATAATGATAATACTGAAAATAATGTTTTTTTTGCTTTTCCTGGGATTAGAAAAAGTCACTATGAAATAACGTACAGCAGACATTCAAAGTGGTTGGCTGCCTTGAAAATAGATGCTTTAACAGAATCAAAAAGAAAAAATTTCTGGATATGCAAAGATCATTTTATTTCTGGTTTGTTTTAATCTTTTTGTTAGTATTTAATGTGTTATGAAGATACTAAATTGTTGTTGTGCTTAAATGACGACAATTGTCATTAGTTTATCATGTGTTACACATTAAAGTGGAACACTTTTTTGAAGATCACCATAAAAAAAAAAATCACTGGACCGTTTCGTATTGTGTAAAATTGATCATTGATAAATTTTCTCCGTATCTTCAAATTCCCGCATTGTTTTTAGTTTTATAAATATTCCTTGTGCTTTTTTGAATAATTGTTTGAGTTTTTTCCTTCTTAAATTTTTTTTATTATCTCTCTCCAGTAGGGGAAGGCGGGGTACAATGAAACAAAATTTACTAATTTTTTTTTTCCTTTCCAACATTTTGCATGCACAAAAATATAATTAATACATATTTTTAATCTTGTATTTTCCCCATCTAAATAAATTTTTATTAGGTTCTAAACAATATCTTTATGCTTGAAAAATAACAAAAAATAAATGTCTTACAGTGTTTCATTGTACCCCGTATGCCGGGGTACAATGAAACACATACTGGGGTACAATGAAACACTCCAAATGATGGAAGCAATTTTCACCCGGTATAGTTTATTTTATTAAAAATGAGATAAATACAAAAACAAAACTTTATTAATATGGAACTTGATAAAAATATTATAGTCTAAGATGAAAAATAAGATAATTCTATTAGTTTAAGAAATACCTTTCATTTTATATTAAATTGGCTCAAGTCAGTTTCAAAAATTAGCATTTCTACTTATATTTCAGTTGCTCCTGAAGGAATATGGGGTGGTAGTTTCAACACAATGAGTTTTTTTTTTTTTTTTTTTAATGTAAGTTTAAAAAAAATAAATAAATAAATAAATAAAACTGGGTTGGAGTCTTTTTATATCAAGTATTTCACATTTGACTTCATTTAAATGTATGATTTCTCCAACGGTATATATTTCCTTATGTTTCCATTTATATGGATACTGCTTGTGCCATACATGTGTGTGGATATCTCATTCTTAGTACCTCGATGACCAGCTGGACCTAGAAAAATAAATCTGGATCATCATTAGAGTCTGTAGCAGGCAGAGTTTGTTTTCAAAACAATCCCTTCTTAGCTTTTTTTTCTCTTTCTGATTTTTAATTGCTTAACAAGAGCATTTTTTACTGACCTGGTTAAGAACAAAACTCTTTTTTTTTCTGTTTTCCTACTCTTACTTCTAATATATTATATTTACTACTTTTATTACTATAATAAAACATGTTTCATTGTACCCCGTCTGCAAGTGTTTCATTGTACCCCGCACTGAGGTTACTAAGTAAAAATTTATTTTCAAACTTCTAATATTTATTTTTTTTAGTTTGGTTTTGGAGGTATGAAGACAACAACCCAAAGATAACAATGCACAGAAAAAATAATTATTACATATAAAAACAAGGAAAAAGAAACAAAATTACTTTTAGTAAAGAAAGTTACTTTCAATGGTGTAAAAGCAATAATCTTCTATTGCTACTGTTGTAGAAGTGTAAATGCATCCAAATCACATCAGTAATTGTAACATATAGTTGTATAACATATATATAAACTGCAACTCTCTATGAAAAATTTGATTGATTTTACAAGTAATGTTTCATTGTACCCCGTCTTCCCCTATAATGGTGTGAAAGAAACAACAACTCAGTTTGACCAGTTTTTTATTCTTGAAAAAAATTTAATGTGTTCAATCCTTCTCTCTACACTGCACTATTATTTAGCTTTCGTGTTATGCTAACTTAAATAAAATATTAAGGCCAAAAATAAATAAAACAATTTTTTAATGTGTTTGATTTTATAATTTTTATTGCAATGTAAAATTGATGGAAAAATTCATAACTAAAACTCTCACTTTGATCAGATTTGGGAACTTCTTCAGTGTGCTTACCAGTAGTGAGTAGTTTTTCTAAAAAGGCTGGTGGAATTTTACATAGCCTTTATAAAACTGCAGGGTATAGCAGTAAACAGAAGAAAATTGTTCATTTCCATGTTTTCCATTTAAAAAATGTAACCATGGCTTTAAGTTCTATATTAAACTTTCCTTTGCTATGTAATGTATAGCTATCAATCTTAATTTTTTATTAAAATGTTTCCCTGAAAATGCATTGTAGTAAATGAATTATATTTACTGTTAGGATTGGCACATTCATCAGGCAAAAAGGGTGGTTACCCAGGGCCCTGTGCCTATTGGAGTCTTGTTATGGGCCTCAATTAATGTTTCATCTGTATAAAATAATAGTTTTGCTCTAAATTTGCTTTTAAATCTTTCTTCATCGGAAAATAGTGAGTATTAACTTTTATTTCTTACAGTCAAAATTGATTTTATTGACGGGAAATGTATCAATTTGATGATTCTAAAATTAACCGTGAGTTATTTAATTAGAAATGCAGATGTTATTAAATAATGAGATATTAAATAAATAAATGTGTAATCCTCCCCCCCTCCCCCCCCCCCCCCCCAAAAAAAAAGATGCGATATAAAATTTAACTTCTGTTAAAATGAACAAACCTGTTTTTTAAATAAAGTTTTTACTATTAGTTATTATTACTAGGTACTATTAATAAACCCCTTATTCTTTTAAAAAATTTGAGATGCTATTTTTCTGAAATTCTTTAATAATTTTCAGTAGTGCTAGTATAATTAAAACTGTAAAATCTAGAATATGAATTTTTTTCAGCCCTCCCCGCCTTTTTCCAGACCAAGGGTGGCTTAAATTGGAAAAATTCATAATTTTTTTTTTTTCAGAATGAGTTTGAAAAACTTTCAAAATCCATAAAAGTTTTAATACAGAGTGTCTGGAGAATCTGCTGGTGTCAGGATAGATGCACATTTTACGATGTTTTTTGCTCTCAGGGGAACACAGGTGTGTAGTTCTGTATAAAAAACGACTACCATTTGTGGTCTTCTGCAAGAAAGTGGAATTTCTTCCAATGCCTTTCAACTATATGCTATTTTTGAAACTCGTCAATCAGGAACAGTCGTAAATGTTTACTCGACCAGTAAGTATTAACTTATTATGACTGACTGTAAGTATGTAATTTTTTAATACATTTTCTGTTCCCTAAGAAAAGGGAATTTTAAAATGCATTCTACATTGTTTATGTTGTTTTAATCAGTTTATTATGATTCTTATAATTTATTTAAATTATAGAATGTTTTCAATGGGACTTTTTCAAGAATTATGCGTATGCTTGTTGATTACTACCTGTTGACCCGGCTTTCACTTTTGTAAATATCCTGTTACGGGACTTTTTCATGCTTGTTTTTGATGATATGAGTTTTCAGTAATAGGTACTTGTAAGTATGATGCTTGTAAGTAAGTTACTTTTCTAAACACTACATTGTATATTTATAAATGTTGTTTTACATAAAGTCATGTTGTTTTATATAAAGTCATTTTTCCCATAAAATGGATCTGTATCTCAGAGAATCACTTAAAGCTATGTCAATTTGTAACACAATAATTATAATTTATTATAATTAATTTTTTAACCAAAGTTTCTTTCGCATTAGCTTTCAGATTTATAAAATTGTGTTAAATGATCATTTTTTTTTTAAAGCGCGTAGTTATGTATAAGCAAGCTATATTTTATAAAAACATTAAGTGTCAAGGTCAAAATTAGCACTAGTTATTGGCCACAGGGCCAGTGAATGAGAAAAAGTGGCTATTAAAAAATCGGCTGTCATCGGCCACTTTCCTACAAGGAGAGAGTAAAATTTTTTTGCATTTCATCATGTTATTCTATTTTTTCTGGTTGCAGTATGTTTATATTAGCATATTTATTTATGCTATTCCATTTTAGATTAATACTAATAAAAATTTTAACAAAAGTTTACTGTTTAGTATTTTTAAATAAAAAAGTGGCTGCTAGTTTAAAGAAAGTGGCCACTTATAAAACTGGTACTACTGGCCACTGGCCAGTAATGAAATTTCCCTGTTTTGACCTTTAATTAAGTGTATGAGTATCATATTAGAGAGGAACAGTTAATCTCTTCTCTCCCTGTGCACACACACTCTTTTCAAGGAATTTGATGTTTCAAAAAATGTGTCACAAGCTATAAAAAAATATTCTGAAATTACACTAAAGCTAAAATAACTTATATCAGATTTGTTTAAAATAAGATCATAGCATTAAATAAGAAGTTTAAGGTTCATAAAATTATTTGATAAACCCTTGATATAACAATATTCTGAAAATCGGGTACTTTTATCATCTAATGATTGCTTTGGCTAGTTAAAAAAATATATTTGAATATAATTATGTAGCTTCTTAGTTGTATACTATAACATTAAATTATAACTCTCCCCATTTCAATGAAACTTTTGAAATGGTATCCCTGGATAATTATAATTTAATATCAGCTTAGTAATTATCAGACTGCATATATATATAATCATTTAATATTACTAATATTGAAATGTATTATGATTATATCAAGGTTATAATTTCATTTGCTTAATAATTATTAAGCTGCATATATTAGTCTATTTAATATGAAATAATCTAAAATGTATTATCTATATTATTAACATTATAACTTCATTTGCTTAATAATTATTAAGCTGCATATGTACCTAATAATGTATTCGATTTAATATTTACTAATGTTGAAATAATCTAAAAAATGTATTGCCATTATTATCAAGGTTATAATTTAGGTTGTTTATTTACAATTTTTTAAAGTGAGATGAATTTTTTATTTAATTAGCATAAGTTATTGAAATTATCAGAAGCATATGTGTATTTTAGAATTCTGTTAAAATGCATCAATATCAATATAGTAATTCATTTTTAAAGATCTCTGAGCTCGAAAATAAAATTTAGTGACATTGTTTGTTTTGTTCAGTCAATGTTTGTAATTTACTTTTCAATGTCTCCGCAAATTAGAATTAATATACATATCCAGCAGTGGCGCATCCAGGATTATGCTTTGGAGGGGGCTACGAATATTTTAGAGGCCTATATATGCCCAGATTTGGCCTGGCCTGCTGCCGAGCTCTTTCTTTCATTTGATTTGATGAGCCGTGCCGGATGAGGTCCTGACTTAAATTTTTTCTGCTGACTTGAGCAGAGTCAGATAAAGCTTTGGAAAGTTTTGGTGGGGCTAATTCTGAATGCTTTTAACATATTACATAATGAAATAACTGTACTAAAATATATCTTAGTTTTTGTGATGTTTTGGTGTGTTTCTGCATCTGAATAGTTTTACATTGTGTTTGCAATCAAACAATTTAAAGTTTTATTATTAATTATCAAAATATTATGAAGGTTAAAGATAGCAATAAGTTGCATGAGGTATTAAATTTGGTACTTCTTAGTTATCCCGTCGACCAAAATGTAAGATTAAATGCCAATAATGGCCATTAAACCCATTAATTTGATGCTTTATTTGTATTTTTATTAATGTTTTACTAAGTTATTTGTTCTTTCGTCATTTAAAATAAAAATTATGTCAATGTGTATAATTTTGGCGATTTATATAATTTGGTGAAATTGGTCGATGGGATAATTAAGAAGTACCTTAAATTTTTAAGTAAATTTTAAACATGCTAATATTTTGATTTCATAATAAATAAAAGAGAAAAAAAATTATGTGTCAAAATGAATATCTTTTCAAAAATTCTGATTTTTTAAGGACCTATTAAAAAATAACTCTTTCATAATAAAAAAAAAATTAAATGTCTAGTCTGGGAGGTGTTTCAGCTCTCTCATGGGTGCACCAATGATATCCAATGCCATAAAAGGCTATAGTTTGAAAAGAGTCTTCTAAATTTTTGCATCACTGAATTCTTTAAAATTCATTACAGAAAAATTCAATGAAATTGGAAGCCATGCTTTTAGATTTAGCTTACTGAATTTATATTTTCCCTATAATATATTTTGCAAGTAAAGGGTAACTTCATACTTTATTTTAAATATATGAATTAACTAAGAAATTTTAAGTATATCACATGGTTTTTTTTTTTAGCTCAGAAGATTAATTTTGAGATGTTAATGCTAATAGCTATTGAATAAGAATTTAGTTCAAAAGTGTGTGGAAAAATTTAAGTGACCATAGTTGTCACAGATATCATTCATATAATTTGGTTATTTTCTTAAGTTGTAATTAGTATACAGTTTATAAGCTAAGTTTCGCATAGAAAATAATGATTCTTATTTGTAACACATATTGCACATCAGCTGTATTATCTCTTCCTACTCCTTTAAAAAAAAAAAAAAAAAAAAAAAAACCCTTTATAAATAATTGCATTTTATTCAAGCCTTCTATTTGTGGAAAGCATATTCTCATATTTTTTCAATTTAAATTATTCTACAATGACTATTATACTCATGCTGGCTAAACTATTTAATGCTTATTAACAACTTTAGAGTATTTTTGGTACTTTTATGTTAGTCATACACAAATCTTGCCAATAACAGCTTTTTTTTACTAAATTAGAAACAATATTTTGATGATAATTTTATGGTATTTATTTTTCTCTGTATTTTAATTGAAATGGGTGAAAGGCATATATATTTGAAATGTATGCAACATGTATTTTAAATGAAATGAGTGAATGACTTATATTTAAAATTAAATGGATGCAATGCGAATTATGCTAGTTATGCAGCGATGCTCGCAAACTAATATTAAACCAATGGCAACTTTCTTTATAAATTTCTTGTTTACATTTCAATATTTTAAAATGATTTTGTTTTGCATGAGATATTTGAGGTCAATGTCTAATTTGGTATCTTTTTACTCTTTATTTCAGGTACAGTTTTTCAGAGGAAAATTTCAGTTTCAGATCCTGTTCCAAAATTAAAAGTGCCCTCAGAGAAAAAAAACTGCACATAAAAAAAAAGTAAAGATATTTGATTAGATATTAGCCTCAGGTAACCTAGGCCTAAAAAAAAATTCAAAGTATCGAAATGCAGATAAGAATTTTGAAAAGAACACTGCCATTGGTTTAACATTTAGTTTGTGTTCTCCCGTTACTACTATCATAGGCTCTTATTGTGAAGCAACTCATAGCCATTTTAACATGAAAACTAGCCTCACTTATGATTTTTCTTATTTGCATTACATTGTTTATTCAGATGTAGCCCTCTTTTTATTCATGATCTCCCCCCTGCCTAAAAGAAAAGTAAGTTGTACCCGTTAATACTTTTAAATAATTTTTACTTTTTATTTGTACTTGTTTGTAATTTTTACTGTTTATTTGTACTTTATAATAATTTTCTGATTACAATAAATGAGTCTGTTCTTAATTTTGCTTTAAAAAGTTGTAATATGCACTTAAACAATGTTCTGGGGGCAAATGTAAGACATTTATTTCTTTCTTCTTATTTTTTAAAAAATGTCTTCAGGTTACATTACACTTTCAAATATATCATACTTTTTTGTTATCTCTTGGCATGTGACATAATGAGATATCATCATCAACAACAACCATTTTCAATCCACTGCTGGATGTAGGTCTCCACCAGATTTTTCCAATGTTTCTTCTTTCCTGTGTAGTGCCTTAGTCATCCAATTTACACCGTCTACTTTTCTGATTTCATCACTCCATCTTACTTGAGTAAATACAGATACTGAATAATTTTAAGCTCTGTTTAGATGTGTTTCTAATTATATAAATATCTAACACCAATAGTCCAAAAGCTATTTTGTCTTGCCTATATTCTGCCCACACAGTAAGTTTCTCTTATTTATGAGTAGTAAATACAGTATTCTAAATGTATTATTGTAATATTTTTAGAAATTTTGATGTGTAAACCATAAAGGTTTTCTTTTTAATAGAACAGGAGTGTAAATCACTTGCATTTCTGATGTATTCAAATCTGCTGATATTCTTAGCAGTTTGAATGAGGCTTATTTCATTTTGTCTCACTAAATATTATTTACCAATTATTGTTTATTTCAATTGATCAACTGAAATTTTCTTTCTTTCCTCTTTTTTTTTTTTTTTTTTTTTTTTTTTTGTTTAAGTATGTCAAGAAACATGCTTTTTAATTTTGATGTACTATTTATTACTTTTTAATTATTATATGAACTGAAAATTATTAATTGATTATCCCACTTCTTTATAAAATAAAACCTGTCTTAATAGTTAACAATTTCGCTAGTTATACAGTCTATTTGGTACTTAATGTGCCAATTATTTCTATCCTGATCTTTGATCAATGAAATGTTTACTGCAATGCTAAAAGATATTTTTAATTTTATACCAGTAGTTTAATATGAGTTTTATTTTATTACTTTATTGTATAACAGTTATTTGTTCATTTATTTTAAGTATATATTGGTGATTTAATAAAATAGTTCTTAAAAATCTGTAATTTTCAAATGTTATATTTTTAAAAAAGCTCACTTTATTATTGACACTGTTTTTTCTTTTATTTTTCAAATGTTTCAATTTACGTGATTTTCATTTTGTGTCAACTATTATGCTTGGCAACAATGGTGTCCATATAACAGAAAAGTACCGTCTATTTTTACTCAATTTTTACAAATGCTTTATCTTTCTTTTAAATTAAAATATAAATATCTGTTTCTGCAGATCAATAAAGTTTTCTGCAAAGCATTGTGTCAATGTTATTTTATTTATTATATGTAATAATCATTATATTCAATAATAAATTTTGTTATGTAATAATATTTATAATATAAAGAAGTTTTATTTTGTTTCTGTAACTTGTACTGTCAAATAAAAGAAATTTATTAAAAATTTGTTGTTTTCATTTAACTATATGATTTTATTATAAATGGTACTTCAAGTATTTACTTGCTTTGTTTATCATGTAAGAAATAGTTTTAATTATCTATTTATTTTTAATAACAAAATGGCTAAGATATAAAACAATGAGAAAATATTCTCATTTTTAACACTTTCAACATGGTTGAAAAGTGTTTATTCAGTAAGTTGAATAGTTTTGGTTTGTCTATTTTCCCACTTTCTAACTCTCATAAATATACTGGGATCGCCATGTAATTATTTAATGTTAATGAGGTCCATTGTGTGCTATTTAAATGCAAAATTCAATAAATATAATGCATCAAAAAGTGTTATGGGACCAACAAGTGCTGAAAATGGATTTTTACTCAGTTATGTTTTTTTAAATGGCTCATTAATATATTTCATTTCATTGTATGAAAAAAAATAAAGTTCTTATTAGCTATTGTTGGTGAGAATTTCATAATCTATGCCTAATTTTTCATAATTATTATTTGTGTGTACATTCCTTATACCAGTGGTGCAGCCAATATACTTATTTGGAAGGGGTTTTGGAGAATTGTTACTCCTTGCATGATACAATATCTGACAAATAAAAACCAATGTGGGCTATTTCGAAAATAAATATGTGCATATTTTCTAACATTCACCCAAGTACGAGGAAGAAAACATAGTACGTTCATTTTAGACCTAAACTGAAGGGATTAAAACAATTTTCAGTTTTCTCCTATTTAATTCTGAGTTCAACCCCCTGACCACAGGTCTAAAACTTTAAACTGGAATTGTGACCTTAATGTTCAACAAAAATATTAAGTGTAGTTACTCATTTTATTCAGAATTTTAAGCTCTACAACATTTGTATTGACAGAGTTAGTTGTTTGGAGATACTGTTATGGTATGTAAAAAAATGTGTTTTTTGACTGTAAATCTATACATATTTCCTAACGCTCACCTAGTACGAGGGGGAAAACATAGCACATTCATTCTAGACCTAAACTGAAAGGATTAAAATAATTCCCAGCCTTCCCCTAATTAATTCAGAATTCAACTCCCCAACCACTGGACTAAAAGCCGAAACAAACAAAATAAGTGTAGCATTAATGTGTTTAAAGGCTTCATAGAAAAGCCGCTGTCATCTTCAAAGAGAAAAAAAAAAAAAAAAAAGAGAGTGGGAAAGAACAATAGTAGTAACATATAAAAATAAAAAGGATTTTTAAACATTGATAATGATATCATTAGGGAGGAGGGGGGGGGAGGTGAGGAATGATAACATATGATACTGTAAATGAGGGGGAAGGGGCTAAAATTACCTAAATATTGCTAACGTTATACATGTACAACCCCGTACACATTAAGGTACCATTTGATTATCCCGTCCACTAAAAAATTGTCATCAAACTATAAGATTAAATGCCAATAATGGATGATCGTAAATGTCATATTCACTGGACATTAAACATGATACAAGTGTTTGTTATGTCATCAAGTGATTTTTAATTCTACTTTTTTTTTTTTTTTTTTATTAATGTTTTACTAATTTATTTTTTCTTTCGTTATTTAAAGTAAAATTATGTAAATTTGTTTAATTTGATGAAATTGGTCGACGGGGTAATCAAGTAGCCCACATTAATAACACACTGATAATTAATAATTATTCCTCACATTAGCCATATTGCTGTTAACATTTTCTTTCATTAAATTTGTGTTGAAATAAAGATTCCTTTTATAAAGCCTTGAAACAAATTATAAACGTTTTGTGCTACGTATGCTTTTCTTTACATTGGTTTTTACATATTTTTATCGTAACATAAGGTATTTTTAATACATCTTATCAGTTTTTTAAATACTCTGGGAGAAATTTTAATTTTGAAATGCAACCTCCTTTTGCTGCTGCAGTGTTTATACAAATCTACATTTTTTGGCTGATTTGCATGATATAAGGGCTGTGCATATATAATCATTTTAGGCTGGGGGAGAAGTCTGACACTTGGTTGTCATAAGATATTTCTGGGGAAAAGGGTATTGTTTTTTGAAATTGTTATTTATTTATCCAAACAATATATTTTTTTGTTATTTATTTTTTTTCTTTACATCAAAATAGTCATACCTTTTAAATAGAACTATCTCTTTTAGATGTTAATTGATATAAAGTTATTTAAATGTAAAATCATATCTTTATATCGCTGCAAACATACAAAAGTAAAAAGAACCCCCGTTTAAAGTAATTGTTGAACACTTAAATCAAAAAGAAAAATCGTCTCTGCCCTCCTGAAAACCCGTTTAAGGTAATTTTTGCACACAAAAAGAAAAAGCAAATTTTATTTTATTTAAATAACTGTTATAAAAAATAGAAACATTTGATAGAATTTAGGCTTCACATCTCTTTGAACATTTACAGTATACCCATTCATACTTTTCTAGTATATATACAGCTATACCAAAGCCTATGTTGTATAGTTTTTTACAAAGCTTTATTTTTCTTTTAGTAATGATTTTTTTGTAATAATAGAGTTAATAATTCATAGATTTATTGTACAGAATCCTCTGAGCGCGAGTAGTACTCGCACTTGATCGTTTATTTTTGAATAAAATAAGTGAAAGATTTATATTTTAAATGAAATGAATGCAGTACAAATGATTGTGACGAGAACACTATTTGTCAATTTATCAACTGTGCCTAACTAACAAAAAATACAGTTTTTCTCAAAGAACTATTATTATAGTAATAAAATACAGTCAAGGATCTATAATCCACAATTTTCTATAATTCGCATTGCTTAATGAATGTAAACAAATTTACAAATTCTGGGTCCAAAAATGATTTTTTAAAAGAAATATATAAAAATTTAAATATAAAAGTAAATAACAATCAATTTTTTAATAAAAGAATTTGAAAAATGCATTTTTTGAGATAGCATATTAAATTAATTATTATATTTCCCATTTTTATTTTACTGTTATACTGAATATGGAATTAAAACAGTGCCCAGAAAAAAGAAAATGATATATACAGTATTTTCGGGAATACCCACCGTAAGCGCCGCACCAATGAAAATCTGTTTAAAAAAAGTTTATCGACGTAAGCGCCGCACCCAAGGAACTGATATTTGTACAATCTAAATTCCGGAATCGTTTCGGCCGCGGCTTTTAGAGGTCTTGAAATATCGTATAGAGACACTTAGAGGTTTGCACGGACCAAAATTTCCGGGCCCGGCCTGAAATTTCTAGGTCGGGACTGCCCGACTCGTAGAAAAAAATTCGACCTGGGACTGCCCGACTCGCAAAAAAAAATCGGCACGGACCAGCCTGATACAAAAATTAAAAGTTCGGTCCGGCCCGTACAAAAGAAATATTGGCCCGACCCAGTAAAAAATTTAAAAGTTCGGCCCGGCACGATATAACAGCTGAAAGTTCGGCCTAAGACTGGCTTGGAAAAGTTGAAATCTCGGCCCAGCCCTTCTGAATTTCTACAAAACATTGATGAAGTGCCGCAGGCTGTGATATTTATTTTTTTAATGAGTCTCTATTTCTTGTATGTAAATGTTTCAGTTATCATTACTTTTGTTAACCATATTCTATGTATTGAAGTGTTAAAAATCTGAAAAATGTTATACAGTAAAATCTGAAAAATGTTATACAGTAAAATCTGCTAAGACGGAATTGTATAAAAAAGAAAAAAAAAAAGCGTTATAGACAAGATCCTCAACACGTTGTTCAGTTTAAAACAGGATTCCGTCATAGGCAGGTTCTTTTCACTCGTTTTACTATATTTTAATAAGCGTATGAAATCTACTACTCTTTAAAAAGAATATAAATTTTAATGTTTAATTGTAGAATAATGGCGATTTAAAAATGTATGCATTTTTTGCAAACATTTTTGGTCCAGGCCTAATTTTACTGACCTTTGAACGGACCAGGCCACGACGAGACAATGATTTTCATACGGGCTTTGTCAAAATTAGGACTGAAAATTTTGGATCGTGAAGACTAGGAATGAAACCAGTCCGGGCTCTGTACAGAAAAAATAAGTTAGGTCCGGCCTTGCCCGATCTTTCAGGAAAAAAGTAATGCCTTAACCCGGCCCGTACAGAACATTCAGAAAAGAGTATGACCCGTGCCTAAAAGCCGGCCCGTGCAAATCTCACACTGCCGAAAACACTTTAGGATAACTAGAAACACTCCTTTTTTCTTTCTTTCTTTTTTTTTAGCAGTTCACCTATTGATAACTGCAGGGCCGAAACTAGCCTTTTTTGCACCCGGGGCAAACATGGATTTTGGTGTATCCCCCCCCCCCCTCTTCCACAAAGTTTATTTACAAAGAGAATTTTACTAATTTTATAATAGACGACTCATTTTAAAATTTAAAATATGTAACACTGAACTACGTAATCTACAGTGGCGGATCCAAGGGGGTGGTCCCTTTGAACATCAACAAAAATATTCTAAAGATCATTTTTAAAATGACATATTCAGTACAGTCCTGATTTACCGAGTCCCGCCTACCCGAGTTTCCGCTTCCACCGAGTTATTTTCTTCTGATGGCTTCCATTATTATGAAACAGCCATTATAAATAAAGTGTTAGGTGAAGATGAAAGAGCAGTCGTAAAAAGTTAGAACTCTGATTTTCTGGTCCAAATGGGGGGGGGGGGGAAATGGTCATAATTTTTTTTTGCAAAAAAAATTATGGCCATTTTTTTGTGACAAAATTGCGTTTGTTTATTAGTTATAAATGAGTACTTGAGTGATTTTATTAGGCGCTTCTTTAAAAATAAAGATTATAAACATAAAAAAAAAGATAAAATAAGTATTTTTGTCGAGAACTCTTCGTACGAAACAATTTTTAACCATATCAGCGTAAAAATCAATGTTTTGAAGAAATTCAGTCGGGTCAGGCTGAGATTTTAAATGTTTTCTGGGCCAGGCCAAACTTTTAGCTTTTATGCTGGGCCATTAATTAATTTATTTATTTTTTGTACGGGCCGGGTTGATTTTTTTCTCCTATGGATCGGCTACTTCCCTCAAGGGTAAACGGCCGTTCGCTAATGTTAATCCTATGGAAGAATTTTTTTTAAATACATGGTTCGCATTTCAATATGCTTAAATGATTTATTTTTTTTGCGTTGAATAGCTGAGGTCAATCTCGACCCTTTTTCGATTTTGTTTACAGATGTTTTTTCGTAGTATACTTTGATTTTCAGAATCAGTTTCATAAGGGAAAGTATTCTAGTAAAAAAAAAAAAAAACCTATAAACGCAATCGAAAAAGTAAAAATGACTCTTTGTAGAGACCGACCTCAGCTATCCAATGCAAAAAAGATCATTTAAAAATATTGAAATGCGAACGACATATTTAAAAAAAAAATATCTTTCTTAGGATTTACATTAACGAGCGGATGTTTTTGCGTGAGCAAAATGGCCCAATATTTATGTTGCGGAAGTTGTCCCACTTAATTTGTTATATTGGTCAGGACCGTTTATTTTGTTTATCTCCCAACCTGGCTCAGCAAAAAAACTGTACTAATTCTGTTGACCCGGCCGATTTCAAAGTTTGGATTCATTTTATCTGGTCGAGTCGGGTACGACCTCTATTTTAGGGGCCGAGTTTATAGAGTCCGGTACCTAAAAAAAAAAAAGAAAGAAAGAAAAAATCTTACTCTCCAGTGTTTTTATTGTGTATTAGGAGACCATTCATTAGTGCAGGATTTTGGTAAAGACAGTCTTTTCATTATGTACTAAAATTTCATGGCTCTGGTTAAAGAAATACCATATAATTATATTTGCTGAGTTAAATCTATCTAAAATGAAAATTTCCCTTCGTCTCTAGCGATTTTGTCTTAACAAGTTTTAGTACATTAGTTATCTATTAACTTAACAATTAATAATAAACTTTAAAGTAAAATAAATCTGTGAAAACACAACAAACATAATCTGTAAAAACTTTCAAAACATTTTTCAGAGTTTCAAATGTGCCATCAGATTTATTTTAAGAAACATCTACAGCACACATTCAATTTGTCAATGTTAATTAATATATTAAAAGAATGCTTAATTTTTAGAGCAGTGATAAATGCTGTAAAGGAAAAGCTAAAAAGCTGACATTTTATGACTTGTGAATATTGCTAATGAATATTAATGTATGCTCAATTTCTTGAATTATATCATTTATTTTAAGTATTGATTTTACATTAGTATTTAATTAGTTTTGTAATTTGATAAATTCTAATACAGTAAAATAAAGAAATAACAAGAAATTTAAATACAATACAATTTCTGTGTGTCATGCTTTTATTATTATTAATAAAAAAAATGCATCCTGGTTTGACATTACAGCCTAGTATTTTAAAATATGGTTATATATATATATAATACATATATACAATAGGCGTTACGATTGAAACATTTAATAAATATGGAAGTTTCCGTTCGCAATATGTCAATCAATCGTTATATTTTTTGTAACTACAAATTTTCATTTACTTCATAATAAATAATCTTGAGTGAAAAATCATTTTTTTATTATATGATTATAGCTGCTAATGGAACCTTTTTATCCACTGTATATTTAATAAATATTTAGGTGATAATTTGTAACACTGCTTTTATTAATATTCTTAAATATATTATCTTACATAATGTTTTTTATAAGTTATTATCCTGATTAATAGCTTCTTGTTTACAATTTTAGTATGTCAACAAAAGTATACGAGGTTGCCAGAAAATCACCAAATCTCCCGCTCCATTAGCGGTGATGACGTCAAAAACATGGAAAAATATGGACATCACGTGACTCGTTGCCACCTAACGAATTGATCTATGCGCTTTAATTTTCTAACTGTTGGAGATGTATAGATAATGCAAATTGAAAAAGTGTTCAAAATTAAATAGTAACAAGTAAAAATTAAATTTAAAAAATCAAAAAACCCGACTGCGTAAAAAGCGAACTAATTAATTATTTCTCATCAATGTGGAACCATTTTTTATATTATTTACCTGTTTTTTTTATTTACTTGCATTGATGACTTTTAAGTTGTGTTTAATTGTTAGTTCCTATCTATAAACACTGTTTTGATGCGGCCTATAGATGTCTATGAAAGTTAGAGTTGCAGTAAAGCTAGAGATCCTACCTACACAGCTTCTAGGTTGTGTAACATTTAAATGGAGTTTCTGACTGCAATGTCAATGAAACATCGTCTTCATTTTGATAGACCTACTCAATGATATGCCGCTCAATAGGGTGCGTAATTTTTTTCGTCTCTACTGCAATTTTGAATTTATATAAACAAAACTTAGCCTATAACCATCGGACGGTTAAGACGAATCGATAGAGACCTCATTCATTAAAATCCATCTAGCCGTTGGGATATTTCGAGGGTATAAAGAAATTCGCTTACCTAGATACGAGTGAAACACATAACCCTTCTTGGCTGTCGGGTAATTAAGATTAAGGATCGACCGAAACAGAAACAGAAACCGAATTTCGGTAACATTTCTATTTTCGGCCGAAAATTTCATTCGATTAGTTCTAAATACAGTAATGAAAACAATTATATTTATTACTTTTTATGGGGTGTCCATTACTGGCATTTTAGGTGTTTTGATATATTTCTGCTATTTACAATTAAATTTTGATTCATATTGGGAAATGAGACAATGGGAATGATTAAATATTGTTGATAAATTAATATAATATTGAAAACAAACTGGAATGTAATACACATAACTATTACTTTAAAAACAATTTTTAGAGAAATTCCTTAAGGGTATCCATTACAGGCACATCTACCCTATTTATAGATATATAAATATGTAACCCATATAATACGACTGGCAGGATTTCCTGCAAAGCATTATAGACAGTTTGGAGCTTTAAAAAAAATTAAATTGTTCGGTTGTCACCAGTTTTTTGAAATAATAATTTGCCCCTTACTTGAAGAATTATGTATTAGATGAAAGGAATGATACTCTTAAAGTGCCGAGTAATAATCCTCATATTATAAAAATGTAGTTATCTACATTTGAGATTGTAATGCCTGTATTTATAATTTACAGTTTATATACCAATTTCAGACATTAATTCATACTTTAAAGACAATTTTAATCACTGTAATATAAAATATACATTAGACGCCAAATTAAAAAAATTTTTGGTTTTTTAAATGTGACGTCTAATATATTTTTTTAAATATTACATCAAATATATTTTATGGAAACAGAAAGGAAACTTTACGAAACAGAACTACAGTAGGTTAGAATTACGATCCTCCATCGAATAGGATAACCAAATTTAGCCCGGACCAGATACACTTTAAATGTTTCGGGTTAGGTTTTGACACTTTTGATTTTACCTGATTTTTCAAAAGAAAATATGTACTGAATGAAAAATCTACATATTTGAATATTAATGAGTGTATTTAAGTTCATTTTTATACAAAAAAGTTAAAATTGTAGGCTTTTTTTATAATTGTTTATTCTATAAAATATGAACTAATTTTCTTTCGTGTCGAATTAGGGGCGGATTGACGACTTTTTTTCCATTTTCGGATTTGGTTGAGGAATTCCTTTTTGTCTGGTCTCGGGTTGACTTTCAGCAGAAATTTCAGATTCGGGTCGGGTACAACATGGCCTTTGGAAGACTCTAGTTGGGGCTTATAAATAGAAGAACGTCTAAGTTTTGGGTAAGAAATATTTAAGAAGAAAATTGCAGTTTTTTGTTTTAATGAGAAAAATTCTGTATGAGTTGTCCTATATTGTAGTGATAGCGGCTTTAATCAGTTTCATATTTTACACACATTCTCTTTTATCTGAAATACTGAAAAAAAGGCAGTATAAGTTGAACAAAGGATAAGTGAAACATCCATTGTTATCTGAAGTAGATTGTTGCATTCGTTAGGGTCCGATTCGAACGTTGGTTCGGATTGAGTTGGCCCCAAATGTTTTTCGTTGTGCGCCAGTCTGATAATTATTATTGCTGGTTCGGGTCGGGCTGACCCGATTTTTCAAAAGAAAGTCCATAATATCGTTTAACTTATAAGTCCAATAAGTAAATATATATTTCTTTTCCTACACAAAAGATAAAATTGCTGTTAGAGATGACTATTTTTCATAATTCTAATAAAATTTTGATTTTATATCATTTCAGATTGGGTTCATGGTTCAGGTTTCTTTCCGGTTCGCTTCGGACTGACTTAAAATATAAATTTCAGGACCCGACCCGAACACGGAGGGGACAGAGGTTAAATTGAAGCATCTGTTTTTGTCTGAGATAGATTCCTTCATTGGGTTGGGTAGCCGGGCCGACACGGAATTCGCGGGTTGAGTTGGACTTAATTTACAAAAAACGAAACAAAACAAAAACCTTTCAAAACTCACACTGAAAAATACCTAAATATTTATTAATGTATAGAGTTAAAAAATAAAATAATAATTCAGTTCATAAATTTAAAATTAAGCGTAATTGGTTTTATTTTTTATTTCACGTCAAACTGTTCAACAAAAAGTTTGGAGTCGGAGTTGTCATATTTTTAGCGACTCCGACTCCGACTCTTTTCACCGAAAAATCACACCAACTCCGACTCCACGACTCCGACTCCGACTCCGCAGCCCTGGTTTTCACTGGTCGTTCTAACGACCTAAAAAACCCTAGTGATCCAGAACCTTAACCTAAGAGCGTTTTCACTGGTTTCAGATAAATACGCCAACCAATCAAAGGCAAGTTTTTACTGCGCAAGCGTCTACTTTACGGCTTTACTGTCTACAGATCGATCAGATGTCATGTCAATTGTAAACAAATAATTGTTTGTTGCTGTTGTTATTGTTAGTAGAAAATATTTTGTATAGAAATTAATCGAAAAATTTGACTGTTTTCTCAACTAAAGGGCTTTAAAAGCACCCACAAATCATTGTTTAACCAAACTTCAAATTGTAGCAATGGAGTTATATTCCTAAATTAAATAAAAACACTAAGTCACTGTGATTTATGCATTTAAAAGCACATTGAATAAATTATTTTTCACACAACTACGTGTATGTGTAATAGAGATAGACACAAATTTAATGTTGCTTTTCGAATTCCCTTTAAAAAAATTAAGTGAAATTTGTTAAATAAATCACAAATTAAATAAAACGTTAAGACAATGTAAAAATTTGAATGTTCAGACCCGCTTGGGAGACATACTTACACTATGAAGGGATGTACTCACTGTTATTTGTGAATCGTTTTTCATAAACTACAAGAAAAGTTAACATTTAAGAATGTTTATTTTTATTTTATTTTTTTTTAAATATGGATTTTTTTTCTATTTTAGTTTTTTACAAAAGTTCAACCATTTAAAATTTTATTATAATTTTTAAAGAATGGAAAATTTAGAGGATTAGAAATTCCTAATAATCTTTCTCTGTAACAAAAGAAAAAGAAGAAAAGAATATGAATTCAAGGAAAAAAAATATCTGTGAAAAAACTTCTTTAAAGCTTAAATAAAATAGTATAAAATAAAAAAATAAAACCTTTTTTATATAAGAGTGAAAAAGAATCTATTTTAGAAATTAGTGGTGGGACTCGGGACCCATGAGCACACATAACTCTATGCCTATGTGAGACTAGCATTTAGATACACTGGCAGATTCTCTTACCATATCACAACAATATAAAATTATCCAATATAGTTACATCTACTTTTTGTGACCCCCCCCCCCCCCTCCCCAAAGAAAAAAAAAATCACAGTAAAATGCAAAATAAATGTACTTAAAATTGTAAGTTTTACTTTATGATTTCACATCAGGAATGCAAGTCTTCGATACAAGTTTTTTCTTTTTTGGGGGGTGGGAGGGTGCACCCTCTTTTGTTATTGAATTGAGAAAAATAAATTTTTGTAAAGAAAAATTGAATTAAGTTGTTTAACAAGGAGAGGGCCAACCTTGTTCATCACAGATTTTGATTATTTTAATATATGCTGTAGGGTAGAGACCCTTTAGTGTCAGGTTCAACGGATTTTATCCAACGCTCCTTAGTTCTTGAAAAACCGGGCGGGGTCTAATAATAGTAAACAATTTAAATACTTACTTTGCAACAGGAATGATAGGTTGGTCATAGCTCAGTTGGTATGGCGTTTGCCGGCTGATCCGCAGGCCCGGGTTTTAAATGCCTGGATGCGCTTCATTTGTTTTTCTCATTTTTTGTTTTATAAATATACTTGTAAGTATAATTAAAAATCTCATTGTCAATTAAAATTTATTTAATATTGTATATCAATTATATTTTTAACCTATTTAATATTTTACTTTTAACTAAATAGTTGTATAAAACATCATAAAACTGTTAATTTTTTAAAAATCGCCTTTAAAATGTATTTCATACATTCTTTATCGATGCAATGATATTGAGCAATTGTGTCAATTCGTGATTTTAAAGATACATCATTTACGCATTGCTTTAACAAAGGAAGTCAATGCGATAATACTATTATTCTGTTTTTAAAGTAACAAGCATAATTATATTAAAAATTAGCATCAGAATTAAATTACAACCGATTTTTTGCATATTAAAAATTTTCAAATTTATAATACGTATGCTTGCGCTTTCAATTATTTTGCTTTCACCTTTATCTTCTTTCTGCTTTTATTTTTATTTTATTTGAATATTCTTTTATTTTATCATAACTAGATGGCACCACAACAGATTTTGTCACGATTTCGGAATTTTTATCATTCAATAATAGATCCAATTTCATTTTAAACCTCTTTAAATGATGAGAAATAATAGTTTAAAAATAAAAAAAAATGATACATTTAAATTTGTTAACATTATAATTAATGTATGATATTAAAATTTGTAATTGAAATTATTAAATTATAATTACAAGTATATTTATAAAACAAAAAATGAGAAAAACAAATGAAGCGCATCCAGGCATTTAAAACCCGGGCCTGCGGATCAGCCTTTGAACGCCGTACCAACTGAGCTACGACCAACCTGTCATTGCGGTTGCAAAATAAGTATTTAAGTTGTGTACTATTATTAGACCCCCCTGGTTTCTCAAGAACTAAGGAGCGTTGGATAAAATCCGTTGAACCTGACACTAAGGGGTCTCTACCCTACAACATATATTAAAATAATCAAAATCTGCGATGAACAAGGTTGGCCCTCTCCTTGTAAATTCAAAGTAAACATTTAATAATCCTATTTTTAAATGTCCTCCTGCTATATTATTCTTGTGAGCTTGTTTTGTTTGCAGATTACACATTTTAAATTCCAACTATTTTTTCTTATTCTGTGAAGTCGCTTTTATGGAAAATAATTTTGTGAGGGGGCTTCTTTTATGAAGAAGAATAAAGGGGTATAAATCTTTGACATACATATGATGAACATAACGTTAAACACAAACTAACATAAAAGGTACTTTTATGTTAGTTGGAAGCAAATCTTGCAATTATTTTTCCCTTCAGCAATAATACTTTTTAGTTTTCACTTGTGTAAATTAGAAACAATGTATTAAAGTTAAAATAACATATTTTAGTTCGTTGTATTATTTCTCATTATTATTATTCTATTCCTTTTTTTAATGAAATAAGTGAAAGGCACATATTTTAAATGTATGTAATATATGTATTTTAAATGAAAAATTTGTATTTCAAATAAAATGAATGAGAGGTTTATATTTTAAAAGAAATGAATACAAATGATGACAATAGGAATAATATTTAATGGTTTATCTCAGGGCCGAAACTAGAGGGGGCATGTGCCCTGGGTGACAGAACAGAAAACGAAGGGGGTGCCAACTGAATTTTGGTTTTTGATTTCTAAAGAACCTACACTAGTCACGTGAAGAGACTTGCAAGCTAATGTTAAATATGGGAGCATTCTTTTCAAATTTCTCGCTTGCATTTTAATATTTGTAAATGATTTTTTTTCTTTAGGTAGCTGAGTTTGATCTTTAACTTTGTTAAGTGGTACATTTTTGATTTTGGTTGCAGTTTTTTTTATGGGGCTATTTTAGCTTTCGGAACTGGTTCAAAAAGTGAAAGTAACTTTGTATATATATATATATATATAAAGCTGCAACCAAAATTAAAAAAGTAAACATTTACCCAGTTAGGGATCAACCTCAGCTATCCCAAACAGAAAAAATCATTTAAAAATATTAAAATGCAAGTGAGAAATTTAAAAAGAATGCTCCTATAAGTTTAACATTATCTTACGAGTTTCTTCATGTCATTTCTTTTGGATTTCATTTTCAAGATTTTAATGGATCGATATTTGACAAAGTTGATTACGTAATTTAGTATTATGTATTTTTTTTTTGCTACATATTTTAAATTTCAAATAAGTCGGCTATTAGAATTAAAATTCTCTTTGTAAATTGACTTTGCGGAGACCGGGAAAGGGGGGGGGGGGGAAGCAAAATCTATGTTTATGCCAGGTGAAGAAAGGCTAGTTTCAACCCTGGTTTATCTCATGTGCTTGACTGACATAAAGTACCCGAAAATGTTGTGAATTTGAACAATCAAGTCAATTGGCATAACAATGATTTCACTAATCAATATATCTCCAACCATAACATGCCAATAAAACATGTTGTGTTGCCTCTCAGTCAGTTTAAATATTAAACTATGATAGTTGCTACTAAATAAGTATAAAAGATTTTTTTTTTAATTTAATTTAAACTGCTCTTTTATAAACATTTATAAGTATCATGCTTAATTTCACGACTGTAATTCATGTTGGTTCAAAAAACTTCTGTTACAATACATTAATTTGGCATGACTAATTATGGAAAATTCACCACTTTGACTTGGTAGAAAGCATAAACTACTGAATTTATTAAAAAAAATTATTTTTTCTCTCTCTTTTTTTCAGATATGACAATAGAAAAGGCAAAAAAAAAACATTTTTTAAACTATGAATTGAGAATTTCTTTAAATTATTTTTTCAAAGTTTAATTATAATTTACTTAATATTAAATTAATTGATAAAAGCAGATTAAAAAAAATATTTCTTTATTTTTGTAATTAAAAATTATCTCTTTATTTTTTACTTATATTTCATTTCTTATCTTTAAATTGTTTAAAATATTTCATTGTTACAGTTTCACAGCCAGATATGGCATATTTTAATGGCGCGGTTTGATGCATAATTAACTCTGCTGTTATTGTAACCATAAAGAATATTTAGTGATTTATCACCTGTGACTCTAATATAAAAATGCATTAAAATTAATTTAATATTTAAGTTCCTAAAAATACTAAAATTTATTGCCAAAAGAAGCACTCAGGTGTACATCATTTTTACAAATCTGGAGTATTAGGTAAGACGAGTCTACTCTTGGTAATAGCAATGAGGATAATAAAACAGGAGTATCCTCTAGTATTGGTTTTGTGAATGATGGAGATCATAATAGTAGCGCCCCACCAGTGGCCGAGAAGTTCTGCTCTCGAAGCTAGTAGACGGGAAGTGCTGGGTTCGATCCCAATCATGCCCGTCGGCCTAATCGTTTGGAGTTTTCTTCGAACCTTAGTTTTCCAAGTGTAAATACAGGTTAGGTTCCCTTAGAAAGCCCCCACCCTTTTTGGGTCTATATCCCTCGTGCTGATAATTGGCCGTCATAAACACAACCAACCAACCATAATAATAGCTTCGTATTTGCTTGTCTTCTAGATTTAAAAAAAAAATTTCTTTTTATGTCAAAATAATATATTTCTTCTTCGATTAAGAGGATGTCTTCGATCTAAAGAAACATGTTATGATAATTTTAGATATCTAATATCTATATATGTATTATTCTTATTTATAAAGTACTATAGTATGAAAATATTTTAAATGGTATGAAAAATAAACACCATAATGAAAGAAATGTTTTAATTCTACATTCAAGGAAAATTTTCTGGAAGAGTATACTCTCGTTTCAAAGAAATTCAATTCTGATACTTAAAAATAAGCAAAAAAGGCACTTTACTCCATCCATTTCTTTTAAAATTATTAAAAGTTGCAAACTAATTTCATCTTTCTTAGTTTTTTAAATACATCAGTATGATCAAAAGGTTAAGGCTCCCATCCTTTCATGCGAAGACACTCACAAGCTAATGTTAAACCTATAGGAAGATTTTTTTTTAAAAATATTATTTGCATCTCGATATATATATATATATATATATATATATTTTTTTTTTCATTGGATAGGGTCAGGTGGGGTAAAGTGGTCATAATTCATAAAAAGGGCTAAAATCATAACTAATATAGAAATTTGAATAATTTTCTTTTAATTTTAGATTTATTAAGTATTGATCAAAGTTTCTCACTCAAAAAAACATTTTTAGTAACATATTTGAGCCACTGAGCACTCATTTTGTCTGTCTTTGTTACACCTTGTTCTTTTAACTCTTTAAGCCGGAAGGGGAGACACTTTTGGGGTCCAATATTTCCGATAGATGGCTCTGATTGCAACAGGGTATCAGGAGTTTGGCAAAATGGCGATTTTTACTGAAGAAAAGATAAGCGCTTTCCTGCCATTATCTGGCAATACTGATCACCCCTTGGAGGCGTGCTTTCAGTTGAACGTCATAACGGAAATATCCAATCGTAGTACCTCTTGGATTGTTTACAAAAGAATCAAACAAGAAACAAGGTCAAATCTTTTCAGAGTGTTTTTACGGGACTGCCTCTGGTTTCTTAAATAAAATAGCAAGAATTACTTCTTGTTGTACGTAAAAACACATACTTTTTTCCTATGAAGGAAGGGTAACATTTAAAAAGTTTCTCTTGTGGGGCAAAGATTTTTTTTCTCAATCATCGGGCAAATGCCAAGCTACCGTGTCTTTTTATAAGATTCGAAATAATGATTGCCTCTGTATAGCTTTCTCTAGATTTGTTTTTAAATGTTTCTTTGTGATAAAAAAGCAAATATAAACTTTATTTCTTACAGACAAAGTTGATAATAATTGTGGGGATTGTACAGATTTCATGAAAGTAACCTTCAATGCAGAAAAAAATTATTTGAAATATTGTGAATGATAAAAGGCAGCCCCTTATTATCGCATAGGCAAATCGGGACTTTGCCCAGGGGCCCCCAAACCCATATATTAATTATAAAATATTTACTTTTTTTCCCCCCAATTCCAACTCGGAAAATTTTCAAATACAAAACACGAATTTCATCTTTTTTAAAAGATTCTACTAAACTCTCTGAAAAACAAATTTCATTTTGAACACACAGAACTCAATGCTTTCGCAAAGCTAACCTCAACCACTATTAAATAAGAATTAATATTTTGATTTTAATAGATTGTATTAGCAATGAACTTAAATCATATCTAAACTTTAGTGGTTGAAAATAATCAGTTCTAACTGTCATGAGCTAAATTTTCTTCTGTATTCAAAGTTTTTTTCTTTTAACTTTGAGTAAATATGAAAAACAAACCCAAAATTGCCATCTTTTTAGATTTGTTGAAAAACACTTTTTACTTGTGAAGTAGAATGCATTTGATTTGATATTACATTGTGTGTAGTTTAACTTAAAAAGATGTAAAAGAAACTAACTTGATAAACACATGTTTACATGTAAGACTACATATTTAACACTCTTCCATAAGTTGAACTTATTAAATTTATCTTAAAGTAGTATAACAAGTTGCTAAAGTTATATAAAAGAGTTTTGTTCTGTACTAAGAAAATTCTTTTATAGTATTTTTATTAATTAATGTGCTTAATTTAGAATTAACGGAACTAAGAATTTTCTTCTTTTTAAAATCCATGGTGCGAAAACATTGTTTATGTATTACAAATATGACTGACAACCGCTCTATTTGAATAATGTTGCAACGATTCGAATGGGGACCCCTAATTTTATCTTTGCCCAGGGCCCCAATTAGTCATGTCGGGGCCTGATTAAAGAACTTTCGGAAAAAAAGAAAAAAAAAACATGCATATTAAATGTGAAACTAGTACTATTTTTCATGCATTTTATTACCTGTATTGTATATTATTCCGTGATATTTGCAATTAAAAAATAAATTTTATTAGTTCAGTATTGCAATACAAGTTGAGTGTCATAAACTGCGTTCCCAGGGTCCGCGACGTTGCGGCGGTCCGGATTTGGGTTGGGTTGGGTTGATTGTTGACGGCCAATTATCTACACGAGGGATATGGGTCCTAGGGGGAGTGCCTTCCGTGGAGGTCTTTCTAAGGGAACCTAATCCGTATTAACGCATGGAAATCCACGGTTCGAAGAAAACCACGAAAACTCCGAACGATTAGGCCGACGGGCGCGATTGGGTTCGAACCCAGCACCTCCCGTCTACCAGCTTCGAGAGCAGAACCTCTCAGCCACTGGTGGGGCCGGTCCGGATTTGAGGAGCAAAGTTTGATGGTGTTAGTAGTGTTATTTATGACGGCCGATTATCTGCACGAGGAATATAGGACCTAGGGGGAGTACCCTCCGTGGGGTCTTTCTAAAGGAAGCTAACCCGTATTTAAGCAAGGTTTCCCAAGATTCGAAGGAAACCACGGAAAACTCCGAACGGTTAGGCAGACGAACGCGATTGGTTTCGAACCCAGCACCTCCAGTCTACCAGTTTTGAGAGTAGAACATATCTGCCACTGGTGGGGCGGAGCAAAGTTTGAAGTAGAGATCTGCACGGGCCGGAATTTCTAGGCCCGAGCCCGACTTGGTCCATGCAAAAGTCTATTAAATGAAGCTCGGTCCGTCACGATTCGATTTCTACAAAACACTCGATTTTTCTTGATATGCAATTACGATTCTTTTAATAAATAATACATACATGTTTGTGGGGAAATTTTGCAGTATATTTTAGAATACTAGGTGTTGTTCGCAAGATAGTAAATACACAATAGCAACATTAATGATTACTTAGACGCTTAGACTTTTCAACATTTAAATAAAGATTCATTAAAAAAATTAATGCAGTTCAGAATAAAAGAAAAAAAAAAGATGGTTAAAAATATAGCTTTCGAAGCTGTATAACGAAAAGTAGATTTATATTTCTCTGAAATTTACTAAGGCTGTTTTTAAATGTTTTCAGTGTTTTAAGGCTACTTTCTTCATTTTAGTTCGGAAGCGCATAAAATTGGCAGATGTTCTTATTCAAAAACTATGTATTATAATAGCGTTTGCCATTTTTTGATAAAGGCAAAAGATCTTTCTCAATATATTGTCAAAGTTGGCGTTCTGAATATAATTTCACGGACGCCATAGCACGGTAAAGGAAAAAAAACCTGTTGTCAACTCGTTAAGTAATTTATTTATCAAAAAATGGAAAACGCTATTCTATTCCAAATCACTTCAGTAGTTAGACTCGTCAGTTTTATGACTTTACATTTAAAAATGTGTCAGAAAGTTTTGCGTTGTAGAGCATGGATTTTGAGAATCACCTTAAATGAATTCATTATCACTATTACCGCATTTTATGGAAGAAACGTCGCACCCGTTGTAACCGCCGCACTCCTCAAATTGGCCTGAATAAGCTTAAAAATATCGTAATCGCCGCACCTGTGGGAACGCTACTTTTGTCGACAGCGTCACATTGACCTAATTTTAATAAAAGTTTTCTGAGCAGTGTAGGATGCCTCGTTTTTAATATCTTAAGGTGTCTGAAGTTTTATTTAAAATATTTAAATCTGATTTTAAATATTTTTATGAATTTTTAAATTAAGGAAACTCAGTTGGTACTTAAAAAAAATTGTAAACGACGCACTTGAAAAAAAAATTAACTTTTAAACTCGTAAACGCCGCGGCGTTTCTCCCATAAAATACAGCACTATTTTTACGCCTGTCCGACACGTTGTAGGAACAATTAAATCCAGTTCCGGTTCGTCTAGACTATGCAGAGAAAAAATGTAACCCTGATCCCGGCCCGGTCGGAGTCTGCTGAAAAAATTAAGCCCGCTCTCAGAGAAGATTTAACTATCCGATTACGGATATCTACGCAATTACATGTTATATCATCTCTGTATTGATGTTGATGTAATCAGAGGCCGACTTATGCAGGGGCATGCGGGGCAGCTGCCCCGGGCCCCCCTTTTTTAGGGGGACCCCCATGAGAGTAGTCAGGATTTTCATTAAAAGGTGCTAAATGGTTAAAGCCAAAAATTACCAAAATTAATATATTTCCAAACATTTAGGAAGAGAGTGGGGTCCTCCCTTACCTTCTTTGCTTCCAGTACCATCTCCCCCCATCAAAAAATAAACTATATCATTAGAAAACTAATGATTAAAATTTTATTATGACAACTTAGTATTCTATTGTTTTCAAAAGAAATTCTTTATTAACGTTTTCCTCATAACGTGGCAAGTTAAAACGATTAATTATGACCAATTTGTGACATTTTCTTTTAGACATCACCGTATAACGTACGTAGATAGGCAAAGTAAAAGTTTGCAAAGAAATACCCGTATCAATCAATCTATCATTATTTTTCTACTATTATCCTACTGGTATTTTTTCTTAAAGTTGTGACCATCTTCTTGTGATACTCTGTATACAGATGTGAGCAGTACCGGATACAAAATTTATGCATATAATACAATAGGTATGAAGTTTAGTATATTAGCCACTTCCACATTATTCACAAAAAAATCTATAGATAGATAGAAGGGAGCCCCCAGAATGGTTCTTGCTCCGGGGCCCCCCATAGCCTAAGTCGGGCCCTGGATGTAATCAAACTAGAATAGGTTCGTGCAGCACATTTATAGTTGTTCTTAGGAAAGTCATATCCGTTGAAAATGGTTCATATTTTATGGGATTCTTTTAAATTTTTATATGGTCCAGCTTAAATATTTATTTATTTATTGGTGGGAGGGGGGGAGGGAAGCAGGTTTTTTTTTGTTGTTGTTGCCGGACCCGTATATTTTGTCTATAGACCCGGCCCGTTAAAGAAATTGACATAATTCTGCTAGTCCGTCTTTGGCACAGACAACAAGCAAACAACAAACACGTACAGAACAAGGGTAAATCAGTGGCCAGATGGCTAATTGAAAACATAGACATAATATCACAGTAGGGGAAAAAAAAAAAAAAAAACATCGATTTTTAGCGGGACACCCCACCCCATACTAAGAATCTGTCTGTTTCAGGTTATAAATATTTAAAAAAAGGAAAAAAAAAATGCTCACATTGAATTATCATTATGATACGTATTTCGGGGCAGCGTATGAAGAATCCTCTTCATGCGCAAAAAAAAAAAAAAAATTGTAAATAATGTTAAATATTTTTATTGTTATAATTTTTTTTATGTATTATTTTTTATCTTTTTTTTTTTTTTTTTTTTTTTTTGGACAACGCCTCTCTTTATGTATGCGCTTTCTGCAGGAGCTACCGTACCCGCTCCAATGTCAAAGCCCAGAGAGCCAGTTTTTACCCGGTGGGGTACGGTAGAAAGGCGTAGTTTTATGTCCCTTGCAACGTTAAGTTTGCCTATCCATTCGGCCCAAAAAATTAACAGTTGGTGCAATTTGTCTATCTGCGGAGCCCCATTCATTGTTTTCTCTATCCCCCCCCCCCCCATACAAAAAAAAATTAAAAAAATATAATTATTTTCATTTGACTAGTATGCATCAACAATTAGGCTTCAAAAATTCCAAGCTATCCCAATTAGATCGGGCAGCGGTGGCCAAGCTGGTAGAGCATTATACTCGTAGCCGTTGGTCGCAGGACCCAGGCTATCTGCCGGCTAAAATTCCGTCAAGTACGCTAATTGAACCTGGTGCATGTAAAATCCGTCGTGGTTGCAAAGTCCTCCAAGTTACCTGTGAATTATACCTCTGGAGGTGCCTTGCCAGGTGAAGGTCTCGTCATCTGATGAAGGTTCTAAATTACGAGACCAACTTAAGTAGCAATGTGCAGGTGCCAAATGACAGGATATAACGTTAAGTAACCGGCAAAATAAAGTATACACAAACGAGCAGTAGGCGCTACAAATAGGGTGACGATCGAGGCAACGATGTCAGGTTTATTGCCGCTTCGCGGCGATTAGGCGGTCACTCGCCCCGATGTCAGGTACTAAACCCGTTAAGCTGGGGCAACCTGGCAGGTAGGGGCCTGGTCATCGGTTAGAAAGAAAGAAAGCCCGGGCCCGTGCAGGCTTCTAAGTTTGAAGTAGCGGATTGCGTGAATCATCCATAAAGTGTAAAATTCCGCATAATAAAAAATGCTGAGCGAAATTTTACCTTCCTTAAATTATTGCACAGGCAGGGGATCCTTTAGCAGTGTTTTTAAATTATCGTGGAAGTCAGCTATTTTTGTCCTTTTGTTTTGTGCAATTTCGCAAAATTAATTGGTGAGTCGCTCGCGAGAAAAAAACTTGAATTTCTACAAACGACAGTGGAATTGAGTTCCGTCAAAGATCACAGAAGCAACTAAGCAATTTTTTTCAATCGATCAAAAAAAAAAAAATCATCCATTTGTCGCAGAGAAAAATGCAAATTTCGTAAAAAAATCACGAATTTTGTAATATTATGTAAAAAAATATTATGTGAATATTATGTAAAAAAATTGCGAATTTCTGAAAAGAAGATAGTGGAAATAAAAAGCAAATTTTGTCGATAGGCTGTGAAAAAATATCGCGAATTTCGACAAATGGGCGTGAAAAAAAAAATTTCGTTATTCGATTGAAGAAAAAATATTTCCTAACACTTCCAGAGTATTTAAAAAAAAAAAAAAAAAAAAAAAAAAAAACTTCGCCATATAGTGTAACGAAGATACCGAAGAAACATTTTAGAAAGCGCACACATTTGAAAACCACATTTGAAAAATGAATTTCACATAGCCGGAAAGGTATTCCAATTCCTTTTGTGCAACTCAATATAAATGATCTATCGGCTTGTACATATTGTACATGTATGCTAAAATTCAGTTTAGTTAGAAAAAGGCATGACACAGTTTAAAATTCACTTTTAGCAATTTACAATACCAATACACTGTAAATTGAAATGTTTGATTTTCAGACTTTTCAAATGTCTTAATTTTTTCAGACGCTTCTTGCGTCTGAACTTCAGGCACTTCAAACGTCTGAATCGCAGCTATTTCTTTTTGTAAACTTGATACAAAGCCATGTTTGACCACAATGAATCCTGGGAAAATATTTGGCCACGGTCTTGCCCCTCCATCCCCATACAGCCTCATTTTAGGGGCTCTCAAAGTTGGTATACAATTTTTGTAAAGCTGGTAATTTAAATCTTTTTCGATATTGTACTGATTATAACCACTATTTTGAACTTCTATAGTAGAATAAGATTTAAAAAAAATGTTTATCTAAATACAATAAAACCTCTCAATATGAGGCTACTACGGAATTTGTCTGCCATTCGTTGCCGAGGTGCCCGTGATTGAAAATTTTTACTGAATTTAGATTTTTTTAAAAATTTATTTAGTTTTTAATCTTATTGTATTTTAAAAGTTCAAAATATTGATTATAATCAGTACAACGCCGAAACACATTTCAAGTAAAAGCTTTACAAAAATTGAATATTTAATTTGGGGCCCCTAAAAGCGAAAGAGGAGGGAATAGGGGACACTGTTCAGTTTGCCCAACATTTAATCAAATGCTCCTTCTGCAAAAAGTCCAACTCTGCATTATATAGAAGCATCATATACCGCTAAATAGAGGTGTCCGTTATGAAGGTTAATGGACCTCGGATACCTAATATCGGACACCTTTATTTAGCGACAGCCTTTTTTAATCAACAACCCTGACATATTTGTTTATTTTTACCTCACAAAAGCAGACACCTTCGATTATCGAACAAATTCCGCAGCCTGCAGATGTCCGCCGTTGAAAACTTTTACACATACACACACACACACAAAAAAAAAAAAAGAAAAAAAATTCATATTATAGGGGATATTTATCTTTTGAGTATCTTGAAACGATCAAAAACACCGCCTTTTTCAAAATACCAAAACGCAAATAATATGCAATTAAGATTTTTTTTCCCCTTTCTACCTAAAGTATATATTCTTAACTGTATTATCAAAAAAAAAAAAAAAAAAAAAAAAAAAAAAAAAAAAAAAAAGGAAAGAAAATGTTGTATATACAAAATTAATATTTAAATTTTAAATTTAAATCTTCATATTGCTAATGCGTGAGATAAAATCTAAGTGCTGCGCGCATGATAAAATTCTAAATTATGCATATAGAAAACAATTTTTGAACAAAATAGAGTCGTATCACACCTACTTCTAAATTAAATCTAAAATATACACAAAAATTTTCGTTTAAAATTCAATTTTAGTACAAAAAAAAAAAAAAAAAAAAAAAAAAAAAAAAAAAAAAAATCAAATTTCAAGTGCAAACAAATAAATAACCAAAATAGGTGTTTTTTTTTGTTGTTGTTGTTTGTTTTGTTCTACATGTAGACTATATAGAAACGCACATTTGTTTATTTTGCAAAGGCTGTGTATTTTACATAGTTTGAAAGCAACAGTGCGCACAAACTTCAAATTTACTAATCAGAGAAAACGCTTTTTAAAGTTTCGATATCTACGGAACTTCAATTATACTCACCTATAAATGACCTTTTCCCTATCACCTTTTCTAATAAATGATTATAACTCAAGAAAAAAGTGTATATTTTTGAATGGGGTTTTTTTGCATATTGTTGAGAAATATTAAAACAATCAGAATAAAACAAAACCGAAAACTGATTTTTTGAAAGTTTTAAGGCCCTGTGCCCTCTTAAAATTAAAATTTTCTTTAAAATTTATACTGACACAAGGACAATTTTTAAAAAATATGGATCAGATGATAATTACAGAAGCTATTTAACTATCAATAAAGAAAGAAAGAAATGTTATATTTTAATAACAAAGAAAAAATTAGTTCTAGTTTCAAAACTTTGTCTTAAATCTACACATATTCAGTAAAACCTAATAAAATAGCTAAAGAGATAAAGCGCAATAACTCTCCAAATAATTAAAAGTTTTATTGACATATATATTTTTTTCTCCTTCCAGTCTAATGACAGATGATTCATCATGCGGTTTTGATTACGATAGGGAAAATCGAATAAAATGGTTAAATAACAGCGTTGAATGGATGTTCAAAAAGTATTCGTTTAAATACTTATAATTCACCATGGTGTACAAAACATGAGTAGAGGAAACTTTATTAGACAAGGAAAGCATACATAATATAATAATTAAAAACAGTTATTAAATTGGGATGGTTACTATAAAGACATGGGTATTCCAGTACATATCACATAATAAACCTTTGAAAAATATAAAATCCGAATGAAACCGAAGTAAGCATTAACAAATGCTGTCTCATTCAATGCTTTTAAAAATATTGTACACATAAATATATACTATGAAACGACTCTTCGTGAAAAAAAAATCAAGAACATGTTTTCTTACAAGCGCATTTACTACTAAATATCAATATTTTTCGCGAATATTTCATATAAAAATATAAATTCATACAAAATTGGATTAAATTACACATAAAATAAAATGAAAATTGAAATGGTACTTCTAGAGTTGATATTGATGCCAGCGATTTTCTAATTAGGTTTGAAGTCAACTGTATAGTAAGTACTGTTTACACTCTTTTAATTAACTCAACTTTATTTTTTGTACGTAAAGATTGTAAGAAGTATTTTGTAATCGATATCACTGCCCTTCCCCCCCCCCCCCCCTGTTTCTATGACTTAGAAACGAAACAAAGTAAATTTATATATTTATCAATAAATTTTATTTCGCGCTTGCTAACAAGCCTAATTTTAGCGGTGGATTTGGAATAATCGCGATCCAAATTAAAGAATTGTAAAGACAGTTTTTTGAACTTCATGAAATTCAAAATTCCTATTAAAATATTACAAAAGAGTGTTTTTTTTTTTTACTTCTTATGAGCATATTTTTTTCCCTCAATTTTTAGAGATTCAGAAAATTATATTTATTTATTTATTGAAGAAGAAATTTGATAGCGATCTAAATCTAGAAGTGGAAGAAGGGTTGGGGGGGGGGGGGGAGTATGGTTAGTTCTCAAAATATTTTTACCCTTCATAGAGTATTTATTCAAAATAACTGTTGATTAGTGATTCTCCGCTTCTTTTTTGAGCTCAACTTTTTTGAATAAAACAATAAATCGCAAAATTTTCATACATCTTTCTCTGGATATTCTCCATTACTAATAAATTTGTCTTGCCTTGCAAAGTGTAGTTTGTAGCATATTTGCTTTTGTAAAGATTTCCATTACCGCGTCACCAAGAGCTGAAACTAATGAGTTGATGATATAGCTTGACTGTAATCGTACAACTGGCATCACAGAAAGAGAAAATTTATCGTGAGCAGAGGGTGATTCTTTGAAACCTGAATGCTGAAGGAATAGCATACACCATCGTTTCACATACCGGCCCCTTATATAACTGATTACTTACTATCCTGTCATTGCTATGCCTTGGGTTCTTTTCTACTACGCTACGTCCAAATCATTCTTTTCATATCTTTATTATTTCATCACAGATGGTAAAAATCTGTGGAACCACTATTAGAAGAAATTGGAAACTCAAAGGGGTTTTTCAGAAAAAAGAGGAAAGGACGATTTGCATTGTGAATGTCATCCATAACTAATTGAAAAATATTTCGTAGCTCTTCTCAATTCAAAGTAAGAGTTCTGCATCGGATCAGTAACGCGCTATTATCTGAACCCGACCGGACCCGCAGTCCAAGTCGGTCGGGTTGGCGCTATATTTTTAAGTTGCAGGTCGGGTTGGCTTTCATTATTTCGGATTGTCTTTTGACTTTTGCAGGCCGGGTTCGGGTTGATTGATTTTCAACTAAATGTCCAAAATATTTTTTCTCAGGTGAAAATCTATATATATTAGGGTTTCCGAAAATTGGATATATTTAGTGAACACTTTCATTTTCCAACACTTATATATTTTTACTCTTTTTCATCTGAATAGTGGATACCACCAAATTTACAGATACATAACGTGCGTGTGCGCATAAGTTATTACAAAAACTTTTTTGTATGGTGTATCAATAACGAAATGTTGGCAATATTTTTCATATTCCAAGAGAAGAAAAACAAGTTGGAATTTGTACGTCAAACGTGGCAAATGATGTGCGTTCGTACTGTAACTAGTTTTATAAATATTCAGATTTTGGTACAGCTGTTGCACTCTTATCCAAAAATGCCTGAATACAAAATTTATTACGATTGTATATATTTAATTCAGTAATACGGAAGTAATATGACTATATCTTAAATAGGACGTCATCACCAATGCAACCTAGAATCATTACCTATTGTGGGATATCATTGAATTAATTACGTATGATAGGATTTAATAGAACGAAGAAAACTTTTAATAATATCTTTTTAAGTTTTGATTCGATTTTCATAAAATTTGAAACGACTCGACAAAATCTGGAACGAACATGCATAGAAAATCTCAGTAACATATATCAATTACAGAACAATCCAACTATATTAATATGCTTAACCACACTCACTAATCAGATACGTGATTCAGTCAGTGGAAATAGTGTCATAATTGAAAGAAAAATTACAATGATTTCATAAAATTTAAACAAATTAAAATAATTGCATTAAATAAAGCACTAATTTTGAAAGAACAGAATGCAAATTATTGAGAAAATAGTATTAAGTAATCTGTGTAAGTAAAATAACAATATTTCTTAGAAATAAAATATATTATTCTCCATTATTAATTCTCCAATGTGAAAAAAAAAAAAAAAAACAAAAAAAACATGTGAAATTGGCGCGCAATGCATAATTTAACCATACATGTTTTGAAGGCTACAAAAAAATACCAAATTCGCGAAAAAAACGAAACTTCTAAAAAAAAGAACATCAGTCGCTCTACTATCTCCGATGAAGAAAGGTAACAGCTTAGCGCGAATTCCTTTGTGAATGAAAGAAAGGGGTGAAGCTCCTCCTCAGTAGGGTCGATGTAGCCTCAGGTCATATAAGAGGGGCTTTGGTCAGGGCTGGCTCATCCCTTTGAAGCAATCCATGCTGACCTGTTCCCCTACCAGGAGTCATGTGGCCACAGAGTAAGGAGATTTTAAATTAGATCTCCATACTCTGTGCATGTGGCGTCAGAGGGAACATACTTTCAGATTGAGGGTGACAGATAACCGTAGAGACCGTGACCAGAAAACAGTGTTAAAAAAATCTAAAAAATTTGTTTCTGTATTTCAGTTTAAAGTCTCATTTTTGCAGTCATTGATAAAAAATTATAATCTTATGTATGTTGTATTATAATGTCGTCTTGCGCAGTAGCAACGTGCTGCAATACAAACTATTATTTTTCATGAGTTCATGAAAATTGATTTTAGCTGAAAGAGTATTTTTTTTTAAAACTTATTTTAAGGCGACTCACTACCTGTCATTTTGATAAAAAATGACAAAAATGTCGAATTTCAGACATTTTTTTTCTTTTAATGTGCCTTAGTATTCTTAGAGCATTCTGTCCTAATTTCCGAACGGTTCAATAAATAATAAAGGAGATATACCTAAGTCATAATGATGAAATTTAATGTCATTTATGTATAAGGGAAATGTTTAAACTCATTTTTCTTGGTTCCCAAATTTTTATATTTACATTTTAATCGAAATGCTAAGGCTTCTTACAGTAATTAAGCAAATTGTCTGAAATTTATTAAAAAGTATCTTTAGACCCTGTGTGGGATAACTAAGTACCAAATTTTTGACATGTTTGTAACTTTATAAGTTCATTTATTTATTTTTTAAACATGTTATTTTCTCACGTTTTTCCATATGCATTCACTAATTTTTTTTCTGCTGATCTACTGGTCTCATCAAAAATCCGATACTTAGATTTATTGAAAAAAGGATAAAAATATCCATTCCCAAATATGAAAAATGAAAAAGAAGAACGAATTTAAAAATTGTTAATTTTTTTTTTAATTCAATTTTATAAGAAATATTATTTCTATATCGAGAATTTAACACTTCTTATGATCTGTTATGACTATGCTTTATTCAAACATGAACCTAAAAATATAATGCAGGTTACAGTTATAAAATAAAATTTTTTGGTACCGAGTCCCCTTAATTATATTTTACAGCTGAAAATGTAATACTTTTTCAGTATTTATGGTATTGTTATGGCTTCAATGAAGCGTGTAAAATATTTCCTTATTTTTTCTTTGTTTTTAAATATACCGTATTTTATGGAAGAAACGCCGTGGCGTTTACGAGTTTGAAGCTATTTTTTTTTTTTGTCAAGTGCGGCGTTTACACCATGTGCGGCGTTTACGATTTTTTTCTCGCGCGTGTAAAATGGGCTAAAATAAAAATTCATTAATCCCATGAATGTATTATTATAAGACTGTTCTCAAGTCCCCTGCTCAACAACGCGAAACTTTCTGACTTTACCGATTATAAAAACTGTGACATTTCGGATGATGATACACTGTAAAAAAAAATTTGTAAGGTTACTAAGAATTTTGTAGGAAACTGGGATGTCTAGAACTTTTTATGTAATCACAACATAAAATAATCATGTAAAATTACAGAAGTTTCTTCAGTAACTGTTACTAAATATTGCTTAGTAAGCGTACTAGTGATTTTTTAGGGAGTTTCCCCAAAAAACTATTGTAAATTTACTAAATATTGTTTAGTGAGGTTACTAATGCTTGTTTAGGGAGTTTACTAAATAAGTTTTAGTAAATTTATCGGTGAATATGTTGTAAACGTACTATCCATTTTTATGTCGTTTTCTAAAAACTTTTTTGTAAATTTACTAAATATTGTTCTGTAAATTTCTAACGGTTTTTCAAGGGAGTTTCTCTAATTAGTTTTTTTAAATTTACTAAATATTTCTTAGTAAACTTACTAGCGATTTTTTAGGGAGTTTACTAAAGAATTTGTGGTAATTTTTCCAAAGATAGTTTAGTAAACGTACTAAGGATTTTTTAGAGAGTTTTCCAAAGAATTCCTTGTAAGTTTACTAAATATTGTTCAGTAAACTTACTAACGATTTTTTAGGGAGTTTACTAAAGAATTTTTCGTAAATTTACTTAGGATTATTTAGTCAAGGTACTAACGATTTTTTTAGGTAGTTTCCTAAAAAATACTTTGTGAATTTCCTAATGACTTTTTAGTACACTTACAAAGGGATTTTTAGTACATTGACTATGAAATTTTTTTGTAAATTTGCGAATGATTTCATAGTACATTTACTATGAAGTTTTTTAGTATTGCACCCAAAACTTTACATATACTTTAGCAAAAAATGTTTGGTAACTTTATTAAAGTATCGTCAGAAAAATTACCAATGATTTTTTAGTGTTGTATCTAAAACAGTTTTTGTATTCTCGCCAGAAAAATTTTTGTAACCGTGCAAGATATTTGAAGTAAAGTCAAAATTCTTCGATCGAAATAAGTAATATGGCCTGACGTGTTTTTCAGTAATACCACAGCAATTGGCAGAAATATTTGTATGTTATGCATTAAAAAACTGACTTAAGCTTCACTGTAGATATTCAAATAGGTACAAAATCATTTCCATATTAAATTAGCATTATAACAACAGCAGTAAATAAGCAGTTAAGCAGAATCAGATCTTACGGTTATTAGTTAAATTAAAAAAGGGAATAGAAACAATAATGAATGTAAAGTATCATTACTAAGTTTATAAAGTATGCCTAAATTTTTTTTAAAAAAATGTTATCGATACACTGTTAAAAATAAAGTGTGATGTTTCACCAAGAAAATGGTGAAAAGTCGCTGAAATTTAGCTGCAACCAAGATATTGGCGATACGTTTTACCAGTTTATTGGTGCTTTCTCAAATACCATTATATTAGTGAAATGTTAAACAATGATTCAGGTTTTTTTATAAGTCCAATTTTCTGGTGAAAGGTTGAACCATAAATTAGGATTTTTTTTTTAATCCAATTTTCTGATAAAAGGTTTAACCATAAATCAGGTTTTTCTTTTTAAATCCAATTTTCTGGTAACAGTTTGAACCATAATTTAGTTTTTTATAATCAATTTTTCTGGTAAAAGGTTTGACCACGAATCAGGATTGTTTTTAAATCCAATTTTCTGGTGAAAGGTTAAATCATAATTCAAGGTTTTCTCTATTCCAATTTTTTGCTAAAAGTTTGAATCACGATTCAGGATTTTCTCTCATCTTAATGTGGAATGGTTACACCGGATTGTAGCTTTCTTTTTTCTCCCTCACTTTGGTTTTAAATTTACCATTTTATGGTGTAATAAACCAAATTTCAGATTATGCGAGATTATCTTGCAGTAGGAAAGCTTACTTTTTTTTTTGTTTTGTTTTCATTAAACCGAAAATTATTTAAGTTTTAATTATTGATTCTATTGTCTTTGAAATATATTTAAAAAACAAATGTAAACCAATTTGATCTAATTTTGCAAAATAATTGCATTTTTTTCACCACAAATATTACCATTCTGTCCTTTTACATTTTGGAATATTTCTTCGAACTCAGTTACACTTATAGTCCATTTAGTGTATGCTTATTCACAAAGAAAAAAAAAACTCTTTAGATTTAAATACATACCCTGTCTTTATTATTGTTTTAATTTAAACAATGGCTGAATAAATTTCTTCAACCAATATTAATTTTTGCACGAGTTTGAAAAGTTTTTTCCATAATGCACTTAGCTGCTACTTTCATGATCTGTTTTTTTTTTTCTTTAATTATTGTGAATCCAAAGATGCTGAAATTTTCATATTATACAGTTTTCAAATTTTTACCTTCTTTTCACAAAACAAAAAATAAAATAGAAATATTTTTAAAATTTATATTGCAACACAGCTCAATTATGCAAAATTAATTGATTTGAATATAAAACAACAACAAGGAAAGTTTAGTATTTGTTTCTGTTTAACATTCAATAATGAATATAACACATTTGAATAAATAAAGCACAAACATAACGAATACATAATCGAAGTATATGCGTAAATACTGAAATAATCAGCATTAAAAAGGCAGCTATAAGTAGCAGAATCCATTTAACCTCTAATATCAGCTAATACAAAATATTACTTTAAACTTTAAAGCTTTTTTAAAATACACAATGTATTTCTATAGTATATTAAATATTTACTTTGAAGGGTTAACTTAATAACAGCAGTGTCGCCACCAAGCGACTAATTATTCTTACACATATAAGTATTTTTTCAGTATTCCTAAATGATAATCTATGGCGACGATTTATTTATTTTTTAACAGTACTCGTAAAAAAGGAAAATATTCACCAGCAGCAGCCTTGCAATAGCTGAAAAAGAAATGGTTACAGACACTATTAAATAGCAACACATTTAAGTTGGTTTGCGGTATGCCGCTCCATTTATTGAAAATACAAATTATATAATCATTAAATTATACGTATAGTATGTCAGACTAATATTTACTGTAATATAATATCATTTTGCATAGAGTTTCTCTCAGACAGTTTTAGGAGGGTGCTGCACCCTCTCTGACTGTTCAGGTCATCAAATATAAAGAATTCTTGAAGCTTAGTATGTTCTGAATCAGGATTTCAAGTCAGGAATAGATCCAAGCATCAGGTTAAGTTATCCACCTATTTTAAATGAAAGAGTAAATATTTTAAGACATAAAATATTTCTTGTGCAGACATAACAATAATCAAATTTCACACAGGGGAATTAATCAAAAAATTAAACAGTGTATCAATTCAAATCTCTTTTACAAGGAAATCTTCAGCATTTAAAAAATCAGTCGGTGTTCGAAATCCTTGGATTGGTGGTCCGCTGGTCCGAGAACACCAAAAATTCATTCGGACCACTAATTTGAAAATTTTAGTGGTCAGCAGTAACAGTAACCCCCACCCCCTCTCTTACAGAGTCACAGGTAAACTTAAATTTTCCCGTCTCAGAGAAAACGGCAACCAAACACAAATCACAGAATTTTATTTTAAAAAATAAATAAAACTGCATTAAACCTTAGTCAATTGAAATATTGGAATTAAAATATCTAAATTAATAATTTTATAGTTTTTCTTTATGTGCTGTTTGTTTAATTTTTAGTTATAATTTTATATTTTATTAGGCTGAAAATTTTGGATAACTGCAAAGAAAGTTTGTAAGAAAAAGGCTGCAAAATTTTCCATTTGTTGGGTAGAAGGAAAATATTGTGAAATTCTAAAATCAAATGTGGAAAAATATTGCAAAAAGCGTCAGTTGGTTGAGGGAAAAAAATCGTCAATCAATCGTGATTAACAAAAACTAACGCTTGCCATTTGGCTGCAATAGGGTGTTAACGATTTTAATCAACGATTAAATCATGATTTTAATCAACTGATTTTTTTTTAGAAAAATTATGATTTTCATCAATGATTTTTAAGGTCTATTTCAATGGTCTGTAAGGAAAAATCATTTATAGTATATTGGAATGATATTACACTATTTCAAACATTTAGAAATTGATACACATCACTGAAATGTACAAAAAGATGCTTACTATAGAACATGATGAGCATAGCATTAATTTAATCGTTTATTTATGGGGGGAAACAAAAGGATTCGCTTATAGTACTGTATAAATAAGCAATAATTGCTAGTTCGTTATCTGTTATGGTAAGAGTTTTTTTTAATTTAACTAATTTAGTTACTTCGTATGTATAAAATCTGTAAATCATATACAGGGCTGCAAAAAAGATGTATACATTTCCGTTTATTGACGAAATATGTTGAAGGGGAATTTTCAGCTGTGAAAATGCGTTTCTTAAATGAACTAATGTTTAGCATACTATTTGGTATATATTCAAATCTATAGATCATATATAGCGTTGCACAAAGGAATTCGGATATTTTTCTGATGACTGATAATAATTGCTGAACTTTAATTTCCAAATGTGTTACGTGTTTTGTAATTTGCTTACTTAGCCATCATATTTAACTTTATTAAACGTTGATTTTTTTTTTTTTTTTTTTTTTTTTTTTTTTTTTTTTAACATAATTCTGAATGTGTTGGAAAATTATAATCTGTCGTTGAAGCTTGATTATTTTACGTTCTTGTTTAAAAAAATATTTTTATTTTGTATGTATATATGGGCGAGTTGTAAAATACAGGGTAGGTGGGTTAAGCCGGGTAGCGCAGATCCCTACTTCACTTGTACTTCTGTATCAGCCAACACGAGGAATTACTTGTCGGTAACCGTTGTGGCATTTATAGCTGATTGAAACGTTACCGTGTGCGTTTTTTTTAGTGTGAAGGAATTAGATTCAATTACTTTTAAAAAATTGTTCTATTTGATTCTAGATTTTACGCGTATAACCACTATTTTTCAGCATATTAAATATTCCTGAGTACTACATCTAATTTTTTCCTTTCCTGATAATATTTAAAACAATTTACTGATTTTTTGCTTATAGGATTAAGAGTAGTGACGCCATATTTTAAACTCTGTCATGTTGGGGTAAAACCGGGTACTTAAGAGTGGGTCAAAACTGGGTATTCCCGATTTTGTCCGACACTCATAGAATGTTTTTTAGTATAGTTAATAAATTAGCATGGAATTTTAAATTGCATTCTTAATGCTGTTAAGTTATAATATAATTCTAAATCTATCTAGTTATAATGAAAAAAACTAATTTTGATTTTGTTTTATATTAAAAAGTGGGTCTAATTTTTAACTTACATTTATGACATTAAATAATTTGCAATTATTAATGAACAAAATAATGGTACTAATTAAGGCATAATTTTATATTATGCTTATTACATTTTAATAACTTTCTAATCTGAGGTGTAATAACTTGCGTTATGGGTCCATTTAAAATGCAAATATATTTCGTGACTTGTTTCTCTAAATAAAATAATCTGCCCAAATTGACAAATAATCCGTAAAATCTCAATCCTATATAACTAGGCTATATAATCTATAACAGGATTTTTTTTTTTATCAAATATTAAACAGGCAAGAAAAAAACCTCTTGATGAATGAAACTTTCCCAGACTCATTTGCTGTATATAATAGGAGTGGATGGATTACGAAATTAGGTCTTTATTTTATTTGGTTTAAAAATGTATAGATTTTTCCAATCCTTGTCCTGAAAAGCCCGTTCTTTAAATCCTTAACAGGTGTTCAATTCATATAAAAGAATCCTGTTAATCTAGTAAGAGAAAGCAATGTATTTATATATGATTCTTTCCTTACGCAACGCATCGATTTCAACCACTTGATGTGTCATTCATGCATCTCTAAGCTCATACTAAGAACAAGAGGTGAAGAAGTGGTTATTTTCCAACTCTACGCGATCTGTAACAATTTACCAAATCGGAAAATTATTTAAAACTGCATTTTCGAGAGCAGCAATTGTAAATACTGCAATCAGAAGGTTCGAGAAAACAGGGAGTTTTCCCTACAACAATGTTTTTCCTGACCATCTTTTTGCTCCTTCGGAAGTGAGAGAGAAACCCATGAAAGTCATGATAACACACCTAGGTCTATGCAGCCACAGGTTTGCATAGCTGCAGAAATAAATATTTCTGAAACATCACAGGATAATGGAGCTCAACCTTCCGAACATAAACGAGTTGACAACATCCAGCGTCTTTCACGTCGAGCTGCTTCCAGATGCAGCAGTTAACATCACAGTCACAGACGTCATCACTCATTCAAAATTTTACATCTACAAAATACATTAGTAAAATTATCCATTCGACATCTTCAGACTATATAGCCCAGCAATCTGTATTTAAAATTTCGCCTAAAATGTTATTAACCTTTTCTAAGGAAGGCTTTAGAATTGAGAAAAGAAAGGAAAAACTTATTTTACTTAACAGATATTAAGGAGAAAAAAGCCAAACAAACTGCAAGACGAAAAAAGAAGTTTCTTTAAAAGAAAAAAAAAGAAACCAAAAAAGATTGCGGAAACATCTTCAGAAGAAGAGGATAATAAAACCTGTATGTTTTGCTATGAACTTTACTCAAATTCTAAATCCAAATACGATGTTTGAAATGCCACGGATAGGCACACGAAGCATGTAGTATTGCAGAAGAATATGATGACAAATTCATCTGTGATTTTTGAAGCTAAAAGAAAACTCTTAAACGTACAGTGTAAAGTAAGCAGGCCTATACAAGGTAGAAAATTTTCCAACGAATTATTTTTTTTACACATGGAAGAACACATGTGCAATTTCGTTTTGTTAAAAATAATAAAAATGTATTTTTTACTATATTAAGCAAGACCTTTTTGACCAAAATGAGTTTTCCAGTAGTTTTAAATGGATACCCAGTTTCAACCAACCAGTGTGGTAAAATCGGATTTTTGCATACGTTTGAAAAAAGCTACTTTTTTAAATAAACAATTATATATATTGTTTGAAAAGAATGTTTTATTATAGCCAAGGATTCATTTTACATTCAAAACAGTGTTCAAAGTTTGTTTTCCCATTTCACAGCATTTGAGACTAACAAACTTATATGATACCCAATTTTGCCCCACTTTCCCTATATATATATTTATTTAAAGGATGCTGTAGAAGAAAATAGCATGAAACATTTATTAGCTCCTTTCTACATCTGTTTCTACTAAAATTTTTGGTAACATGCCATTTATCTTTTAAAATAAGCAATTTTTCTATTCGCATACACATTACGGTAGTTATCGCGATATATCACCAATATTAACACGTTGATACATTCTGATATTAAATTTACGATATTCTCCCCACCTAGCAGTTAAACTTTTGAAAAAAAGATGAAAAAAGGTTTACCGAAAATTTGTAGCAATTTATTCCAGGATGATATTTTAGAAGTATCGGCAAATATATATATATGCTCTAAAAGTTAAAATCTTCTAACTGATGATGCAATTGATTTTTAAAAACATGAGTTTTAACTCTTTGAAATACATTGGTGAGCGTAGGTCACTTCGCCCCTCACAAAGACTATATTTTTTCTACCATAAAAACGTCCGTATTTTAACACAATCTTTTTTAGAGCAACTCAACAGGCCAGATTTACATTTACTTACGGAAATTTCGAAACATTCGGACAAATATAAAAATGTTTTACTAAATAAAATGTGTAAAAACTTCATCAAAATTAGCAAAAACCTCAGTTACATCGTGGTAAAAATCTTACCAGCCTTTTCCCCACTAAATATTAACTTTTTTAAACTCGGGCTACGAAAACATTATGTTTTTAACATCTAAAAATTTCAAAGAGTTTAGATGATAACGGCAAATTTTAAGAATTTAAAATACTGGAAGAACCTTGTCCCTCCCCCACCTCCCTTTCCAGGCATATTTCAAAATTACATATAACACTCCAAAAATCAAATTATGCAGAATATTAATACCAAATAATAATAACAGTACCAAAAAGCATATACTTTCAATTCTGTTTGAAATACTGCAATACATTTAAAAAAATACAAAATTAATCTTTAAAAAAATTCATTGTCCGAAGTCACTTTTCTGTTTTTCTGCACATTTTACTGTACGACTCACATTACGTATATATTATTTTAAAATACACGATGTTATACAGTAGCTTTGAAATTATCGAGTATTCATTTGATTCAGATATAAATGGATTTAAGGGTGAAAAAAATTAGTTTGAAAAGAAAAAAACCCACCAAGATTTTGATATGAAAATAAAATCTATATATATAAAAGCCGTTCTCTGTGTGTATGTCCTTTATACAAATCTTCAATTTTAGACGGATTTGCACGAAACTTGCTGTATATAGGTTTTAGAACGTGGAAAAGATCACTGTCTACTTTAAAAAATCATCAGACCAATATTTATCCCTTTTTTCTACGACCATTCATAATTTAACATTATAGAAATATATCTTTTTAAATATTCAAATTCAAGTTTCGTTCCCGTTGCCACACATCTAAAAAATTGCTCAATAACTTAAGAAAAATTTTGATTACTCGAGTACTTTGTTTTATGTCAATAAAAATTCGGATTGTCTCACTATATTTTTCCTGTTTTTGAAATTGACGTCATTCAAAGAAGAAAATACACATTTTTCATATATTTATGTAAAAAGTTTAACTAAGCATGTTTTAAAATTGCCTTAGTAGTACTTTAGTTGAATGTTAAAAAATCTATTTTAATGAAGTCGTTTCAATATCAATTAAGGAAAAAGATAATAAAAAATCGTTTGCTAGATATGACGTCAATTTCGTCAATATAATTTCAAACTGGTTCTGAAAACCGGCTGCTACAATTTATTTCCTATTTCCTTTGTTTTAGCGATCAGTTTCGTTTTAGCGATCACTTATTTATCCGAGTAGCACATTTCTCCCGCTGCGGACAAATTCTACGAACAAATCTTTAATTAAAGGAAATATATGAGTGAGTTTGATCTTCCATTTTAAAGCAATATGTATCTTTATCTCAAATGTCCTTCCGTATAGCTGAAAACGACATCACTGCGCTATTAAATTTTCTAATGTGTAAGACAAAATTTCAGCTGTTTAGGGCCTAATTTTTTAGTTGATCATTTACAGTAGGATTTGGTAAAAGAATGATAGACGGATATACAATATACTAAAACTATTCCTCAAAAATTATCTAAGTTTTTAAAAAGGCTAATCATTCAGAATTGGTTTCGCCTGATTATAGAACATTTCAGTTAATTCTCTAACAAAGCATGTACAACAAAATGGTATATACTATTCCAGAAATTTGGGTGCAATTTAATAGTGCAAATTTCATCAAAATCTGTCCAGTAGAACTTTTAAAAAAGGCTAATCTTTTTTAATCGGGCTCACATGACTATTGAAATTTCTTCTATAATTTTATAACAAAGCGACGTAAAACTATATGTAATATTTTAAAAACATCCGTGTAAAATTATCTGACAAACAATACAAGTTCCAATGAAATTCATTCAGAATTTTTAAAAAGACTAATCTTTCGTAATCGTCCACATGATTATGGAATTTTCCCCTATAATTCCATGACTAATCAGCATATAACAATGTTATGCACCAAAATCTTAACTGAAAAACTAATAGTGCAAGTTGAATTAAAATTATTTCAGAAGAACAAGCTATAAATAGCAGGAATGAGATTCCCACACGAAAACAAACAAATACTGAAATTTGCCAATTTAGTTATGTAAAAGTACACGAAAACAAATACTGAATTATTTACAATTTTTTTGAGCAATTAAGTTAATCTTTTGTAACTGGGTTACAGACATATTTTAAAAAAATCAACGTTAAAAATTACTTTAAAAAACATAAAAAATCTAAGTTGAGATAAACTTTTCAAACAAATTACGGAAAGTGTTTTTTGTTTTCTGTTAGACGTTGAAATAATCGGATGCATGATATTTAGAGATCAAATTCCAGTAAAAGCGTAATTTATGGCACGGTTAGGTTGTTGCCACCAACAATATGATGCTAGGCGTTACTCATAGATATGTCTTTTCTACATAATATTGCATTAATAGCAAACGGATATATCTTTCTTAATTGGGTTGCAGGTATATTTAAAAATATCTCCGTGATTGAAAATTAATTTAAAATGGATAAACAATCTGTAAATTGAGATAAGCTTTTCAAGGAAATATTACGGAAAGTGCTTTTTGTATTCTATTAGACGTTGGAATAATCAAATGTGCGATGTTTAATGGTCAAATTGCAGTAAAAGTTAAATTTATAGTTGGATTAGGTTGTTGCCACCAACAATATGATGCTAGAGTTACTCATAGCAATGTCTTTACTTTATAATATTGCATTAAGAGGAAACAGGTGTATATCTTTCGTAATTGGGCTGCATGTAGGGATGAGATTTACGCGTTTTTGCATGCTGGTATATTCTTAGATAAAATGTTGTTCTGTTAAATCGCAAAATTTTTCCGATTAAATGAAATATCATTTTCTCTAACAAAACACTGGTGTACAAAAACGCGGAAATCTCATTCCTGGCTGCATGCAAAATAAAAAATATCCATGATTGAAAATTACTTTAAAATCCATTCACATGAAAAAATTGAGATACAATTTTCAAATAAATTTAATTAGACCGAACTTTTTTCTATTCGACAGTGTGAAAAACGAAATTGTATGATGTTCATAAGTTAAGAAAAATTTCAGTAAATGCAAAATTTATGGGTTAGGCCGTTGGCATCATCAGTATAATGTCACAGTTGGCATTGTGTTTGTACTTTTTTGTATATTCTGAATATGACTCAATGAAAGAGTCGAAATAAGTAAATTTTTAATATTTTTGTAGTAGACGCAATTAAGACTACTTTACTTATATTTCTTATTGGTCTTTTTAACAATTCTTGGGTGGGAATGCACCAATCTCAGTTATTGTCATTGCCGTATTATTTCATTTTAATGTATTTTACCCGGGAGGACCCTTATTATAGACACGAGCGAAGCCGGGTACATCTGCTAGTCTATCTATATTATAAAAAACAAATATATCTGTGCGTAACGCTGACGTCATTTTGCAAATGGCAGCACTTTGAAATCTGGAATGAAATCTAGGTTTTGCAATTTCCGTGTTCAGCTCGTCGTCAGCTTAAAATTCCGATTAAAATGAGAACTACATTTAACATTTTTGTTGAACATTGTCACAATTCTATTTCAAAGACCCGTGATCGGGGGATGTAACTCACAATTATGTGGGTGGGAAACTGGAAATTGTTTTAATCCCTTCCGTTTAGGTCTAAAATGAAAGTACTAAGTTTTATCCCACGTACTAGGCGAACATTAGAAAATATGTACATATTTATGGTCGATAAACACTTTTTAAAAATTATCTTAACAATATCTCAGAACAATTCCTTCAAAAACATTGTCAATACAAATGTCGTAGAACTTGAAATTCTGAATAAAATGGGTACCCATATTAATATTTTTGCTGAACATTAAGGTCGCAATTCTATTTCTAAATTTTGTCTTAACCGCTAATCAAGAGAGAGATAGAGTTATCAATCCGCCCTGCCTCCGTTTATTACATACATGTATTTTCTTTAAGTTGTTGAGGCCCTCGCGATGTTTCTGTAATTATGTTAATGCTTTATTTTGTGTATTTTGAGGATTATAATTTAGTAGTTATCGAGAAAGAGGTACATAATTGACAGCCGTTTTACATGCCATTTCTCAAATGATATCGTGAACCTTAAACCTTAGTTTAAAAAAAAAAAAAAACCGTAAAGTTTATAATACATTTTTTCAATATTCCGAAGTTTTTAAAATTTTATGAATTTAACTTAAGATGCTCGTATACTAGTCGAAAGTAATTTTTATTAAAACCATCTTAGTCCTTTTCGTTAAATATCGAAGTTTAAAATCGTGCTATTGGTTGACCTATAATTCCTCTAGCGACAAGAATCCTGCACACTCATTTGTTCCCTCGCTCCTCCCCACTATTTTCGACCTCCTTTAATGTGTTTCATACGCACTGTTATTCGCTATATATGTCAAATTAAATACGACGCATAATTCAAATACAATATCAGAGATCATAAACAATATTTCCCATCATTTACAAATCATTTTTGAATTATGCTAAAAATCATGAAATAATACACTTTTTAAGTTATCTATTTGTTCGTAGCGACAAAGCCGCACTTAGTAGTGCGGGAAAACTTAGTACGTTTATTTCTGACCTATGTCGAAGGGATTAAAACAATTTCCAGCTTTCCCGTATTTAATTCCGAATTCGGCCTTTTTTTTTCATTTCCTACAACTGGGCTATTATTCGTAATCAAGAGTTTAAGCCATAACTCTGAAAATATCCAAAATAAAGCCTAAAATAATTAAAATCCTCAAATAGTACCTCAATAAATTAAAATATATATAGGGGAGATGGGGGCACATGTGAACAGTTCGCATAAATATAGCTTTTTCTCATGACTGGACTAATTTCTATAAACAAAACCTACTCAGTATAGTAAATAGAACTTTCTTTTATACATGGTAATTTTTAAAAAATCACCTGTATAGTTCTTATATTTTTTAATAGTTTTATAAATTCGAAAAATTGTTCACATGTGCCCCATCAGCGGGGTAGTTGTGAACACACGTGGGCACATGTGAACTTAAGGAAAAATATCCTTTGACATGCTTTTTATTCTGTTATTCATTTGTCATCGTAATGATTAGTTAATTACCTGTGAAATTCGCCATAAAAAGTGTATATATATATATATATATATATATATATATATATATATATATATATATATATATATATATATATTTATATATATATATATATATATTTATATATATATATATATATATATATATTTCTCTAGTTTCTGGGTGATATGTTTAAACAAAAGATTATAAAATGAAAATAAGTAGATTTTGAAGGTGGAGGCTTAGATGATTCATTAAGTATTGCGGAAATAAAATAAAAAAATAAAGAAGCAATTTTAAAAAAGAAATTAAAACTTAAATTTTGCTTAGGGGTTTTTGTTTGGGGAAATTTTTGGGGAGGGGGCGTTTACATACTATTTATCTCAAATCTGCCGAAATACGAAAGATTCCCACTGCTTTATTTGCCTTATTTACTTGTAAATTATAGATAAAGAAGGGGTTTTTAATGATTTAAAAAAAAAATCTCGACTATAACCCCCCCCCCCCTCCCCTAACTTCTTTTCCTTTTGAAAGAGGGGGGGGGGGTTACAATAGGGATTTTACGGTAGTTATCAGTTTAAAAATTTTACTTTCTTAAAATATTACTCATATGTATCTCCATTCAAAGCGTCATATACATAACTGTTATAGATATGGAAGTAAGCCATCATTGCAAGTTTAGAACAAACGTAATACAAAAATTTGCAAAGTTGTTCAGGGTAATACTTTTGTATTAACCATGCATAAAAAATATTGTTGTAAACTGTTTAGTAAAATAATATATAACACTTATTGGATTTTAGAAAACATTGAATATATTTAAAGTACAATTGAATGTAAACGAGCTTGTTGCTCTTTATGTATTTGCTGAAAGATGTGTTTGATGAAGTTTCAATGCAAAATCAACTTTGTGTGAGGAAAATATCTTCTATTTCAGGAAAATTATAGGTAATGGAACTGACATTATCATTAAGTTAACTGAAAGGAACAGAATCACAGAATGATTATTGGGGCACTTAAGTACTGTTCATATCTGCCCCAACTTGTCTGTTCACAAGTGCCCCACATTGCTGCTTCTGTTAAATTGATAAATTATTAACATTTCTCAAATTTAGAAGAAAAAGAACTGTATTAAAAATATTTATTAGTATTCATAGTGCATGTTAAAACACTCAAATTCAAATAAATGAATAAATAAATAAAGTTAAACGCTTATGAACTCGGAACAAAGATTTTACTTTTGAGATCTAAAAACAGTGTTTTGGCTACAGAGGACAAATAAAAGGTCAAAAAGCTTCAAAATTTTTTTATCGTATATCTACAGGTGTTGTCATCTTTAGTAATTTTTTTTTTCAAATAAAAAAACTTACAATAACCATTGAAAAATTGCGATGTTCACATCTGCCCCCATCTCCCCTATAAATTAGAAACAGGGTGAACTGATAACCTCGTCTTGTCTGGCTTCAATCACTTGATTAACGAATTAGGCAAAACTTTGCAATATAATTGTAAAAATTCAACAAAAATATTAAGTACACATTTCAATCAGAATTTTAACCTCTACAATATCTGTATTGACAATGTTTTTATTAGAGTTAGTTTTTTTTAGATATTGTTATGGTAATTAATAAAAATGTGTTTTTTGACTATAAATCTGTACATATCTTCAACCACTCACCTAGTAAGAGGGGGAAAACTTAGTACATTCATTCTAGACTTAAAGTAAAGGGATTAAAACAATTTCCAGCTTCCCCTAATTAATTCCAAATGCGGCCCTTTTTTCCTCCCCAATCACTGGTCTATAAAGTGTTTTAAAGACTTTAAAATTCTATGCGCTCTAAGTTTTTATTTTCGGGGGGGGGGGGGGGGGATGCCAATTTCGAGTGGGAAGAAAAATCTTGATTATTTATTGTGACAATAAAATGACACAGAACAGATATATATATATATATATATTAATTTAAGCAGTTTTAAAGAGTTTTGAAACTTTAAGTATTATTACTGTGAGAGGTGAAGAAAACGGGGAAACGAAATTTTGAAGGTGAAATTCAGATAAAATTTTAATGAAATGAATATGATGGAATGAATAGTTAATGAAATTTTGGACTGATTATTTATTCACTTAAAGTAACAAATACAGTAGAGCAATTTTTTTTAAAAACATGTAACTGATGTCAAAGAAATTGTCACATAACTAGTGTGAAGCGGTCTGTGAGACCGCTCCAACGAAAGATGAATAAAAGCCGCGATAAACTCATAGGATGTTGTTTTTGTACTAAACTTTATGTACAGGAGTGTTATAATTAAAATTCACCTATTCAAAAGTGTCTGGTGATGGTACTAAAGTTCACAGCGGAACAAAATTTCGGTAGTGTTTGTAGTTAAACTGAAAATTGCAAGTATATAAAAAATTGCAAAACTATAAAAATTAAAAAAAAGCTGCGGTTTGAGAGACCGGTAACATCAGTTAAAGGTTAAGAAATGAAAAATATATATAAAAATGTGATAAATTCTTTTTATTTAAGGCACAGTTAAGAAAGATTTTTTCTTCTCTAGGAATAGGAAAAATATTACCAATATTTCATTTTTCATATACACGCAAACACATGTATAATATTTCTGATAGTTTTAAAACACATACCCAAACCCATGATACGTGTGTATAGATAGAGAAGTGCCCAATATTCAGAGTTAAAAGCATAGGAGAGAGTATGGAGGAATGGGACACCTTTTACAAAAATGAGAAAAAGAACTTTGTTTCACACAAAAACAATATTTCAGTTTATAGAATACAAAATGAAATAATTTCTATTGTCCTTGAACAATGTAGAAACATGATTTTCAGAAACAATTTTATAATTAAAGGAATGGAAATATAACAAAATTTAACTCATAAAGAAAAAATATTTACGTGCATCCTAATTTGAAATCATAATCAAGATGGATGCCTTGAACACTTCTGTGGCTGCGTGAACAGTCATTACGTCATCATTGAAGTCCTTTCTCATTGGCTGACAGGTGCGACTAAGATATTTCATGTATTTGTACTATGCGAGTGGTAAATATTTTACCCGCTTACAGATACAATTCTAGTAAACATACAGATTTCTGTAGTTTTACAAAAACTAGTTTTGTAGGATTACAGATTTTTTTTTACAGTGTACTGAACCATACAGGTGGACAAAGAAAATTTATATCTTCCACTCAGATACTAACAACTCAGAGTTTGAGAGTTTCGAGTAGAAGTTAAAAAAGGGCTAAAGTGCATGCGACGTAAAAAGCGTGCTAAGTTGCGACAGCCACTTAAAAAAATGTTGTGTGCCTAAGGAGAGGATCCGCGTCCCGCGCTCTGGATGGTTTTAATGACAATCGACGGCTCCTTAATTAAAGAAATTACATAAAAATATTTAAAACCTGATTTAAATATTTTAAATAAAATTTTAGAATCCTAAATTATAAAAATGAGGCCCATTACCCTGTTCAGAAAACATTGATTAAAGTTAGGTCAATGAGACATTGTCGACAAAAGTAGCGTTCCCACAGGTGCGGCGTTTACGATATTTTTAAACTTATTTAGACCAATTTTGAGGAGTGCGGCGCTTACGACTGTTGCGGCGTTTCTTCCATAAAATGCGGTACTCTATTTTGGCGATTAAAATATTTATATATATATATATTTAGTGATTATAACAACGCTTTTGAGTAACATTAATGTTTTGAAATATAATTCAGCGACACACCCAGTATTGCGCTTTGGAGGGGGATTATTTCCCTTTATCACTGTCCACAGTATCTGAAATATTCTTATAATTTGAATCAAGTGTGTAAAATGTTTATTTTCCTTTTTTAAGGTTCGTACTTAAAAAGTAAAACCGGAACCATTATAAGATCACTCTTGTGTCTGTTTGTCTGTTACAGCCATTTTACTCGTAAACTATGGAACGCAGAAAGTTCAAATTGGGAGAAGTAATAAAGTCTATTGACCAACATATTTTCAGCTTATTAAACATTCATAAATATATTTAGTAAAAATTCAAAAAGGCTAATTAAGATGCTTGAAAAAAAAAAAAAACTCTTTTATTTGCACATCGTGTAGGGCAGGGTTGGCGAACCTATGGCACGCGTGCCAGAGTTGGCACGCAAGCTAATTTTTCTGGCACGCGAAAAATTTAAATTTGGTAATCGGTATACAGATAAAATCCATTTTTTATTTCTGTTATAACCAATAAATTTTTTTTTTTTTTACATACGTTCAGTACACAAATAATGCAATTATTTTTTGCATGGATTAACACATAATAATTTTCTTTTCCTGCAGCGTTTTCGCGATGTATTTTACCTTTCTATACGAATTTAAAAAGCTGTAATTTACAAATGAATTTTATTTGACAGTCACTGCAATAAAATGACAAATGAATTTAATTTAGCTATGTATATTTGTAAAAATAACAAAATATGAACTAGATATAAGGTTAGTTGGGGTAACTGGACCAACGAGGTAACTGGGCCATAGGCTATTTTATAAAAAAAACTGTCGATGTTTTTTAAGTTTTAGCTTTTGTGAACATGCCCCTTAACATCTACTTCCTAAAACAACGTGTGTCAACTCAATCAATCCTCTCACTTTTCTGTGATAGGTTGTCAAAAGTTTACGTTTCTTTTTTTTTAAAACAACGTCAATATGGTTGAACTCCCTCGGCTTTTTATTAAAATCCTGTAAGTACTTTTATTAAACAATCCTTTTTTTTTAAAGATTAGGCATACAACCACATTAATATTATTAGGTATCTATACATATTTACTTTATGTTTCAAATGTAAGCCCGGTGTCCCAGTTACCCCATAAATTTTTCAAGAACGGGGTAACTGGGACATGTATCCGGGGTAGCTGGACCATGCTGCATCCAGTTACCCCAATAGTTATAAATAATGTTTTTGAGTTTCTCTTACTACAGGAAGTAAATTTCTCCATTGTTTTTTGCTCACAATAAAGAAAATTATGGAATACCTTATTAAAATTACATAATAAAATTTAAAAAAAGCATATTGGGTGGTATCAAACCAAACTTCTTGACCCCTTGAGAGGCAGTGATGCCATTATGTCATCACATAATTTTAATTCCTAATTGCCCCATTGGCACCGGAATTTTATAATGAAAATTTCATCTGTATTAAGTACGCAGAAATATACTTTTACCTGTTTTCAAATAGATTCTCTTGTAAATACTGGTGTTATTAAATTATTTCAACATTTTACGAATGCAAGTATACCTTGCCCCTGAAAACGAGATAGCCAAACCTTGAAATTGTACGATACACAGGGGTCACATTCTATAGGGAAACTTTATTGTTTCTACCACTATTTTGAAAATAATATCTTCATCGCTCCTTTTCGAAGCGATAGCATGGGAAAGGAAAAAAAGCTGTCGTCAAATGACAAAAATCTCTTGTAACTCAATAAGTAATTTATTTATCAAAGAATGGAAAATGCTATTCATTTCCAAATCGCTTCAATAGTCATACCTATTATTTTTATGCTATTATAGTTAAAAATGAGTCAGAAAATTTGTCAGAAGGTTTCGCTTTGATGAGTAGGGAATTTGAGAACCAGACATATTCCCAATGATTCCATTATGGCTGTTACTATTTTTACAAAACATATTGCCTACCTGACACATCCTGTGAACAATTAAGCCCAGTTCTGGTCTGGCTCGACTATGTACGAAAATAAATAAACAATGTAAGCCTGTTGCAGGCCCGACCCGAGTCTGCTGAAAAAAAATTAAACCTGGGCTCAGACACAATGTAACTGTCTGATGGGGATCTCTACGCTGGACATGTTACATTTTTGTACTGATGTTGTCAAACTAGCATCGGCTCCTGCATCACATTTATATTTAAATCGGTTCTCAAGTGAACTGCTCAACAAGTCCGAAAATTTCTGACACATTTACTAACTCATTTTTAAACGTAAAGACATCACAAAATTGGCAGGGATGGAAACGATTTCTAATCGAAATGAGTTTTTCGTTTTTTGATAAATAAACTGATAAGTAGTGTCTATGAGCAACAATTGCTGATATTCCGTTTTCAATTGTGGTGTGCTTTTTTTTTTTTTTTTATTTAACCATTTTTTTCCCATGTTATTTGGTGTATCTAAATTCTATAAGCATACGCAAGGCTACACAAAATAATTCGAGTTCATTTTCGCATATTGGTAAAAATTGCTTAAGTGCATTTTACACTATATATATACAGGGTTTAATTTGCGCCGGAGCTTACCGGAGAACAGCTCTGGTACTCTAGTGCTTTGCTTTCAGTGATTATTTAATTGTCGAAATTCACATCATCTCATAAATACTGCGCCCCGGAGACCTGCGGAACAGCGCTTCGGAAATACGGAAGCATAAATTATCTTTTTCTGTTCTTCCGATCGCCTGTCTTTTGCGTCTTTCTTCCAAAGGCTTTACATATTTGATGTAGTGTGTCGCACACATAGGAGTATACTTCTATCTAGTACTCACAAATATGTCTCAGTCCGTTTTCTGTCTAAGTATTTAAAAATGGCGACGAGGAATGCCGGAATTATTCGTAACAGTAACTGCCGTTTTTACTCGCTGCTTTTTGTTCATGTTTGTAAAATATTCTTAATGATCAACTTATTAGCTCCTCGCCTTGCTTAATTTGCACTGAAGCTCATAGGAACGCAGCTCCAGTACTTCTTAATTTTTAATTAATATTTAAATGTTAGTCGGAATCCACCAGAGTTTATAAACAATGCTAACAGAATCCCCGAGTGTTCTGTCGATACACAAAGAAATCCTTGGTGAATACGATGTTTGGAAATTTTCCCACTCCCCGATTTTATTACTTTTGCTCTCTTTATTTATTAGATTTTATTATATAGAAATGAATATTAGATGTAGTCAAAATATATTTTGTTATATACGAATATAGATATATATATTCAGAATATATATATATTCTGAAGAAGAAGAAATTGCTTTAAATTTTTTAAATACTGTTTGAAAAAAAAAAAAAAAAAAAATGTGGGTACAAGGGGTGGGGGGTTGCACTAAAGTTTTTATTGTTGCAGAATGTTAGAGCTCAGGTACGTTATTTATTATAAATTAAGCCCTGTATGTATATATAGATAGATATGTATATCATATAAAAAGCTGCACTAAAGAATTCGGATATTTTTCTGCCTATAGATGGTAATTGCTGAAAATAGATTCACAAATGTGTTATACGTTTTCCAAATTATTTCTTAGACTCACCTATTACAGAGTGAAATTTTGTTAGAGTATTCTGGATCTGTTGGAAAGTCTTTCATAATCTACATAAATGAATAAAATAAATAAAAAAAAAATACTATTCGAGAACTTGACTATAAAGGTATCACATATCTGTTCCTTTTTTTTTCTCCCTCTCTCTCTTTCTATTTTCTTTTTTGTTGCATTATCTGTAAAGCCTGGTTCTTTGTTCTACATTTTTTTTTCATTTTATGTATATGATATAAATTTAATAAATTAATGGTATCGTTTATGGAGAGAAAAGGAAATATATATGTAAACTTAATCTAAGTAAGTAAAAAATAAAAAAGTAACAAAGTTTAAAAGCTTAGTAGCTAAATGTGTTTTGCTAATATACTTTGTTAAAGAAATTGGACAATTTGATTTTTTCATAAGATGGTAATTAACGAAATTGTATATAAGCTTGAAATACGTGCAAGCCAGTGGACCACACTGGATTTGACCAGAGAAAGATGATACTATATGAATTGAAAACTTTTTTGCCATTGTAAAAAAAATAGCTACTCCATCACTTATAACAAGTAGGGGGCACAACAAATTTTAAACTAACTGCATAAATATGTTAGTTTTATTAAATTTTGTTAGTATACTAGCTATTTTCAAGTTTTCTGTCAATACCGATCGCTGTTTTTTTTTTTTTTTTTTTTTTTTTTTTTTTGGTAAATAGCTTTAAAATTGCATACTTTGCATGATGTCACACCCGTTACAGCAGAAAAAAATTTCTTATACATTAAAATAATGAAAATTTATTATGAAAATTATGCATTAAGTTTAATCTGAATCTCTTTTATTAGAAAAAAATTGTTTTAATAACGAAAAATTAAAATATCCACAGGAATTGTAACAAATGTGTATGCTAGTGAACTCATGTCCGGAGAGGGTCACACCCGTCACAAGATTTTAATACATAAGTCCAGCCTTATAAGTGCACAACTAGATGCTTACTATAGAATATAATGTACAAGGCATTTACCATTCATTTATAGTGACATACAAAATAATTCGGTTACAGTACTACCTATGGATCATAATTGCTGAAAAGATATTTTCCATTGTATATGCGTTTTTATTTTCCAACGTTGGTGAAAAATATTTAGGAATTCAGTTTTTCAATACTTTAACTTACGTAAGTATACTCGTATTTTCATGTAAATTACAGTCGCCCCCGTTTAAACGAATATCGACGTTTCCAGAAATAATATTCGATTAAGCGGGGTATTTGATTAAACGAGGAATCATAGCTGTAATATTTAATGAGTACTAAAAAGGGCAAATCATCTAAACCATCTTAAAACTATCTACGGTTTATTTAACTAACAACATAATAAATCGTTAATAGAATAACATAAACTAAAATAAATACGAAAGCTAATATAAAGTAAATACATATTAATTTAATGTCAGTAACATATTTTATATGGTTTACATCACACTTAATGCAGATCGTTTAAATTGGGTCAAAACTTTGCTACTTCTAATTTATGTTACTTATACTGCCTTAAAAAAATCGTTTAAAGTGGTTTGTTTAAGTAAGTGAAATTTTAAAGGAGTAAATATCGGGTTATTTTCCGAATGAGTGCAAAATATCATAACTACCATCTCCAGTCTCGAAGTGACGGCGCATTGCCATTAAAGCCCGATTAACAGCATGAAGTGCTGGTGGGGAGATCAAGGTGGGGGAATCATTTGACTTGTCCATTATATACCTGCCGGCCGCAATCATTGCAGGAAGAACTGGAAATTTGTTTTCATCGTAAAGGAGCCGAAAACGACAAAAAATGGAAGGAAATTCCAGTTGAAACGTGCTTTCCGCGCCTATTTTCAAACATCGGTCAGACAGTGGTTATTCGATTAAGCGGGGACGTTCGTAAAAGGTGTTTGGTTTAATCGGGGAAAATAGCATAGAACCAATAGAAAAAAATCGGTTCCGGATGATTGTATTCGAATAAGCGGGGCATTCGATTATCCGTGACCCGATTAAGTGGGGAGGACTGTATATAGGTATTCAGATTTACCATGGCATGTTCGGTATTGAAAATGAAATGTCTGGTATTTATAGTTCATTTACAGGGCACTCAAAATAATTCCATTACATTAGAATCTATGGGAAATAATCTTTTTAGTGTATTTTAATGATGTTATAATATTTTAAACATACTGAAATGAATACATAGCGCGGTAGTGCATTACAAGATGCCTACTATATAAAATAGGGTGTGCATAGCATTTATCATTCACTTACAAAGACACACAAGAGCAGTGTTGAATTCAAGGGGTGGCCCGGGGGAGGGGGGGGGGCAATCACCACGGAGCAGTGAGATGTCTCCTCCCGGAAGTTTTGAGATTTTGTGTTTTCAATAGTCAAGAAGTGAAATCCCCCCCTCCCCCGGAGCCACATAAACCCCTCCCGGATAAAAGTGTCTGAATTCAACACTGCACAAGATAATTCAATTACAGTATTGTCTATGACAATTATTGCTGAACACAGAATTCTAAGTCTAATTTAAGTATTAATCTTAGAATTTTGTGTTGCTGAAAATATACGTTTTCACCTTTAGCAGGCTTTTTTAAATCTTAACAAAGATTTGCAATATTCTTTTTTTACAGAAATTCTAGAAATGATATGTAGAGCGCACAAAAGAACGGTCTATGGCTAAAATTCGTTTGCAATGTATTTTTATAATGCCGTAATGTAACGGAATTCTTAATTTAAATGAGATTAATATTTATTATTCAAAACCCTCCTCAAAAGGTTTTCCCCATAGGCAGTAATGTAACGGAATTCTTTTAAATGTCCCTGTAATGGAACTGCTTACGCACTTCATTTTCAATATCGAACATGCCATAGTGAATATCAATAACATATATCAATTTCATGACGATCTGACGGCATTTATGTGAGTTAGAGCTCAGACAGACGGCAGACATATCGAATACAAAAACACTTTTCAACTATGTTGGAAAATGCTAAAAAGCGTTATCGACAGATTTTTTCTCTCACATCTCCCGAGTAACTAACATTAAAATGAAAATGTTAATCTCTTCAAAGATTACGATCATTACATTTTTACAATCATTACACCAATTACATTTTTTCTATCTTAACCACTCTGGAGCATAAATAAATCTGCAAACTTGGCAAATTTTAATTTTGAATACCAGAAATTAATTTTTTAACACTTTTCAATGTAGTTGAAAAGTGATTATGCATTCGGCTTGTCTGTCTGCCATCTGTCGTAGCTCTAACTCGCGTAAACGTAGTCGAATCGTCATGAAACTAATATATGTTATTGATATTCACTATGGAATGTTCGGTATTGAAAATGAAACGTGTAGCAGTTACACTTTTTTTACAGGGACACTAAAAAAATTCCATTACATTACGGTCTACGGAGAAAAATCTAACTCAGTCCAACCCTGCTGACACACACAGTAATAAAAAAGAAAAGTGCCCAGTGAAACTAATGGCATTGAGCTCACAGACTATTCACACTAATTGTATATTATACTCTTATTTCAAAGAATAATGCCTTTCGAAAAATAAATTAAGGGGGATTAGCCTCCTCCCTATTTCACATCTTTATACTTAACCAATGAGCCTCCAAATCTCATCAGGGAAACGCCTTATCAGAATAAATCGGTATACCAAATTTGAAGCAAATCGGATAGAAAAACCCACTTATCTAAATTAAGGGGATATTACTCCCCCCCCCCCCCGATCCCCCCTTTATACTTAAACAATGAATATCCAAATCTAATCAAGGAAGCGCTTTATCTTAATAAACCGGTATACCAAATTTGAAGCAAATCGGATAAGAAATCCCATTTTTCTAAATTAAGGGGTATTCCCCCCCTCCCCCCGATCTATCTTCCCTTTATACTTAAACAATGAACCTCCAAATCTAATCAGGAAGCGCCTTATCAGAAATAACTGGTATACCAAAATTGAAGCAAATCTCATAATTCTGCATGAAAAACCCATTTATCTATGTTAAGGGGTGATTAACACCCCGTACCCCCCCCCCCCTTATACTTAACCAATGAACCCCAAAACTAATCAGGGAAGCGTCTTATCATAATAAACCGGTATACCAAATGTGAAGCAAATCGGATAAGAAAACACATTTTTCTAAATTAAGGGGGTAGTACCCCTCCGATCCCCCTTTATACTTAACCAATGAACCCCCTAAACTAATCAGGGAAGCGCTTTTTGAGAATGACCCTAGAAAAAATTTTTGAAGCAAATCGGATATTTCTATTAAGAGTTATCGCGTTACGTACGTGCGTACTTAAGTACATACATACATATGTACGTACATACAGAATCTGTGGGCCTGTGAGCTAAAAACTGAATATTTCACTTTTTAAAATTCTATAAATGAAATCGTGTATACTCAGGGGCTATACTTCTAAGTAAAAAAATATTTTCTGAAATCCATAGCAAAATGTTTAAAAAAGTTACAGAAAAGGGGGGGGGGGGATCCTTTATTTTTTTCCCAGATCGGTTTAAATCTGTTTTCGGTCGGGTCAATTTCAGGTTAAGTGTAGATTCCTGCAAGTTCGATTCAGTTAACGCAATTTTTCTAAAGTTAATTCGGTATTTTGTTCCTGATTAAAAACTATGATTATGATAATAAACATAAATGGGTGAATTGTTTTCTAAAGAGACTACTGTGTTTTTTCTGCTATCCTGTGACAAAATTTCCATTTTTTCGCGATCCTCTGAAAAAATTCTCGTTTTTTCCGCGGCCCATTGACGAAATTCACGTTATTTCTAGCAGCTCTTTGACGAAATTAGCGCTTATTTGCGGCTTTTTGACGAAATTCGCGTTTTCTCTGCGGCCCTTTGACGGAATTCGCTCTTTTTGCGATCCTTTGACGAAATGCGCGTTTTTTCGAAAACACTTCGATGAAATTTGAGGATTTTAAGCAGCCTTTTGATAAAATTCTTTTTTTTTCACAATCCTCCGATGAAATTCATGTCTTTTTTGCGATCTTTCGACGAGATTTGCATTTTTTCCACAGACCCTTGACGAAATTCGCGTTTCTTCTGCGACCTTTTGACGAAATTCTCATTCTCCAGCAATCCTTTCACGTGATTTGCGTTTCTTCAGCAACCGTTTGACGAAATTCACGTTTTTCCGCACCCTTTCGACGAAAGTCTCATTTTTTATAGCAATCCTTTGACGAGATTTGCATTTTTTCCAAAATACTTTAACAAACTAGCGTATTTTAAGCTGCTTTTTGACAAAATTCTTTTTTTCCACAAACTACCGACGAAATTTACGTTTGCATTCGCGATCCTTCGAAGAAATTTGTGTTTTTTACGATGCCTTTTGACGAAATTCATGTTTTTTCTAGTGCTCCTTTGTCAAAATTCGCGTTTTTCCTCAGCCTTTTGACGAAATTCGTGTTTTTTAGGGTTTCGTTCATCTGACGAAACCCTATTCGTCTCACTCACTGTCTGTCTGTCTGTCCGTCACAGAGTCCGTTCTGAGAAACTATACATGTTAGTGACTTGAAAATTTTGGGTACTTGTAGCTGAACACCTCACATCAAACAACAAATCATAAAATTTTTAAAAAGTCGGTAATTAACCGAATTACGGGCTAATTAACTTCTAAAATTAACCAATCAACCTTTTGAAACGCAGCTACGAACGCACCTTCTCCAAATCAGCGGAGTTTCTCCTAAGGGTTGCCAGTAAAATCAGCGGATGTATGGTTACCACGAAGGAAATTAAGCAATAAATGAAGTGGACATTTAAAAAGCGAAATCGCATCTCCCAAAGTATTGGTCCTACAAATTCGTAAAAGGTACAGAAAGACGCGCAAAAAAATTCTACTTCATTTTGGTATAAAGTTCAAATTTCTGCGTTGGGTATAACGCAAAAAATCCACTAAAAATCGATCGATAAAAATTTAATTTCTGTATTTCAAAAGACAAAGAAAAGAGATTTCATTTCAGCGGAAAGCAGGTGTTGTCATCTTTCAGACATATCGGCGCTAGAGAAATTTAAGCAGAGGATATTTTAATACGAAATTTAAATTTTTTAAATATTAAATTTTTAGATTAATTTGTTTTACATCCTGACGTAAAAATTTTCGCTGATTTCATACATACCCAGTTCAAACTCCTAGCTTAATTAGAAGCTGAGATATTAATTATTATTTCATTAATTGGATCATTGCTTTAAAACTTTCCTTTCAACGGGTTTTTAATCTCATCAGACATGACGACGCACTTGCGGTTTTTATTTTAATACGAAATTTAAACGTTTTAAATATTAAATTTTTTGATAAAACTTTTTGACATCCGGACGGGAAATCTCTCGCAGATTTCATACATACCCAGTTCAAAGAGCTAACTTAATTAGAAGCTGATACATTAATTATTATTTAATTAATTTGTTTGATTTCTATATAATGCATAGATTAAAATGGAGGCACGTGCTTTTTTAACCACGTTTGAAAGGAATATTAAACGAAACCCTTTGAGCGATCTATGATCACACTTACCCACTTGTTCTAGAAGACCTAATACAAAATTCGCTTTTTTTCCCGCAACACTTTGGCGAAATTCGCATTTATTACGCGACTCTTTGACAAAATTTCCCTTTTTCCCGAACCTTTGACGAAATGAATGTTTTTACCGCGACCGTTTCGCGAAATTTGCGTTTTTACGCTACCCTTTGACGAAATTCGTTGTTTTTTCTAGCTGCCCTTTTACAAAATTGGAGGTTTTTGCCTCAGCCCTTTGACGAGATTCATGTATTTTTTAATATGTCCTTTGAAAAAATTCGCATTTTTTTCCACAGCCCTTTGGCGAAATTCGCATTTCATCCGCGACCATTTGACAAAATTATCTTGTTTTCGCGATTCTTTGACGAAATTTGCGTTTTTTTCCGCGTCCCTTTGACGAAATAAGTGTTTTTCTTGGCGACAATTTGACAAAATTCGCGTTTTGCACCTGAGCATTTTGTAAAAATTCGTGTTTTTTCTACGACTGATTGACAAAATTTGCATTTCTTTCTCAGCCCTTTGGCGAAATTCGCATTTCTTCCGCCACTCTTTGACGAAATTTGAATTTTTCCGCGACCCTTTTACTAAATTCGCGTTTTTTCCCCTAGATACTTTGAAGAAATTAGTGTTTTTTAAGCAGCACTTTGATAAAATTCTTTTCTTTTTCCACGATCTTCCGACGAAATTCACGTTTTTTTAGCGATCCTTCGACGAAATTTGAGTTTTTTACGCTGCCCTTTGACGAAACTCGTGTTTTTGATAGTGGTCCTTTGTCAAAATTCGCGTTCTCGTGTCGCAGCCTTTTGACGAAATTCGTGTTTTTTATAGCGACCCTTTGACAATGTTCGCGTTTTTTTCTGCAGCCCTTTTGTGAAATTCTCATTTTTCGTGATCTTTTGACGAAATTTGCGTTTTTTGTACGGCCCTTTCACGAAATTCGCATTTTTCGCGATTTTTTGAAGAAATTTGCATTTTTCTGCGGCCATTGGACAAATTTTGCGTTTTTTTTGCAGCCTTTTGACGAAATTCGCTATCTTTTCCTGATCTTTCGATAAAATTAGCTTTTTCTCTGCGGCCCCCTTTTTTTTTCTAGCGGCCCTTCGACGAAGTTCGCATTTTCTCCGCAAGACTTTGACGAAAGCATAAGCAGTTTTTAATATCCTTACGGTAGCATTTTTTAAGCAGCATTTTGACTAAAATATTTTTTTTTCACAATTCGCCGACAAAATTTCCGTTTTTTCGCGATCCTTTGACGAAATTTGCGTTTTATATCCGCGGTCCTTTGACGAAATTCGCTTTTTTTCTGCAGTCTTTTGGCGAAACTCTCGTTTTTCGCGGTGCTTTGACAAATTTTTTTCCTTGGCCGTTTTACGAATTTTTCGTTTTTCCGCAACCCTATGACGAATTTCGCGTTTTTTCCGCGGCCCCTTCTAGAATTTTTCTACTTTTTTCGTGTCATGCGAAAAATTCGCTTTTCCATGATCCTTCGACGAAATTCGCATTTTTCCGGCGATACTTAGACGAAATTAACTTTTTTAATTCAGCCTTTTAACGAAATTCACTTTTTTTTATTGGGGTGGGGGGAGGGGATCATTTGAAGAAATTTACGGGTTTTCTGCGATACTTTGATTAAATTAGCTTTTTTGCGATCTTTTGACGAAATTCGCATTTTTTCCGAGTTACATTGACGAAAGTAGTGTTTTCTAAGCACCCCTTTGGAAAACTTCATTTTCTTCATGATCCTTCGACGAAATTCACATTATTTTCGCGATCCTTTGCTGAAATTCGCAGACCTTTGAAGAAATTCGTGTCCTTTCTAGTGGCCCTTTGGTAAAATTCCCGTTTTTCCCCCGAGTCCTTCGGCAAAATTCACTTTTCTTTTGCGATTCTTAGACAAAATTGTCTTTTCTCTGCAATCTTCGACGAAATTTGCGTTTTTTCCGCTATACTTCGACGAAGTTGCCGATTTTTTTTCTTCGGACGATTAACAAAACTCATTTTTTTCAGCGATCATCTGTCAAAAATCGCGTATTTTTTTATCCCGAATTTTCAGACTGATGATCGATTTTAAAGTGTTTTTGGAACCGGAAGCCGTAAATTTTCGGATAATTCGGAACAGAATCATCTTTGCACATACTACTGTACAAAATAAAATAGTTACTTTTATTTAAAAAGACATATTTTGCTCTCTATTCCATAAATAAAATCCGCTACTTAAATAATGTTTTCAACCAAGGTCATAACTTGCTAGTCAGGATGTGTGTGTAGGGGGGGGGGGGTCGTTTTGATTATTTTGGTAGGCTTAATCAAAACGGATTACCCATTCGGCTAAACAAGCTGAAGCCTAGGGTTTTGGAAGGAAAAGGGCCCGGTGCTAAGATTTTCTTTCAATCTTTTTTCTTTTTTTTTAACCATTTGGGAAAATGGTTATTATCCTCTGTCAGGGTAGGAAATCAAAAACATATCTGAAGCGTTTATTGGTTGAATCCGCATTTTATTCGTTTCCTGATAGGTCTATACAGTAATCTGTATTCTCCCTTTACTTTCAACTGAGATGGATACTTCTGTTGCCACTATGACAAAAAAGTAATAAAAACTATATAAAAAAAATAACTCAGAAAGAAATTGAGATACAGCTTTCAAACAAATTGCATTTAAAAGTACATTTCTTTCTCTATACTACAGTGTAAAAAGTAATATTGTGGAATGTTTAGAATTTAAGAATGAAATTTCATTTAAAATTGGTCCAGGAATATTAATGTTTAATCCATGGCGTACGTAAGGAATGACCAGCTCCGCAGAAGTTTAAAAATGTACAGTACCGAAAAATGTAATCCATGGTGTACGTAATGTAGGATCAACTCCGTGCGATTTTTTATGTCTTAATTGTTAGTCTTCGAAAGAATCATTTTCCAAATGGTCGTTGTAATTTGTTAAATTCCATTTTATTCTTCTTCTTTTTTTTTTTTTTCTTTTTTTTTTTTTTTTGCGGATTCTTGGAATTTTTCGGCTACCAGTTTGTGATTAATTTATTACAGAGGTGACTTTTATTATCGTTTAAACTGCTGATGAAACATTCTTCCAATTGTAAAAAAAGAGTATAAATCAAGCTTTTGTTTTATAAGGGGCTGTATATATATATATTTAAATATGAATTTTTTTATATGGCCCCTGGTCCCTAATACCTTATATTTACAGAAATGTTGTTCTACATCTAAGAAGGAAAAAAAAAAATCCCCACTTGTCATATTATGACACTTTCAGTTTTATGAAATTTCAATGTTTTTTAACTACACTAAAAGTATTTCTTTCCTTTTTTAGTACCAGAAAACACTGAAATATATCATTTTGAAGGAAGGGAGAGGGTGCCCAAAGAAAACTAGCCTAGGGGTAAGAAGGTAGTTCAAGGGTGATTCTGAGTAAAATATATATATATGTTTCTGAAATTCACAGCAAATTTTCTGAAAGTTACAGCGGAAGGGGGAGGGGGAGAGGGAGGAAATCCACTCCCGGCACTAAATACGCGTTTTTTCCGCGGCCCTTTGACGAAATTCGCGTTTTTCCGCGATCCCTTGACGAATTTTGAGTTTTTCGAGATCTTTTGACGAGATTTCCGGTTCTTTCGGGATCTTTTGACGAAATTTGCCTTTTTTCGCGATTTTTTCGAAATTTGCGTCTTTTTCTCGATCCTTTGACGAAATTCACGTTTTTTCTGCAAACAATTGACAAAATTAATTTTTTCGACAACCATTTGCCGAAATTCGTGATATTTTTTATGTCCGAATTTTCAGATTGATGATCGAATTTTATAAACTTTCGAAAATGAATGCCTTAAATTTTCGGAAAATTCGGAACAGAATCGCCACTAGGTAGTTTATCCGCAACCCCCCCCCCTTTCCGTCCGCGCACACACTATAATAATAATCAAATACAGAAACTCCTGAATAACGGACACGTCGGGAGAGTGTAATTTGCCCGCTATTCGGAAGTGACTGCTATTGAGCAGTAAAAATGCACAGATATATAATTGTTAGGCATAGGGGAAAATGTACTTTAATAGAAGTGTCCGTTATCAGGGAGGGCCTGTCATAGAAGTTTAACTATACTTACAGAAGTAGAGGACAAGTTCACTTGCCATAAAACCTTTGATTAAAAAATAATTATTATTTTTATTGTAATACAAATGCTGATTAGGAATTACTGACAGGCTTTTTAAAAAATACCAACGAACCTTTGCCTGGTAAAAAACTTATTTTACAACATTAAAAATAAACATATATTAAAAATAAATAAACAAATAAATTCCTATTCAAATTGCAAACTTAAATGATAATGGAATAATTGAGTATCCATTTTCTTGTAGCAACAGTTCGAATATACTACATACATTCCATACAGAAAAGAAATAGAGCAAAAGCATCAATCAATCAATCTTCAGCGCGTCCTATGAAACCCCGCCCTAACAAAAGGGTTGCCGAAATTAACCGGTAACTTTAAATCGCCGAAATCTCGCCAACATATAATCTCGTTAATATCATGATAAACCACCGATAAATTGACTAAATCTCCGAAATATAGTTGCTGTTCATAAAAGATATTGAAGCTTGGTACTAACCTGAATTTTCGAGACCGAAATTAAATTTTTTGGAGCCTATTTACCAGCATTTAAAATTGAAAACGTACAGGAAAGATGTTATATGGAATATTATTTTTACTTCTGAAAGGCAGATGGCAGCACCAGCAAAAGCTAATTTCAATAATTCGGAAATGTGAACAGGATTGATTTTACTTGATCTAGCTAAAAAAATTGAAGATTATTAATTATTTGCTGAATATATAGCAAAATAAAACATGTTAAATGAAAATTTATATATTATATTTCACTAAATGCCAGTTGTAAAGAATATGTATCAATCTTTTAATTACGAAAATGAGAAGTAAAAATCCATAGTCAAAAACTGGAGGGTACCCGTCCCCCTTAAAAGAAACATTGGAAGATTCAACAATTTCGTCAGATTCTGGAATCCAAACTCTGTAACCCCTTGTCTTAGAGCTTGTTCACAGACGCCAAACAGAGCGCCCGGGCGAAAGAAGATATTCTGCATGGAGTGGGTCTCCTTCAAAGCGCAGAAATTTGAAATTAAAGAATTATTTGAATTAATTACCTGTTTCTATGGCTCAGAATAAATGAAGCTAGCAACTATACGTCTTTATCCTCCAAAAAATTTGGTTTTTGGAGTAGGAGTGTATGTTTCTTTCAATCACACAAAACCCCAAAACATTTATCACGTGATCTCATTTCGCCTGATCAACGCTGAAAAACAACAGATTTTCCGCTCGGACCGAGATCACTTGGCCCATAAAAATTTTGTGGGCGATTTGATCACGTGATTGGGCTTTTTGGTGAGTTGTATATTTACCTGTACTTTTCTTGTTATGGCTACGTTAGAGATTTATGTAGTGTAAATAAACTGCAATTTGGATTTCTTTTGAATCAATTTATTAAAAAAAAACCCGCAGTTCTGTTGCTAATCTTGTGTTCATAACCTTTTTTAATTAAAAATTGTTTTGGTATCTGTAATTATGAACAATAATAATAATTTAGGTTTTCTGTGCAATGTATGCTCAAAGTTATTTCTTGATATCGAAACTCTTCGTTCACATGAATGTGTCCGCTGGACCCCTCCTAGTATGGTGAAATGTTTCCTTAGCTTATATCAAGAACACGAAAAAATTTTTTACGAAATTACATACAAAACAAGACAAGTGAGTAGTTAAATTTTTACTTAATAAAATGATCAATAGTATATAATATTCTGTATTTTTCCTGAAAATTTTTTAATTTAGGTAATATGCGTGCTTTTATTGAGATTAATCTTCTATCCTCTTGAGACCCAAGCTCGCATTTTTGGCACAAAATTTACCATTTTTAGGATTAAGGCTCTTTATGGGGCTAGAAAACTTTATATATATTCATTTAGTTTTTTAATTAAAAAATATATAGAATTTTGGCGTGTCCAATATAATGGACATTGGGTCTTAGTCCTGTAGAAAACATATTATTGAATTACATGATTATGAATGAAAAATTCTTAATTGCAAAGTTTCCTTTCATCATAAATGTGTTTTTATCGTTCAGACATCACCTTTAAATATTGCACAATTTAATTTTTTTCATTATCAAAGAGAAAAAGTATTTTTGAATGAAATTTATTTGAAAAGTATAAATCAATTTAGTGACTTTTTAAATAGCTCCTTTAAAAGGAATTTTAAAAAATCTATCACATCGATAAAAGATTTTTCTAAAAGAAATTATAAATAGTTACTGGCACGGTTATCACAATTGACATTTGGATGCCAAAAGTAAATTTAAAAGAAATAAAACACAGTTTATTTATAATCTTTAACTATTATCTTGAGTTATATATTTTTGAAATTTTTATTTCTGTTTAAAATTTTTCCTTCATTATAAATGTACTTTTATCGTTCATACATCACCTTTAAATATTGCACAATTTTAATTTTTTCATTATCAAAAAGAAAAAATATTTTTAGATGAAATTCATTTGAAAAGCATAAATCAATTTAGCGACTTTTTAAATAGTTTTTAAAACGGAGTTAAAAAAAAAGTCTATCGCATCAATAAAAGTTTTAGGGTCAGGTGGGGTAAAATGAGTAGTCAAAAAATATTGTTTAATTTTTTAAAACTTTTTTAAGATATTTATAGTTTTCAAAATTATGTATGATTGCTTGAAGTTTAAGCTTTCTTCTCCTACTTTATTTTTGTTTTTATAGTTTTTTCTATTTGAGTGGCAACAGTAAAACCATTTGAGGACAATTTCATGCCACATATGGTCTGAATAAACTTCTTCCTGCACCTCATAATATCTGATATAAACTCATTTATTTGACCTCATTTTGTTCATTGAGCACTTCTAATACTTTTCCAAATTACAAACAAGAAAATGTCTTTTGTTTTATCTTAAATCTTATAAATGGGGTAAAATGGGTATAGTGTTAGGCTTAACGTTTGTAGTATTTTTAAGGTGTTATATAGAACTTTTCTGAATAAAATTCTTTATTTTACTGGAATTAGAATAGAATTAGTTTTAAAAATATTGTAAAATGTTTATATAATGCACATACAGGGCCGAAACTAAGGGGGGGGGGGGAGAGCAGAAAGGGCATGTGCGCCGGGCACCAAATGAAGATTTTGTTTGCTGATTTTTCAAGTCAATGTTTAGCACGGTATTGTTAAAATTATCCTGGCTGGGGTATGCCAAAGCATAGAAGAATCTAAGGATGATATGGCATAAGGATCCTGTATAAAGCGGATTTTTTTTTTTTTTTTCGATTCCATTTTCAAGATTTTAATGAATCAATATTTAACAAAGCAGATTATGTAGTATTACATGTATTTACGCGAGTATTACGTAGTTTAAATTTTAAAACAAGTCGGCTATTAGAAAATTAGTAAAATTTTCTTTGTAAATATATTTTGCTGAGGGGGGGGGGGGGGGAGTGCAAAATATATGTTTGTTCCAGATGCAAAAAAGGCTAGTTTCGGCCCCAGTACATTATTCTTAAGATCAGAAAGACTTGAAATTCATTGTATATAATTTAATTAAATCATTCCCCACTTCTAGAAATATTCCTTTTCTAGATGGCATATCAGGTGCTGATAGGATTTGAAATTTTAAGAAGAGATGGACGAAAGAGTTGGGAAATAGAATCAGAATTGTCGAGAAAAATAAGAGCAGTGTGGCTTTGACACATCCTTGCTTTCTCGATACCTATCTATCTGCCACACCTCCAAATAATCTTAGAATAAACTTCAAAGCTGAAACATAAGCATTTCCAAGCAGTAGCAGATGAAGTTGTAACAAATGAAGACATTTAACTTAATGTGTGGAAGATATCCCCGAAGTAAAAATAGATGTATCTGTAGATGCATGATTGAACGTCCAATATTTGGGAAAAAAGACAAAGAATTTAGTGGCAAAACTAGGGCTATTGAAGCAGATGAAACGTATGAATATGAAGTAAAATTCTTGGAAAAGTCCAAGATTGGTTGCGTTTTAAGTTTTCCCTGATGCTGAAGACACTGGGGTACATCCATTCATTACTCTTGTGACCATTAGAGCAACTTTTCAGAAATACTTCCAGTTATTTTATTATTAGGATAAAAATTGATATGACTAGTTAAATATCATTATGTTTCACTCACATAAAATATATCTAATTTGAAACAAAAAACATTTTACTTGTCTATATAATAAATCAGAATTTTATTACAAATTAGATATTTTATGAGAGTCTGCCTAATTTTTAACAAAATTTTTATTTATTATATATATTTAATGGGAGTGCAGTAATGTCGCTGTACTTGAAAAAACCTGGGTCCCCGGGACCCAGGATTTCCAAAAATTTGGGTCCCTTTTTTACAAAAGCGGGTCCCCATCAATAATAATTCATATTTTAAAGGAATAAGCGAAACTTGGTTATTTGGAAAATATAAAATAAATGAATTAATTATTGTTTTAATAATAATTAACTAATGAATTAAAACCAGTATTATTTGCACTCGAATAAGATATATATATTTTAAAATATTAAGAGAAATCTTTACTTTTTTAAAAGTAAAAATGCAAGGTATAATTTTAATTGTAAAATAACGCTTGTTTGAGAGTAGATGATACCAAGTTCCATTAACAAGTATCGCTAATGTTCGCTTTCTTTTAAAAAGGGGCAAGACAGGTTTATTGAAAAAAATATTTTTGCTGAAAAAATAATACTTATGGTTAAGTAAAGCTGTACTTTTTGTTGAATGAACGGGTGCTTTCATTATACTTCCCATTGAATTATTTGCCAGCATAGATCTGTGTTGGAATCAGACATTTTCCTTGAAAGGGAAATTTACATCTAAATCATTAATAAGTATCAAATCCTAAATGTTACGAAGGCAGGAGATATTTCAATGCAGTAAGAAGGAGGGTAGGGGATTTTTCACTGGTCCACCCCCTGAATACATTATCAAAATACACTGAAATCATGCTATATTTTTAAGAATCTCATAAAAAAAATTAAATCCCATTTTATGAATTTTCTACCTATAAGTTTAGTTTGCGCATCTTTTTTGGTGCCTTGACTAAATGTTTTGAAAAAAAAAAATGACGTTTTTTCCGCGTTACTTTGACGAAATTCATGTTTTATCCCCGAGATCCTTTTGTCGAAATTCGCTATTTTTTCGCGAGCCTGTCACGAAAATCGTGTTTTTTTCGCGATACTTTGACAAAATTCGGCTTTTCCCCGCGATATTTTGATGAAATTTATGCTTTTTGTCAACCCTTTGACGAAAATCGGCTTTTTTACACGATTTTTTTGACGACATTTGCTATTTTTTGGCGATCCTCTGACGTAATACGCTATTTTTTCGCTATCCTTTGACGAAAATCGGCTTTTTTTTCGCGATATTTTGATGAAATTTGCGCTTTTTTCGCGATCTTTTGACAAAAATCGGCTTTTTTCCGCGATTTTTTGACGAAATTCGCTATTTTTTCACGAAATACTCAAACTTGTCGCGGCCCTTTTACGAAAATCGCGTTTTTCTTTCGTGATATTTTGATGAAATTTCCGCGATTTTTTGACGAAATTTGCTTTTTTCCGCGATCCTTTGACGAAATACGCTATTTTTTCGCTGCCCTTTTACGAAAATCGAGTTTTTTGCGCGATATTTTGATGAGATTTGCGCTTTTTTGCGATTCTTTGAAGAAATTCGCTATTTTTTCGCGATTTAATGACGAAATACGCTAATTTGTCGCGGTCCTTTTACGAAAATCGCGTTCTTTTCGCGATATTTTGATGAAATTTGCGCTTATTTCCGCGATATTTTGTTGAAATTTACGCTTATTTCCGAGATTTTTTGACGAAATCCGCTTTTTTTGGCGATCCTTAGACCAAATACGCAATTTTTCTGCGACCCTTTTACGAAAGTCGCATTTTTGCGCGATATTTTGATGAGATGTGCTTTTTTTCGCGATCCTTTGACGAAAATCGGCTTTTTTCCGCAATTTTTTGACGAAAATCGCGTTTTTGCGCGATATTTTGATGAGATTTGTGCTTTTTTTCGCGATCCTTTGACGAAAATCGGCTTTTTTCCGCAATTTTTTGACGAAAATCGCGTTTTTGCGCGATATTTTGATGAGATTTGTGCTTTTTTTCGCGATCCTTTGACGAAAATCGGCTTTTTTCCGCGATTTTTTGACGAAATTACGCGTCCCACGGGACGCGTAAGAGCTATTTTTTTGTGTCCCGTCTCCGATTTTTTGCGTAATTTACGCGCTATAGCGCGTCCGCGGCATCCCTGGGAGTTGAACATGATGGTAGGTATTTAACTGGTTATTTGAATTTTATCCACATTATATTTTATAACTAAATAATTGGAAGTTTTTCTGAAACTTTGCTCTAATGATCATAACAGTAACAATGGACATTCTCATAGATTATATTGTAAAAAGAAAGCAGATAATAGAAACATTAAATGAATCAACATTTACATAATCTGGGCCATTATGCTTTTGATAAATAGACTTTTAACACTTAAAATGTAAAAGTGTGAGAATACGAGTTGAAAAAAGTGTAGCCAGAAAATGTTTTCATTTACACCTAAGCTTGATTCATAGTAAAACTTCTCATTTATCTATTAACATAAATTCCATATTTAAAAAAAAAAAAAAAAAAAAAAAAAAACATTTTTTAAGACTTATATAACATTGTTTTCCATATTACTTCATTATATAATCTCTGGTAAATCTATTTATACAGTATTCATTGTTAAACTTTTATATACCCATTTTACCCCACACTATACCCATTTTCACCTGCATGGGGTAAAATGGGTATACCAAACATACATCTATTAAATGTTTTGTTATAGACATACTTTTGTAGCCTAAAAAATAAAAATTGTGTATTTCCATTCCAAGAACATGCAATGTAAAGAAAATACCAAAAAAAGTTTTAATTGTTTAACATTTATGAGAAAATTTTAACTGAACATTCAAAAATAGTGAATTTTATACCCATTTTACCCCATCTGACCCTATTCTAAAAATAATTATAAATAGTTAGTGGCACGGTTATCACAATTAACATTTTGATGCCAAAGGGAAATTAAAAAGAAATAAAATGCAGTTTATTTATAATCTAAAATTTTTATCTTCAGTTATATATTTTTTTAATTTTTATTTCTGTTTAAATTCAAGTAAATTAACTAAGTTATTTATAAAAACATACGAACAGTAAAATAATATAAAAAGCAATTGTTTTTTATAGTTAAACGAATATACAAATAAAAGTTGCATTTCATGCACACAACCTTATTTTATTTTATCAAGTAAGATAAGATCGCTACATAAGCTTAAAATCCCTGATATTTAGCATCAAGTTCCTATTTCTTTCACTACAAAGTTTGTTGACATCAGAAATGTGTTTTAATTGTGTATACCTCACTTCTAAATATCACATAAATTAATTTTTACTTCTTCAAATAGAAAAAGGGTGCTTTAATACAAAAATTTAATAACATTGTGTTTTGTTTTTTATCTTTTCTCAACACCAGTCATTTGTTTGTAACAATAATGATAATAATTAGGGGCGCAGCTACCACAATTGGCAAGTAAATGCCTAAAAGAAATCTAAATGTGTTTATTTATAATCTTATATTGTTATCTTTAATTATATTTTCTTAAATTTTTTGTTGCTAATTAAATATGATTAAATTTATTAATTCAGTTATAAATAGCATACTAACAGAAAAATAATATCAAAAATAGTTACAATGACTAAGAATAAAACATAATAAAAGCTTAATTATGAATATCTATATTTACCAAATTCTGCAATATGTATATACAGTAGAAGATCTTTATAACGCAATTTTCCATATAACGCACAACTTCTCAGATGTAAACAATGATTTTTGCAGTTAAAAAGCACCTACATTTTTACATTGTAAAATATTGCTACTCTATACAGGACTGTATTTGATACATTACTTCAACTTTATCTTCTAATTTAAGACCTTTTTAATGAAAAAAATGCTATTAATACAATAAACATTTTTGAAAATGTCTAATATAGCGGATGGTTGTGTCAGTTATATTTGGATCATGTTTATAAAGTAAATTTAACAATGTCAGATCTATATTATTCAAACAATTATAATTTGGATAACTCTTGGTAACAAGGAATGCAGTATAAACAAATTCTAATGTATTCTGATATGTTTCAGACATATTTGGCCATGTTTACAAGGCGAATTTAATGCTGTGATCCATATAACGCAAAATTCTATATAACGCACAACCTTGTGTTTTTAGGTTTGCGTTATAAAGATCTTCTACTGTATATATATATTTCACTGAAATAAAAAAAAATTAACAATGTACTGGATTAGAACAAGCATTTTATCAGTAAAATTATTTATTTTTAGGATAATATTTATTTATTTTTTGTTTATTTATTTACGAAAATATATTATCCACTTCTGTATCTATTATTTGTTTCAATACTGTGATGATTTTTAAGTAAAAACAAATGCCTCTCTTCAGTATACAAAGAGAGTCTGATATGAATAAAAACAACTGATGAAGACCCAACGTCCAATAGAATGGACATTAATTTTTTTTTTTGTTTATTCTCTAAAATATACATTAGATTACTTAAACTGCGATGTCATTTCATTGATACAACATTCAAAATTAGATGTGTGTAGCATTAATATTAAAATATTTTTAAAATATATATAAAATTAGCGTTAAAACTGTCGGCATACCTTCAACAGTCTTTCTGTTGTTCCCTGTCACTTTCAAATGGTTAAAATACACATTTAGATGCAATATTTTTATTATTTCGGCATACAGATAGCAGCACTAGACTATCTAGTGTAATGGACAGCAAGTATTTACAAGTTCCAACGGAAATTAAGTATTTTATACAAAAAATAAAAATGTCCAATAGAATGGACGCGGGGTCTCAGGAGGATAATTTATCCACATGCACGGTGAGCAGCCACAATCCACATCTGGGAGGGATTTCGAATCATTGTTGCTTATAAAATGAACAGGTTCATTTATTTTATATTTGCAAATAAGGTGATGTTTAGAAAATACATTAAGTATTTTTTACACATCATATATTTATCTTAACAGGAATTCTGTATATATCTTATTAGTTTTTAAATGCTCTGGGAGTGGTTTTAACTCTAAAATCCCCCCACCTCCCTCTTTGCTGTACTAGTGTAAATTATTACTATATTGCTTAATTTGGTTTGGTTTCTTGATACTGTGACTTTTGCTATGTCATCGAGGACAGCTTATGTCACAAAAATCCAGGTCCAAGGACCAGAGATATAGATGTAATTTAAGGACACGCTGACGAGCTTGACAGCACACGAAGAGAAAATAATACAGATTTCAAGCACGAAATACACAGAGAATACATAAGTCTTCAAAAAATGACACATCAAAACCACAAAAAAGTGACGAGAGTGATCCGACAAACACGTGGGCTCCATAGAAACGCCGCTATATTTGCCGGGATATTCGGCAACTCTTTAAATATTCGACGTCTTGTTAAAAACGCAGTTTCCTGCAAAAGGTATAACGTAGTTTTCTATAAAATAGTTTCCACAATATAAAAGAATTCTAAACGTGATAAAAAAAACCGTGTTTTGAAGAACACACGTATTTTAAGTTACATCCAGAAAAATCTGGGTAAATCCTTGGAGCCACCTTCCTTCACGAGGAAAAAAGGCAGAACCCCTATATTGCTTAAATTTAGTGATATCTTTTAACTAACAATATGTAAACAGAGAAGAAACAGATATAAATAAATAAAAAAAGTTTGAAATTTAGATAGTTAATATTTTGAATTAAACTGGTAATTTATAATAAGGAAAAATCAAATATCTTTAGAAATTGTTGATGGATGCCTGGCTATATTTCATTCCATTGAAAAACTATCCTGCTATTAATGTTCAAATGTTGTGCATGTGTTTTATGAAATTATTAAGTTTTCTCAGGATCTAGAAAAAAAATGAAATAATATTTTTTATGTGTGATTATTAATTTTGTTTTATCAACAAATCCAAAGTATTAAAGGCAGGTGAGACTTTTGACATCGAATAATGTTTAATTTTTAATTAGAAATGGGAGTCTTTAAACCTTAACTAGTAATGTCTCGATATTGAAGAATATTTCCGTTCAAATCAATTGGAGTATTTTATTTTTTATAACAATTTCTATATTTCGCCTGTTTATTACAACTATATTTCACAGAGAAATATTATAAATACGGGTGACATTTTCTATGATTTAAATAAATGCTTCCAGTCGTGACGTTTTGCTTGTAAACTGATTCCAAACAAACGGTCGCTAAATTGTATTTTCTATTTTTTTTCATATCTTTATATTATAGTTATTCTCAGAGTTAAAAGTGTTTTAATACTTTATATGCATTGATAACCTTTTCAAAGAATTATATTGAAAATGAAATATGGCAACCGTTTGTTTCCAACAAATACGTCATGAGTGAAAACGTAAACACTCCAATGTTCCTGACTGGTAGCTGTAGAAATCTGTTCACCCGATCCACAGAACGGGCGAAATCAACAACAATATAAACTCACTCCAGATGCCCCAGTCTCCTTCGCGCGCGGTCGACCTGGTCGTGGTTGCAGAACAAGTTCTTAAAAGCGTATCCAGCCAGGAAACCCTTCTTTGCTCTAGCCTCTAATTTCCAAATCCTTTGTTTAGGAATACGGACATACGTAACAATACCAAAGGGCTTTAAATGGCGAACTGAAGGTTTCTTTCCTCCATAAAGTTCAAAAGGAGTCTTCCCCAACAACTTAGGACATACTCTGTTCCAAGAGTAGACAAAATACTTAAGGGCCTCGGGCCAAAAACTGGGATCAAGGTTACTATCTATAAGAAGTGTCCTCATACCGTCGGCTTCTGTTAACATAAACCTCTCCGCAACTCCATTCTGTTGGGGAGTGTATACATTCGTAAATTCATGACGTATACCCTTGTTGTCGAAGAAATTTTTGAAGGAAACATTATCAAATTCCCTGCCGTTGTCTGTTCTAAAACTTTTGACCTTTCGGTTCAAATATGTTTCTGCTCTTATGATATGTCTCTTAACTACATCAAATGTGTCAGATTTCAATTTAAGGGGGACGGGTACCCTCCAGTTTTTGACTATGGATTTTTACTTCTCATTTTCGTAATTAAAAGATTGATACATATTCTTTACAACTGGCATTTAGTGAAATATAATATATAAATTTTCATTTAACATGTTTTATTTTGCTATATATTCAGCAAATAATTAATAATCTTCAATTTTTTTAGCTAGATCAAGTAAAATCAATCCTGTTCACATTTCCGAATTATTGAAATTAGCTTTTGCTGGTGCTGCCATCTGCCTTTCAGAAGTAAAAATAATATTCCATATAACATCTTTCCTGTACGTTTTCAATTTTAAATGCTGGTAAATAGGCTCCAAAAAATTTAATTTCGGTCTCGAAAATTCAGGTTAGTACCAAGCTTCAATATCTTTTATGAACAGCAACTATATTTCGGAGATTTAGTCAATTTATCGGTGGTTTATCATGATATTAACGAGATTATATGTTGGCGAGATTTCGGCGATTTAAAGTTACCGGTTAATTTCGGCAACCCTTTTGTTAGGGCGGGGTTTCATAGGACGCGCTGAAGATTGATTGATTGATGCTTTTGCTCTATTTCTTTTCTGTATGGAATGTATGTAGTATATTCGAACTGTTGCTACAAGAAAATGGATACTCAATTATTCCATTATCATTTAAGTTTGCAATTTGAATAGGAATTTATTTGTTTATTTATTTTTAATATATGTTTATTTTTAATGTTGTAAAATAAGTTTTTTACCAGGCAAAGGTTCGTTGGTATTTTTTAAAAAGCCTGTCAGTAATTCCTAATCAGCATTTGTATTACAATAAAAATAATAATTATTTTTTAATCAAAGGTTTTATGGCAAGTGAACTTGTCCTCTACTTCTGTAAGTATAGTTAAACTTCTATGACAGGCCCTCCCTGATAACGGACACTTCTATTAAAGTACATTTTCCCCTATGCCTAACAATTATATATCTGTGCATTTTTACTGCTCAATAGCAGTCACTTCCGAATAGCGGGCAAATTACACTCTCCCGACGTGTCCGTTATTCAGGAGTTTCTGTATTTGATTATTATTATAGTGTGTGCGCGGACGGAAAGGGGGGGGGGGTTGCGGATAAACTACCTAGTGGCGATTCTGTTCCGAATTTTCCGAAAATTTAAGGCATTCATTTTCGAAAGTTTATAAAATTCGATCATCAATCTGAAAATTCGGACATAAAAAATATCACGAATTTCGGCAAATGGTTGTCGAAAAAATTAATTTTGTCAATTGTTTGCAGAAAAAACGTGAATTTCGTCAAAGGATCGAGAAAAAGACGCAAATTTCGAAAAAATCGCGAAAAAAGGCAAATTTCGTCAAAAGATCCCGAAAGAACCGGAAATCTCGTCAAAAGATCTCGAAAAACTCAAAATTCGTCAAGGGATCGCGGAAAAACGCGAATTTCGTCAAAGGGCCGCGGAAAAAACGCGTATTTAGTGCCGGGAGTGGATTTCCTCCCTCTCCCCCTCCCCCTTCCGCTGTAACTTTCAGAAAATTTGCTGTGAATTTCAGAAACATATATATATATTTTACTCAGAATCACCCTTGAACTACCTTCTTACCCCTAGGCTAGTTTTCTTTGGGCACCCTCTCCCTTCCTTCAAAATGATATATTTCAGTGTTTTCTGGTACTAAAAAAGGAAAGAAATACTTTTAGTGTAGTTAAAAAACATTGAAATTTCATAAAACTGAAAGTGTCATAATATGACAAGTGGGGATTTTTTTTTTTTCCTTCTTAGATGTAGAACAACATTTCTGTAAATATAAGGTATTAGGGACCAGGGGCCATATAAAAAAATTCATATTTAAATATATATATATACAGCCCCTTATAAAACAAAAGCTTGATTTATACTCTTTTTTTACAATTGGAAGAATGTTTCATCAGCAGTTTAAACGATAATAAAAGTCACCTCTGTAATAAATTAATCACAAACTGGTAGCCGAAAAATTCCAAGAATCCGCAAAAAAAAAGAAAAAAAAAAAAAAAAAGAAGAAGAATAAAATGGAATTTAACAAATTACAACGACCATTTGGAAAATGATTCTTTCGAAGACTAACAATTAAGACATAAAAAATCGCACGGAGTTGATCCTACATTACGTACACCATGGATTACATTTTTCGGTACTGTACATTTTTAAACTTCTGCGGAGCTGGTCATTCCTTACGTACGCCATGGATTAAACATTAATATTCCTGGACCAATTTTAAATGAAATTTCATTCTTAAATTCTAAACATTCCACAATATTACTTTTTACACTGTAGTATAGAGAAAGAAATGTACTTTTAAATGCAATTTGTTTGAAAGCTGTATCTCAATTTCTTTCTGAGTTATTTTTTTTATATAGTTTTTATTACTTTTTTGTCATAGTGGCAACAGAAGTATCCATCTCAGTTGAAAGTAAAGGGAGAATACAGATTACTGTATAGACCTATCAGGAAACGAATAAAATGCGGATTCAACCAATAAACGCTTCAGATATGTTTTTGATTTCCTACCCTGACAGAGGATAATAACCATTTTCCCAAATGGTTAAAAAAAAAGAAAAAAGATTGAAAGAAAATCTTAGCACCGGGCCCTTTTCCTTCCAAAACCCTAGGCTTCAGCTTGTTTAGCCGAATGGGTAATCCGTTTTGATTAAGCCTACCAAAATAATCAAAACGACCCCCCCCCCCCCCTACACACACATCCTGACTAGCAAGTTATGACCTTGGTTGAAAACATTATTTAAGTAGCGGATTTTATTTATGGAATAGAGAGCAAAATATGTCTTTTTAAATAAAAGTAATTATTTTATTTTGTACAGTAGTATGTGCAAAGATGATTCTGTTCCGAATTATCCGAAAATTTACGGCTTCCGGTTCCAAAAACACTTTAAAATCGATCATCAGTCTGAAAATTCGGGATAAAAAAATACGCGATTTTTGACAGATGATCGCTGAAAAAAATGAGTTTTGTTAATCGTCCGAAGAAAAAAAATCGGCAACTTCGTCGAAGTATAGCGGAAAAAACGCAAATTTCGTCGAAGATTGCAGAGAAAAGACAATTTTGTCTAAGAATCGCAAAAGAAAAGTGAATTTTGCCGAAGGACTCGGGGGAAAAACGGGAATTTTACCAAAGGGCCACTAGAAAGGACACGAATTTCTTCAAAGGTCTGCGAATTTCAGCAAAGGATCGCGAAAATAATGTGAATTTCGTCGAAGGATCATGAAGAAAATGAAGTTTTCCAAAGGGGTGCTTAGAAAACACTACTTTCGTCAATGTAACTCGGAAAAAATGCGAATTTCGTCAAAAGATCGCAAAAAAGCTAATTTAATCAAAGTATCGCAGAAAACCCGTAAATTTCTTCAAATGATCCCCTCCCCCCACCCCAATAAAAAAAAGTGAATTTCGTTAAAAGGCTGAATTAAAAAAGTTAATTTCGTCTAAGTATCGCCGGAAAAACGCGAATTTCGTCGAAGGATCATGGAAAAGCGAATTTTTCGCATGACACGAAAAAAGTAGAAAAATTCTAGAAGGGGCCGCGGAAAAAACGCGAAATTCGTCACAGGGTTGCGGAAAAACGAAAAATTCGTAAAACGGCCAAGGAAAAAAATTTGTCAAAGCACCGCGAAAAACGAGAGTTTCGCCAAAAGACTGCAGAAAAAAGCGAATTTCGTCAAAGGACCGCGGATATTAAACGCAAATTTCGTCAAAGGATCGCGAAAAAACGGAAATTTTGTCGGCGAATTGTGAAAAAAAAATATTTTAGTCAAAATGCTGCTTAAAAAATGCTATCGTAAGGATATTAAAAACTGCTTATGCTTTCGTCAAAGTCTTGCGGAGAAAATGCGAACTTCGTCGAAGGGCCGCTAGAAAAAAAAAAGGGGGCCGCAGAGAAAAAGCTAATTTTATCGAAAGATCAGGAAAAGATAGCGAATTTGTCAAAAGGCTGCGAAAAAAACGCAAAATTTGTCCAATGGCCGCAGAAAAATGCAAATTTCTTCAAAAAATCGCGAAAAATGCGAATTTCGTGAAAGGGCCGTACAAAAAACGCAAATTTCGTCAAAAGATCACGAAAAATGAGAATTTCACAAAAGGGCTGCAGAAAAAAAACGCGAACATTGTCAAAGGGTCGCTATAAAAAACACGAATTTCGTCAAAAGGCTGCGACACGAGAACGCGAATTTTGACAAAGGACCACTATCAAAAACACGAGTTTCGTCAAAGGGCAGCGTAAAAAACTCAAATTTCGTCGAAGGATCGCTAAAAAAACGTGAATTTCGTCGGAAGATCGTGGAAAAAGAAAAGAATTTTATCAAAGTGCTGCTTAAAAAACACTAATTTCTTCAAAGTATCTAGGGGAAAAAACGCGAATTTAGTAAAAGGGTCGCGGAAAAATTCAAATTTCGTCAAAGAGTGGCGGAAGAAATGCGAATTTCGCCAAAGGGCTGAGAAAGAAATGCAAATTTTGTCAATCAGTCGTAGAAAAAACACGAATTTTTACAAAATGCTCAGGTGCAAAACGCGAATTTTGTCAAATTGTCGCCAAGAAAAACACTTATTTCGTCAAAGGGACGCGGAAAAAAACGCAAATTTCGTCAAAGAATCGCGAAAACAAGATAATTTTGTCAAATGGTCGCGGATGAAATGCGAATTTCGCCAAAGGGCTGTGGAAAAAAATGCGAATTTTTTCAAAGGACATATTAAAAAATACATGAATCTCGTCAAAGGGCTGAGACAAAAACCTCCAATTTTGTAAAAGGGCAGCTAGAAAAAACAACGAATTTCGTCAAAGGGTAGCGTAAAAACGCAAATTTCGCGAAACGGTCAAGGTAAAAACATTCATTTCGTCAAAGGTTCGGGAAAAAGGGAAATTTTGTCAAAGAGTCGCGTAATAAATGCGAATTTCGCCAAAGTGTTGCGGGAAAAAAGCGAATTTTGTATTAGGTCTTCTAGAACAAGTGGGTAAGTGTGATCATAGATCGCTCAAAGGGTTTCGTTTAATATTCCTTTCAAACGTGGTTAAAAAAGCACGTGCCTCCATTTTAATCTATGCATTATATAGAAATCAAACAAATTAATTAAATAATAATTAATGTATCAGCTTCTAATTAAGTTAGCTCTTTGAACTGGGTATGTATGAAATCTGCGAGAGATTTCCCGTCCGGATGTCAAAAAGTTTTATCAAAAAATTTAATATTTAAAACGTTTAAATTTCGTATTAAAATAAAAACCGCAAGTGCGTCGTCATGTCTGATGAGATTAAAAACCCGTTGAAAGGAAAGTTTTAAAGCAATGATCCAATTAATGAAATAATAATTAATATCTCAGCTTCTAATTAAGCTAGGAGTTTGAACTGGGTATGTATGAAATCAGCGAAAATTTTTACGTCAGGATGTAAAACAAATTAATCTAAAAATTTAATATTTAAAAAATTTAAATTTCGTATTAAAATATCCTCTGCTTAAATTTCTCTAGCGCCGATATGTCTGAAAGATGACAACACCTGCTTTCCGCTGAAATGAAATCTCTTTTCTTTGTCTTTTGAAATACAGAAATTAAATTTTTATCGATCGATTTTTAGTGGATTTTTTGCGTTATACCCAACGCAGAAATTTGAACTTTATACCAAAATGAAGTAGAATTTTTTTGCGCGTCTTTCTGTACCTTTTACGAATTTGTAGGACCAATACTTTGGGAGATGCGATTTCGCTTTTTAAATGTCCACTTCATTTATTGCTTAATTTCCTTCGTGGTAACCATACATCCGCTGATTTTACTGGCAACCCTTAGGAGAAACTCCGCTGATTTGGAGAAGTTCGTAGCTGCGTTTCAAAAGGTTGATTGGTTAATTTTAGAAGTTAATTAGCCCGTAATTCGGTTAATTACCGACTTTTTAAAAATTTTATGATTTGTTGTTTGATGTGAGGTGTTCAGCTACAAGTACCCAAAATTTTCAAGTCACTAACATGTATAGTTTCTCAGAACGGACTCTGTGACGGACAGACAGACAGACAGTGAGTGAGACGAATAGGGTTTCGTCAGATGAACGAAACCCTAAAAAACACGAATTTCGTCAAAAGGCTGAGGAAAAACGCGAATTTTGACAAAGGAGCACTAGAAAAAACATGAATTTCGTCAAAAGGCATCGTAAAAAACACAAATTTCTTCGAAGGATCGCGAATGCAAACGTAAATTTCGTCGGTAGTTTGTGGAAAAAAAGAATTTTGTCAAAAAGCAGCTTAAAATACGCTAGTTTGTTAAAGTATTTTGGAAAAAATGCAAATCTCGTCAAAGGATTGCTATAAAAAATGAGACTTTCGTCGAAAGGGTGCGGAAAAACGTGAATTTCGTCAAACGGTTGCTGAAGAAACGCAAATCACGTGAAAGGATTGCTGGAGAATGAGAATTTCGTCAAAAGGTCGCAGAAGAAACGCGAATTTCGTCAAGGGTCTGTGGAAAAAATGCAAATCTCGTCGAAAGATCGCAAAAAAGACATGAATTTCATCGGAGGATTGTGAAAAAAAAAGAATTTTATCAAAAGGCTGCTTAAAATCCTCAAATTTCATCGAAGTGTTTTCGAAAAAACGCGCATTTCGTCAAAGGATCGCAAAAAGAGCGAATTCCGTCAAAGGGCCGCAGAGAAAACGCGAATTTCGTCAAAAAGCCGCAAATAAGCGCTAATTTCGTCAAAGAGCTGCTAGAAATAACGTGAATTTCGTCAATGGGCCGCGGAAAAAACGAGAATTTTTTCAGAGGATCGCGAAAAAATGGAAATTTTGTCACAGGATAGCAGAAAAAACACAGTAGTCTCTTTAGAAAACAATTCACCCATTTATGTTTATTATCATAATCATAGTTTTTAATCAGGAACAAAATACCGAATTAACTTTAGAAAAATTGCGTTAACTGAATCGAACTTGCAGGAATCTACACTTAACCTGAAATTGACCCGACCGAAAACAGATTTAAACCGATCTGGGAAAAAAATAAAGGATCCCCCCCCCCTTTTCTGTAACTTTTTTAAACATTTTGCTATGGATTTCAGGAAATATTTTTTTACTTAGAAGTATAGCCCCTGAGTATACACGATTTCATTTATAGAATTTTAAAAAGTGAAATATTCAGTTTTTAGCTCACAGGCCCACAGATTCTGTATGTACGTACATATGTATGTATGTACTTAAGTACGCACGTACGTAACGCGATAACTCTTAATAGAAATATCCGATTTGCTTCAAAAATTTTTTCTAGGGTCATTCTCAAAAAGCGCTTCCCTGATTAGTTTAGGGGGTTCATTGGTTAAGTATAAAGGGGGATCGGAGGGGTACTACCCCCTTAATTTAGAAAAATGTGTTTTCTTATCCGATTTGCTTCACATTTGGTATACCGGTTTATTATGATAAGACGCTTCCCTGATTAGTTTTGGGGTTCATTGGTTAAGTATAAGGGGGGGGGTACGGGGGGCTAATCACCCCTTAACATAGATAAATGGGTTTTTCATGCAGAATTATGAGATTTGCTTCAATTTTGGTATACCGGTTATTTCTGATAAGGCGCTTCCTGATTAGATTTGGAGGTTCATTGTTTAAGTATAAAGGGAAGATAGATCGGGGGGAGGGGGGGGGAATACCCCTTAATTTAGAAAAATGGGATTTCTTATCCGATTTGCTTCAAATTTGGTATACCGGTTTATTAAAATAAAGCGCTTCCTTGATTAGATTTGGATATTCATTGTTTAAGTATAAAGGGGGGATCGGGGGGGGGAGTAATATCCCCTTAATTTAGATAAGTGGGTTTTTCTATCCGATTTGCTTCAAATTTGGTATACCGATTTATTCTGATAAGGCGTTTCCCTGATGAGATTTGGAGGCTCATTGGTTAAGTATAAAGATGTGAAATAGGGAGGAGGCTAATCCCCCTTAATTTATTTTTCGAAAGGCATTATTCTTTGAAATAAGAGTATAATATACAATTAGTGTGAATAGTCTGTGAGCTCAATGCCATTAGTTTCACTGGGCACTTTTCTTTTTTATTACTGTGTGTGTCAGCAGGGTTGGACTGAGTTAGATTTTTCTCCGTAGACCGTAATGTAATGGAATTTTTTTAGTGTCCCTGTAAAAAAAGTGTAACTGCTACACGTTTCATTTTCAATACCGAACATTCCATAGTGAATATCAATAACATATATTAGTTTCATGACGATTCGACTACGTTTACGCGAGTTAGAGCTACGACAGATGGCAGACAGACAAGCCGAATGCATAATCACTTTTCAACTACATTGAAAAGTGTTAAAAAATTAATTTCTGGTATTCAAAATTAAAATTTGCCAAGTTTGCAGATTTATTTATGCTCCAGAGTGGTTAAGATAGAAAAAATGTAATTGGTGTAATGATTGTAAAAATGTAATGATCGTAATCTTTGAAGAGATTAACATTTTCATTTTAATGTTAGTTACTCGGGAGATGTGAGAGAAAAAATCTGTCGATAACGCTTTTTAGCATTTTCCAACATAGTTGAAAAGTGTTTTTGTATTCGATATGTCTGCCGTCTGTCTGAGCTCTAACTCACATAAATGCCGTCAGATCGTCATGAAATTGATATATGTTATTGATATTCACTATGGCATGTTCGATATTGAAAATGAAGTGCGTAAGCAGTTCCATTACAGGGACATTTAAAAGAATTCCGTTACATTACTGCCTATGGGGAAAACCTTTTGAGGAGGGTTTTGAATAATAAATATTAATCTCATTTAAATTAAGAATTCCGTTACATTACGGCATTATAAAAATACATTGCAAACGAATTTTAGCCATAGACCGTTCTTTTGTGCGCTCTACATATCATTTCTAGAATTTCTGTAAAAAAAAGAATATTGCAAATCTTTGTTAAGATTTAAAAAAGCCTGCTAAAGGTGAAAACGTATATTTTCAGCAACACAAAATTCTAAGATTAATACTTAAATTAGACTTAGAATTCTGTGTTCAGCAATAATTGTCATAGACAATACTGTAATTGAATTATCTTGTGCAGTGTTGAATTCAGACACTTTTATCCGGGAGGGGTTTATGTGGCTCCGGGGGAGGGGGGGATTTCACTTTTTGACTATTGAAAACACAAAATCTCAAAACTTCCGGGAGGAGACATCTCACTGCTCCGTGGTGAATGCCCCCCCCCCTCCCCCGGGCCACCCCTTGAATTCAACACTGCTCTTGTGTGTCTTTGTAAGTGAATGATAAATGCTATGCACACCCTATTTTATATAGTAGGCATCTTGTAATGCACTACCGCGCTATGTATTCATTTCAGTATGTTTAAAATATTATAACATCATTAAAATACACTAAAAAGATTATTTCCCATAGATTCTAATGTAATGGAATTATTTTGAGTGCCCTGTAAATGAACTATAAATACCAGACATTTCATTTTCAATACCGAACATGCCATGGTAAATCTGAATACTTATATACAGTCCTCCCCACTTAATCGGGTCACGGATAATCGAATGCCCCGCTTATTCGAATAGAATCCTTCGGAACCGATTTTTTTCTATTGGTTCTATGCTATTTTCCCCGATTAAACGAAACACCTTTTACGAACGTCCCCGCTTAATCGAATAACCACTGTCTGACCGATGCTTGAAAATAGACGCGGAAAGCACGTTTCAACTGGAATTTCCTTCCATTTTTTGTCGTTTTCGGCTCCTTTACGATGAAAACAAATTTCCAGTTCTTCCTGCAATGATTGCGGCCGGCAGGTATATAATGGACAAGTCAAATGATTCCCCCACCTTGATCTCCCCACGAGCACTTCATGCTGTTAATCGGGCTTTAATGGCAATGCGCCGTCACTTCGAGACTGGAGATGGTAGTTGTGATATTTTGCACTCATTCGGAAAATAACCCGATATTTACTCCTTTAAAATTTCACTTACTTAAACAAACCACTTTAAACGATTTTTTTAAGGCAGTATAAGTAACATAAATTAGAAGTAGCAAAGTTTTGACCCAATTTAAACGATCTGCATTAAGTGTGATGTAAACCATATAAAATATGTTACTGACATTAAATTAATATGTATTTACTTTATATTAGCTTTCGTATTTATTTTAGTTTATGTTATTCTATTAACGATTTATTATGTTGTTAGTTAAATAAACCGTAGATAGTTTTAAGATGGTTTAGATGATTTGCCCTTTTTAGTACTCATTAAATATTACAGCTATGATTCCTCGTTTAATCAAATACCCCGCTTAATCGAATATTATTTCTGGAACCGTCAGTATTCGTTTAAACGGGGGCGACTGTAATTTACATGAAAATACGAGTATACTTACGTAAGTTAAAGTATTGAAAAACTGAATTCCTAAATATTTTTCACCAACGTTGGAAAATAAAAACGCATATACAATGGAAAATATCTTTTCAGCAATTATGATCCATAGGTAGTACTGTAACCGAATTATTTTGTATGTCACTATAAATGAATGGTAAATGCCTTGTACATTATATTCTATAGTAAGCATCTAGTTGTGCACTTATAAGGCTGGACTTATGTATTAAAATCTTGTGACGGGTGTGACCCTCTCCGGACATGAGTTCACTAGCATACACATTTGTTACAATTCCTGTGGATATTTTAATTTTTCGTTATTAAAACAATTTTTTTCTAATAAAAGAGATTCAGATTAAACTTAATGCATAATTTTCATAATAAATTTTCATTATTTTAATGTATAAGAAATTTTTTTCTGCTGTAACGGGTGTGACATCATGCAAAGTATGCAATTTTATAGCTATTTACCAAAAAAAAAAAAAAAAAAAAACAGCGATCGGTATTGACAGAAAACTTGAAAATAGCTAGTATACTAACAAAATTTAATAAAACTAACATATTTATGCAGTTAGTTTAAAATTTGTTGTGCCCCCTACTTGTTATAAGTGATGGAGTAGCTATTTTTTTTACAATGGCAAAAAAGTTTTCAATTCATATAGTATCATCTTTCTCTGGTCAAATCCAGTGTGGTCCACTGGCTTGCACGTATTTCAAGCTTATATACAATTTCGTTAATTACCATCTTATGAAAAAATCAAATTGTCCAATTTCTTTAACAAAGTATATTAGCAAAACACATTTAGCTACTAAGCTTTTAAACTTTGTTACTTTTTTATTTTTTACTTACTTAGATTAAGTTTACCTATATATTTCCTTTTCTCTCCATAAACGATACCATTAATTTATTAAATTTATATCATATACATAAAATGAAAAAAAAATGTAGAAAAAAGAACCAGGCTTTACAGATAAAGCAACAAAAAAGAAAATAGAAAGAGAGAGAGGGAGAAAAAAAAGGAACAGATATGTGATACCTTTATAGTCAAGTTCTCGAATAGTATTTTTTTTTTATTTATTTTATTCATTTATGTAGATTATGAAAGACTTTCCAACAGATCCAGAATACTCTAACAAAATTTCACTCTGTAATAGGTGAGTCTAAGAAATAATTTGGAAAACGTATAACACATTTGTGAATCTATTTTCAGCAATTACCATCTATAGGCAGAAAAATATCCGAATTCTTTAGTGCAGCTTTTTATATGATATACATATCTATCTATATATACATACAGGGCTTAATTTATAATAAATAACGTACCTGAGCTCTAACATTCTGCAACAATAAAAACTTTAGTGCAACCCCCCACCCCTTGTACCCACATTTTTTTTTTTTTTTTTTTTTCAAACAGTATTTAAAAAATTTAAAGCAATTTCTTCTTCTTCAGAATATATATATATTCTGAATATATATATCTATATTCGTATATAACAAAATATATTTTGACTACATCTAATATTTATTTCTATATAATAAAATCTAATAAATAAAGAGAGCAAAAGTAATAAAATCGGGGAGTGGGAAAATTTCCAAACATAGTATTCACCAAGGATTTCTTTGTGTATCGACAGAACACTCGGGGATTCTGTTAGCATTGTTTATAAACTCTGGTGGATTCCGACTAACATTTAAATATTAATTAAAAATTAAGAAGTACTGGAGCTGCGTTCCTATGAGCTTCAGTGCAAATTAAGCAAGGCGAGGAGCTAATAAGTTGATCATTAAGAATATTTTACAAACATGAACAAAAAGCAGCGAGTAAAAACGGCAGTTACTGTTACGAATAATTCCGGCATTCCTCGTCGCCATTTTTAAATACTTAGACAGAAAACGGACTGAGACATATTTGTGAGTACTAGATAGAAGTATACTCCTATGTGTGCGACACACTACATCAAATATGTAAAGCCTTTGGAAGAAAGACGCAAAAGATAGGAGATCGGAAGAACAGAAAAAGATAATTTATGCTTCCGTATTTCCGAAGCGCTGTTCCGCAGGTCTCCGGGGCGCAGTATTTATGAGATGATGTGAATTTCGACAATTAAATAATCACTGAAAGCAAAGCACTAGAGTACCAGAGCTGTTCTCCGGTAAGCTCCGGCGCAAATTAAACCCTGTATATATATAGTGTAAAATGCACTTAAGCAATTTTTACCAATATGCGAAAATGAACTCGAATTATTTTGTGTAGCCTTGCGTATGCTTATAGAATTTAGATACACCAAATAACATGGGAAAAAAATGGTTAAATAAAAAAAAAAAAAAAAAGCACACCACAATTGAAAACGGAATATCAGCAATTGTTGCTCATAGACACTACTTATCAGTTTATTTATCAAAAAACGAAAAACTCATTTCGATTAGAAATCGTTTCCATCCCTGCCAATTTTGTGATGTCTTTATGTTTAAAAATGAGTTAGTAAATGTGTCAGAAATTTTCGGGCTTGTTGAGCAGTTCACTTGAGAACCGATTTAAATATAAATGTGATGCAGGAGCCGATGCTAGTTTGACAACATCAGTACAAAAATGTAACATGTCCAGCGTAGAGATCCCCATCAGACAGTTACATTGTGTCTGAGCCCAGGTTTAATTTTTTTTCAGCAGACTCGGGTCGGGCCTGCAACAGGCTTACATGTTTATTTATTTTCGTACATAGTCGAGCCAGACCAGAACTGGGCTTAATTGTTCACAGGATGTGTCAGGTAGGCAATATGTTTTGTAAAAATAGTAACAGCCATAATGGAATCATTGGGAATATGTCTGGTTCTCAAATTCCCTGCTCATCAAAGCGAAACCTTCTGACAAATTTTCTGACTCATTTTTAACTATAATAGCATAAAAATAATAGGTATGACTATTGAAGCGATTTGGAAATGAATAGCATTTTCCATTCTTTGATAAATAAATTACTTATTGAGTTACAAGAGATTTTTGTCATTTGACGACAGCTTTTTTTCCTTTCCCATGCTATCGCTTCGAAAAGGAGCGATGAAGATATTATTTTCAAAATAGTGGTAGAAACAATAAAGTTTCCCTATAGAATGTGACCCCTGTGTATCGTACAATTTCAAGGTTTGGCTATCTCGTTTTCAGGGGCAAGGTATACTTGCATTCGTAAAATGTTGAAATAATTTAATAACACCAGTATTTGCAAGAGAATCTATTTGAAAACAGGTAAAAGTATATTTCTGCGTACTTAATACAGATGAAATTTTCATTATAAAATTCCGGTGCCAATGGGGCAATTAGGAATTAAAATTATGTGATGACATAATGGTATCACTGCCTCTCAAGGGGTCAAGAAGTTTGGTTTGATACCACCCAATATGCTTTTTTTAAATTTTATTATGTAATTTTAATAAGGTATTCCATAATTTTCTTTATTGTGAGCAAAAAACAATGGAGAAATTTACTTCCTGTAGTAAGAGAAACTCAAAAACATTATTTATAACTATTGGGGTAACTGGATCCAGCATGGTCCAGCTACCCCGGATACATGTCCCAGTTACCCCGTTCTTGAAAAATTTATGGGGTAACTGGGACACCGGGCTTACATTTGAAACATAAAGTAAATATGTATAGATACCTAATAATATTAATGTGGTTGTATGCCTAATCTTTAAAAAAAAAGGATTGTTTAATAAAAGTACTTACAGGATTTTAATAAAAAGCCGAGGGAGTTCAACCATATTGACGTTGTTTAAAAAAAAAAGAAACGTAAACTTTTGACAACCTATCACAGAAAAGTGAGAGGATTGATTGAGTTGACACACGTTGTTTTAGGAAGTAGATGTTAAGGGGCATGTTCACAAAAGCTAAAACTTAAAAAACATCGACAGTTTTTTTTATAAAATAGCCTATGGCCCAGTTACCTCGTTGGTCCAGTTACCCCAACTAACCTTATATCTAGTTCATATTTTGTTATTTTTACAAATATACATAGCTAAATTAAATTCATTTGTCATTTTATTGCAGCGACTGTCAAATAAAATTCATTTGTAAATTACAGCTTTTTAAATTCGTATAGAAAGGTAAAATACATCGCGAAAACGCTGCAGGAAAAGAAAATTATTATGTGTTAATCCATGCAAAAAATAATTGCATTATTTGTGTACTGAACGTATGTAAAAAAAAAATTTATTGGTTATTACAGAAATAAAAAATGGATTTTATCTGTATACCGATTACCAAATTTAAATTTTTCGCGTGCCAGAAAAATTAGCTTGCGTGCCAACTCTGGCACGCGTGCCATAGGTTCGCCAACCCTGCCCTACACGATGTGCAAATAAAAGAGTTTTTTTTTTTTTCAAGCATCTTAATTAGCCTTTTTGAATTTTTACTAAATATATTTATGAATGTTTAATAAGCTGAAAATATGTTGGTCAATAGACTTTATTACTTCTCCCAATTTGAACTTTCTGCGTTCCATAGTTTACGAGTAAAATGGCTGTAACAGACAAACAGACACAAGAGTAATCTTATAATGGTTCCGGTTTTACTTTTTAAGTACGAACCTTAAAAAAGGAAAATAAACATTTTACACACTTGATTCAAATTATAAGAATATTTCAGATACTGTGGACAGTGATAAAGGGAAATAATCCCCCTCCAAAGCGCAATACTGGGTGTGTCGCTGAATTATATTTCAAAACATTAATGTTACTCAAAAGCGTTGTTATAATCACTAAATATATATATATATAAATATTTTAATCGCCAAAATAGAGTACCGCATTTTATGGAAGAAACGCCGCAACAGTCGTAAGCGCCGCACTCCTCAAAATTGGTCTAAATAAGTTTAAAAATATCGTAAACGCCGCACCTGTGGGAACGCTACTTTTGTCGACAATGTCTCATTGACCTAACTTTAATCAATGTTTTCTGAACAGGGTAATGTGCCTCATTTTTATAATTTAGGATTCTAAAATTTTATTTAAAATATTTAAATCAGGTTTTAAATATTTTTATGTAATATCTTTAATTAAGGAGCCGTCGATTGTCATTAAAACCATCCAGAGCGCGGGACGCGGATCCTCTCCTTAGGCACACAACATTTTTTTAAGTGGCTGTCGCAACTTAGCACGCTTTTTACGTCGCATGCACTTTAGCCCTTTTTTAACTTCTACTCGAAACTCTCAAACTCTGAGTTGTTAGTATCTGAGTGGAAGATATAAATTTTCTTTGTCCACCTGTATGGTTCAGTATCATCATCCGAAATGTCACAGTTTTTATAATCGGTAAAGTCAGAAAGTTTCGCGTTGTTGAGCAGGGGACTTGAGAACAGTCTTATAATAATACATTCATGGGATTAATGAATTTTTATTTTAGCCCATTTTACACGCGCGAGAAAAAAATCGTAAACGCCGCACATGGTGTAAACGCCGCACTTGACAAAAAAAAAAATAGCTTCAAACTCGTAAACGCCACGGCGTTTCTTCCATAAAATACGATATATTTAAAAACAAAGAAAAAATAAGGAAATATTTTACACGCTTCATTGAAGCCATAACAATACCATAAATACTGAAAAAGTATTACATTTTCAGCTGTAATATATAATTAAGGGAACTCGGTACCAAAAAATTTTATTTTATAACTGTAACCTGCATTATATTTTTAGGTTCATGTTTGAATAAAGCATAGTCATAACAGATCATAAGAAGTGTTAAATTCTTGATATAGAAATAATATTTCTTATAAAATTGAATTTAAAAAAAAATTAACAATTTTTAAATTCGTTCTTCTTTTTCATTTTTCATATTTGGGAATGGATATTTTTATCCTTTTTTCAATAAATCTAAGTATCGGATTTTTGATGAGACCAGTAGATCAGCAGAAAAAAAATTAGTGAATGCATATGGAAAAACGTGAGAAAATAACATGTTTAAAAAATAAATAAATGAACTTATAAAGTTACAAACATGTCAAAAATTTGGTACTTAGTTATCCCACACAGGGTCTAAAGATACTTTTTAATAAATTTCAGACAATTTGCTTAATTACTGTAAGAAGCCTTAGCATTTCGATTAAAATGTAAATATAAAAATTTGGGAACCAAGAAAAATGAGTTTAAACATTTCCCTTATACATAAATGACATTAAATTTCATCATTATGACTTAGGTATATCTCCTTTATTATTTATTGAACCGTTCGGAAATTAGGACAGAATGCTCTAAGAATACTAAGGCACATTAAAAGAAAAAAAATGTCTGAAATTCGACATTTTTGTCATTTTTTATCAAAATGACAGGTAGTGAGTCGCCTTAAAATAAGTTTAAAAAAAAAATACTCTTTCAGCTAAAATCAATTTTCATGAACTCATGAAAAATAATAGTTTGTATTGCAGCACGTTGCTACTGCGCAAGACGACATTATAATACAACATACATAAGATTATAATTTTTTATCAATGACTGCAAAAATGAGACTTTATACTGAAATACAGAAACAAATTTTTTAGATTGTTTTAACACTGTTTTCTGGTCACGGTCTCTACGGTTATCTGTCACCCTCAATCTGAAAGTATGTTCCCTCTGACGCCACATGCACAGAGTATGGAGATCTAATTTAAAATCTCCTTACTCTGTGGCCACATGACTCCTGGTAGGGGAACAGGTCAGCATGGATTGCTTCAAAGGGATGAGCCAGCCCTGACCAAAGCCCCTCTTATATGACCTGAGGCTACATCGACCCTACTGAGGAGGAGCTTCACCCCTTTCTTTCATTCACAAAGGAATTCGCGCTAAGCTGTTACCTTTCTTCATCGGAGATAGTAGAGCGACTGATGTTCTTTTTTTTTAGAAGTTTCATTTTTTTCGCGAATTTGGTATTTTTTTGTAGCCTTCAAAACATGTATGGTTAAATTATGCATTGCGCGCCAATTTCACATGTTTTTTTTTTTTTTTTTTTTTTTTTTTTTTTTCACATTGGAGAATTAATAATGGAGAATAATATATTTTATTTCTAAGAAATATTGTTATTTTACTTACACAGATTACTTAATACTATTTTCTCAATAATTTGCATTCTGTTCTTTCAAAATTAGTGCTTTATTTAATGCAATTATTTTAATTTGTTTAAATTTTATGAAATCATTGTAATTTTTCTTTCAATTATGACACTATTTCCACTGACTGAATCACGTATCTGATTAGTGAGTGTGGTTAAGCATATTAATATAGTTGGATTGTTCTGTAATTGATATATGTTACTGAGATTTTCTATGCATGTTCGTTCCAGATTTTGTCGAGTCGTTTCAAATTTTATGAAAATCGAATCAAAACTTAAAAAGATATTATTAAAAGTTTTCTTCGTTCTATTAAATCCTATCATACGTAATTAATTCAATGATATCCCACAATAGGTAATGATTCTAGGTTGCATTGGTGATGACGTCCTATTTAAGATATAGTCATATTACTTCCGTATTACTGAATTAAATATATACAATCGTAATAAATTTTGTATTCAGGCATTTTTGGATAAGAGTGCAACAGCTGTACCAAAATCTGAATATTTATAAAACTAGTTACAGTACGAACGCACATCATTTGCCACGTTTGACGTACAAATTCCAACTTGTTTTTCTTCTCTTGGAATATGAAAAATATTGCCAACATTTCGTTATTGATACACCATACAAAAAAGTTTTTGTAATAACTTATGCGCACACGCACGTTATGTATCTGTAAATTTGGTGGTATCCACTATTCAGATGAAAAAGAGTAAAAATATATAAGTGTTGGAAAATGAAAGTGTTCACTAAATATATCCAATTTTCGGAAACCCTAATATATATAGATTTTCACCTGAGAAAAAATATTTTGGACATTTAGTTGAAAATCAATCAACCCGAACCCGGCCTGCAAAAGTCAAAAGACAATCCGAAATAATGAAAGCCAACCCGACCTGCAACTTAAAAATATAGCGCCAACCCGACCGACTTGGACTGCGGGTCCGGTCGGGTTCAGATAATAGCGCGTTACTGATCCGATGCAGAACTCTTACTTTGAATTGAGAAGAGCTACGAAATATTTTTCAATTAGTTATGGATGACATTCACAATGCAAATCGTCCTTTCCTCTTTTTTCTGAAAAACCCCTTTGAGTTTCCAATTTCTTCTAATAGTGGTTCCACAGATTTTTACCATCTGTGATGAAATAATAAAGATATGAAAAGAATGATTTGGACGTAGCGTAGTAGAAAAGAACCCAAGGCATAGCAATGACAGGATAGTAAGTAATCAGTTATATAAGGGGCCGGTATGTGAAACGATGGTGTATGCTATTCCTTCAGCATTCAGGTTTCAAAGAATCACCCTCTGCTCACGATAAATTTTCTCTTTCTGTGATGCCAGTTGTACGATTACAGTCAAGCTATATCATCAACTCATTAGTTTCAGCTCTTGGTGACGCGGTAATGGAAATCTTTACAAAAGCAAATATGCTACAAACTACACTTTGCAAGGCAAGACAAATTTATTAGTAATGGAGAATATCCAGAGAAAGATGTATGAAAATTTTGCGATTTATTGTTTTATTCAAAAAAGTTGAGCTCAAAAAAGAAGCGGAGAATCACTAATCAACAGTTATTTTGAATAAATACTCTATGAAGGGTAAAAATATTTTGAGAACTAACCATACTCCCCCCCCCCCCCAACCCTTCTTCCACTTCTAGATTTAGATCGCTATCAAATTTCTTCTTCAATAAATAAATAAATATAATTTTCTGAATCTCTAAAAATTGAGGGAAAAAAATATGCTCATAAGAAGTAAAAAAAAAAAACACTCTTTTGTAATATTTTAATAGGAATTTTGAATTTCATGAAGTTCAAAAAACTGTCTTTACAATTCTTTAATTTGGATCGCGATTATTCCAAATCCACCGCTAAAATTAGGCTTGTTAGCAAGCGCGAAATAAAATTTATTGATAAATATATAAATTTACTTTGTTTCGTTTCTAAGTCATAGAAACAGGGGGGGGGGGGAAGGGCAGTGATATCGATTACAAAATACTTCTTACAATCTTTACGTACAAAAAATAAAGTTGAGTTAATTAAAAGAGTGTAAACAGTACTTACTATACAGTTGACTTCAAACCTAATTAGAAAATCGCTGGCATCAATATCAACTCTAGAAGTACCATTTCAATTTTCATTTTATTTTATGTGTAATTTAATCCAATTTTGTATGAATTTATATTTTTATATGAAATATTCGCGAAAAATATTGATATTTAGTAGTAAATGCGCTTGTAAGAAAACATGTTCTTGATTTTTTTTTCACGAAGAGTCGTTTCATAGTATATATTTATGTGTACAATATTTTTAAAAGCATTGAATGAGACAGCATTTGTTAATGCTTACTTCGGTTTCATTCGGATTTTATATTTTTCAAAGGTTTATTATGTGATATGTACTGGAATACCCATGTCTTTATAGTAACCATCCCAATTTAATAACTGTTTTTAATTATTATATTATGTATGCTTTCCTTGTCTAATAAAGTTTCCTCTACTCATGTTTTGTACACCATGGTGAATTATAAGTATTTAAACGAATACTTTTTGAACATCCATTCAACGCTGTTATTTAACCATTTTATTCGATTTTCCCTATCGTAATCAAAACCGCATGATGAATCATCTGTCATTAGACTGGAAGGAGAAAAAAATATATATGTCAATAAAACTTTTAATTATTTGGAGAGTGATTGCGCTTTATCTCTTTAGCTATTTTATTAGGTTTTACTGAATATGTGTAGATTTAAGACAAAGTTTTGAAACTAGAACTAATTTTTTCTTTGTTATTAAAATATAACATTTCTTTCTTTCTTTATTGATAGTTAAATAGCTTCTGTAATTATCATCTGATCCATATTTTTTAAAAATTGTCCTTGTGTCAGTATAAATTTTAAAGAAAATTTTAATTTTAAGAGGGCACAGGGCCTTAAAACTTTCAAAAAATCAGTTTTCGGTTTTGTTTTATTCTGATTGTTTTAATATTTCTCAACAATATGCAAAAAAACCCCATTCAAAAATATACACTTTTTTCTTGAGTTATAATCATTTATTAGAAAAGGTGATAGGGAAAAGGTCATTTATAGGTGAGTATAATTGAAGTTCCGTAGATATCGAAACTTTAAAAAGCGTTTTCTCTGATTAGTAAATTTGAAGTTTGTGCGCACTGTTGCTTTCAAACTATGTAAAATACACAGCCTTTGCAAAATAAACAAATGTGCGTTTCTATATAGTCTACATGTAGAACAAAACAAACAACAACAAAAAAAAAAACACATATTTTGGTTATTTATTTGTTTGCACTTGAAATTTGATTTTTTTTTTTTTTTTTTTTTTTTTTTTTGTACTAAAATTGAATTTTAAACGAAACTTTTTGTGTATATTTTGGATTTAATTTAGAAGTAGGTGTGATACGACTCTATTTTGTTCAAAAATTGTTTTCTATATGCATAATTTAGAATTTTATCATGCGCGCAGCACTTGGATTTTATCTCACGCATTAGCAATATGAAGATTTAAATTTAAAATTTAAATATTAATTTTGTATATACAACATTTTCTTTCTTTCTTTTTTTTTTTTTTTTTTTTTTTTTTTTTTGATAATACAGTTAAGAATATAAACTTTAGGTAGAAAGGGGGAAAAAAATCTTAATTGCATATTATTTGCGTTTTGGTATTTTGAAAAAGGCGGTGTTTTTGATCGTTTCAAGATACTCAAAAGATAAATATCCCCTATAATATGAATTTTTTTTCTTTTTTTGTGTGTGTGTGTGTGTATGTGTAAAAGTTTTCAACAGCGGACATCTGCAGGCTGCGGAATTTGTTCGATAATCGAAGGTGTCTGCTTTTGTGAGGTAAAAATAAACAAATATGTCAGGGTTGTTGATTAAAAAAGGCTGTCGCTAAATAAAGGTGTCCGATATTAGGTATCCGAGGTCCATTAACCTTCATAACGGACACTTCCGAATACCGGACACCTCTATTTAGCGGTATATGATGCTTCTATATAATGCAGGGTTGGACTTTTTGCAGAAGGAGCACTTGATTAAATGTTGGGCAAACTGAACAGTGTCCCCTATTCCCTCCTCTTTCGCTTTTAGGGGCCCCAAATTAAATATTCAATTTTTGTAAAGCTTTTACTTGAAATGTGTTTCGGCGTTGTACTGATTATAATCAATATTTTGAACTTTTAAAATACAATAAGATTAAAAACTAAATAAATTTTTAAAAAAATCTAAATTCATTAAAAATTTTCAATCACGGGCACCTCGGCAACGAGTGGCAGACAAATTCCGTAGTAGCCTCATATTGAGAGGTTTTATTGTATTTAGATAAACATTTTTTTTAAATCTTATTCTACTATAGAAGTTCAAAATAGTGGTTATAATCAGTACAATATCGAAAAAGATTTAAATTACCAGCTTTACAAAAATTGTATACCAACTTTGAGAGCCCCTAAAATGAGGCTGTATGGGGATGGAGGGGCAAGACCGTAGCCAAATATTTTCCCAGGATTCATTGTGGTCAAACATGGCTTTGTATCAAGTTTACAAAAAGAAATAGCTGCGATTCAGACGTTTGAAGTGCCTGAAGTTCAGACGCAAGAAGCGTCTGAAAAAATTAAGACATTTGAAAAGTCTGAAAATCAAACATTTCAATTTACAGTGTATTGGTATTGTAAATTGCTAAAAGTGAATTTTAAACTGTGTCATGCCTTTTTCTAACTAAACTGAATTTTAGCATACATGTACAATATGTACAAGCCGATAGATCATTTATATTGAGTTGCACAAAAGGAATTGGAATACCTTTCCGGCTATGTGAAATTCATTTTTCAAATGTGGTTTTCAAATGTGTGCGCTTTCTAAAATGTTTCTTCGGTATCTTCGTTACACTATATGGCGAAGTTTTTTTTTTTTTTTTTTTTTTTTTTTTTTTTTTTTTAAATACTCTGGAAGTGTTAGGAAATATTTTTTCTTCAATCGAATAACGAAATTTTTTTTTTCGCGCCCATTTGTCGAAATTCGCGATATTTTTTCACGGCCTATCGACAAAATTTGCTTTTTATTTCCACTATCTTCTTTTCAGAAATTCGCATTTTTTTTACATAATATTCACATAATATTTTTTTACATAATATTACAAAATTCGTGATTTTTTGACGAAATTTGCATTTTTCTCTGCGACAAATGGATGATTTTTTTTTTGATCGATTGAAAAAAATTGCTTAGTTGCTTCTGTGATCTTTGACGGAACTCAATTCCACTGTCGTTTGTAGAAATTCAAGTTTTTTTCTCGCGAGCGACTCACCAATTAATTTTGCGAAATTGCACAAAACAAAAGGACAAAAATAGCTGACTTCCACGATAATTTAAAAACACTGCTAAAGGATCCCCTGCCTGTGCAATAATTTAAGGAAGGTAAAATTTCGCTCAGCATTTTTTATTATGCGGAATTTTACACTTTATGGATGATTCACGCAATCCGCTACTTCAAACTTAGAAGCCTGCACGGGCCCGGGCTTTCTTTCTTTCTAACCGATGACCAGGCCCCTACCTGCCAGGTTGCCCCAGCTTAACGGGTTTAGTACCTGACATCGGGGCGAGTGACCGCCTAATCGCCGCGAAGCGGCAATAAACCTGACATCGTTGCCTCGATCGTCACCCTATTTGTAGCGCCTACTGCTCGTTTGTGTATACTTTATTTTGCCGGTTACTTAACGTTATATCCTGTCATTTGGTCCCTGCACATTGCTACTTAAGTTGGTCTCGTAATTTAGAACCTTGATCAGATGACGAGACCTTCACCTGGCAAGGCACCTCCAGAGGTATAATTCCCAGGTAACTTGGAGGACTTTGCAACCACGACGGATTTTACATGCACTAGGTGCAATTAGCGTACATGACGGAATTTTAGCCGGCAGATAGCCTGGGTCCTGCGACCAACGGCTACGAGTATAATGCTCTACCAGCTTGGCCACCGCTGCCCGATCTAATTGGGATAGCTTGGAATTTTTGAAGCCTAATTGTTGATGCATACTAGTCAAATGAAAATAATTATAATTTTTTAATTTTTTTTTTGTATGGGGGGGGGGGGGGGGGATAGAGAAAACAATGAATGGGGCTCCGCAGATAGACAAATTGCACCAACTGTTAATTTTTTGGGCCGAATGGATAGGCAAACTTAACGTTGCAAGGAGACATAAGACTACGCCTTTCTACCGTACCCCACCGGGTAAAAACTGGCTCTCTGGGCTTTGACATTGGAGCGGGTACGGTAGCTCCTGCAGAAAGCGCATACATAAAGAGAGGCGTTGTCCAAAAAAAAAAAAAAAAGATAAAAAATAATACATAAAAAAAATTATAACAATAAAAAGATTTAACATTATTTACAATTTTTTTTTTTTTTTTTTTTTTTTTTTTTTTTGCGCATGAAGAGGATTGTTCATACGCTGCCCCGAAATACGTATCATAATGATAATTCAATGTGAGCATTTTTTTTTCCTTTTTTTAAATATTTATAACCTGAAACAGACAGATTCTTAGTATGGGGTGGGGTGTCCCGCTAAAAATCGATGTTTTTTTTTTCCCCCTACTGTGATATTATGTCTATGTTTTCAATTAGCCATCTGGCCACTGATTTACCCTTGTTCTGTACGTGTTTGTTGTTTGCTAGTTGTCTGTGCCAAAGACGGACTAGCAGAATTATGTCAATTTCTTTAACGGGCCGGGTCTATAGACAAAATATACGGGTCCGGCAACAACAACAAAAAAAAAACCTGCTTCCCTCCCCCCCTCCAACCAATAAATAAATAAATATTTAAGCTGGACCATATAAAAATTTAAAAGAATCCCATAAAATATGAACCATTTTCAACGATATGACTTTCCTAAGAATAACTATAAATGTGCTGCACGAACCTATTCTAGTTTGATTACATCCAGGGCCCGACTTAGGCTATGGGGGGCCCCGGAGCAAGAACCATTCTGGGGGCTCCCTTCTATCTATCTATAGATTTTTTTGTGAATAATGTGGAAGTGGCTAATATACTAAACTTCATACCTATTGTATTATATGCATAAATTTTGTATCCGGTACTGCTCACATCTGTATACAGAGTATCACAAGAAGATGGTCACAACTTTAAGAAAAAATACCAGTAGGATAATAGTAGAAAAATAATGATAGATTGATTGATACGGGTATTTCTTTGCAAACTTTTACTTTGCCTATCTACGTACGTTATACGGTGATGTCTAAAAGAAAATGTCACAAATTGGTCATAATTAATCGTTTTAACTTGCCACGTTATGAGGAAAACGTTAATAAAGAATTTCTTTTGAAAACAATAGAATACTAAGTTGTCATAATAAAATTTTAATCATTAGTTTTCTAATGATATAGTTTATTTTTTGATGGGGGGAGATGGTACTGGAAGCAAAGAAGGTAAGGGAGGACCCCACTCTCTTCCTAAATGTTTGGAAATATATTAATTTTGGTAATTTTTGGCTTTAACCATTTAGCACCTTTTAATGAAAATCCTGACTACTCTCATGGGGGTCCCCCTAGAAAAGGGGGGCCCGGGGCAGCTGCCCCGCATGCCCCTGCATAAGTCGGCCTCTGATTACATCAACATCAATACAGAGATGATATAACATGTAATTGCGTAGATATCCGTAATCGGATAGTTAAATCTTCTCTGAGAGCGGGCTTAATTTTTTCAGCAGACTCCGACCGGGCCGGGATCAGGGTTACATTTTTTCTCTGCATAGTCTAGACGAACCGGAACTGGATTTAATTGTTCCTACAACGTGTCGGACAGGCGTAAAAATAGTGCTGTATTTTATGGGAGAAACGCCGCGGCGTTTACGAGTTTAAAAGTTAATTTTTTTTTCAAGTGCGGCGTTTACAATTTTTTTTAAGTACCAACTGAGTTTCCTTAATTTAAAAATTCATAAAAATATTTAAAATCAGATTTAAATATTTTAAATAAAACTTCAGACACCTTAAGATATTAAAAACGAGGCATCCTACACTGCTCAGAAAACTTTGATTAAAATTAGGTCAATGTGACGCTGTCGACAAAAGTAGCGTTCCCACAGGTGCGGCGATTACGATATTTTTAAGCTTATTCAGGCCAATTTGAGGAGTGCGGCGGTTACAACGGGTGCGACGTTTCTTCCATAAAATGCGGTAATAGTGATAATGAATTCATTTAAGGTGATTCTCAAAATCCATGCTCTACAACGCAAAACTTTCTGACACATTTTTAAATGTAAAGTCATAAAACTGACGAGTCTAACTACTGAAGTGATTTGGAATAGAATAGCGTTTTCCATTTTTTGATAAATAAATTACTTAACGAGTTGACAACAGGTTTTTTTTTCCTTTACCGTGCTATGGCGTCCGTGAAATTATATTCAGAACGCCAACTTTGACAATATATTGAGAAAGATCTTTTGCCTTTATCAAAAAATGGCAAACGCTATTATAATACATAGTTTTTGAATAAGAACATCTGCCAATTTTATGCGCTTCCGAACTAAAATGAAGAAAGTAGCCTTAAAACACTGAAAACATTTAAAAACAGCCTTAGTAAATTTCAGAGAAATATAAATCTACTTTTCGTTATACAGCTTCGAAAGCTATATTTTTAACCATCTTTTTTTTTTTCTTTTATTCTGAACTGCATTAATTTTTTTAATGAATCTTTATTTAAATGTTGAAAAGTCTAAGCGTCTAAGTAATCATTAATGTATTAATATACATTTATTATTAAATAAACAACAATAGCCGAGTTACCATGTCTATCAAAATAATGCCATTTATGCGCCAATTAGGTACCTCGGTGAGTATATGACATCTGTGCCTAATATTTTTCTTTTCGTTTTGTTTTTTTTTTTTTTTTTTAAAAGAAGTGAAGGCCATCAATTTAAATGTTTCATTTTTAAATGAAAGTTTTGTATTTAATAAAATGATAACGAAATACAAAATAAGCAACTTTGACAATATATTGAGAAAGATCTTTTGCCGTGGAAGAATCTTTATTTAAATGTTGAAAAGTCTAAGCGTCTAAGTAATCATTAATGTTGCTATTGTGTATTTACTATCTTGCGAACAACACCTAGTATTCTAAAATATACTGCAAAATTTCCCCACAAACATGTATGTATTATTTATTAAAAGAATCGTAATTGCATATCAAGAAAAATCGAGTGTTTTGTAGAAATCGAATCGTGACGGACCGAGCTTCATTTAATAGACTTTTGCATGGACCAAGTCGGGCTCGGGCCTAGAAATTCCGGCCCGTGCAGATCTCTACTTCAAACTTTGCTCCGCCCCACCAGTGGCAGATATGTTCTACTCTCAAAACTGGTAGACTGGAGGTGCTGGGTTCGAAACCAATCGCGTTCGTCGGCCTAACCGTTCGGAGTTTTCCGTGGTTTCCTTCGAATCTTGGGAAACCTTGCTTAAATACGGGTTAGCTTCCTTTAGAAAGACCCCACGGAGGGCACTCCCCCTAGGTCCTATATTCCTCGTGCAGATAATCGGCCGTCATAAATAACACTACTAACACCATCAAACTTTGCTCCTCAAATCCGGACCGGCCCCACCAGTGGCTGAGAGGTTCTGCTCTCGAAGCTGGTAGACGGGAGGTGCTGGGTTCGAACCCAATCGCGCCCGTCGGCCTAATCGTTCGGAGTTTTCGTGGTTTTCTTCGAACCGTGGATTTCCATGCGTTAATACGGATTAGGTTCCCTTAGAAAGACCTCCACGGAAGGCACTCCCCCTAGGACCCATATCCCTCGTGTAGATAATTGGCCGTCAACAATCAACCCAACCCAACCCAAATCCGGACCGCCGCAACGTCGCGGACCCTGGGAACGCAGTTTATGACACTCAACTTGTATTGCAATACTGAACTAATAAAATTTATTTTTTAATTGCAAATATCACGGAATAATATACAATACAGGTAATAAAATGCATGAAAAATAGTACTAGTTTCACATTTAATATGCATGTTTTTTTTTTCTTTTTTTCCGAAAGTCCTTTAATCAGGCCCCGACATGACTAATTGGGGCCCTGGGCAAAGATAAAATTAGGGGTCCCCATTCGAATCGTTGCAACATTATTCAAATAGAGCAGTTGTCAGTCATATTTGTAATACATAAACAATGTTTTCGCACCATGGATTTTAAAAAGAAGAAAATTCTTAGTTCCGTTAATTCTAAATTAAGCACATTAATTAATAAAAATACTATAAAAGAATTTTCTTAGTACAGAACAAAACTCTTTTATATAACTTTAGCAACTTGTTATACTACTTTAAGATAAATTTAATAAGTTCAACTTATGGAAGAGTGTTAAATATGTAGTCTTACATGTAAACATGTCAAGTTAGTTTCTTTTACACCTTTTTAAGTTATACTACACACAATGTAATATCAAATCAAGTGCATTCTACTTCACAAGTAAAAAGTGTTTTTCAACAAATCTAAAAAGATGGCAATTTTGGGTTTTTTTTCATATTTACTCAAAGTTAAAAGAAAAAAACTTTGAATACAGAAGAAAATTTAGCTCATGACAGTTAGAACTGATTATTTTCAACCACTAAAGTTTAGATATGATTTAAGTTCATTGCTAATACAATCTATTAAAATCAAAATATTAATTCTTATTTAATAGTGGTTGAAGTTAGCTTTGCGAAAGCATTGAGTTCTGTGTGTTCAAAATGAAATTTGTTTTTCAGAGAGTTTAGTAGAATCTTTTAAAAAAGATGAAATTCGTGTTTTGTATTTGAAAATTTTCCGAGTTGGAATTGGGGGGGAAAAAAGTAAATATTTTATAATTAATATATGGGTTTGGGGGCCCCTGGGCAAAGTCCCGATTTGCCTATGCGATAATAAGGGGCTGCCTTTTATCATTCACAATATTTCAAATAATTTTTTTCTGCATTGAAGGTTACTTTCATGAAATCTGTACAATCCCCACAATTATTATCAACTTTGTCTGTAAGAAATAAAGTTTATATTTGCTTTTTTATCACAAAGAAACATTTAAAAACAAATCTAGAGAAAGCTATACAGAGGCAATCGTTATTTCGAATCTTATAAAAAGACACGGTAGCTTGGCATTTGCCCGATGATTGAGAAAAAAAATCTTTGCCCCACAAGAGAAACTTTTTAAATGTTACCCTTCCTTCATAGGAAAAAAGTATGTGTTTTTACGTACAACAAGAAGTAATTCTTGCTATTTTATTTAAGAAACCAGAGGCAGTCCCGTAAAAACACTCTGAAAAGATTTGACCTTGTTTCTTGTTTGATTCTTTTGTAAACAATCCAAGAGGTACTACGATTGGATATTTCCGCTATGACGTTCAACTGAAATCACGCCTCCAAGGGGTGATCAGTATTGCCAGATAATGGCAGGAAAGCGCTTATCTTTTCTTCAGTAAAAATCGCCATTTTGCCAAACTCCTGATACCCTGTTGCAATCAGAGCCATCTATCGGAAATATTGGACCCCAAAAGTGTCTCCCCTTCCGGCTTAAGAGGATAAACAGACACACGACGGGAAAAATCATCAATGATGGACAAAAAATATCTCTCACCATTCCTACCTTCGACACGACAAGGGCCCCACAAATCCGCATACAAAAGTTCGAGAGGATGGTTAGATCATATGTTTTTACTATACTTATGAGACACACTTTTCAGTTTACCTAATTTGCAAGATTCACAAAATAAATCAGTTTCCTTTAGGCTCGGCAACCCCCGTACACCCTATCTACGACTTGTATGTGCTATAAGAGACTGACTAATATGACCATATCTTTTATGCCAATGTAACATTTTATCATCTTTCTTAGCAGAAAGAGATTCAAACTTAACTGATTTAGAAGAGGAAACAGGAATTTTTGGATACAGACGATAAATCCTATTCTTAAGATAGGCACTAAAAAGGTACTCGTCCCCCCCGGCAGAATTTTACTTCACCATTGTAACCAGAAAAGCTTAAACCATTAAGGTCTAATTGAGGCCCCGAGACTAAATTCCTACGTAACTGATCAGAGTACATAACATTACATAAAGTAAAAACTCTCTGACCAAAACGTAATTTGACATCACCCCTTCCCTTAATGGGAAACAAAACATTTTTGACAGCAACAGACATTTCATCATTTAAAACTTCAAAATTTGAAAATAAATTTCTATTACTGCAGAAATGATGGCTCGCGCCGGAATCAAACACCCAATCACCGTCCTTCACTACATTACTTAGACTAGAGTGAGAAACAAATAAATTGGACTTACGTGATGAGTTTGATAAGTCACGGCGAGAACCACCATCCCTCCGATTAGAAAAACTTGAAGATGAACGTCTGGCATGGCAAGGAGTCTGTCTACGATGTCTGGAGTACTGGAGTCTCTCGGAGCAAGGGAAGAAGATTCATGGGAACAGGAATCAGAACCGTCAGCCAGCTGATTGGAATCTGAAGAGCCACCGCAGTATCTATCAGGAGACCGATGACGAAAAGAACTGCTAGATCTGTCTGATGAATAACCACGTCGGTGAAATGGAGCTGGAGAAACTTCTCTTTGACGATAAGGACTAGTTGGTCCTCTTGAAAACCAATTTTTCTGAAGATGGCCTACTTTACCACATTTCTAGCACTTCTTTCCTTTGGGTTTACGAAAACGAGACCCCTTTTTAGAAAAAGCCTAACATAAATAATTCTCTGAAAAATTTTTATCTATCTGCTTAATTTCCAAGTATATCTTCTTTAATCGGGTTGCAAATAAATTTATTGACTCGCCATGTCTAATTCTTCCTTCCATTAAATCGTTAAAGAGAGTCATATGATGAGCGCGAGTGTCGGGGTGAAAATTTTTCCTCAACTTTTCCCAAGCTTCCACAGGATCTAGGCAATCATCTACAATTCTTTTGAATTCAGCTTCCGCATTTAAATAAATTAATGATTGAGCCTTGTTAGCACGGGCAATAAAAGCATTTCTAACATCGGCGGTAACAGTTTTGTGATGTAATGCATCTGGCAACAGTTTTAAAAGAACTTATCGGGAACTCTGGGTTCGAGGCTAGCTTTATTATTGTTGATATTCTAAGCTTGTAACTATGCTGTACATATCGCGCGGGCGCGCTTGAGTTCTTATACATTAAAGTAGTTTAAAGATCTTCCGAGTTATTATTTAGTTATACTACATGGTGGCAGTGTTTATTGAAAAAGAAAAATGTATCAAATACCTGCGCCAGAACAATTTTCCTTTCGCCCTGACGACTGGCAAAAATGGATCGACAGATTCGAACGTTTCAGATCTGCATCAGGTTTGAAAACGAAACAACCGGAAGAACAGGTAAACTCTTTAGTTTATTTAATGGGCTCTCAAGCCGAAGAAATATTGTCATCTTTTAATTTAAGTGCAGACGATATTAAAAATTTTGATACTATAAAGAATAAATTTGAAACGCATTTTATTCCTTACACGTAATGTTATATACGAAAGATATAAATTCTACACGAGAACACAAGAAGAAGGTGAATCGGTGGAACATTTTATCACATCGTTATATACATTAGTGCAAACTTGTGAATTTCCTACCTCTTTTCAGGAAGAAATGATTAGAGATAGAATTGTTTGCGGTATTCGCGATAAGAAGGTTTCTGAAAATCTGCAACTAGATAAGAAACTTACACTCGAAAAAGCGATTACAACAGCTCGTCAGGCTGAAACAATTAAAAGTCAACAACAAGTTCTGAGTAGTGATACTACGTCTTTTAAGGTAGCTAACAGAGTAGCGATACCACAGAATAAGAAATACAAACAAAATAAAAAATTTGATTCTTTCAATTCGGATAAGAACAAAGAAGTATGTTTTTGGTGTGGAAAACAAAACAAACATACGAAATCGGAATGCCCTGCGCGTAAAGCGATTTGTAACCGGTGCAAGAAGGTTGGTCATTATGCTAAAGTTTGTAAATCAAAAATGCAGGTTAACGAAGTTGAAAAAACAAAATCGACGAATTCTTCTGATTTTTTAGGTTACATAATGAATACTTCAGATAAAAACAACCCTGTTAGAATATCGGATAACCGTTGGAATGCTAAAGTATTGATTGAAAAGACTCCTCTAGAATTTAAGATCGATACAGGAGCGGATGTGACGGTCGTTCCTAAGGCTATTTATGATTCGAAATTGAACCATATAAAATTAAAGGGATCAAGTAAAATCATTTGCAGTCCAGATGGGAAAAATCTGAAGATAGCTGGGATAATTCGAGTTAAATTAAAGAACAAAAGTTTTAGTTTTGAAGATGATGTGTATGTAACAAGTAATTTAAACACCCATTGCTAAGCTGTACAGCTAGTGAGAATTTGAATCTCATCCAGAGAATATTTGAATTGAAATCAAAACTAGATCCTGTCAAGAAATTTCCAAAATTATTTAGCGGAATTAGAAAGGTTGAGAAACCGTATCAAATAAAATTAAAGAATGATGCTAAGCCTTACGCAATTTCTGTACCACGGCAAGTTCCATTAGCTTTAAGGGGTAAATTAAAAAAATTGTTAGATGAAATGACAAGGAATAAAATTATTGAACCAGTAGACGAAGCCACAGAATGGTGTGCGCCTATGGTTATTGTTCCAAAAAAGTCAGGTGACATAAGAATTTGTGTTGATTTATCAGTTCTGAATGAGAACATTGAAAGAGAATATTTCCCCATGGCCTCAGTTGACTATACTTTAAGTCAATTTAGTAATGCTAAAGTGTTTAGTATTATTGATGCAAATGCAGGTTTTTGGCAAATAAGTCTCGATCCAGCTTCTGCAAAGTTAACTACTTTTATTACACCTTTTGGAAGATTTATGTTCAATCGTTTACCGTTTGGAATTAAGACAGCTCCGGAAGTGTTCCAAAAAAGAATTCGCGAAGCTATTCAAGAAGGTCCTGGTATAGTGGGTCTTATGGATGAATTTGTAATTTTTGGTTCTACTGAGGAAGAGCACAATAAACGACTAAATGAAGTTCTTTCAAAACTTCAAGCAGCTGGATGGACTTTGAACGCTGAAAAATGCCAGTTTGCAAACGATTCCATACATTTTCTTGGTCATATAATTTCTGAAAAGGGAATAAAACCTGATCCGGAAAAAACAAAAGCTATTTCCAGAATTCCAACGCCTAGGAATGTGACGGAATTAAAAAGATTTTTAGGAATGGCTGGATTTTTGAATAAATTCATTCCCAATTTTGCTGATGTTGCAAAACCTCTTTACGAGTTAATGAAGAATAATGTTGAATGGATTTGGGGAAAATCTCAAATAATGGCATTTGAAGATATCAAGCAGAAACTTTGCCATACTCCTGAATTAGCATTATATGATCCAAAGAAAGAAACCTTTATATCAGCCAATGCATCATCTTATGGCCTTGGTTCAGTTTTGTGTCAAAAGGATAATGGCCATTTACGTCCAGTTTTCTATGCATCGCAGACATTGTCCGATAAAGAGAAAAGGTACGCACAAATAGAGAAAGAAGCGTTAGCTATTGTATGGGCTTGTGAAAGGTTTCATGATTTTATTGTTGGCCTACAAGTTCACATAGAAACGGATCATAAACCTCTCGTACCCATTTTAATATCAAAACCGTTAGACAATCTAACTCCTAGACTCCAGCGTATGAAACTGCGAATGATGAGATATTCCTACACCATCAAATATACTCCAGGGAAAAAGCTTGTCATTGCAGATGCGTTATCCAGAAGCCCATTACCGGAAAATGGAAAGGAAGAATTAACCGAAGAAATAACTGCTTATGTGCAGATGATTATAGAAAATTTTCCTTCTTCAGATTCTAGATTAGCTGAAATATGGGCGTTGCAAAAAGAAGACCCAGTTTGCAAATTACTGATTAAATTTTCAAGAGATGGTTGGCCAGGGAAAAATGAAGTGCCAGAAGAATGTTTAAAATACTGGGAACATCGGCATTCAATTTCTACACAAAATGATTTGTTGATGAAAGATGCGAGAATTATTATACCTTTGAAATTACATGAAGAAATATTAAATAGAATACATGATGGTCACCTTGGGATAACAAAGTGCAGAGCTAGAGCTCGTGAGTCTGTTTGGTGGCCGGGATTATCGTCAGAAATTGAGAATTTAGTCTCAAACTGTCAGAAGTGTATTCAGCAACAAAAATATTTCAAAGAGCCTTTACTCCCATCAGAATTCCCAAACAGACCTTGGCAAATAGTCGGAGCTGACCTTCTCAAAGTTAGTGGTAAATGGTATCTTATAATGGCGGATTACTATTCTAGATATATTGAGGTGGCAAAATTAGATCATCTTACTTCCGAGGCAGTCGTTAATCACATGAAATCCATTTTTGCACGTCACGGTATTCCTGAAGTGGTGAGAAGTGACAATGGTACCCAGTTTTCGCAAAGAATTGTAGATTCTATATACAAAAAATTTGCCAACCTTTATAAGTTCTCCATTATAACATCCAGTCCGAAACATGCTCAAAGCAACGGTTTCATAGAGTCGATGGTGAAAAATTTTAAGTTACATTACTTGAAAGCGGAAAATGATGATCCATATCTTATGCTACTTGCGTTAAGATCAACCCCACTAGAAAATGGGTTTAGTCCAGAAGAACTCTTGATGGGAAGACGCTTACGAACGCCTATTCCTATAGTGAATGATAAGTTAAAGCCTAAAGTATTAGACGAGAAATCCTTATTCAAAAAGGAACAGGAAAGGATCGAGAAGCAAAAGTATTACTTCAATTGCCATCATCGAGCTAGACAACTACCAGAATTAGACGTCGGTCAGCAGGTATGGATCTCCGACATGAGGACGTATGGAAAGGTAAAAAGTGCTCATGAAGCTCCTAGGTCATACATGGTTGAAACTCCTCGAGGTATCCTAAGAAGGAATCGTATATATCTGCATCCTTCTACTGTTCCAAAATCCTTCAGATGGGAGGATAACGACACCTTAGTGAAAGAGAACGCCGTTCCTGATGATACATCTGAGAAAGACAGCTCCCAGGATACAACATCTATGAATGATCCTGTTAGCATCACCTATTCTCCTAATGCTGCAGTTCCAGAGACTAAGCAGGCCAGTCCATTTAAGACTCGTAGCGGCAGAACTGTTCGTGCTCCTCCAAGACTTATTGAAGAGGACTTTTAAAGGGGGAGATGTGATGTAATGCATCTGGCAACAGTTTTAAAAGAACTTATCGGGAACTCTGGGTTCGAGGCTAGCTTTATTATTGTTGATATTCTAAGCTTGTAACTATGCTGTACATATTGTGCGGGCGCGCTTGAGTTCTTATACATTAAAGTAGTTTAAAGATATTCCGAGTTATTATTTAGTTATACTACAAGTTTTACTTATTTCTGGTACTTTCTGTTTCAAGCTAATAATCTCCCACAGTTCCTTTTCCATTAAAAGATACTTCATATCGGAACTCCATGTGGCATAGTTCCTGGGATTTAACTTATCTATTACATTAGAAGCCATATTGAGAGTTTTCTAAATAGCCAAAAATAATTTCAAGCAAAAATACTGTTACCGGCCCCCCGACACTTTCATCCCTTTCTTCATTCTCTGTCAAACTCAAAATAAAACTGCAATAACTTCAAATATAATAACTAATAAAAATATTTTTCTTCTAAAAATTAGCATTTAAATAAAGTATGGTAAATATGCAAAATAATGTTAATAAAAATGGTGAAAAAAAGTCAACAAAAATCAGTAAATTAACATAAAAGTTCGTAAAAACGGCGAAAAAGATCAAAGAAAGTTCGTCAGAAACAAAAAGTTCACCAGGAAAAACAAACAGAAGTTCGTGTGAGAATCGTCAAAAAAAAAAAAAAAAAAAAAAAAAAAAGTTCAATAGATAAATCAGTGTTTCTTCAAATAAATATAACAGTTCCAGTCTATTTTAAATCAAAAATAAATAACTAAAGTTCACCTTTGAAATAAACTTGAAGTCTCCAAATTAACTTGAAAGATCGTTTTTCAGCATTCCAAACTTCCGGACATCTACAGCCCAAAACCACATCACAGGCGATATATAATTTAACTAATTATATACGTAAAAATGGTACATTAAAATAAGCAGAAACGCGCCATGAAAGCTAAAGCTGGAGATGCAATTTCACGGAAGAATGGACATGTCTTGAATGTAATAAATGTAACTTGGAGAATGCTTTAGTAACACAAAGTCATATTCACTTAAAAACAAATTGCAGTTTATTGATAAACATCTCGAAGGAGTTGACAGCGTAATATTTCACATAATAACATCTCTTGAAAACGACAGTCATGAAGAATGGTGATTTTGTTTACACAGGAATAAGCATACTTAATTTACATATGACAACTATTTAAAAGCATTTAAAATCTTATGAAACGTAAATATAATAAAAAGTATATTAAGAATACTTCCAGGATAGAGTCCCAGCCCCTATCCAGTTCATGAAAAATAGCTTCCATTAGGAAGACTAAAAAGTGCTACATTACTGTGTTTGCATCGCGTATTTATCCAAAATGGCTCGGATTGAAAACATCGTTTGGGAGCGACGCCCGTCAAACGGACCAATCAGAAAGCGGCATCGAATCGATGCAAGCAGAGATTCGATGCAAAGATCGATTAAAGAAGCGATATGCAATGTCGCCATCTAGCGGAGAAAATATCAATACGGAAAATTAAACTTAGTCTAAAGTTGAATTTTGCCGGTGTACGATGACAAGATATGGATGTAATGAAACGGAGAATGGCGGAAGTTAATACGGACGCCAAAAGATTAAAGAGGAACTTAAATTTAAATCAACTGGATATTAACTGAAAACAATATGGAAAGGTAAGTTTAAGTTAATTAATGTCTATTGTTGATATTATAATGAAATAAATAAAAGTAAATAAGAGACTTTATTGAATATGAACTTAGAAATAAAAATGATGTAAGTGGAATGAAATGATGATACAAATAGATAAGGGAGGCGATGAGAACAACAAAGTTTGATGGTTTCCATCAAATTTCAGGAAAAAATTGCAAAAAAATCGCGAATTTCAGCAAATGACGGAAGGAAAAAACCGAGAATTTCGGCAAGCAATCGCGGGAAAATTCGCAAATTCCGGCAATCGATCACGGAAAAAATTTCAAATACCGGCAAGCGATCGAAGAAAAAAATGTGACTTTCGGCAAACGATCACAGAAAAAATCGTGAATTTCGGCCAACGATTGCAAAAAAAAAATTGTGAATTTCAGCAAACGATCGCGGAATGCAATCACAAATTTCGGCAAATGATCAAAGAATAAAAATGCGAATTTCGGCAAACAATCGCAGAAATGAAATTCGGCAAACGACGTAGAAAATATCACGAATTTCGGCTAACGGTGGCTGAAAAATACGCAAATTTCGCAAACGATCCCGAAGAAAACGTGAATTTCACCAAACGATCGCGGAAAAAAATCGCAAATTTCGGCAAACGATCGAAGAATAAAAACACACAGTTCGGCAAATAATCGTGGGAAAAAATGCGAATATCAGGAAACGATTGCAGAAAAGAAACACGAATTTCGGCACACAATCGCGGAAAAAATTGTGAATTTTTACAAACGATCTCTGAAAAAAATTTCGATTTTCGCCAATCGATTGAGGAAAAAAATTGCAAATTTTGGCAAACGATCGCAGGAAAATATTGCAAATTTCGGCAATCAATTGTGGGAAAAAAAACGCGAATTTTGACAAACGATCGTGGGAAAAAATGCAAATTTTGGCAAAAGATCGTGGAGAAAAATCACAAATTTTGGCAAGTGATTGCGGTAAAAAACCGCGAATTTTGCAAACGATCGCTGAAAAAATCGCGAATTTCGGCAAACGATCAGGAAAAAAACGCTAATTTCAGCAAATGATCGCAGAAAAAATCACAAATTTCTGCAAACGATCGCAGAGAAAAATCACGAATTTCGGCAAACGATCGAAGAATAAAAACGCCAATTTCGGCATAAGATCGCGGGAAAAAATGTACATTTCTGAAAATGATCGCAGAAAAGAAACGCGAATTTCGGCACACGATTGCGGAAAAAAATCGAGAATTTCGGCAATCGATCTCGGAAAAAAACCGCAAATTTCGGCAAACGATCGCTGGAAAAAAATCACGAATTTCTGCAAACGGTCGCAGAAAAAAAGTAGTATGCTGGGTAAATGGGACATGAAATATCGAAAAAAATATGTCCTGAAATATCGCCTAGGACCAGTACTACTCCAGCAGGGATCATATAAAATATATAATTTCGTATTTTAATATGTATACTGGCCTATTTAGAAAAATGCCATATCTAAAGTCTATACTTATACTTTTTGCAGTTGGAAGTATGTTTCTATCATCAGCGGTTGAACTTCTTGGTATTTTATGCATTAATTATAGCAGCACTCACGAAATTTTAACACACAGAAATTTTTTCAAATACAATCAAATCATATTTAGGATATCCCAAAACATGTAAATTTCGATCCAGCTTTAAAGTTGGGAGGGGTTGTGGTACGGTCGGGTGACTGATCATGGTGCTAAAATGTAAGGAGTTATGATTAGACAATTGCTTGATTAAAATTTAAAATCATTATCATTCGTAGAGGTGCTGTCAAAATTTTGCCTAGGCCGTCATGTCTACTAGTTTCCTCTGTGTAAATCTTTCCCAAACTGAAAGCCGAAAAATTTCAAGAATTCAGTGCATTCTTTTTATGAATAGAGAAGAAATCAAAAGTGGAGTAGCGTTTGGACTATAGTCTATATCGATTAATAATTTTCAAGATTCAATAAATGAGCGAAACAAAGAATACTGCACATCATTTCTCTTTTGCATTAAATGTTAGCTCAATGTAAAAAAAAAAAAAAAAAAAAAAAAAAAAAAAAAAAAAAAAAACCTCGAAAAAATATCTTAGCACAGGGGCCCCTTTTCTTTTGGGCCCCTAGCCTAATGGGTAATCCGCCTCTGAAAAGCTGATTAGTTCTCTTTTAAGAAGTATTCAATGCTAGTTTGTTTTTGCTTAGTCTGCGGCTGTACAATGACCTTTTCTAATGCATAATGTGTGTCATTGTATTTGATGCTACATCAGCATTTTGAAAGTAACATCTCAAAGTGTCCAGGGCTCCTAAAGCAGTAGCATAAGATGGGACAATTACAGTATCAGTTTCATCGTTATCATAATCTTTTCCATCTGTTTTCAGCTGCCACATCATCAAAAACAGTTGCAATATCTCTTATTGCTGTTGATTTTAAGTTTTCATCAACATTGAAGAAATCTTGAAAAGAAAGAGAATCTTGGTTTATGCTGTTCTATTCTTCTTCTATATTAAAATCATTCTTGTTGTTTTCATTTTCCTGAAATGGAATAACTTCAGCATCATTTGAATGAACAAAACCTGCTCTTCTAAAGCAGTTAGAAATTGTTGTGTCAGTTACGTTATTTCAAGAGGAAACCCACATATGCATAGTCATTCAGAATCCAAATATTCTTATTCTTTTTTCTGCTCTAGTAATATAAACATTCTTCACAAAATCTTTCCTACACTGTGCTTTAATTAACCTTATTATACCAAGATCTAATGGCTGGAGTCTGCTAGTACAATTTGCATGGAAACATGTAACTTGTGTGTGGTTCTAACTTGTCTTGTGTCTCATTGTAATCTGCAATGGGAGATCTGAAGGTGAGCGGGACTACTGATCCATAAATAGCAGAACTTTTCCCACCCACCCCTTTTTTATATAGCCATTTTCATATCAAATTCCTTCAAAATGTCTAAAAAAAATTGTGATGTCATCCAGGCTTTGGTGCTACTTGCATAAGAACATGGCTTCACATTTTTTAAATGCTGTGGTTTCTTGGATCTCCCGATCACTATAGGCAGTAACTTTTCTGGTCCGTCCACATCCACATTGCAACATAAAAGCACAGTCACTGTTTCTTTGCTGTGTTGCCACCATGACATGTTTCTTCCTTAAAATCTAGCATTTTGTTTGGCAAAAGACGATAAAATAAACTTGTTTCACCACAGTTAAAAATGTTCTTAACATCAAATTTGGAAGGTCTGCGATCCATTCATTAACAGTTGAAGCTGAAACAGCTGTGCTTTCACCACTCAGACAATGATTTGTTAAATTGTGTCTTTTCTTACATTTTTCTAGCCATCCCCAAGAAGCTGAAAAATTTTAGATTCCCATTTTTGATGACAAAGCGAGTGCTTTCACTTTGAATAACTTACCGCTAATGGATAAATTAGAAGCTCTCCTTTCTCTGAACCACTGAATTAAAGTGATTTCTTAAATCTCAAATTTTCCATTCTGAATTCTTGATCACTTCTCCGCTTGTGTTGAATATTCATTTTTCTGATTGAGTCCTTGTTCCTTAAAATCCCTCTGAGCGCTGATTCTGGCAAATCGAATTTTTCAGCTAAACATTTTTGACAGTTTAGTATAATTTTCTGCTGCTTGTATAGCTTCCATTTTGAACGAAATTGCTAGCATTTTTTTGCTCATTTTTATTGTAAAAAGAAATCAAACCCAGATGCTACTGTAAAGGCAAGGAGGGAAGAGAACATGCATGTGGCTTGATAAAAATAAAAGAGAAAGAAAAGAAGGAGCAAATAGAACTGTGGGAAAAGGGTGAAAATTCGAATTTTAATACCTTCTCCATCCTCTCAAGTACTATGTGGAATGGTGTTTTGACCTTGACGCATGCAGAAACATCTTTATAGATTTAAAAAAAACTGTTTCGCACTTAATTCAGAGTTTGTTAATTGCGCTGTTATTTCCGTGTATAACTGAGAGAGACAATTCAAAGTGGTACTTATAAGTGAGAGATCTATAGTATTATTTTCCTATTCCTTGTGGCGGGAAGTTATGAAATTCACATATAAGTGAGAGGTGACCATTGAAAAAGCACTAAATATGTAATATATAATGGGTAATAAAAATTATTGAATACAAATTGATACTGCAGTAAAATTATTTATTAACATTATAAAACATGGATATTAAATTTCAACATGAATAAATATAACATTTGTATTTATTGGTGTACAGCAGAAGATTTTTATAATAAACACCTGACAGAGAAACAAGCCGTTGACCCAGACTGGGAATTAATTTCTACTCCTTTTTATAAGGAGGATAGCAACGCCCCTAGGTTTTAGAAACATAGGTTTTTTTTTTTTTTTTTTTTTTTTTTTTTTTTTTTGTAATTTATCAACTGAATTTCCTTGTAAAGTACTTCATAAATTATTAAAGTATGCTGATTGCTAAGTAGATGGCCTTTTAAAGATTAATGTATGTATGTGTTGTGGTGACGAACTGGCACCTCCATACTAGATTAGTGATTAGTACACTGAAAGAAAATATTATCCCATTCCGCGTTGTGAAAGAATATATGGGATAATATTAATTAATAAAAATAGAAGGAGATGAGATTTGGAATAAATAAAAAAATGTCAACAACACAGGAACAACTTATTTAGCATACAAAATTGTAATTTAGGATTGGAAGGTTGCAAAGTCAAATATCTAATTTAATAGTGACTAAATTTAAATTCTTAAGAATCATAAATCCAATTTACATCTGAAAAGGAAAAGAATAAAGGAAAGATTCAAAGAAAAGACGTAAGTACATATTATACACTCAAACTTTATTTACAAACACATATAATATTCATGTTTCAAATATTTATTCTGTTAGGTCAACATTATTTTCAAATCACTATCAATCTTATTAAATTTCATAATATAATTCTTTATATGTAATATTCATGTAAATTTTGATTTCAACTATTATTCCTAATTAAAATTCTCACAGCACAAATTCATAAAAAAAATGGGCTACTTGGCCAAGATATTAATAAACTCCAATACTAACATTTTCTTATTATTATGATTCTTTTAATCCTTAATGATGTTAATTATATATATATATTATATATACTTTAAAATTTTGTCTATAAAATTCTAGCCAATGAAATTGTTAAACATACACATTGTAATGTAAAAAATATAATGGCCATATATTAGAAGTAACTAAAATTACTCTCACCAAATACTTCAGTCAGAAAAGGGTTGAGGCTCCTCCTGGCTTTAACTAATAGTCCATATAATGCACAGATTTATAGTCCAATGGCACATAAAAGTTTATAATTGTCTCTTTGGGACTTGCACGTATAATCGGTCACAATTATATCTAGATCACTTCTTCTTCAGAAGTCAGTGAGTCTGTTCAGTTAAGAGTTTAATATTGGCCACTAATTGGCATTAGAAATGTTCTTTCGCTCTTAGATATTGGGCATTGCTCATATGTGCACTTTAATCTTCCTGGATTATCTTCCGACTCCCCATCGAAATTTCTGTCAATCTGTGGATTCCTTCAGACAGTCATTCTGTACTTCCAAATTTTCCGATTCTTGAAGCATTTGCATAAATTTTTTTCATCTTAAATGAACTTTATCTTCATCGGTTCAGGGTGATGAAATTATAACAAATCTGGTCTTCTTGAAGCAGTATAGGGAAGGGTTGCATAAACTTGTTGACTTGTGTAGACTAACATAGTTATGCGAAGTTTCAAGACTAAAACAAAAACGTCCTTCGGTGATGGAGTAAAAAGGGAGTTAATTATCTTTTTGAAAAACTCTTCCTCAATAATGAAAGATGTGGGAGGATTTATTTTAGGCAATATGAATTCTCCCATTCGTCGCTTGATGTCTCTTTCTTATTGGTAACCTTTGTTTCTTGAATCTGGTTCATTTTTAGGCCCCCTATGGGCATCTTCTTACGTTCCCTTCGCATAGCTAATTTTTGTTATGACTTCATGGGCTATGACGTCGCGTGGGATCGCTACTGCACATGACCAATAAATTTTTCCCTGACAGTCATAAAGCGTAAATACGGGTTAGGTTCCCTTAGAAAGACCCCCATGGAGGGCACTTACCCCTCTTGGGCCTATATCCTTCGTGCTGATAATTGGTTGTCATAAATACAACCAACCAACCAACCCTGACAGTCATAAATTTCATGCTAAGAGCATCGTAAATTTTTGCGACTGATGCTATTCTTCACTTGTCGCGATATGGCATCCATGTGCATTTTATTGTGCTTAATTGCCTTATTTTGTCTGAAGTATTTGTGAGTTTTTATCACTCTGTTTACATACATATAAAATATTATAAAAAAATGTAATTATTGGCCTTATTACAAAATAAATTAGATATTCATAAACCTTATATTTTTACAAACAAACTTATACTAATAAACGCATATTTATTTGCTTATATACCCATTATAAATTATGAATTTTAATATATAAATGTTATTAAGATTTTTCCAAATAAATTTAGTTTATTTCGTAAAGTAATATTTTTCAAAATTCAGTTAATTAAATTTTAGTATGTGGTGATGAACTGGCACCTCCATACAAGGTCACGTGATAGATTAGTGATTAGTACACTGATAGAAAATATTATCCCATTCCACGTTGTGAAAGAATATATGGGATAATATTAATTAATAAAAATAGAAGGAGATGAGATTTGGAATAAATAAAAAAATGTCAACAACACAGGAACGACTTATTTAACATTCCAAATTGTAATTTAGGATTGGAAGGTTGCTAAGTCAAATATCTAATTTAATAGTGACTAAATTTAAATTCTTAAGAATCATAAATCCAATTTACATCTGAAAAGGAAAAGAATAAAGGAAAGATTCAAAGAAAAGACATTAGTACATATATACACTCAAACTTTATTTACAAACACATATAATATTCATGTTTCAAATATTTATTCTGTTGGGTCAACATGATTTTCAAATGACTATCAATCTTATTAAATTTCATAATACTAATTCTTTATATGCAATATTCATGTAAATTTTGATTTCAACTATTATTCCTAATTAAAATTCTCCCAGCACAAATTCATAAAAAAATGGGCTACTTGGCCACGATATTAATAAACTCCAATACTAACATTATATATATATATACTTTAAAAATTTGTCTATAGAATTCTAGCCAATGAAATTGTTAAACATACACATTGTAATGTGCAAAATAAATTAATGGCCATATATTGGAAGTAACTAAAATTACTCTCACCAAATACTTCAGTCAGAAAAGGGTTGAAGCTCCTCCTGGCTTTAACTAATAGTCCATATAATGCACAGATTTATAGTCCAATGGCACATAAAAGTTTATACTTGTCTCTTTGGGGCTTGCACGTTTAATCGGTCACAATTATAGCTAGATCACTTCTTCTGAAGTCAGTGAGTCTGTTCAGTTAAGAGTTTGATATTGGCCACTAATTGGCTTTAGAAATGTTCTTTCGCTCTTAAATATTGGGCATTGCTCATAGGTGCACTTTCATCTTCCTGGATTATCTTCCGACTCTCCATCAAAATTTTTGTCAATCTGTGGATTCCTTCAGACAGTCATTCTGTACTTCCAAATTTTCCGATTCTTGAAGCATTTGCATAAATTTTTTTCATCTTAAATGAACTTTATCTTCATCGGTTCAGGGTGATGAAATTATAACAAATCTGGTCTTCTTGAAGCAGTATAGGGAAGGGTTGCATAAACTTGTTGACTTGTGTAGACTAACATAGTTATGCGAAGTTTCAAGACTAAAACAAAAACGTCCTTCGGTGATGGAGTAAAAAGGGAGTTAATTATCTTTTTGAAAAACTCTTCCTCAATAATGAAAGATGTGGGAGGATTTATTTTAGGCAATATGAATTCTCCCATTCGTCGCTTGATGTCTCTTTCTTATTGGTAACCTTTGTTTCTTGAATCTGGTTCATTTTTAGGCCCCCTATGGGCATCTTCTTACGTTCCCTTCGCATAGCTAATTTTTGTTATGACTTCATGGGCTATGACGTCGCGTGGGATCGCTACTGCACATGACCAATAAATTTTTCCCTGACAGTCATAAAGCGTAAATACGGGTTAGGTTCCCTTAGAAAGACCCCCATGGAGGGCACTTACCCCTCTTGGGCCTATATCCTTCGTGCTGATAATTGGTTGTCATAAATACAACCAACCAACCAACCCTGACAGTCATAAATTTCATGCTAAGAGCATCGTAAATTTTTGCGACTGATGCTATTCTTCACTTGTCGCGATATGGCATCCATGTGCATTTTATTGTGCTTAATTGCCTTATTTTGTCTGAAGTATTTGTGAGTTTTTATCACTCTGTTTACATACATATAAAATATTATAAAAAAATGTAATTATTGGCCTTATTACAAAATAAATTAGATATTCATAAACCTTATATTTTTACAAACAAACTTATACTAATAAACGCATATTTATTTGCTTATATACCCATTATAAATTATGAATTTTAATATATAAATGTTATTAAGATTTTTCCAAATAAATTTAGTTTATTTCGTAAAGTAATATTTTTCAAAATTCAGTTAATTAAATTTTAGTATGTGGTGATGAACTGGCACCTCCATACAAGGTCACGTGATAGATTAGTGATTAGTACACTGATAGAAAATATTATCCCATTCCACGTTGTGAAAGAATATATGGGATAATATTAATTAATAAAAATAGAAGGAGATGAGATTTGGAATAAATAAAAAAATGTCAACAACACAGGAACGACTTATTTAACATTCCAAATTGTAATTTAGGATTGGAAGGTTGCTAAGTCAAATATCTAATTTAATAGTGACTAAATTTAAATTCTTAAGAATCATAAATCCAATTTACATCTGAAAAGGAAAAGAATAAAGGAAAGATTCAAAGAAAAGACATTAGTACATATATACACTCAAACTTTATTTACAAACACATATAATATTCATGTTTCAAATATTTATTCTGTTGGGTCAACATGATTTTCAAATGACTATCAATCTTATTAAATTTCATAATACTAATTCTTTATATGCAATATTCATGTAAATTTTGATTTCAACTATTATTCCTAATTAAAATTCTCCCAGCACAAATTCATAAAAAAATGGGCTACTTGGCCACGATATTAATAAACTCCAATACTAACATTATATATATATATACTTTAAAAATTTGTCTATAGAATTCTAGCCAATGAAATTGTTAAACATACACATTGTAATGTGCAAAATAAATTAATGGCCATATATTGGAAGTAACTAAAATTACTCTCACCAAATACTTCAGTCAGTAAAGGGTTGAAGCTCCTCCTGGCTTTAACTAATAGTCCATATAATGCACAGATTTATAGTCCAATGGCACATAAAAGTTTATACTTGTCTCTTTGGGGCTTGCACGTTTAATCGGTCACAATTATAGCTAGATCACTTCTTCTGAAGTCAGTGAGTCTGTTCAGTTAAGAGTTTGATATTGGCCACTAATTGGCTTTAGAAATGTTCTTTCGCTCTTAAATATTGGGCATTGCTCATAGGTGCACTTTCATCTTCCTGGATTATCTTCCGACTCTCCATCAAAATTTTTGTCAATCTGTGGATTCCTTCAGACAGTCATTCTGTACTTCCAAATTTTCCGATTCTTGAAGCATTTGCATAAATTTTTTTCATCTTAAATGAACTTTATCTTCATCGGTTCAGGATGATGAAATTATAACAAATCTGGTCTTCTTGAAGCAGTTATAGGGAAGGGTTGCATAAACTTGTTGACTTGTGTAGACTAACATAGTTATGCAAAGTTTCAAGACTAAAACGAGAACATCCTTCGGTAAAGAGAGTGAAAAGGAAATGAATTATCTTTTCAAAAAACTCTTCCTCGATAATGAAAGATGTGGGAGGATTTATTTTAGACATTATGAATTCTCCCATTTGTCGCTTGATGTCTCTTTCTTATTGGTACCCTTGGTTTCTTGAATCTGGTTCGTTTTTTGGCACTCTATGGGCGTCTTCTTACGTTCCCTTTGCATAGCTAATTTTTGTTGTGACTTCAGGGGCTATGACGTCGTGTGGGATCGCTACCCCACACGATGAGGACCAATAAATTTTTCCCTGACAGTCATAAATTTCATGCTAAAAGCATTGTAAATTTTTGTGACATGCTATTCTTCTCTTGTCGCGATATGACGTCGATTTTGTGCATTTCATTGTGCTTAATTGCCTTATTTTGTCTGAAGTATTGGTGAGTTTTTATCACTCTGTTTACATATATATAAAATATAATAAAAAAATTTAATTATTGGCCTTATTACAAAATAAATTAGATATTCATAAACCTTATATTTTTATAAACAAAATAATACCAATAAACATATGTATTTGTTTATATACCCATTATAAATTATGTATTTTAATATATAAGTGTTATTAATATTTTTCCAAATTAAATTAGTTTATTTATTTCGTTAAGAAATATTTTTCAAAATTCAATTATTTGTTTCTGACTAATACTGGATTGTGCTGTTTTGTTTAATTATTTGAAATTAATTATCAAGCAATGTCGTATAGTTTTCAGTGCTACATGTATTAGATTAATAAAACATTTATATTAATTCAATAAATACAAGTTTTCTTAATTATGTAATTATAATATCAATTTTTGAAGCAAGTTTTATTTAATAGAGCCTATATGTGTAAGCAAATTTGGCCATAATTAAACTGATAGTACTCAGCGTGTTAAATAATATGATCTAATTTCGAGAATAGAGCCAAAATTTGTAGGATGATTAAACAAAACTCAGACGAAGGATTCCACGAGAAAAATTAATTCCAAAAGTCATCCCTCGGAGATATGTGGCATTGTGTAATAGAAGAGTTTTAAAAAATGGAAGAATTGATACTAAAATAAAATTACCTTTTATTTAGCACATACAAATTGAGATTCAGTGTGACTGCAATTTTTGTAAACCACATATTGCATTCATAACAGCAGAAAGTAAAGCATCTGCTGGAATGTCATGTTCAGCCTATGATGTGTTATCCTTCAACATAGCCAGGTCCAGGATAGACCTTAGACTTTAGTTAACCACATAGTCGAAATTCGCATCAGGTGATCGAGGGGGATTTGGAAGAACATTTTTTTTAGCATTTGGAAAGTGGCAACTAATACGACTCTTATTGTTCTGAACTTCTGTCACAGCAGCTGATATACAGTCGTGGAAAAAAAAAGTAAACGCCCCCTACTAACTCCTCAACAAATTATCGTAGAAGAAAGTTACTCGTACCGAACAATTGGAAATAAAGTCTACTTTTAAATGATGTATATAAAATTTGATTACCATCTACATATTAAAACGAATCCAAACTTCATTTTTTTTTTCAATGACAATACCCAATTTTAACAAGATATTTCAAATCTTCGGTTCAAACTATGCCTAGACACCGAGTCATTCAAGTCATTTGAATGATAAGTTTTTGAATTATAAACATTCAAAATTTAGTGCTTTTAATGTTAAATTACATTTTCATATTTTAATTTATATCTCCAGAAATTATGCTCCTAATGTGCTAATTTTTTGTGTAGCAATAATACTAATATACCCAAACATAAATACGCTGAATTTGCAATTTTTATAATTTTATGACATGAATTATGAAATTAATATTTGAAAAAATTATGAATTGCAACCTACAATTTTTTTGATGGATTTAGATTTATTAAGTCCTGCTTTATGGAAATCCAAAATTTCGCATTTTTCTTCCAAATAGTTTTCAAATTACGCTTAAAAAATGGCAAAATGATGGTTTAAGGGGCCATCTACAATAGAAGTGACTAGATAATTGAAATTTCTTCTACTGTCCTGTAATCTAGCAGGCTTCATTGACTTCTTAAGGTGCCTTGATCAAGATGGGAGCTCTCTCTGTTAACAATCGAGTTCCGAACTTCAATTTGGATGCAGCCCTTAAAATTCGCTCGTTTTAAAATAATTAATTTCTCAGAAACTTAGGGTACGAATTGCATAAAAATTTGATTTTAGACTAATTGAAGGGTGTAGAGTTCATTTATGCTGTCAGAATTGTGTACTGCTATTGAGAAAAACAAAGTTATGGTTCGTTTTAGTATGTAAATGGCCCCTAAGCAAATTTTATATACATCATTTAAAAGTAGACTTTATTTCCAATCGTTCGGTACCAGTAACTTTCTTCTACGATAATTTGTTGGCGAATTAGTAGGGGGTGTTTACTTTTTTTTTTCCACGACTGTACTTGCAAAGCAATTATATGGAGAAGTTCCATCTTGCAAGAAGATTTTCTCCAGGCAGTCCTTGCTGAAGTTAAGGAATGACAGTTCTTTAATATGTGGTGATATTTATCTCTAGTAACAGAATGTTACTGGTTCTTCAAGGATAATGTTCTCATAAAAGTGTGGACCTCTGATCTCTTCTGCTGTGAAACCACACCAAACAGTTATCTTTGATGATAGTAAAGGAAATTCTTTGAATTTATTTGGGGAATTAGAAAAGTTCTGGGTTACTTATACATCCATTTACGTAATGATAAGCCTCTCCTGATAAGATTTTCCATCATCCATTCTTTGTCCCCCATCTTGTTTAATCGTCTTACAAAATTTGGCTCCATTCTTGCAATTTGATTGCATTACAGAACATAATAAGTACTGTGGGTTTAATTATTCTGAGAATAATTGCTTATTGTTGCATTTAAATAACTTGGTTGGGTGAAACAATGAATCCCAGTACATAATTGTGAGCCAACATAATTTATTAATTCAATTCCATAGTACATCCAGAATCTTAAGAGTTCGGTCATTGTTATGGAGTCTCTGGGAAACATTAAATTATTTAAATTCCTGTATAATTCAAAGACAGGTTGAATATCTCAAAATCAGCAAAATCTAACTTTTTCGAATGTGCACCAGCTTTTTGATTCAGTACTGGTATATTGTGGACCCCTACCAAGGGGTGGAGGCCTTAACTTAATTGGTTTAATAGCTTTTCATTGATGTCTGGGCTTGTGACAAAAACTAAAACCTAGCAAATCTCAGCTATACCACAAAACACATACTCTCAGTGGCGTAGCTACGTATTTTGGCACCCGGGGCAGGAAGAATTTTTGCCCCCCCCCCCCTACCCCACAAATAAAAAAATAACCACATTATTTTTCCTCAAAACGAAAAAAGTCTTTTTGGCTTATACCGGGAGGAAAAGACATCTTCAATCTTCCTTGTTTTTAAGGATTCAGCTCATTTTATTCAAACACACAAAACTAAAATGCGTGGAACCCAATTATAGAAGATTTCTAGTTTTTGTCAATTGTGAATACTGTGAATAATTTTAAAAACTTAACGGAGCGTTCACGGATATGACTGTTATTTTAAGTGTAAGGGAGTAGCAACATTGAAAATAAATTTTCAAAAAACCATATTTGCAAAAACTCCTAACTTATATCCGCTTATGGATAATAATCTCCTATTTCAAAGTGGCAAGCCACCCTAGAATTTCAAATTGCTATACTCATCCATTTTTTAAGATAGGGGGGAAACAAAAATTTTTTCTTGAATCCTTCTATCAAGACCTAACGATTATGCAAGAAATAAATTTGCATTTACAATTTTCTGTATATTTTTTTTCAGTTTGAAATCTGTAAGGGGCCGACATTTTGAAGCGGGATGGCGGATCAAGATGTCCAATGTATTTGGTCGAGATCTTAATAAATACTTATCATATGCTTAATCACATCCAAATCGGTTTACGAGCACAGTCCATGGCAATGATCGGATATCTATAGATACATATACATACTATATACATGGTGGTTCAAAAGGTCATGTAAAAACGACACTTGGGTGTATCAGGTCATGAGGAGCAAGAAGTACATAGGAGCTGGGGGTCGAAATGCGATCATGACGGTGCAATTGCATCGTGTGCGTGACGCAAAGAAAAGATAACAATCTGTGTAAAAAAACTTTATTTTACAAAAAACTTAATCGAAGTACAAAATACAAATGAAAAATATTACAACTCATAACAAGTGCTCAAAATATGCCCCATTAGCCGTGATGCGTACTTCACATCGGCGCCGCATGGAATCGCGAGCACGTGCCAATTGGCCCTGTACCGTGGTCACCGCGATACTTGGGCCTAAACGCCTTGGATTTCTACCTCTGGGGATATCTTAAGTCTCTGGTGTACGAGACTATCGTACACCAGGCCATTCACCTCATGGTACGAATCGCTGAAGCCGCGGCAGTGTCGTGAAATTCCTGGCCAATGGACCCTATTCAGGTGGCGTCAGACGCCAGAGCTGGCGGTATGATGATCTGTTATTCTAGTTACTGCACCGGCAGAATACCAGTATGTGCAGGTACAAACACCGCTAGCAGACGACTTTAGAATTGACCCAGGTTGAGTGCATACATTTGAATCGAAAATTTGCAGACTTAGGGAATTTTCTCGCATGCAGAACAACATTTTGAATTTAGATTATAATATATTAAGTATACTGCTGCATCAAAGACTTTTTTTGTGGTATTTTTAAGAAACAATCATTAATAACTCACGCTCCATAGACTGCTATGCTAAGCACCGCCAGTAAATATCGCCAGCAGACGAATTTTAGCCTCGACAACAGGTTGCGTGCATAAGGTCCATTGGAACGTGTTCGCGATTCCATGCGGCGCCGAAGTGAAGCACATCACGGCTAATGGGGCATATTTTGAGCACTTGTTATAAGTTGTAATATTTTTCATTTGCATTTTGTACTTCATTAAGTGTTTTTTTAAATAAAGGTGTTTTTACACCGTTTATTATCTTTTCTTTGCGTCACGTTCATAATGCAATTGCACCGTCACGATCGTGTTTCCGACCCCTAGTTCCTATGTAATCCTTGTTCCTCATGATCTGACATACCCACACATGCCATTTGAACATGACCTTTTGAATCATCCTGTATATGTAGATGAAAAGGATGAGAATTAAAATCCTTTTAAAATTCAAAATTAAAATTAAATTTAAAAAAAATAAAATTAAAATCCGTTTTACCCCTTGTAACTTTGTTTTCCAGCGTAACATTTATTGCATTTGCCATTAAAATCAGAGAGTAACTTAAGATAGAAAATGCTGACGTTTGGACAATTTTCCTTCGTTTGCGGTTAAAGCCTTGTACATCACAGATCCCGGGAATTTCTGCGGGTCTTGACCACATGTCAATCAAGAGCTAATTAACCAAAACCAAATAAACTAAATATTCCTCCCAAATTGACACCTTCGCTCCCTGTTGGAAAATTTTACAAGGCCAAACAAATTAACAAGAAATGCCCATTTAATATGTTTGCACAGCCTACGACCATGTAGGTCCCGAAATTGACGTAAATGGCATGCTCGTGGGACCTCCGATGGAACTCATGGAGATGATTGTAAGATGAAGCGACGAAATAAACGAGTTCGGACCACAAAGAGGTTCCCGAGTCAAATTCTTTTCCCCCTTTAATATCCCAGTTATTCCTTGCATAGTTAGATGTAGATATAGTTTTCTTTAATGCATATGCGCTGAATTTAAGTATATATCAAATATATTTAACTTATAACACTACGAAAACAGCCATTTGTATTGGTCGTACTAGGAAGATTGAAAAGTCCTACTTTGTTTTTTATACGATTCAAGAAGGAAAAATTTGGGTAGGTCACCCACATTTTATTATTTGGCTTTTTTCGATGTCAATTTGACGGAATAATGGAATTTCCAATAAAGAAGAAATAATATCTTTACTAGTTCTTCCAGCTAAATCCATTTTGCATGGGTTCACAGAAGCCCCATTACACGAAAATATTCATATGGAATTCAAAGAGCACAAAAATCAGCGTGAAAAACAATCTGTGTGTGTGTGTGTGTGTGTGTGACGGAGATGGCTAGAAATATCTACCACACGTGCAAGTCTGAGAATTTAGGTGAGGGTAGTCCAAGGCAGGTCATGAGGCACATGAAGCTCAGATTTCTAATTTTTTGATAATTAGCCGATAATATTAATTAAAAATTCCTCAAAAACACAATTATTTTTCACAAAATGGTAAAATTGCGCACACACCTGAACCTGATTCCACAGCCAAAATGAAAGAAATTTAGAATTTTCACTAATCGGCGAAAATTAGGAAAGCTAATTTAGATATCGATTTGAAAATTTCAGAGCACATGAAGAAGAATATTTTACACCTTGTATAAAATTTGAAAATCGGTCGGTAATTTTTCTTATTTTTTTCAAAAAGCTGATGGCGACAGTACAAAAAGTTCGGAGAAAGAACCATACAAGGACGAACATTCATTAAAAACTGAACTAAAAAGGTATCTTTTTCCGGCCGACCCCTCCATTTAATTTCCGAAAATCGATGGATCATAGATAGACAAACGACTTAATTATTAAACGTTGCCAAATGCTAAAAACATAATTTAAAAGCATTTTATTAATTTAATCGATAATTATTAGTGTGTTCTGTTCCAAGAGTTCCGTGATATGAGTTAAGAGTTCGTCCACAAGTGTTTCTCCCCTTTATTTATATTTAAAAGTATGTTTTCCGAGATATAGACTTCTTTTACCACCATTATCGAACATTGACGGGGCATTCTTTTCTCGGATTCTATGGGCCAGATTTCAACGAGAATTGATTCATTCAACTTAGCTGACGATTTTCTTGCAGTTTTTAGCTCTACCTTCCAGTCCAGAGGGCACATTCTTATCTCGGGCTCTATGGACCCAATTTCAACTGGGTTTTGCTCATTCAACTTGTTTTTCGATTGTCTTGCAGTTTTTAGTTCTACCTTCCACAGCCAATGGGCATTTTTGTCTAAGGCAGCAGAGACCCGTGCCGGAGATTAGTTTTGAAAGAGATAAATTTGAATGGAGGTTTTTAGTGGGTAGAGATGCGTGTGTAGCACGTCACCCATCCTAGAGGTTCATTTTGAGAGATACATTTTTTTTTAATATGAACAGAAATTTTAATCATTCGTGGTTCGTTTGGAAAACTCAACGAGCGGGTCATCTAGTATACAAATGAAAAATGTTCTTTTGATACCAGAAATGTGACTCCAAATCGCCAACAGGCCTTTTGATTTTTTAACTGCAGGCTAGACAGTTAGAAACCTCCATCAGCGATTGAAAATTATGCATTGCTCCTTTCCCCTCACCTCACCTTCACCGAATTTCTTCAAAACATTCACACACAGACACACAGAAGAAAAGGTCAACATTATTTATTGTCAAAGTTATATTCTTATTTAAACTGAAATAATTTCGGTTTAAAACTCTCTCAATTTCTCTATTTAACCATTTTCACTTCGATTCAGGTACAAAATTAGCTTAGTTACCAACTGTGTTAAGCCATCCCTAGAAACATTTTCTTTCTACAGAAACTTTTCCTTTCTTCATTATTTAGATATAACAAAATGAGTTACTAAAGAAAACATTCACACACAGATACACACACAAAATTTTTTAAAAATCCACAATTTTTATTTATTGTCAAAATATGTGATATAATTTCGGTTTAAAACTCTCTCAATTTGGCGCCCCTTGGCCTCGGCGCCCGGGGCAGTCGCCCCCCTTGCCCCCCCCCCTATCTACGCTACTGCATACTCTTGAAAATAGTAATTAGTTAGTGTTTTGAAAGCTGGTTACAATTTAGTATCTAAAAGTAATAAGTGCTGGAGTGAGAAACAAAGGGGCAGATTCAGAATTAGACATCAAGGCACTCAGTTTCCGAATTCCCCTCGGTAATGTTAAGTCTATGAGCATTTGATGCATTTTTATATTTAAAATATCTCCTCAGAAAATAAATATTTTAAACTTCTTTTTTTCTGTGTACTCTTCTTAAAGAATGTCTCTTTTTTTCTTATTTGTCAAAATATTTCTAAAATCTATGCGTAGTTTTATATAAAGTGTTAAAATTTTACCCTCAGTTCGTCCACTTTTACCCAGGGTTGTCAGATTTGCTGCCCGGGTAAGTACCCATTTTCCCCGCCAGACTGTGTTTTTTAGCTTAAAAAAACCATGTATTTTTGGGAGGAATGGGTTTTTGTTAAATAAAACAACATTTTGTAATATTAAGTACTTTTTGAATGAAAAAATACAACAATAAAATGTTTCTTTACATATAAACATACATGCACAAAATCTTCTTAACTATCAACTATCATACAATATTTATTTATTATTTTCATATACAGTGAGTATTCTTTAACTTGAAATTGATGGACCAAGTAAAAAATTAGTCATATAATTGTAAAAAGAAAATAACTGTGTAGAGTAATAAAGAAAAGTATATTTAAGAGTGTATTCCAATCCAAACTGCTTATTTTCTGATTAATTTTTAAATTAATTTTTTGCTCTCAAACGCATCAAACTGGGAAATTCTCTTATTTAGAAACTACATAATGTGCCATGCTTCTCGATTTTTTGATAAATGCAGAAAATATTGTAGAAAATGCTGTCAAAGTTGGCGTTTTGAACAAAATTTTCCGAAATGGGAGATCTGGGAATGGAAAAAATGGTCACACTGAGAAAATAACTGTGGAAATATCAAATTCTAATTAATTGAGTGAAAAAGGAAATCACACAGCCTCTTAAACGTCTCTTCAAAAATCACCTCAGCAAGTTTCAGGTTTTTACTTTTAACAAAGAGTCTGAAAATGTCTCAGAAAATTTCGAGCTGTTGAGGGTGGAAAAATATTTTTTTGAATACACCCTTAACATTTACAAAAACATATTTCTTGAAATTAAATACCAAAAAAAAGATACTTTTATAATTAAATAAAGCAGATGCCCCAAAAGAAGCACCACAATAAAGGAGAGTAATAAAAAACTTTAATGATATTGACTTTTTATAATACACAAGAAATTTTTACACAGTATAAAAATTCAAACTACAAATTTTATGATGTTTACCAATCTGTTTCATTTGAACTTTTCTATAATTGGTGACATTTAACTAGTTTTTCTGTTTTTTGATTACCTAACTTATTATGAAGTTTATTTTGAACATGGCCAAAAGTTGAAAAAAGACAATCGACTGATGCAGAACTGGCAGGCAATGAATTTACAATACCATATAGTAACAAAAATCTTGCTCCAGAAGACCAATTGATTTTTCAGCTTTTTTTGCCATTATTTTCCACCATTTAGATGGGGTCGATACATCTGTTATACTAGGATGTAACATTGATTTTGGATAACATTCATTATCTGTTATTTGTAATGACATTAACGGTATTATATAATCACTGTTAATGCTCCTTAGCCATTCTAAAGCTCTAATTCTTCTTTGGTGTTTGACAATTTTCTCCCTTTATATATTTTGCTGAGCTAGATAAGCTATCATATGAGCAGGTGTTATACATTGATTATATCATTTCTGGATTGTATCTTTGTTTGGAGCAAGTACTTCATCTTCCAGTTCAGTTGACCAAATATGTACAACTTCTCCTAGACAAGAATTATCCTTTTGAAAATTATCCAGTGCAGTAGGTGCTAGGCGCAGTTGCTGTTGAAGATTTATAGTTTCCATGTAAAGTACTGCATTATTCATTATCTTGATGATATCTTTATCAATGTCATTTTTGTGTTCAATGCATATTTCATGTATTATTATATAATTCTTTAAAAAGCTATCAATGCAATCATTTTAACTGCTCCATCGTGTAAAATTTGCCAGTTGTGGCTTTACACCTTTTTTTCTAACAGCCATCCTGAAGGCTAATGATGATTCCTAAAGTACCGCTGAATTTCAACTATTTGTTTTGAAAGTACCTATTTAATTTGTCTGTCTATATAATTCTTTTTTATATCTAAATGAAAAATTATATTGTAAAAATAGTTAACAGAATAAATTCCTCAAAGTAAAAATTAAAAGTTTAATTTTATTAATACAAGAAAGCAAGATTACCAAAAAAAAAAAAAAAAAAAAAAACCCCGTCTCTAATAAAGAAAAGATAACCAACAACAAACTTACATTTGTGTATTTTAGTACATTACATATAATTTTATTAATGACTTTTATTTTGAAGATTAAAAGGATTAATAACTATTTAATAAAATATTAATTTTTCTTCAAATTTATTAGTATATCCTCAAGCTGTCTTGTTTTTCTGTTTCCATACTTAAAATTCAAACACAGTTGTTTTCAGGTGGTATATGCAAATATTTGAAAACCCCCAATTTAAAGCAGAATAATTAATTTAATTATTTATTTATTAAACAAATGTATCTTCAAGCATAATAAAAGATATAAACATATATATACATGCGTTACATATTGTTACTTTGTAGAAAAGAATAAATTTTATTTTCTTCAAAAAACCCAGTACACAAAAAAATGTTTTCTACCCAAATAACCTGGGTTTTTTTAATAAAACCCACCCAGGCTGGTTTTTTACAACCTTCTTTTAACACATGAAATATTAAATTAAGTATAGATTTTAGAAAGATTTTGATAACTAAGAAAAAAAGAGACATCCTTTAAAAAGAGTACACAGAAAACAGAAATTTAAAATATTAATATCCCCGGGAGATATTTTAAATATAAGAATGCATCAAATGCCCATAGACTTAACATTACCGAGGGGAATTCGGAAACTGAGGGCCAAGCAGTCTTAAGAGTTGAATATTTACAGTAGACTCTCAACCAAACTAATATGGACTGGAATGGTCTGGATAAAAGAGAGAGAGAGGGATATATTTTTTATTAAGGAGTGTCATAAATGTACCTATTTGATATCCCAGGTAGCACAAAGATATTGGCCAATATCAAACTGAGATATTGGTCAATATCAAAATGTAATATTGGCCAATGTTAAATGACCCCACCCCCACCCCTAAAAAGATATTCGAAGAATATTATTTTTTTATATTTGGCAATGTTGGTCAATATTTCAAAACATCTCTGAATATCAGTTTATGACATTAAGTGATATATTTTTCTGTCATTGCTGAATATAATATTTTGACATTGAGCTATATATTTTTTAAATATTTAAAATAACATTTTTAAATATTATATAACTTGTTTAGATATTAATTTCTTTTTTTAACCTCAACAACTGCGATTTTCAGATGTGATGAACATAAACCTGTCACTGAGCTAGGAAAAGTTTATGCTCCAGAGATTTTTAGTCTTATTATGTAATAAGACAAACAATACTGGTTCTTTTAAAGTATGATGCGTAGAACCAAGGGAAAAGGTAGTAATATGAAACTTTCAATAGAAAATGGTGGGAGTAGATTTTTCTGTTGGTGACGAAAAATATGTCCGACACAATTATAATTTAATCATCTCATACTCTTTCAATCACAATTACTTCTTTTTTTTTACATTCTTTTAACAAAGATTTATTTAAATATCACTTTTTATTATTAAATTTGTTAGAACTTTAAAAAGAAATTATTTTGAAGGTGGTAAGAAATTTAGAGAAAGTAAGAAATTTAAAACTTGATATCTTAAAAATTATGTATTCCACTTGCACAATAGGCAATACTGTAAACAAAAGTTTTAACAACCCTGCTATTTTGAATTTTTCAAGAAATTAAATATATATTTTTTTATTAAGTCATAAATATGTGTGCATTTCTTCAAAAATTTATGTACTACATGCAAATTAATAGGCACATAAATTAGCCATATAAGCTTATTATTCTTATTGTATATATAAATAATTATTATTAATATTACTTACATGAATAATGTCTAATTAAAAACTAATAACCTAATTTGTACTCTTTCAATAATAAAAAATAAAATTATTTTTAAAGTCTGTAATTCGAAGCCATTTTAAAAAGATAAACTGATAAAATATCCATTAAAAAATTACATAAATTGATCTCTTTTTTTTATGTAAAAAATTATGTATAAAAAAGCATCTTTCGTTTTTTATAAAACATCAATTGTTATATTTTAATATCAATACAGGCACTGCATTATTTTTTTAAATACAAATAATTCTAGATTAATAATTGCAGACTTCCTTGTTAAGTTTTTATTTAGCAATATCAATAGATTTTAATATGAAATGCTTTTCTTGGGAAATTTGCAATTTCTGTAAATTTCTATATAAATTGTACGACAGAAAATTTTCCATACCAATCTCAACAATTTTCTATGTAAAATTTTTCAAATGCTTTATCTATACTCTATATCTATACTCCTATTATAAAGAGGAAAAAATTGTTTTTTGTAGGAGGTAAGCTCAGGAACTACCGAACCTATTCCAAAAGTGATGGTATCAAAATGATGGTGTTCGCCCAACTTAGAACATAGGCTATATCTTATGTCGGTGCCACTACCCCAAAGGGGGTGCAGAAGCAAAAAACGTTCTAAAAATGCGATTTTTGCGTTACTGAAGGGCCTAGAAATATGAAATTTGGAATATTAGTTACTTATAAGATATAAAGGTTGTCTAAGAACAGTTCTTAAACAATTCGAAATTTAAAAGGGGTGAAAATGCGCGAAAAGCGTTCTAAAAAACGTTCTAAATGGTGATTTCTACACAATCTCAGGAAATACCAAACCGATTAAAAAAATAATGGCGTCAAAATGATGGTGAAAACCCTTGCTCCAACATAGGCTATGTTTTATGTCGGTGCCACTACCCCAAAGGGAGTGCAGAAGAAAAACGTTCTAAATTGCGGTTTTTGCGTGACGGAAGGGCCTTGAATCGTGAAATTTAGAATGGTAGTTAGTTATAAGATATCAATGATCTCTAAGGACATTTCCTAAAAAAGTCGAAATTTAAAATGGGGGGGGGTCAAAATGCGCAAAAAGCGTTGTAAAAACCGTTCTAAATTGCGATTTCTAGCAATCTCAGGAAATACCGAACCGATTTCAAATATAATGGTGTAAAAATGATGGGGACAGAACTTGCTCCAAGATAGGCTATATTTTATATCTGTTTCCACTACCCCAGAGGAGATGCAGGAGCAAAATGAGCGAAAAGCGTTCTAAAAACGATCTAAATGCCGATTTGTCACTAATATATCAGGAAGAATCAAACTGATTTCAAAAGTAATGGTAAGAAATTGATGCTGACAGCCTCTTCTCTAACATAGACGCTATTTTAAGTCACTATCACCTAGACGTTGCAGGAACAAAAAAGCGTTCCAAATTTCGATTTTTGTGATTGGTAGGGGCTAGCAACTTAAAATTAGGCAAGGTACATATTTATTACATATAAATGACCTTTAAGAACAGTTTCGAAAAAATTGGAAATTTAAAAAGGGGGTGAAAATGCGCGAAAAGCGTTCTAAAAACATTCTAAATTGTGATTTCTACTCAATCTCAGGAAATTCCAAAGCTATTTCAAAAGTAATGGTTGCAAATCAATGGTGACAGTCCCTGCTATAACATAGGTTATATTTTATGTTGCTGTCACTACCATCTGAGGGTTGCAAAAGCAAAACGTGTTCTAATTTGCGTTTTTTGCATAACTGAAGGTTCTAATACTTTGAAGTATGACATGATATTTACTTACAAGATGCAACTGCTTTCTAGGAACTGCCGAAAGAAAATTTCAAATTTAAAAAGATGAAGTGAGCGAAAAGCGTTATAAATTACAATTTTTATGTAATCACTCAAATACCAAACCGATTAAAAAAAATAATGATGACAAATTGTTGGTGATAGAACCTGCTCAAACATAAGCTATATTTTATGTCTGTGCCACTACCTCCAGAGGGTTGCAAGAGCTAAAAACTTTCTAAATTGCGATTTCTGTGATACTGAAAAGGCTAGAAACTTTAAATATGGCATGGTAGTTACTTATAAAATATAAATGCCCTTGAAGGACTGTCGAAAATAAATTCGAAATAAAAAGGGGTGAAGTGAAGGGGAGGTGCGAAAAGCATTCTAAAAAAGTCCTAAATTACGATTTCTACGCAATTTCAGGGAATATAAACCAAATATAAAAGTAATAGTTGCGAATCAATGGTAACAGTCTCTGATCCTACACAGGCTATATTTTATGCCGATGATTCTACCACCTGGGGTTCACAGGTACAACAAACGCTCTAAAAAAGGCCTTTAAAAACTTTCTAAATTACGTTTCTGTGGAATATTAGGAAATAACAAACCAATTTCAAAATTAATGTTGGCAAATTAATGATAACAGATCCTATTTCAACATAGCCCTTTATGTTGAGAGAGGTGGTAGGACTTGGAATTTGACATGATGGTTAATTTTAAGATGTAAGAAGATGGTTTCTAAAAAATTCAAAACTTCAAATGAATACTGAAATGAGCGTATTAATTGAGCATAAAAGTTTCAAAATATTTTCTTAATTATTATTTATTTAGTTTTATTTCGTTTTATTAATTTAAGTATCATTTCTGCCTTATGCAGTGTAATAATGATGTTTAATCAAACTGTGTTTTAAATAGTAATTTATTTAATTATTCCTAAAAGCAATAAGTACCTTTTAATAAAATAAAATATTACCTTTTAATAAAATAAAAATTTAGTTAGTATCTTTTAATAAAAATTAGACATATAAATATCACTTGGCATATTTCAAATATTACGCGAGCAAAGCCGCGGGGTTTGCTAGTTAATATTATAAAGAAGTAAAAATTGTGTGTTTGTTAGAGGTAATCTCTGGAGCTACCGAACCGATTTCAAAAGTAATAGTATCAAAATGATGGTGTTAGTCCAACTTAGAACATGGGCTATATTTTATGTCGGTGCCACTACCCCAAAGGGGGTGCAGGAGCAAAAAACGTTCTAAAAATACGATTTTTGCGTTACTGAGGGGCCTAGTAATATGGAATTTGGGATATTAGTTACTTATAAGATATAAATTATGTCTAAGAACAGTTCTTAAACAATTCAAAATTTAAAAGGGGTGAAAATGCGCGAAAACCGCTCTAAAAAACGTTCTAAATGGTGTTCTCTACACAATCTCAGAAAATACCAAACCGATTTAAAAAATAATGGTGTCAAAATGATGGTGACATCGCTCGCTCCAAGATAGGCTATATTTTATGTCGGTGCCACTACCCCAAAGGGTGTGCAGAAGCAAAAAACGTTCTAAAATTGCGATTTTTGCGTTACTGAAGGGCCTAGAAATATGAAATTTGAAATATTAGCTACTTATTAGATATAAATGATGTCTAAGAACAGTTCTTAAACAATTCGAAATTTAAAAGGGGTGAAAATGCACAAAAAGCGTTCTAAAAAACGTTCTAAATGGTGGTTTCTACACAATCTCAGGAAATACCAAATCGATTAAAAAAATAATGGTGTCAAAATGATGGTGACAACCCTTGCTCCAACATAGGCTATGTTTTATGTCGGTACCAGAATTTGCCCGATGGGGGGGGGGGGGCACAGTATCCCCGACAGGGGGTCCGAATTCATAATAAATATTCGGGGTCTCTCCGGGAATGGCCCGAAGCCCGAGCTCGATAAAAGTTTGTTTCATTAAACTCGGGTCGGGCTTAATTTTATCTGAAAACTCGGCACGAGCTCGGGCTAAATTTTATCTTTTGAAAAGTTGGTCCGGGCCTAAACTTCATCTCCCCGGGACACATTCAGGTCTTACGCTTTTTCTACCGGGACTTTATACTTCAGAATTTTTTTTTTACCCACGGCAATGTCGGGGTAACTTTTCTCTTTTATTAGTGGAGTAATGAACAATAAAATATTGCTTTGCTTCTTTTTTATCGTTTTTTTAAATAACAGGTGGAATATATTGGTTAATCACGTGAAAAACAAAGTTTTCGCATCCGGATTTTGACATATCCCGAAACGCGCAGATCTCTAACACTCACACTGCTATTTAAATTAGAGGTGAATTGCACAGAACCAAACGATTTTTTTCGAAACATAAATTTCAACGCTTGTCAAAGAATATTGTAGATAAATAAAGTGAAAAAAAGCTCTTAAGGTTATTTTTGAACCACCTCACTAGTCACCTAACCTTTATAGGTGGACGAATCCACAACAGAAAAAGTTTCCACACTTTTGAGCATTACCCGAAAGGAAAAATTCTGCTTCGTACTCTTCTTCCACACAGCAACCTTCCAATAAGAGGTTATTCAATATTACAGATATTACGTGCACAATATATGGCACATACACAACAGTGTGTGAGCGACAAAGTATGGAAAAGTTCTCCGGTTTATGAGCCGAACCACTGCGGACCACCCCGCTCTTAAGAAAATGCAAAGGTCTTAGAAACAAGAATCCCGCATCAAGTAAGGTGGATAACCAATTTTTTCGAAACGCGGTTCGTGTTCAGGCAGGGTTGAATATGTATTTTAAGTCCGGAGGTAAATGAAAAAATCATCTGACAAATCCCTATCGAAAACGTATGAAGTGACCAAAAATTATTTTAATTTAAAATTATTTAAATTTCTTAGTGGAAGTGTCATCGTGAAAACTAGCAGTTAAATAACGTTACACCTAACTAGAGTCCTGCCCGGGTAATAAATAAAATTTGCAGCCCTGCAAATTTTATTTAAAACCAAGCTGCAGCCCGAACCGAACCCAACGAAAGATATTCCGTCTACCCGCAACCCGATCGAACCCGAAATACTTAATTCCAATTCCAATCCCAACCTGAAACCCGGAATCAGAGAAAATTGATCCAAAATGTAATATAATTTTAGAAAAATAGTCTGTAATCATATCTCCAATATTAATGTTATCTTTTAGGTAGAAAAATAAATGTGTAAGGAGTCATTCATATTGAAATACGTAGTTTTTCATCTGAAATAGATTCTTGCGCGGATTGGGTTATACCCGACCCAAACGTTCAACTTAAAGTCAATCCGAAACCTACGAAAAATTTCCGCTAACTCAAAACCCGACAACAATTTTTTTTATTGACCCTAAACCGAAACACTTCAAACCGAACCCTACTCGACACAAAACAGACCTATAATTTAATACAGTTATGAAAGAATAATCTGCAATCATATCTCTAATATCAATTCTATGTAGAAAATAAACATGTAAAGTGATTAATTCAAGTTTAAATATATAATTCGTCATCTAAAACTATAGCTTAGACTTTCTTTTAGTAAAATTGAGCTAATTCGAACTTGGCTCGTAAGTACTGTTGTCAGGCTTAGTATCGCAAAAAGCGGGACAGAGAGAGAAAAAAAGCGGGGCTGGCGCTTGACAATCGGGACATCCTTAAGCACTACAATAAAACCTGTTACAACGGAACGTGTAACGGAATAATGCTTTAAACTGAAAATTTTCGCAATATCGGCTAAAACATGCTAAGATTAAAACCTGTCTAAATTGGAAAGTTCTTCCTATTGTCGTTCCATCTCAATAGGTTGCTGTATTAAATAGCTTCCTGTGAATTATACTTTATCCATAAAGGAATGGTGTGAAATTAATTAGTCGAACTGGAGTTTTTTAAACAATTAACAGTAATTTTATGACAATAATGCTCACTTTATAAATACCGCATTATATATTTTTTTCATTATTTTGCATTTCAATCGCGCTTTGAAAAGCGCAATTATTATTATGTACACTTTCAAGAAAACATTTCGTCAAATGTAAAAAGCAGAGGCAGCAAGTTGCCGGAACGCACCTGTCGTTGGAACAGAATTTTCTATTTTTGAAGAAATTTGCGTCTTTTGCGGGAGAATTAAAAAAAAAAAAAAAAAAAAAGATTGAGCTTCGATTCGCGAACTTTTCGTGTTCTGGAGGAAAAGAGACATACGTAAAAAATCGGTTTCTGATACAAAAAAGTAACATGGCAGCACAATTACGGGAACACCCCTGTAATTTCACGAAAATGCAACTTCAGATAATTTTTACGTTAGATTAATAATTTTCTGTATTTTGGGGGGAAATGCGCAAATCAAAACAAGAATTTTCGTGTTTTAATAATAATAAAAGCAATTAAAGAAACGCCTTCAACTCATGTATTTTTTTAGAGTGTGTTTTTATAGAAACCAGACAGCATGGTCTTCTTACTTCTGATAAGATACTGAATTTAAATATGAGACTAAAACTGAAATACAAAATTCTGAAGAAAAATGTAAGTTAAAGGGAAACTTGTAAAATAGCTTAGAATGTAAAAGTTCATTATTTTAATATCAGCTCAATCATAAAACAAAGTCTTGTTGATGTTAGGGAAAAAAAATCTTTAAATTCATATTTATTTTGAAACAGCCAAAGTTTGAAGGTCTGCAGGGCCGGGCTCAGGCCTATTTTCATTCATGGCACTCGGCCTGGTCGGGATTAGTCACTACTCTTTCCGACTGTGGCCTTACTTTTTTCTGAAGGATCGGGCCTGGCCTAACTTCTTTTTTTTCGTACCAAGACGGGACAAGTTTCATTCTTCCTAGGTGTTCATAAGCCGATATTCCTAGTCCCAGTCTCGATCCAGCCCGTATGAAAATCATTGTCTCGACATGGCCTGATCCGTGCGAAAATCAGTAAAATTTTTGCAAAATGTGTATACATTTTTAAATCGATATTATTCTACAATTAAACATTAAAATTTATTCGTTTTAAAGAATAGTAGACTTTTAGGCAATAATATTGAAATACAGTAAAATGTGTGAAAAAGAACCAGCCTATGACGAAATCCTGTCTTATATGGAAAAATTTATTGACCCATGCAAAATGAATATAATAATACGTGAGAAAAGAATATAATACATTTACACCAGCTAAGAAGGGTACTTGTTCATAACGCATTTTTTTTTTTTTCCTATGCGATTCCGTCTTAGAAGATTTTACTGTATAGAATGTTTTAGATTTTTCAGTCTCCAATACATAATTTTTTGATTAACGATATTAATTATAGCTGAAACATTTACATACAAATATAGATTCATTAGAAAAAAATGTATATCACAACCTAGGGCGCTTCTTTAAAAATGAAGATTATAAAAATGAAAAAAAAAAAAAAAGCTAAAATAAGTATTTTTGGTCGGAGCTCCTTCTTTTAACCAAATTGACGTAAAAATCCATGTTTTTCAGAAATTCGACCGGGCTGAATCGGACTCCGGCCGAGATTTTAACTTTTTTTTCGGGCCGGGCTCTCACCGAATTTTTAATTTTTATACCGAGCCGGGCCACTAATGTTTTTTTGTACGGGCCAGGACGGGCCGGGCTCGTGCCGAAGTTTTAACTTTTATACCGGGCCGGGTCGAACATTTCTTTCTTAGTCGGGCTGGGCCCGGACTTGGAAATTTCGGCCTGTACAGACCTCTGCAAAGTATAATTAAATTATTAATTAAAATTGTTCAATCTAATAATAGAATCAAGTTTAAATTATCAAGTAAATCGGTATTCTGTTTTACACGATTTTTTAAATTGCTAAATGCGAACCTACGACCCTAAACACGAATTTTTAATTACAACCTGCACGGTTCGAGTTATGCCCGACCCGAAATTGACAAAATATTATTTTTCGAACCTGCAACTTTATCCTAAGCATGAAATGAAAAAAAAAATCAATCTTAAATGTAAAACATCAGGAATATAGTCTGCAATGATATCTCTAAAATCAATTTTATATTTCGAAAAATGAATGCATGCATTTACTCTTTCATATATTTTTTTATCGTTTGAAACAATAATCTGGACTTTTCTTAGGAAAAATTTGTCGTACTGGAATCGACTCCCAAGAAACAAAACTCTAATCTGAGATGACCCGAAAACGGAAACACTAATAACCCGATCCGCAGCAAAATTTTAGAGCCAATGGCCAACACGTTCGGGTAGAATCGGGTTAACTGACCCGATGCAAGATTTTAGTTGTTGCTGGTTGTTGCTATATATACATAATCCCGCAATTTACAATGAAGTTATGTATTTATATAATTATTTTCTTATTTATACCTTCCATTTCTCTTCTATATATTAAATAGAGATTAATATCCATATTATTATAAAATGAGACTCTACTGTATATTGAAATTACTGAACAAAGAAGAAATTTTTAGTTTGATACTATGTTTGCTTGAATAATTATTCAAAACTCTCTTTTTATCTACCCATTCATTTATAAAAAATACTTACCCTGCGCCTTTTAATGAGAAGATCGAAGTGAGCAGATGAATTTCCACCTCCTGTCTCTTCTTGAAATCGTATTTCTTATAGGCGCCTAAGTTTGCGGTCAATCGAATAAACATTGAACAGGAGTGCACATGAATGACTTCTAGACAAAATGTATAATGTTTTCGGTAACATCCAGCCGTTGTAACGACAGACTTTTAACCGACATGTGGTCAAATTCTTAAATTTTCTCGTCGCAGACTAAGAAATAAAATTTTAATTTAGATCAAACTCTTAAAAATTGACGTAATTTTGGATCGGGAATTTTGGGAAAAATCGGAACATTCCACTTAAATCGGTACACCTGGCAACAGTATTCGTAAGTATCAAAACCCAACCCCAAACCCATCCGAACCCGAACCCAACGAAAAAAGTGATCCTTAATACGAGCCGTGGGTCGGGTCGGGTGTAGGTAAAATTGGGCAACCTGAATATATGCAGGACTCTAATTCGAGATATAATTCTGGGCACTTTTTTGAAAAATCAGCTTAAACAAAAACAACGCGTAAATATCAAAATTCTTCCCGAAACCGAAAAAATTATAACCAAGACAACCCGACTTCCAAAGAAAAAAAATTAGCGGCAAGCTTATCCGTGGGTCGCGTTTTCTATAAATTAACCTAAGATCTTTTTTTCTTAATCTGCCCCCGACTCGTCAGGACTCGGATCGTGTGCAGAAAAAGTCGGGTTACCCGACCCGATGCAGGACTCTACACTCAAATCAAAAAATTTTCCCCGACGACGATTAAATTTGACCCTGACGGGGGGGGGGGGGGGCAGGTATGCCTGACGCAGGGCATACGCCCCCCGGCCCTCCTCTGGCGCCGCCCTTGGGTACCACTAACCCAAAGGGGGTGAAGGAGAAAAAAACGTTCTAAATTGCGGTTTTTGCAGTACGGAAGGGCCTAGAATCATGAAATTTGGATTGGTAGTTAGTTATAAGATATCAGTGATCTCTAAGGACATTTCCTAAAAAAAATCGAAATTTAAAAGGGGGTCAAAATGTGCAAAAAGCGTTGTGAAAAACGTTCTAAATTGCGATTTCTATGCAATCGCAGCAAGTACTGAATCGATTTCAAATATAATGGTGTAAAAATTATGGTGACAGCTCTTGCTCCAAGATAGCCTATGTTTTATACAGGGTGTCCGGTCTCAACGGTGTCCAATGGCTAATTCCTAAACCGTTAGTCATAGACATTTAGTTCCAATTGCAAAAATGTTTTAAATGAGGTAAAGAAGTATTTTTAAAGCGATTTAGGTCAAGAAAAACATTTATTAAAAAATTACGAAATTTAAATTTTTATACAGTCCCCAGGTCCTATAAGTGATATTTAGGAAAAATATCCTATTGTACTGACAAGTAATAAAAAAAAAATCCCATTCCTCTGCGATTAAAACTGACCGAGTAATAGATGTTTAAAGTTGGAATATATTTTTTGCTGCAAAATAGGGGTCAGTCACAAATTTACTAGAAATAAAAATAATCGTCAGATATAAAATTTAATATTAAACATTGAGAGTAAATTAACATTACAATTATATTTTGAGATTTTTGTTCATTCTGACACATGAAAACAAAATATACAACTTGTACTAAAAATATAAGTGAAAAAAAAACAGAAACTTTCTTAAATGATTATAAAAGCAACAGTCACAACTCTTTAAAAAATGATACATAGTTAGATTACCTAATCTAAAAGTTTTTTTTTGTTATATTTTTTATGCGTATATTTTTATACATAACTTTTGAATGGCTGCTCTGAATATGATAAGGAAATTAAAATGTCCCATTTTGAAAATGATCCTCATATCACTTTTATTTTCTTTGACATTAAACATCAATTATTTGAATTATATTATTCTACCTGAGCGATTACTTCGATGATTTAAATAAACATAACAAAATTGTTACAATATTTTAATATTTTGTTCTAATAGAACACAGATTTATCCATTAAAGGTTGGACATCATATAACCGCCCACATTCTCTCTTTTTAATTAACTTTTCTTTTTTTAAGATCTTGTTCCATTTGTCATTTTATTGTAATGATAAAAAAATAATAATAATAATTATTATTATTACATTACCCCTTCTGAAAATTCCACTGTCTCTCCCCTCAGCAAATATTCATTAGAGCAGTTATTTATTTTTTTAATTAAAAATTAGGGGGAAAATACTGTTAAATCAAAACATGTGTTAAATTATTAAATTTTAACATTTAACAATTTATATATATATATTTTTTGACGTACTTCTCGCTAAGCAAGTTTCAAAAGCATATAAATAACTTTTGCCATCAAACACTTGCTTCTGCACTTACCAAGCACGAATACCGCCAAGATGAGTCACTTTGACGCCGAAACCTCTGGCCAATCAGATTACAAATTGGTAAAACATGGTTGGGAAAAAATATGCATTTTAAACCTTAGAAAGTATTTGTATGTGCATGATTTGAGGCCGCAAGTGTTTTGGCACATCTATTGTACAAATAAAGTTGTTTACCTAATTTACCTTGTCCAATAGGAAAAATTTTCACTCCATTTAATATTTATTTTTTGTTTAGCAAGTATAAATTGCATTTTGATTTTGGTCTCTAAAATATTTTTTTCAAACAAGTTTTTATAAAGAACTAAAAAGTTGAATTTGAAAAAAGCATAATATTATCAAAATGTATAATAAGCAATCCCTGCTCATACATCGCAATGTATCTGACATCTTTTGTGCGGCACTGTATAAAAAATATAAACGCAATGCACTTTCATTTGGAAAAATTACATTGTGAATCTTAGTGCCTTACATAAATGTTACTAATTTTAATTTTAAAATTTCTGTTTGTAGGCAATAATGTATACGAAATTTTTGGAGTGGTCCTGTAAAATAAATATAAATGGTACGTACCTAAAATCATATTAATATTACATTGTCATTGGATTTACATAATTATGCAAAATTTAATCTTGGTCGGATATTTGGAAGTGAGTTAAAATTGGAATACAAATTTTGAATTAGGAAGACATACATACGAACGTCGAAGTTAAAAGCTTATAAAAATAATACAACTTTTTAAAATAAAATCATCAAAAGAAGCACACTCATTTCCTTACAAAAAAAAAAAAAGTCAAAATACAATTGAAGACGTCAGTTTCGAAACTCGCCTTATCCGAAATTTAAAAACTCGTGTTTCTCTATCAATCTATTCTATTGGTATAAATGTACCAATCAAGCACTACAATCTCCAAATTTTCAATGAATACCAATGGACGCATTTAAAGGTTTTACGCGATTTCCAAAATTTGATTTTCTCGATAAGGCGAGTTTTGAAATTCACTACTTCAATTATTTTAACCAATCTGAAAGTTAATTACTAAAAATTAACACTACCGTAATATTTATACGGGGGCAGCACCTTCAGTTAAATCGCTTTAAAAATACTTCTTTACATTATTTAAAACCTTTTTGTAATTGGAACTATATGTCTTTGACTAACGGTTTAGGAATTAGCCATTGAACATCGTTTGGAGTGGACGCCCTTTATAATACTTTAAGCACTTCGTGTACGACCCCTGAAAGCTTGGCCCAACTCATCTGTTTTCAGTTACAGAAAAGTGGTTTAAGTCATAAAATTGAAAATGGTCATAACTCGGTCAATTTTAGTGCTAAATGAATGGGACTTTTTTGCCGTACTTGTTAGAGAAATAGGAAAAGTTTACTAAATATCACTTATAGGACCGGGGGACCGTATAAAAATTTAAATTTCGTAATTTTTAAATAAATATTTTTCTTGGCCTAAATCGCTTTAAAAATAATTCTTACCTGATTTAAAACATTTTTGTAATTGGAACTATATGTCTATGACTAATGGTTTAGGAATTAGCCATTGGACACCGTTCAGACCGGACACCCTGTATATGTTTCCACTACCCCAGAGGAGATGCAGGAGCAAAAAACGTTCTAAAAATGCGAATTTTGAATTATGGAAGAACCTAGACTCATGAAATTTTGCATGGTATATATTTATTAGATATAAATGATCTCTAAGAACATTTCTTTAAAAATTTGAAATTTAAAAGGGGTGAAAATGCGCGAAAAGCGTTCTAAAAACGTTCTAAATGCCGATTTTTCAGCAATATCTCAGGAAGAATCAAACTGATTTCAAAAGTAATGGTAGGAAATTGATGCTGACAGCCTCTACTCTAACATAGCCGCTATTTCATGTCGGTTCTCACTATCACCTAGGGGTTGCAGGAGAAAAAAAAAAGTTCTAAATTTCGATTTTTGTGATCGGTAGAGGCTAGCAACTTGAAATTAGTCAAGGTACATATTTATTAGATATAAATGATCTTTAAGAACAGTTTCGAAAAAATTGGAAATTTAAAAAGGGGTGAAAATGCGCGAAAAGCGTTCTAAAACCGTTCTAAATTGCGATTTTTACTCAATCTCAGGAAATACTAAAGCTATTTCAAAAGTAATGATTGAAAATCAATGGTGACAGTCCCTGCTCCAACATAAGCTACATTTTATGTTGCTGTCACTACCATCTGGGGTTGCAAGAGCAAAACATGTTCTAATTTGCGTTTTTTGCACAACTGAGGGGTCTAACACTTTGAAATATGGCATGGTATTTACTTAGAAGATGCAACGGAAAGAAATTTCCAAATTTAAAAAGATTAAGTGAGCGAAAAGCGTTCTAAATTACAATTTTTATGCAATCTTATCAAATACCGAACCGATTTAAAAAAAATAATGGTGACAAATTGTTGGCGATAGAACCTGCTCAAACATAAGCTATACAGTGCATCTCATAAATATAAAGACACAGATATTTTTGAAATTACACTTTATTAATTCAGTTAAAAGAAATTAAATTTTATACCTCATATTAAGAACACTGAAATGAATCTCTTATAGGGGTTTTAATTTAAATAAAATAATTTCGTCTCGAATAATAAAAAAAATAAAAAAATACGCTGTCTCATAAATATAAAGACACACTTGAAACTGCTTCATATGCAAATTTTTTTCGAATGCACGCGTACAGAATTAATGTAGAAATTTGCGCAGAAATACACTTTAACTTACCCAAACGAGCAAAGTTGTTTGGCTTGTTTCAATTGCAAAGATGTCGTGGAACATTGGAATTTCTAAAGATGAAATTTGTAAAATACGTGAATTTAAAGCTAATGGCTTAACAAAATTTGTCAAATATGTAAAAAAACTGCGAGAATCAGAGCTGCACTTTATAAAATTTTATCAAAAACTTACAATTTATATTCGAGAAAACGATCTGGAAGACCGAGAAAAACTAGTGAAAGACTCGATAGCAAGATCATGCGACTTGTTTCGTCGCAAAAAATGTCACTTCGATAAATTTCTCAACGAGTTTATGGTATGGTCCCAAGTGATACAGTACATCGTCGCATAAAAGAAAGAAAAAACATTGTATGCCGACATACGTGCAGATTTTCTTTACTGAAAAAAGAACGCAAAGAACGGAGGTTAATCTGGGCTAAAGATCATATGCACTGGAAGGACGGATGGATGCAAGACATTTTTTCAGATGAAAAAAGATTTAACTTGGATGGCCCAGATGATTGAAATTCCTACTAGCACGATTTAAGACGTTTATCTCGAACCCTCTTCAGTAGGTAGAAAGGGGGAGGTTCTGTTATGGTGTGGGGTGCTTTCTCTTTTAATGGAACTACGGATATTGCTTTTCTGGAAGGTAAACAGATATCTAAAGAGTATATCGAACTGCTTGATAGTCAGTTGTTGCCAATTGCTGAAGCTCTGTACCATCAGGATAATGCATCGATTCACACATCAAGACTCACAAGAAAAAAAATGGTTTGCCGATAGCAGTGTTTATGTCACGGTGTGGCCCGAGCGTAACCCTGATTTAAATCCAGTTAAGAATATTTGTGGCACTCTCGTTCGCAGTGTATATGCATCTGGAAGGCAAATTTCAAACGTCCTTGAGTTGAAAAAAGAAATCGAATGAAGTTGGTTTGATATAAAGCCAAAATAGTTACACAACTTAATAAAAAGCGTGCCAGCTAGAATATTTTCTGTCATTAATAAGAATGGATTATTTATTGGACGGTAATTCAAAAGTAAGTAAAATGTCTTTATATTTATGCGACAGTAAATTTATTTAGATTTATCAATTTTCGAGTTGGAATTATTTAATTCTAATTTAATTTACTGTAAAATGTTTTCTTGGCACATACTTTTCGTTATATGCATAAATATAATTTTGAATATTGAATTATTAAAATATTATTTCGAAAATATCAGTGTCTTTATATTTATGAGATTGTATTTTATGTCTGTGCCACTACCATCAGAGGGTTGCAGGAGCAAAAAACTTTCTAAATTGCGATATTCTGTGATACCGAAAAGGCTAGAAACTTTAAATATGGCATGGTAGTTACTTATAAAATATAAATGCCCTCGAAGGACTGTCGAAAATAAATTCAAATTAAAAAGGGGTGAAGCGGAGGGGAGGTGCGAAAAGCATTATAAAAAAAGTCCTAAATTACGATTTCTATGCAATTTCAAGAAATATAAACAGATTATAAAAGTAATAGTTGCGAATCAATGGTAACAGTCTCTGATCCTACAGAAGCTATATTTTATGCCGATGAGTCTACCACCTGGGGTTCACAGGAACAACAAACGTTCTAAAAAAGGCCTTTAAAAGCTTTCTAAATTACGTTTCTGTGGAATATTAGGAAATAACAAACCGATTTCAAAATTAATGTTGGCAAATTAATGGTGACAGTTCCTATTTCAACATAGCCCTTTATGTTGAGAGAGGTGGTAGGACTTGGAATTTGACATGATAGTTAATTTTAAGATATAAGAAGATGGTTTCTAAAAAATTCAAAACTTCAAATGAATACTGAAATGAGCGTATTAATTGAGCATAAAAGTTTCAAAATATTTTCTAAATTATCCTTTTTTTAGTTTTATTTCGTTTTATTGATTTCAGTCTCATTTCTGCCTAATGCAGTGTAATAATGATGTTTAGTCAAACTGTGTTTTAAATAGTAATTTTTGAATTATTCCTAAAAGTAATAAGTACCTTTTCAATAAAAAAGCCTTTTAATAAAATAAAATATTACCTTTTAATAAAATAAAAATTTAGTTAGTACCTTTTAATAAAAATTAGACATATAGATATCACTTGGCATATTTCAAATATTACGCGAGCAAAGCCGCGGGGTTTGCTAGTATATAGATATATATATATATAAAACTATGTATAGATTCCTAAAGAAAATTTTTATATAATGCCAATTTCATGGCAGACGTCTCCATCAAAATACTCTTCGATGAAAACTATAGAAATGGGCGGTCCTTTAGAACTTTCCGTTCACTTTGGCCAAGATTACAAACTTCGTCAGATGTGCTAAATGTCGAAAGATATTTTGAAATGTCTGAAAAATTATATTCTTTTTACGAATGTTGATAGTTATCTCTGAATGTTGGAATACTATTATCATTTTTACAACACTAGCCAATGTAAATCAAATATTAAAAATAAGGCATTAAAAAATCAAGTTTTCTAAAAACAGCAAAATTATTAAACTTTATTGTTTAGTATACTATTTATGTATTATAATGTTATAAGTAATGCAAAAAACTCGTTTGGATGTTGTTTTTTTTTTTTTTTAAACTAGCAATTTGAAGTTACATCTGGGAATAGTGCCAGATATATTAAATTTGACCTCTGACATTCAGCGACTTTTGGAATATTGGACCATCGTCCGATATCTTTGTGCTACCTGGGATATGATAAGAGTGTGCTTAGACAGACATGTTTCTCCTAACTATGGCATCCCAAAACTTACTGATACTCACTGATGAGGAGCAACTGTCAAAACTAACAAATCAATATTTTGTAGGGTAAACAAAAATTGCACTATTGGCCTACAAGTATACATGTTTAATAGAGCTGTAATCATTTCATCATGAATAGGAGAGTTCGTGTTGATTGGCATTTTTATCTTGGTCGAACATGTTGAGTTTTAAATCAGCTATGTGACTAAGCAAGAAAAGAATCTTCTTATTTCCTGCCACATTTCTATCAACCACTTGCCAAGTTTATTTGTAAGGATTTCTTTTCAAATTCCATAGCCTCTTTCTACAATTCATTATCATCTCCCCTAATGGCCTCTCCATATGTCAGTAAAGCATAATTACCAAGGTAAATAGGAGATTTTTTATTCTTTTTCCTCGTCCAAATTCTTCAATATATTTTTTTTTTATTTTGGTGGAATTTGTTCTACCTTTTTAGAGTTTTCCTCATCTTCAGTACTGTGATCTTGAAAATTAAAACCGTTAAATGATGATATCAAATTATTCTGTTTATCAACTTTGGGCTCTCTTGAAATTTGTATTTTTTTTTTAGTTTTTTGATCCTATAATCTGTAGCCATTCTCAGCATATCCAACAAATATGAGTCTATTACTCCGACTATCCAATTTCTTTAATTGACTGAGTACTTTAGCATAAACTATATTACCAAATCTTTTTATTCTGAATAAATCTGGTTTCTTTTGGATCCACATTTCAGCAGGCGTGACACTTACAGACTCAGTTGGGCTTCTATTGAGGAGGTACGCTGAAGTTTGCACTCCAGAATAAAAAATTAGAGCTCTGACTTTTTCAAAGAGTGTTCGATTCATTTGTTCTGCTATTACATTTAGTTGTGGTGTATGTGGAATGGTATAATCTAAAACAATCTCTCTATATTTGCACCAGTTTACTAACTTGGGAGAAACATATCTGTCTTGCTTATTATAGAAATTTGAAATTACAAATCATGAAATCAAATTAAAAAAAAATTCAATATAAATTAAATTTTTATAAGAGTTAAATTTGTTACTGGAATTTTATCTTTCAGCTGTGTGTAGATAAGATACAAATAAAATCCTAGAGTTGTTAACAGCACGACAGTTTTTCTCCTTTAGTTTCCCTTTCGCTTTTATATTTACGTTTGTTTTATTGAGAGAATGAAATCAGAAAGTTGCCAAGGAAACGATTACCACCAAAACAAACAAGGTTTAACCCTAGATCTACCGGGAATTTTATTCAAGTTTTAATAAAACGTTCTACACCAGAATTTTTATTTAAAACTATTTAACTTATTTATTTACCTTATTTTTGTCTGGTTTATATACTTAGTTTATTTTAAAGAAATTTCTGGTTTGAATGAATATTTTGTATGTACCTGTCGGGTCCAATGGACCCGTCTGGTAGAAGGAGGGTTAAAGCGCCAAAAAGACCTGATGTTTGCTTCAACTCTCTACACCAAAAAAACAATGGGATCTTTGCTCTATTACTAATACAACAACAACACAAAGTTCGTTGGCATAAAAAAAAAAGTGTCAAAAGTAGCTCAGATTTACCTCCATGTTATTAAAGTCTATAATTGTCCAGAATATAAATGTATTCTGGATGTAATTTAATCAGCGATCCAGTTTATGTGCTAGAATGGATGTCATCTTTATCTCCATATTTTGTTGGGATATCAATATTCTACGAATGTCATGCGTTGAACAATCCAATTTACCTAATAGAATGGATATTGGTTTGATTTATAAGGATGTATTTTGGACTCAAAATAGTCGAAATGTGTTGTGTCTGAATGGTGGTAGCTGTTTTATTCTTTTTAGGTAGGGGGAGGGTTAAGGATTATTATATCTTTATTGGTGCCATTTTCTCAATGAAATAAAAATAGAAACATATTTTTAGTATGAATATACGATGTTTATGCTCTCTAAAAGTGCAATCTTTCTCGAATGAAATTTCATCCTTTCTAAAACCAAGCATAGATTTTAACTGATAAACGCGAGATATTATTCTATAAATGCTTCAAAATAACACTCTGATTTTTTTTTTTTTTTCGACCAGCTCCAGAATTGGGAATTAAATTTTGTAAAGACAAATGCTTTAAACAATGAAAACGGTATGAGTAAAAATGTATATTTTTATTGCAAAAACTGCCAAGTACTATATTTGCATAAAATGACCAAAATGTGAATTTCATAATTTTTATTCAACCTAACCTGAATATTAAGGGATTTCGTGCTTGAAATTAATATTATAAACCTTTCCTAAATGCAGAATAAAATAGGATTAGTTAGTTTTCTTTTCCTTTTTCATTCTTTTTCTTTCTTCAGTTTTTTTTTCTTCCTTTTTCACAAAGTCGAATATTTTCATGCAATTAAAATTCAACGCATCTAATTTCCAAGAATCAATGTGTCATTATTTTTGATAAACAATAACAGTAATTAAATGGATGTCTGGAAGATAGGCGTGTGTTATAAATTTCAGAAAGTTTGGCTCTTTTTACTGGAAAAGAGTGTATATGGAATGATTCGCGATTACCTAGTGTTAAAAATTGCTATTTAATAATATACAAGTTTGTTTACTTTAAAAAAAAGCAATAAACTAAACATAATATTATTATTTTCCTTACCCACGTAACTAATTTTTCATTACTCGTCAATGTAGAGCGTTTATAAAAAAGAGGCGAGTAATTAATATCCGATTGAGGACCTATTTTACAGTAGCGACATCGCTAATCAATGGCATTAATAATTTTTCTTTTGAAATTTTGAATTTGTAACATAGGCCCTTCTTCCCATTCAATTTTTCTTAACAAGAGTAAAAAAATTTGAAAAAAAAAGGAATTGAAATTTTACAGATTTTTTGATTTTTTTTTGTGTGTGTGTGTGTGTGTGTACTATTGAGAAGGGTCATATTAAAATATTTAAGAAATTTTTCTTATTAGGCTGTTCTTTTATAGCTTGTATCGTTTATTAACTATAATTATCTCTGATAACAATGATGGATGTTTTTTCCCAGTGCATTCCTCCATGAGAAAGAAATCCTTTTGCATTTTCTTTTTCAGCAGAGGCTATGAACTTCTGAAGAGGCTGGCTTGTGCTAAGTAGACTGAAATGGGGCGAAATTTTCACTGCCCGTTGCCTCTTCTCCTGGTCTTTTCAGAGTATAAAAAATATTTGGTCAGCTTCCAGAGCTATATTTTATAAATTCTTATAGCAAAATCATATTAAAATTAAAATGGTGCCCTTGTTTGCTCTGTGCGAAATTTTTTTTTTCTAAAAAGTAAAAAAAAAAAAAAAAAAAAAAAAAAAAAAAAAAAAAAAAAGAGCCAAGTTTTGCTCATCTAAAAAGATCTATATAACACTTGTAGTGAACCTAGGGACAATGATATAAAATAATTCAACACTATGAGAACAATTGTGATGGAAAGTAAAAAGAGTTTTATTTATGATAAGGTATGCCTTTAACGCAAAATTTCCTCCCAAGGATAACTTGCTCCTCCCAAGATTTCATTATATCGGCGCCTAAGTTAGAGCTAAATAGGTCACACCTAAGAACATATTTAAATATTCCCAGGTTTATGTCATAGTACCGCACCGACAAAATATCATTATAATTTTATGAATTCAAAAGATATTAGAGGTTATTGGTATAGTAGGATATCATGATAAAGTTAACATGGTATAGAAAGCTGGGGAATATAATTTTTTTTTCAACTATATGAGGTATTAAATAAAAGATCTTCTCAAGTCAATTACAAAAATAAAGAAATAAATGTAAAATAAAATTCATATGCAGATAAGTGAATAAAACTCCTTTATCTTGGATAAATTTGAAAAAAAAAAAAGGAAAAAAAAATTCCAGTTGATTTAAAACAATAAAACACCATTAGAAAAATTATTTTTGAGCATAAGTCTTTATTTATTATAAGATGATACTGGTTTAACGCAAAATATTCCAAAGAAATTTTGACCGTCTCTGAACTTCATTCTGAGACGCACCTCATTATTTCACAAAAGAATGAAGAATAGTAAAATTTGATTCAGTATGTGATACATTTTAGATTCCAGACGTCTTTTCTGCTCTTTTCTGCATTGTTATTCCAGGCACACTTCATAAAATCGTTTTTAGTGTTCCGTACTTAAAAAGTGAAAACGAAACCATTAATAGATCACCCCTGTGTCTGTCTGTCCGTCTGTCACAGCCATTTTAATCGTAAACAACGGAACGTGGAAAGTTCAAATTTTGGGAAGCAATAAAGACTATTGACCCACATATTTACAGATTTTTAAACATTCACAAATATATTTAAGAAAAATGTAGAGGGGCTAACCCAGCAAAGAGGAAATTGCTGGCCAGCAGCAAGATAGGTGCTGGCAATGATGGAGAAGTGCTGGCTGATGGTCTACCACTGCATGACCACTGCTGGACAGCTTCAGTCAACTTTGCTGTTGGAAATCATCAGATAAAATTCTGGTGGGCATCCATTTTATCTCATGCGCTGGTCCACCACTTCATGGAAGTGCACGAACTTTTGCAGTATTATTGCTGGGAACCCTTACGCTAGGTGGCGCTGCGAATATCGAAGACATTGAGTATTTGAACACAAATCTGAAATGAATATCTTAACACAATTTAAGCTGTGAAGCTAATTTTTTTCGAAACTGTAAAAAATATAGCACCACTGCCACCAACAAAATAAATAAGTAAATGAATAAATAAATAAATTCTTTATTTCAACGCACTTTTTTTTTCTCCTTAAATCTGGTTTTACGAGGTCACAAAGGATTTCGGTTTTCATACTTTACGCAGTTCAGAATCAATAATAATAAAAAAAACGTATAAAATACGTAGGATTTCTATACAATAGAATAATTTCTATACCAGTTTAATGATTGGGAACGCAAATCACAAAAGAAAGAAACTTGAAATAGTGTAATGAGAGCTTGAGAACTACGAGCAAAATCGTAGCGTACGCTGAAAGCACTTGTTCATGTACGATCGCGAAAACCAAGCAGCATCGAGCGCGGTCAGTACTTGGGAGGGTAACCACATGCAGTTCAAATATTTCTATAGACATTTCTATTATAGACACTTCTACAGATGTTTCTATAGCTCTTAGTGAAACTAGCTTATAGAAAAAAGAGCCATAATTATATAATATGCTTTTTTATAGATTTCTATAAGAAATTTTTGTAAGGGAAAGTGCTGGGCCAGCAAAGGAATAGCAGTGGGATAGGTGCTAGCACTGCAGGAAAAGTGCCGGATTGAAGTAATGTGATGGCATACCAATGCTGGCCTGCTGTTGGCCATCACTGGTGGGCCAGCTGCATTCGGCTTGGACACTTTTCGACAGGTTTAAGTAATGGCACCCTTGCACTTTACCGCTGATAGCACTGCTGGCTGCCATCTTTTTTCCAGATGATGGCCCACTATTTCTTTCTTTGCTGGGAATTATGTAACTTGAAAAAAAAATCGTTTCTTTGTATATCGTGTGGGGTATCGCGTGAAAGCTTTCGCAACGCTGAACTCAAAAGTATATTTCTTTTAATTTTAGCTTCTATATTTTCAGAGATATAGTCGAAAATGTAGTGCAAAAATATGCCCCCCCCCATCTATTTCCGAATCTACTGAAACTAAAATTATGAAAAAATTAGAGGTAGTAGACGTTAATTTAAACCATGCTGGAAAATTATAGCGATACTCTAGGTCGCACAGTTTTTGAGAAAAGCGCATTTTCCAGTTAAACACAAATTTCGATTTTCGGGCATTCAGAAAAGGAGTTGAGGAGCGCTGGAGGTACCTATCGTAGCAGAAGTATAATAGCATTGTTGATAATTATTTTTGAACAAAATCGTTGGTAATTAGCCGCGATATTAACCCTTAAAGACACGGACGATTTGTAGATACATAATGACAGGGGTGGGATACTCAATGTACCATCGGCTTTTAAAGCCTAGATAACAACTTTTAATGATATATTTGTGTAATACAATGCCCAGTAGCACTATAAAAGCAATAAACGCCAAATTGTTTTACGGTCAAATCTAAAAATAAATTTCTTAATAATTTTTAATAATTACACTGACCAGTTAAGAGACCACACTAGTCACGCGAATATTCGTATATCAATGGAAAAATCCTGGTATCACTGCTGCCAGGAAAATTTTCGTGAATTGAAGAAAGTATTTCTGAGAGTGTATTAATCAGTTTTCTCGAACCAGAATATTAGTTTTTAGGATATCATCCATTTTCTATTAAGCATTTTCAGCTGTGTAACTCAATTTATACGTGCTAGAGTAACAAAATATTGTTTTTAATATTATAATGTCAATGTTATTTATTTATCCCGTTTGTCTGTAAAACATGTTTGTTGAACGTGAAAATGATCGAGAATGGTTAGCACTCGAAAAACCTTTATTCCAGATTGCAGAACACTGATTAATACACTATAAAAACTACTCTGAAAAGTTTCTGAAAATCAGTGGCAGCAAAAGAAACTGTGTTTTTATATAAATGCTTCTTTAAATCTAGAAAACATATTATAAATATATTTCATATTTTTATCCTATTTTAATAGTAAAGTATTAAAACCCCTACCACAATCTCATTAAAGACGAAATCTTCCTGAAATTAACTTCAAAATTCAGAGCTTTTTAAAGAAATTAAGTGGTACCGCTCTGAGGCAAACACATTTACTTCAAACTGTTTTGCTACTGTACAAATGTAGCCGAGTGGCTAGAGTACTGGTCTCGTAGCACTAAGGTTGCTGGTTCGATTCCAAGGTCAGCAACGTTGATTTTATCCCCATTTTCTTCAATTGACGTATATTGTACGTCCTGTAATGCAGGGGGCGGGGGGACGAATATTCGTCTATCAATGGAAAAATGCTGGTAGCACTGCTGCCAGGAAAATTTTCGTGAATTGAAGAAAGTATTTCTGAGAGTGTATTAATCAGTTTTCTCGAGCCAGAATGTTAGTTTTTAGGATACCATCCATTCTCTATTAAGCATTTTCAGCTGTGTAACTCAATTTATACATGCTAGAGTAACAAAATAATATTGTTTTTAGCATTATAATGTCAATGTCATTAATTTATCCCATTTGTCTGTAAAACATTTTTGTTGAACGTGAAAATGCTCGAGAATGGTTAGCATTCGAAAAACCTTTATTCCAGATTGAAGAACACTGATTAATACACTATAAAAACTAATCTGAAAAGTTTCTGAAAATCAGTGGCAGCAAAAGAAACTGTGTTTTTATATAAATGCTTCTTTAAATGTAGAAAATGTATTAGTTTCTGAGGTTTCTAAAGATAAAGAATGCTTTTCGGTGTCGTGGTTAACTCGGAAAAGGTTATTGTATTTCGTTCGTAGTTATATTATATTTTCCTAGATTAAGAAACATTTGTGTTTTTTACAGTGTAATTCCTAAACGACTTCGCCCCACCAGTGGCTGAGAGGTTCTGCTCTCGAAGCTGGTAGACGGGAGGTGCTGGGTTCGAACCCAATCGCGCCCGACGGTCTAACCGTTCGGAGTTTTCTTCGAACCTTGGATTTCCCTACGTAAATACGGGTTATGTTCCCTTAGAAAGATCCCCACGGAGGACACTCCTCATTGGGCCTATATCTCTCGAGTAGATAATTGGCCGTCAAAAATCAGCCGAATACTAAACGACTTCATTGAAGACTTCCCATTTGGTATCTCAGGCCAAAATTTTCCGAAGAATCCAAATATAGTATCAAAATTAGGTTCCGAATTCAAAAGTTTAAAGTTTGTTACAATTTCGCTATACAGATGCCTCCCCCCTACCAGCATGCCTTAAAAGAAAAAAATGAAAGAAGATATAATTCCCATTTGCACTGAGAAAAATAAAATATTGATCTGGCATCTAGAATCTAAATTGTGGCTCTAGAAAAAATAGTTCCATGTCATCCTTATAAATTCTAGTTCCCTTTGATAGAGAGTTCTAGAGTCTCCTACTAGAATTCAAGAACGTTTCCTTATATTGTCGTGGTCAAACTTATTTAAAAATCCCTGCAAATAGATGCCAACACAAGAGGTTAGTTTTAGTAACTATAATTCTTGTTTATGAAACCATTTCAGAAATTAAGCGATAATTTCTTGATATTGAAACAATTCTTTATCGTTTCGTCACCTAGAAAACAAGAGACTAGAAATTCTAGATCATTTCGTCTATTAAGCTTAGTTCCTTACCCTTGTGGAAACTCAGCCTTTTCACAGTTTCCACACATAAAAACCCTCACAAATGCTACAGAATCACGGCCTATGGAAACTCCATGTATTCGGGAGTGACACTAGAAAATTCGTCTAAGTCTCAGAGTTTGCCGATAACTTAAAAGTAAATAACTTCAGTGCGATCGATCTTATGAAGATGACACTTTGGAACATAGTACATAAAAAGAGGACCACTGGTTCCCACTTTGTAACACCGAAATATGCCGCTAAGTGCTTTTTGACATCGCATACTTTGACAGGAGTGTGCCGTGTGCAAAAAGGGGGAAGGGCCCCCGACCAGCCACTAGAAGGTCGGCTGTCAAAAGGGTCTTGACGGGCGGACCAATGACAGCGGATGTTGGAAACTAGCATTGTTTTCCGAGAGAGAAATGAAGATATATACGAGATCTCTGAAGAGATCAGGGGGATTAGTTGACTTTTAGAAGAGTTTAGCAGAAGCTAAACGTGAAAAGAGGTTCTTCAACCTGAAGGAGAGAAAAGTTTCTCTCCAGGCTTTTCATGGGATTATTTTTCGGAGGTCGCTCCGAGGAGAGGGGAGACTTGTTTCTCTCAACGGCAACAATAGCCGATCAGCTGAGCCACAGCTGGGAGCATAAGCGGAAAAGCTGAACGCACGGGCGAACTTTAGTCCGCACCTTTAACGGACATTTGATTACTTAGAAGGGACCATAGTGTTTCCCAGAGACTCTTGAATATAACTAATCTGGACTCTAATTTGTTATCCGGTCAAGGACAATTTTAGATATTCCTACCTTACAAGACTTTATTTCATCAAATTAATTTCCTAAGAATTTGTTGTGTTAGTGTAGACATTGTATTTAGCCAAGATTTCTTGTTGTTTTGCGAGAATAAAACCTTTAATTTTCCATCTTAACTAAAACCTTTGTTATCACGCCTCTGAGGAGTTTACGTCACGCTACCGCCCTCATCTGAGGCCCCACAACTGGTGGCAGCTAAAAAAGAACTTTGATACTAAAATAAAGTGGCGGTGAGGCAGTGGAAATCTGATATTGAAAGACCCGTGTGCTAACCAGCGGACAGCAGGACGAAAAAACAACTGCAGCAAAGGACACAGCAATCAAGCTCTCCAAGAAAAGGCGGACGGAACTCCAAGAGATCCACTGGGAGCCTAAAGAACAAGCCCGGTGCAAGCAGACCGGAGCCAGATCCCCTGGAAAAGGCCTAACGCGAGACGGACAGCGAGGAAGATAGGTGCTTCAACGACAGTGCACTAAGATTCAGCAGTGGCCCACAACTGATGATCAACGGTGTTCCGATCAGCCCACAACCGGCAGTTCAGTTGATGGCGAGTCGACGCAACAGGGGAGGTAAGCTCATAAAAAAAATTTTTTTTTTTGAGTGGCTCTTATTGTTAGAATTGTTTAAATGTGTCAAGTAAATAGCTAAAGTTTTCAGGCAAAAATTTATTGTGTGTCTTCAAAAAAAAAAGCATTAAGCTAAGAAGAGTTAAAGTTAACTTAAGTAGCCTAGCCTATTAATCAGATTTAGAATCTAGGATATATTCGGGAAGAATAAATGGGAAATCTTTTTTTTCTAGTACTAAGAATAGAAAATTTTCAGGAGTAAATTGTGCTTAGGGGCGGGAAAAAAACCCAAAGGGAAGAGCTTTTTAAATTAGATGTGAAAGGATACAATGTTATTTATAGATTCGTGCAGGAAAATAATTTAGTAATTGTTGGTTATTATATGAAGAAATTTTCTGAATTTATGAAAAGTATTGGTAGCACTGGATCAGGATTGCAAGGTGTGCTCAATCCTGAGGAAATTTAAGAGTTTTTCAAAAAGTTATATGTACAATTGGTATAAAATTTTCAGATACTTTGTTTCATTTCGTGTGCATAGTGATTTCAGAGCTGAATTTATCTTGCATATTTAACAGAAAGAGAAGGCATTCAAATAATTTTATAGTATATATCAAATTTATTCTCTATGTTACTGTTTGTATTCAAAAGGTGTTTATAAAAGTACCCATAGCATAATTTAAACTAGATAGGTTGAAATTATTATTATCTTTTTTTTTTACATGTCAGGTGACAGGATTAAATTCTCTTTGATATTATTGTTATAATTTGAGTAAAACTCAAGTGTGTACAATATGGCAAAAATTACGGCACTAAAATATTGTAGAAAGATTGATTTGCAAAAATTAGCAGACGAGCTGGGGGTAAAAATTGAGGAAGGCGACACGATGGCAATAATTATTCAAAAAATTGAGCAGGCAAATGACTACGATGAAGAACTGGCAGTGACGCAAGCTGGGTACATTGTTCAGGACAGGGAGGAAACTACGGCTAGAGGAAAAGAAAATGAGAGGCTAAAAAGAGAGGAGAGAGAGAAAGAGAGAGAGTATGAGAAAGCAAAACTTGACAGGGAATTCGAGTTAGAGCGTTTGCGGTTAACGCAAGGCGCGGAGCGTATAGTAGTTCGAGTGCTAGCAATAGATCCGACAGAGGCCCTAAAATCCAAATCAAATCTATCTTGCATAATTTTGACCCAGAGAAATCTGACATTACGCTTTTTCTGAATTTATTCGAAAGACAGGCAGAAAGGTCTGGTATTGAATCAGAGGATTTAGTCACGCATCTTTTAGCATTATTGCCAATTGATGTAGCTGAACTTATATTACGAGAGGACAAAGAAAAATTAGACAGTTTTAATTATGTCAATTCAGTCCTATTGACAAGATATAGATTAAGCGCAGAAGCTTATCGCGTAAAACTGCTTCGGCATCAAAAAAATCCGACCACTCCATGGAAAGATCTAATATTTGAGCTAAACAGCTTTCAAGAGGGGTGGCTCAATGGGTTAGAGATAAATACGATAGAAGAGCTCAAAAGCTTACTAATTACGGAGCAAATAAAAAGAAGAGTGCCGACCGTAATGAAGGAACATTTCATCGACTCTTGGGCTTCGTACAAGAATCCGGACAGCTTAGTCAAAGATTTGGATGGGTATGAAACGATAAAGGGTATCTCCAGAAAACCATGGAATAACAGCCCCCCATCGAAAAAAGATTTGAAAGGCCCAGATACGCCGAAAAAGAGGCAGAAAAAAACCCGGAAATTAAATTAAATTGGAGGGATAAAAACGAGAATAAAGAAAGGGAAAAGATATTTGATAAACCTAGGAAAAATACTTGTTTTAATTGCTCAAGTCCAAAACATTATAAACGGAATTGCCCAGAATTAAAAAAAAGTGAAAACTCACACAAGACTGTGCATAATATCAGTAAGGAGATAAACTTAGAGAAAGGTTTTGAACCGTATCTGAGTCGGGGTAAAATAAATGGCGAAGAAATCATTATATTAAGAGATACGGGTTCGACCGTGGACATTTGTCCGAATAAATTAGTTAAAACTAATCAATTAACTGGTCAGGTCAGCTGGGTAAGGCAGCCATTAGTTCAGGATCTGCGCTGTCTTCCTATAGCAGAAATAACGCTAGAATTACCCGATGAAATCACTGTTAATACGACAGCATTAGTGGCAGACAAAGATTCCGACATAAATTATTATATCTTAGGGAATGAAATCCAAAAATTAATCGAATAAAATAAGAGCACAAACCCCGAAATTATAAATGCCGTAATGGCACGGAGCAGAATCAAAACTCAGATGGAAAGCGAAGGCCGAAGCTGTCAGTTTCAGGACGCGAATCAGCTGGATAAAGATCCATCACCGGACAATGGGCAAGGCCCCACAGAGATTGCAGAAACAGTAGATAACAATAGAGCAGAATCGGACAATTCAGGTGAAGGGGGGACGGAGTAGCCAATTTTGCTTCCGGACCTAATCGTAGATGAAGCCTTTTCTTTAAGTAAGGTGGGGAAGAAAGAATTTGCGAACGAGCAAAAGACAGATAATACCCTGAATGAGATTAAGGAAAAAGCTCTTAAAAAAAAGTCGTTCTTCGAGTACAGAAACTCCTTAATAATAAGAAAAACAACCGATCATAGAGGCTTAGTAAGATTTCAATTAGTTGTACCAACGAAGTTCAGACAGGCTATTCTTAGCGCTTGTCATGAGAATACAGCGTCCCATTTGGGAGAAAAAAAACGAAGGACAAGATTTTGAGATATTTCTTTTGGCCAAACGTCATAAGGCAAACGGAAGAATTCGTGAAATCATGTCACCACTGTCAAATAGTTGGAAAGTCGGGAGAGAAAAAAAAGGCCCCTTTGACACGTGTACCAGTCATACCAGAGCCTTTTTCAAAGCTATCAATTGATTTAGTTGGACCCCTACCAAAGTCCAAAAAAGGAAACAAATATTTGCTAACGGCGTTATGTGTATTTTCGAAATTTCCAGGGGCGATCCCGTTAGAAAATATGCTCTCAGAATCTGTAGTGGAGACGCTTATGCAAATCTTTTGCAGACTAGGCTACGCAAAAGAGGTACAAACAGATTTAGGTCGGTCCTTTACGTCATGTCTTACGACATCATTTTTAGAGAAATTTGGAGTCAAGCTAAGGCATTCAAGTGTATGCCATCCGGCCTCAAATAACGTTGAACGGACGCACAGGACAATCAAACGGCTATTAAAAGTCATGTGCACAGAAAATGGAAAGGATTGGGAAGAGAATTTGCCCCACGCACTACTAGCATTCAGAAATGCGGTCAGCAACTCAACAGGTTTCAGCCCAGCGGAGCTCGTTTTCGGTAAAAATTTGAGAACACCGGAAGCATTATTATAAGAGCAGTGGACAGGTGACAGTCAGGAGCCTGAGCTAGTCACAGAATATGTTTTTGGATTAATGAATCGGCTAAAAAGATGTCAGGAGCTGGCAGACGAAAATATGGTAGTAAGCAGGGAAAAACGCAAAGCTTGGTACGATAAGAAAGCGGTCGAAAGGGAATTTAAACCAGGGGACCAGGTACTCGTATTAGTAACTAACAAAGCAAACAAGATGTCAGCGAATTGGACGGGACCAGGTAAAATTACCGCTAAGATTTCGGATACAAATTATATCGTAGAAGTCCCAGGTAGGCGCGAAAAATCGCAAATTTTTCAGGTAAATCTACTGAAACCATATGTACAGAGAGTAGAAAAAATAAATATATTAACACACGAATGTGATAATTTAGAGGACTTACAAGAGATGGAAATAGCATATCCTTTAGATGAGCCACACAGTTATAACTTCGGAGAAATTCTAGAGGATAGCAAATTAAAAGAGAGATGCAACCCCGAACAATTGCAGCAATTAGAAATCTTACTGGGGGAGTTCAGGGAGATTTTTTCGAATAACCCAGGGACTACGCACATGGAAATCCATGATATTGAAGTCACAGATAACAAACCTATAAGAATAAGACCCTATAGAATGTCCCGCAGACAGGAGGAAATTTTAAAAAAGGAAATAAAAAGAATGCTGGAATGAAATATTATAAGGGAAGGGGAATCAAACCACTATTCGCCCATGATCCTTGTGCAATCAGCTGGTAAGGATCTTCGCTGTTGCATAGACTATCTAAAATTGAACTCTGTAACAAAAGTTGAATATTTTCCACTCCCTAATATTGAGGACAGAGTAGAAAGAGTTTCAGCAGCTAAGTACATAACGGTGCTCGATCTGACCAAAGGATATTGGCAAATACCGATGACGCCCCAAGCTCAAAAATTAGCCGCATTGGTTACAAACACTGGGACATATTTTCCACTGAAGATGCCATTTGGGTTGATCAATGCGTCATTCAGATTTTCTAAATTCATGGCAAAAATGCTGAGAGGGTTAGAGAAGTTTTGTCTGCCCTATCTCGATGATATGGCGATTTTCTCAGAGACATGGGAAGAGCACCTGGAGCATCTTAGAGCGGTACTTACTAGAATAAGAGAAGCAAAGCTAACGGTAAAAATAGCGAAGTGCAAATTCGCGCAAAAGACTGTGAAGTATTTAGGGCACATAGTGGGAGAATGGCAACGGCGGCCGGCCGAAGCGAAAATCAAAGCGATCACCGAATTACAGCCACCAAAAACGAAAACAGAAATCCGCAGATGTTTAGGAATGGCAGGTTATTATTCGCGCTACATAAAAAATTATGCCTCGATTGTAGAACCACTTACAAGGGCACTAAAGGGAAAAAAGAAAAAAGAAACAATAGTATGGAGCGAGGAAATGAACAGGGCATTTGACACTCTGAAAGAAAAACTTACAGAGGGCCTGTATTGTATGCCCCCAACTATAACGCAGAATTTATAATTCAGACAGATGCGTCAAATTCAGGGGCAGGAGCAGTACTCGCGCAGAGACAAAATTCAGAGGAGCATCCCATTATTTATTTGAGCAGAAAATTTACGGAAACGGAAAAAAAATTCAGCGCAACAGAAAGGGAATGTGCAGCGATAATTTTTGCCATAAAAAAATTGAGGCATTACATTGAAGGACAAAAATTTCTGATCGAGAGTGATCATAACCCATTAACGTTAATAAAAAACAATTCAGGAAATAATCCTTGTCTTCTCAGGTGGGCATTAACCTTGCAACCCTACCAGTATGCAATTAAATATAGGCCTGGCAAAGAAATAGCTCATGTGCACTTCTTGAGCAGAATAGTATACAGAAAAAAAGGGACAAATTAATTGTATATAGTAAAACTTTTATAATTTTCTTGTGTTTTGTAATGTGTATTAAAAATGGTATTACCATATAGAATTTTGTAAAAAAAAAAAAAAAAAAAAAAAAAAAAAAAAAAAAAAAAAAAAAAAAAAAAAAAATGGTAGGAAGGAATTCTGTAAAATTTTAAGAAACGGACAGGTAGGCAGTTAAATATAGGTTTTTTTTATGTGAGCCACTCAAAAATATTTTTTTGAGCTACCTTTTGTGTTCAAAATATTCAGTCCTGCGGCCAGAATATTATCTAAAAGGGGGGGGGTGTTGTGGAAACTTAGCCTTTTCACAGTTTCCACACATAAAAACCCTCACAAATGCTACAGAATCACGGCCTATGGAAACTCCATGTATTCGGGAGTGACACTAGAAAATTCGTCTAAGTCTCAGAGTTTGCCGATAACTTAAAAGTAAATAACTTCAGTGCGATCGATCTTATGAAGATGACACTTTGGAACATAGTACATAAAAGGAGGACCACTGGTTCCCACTTTGTAACACCGAAATATGCCGCTAAGTGCTTTTTGACATCGCATACTTTGACAGGAATGTGCCGTGTGCAAAAAGGGGGAAGGGCCCCCGACCAGCCACTAGAAGGTCGGCTGTCAAAAGGGTCTTGACGGGCGGACCAATGACAGCGGATGTTGGAAACTAGCATTGTTTTCCGAGAGAGAAATGAAGATATATACGAGATCTCTGAAGAGATCAGGGGGATTAGTTGACTTTTAGAAGAGTTTAGCAGAAGCTAAACGTGAAAAGAGGTTCTTCAACCTGAAGGAGAGAAAAGTTTCTCTCCAGGCTTTTCACGGGATTATTTTTCGGAGGTCGCTCCGAGGAGAGGGGAGACTTGTTTCTCTCAACGGCAACAATAGCCGATCAGCTGAGCCACAGCTGGGACCATAAGCGGAAAAGCTGAACTCACGGGCGAACGTTAGTCCGCACCTTTAACGGACATTTGATTACTTAGAAGGGACCATAGTGTTTCCCAGAGACTCTTGAATATAACTAATCTGGACTCTAATTTGTTATCCGGTCAAGGACAATTTTAGATATTCCTACCTTACAAGACTTTATTTCATCAAATTAATTTCCTAAGAATTTGTTGTGTTAGTGTAGACATTGTAATTAGCCAAGATTTCTTGTTGTTTTGCGAGAATAAAACCTTTAATTTTCCATCTTAACTAAAACCTTTGTCATCACGCCTCTGAGGAGTTTACGTCACGCTACCCGCCCTCATCTGAGACCCCACACCCTATTCGCATAGCTCGGAAATCTATAATTCTAGTTTAGGGATACAGAAAAGGACTACCTATTCATTCTAGGTGAAGGCGGTATATTTTTTTTCTCAGTGTGTATATTTTTGTTCTTTTGTATAACAATTTGGTGATTAAAATGTGTTATTTTTTACAGACTTTCTGACATAATAGAAATGTGAGATGTAAATTTCTAACTGTGCGAAAAATGTCCGGACCAGGATTCGAACCAGGGATCTCTTGGCTGAAGCCGCCAATGCTCTACCTTCATATGATTTGTTTACCAATTAGAATAATTGTGTTAAAATTAATCTAGTGTAATTAAGTATCCAGCATTTTCTGCGATTTATTCTGCTGAGCTGATTCAGATATCAGACCAGATGCTATAATCAGTAAGGTTAGCCGAGTGAATCACATCCACCAGATTCGTCCGGGATAGCTCAGATGGTAGAGCATTGGCGGCTTCAGCCAAGAGATTCCTAGTTCTAATCCTGGTCCGGAGAGTTTTCACCTACAGTTGGAAATTTACATCTCATATAATTTATTTACCAATTAGAATAATTGTCAAACTATATTAATATTTACTTAAAGGGATAAAATACTTTTAACAGGGCAAAAAATTATATTTACTTATTCATATTAGACATATGTTTCATTTCTCCGACGGTAACATTCTCAGTAATAAATATGGTGCAAATATTTTCGCAAAAATTATTTCATTTTAAAACTGGTAAACAAAAATTACTTGAACTCAAGCATAATGAAATTAACTGCAATATTAAAGGTGAATATTTGTAAACGTGAATTATTTAATACTATTACTCACAAATATTCATTTTTAATATTGCAGTTAATTTCATTATGCTTGAGTTCAAGTGATTTTTGTTTACCTGTTTTAAATTAAAATAATTTTTGCAAAAATATTTGTATCATATTTATTATTGAGAATGTTGTCGTCGGAGCAATTAAACATATGTCTAATATGAATAAAGGTAATTACCTTGTCAAGGTTAGTTACCAAGCAGTGAGATATTTTCAACTTATTTTCAGAATCGTGGACAACTCGATTATTGTCTATTTTCGTACGTGATTATATTTTGTTTTCGTAGGTTAATAAACATTTGTCTTTTTTTTACGGTCAAATCTAAAAATAAATTTCTTAATAAGTTTTAATATTTACACTGACCAGTAAAGAGACCACACTAGTCACGCGGAAAACTCGAATGCTAAGTCTGTGGGAGCGTTATTTTCAAATATCTCGCTTTGATTTTAATATTTTTGAGTGGTTTTTTTGCATTGGATAGCTGAGGACGATCTACAACCGGGCTAGTTTTTACTTTTTCAATTTTGGTTATAGTTTTTTTATATTAAGAGAGTTTCGATTTCAGAACCATTTCCGAAAGTGAAAGGATTTTTTTTTTTAAATCCGAAACCAAAATCGAAAAAGTAAAAACTAGCCTGGTTGTAGATCGCCCTCAGCTATCCAATGCAAAAAAAAATATTCAAAAATATTTAAATCAAAGCGAGATTTTTGAAAATAACGCTCCCATAGACTTAACATTATCGTTTTCCTTTCTTCCCTTGACTTAAGTGGGCTCTTAAGACTTTATTTTGACTATGCGTAGAGTGACGCGTTTGACTGAGAAATTGTGTTACTTATAATTGTACAAATTAGGTAATTAATTTGGAAAATTATCGAAATAATTCACTCAACTAATTTAAGATAATAACAGTTTATTTAGAAGATTTAGATTAATATAACAAATTAGACGTGAAAAACATTCTTTTTTGTATTAATAATGTTAACAATTAGTGTCTTAGTTATGTATTTTATCAAGATATTATTTAAAGAATAAATGACTCCTTGTTAGAAAAATAAATATTTATCAATAATTACTATTACATAGACCAACCTTCCAGTATTATTTGTATAAAATGAAACCAGAATTTTTTTTTAAATAAATGAAGTAATTAATAATCATATAGGAACAAGAACTATAACACTTTTCTATCATTATATTCAAATTATGCTTATTTAACTGAGGGAAAAAAAAAAAAAAAAAAAAAAAACAGAAAAGCTAGCAGTTGTGGTATTTATAGTAACTATAAAAAAATTGTATATGTGTAAATGAAGTCATTTTTATTATAAATATCATATATCATTTAACTGTAAATATCATTTAATTATAAATATCATTTAAGTACACCAATTAATTGAATAACAGGATTACAGGATTCTGACAGACAGAAGTCTATCAGTGGCATTTGCTAAAATTATAGTGAAAAGGCGATATACATATGAATTAATTTATTCATTTTTATATAAAATGCCATAAATTCGGAACAAATAAAAGCAAGTAATTTGCCGTATTTGATGGCGCAAACAAAACCATTTCGTAGGAACTGGCAAGCACTCTATATACATTCCAGGCACATGGACACATCTCCAACTAACCCCTTGGGGACGAGCGACCGGTATACGTGCCACGTAAGGTGCTCAGAATCCGTGATTATTCTGACCAGTAAATTTTTATTGTAAATTTTGCCTTATTTAATCCGAGCATTTTCCCTATTCAATTAGGCAAAAATTTGTTTTAAAAAACCGGTGATAAAAGATTAAAAATTCTGTAAAAGACTCTCGTCCCGAAGGGATTAAGCATGTTTTATTCCAAGCCGAACCACCAATAGCAACTAATTAGCTACAATTTTTAGTCCCTTCATTCTTGAAGTCTCAACTTATTCTCTTCTTTTTATAACTGTATAACAACTTGCACGCTGCAAGAGGCTTGATTGCTTCCCATCATTGTGCTTCTACTTTCCGTATGAGATGAAAGAAGCTAAGAGCAGTGAGCAGTCCAATGACGACCGTGGCCACTTGCTCCTGTTATAAGTTTAGAGTTGTATTTCTAATGTAAAGTCTATTCTTTTTATATATGAGGAAGAGCGCCGGGCTGCCTTATCAGCCTGTCATCGAAACACTTGGGGTAAAGTGCCCATATTTCGTCTCCTTTCCTAATTTCGTCCCCCTTAACTTCTCTGCTTCTGCAAAAGTGGTGCAACTTATGACGCAAGGCACATGGGACGAAAGGTAAAAGGGGTCAGTTTTGAAAGTTTCGTTCGCCAAGACGCATACATAGAGGCGACGAATTTCCTATTTTTAGAAGACCTGAGTTTTTATTACGTCGTTTGTAAAACGTTATTTACTGTAATGTAAGTATTTATTTCTTATTCATTGCATGTATTTTACTTAGTTAAGATACTGACAGTAGCATACAGTGAGTTTCAGGACGCTCAGTTCGTCTTACGGGAACTGAAGCTCCGCCACATTGGGAAGTAACGTGGTCCCAATTTCGTCCCCCTTGCAGTTCTTATTTTCGCCCCGGGAACGAAATTAGGAAGGCTTTTTCATGACTTTTTTTCCTCATGTTTGGAAGGCTAATGTTTCGTTATGTTATTCTTCCACTGATAATTAGTACATTTCTTTGTGCTTTACTTTAATGTAAATTAAATTACTTATTTATTTAGAAATAAATTTTGATTTAGTTATAGATTAAGCCTTGGCGTATTGGATTTTTTCGGGGGACGAAATTGGGACCATTTTTTTTTCTTTTGCATTTTTTAGATACTTTTGAAAAAACAATTTTTCGCATTGTTAAATTTTTTTTACGATATTTGCCTATGTTTCTATGTGCGTGGGTAGTTAGTCTATGTAAAATCCAAATTTGGTAGGTTTTCACTGAAAATTACAACATTTAGGGTCCTAAAGTGACTGGGGGGGGGGGGACGAAATATGGGCCCTTTACCCTATAAAAATCATCGTAGGAAACCTTGTTTACTTGAAATGTATTAAACTTATTCTTATGTATTGTATTCGTATACATATAGGGTAGGTGGTGGTGGGGGGTAAAGACACGCACTTTCCATAAATTTTGATTTTGAATGAACAACCTCACTCAGTATCACCATCAGCCTAGATTCGGTCAAATTATAATTTCCCAAGAAATTGCAATTTTTTTAAAAACATTGCTCTGCGCGTCTTTGCCCAGTTGACTGACCTAAAAACCTGCAGTGAAGAGACGAAGCACCGTTTTGTTTAACCGGGTAACTAAAAGTTTACAGAAATGCAATCGAGGTATAAACTTCACGACATTTAGTAGCTAAAGAGTTTCCGTTCGTCACTGAATTTTTGGATTTGTAGACATTTGCACTATTATCATCTCAACAATCACTTGATTTTTTTAAAAATGTTATATCAAAAATGAAAAATTGAAACTTACTTTAATTTTCTTTGCACGGAATGCAACTTTCTTCGCATGTTATCAACATACAACGGGTGTGATTGAAGCCTAACTGTAATTGCCGACTACTGTTTAATACTGAAAAACATTGTGTTCATATTAAATCAGGCGGCGCGTGTTTTTGCCCCGTGCGTGTCTTCCCCCCCCACACCCCCACCTATACGCTATATGAAACTCATAGGTAAAATAACAGTAGTATTCAATTCTAAAATGCACGTTATAATTACATAAATAATATTTTTTATACAATATGAAATATTTTTCAAATTGAATACTTTCATCAAATGGTATTTTAATTAAGTTACGTTTAGCTAGTATGATGTTGATGAAAAGTAATTTTGGTACCTGTAGTAGTACCTGAAAGTAATTACCTGTAGTTGTATTATGTAGTTTTAATTTATACTTTAAAATCCCCTTCTATACATATTTAAATGAACACATACTTTTTTTCAGTAGTATCAAATTTAACACAATAAACAAAATGCACACTCTTTAATAAACCTAAATTGAAATTTTTATTACGTTACTACGACGAACTGCAGAGTTATTATTTTATAAAAAGCGAATTTCAAAGGTTTTTCCTAAATTGAAATCCGGCACTTATATCGAATATTTATAACGATGCATTTTCAACGTTAAAATAAATTGCTTATACTGCAACTGCTGTAGAACTTTTAAATAACGTTTCCTGTACATGATATAAAAAAGTACTGGTTAAATTAAAAAATACATTAAATGATAGTTAAATGCATCATATTTTCATTTTTTACATCGTTCTTTAAGCTCAGCTCATGTTATGGCGGTTTTTTAAGCAAAACTAAAAAATGTTTGAAGAGAAGAGATAAAAATTTGTGCATGCATTAGGAAGCATGCTTGAATAAAATGCAGAGAACATTTTTGTACTCATCGTCACATCAATTCATCGTTATCTTTTTTAAATATTAATTTCATATTTAGTACTTCTTGCTATAAAATTATAAAATTGCAAACGCAAGTTACGTTGTAAACGTAAACGTTGTGTTTGGGTTTTAACTAACAAATTCATACAAAAAATAATAATAATAATAATAAATAAAATAAAACCCAACTTCATAAGATTATAATTTAAGCAAATATTAAAGAATATGCGTAAAAGTGGTTGCAATTTAGAAAGCTAAAGTTTTGAAATATTCTAATTCCAAAACTTTTTATTCAAATGACATAAAAATTTGATTTCTGGTCATAATTCCAAAAGTAGAATTAAAATATTTTGTCAAGCTACGGTATTTATATTGACATTTTAATAGTTAAAATTTTAACAATTAAAGCAGCCCCCCCCCCCCAAATCTTCATCATGCATACGATATAATAGTAGACGTTATTCTCAGTTGAGTTATATCTTTTTTATTCGATGGTTTTCAGCAGAATTAATAGGAATTATATAAAGGATATTTTCCCCTTGGACTATACATATTAGTCCTACATATATATACATATTACTCTTTTTTAAAAAAAATTTATATAAAACTAATATGACTAAATCATATAAACTTTGAACACTTTTATCTATTTATGTATAAAATTATCAAAAAAATGCATCACATAAATGAATGTTATAAATATTTCTTTAAACATATGTAACTTTTGTGCATTGAAAAGTTGTTGCATTATGCAACTCTTTTATGGATTTTATAGAACAATAGAAATATTTTTTTTTTTTTTGTGCTGTAAAACTACTTACAAAAATATATATTTTAAAATCTTTATTTCATTAATAAAAATATTTATTGAAAAAAAAAAAAAGAGAGAAATTTGAAATATCCTGCGAAGTTTCTAAGATAAAGATAATTAATTACCAGTAAATAACTTTTGGTTATTTATTTTGATATTTAATACGTTTTATAAAAATTATTTCTTCCAAAATATTCATTCTTCTGAACCGTGGCCGGATTTGAGAAATTGGCAACAGTAACCAAGGGTCTAGAAAAATGGGTAATCAACCACCCGGTGTCCCACCCCAGCTATCGAAAGAGGCACTACATTGATATCGAGTGTTTTTTTAGCCTATCTTAAACACATAGCAGTTTGACAATGGACGAAAAACAGCCTATCTTGATCACGTGACATTCAAGAGCAGGGGTGGGCAGGAGGCGGGAGTAGTGCAGCCTTTTTCTTCGTTGTCTGCGGCCTTTTTCTTTCGTTGTCTGCGGTCTTTTTCTTTCGTTGGTTGCAAACGCACATGATTTTTTCGCAAATAAATAATATAGAAGCCCTAAAATTCGCAAGAGTGGGCTTCGCAAAAATCAATCCTCAAGAACCAATGACAACTAAAGCCATTTCTAACAGTTGGCATGAAGAAATGTACCGGGTGCTTCACTGGTTTTCGTTAGTGTTAAAAATCCACATTGCAATGAAAATAAAATTGTCGAAACTTCCTTTTGGGCTAATAAGTGTTATCCAAATCTGATGATAAGCAAAAATATAATTCTAGTATCCCCAAAAACAATCTAATTTTAAAGGCTAACAAAATAGCAAAAACAAAACCGAAAGACATTCGCACGATAAGCTCTTTTATGAAAAAGAAGCTAACAGGCAAACTCGTTATAACATTATTTCACTTTCACCATCCACTTCATGATTAGATTAGATAATCTTACTCTGTATTTTCTTGACCAATCACAGCTTTCTGAATGAGAGAAGTTTCTGTTTGCTTCCGAGTACAGATTTACTAGCAACTGCGAATTGCTTGCGAAACTATCATTTTACCTCGACTTATTGACTGAACGATTGATTTATTGCGTATCATATATGCAGTTCCTCTCACTTCAATGCAAAAAAAAAAAAAAAAAAAAAAAAAAAAAAAAAAAAAAAAACATACAATTTCCAGTGTCTTACGGTACAACTGCGGTACACTGTTAAAAAAGAAAAAGAGAGAGAGAGAAATGTTTCTCAATTTCGAAAAACTGTGTACAAAAGCATAATAACCCAAACAAATAATGTTCATCGATCCAAAACCAGACTAAATCCTAGGCACTTCAGCCCGAAACCAACCCAAACTTGAAAGAAAATTAATCCATGTTTTAATGCAGTTGTGTGAAAAAAAAATACAGTTATATCTCTAATATCAATTTTATCTTTATTTAAAAAAGTTATTACTAAGTTATTCTTAGTTATTTACTAAGAATTGTGCTTATGAAGCTCCTCTGATGAATCCCTATCACATTTGTATTTATTTATTTATTGCCTTTTCTCTCTTCTGTGTTTATTTTTTTTTCATTTTTTTTTCTGTTTATTTTCACAAGTGTGATTTCATTTTAATTATGTGTGTATGTGCGCGCGTGCGTGTGCGTGCTTGTGGGCAATTTCATTTAAATTATACATAAATATATACTTATACCCATGTACATACACATATTCAAATATATATTTTTTTCATCTGAAACAGTTCTGTATTTTCTTTTTAAAAATCAGTCAGCACGAAGGCCGAGGCCGACCCACAAGAGACAAAACCCAATCCGAACCAATTAAGAGTCAACCCGTCAAGACCTGAAACACAACGAAAAATTTGCATCAATCCAACAAATCCCGAAAGGGTCCACGCGAAATGTATAGACCCCTTGCATTGACGTCACGTTGCTATTAGCAACGACTGGTACTATTACATCTGGAGCACACACGTCACACGTGGAGCACAGAACTCCCCGTTTGCCGTTAAAAGCACGTGTTGTCTTTCTGTTTAATTTAGATCTTTCTTATTTTTATTATTTTAGGAAAAATAAGTCCAATAAGTCAAATGGAGAGCACCACATTGGCCTTATGTTTGGGCGCCATATGAAGCGATGCCATACATGTGACGTCATTTCCAGTCCGGTCATTTCCAACCCGTCTATAGACGGGTTGCACATGACGTCACATGTTTGAAATCGCTTCGTATGGCGCCCAAATATAAGACAAAATGGTGCTCTCCATTTGATTTATTAGACTTATTTGCACTATAATAATAAAACTAAGGAAGATCTAAATTAAACAGAAAGATAACACGTGCTTTTAACGGCAAAAATGCAGTTCTGTGCTCCACGTGTGTGCTCCAGCTGCCATAGCATCAGTCGTTGCTAATAGCAACGTGACGTTAATGCAAGGGGTCTATAGCAACTTCATAAGTGAAGGATCTCGCTTCCTCCCGGCCTGAACCTATGCGGTTAGCCGGATTTTGCGTGAAATCAGGTTTCTCGACTCGATGTAGGATTCAATTAAATACGCAGGAGCCGAAAGAAAACTTATGCAGAGTCTGATTATTTTTTCGTAAGAAATGGATTGATATTCAGCGGCAGTGTTGCCAGTGGGCTACTTTTTTTAAAATTCAGATGTGTTGTTTGGCACCAGTTTTTTGAAATAGTAAAATTCGCCTTATTTAACGACATATTAATTAAGAGGAAAACAAGGGGAATTTGGGAATTTTATCATTTCAAAAAAGTGGTGCCAATCAAATCAGAATTTTAAAAAAGTAGCCAACTGGAAACACTGTTCAACGTAAAATTTGTGTATTTATAAGAATTTTATATTTTTAGTCGAAAAATTTCTAACAAAGATCTGTGGAAACACACCGAAAGTGGTTTAATGTCTTTTACGAGTATTTTTCAACAAAAAATAAAATAGACTTCATATGGGACTATTTCTTACCCTTGTGTTTTTGTGGCAAACCTATATTGTTATCCGCATTGAGGTCCTGCACGGGTTGGGTTATACCAAACACATACTGAAAATTTTATTTGAAATCAACTGAAAACACGGCGCATTTCAACACCATATTTTAATGCATTAACCTATCTTTGAATGCAGATATGAAAAATACTTTTCAATCCTATTTCTAATATCAATTTTATCTTTTATGTTGAAAAATAAACATATACAGTGGCGGTCAAAAGTTTCCGGCCAGTTAGTTTTTTTTATTTGTTTGACAGAACGTTTTAGCGAAGAAGTTCAATTGCTCCAAAAGTTAGGAATAAGCAAATTACCTCTGACCACGTGATCTTTTTGATTGGTTGCTTAAGATACTTGATGCAAAGGGGGGGGAATTCAAAATTCGCGCGTGCAAAAGCTTCCGGCCATTCGTCATTGTCATTCGTTAGTTTTTGCTATCGCTAAAGTGTTTTTTTGGCGATGTTTGTTAATTAATCAAGGTGAATAATGTATTTGAAATTCAAAAATGAAAAGTTTAACAATTTATTGTTCCTAAATGAGGGATTTGTTTGTAGCAAAAGGACAATCCTTTCGTGAGATTGCGGCAAAGTTGTCGATCGGAAACTTTGCTGTAAACGATATTAAAAAAAATATAAAGATGGTCATGGCCTTCGGAACTTGCCACGGTCCGGGAGACCCCGGAAAACGACTATTCTTGTATACATAATTATCAGAAAAAAAGCAGTTGATGACCCGCGTAAAAATGCCGCTGCAATTCCACGCCATTTATGGTGTTATGGTTATTGTTGAAACAAGTATATCTACAGTGTCAAGACGCTTATGTGACGTAGAACTTTATGGAACAGTCGGTGTTAAAAAACCTTTCATAAGTAAAAAAATTCAGAGGGCCCGACTGGCGTTTGCCAAGGAATACAAAGACGGGACAAGTGAAAACAGGAAAAAAGTACTATTTTCTGATGAATCGACCTTCAATCTTTTTGTGAGTGATAAAAACCATTACAACCGACGACCTAAAAACAAAAGATAAGGTGCGAGATATATTATTCCTACAATGAAGCACGGCAGAGGACACGTTATGCTGTGGGGAGCATTTTCTAGAAAATGTGCCTGTCCGTTATTTGAAATCCGCGGCAAGATGAATAGTGCAATGCATAAGGATATCTTGCAAGATCATTTGCTGCCTTATTGGAGGAAAAATTGTGGTCGCAACTATTTATTTCATCATGATAACGACCAAAAGCATACATCCAAGCTCGTCAAGCAGTGACTTTCGCACAAAAAGAACTTTGCTTTTGAAATGTACAGCCCAATTTTCCGATCTTAATATAATAGAAAATCTTTGAAACTAACTTGAAAACGTGTGTGGAATTGTAAATATTCCAATTTAGCAGCATTTTCATAAAAATAGCAAGAACCGTGGACAAAACTTAACATTGATGATCTACAACTGTTCACTGAATCGATGCCACGTTGCTGCGTCGCAGTACTTATTACTAAATGTATGAATACAAAATACTAGTTGTAAATGTTGTTGATCACTGTTATTTTCTTTTATAACTCCATTTTTTTTTCAAACTTGCCAAGGTGGCCGGAAACTTTTGAGAACATGCGTTTTCTTTTACAATTAATTTTGTCAATTAAATTTATTAATATTTAATTTTTATTCCATAAATAAGTTCTTAACTGTTATGTCAATAAAGTGTATAAGTATCACTTTGAGATTCCACTTCATATGGGTATACTTACAAATTAACCAAAAAATTTATGCTGGCCGGAAACTTTTGACCGCCACTGTATATATCATATGTATAATACACTTAGAATCAACCAGACCCGCAACGGAAAAAAAAAAATATTGGCAATCCGTTCCGACCAGAAAAAATGGTCGGTCAGGTTCCGATAAATTCAGTTTATCCAACCTCATGCAGGATTGTAATTGGGAATTCAAGTAGAGATCCTACATTAGAGAGAGATTGGTCATTGACGACATGTCCGCCATTTTCGTTACAAAGTAGATGGAACGCCGTACAACGCAATGGATTTTCATCAGCGTCTAACTGTTTTTATTCTATTAAAATTATGAAAATTTCATTTTATATGCCTGCAAAGAGTCTTTCAGAACATAGATATGAGCACATTTTCATTTTAATGAGTAAGAATTCTCAGAAAATGCATTTTCTGTTGTATTTTTTTTACTAATTAAAATACTGTGCAGAGGAAGATTGAGCATGTAAGAACTTTTTTTAATTTCTCAATGTTTGAGAAAATAATTTTTACGATTATCAGATAGAAAATGAACTATAGAATTCAATTTTTTAAAACTATCTATAATTTATTACGCATTTTAAAACAACAGTATTTATTATAATTTCACCAACTTCGCATTGATAATTTCAGAAACAATAAAATTTGAACATGTCATATACCACTCCTATTTAACTATGTATGTGATTCAAAGTTAATTTAATATGTGCACTGAAAATATTTTATGATAAGTTTCTACGTACTGCTACTTTTCTTAAATATTCTTTTTAAATACGGAAGTCTGGTAAATATATAGTATTAGAATGAGTACTGCTATCAAAACATTAAATGAAAATTTAGAAAAAAAAATTAAATAGGGGCACTGCTGTTAAAAGAAACAAATAAAAAAATTGAAAAACAAATTCTATAAATAAATCAAAATATGATAACTAAGTAAAATCGCACTGCTGCGTAGCGTAAAACAGCTGAGTAAAAAAAAAATGCATTTTCTGAGAATTATTACTCATTTGAAATGGAAATGTGCTTATATTTATGTTCCGAAAGACTCTTTGAAGGCATATAAAATTAAATTTTCATAATTTTAATAAAATAAAAAGTGTTAGAAGTAGATAAAAATGCACTGCGTTGTACGGCGTTCCATCTACTTTGTAACGGAAATGGAGGACATTTCTTCAATGTCCAATCTCTCTCTAATGTAGGATCTCTAAATTCAAGCGCTCGAATACGCCATCTGGTGGAGAAAAGACTTAACTTCTCGCTTCAGGATAGCGCAGTGCAAGCGCATTGTATTACATGTATTTTAAATTTGTTCAGAATGATTATTCTTTTGCACAATTTCAGATTTCCAGTGACATTTGTGTTCTGTCTTATATGACAAAGTAAAAACTATCCGAATTTGAATATCTAAAACTTTCAAATGCATTTACAATAAAGAATTATTTCAATGCACTTTACCATTAGTTAAAGGGAAATTAAAGGGAAGATTTTCCTTTACCGAAGGGTGCGAGGAGCGCCTCTATAGGCCGTTTTAATTCCCAATTCCCATTCACTTTAAATCTCACTGATGAGAAAATTTTGACGACGATATATTAAATTTTCTGAAGTGTCACTGTGAAGAAATTACACACGATATGACAGCTATTTGGAAACACACTTTGCTGTGTACCTTAACACTAAATTAAAATTTGGTAACGATTAGTCATTTTTTACCAATAAATGTGATATAAATGCCTATATATACACATATGCCTACAAATCTAAAAAAAAAAAAAAAAAAAAAAAACCCAGACAGACAAAAATATCCTTTTTAGAACCTGACATATTGAAACGAGACCATCTTGCCGACTATACGAAAAGTATAATATGCGGACCATCCGTTCAAGATTTATGTGTGGACATACATAGAAAAAAAGATACAATCGAATCGTATAACCTCCTTCGTTGAAAGTCAATTAAAAAAAGTCGAAGCCATCACCAAGCACATAAGTGCATTAATTGCCAAGTTTGAAGGATTGGGTTCTGCGGCTGATGACAAATTGAGCCGACATCGCACCTATGCTCAGAAGTCAATATGAAGATGATGTCATTGCAAGAAGTTTCTCGAATCAATTTAGCAGAGGGCTTACTTGTTCCTCACCTATAACCCTAACTTATTACCACTCAACTACTTCTTCTTATGGAAAAGCATGTAAGGCTTCGTATAGACCAAATCCTGTGACAAGAGTCATCAGTTATTTGTTTGAGCTTTATTTTCCAAAGACTCTGCAGTCAAAGAAATTTTCTTTATGGAACGGGATAAAGATCTCTCCCAACAATGGTCGTTGGTATGTCGCGCAACAGCTGAATGGCCACGTCTAATGAGCCGAAAAAGATAACGAAAGCCGTCGCGTTGATTGGATCCAAGCTTAAAGTTTGGAGCCATGTTAAATTCTACACAGACCGTTTAAACACCACAGATCTAAAGACAGCGATAACAAATGTTACGAGTCTGTTTCAATGGATCAGCTCAAGCGGATTAGTGGAGAACTTCGAACAGAAACTTGATTTCATTGTCTCCTCTACTGAAAAACATTTTCAAAAACTTCTTTTTAAAAAATTTTAAATAAACATCTTTTTCCTTTCAAAAGTTATTCATTTTTTTCCATTATCGAGATCCTGTGAAGCACCCAGTACGCAAGGGTAAAGTATACTAACATTTGACAAGTTCTTGGTTACAAGTTTCAGCTTACAGCATGCTTTTTTCTTTTTGTTTTTGTACAAAATATCTTCATTGCGTAACAGAAGAATGACAAACTTCTTAAATCCAAATGAAGTTGGAATGGTTATGTTCGTGGTGACGGTCATAAACGCCTATGGTATAAGAAAGTTTTCTTATGAGACATAACAGCAACTTTTTTCCTCTATTACAGGCACTGGAGGTAACATTTGAGGAGGTGGCTCTTCATAAGTGCCGTCTAAATAAAGTCGTATGACGAACATCCAACTAAGTACTGAGCAAATACTGGTATTAGCATAACTTAGTTCAGACCCTTTATTTATTTTATCACGATGCTTGATTTGATATGCCTTCGTTTCTGCGCTTAGGACACGAGCACCTAAGAAATAGAAGAAGGAGTAAATATTGCTTAATAGTCAAATTAATTTAAGTCGATATTTAAAAAAACTTTTAAGTTGCTAAATTTAGAAATTTACGAAGTGCAAAAATAAGTTATTGTATAATAATATTATAAAATACATGTTGTCTTTTTATGAATAACTACAAAAAGACTGCCCATGGTTCATAAATTTCGGTAGTTCAAATACACTGTAAGAAAAGCAATCTAGAAAAAATATAATACATCCACGAACGAAAATATACAATAATCTCTTCCGAGTTTACTAACAATTCCGGAAATCGTTCTTTATCTTTGGAAAACCCAAAAACCAATATATTTTCGAGAAGAAGCATTTAAAGAAGCATTTATAAAAACAAAGTTTCTTTTGCTGCGCTGTTATTGTATATTTTAGTTCGCGTTTATAATATATATATATTTTAGATTAAGAAACATTTGCCTTTTTTTACAGTGAAAGTTTGGAAATTTAGTTACATTTTAGATTTGGCATTTATATGTTCAAAGTCTAACGGAACTCGTTACCTTTTAATTTTTTAAATAAAGTCGAATCTGTTGAATAAGATTTTAGTTCACAGAATACCCCCCACTTAGTGTTATATAGGGTGGTCCATTTGTTGGTTCTTTATTGAACTATGAATATTTCGCAGGTTATTTGTGTCAGCTGTCATGTGTCATGCATGTATGAACTGTCAAATGTATACCATCTGTAATTATGTATGCTATTTAAGGTTAGTTGGAGCAACTGGGACATGATTTTACAATGTGACTCTGGAGCTTCTGACAATTCAACTTCAAAAAGCTAATGTTCATTTCAATTAAAGTCTGAACTTCTGTAAACGTGTTCCGTTAGGTTTCCTCTATCAGACAGAAATGCTCAAAATTACATTTTAATATTTAAAAATATAAAAATATGCATATATCATCTTTCTTTCCTCATGGGTCCAGTTGCCCCCAAAAATAGGGTAACTGGACAAGGGGGGTCTATGTTCCACACGCGTTTATATTTTTTCATATCGGATATCAGATCCTGTTTAAAAAAAGGTAAACAACTTAAACAAAATTAAACCAGGCAGATCATGTAAATTATATGTCAATAAACAGCGTTGTAAGGGAAACCTTTGCTCTCAGTGTGCCTAAAAAAAGCACTAAATGTGAAAATATTAGATTTATTTATACCAAAAATATAAAACTTAAGTAAGTACTTATGTACTTTAGTATAGATAATAAGTATAAAAGTCACATGGGTATTTTAAGGAAAAAATAGCAAGGTAAATCTCTGAACAAAAGGCTACGTAAGTACTTAAGTACTTTATCTTTATCCAGGGGTCGCATTATATAGGGGAAATTTTATTGTTCCTTAAAGAAAGGTGCGATGAAGATATTATTTTCAAAATAGTGGTAGGGACGATAAAAGATTCCCTATAGCATAGCTGCCAACTTTTACGCTTTCCTCTTACCACTAAAATATTATAGTAAATGTTGTCTTATTTAATCGTCGAAATCTTATGATTAAACAAAACGAAAATCTCTATTAAATTTTAGTGGTAGCAAGAAAGCGTAAAAATTGGCCGCTATGCCTATAGAATGTGACCCCTGTGTATAGTACAATTTCAAGGTCTGGCTATCTGGCTTTCAGGGGCAAGGTACTTGCATTCGTAAAATGTTGAAATAATTTAATGACACCAATATTTACAAGAGAATCTATCTGAAAACATGTACAAGTATATTTTCGCGTACTTAATAGAGGTTAAATTTTAATTATAAAATTCAGGTGCCAATGTGGCAATTAGGGAATTAAAATTAAGTGATGCCATAACGGCATCACCGCCTTTCAAGGGGTCAAGAAATTTGGTTTGATACCACTCAATATGCTTTTTTTAAATTTTCATTACGTTATTTTAATAAGGTATTCTATAATTTACTTTATTGTGAGCAAAAACCAATGGAGAAATTTACTTCCCGTAGTAAGAGAAACACAAAAAAAAATTATTTACAACTATTGGGGTAACTGGATCCAGCATGGCCCAGTTACCCCGGATACATGTCCCAGTTACCCCATTCTTGAAACATTTATGGGGTAACTGGGACACCGGGCTTACATTTAAAACATGAAGTAAATATGTATAGATACCTAATAATATTAATGTAGTTATATGTCTAATCTTTAAAAAAAAAAGATTGTTTAATAAAAGTATTTACAGTATTTTAATAAAAATCCGAGGAAGTTCAACCATATTGACGTTGTTTTTAAAAAAAGAAACGTAAATTTTTGACAACCTATCACAGCAAAGTGAGAGTTATGATTGAGTTGATAAACGTTGTTTTAGGAAGTAGGGATAAAGGGGCATTGCTCACAAAAGCTAAAACTTAAAAAACACCAACAGTTTTTTATAAAATAGCCTATGACCCAGTTACCTCGTGGTTCCAGTTACCCCAATAAATTTTATATGACAAGACGGTGCAACGGCACACACTACTCGCCAAACCACCAACTTATTGAACGAGAAATTTCCAGATCGCGCAATTTCAAGAAATTCTGATGTGAATTGGCCGCCAAAATCGTACGATGTAGCCCCAATGGATTATTTTATTTGGGTTTTTTTGAAAAGTAAAGTGTACGCCAATGCCCCCCGCACAATCCAAGACCTCAAACTTAATATCCGGGCTGAAATTTTGGCAATGAATCTGCTCATTCTGGGAAACGTCCTCAAAAATTTTGATGTTCGGATGATGGCTTGTAAGCGGAGCCACGGTGGCCACATGTGCGATATTGTATTCCATACATAAATGGCATAGACCCACCTTCCATGTTCAATAAAGAATTTCGATTTTCACTCATAAAAAATGCGTTTTCTTTCATAATAAAAAAGAACCAACAGATGGACCACCCGATATAATTTAAAGAAAGAGAGCACGCTACAGAAGGTAAGCAGTAGGGTCATTCTACAGGGAAACGTTAATTTTTGAGCATAAAAATGTCAATAAATAAATTAAAACCAAATCTCTTTAAAGATTTTTGTAGGTAGCCGTGTTGTCTTTTCATTATTTGGTACGTAATTTATTTTCTAAGGAATTAGGGGGCAATTTCCATAATAATATTGTAAAGGAGGGTATAAATGCACAATGGCTTGTTTGATAATGCCAGGCTTATTTACTGTAGGATATGAAACTTGAGGTAAATATTTCCAAAAAAGCTTTACATATATGAACTGAAAACTTATTTTTATCAAATAAGTGATGCTTACCTTTTAAATCAAGGACGGGGATATATAATATTCAAGAACATTTCTAATTCAGTGAGAATGCTTCAAAATTAACGAAAACGACAATGTTGTACATCTACGGGTAACATTTGAAATTAAAAGGGGATGCCTCCTGAGACTCTGAAAATTTTTCTTAAGTGACAAATGCTACTATATATATTTTGGAAATTATTGCATATAGATATGTTGTAACGGAGGATATACGAAAGGCCAAATATAAATTTATTCGAACATATTTTTTGAACAATTTTTTTTAAAGTAAAACTTAATTTACGACTGTGTAAATTTTCAGATAAAAAAGGACATTATTGAATGCATAATACTATATGGTCAAATCCCTTATCATCTGGCTACTTTTAGAAATAAACTTAAATTCAGTTCACTATATCGCTGATAACTTTTCTGAAATTTTACGATATGTGACTGACCTTTTCATATCAGTTGCCCTCTATAATTGACTACTATGTTTATGCCCCCCCCCCCCCCAAAAAAAAAAGAATAAATAAAATAAAAATCCTGTTATCGTTTGCGCATGCACAGTTAACATTTATTTCATACAAATATTTATATTTCAGTCAATATTTAATACATTTATTTTCTAATTATAATAGTTGTTTCTATTGTCTTGTTTTAATTTTCTTGAAACTGCTGTTAAATTTGATTGAAAGCCCCACATTCCTGAAACAAAAAACATGCGGAAATTTCTTGAATATTTTAAAGAATCCTTTTACTGCCATAGTTTCACGTGCTAGTCTTAAACAAATGACCATTGTCGTACAAGATCCACATAGTCATATAATATACCTACAGTTCATTTCGAGTATTTTATTTTACAGGGTGATCGCAAATATTATTTTGTTTTTCAGTTTATTGTTGGTCGCATAACTGCCCCTTCTAATTAAACCCTCCTTGAAAAATATGATGCCAAATATATATACACTTTATGCACTGTAAAAGAAAATCTGTAGTTCTACAGATGCAAAGTTACATGGTTACTAAACTTTCATCTGTATCTGTACAAAAAAAAACACTGCAAATCTACAAAATTAATTTTTTGTAAAGTTACAGAAATCTGTAACTTTACAAATTAATCTGCTAAAATTACAGTAATATTACTAAAATTTTATCTGTAACACTGGTTGCAGCTACATGGAAAGTTCTAGGCATCCTAGTTTCCTAAAAAATTCTTAATAACGTTACAGATTTTTTTTATTTTCGACTCAAAAGTGTGTCTGTAACATGAATTTTTGTTGTTGCCGTCACATAAAAAGTTCTAGGAATCCCAGTTTCCTAGAAAAACTTTAGTAACTTTACAGATTTATTTATTTATTTTTATTTTATTTTATTTTATTTTATTTTATTTTATTTTATTTTATTTTTACAGTGTATGCCTGAAGTTCGTGAGTGAAGTTCGGGAATTCATCAAGTATAGAAAACATCTAAAATCGAATATGTGCTGCCAAGTAATTATTCTTTTCTCTTTTACCCCAGCAACTTTAATTTATAACGTGTCAGAAAAAGCAAATTCATTATAATTAATGAGCCCCACCAGTGGCTGAGAGGTTCTGCTCTCAAAACTGGTAGACGGGAAGTGCTGGGTTCGATCCCAATCGCGCCCGTCGGCCTAATCGTTCGGAGTTTTCGTGGTTTTCTTCGAACCATGGATTTCCATGCGTTAATACGGGTTAGGTTCCCTTAGAAAGACCCCCACGAAGGGCACTCACCCTCGGGCCTATATCCCTAGTGTAGATAATCGGCCGTCACAAAATCAACCAACCATTATAATTAATCATTTATTGTGACTTTCCCGATTACGAAAGATTTGTGAAAAAAGTTTAAATAAAATATAAAATAAATTCTGCTGAAGAGAACCGGCCTGGAGAGTTGTACATTTTTATTCTAAAGAATTAAAAAAATAAGCAGCTCAAGAGCATAACTGCATGAAATTGAGCCAATACTTCAGCCAAGAGATCCCTGGTTCGAATCCTGGTCCGGGCATTTTTCACACACTTGGAAATTTACAACTGATATGATTTAGTTATCAATTGAATAATTCCGTTAAAAAAATTAATATAATTTAATTACGCATCCACCGTTTACTGGAGTTCCATAACCTGTGATTTATTCTGTTGAGCTGATTCAGATATCAGACCAGATGCTGCGATCATTAAGGTTAGTTGGTTGAATTAGATCCTCCAGATTCATCCGGGATGGCTCAGTTGTTAGAGTATTGGCGGCTTCAGCCAAGATATCTCTGGTTCGAATCCTGCCCCGGGCATTTTTTACCCACTTGGAAATTTACAACTGATATGAAATTGTGTTTAATATTACAGTTCTTAGCAGTTAGATATTGTTAATCTTTGGGAAATCTTATATGCTTAGAAATATAATATAATCTAACATTAGTAAATTGAGAATTTCAAGATGTTAGATATTGTGTGAAACGAGATGAAAATTAAAATGTTTTGCAAAGTTGACGTTGAGGCCTCTTATCTAAAGATTTACTACGCTAAACCTGTGACTATACACTGTAAAAAAAAATCTGTAAAGTTACTAAAGTTTTTCTAGGAAACTGGGATTCCAAGAAATCTTTATGTAACGGCAACAAGAAAAATTCCTGTAACAGCGTCTGTTACAGGATTTTTTCTTGTTGCCGTTACATAAAAATTTCTTGGAATCCCAGTTTCCTAGAAAAACTTTAGTAACTTTACAGATTTTTTTTTACAGTGTACGATAAAGGAAGGACCAGGGCCTACAGCCCGCCCAACCTTGCTTACTTGACCCTGGGCCCCGAGATGCTATACAGCATATGTCCCGGCCAGGTGGTCAACCTAACGCGGTACCCTCTGTGTTTAGTTCCCAAGCTAGCGTGGTACTCGTTTTATCGACCCCGAAGGGATGAACGGTTGAGTGAACCTACCCAGACGGGAGTCGAACTCACGACCTCTAGCGTGGCAGTTTTCTCGTACTGACCACTGCGCCAGTGAAAGATTTACTAATTACCGTAATTTCCGGCGTATAATCCGCGGATCAAATAATCATTTTTCGACCCAGAAAAGTTTTAAAATAAAATGTAACTTTTTAAATCGCGGTAAATATTTGGCTTCAATAACTAAATAAAATTTCTGGATCGAAACAGAATTGTTTGATCCGCGGATTATACGGCGGAAATTACGGTAATTAAATTTTCGCGAAAAAATTAAGGTACTTGTATTTTTTTTTCTTGCTAGAAAATGTAAAGATACTTTAAGTAGGTAAATAAAATAACAGTCCGAGGGAATGCAATTGTGAAAACTTTGCCTTACGAAACTAACGATTTTATCTTATTTTATTAAGTATATTTTCTATTGAGTTTATTTTTAATTGTAAGGTTGTTTAATTAAGTAAAATTTCATGCAGTTGCCTCACGATTCTTGGTATATAATAATTCGAAAAATATAATTGAAAACCTTATGAATATTACATAAATTAGCTAAAAAATTAAAATTATGTTCATATATATAAAGAAAGACAATAATTAAACTCACCCACATGTTTATTTTCAGATAGTACCAGGATAGACCACAAAAATTTTATATGATATTATTTTAACTAGCGCCGTAAGAGAACGAGAAAAGTTACAATTTTTGAATTCAAACTCGATCTAAATTTATTTACAATAAAACTAGCACTAAACAATTCGAACAATTTCTTTGGAGTTTTTTTTAATTAAACATCATTTGACGGAATATTTTTTAATGAATTATTGAAGGAAAATTATATGTAGGCAGAACTGCATTTTTAATTTTCACTTCCTTTTGTTAATTTAAAAAAAAAAATTGGAAAATTTGCAATCGAATTAATCGAACCAATTAACTCGATTGAAAATTGATCACGAGTAAACACTGATCGATTAATCGGCTAAAAAAATGACAAAATTTTGAAAATTAAATCATACCTGTTGCTTTTACCCATGCTGATATTCTTTTTTTAGTGGCAGCAAGATTTTCATATTCAGCATCAATACATATCCCGGACGTTAACTGCAGTGGTAAAAAAGTTCTGCAAAAGAGCTCTCTAAACCTTGATGGGTCTTCGATTGAATAGGAATTTTCAAATGGTTTTGTATAGGCAACTCGCAGTACCCGAACAAAATGTGCTTTCGTGGTATTCTTTGAGTAATTCATTTTTTGCGTGTTGACTGTACCTTCTGAAATTAAAAAAAAAAGATAAACTTATACATTCGTTCATTAAAAACTTTAAATTTCTCACCATCTTTTTTACACATTCATTGTACGTTTTAATAAAGAGTTATAACGAAGTTTCGTATAAGAAATCGATTTGCTATAAACTCGCAAATTAGAAGAAATCTGGAAAAGAATTCGAGTAGCATAATTTCCTTATAAATATAGCATAGACAATTTATTGAAATGGGATTAGGAGTTATGTGACCTAGAGATCTGCGCGGGCCTATTTTCATTCACGGTACTCGGGCCGGGCCGGGCCGGGCCGGGCCTAGTCACTACTCTTTACGGGCCGGGACGGGCACGGGCTTTACTTTTTTCCTAAAGGTTCGGGACGGGCCTGGCCTAACTTATTTTTTCTGTGCAGAGCCGGGATTGGTTTCATTCCTAGTCTTCACGCCCCAAACTTTCAGTCCTAGTTTTGACCCAGACAGTAAGAAAATCACTGTCTCGGCGTGGTCTGGTCTGTTCAAAAGTCAGTAAAATTAGGCTTGGCCCAAAAATTTTTTCAAAAAATGCATACATTTTTAAATCGCCATTATTCTACAATTAAACATTAAAATTCATTCTTTTTAAAGAATAGTAGATTTCTATGATTATTAAAATATAGTTAAGTGAAAATATAATAAAACGTGTGAGAAAGAACCTGCCTATGGCGGAACCTTGTTTTAAACAGAAAAACGTGTTGATCCATGTAAAATTAATATACTAATACGTAAGAAAATAATATATAATACATTAACACTTGCTAAAAAGGGAATTTGTCTATGACGCATCTTATTTTTCTTTTCTATGCAATTCTGTCTTAGATTTTACTGTATAGCATTTTTCAGATTTTTAACACTTCAATACATGGAATATGGATTAACAATTTTAATGATAACTGAAGCATTTACATACAAGAATTAGAGATTCATTAAAAAAATAAATATCGCACCCTGCGGCACTTCTATAAAATTGAAGATTATAAACATGGAAAAAAAAAGTTAAGATAAATATTTTTGGCCTGAACTCCTCGTACGAGACAAATTTTTAACCAAATCGACGTAAAAATCAATGTTTTGTAGAAATTCACTCGGGCCGAGATTTTAACTTTTTTACGGGCCGGGCCAATACATTTTTTTCTACAGGCCGCACAGTAGGGCAAAATCCCGAAAAGCTGGCCAAAATATGAAAATGTTTTTTAAATGCCACGAAATTTCATACACAGGTGTTTTTCAGGATGCTGATCTCGATTCTAAAATTAAAATTCCAAAAAACAAAATGGCGGATCCAATATGGCCGACTTAATATTAAAATGCTTTGAAAGTTATTCAGTTTCTATGAAATTTCGTATACAGGTGCTTTTGAGGATGCTAAGTACGATTCAAAAATTAAATTAAAAAAATGGTGGATTAAAAATAAAAACAATTAGGTTTAAATAAAATATTTCGAGTTTCGAAATTAAAAAGTTTCGAGGCTAAACGTTACAAGGTATTTCCAAGGAACAAAGATATTTTTAATCGAAATTAAACGATGAATTTTTATTTATGAAACACAATTAAGTACATTAATAAAAAAATAAAATACTACAAGGTTTAATTTTTGTATTATTAAAATAAAACGAAAGGATATTCTAAAATTCATCTTCTGAATCATCTGTAGATGCATAGTAGACTCTTAATAAGGGGAGGTGTCGAAATATTTTACTGAAGTTTCTGTACCTCTAGGGCAAGGATATTAATTTCTTCAATGTTAATTTACATAAGCTTGGAATGAAGGGATCTGATAACATTAAAAGCCGCAAAAAAACTTCCATTGTTTACTTCTAACTGCATTTTATGGAAAAATCTTCTCGATACTTTTTGATGAATTTGTTGCACGATTCTTGAGCGTCTACCGACATTTGCCCAAGAGGCAAATAATGAGGAAGCTATTATTTCTGTGCCATGAATAAGTAGTTTGTGCGCTGAAGTTAGCATATAGAACTAGGAATATAATTCGACGAATTTACAAGCTGTTTGTGAGCAATAATACACGACATTGATCAAATGAGTATTAAGAAATTACTTGTAATTTGGCGTGGAATCGTTTGATCAAATCTTCGTCTACGCTCGTTATGAAAGCAGAAACAGTTGCGTTTTCAAAGAATCGACTAGCTGTAGTGTAATCATTTGTGCTTCCGAATCCGAGCTTTGTTTTATCTACGAGAAGTCCTAATTGTAAACGAAATCCTTTTTGTAAATTTTGTTTTACAATTTAAATTTTTTCTTTCTTGTCAGGAGTGCACGCTTGCCATTCCTTTATATCGCGTTCGTGTGCCAAATGTAAGCCATACTCAAAACATCTTATATAGGCATGTAACGTGGACATCCTGAATTGTAAATTATTTTCATTCACTTTAAGTTTGAAAATTTCATCAAGGTTATTAAACTGTTTTGAAGTTACCTGGCATAGGTATCAACGGTGAGTTGACAAATTACTAGTAATGACATAAAAAATTTACAATCAATCATCGTTAAAGCTGGTTTGTAATTAACGCCTACTTATTTTCTATCAATGATTATTTTAAAAGGAATCAGTTTACTCTCCTGATCCGTAATATAGTCCATTTAACTGACAGTAGCTTCCGTATTTTCGTGCAAAAAATGGATTCTGATGGGCCTAAAAAAATCGAGGTTTCCGAGGATCTCGAATTTTTCGAGATAGCGATTTCTGACTTATTTGCAGCACTTACGAATTTTAGTGGCACTAGAGAAGTGAAAAAGCTATTTGAACCTAATTTCTACCCTCATCAACGCTAAATTTTTCTTTAAAAGTACCTTGACCAGATATACTATGCCATCCCCACTTGCAAATCAAATTCAGACTACTAATGTTCTCGAAAGTTGGATTCTTAATAACTTCCGTTCGCATTAATAAAATACGTTCAGCAGTATGATCTAGCAAAGATTGCGATCGACAAGATAATTCTTCGAATTACAATAGAATAAACAAAATTATTAGCAATAAAGATAAGAAAAAGTATTTCTATCCGATCGATGATAGAGAATTCTTTTCATTTTTTTTTTTTTTTTTTGTTACTAATCTTGCGTATCAAATTCCTTTATGTTTATGATTATAATTCATATTTGTAATATAATACATAATAATCTCTCAAAAAACTGAATAATCTAAAAATTTCAAAAATGTTTGAAAGCTAAATTACTGTGGAAAGTAATAAATGTTATAGCTTTTGAAGTGACTAAGAAAGTGACATTTTTACTTGTGGTTGCAAAAACTTGCACGAAATGCAGAATGGCAGTTTTTGGCAGCTGTTTTTTTCATTATTCATTAGATAATAGTTCAGGCTATTATTTCCATTATATTTCGTTGTGGAACACTGTGGAACTTATAAACTTTTTGATGTTCGAAAGCAAAAAAATAATATATTTTTTTAAAGTTTTTATCAAAAATAATCATGAAATTATTAATTTTTATGTACTTAATATAATTTTTGTAACACGCGCAAAAGAAGTACACACTATCATCGTGTGAATCCATTTTAAAGCATTAAAATCGGATAATATGAAAAAATGTAGCACGTGTTAAAGGAACCTTTGCTTTGACCTTTATGTTCGCCTCAGATAATAATCCTCCAAGCATCACTTTTAAAATGATACAGGTTGCCAATGCAAAACGGAAACCTTTTCATAAATATAGTTTATGACCCTCCAAACATTATTCTAGCCATCTGTATAGTCAAAATTTCCCAAATAGTAACTTTATTTTTCGACTTTTGGCCAGCTTTTTGGGATTTTGCCACACTGTGGGCCGGGCCGGGCTCAGGCCGAACTTTTAACTTTTTTATCGGGCCGGGACAGGCCAATATTTTTTTGTACGGGCCGGTCCGGGCCAATTTTTTTTTCTATGAGTCGGGCCGGTCCCGGGCCTGGAAATGTCGGCCCGTGCAGACCTCTAATGTGACCTGAAAAAAAGGGAAAAAAAACTTCTGTCACAAAAATTAAAAAATAAGACTGAAACCCGAAGATAATTTTAAAAATTGGAGTATTAAAGATTGGTAATAGATTTGTAAACAAGTAATAGTAGTAATATTTTCAGATGAATCAAAACTTAACCCCTTAACCGACGATAGCTTTAAATACATGATTCTATTTTTATATTCTATTCGCACCACTAAATTTTAAACGTAAATCTTTTATTAAATTTCTCTTGCACATGATGGCAAAGTACAAGTAAAAGTGTTTCTTAAAATAAAGTGGTACCAAGCGAATACATTTGGTTAAGGGTGCCACTGCCGCTTATAGGGGGCATTGGTCGTTAAGGGTTAATAATTTTTATTCTGGTGGAAACCAGTATGCAAGATGTACAAATAGTGAAAGATAAAATGATAGTTACATTCTAAAAATATTCAAGTATTCTACTTACGTTATGGTATGAAATTGCACAAATAATCATGCGGATAAATTTTTAATGTTGAGGTGATCACTAAAAATTCAAAAATATTTAAACGTTATAAAAGAAGGTGCACATCTTCTCAAATGGAGTTTTCACGCAATACTTAGACAACCACTGTTTCAAAGCGACAATGCTTCTTGTCATGAGACGTCTGTTAGTGGATTAAGGAGTCTCGGGACTCTTAAAATTGGAAAAAGAAAATAAAAATGACAATTTTCAACATTTAATATCTTAAAATGTATAGGATTTTAAAACACAATTTTTATTGAGATTAAGAGATATAAGTGTGTTCTTTCATTTCATGTATCTAAAAAATTGCAAGATACAGAATTAGAATTTATAGGGCGCTCCAAACTGTGAGACATTTGACGAACAGAAAATGGGTATAATAGCTTACGCGCATTATGACAAAATATATTTTGCAACTAGAATGAAATTTTTTGTGCCTAATTATACTTCAGATTATAGTAATTACCCTGAACCTAAATAAAGTTGTATTTAAAGCATTTTTTTTTAATTTTTAATACAAAGTTGTATTTAGCTAATACAAAATTTTGAAAAATCTCAGCAGTATAATCATCTAAAAAAACAAATTTTTTTGAACAATAAAAATGAAATTTTAGGTTCAGTTTATACAGACTAGCATGAAACATATGTTTTGAAAATGTCATGAAAATATATTCAGAAGTTTTTGAGACATCCTGCGCGTTATACCCAAAAACGTCACTTTGAGAAAAATGACTTCAAAGTTTTAGAAAAGCCGCTTCAGCTATTGAGCGGGTATAATTTTAAAAGCCATAACTTCTGTTCTAATGGGAATTTCAAGGAAACAATCATTCCAAAATGTTCACAAAAGATAGAAGTTTAACATCTAAAGTAATTAAAATTTCGAAAATTTTGAAGCTTTAAGAGTCCAGAGATCCCTAAATATCAGATTTCAGTGGAAATTTTATCGCATGTTGTGAGTGTCAGTATACACATATCAGTTAATAAAATTCTGTATAAATCATTTTAGATTTTCTTTAGAAATCAGATAGGTATATAGATAGATATAGAGGAAGTTCGGGTATTATCGAATGGTCGTACAATAAGGAATACAGTAAGACCTCGATTATCCGAAGTAATTGGGACCGACCCTCTTTCGGAAAATCGAAATTTTCGGATAATCGAGAATGCTTTAATTTTAAGATTAAGGAGAAATATGTGCAATATTTCTTATTATGGTAACAAGTGTTTAATAAAAATAAAGCAATAGCAAAATAGAAACAAGAATAAATTACCAGAATTTTAATTTTGAAATTAAGTACTTCTTGCGTATATCACAAGGGTTTGAAAAAATGTTTTCTTTGACGCAGTTTCTATTGCCTTTGCTATCACGGTGTTTTTTAATATTATTAGTTCACCAGTATCACCGTCTTTCTGCTGCTCCAGCCATGCCAAGCCTTTTGCAAAACATACAAAGCTTCAGAATTGCTAATTTGTTCGTTTTCTTCGTTCCACTCTCCAGCTTACGGGAACTCAAGTTAAATTCAAAAGAACTCTAAGAAAGGGGATCGAAAATATTTATAAGTACTCGTAGTTCGAAGAGGACCAAGGAATGTGGTGATTTAAAATAAGTAAATAAATAAATAAATTAAAAAAAATAAAAGCTTTCAAAATGGATTTTGCACACAATGAATGTGATAGTAAAAAAAAATAAATAAAAGAAAAGCTTTAAAAATGCATTTCGGTTAACCGAGAGTTTCGGATAAAAGAGGTTCTACTGTACTTCAATATCTGGTTCATTCGATTTTGCAGCCAAGCGCAAAACTGTCAAACGACTTCCTAGTAATCCTATGAGGCATTGTGTTCAGTTCTCTTTGGATACCTGTTGTTGGAGCAACGCGGTGAAATAAAATCTTATTCTCAATTTTTGCAGTTTTTTTGCAGGTAATTTTTATAAAATTCGTATTCATTATAAAATGTCATTGTCAGCGATGTTAACCAAGTTCAGTATAAAGTTGAATAGTTATATTTATTGCTGTGTTAGTCAGTTTTCCTCTATGCTAACTTGTTGATGAGGGAAGAGGTTATGTTTTTCAAGGTGGTGTGTCGGGTAATATGGAATGTCAACCAGACAACAGTTTCAAGACGAGTCTAGTGAAGGAGAACAATCATTCCAATCCGACGTATCATTTGAGATGGGCTTTTCACTAGGTTGTACACCAGATAAGGAAGATGCAGTGTGCCTGTTTTGCAGTGGAAAATATTCAGAGGATGGAAGAGAGGTGGAATGGATATATAGGGTAGGGGAGTACACAGTGATACATGGTACACAGTGAGACAGCAGCCATTTTGACATATAGTTATTACTTTTTCTCTTAGCTGGAACACACACTGAACCCCCTCATCTTATGCAACATGTGGTTGTAGTTTCGGCAGTTCGGTTACTCGTTCAACAAAATAGTAAGTAATTATTTATTTTACAGGGGTTAAAGTTACATAAACGTCCATTTTAGAGTTTATTTCTTTCATTATAGCATATATTTACTTAACCAAACTTAGTTATATCTAATGATAGATTATGTCGACAAAACGACACAATCATTCAAAGCTGTGAAATTGATGATGAAACAGATATGGCATCCATTTTGTTACAACGTAACGAAAGTACACAGTGAGACACACAGTTGTGGTACACAGTGAGACGTGCCTCATTGTGTATCTACTATGCTGTTCTGATGTAAAAAAAGTTATTTATTAATAAAAGAAGGGTTTTTTTTCCTCTCTCTGTCTCTGTGTGTGTGGGGGGGGGGGGAGGGGGGCGTGCGATTGCTAGTGAAATCTACTAAACGTAAGAGGCTGAAAATTTGCATGAAGGTAGCCCAACGTCTGCCACTGTTCACCCGAGGCTCATATTTAAAAAAAAATTAATCTAGAAATATTAATTAGAAGTCATAAACTGCAGAAAATTATTGATAGAGTGTAAAAATGTATGATTTATGAAAATATATACATTGTCTCACTGTGTACCACTTGTGGTACATAGTGAGACAATTTTCGATACTCCGTTATTCTGCTTCTGTGCTTTTATAAATTACTTTTTTAAATCCATTTATACATTAATGTGTAGCGCATTTGTGTAGCTTAAAGATGTAGCAAATTTTTTTTCAAAAGAATAAAAATCGTTGCCATTCGTTAAGTAATACTAATTTTCGTCTCACTGTATACTGTCCTCCCCTAATGCTTAACCCCTTGAGGGGCGGTGGGATATACTTTATCCCACCTACGATTAATGAAGATTTGCACGAGAAAAATTTTATTAAATTTTAATTTTCTATCTTTACTGGAAAAAAAGTCGTAAAAGTGCTTTTTCCTTATTGTGCAATAAAATTTTTGATGATTCCGGTGTAAATTCGACATTACAGAAACACAATTACTTGCTCCTCAAAGGGTTAATGCGTGGACTCATGAGAACTGTGGTGGAGCAGAAAAATAGACTACATTTGTGTTTTTGTAAAAAGTAAAAAAAAAAAAAAAAAAATCAAAGAATCTGATGATTTATTAGATGATTAGATGATATACTAATGTTTACTTATTAAATAATTTTGGTTATTCTTGTAAATTGTGGTTTTTCTTGCAATTTTAATATTCCTTATAATCCTATTCCATTTTACACGACTGGGTGCCATTAGCCGAAAACTGTAACTCTTTTTTTTTTTTTTTTTTTTTTTTAAAAGCTAAATACTGATATGCATTTTTTTTTTGTGTTCAGAAATAGTCAAAGTTTGTTCTTTACTAACTTTTAATGTGTCTCAATTTTTTTATGTTGACTTACATATAAAAATGTAAATCATATTTCATAACACCCGAACTTCCTCTATCAATATATCTATATATAATCCAAATCTTGTCATCACGATAACATATGAAATACTGAACCAAGTCGAAACTAATTGGAACAATGTATTGATTTTGCCAGTATCTTGAATAAGTTCGGTAATCAAGTATGTAGTTTTTTCAGTTTGTTTACAGCAGTGGTTCCCAACTTTTTTTGGCCACGCCTTACCTAAGCATCTCTAAAATCATGATCCCTCCCCCCCTCCCCCATTGAAATACAATTGGGACAGTGTGTTAAGGGGATTCTTCATGCACTTGAGAACACACGCTCCGTAATGTTAATCCAAGTTGGACAGGTTATTTTCGAATTTCTCGTTTCAAGTTGAATATTTTTAAACGATTTTTCTTGCATAGGATAGCTGAGCTCAATCTTTAATATGACTCTTTTTTACTTTTTCGATTTTGGTTGCAGATTTTCTTTAAAAAGGTACTTTCAGTTTCGAAACCATAGGATTAACATTACGGAGCGTGTGTTTTCAAGTGTGTGAAGAATTCCCTTAATCTTGCAAGTATCTTGGATGAGTTAATAATTGAAGTATGTGGTTGTTGTAGTTCGTTTATAGGGGCACAGTAAAGCAAATCATGCAAAACTTGTCATCATGATAACGTCCAAAATACTGAACCAATTTAATCCTAATTGGAACAGTATGTTGATATTTTAAGCATATTCAGGGTTCCTACAGGTCAAGGAATTTCAGTGACTTTAGGTCAGATAAACACCATTATTTTCTTATGAAAAACTTGCCTTTCGCAATCGTGCGATTATATAAGTCAAGTCTTTCTATACATAAAAATAACGGTATTTCAGCTTTATCGTTCGTTCGTTTACAGGGATACGTAAAAGTTTTCGATGGAATTCATTGGTATGATTTGGGTTATTGTACAGTCTACAGATGATTTTTAAATTATGATTTCAACAAATTTTTAATATTTTTGAAATAATTGCCTCATATTCATTCAATTACATTTCGTAAGCTAAATTTTATTGTTTAAAGTTAGAACTTTATGAATTGGCAAACATTATTTACAGCGCATGGCGTAATGAAAATTACTTAAAAAAAGTATGTAATTCGATACTAAATCATATAAATTTTGCAATAAAAAAATGGCAAAATAATTTAACGCGCAGAATTTTTTTTATAAATACAAATTTGTTCAGATATGTATTTTGTCTCTTTATTTTTCGTCTTATTTTGTAGACAAAGCTATTTCCCTTTATTGAAATTTAATAAGAAAATTTCATTTGATTTCATTGTGTGTTCTCCGAGCTAAGTAAATGTATTTTTAAATTTCAGACTTCTAATTATTTTCTTTTGCATTCTTCTTTATTAATATATAATTATATAGGGTGTCCATAAAAGAATTTCCCAGTTATAAATTTTAATAAGAAAATTTAATTTGATTTCATTGTGTGTTCTCCGAACTAAGTAAATGTATTTTTAAATTTCTGACTGGTAATTATTTTCTTTTGCATTCTTCTGTAATTATATAGGGTGTCCATAAAAGAATTTCCCAGTTATAAATTTTAATAAGAAAATTTCATTTGATTTCATTGTGTGTTCTCCGAACTAAGTAAATGTATTTTTAAATTTCTGACTGGTAATTATTTTCTTTTGCATTCTTCTTTATTAATATATAATTATATAGGATGTCCATAAAAGAATTTCCCAGTTATAAATTTTAATAAGAAAATTTCATTTGATTTCATTGTGTGTTCTCCGAACTACGTAAATGTATTTTTAAATTTCTGACTGGTAATTATTTTCTTTTGCATTCTTCTTTATTAATATATAATTATATAGGGTGTCCATAAAAGAATTTCCCAGTTATAAATTTTAATAGTATCAACTATAAGCGTCGTAGAGTGTTGGTTCAAGGTCACAAATAAAGACTAACTCAAACAGTTTTAAATAAGCGCATGCGCGAGTACTGTTTTATTATTCACTCGGTTACAGTGCGACATACGCAAAACGGTGACTTTTGAGCGAAGAGCGTTATTCCTGAGATGAATATTTAAAAGCCGTTAAACGCTAGAGCCATGCGATTTTTTCCTTTGAGGGCTTTTTAAAATATCGTGTGTACGTTCCGCCGCTACCTAAAAATTTGCCAGAGTTGAGACACAGAATTGAAGAGGCTATTGCTTCCATGACTCCGGACTTATTAACCGAAGTGTGGGAAGAATTGGACTTTAGGTTGGATGTGTGCCGTATAACTAAAGGTGCACCTATCGAGCATTCGTAAGAAAAACTAGGTTAATTTGATGTATGATTTGTTGTAAATAGTCTAAATTAAACTGTTATAATATACCATTGAAACTGCGACATGCTTTAATGGACACGCTGTTATAATCTAAAAATAATGAATAATCATAACCATATGTATTGTACTACTGTATCCAAAGAGAAGTTATTTATTCATTTATTTATATTTTTTATAATTTATTTGGAATATACTTGATATATAAAAGCTCAAAATGAAATTTGCTCGTGTTTCAAGAATACTTAATTATCTGCTCTCATCACCAAGTGATAGTAGTATGTGCAATATTGTGTGCGCTATCTTGGCACTAATCAACAGATATTTAGATACAGCTTCTCATCTTTTTGCTTCCTTTTGGGAAAAACGAATTTCGAACTTATTCTATCGAAGATAATTATCAGAATTTTCAAGCTATGTTTTTGAGACTTTCACAAAAGTTTCTCTATACACTTAGCTAATACATTGTGCATATTATATTTTGATTGCATTCGCGCATGCACAGTGAAACATTTTTTAGTAAACCTGCTCATTTTTCAACCAATTTTTATTATTTTTTAATTTTGATTATAGGGTATTGTGTACAATGTTGTTTGTCATATTTTCTGAAAAGAACATTTTTTTATATTAAGAACTCTGAAAATTACATGCAAGAAACTTGGCGAAATTTGGGACTGTTTTTATAAAAACAGTTGTTAATTTACAGAATGTTACATGTACAGAATGTTAATTTCTCTACCAGTATACATGCTATCCTCATAAAGATGAACACAGTTCATTACAATAAGCCTCTTAATCATGTTCTACAGTTTGAACGCTTTTGCTACATTAGTTTTTACAGGGTTATCCAAAAGATATTCGTTCTTTTTCAATTTGTTGACGGTCCCCTATGGGGTTTCGGGAAAAAATCTTCGCGGAAATATATGACCTATACTATTCTACTATTCTATTTACAGAACTGGAGTTTCAGGATAATTCTTCATATATTTTTCTATATATTTAACAAAACGCAAAAAATCACAAGTGACCAATCATCATTGGCCATATAGTGTGGCCCTGGAATGCTACTTGAGGCACACTTGCACGTAGAGTCTTGCATCGAGTTTGGTAACCCGATTTTACTCAAACCGCGGGCCGGGTTGACCCGATTTTTCAAAAGAAAGTCCTGGATATTTTTCAAATGAAAGAACTATATATTTGAGTATTAATGAGTGTATGCATGTTCATTTTTATATTAAAAAAATAAAATGAATATTAGATATATAACTGTAGACTACTTTTTTATAATTATATTAAAAAAACAGATTAATTTTCTTCCTTTTCGGGCCCGGTTCGGGTTCGAGTTTAAATACTTTTTTTTTTTCGTGTTATGCGTGCGTCAGGTTCATATCTGGTTTTCGGTTCCCTCTAAGCTGAATTTTTGGGCAAAACAGTACTTTCACCTTGCCATTTCACTTTGGATATTTATTTTATAATACCATATAACATAGCTGCCAACTCTTACGCTTTTTTTGTACCTACTAGAAAAATTTAATAGAAATTTTTGCTTTATTTAATCGGAAGATTTCGGAGATTAAAAAAGTTAAAATTTACTATTAACCTTTCGTGGAAGAAAAACGCGTGGCAGCTATGCATATAATTTGTTTACCTTTTATTTTTTCTTATTTGAAAAACAACCTGCAAGTTTAAAAAAAAAAAAAATCCTTTATTCCTTCTGGGTAAAGATCTGCACGGACCGGGCTCTGGCCGATTTTCATTCGCAGCACTCGGGCCTGGTCTCTTTTCGAGCCGGGCCGGGCCCGAGCCATACATTTTTCTGAAAGCTCGGGCCGGGCCTAACATATTTTTTCTGTACATAGCCGGGACTGGTTTCATTCCTTGTCTTCACGGTCCAAAATTTTCAGTCCTAGTTTTGACCCAGCCCGTATGAAAATCATTGTCTCAGCGTGGCCTGATCCATTCAAAGGTCAGTAAAATTAGGCCTGGCCCAAAACTTTTTGCAAAAAATGCATACATTTTTAAATCGCTATTATTCTACACATTAAAATTTATTCTTTTTAAAGAATACTAGATTTCTACTCTTATTAAAATATAGCTAAATTAAATTATAGTAAAACGTGTGAAAAAAAACCTGCTTATGACGGAAGCCTGTTTTAAACGGAAAAACGTGTTGATCCATGCAAACTTAATGTACTAATTAATTAATTTACTAACGTAAGAAAAGAATATATAATACATTTACACTTGCTAAGTAGAGAACTTGTCTATAACGCATTTCTTTCTTCTTTTCTATGCAATTCCGTCTAAGAAGACTTTACTGTATAGCATTTTTCAGATTTTTAATTCTTCAATACATGGAATATGGATTAACAATATTAATGACAACTGAAACATTTACATACAAGATAGAGATAGACATAGAGATTCGTTAAAAAAATAAATCGCAACCAGCGGCACTGCTTTAAAAATGAAAATTATAAATATGAAAAAAAAAAAAAGTTAAGATAAATATTTTCGGTCAGAACTCCTCGTAAGAGACTAATTTTTAACCAATTTGACGTGAAAATCAATGTTTTGTAGAAACTCACTCGGGCCAGAATTTTAATGTTTTTCCGGGCCGGTCCGAACTTTTTTCCTATGATTCGGCCGGGCCCGGGCCTGGAAATTTCGGCCCGTGCAGACCTCTAATTCTGGGTGCGCTTTGTAGCAGACACGTTAATGAAAAAAAGTGTAGCATTCCTGGGTTGAAAAGATCAACAAAATTATCATTACCTTTAATGCTCCACATTTCCAGTGTCTGGACATTACAGACTTTCACATTATATTGCTGGGAGCGCCAAATCGATACTTTATCGGCGATGTCGGAGAATGATTCGTACCTATCTTTACGAAGAAAACGCCTTTCACCAATTCTGTCAGGAACAAAATCTTTTATACCTGGAGAAAACAAAGTGAATACTTTCAGATTGGAAGTATTAATCCATCAGGATCCATCAGGTCTAGCGTTTTTAGTCATTTTAAAAGATTCTTTGAAAACATAAACCTGAACAAAAAAAATTTTATTAAAATTGTCAAGCCATCGATAATAAGTGGGAATTTCTTTAAATGTACAAATTCTGAATATTTAATGGCAATTCATTAAATAAGACATACTGATGTAAAAAAAAAAAAAAAAAAAAAAAAAAAAAAGTAAAAATTAAATTTAAAAAATCAAAACACCCGACTGCGTAAAAAGCGAATTAATTAAATATTTCTCATCAATAACTATTAACTAAAACGTAAAACTATTGAACTATTTTTTCATATTACTTATCTATTTTTTTTCATTTACTTGTATTGATGAGTTTTAAGTTGTGTTTAATTGTTAGTTCCTATCTATAAACACTGTTTTGATGAGGCCTATAGATGTCTATGAAGGCTAGAGTTGCAAGAAAGCTAGAGATCCTACCTACACAACTTCCAGGTTGTGTAATATTTAAACGGAGCTTCTGACTGTAAAACAGTCAATGAAACATCGTCTTCATTTTGAAAAACCTATCCAATGATATGCCACTCAATAGGGTGCGTACAAAACATTTTTCGTTTCTACCGCCCTTTTGTATTTTACAGCCGCCATTTGGAATTTATAAAAACAAAACACTAGCCTATAACCATCGGACGGTTAAGACGAATCGATAGAGACCTCATTCATTAAAATCCATCCAGCCGTTGGGATGTTTCAAGGGTATAAAGAAATTCATATACCCAGATACGCGTCAAACACATAACACTTCTTGGCAGTCAGGTAATAAAAAAGTTTAGTATGAGAAAATATATTTTCAATATAAATGTTTCGTTAAATTTATATCAACACTTTCCAAAACAGTGCAGAAACGAATGCAAATATTATTTTTCTATGCAAATAAATGCTGTTATTTTGTGAAATTTCTTTTAACATGTTCAGACACCTTTAAAAGATATGAAATGTCTTCAGACTATTTTAGTATTTTTCACGAAATGTCATTTCTAAGAGAGAATATGTAGAAAAACACATTAATAATATTTTTTGTTATTAATATAATATAATAATGATATTATTATTGATATTATTACATATTAAAAATGATAATTCTGTCTATTTTAATCTAATGTAACAGAAAAATAACTCATATTTAAATTTTTCTTTAATTCCCCTTTTTGAATGAAAACAGTAGCAGAAGATGACCTCTTGCTATCGGTCGAAAAGAAGAATTTTTATGTCTCCAAATATGTTTTTAAGAAGGACCTGTAAATTTTCACACATGTGTATTTGACAAATTAGAGTTTAGTCACTTACATAGTTTCATGTTGTACTATTATAAAAAAAAATCTGAATACTAGATCCTGAAACTCATCTTTTCTTCAACATTCTGATTTATTTTTTGCAGACTATTAAACCGACTCGTGCTTGACATTATTGTCTAATCGTAACAATGATATTGTCCCATCTTGTCATCAAGCTCAATAAGTGCGGCATCTAAATTGCATTAAGTTCAGTTTTAATGTTATTATGAATTCATCCTGTCATTGCGTACTTGTACACTGTAAAAAAAATATCTGTAAAGATACTGACGTTTTTCTAGGAAACTGAGATTCCTAGAACTTTTATGTAACGGCAACAAAAAAATTCCTGTAACAGCCTCTGTCAAAAATCTGTAGTTTTACAGATGTAAAGTTACATGCTTACTAAACTTTCATCTGTAACTGTACGAAAAAAGCTGCAAATCTGCAAAACTAATTTTTTTTAAAGCTACAGAAATCTATAACTTTACAAATGAATCTGCTAAAATTACAGTATTCTTACTAAAATTTTACCTGTAACCCTGGTTGCAGTTACAGGAAAAGTTCTAGGCATCCCAGTTTCCTAAAAAATTCTTAGTAACCTTACACATTTTTTGATTTTCGACGCAAAAGTGTGTCTGTTACATGAATTTTTGTTGTTGCCGTTACATAAAAAGTTCTAGGAATCCCAGTTTCCTAGAAAAACTTTAGTAACTTTACGGATTTTTTTTACAGTGTACGTATAAATCTGACGTTCTGTCTCATATCTATATATATCTATATTTTTTAAGTTGAAAATATGTATATATCTATATCAATTTAATTTTGTTTTTAAAAAGTTTATAATTCTTGTGCGTAATTGAAAATAGTGATTTCATCTCGTTTATGACATTAAAAATATCTAATTATTATTTCATTTAAAAGTTATATAAGGGATTCACATATGGGACATAAGGGACTTCACATATGGGGGTAGTTATATTGTAGATGCATGGATCCGGCACTACAATGTAAAAAAAATCTGCAAAGTTACTAAAGTTTTTCTAGGAAACTGGGATTCCTAGAACTTTTTATGTAACGGCAACAACAAAAATTCATGTAACATACACACTTTTGTGCCGAAAATCAGAAAATCTGTAAGGCTACTAAGAATTTTTTAGGAAACTGGGATGCCTAGAACTTTTCATGTAACTACAACCAGGGTTACAGACACTAATTTAGTAAGATTACAGTAAATTTAACAGATTCATTTGTAAAGTTACAGATTTCTGTAGCTTTACAAACACTAGTTTTGTAGATTTGCAGCTTTTTTTGTACAGTTACAGATGAAAGTTTAGTAAGCATGTAACTTTACATCTGTAGAACTACAGATTTTTTTTTTTTTTTTTACAGTGTACAACATCATCATTTCTCAATCTACTCAAAAAATAACAATAACTTGATTTATTTTGCGCGAAAAATAAGTTATTCTTTAAATACTAAATCTGATCGAAATTTTCTTTTATAAAAGAAATATATTTTCTTTTAACTCTTTATATCCTTAATTTCGAATGCAAAAATAGCTTCACCTGAATAATTATTTAAGTTAATGTCTAAGATATCCAAAACAACATATACAGTCGAACCTCGTTATCCCGACACTCCAATGACCAGAAAAAAGTGTCGTCATAAGCGGAGTGTCGCGGTAACCGGAGTTGGAGAAAAATATGTACATAAAAACTGTATTTTAAATTAATTTAAGACAATTTTAAATTCATAACTTTCTTGCAGTTTTAAGTAATAAAATATTATTATTAAACAAAATAAACAAAAAAACGAAATTGAAAAGAATAAAACTCAGATTTATGATGACTTGTTTTTTATTGTTACATGAAATATTGATGAATTAAGGTTTACTTAACCCTAGCTGTGCTTCCTACAATTCTTTTTTCAATATTATACAATGAATTGTAATCAATATTCGTTGTTTCAGAAATGGATGTTAGATAATTTCTGATCGTTTCAATTCTTCGGTTTCAGTCGGATAAAAAACGCCGTGAAACCACAAGAAAGCGCCGTCTGACCAGAACAAAAAGACCACGAGTAGACTGATATGTTTATCTGGAGCTTAAGTGGGTTATTCATAGTGTGTGGGTTTATTTGTTCATATAAAGGATTGAAGTAAAATTTCTCATTTATCTCATTGGGTATTTTAGATACTTTTATGAAAAATTTGGCTAAGACACTTCTTACCGCTTAATTTCAGTGCTTACAACATGGATTTTGAAGAATGGACGATGTTCCTTAAAAGTCGGGATATCCGGAGTTGAAAACTATGCAACGACGTAAAATCCGGAGTTTATTTACATTAAAATCATGTACAGAAAATCGGGACTTTGAAAAACTGACGTGATAAGCGGAGTGACCTGAAAACCAGGTGTCGGGATAACGAGGTTCGACTGTATAATAATAACTGGATTTTTAGATTAAAAAAAATAAAACTTATGCAATAAATCGTTAGTTAGAGCTCTTTTTGCGAAATATTTACAAGAATAGTTATATTAATTAACAAAAAATATTGTTATGGAAATCTCACAATTCTTACAAGAACAGTGCAAATAAATGTATTGCAATCCTATCTGTAACAGAAAAGTGTTTTGTAGTTGCAAATTTTTCGTATAACATTTTTTAATAGGATAGAAGCTACACTTAGGTAAATGGTTGAGAAAATAACCACATTAAAAAATATTTAGCATCGACTGTTTCACTGTGCTTTCTAAATAGGTTTGAGCAAATTATTTTGTATGCAAAGTGCAATCTACTTTTATTAAAAAACGAATTAAATAAATTTTACATTGAATTTTCTATAATGGTACTTAAAAGTACCGTCAGGATATAAAGGGTTAAACAATATATTCCATGTGCAATGCTTTCAAACACCAGAAGATGTAAAATGTAATACTTATTTAAAATAAACATATAAACACTTTAAAATTCAGTAATATTACTTTGATTGAAGTTTATAAACAGTTTAATGTTTACTTACTAGAAATATTTATATACTCAAAAATTCATTTGCAGATTTTTAGATTACAAATTCGAGTCTTCTGTTTTTAGGTGCGTTCGTATAAATTATGTTGCAATAGTCGTCTTCTGGTCCGTCCGTCTGTCTGTCCGTACGTCCGAATTAACAGCGCAAAAGCTACCTAACCGAATGGTTTGAAATTCTAAATATACAATTATTGCAGAATTTTGTCGAGTCATTTAAAATTTAATGAATATCAGATGTATAGTTCAATTACAGGGACAGTCAAAATTATTCCGTTACATTACGGCAAATGTGAAAAAAAATAGTTTCAAGTGCATTTTAATGATGTTGTACCCTTTCGAACATAAAGAAATTGATATGCCTTTATGAAAAGCACTAAAATATACATTCTGTAGATTATGCGGTGGAAAGAATATTTACTATTCATTTACAGGGCCACACAAAGGAATTCCGTTACATAATGATATATGGGGAAACAAAACTTGCGGCGTATTTTAATAATGTTAAACTATTTCACGCATAATGAAATTGATATACGTTGCTGAGATTTGCTACAAGTTACTTCCTGTATAATAGAAAGTGCACAGTATTTACAGGGATACACAAAAGATTTCCATGAACGAAAACAACTTAAAGGTGGTTTTTAAATGAGTTATACATTTTTACGCTGAGCTACATTTAGTATAGTAACATATGTTTGTAGAATATAGATAAAATGATATACGGGGCCATGCAAAGAATTAGATAAATGACCCTCAATGGATGATAATCTCTGAAAGTGTGATTTCACTAGCTTTAAGCATGTTTTAGTCTTAATTAAATTTTAGCTAATAGTGGCATGTATATAAAGATAGTAAGTAAAATACAGGGCTATACAAAAGTATTCAAGTATACTTCCATCTATTGGTAAAATTTTCTGAACGTCAAATCTCAACCTATTATGCGTTTTTAACATTTTCCAGCATAATTGAAAGTGTTTATAAATTCGGTTTGTCTGTGCGAACTGTAACTTGCGTTAATATAGTTGGATTGTTGTATAATTGATACACGTTATTGAGATTTACTATGCCATGTTTGGTATATAAATAAATTATGTTGCCTCCATAGTTTATTTACAGAGATGATCAAAAACATATCATTACATTATGGTCTATGGAGAAATATCATAATTACGTAAATATATAGCACCTATAGTCATCATCTGGTCCGTCTGTCTGTCCGCATATTAACAGCGCAAAAACTACCCAACCGAATGGTTTGTAATTTTATATATATATATCGTTGCAGAATTTGTCGAGTCATTTCAAACTTCATGAAAATCAAATCAGAGCTTAAAACGATACTAATTAAGTTTTCTTCAATCTATTAAATCCTATCATACATCATTAATCCAATGATATCGCATATGTAATAATGATTCTAAGTTTTCATGGTGATTACGTCCTATTTACGGTGGAGTTCTTTTATTTCAGTATTACTGAATTTAATATACACTATATGGCCAAAGGTGACCGGCCATTTGCGATTTTAGACGTTTTGTTAAATATCTAGAAAAATACACAAGGAATTAGCCTGAAACTGCAGGTGTGTAAACAGTATAGTATATGTCATATATTTCCGCGAAGATTTTTTTCTCGAAACCCCATAGGGGACCGTCAACAAATTGAAAAAGAACGAATATATTTTGGATAACCCTGTAAAAACTAATGCAGCAAAAGCGTCTAAACTCGAGATTATTAATAAGTGGCTTATTGTAATATACTGTGTTCATTTTTATAAGGATTAGCATGTATACTCGTACAGAAATTAAGGTTTTTATAAAAACAGTCCCAAATTTCGCCAAGTTTTTTTATTATAATTTGCAGAGTTCTTAATATAAAAAAAGTTCTTTTCAGAAAATATGACAAACAACATTGTACACAATACTCTGCAATCAGAATGAAAAAATAATAAAAATTGGATGAAAAATGAGCAGGTTTACTAAAAAATGTTTCACTGCGCATGTGCGAATGCAATTAAAATATAATACGCATAATGTATTAGCTAAGTATATAGAGCAACTTTTGTGAAAGTCTCAAAATCATGGCTTGAAAATTTTGAAAAATATCGTCGATAGAATAAGTTCGAAATTCGTTGTTCCAAAAAAGAAGCAAAAATATGAGGGGTTGTGTCAGATATCTGTTGATTAGTGCCAAGATAGCATACACAATATTGCGCGCACTACTATACTGTTTACACACCTGCAGTTTCAGGTTAATTCCACATGTATTTTTTTTACGTATTTAGCAAAACGTCTAAAATCGCAAGTGATCGGTCACCATTGGCCATATAGTGTATATAATCGTAATAAATTTTGTATTCATGCACTTTTGCATAAGAGTGCAACAGCTATTGAACTAAGATCTGAACATTTATAAAACTAGTTATACTACGAACGCACCTCATTTGCTACATTTGATGTACAATTTCCAACTTATTCATATTAGCAAATCTAATCAATGACATTATTGATTGAAATGGAACGGATAGAAGGGCCCGGTCTATCCACCCCTACTAGTCTAACCACGCTGTAAATCTGTAAAACTATAATGCAACCACGAACGAAAATATGCAATACTCTCTCGAGTTACCCATTATTCCAAAAACCGTTCTTTATCTTTAGCAACCTCAAAAATCAATATATTTTCGAAATTTAAAAAACGCGTTCCGAAATCATGGATAACTCGGAGGAGGTTATTATATGTATATGTTCGTTTGCGATTATATTATATTTCCCTAGATTAAGAAACATTTGTCTTTTTTTTTTACAGTGTAGCACACTTTTGTAGGTAAGATACATCATGTTTTGTCTGTTTAATCCAATCATGCATGAATTATTTTTAAACAGATGAAAAAAATAGTTTGCACTTGAAATAGATTTAAAATGGATTAGTAAGAACAAATAATGCTTTGCTAAATCTTTGATTTATTTCAAAGTTTCAAAACAATCCTAATGTTACAATTACAAGCACTTAAAAATACACTGCTCAAAAAAATTAGGGGAGGCAAGCAAAAAAGTGAAGAGAACAGGGCAAGACAGCCATGTATGGGTATAAAATGGATAGTACACGTGTATCGTGAAGAGAACAGGGCAAGACAGCCATGTATGGGTATAAAATGGATAGTACACGTGTATCAATGCGTAATACAGAAAAAAAAGACGCAAAAAAATCGTAAGGGAGCTTTTATTCTTTGAAAAGAGGGAAAGAACATGAAAAGATGGTTTGGGAAAACAATTTGGTTTTATGTAAGTGATAAAAAAAGTATTGTTTAGAAATGATGCAAGATTTTTAATATGGCGTGTGGTCTCCTCGAACAGCTAAGACATTGTGTAAGCACGCCTGTTTTCCATGGATGCGATGAGGTTATCGATACGACTTTGGGGAATATTGTTCCAGTGCTCAAGAATGGCAATCTCCAAGTCCCGGATAGTAAAAGGAGGCCTTCATCTCGCAGCAATGCGTCGTCTGAATATGTCCCAAACATGTTTGATCGGATTTAGATTAGGAGAGCATGCTGGTCATTCCATACTTTGTATTGTTTTAGCTTCAAGCATGTTTTCCACTAGACAAACTGTATGAGGTCTGGCATTATCATGCATAGAAAAAAAGAAACACTAATTGCTGCAACATAACATACGACATGGGGACTCAGTATCTCGTCTGTATAACTTCGGACGGTCAAAGTGCCATTCCGAATAGTATGCAGGCCCGCACGCCCACCTATGCTGATTCCAGCCCATAGCATCAACCCACCTCGCCTGTAATGTGATCTTTCACAAACGAATGTGGGATTATTTTGAGTGTCTCTTTCTCTCCATACCAAAACGCATTGGATGTCACATCCAGACTGAATCGGGACTCGTCTGTAAACAGAATTTGACTCCAACAACGTTGCCTCCAAACACGATTTTCAGTTGCCCACCTTCTTTAAGCCGCACAGTTGCTTGAGATCAATGGTATGCAGACCTTTGGCTTACGTGCATAGAGACAACCCTAATGAAGCCTATCTCAGACTGTTTGGCTGGACACTCTTCGTCCTGTGGCCAAGAACAACTGTGTTTGCAGCAGAGTAGCATTGAACGTTCCGTCTCGACGAGCTGTTAACAGGATATATCGGTCATCAGTTTCTGCAGTAGCACATGGCCGACCGTACCCTTGTCGGTGTCTATCATTCCATGTGTCTTGGAGTCAGTTCCACAGCCTTGCATTGACACTTCTTGTGACCCCAACAGCGTCCGCCACACTTCGTTTTGCTTCCCCAGATTCGACTGTCCCGACAACACGCCAAGCCATGGATTCCGGTAAATCACATTGTTATGACATTATCAAGTCACCTTTTCTTAAAACTCAAGCTGGACAATTGAATTTTACAATTGAGACCGTAAAACAGACGTTTCTGAAAATTCCCGATTTCTGCACTTATCTCCTTTTTCTAGTTTTTGACGTCATAAACTTTAATTTGCATGTGAAATTTTCTTTAACTGTTTTCTACTACGCTTTAAATTATGGATGTTTTAATTTACGTTACTTATCGGTGTAAATATTTGCATAATTTTGTTAAAATCGTGTGCTCCCCTAATTGTTTTAAGCAGTGTATTATTAAGAATTGGACACTTTAACCACAAAGTAAAAAGTAAAAATAAGTTGGTCATGTTATGGTTTAGAGTAGAAATTCTTAGAGGAAATCTTCTCCCATGTAGAACAGCAAAATAAAAAAGGCCAAATACGAATTTTCAATTCAAAATTCGGTTCTGCTATCTATTGCTGCCTTTCACAGGCATTATTGAACTTCATATGGGACTTGACTTGTATGTGATACAAGAATAAAACAAAAATATGCATAGTTGACCCTATTTCAATACAAATTCATATGAGGCTTTTATGCACCAAAGTGCTAAGGTCTAAATTTCATATCACTAATTATTTATTTCTTGCTAAACTTGCGTTGCTTTTGTAGTTCTTATACAGGGCAATTGAAAAAAGATTGAACGAACTCTAAGAGGGGTTAATGTACATCAACACAAACAAATTTTTCACAAAAAACATGAGTTGTAAATCCCATTTTTCTTTCTGGGAACATAACTATCGTCCATAACTTTGACAGATTAATATTCGAAAGCAATTTTCAACAGATTTACCTTACTTTGTATGAATAGCAATCATATCATGAAAATGAGGGAAGTGTATGATATTTCGGTAAATGAAACCGTATGGACTGTCATATACATTAGGAAAAAGGGAGCGCCTAGTTCAGCGTATTTGGATATGGATGGGATCCCACGTCTATCATTTCTCGTGATATCTCTGCATTTTACACAAAAAGTTCAGTCTACTTCAAATTTTGTTAAATATCTTCATTATTGTTAAACTTATGAACAAAAGTCCCAAATCGAATTTGAGTGTAGCACGCACCCTGTGTTTTTGATGGAATAAATGGATTGGGACCCTAATTCCCTATTCAAAAATTATTTGTTCTAGTATGTTCTAGCACCTCTCTAATATATATATATATATATATAGAGAGAGAGAGAGAGAGAGAGATTGGAACAATCACCAAAATCAATAACGAAATAGTACACATTGTCGAAAAACCCTATAATGATAATAAATGTGAAGATCAAAGGGAAATCAACCTACGTAATCCAAGAGAAAACAGAAACTGAAGAGATAATCCCAGTGATGACAGATGAAGTTTTACAAGCCATTAGATTTATGAAAAAAGGAAAATGCCCTGGTGAAGATGGAATTACAATTGACCTTATCAAAGAAGCAGGAGAAGAATTTGCAAAAATTCTGTCCTTACTGTTTTTAAAATGTCTCGAGAAGTCAGATGTACCAGAAGATTGGAATAATGCTGTGATGGTGCTACTTTAGAAGAAAGGGGAGAAAGAAAATATTAAAAACTACCGTCCGATCAGCTTACTATCAGTGATTTATAAAATTTTCACCAAAGTTTTAACGACAAGTCTTGAATCAGCTCTGGACTCAGCTCAACCTAGAGAACAAACAGGATTCCAAAGTGGATTCAGCACAATGGATCATATCCAAACAGTAAGGGAACTCATAGAAAAACATAAAGAATGTAATTTACCTCTCTGCCTTGCCTTTATTGATCATGAAAAAGCATTTGATTCGGTCTATACATCAGTAGTAGTAGAATCTCTGGAAGACATTGGTGTAGACAAACCTTACATCAATACCATTAAAAAGATTTACAAGAAAGCAACAGCAACCATCCGTTTGGACAAAGGAAAAGCGAAGATCAAGCTTGGAAGAGGGATAAGACAAGGAGACACCATTTCGCCTAAGCTTTTTACTGCTGTCTTAGAAAATATTTCGAAGCTGGATTGGGAAAACAAAGGGATTAGAATAAATGGGGAATATTTAAGTCATCTCCGGTTGGCTGATGACATTTTAATTTTTAGTAACAACCCGGAAGAATTGGAAAATGTGCTAAAAGATTTGGCAGAAGCTAACATTAATGTGGGATTAAAAATAAATTTGGAAAAGACTAAGGTGATGTTCAATTCATTTGCATCAAAAAAGAAAATCGTCTACAACAACACTGAGATTAAAGAAGTGCAAAGTTATGTGTACCTTGGACAGGAAGTATAATCGGATAATAGTATCATGAATGAAATCAATAGAAGAATAAGAAATGGAGTGCTTTTGGGAAGAACAACATTATTCTGAAGAGTAACATGCCTCTTTGTTTGAAAAGAAAGGGGTTTAACCAATGTGTGTTGCCTGCACTAACTTATGGAGCAGAAACATGCACGCTAACAAAATAGATGGTACAAAGATTACAAACAACACAGAGAAGTATGGAAAGATGTATGCTAGGCATAACTAGAAGAGATAGAAAGAAAATAACTTGGATAAGAAGTGAGACGAAAGCTATTGACATCATTGAAAGAATTAAACGGTTAAAAGGGAAATGGGCTGGGTACATTGCAAGAAGACAAGACAATAGGTGGAGCACCACACCAATAACCTACAGAGGTATCCCAGAGATGTAAAACGATCAAGAAGACGACCTCAAGTAAGATGGAGTGACGAAATCAGAAAAGTGGCTGGTGTTAATTGGATGATTAACGCACTAGACAGGAAACATTGAAAAAAATCTGGGGGAGACCTACATCCAGCAGTGGATTGAAAATGGTTGATGATGATGATGATGGTGATATGATAAAATAGCTATGATACTCTATTACATTTACTTCAAATTGCGTGGTCGCTTTTTTTGTTCTGTTTTAAAACCTTGTCCCTGTCTTTCCTCAAACTTTTAATTAATATATTTTTCATTAGCTAAAATGGCGACAAAAGTTTCCTTTTCGATATTAAGTGTCATAACTTCTTCTCTACTTCAAGTCCCAATTAATAATTCCAAGTAGCCTGAATATCACAGCCAATTGTCCCATATTTATGACTGTTTAAGTCTATAAATTCATACCCACTCGTACCATATAATGAAGTAGAATCCAATTATCCACGATTTCTTCTTAAGCAGATGTCTAACGTGTCTAACCTGAAAACCGTAGGTTGTCAGCACAATAAAACACTCTGTTCAAGAAGTGCTGGCTGTCATAGACCTAAGGCTTTATCAGGCAGTATTCTATGCGAACAGCCCCAATCGGGGGTGTCGGGTCGGGAAATGGCTCTGGTTTTAACAAAAGCTGATAGTAAATTTTGCTGCAATCTTCTCTCTAAATGTTCCTTAAGTTTTAAACAAAATGCTTTAATCACGAAAAGGGGATATTAATTTAATTAATAAACTCCCACCAGTCATGACTCCGCCTTGATTCTGGTATCATACACACACACACACACACACATAATATATATATATATATAGCGGACTACATTCGATTAAATAACATATTCTTACAATATATTATACTTATGAAGTTCCTCTGAAGAATCCATAACACATTCATAGTATTTTATTTTTGTATTATCCTTCTTCCTTCTTTAATTTATTTTTCCATTTATTTCCACGCGTGTGATTTTATTTTAATTATATAGCTCATAAATATACACACGGGAATTCTGAACTCGTGGACAAAACTTTAAAGAGAGATAGAACATACCAGGCAGGTTCAAAACGCCACACAATGCATGTCCCTAACTCAAGCAGTGAAGTGCTATATAGGACGCTTTCTGGCTGTGAATTGAACCTTGTTTGCTACACTATTTGGGCGTCGATAGCATTCTCATCCGCATCACCATGCATGGTCTGCCTTTTCCTAATCAGTAAAACAAACTATTCCTTTTGCAATCCACTGTAGAAATGACGATGCATGTGTTAACCCCTTGAGGGGCAAGCAAAAATGACTCTAAATATAAATTTCTCACCGGAATAATTGAACAATTTTATTTTTAAATAAGGAAAAGCAATTTTTCAAAGATTTTCCTTCAAAGTTAAAAATATAAAATTTAGTAAAAATTTTCTGGTCAGAATCTTGTTTAAATTAGGTGGGATATATTTTATCCCACCGCCCCTCAAGGGGATAAACCAGCGCTGCATGTGCCTAACGACAGAGCTATCTAGCGGTTAACCTTTTGTGATACGCTCATGCATTGCATCACGAAAATCGCTTGGTTTAGATGTGTTCTATCACCTCTTGGTGTTTTGCCCATGCGATCTGATTCACCCTCAATTTCTCTCAAGTAAATTTGGTCAAATATATCCCCCCCCCCTCTTCTGAGCTAAGTTGTTTGTCAAATAAAGTTACTTACTTTTTACTATTTTGATTTCTTCTTCCAATTTTAATCCATCTTAGCATTCCAGCTAGTAAGAATATTCCGCATAAATGAAATCAGCCATCATGTACTAGATATTGATATTGTGCAGTAAACAGGGTTCTCTCCACAACCAGAAAGCGCCTTGTAGCGCTTCACTATTTGAGTTACGACCATGTATTGTAGGATGTTTTGAGTTTGTTTAAATGTGTTCTATATCTTCTTAAAGTTTTGCCTATGACATCAGAATCACATTGTATATACACTGGCGGAAAAAAAATCCCAACACCAAGAAAGACTTGTGTTAGATAAACAAAATTTGGTAGGCGTGTTTATACATATGAAAGATGACATCGATTGAAATTTCGCGCTTCGCGCATAAGTGTGGCGCTAGTAGCGCACTCAGAACTTCCAGATCAGGTTTACTTTAAATGCGTGCTGTAAAGTTCGTAGGCGTTATTTAGCTTCGAAATGTGGCGTATTGAGTTGATGTTAGCCAAGAATGTCTTTAACGAGACGAAGAAGCCACTATCAACAGCTCACCGAGTTGGAACGAGGTCGCATATTCGGGCTACGAGAAGCTGGATTTTCTTTCCGCGATATTGCAGAAAGACTTGGCTGGAATTTATCCACTGTGCATGATTGTTGGAAGCAGTGGTCAAGGGATGGTACTACCTCAAGAAGACCAGGTTCCAGGCGGCCACGTGGCACTCCTGAGAGGGAAGATCGCCGTATTCGGCGTACGACTGTGGCGCATCGTACTGCGTTTGCGGCAGAAATTCGAGCTGCAGTTGGTACCACAGTGACACAACGAACTGTTAGAAATCGATTACTTCAAGGACAGCTCCGAGTCAGGCGCCCTGTAGCGTGCATTCTACTGACTCGAAACCATTGCCGGTTGCGACGCCATTCGTGTCAAGCCAAAGCTCATTGGTGGGCGGAGTGGAGATCTGTTGTGTTTCTTTCATCAGAAAACACAACAGATCTCCACTCCGTCCTCCAATGAGCTCTGGCCTGACACCAAGGGCGTCGCAAACGGCAATGACTTGGAGTCAGTAGAATGCACGCTACAGGGCGCCTGGCTCGGAGCTGTCCTTGAAGTAACCGATTTCTAACAGTTCGTTGTGTCACTGTGGTACCAATTGCAGCTCGAATTTCTGCCGCAGACGAAGTACAATGCGCCACAGTCGTACGCCGAATACGGCGATCTTCCCTCTCAGGAGTGCCACGTGGCCGCCTGGTACCTGAACTTCTTGAGGTAGTACCATCCCTTGACCACTGCTTCCAACAATCATGCACAGTGGATAAATTCCAGCCAAGTCTTTCTGCAATATCGCGGAAAGAAAATCCAGCTTCTCGTAGCCCGAATATGCGACCTCGTTCCAACTCAGTGAGCTGTTGACAGTGGCTTCTTCGTCTCGTTAAAGACAATCTTGGCTAACATCAACTCAATACGCCACATTTCGAAGCTAAATAACGCCTACGAACTTTACAGCACGCATTTAAAGTAAACCTGATCTGCAAGTTCTGAGTGGCGCTACTAGCGCCACACTTATGCGCGAAGCGCGAAATTTCAATCGATGTCATCTTTCATATGTATAAACACGCCTACCAAATTTCGTTTATCTAACACAAGTCTTTCTTGGTGTTAGGATTTTTTTTTCCGCCAGTGTATATATATATATATATAGAGAGAGAGAGATATAGATACACAAGATGATAGAATAAGGATACTAACTACACTAATATACTAATACGCCATACTAACTACATTTTATCTCTACTTCTATGGTAACAGCACGACTGGGAAAATAAATCCTACATTAATATGTAAGGTTGGAGAACAAATCAGTGTCATTTCACAATAAAGGCTCTACGGTTTCACAGCCAAACCTATGAAAGTGAATGCTTTAGATTTTGATATAAAATTCGCCACATAAAACTATTGCATTGAATAGTTTTATTACTTTAAATGTACTTTTCAATATTCTTATCTATTTTACCACAAGCTCGCCCATTTAATTATAAGCCTATTTCACTAATTAGGTGAATAAAGGAATTTTTAATCTAAAATTTACCTATTATTTCTTCAGAAATGCCAGTCATAACGGTGTAGAAAATCCTGAGAACAATGATGAATCTTTCATTGCGTTGGAACTCTGTCCAGTACTCAGCCCAGTCTGTGCAATCCGCATCAAATCTTCGAATATTATCACATTTCATTCCTTGAGTTTCAATACTGATGATATATCCTGTAAGGAGAATACAACAAGAAAAAAAAATCAAGTATTCCACATAAACTATTCTTCATTTCCCAAAACTGGGGTATGAAAACTACACCCAGGAAGGCCCGTAGAAAAATCCTTTATCTATCCTCTGTTTTTTTTTTTTTTACTATATTTTTCACCGTATGGATTTTCATCTTATCTTATTTCCCAGACTAGAACTTGTTTTCTTTTTGCGGTTTTCTAGAAAAAGAAATATATACCCACGGTTTGAAAGTATATATAGGGCTATATTACTGCATAGGCAAACCAAGATTTTGCACAGAGTCTCCAGATTACAACGGTCATAAAATTGAAGTATATATTTGCATGGGATATCCACAAAGTAAGTTTCACTGGCCAGAGTTGGGCAAATTTGTAATTTCAATTATTTGCAATGTAATTACAATTTAACTGTATGTAATTAATTATATTTAAAATTACATGACATAAAAAATTCTTCCAGCACTGTAGCCGAAACCGCCCCCATTCCATTATTTGACGAAATTTCTGTGTTTGAATGTGTGTAGCTATAACCAATTAAATTCAATTAACTTGTAATTATATTGCAGATAATTGAGATTACAAATTTGCCCAACTCTGCCACTGGCCAATTAAAAATAAAATCGAAATGCAATGGAACTATATACGTTACTGTTCTTTGACGTACACTCGTGGGAAAAAAAAAGTAAACACCCCTACTAACTCCTCAACAAATTATCGTAGAAAAAAAGTTACTGGTACCGAACGATTGGAAATAAAGTCTACTTTTAAATGATGTATATAAAATTTGTTTAGGGGGCATCTACATATTAAAACGAACCATAACTTCGTTTTTTTCAATAGCAGTACACAATTCTGACAGCATAAATGAATTCTACACCCTTCAATTAGTCTAAAAACAAATTTTTATGCAATTCGTACCATAAGTTTCCGAGAAATTAATTATTTTAAAACGAGCGTATTTTAAGGGTTGTATCCAAATTGAAGTTCGGTACTCGATTGTTAACCCTTTCAGGGGCAGCAGAATTCTGTTCGCAAACTGATGAAATATTTGACTGACACCAGAATATTCAAACGAATTTCTTAGAAAATAAAAACCCGGTAAATTTCACTTTCATTACAAAAGCAAAATTTTATTAAAATATTCTTGGTGCCATTTGTCAGTTTTGGAATTAAAATTAGGTGGCTAGACCGTCTAGCCACCGCCCTTGAAAGGGTTAAACGAGAGAGCTCCCTTCTTGATCAAGGCACCTTAAGTAGTCAATTAAACCTGTTAGATTACAGGGCAGCATAAGAAATTTCAAAATACTTAATCACTTTTATCATAGACGGCCCCTTAAATCATCATTTTGCCGTTTTTTAAGCATAATTTGAAAACTACTTAAGAAAAATGTGAAACTTTGGATTTCCATAAAGCAGGACTTAATAAATCTGAATCCATCAAAAAAATTGTAGGCTGCAATTCATAATTTTTTTTAATATTAATTTCATAATTCATATCAGAAAAATTGCAAATTCAACGTATTTATCTTTGGGTATATTAGTATTATTGCTACACAAAAAATTAAAACATTAGGATCATAATTTCAGAAGTTATAAATAAAAGTATGAAAATGTAATTTAACATTAGAAGCACTAAATTTTGAAAGTTTATAATTCAAAAGCTTATCATTCAAATGACATGAAATTTGGTGTCTAGGCACAGTTTGAATCAATGATTTGAAATATCTCGTTAAAATTGGGTATTGCCATTGAAAAAAATGAAGTTTGGATTCGTTTTAATATCTAGATAGCCCCTTAAGCAAATTTTATATACGTCATTTAAAAGCAGACTTTATTTCCAAGCATTCGGCACCAGTAACTTTCATCTACGATAATTTGTTGAGGAGTTAGTAGGGGATGTTTACTTTTTCTTTCTTTCCACGACTGTGTACATACCTTGGGCAATGTCTTAACATAATTCTCCAAACTCTTGAGACATATTCATCTTAACGAAATATCATAGTTTTTATCTCTATATCAAAGAACGATGCCGCCTTTGATTATACCCAAGTGGTAACAGAGTGTCTCACAATTACAATATCGTTATTCAGTAAAAGAAGCTGTTAGATGAAAATGGGTTCCTTCTTCCACAGCACGTATCAATTGCCACCAGAGATGGAGGATTGTCGCCCACAGGACCGAAACTAAGATTTTTTTAATTTATTTATTATTATTTTTTTTTTTATCTGGGGCAACCATGAATTTTGGCGCCGCCCCCCACCCCCATTCCCTTTCCAAAATAAATTTATAAACAGAAGTTTCCGCTCCATTGATATTTTTAAAATATGAAATAATTGCTAGAAATTATATTATTCTTAATATTTTTAGGTTTGTTTAGATTTCTTTAAAAATCGAGCAGTTGGAATCATTTCGTTTATATGTATATATAATGCAAACCTTGTCATTACGATAACGCCTGAAATACTGAACCAATTTGAACCCAATTAGGACAGTAAATTGACTACCAGTATCTTGGGTGAGTTCCTTAATCAAGTATGTAGCTGTTATAGTTCGTTTACAGGGACACACCAAAGCAAAATCTTGCAAAACGTAATCACGATAACGTCCGAAAATTCAAACCTAATTGGGTCAGTATATTGATATTGTAAAGTTTGGATAAATTTGCCAATCAAGTATTGTTTTGACTTCACTAGGTGGACACCTGTTGGAAAAATCTGAAATACTGAACCAAATTTAACCCTATTAGGACAGTAAATGGATCTACTAGTATCTTGGATGAGTTACTTAATCAAGTATGTAGCTGTTATAGTTCGTTTACAGGGACACACTAAAGCAAAAAAAATGCAAAACGTAATCACGATAACGTCCAAAAATTCAAACCAAATTGGGACAGTATATTGATATTGTAAGTTTGGATGAAATCGGCAACCAAGTATTGTTTTGGCTTTCCCTACGTGGACACCTTATGAAAAAATCTGAAATGCTGTATGCTGTATCAACTTTAACCTAATTAGGACTGTAAATTGATCTACTAGTATATTGAATGAGTTACTTAATGAAGTATGTAGCTGTTATAGTTCGTTTACAGGGACACACCAATGCAAAAAACTTGCAAAACGTAATCACGATAGCGTCCGAAAATTCAAAGCTAATTGGGATAGTATATTAATATTGTAAGCTTGGATGAATTCCCCAATCAAGTATAGTTTTGGCTTCCCTACGTGGACACCTAATGGTAAAATCTGAAATACTGAACCAACGTGAACCTAATTAGGACAGTAAACTCATCTACCAGTATCTTAAATGAGTTACTTAATCAAGTATGTATAGTTCGTTTACAGGGACATATACCATAGCAAAAAACGTGCAAAAAGTAATCACGATAAAGTCGAAAATTCAAACCTAATTGGGACAGTATATTGATATTGTGAGTATCTTGGATGAATTCGCCAATCAAGTATTGTTTTGGCATCCCTATATGGTCACCTAATGGAAAAATCGTCCCTGTTCAGAGTATAAAATCAAAGAATACACATTTATACTTTGATTGTTCGATTGCATTATTTTTTTAACCCAAATTTGTTATTTGTTTTTTGTACCGAAAGACGAATCAATTCTTTTTTTTTTTTTTTGCGCCCCATCTATCCTGGCTCCCGGGGTACGTGCTCCGCTTGCTATCCCCTTGTTTCTGCCCTGGTTGCTTACTGCATTTATAAGCAAGCAGGCAATTCAATCCTTCGATAAATTGTCAACTCAAGATTTTTCGCTATACAGCTTTACACAAATTTGGCATGGGGTGTCAGCTACTGGCACATTTTGAATTTTTCAAAAAGGATGAAATGATGATGCCTTCAAAAGAATAACAATTCTTCGCACGCGGTGGGTGTTCGGATTTTCAGGAACATTACCAAAACCCATTAACAAGCGTTTGTATTGCTGTCTCCTGTAACACTGCGTTTCTGATTTACCGATGGGCCCAACTATTCGGCACAAAATCGCATTCTTGAGATCGTAGAACGGCTGCTTAAGTATAAATTGCAAACGGAATTTACTTTCTGGGGATACCCCCTGTACATAACTGACCATTAATGCAATTTGTGATGGGAAAGGTGCGTTGAAATCTCCGTTTGTCCAAAGGCGCCCAGAATGTTATAATATAGCCCTGAATATAAATTCACAAGTTAATAATAATATGTAAACCAAATCCACCTACCTGGAAGTGGATGAGACTGCAGCATCGAATTAAGTCTTTCTACTACTGTATCCAAAGTTTCGTATTTGGGGCCACTGATTATTCCTGCTTCTTTCAGTTGATGAGGAACCATATTGAAGTAGCCTAATTGTTGCGCGCTTTCATTTCCATCCTCTTTTTCTGTTATCCAAAGCCTAAAAGTTTCTAAATTGACAGTTACCTCAAAATCAAGCATGCATCATTACATATATTTATTAAAAGTTGGAAAAGTTAGTTAAATGAGTTTCGTTTATAGACTGGGAGGTGACAGCACAGACAACCACCTCATCGAGTTCACGGCTGAAATTCCAGAATCAGTTAAAACTCAATTTGCATATAAAAACGCAATCGGTCTGCCAAGTCATATCTTGGTGGAAAACACCTGAAAACCCGATTTTAGCGGTCTACTCGTAGGTTTAATATTGTGTTTTCCTGCTCCCAGTCCTCCATGTTTTCATACCTTTGGGTGCAGGAAAACACAATGGTAAACCTACGAGTCATCAGCTAAAATTGGGTTTTCAGGTGTTTTCCACCAAGATATGAATTGGCAGACCGATTACGTTTTAATATGCTAATCAAATTTTAACTAATTCTGGAATTTCAGCCGTGAACTCGATAAGGTGACTGTCTGTGCTGCCACCTTCCGGTCTATTAGTGAAGTACCAAGTGTCCATCCATAGAAAATGCTGGAATTTATCATTTTTTAATTTGCAGTAAAAGTTAATTGTTATCAGTAAATCAATTGTTATCAACACATGCTTGCACAAAACGGAAAAGAAAGGAAAAAGATGAAGATAACTTCAATTAAAATTATTTAAAATAAATAAGCAAATAAACGAAAAAACGAAAAAGAAAAGGAAAGTATCGTTTTAATTCGTAGAAAGTCCATTATAATTGCATATGATTTATTCTGTCAAATAGTGGCCATCTAGTACATATTAAAATTAAATCCAACATTCAAAGTTGAAAAGCAACACTATATTTTATTGCATATTTAAGTTCCACATGCTAAAAATACGCGAAAATACAAAACTTTCTTCAATTTTGAATATTGAGTATAGGAGGTATAAAATTACTACAAAAATGAACCAACCAATGAAACAAAAAGAGTCCATTATTTAGGCATAACTTGAACAATATTTTCTGTTTTTATTACGTTTTGTTTTATCCGATTTGTAAAAGCTCAAACATAACGCACGTGCATATTTTGAACTGTACTACTTCCGAAACATTCTTTTTTTTTTGTTAATAATGTTATTCCTAAAATTTCATAAATATAAACACACTTTTTTTTCTAACCATTACAATTCGAATGGTCGAAAATCTTCAAAATAAATTTGCGTTAACTTTTGGGTATTGGTTGTTATGAATTATAAGTAAAATAAGTAAACTCAGCAACTTTGAAGGATCATATTTATGATCAGTGGTTCTCAACCGGTGTGAAGTGAAAATTGCCAAACGAGTAGGGGAGATTTGGGAGACTTGATCCCTCTTTCAGTTTTTAATTTTTATTTTGGAAAAAACAAAATTTAAAAAAAATGTTTCCAGTTATTATTAAAGGCTTATGTGTCTTTCTTATTGTAGTATTTTTTTTATTTTTGAAAAACCATTTTTAAAATAAAAATAAATTGTTTTCCAAAAAATAAAAAAAGGATCATGTCTCCCCAGTTGCAGGGAGACTTGATCCCTTGCCAAGGGAGAATTGATCCTTGAAACAGATGCATTGAAATGATTCAAATTAAGTAGTAGAAATCAAATTTATTGTTGACTAACATGTAAAAAGTGAGAAAAACACAATTAATGATCGAAAAACATTTTCAAAGTTTGAAAAATCAAATGTAAATATTAAAATTATTGCAGTTCGAAGAATTCCACCAAGCATGGTTGATTTTGGTACTTTTCTGACAATGCCATCATAATCCACAAAACTATTATCAACATTTTCTGGATAAATAAATTGGTCGAAATTAAATCCTCGTTTTCTTAGAAAATTGATTTCACATTCAGATGATAAAATCTTCTTTTAAATTTTTCCTACGAAATGATTAATTTTCTTCTTTCCCAGAAATCGCACAATGACAAAGTCATTTTCATCAATCGACAAATTTTTTGGATCTTCAATGATTTCATCAGAATGTTCATCAAGTGGATCTGGGTCGGTTGAATCATAAACACTATAACAGCTTTTATAACATTCTGAAGATTTGGGTCTTTCATTTTTAGTGTTTTTACTTTTTTTCTTGAGATGATATGAGTTTTTTCGATTTTTGTTTTTTATTCAGGTGGCGATCTTGTATTTCTTCTTCATTCTGTCTTTTAGTTAGTGTGCTTGTCAAAATTTTTAAAGACCCTTTTTTCATTTCTTTAGATTTTCCCATTTTTGGTAATGAAACTTGAAGGCTTGTATGTCTTCTGATGTCACTATGTTTGATTTAACTGTAATTTTTTTTACTGCTTGTTGGAGTTAATGGTTGATTAGCGACGAAAGATGATAAAAAATCATCTTCAGAAATTCCTATTTAAGGAATATATTCCAGTGATTTAAAACCCATTTATTACGTTAGTTGACACCATGGCTTTAGGATTGGCAATTTCAATCAGTTCAGCAATTTGATAAATTGTTGTCCTTTGAGCAGGATGATTAGTCATCCAGTCTTGAGCAGCCACGTTAAAATATCTTTTAAGTGGTCCATATACAGTACGATCCAGAGGCTGCAACTTGTGAGAAGTGTGCGGTGATATTTTTAAGAAAATTATTACATTTTTTTTTTTGGCATAATTCAAACTCTCAATGCTTATATAGTTATCAGGATTATTTTTTATGATTAAAACTTACTGTTTTGATTATAATATCTTACATTCTTTACGAAGTGCTGTAATTTTTTTTTTAAAGTTAGACGTATGTCTCACATGTGCATTCATCCACCATGTGCCTGCTAACCATCATATGCAGCCATATATTAATTTTCTATCTTTGTCAACCATCTAAATAAGGCAACCATATTCTAACTAATACAGGTAATATCTAAATATCACTATGAGAAGTAGGCGATTAATAAAATTTAACATTTATTTAGCTTAACTTTGGTTTGGGGACACTTGATCCCCAGGATCAAGTCTCCCCATAAAACAGGGATCAAGTGTCCTTAATGTTCATGTTTGTGGGGGAAAAAATGCTAAATCAAAAATAAAGAAACTGTATTGGATTTAAATAACAACATTTAAGCAGTGAGGAATGGTAGTATATTATATCAATGAAAGGAAGTAATTTAGTTATATTTAGCAAAAAATATGAAACTCAAACCACCTACTCAGAAAGAAGTTTGATTGTAAGAAAACAGAGATTACCTTCTTACAACAAAAATAAAAATGACTGAATGAAATTATGTTGCTAGATCTATTTATAAGGAATCACTTTATTAATGCTTCCAGTTTCAATGACTTAATTGCATGTTTTCTTTGGTTTAGACCTAGGGATTAAGTCCCCCTAAGGATCAACTCTCCCAAGTCTCCCCTACTATGAAGGCTGTACGAATAAACAGAACAGTCATAACCGTTATAATATTCTATATTACACTATTTACTTAGTAATGAAGTTTAATTTGATAAAGTTGCATTCAGTGGTCGTAAAAACTACTTTATTTTTGTAGCGAACTACAACTTACAACTACTGTATCAAAAATGTAGTTAACTACAACTACAATAACAACTACTTCTTTTAAAAAGTAACAACAACTAACTACTTTTCAAAAATTATCGATACTTTGCTACTTTCAGATTTTGTCAAAGGATTCAATCTACACTAGAAATGGAAGTCAAGGATTGAGTAATACAGTGGCCCCTAGTTATATCTCGTTTTGCTGAATACAATCAAATAAATGCGACAAAACCGAGGACATTAAAAATTAAGAAAATAACATCCAAAAAATGTTTTGTGTTATTCTCTAAAATGTTAGCTAAAGCATATATTACTCGTCATATGTCGGCCAGGGCAATTCAATAATAATTTTCTTTATTTTAATATAAAGAAATAATAAATCTGTAACTAAAGCAATTTCAAAAGAAGAAACGCGGCATTAAAATCTGAAGATCTAATAAAGAGTATGTAGACAAGTGTTTCCAGCAAGAAAATTAATTTATTTGATTTGATGACAATGCGACCATAGTAGAGGAGGGACCCTGACATGTTTATCACCTCCCTTGGGGAGAATTTCTTTTGTTGATTTGGTGCGCTTTGTTTCGAAACCTTTGAAGAGCGATAAAGAAAGTCAAAACTGACCATAAGTGTTTGAAAAAAAGTATTTGGTCTATACGCAGGCTTATCCTGCAACTTATATGGCAGAAATTCTGACATGAGTACTTGTTCTCTTTTTTGTTTTATTTCGTTTTGCATACTGCTTGGACAAAAGAAAAAAAGCCGCGCGAAAGAAGATTTGATTTTGAGCTAATTCAGTTCAAATAGCTTCTAAATAAATTGGAGTAAAAAATACTTTTTCAAAATAGAAATGTATAATTCATATGGCTATGAGTACTCATTATTGTAACACTGTATATCCACATATTAATAAAAACACACATAAAAAATGAAATGACCTATCTTAATTTTCAAGAACTCTTTTCTCTTAGACTTTGCCTATTTCTCACTGAAATCTGAAAATTTCCTTATCTGCAAAATAAATTACAGAATAGAATATAAAAATACCTATTTTTAAAAGTTCTATTTAAAAAAGTTCTCGGATATTTTATAATTCTACCCATTTTTAATTACCAATTTATTACGGTTTGGTGTCGAAATATATGGTTCTTTTAAGTAATTTTCATATATTTTATTATGCACTGTAATATGATATTATTAATTTTAATGACGAAAATCCAAGATGTATTTTATAAAAATGTAAAGTCGGCCAATAAAAAAAAAAAAAATAAATAATAATAATAATAGGGAACACCCTGCAAATTTTAGTCTTCAAATTGTATCAGAGAGAAACGAAAATAGCCAATCGACTAGAAAATAGGTCTTCTTTCAATTTATGTTTTATAAAAAGCTTAATGATCGTCTTCCTGCTAAAATTGCACAGAGCTCTGAAATTTTCAATAAAAACACCTAATTTTGACATAATATTTGACTTCTTCAGTAAATTTTAAGAAAGGTGAACGTTGCAAAAGAGCCAAATATGATGTGAAAATTTGGCGTCCCTATTGAAAATTTCAGAATTTGGTACTGCCCCACCAGTGGCCGAGAGGTTCTGCTCTCGAAGCTGGTAGACGGGAGGTGCTGGGTTCGATCCCAATCGCGCCCGTCGGCCTAATCGTTCGGAGTTTTCGTGGTTTTCTTCGAACCTTGGATTTCCAAGCGTTAATACGGGTTAGGTTCCCTTAGAAAGACCCCCACGAAGGGCACTCCCCCCCTGGGCCCATATCCCTCGTGCAGATAATTGGCCGTCATAAATACAACCAACCAGAATTTGGTACAACTTCAGTACGAAGACGACCCCCTAAGCTTATGTTTTTTAAAGCATATGCCCTACAATGGTATCCCAGAGATGTAAATCGACCAAGAAGACCACCTCAGGTAAGATGGAGCGATGAAATCAGAAAAATAGCTGGAGTTAATTGGATGACCAAGGAACTAGAATGGAAACAATGAAAAAATCTGGGGAAGACCAGTGGATTGAAAACTGTTGATGATGTTTTGGAAAAGAAAATGCAAAAATTAAACACTAACATTGGAGAGTGAAAATGCAAAATAAGAAACTATGAATATGTTATGCCTTCATCAGAGGAGATTCATAAATATAATTCATAGTAAAGATATCTTATTTAATCCAATACTGTCAGCATTAAGTCAAAAAATAATAATATTAAGCTCCTTATAACATATAAAATAAACTTTAGGATAATTGACATAAATTAAGAGATTAAAAAAATGAATTAAAATACAACTGTAATGGACAAAAAATTTAATAAGTAATAGACACAACTCATCAGGAAATTTAAATAAATATGGATGCTACAAGATGCTAAATGTAGGGCCATGCGAGAAAAAATAGCTAATCTATGTATTTGGTCATTACTTTCTATCGTCGATTTTATCTTTTGATTTAATTGTCAATTTACCTACAAAAAGTCTTATTATATGTATATAATTTATAGCTCATTTATTAAACTTTATTTTGTTTTGATATCAAACGAAGAAGGTAAAAACCAAACTTTTAAGTAGAATTTTTTGCTTTAGAAAACATTTAATATTGTTTTTTTATGTCTAAATTTCAAATTATATTAGGCCTGTTCCGATCCAGCACATTTTACGATGCTTAAAATATTCATATTGGATATTACCAATATTTGAATATTAGTAAATCTCCAAATGTGGATCACAGAAGAAAATGAATTAATATTTGTGTCAAATAAATGAAAAAATGAGATCAGTTGTGTGGAATCTAAATCTTTACGAATGAATAGAAAAAGCAACTTTGTAAATTTGCTTCAAAATATATAAAATATGTTATTTTAATTTAGGAACAGCCTAAACAACTATAAAATGGATCCATTTTGTTTTTGTACCTCTATAACTTATGCATTGTAAATTGTAAATATATTTTCTGCATTAAAACACAACAAAGGTAAGAAGCCTTTTGATACGTACCTTAGACCTCTGAGAAAATAACGCGTTTCTCCGTCGTGCTCAACGTACCTGCTTGTCATTTTAGAAATATCTAATTTATGATTCCTTAAGTTAAAGTCGACACTTTCGCAATTGACGATTTTCCATTTCCTGTGTATTCTCAAAAATTCATTGGCACGTTGAACCAGTATTCTGAAAAAAAAAAGCGTTTAGAGCCACTGATGACACATGAACTATGCCCCCCCCCCCGCTCCTCCTAAAAATACTTAATGATCAGGCACAACTTAAAAAACTTTATGCTAACTATGACATTCTCCATAGTCATTATTCATTTATTCAATATAAATTCCTCTCCTGATTGCCTGTGGTAGGCATGTCATGGGTCCACGTAATGTATAGATAAGTGTCATCGAAATTGTTTTCTATTTTAGAATCTAATATCTTAAACAAAAATAGAATTTATAAGGTACATAAAGCCTTATAATCTTATAATAATTGTTATAGAAATGTGAAAATCTTTAGAAGTATCGAGAGTAAGTAGATAATGTAAATACTATATACTGCAGTGTCTATAATATGTAAATATCATTTAGAATTATTGTAATGTACATAACTTGAAAATGCATAAATCATAATGTAATACATTTTTAGGCTCGCCCTGAAACAATAGGGTAACCTATTGTGATTGGTAGTATAATATCACCTACTGAAATAGTAATAAATTTTCACCGGGGCCCCGACACCAGCCTCTCGTGGTCTCGTGCTCTCTTCGGGGAGTCTGGCGGGTCGGTCGGGGGTCTTCTTTCCCGAGGGCTGGAGGTTCTGGGCTTGTTTCTTGGGTTGGGGGTTTTGCAGGTAGTAGAACATTTTCCTGCCCTGGGCTTGGGGTTCGCCTAACCATATACCACAAAGCGGGTTCCAGATAGGAAATAATTATGTCATTATAGGATCACTCAATGGAATTTTATAATTAAAATTTTGATTCTATACTAAAGGGAATGGTGTTTTACATTTTTGTACCAGCAGTTTTTGAAAGCGATGCGCCAATTCATAAAATAGGTTCACCCGTCGTCGTTACTCTCGAATCAATCACAATAAAATCGGAACGAAAACGTCATTGGATTTGAAATAACACCTTAGTATTCCAAAACACTGTAAAACATACTAAGAGGAAATACGAAGGGACCAAATCCCGTTTTAAACATGTTTCTAAAAAATAAGTTGATATCCTTATGAATGTATAATTTCCTTTCCGAAGAACCATATATAATTTTATTTCTGTTAATGAAGAATTCCGTTATAGACAGGTTCCGTTATGACAGTTTTTATTGTGTTAATGTTTCGTTTAGCGTAAGTGGTCATTTATCTATATATTTTGGTATCACTCTTACAGTTTCCAAAAGCTATGTCTCAATTTTTAATTGTATTAGATGTATAAAAACGTTCTAATCCAGGGATGACGAACCTATGGCACGCGTGCCGAACTTGGCACCCAAGAAAACTTGTCTGGCACGCGAAAAAATTTATAGACTATATTCAGTTTACGGAGAATAATCCATTTTATGTTTTTCTACAACAAGTATAGTTTTTTGTAATAGATATACAGGGTGTCCACTCTCAACGGTATCCAATGACTAATTCCTAAACCGTTAGCGATAGACATATAGTTCTAATTGCAAAAATGTTTAAAATGAGATAAAGAAGTATTTTAAAAGCGATTTGGATCAATAAAAACATTTCTTAAAAAATTACGAAATTTAAATTTTTATACGGTCCCCCGGTCCTATAAGTTATATCTAGTAAAATTTTCCTATTACACTGACAAGTAATACAAAAAAAGTCCCGTTCATATAACACTAAAATTGACCGAGTTATGAAACTTTAAAAATGCATGACTTATACCACTTTTCTACATCTGAACACAAATCAGTTCGGCCATGCTTTGAGGTGTCATATGCCAAGTGCTTAAAGTATTCGAAGAACTTATTTCATGTGTACCTGGGCTTTGAAAAGAAATCGCACAAGTCTTACGATTGAGTTAACTTTTATTATGTTTCTGATTGGCTAAAATAATTCTATTTTAGCATATGCTTTATTTTCTAACGATTTGAGACTGTTTCTTTTCATATTTCTTTTAACAAAAATTATGTCATTTTTATAAGTTTTTATTTAACTTCAACGATCGTATGTATGTTTTTCCAGTTCAAAATTTGTACTCGAACTTTAACTCACTTTCAAATATTCGATCGAGGTTAAATTTTACATACTGAAGTAAATCCGATGACAATCTAATATTATTATTTTCGGTGGTTACCATTTATACTTATTTTACAGGATAACACAAAAAATTTCAGATAGATAACCGCCAAGAAATTTAAGAAATAGTTTTAGATTAGATAACACAAGACTGCGATAGTTGTGTTTTTTAACTTTTATGTATTTTTTAGCAGTGAATCCAAAAATTACCTTAATTTTTAACCATCATGTCAGGATTTTTCGCAAATCATAAATTGTCAAAGTTAAAAAATAACAAAAATCGGATACTATAAAGTAGAGGAGATGATTGTGTTTTTTACTTTTGATAATTGATTTTTAGGTACTTTTTAGCACTGAATCTGAAAATGACCTTCATTTTTAACCATCACGTTACAATTTTTTATGCAAATCGTAAATTTCAAAGTTAAAATATAGCGAAAATCTCATACTATAAAACATACGTAAAACTTTATTTTATTTTATTTTATTTTATTTTATTTTATTTTATTTTATTTTATTCAATAATTTATTCGATATTTTTGCTTATCCTGGGATTCTTACAGCTAAACAGCTGAGTGCCCCGAGGAGATGGTGGAGGAGATTCAATTTTAACTTTGAACTTTTTAACTTTGAAATTTGGAATTTGCGAAAAATCCTGATGCGATTGTTAAAAATGAAGGACAATTTCGGATTCAGCGGTACAGAATACATAAGATTCAATGAGAATCAATTATCAAAAGCTAAAAAATATGACATAACCCAACCTTTGCAGGCTAGTGCAATCTAATAATATTTTAAAATACGTGTCATTAAAAAATGTGCTCCAACTTTAAACAGCTATTATTCGATCAATTTTAATCGTAGAGTAACGGGACTTTTTTTTTTGTCTGACCTGTCAGTGTAACGGGAAAATTTTACTAAATATAACTTATAGGATCAGGGACCGTATGAAAATTTAAATTTCGTATTTTTTTAATAAATGTTTTTATTGACCCAATTCGCTTTTAATATACTTCTTTACCTCATTTAAAACATTTTTGTAATTGGAACTATACTAGCAGTTTAGGAATTAGCCATTGGACATCGTTGAGAGTGGACACCCTGTATAATTTACTTTAAAATAATCCGTTATTACTTTTGAATGATAGCACCCTATAGCGCCATTTTTTTCGCCAAACCATTCAACATATAATGTTTTCCAAATAATTTTTCTTCTCTATCAAATTTCAAAGGTTTTATTTTTTTTTAAATCTATTTTAAGAGATAGTTTGCATAGCAATATACCTAATTCACACGCTTCTACTTCAGATTAGGTTTTGTTTTATTTAGGTTTCGGTTTTAAGTTATTTTGTGTTTTAAAATATTTAGATTTTAATTTTGAGAAAATTGAATATTAACTGTTAGTGTAAATAATTCTGTATCTATTTAACCTGCTTCTACGTTACGAACTAAAAATGATCTCATTCGGAAGTATACATAAAGAGAAAAACTCATCTATAGATTAATAAAACGAAGTTCGATGCGACATGGCTATATTATTGAGTAAATGAAGAATAATAAATATGTTAGGAATCGAATTTAGTATAAGTGTAATAATAAAAATTAAATTTGAAAAATCAAAAAACCCCACTGCGTAAAAAGCGAACTAATTAATTATTTCTCATCAACGTGAAACTATTTTTTTATATTGCTTATCTATTTTTTTTTTATTATTTACTTGTATTCATGACTTTTAAGTTGTGTTTAATTGTTAGTTCCTAATTATTATAAACACTGTTTTGATGAGGCCTATAGATGTCTATGAAAGGTTAGAATTGCAGTAAAGATAGAGATCCTATCTACACAACTTCCAGGTTGTGTATTATTTAAACGGAGCTTCTGAGTGTAAAATAGTCAATGAAACATCGTCTTCATTTTAAAAGACCTATCCGATGATATGCCAATCAATATGGTGCTTGATTTTTTTTTTCGGCTCTACTACCATTTTGTATTTTACGGTCGCCATTTTGAATTTATAAAAACAAAACCCAGCATATAACCATCGGGCGGTTAAGACGAATCGATAGAGACCTCATTCATTAAAATCCATCCATCCGTTGGGATGTTTCGAGGGTATAAAGAAATCCACATACCCAGATACGCGTGAAACACATAACCCTTCTTGGCAGTCGGGTAAAAATATTTAAGTAAAAATTCTATAAAAATTAGTTATTGGATTTTATCTAAGTTAAAATGTTTCTAGCACTTTAGAAAGTTGGTACATAATAATTTTGAAATTTTTGGCGCGCACGAGCAAAAAGGTTCGCCATCCCTGATAATCGTTTTCGATAGAGAACAATATCTAAATAAGATTTAGGCAAAAGTCACTATTTCTTGTACAAGAGAACACAGCTGATCTTACTTTACAAACAGATTACGTGCGCAAAACATTGAGTTTGAATATATACACTATATGGCCAACCAAAAGTCACCGGACACTTTCGATTTCTGACTTATTTCGAGAAAGTATTCCACGCATTCATCTGGAACTTTAGCAATATAAATAGCAAATTTGATCTCATATTTTTTAGCGAAGTTTTGAACACGAGGGCAATTAGAGGTCAACAGCAAAATGGATAAAAATAATATTTGGGATCATCCTGTAAAATAAAATGCTCGAAATGATCGGCAGATGTAGCATCTACATTACATGGATTTTGCAAAATATGTGTGTATAAGAATAGCACGTATATATGTATAGAGACCTAAATGTTTCTTTGAAATTTTTCAATAAATTTCCTAATGTTTTTGATTATATTATAGAAGATTTTTAACCGCATTTAATGCCACTTCCAGGAAACTTGGAAAAGTACGGTAGAAACAATATCCTGCAATTATAATAATAATATGCTAAATATTTAAGGAAACATGAGCATTTCTATGCAATAACATTTCACTGCGCATGCGCAAATGATAAAGTTTGAATGATAGAAAATCCCATCGACGTCACAGCATTGGAGGTCTGTTTCATTATACGAGAAGTGATAGCAGGAAAAGGCGGTACGTTTTGAACTTGAGCACTGCCCCCCCCCCCCCCGCGCTGTAGAGGGGGCAGTGACTAGAGTCGTTCGAAAATTTTCATCGCATTTTGGTGCCTTTTTTTTTTTTTTTTTTCAGAGTCAAGGGCATATCGGTATAGTACACGCTGATTCATTAGATAACTTCATTCGGTCCACTTAACTAAATCCAGGGCCCGGCTAGCAAGTTTGTGTGCCCAGGGCACTCTCAATTTTTCTTGCCCTTTAGATTGGTTGATTTACTGATACTAGTTTACTGATTACTGATACTATATTACTGATACTAGTCTGATTTTTTTTTCAGAGTCAAGGGCATATCGGTATAGTACACGCTGATTCATTAGATAACTTCATTCGGTCCACTTAACTAAATCCAGGGCCCGGCTATCAAGTTTGTGTGCCCAGGGCACTCTCAATTTTTCTTGCCCTTTAGATTGGTTGATTTACTGATACTAGTTTACTGATTACTGATACTAGTCTGATTTTTTTTTCAGAGTCAAGGGCATATCGGTATAGTACACGCTGATTCATTAGATAACTTCATTCGGTCCAGTTAACTAAATCCAGGGCCCGGCTAGCAAGTTTGTGTGCCCAGGGCACTCTCAATTTTTCTTGCCCTTTAGATTGGTTAATTTACTGATACTAGTTTTTTTTTTTTTTTTTTTTTTTTTTTACATATTACACACTTAATTCGAAAAGTGTCAGCTCAAAAAATTAAGTTTTCAGGAAAATTGAAAAACGGAATCCTGGTCCGTCCTGGAACAGTCCTGGAACAGTCCTGGATTAAAAATAAAACATTTTTTCTATTATTTATTGAAATGTGCTTTTAACCATATATTGAGATATATTTTTGTCATCTTATCGTATTAATATCTCAAATATGACATTATTTTCACAATTATGGTTTTTTAATGGAAATTTAGATGAAATTATGAAAAATTCTGTACCCCTCTGCCTGTGCCAAGGGCACACTGCTCCCACGGACCTGTCCATTTGCCTGTGCGATAGTCAGACCTTGGTTACTCTCAAAACATTCGAAAATTTTCTACAGCTATGGGCCTCGCCTCTCGGATGACTTTAGAATTATTGAGGAGGAAGTCCACTATAACAGTATTCATCTCACATGAATCATGTGAATCATGTGAATACACTGGGTGGGATAGCATATCCACAATCACGTTTGCTTTACCTGATTCTTTCTTTATAGGTGACATTCGATAGGGCGGACTACTGGATGGGCCCCAGTTGGAATATGATGTTCGATAAAGGGAGTGGGCTCTCGCTCTCCCCCTGGTTTGAACACATCTTCATCTTCATATTCTTGTAACAATTGGCTTAATTCTGCCCTTTGGTCTTCAGGTAGATGATTCCCTTCTTCTTTACGTAATACACATGAATTAAACAGGTTCGGCAGGTTCTGCGGAAGCAATGGGTCATTATCAGAAAGAAGATGAAATACTTGATGAGGAGGAGAAGTGTCGTGAAAATACCACTACCGGTCTTTACATCAAGGACAATTCCTGCTTCTTGCAAAAAGTCTATTTCTAGCAAAGTACGATTTCTTTTAACTTTGGGTGAAACAATTAATTCAATTTTAAGAGATTCTCCTTTACTTGGATAGTTACTTCAGTGCATAAAACTTCACCATTAAGTTTGCTTCCATTAGCTAGAGTCATTGTTATTATTTTGGGCTTAAAATCAACTCCTTGACCTCTTAATAAGTTAAACAGCTTTTTCCAGCAATTTAATTACTTGCCCCTGTATTAGTACACGCTGTGCCATAAAATCCATTTTTGTTGACATCTAGACTGGCAAGGCGGGAAGAGGCTGATACACAAGTATACCAGAGAAACTCCAACTTGGTACCCGCCCCACCAGTGGCTGAGAGGTTCTGCTCTCGAAACTGGTAGACGGGAAGTGCTGGGTTCGATCCCAATCGCGCCCGTCGGCCTAATCGTTCGGAGTTTTCGTGGTTTTCTTCGAACCATGGATTTCCATGCGTTAATACGGGTTAGGTTCCCTTAGAAAGACCCCCACGAAGGGCACTCCCCCTCGGACCTATATCCCTAGTGTAGATAATCGGCCGTCACAAAATCAACCAACCAACCAACCAACCAACCAACCAACCAACCAACCAACCAACTTGGTACCCATTGTAGGTTCTCTAAAGTATACAGGAGGTCAATGCTATTAAACTCTAGATCCTGTTTTGAGAGCAGGGCGTAATCAGCGAGTCGTGTCAAGGGGGGGGGGGGGGGGGGGGGGCTCTGAAAAATTCTGGGAGGTCTAACATCTTTTAACAATTCTTATGCAAATCAAATATACAGTAAAACCTGTGAAAACAGTCCTGTCTACAAAGGAATCCACCTATAATATAACTTGTCTATAAAGAAACCGTCTATAACATAACCTGTCTGTAACAAAATTATTAAACGGAAAAAACTTCATGATCCGGGGAAAATAATATAAAGCAATTAGGGGTTATGTACCTGCTGAGAAGAAAAGCTATTTAAAATAGAATTTTCTTCCATCCCGTGGGATTTTGTCTGTGTAAATCTTGCTGTATTTAATGCAAAACATAGATTCCATCCAACATCTCATTAAAAAAAACTTCAAATTTTAATAAAGAAAAATCATGCATTGCACATTCGTCAGCGTATATTTTCCAATTCTCATAGTCTATATTTGTTCTCACTTTATTGAGCATATTTTGAAAAATGTAGTTATTAAAAATATTTCTTTTTAAATTTTCAATTGATATAAGTAAAAAGTTATTCATTGGTGTTAAAATAGGTTTTAAAAAACTGATTATTTAACAAAAGTAAAATGAAGAAAAATCATGCATTGAACTTTGATTTAGCTTGTACTTTACAATTTAATATATTAATATATTAATCCTGCTATTAATCCCAGTTCATTCAGTTATTTCGGAGATATTGTAAAAATAGCAAGCAAACATAATTTCGATTACATAATATTCCCGTAAAGTATCGATAGTAACTTTCTAAATAACTTTTAAATTTTCATTAAAATGCAGAAGGTTGTTCATACATTTTTCTAACGATTTCTGTCATTTAAATTTAAATGAAAAAAAAATTAACCTATATGGCATCCATTTGGAATAGCATTTAATTATAGTCTGCATCATTAAACATATTCTTTGCTTTAAGGGGAAAAGGTACCTTTAAAATCATTTTTTTACTTTTTGTAAATTTCGCTTTTAATATTATTCAAGGGTACATTATATGCATTATGGAATACATTTATGATAAAAAAAAATTAAAAAAAAATTGTGGAAAAAAAAGGAATTTTCCGTAATATTTTAGATGTTACGGAGAACTTTCAAAATGTCCCCTGCGCATTCCATATCAATGAAAATCCCCAATATTTTAATACAAGTTTGGTTTATAAATAAAACTGTGCATCGGATTTTATATATTTGAATATAAAGGTAAGAAAAAACAATATTTTCTAAATTTTTTGAAATTTTGAGCAGCAAAAATGCTCAAAATTTCAAAAAAATTTAGAAAATATTTTCTTTTACCTTTACATTCAAATATATAAAAATCGATGCGCAGTTTTATTTATATATATATAAACCAAACTTGTATAAAAAGTATTGGGGATTTTCATTGATATGGAATACGCAGGGGACATTTTGAAAAGTTCTTCGTAACACCTAAAATATTACGGAAAATTCCTTTTTTTTCCCTCAATTTTTTATTTATTTATTTATTTATTTATTTATTTATTTATTTATTTTTTGTGATAAATGTATGCCGTAATGCATGTAAAGTACCCTTGAATAATATTCAAAGTGAAATTTACAAAAAAAAAAAAAAAAAAAATTATTTTAAAGGTCCCTTGTTCCCTTAAAATGTCATTGGAAAATAAACAATGGATGGTAAGCTATGTATTTGCGCTTTATGAATAGAAATGCATACTCTTATTTTATTATTAAAAAAAGTGTGAAAAGCATGGTTTTGAGATTTCTACACATAAAATAAGTGAAATAATTAAAAAGAAAAAGAAACGCGAATATTTACATTTTACAGGGAAAAGGTAAAAAGTGCATGCCCAACAAAGGTATTTTCACCGGTTATTATATTTAAAGTCGCACCTCATGTTTTAAAAGAAAATCCAATCTTACAAGGAACAATAGCAGAATCTTTAAATGACTTTTAAAAAAGTCCTTCCGGCCAGTGCCGGGAGGAAGAGGTAGCTTTCATATTCCTTATTTTTTAAAAGCCAGCTTATATTATTCAAACACACAGAGCTCAAATTAGTGAAACCCGATTATAGAAGATTAAATACTAATTTTTGTCAATATTGAATATGAATGAGAATTTCGCCAAATTAGTCAGCGTTATCAAAGCTGGTTTTATTAAAGTGATTTATATTTTGTCGCCAAATTCGGTGATATCCCGAATTATATTAATAATTATATCAACCCGAATTATCGGTAATAGCCCGCCATTTTAAAACAACATGATGGGTGCAACAAAGTTCACCAATGAACTTGGTCGAGACCTTAGTAATTCCTGTGCACATGCTTACTCATATCTAAATCGGTTGATATATACGAGTGCTGTTGCAGGCAAAAAATCAGATTTTTCAAAATGTCACACACATTCGAAATTCAAACTGCTATATCTCGGCCTTTTTTTTTAGATAAAGGCAAAACAAAAATGATCCGGAATCTTTATAACAAGCTGAAACACATAAGAAAAAAATCTTTTTCAATTTCTAATTTTTTTGTACCTCTTTTTAAATTAAATATTTTTTTAATTTTTAAATGGTCGCCATTTTGAAACAAGATGGCGGATGAAGTTAGCCAACAAACTTGGCCGGGAGATTGCTATGTACTATGCACATGCCTTGTCACATCCTAATCGGTTCATAAATACGTGTATTATCGCGTGACAAAAATCAGATCGTTTCAAAATGTCAGCCATGCTAGAAATTCAAAGTGCTATAACTCAGCCATTTTTTAAGACATAAACGAAACGAAAAATGCTCCAGAATCTTTGTATCAAGGTCAAATACATAAGAAAAAAATCTTTTTCAATTTCTAATTTTTTTTAACCCCATTTTAAATTAAAATAGAAAAAAAATTAATGGCCGCCATTTTGAAACAAGATGGCGGATGATGTTGGCCAACGTACTCGGTCGAGACATTGGTATGTACTATGTACACACCAAGTTATATCCAAATCCGTTCATAAATACGCGTGTTATCGCGTGACAAATATCAGATCGTTTCAAAATGTCAGCCACACTAGAATTTCAAAGTCCTATAACTCAACCGTTTTTTAAGATATAGACGAAACAAAAAATGCTCCGGAATCTTCGTATCAAGCTCAAACACATAAGAAAAAAATCTTTTTCGATTTATAATTTTTTTGTACTTCATTTTAAATTTTAATTTTTTTTTAATTTTAAATGGCCGACATTTTGAAACAAGATGGCGTATGAAGCTGGCCAACGAACTCGGTCGAGACATTGATATGTACTATGCACATGCCTTGTCACATCCAAATCGGTTCATAAAAACGCATATTATCGCGTGACAAAAATCAGATCGTTTCAAAATGTCAGCCATGCTAGGAATTCAAAGTGCTATAACTCAGCCATATTTAAAACATAGACGAAACAAAAAATGCTCCGGAATCTTTGTATCAAGCTCAAACACATAAAGAAAAATTCTTTTTCAATTTCTGATTATTTTGTACCTCACTTTTAATTTTTTTTTTTTTTTTTAATTTTTAAATGGCCGCCATTTTGAAACAAGATGTTCGGATGAGGCTGCCCAATGAACTCGGTCGAGACATTCCTATGTACTATGCACGTTCCTTGTCACATACAAATCGGTTCATAAATACGTGTATTACCGCGTGACAAAAATCAGATCGTTTCAAAATGTCAGCCATGCTAGAAATTCAAAGTGCTATAACTCAGCCATTTTTTAAGATATAGACGAAACTAAAAATGCTCCAGAATCTTTGTATCAAGCTCAAACACATAAGAAAAAAATATTTTTCAATGTCTAATTTTTTGTGCCTCATTTTAAATTAAAATTTTTTTAAATAGCCGCCATTTTGAAACAAGATGGCGGATGAAGCTGGCCAACGAACTCGGTCGAGACATTGCTATGTACTATGCACATTCCTTGTCACATCCAAATCGGTTCATAAATACGTGTATTATCGCGTGACAAAATTCAGATCGTTTCAAAATGTCAACCATGCTAGAAATTCAAAGTGCTATAACTCAGCCATTTTTTAAGATATAGACGAAACAAAAAATGCTCCAGAATCTTTGTATCAAGCCAAAACACATAAGAAAAAAAAATCTTTTTCAATGTTTAATTTTTTTGTGCCTCATTTTAAATTTTATTTATTTTTTAATTTTTTAAATGGCCGCCATTTTGAAACAAGATGGCGGATGAAGCTGGCCAACGAACTCGGTCGAGACATTGGTATGTACTATGTACACACGAAATTTTATCCAAATCGGTTCATAAATACGAGAGTTACAGTATGACAAATATCAGATATATTATATATACATATATATAGGGGATACTAGGGACGGTTGACCATACGGGAGACTTGACCCACCCATCAATTTTCATATTTAAAAGAATTTCAGAGTTTTATCAATAGGTGTCAACCAAAGCTACTGCAATGCTCAAACAATGGTCTTCGTTTCATAGAGATAATCGAAATAGGTGTGGAAAAAAACAATTGTGAGGGTTTTCAACCTAAAAGTTGTGTTTTTTAGAAATATTTTGTAAGCTTTTTTCAAATAAATTGCAGCATAGAAATTTAAGTAAATAGGTTTAAAGTAATGCAGAAATATCGAGCTTTCATTCCAGGCATAAAGACTGTACAGTAAGTTATTCTTAACATAACAGTGTGGCATTCTTTAGAAAATGTCTATGTAGGGAGGCTTGACCCAGTCAATGTGAGGGAGGGTTGACCAGATGCTCAAGGCTTCCTTAATTAAATGGTTTTCGAAATCTTTTTATTATACACTGTGCATAGTGAAAAGTTAATGGTAAATACATAAAAGAATGTAAATTTATTCGGTAAAGCTTCAATAAAATGGTGTTATTGAAAAGAAAATGTTTAAAACTGACTATAGAAAAATGTGAAAAAATTCTAGAAAATGGGAAAGTCGATAGAAACTTTTTTCCCTTTAAATATTGCTTACAATAGGTAAATAAAAACAATGGGGAAGACTAAAAAAGACTAGAAAGGATGAAAGCAGCGGTCTTAACCCTTTGAGGGGCAGTGATATGTTTATAAAACCACTTAATTTTAATTCCGAAACATCACAATGGCACCGGAATTTCGCTAAAATCTTTTCCATTTAATATGTATGTGAAATATAGCTTCTTCTTATTTTCAAATAAATTTGTTCATAAATTCCGGTGCCAGTCATTTATTTCAATATTTCAGTACTGAAAGTACTTTGCCCCTTAAAGGTTTAAATCATGTAAATGATAAGTGCTCATACGGTTGCAAAAGAACATAGCATCGATCGGAAAACTTTATAGGAAGGTATGCAGAAAAATTTCATCAACATGAATACAGTGAGATAAAGCCAAAGTATGTGACAACTAGAGTTGTCAGATCGAGTTTCACAAAAAATAGAAAAAGGAGATAAAAAAAGCGGAACAGTGGCTCCTAAATCCGGACATAATAACATGAAACATTATGAAAACGGGACCTGTCTCTAACAGAATACTGCCTTAAATTTCATTTTCCCTGGTGTACAATTATACCTGCTCAGACAAATTCCTGTTTAAAACAAAATTTTTCTCCTCTGACTTGCGATTGCGACTTAACAGGTTTGCTTAAGCCTCATATTTAAAAAACTATTTTTTATAATAATTAAAGCATGTAGAATAAAGTTATTTTGTTTGTTTTTTTAAACTGATTTTATTTCCCTTCACAAATAGTGCAATATAAAACAAAGTGGGTCAAGCCCCCCATATAGGGGGTCAACCCTCCCATATGTATAGGCAGCCTTGACCCATTATATTTTCATGATTAAAATCAATCATTTTTCAAATTTCTTATATGTTATACTTATGTAGCAATTTTTTGATAACTGATTGTATAACGAATAAAATGATATATAAAACTTTATTCTAGGTTCAATATTTAAAAAATAAAAAATCATTTTGTAAAAAGTGGGTCAAACCTCCCTAGTCTCCCCTATATATATATATATATATATATATATATATATATATATATGGATATATATAAATATATATATATATATCAATTTTGAACGGAGGGTGGTTTCGGGGTCTAGGGGTCATGATCGGTGAAAATATACCAATATTTTTCGGAATCTTTTTCCTCCGAACGGCTGCAATAGGTAGCTTTTTGTAATGAAAACTACCTAACAAGCTCTGTAAGCAGCATTCCAAAACATTACATGATCTTGGAAGATTGCGGTCGAGGAATGGAACATTATTATAAATACATGGTGGTTCAGAACTATATGTCAAAAAAGCAAAGGCGGGTAAAGGGGACCTAAATAAGCTCGAAATCCCTGTGTGGAATGACGATTCAAGTCAGCAAAGAGCTTTCATCTGCCGAACTCAACAGCGCACTCTACTGCCACATCGTTGGATTTCCGCACCCACATTCCCATACGAAATCTGCTTATTTAGGTCCCCTCTTCCTGCCTTTATATTTTTGACATATAGTTCTGAACCACCCTGTATATACAGGGTGATTAAAAAAAGTTTATAAAATGACATGTCAAATCAGGCATACAACAAGGATGAAAAATCACATAGGAACATATGGTCGCAAACCACTTATTGAGTCCCAAATACAGGGTCTTTCATCCTAACTCAATTTGTGTTGAAGGTAATAACTTTCAGAAAACTGAAGTATATTATAATAAAACATTTAAAATGCATTCTCAAATTTGTTGTTAATGTCATATAACACCAAACAAAAGTGGTAGAAATTTGTATTATACGCGCCAGCAGTAAGCACTTGACGCCCCACATTTTGGACTGTGAGTATCAATTCATACGGTATCATCTATTGCTTGAGCAACATGTTTTTCCAGATCTTTTCGTGATGTTATCACATTTCACACGAAACAAGGTACATATCGTTGCCTTTTCATTACAATGTTTTATTTTTCTCGAAATTATTACCGTCAACCCGGGTTTAGTTAGGATGAAACACCTTGTATTTGCGACTCAATAATTGGCTTGCGACCCTATGTCCCTATGTGATTTTTTTTTTCCTTGCTGTATGCCTGATTTGCCATGTAATTTTTTTAACTTTTTTTGAATCACCCTGTATACATTAATTGCATATCGTCGGCACCATGTCAAACTATCCAATATGAAAACAGCTTGCTACTTTTTTAAATTCAGATTTCTTGATTGGTACCACTTTTCTGAAATGGTAAAATTCCCCTTGTTTTCGCCTTAATTAATATGTGATTAAATAAGGTTAAACAAGGCGGATTTTACTATTTCAAAAAAGTGGTGTCGATCAAGAAATCTGAATTTTAAAAAAGTATTTCACTGTTTTCACATTGGATAGTTTGACATGGTACCGACGATATGTTCAAGACTTACTGTTATAATTCTAATCTCCATATTGTTTAATAATACTTTTATTAGAGGGGAAAATTTTTTTGAGAAGGGTACAGCATACGTTTTACATGTGTTTCCTGAAATTCGATGGTCCGATCTCATTTCGGAAATGAGCACAGTCCCTAATTTTTGATAATGTGAACATCAGCCATTTTCGTAACAAATGAACAGTTTTCAATAGTCAGTGGCCGACTATTTATTATTACGCATTTCCTCTTTCTGTAAGGACTTCAAAAAGTATTTTTCTCTCTCAACTACACAAATATTCCTAACACATTCAAAAACTTATTTTCTTTTCTACTTTTTAATTTCCATACATCTTGAGTTACTGTCAATTGCTACACAATGACTACCATTTCGTTGTGGTAATGATGTTATGACATGAAAATCAGCCTAAAGCTTCAAATTTGCTGTCATTTTCTGATAGATTGTTTACTGTTGCAGGAAAAGGTAAAACGCTAGTAGAACCTGATTATCTGCAAATCGTGTGTCTTTATCAACACACAATTTTCTTGAATATGTCAGAAAGTATTGGGTCGTTCGGAAAGTAGTTTCCATTTGGGAAAATCAATTTGTACCGGAAGAAAATTATATCATTTAATTATTAGACATTAATGCCGATATCTAATGTCTAATAAATAACGGACAGAATTTTCCGGTAAGGATTGATTTTTCCAAACCGAAACGACTTTCCGAATGACCTAATATCTTGTTTAGATTTCGAAACAGCCTTCTAAAACGTAAACCGTAGTCAAATGTTTTGAGCTTGAATAGCCATATCTGTAAATTTTATTCCTTTATCAATAAAAAGTAGTTCGCAAATGTGTCAGAAAGTAGATTTAAACATGGAAACAGATTTAAATACAATATCTTCTGAATATTTCCAACTGAGCGAAAAAATGCCCAGCCTGGGAATCGAACCCAGATCCTTGGCTTATAAGGCCAATGCTTTGCCGTTTAAGCTAACTGGGCCGAACACCAGCCAGCATATTTTCTCAGAAAACTTTATTGGTAGTAACATCTGGTCTGTCATGTAGACAGCTCAACAGAATAAACCGTAGATAAAGGAACTCCATATAAACGATGGATACGTAGATGAACTATTATTTTAACACAATCAAACTGATTGGTAAAGTTATCATACGAATTGAATATTTCCAACTGAGCGAAAAAATGCCTAGGCTGGGAATCGAACCCAGATCCTTGGCTTACAAGGCCAATGCTTTGCCCTTTAAGCTAACTGGGCCGACAATCAGCCAATATATTTCCCTCAGAAAACCTTATTGTTAGTAACATCTGGTCTGTCATGTCCACATGGCAGCTGAGAATCGAACCCAGATCCTTGGCTTACAAGGCCAATGCTTTGCCGTTTAAGCTAACTGGGCCGACAACCAGCCAGCATATTTCGCTCAGAAAATCTTATTGGTAGTAACATCTGATCTGTCATGTCTGGGAATCGAACCCAGATCCTTGGATTCGGCCCAGTTAGCTTAAACGGCAAAGCATTGTAAGCCAAGGATCTGGGTTCGATTCCCAGCTACATGACAGACCAGATGTTACTATCAATAAGGTTTTCTGATCAAAATATGTTGACTGGTTGTCGGCCCAGTTACCTTAAACGGCAAAGTATTGGCTTTGTAAGTCAAGGATCTGGGTTCGATTCCCAGCTACATGACAGACTAGATGTTACTACCAATAGGTTTTCTGAGCGAAATATGCTGGCTGGTTGTCGGCCCAGTTAGCTTAAACGGCAAAGCATTGGCCTTGTAAGCCAAGGATCGGGTTTCGATTCCCAGCTACATGACAGATCAGATGTTACTACCAGTAAGGTTTTCTGATAGAAATATGTTGGCTGGTTGTCGGCCCAGTTATCTTAAAAGGCAAAGTATTGTCTTTGTAAGTCAAGGATCTGGGTTCGATTCCCAGCTACATGACAGACCAGATGTTACTACCAATAAGGTTTTCTGAGTGAAATATGCTGACTGGTTGTCTGCCCAGTTAGCTTAAACGGCAAAGCATTGGCCTTGTAAACCAAGGATCTGGGTTCGATTTCCAGCCTGGGCCTTTTTTTCACTCAGTTGGAAATATTCAATTCGTATGATAGCTTTACCAATCAGTTTGATTGTGTTAAAATAATAGTTCATCTATTTATCCATCTTTTATATGGAGTTCCTTTACCTGCGGTTTATTCTGTTGAGCTGGCTACATGACAGACTAGGTGTTACTACCAATAAGGTTATCTGAGTGAAATATGCTGGCTGGTTGTCGGCCCAGTTAGCTTAAACTGCAAAGCATTGACCTTGTAAGCCAAGGATCTGGGCTCGATTCCAAGCCTGGGCATTTTTTCGCTCAGTTGGAAATATTCAATTCGTATGAAAACTTTACCAATCAGTTAGATTGTGTTAAAATAATAGTACAATATCTACTGTTTACAGGAAGAGATTTTTTTCGTAAACCTTATAATAAGCGTAACCGTAAAGTTAGCTTTAAAACTTTTTCGCTTGATGTTTAATTATTATAAAATAAATTTTAAGAAATTGTTTTTAAAATTATGAAACATAAAAAGAAACATCCGATAAACGGGCTCAAAAGCGAAAAAGGAACATGCCTATCTCCCTATTTTCTAATCTACTCCTATCGACACCCATCGCTAGAAATAATAAATGGTGTTCAAACAATGCTTTCTCTTATTCCATTTGTATAAACTGACATGACAATATTTTTCTTTCGTAAGTTCCTCCTACAAACATTCTCGTTTTCATGCGATGTTTCACAATTACCTAAATCTACTGTCAGCTAAACGCATGTTGTCAACAGGCGAACCAATAAAATTTAAAAAGTATATATGTTTTTAGGGGATAGCTTGAAGACGGTTTGTCTAATGCTTCACAAATTACTGACTAGTTTGAACAATATATGCCTATTTCCACTCAGCCCGGGGTGTGTGTGTGTGTGTGAGGGGGGGGGGGGGTCATTGCTTTTAAAATGTCCCTAACAAGATTCAAAAGATGTACCGAAACATGCGGTTACAGGTTTATGTATCTGGACTCAATTCTTTCATAAAGAAATTGTTATTATTTATCTTGCATTTCGAGAATTGTATGTCACAAGATAATATAACACAACTAATATGCTTCTGGACAGAAATGTTTGTAGCATACTCCATTGCATTCAAGGCAGTTGAAACATCTAAAACACTTTTCTTGCAAATATAGTTTTTTTTTTCTTTTTTTTTCTTTTAGATTAGTTAGAATATACATTTTGTTAAAGAAAGAAAAAATAGAATCATAGGAATTATTATTAATTCAATTTCTTCAAAACAAATTAGTTTTGACTTAATATCATACTAATCAATCCTTTTTTGCTTAGAGGTGAGACTGGGGAAGGTTGACCATATGAGAGGGTTGACCATTTAGGAGGCTTGACCCACCCTTCATTTTTCATATTTAAAAGTATTTCAGAGTTTTGCCAATAGGCGGCAACCAAAGCTACTGAAATGCTGAAACAACAGTCTTCATGCAGATAATTGAAGCAGGTGTGGAAAAATCAGTTGTGAAGAGTTTTAGGCGTAAAAAGTGTTTTTTTTTTTTTTTAAACATTTTGTAAGATTTTCTCAGATAAAATATATCGTAGAAATTTAAGTAAGTAATTTTTAAGTAATGTAGATCTATTGAGCTTTCATTCCAGGCATAAAGATTTTACAGTAAATTAGGCTAAACATGACCATGTGCCATACTTTAAAAAGTGGCTGTGAGGGAAGACTTGACCCAATCAGTGTGAGGGGGGGAAGGGTTGACCAGATGGTCAAAGCTCCCTTAATTAAGTGTTTTTGGAGATCTTTTTATTATACACTTAAATAATGAAGTGTTAATGGTTACATTTCTAATATAATGTAAATTTGTTCTGTAAAGTTGCAGTAAAATGGAATGATAGAAATGAAAGTGTTTAAAATTGATTAATTCCAATTAATGTGATGTGAAAATTGCTATTTAGAAGCAAGAAAATATTTAATGAAATATAAATTGGAAAGTTGATAAGAACTTTTATTTCATTTAAATAGTATCCATAGTATAGATAAATAGAATGGAAAAGACTAGAAAGGATGAATGTAGCAGCCTTAGGAAATGTTAAGTGTTCATTCCTCTGCAAAAAACATAACATTGACCGAAACGCATTAGGAAGGTATGTAGACAAATTTCACCAAAATGAACACAATGAGATGAATCCAAACTATGTGGCAATTGGTGATGCCAGGTCGAGTGTCACACAAAGTGGGTATTTAAAACGGATTTTTTCTCCTGTGTTTTAAATTCCGTCTAATCATGTTTGTTTACACATCACATTTTCCCAAATAATTTGTAATAATAACTAAACCATGTAGAATAACGTTAATCTGTCTTATTTTAAGCAGATTTTATTCCCCTTAACAAATATTTCAATATAAAATAAAGTGGATCAAGCCTCCCATATGTGGGGAGCTTTGACCCATTATTTTCTCATGATTAAAATCAATCATTTTTCAAATTTCTTATATATTACACTTATGTCGCAATTTTATTTTGATAACTTATTGTATAACGAATAAAATGATATATGAAACTTTATTCTAGGTTCAATATTTAAAAAATAAAAAATAAATTTTGTAAAAAATGGGTCACCCCTCCCTATTCTCCCCTATTTGGATTTTGTATTTAATAAAATGCGAAATGTACCCGAATTTGGCCAATTTATGAAAGAGCACATCGCATTTAGGCACGATGACCTTGCTTCAAATGCTTTTGAATGCATCGGTTGAATGACCTTCATCAAAAGCAAACAAAAAAATGTGTCTGTATAATATAATAAACATGGAACAAAGCTGTTTTTCTAGTTCTATAGAAATGAGCTTCTATTTCATTATGGGGTGGATTCTCATTTATGTTTACAAAACCGGACAATCAGCTTTTCGACCGATTTGTAAAATAAGTATATTTTAATTTTCTACTTCTTAATTCTTCCTTAGACATCTTTTCCATTATCTGATTAGAGACCTCGAAAGTTTATTTAAAATAATCCATCAATCCCTATAATTATGATTTATGACCAACAATTTCAAATTCAAACTACAGTAAACTCTGTCTAAGGCGGAATCGATCGGGACCGAAGAAATTTTCCGCCTTAGACAATATTCTGCCTTGTGCAAAATACCCGAAAAATAAAATTTTAAACATTAAAAAAATTGTACAAATTGTATATTTTTTTACGTTCGCAACCTTTAGTATCGATCTTTAAAATTAAGATTTTAATGAAATTAAACTTTTTATTAAATTTATTGTCTTTAATAATCTTGAAAAACTTCATTTGAAAACTGAAATAAATGGTATCGATATAAAATTACTTCAGTTCTAGAATTTAATGAAAAACATTGAGTTTGTTCTTAACTGCTCTGCTCAACAAGCGCAAAACGTTTTGACACATTTACAAATTCATTTTTTAACGGAAAGATATAAAATTGGAAAGCCTGACCATGGAAGCGATTTGGAATCGAATTGTGTTTTTCATTGTTTGATAAATAGATTACCTACTGAGTTATAAGCGATTTTGATCACTTGACAAATACGTTTTTCACCCTTTCTTGAGCGGTTATTCTTCTTTCGCGCGGAAATTCGGTTCAAAACGCCCACTTTGACACTATTTTCCGAAAAATCTATTGCGTTTGCAAAAAAAAAAAAAAAAAAAAAAAAACCATAAAACACAGCTCGATTACATAGTTGCTGAACAACGACACCTGTTAGTTTCATGCATTTCCGAACAAAAATAAATTAAAACTTATGTCATAAAGTTGCACTTCTTGATTTGAGAACAGCCTTAACAAATTCAAACCTCATCTTTAACATAGTAGTTTAGAGAGTCGAAAAATAATCTTTTATCAATGCTTTTTTTTTCCTTTCGGTTTACCAAGCCTTCTTCAGTAACGCATTCCAAGTCACATTGTGCTACTGATTTTTATGGTTAAAAATTATCATTTAAAAATATTTTATCTTAAAGATAAATAAGGTTCTTTAATTAACGTTATTATACTCTATTACGCAAAGTATTTTATGTACATATATCAGTTTTAAAGTTTCATAAATTAAATGCATTTCATTTTTAAAAGAGGATTTTTTCCGCCTTATACAAAATTTCGGGTTCGGTGGGACATTATAAACCTTTCCGTTTCCGCGTTAGGCAGATTCCGGCTTACACAGCATGAACTAATGTTATTTGCTATGGGTTCGCCGGGACTTTAAAATATTTCCGCGTTAGACAGATTTCCGGCTTGCACAGAGTCCGCCTTAGACAAAATTTACTGTAATTAAGTTCTTGTATATTTCATTATAAATGTAAGGTTGGATTTTAGCTTGTACACTTAATTTTACCCCATTTCTAAAAAGATTTAGTTCTTGTGAATACAACTGGCATAGCTGCTCTTAAGCTTATTTGTACCCCAAAAATTAATATATATATATGTATTTTTTTTTTGCATTGGATAGCCGAGGTCCGTCTCTACATAGCACCTTTTTTACATTTTCGATTTTGGTCGCAGACATTTTTTGTAAAGTTACTTTCATTTTCAAAACCGGTTCTGAAAATGAAAATGTCATTCTAAAAAATATCTGCAACCAAAATCGAAAAAGTAAACAAAGGTGTGATGGAGAGACGGATCTCGACTATCCAACGCAAAAAAAAATTATTTAATTGAAATTATTATTTTAAATTATTAATTAAATTTTATCTTATTAAATCGTCGTAATCTGCTTGTTAAGGCTCCTGTCCCTGCCGGCGAAGGCACTCACAAGCTACACTCTAAAAAAATAATTCCAGTTTTCCGGTAGGAATCGGAAAAATAGTTGCCCTTATCGTACCGGAATAATTTCCAACCCAGCTCGTAATAAAATCCGTAAAATACCGTTTTACTGATTATTTCCTTATTTTTACGGATTTTATTCCGAGCTGGGTCGGAAATTATTCCAGTACGATAAGGGCAACTATTTTTCCGATTCCTACCGGAAAACTGGCAGTATTTTTTTTTTTTTACAGTGTAATGGTAATCCTATGGGGAGGGATTTTTCTAATATCTCGTTTGCATTTCGACATTTTTAAATAATTTCTTTTTCATTGGATAGCCGAGATCCGTCTCTACATCGCACGTTTTTTTACTTTTTCGATTTTGGTTGCAGATATTTTTTAGAATGACACTTTCATTTTCAGAACCGGTTTTGAAAGTGAAAGTAACTTTATAAAAAATATCTGCGACCCAAATCGAAAAAGTAAAAAAGGTGCGATGTAGAGACGGACCTCGGCTATCCAATGAAAAAAAAAATAAATAAATAAAAATGTCGTCGAAATGCAAACGACATATTAGATAAATACCTCCCCATACACAGTAAAAAAAAAATACTGCCAGTTTTCCGGTAGGAATCAGAAAAATAGTTGCCCTTATCATTCTGGAATAATTTCCGACCCAGCTCGGAATAAAATCCGTAAAAATAAGGACATAGTCAGTAAAACGGTATTTTACGAATTTTATTCCGATTTTTCGGATTTTATTCCGAGCTGGGTTGGAAATTATTCCGGTACGATATGGGCAACTATTTTTCCGATTCCTACTGGAAAACTGGCATTATTTTTCTTACAGTGTAGGATAAGCATTAGCTCGTGAGTGTCTTCGGCTTGCAGGGACAGGAGCCTTAACCCTTAACCATTTAATTAGGCCGATGGTACTCTAAAGTACCATTAAAATAACTCTCTATAATATTTAATACATAGATTAGTAGTAATACAGTTTAGAATTAATTTACTTTATCTTGTTCCAAAAACATTGTCGTTTGCACAAAACAAAAATATCTTTTAAGGGGGTCCGGGACACAATTTAAAATAATTTTTATTTATTGAGTTAAAATTTTGAATTTTTTGTGATGGTTAACCATGCTATTTGTAAACAAAATTACATGATAAAACTTCTCATATATTTAAAAAAAGAATTTAATTTAAAATTCATTAAAAAAGTGGGGTAATTTAAAATCGTTATAACTCGAAAAATTATTTGTAGAATTTAATTTTTTTTCATTTAAATAAACAAAAATGCATAAGTTTTAATTTAAATTCAGCATTTTTAAAAATGTTAATTTTTTAAAAAATTAAAAATATTTAAAGTAAAAATAATGGTGTTACATTTTTTAAAAAAAATCATATTTTCAAAAGTAAATATTTTTTTTCTAATTTGCTGAATCAAAATTAAAGTAAAACAATTGAAAAAGACATGTTCCAAGTTTGAACCATTTATCTTTAACGGTTCTTGATTTATAACGATTTAAATACGTGAAATGGTGAAAAAAGCCATCATGACGAAAAACACATTGTTACAAGAAATCGTTTTCATGGCAACCATTGCTTGAAAGCTAGATTTTGAAAACAAACCAAAAAGAAAAATTTTATATTTCCTGTTCTAATTATGATAGAAACATAATTTAAACGTCATTTTAAGCATAAAAACACCAAGAAATTTTTAATGTAATAAAAGTTTTTTTTTTTTTTTTTTTTTTTTTTTTGAAAATTTGGAGATTTTTGTGTCCCGGAAAAAAGGATGATTTCTTTTTCATTTTCATCTGCTGAACTTTCTTAACGTTGAAAGATTGTGACTGAAAAGTTGTGTCCTTTTTGGTAATAATTTACTCCAGGATCCTTCAGATAGCATATAAAATAATTTTTAATATTTAGACTATTTAAGTTAATTATAATTATTATATTTATAACAGTGTTAATATTATGTGCAAGGTATGATGATTTGAAACCGTATGGATTCGCTTTTAACTGTGACCATTTAATTAGGCGGGATTTTCGCTGTGTTAAAAGGGATACATGTTTGAGATTTTAATATGGTCATAGAAATTCTCTTGCTAGGTACGATTTTAATTTACATGTTCCAATTTTGTTCATGTTGTTCATTATTACGGATCTTGCATTGATTAATTATTTTTTTCATTCAATTTATATGGCATGGTAAATTTTTACTTTTTGTATTATAGTCGATCAGGTACTTAAAGGAATTCAATTTTTAGCTTATAGCTCGAATCTTTTACAGAAATCGACTATGTATTGCTTATATTTATATCTCATGAACCCCTGATGAAGTGAAATGCTATATAAGCTTCCAGTTACATCCATCCAATTGATCTTTTATTTGTTTATTATACGTCTTTTAATGGTTCAACATTATTTCGCTGGTTATTTGTATATTTTGTCTTTAATTGGTTATTGCATCAAATTTGGTGGTATTTCATATGTTTAAATGGATTAACCGTCCGCAATATGCTAGTGAATTGGTGGTTTTGTACTTGATTTTGTGTTACAAGTCATAGGTTCCATTTTTATTTTGTATAATGTCAGTGTAATGTATTGAAGCTAAATTTATTAATTAAATTTTTGTAAATGTAAATAGATGATGAATTGTAATTATATAATGGATATATATATATATATATATATATATATTTCTCGATTTAGCAAGGTGGATTATGAAAATAATAATATAACCTCTTCCAACTTACCCACAATTCCGAAAAACTTTTTTTTTAATCTCTGGAAACACCAGAAACCAAAAGACTTCAGAGATTTAAAGGAGCATTAAAGAAAAGTTTCTTTTGCTATTTGTAATTTTAGGAAACATTTCAAAGTAGTTTTTATAGTGTATTTATCCTTTTTCTGAACTTGGTAGCAACACAAAATATCGGTTTTTCGGATGTCATCAGTTCTGAAGTAATCATTTTCAGCTGCGAAACAAAATTTATACATGTAAGAATAACAAAATAACTATTCATTTTATTACGCTTTTAATTTAGAATGTCTAACTGCTGAACGTGAAAATGTTTGCTAGAGAAATGATAGCACCCGAATAACCGATATTTCATGTTGATACCAAGTTGAGAAAACTGATTAATACAGTGTAAAAACTGCTTCGTAACGTTTTAAAAAAATTACGTACGTGCGGCAAAATAGACTTTTGTTTCAGAAAACCTTTTTTTAAATCTCGGAAATCCATTGGTTTTCGAAGTTTCTGTAGATAAAGGAGCTCTTTTCGGAATCATGCGTAATTCGGAATATTTTATGTTATATTTAATAAACCTTTTTGATAGATCAAGAAATATTTTCTTTCTTTTTTACAGTGAATGGGCCCTTTCTCTTCGGAGAAAGACATTCATCACGCATCACGTAACATGGCACAAACTGCCTGATGCCTAACAAAAAACCTGCTTTATTCAATTCCTACTATTAGTTCACACTCTCCCTATATTTATTTATTTATTTATATATCTTGTTCAAATTTTCAATCATTAATAAAATACTTATTATTCATCCTATCAAGTTGAAATAATTTTTTTAAACTTGTACTGGATGACAATTGATGTTAATACAGTTTTTTTTCAAATATTAATTCATTAATTAAATTTGAATTAATTCGTTTTAGTTTTACATGGGAGAAAAAATGGCGGCCATTGGTTATTGAAGCATTTAATACATCTTCATATCTATAAGGGGGTCACCATAGGGGAAACCCTGTTCTGTCGCCAAGTACCGCCAAGTTTGTCGCCAACTTGGCGATATACCGCCAAATTTGGCAACCAAAATGAGTCATCAAAAGTGACGCCAACTTGGCGATATCTCTAATATTTCGCCAAATTCCCTTAGACTTCCATTGTAAACCTACTTGCTTATAGAAAATCAACAAATTGAGATATTTTAATGCAACAAAAACTAATATTAGCTTAAGGGATTAATATTAAATTTTTCTTTGATGACCTAAGCAGGAATTGACTTCAAAAACAAAATTTTTATATTACTTATTTTTTACCTATGAAAAGAAAATAAATGATGCGTAACAAACTTTGCAGAGTTGGCCATGCATATATTTTTTTCTTCCACGCCAATTATAGGTACCGTTTATGAGAAGCAAGTGAATGGAATTCTTATTTTACCTTTATACAGTCGAATCTCGTTAACCCTCTCGCTGCGCAGCCAGAGATATGCTCGAGCATGCATTTTTCGTCAAATTAATACTATTTGGTTATTCCCATCAGTTATTTTTTTTAGCGAAAACTTTGTCTGATTTAATCAGGACATTTTCCCCGATTACGATAGTCAAAAGTTTCTGCTTTAAAGAAACGGTGATAAACGATTAAAATTTCTGTAAAAGACGTTCATCGCGAAGAATTACTTACGCAGTGAGAGGGTTAACGCGAACACTCAAGGGGAAACTTTTTTTTGTCCGTGTTAACCCTAGATCTACCGGGAATTTTATTCAAGTTTTAATAAAACGTTCTACACCAGAATTTTTATTTAAAACTATTTAACTTATTTATTTACCTTATTTTTGTCTGGTTTATATACTTAGTTTATTTTAAAGAAATTTCTGGTTTGAATGAATATTTTGTATGTACCTGTCGGGTCCAATGGACCCGTCTGGTAGACGGAGGGTTAAAAGTAGTTCGTGTTATCCGAACTTAAATACATTACATACAACAGGACGGGGCAATCGGAAACTGTTCGTGCTAAAAGTAATTCGCGTTAAGCGTGTTCGTGTTAACGAGATTTTACTGTATAAGCTACATCGCTCGAGCCACAAGGAAATGAAACGGCGAACATTAGCTCAGACCCCCCTTTGTTTTGTTGTTGTCGTTGTTAGTATATTAACCACAATCTGAAGCCTGAGCAAGTCAAGTTATATGCACTGAACAGCACAATAACTCTTTAACAATTTCAGGGGCAAAGCACTTCCACTGCTAAAATGTTGAAATGAGTGAATGTCACCGGAATTTTTGAACAAATTTATTTGGAAATAAGAAAACGTTATATTTCACATGTATGATAAACGGAAAATTTTTGTACCAAAACCCTGGTACCCATTGTGGCATTTGGATATTACAATTAAGTGGTTTCATAAACCTACCACCACCTTTGAAAGGGTTAAATAGTCATTCGTTAAAGCTAGCATCAGCAACGCAAAAAAAATATAAAATATCACTGAAAAGTTCAGACACAAAACTTCGCTAAACTTTGAAGTGCATCCTCAATTGCATATCCTTATTTGCAAATCCTTACATTTAAAACTACGCAGGCTGTACCTTTTTTCTGTTGATTAATAGCTAATTCCTAAACCGTTAATTTTAAAGATATATTTCCACTACCAAAACTTGCCATATGTTGGTTTTCATCGCACATGGAACCTCATGTACATCAATATAGTTTTTAGTTAAAAAATTTAGAAATTTATTTTTTTATACAGTCTCTGGGTACTTTCATTTTGTACTCTCCATGCTCTAACAAGTAAAACAGTAAAAATTCAATTCTTTTCCAACCAAGACTTACCGAATTACGGCATTGCCTGGCTTACTTTTGGCATTATTTGGCATTAAACACAAACGCATAACTCAATATATTTTGATCACACAAAAATAACATTTTTGCTGTTTTATTTGCTACCACACAATGAAAGTTTTTCTGAATAAAACTTATAGAACCCAGAGACCGTGTAAAAATTTCATTTTTTTTTTTAAAGTTTTCAACTAAAAATCTTATTTTGACGTAAATGGATTTACATATGATGAAGAACATTTGCAGCATGCAACTGAAACTATATCTCTAAAATTAACGGTTTGGGAATTAGCAATTTGTCAACGGCAAGAGTGGACACTCTGTATACAATAAACATTATTAGAAATATAATTAGTTAATGACAGATATTAATGAAATAATGCCCATGTGAACTCATGTGACGCATTATAAAAAAAGCGAGAAGATGATTTCAGGGGTGGGGTGGGGGGGGGAATGCAGCTTACGTATAAAACCCTTAAAATACTGAAAATTCAAATAGCGTAAGACTTTTTGGTTTATACATATCAGCCCAAATTTCATACCAGATTTTTTACATGTAGGTTAACTTGTATATTATTTTTTTCATCCGTAAACAAAATTAACATTTTGTTTACATTTGTAAACAAATATGAATATTTATATTTGTAAATAAACAGAGAACTTTATATTTTATTTATAATAATTGAATCGTACATATTTTTCTAAGATCGTATTTATCAGAAATAAATTGTTTTGTTACCTGAAATTTTCGTAAGTTTTCTTAGTAAAAAATCCCCCTGGATCTAGGACCTCAGGCAAAAAATCTACAAAAGTAAAGTTGTTAACACGACCCATACTAAAACCGTTATTCCTACCATATGCTGAATGCTGAACATCCACTTCCGAACTCCAATAAGCCATGTTTTCAAAGGCACTTTGCCGGCCAAATATTTATTCGATACCGCTAGCAAAATGAGAAAAACTCTCTGCTAAAGTATGAATACATACATACGGACCCCTGCGCCTTCGAGGAAGCATTGCGTCAAGGAGAAGCAAATGTACAGGACGAAAAGGATTGCGAAATAGGCGTCGGACGGTTACGTGGGTGGGTTTAATTTTGAGCAACGCAAGCGCAGTGTTGAATTGAGACATTTTCCCCCGGAAAGGATATCAAAAGATCCGCGAGAAGACTTTAGGAATTACGGGGTGGGTGAGGGTTTATTTCAAGACCTTCCAGAAAATTCAAAATCTTAAGGGGGTACAGGACTTTTAAACTTTCAAAAAATCAGTTTTCGGTTTTTGTTTTATTCTGTCTGTTTTAAAATTTCTCAATAATTTAAAAAAAAAAACCCGTTCAAAAATCTACATTATTTCTTGAGTTATAATCATTTATAGACGGTGATTATAATTGAACGTAGATATTGAAACTTTAAAAAGCGTTTTCTCAGATGAGTAGATTTGAAGATTGCGCGCACTGTTACTTTTAAACCATGTAAGCTACAGCTTAAAGAAAATTAACCAAATATGCATTTCTTTATAGTCTACAAGCTAAAACCAAAATAATTCTCATATCTTGGTTATTTATTTTTTTGCACTTGAAAATTTTGAAAAAAAGGTTGAAATTTTTTAACCTTTTATTAGTTTGTACTAAAATTAAATTTTAAACAAAACTTTTTATGTATATTTTGGTTTTAAGTTAAAAATGGGTTTGTTACGATTCTATTTTATTCAAAAATTGTTTTCTATGTGCATAATTTAGAATTTTATCATGCGCGTAGCATTCAATCATGCATTAGTCAGATGAATTTTTAAATTTAGAATTTAAATATTAATTATGTACAGACAACATTTATTTTTCTGTATAATGTAGTTAAGGTTATATACTTTAAACAGAATGGGGGAAAAAACGACGATAATTGCCAATTGTTTTGTGTTTTGGTACTTTGAAAAAATCGATGTTTTTGATTGTTTCGACAAATTCAAAGGTCCTGTGCCCCCCTAAGGGAGGGGCATTTGATCAGACGCGTCATTTAAGGTGGGCAGGGAAAGGAAATTGCTCTCCTCACCCTCTGAGTTCTAGACATATTTTTAATCATTATTTGTTTGTTTGTTTGTTTTTTTATCAGTTGAATGTTTTCATGCGTGTTTCCCAATATATTAATAAATTGCGTGTAAATAATAATATCACTTTGAAAATATAAATAAAATGAAGGCAAGAAAAATAGTTTATTTCAATTGGATACAGGGTCTGGAATTATCAAGTCTGACGAAAGCATTTTGTACCCTTCAAACAAAATAAAAAATGATGCTCTGGGCGGGGAGTGGGGAGGGGGGGGGTCACACCTCTCCCCAGGTCAATTTCTACATGGAACTTACATATTTAGTAGTATGTATGAATCTCTGATTTCATCAAATCGTCCAGGAAAAAGAAAGTGTTATGATTGCTCTTTAAAAAAATTAACCGATTATTGCGAGACTAAAAAGCGAAAGCATCGATTGATAAAACGAAATAGAAAATTTAAGAAGAGTAGCTAAAATTTTAAAATTAATTTGTTAAAATAATGGAACACTGTGAGTAAGTTTCTCATTTGTGGGGAATTTTCTTTCCTTCTTTCCTTTTTTTCCATTTGTGCGTTTTTGATTTTTGGTCTCGATTCATACCCATGGTTATAAAAGATAATTTTTTTTTGTTGTTGTTGATATGAGAAGGGGGCGGGAATAATTTATAAGTCTTTCTGAAAATATTCTTTCGGAATTAAAATTTTGATTTTAGTATTATATTCTGTGTTTGTTCTTCTTAATTTTTTTGTAATGATTCTCGATAATTATAAGATGTAAAATATACATTTAATTAAAATACGTTTAGTCCAAATTTTCATCGGATATAAATCACTATATTTGACTACGTCTTTCAATACTTTTAAAATTTCGTTTGATATTATGATAAAATTATAACAGACACAGAAGACACAAAATGGTTTGAATTTTCAATTACCAATCTTGCACTTAAAAGGTAAAGCAGACCCATACAATTCCAAACACATATTATTTATATAGTTTCGCAACATATAACCCTTTAAAATGAGAGACTTTAAATTCTAAACAAACAGTCTTACGGATATGCATAAATATTTTTTTTTTTTCATTTTCAGTTTTCTAAAATTGCATTTTTCACATGTTTATGTATGCATTTTATAATTTTTTAAAGCTAAAGACTTGATTTTTTTATGCCTGTGTACGTAATTTATTTCATTAAAACTATCTAAATTCATTAATATAACTATAATATTAGAAAGCATATCTACGGAAACTTATTAAATTAGTTTCTATGATTTTCTAAATGTTTCAGTAACTGTTTACTAAATTCATTTCCCTTTGAAGAAAAATAATATTCATCATCATAATCATCATCATCATTATTATTAAATGATATATTTTTAATCTGCAGGTAAAATTTAAAGACGTTATTTGATATATTTGTTTTAGAAAAGTGTACTTAACTGACTATAGTCATAAATATTTGGACAGAGGTGGATACAAATTAAATACTCACAGTAAATAAAATTTTGTATGCAGCAAATACTTTTTGTGTTATACATAAACCATAATATAGTAGACGCTCGTTTTTTACGAACTTCTATCTGCGAAACTCATGATTTTACGAACTATTAAATGGTCCCAAATACACCCCCGAAGATACAATGTAATTTTTCGTTCCCATTTACAAACTACAATTTAGGAAAATCTTTTTTCTCCGAATTTAGTTTAATTTCTCGGCAACATTCAAGGTAAAATAAACTTGGACTATTTTGAGGCAGATCATAGAAAAACTCCGAGAAATACGCTAAAAATAATGTTGCACAACAGATAGAAAATAGAATGTGGTGGGGATAGTGACCGTCCGCTCCCTCTTTTTACTTTAGTGCACATTTTGCTGCTAGAAGGGCGCGATGGAGGTGGGGGGAGGGCGTTGAAACCATTGTTGTTAAAGGGGTGATAGATTTAATTTATAAAAGCGTGCTTGCTTTAAATTTTATTTGATTTTTGCAATGCACAGGGCCGAAACTAGGGGGGGGGGTGCAGAGGGGGCACGTGCCCCGGGCGCCAGAACAAAAAGGCGAAGTGGGGCGCCAAATGAAGATTTTGTTTGTCGTTTGACATAAAAATGTATATATATATATTGACGCCCAGGGCACGTGCCCCCTCTGCACCCCCTTCCCTAATTTCGGCCCTGTGCATTGCAAAAATCAAATAAAATTTAAAGCAAGCACGCTTTTTTAAATTCTAAACGGGAAATCTAAACGGAAAACTACTTTAAACAAAATATCTGCATCCAAAAATTGAAAAAGTAAACACCAACATCATGGTTAGTATTAAAACTATTAAAATGCATGCGAGAAATTTTAAAAAGAACACTCCCACAGGTTTAACATTAGCATTCCAATTTCTTCGCGTTACTAGTAAAGTCTCACTCGCACGTTAAACCTATGGGAGCATTTTTTTCAGAATTCTCGCTTGAATATTAATATTTTATTTTTTTTTTTCCTTTTTTACCTGAGGTCGATATCTAACATTGTGAGTTTATACTTTTTCGATTTCGGTTGCATTTTTAGGGTTCCGTACTTAAAAAGTAAAAACGGAACCATTATAAGATCACTCCTGTGTCTGTCTGTTACAGCCACTTTACTCGTAAACTATGGAACGTGGAAAGTTCAAATTGGGGGAAATAATAAAGTCTATTGACCCACATATTTACAGATTAATAAATATTCATAAACATATTTAGGAAAAATGTATAGGGGCTAATTAAGTTACTTGAAAAAAAAAAATCTTTTCTTTGTATATCGTGTGGGTTATCGTGTGAAAGCTCTCGTAACGCTAAACTCAAAAATACATTTCTTTCAATTTTCGGTATTATATTTTCAGAGTTATGGTCGAAAATGTAGTGCAAAAATATGCCCCCCCCCCCCCTATCTAATTCCGAATCTACTGAAACTAAAATTCTGAAAAAATTAGAGGTAGTAGGCGTTAGTTTAAACCTTGCAGGAAAATTATAGCGATTGCAATAGGTCACTTGGTTTTTGAGAAAATCGCATTTTTTCGTTACACATAAATTTCTATTTACGGGCATTCAGCAAAAGTGTTGAGCAGCGCTAGAGGTACCTATCGTAGCAGAAGTATAAAAGCATTGTTGATCATGAATTTCATAAAAAATCGTCGGTAATTAGCCGAGATATTAACCGTTAAAGACACGGGCGGTTTGGTCATGCATAATGACAGGGATGGCGTACTCTATGCTCCATCACTTTTAACACCTAGATAACAAATTTTAAGGATATATTTGTGTAATGCAATGCCCAGTAGCAGTATAAAAGCAATAAACGTCAAATTGTTACAAACAGATTAATTTAATGAGAATTAATCACATAAATACTATGGGATTCGCGACTAGTTTGGATTGAGTGGCTCTCTCAATTCACCTACTGTGTCTTTAAAGGTTAACAAAAAACCTGTATGGAAAAACGCGGCACAGACAAAAGCGGCGTTGCTACTTTGCTACCTCCTTTCGAAGCTTAGCAAAATGCCAAGTTTAAACTTTGAACAAGGGTTTTGTTTTAGATACACTGTAAAAAGAAAAGATTATCACGACGCTGAATTTAGTTTTATGAAATGCCAAATGAAGATTAAATATGCACTACTTTTCTTCTCAGTGCCGAATTAAATTCATCATGAACAGATTAGGATAAGATTTAAATAAGATTTATACAGAATAGCAATATTTGATATTATTTAGGCTTCATATCTTTTTGAACTTTTACGGTATACACATTCATACTTTTCTAGTATATATATGGCTATACCAAACCTTATGTTGTATAGTTTTTATGAAGTCTTATTTTTCTTTAAAAAAGATTGTTTGAATAATACAATTCAAAATTCATATACTTATTGTACGGAACCCTATGAGCGCGAGTAATTCTTGCACTTGACCGTTTATTTTAATATGAGGGTACTTTATAAATTTCAGAACCGATTCTAAACAGTTTTTACAAAAATGCCAGTGTCCGAATATAAAAAAAAGTAACAAAAGAGTACAAGAGCAGAATATTAGATATCAACCTCAAGTATCCCAAGAAAAAAATAATAATTTAAAAGTAATAAAACGCAAGCGAGTAATTTGTCAAGAACGCACTCATAGGTTTAGCTTGGGAATGTGTATAATGCAGTCTCTTAATTCATATTACTGAGACGTTAAACGCCTCAATTGTAATACTACAACTACTGTAAAATCTGTGAAAATGAAATTTGCCTATAACGGAATCCGGTCTTAAATGAGAAAAATACATTTTTTCAACAGAAAGAATGTCAACAAATATATGCCTGCTAAGATGGAAACCTATATAAAGCGGAATATTTGAAAAAAAATGATTATGTAGTTCAATATGACGTATTTTATGATTACATATTTTAAATGAGAAAATAAGTCGGTAATTAGAAACTTAGTAAAATCTCTTTGTAAATTTTCTTTGCGGAGGAGGAGGGAGGTGCCAAAATCTATGTTTGCTCCGGGCGCAAAAAAGGCTACTTTCGGCCCTAATGCAATCTGCAAAATCTCGTTAGTGGAGAGGAAGATTAGGCCAGATTTGGTTAGGGAAAGGCTATGTCAAAAATAAAGAACCTTATGGTTGAGTTGAAATAGATCTTAAAATAAGTTGGTGGTAAAATACTAAGCAAAATACAAATTGCCCATAAATATGGAATTCCTAATAACAGATTATTCACAAATTTAAAAGCGCGAGATAAATTTCTTTGGTACTAAAATCGGAAAAGCTGAAGGAGAAATTATTTGGCTTCAATATATGATAAGCTTAAACCAGGGCCTGATTAACAACGGGACAAACTTCCACAAGTAAAAAGGAATAGAAATTTTGCCTTATTCATGACAGAGATTCTGTATGAATCAGTCGTTTAAAGAATGCGAAATTTTCTATTAAAATTTACAAAGTTTGTCCCTTTGGTAATCAGGCTCTATGGCTTAAACACCTCGTCCGGTATTATTTCTAAATGCATATAGTACACCAAGTCTCAGATGTGCTCCAGTTGATGGAAATGTGCTTTAAAAAAACACTCTTTTCTGCCTCCAAATTAAATATCAAAGACAGAAAAACGCTGGAGGTTGGGGTTACAAAAATTTCAATTTCAAAATAGACCCGTAGAAACTGTGTGATGAAAATGGATCAGTAGATGCGTCATCAGCAAATGAACGGAAAAAAGAAAAGCTAAAATTATTGCTTTACGAGCATGGTTCAGAAGGTGTTTTAATATGAACTAAACGGCTTTGTTTTATAGGATTTTGCCAGAGGAAACATTAGTATTTACCTTTAGAGGAAATAAATGCGTTGGAGTTAAGGAAGCTAAACAGACACTTACTGTTTTGAACACAGCCAACATGACGGTCACAAAAAATGCCTCTGCCCTTTATTGGAAAGTATCCGAATCTCAGGTACTTTCCAAAATGTGTCCAATTTTTTCAAAATGTACCTAATTTTCCCGAAATATCCACAAGTATCAAGCCGCATAGCTATGCTAACACCAAGGCTTGGATGACTAGCAATATTTACGAAAAATGGTTGAGAAGTACAGATTGTTGGTTTTCAGTAGCGAAGCGCAAAGTTCTCTCAATTGTGGACAATTGTACACCACTGTCTCTTCAAGCAATGCGTCAATCCATGTGAAGTATTTCAACGAAATTCTACTTCATTTTTACAGCCAATGGACTTGGGCGTAAATAATAATTTCAAGCGAAATTATAAAAGATGTTTTTAGATAGAATAATCCGTTAGTTTGGAACAGAAAAAGTCTTAGGCGTTTGACATTCTTGGTACAATGCATTTGTCAATCAGCGCATGAAATGATGTTTCTGAAACGACAATTTCTAATGCTGGTCTCGAAGTGGAAAAATCCACGAACCGGAACGCCATTCCAAAATTATTGTTGACTAAAAGATTTTTTTTAAATTATAGACAAATTTATATCTAAATATACAAAAACAGGTTAAAAAGTGCCTTCATGTTTTAACCCTTAAATGCCTGATTTTTCAAAAATCATTGTAATAATGTTTTTCGGCTTTCATTTTTTAAATAAATCATGGGGAAAATACTTTAAAAAATCATATTTTGTTTTAAGTTTAGTTTACGGCTAAAAAACAGTTTGTTACTAATTGGCAATACTGGTGTTTAATTGAAAAAAGGATTTTCCTTGATAAAATTCTACAATATTAAACACACAAGAATTTTAGGAACTTTAATAATAAATAAATTTTTCTTGCTCACTGCAGGTCAAAATAGGGTATTTCGCAAGCTTCCAAACAAAACAAAAAGAACAAGTAGAAACATTATAAAAAATAAATTTATCTTTATTCTTAAACAGCACAAGTGTTGCCATCTAAATGTTGAAAATCGATTTAATAATATTTTCAGACTGTATTTTATCGGCAACATTAGGCATTATAGCTTCAATATTATTCTAATAGTATTTTAGAGCCTAAATTGAGTATGTTGCCGAAAAGCAACACCAGGCATTTAAGGGTTAAATATTTTTTTTTTTTAATGTTACAGAGAGTACAATAAGATATATATACTATATATAAAACTTTAATAATATTATAGGATTGTTTTTTATCACATTGCAGGCCATGAAAGTAAATATCTTTTTGCGTTGTAATAAAAGTAAAAATAATCCACAGGCTCGAAAAATATTCACGTATTAGAGTTTCCATTAATGCAACTTTATTAAGCATTGTTGAATTACAACCAGTGAAGTATCCAGGCAAGATGTTTACGGGTGGTACCCGAGAATGCTACTTTACATAGTTGAGGACAAGGCGATCAGTTAGTGAAATGGTTACAAATCACAGCCGCAAAAACCTTCTTTACATTTCTTGGCATATTCAAATTGGCGAGAGAATATGATTCACGAAATATCCGTTAATAGTAATGTATGGATAATTTTTGAATTTAGAGCTACACACAATAAATTAGTGTTCCAGAACATCTGCCAAATAATTACGTTGCATAATAATTTGACAAACCCGTGAGAGGCGCAAGGATAGACAAAATAATAATTAGCGGCTATGCTTTGCCATTGTGATCCCGAAAGAAACAAAAACTAAAAAATTATAACGAATTTTAAAAGAAGAAGGGCATCTGTTACTTTTTATTGCTGAAAATGGGGTTGATTTCATGTGCCAGCGAAAGAATTAAAATTTATGTGGGAGAGTTTTCAACGCTGAAAAAGATAAATTATTTCTAGCCTTTATTCTTAACAGAAAAACATATGGTTGGAATAAAATTTAATATAACGAATTATAGAACGGGGTCCTTAATAAGGTAATATCAGATAAATTACGAATATATGTGATTCCACATCACAAATATGTTTAATAATTGCACGAACCGGAACAGAATTTACCATAATTTCACGAACCGGAACAATATTTGTCATAATTTCACGAACCGGAATATCGGTCCGGTACCTTTAATGCCTTTCGACAAGCAGAGTTTGTTAAAGAAAATGACATGTAAGAAGAATTCCATTAAACATATCCCACGACTTCAGTGAAGATGCATTACTCACAGGTGGTCCAGGGGTCCAATATTCGTATGCAAGTGGCCCACTTCTGGAGCAGCGAAAGTGCTCCAGAAGTGGTCACTAAGCTATAAGAAGTGGTCACCAGAAGTGGACCAGAAGTTATCACTAAGCTATCATACATGCGATTTTTAAAAGAAGTTAATAGCTGAAATAGTTTATGCTTCAAAATTGGTTAATTTATTGTGCTGTTATAGAGCTGTAAATGAAATGGCTCTACCTATTCACTTGTATTTGTTTTTCGCTGCACTAAAACATTTTTTTTTTTTTCAGTAAAATTTAGAATTTGGTTTCTTTATGCACTGTTGCCAGAAAAATACTAAAATTTTATTTAGAATTTTTCACAATTTTCGTAGAGAAAATATTGCCATGTTTCATTTTAAAAATTTTGTGATTAAAATAAGCGAATAATACCATACTAAAATAGTGGTATTCAAAATAAAATTTTGGTATTCATCTGGCAGCCCTGTCTTTGCGTTCTGTTCTGGTCATATGCAAAAAATATCTGAATATTAAGTCGCGAACCACTTCTCATATATATGCAAAAAACTTAGCTTAAATCAAATTCTATAATAAGAGTTTTCTGTAATTGTTTTTACTATAGCTATGATACAAATTCACATGACCACAAATGGAAAATAAAATGTCGCCGTTTTTTGGCTCCTAAAGGGCTTTGTTTTCTAAGAAATCTTATGTGTGTTTAAGAGAATATAAGTCATTCTAATAGTCATTGATCATTAATCATTAAGTTAAATCAGTTCAAAAGTTTCATTAAATCATTAAGTCATTAATCATTTAAAATAGTTATTTAAAAAAGCAGTTTTCAATATCCATGAAGACCATGTGGTAGAAAATTACTATGATTTCTTTGGACAAACTTCATTAACACCAAATTCTTTCTGCGGACGTAATGTGAAAAGTAGCCCCCCAAAAAAAAGAACTTTTTTGTTTTACACCTCAACTCCTCCCCTTTCCCCCTCCCATAAGTAGATGGTTGACTGCTTATTTATGATTACTGCAAAGTATCAATAGGGCTGAATACTTTTTAATATTAACGAATTATAATGACTGTTCGGAAGCAACAAAGAGAAGCAGAAATTTCGGTGAGAAGGAAATAGCAATTAAGATGACTATTGTTACCACAAAGTAACAATTAGGATAGAAAATGTAACATAATTTAAAGATTTTAAACTTTGTATGCTGGCGAAGGAAAGGATAGGAAATGGAAATTTTGGCAGAAGAGAGGACGAGAGTTTAGAAGGTTTTCTCGCTTTTTTTTTTTAAGCAGAAATCTGCCGAAACATAGAAGTTTCGCTTCCTGAAAATTAAAAATTATGAATTAAAAAAAAAAAAAAAAAAAGAGGACTATTTAGCGATAAAACTAGGTCGTTAGATTAAAAAAAAAAGCTGGATCTAATGCCTATTACTCTTGTTAATAGATATTGTTAAATTTCATGCGATTTTTCTCCTTACCATATGTACATCCTATCACTAAAACCAAGAAAACGCATTTTTAGTGAGAGAAAATTTATAAAATTCAATGCATAGTTGCCAACTTTCACGCTTTCTTCTTACCACTAAAATTTTATAGAAAATATTTTCTTAGTTAATCGTAGAAATCTCACGATCAAAGAAGGCGAAAATCTCTATTAAATTTTAGTGATAGCAAAAAAAAAAAAAAAAAAGCGTAAAAGTTGGCAGCTATGTCAATGTATCATAACTCGGTAAGTTTTGATAGAAGAAGATGGGATTTTTTTACTGTTTATCTTGTTAGAGCACGAAAAATATTTTTCTAAATATAACTTATAAGACCCAAGAGTCGTATAAAATTTTAATTTTATAAATTAAAAAAAGTAACTATTTTCACGTAAATGGATTTTCATATGCTGAAGAACAACATTTGAAATAATATCTGCAATTAGAACTAACTATACTTCTAAAACTAGCGGCTTCGGAATTAGTTATTAGTCGACGATAAGAAAAGGACCTGATATATTATTTTAGTATATAACCTAAATAAATTATATCGCAGATTTTAGGATATTAGATCAAAATAAAAATTATTTGCACAACTCAAGTTGAATCCCCAGATCTGCAGATTTACTAGAGAAATTATCTGGTGTAACCATCTAAACTTCTAAATACGTTTTCGTTATCGTGTATACTTAATTTTAGAACTGTAAACAAACTATAGGGTCTGCATGGTACACGCTATACTCAAGTCTTGAAAGGCTCCCTCTTGAGGGTCCGTTGCTAGTGCATTAGAAATTTACTATGACCACTACTAGAGCATAGAGGAAGATAACATTTTCAATTTTTCATTTTTTTCCAAATAGGGGAGACTGGGGCGAGTTAAACCTCTTTTTACAAAATGATTTTTTATTTTTTTAAAAATTGAACCTAGAATAAAGTTTTATATATCATTTTATTCGTTATACAATCAGTTATCAAAATAAAATTGCGATATAAGTGCAACACATAAGAAACGTGAAAAATGATTGATTTTAATAATGCGAAAATAATGGGTCAATGCTCACCCACATACGGGAGGCTTCACCCATTTTATTTTATATTGAAATATTTGTTAAAGAAAATAAAATCAGTTTTAAAAAAGGCAGAATAAATTTATGCTTACATGATTTAATTATTATTAAAATTATTTGGAAAAATGCGATGCATAAACAAACCTGCTTAGATGGAATCCAAAGCGCAGGAGAGAATTCCGTTTTAAATACCCACTTTTTGTGACACTTGACCTGGTAACACTAGTTGCCACATAGTTTGGCTTCATCTCATTGTGTTCATCTTGGTGAAGTTTGTCTACAATACCTTCCTAAAGTGTTTTGATCAATTTTATGTTCTTTTGCAGAGGCATGACACACATTTCCTAAGGCTGCTACATTCATCCTTTCTAGTCTTTTCCATTCTTTCTATTTACCAACTATGAGTACTATTTAAATGAAATAAAAGTTCCTATCAACATTCCAATTTATATTTCACTAAATGTTTTCGTGCTTCTATAGCAATTTTTCACATCTTCATTTAATCAGTTTTGAACTTTTTCCTTTCTCCTATTCTACTCTACCTCCTGCTCTATTTTACTGTAGCTTTACAGAATAAATTTTCATTATTTTAAATATATAACCATTAACCCTTCATTATGTACTGTAGAGTGTATAATAAAAAGATTTCCAAAAACACTAAATTAAGGGTGCTTTGACCATCTGGTCAACCCTCCCTCACATTGGTTAGGTCAAGCCTCCCCAAATACCACTTTCTAAAGTATAGCACACTGTTATCTTTACCTAATTTATTGTACAATCTTTATGCCTGGAATGAAAGATCAATATGTCTCCATTACATAAAATCTGCTTACTTAAATTCCTCTGATATATTTTATCTGAGAAAATATTACAAAAAATACATCTTTTAAGCTGAAAATTCTTCTCAATTGATTTTTTCTTACCTGTTTCAATTATCTACATGAAACAAAGACTATTGTTTGAGCATTTCAGTAGCTCTGGTTGCGACTTATTGGCAAAACTCTGAAATTCTTTTAAATATGAAAACTGAAGGGTGGGTCAAGCCGTTGCCATCAAAATACTCAAGGCCTGAGGGCACGAGTTGTGACGTCATCACTAATGGACCGACGTCTCACTAGTGTTGGATCTCACACCGGAAATTTTTGAATATCAATTTTCTTTTATTTTATTTGTGGAATATCTATCATCTTATAAAACAATACCAACTATTTAAACTTACTGGTGAGAATTCGGAATCCCTAAATAAAAATTCAGCTAGATGCGGAATGTCACAGTGTTGCCTCGTCTGGCTGATTTGTTATTGAGGGATTCCAAATTCTCACCAGTAAGTTTAAATAGATAGTATTGTTTTATAAGATGATACATATTCCATAAATAAAATAAAATAAAATTGCTATTCAAATTTTTCCGGTGAGAATTCCAACAGTAGTGAGAATTCGGTCGATTAGTGATAACGTCACAACTCGTGTCCTCAGGCCTTGAGTATTTCTATGGCAACAGTCAAGCCTCCCCTATGGTCAACCCTCCCTAGTCTCCTCTACTATCTTTTGAAATTTTGAGTGGTTATTATGATAGATGAAGGTTAAGTCTAGACAATAACGATATATACCATTTGTATTTCATTCATAGTTTAATGATCATTAGATACATGTCCTTTTGCGACTCACTAGGGGCCGTTCAAATATTACGTAAGCACCTAAGGGGGGGGGGAGGGGGTTAGCGATTTGCTTATTTTTGCTGACAAGGGGGGAGGGGGGGTTTGAATGATGCTTACGTAAGACATTTTCAGAATCTCTAACTTGTAAAAAAAAAAAAAAAAATTATAAAATTTCAAATTGAAGGAAAGAAATAGTAAAAGAATATTAAACTTGAAGTTCTGATGTCAGCTATTTTGACCGCACAAGGAAAACATAAACGATCTCTTTTATCTAGAGGTGACTGTTCATGTTTGATGCATGAGGGCTTATTATCTCTGAGAACTTACTACTATTTCCAATTGTGAGAATAGAATAGAATAGAATTGAATGGACCGATGCGATATGATGTATTGTGACAATATGAGTTTTCCGGGAAAGCTTCCAAAACGTAAGTAAAATTCCATCTTTTTTGTTTCCACCCCTCCTCTGTCAAGTGGTTGAACCCCATAACCATAGTGACCGACTGCTCTACTGTCTGGTGTCTCGTGAGTTTTGAAAACCTCTCAGTACAGATCTGCACGGGCCGGGCTCGGGCCTATTTTCATTCACGGCACTCGGGGCGGGACCGGGCCATACATTTTTCTGAAGGCTCAGGACGGGCCGGGCGTAGTTACTACTCTTTACGGGACGGGCCGGGTTCGGGCCTTACTTTTTTCCTGGGGGATCGGGCCGGGCCCATTTTTTTCTGTACAGAGCCGGGACTGGTTTCATTCCAAGTCTTCAAGGCCCAAAATTTTAAGTCCTAGTTTTGACGCAGCCCGTATGAAAATCATTGTCTCGGCGTAGCCTGATCCGTTCAAAGGTCAGTAAAATTAGGTCAGGCTCAAAAAAATTTGAAAAAAATGTACACATTTTTAAATCGCTATTATTCTACTATTAAGCATTCAAATTTATTCTTCTTAAAGAATAGTAGATTTCTACGCTTATTAAAATACAGCTAAATGAAAATATAAGGAAAACCTGTGAGAAGGAACCTGTCTATGACGAAATCCTGTTATAAACTGAAAAACGTGTTGATCCATACAAAATTAATATACTAATACGTAAGAATAGGATATATAATACATTTAAAACTTGCTAAGAAGGGCACTTGTCTATAACGGATTTTTTTCTTTTTTATGCAGTTCCGTTTTATAAGATTTTATTGTATAGCATTTTTCAGATTTTTAGCACTTCAATACATGGAATATGGATTAACGATATTAATGATAACGGATTCATTTACATACAAGAAATAGAGATTGATTAAAAAAAATAAATGTCGAAGCCTCCGCCACTTATATAAAAATGAAGATTATAAACATAAAAAAATAGTTAAGACATATTTTTGACCAGAACTCCTCGTACGAGACAAATCTTTCACCAAATCGACATAAAAATCAATGTTTTGTAGAAATTCAATCAGGCCGGGCCGAGATTTTAACTTTTTTTCCGGGTCGGACCGGGCTCGGGCCGAATTTTTTTCTCTATGAGTCGGGCCGGGCCCGGGCCTGGAAATTTCGGCCTGTGCAGACCTCTACCTCTCAGTACTGCAGTGTAGTGGTGTTTAAAATAAATAAAATCAGAAATATGTCTTCATTTCGAGAAATCTTGTATAAAAAACTTTTTGAAAGTTTCAAAAAGTCTGCATCAGATAAACCTTTGAAGGATATCCAATGTAAAATTAATGATGTGTGGCGGCAGTACAAAAAGTCTTCTAAAACTGACAAAGAGTTAGAGGTATTGGTGCTAAAAAGAATTGAGGACGAACTGCGTAAGGCAACCAAAAAGAAATCAGTCTTTCTTGATTATTTTATAAAGGTAATTATAATCAATTTATTCTTAAAATTTTAAATATATTTTATCATAACTTTAAGTTTACATAATTACTTGTAAAAATTGGGAAAAAGATAGATAAGATAAAATGACCGTGTAGCCTTGGCAAAACATGGTCAGTATGGGAATAAATAAAGACCAAAAAAACGTCAAAAAACGAGTTATTACTTTTTAAATATGGCGTAGCCAAGCTAAGCCTTATTTTTTCTTTTCAAATAACTCAAAAATTAATGCATCCATGGGGGAAAAAAATTAAAAAATATGTTAGTTTTGTAGCAGATAATCTTCTAACTGTTTTCAAATTTTGAACCTTACTAAAAATGAAATGTAACCCAATTGAATTGAAACCAATGTATCTCAGATTCAAAAACAGATAAATAAGGTTCCCAGTGATCTCAAAAAAGGAAAAACAATCCTTAAAAAGGAAACGACAAAATGCTGAATACCAAAGAAAACATCGAACCATCAAACGTACAAAGCTTGGAGAAATCTGCCATGATAATCCAGACATTAAAAACTAGTCGGATGTACCAATCCCAAAACATTCTTCTATCTCATACATGTTAATACTTCAAAATTCGCTATCACACTGCCAAAATTAAATGGCAATCTATGCATCTCATGAGGATTCTAACGATATGAAATTCCGTGCATTAGTTCTTGAGATATGACTATCGCTGAAATCGTCTAAATTCAGCAAAATGCTGCCTAGCAGCGCCACCTATTGGGTGATTTATACCAAATCCTAATCAGCAACAATTTATGTCAACGTCTGACTGAATCTGAAGTTTGGAGAAAATCCGTACATTAGTTTTTGAGATAGAGCAATAGCGAAAATCGTGAAAATTTCTGCATAGCAGCGCCACCTATTGGGTGATTAACTCCAAAACCTAATTAACAACAACTTGTGTCAACATACAACTAAATCTGAAGTTAGATGAAAATAGGTCCATTAGTTCTATTGATAGAGCTATTGAGGCAATCGTGGAAAAGGCAGCAGAGAAGCGCCACCTGTTGGGCGATTTACACCAACACCTAATCAGTAGCAAGTCATATCAAGGACTAACTTAATCTGAAGTTTGATGAAAATCCGTGCGTTAGTTCTTCAGATAGAGCTATTGGGGAAATCGTGTAAATCCTGCAAAATTCATCATAACAGCGCCACCTGTTGGGCTATTTACACCAAAACGTAATCATCATCAATTCATATCAAGGACTAACTAAATCTGAAGTTTGATCAAAATCCGTGCATTAGTTCTTGAGATAGAGCTATTGCGAAAATCGTGAAAAATGCAGCATTGCAGCGCCACCTGTTGAGCGATTTACACCAAAAACTAATCATCATCAATTTGTATTAGGCACTAACTGAATATCAATTTTTATTAAATTCCGTGCATTAGTTCTTGAGATAGAGCGCCCACAAAATTTGTGTCACATACACACAGACAGACAGACAGACAGACTCACAGAGTCACAGACAGACATTTTGTAAAAACATGTTTTTTGGAATCTCTGACCCCTAAAACGTGTAAATCCGTCGAAAACCGGAATTCGAAAATTTTCATGAATCCAATACTTTCTTCTTGTAAAGATAGAAGAAAGTAAAAATAGCTTTGAGGGAATCAGTAGGAAGACCAAGTTTAAACAACCATTATTACTTAAAGCAATAGCAGACATAGCTATTATTGGAAGCGCTGCAGATGCAAAAAGAAGAAACAAGTCCGAAGTGTCAAAACTCTCGATGACTTGACTGCAAAACTGAAAAAGGTTGGTTTTGCAATAAGCAGGAGTAGAACATATCTTCGTTTGCTTCCAAAAAATTCTTCAACCATCGAGTGTCGAAGACATGTCACCACAGTGCCGATAAAACTTTCTTGGATTCTGGCTGATTATCACCGATCTCACATTGATACCCAATTTGCAGTAATATCCATCATTATTTAGAAACTTTAGCTTCAATTTTTGGACCCATGCAAGTGTTTCTTCTTTCACATGATGACAAAGCGCGCGTACCTTTGGGAATTACAGCAGCCAATAAACAGGCTATGATACTGATGCATATGGAGTATCACGTATCCTTAAGCGATCACGACTGCGTCATCGCTGAACGCCGCAAACTTATCCCATGTGTTTACGCTGGTATTGTGATTGCTCCTGGCATGGCAGGTCAAAGTAAAGCCATACATAGGTTATTCTGGTCCAACGTTAATAGCTATAAGAAGTGGGAAACACAGTTCTTCCACAGCAAATACTCATGCTCAGGATTTTGAAACTCTATTAATACTCAAAGATTTTGAAAAATTAGTGAAAACAGAAGAGGGTTTCATCAAACCTGTAATCATAGTAACGGTTGATGGAGATCCAGACAAGAATCCCCGCTACCAGAAAGTTATATCGTTTGCTATTAACCATTTCAAAAAGCATGATTTGGATGGAATTTTCATAGCGTGCAATGCTCCTGGAAGAAGTGCATATAATTGAGCAGAAAGGCGAATGACACCACTCAGTCGAGAACTGTCTTGTCTTATACACCCTCATAACCATTATGGTTCCCATCTCGATGAGAACGGTCGCACTACTGATGAAGAAATGGAGCAAAATAACTTAGCATATGCTGGTAAAACTCTCGCAGATATCTGGAACTCATTAAACATTGACAGTTATCCCGTTACTGCCACATATGTTGATTCAGGCGAAACAGAGTCTCTTGGTTATGACTTGGATTGGTATTCGAAGCTCGTACAAGAAAGTCAATACTTGCTGCAAATTGTAAAATGCGAAAAAAAGAATTGCTGCTCTCCTGCACGTAGTGGGTTATTTCGTATATTAAAAGGACGATTCATTCCTCCTCCAATTAAAATGATACAATCGTCAAATGACATCATTGCAAGTGAAGAGGGGGAATTTATAGATTTAAGTCTCCATCTGGCCTGAAATCTGAATAGTACAGAAAAGGGATTTTTAAAGATGCTGTATGATTATTTTTGCTCTTCCATAAAGTTCACGCATTTACCCGCAAGAACTTGTGGAAGTTGTGGCCAATATCATGCATCTCAGAAGTCAGCAAACAGACACAAAAAAATTCAACAGGGTGAAAAAAGCGAGAAGGACTGCCTTATACGACCATTGAGAATTGCTGCTCGTCGAGCAAATGAACTTATGCGCTTCGTAAAATTCGTGGAAGATATGGAAGATGTTGAGTGGATCAATGAAGATGAAGTTGATAAAGATTGCATCCGAATAGTAAGCGATGAAGATAATCAAGTAAAACTGGAAACCAATATCATAACAGATATGGAAAAATGGTTTGAGCAGCCGTGGTCAGCATCGGAATAGATATTGTCATGTTCAAATTTAAATTTTTCAAATGGCTAAGTTCTTCTAAAATTGTGATCTAAGAAATTTTCTTAAATAGAATTGTAAAGAAATAAAACAAGCGTTTATTATTATTTAGTAGTTATATTAGTCGAGTAGAGTTTTATAATTTGTATTGTGTCCTAATTTTTTTTTAAGTAGGGGGGGGGTCCAATTTTCTTACGTAATTATTAAGGGAGGGTTCGCGATTTGCCTATTTTTGCTGACAAGGGGGGAGGGGGGGTCAAAAATAGTCAAAAACATGCTTACGTAATATTTGAACAGCCCCCTATTGGTACATGTACCATACAAAAATTGCGGCGACTCAAAGCTCAGTCTCTCTTAACCCTTAAATGCGCGAATTTTTATTTTGTTTCGAAAATTATATATGTTTCTCTGAAAAGTTTATTACACAGGAAAAATAATGAAAAATATCAGAGATACATTTTTCATATAATATGTGATTCTTTTCTTATATTGCACATCTGCAATACAAGAACAAACTACTGTCGTGTGGCTGTTTTACGCTAAAATATTACAAATTAGTAAATATTTTAATAAGTATTTCTCCAAATACCTTATTTTGTATAATTATTTATTTTATAAAGCTTAAACTTTAACCCTTTAATTCTCATGATAGAATACGTTGTAGAAATTACGTAGTCCAGAGAATCTGACTTTACACCAGAAAGTTGAAATGGTTAATTTCGCTTTATTTACGGAAAGTCTGTTATTATTTAAAACAAATATTGCTATTTTAATTTTCTGGGGTGAATTAGGTATATACGAATAAAAAAAAATCTATTAAATTCAAAACAGGGTTCGCACGCTATTCAGCCACGCCCCATTTTGTAAGGACTCTACCACCAGTAATTGCATAAAACTATCTACTAGCTAATGAATCGTGAAGAAAATTATCTTTATAATAATACTGGTGGTAGAGTCCTTACAAAATGGGGCGTGGCTTAATAGCGTACGAACCCTGTCAAAACACTGTTGTTTGCATATATGCAAAGCTGCGCACTAAAGGATTAATAATAATTTATTAGCAACAACTTCTACTTTATGATGCAGATGTCGCTGAAGCAGTAACGTAGCTTCGGGGGATGCTGCAGCATTTTACTACCAGTATTAACATATACTAAATTTGTCCTTATTTAATATTTGAACATTATACGATTAAATAAGGCCAAATTTAGTATGTAATAATACTAGTAGTAAAATGGTGATGTATCCGTAATGGTGATGCAGTAACGTAGCTACAGGGGATGCTGCATCATTTTACTACCAGTATTAATATATACTAAATTTAACCTTATTTAATCTTTGAACGTTATACGATTAAATAAAGCCAAATTTAGCATGTAATAATACTATTAGTAAAATGGTGATGTATCCATAATGGTGATGCAGTAACGTAGCTTCAGGGAATGCTGCAACATTTTACTACCAGTATTAACATGTACTAAATTTGACCTTATTTAATCTTTGAACGTTACACGATTAAATAAAACCAAATTTAGTATGTAGTAATACTATTAGTAAAATGGTGATGTATCCGTAATGGTGATGCAGTAACGTAGCTTCTGGGGATGCTGTACCATTTTACTACCAGCATATTAATATATACTAAATTTAACCTTATTTAATCTTTGAACGTTATACGACTAAATAAAGCCAAATTTAGCATGTAATAACACTTTTAATAAAAAGTGTAATGTATCCTCTGACGTTACGCTACTACGCTGAAGTGTTGAATAGCGCAGATAAGGGCTGTCACTTTACACATTCACACTATCTCCATCAATCCTTGATGCACCTTTTTTCTTGGCGATAAAAATATAGTGAATGAACGATAGCGATAGTTCGTATGAATTTGATCGTTAATTTTTGGTATACATTACACTAGTCAACAAATCGAAAAACAATTTTCGAAACAGAAACCGCAATAATGTAATTTTGAGTTGTGTCAACGTTGAATCTAAAAATAAAGTTAGTTTTTCTCCATCACACGTCACATTTCTTTCTGATATGCGACCACGAGAAAGTTTTGGGAAAGTTTAAAATTTACAAAGTGTTCAAGTTGTTGTATATGAAATCATACAAAACGATTAAGCAAGTATAGAACACTTACTGAACACGCAAAATCTGACACGGATTACCACACACAACCACACCCGCGAATGGATTTAACTACATTGACAGTGTGTGTGTGTGTGTGTGTGCAGGGGGGGGGGGGGGGGTGATTTCAAACAGGCTCCATTGAGATGACTTACTGGTTAAAGGTTTTTTCGTTGGTGCCATGTGGATAACGTATTGTTTTTTTTAAGATAGCACATCGGTTCTATTACGTGCCAATAATGACATAATAGGTATATATATATTTAAAGTTATATAACTAGAAAACGTGATATGGTAGAGCATTTTTGATTACATTTTCCATTTCAGCATTAAAAATACTTTTTTAAGCACTCATCTACTTATCTATTCTGAAAATCGTGTAGACCAGTGTTACTTTTAAATTATTAAATCTTTCGATGATATCAAAAATATTTTTTGCTTCTAGACTCTGTGAAAAATATAATAAAAAAGAAAAATGGTCTGTCTTAGAGAAGGACGCTATTTAACGTATTAGGATAAATAAAAATGTTATTGTTTTATAGTTTATTATTTATTAACAGATTAACGCAATGTCCCTGTTAAATATGGAATGCTTGCCTGTAAAGTATTTAAAAAAAAAAAAAAAAAAAACCTGAAGAATAATATTTTAGAAATAAATATTCAAAGTATGATAAAAATAAAATTTACGAAATTTGTTTTCTATCTTAATTTTAAAAAAAGTGTACTATTGGTGATCACCAAATGTACTTTCGAATTAAAAAAAAAAGGGGTCCTATTTTAAATGCCCATGAAATTTTGAAAATGTCAAAGCGAAAAAATAAAAATAAGTAATCGTAAACAACCGAAGCTGCAGTAAAAAAATTATCACTTCAAGTCATTAAAGGGCTAGCAAGTGCTATAATATCGGTTGTCATGAGAGAGAAGGGAGAGAAATCACTAGAGCTTAACAGCTGAGAAACTCGGCTCGCAAGCAACCAAAGTCAGCTTCACTTTTTGCACGGCGGCACTTTTGTAACTTTTCGAAATCGTAGATTTTTCTAAAATAAGTGCATTTTAGATTTTACATCTGATTTTTTTACGGAGCCCTTTGATAAACATTATTCTTAAATATAAAAATTTCAAAGAGGGGGGGGGGGTGAATTGCGGGAGCGCAGTAAGGAAAATTGAAAATTGCCCCTGGGGAAAGGGGGCAATTTTCAAACATTTTTCGAACCCCTCATGTGATATATTATTGAAAATCATTGGATTATTGGAGCCTTATGGCGACTCATTTATATTTATGCATCTCCCGTCCCCCTCCCGCCAATTTGACCACCGGAGCGGCACTTTTCTAACTTTTGACGACACCCCTCGTGCGACATATCAGTGGACAGCCTTTTGACCTATCTTTCATATTATGTACAATAAAATATGCCTTACATAAACCCTACATATGCCTTACATGCCATACATAGCCAATTAAAATATGCCTTACATATTTTAGTTCCACATTTTACTGTCAGGGGACGCATTCATATCTCGTGTTCTATGGGCCCGATTGCGACGATATTTGGCTCATTCAACCTAGTTTTCAATAGGCTTACATATTTTAGTACCCTGTTTTAGCGCCAGGGGGCGTTTTCCTATCTCGGGTTCTATAAGCGTGATCGCAACGGGGTTTGGCTCATTCAACTTAGTTTTCAATAAGCTTACATATATTCGTGTATCATACATTCCATAATACATCAACCTTTCATTTAAAAAATATTTAAAGCGCAGTGTATTTTTATGAAATACAAAATTTAACATGAAGCTCTCTACAAATCAAAAGAGATTTTTTTCAAGCCTTAATTTTTTTTAATACAATACAGGAACGAAACACAATTAAAAATCCATAATAATAACATTAGAATTTTATATAATCTACCAAAAAAAAAAAAATATATATATATATATCCATTTACAAACTAATCAAAGGCATTGTGTAGATTAGGAATGTATTTTGAAACACGGTATAAATAAAGGAACAAGACTATTTTTTAGAAATATATAATGAACAAGGTGGAATATCATCCTGTGCGATGTATATAAATAAGCTTTGAAAATTTCTCTCCTTGATACAAGACTTTTTTTAGAAATATATAATGAGCTAGATAGAATATCATCCAGTGCGATGGATATAAAAACAACTCAAAAATAAATTCTAAAACATTTCCCTCGTTATATTTATGGGAAAAGAACATCTGTATTTAGATTTCGGGGTATCATTTACGATCGGTGTTAAGTGGTTTCCCCATTAACCATAAACTTTTGTTAAAAATAATATGAATGGAGGATTGATTATCTTTAACGAAATAAATATCATTAATATCCTACTATTATAAATTTTTTATAAAATACATGTATTTATTTCTTCTGTTAAAATGTGATAGAAAAATAATGATTTAACTTGCAAAAATTGTCAGCTGCGAAATTTTTTTTAAGTTTAAGACAATAGAATGATAATTAACTTTTTATTTGTTTATTTGAGTACCTGGTGCCAAATAGTGTTGCTGCGGCGCTGATTATCACTTATTTTCAGAAAAAAAATGACGGCCCGACACAACCCGGAAAGAATAAGTAATTTAGATAGAAAATTTAAAATACTGAATATTCTACAGAGTTGCAATTATCAAATTAATAGCACAGCAGGGGTGAAGGTTCATACAGGCAGTCACACCCTCCTACACCTCCTCCCCCCGCGTGGTATAATATAAAGTTTTCATAGATAATAAACAATCCAGGAGTATCGGCGCATATAATCGTATTTCACGTTACGATTCGCAAGAGATTGGAAAGTGAAAGTAGATGAGGTGGACAGGTTTCTTCCATGATAGCATGTGTCCTGACCGCCTGAAATTACAATAATGCTAATATGAAAAAGATTGAAACTATAAGTTGAAATTTTGAAATGTTAAATAAAATGATTGTTAAATAAAAATGCATTCTTATTGCTAGGATACATCGTACTTTCCCATTAGTTTAACAATTTAAAATCTATTAACCATTTTTTATTTAATTATTGAAAAATTAATCCATTCAAAAACTTTATTTAGCTTTCCAAATAACAATTTAAAATATCTATATTACGTTAATATTTCTAACTACTAAAATTTAATTAAATATCTATTAAATTATTTATTTATCAGTGATTTCTAGATTGTAAACAAAAAGTTCTAAGTCTTTAAAATTCACCTTTTAGAATTTCTTAAATATTCGTTAAATTCATTGCAAAATATATTTATTCGATTTAAATAATTATTTACTTTCACCAGACAAATTTTCATCTATTTTCACGCAATAGATCGCAAGTTATCAGAATTTTAAGTTTTATTTATTTTCGCTACTTTTAAATACGCGCGCCATCCATTTTAAGACGCACTTAGACGGCCATAATTTCGCTTCTTCACCGATGCAAAACAACATCCATTTTTGCTTGAAGGAGTTGCGTTTTCATGACAGGTTCGGTGACCGCAGGCTGGTGAATTGTTTTTGGTGAACACTGATTGGTTCTCTAAAATTTTAGCATCCTTTTCGAAAGATACTACGGGGTTTTCTGGCTCTCTTCGAATCTGGACGTTGATGCGCGAACAAGCGTGCATCATCACTCCAAGAAACAATAATTTTTCCTATATGATCGGTTCTTTGGCTATACGGGTCGAAAGCCGATCACTTTTATTGAATTTATTAAATTTTATATTATATCAAATTTCCTTTATTAAATATAAAAACTTATTGCAAGAAAACAATTGGGAGATAATGCCACGCTGTAGTTGATGTGAGATATTGCCCAAAGTTATTCTGAGAACTCTCTATGACCTGGACATTTCACGATTGCTCTCTGGAAGGTATTCTTGTGTCTCTTCATGCCTGGAGATGGTAAAGTAAATTTGCTTTTTAATTTATTGCTTTTGCAAATATGGCTTTGAGGAAGATTCGACGAAGCCCCCTTTTCATGCTGGCGAACTATGAATGAATCAGAATGGATTCCTATCGTATAGGAACGAATATGATAGCTTCGCAGAAATGTTGAAACTTTTCTGCTCCAATGATGAACTGGTGGTCCATTTTAACCATATTATCGGACGATATCCAATTATCAATCAATAAAACTTGCAGTTTAGTTCTTCCACTACTAATATTTACTCTGATTTATATCAGAATTTGTTTAAATGCTCTTGTCTACGATCCATTCACAAATTCAACAAATGAAAAATCACTTGTTTAAAAGTTGATATTTAACGTGATAGATCATGTATATCTTTATATATTTTAATACTTAACTGAGTGTAGGGGTCTGCGCAGTTCCTTTATTTTTATATGTTTACCTAAATAAATAATTCATTTAAGTTAATTGTGTGTATCATGTGTTTCTTCCATGGGTGAGTTTATTTTGTTGATTTTCCTTTTCAGCTTCAATTCAATCTAAGGCAACTTAATTATTCTTTAGTAAATTCAGTTAACTTAATTCTTAATCTTCAGGTTGCCAAGTAAATAATCGCTATTTACAATCACGGCCATATGTGGTGTCGAAATGGCATTTTGATTACCAGATATTTTCAGTAATGTTTTAATAGTAATTTTAATTTCTCTTTCTGGTTTTTAATCTGCAATCCCGACATCAACTTTATAACACTTATTAAGCGGAAACATACTTATAGAGTTGACGTTCAGGTCCCCCGATCCACAGATTTACACGTTATAAATATTATCAATTTTTATAGAGATTATTTATATAGAGGTGTTTTTTCAGAGATGAATTATCAAATCAAACACAAAAGATAAAAAACAATTGTCTTAGGCGTAGCTCATGTAACTTAAATATTTGGGAATGGGGGAGTGTTCGAGGCCCCATGAACCCCAAACTTCCAACGCTCCTCACCCTTAAAGACAGCGTTAAGTCTTTAAAACTTCCCGTTTAAACTTACAGTTGAGATTTGCGGACATTCCCGGGAAAGAGCCTTGCTCGAATCGGCTTGTACCGTTGTACCTGACACATTCTCAAAAATTCTATTTAAATTCAACCTGAAACCCAACCAGAACCTAGCAAAATAATTTTTTGACCCCGAAACCCGACTCAAAACCAACAAAAACATTTTTATTAGCCCAACCCGAACCCGAAATAAACTTGAAACCAAGCCAAAAACCAAAATGATTGAAAAATTAGTGCCATATTTTAATGAAATTACGTAAAACTAGCCTACAATCATGTCTCTAATAGTAATTCTATCTTTCATGAAGAAGATTCAATATATACAGTGCGGTGCAAAAGTTTAAGCACAACGCAAATGTTTTAATAAAAATAAACTTGTACAATGGAATGCTTTCAAATATTCACTGTAGGTGAATACTATGATCATAAATATTTATCTTAAGTTTGGAAAAAATTCATTGTTGCAAAAATCAGAAATTACAAAAAAAACATTTTTTGTGATGTCGCAAAAGTTTATGCACAAATGCTACTTTATGTAAATATCTTCTTAAACATGATAGGTGGAAGACCAGCGAGACAATTTTTTCTAGAGTATAAAATATAGGGATCCTTGTACGAGTTATATCAAAATGCCGAAAACTCTGCAGTTCTCGCCTGAAGATGTTGTGGAAGTTTGGAAGCTGAAAGCGGATGGTAAATCCGTTTTGCAAACTTCGCATATTTTAAATCGGTCTAAACGTGGTTTTTATAATGTTCTGGAAGTGGAGAAAAAATTCAAAAATGCATATCGCTCAGAAAGGTCGAGTAAAACCACATTTCGTGGGGATGGAAGAATTAAAAGATTACCTATAACTAGCAATTTGTCTCTTAATCCGATAAGATGTCGGCTTGGACCAAAAATATCACGTGACACCATACGCAGAAGAATTACCTAATCAGGATTCTTCAAAAAACAAAAATTAGATTGTAAGTCTTTTCTGAAACAGTGTCACAAACAAGCAAGACTTCAATGGTCAAAACGGCACGTGTATTATCGTGACGAATGGGTTAGTGTTATTTTTTCTGATGAAAAAAAATGGAATTTGGATGGTCCAGATTGCTTCATCATTCTAATGGCGTGCTTTGAGGAAAGATCCTAAGAGCACATTCAGTAGGCAACAACGTGGTGGTTCGCTCATGGTATGGGGCGCTCTTGGCTACAATGGATAAAAGTCTCTTTGCTTCCTAAATGGCAGTCAAAATTCACAAAAGTATCAGAAGACTCTGAGTGAGCATTTGTTACCATTTGGTGAACTCCTAGTGGTCCCAACTGGACCTTCCAGCAAGACAACGCATGGATACTCACTTCCCGTTGTACAAAAGAATGGCTTAGATCTCAGAATATCAGTGTAATGAACTGACGAGCACTCAGCCCAGATCTCAATCATATAGAAAATATCTGGTGAATCCTCTCACGTGACATCTTCAAGAATGGGAAGCAGTATTACTCAGTGCAAAAGATCAAATCAGCGATCGAGGAAACCTGGCACAGGCTCGCTCACAAACCTTCCATACTTGTGTTATCAATGGAAAATCGCATATTCGATCTCATCAGGTGCAATGGAAATACCATAGACTACTAAAGGACTTTTGTTCTTTGTGAAATATAAATACTTCATTTTTGTGCAACTTTTGCGACATCACAATTTTAATTTTTCTATCATTTGTTATTTTCCTTACAATGAATTGTTTCCGAATTCGAAACATGAATTTATAATCCAATTCTTTGGATACAGTAAAAATTTCAAAGCGTTCGAGCGTATATTTTCCATTTTATAAAAATATTTAGCTTGTGTATAAACTTTTGCGTCGCACTGTATATATATATATAATTAAAAGGAAATCACAAACGTATGAGTAAGTTGGTAAAATTCTAAAGTTCAACAAAATGTGAACATTGGAAACCAGAAATGTCTGTAAGAAACTAGGAATAACCCACAGAATCGTCAGAGGAGCTTGCAGATATAATTCCTGGTAAAGGTATGTCATGTCAAATGTCATCCAATTTTCTCTGTATTATGCCTAAAAAGACAAAATTTAGATTCCAATGTTTACTGTATTTTCAATTCCTTGTCACACTTGTTTTAAGGATCTCTTTCAAAGAATTTTATGATGGTTTATACATGATTTTTAATTTGTATAAATTCATTTATAATTTGTATATTCACATTTGTTTATGATAATTTGAATTAGTTTATAATGGTTTTATATTACATACATTATATACTCATAGAAATTTCAAAATGTATAATTTTTCTTCTGAAAGACTATTGAAATATGTTTCTTTTGAAAAACTCGACCCAACCGGAAAGAACTAAAACCCAACACGAAACCGAAAATAAACATTGTATCTGAACGCAGTAAAAAATTAGAACATAACCCAATGATCCGAATCCACTCCGTTGGTCTATTCGGGTTCGAGTAAATCGATTTACCAGACCCGCTATAGAACTCTTAAAGTCGTTGAGCCAAGTTCTCGTGTGGTTTCATGTCAGCGGACTTGGTAAACCATATATTTTTGGATTCATTACAACATCAGCATGACATTTATCCATGATACTTTGAAAAGCAGGATAGCTAATGGGCGGTATATTGGAAAATGGCCACTGTTGTTGAGCAGGGGTTAGTGTGATTTCATGTCAGCGGACTTGTTAAACCATACATTTTTGGATTCACCATAACATCAGAATGACATTTATCCATGATATTTTCAAAAACAGAGTAGCTAATGAACGCCATATTGGAAAATGACCGCCGATAAACAGGGTGATCGAAAAGTTTTTCTTGGTTTTGCATGCTATTAAATAAATAAAGCGATTGAAGAGAAAATAAATAAAGACACGCAGGGGTCAAAAGGTACAACGAAATTAAGCCAAAGACCTGCCGCAGTTGAGAGATATATCTGATATGAGGGCAGCATTTCTTCACATGATTCGTGAAAGAACCGAAAACAATTCTTCAGAAAAATCTCTTCTACATCCAGATCTCTACATCCAGATCCAGATCCCAGTAATTCAGAATCCAGAAACATGAACGTGATATCTGAGATTTACAGAACATGATTATCAATGAATGGATAAATCTAGACATGGTAATAAAATCAAATGGAGCAATGCCAAATCTAAAAATTGTCGGAGGCATGGTGAAAGCTCATAAGGTGGCTGAAGAAGCTTACCATACTTTCAAGAGAGAATATCTGTCTGAAGACTCAAAGCCAGTAGGGTTTTTCAAACCTACAAAGAAAAAGAAACTAAAGACATTTTCTGACTTGAAGAAGAAACAGAGTTTAAAATTTAATAAATCATTGTTTGTTTTCAAGCAGAAAGAAATCTGTTTTCTCAGATGATCATTGCTGAGCGAAGAAATTTGGATATAAGAACTGTATTTTCCTACCATCTAGGGCCTCCTCCATGGTCCTTAGCAAACCTGATGGTTCAATGCGAAAAACTGCAAAATCAAGCTGATGGTTGTTACAAAAAAAGACTGCAACTGCTGAAAGAATTCCAAATGATGGTGTTGTAAACATATTGCTGACAGAATGTGCTTTGTTCAAAAGCTACCGCAGGAGCTACAAACATTTGGACAACTAGCAAAGAATCTGTTTTCTAAAATAATACGAAATTCTACATCCTCTCAAAGAATAGATGTTGTATTTGAAACATACCGACAGGTGTCAATAAAAAGTGATGAACGAAACAAATGAGCTGTTGGTGATGCGATAAAAGTAATATAACAACTCCTGGACACTCAGTACGAAAATGAAAGCAGTTTCCATCTGATGAGGAGAACAAGAAAGAAGTTATGCATTTCATTTCACAAGAATGGCAAAATGAACATTATCTGAAACAGTGAATTCATGGGTGATATGCGTTACCTGCGGAGAAAAATGATCTAAATTCAGGAAATGACTAGTTGAAGAAGCCACTAAATTGACATGCTTCGAAGAGGAGGAAGGTACGCGACTTTCATTTCACACACACCATGCTTTAGCGTCTGCATTTAGAAATATTATTACTGTCTCTATAGATACTGATGTGGCTGTTATAACACTGTTTTCTTTAGAAAACGATTTGAAAAACTACAATGGATTACTATTTGTAAAATGTGGATCCAATGACAGGGTAAAGCACTGCAACTTGAGTGAATTGCATGGACTTCTAGGTAAAGTGGTATGTAATGCGTTACCTGGAATGCATTCACTGTCAGGGTGCGATACGGTAAGTACTTTTGCAGGCAAGGGAAAATGAGAATTCAGAACACAGCATTCCGAGATGCTTTAAGGTATTTGTTACTGAAGCTGATGTATGAAAGAAACAAAGAAACAGCTTGAGTCGTATGTTTGCCCGCTCTGTTATGGAAAGCACAAATACTCTGACATCAATGAATTGCGCTATACTATTTTTTGCTGCAAAAAAGGATCTGTGGAGTTGCATTGTCTTCCGCCATGTAGTAATACACTCTACCTACAGGTAATGAGAGCTAATTACCAGGGTCTTGTTTAGAAGAAGTGCTGACAGGCTGATCCTGACCTTCCATCCTCAGATAAATATGGTTGGATTTCTGGAACAGATAGTGAGGGAAGAGGTTAACTAGAGGTCCAGTGAAACGGCAGTCCTCCTGCTCCTGAAGTTGTTTTGGAACTCATGTCATGTTCAATAACATGTCTCATGCCATCATGTGTGTGTTTTTTAATAACCTCAGATGTACAAGCATATGCACAATACTGAACAGCTGAACTTCTATGACGATGGAAGTGATTTGGACATAGGAATGCCAAACGATGATGATAGCAATGAAGAAGACTAAGTTTTCTGTTATTTATTAATTCTTGAGAGATTGAGTACAATACTTTTACCAGTATTTCTTGAATTGCTGTGCCTTATACACATGAAAATAATATGCATTAAAATGCAAAACAAGATTTCGGTTTTTTTTTTCATCACAAATGTCTTTTGAACTGTTTATCCAACTGAAAATGTTAATAAACATAAAGTTAAATATAATGATAAACGTGATGTTAAAATAAAATCTTAGTGAACATTTAATTTGTGTAACATTTTATGTTCAACAATATTTGTTCTTTCCCTTTTTTCATTGAAATCTCCTTAATTATGTGATAATGGCAAAAATAATCATACGTATCTATGTGTGATAGATGGCTCCTATCTTATCTTAAGATATATGGGATATACCTCAATTTCATAATATCATCATAAAAGGAACACCTTGGATCATTGTGAATCCAAAAAAGGTATATATCATCACGTTCTTAGAGATGAAACCAAAAGCACTAATTTTGTCTTCTGGCTCAACGACTTATTGTGTCCATTCTCAAAAGGAAGGAAAAATAAAAGTAATCACTAATTATGAGCATTTAGCAATTCCAATTGATAGTTCTAGAACCATTTATACGATAAAAAATGGAATACTTATTATGAATTACATTTACAAAAGAAGACAAAATTTTATAAAGAAGGGAAAAATTATAAATATATTTTTAACGATTCATATATGATAGACGCATTACTTATTTTAAATTTACTTAAATAGTCTAATTGTTCGATACCATTCCATTAGGTCATAGATATAACATTAACGATTGATATTACTATATTTGAGATGTACTTCTGCAAACGTATAAGCATGTAAATTCCTTTTTTAAAGTGCTAATGAGTAATATTTATCTTTGAAATTGTCGTTATCCAAAAAATGTTTGATTCTGTAGGTAATGAGCATTTGAAATAAAAGTTAGCTGCTGTTTTATATATTTTTTAGTTTCATTATATATTTTGAATTCAATTTTATGAATTCCTTATTAAATAATAAACTCTTCCTCCCCACTCATTAAAAAGAAAAAAAAAATGTAAGTGCTATAATTTCTAAGATAACTAAAATCATGCATATGAAATGGATGTCCCTGTATATAGGACCGTCTTAATGCATTCAAGGGTCCTGTTTCATAATGATTTTGGGGAAGCTACTACAAATAAAAGTACAGTCGTGGAAAAAAAAGTAAACACCCCCTACTAACACCTCAACAAATTATCGTATAAAAAATTACTGGTACCGAACGATTGGAAATAAAGTCTACTTTTAGATGATGTATATAAAATTTGCTTAGGGGGCCATCTACATATTAAAACGAACCCAAACTTATTTTTTTAATGGCAATACCCAATTTTAACAAAATATTTCAAATCTTCGGTTCAAACTATGCCTAGACACCAAATTTCAAGTTATTTGAACTATAAGTTTTTGAATTATAAACATTCAAAATTTAGTGCTTCTAATGTTAAATTACATTTTCATATTTTTATTAATATCTCCTTAAATTATAGTCCTAATGTGATAATTTTTTGTGTAGCAATAATACTAAAATACCCAAACATAAATACGTTGAATTTGCAATTTTTATAATTTTATTATATCAATTATGAATTATGAAATTAATATTCGAAAAAATTATGAATTGCAACCTACAATTTTTTGATGAATTTATATTTATTAAGTCCTGCTTTATGGAAATCCCAAGTTTTAGTTTTTCCTCCAAGTAGTTTTTAAATTATGCTTAAAATACGGCAAAATGATGATTTAATAATGAGCTCGAAGTAGCTAGGAGTCGTTCGGTAGCTTCATCGCCCCGAGCCCAACCCATCCCGCTTTTCGGTGTCTTTAATTTGTGTAATTTCCCTTTTAAATTTGACCGGTTTCAATTTTTTTTTTCAACGTTGCTTTCGCCAGAGTGTCTTTCACGCGGGACGTGGCTGGGGACGTACGAAGCATGCTTCCGCAAAAGAGTCGGACCAGAGTAGAAGAATAAAGGGCTGCGGACGAAGATGGGACTAATAATGGGCTCGAAGTAGCTAGGAGTCGTTCGGTAGCTTCATCGCCCCGAGCCCTCCCTTCCCGCTTTTCGGTGTCTTTAATTTGAGTAATTTCCCTTTTAAATTTGTCAGGTTTCAATTTTTGATTTTTTTTTTTCAACGTTGCTTTCGCTAGATAATTTTTGATTTTTTTTTTTTTTTTTGTTTTCATTCTGGCTTCCGCTAGAATGTCTTATACTCGGGACGTGGCTGGGGACCTACGAATCTTGCTTCCGCAAAAGAGTCGGACTAGAGTAGAAGAATAAAGGGCGGCGGTCGACCCACCCGCCCTTTCCCAACCACCGACCGAGACTAATAATGAGCTCGAAGTAGCTAGGAGTCGTTCGGTAGCTTTATCGCCGCGAGTCCAACCCTTCCCGCTTTTCGGTGTCTTTAATTTGTGTAATTTCCCTTTTAAATTTGTCCGGTTTCATTTTTTTTTCAACGTTGCTTTCGCTAAAGTGTCTTTCACGCGGGACGTGTCTGGGGACGTACGAAGTATGCTTCCGCAAAAGAGTCGGACTAGAGTAGAAGAATAAAGGGCTGCGGACGAAGATGGGCTCGAAGTATCTAAGAGTCGTTCGGTAGCTTCATCGCCCCGAGCCCAACCCTTCCTGTTTTTCGGTGTCTTTAATTTGTGTAATTTCCCTTTTAAATTTGTCCGGTTTCAATTTTTGATTTTTTTTTCTTCAACCTGGCTTTCGCTAGAGAGTCCTTCACTCGGGACGTGGCTGGGGACCTAAGAATCTTGCTTCCGCAAAAGAGTCGGACTAGAGTAGAAGAATAAAGGGCTGCGGACGCTCGCCGGTGAGCGGCCCCTCTTCGTCAGTAGCCCTTTATTCTTCTACTCTAGTCCGATTCTTTTGCTGAAGCAAGATTCTTAGGTCCCCAGCCACGTCCCGAATGAAAGACTCTCTAACGAAAACCAGATTTAAAAAGAAAAAAAAAATTCAAAAGTTGAAACCGGACAAATTTAAAAGGGAAATTACTCAAATTAAAGACACCGAAAAGCGGGAAGGGAGGGCTCGGGGCGATGAAGCTACCGAACGACTCCTAGCTACTTCGAGCTCATTATTAGTCTCGGTCGGCGGTTGGGGACGGCGGGTGGGTCGACCGCCGCGGCGAGCGGCCCATCTTCGTCCGCAGCCCTTTATTCTTCTACTCTAGTCCGACTCTTTTGCGGAAGCAAAATTCTTAGGTCCCCAGCCACGTCCCGAATGAAAGACTCTCTAACGAAAGCCAGATTAAAAAAAAAATTGAAACCGGACAAATTTAAAAGGGAAATTACTCAAATTAAAGACACCGAAAAGCGGGAAGGGAGGGCTCGGGGCGATGAAGCTACCGAACCACTCCTAGCTACTTCGAGCCCATTATTAGTCTCGATCGGCGGTCGGGCGTGGGCGGGGGGTCGACCGCCGCGACGAGCGGCCCATCTTCGTCCGCAGCCCTTTATTCTTCTACTCTAGTCCGACTAGTGATGGGTGATAACGAGATAGTTTTTCTCGATTTTCTCGATTGTATGGACATCTCGATATTTTTCGATTGTGTAAATTTTTTCTCGATGACTACAGTTTGCAAATTTCTTTTATAAATCATATATTATGTATTATATTCGTCATACATTTATCAAGAATCGTCTGCGGGTGAGCTGGAATGTGTCGATGTTAATAAAGACTACGTAACTTCGACCGCTAGCGGGCCCATCCTTTAATTGGGGCCCCTAATTTATACGTAATCTTGTAATATGAAATCACGAACAGGTTACCCGCTATGTACGGCACTGATATATGATAGCAGGCGGGTGTGGTGTGCATGCACTACAAAATCTTGTAAAAAATATAATATCGAAACGAATGAACCTCGGACCAGATCTCTTGGGGGAGGGGTCAATGCGAGCGGAGGGGCACAGCAGCTGCATAATATGATTAAGTCCTCACAGGTCTTTAGGCCTTTCCAACCATATGTCACATGAGAAGTCTGGATCTGAATATATAAAATGCCCTCCCCGTGGGGGCAAAGGGGGGAGGGGTGCGGGAGGTGGATAACATGAGTAAGTGGTCATAAGCCTTTCTAACACTATGTGACATGAGGGGTCTCGGCTAAATTTAGAAAAACACCCACGTGGGGGAAAGTGTGGGGAGGGCGGTCACCGGAGGTGCATTACATCAATAAGTAGTCACAGACCTTTCCAACGATATCTCACATGTGGGATCGTGGCTAAATTTGGAAAAGTGTCCCCCGGGGTGCAAAATGGGGGGATGGACACCGGAGGAGCATAACATCAATAAGTAGTCACAGACCTTTCCAACGATATCTCACATGAGGGGTCTTGGCTAAATTTGAAAAAGTGTCCCCCGGGAGGGGCAAATTGGGGGAGACTGTCACCTGAGGTGCATAACATCAATAAATAGTCACAGACCTTTCCAACGATATCTCACATGAGGGGTCTTGGCTAAATTTGGTAAAGTGCCCCCCGGGGGGGGGGCAAAGTGGTGGTGGGGACACCGTAGGTACATAACATCAATAAGTAGTCACAGACCTTACCAACGATATCTCACACGAGGGGTCTTGACTAAATTTGAAAAAGTGTCCCCCGGGGGCAAAGAGTGGGGGGGGACTGCCACCGGAAGTGCATAATATCAATAAGTAGTCACAGACCTTTTCAACGATATCTCACAAGAGGGGTATTGACTAAATTTGAAAAAGTGTCCTCCGGGGGGGCAAAGTGGGGGGGCGGCCACCGGAAGTGCATAGCATCAATAAGTAGTCACAAACCTTTCCAACGATATGTCACATGAGGGGTCTTGGCTAAATTTGTAAAAGTGTCCTGAAATTTCATATATTATAAATAATATTTAGCGGAGGGCTCCATAAAAAAAATCCGATCTAAAATGATAAAAACGGAAAAAACTACCCTCGCAGTGGGTGACAAATTGGGGAGGGGAGGAAGAAAGTCTCATAATATGAAAGAGTCATCCGAGAGCTTACCGATGACATATCACATGGCTGGTCCAAAATAAGTTTGAAAATTGCTCCCCCTCCCTCCCCCCGTGGGCCCACTCTTTCATCCCGGAATTCACACAGTCGCCACTTTAAAATTTTTATGTTCAATAAATAATATTTATCGGAAGACTGCATAAAAAACCTACATCTAAAGTGATATTTAAATTTATTATAGAAATCGGCTACGGTTTAAAAAAATTGTTGGCCCCTTCCACATCCCCCTTTGGGCGAAGAAAGGTTCATAGTATGAAAAAGTGGTCAAAGGGCTTTTCGATTATATGCCAGAGGAAGGGTTCGGTAAAATTTTTAAAATTGCACCCCGCATGAGTCCACTCTCACGTCGTCCTCCCTCGAAATCACCCGATCCACCTTCCTCTTTGAAATTTTCATATTTAATAAATAATTTTTATCGGAGGGCTCCATGTATGTGACATCTTGGTAGGGCTAAAATAAGAGAAACTTTGAAAATTAGGGCTTCATTTCACAGCCCATTGTCATGCCTTTTTCTCTATGTCGTCTCTTGGTACTCTCCATAAATTTTCTTACTTTTCTTCTCTGCCGAGGACGAGAGAAATCCTCGAAAAGCTTCTCATAGCGAAATGTTGAAAAGCGCGAGAGAAATCCTCGAAAGGCTTCTCATTGGGAGATTTCGAAAAGGACGAGAGAAACCAGCGAGAGGCTTCCCATCGGGAAAGGTTGAAAAGGGCGAGAGAAACTCTCGAAAGACTTCCCATCCCGAAAGGTTTAAAAGCACGAGAGAACCAACCAGCGAGCAGCTTCCCATCTGGAAGCGTCGAAATGCTGGGAAAATCATCGAGATGAGATTTGCCGAATTGCGAGATGGAAATGAAGCTTTCAGAGTCAAACTTGCCGCATTTCTGGTTTAAGTCAAAATTTCTCAAAGGATCTGCTTATCCAATCTCTTTTTAGCCCACAGGCTATCTAAGCCTGAGAGCTAATGTACCCGTCGGTTCGGTGTGTATGCATGTACGTACGTAACGCGATAACTCTTGATTAAAATGTACGATTTGCTTCAATTTTTTTTATGTTCATTCTGATAAGGCGTTCCGCTGATTAGTTTTGACGGTTCATTGGTTAAGGATAAAGGGAGAGAAGGGGGGCTGGTCCCCCCCCCTCTCCTTAATTTAGATAAATAGGTTTTTCATGCAGAATTATTCGATTTGCTCCAAATTTCGTATACCGGTTTATTATGTTAAGGAGCTTCCCTGATTAAACTTGGAGGTTCATTAGTTAAGTATGAAGTGGGAAAAGGGGGGTAGACCACCTCCTTAATTTAGATAAATGGGTTTTTCATGCAGAATTATTTGATTTGCTCCAAATTTGGTATACCGGTTCATTATGTTAAGAAGTTGCCTTGATTAGATTTGGAGGTTTATGGGTTAAGTATAAAGGGGAGGGGCTAGTCTACCCCTTAATTTAGATAAAAGGATTTTTCATGCAGAATTATTCGATTTGCTTCAAATTTAGTATACCAATTTATTCCAATATGGCGCTTTCTTCATTAGATTTGGAGGTTCATTGGTTCAGTATACAAGGGCGAAAAGAGGGCAAGTCCCCTCCCCTTAATTTAGATAAATAGATTTTCATAGAGAATTATTCAATTTACTTTAATTTTTTTTTTTTCTATGTTCGTTCTGATAAGGAACTTTCCTGATTAGATTTGGAGGTTCATTAGTTAAGTATAAAAGGGTTAAAGGGGTTAGACCACCCTTAATTTAGCGATATGTTTCTTTTTTTCATGCAGAATTATCTAGTTAAGGAGTTTCCCTGATTAGATTTGGAGGTTCATTGGTTAAGTATAAAAGGGGCAAACGGGGGATATTTCCTTTCATTTATTTTTTGAGGGACATTATTCTTTGAAATAAGAGTATAATATACAATTAGTGTGAATAACCTGTGAGCTCAATGTCATCAGTTTAATTGGCACTTATCTTTTTATTGCTATTAACCGAAGTGGGTTATGAAGCATAGTGGTTTATGTATTCAGTTCTGTATCGTCCTAGTTCAAACTTTACTGTTAAATTAATGTCATTTTGCCCCGAATTTTCAATGTTTCTCTTATTTTAGCTCTGCCAAGCTGCCCCATACCTGGAGACTCAGATAAATACTATTTATTAAATATAAAAAGTTCAAAGAGGAAGGTGAGTGAATTCTGGGGGGCGCGAGAGTGGACAAAGGGGGGGGGCAGGTTATTTTCAAACTTTTACCAAACCTCTCGTTGACATATCATCGGAAAGTCCTTTCACCACTCTTTCATATTATGAACCTTTCTCCTCCCAGAGTTGAATTCCAGAAGGGGGCCGGGGGGGGGGGGACTTTTTTTTAATTGTAGAGATTTCTACAATAAATATCATTAAATGAGGTTTTTTAATGGAGCTCTAAGATAAATATTATTTGTTAAATATAAAATTCTAAAAGTGGGGCTGCGTGATTTCCGGGTATATTCTGGGATAAAAGAGGGAACCCACGTGGGAGGGGTAGATTTCAAACTTTTTTTGAACCAGTCTTTTTATATATCATCGGAAAGTTTTCGGTTATCATCGGAAAGTTACTCTTTCATATTATGAACCTTTCTTCTTCCCTCCCTAGTTTGGCGCCCCGAGAGAGGCACTTTTCGAACTTTTTTGAAATCGTAGCGTTTTTAAACATTTTAGATCGGATTTTTTTACGGAGCCCTCCGATAAATAATTTTTAATGTATGAAAATTTCAAAGAGAAGGATGGGCAGGGTATATTTCGGGGGGCACGATAATTGGAATCCTGGGAGTTGGGACTCTTTTCTATCTTTTGCTGACACCCCTCATGTGATATATCATTGGAAAGCTCTGTGACTACTATTTCATTTTATATATTGCCCGCGCCCCTCCCCTTACTTTGCCCCCGCGCGGGGGCACTTTCCTAAATTTAACCGACATCCTTCATGTGACATATCGTTGGAAAGTCCTGTGACCACTTATTCATATTATGCACTTTCCTTGCCCCTCACCCCTACTTTGCCCCCCGCGGGGGTTCGTTTAATGTATTCCAATCGAAGACTTTCTAAAAATGCGGAAATTAAAGATCCAATCTCAAATGACGTAGAAAAATCAATAAAAAATTTTGATCCCTTTTATCATTCTTTAGTTCATGTTTTTGCCACTAGGGGGTGTTTTTGATTCTTATTTCTTTGGCCATTTTGGTGCTAATTGCCGAAAAATTCTAATTTTTGATACTTAAACTCCCCTTACCGCTTCATAGCTACTCGCGTTTTTCCAGCTTTTTTCAACCAGGGGGCACCCTTACAAGACTTTTTCAGTCTTATGGCTCTTTTATAGCCTCCCTTTGGTTTGTTGTTTTTTTATTCCATCTGTTTTCAGTTACCCTATATCTAATAAAATCTGCCTTATATATGTGTAAAAACAATGATTTCAATAATCAATTCTAGAACATCTCCTTTGTAGATTCTCGAAAGTAATCGATGACTGTATCGATTGTGTATTTTACGATAACGATTTTTTTCGATTGGTAAATTTTTGAGAACCGCCCATCACTAAGCCCTATCACTACTATGAAATTGTCGGCCAGAATAATAGCTAAGTTTTCCAGTAACTGTTTTTAGCTTTTCTCGTTATAATCGATTGTAAAACATCTCGATTGTAGATTCTAGGAATCAATCGATGGCTGTATCGATTGTGATTTTTTACGATGACGATTTTTCTCGATTGTCGAATTCTCGAGAATCGCCCATCACTAAGTCCGACTCTTTTGCGGAAGCAAGATACGTAGGTCTCCAGCCACGTCCCGAGTGAAAGACTCTCTAGCGAAAGCCAGGTTGAAAAAAAAAAATCAAAAATTGAAACCGGACAAATTTAAAAGGGAAATTACACAAATTAAAGACACCGAAAAACGGGAAGGGTTGTGCTCGGGGCGATGAAGCTACCGAACGACTCCTAGCTACTTCTAGCTTATTATTAGTCTCGGCGGTGGTTGGGGGTGGGCGGTGGTGTCAACCGCCTCGGCGAGCGGCCCATCTTCGTCCGCAGCCCTTTATTCTTCTACTCTAGTCCGACTCTTTTGCGGAAGCAAGATTCGTAGGTCCCCAGCCACGTCCCGAGTATAAGACATTCTAGCGGAAGCCAGAATGAAAAAAAAAATCAAAAATTATCTAGCGAAAGCAACGTTGAAAAAAAAATCAAAAATTGAAACCTGACAAATTTAAAAGGGAAATTACTCAAATTAAAGACACCGAAAAGCGGGAAGGGAGGGCTCGAGGCGATGAAGCTACCGAACGACTCCTAGCTACTTCGAGCCCATTATTAGTCTATGATAAAAGTGATTAAATATTTTGAAATTTCTTATGCTGCCCTGTAATCTAACAGGCTTAATTGACTGCTTAAGGTGCCTTGATCAAGAAGGAGGCTCTCTCGGTCAACAATCGAGTACCGAACTTCAATTTGGATACAGCCCCTAAAATACGCTTGTTTTAAAATAATTAATTTCTCAGAAATTTATCGTACGAATTGAATTGCATAAAAATTTATTTTTAGGCTAATTGAAGGGTGTAGAGATCATTTTTGCTATCAGAATTGTGTACTGCTATTGAAAAAAACAAAGTCATGGTTAGTTTTAATATGTAGATGGCCCCTAAGCAAATTTTATATACATCATTTAAAAGTAGACTTTATTACCAATCGTGTGGTACCAGTGACTTTCTTCTGCGATAATTTTTTTGTAGAGGTAGTAAGGGGTGTTTACTTTTTTTCCACGACTGTACATTTTATTTTCTAAAATTCTGTGGAAAGATATAAGGGGCATTCTCACAATCTTTTGACTTTGGGAATAAAAATCTGGTGAAATTAAACTTGCTAAAATAACATTTTAATCTGGTAGATGAATGCCTTAATGATTCAAAATAAAGAAAAAATGGTCAGCAGCGAAATTTGTTTTATTTAACGGAGGTTTAAGTTAAACTTGCGAGTTTAATTTTCCTTACCATTTTACCACTACAACTTTCCATTTTCTTCTAAATTTTTACTTATAATGAAATTGCATAGTACCCACAGGACATTCAAATAAGAAATAATAACAATGTAGTATTTTTAGTACAAAATTTTGGTGCAACATTGGCTTAAAGGGGTGTTAAAGAAGGGACGGAAGGGAAAAAAAAGGAGGATGATATAGGAATAAAGGGACGGTAATGGAAAAAAAAATGAATGGTAAGTATATGACGGTAAGGAAAATTACCACTATTTTTAGGCAAATCATGTTAAGACTAAGTGATAGCCACAATGTTCATTGATTTTTAGAAAGTTATTTACATAGGATAAAATTTAAAAAAAAATTTATTTGCCTCGAAAAGTGCAGGAATAAACCTTGGGGACGGTAAGACTATCAATAAAGCCACGATGCCTGAAACTGATATTTAAATGCTGATTTAAATTCTGCAGTAAATTTCCTGTCAATGAATTTCAGACATTCTTACTCGAGTATACTTCTGCATGAGAAAAAACTTGAAAAAATTCTGTGGCTGCATCTGAAGAGATTTTCTGCATATGTTTAGCAAGAGGGGTGGTAAGGAATCTAAAACCCAGGGACAGAGTTAAAAAATAATATCAACCGTAAAAATGTGTGCAGGTTAATTTTTTGCTACATATTTATATAAAACAATTGTCCCAGTTTCGGAAAAACATTACATTGAGTTACTTTTATTGAAACAATTTCATACAGACAGCTCCAATCTTAAAAATCAGCATCAGAGACACGGGATGATGTAGGAGTTTTCCTGGTGTTCGGACCCCCAACATCGTATAAAACTTATTTATCTTGTTAATATTGTTATGCTATCATGCAATGGGATGTTCCCCAGTATATGACATAAAAAAACACAAGAATATGTACTAAAATAAAAATTATTATTACGGGAATTAAAAGTCAAAAGATTGTGAGACTGCCCCATAACTATCTTATTGTTCATCGGATGATATTTATAATCTATTCATATTGAGCTGCAGCAAAAATACAGCTAAACACATAAGTTTTCGTTAAAATACAGTAGAAAAGTACATTAATTGATGTGAGTTGCGAATAATTTCTTATATAATTATACAAACATTGATGATAATAATCACACAGCGACGGCAATAATTTATTATTGTATTATTATTATTTCCATTCATTATGATACCTCAAAATTCGATACATATTCAGTTTTTAATTTTAAACATATATATATGACGGTTACGCAGGGGTTAACATGCGAGGCCTTCTGTAGCTTTAGCGTGCAGTGGAAAAAGTTAGCGTGGCTTTAATTTAGAAGGGGTGGGGAAGGACACGTTTCCTTTTTCCTTTGTTCAAGCATACAAATAAATGTGGATGATCTGAATTTGACAAGCAGGTTAATGGATATTTGTACAATATTATTTGCCCTCATTAACTTGTTTTAAATTCTATAATTTCAAGTTTGTACAATTATATAATCTCAAGATATAGGCAACGACAACGACTTTAAGATGAGCTCTCAAATTTCCGACAGTTGGCAGCCGAGAGCAGAAGGAAAGTCTACTGTTTTAAGGTCTGTTCAAATCATATTCACCGAAAGCAGGTCTTTTGTCGGCCTCTTTGATGTGGGTAGTCTTCAGTCGCACTGCTAGTGAGGAACGTCTGCCTGATATGTATATCACCACTCCTGGGAAGAATTTTGTTTGATAATTTTGTGCGCTTTGCTTGAATCCTTTGAAGAGCAATTAAAAAAAAAAGGTCACAACTGGCTACGGAGCAAATGGAAAAGAAAGCCAAAGAAATAATTTATGATTTTTTGAATTTGAAAATGTGATTTGAACGGAGTTTTACACAGCGATCCTTTTGTCCGCTTTTTTTGTTCTTGTCTATAACATGGGATGAAGCAGAATCGGTATTTAGACTAATACATTGTAAAACACTTAATTCGATCTCGGCAGTGGCATGATGAAAATGAGAATACCGCAATGATAGCTAAGAAATGCAGTAGATTTTAACTTCACTCCCATCTAAAAATTGGAATGACCTTGATTTTGGCTCGTTTTAAAATCCTTGTCGATATCTTCCTCTTTATCAGAAGGACATTCGACTTCCATTTTGAATTCATTAACCTCTGACTGTGATCATGGAGGCATTAGTTATTGTTCAGGTAGCATGCATGCATTAGTTAATGTATCGTAACCCGTGTAGCATTGTGACGCCACAGCAACGTCATTGTGGCATTGTGACCGCCTATGTGGCGTCATGTGTCCTGGATGTGAAGTCGTTATGGCCTCTGTGAGGTCACACCATGACTACTTTGTGCAGTCACAGTGTGACCAATTTGTGAAAAATGTGACATTTGTGAATGTGACATTCTGCATCGAGTCGGGTAACCAGATTTTACCCGAACCCGACCCGACCTTATTGGGTCGCCTATCTTTTTTTCGGTAGGCAGGATTTGGAACCTGCACCATGTCGGTTGAATAGATATTGCCAGAACCCGGACTCGACCTTATTGTGTCGGCTGGTTTCTTTTTCTATTTTTGTTTTTCTTGCTGGCTGTATGTAGAATTCGGATTAGAATCTTGCATCGGGCTGGAGATCCAGGTTTTATCCGGGTCCGGTTTTGATGAAATCTGATTGCCCGACTCGGCGCAAGATTCTAATCCTAATCCTACCTACAACACGAAAACAAAACAAAATAAAATAAATAAAAACCGCCGACTCAAGTTCATGTTGGGTTTTGATAAAATCAAGTCACCCAACTCGATAAAGAATCCTCACATGTGTATGAATATTGATATTTTTAAATTAAAGTTTTTAAAAAGTGATTTTTTTTAATTGCGAAATCTTCGAAAACACATTTTTTACCATACACTATATGGCCGACCATACTAAAGCATCCGGCCATTAATGACCGGACGCTTTCAATTTTAGACATTTTGTCAAATATTTAGAAATATACTTGCCAGATTCTTCTGGAATTTCTGTATTATAAAGAATATGTTTGGCCTCAAATTTATCAACATCGATTTGATAAGGAGGACAATTAGAGAGTCAACAAAAAATCAAAGAAAAATAATAATATTTGGGATCACCCTGTACTTAAAAATACACGAAACGTTCTATCGCTGCAGAATACGAATATGTTTATACTGTACAATGCATGTTTACTGATTTTTGTAAGAATAGCACGTATATTCATGGAGATATAGCGATTTTTTTTTTTTAAGTTCAAAAAATTCTTGCATGTTTTTAGCTTATATCATGCAGGGTTTTCAACCAAATTTAACGCCAGTTTTAGAAAAATTGGCAAAATGTAGTAGAAACAATATAGTGCAATTGGAATATAAATATATTAAATATTTTATGAGATATGAGCAGTTGTATGAAATAATTTATATCTGCGCATGCGCGAACGATAAAAAAGATTTCTTTTTGCATAATTTAATAGTCAACTCTAGCAACTCATTAAAAATATTCATTCAAATATCGTGAAAATTCAGAAAGATATCGTCGCTAGAGTGAGCTGATTTTTAGTTTCTCTCTAAAAGCGCTGAATGATAAGAGATTTTCTACAAATTGTCAATTTTAATTAAAAAAATTTTATTTTAATTTTTTATTGATGCTTTAGTTGTTCTTGGATAACCACCAGAACCAGCCTATTCCATGATAAAAAGAAGTATCAAAATCGAAGCATTTGTTCCAAATCTACTCATAAACATTCATTAAATACTAACTTTTTTTCTGAAAGTCAGTTAACGCTTTCAGGAGCAAGGGACTTGTATTCGTAAAATGTTCAAATAATTTATTGACACCAATATTAACAAGAGATTTTATTTGTAAACAAGTAAACGTAATATTTCGCGTACTTAATAAAGATGACATTTTCATCATAAAATTCCGGTGCCAATGGGGCAATTTGGGATTAAAATTATGTGATGCCTTAGCTCACAGGCTATCAAAGCCTGAGAGCTAATGTGCCCGCCCGCTCTGTATGTATGTATGTATGTATGTATGTATGTATGTACGTACGTATGTATGTACGTAACGCGATAACTCTTGATAGAAACATCCGATTTGCTTCAAAAATTTTTCCTAGGTTTATTGTGATAAGGCGCTTCCCTGATTAGTTTTGGGAGTTCATTGGTTATGGATAAAGGGGGGAAAATGGGGTTAGTCCAACCCCTTAATTCAGATAAATGGTTTTTTCATGCAGAATAATTCGATTTTCTCCGAATTTGGTATACCGGTTTATTATGTTAAGGAACTTCCCTGATTAGTTTTGGAGGTTCATTGGTTAAGGATAAAGGGGGAAAAGGGGGGTTAGTCCACCCCCTTAATTCAGATAATTGGGTTTTTCATGCAGAATCATTCGATTTGCCCCGAATTTGGTATACCAGTTTATTATGTTAAGGAACTTCCCTGATTAGTTTTGGGAGTTCATTGGTTAAGGATAAAGGGGGAAAAGGGGGGTTAGTCCACCCCCTTAATTCAGATAATTGGGTTTTTCATGCAGAATCATTCGCTTTGCTCCAAATTTAGTATACCTGTTTATTATGTTAAGGAGCTTCCCTGATTCGTTTTGGGGATTCATTGGTTAAGGATAAAGGGGGGGAGGGGGCTAGTCCACCCTCTTAATTTAGATAAATGGTTTTTTTTGCAGGATTATTCGATTTGCTCCAAATTTGGTATACCGGTTTATTATGATAAGGAGCTTCCCTGATTAGATTTGGAGGTTCACTGGTTAAGTATAAAGGGTGAAACGGGGGGCTAGTTCCCCTTCACTTATTTTTTTGAGGGGCATTATTCTTTAAAATAAGAGTATGATATACAATTAGTGTGAATAGCCTGTGAGCTCAATGCCATCAGTTTAGCTGGGCATTTTTCTTTTTTATTATGAGTTTACTATCAAATTATGTAAAAAAAAATTTTTATGCTCGTATGCTCAGATAAAAATTATTTCATACAACTGCTCATATTTCATAAAATATTTAATATATTTATATTCCAATTGCACTATATTGTTTTACATTTTGCCAATTTTTCTGAAACAGGCGTTAAATTTGGTTGAAAACCCTGCGTGATATAAGCAAAAAACGTACATAGATTTTTTAACTTAAAAAAAATCGCTGTAACTTCAAGAATATACGTGATATTCTTACAAAAATCAGTAAACATGTTGTACAGTATCCACAAATTTGTATCCTGCAGTGATACATCATTTCGTGCATTTAATTTACAGAATGATCCCAAGTATTATTTTTTTTTCTTTGATTTTTCGTTGACCCCCTAATTGTCCGCCTTATCAAATCGACGTTGATAAATATGACGTCAAACCTGTTCGTTTTAATCCTGAAATTCTAGAAGAATCTGACAATTATATTTCTAAATATTCGACAAAATGTCTAAAATTGAAAATGTCCTGTCATTAATGGCCATATAAGTGTATTTAAAGATATTACTAGCCTGAAGTAACGCGGACGAACTCGCGAGCTAATGCAAGACCAACGATAGCGTTCTTTTCACATGTGCATTTGCATATTTTTATTTTATTTATTTTTTTATTTTGATATGGTATCACAGGTGGCTATTTAACCGGGTATGTTTTTACATTTTTGATTTTAGATGCAGTTTTATTTTTATTTTATTTTATTTTTCCTGGAGGCATTTTTAATTTCGGACCGGTTCCGAGTCTGGGAGTGACCTGAGGATAAAAAAAATATATACTACTAAAATATATATATAAAGGTAAACTGCTTCCAAATGAGAAAATATATAGCGATACCCGATTAGACCTCAAATATCCCATGAAAAAAAAAAGAAAAAATCATTTCAAATATTGAAATGCAAATGAGAAGTTTAAAAAGAACGCTGCTACTGGTTTAACTTTAAGTGGCGAGTGGCTTTGCTTTACTAGCGTTGGCTCTTTACCTCTAATACCCATGGTAGCATTTCTGCTATCAGCTTTAATTTTTAGCACGGAATTTCATAAATAATGTATATTTTAAGTCATTACAGCAATAATTGCACCTTTAGGTAATATTAGTTGTGGATTTTGAATGCGAAGCACTAAATAAGAAAAAAATTAGTTTAAAGCAACATGTCTAACAAACAGGACAAAATGCATTTACAGTGGTAAGTTTTTGCTCAATTTTTCAAATATTTTTTTGTAATAAAGCTAAATACATACGGTATATAGATATAAAAAGAGTTACTTCTATTCTCTGCACAAAAAAGTTCAATTACAGTTCGTTTGGAACCATTATAAGATCACTTCTGTGTCTGTAAAATGGCTGTCACAGCCATTTTACTCGTAAACTATGGAACGTGGAAAGTTCAAATTGAAGGAAAAAATAAGGACAATTGATCCACATATTTACAGATTATTAAACATTCACATATATATTTAGGTAAAATGTAGAGAAGCTAACTAAGATACTTGAAAAAAATATTTTCTTTGTATATCGTGTGAAAGCTTTCGTTACGCGGAACTCAAAAATAGATTTCTTTTAATTTTAGGTATATTTTCAGAGATATTGTCGAAAATGTAATGCAAAAATATGTTTCCCCCCTCCCCCTCTACTTCCGAATCTACTTAAACTAACATTATGAAAAAAGTGGGGGTGGTAGATGTTAATTTAAACCTTGCAGGAAAATTATAGCGATTACTCTAGTTCACATAGTTTTCCAGAAAAGCACATTTTTCCGTTACACACAAATTTCGATAAGCGGGCATTCAGCAAAGGGGCTGATGAGGTGCGCTGGAGGTGCCTATCGTCGCAGAAGTATAAAAGCATTGTTGATAAGGAGTTACAAAAAAATCGTCGGTAATTAGCCGAGATATTAGCCCGTAAAGACACGGACGATTTGGACATACATAACGACAGGGTATTCTATGTATCATCGACTTTCAAAGCCTAAATAACAATTTTTAATGATACTTTTGTGTAATGCAATGCTCAGTAGCAGTATAAAAGCAATAAACGTCGTTAAAAAAAGACTAATGTAATAAGAATTAATCACATAAATACTATGTGATTCGCGAATAGTTTGCATTGAGTGGATCTCTCAATACGCCTCCCGTGTATTTAAAATTAAACACCTATCTGGAAAAACGCGGCACATACCAAGGTGGCGGTGCACCTTTGAAACCTCCTTTCGAAGTGCGCTTAGTACAATGCCAAGTTTAAACTTTGAACAAGTGTTTTGTTTTAGCTACATTGTAAAAAGAAATGATTATTACTACGCTGAATTTAGTTTTATGAAATGCCAAATGAAATTTAAATATGCACTACTTTTATTGTCAGTACCAAATGAAGTTCATCATAAACAGATTAGGATAAAATTTAAGAAACAGTTACACAGAATAGCAATATTTGATTTTATTTAGGTTTCATATCTCTTTGTATACCCGTTCATACTTTTCTAATATATACAGCTATACCCAACCCTACGTTCTATAGCTTTTTACAAAGTCTTATTATTCTTTTAGCAATGATTTTTTAATAATACAGTTAATAATTCATATATTTATTGTACGGAACCCTCTGAGCGTGAGTAATACTCGCACTTGACCGTTTATATTTTCAGAGGTATCGTCGAAAATGTAATGCAAAAATATGTCCCCCCCCCCCCCCCCACCGCTCTTTCCGAATCTACTGAAACTAAAATTATGAGAAAATTAGGAGTAATAAACGTAAATTTAAACCTTGCAGGAAAATTATAGCGATACCCTAGGTCACCGCACAGTTTTTGAGAAAAGCGCATTTTCCAGTTAAACACAAATTTCGATTTTCGGGCATTCAGCAAAGGAGTTGAGGAGCGCTGGAGGTACCTATCCTAGCAGAAGTATAATAGCATTGTTGATAATTATTTTTGAACAAAATCGTCGGTAATTAGCCGAGATATTAACCCTTAAAGACACGGACGATTTGTACATACATAATGGCAGGGGTGGGATACTCAATGTACCATCGGCTTTTAAAGCCTAGATAACAACTTTTAATGATATATTTGTGTAATACAATGCCCAGTAGCACTATAAAAGCAATAAACGCCAAATTGATTTACGGTCAAATCTAAAAATAAATTTCTTAATAATTTTTAATAATTACCCTAGGTCACATAGTTTTTCAGGAAATTGCATTTTTCCGTTATACACTAATTTCGATTTGCGGGCATCCAGCAAAAACGTTGAGGAGCGCTATAGGTACCTATCGTCACAGAAGTATAAAAGGATTGTTGATAATGATTTTCGGAAAAAATCGTCGGTAAGTAGCCGAGATATTAACCCTTAAAAACACGGATGGTTTGGACATACATAAGTACAAGGGCGGCGTACTCTATGCACCTTCGGCTTTTAGAGCCTAAAACAGATATACTTTTAAAACGAAACCTGTGTTTTTACAATCGCGGAAAAAAAGTGACCCCCCCCCCCGCCCCGCCCGCCTACTAACTCTTCAACTTATTATAATAGAAAAAAGTTACTGGTACCAAACGATTGGAAATAAAGTCTACTTTCAAATTTTGTATATAAAATTTGCTTAAGGGGGCATCTACAAATCAAAACCAGACCAAAATTTGTTTTTTTAATGGCAACCAATTTTGACAATGTATTTTAAATCTTCGGTTCAAAGTATGCCTAGAAACGACATTTAAACTCATTTGGATGATGATTTTTTGAATTATAAGCATTCAAAATTTAGAGCTTCTAATGTTAAATTGCATTTTCATATTTTTATTAATATCGCCTGAAATTATAATCCTAATGAGAATTTTTTTTTGTGGTTATAAAACTGAAAAAACCAACTATAAATACACTGAATTTGTAATTTTAAAAATTTTATAACATGAATTATGAATTAGGAAATTAATATTCGAAAAAAATATAAATTGCAACCTACAATTTTTTTGAATGGTTTATATTTACATGTCCTGCTTGATGCGAATTCTCAATTTCAAATTTTCTTCCAAGTAGTTTTCGAATTATGATTAAAGAACTTCAAAATGACGAGTTAAGGGGATGATGTTCAGAACTATGATGTTCTATGATGTAACTATGATGTTCAGAAAAGCATGATTTGAAAAATATATATTTTACTCCTTTTATTCAAACATTTGGGCCGGCAAAAGTCGAAACATATCAAGCGAATGAAATGGTCCTATTGGCGAGAAATAATACATTAATAGAAATGACGTAGTTATTCAGTAGCATTTCGAGAATCGAGTACTGAACTTCAATTTGGATACAGCCCTCTTAAATAGGTTCCTTTTTAAATAATTAATTTATCTGAAACTAATCGTTCAAATTTTATGAAAATTTGTATTTAGGCTAAAATTTGTTAAATTAGCAGCAAAAAAGGCTGAAAATCTACAAAAGTGCTGTAAAATCTAAAAAATAAAACTGCTGTAAAATTAACAGCAAAAAATGCTGAAAATCTGCAAGAGTGCTGTAAATTGAAAAAAAAACGAAAATTGATGTAAAGTCACAGCAAAATTTGCTGGCACCCATATTGACAGCATTTTTTGCTGTAAAATTACTGTGATTTTTTTTACAGTGTGCTATTGAAAAAAAAAAAAGTTTGGGTTCGTTTCGATATGAAGATGTCCCCCTAAACAAATTTTATATACATCATTTAAAAGAAGACTTTATTCACAATCGTTTGGCAACAGTAACTTTATTCTTACAATAACTTGTAATTTGTTGCAGGAAGTGTTTACTTCTTTTTTTTCCACGACTGTACCTGCAGATGTTATGCTGCTTAGTGATGCTTGTTTCAAATATTTTCTGACCATATTTTGACTGTGGATATTATTTCTTTTCGAAGTTGCAACAAGAACGAAAAATCATGCATTCAACATAGATTATAAAACACTTTTCAACACATTCAGAATACTGTAACAAAATTCCACTGTGTATTAAGGTGAAAAATGGTGTCTAAATAAGCAATTTGGAAAACACGTTTGAAAGCCCAATGCCTGCAATTAACATCAATATTCGGGAAAATATCCGAACTTGTTTTGTGCAGCCAGAGCCGAAACTAGTGGGGGGGGGGGGGGGGTAGAGGGGACATGTGCCCCGGGCGTCAGAACGGAGGGGCGCCAAATGAAGATTTTGTTTGTCGATTTTTCTCACGTCTATGTTTAGCAGGTATTATTAAAATCGTCGTGTCTGGGGTATGTCAAATCATAGAAGAATTTAAGATGATATGGCATAAGGATACTGTATAACGTGGAATTTTTTTTCGATTTTTTTCGATTCCGTTTCCAAGATTTTAATGAATCAATATTTGACAAAGCAGATTACGTAGTTCAGTGTTACATATTTTATGATTATATATTTTAAATTTTAAAATATGTCGGCTATTAGAAAATTAGTAAAATTCTCTTTGTAAATATACTTTGCAGAGAAGGAGGGGGGGGGGGGGGGCGACAAAATCCATGTTTGCCTCGGGTGCAAAAAAGGCTAGTTTCGGCCTTTGCAGCCCTGTATATGATCTATAAATTTATATGTATACTACGTAGTATGCTAAAAGTTAGCTCAGTTAAACGCATAGCACTGTTGAAAATGCCCCTTCGGAAATTAATAACGTCAATAAACGGAAATGTACTTGGCATCTTTTCTGCAGCGCTGTATATGATCTATAGAATTCATAAACAACAAGTAATATGCAAACAGTTAAATTTATAAAAGTGTATCACAACTGGAAACGCATTTCCAGTAATTATTGTTCATAGGCAGTACTGTAGCCAAACTCTTTTGCGTGTCCCTGTAAATGAACAATAAGTTATATGTGCACCATATTCTATAGTTAGAGCCTTGTACTACACATCAGGGATATATATATATAAATTTCAAAATTTTTAAAATAGTTTATTATCGTTTAAAAACACCGCAAACAATTTTTCCCCATACACCGTATTGTAACGGAACTCTTTTGAGTGTTCTGAAAACGAACCGTAAATGCTACATACTTCATTTTCAATACCGAACCTGTCATAGTAAACTCCAATCGCATATACATATTTCATTGCAATCTGACTATATTCACGCGAGTTAGAGCACGAACATGTGGTAGACAGGCCGACAGACAGACAAACTGAATTCATAAACACTTTTCAACTATGTTGGAAAGTGTTAAAGAGAATGTAATATTTCGGGTCTAAAAGTTAGCCATTTAAATCTGTTACAGACCATAAATCTTCATTCTAGCTGCATGTTGTATTTCAGTTTAGGTATTATATACAAAGTAGACCAAAAGTTCTTGACACATTTTAAAATTCAATGAAATTCAAGTAATTGTAGTCACTGTAAAAAAATATCTGTAATTCTACAGATGTAAAGTTACACAAATCTATATGCTTACTGAATTATATCTGTACACTGTACAAAAAAACGGATGTAAATCTAAAAAAACTAGTTTTTCTAAAGCTACAGATGTCTGTAGTTTTACAAAAGAATCTACTAAAATTACAGTAATCTTACAGTCGTCCCCGTTTAAACGAATATTGACTGTTCCAGAAAAAATAATCGATTAAGCGGGTTATTTAATTAAACGGGGAATCGTAACACTGCGATATTTAATGCGTAATAAAAAGGCAAAATAACCATCTACGGTACATTTAATTAACATCATAATAAATCGTTAATAACATACAATAACAATAAATACAAATGCTAATATAAAGTAAATATGTATTAATTTAATGTCAGTACATACATTTATATGGTTTACATCACACTTAATGCAGCTCGTTTGAATTGGGTCAAAACTTTGCTACTTCAAATTTACGTTACTTATACTGCCTTAAAAAATCGTTTAAAATGGTTTGTTTAGGTGGAATATTAAAGTACTAAATATCGAGTTATTTTTTGAATGGATGCAAAATATCACAACTACCATCTCGAGTCTCGAAAGTGACGGCGCATTGCCATTAAAACCCGTAACTGGAGACGGGAGTGAAAATGACTCCGCGTTGTTCTTTGGCTCTAATTATCCTGTGTTTTTTTTTTTTTTTTTTTTTTTTTTTTTTTTGTCCTTGAATAAAATCATTCCTCAGTACCGACAAGTAGTTCTTTTATCATTACATAATTTCCAGAATATATTGCGTTTCTAAAAAAAATTCCAATGCTGTTTACAAAAGACAAAAAAGAAAAATAACATTATATCTCTGAACGCGTAAGAAAATTCATGTCTCCAGTTAAAGTCTGGTTAACAGCAAGAAGTGATGGTAGTGGAGATCAAGGGTGGGGGGAGGGGGGATCATTTGACCTGTTCATTACACCTAGGGTACACGACATTTCGGTCCCGACACTTCGGTCCCGCCATTTCGGTCCCGCCATTTCGGTCCAGAGACATTTCGGTCCCTGGCCATTTTGGACCCGAGACATTTCGGTCCCGAGACATTTCGGTCTCTGGCCATTTCGGTCCCAGGCCATTTCGGTCCTTTACCATTTCGATCCCTTGCAATTTTGGTGCTCACCACCTTATAAGTCGTATTCTAATCGTCGCGGGCCCGCCAAACGCTGCAATTTGAACATTATATGAGCCCTTTTAAAAAATATCCCCCCCCCCCCCTTCAAATTTTATAAAAAGCTGAATATAACAATCCGATAAATTTAAACTTTTGTAACTCGTGATTATGAAATCACAGCGAGCTGAAAATTTGTTTGATTGAACAATGTGATATAATTTTACAGGGGACATTGTCTTTTTTTTTAACTATTATTATTTAACAGAATGGATTTTTTAAGTTTTATTATTTATTATTATTATTAGGTATTTTATACATACTATAAACTGCCATAAATGTTTTTCTGGTTGTTTTCATACATTTTTAGAATGTTTAAATTATAATTAATTAAATAATTAAACTGTGATTTTTTTTCTTCTTTCAATTAGATTAAAATATAAATGTCTTCAATAATTCAATTAGACACTAATAAGCTATTATATGCAAATATTTCCTCAAATCACCCCTCTACACCCTATCTCCTTTAATAATTCAGAAATGAGATATATTTATTGAAGCACAAATTTAATTTTTCTTATTATTTTTATAATACAAAGTTGCATCTTATAAATTTGTTTTCATAAGTTACTTTACCATTATAAATATTGGGAAAACAATAGTGATTTGGTAACTAGGCGTGCTATGAAAAATATTTTGTTTCAGAAAACTCCACCCACCACTTCATTTTTTTTAAATAATTATTGCTTGCAATTTTTTAAGTTTTCTCACCCTTTGAAGACGATTTTTGTGAGCTAATTTTATTGAATCTGGGCCTATTTCTTTGTAATAAGATTATTATTTTTAATTTTATATAATAATGTAACTATTATTTTAATTAATTTTATTTGTAAATTTTAACTGACAAAACTAAGCTTTTTTATATTTGTCTTTTATTTATTTACTGTTTATACTACCCTTTTCCTCCCACTTTCCCAGAAAAATAATAATATATTTTTATTTTACTTTTATTAATAATTATATTAATAGTTTTACATTTCGGTAACTTTAAATATAAAAATAAACAGGTAAAGGATAAATTTCAGTTTATAACTACTATAAAATATAATGCTAAATTGAATATAAAAAATATTAAGTATCTATTTTATTTTAAAGTAGAAATTTGTAATGTATATTAATAATGTTATTAATTTAATAAATTAAGGATACATTAAATTAAAAATATATATATTTAATAAAATATTAATTTAATTTTTATACTAAAATTACTAATAGTTTTGAGAATTAATTAATAGCAATTATTCATCACTTAAAGCTTTCATTCAAAATTTCTGATTTATAATTTTCAAAAAAATAAAATAGAAATTTTTTGAAAAATCAGCCAAAAACATAAAGTCTAAGTAATAATTAATTAATTAAACATAATAATAATAACAATAATAATAATGCAACATTGTACAAATACGTAAAAATAATTTTTAACAGTGTTAGGTGACATTATTGTCTAGATGCAGATTTTATTTATTTATTTATTTATTTTTAAGCACAGTTATAGTTTACAATTCGCAAAAAGCAGGATATTAATTATTTTACATCTAATATTTTCATTTACCCTAAAATAACTATTATATAGTTCATGTAATAGTTTTTAAACAAGTAATTGATAAGTTAGTTATATAAACAATTAATAATTTAAATTATTTTGAATTGTTATTAATAAATACCTTTAATAAAAACAATTTAATTTTTGAGAATTTTTTTATTTAACAATTTAACTATGAATGTTTTCAATTTTTCTAAGATGATATTAACCAATTAATAAAATACAGTATGATATTAATCAAATAGAAAATCAAAACCCGGTGCCGGGATTTTTTAAAACTTTTTTTATGATGGTGTTGGTATATTATCTGAAATACTAATATAGTAGCATCTAAATTTTATTATCCCCTTCTTAACGAAAATTCTGCATGCCAATCAATTGTGAACGCCCGTCTTAACAGTTTGTCATCTTTATACAAATGTCAGATGCAAATCCCCTTTCCATACAATAGCCTTTTCGCTCCCGAGTTCAACCGTGGACCGGACCTCCCATATAATTACTTTCATTCTTTAAAGACATATGAATGTTTTGAAAAGAACAGCATTTCTCGATGTTTTTTTATACTTTTCACCCTGTTATCTTGATTTCAGGAGTAACTGAAATGCCATTCTACATAAATTTAGAATATGTGCAGAAACTTTGAATATGTGCAGTGCATGGGCATTTGCATATGAAAATTAAAGTTCTACTTATAAATGTTTTTAAATTGTCTGGACTTTATATTTATTATAGGCTAAAATATGGGGAGCTTCTATAAAGAATCGACAGAACTCCCCCCTCCACCCACTCCTAAAAACGATTTCTTCTACCATATGAAATTTGCATGGGGTTCTACAATTTGTATCCGAGTTATAAGTGTTTGCGGTTTTCGGGTCCTTATATTCGGGTTATACTAAAATTTCGAGAGTTAAGTTAAAAAATCTGATAATATCCCTCCTTTTATTAAGATTACGTTTACCATACAAAATATGAGTGTTTTGCGATAATTATAGATCGAGTTATAAATGTTTTAACTTATCAGGACCTTATACTTATGATACACTAAAATATGGAAAAAGTCAACATAACCCCACCCCCCGGTTTTTTAAAACGATTACGATTATCATACGAAATTTGTGTGGGCTGCGACAAGTTTGATATGTGTTATAAGTGTTTGCGTTTTCAAGTCCTTATATTCGGGTTATACTAAAATTTAGGGCGTTCAGTTAAAAAATCCGATAATGTCCCTCCTTTTATAAATATTACGTTTACCGTACAAAATATGAGCGTTTTGCGATAATTATAGATCGAGTTATAAATGTTTTAATTTATCAGGACCTTATACTTAAGGCTGTTCTCAAATCCAAAGAGGCAACTTTCTGACATAAGTTTAAATTGATTTTTGTTCGGAAACGCATAAAACTAGCAGGTGTTGTTAGTCAGAAACTGTGTCATCGAACTGTTCTTTCCGTTTTATTTTAAACGTAATAGATCTTTTAGAAAAGGCTGTCAAACTTGACGTTTTGAACAGAATTTCTAGACGAGAGAAGAAAGAGTCAGGAAGGGAGAAAAAACACGAGCCGTTAATTCCCAAATTGGCTCAGCCGAGCTCAGCAATCTGATTGGCTAAAACTGATATTTATATAGTAGAAAATTATATTTATTTTCTTATGAAGTAGTGTAATGTAAAATAGAATGCAATTATAATGACTTAAATTGATTTATTTTGTTAAATTTGATCAAAATCACAGTAAAGTAATCCAAAATATTAATATTAACGAACAATCAGATTGCTGAGTTCGGCTGAGCCAATTTGGGAATTAACGGCTCGTAGAAAAAACGCCTCGCTCACGTGACCCATTTCTCTTATAACTCGATAGGTAATCGATTGATCAAAAAATGGAAAAAACAGTTCGATTCCAAATCGCTTCCCTAGTCACCACTGCCAATTTTGTACCTTTACATTTATAAATGAGTTAGTGAATGTGTAAAAAAAATTTTGCGCTAGTTGACGAAAGCAGTTGAGAACAGCCTTAAGATATACTAAAATATAGAAAAGTCAACAGAGCCCCCCCCCCCCTCCCCCGGTTTTTTAAAACGATTTCGACTATCATACGAAATTTGTGTTAGCTGCGACAATTTTGATCTGTGTTATAAGTATTTGCGTTTTCGAGTCCTTATATTCGGGTTATACTAAAATTTAGGGAGTTCAGTTAAAAAATCCGACAATGTCCCTCCTTTTATAAAGATTACATTTACCATACAAAATATGAGTGTCTTGCGATAATTTAATTAGCGAGTTATAAATGTTTTAATTTATCAGGACCTTATACTTATAATACACTAAAATATAGAAAATGTCAATCCCCCCCCCCCTGCTTTTTAAAATAATTACCATACGAAATTTGTGCGAGCTGTTACTAAAATTTTAAAGCCTTTATTTAAAAAACTCTACTATGTCCCCTATGAAATCATGTCACCTATTTCAGGTGCATAAAATTTCAGCTTGCTGGAGAAGGGACCGAAGTGGCAAGGGATCGAAATGGTTAGGGACCGAAATGTCTCGGGACCGAAATGTCTTGGGACCGAAATGTCTCGGGACCGAAATGTCTTCGGACCGAAATGTCTCGGGACCGAAATGTATTGGGACCGAAATGTCTCGGGGCCAAAATGTCTCGGGACCAAAGCGGCGAGACCGAAATGGCGGGACCGAAGTGTCTGGGGCCGAAACGTCCTGCTTCCATACACCTACTGGCCGAAATCATTGCAGGATGAACTGAAAATTTGTTTTCAGCGTAAAGGAACCGAAAATGACAAAAGGTGGAATGAAATTTCAGCTGAAGCGTGCTTTCCGCGCCTATTTTCAAACATCGGTCACACAGTTGTTATTCGATTAAGCGGGGACGTTCGTAAAATGTATTTGGTTTAAGCGGGGGGAAATAACATAGAACCAGTAGGAATGAATTCGGTTCCGGAGAATTCTATTCGAATAAGCGGGGTATTCTATTATCCGTGACCCGATTAAGTGGGGAGGACTACACTAAAATTTAATCTGTAAGCCGGGTTGCACTTACATAAAAAGTTCTAGGCATCCCAGTTTCCTAAAACATTCTTAGTAACATTAGACTTTTTTTATTTACGGTGCAAAAGTGTATCTGTTATATGAATTTTTGTTGTTGTCGTTACATAAGAAGTTCAAGGAATCTCAGTTTCCTAAAAAAAATTTAGTAACTTTACAGTTTTTTTAATGATAAAATGAGTAATTAAAAACAAGGTAGCAGATCTGCTACCACGGGCATTAGTCATGAGCCCACAGTAGCATTTTTGCTACCATATTATTTTCAAAGGATATTTGTACTTCTTACAAGGAGAGGGTCCGAAGTTGGTCTCATCGAGTGCGACGAACATTTGTGTATCGATAGAGTATAGTTAGTATATAAATATATGAGCACCATAAAGAGCAAACCCCAGGGGGCCTTCAGAAAATAAGTCGCAAAGTTTAAACTACTGTTCAAAATCGGATAAATTTCCTTCCTCGGCAAGCGGTTCAGTAGCGCGATCGGCAGCACGCTGGATTTGAGCTTTTTCGGCACGGGTTCAAATCCGGCTCGGACTTGTTTTTCGGAACGAAAATTTTTATCAATCATTTTCGAACCGCAACTGAAACAGTATGTGTAATAATTGAAATTTACGAAAAATATGAATTAAATGTATGTTTTGTAGCATATAAGTCCTTTTTTAACTACGAAATTTTGCATGTTTAAATGTATAATGAAAAGTAAAAAAAAAAAAAAAAAAACGCATATTTATGTGTCTATAGACCAGAAATTTTTTGTTGTTAATTAAAATTATTTACATTTATTTCAATGAATATCAACAATTTTTAACAGTGAAATAAATTAAAATAAGTGAACAAATATATTATTTTCATTTTGTTTCCTCATTCAAATACTTCAAATATTTGATGGTTTTTAAAAAAATATTCTTTTATATTTTTTATATGATTTTTAAAGTCTGGGATTATTGATTTTTAATTAGAATAAGTGTCTACGTAGTAATTTCTTTCGAAAATCAATTTTTTTTTCTTGTTTAATATTTTTATATAATGCAGTTTAATTATATAAATACAATTTTAAGTGCGAATCTTTGCATGTTTATATATTTAATGAAAAGTAAAGATAAAATAAATAAAAGTGTAATGACCGCTGAAAAAACAAAAATTTCGTCTAAGCGCCGTTGAAAGAACGCAAATTTCATAAAAAGGCCAGGTAAAAACGCGAATTTCGTCGAACGCACGCGGAAAAAAAGTGGATTTCGACAAAGAATCGCGAACAAAACGCGAATTTCGTCAAAAAGCCACGAAAAAACGCAAATTTCGACAAAGAATCGCGGGAAGAACGACAAAGGATTTTGGAAAAAACGGGAAATTCATCAAAGGGCCGCAGATAAAATGTCAATTTCGTCGAACAGACGCGGGAAAAAAGTTGATTTCGACAAAGAATCGCGAACAAAACGCGAATTTTGTCAAAAATCCGTGGAAAAACCCAAATTTCGAGAAAGTATCGCGAACAAAAAAGAGCGAATTTCGTCAAAAGACTGCAGAAAAAGCAAATTTCATAAAAGGGACACATAAAAACGCGAATTTCACCGAACAGACGCAGAAAAAAGTGGATTTCGACAAAGAATCGCGAACAAAACGCGAATTTCGTCAAAAAGCCACGAAAAAACGCCAATTCCGACAAAGAATCACGCGAAGAACGACAAGGGATCGCGTAAAAAAACGGGAAATTCGTCAAAGGGCCGCAGATAAAATGTCAATTTCGTCAAAACACGGCGAAAAAACGTGTATTTCGCAAAAAATCCGCGGAAAAACACAAATTTCGACAAAGTATCGTGAAGAAAACGTGTATTCCGCCAAAGAGCTGCGGAAAAACGGGAATTTCGATATAGGATCTAAAAAAATGTGAATTTCGTCAAAGGGCTGCGGAAAAAACGCGAATTTCGTCCAAGGGACGCAAGAAAAAACGTGAATTTCGACAAAGGATCCCGAAAAAAGCAAGTATTCCGCCAAAAGACAGCGCATAAAAAGCGAATCTCGTCAAAGCATCACAAAAGATGCGAATTTCATCAAAGAGCCGCGGAAAAACACGAATTTCTTCCAACGGCTGCGGTTATAAACGCAAATTTCAAGAAAGGATCGCGAAAATAACACGTATCTCGCCAAAGGGTCGCAGAAAAAAAAGCGAATTTCGTCAAAGCATCGCAAAAATGCGAATTTCGTCCCAGGACGAAGAGAAAAAACGCGAATTTCGACAAAGGATCTCGGAAAAAATCACGTATTCCGCCAAAAGATTGCGCATCAAAAGCGAATTTCCTCAAATCATCGCAAAAATGAGAATTTCGTCAAAGAGCCGCGGAAAACACGAATTTCGTCCAACGGCCAGGGACGTAGCTGTAGGGGGAAGAGGGAGGGCCTCCCCCCCAATATGTTCAAATAGTAGGGCGCCACAGAAGATTTATGGGCGCCGTCAGGCGCCCGTAAAAAAGGGTTTACCAGTAGTAAAAAGTAATTATAATTTTATTTTAAATTTAAAATTACAAAGTGAGTTACTTTTTACATACAAAACTTGTATAAGGCATTCAATTTTAGACCTGTTACTTCCACTACAACCCCCCCCCCCCCATCTCGAAGAAAATTTGTACATCCGGAATGAAAAAAATGGAAAGCAGGAATTGTAATCAATTGCAGGATAGAAGTACAATTATTTCCTTCTTATTTCGGTAGTTGTTGGTCAGCCTTGGCAGTAGAAAGAAAGTGGAAAGAAGTACCTGGAGGGATTAGAAAAGTTCGCAAATATGTTCAATAGTAGGGCGCCACGGAGCCCAGCGGCATAGTGGCCAGAACATCAGTCAGCCGCGCTGCAGGTCGAGACTTCGACTCCCGACTGGACAGGATTCACTCAGCTTTTCATCCCTTCGGGGTTGATGAAATGAGTACCAAGCTTGCTTGGAAATTAAACACCAAGGGTCCCGCGTTTGGCTGACCACCTGACCTGGACGTATACTGCATAGCACCTCGGGGCCCAGGATAAAAAAAAACAGGGATGGGCAGTGTCGGCCCAGATCCTTCATGGATTGTATAGCCACAGAGATTAGTTTAGTTTAGTAGGGTGCCACAGAAGGTATGAGGGCGCCGTCAGGCACCCACAAAAAAGGGATTTAGATTACTACATATATTTCCTAATAAAAACAATTTATATACATGCGAAAGAAAAAATTCCGAAAACAGGAATTATAATCAACTGCTGGACAGTAAATGTAATTTGATCCTTAAAAAAAACTAAACCTGTGGCTGTACAATCCATGAAGGATCACGGCTTTCATGCTCAACTCTGCTTACTTGACCCTGGGGCCGAGGTGCTAGAATTTGATCCTTAGAAATACAATTATTTCCTTCTCATCTAGATTGGTCACCCTTAGCAGTAGAAAGAAAGTGTGGAAACAACTGAAAGTGACTGTAGGGAATGAGCACAGTTTTCCAATATATTCAAGTAATAGGGCGCTATAGGTTTGTGGGCGCTGCCAGGCACCCTCAAAAGAAAGGTTTTAAATCACTACCTCTATTCCCCTACATAAACAATTTATACATGCAGAAGAGAAAATTCTGAAAACAGTAATTGTAATGAATTGAGGGACAGTAAGTGTAATTCGATTCTTATAAGTATAATTATTTCCTTCTTATCTCAGTAGTTGTTTGTCACCATTGGTAGAATAAGGAAAGTGAAAAGACGTGGAAGTGACTGGAGGGGATTAGAACGGTTCACAATTATGGTCAAGTAGAAGGGCGCTACACAAGGTTTAATGGCGCCGTCAGGCACCCATAAAGAAATGATTTAAATAAGAGTTACAATTATTTGTACAAGCACTTTACTTTAAATGTTAAATTATAAAGTAACTTACTTTTAACGTAAGTAACATTTTAGAATTGTTACTACCTCTATTCCCTAACAAAAGCAATTTATATATGCCGAAGAGATAATTCTGAAAACAGGAATTGTAGTCAATTGCGAGAAAGTAAGTGTAATTCGATCCTTAGCAGTTCATTTCAACCTTATCTCAGTAGTTGTTGGTCACTCTTGTAGTAGAAAGAAAGTGGAAAGAAGTTGAAATGCCTAGAAGGTGTTAGAACAGCTCAGAGAGGGTGGAGGTTGTCTAGAGGACTGCACGGGCCGAAATTTCTAAAGCCGGACACGCCCCAATACAAAACAAAGCTATATTAGTTGGTTTTAAAAAGCTAGGCCTAAACCTGGGGCCTTTAAAAAATTGAAAACCCAGAACGACTCAATTTCTACAAAAAATCCGATTTTTCTTAACATATAATTAAGATTTTCTTTTAAAGAATGCTGCATACATATTTATTCGAAATTTTTATAGTAAGGTAAGGTAGTGCAAGAGTGCGCGATGTACAAAAGTATGCAGAGCGATTATCTAATCCCAAAACAGAGTTTTGCATTTACCTACAGTAATGGCTGTCATTACATCGTTTACAACTGTAGCTAAATGCAAAACTCTGTTTTGGAATTAGATAATTTCTCTGCGTTCTTTTGTACACCGCGCACTCTTGCACCACCTTACCCTATATTTCAGACTATAAGTACGCAATCCATGGAATACAGAATAGCAACATTAAGGAACACTTAAACTCTTAGACTTTTACATTCAAATAAAGACGCATTAAAAAATTAGTTTAGAATAAATATAACAAATGGTAAAAAAAACATACCTTTTGAATCTGTATTGTAAAAAAAATAGATTTTTGAAAATATTTCTTCGTAATTCATTAAAGTATATTTCCAAAGATTCCATTATCACTATTCTTTTTACAAAAAATAAATAAATAAAATAAAATAAAATAAATGTCTTGCCCGACACGTTCTTGTAACAATTAAGTCAAAGTCCGGCCCGGCTCAAGTATGTAGAAAAACTGTACGCCTGAGACTGGCCCGAGTCGACTGGAAAAAATAGGCTCGGGCTAAGACACAATGCACCTGCCCAATGCCGATTTCTACGTTGGGCATGTTAAATTTCTGTATTGTGCTGTCAAACTAGCATCGGCAACACATTTACAACCTATTTTTGGTCCAACCAAGTCCATTGAAAATTGTTCATATTTCGTCGTCTTAGTCCGATCCTTTTAAATTTGGTATAAAATGAACATGCCTTATGCAAGTCACCTCCCCAGTTTAAGCTCTGAGGAGCCCTTATGTGCATCGCATCAAGCGGGACTGGCGTAAGCCAGAGATAGGCACAGACCCATTCCTTTAAAACTTGGTACATCGACGTCCTCTTAATTTTTTTTATCTGCCCTGCCCGTTTGAAAGTTTGACTTTATTTCGTCCTGTACCGGTCTCCGGCCGTGCAGATGCAGACCTTAAAGGTTGTCATATAGCAATTCTCCTGAAAGAATCCTCTGAATAAAAATGTCCTCCACCTAAATTTTGAATTCTTTGATTTCCCCTCTTGTGCAAAATGTGACAACTTTGCATTCCGGTCATTTGGAAGATTGGAGATATGCGTTTCTTGGAGTGAATGTATATATACACTGGTCATCAAAATTAAAGGATAATGAGAAAAAATATTCTCACTAAGTTAATGTTGCAACCAATGCCCAATGCTGCAATTATTTATGTTAATTAAATACCATTGAACTCAAAATTGCACTTTCGCGCATAATTTAGCGTCAGAAATATGCAAATTAGCTGATTGACAATGTGGTGCACAATGGACGTATGTTGGAATTCTGGTCTGTAGAGTTGTTTTAAGTGAATGTGGTGTCTGAATGTGATCAGTATTTATTAGTTATGGCTCACGCGCGAATTTCGACAAGGGATCGCGAAAAAAAGCACGTATTCCGCCAAAAGGCCATCGAAAGCGAATCTTCTCAAATCATCGCAAAAATGCGACTTTCGTCAAAGGGCCGCGGAAAAAGCGAAATTTTGACATAGAATCCCAAAAAAACGCAAATTTCGTCAAAGAGACGCGGAAAAACGCAAATTTCGACAAAGAATCGAGGAAAAAACACGAAATTTCGTCAAAGGGCCGCAGAAAAAACAAGAATTTTATCAAACAGTGGTGGAAAAAACCCAAATTTCGACAAGGTATCACGAAAAAAACGCGTATTTCGTCAAAGGGCCGCGTTAAAACGTAAATTTCGTCAACGAATCGCAAAGAACCGCGAATTTCATCAAAGTGCCGCGGAAAAACACGCATTTCGTTCAAGGGTCACGGGAAAGAACGCAAATTTTGACAAAGAATTCCAAAAAAGCACATATTCCGCCAAAGGCCCGTGGTAAAAAGCGATTTTCGTCAAAGCATCGCAAAAAACGCAAATTTCATCAAAAGGCCACGGAAAACGCCAATTTCCTCCGAAAATACGGAAAAAGCGGAAATTTCGACAAGGGATCGCGAAAAAATGCGAATTTAGGCAAAAAGCCGCGGAAAAACGAAAATTTCGTCAAAGGACCTCGGAAAAAAAGAAGCGAATTTCGTCAAAGGACCGCGGAAAAAAGAAGCAAATTTCGTCAAATGGTCGTCATAAAAAACTGAATTTCATTAAAGGCTCATGCATGAACCTTTAATAAAAAAAACACTTCGGCAAAAAACACGGCGGTCTCTTTAGAAAACAGCACATGTACAATTATTATTATATAGTTTATTAATATAGGTATAGTTTTTAAACTGAAATAATATACTGAACTAAGTTTTAAAAAGTCTGGTTAACCTGAACCCAATTTGCAAAAATCTATACTCAGCCTGAAATCGACCAGAAATGAAAATCCAAGTTAATGAAAACCAAGAAATAGAGTTAACCCAAACTACAACAAAAATAATTAGTGCCGCAAAGGGATCCCCCCTTACCTCCTCTGCTGTAACCTTTCAGAAACATTGCTGTGAATGTCAGAATTTTTTTAGCTCAGAATCCCCCCTGGGAGGAGGGGGGATACGAGTCCGATCCTGAGGCTGTCCCACTCCGAAAACAGTTGAAAAGTGTTAATGGGTTTTATTTTATGTACTTTCATTTAAAAGAAAGTCATTGTAGCTTAAAATCTACAAAATTGTTCTTTCCACCACTGAAAATAAAGCAGCCATCTTTTTGGGGTATGCTGGAGTGTCTATGTAGGCTAATATGGGACTAACGAGAATGGATAATCCGCGGTAAAACGGAAAACTTAATTACAAATTTATCTCAAACAGAAAGAAAAAAAATTCAGCACCTTTTTTCATTTCATTTTTGACTATTTCGAAAAGGGGCCTGTAACTTCATCAGCCCCCTTCCCCTCGTTGGGTATACTGTGGTGTAACTGTTCGCTGATATAGGACTAATTCGAATGGCTAGTTCTTTATACTGCAGAAAACAAAGTTACAAATTTATCTCAAACAAAAAGAAAAAATCAGCATTTTTTTCATTTCATTTTCGACTATTTTGAGAGGGGACTGTAACCCCATTATCCCTTCCATTCCTTTGGGTATAATGTGGTGTCACTGTGCACTAATATGGAACTAAAGTGAAGAGAGCGGCTAGTCTGTTGAATGATAGGGGAAAAAATACAAATTTAGCTTAAACAGAAAGAAAAAAAGCAATATTTTTTCATTTCATTTTCAACTATTTTAGAAGAGGGGGCTGTAACCTCATTAGACGTTTTCACCTGCTTGGGCATAATGTGATGTCACTGTGCATTAGTATGAAACTATAGAGAAGAAAGCGGCTAATCCATTGAATATTAGGGGGAAAATAGAAATATTCTCAAACAAAAAAAAAGCACTTTTTCATTTCATTTTCGACTATTTTGGGACGGGCTGCAACCCCATTAGCTCCCGTTCACTTTTGGGGGTATAATGTAGTACTGTACACTAATATGGAACTAAAGAGAAGGGAGCGGCTAGTCTGTTGAATTATAGGGGTAAATGCAAATTTATCTCAAACAGAAAGAAAAGAAAATCAGCATTTTTCTTTCATTTCGTTTTCGATTATTTTGAGAGGGGACTGCAATCCCATTAGCCTCCTTCCATTTTTCGGTATATAATGTAGTCTCACTGTGTACTAATATGGAACTAAAGTGAAGGGAGCTGCTAGTTTGTTGAATGATTCGGGGGGTGCAACTTTATCTCAAACAGAAAGGAAAAAGAAATTACCACTAGTTTTTCATTTCATTTTCGGCTATTTCGAGATGAGGGAGCTGTAATGGAGGATATTCCATCTACGTTTTGATCATGTGGTCAAGGTAAAGACTTCTAGCGTAAGGATGGGAAGGCTCCGTAGACGTAATGAAAAACCCTCGCCAGCCAGTGAAACAATTCATGCAGAAAGCAGTAGTAGCATCCCTTGTTATCAGTTAGAAGATCTTTGGGTAAATTACCGGTATCACGTGACTTTTTTCAGCCTCGAACCCAGATTTGGAATAAAGTCCATTCCATCAGTCCCCTCCCCATCTTTGAGTATGCTGTGATGTCAATATAGACTAATATGGGGTTAATGAAAATGGCTATTTCGCTGTATAACAGAAGAAAAAATTACAGATTTATCTAAAAAAGTAAAAAAAAAACACTTTTTTTTTGTTTAATTTTCAAATTTTCGGAAGGAGGGGGACTATAACTCTATCAGCCCCTTTTCTCTTCTTTCGTGTCACTCTGTACTAATATTGGACTAATGAGAATGACGAGTCCGCTGTATTATAGAAAAAAAATTAAAAAAATTTCCAAAAAATAAAAGAAAAAAATCAACAATTTTTTCATACAACTTTCGAAAATTGCGGGGGGGGGGGGAGGCTGTAGCCCCATCATCCTCCCTTGGGTACGCCCATGAGCTTGACTATAATAATGGCAGGCTAGCGAAGATGCTTGTCGATTTGCTTTTGTCCAACATCGTCTCAACCAATAAAATTTTACATATGTCTGCACTTTTACATAAAGGTACTTTAGCAGAGACATCATGGTAGGGATCCAAACAGATTTTTTGCTGTTAGCGAAACAAAATTGACCAATCAGATGCCTGCATTTTTGCAAACAGCGAAAAGTTCGCAAAAATGCAGGTTTCTGATTGGTCAATCTCATTACGAGAAAAATTCTCTCGATCCCGTCGCATATTATCCATTATTCCGTTTCTGAAAATTGGCAACGTTCGTTGTTGCTTGTAAAGAACTATTAAATCTGTTCAGAATGATTATTCTTTTGTACAATTTCAGATTTCATGTGACATTTGTGTTCTGCCTTATATGACACAGTAAAAATCATCCGCATTTGAATATCTAAAACTTGCAAATGGATTCACAATAAGAAATTATTTCAATGGCACTTTAGCATTAGTTAAAGGGACAATTTTCCTGTACCGAAGGCTGCGAGCAGTGCCTCTATAGGCCGTTTTAATTCCCATATTGGGAATTAGGCAGTAGGCTCCAAAGATTATATTAGAATATCCTTATATTAGAAGTCTGTGGTTCAGAAGTGCAGTTCGCGCCGCGCACGCGCTCAGAAGTTTATGCCATGGAGTAGGTCTTATCGAAGAAAGGAATTTTAAAATAATTCAATAATTTCATTATTTTTATGGATAAAAAAAAGTAAAACCAACGACTATATTTCTTTATCCTTCCAAAAGATGGTTTTCATAACAGAAATACATGCCTATGTACACTCAGATAAAATCTAAAATAGTCGGGGAAAACATCACGTGACCGTCTTTATCTACTTCATAGATATAGTAAAAATAATAGTTATTTTACTAGATCTATGATTTACTTTAGCCCATTTAGAATTTAAAATTAGTTAACCAACCGCACACAAACTCCGCGCGAGCTGCTCCAAAAAATTGTGTGGGCGATTTGATCACGTGATTGTGCGTTGTTTGGTAGGTTGATTGATACAATTTAAGAATTCAACTGGTGATCTAAAAATGTAACTTTTTAACAATTTTCTTTTTATTTATTTAAAAATGATTTATCAGTTGATTTATATCTTCCGTGATAAATAGAATGCTGTTAGTAAACCAAGATTGTGATATCAACATATGAGATTTGTTTGTAATCTACTATACTGGCTGGATTTCAATGGAATTTGCACTGTTAGTTAGACAGTTTTTCAGAGAAGGTTTTAATAGATATATTTCTTATTTTATGATTGCATATTTTAATACCGTGTGGATAACAGACCAAAATACATCATAAAACATGAGAAATAAATGGCAATCATAATTCTGTTAGTATAAGCAAAATACTTATATTTTCAGTAGAAAATTTATAAACATTCTAATCATACTTGATTCACTACAAAACTAGACAGCAAACCTATATATTTTATCTCTTTAAAAAATATATGTACAGATATTTTTAGTTAAAATAATCTACAACTATTACATTTTATTTTTATAATGTTCAAAGTAAAATAGGATTTCCAGCCTAGTCGCGATAAAAATTCACTCCTAAAGTACTCAAGAAAAAGAAAAAGAAAATCAAGGAATTATCCTACGCGCAAAAGGATATTTTCGCACAATATATATTATTTTTTCATTTGGATTTTCTTAATGTTTATATCATTATACATATACATACTACATATATAATCACTTAGAAACGAAACTTTGAATATTTAAAAGGCGTTCAGATGTAAAACTTTCATCTCGAAATACCTCATTTTCTCACATTTAAATAAGTATTTTATTACTATAATAAAAATACACGTGCATCTGTATAATAAAAATAAAAAATATATCTTCATCAAAAATATCTTATTCATTATGAAAAATATAAAACAACCAATAAACAAAACAAAAAGAATACCATCGTACAATGTGGGACTGGAAGGATTCGAACCCAGAATCCCTAGTCTCGAGTTCACTGCCTTATCCATTCAGCCATCTAGCACACGTTCTTTTTCTAGCAAAATATCTTTATAATTAGCACCATAATGGAGGATATTCCATCTGCGTTTTGATCACATGATCAAGGTAAAATCGTCAAGCGTAAAGAAGGGAAGGCTCCGTAGACGTGTAATGTAAATCCCCGCTAGCCAATGAAACAGTTCATCAGGCAAAGCAGTAGCATCTCCCCTTCTTATCAGTTAGAATTTCCTTGGGTAAATTACCGGTATCACGTGACTTTTTTCAGCCTCGAACCCATATTTGGAATAAGGAAAGGGCAGCTGACGTCACTGTTGGTCGTATTACTGTTGGTTAGCAAGAAAAACCTGTTCATTCATTATGACTCCTACCTGTACAGATGAGCTAAGGAAATTTGATTAGTCTACGTTTAACAGGTCTCTGATATGATTGGCCTATGTCGCCAAGACTATTCCTGCAATGATTGCTATGACAAAAATGTAGTTGGTAGATTGGTTGACGGAAGTGTTTGTTTGTAAACATGCCCTTTCCTTATATCCTCCATTAATCAAATCCGTGATCTGTTCCTGAACACACTACGTGTTATTCCCACAGACTTCTAATATAAGTAGACTCCAAATCGCAACCTTTTCTCTTCTCCTACATCTCTGCCCTCCATCACGTGATGGAAGGCAGATTTAGCGCGCCAAACCGGTTTTTCTCCTCGAAATCTCTCTCCAGATTCCCGCCGAAACATCGTCTGTCAGCTTTTGTCTTGAGTTGACCGCACTTTTGCTTTGCCAATAAAGGGATTACTGCCAAAATACGGCACCCTTTTGGCGATGAAAGCAAAAGATGTTGGAGTCAAAACTTTCCCGAAAGAACAATAGAATGGAGGATATTCCATCTGCGTTTTGATCACGTGATCAAGGTAAAAACGTCTAACGTAAAGAAGGGGAGGCTCCGTAGACGTGTAATGTAAATCCCCGCTAGCCCCTGACTTCATCAGGCAAAGCAGTAGCATCTTCCCTTCTTATCAGTTAGAAGTTCCTTGGTAAATTACCGGTATCACGTGACTTTTTTCAGCCTCGAACCCATATTTGGAATATCCTCCATTGGGAGTCTACTTATTACAGTGTCTAGAAGTATATCGTGTGGAAATCAACAATCGAAACCATATCCAAAAAATTACAATTTCGCCAGAGGGCGCTAAGATCAAGTTCATTGCAACGAATGTATAGAAATCCTATGTGTATTAGATACTTTTGATGCGGAAAACTTATTTTTTGAAAGATAATTTTTTTGAAAAACAGAGTAAAAAAAAAATTAGCTTGTAATACGCGATATATTAAGAATGAACGAAAATTCAGGCATATATTTTATATGCATTTCACATTTGTACGAATTGAAGAACGCTTTATTTTCAAATTGCTCTGTTATAAACCGATTTAATATTTCATGTGATCGCCGTGCATACTATTTTTTTTTCTTTTTCTTTTTTTTAGCCTATAGGTTTATTGTAGTACAAGTATTTTTTTATATATATGTTGAAATTATAAAAAATAATTTATGCTTATGTATATAAATGATATGAAGTAATTTTATCGTTTGCATTTTGAATAAGCTCTTTTTTGTATTAAATATATCTTTGTTTATATTAGTAAATTTTTACTTTCTTCTATCTTTACAAGAAGAAAGTATTGGATTCGTGAAAATTTTCGGTTTTCGACGGATTTACACGTTTTAGGGGTCAGAGATTCCAAAAAACATGTTTTTACAAAATGTCTGTCTGTGAGTCTGTCTGTCTGTATGCGACACAAATTTTGTGGACGCTCTATCTCAAGAACTAATGCACGGAATTTAATAAAAATTTATATTCAGTTAGTCCCTGATATAAATTGGTGCTGATTAGGTTTTGGTGTAAATCGCTCAAAAGGTGGCGCTGCTATGCAGCCTTTTTCACCATATCCGCAATAGCTTAGTCTCCAGAACTAATGCACGGATTTTCATCAAACTTAAGATTCGGTTAGTCCTTAACATGAATTGAAGTTTTGTACATTTTGGTGTAAATCGCTCAGTAGGCGGCGCTGCTATACTGCATTTTTTACGATTTCCGCAATAGCTCTATCTCAACAACTAATGCTTAGATTTTCATCAAACTTCAGATTCAAGTATACTTTGATATGAATTGGTGCTGTTTGTGTTTTAGTGCAAATCGCTCAACAGGTGGCGTTGCTATACTGCACTTTTCAGAATTTCCTTTATAGCTGTATCTCAAGAACTAATGCAATAATTTTCACCAAACTTCAGAAGCAGTTAATCCTTGACATGAATTGACATTTTGCTGTAAATCGCTCAACAGGTGGCGCTGCTATGCTGTATTTTTCAGAATTTCCACTATAAATGTATCTCAAGAACTAATGCACGAATTTTCATCAAACTTTAGAATCAGTTCTTGACATGAATTGACATTTTATACAATTTGGTGTAAATCGTTCAATAGGTGGCACTGCTATGCTGTTTTTGTGATTTCCGCAATAGCTCTATCTCAAGAACTAATGCTTGGATTTTCAACGAACTTCAGATCCATGTACACCTGGATATCAATTATTGTTGTTTATGTATTGGTGTAAATCACTCAACAGGTGGCGCTGCTATGCTACATTTTTCAGACTTTCCGCTATAGCTCTATCTCAAGAACTAAGGCACGAATTTTCATCAAACTTCAAATTCAGATATACTTTGATATGAATGGGTGCTAAATTGATGTAATTTCTTGTACTATTTAAATGATTTAATTGACGTGATTTATATAAAAGAAAGTTTGTGATGGCCACAACATACTTGTTATTAGTTAATTATATTAGTTAATTTTTTTTTCCATTTTTCAAAAAGATTTTGATTTTTAGGTACACCGAAAATAGACAGCTTGCTGTTCTTGTATTGCGTAACACAGCCCGGAACAAAACAATGATAATCTCGTTTTTTCATCATTTTTGATAAATTTTGCATATTTTTACATAAATTTGCAATATTTGTAGACGCTATACATAACGCTAAAAGTGTTTATAACAAAAAGAGAACCAAAACAAAACCTACTGATTTTTAGGTACACCGAAAATAAACAAGTTTGCTGTTCTTGTATTATGTAACACAAACGGGAACAAAACTATGAGAATCTCGTTTTTATATCATTTTCGATACATTTACGTGTTTTCACATAAATTTCTAATAATTGTAGACTTTGTATATAGCGCTAAAAATGTTTACAACAAAAAGAAAGCCAAAACAAAACCTACGCATTCACGCAATAAATTTGACGGCAGCGCCACCTAAGAAAATGTAATTTTTTGGATGCGTTCAAAAGCTATACCGGTATTAGCGATCTCCACACTATATACTTCTAGACGCTGTACTACTTATATTAGAAGTCTGTGGTTATTCCATCCATGATATTGACCCACTCCATGTTCCTGTCTCCTGAGCTTGCGCGTGCATCTTGAACACACCCAAATGCATTTTGTTTATCGAATAACCATGGTGACGGTTCATGCTTTCGAACATTTGTGTGTTGATCTTCTAAAAACTGTCGAAAAGGTATTCATTTTAACCTTTCAAGAAAGTTTAACTTCTGGATTCGTTAATATTTAAGGTATTTTATACTCATTCTTTTGCATGCGATTTGAATTTTGTGTAACAAACCGCTTATTTTCATGCTATACGAACTAAGTTCAATGTCTTGCCCTATAATAAAATCTATTTCACAATTTTTTCTAATTTTTATTTTACAATTACATTTTTAAAACCTTGAATCGTGAATTTTTTAGACATCTAGCGAGTGGCAAACATAAACATTTCCTCTTTTAAACTATACATTGAAAAAAACATTAAATCGATTAGACATAGACCATGCAAAACTAATTTATTAATTTAAAAGAAAATTCTTTTTAAAAAAATGTCTGGTAAGTTAGAGAAGCGGGAGGAATAGGATGTTTGGGGTAACTGGTTACTAGTGTTTTTTTTTAACTGTTTAGACAAAAAGCTGAAAAAATTGGAGCATTAGATAATGAATGTAGCTACTCCTACATGTATTTGTCCTAAAACAAGAGGATAGCGTTATAATATAAGAAAACTAGCATCCAATTACTTCCCACTTACACTATTTACTATTGATGATGCTAAAAATGAGATTTTTTTTACGAAAGACACCTTTAACCCCTTCATGTCCAACGCTCAGAGAAAGAAGTGGTTTCTTTCGTCTTGGACACTGAGAGCTCTGAAGCCAGCTACTGGCCCAAGCAATGCTTGAAACTAAGCCTAATAAGCTTAAGAATACACGAAGAAAACCTTTTTATTCAAGCAAAAATATTTTTACATACGGGTCATTTTATTTTTAGATGCAGATTTAATGTCCTGAAAATGAACAATTTTTTACTTGAAAAGTATTTAGTGTTTTTACTCACTGTCATTACCACTTTTAATATATCTCATTTTCTCATTAAAAAATTTGTGTTAAGTATGCTTAAGACTTTATTTACCAAGAAAAAAAATAATGTTTAAGAATTCATCACCTACTTCTTGGCTGTCCCAAGACGAAGTTTCCTTGAAAGATATTGTTTATTTAATACCAATATCTATGATATTAAATCTCGTCTCGTCTTCTCTTCAAGTTGGTCGTATTACTGTTGGTTAGCAAGAAAAACCTGTTCATTCATTATGACTCCTACCTGTAGAGATGTACAAGCACTTTTTTTAAATATCACATAAATTAATTCTTCAAGTCTATATTTTGCTATATTTTTTTATTAAAAAGTGGGTGTACCAGGGTTTTGAAATATTTGTTATGTAACCTCTGTTACCACATAATTTATTTCTATTCATGTCGAAAAAGTGTACCACACAACACAAATGATGTTTATAACTAAGCAAATAGTGACAATAATTATTTTAAATATTTGTTATGAATATCAGATATAGTGGACAAATTTGTTTTTCTCGGGGGGGGGGGGGGGGGATGTTTTTTCTCTGTGTAATCTCTGCTACCAATTATTCATCACCTTTAAGTTGTGATTTTAAAATGATTACAAGTAAAATCAATTCACATTTGGTACCACTTTCAAATAATTAGACTGATAGGTAAACCAAATAAAATGAGTTCTCAGAATATTTTTTTTCTTTCTGAATCTAACCTCTGTTACCAGAAACAGATGTTAATCTTTAAAATTAGCTATAAATTCATTTAATTAAGAAAACTTTTGGTGTAGTAAACTTAAAGCATCATTCCTAAGATATCAGGATAACAAAATCACTAAATTAAGTTGATTTTGGTGATTTCAATTTGGTTTTAATAACAGAGGTTACATTATGTAACACTGTGAGATGACAAAATGATCTTAGAAAGCAAAAAAAACAACTAGTTATAACAATATACCTTTATTTGAGCTGTTCAAACTTCTCACCGTCAGCTGCAAAGCACATTTGTCCGAAAGATTTAATCATTTCTCCTTCCGTTCAAGTTTCGTGACATCACAGTGTAGGAAATCCTGAAAAAACAAATGCATGTTTTAATCGTTCTATGCTTCGCGTTAATGTCTACAAGATGTCTTTTCGTACTAAATCGATGATGCTCTACTACTTTGTAAATCACTTTTTTCTTTATCTCTTTATGTTTTCGAGATAGGAATGCTAACTCTGAAGCTTTCCACCAGGTGCTGCCATAGGCAGTTTCATTCAGTGGTGCATGGCTACTTTACTAAATTTAGACACCACTTTTATGAATATAGCAGAATCCGTTCTGAAATTAAGAGGGTGGCAAGGGACTTTAGTGGGCATACTGTATATTTATACAAACATTTAAAGATCAAAATAAGAATAAGAATAAGAATACTACTAATTTTATAGCTGGTCATATTATAAGCCTAAATACTTTTAAACTCTTTTATAATACAAATTTCTTATACAGTATAGGATCTATTATCCGGCGTCCCGATATCCGGAACGCTCTAAAAACCAGAACGGTAAATGATCCAAAACCGAAACTTAGTAAAAACTTTCATTTCATAAAAATTTGCAGTTTTTTTATTTTTTTTATATTTTATTGAAGAGTTAACATGCTTTATAAATCGATATTTTAAACTTTTTCTCATACACCTCAAGGTAGCGTAATATCCCCATAATTTCCTCCCCCCCTCCAAACGCGGCAAAAAATTGTAAAGTAATCGGCCTACGGATTAAAAGTGGCTATCGAAATCTACCGCCTGTTGAAATCCGAAAATGTTTATAAGAATAGTCCAAAGCCTGCCCTGATATTCAGATTTTTCTTTTTTTGTTAACTGAGATACTTAAAAAACAGAACTTAAAAAGCGCGAACTTAAAAGCATGGTCTCTCCCTACGATCCCACTTATGACGCTCCCGTGAAAGATAAGAATTGAATGTATGCAATCATCGGACATAAGTTCTGTTTTTGATCATTTTTATGACTTCGCATCGGCGTAACCTTTAAAAATATGGGAAAACTAGCTACATATTCTTAAATTTCGTATTTTTCTGATTCAAACGCTAAAATCCATTATAAAAAATTTTAATTTTAACCTTTTGAAAAAAAATATTTTCGAAACATCACTTAGAATTTGAATGCGTTTTCCGCGATCGAAAACTGTTGGCAAGCTCCGACCTTTGACGTCATCTAAAGGCGCACCTACAATTCGGCCAATTAGGAGAATGAGAGAAACGTTCGTTTTACCGTTTTCAGCTGCGTCCATCGAACAGTAGAAAAGCAGAGATTCGGAATTGGATAACACAGAAAGGTGGTACGGCGCTTGCGCCATATCTTTTTTTTTTTTTCTTTGGAAAGGGGGGGGGGGGGGGCTTTCGTGGGATTTTTTTTTAATATCAAATTTGTTTACAAACTAGGGGAGGGTGGGTTAATGGAATATTACAGTAATTATGCATTTCTTTATCTCCGCGAATTTGCGGAAATCTGCATTTTAAGTGTTGATAATTTTGCCTCTTATATTTTTCTGTCCGCTTTCCATGCGATAAATTTGTAAACAAAACAAAAATAAATAAAAAGTCAACTTTCAATATATTCCCCCCCCCCCCCCTCCCTCCCCAATTATTGGATGAAGATGCAGTTCAAGTTTGTTTCAATATAGATAATAATGATCCACTTAGTCATCAGATGACATACAGTGAAATTTGTGAAATGATGACTAAAGATGCATCTGATGATCGTAGTGATGATGATGACAAGAAGGAGGAGGTAGAAAAAATATCTAATGAACAAATGATATTTTACATTCAACAATTAATTCAAGGCACGGAACAAAATAAGTTATTTCCATGAACAACAAATAATGTCCTTATTTAAAATTCAAGACGAGATTGTAAAAGAGAAACGTTACAAGCAGCCAACTTTAAAAGGATTTTTCCAAAAAACTAATTCCCAAGCATCTGCATCTGAACCCCAAAACTAAATTTTATTTTTGATCTTGTTCATTTGTAAGTTTTATTATAATTTAAAATTATTACTTAACTTTTTTTTTTTTTTTTTGTAAATAAAAATTAATTAAACTTTTCCTTAATTGTGTTTTATTGAATTAATTCAACAAATGTGTAATACAGTATTTTTAATATTATTTATGCTAACCAGTATTTCATATTTATGTACATTAGAAAATATTTGTGGTAGTGTTCCGAATTACGGAAAAACCCCTTATCCGGAATGCCTCAGGTCCCAAGGATTCCGGATAACGGATCCTATACTGTACTGACATTTTCAAAGAAAAAAAATGGACAAGATATCAAGGTAACCAATTATTATTTATTTACTTTAAATCGGGAAATGTAATCATGAAATTTTTAGCTAAGGCAAATTTAATGCTTTGTAGAGAAAAACTATACCTGGTTTACCTGAAACTGTTGCAATATCTATAAAATGGAACTATATGGGATCCTTTTTCCAATTGCCATATTTGTGTTTAAAATATATTTCAATTTTCCCAGTACTATAACAAGTTTTATTATCTATGCAATAGTAAACTTTAAGCATAGAGCTTTTAATAAGTACCTAATCATTATCGGATAACAATTGAGTAAAAAATCAAATGGTTTAAAATATATTTCAAATTGATTTTTTTTTTTTTTTTTATGTAGGAATTAGAGCAGTCTCTAAAATCTGCAATCTTCTGAAATCTGTTTGCATTTCATAACATAAACAGTGAAATTCCCAGTTAAGGGGTATTCTTTACAACTTTTAATCCAAATATCAACGAATGAAAGTAAAATTATTTTTAATGTAAATTTATGAGAAAATAGCAATGAAGCCTGGATATTATGCAAATAAAACACTCTTATTTCATAGAAACCTACACACAACAAAATGTAAAACAATAGAAATTGATGTGAACCATAAACAAGCCCACAAAGGTTTTAGTGATGGCACCATCTATCGACCACTATAGAAAGTAGCAAATTAATTTATTTTATATTTCATGTAAGGCTGACAACACTCATTTCATTATTATTTTGCATTTGCTTTGAGTTGTATAGACCAACAGCAAATAGCGATTGTTTACAGAATTAAAAAGAAATTTCATCAAGAGAAAATGAAAGTTCTCAAGCAAGGAACTATACAAGAAATGTTTAAAAATTGTAATGAAAAATAATTTGGGGTATTAAAATTATAATGTACAGATAAATAAAAGGGATTCAAGATTTGATTTGTTTAAATTGAATTATTACAAGCTCTCCTTGTAAATGGATACAGGTAAGTTGAAAAAAATAAATCATTTACTCCAGAATCTACAAAACTCTAAAATCCGCAAAATTCTAAAATCTACACAGCCTCTGGTCCCAAGTTATGCGGATTTTTGAAACTCTACTGTATATTGAATCGGCAATTAAGACCACGAACCCACCATATAGGAATTATAGTATAGAACCTTCAGAATGGGCAAGGCCAGTTGTATTACAGATAACTGGTTACGCATTAAAGGAACATCCATTTGATCAGATTTAAATAATATATGTGGCTGTGACATTGTTTCTGATTTTAAATTTATTATTAGGTTACTCAGATTGAGAATTAAATTCAGTAAAGTTCAAAGATTAATCAGAGTTTGAAAGAAGATATTCCCTTGTAAACAACAATTCTGCATAAAAATCAAAATGACCAATATCTAAATAAATATGCTTCTATTTAAAATCCTTGATGTTGGCATCAAGTTGTGGTCCATGTGTATGTTAATGAATTAAGCAATGCATATGTCAAATTGACGCTGTATTTATAGCATTTTTTACTGGAAAGATTCTGAAACCAGTCAATTGGAAATATCCTGGATAACTGGTTTCCAGATTGACGGTTCCATATTGTATTTAAATTCCAAAATTCTATCATGTAACCTTTATACTTAATATAAAGATATTTTTTTCTTGAATTTATCTAATTACAGTACACTCCATGAAATCTGCATCTTGGGACCAGAGGTTATGCAGATTTTAGAATTTTGCAGATTTCTGGTCACTGCTTTATTTACATTTTTTAAACAGTAATTTAAATGTAATAATTCAATTAGAATTATAAGGAATGTTTGGAATATAGTAAAATATTAAAATAATTAAGTAAAGTAATAAACGAAAATAATAAAATGTAAGATAATTTCAAAAATGATTAAATTATTAAAAGTAAAGTCAAGTAAATAATTAATAATGTATAATACAGATGAGATACATTTTCCTTGAATGATTCAATGGAACTTTCCTCATAAAGGTATCCTATTAATTCACATCAAAATCATAAGGAAAGAAGTTGTTTTTCAGGTTAAGTCAGTCTTAATAATCAAAAAAGCTTGATTAAGAGATAAATATATTAGGCAGAAAGATTGTGATTATTAGTGATATCAGCAATATCTTGATTTTTTTCAACAATAAATTTATACTTTGTGAAAAAGCATGAGTTCAGTCATATTATCGAGAATTATATTATCAAAACACATATAGAATGATATAAAACTAAAAATTTCTGCAATTTTGTCCTTATATCTGAAATGAAAGTTTCATTGTTTACATATGTGATGATGTGTGGATTTTAGGCATTTGCAGATTTGGCTTAGATGCCGTATATTACCTTGGCTGCCATCCTGGATGTTTTGAGATTTCTTGGCGATCTTTATTGATATGTATGTATATATATGTATGTATGTTACATATCGATATATATGTGACATGTGTGTTCTGGCAACCCTGTTTTTCATGGAGATTGTGTTGCGAGTTTCTGTCTATTATTTTATGTTAAATTTTTTGGATGTATTTAATTGAATATGGGTTCTGTAGTCCGTTTAAACGCTCTTGCTGAAGTGATTAAGAAATATGAGGAAATTTTGACGAATAAAGGAGGTTTGTTTACATACAGTGCCTATTCATAATCCTATTTTGGAAAATGATGGTGATGCTAGCAGGTATTTCGTGCTTGAGCTTTCAAGAAAGCAGATGTCTGTTGAGGTATGCTGATAATTTTATGTATATTTTGTGGCTGTGTTTTATAGTAATGTTTACTATTACTTGTTTATTGGATATTTCTCCTGCATTTTTGAGATAGGGAAACAGCAACATACGTGCATTTACTAACTGCTGCTTTAACAAGTTTTGTACATTTTTATGATTCTTGCAGAAGGAATTTGCTGAATCCAGTGATGTTCTTTTTCAGTTAATGAGTGCATAGCACTCATACGATGATTACTGATTGCCACTTTAACGAGTTTCGTGCATTTTTGTGGTCGCGGCAGAAGGAGTTTGCTGAATCCAGTGATTTTTTTTTTCCCGTTTTATGAGCGCTATGCGCTCATACGACGTTTAGCAATTGCCACTTTAACGAGTTTTGTTTATGATTTACACTTTATTTTCATTAAGCCTAACATGCGTATAAACCGGTACTTGGCGACATTTACTACTTGGTGGAAAAGGCGTTTTCACTCCAAGATGGTGGCCCCGGGAATTTATGACATCTGTTCCGCAGATTTTAGTGTTGCAGATTTGAGAGAGTCTAATGTGTTGCAATTTGAAAAGCTTGTTTAAAAATAGGCTGTTGCCACAACATTCTGAACATCCAACAATCATTTTGTTTATGCATTTTGTAGAGGATTTTTAAATGTTTCATAAAGATTAACCACTTCACCATTTGCCCTGAGATAAGTCGGGAGTAAAAGCACTGTTTCCTCATACCTGTCACCGGTGAAGTGGTTAAAGATCAGGAAAATAAGAGGTTTATAATATTAATAAGAGGTCTAGATATTGCATTATATCTAGAGCCATGGCAAAGTACAAGGCAATTAGATGTCTTATGTGCACCACTGGGTGGTTTCACACAAAATGGGCTCCATTAAAAATCCCACATGGATGTTATATATTTAATATTACATTTAACACTTCAGAAAACAATTGAAACTGGGTATTGTAGTTAAAAGAAAACCATTTTCTTTTATAAAATTATAAAAGAATTCTACAAAAGTTTACTTTTTGTGCTTGCAAAACGGTGTTCCACCTTTAACTTCTCATGACTTTCTTCTTCTGAAATTCAAAATGGCTACAATGAAAACAACTGGTGTTTTCATCCACCCATACATCTTACAACATACATATGTCTTACTATACATACAACATGTAATCATATTTATATGTAGCAAGCAATGTACAGTGTTTACAACAAAATAAATAATGACTAGGACTGGATTAGTTATCAATATATCGTTAAATATTGATATTTTTTTAATTATCGCTATAACGATATCCAAGCTCTGACTCTGATGATATATCCCAATGCTGATATCTAAACTCTGACTCTACTGATATAATTCTGGAACCTTTTTTTTTTTTTGCGCACCACGACTTCAAACCCCGAAACAAAGCACGTAATATTGGTAATATTCAGTACCAATATTGCAATTTCTTCTCCAATCGTTTCTTTTGCTAATGCATTTATTCGCTGCCCCGCTGTATTCAAACCAGAATATCCTCCTCCAGTGATTACTTTCTTTTGTTAATATCCCAATACATTATCTACATTTCTTGTTATTAACTGCAAATTTCATTGTCCATTCATTACTCAATAATTCTGTTATCGTTTGTGTTTAATTCCATCATTTCTATTGGTCTAGATACATTGCAATACATCAAGGCTTTGATATATCATGAGCTAAAATATGTGCTAGTAATTGTGGAGTTAAGATCTTACTAACTGGGAAGCTTGACTCAGAAGCAACCAATCAAAGTACCCTAATGGTAAAGTTTCGCTGTTTGCTTTTCATCACATTGGCGAAGCTTCTCCGGCTTCATTGGCTGCTTTTGAGCTGAGCTGCACTTGATGATCATTTGTAGTATGATCTTTATTTTTCCGCCATATTATCGGTAGAGTGGATGTTTATGGAGTGAATTTAATGTTCCCTGTCCTAATATTTTAGCTTAAAATGATTATTTCTCCTAATAATAATAATTAGTATAAAACTATTTCCAACTGTGATTTGAATACTTCATCGAAAAAGGTTTCAATGTTGTAATCATGTAATAAACAGTTAGAAATGTATAAATGCAGTTACATTTTTTTTTTTTCCTTTTTGAATTGAGAATGCATTGATACAATTATAAGTATATTAGCATGACATGTGGCATTAATCAATTTCAGTTTTTTTTTTTAATCATATTAAAATCAGTAATGTCCTACATATTAAATAGTTAAAATATTACTAATGAATAATGCATAACTTAAGAAGAATAGATACATTTTTTAAACAAAAACACTATGGTATATAAATGCAAATTAGGTATTGAACATTGGTTCCTTTTAAAAAATATTTCTATTTTATATAAATATACATATATTTAAGGGATACTGTGTGAGCAAATAAGTATAAAACAATTGATTATTTGCTTTCTATGACTGTGTGTACTTAAATTGCTGCTACCTAACAATTATCTTTCAAAATAAGATTTTTTTCTATTCCCACACACTTTAAGGTTAGTTATCGCAATATATCAGCAATATCAATATTAACTCATTGATATATTGCGATATTAAATTTCTGATTTCACCCAGCTCTAATAATGACCAATTTGCTGCTAATGAGGACACGGCCGAAACTAAGGGAGGGGACGCATGTCCCGGGCACCAAATGAAGATTTTGTTTGTTGATTTTGCTCTAGAGGTCTGCACAGGCCCGGGCTTGGCCTGAGGCCCGTACCCGGTGGAATGAAGGCGAATTTTCCAACGGGCCGGGCCGGCAGAATTAGGACAATTTTTTCAACGGGCTGGGCTGACAGACAAAATAAACGGGCCGGGCCAGCAAAAAAATTGAACGGGCCTGCAGGGCCGATAAAAAAATGAATCGGGCCTATCGGCCCGATATAAGAATTCAAGCGAAGCAGATAAAATACGAGCCATTTTCAATGAATATGATTTTCTCGATAAGTATAAATGTGCGTCACGAGCCGATGCGAGTTGAACAACATCAATACAGATATGTAACATGTCCATCGTAGAGATCGGCATCGTACAGTTACAAGATGTCTGATTACGGGTTTAATTTTTTTTCAGCAGACTCGTGCTGGGACGGAACTGGTCTTAATCAATCTCAGGATGTGTAGGACAGACATTATGTTTTGTAAAAATATTAATAGTGATAATGAACTTCTGTTAACAGTATCTTTGGAAATATACCTTAAGGGGTTCTCATATTCACTGCTCAACAATGCGAAACTTTCAAACACATTTTCTGACTCACTTTTAACTATAAAGTTCCCAGGCCTGACTATTGAAGGCATTTGGAAACGAATAGCTTTCTCCATATTTGATAAATTACTTACAGAGATAACAGAGAGTCTTGTCATGTGACTGTACGTTTTCCTCCTTTCCTGTGCTATCGCTTCTGGAAATTCGATTCATAATGCTAACTTTGGTAGTATTTTCAGAGAAAGATATATTGCTTTTATCTATGAAAAAGACGGCACTTACATAGTTTCTGAATAAGAATACCTGCCAATCTTACGCATTTCCGAAAAGAAATGAATTTTCAAATGTGTCGAAATGTAACTTCTTTCGATTTGAGAAAAGCCTTAAAAATGAGAGAAATATTTTTGCAAATCTACTTTTTATCATACAGCTTCAAAAGGTATCATGTTTTTAATCCTTTATTCTGAACTACATTAACTTTTTAATGAATCCTTATTGGAATTTCGAAATGTCTGTAGAGACGATGACTAAAACACTGTGTAATCGTTAATGCTTACTATTGTGTGTTTTCTGCTTTGCGAACACATAGTAATCTAAAATATACTGTAAAATTTTCCCATAAATATGTACGTAGTACTCATTAAAAGAATCTTAATTGTATGTCGAGAAAAAACGGATTTTTTTTGTAGAAATTGAATCAGGCCGGGCCGGGCCTGTTTTCACTAATTTTTGTACGGGCCAGGCCGGGCCGAGAACTGTAAAAATGCAAACGGGCCGGGCCGGGCTCGGGCCAAACTTTCAATTCTTACACCGGGCTATGCCAAGATAGCTTTCGTTCGGGCCGGGCCCGGAAATTCCGGCCCGTGCAGACCTCTATTTTGCTCACATCTGCATGGTATTGTTAAATTCGTCCTGTCTGGGATATGCTGAAGCATAGAGGAATCTAAGGATGATATGGCATAAGGATCCTGTATAAAGCGGAATTTTTTTCGATTCCATTTTCAAGATTTAAATGAATCAATATTTGATAAAGCAGATTACATAGTTCAGTAGTACATATTTTATGATTATATTTTAAATTTTAAAACAAATCAGCTATTAGAAAATTAATAAAATTCTCTTTGTAAATATATTTTGCGGAAGAGGAGGGGGGGGGGGGGCGCTAAAATCCATGTTTGCCCCGGGTGCAAAAAAGACTAGTTTCGGCCCTGAATGAGGAACCTTCCCTAATTTCAATTTAAACCTATAAATAAATCTCAATTTAACTGAGGAATCATCCAAAATATTCAGTATTCAAAGCATCATTTTCATTCAAAATCTGATATGGCCTTTCTTACATCATGTCTGTACAGAGCTTTTAGAAGCAGACTGTGTAATAGAATATACTAGTGCCATCTTGATGGTCCCAAATAGATCCAATTCAGTTATGCTAAAGTTTGGATAACTGAACGCTTTGGTAAATCAAAGTTTAAGTAATCAGTACTCTACTACAGTAGACTCACTCAATTCCGTGTATCATCACAAATGTAAACAATAAAACTTTCAGTTCAGATGTAAGGACAAAATTACAAATTTTTTTAGTTTTATTTCAGTCTGTATGTATTTTAACATGTAATTCTCGATAATATGACTGAACTCATGGTTTTTATAAAGGAAGTATAAATTTATTTGTGAAAAAAATCAAGATACTGCTCATACCACTGATAATCACAATCCTTTTACCCAATACATTACATGTATGTATTAATCAAGCGTTTTTGTTTATTAAGACTGGCTAAACCTGAAATAAATCTTCCTTACCTTATGATTTTTATGTGAATTAATAGGTTACCTTTATCAGGACAGTTTCATTTAATAATTCAAGGAAAATGTATCTCATCTTTATTATGCATATTTAATTATACATTATTAATTATTTGCTTGACCTTTACTTTTAATAATTTAATCATTTTAAAATTATCTTATGTTTTATCATTTTAGTTTATTACTTTACTCAGTTATTTTAATGTTTTACTATATTGCAAGCATTCATTATAATTTTGATTGCATTATTACATTCAAATTACTGTTTTAAAAAATGTAAAGAAAACAATGACCAGAAATTCACAAAATTCTAAAATCCGCACAACCTCTGATCCCAAGCTGTGCGGATTTGAGGGAGTCTACTGTATATTCAGTGTTGATTATGCTAAATGTATTCACTTCTTATTCATTGTTTTTATTCTCTGCTGTTTATAATTTTTTCTACTTGTGTTCAGTGTTGGTAGGAGCCATTTTGACATCTCAGCAGAATGTCATTTTGCTGCTATTTGAATGCCATGCTTGTATAAACTCATTATAAAAGTTTTATGATCATTATAGCCATTTTTATAGTATTATGATTTCAGATTGTACATACAGTAAAAAATGAATTGACTTTTAAAATGTATGTTTTCAAAGATTTCCAAGAATGTGTGAATTCACTTTTAGAAATCAAATACAAATTTTACTATCACAGAGTAAATAATGTTTCTTAAACCTGTTTTACATTATATGGCGATTTTAACACTGAAACCAATTAGCATGGTTTGGGACTTTTTGCATCCATCACATTAAAGGAGGTTTCACTACCCTTTGAACTTTTTTTTATATTTCAGTGTTTTGTAATAGCTTTTTCACATATTAAATGGTTTTATTAAGGAAAATCATTTAATCAAGAAAAAATACAATTCTTGTGGTAAAATTCGAAACAAGTAAATTCTTAAATCTTACTTCTGCAAGTTTAAACATTTTGATTCTTTTTTTCTTGTTCATATTTTTCTTAAAAGTGTGTTTTATATAATAAAAATGACTATTTACTTATAATTTTTATTTAAAAAAAATTATATAATTGAAAATCTGATCCCTAATTTTATTAAAATGTACCTTAAAGATCGTCAAAAAAAGGGGGGGGGGCTGGTCAATTGAAAAATATATGTTGAAGTTTTAGCATTTTGATCATACTGAAATATTGAAAATATATAAAGTAAGAAAGTGAATTTAAAAATTGCGACTCTGATACATTTAAAGAGAAATGGGTGCAGTGAACCTTTTTCACATATTTCTAATAATTGAATATGTAACTTTGCCAGAGTATTATTCTATCTAAATGCATTTTAAGCAACAAATTAGAAAATTTATATTTTTGTCATTATGAAATGTAGTGAGTCCCCTTATATGGGATAATTATGTAGTTTTTATTATATTAAGCTGGTTTGATTGTGCATAGTTATTGATTATAGGGGAAGGTGGGGCACCTTGGGACGTTTTTCAGTACATAATTTTTCTAAATTTTATTAATATTTATTCTTATTTTAGAACCAATTAGACATAAAGTATAAACATTTCTGCATCAAAAAAACCTCATAATAATCTAATAGTATCTCACATAGGAAAAGAGTGAAAACAAAACAAAAAAGCCTTTAAAATGTCCCAACCTGCCCCACATGGTGGGGCAGGTTAGGACACTAGTTTTAATCAAAAATACATGTAAAATTTTATATTTAATTGATGAACAAAGCTTTATTTATAAAGCTTTAGTTGAGCATGAAATAATTTAAGCATTGAAACACTTTAAATAATTTGAATTGTAACATGTTTTCATTAATAGATCTTGTACTTGATGTGAAAAAAATGGTGTTCATCAAATTCTAATAAAACACATCTTTGACCTATTTTGTTTTCAGGAGTGCCAAGTTTTAAAAGAATATCTGTTTGATACACAAAGGAGCTATCATGTTTATCAGGATTTAAAAAATTAATAAATAAATAAAAATAACTCTAGATCTCGTCTTCTCAAAATGGATATCTCATACTCGCTTCTGTCCTCAACATTTTGAACACAAATACAACAATGCTTTGTTTTCCTGCAAACTTTGCCAATGTACACTATCCCACAGTTGATTTACCTTTATCCTTTAAGTTTCTGGACTTATCTTAAGTAAGTTTGCAATCTGTAGGAAAATCAGCATCACATGAACAGCTAAATTCATCATTACTGCTATTACACAAATCATTTATATTTGTTTTCCTTCCAGGGGTAATTTTCACCAATTTTGCTAGCGCAATTGTCTCATCCTCAATGCTTGATGAAAATTCTAATTGGTTGTGTACTTTTTTCTTTCTGTAAGCTGCATTTGGTCTTTACGGCACTTTTGGACATGTCCCAAGGTGCTCCACAACTGCGTGTCCCAACCTGCCCCACCTCGCACATTAAGTAACAAAAACTTTAAAACAGTTAAGCTTAGCATTGCAGTCTATTTTGTACCCTTAAAATAACAACAAATCAATGTTTTTTCATCACATGCCCCCACTTGTCATTTTGCTGCTATGAATTAATAGGTTACCTTTATCAGGACAGTTTCATTTAATAATTCAAGGAAAGTGTATCTCATCTTTATTATGCATATTTAATTATACATTATTAATTATTATACATTTTGTTATACATATTAATTATTATACATTTTTTTTTCATTTCTTTAATAAAAAATTTATTTTTCAAAACACACATAAATGTTACTCAACCTCATTCAAAACAAAAATAATGGTATTATTTGTTGCCAGCAAACACCAATGATTCCAAAACACATGGAAGAGTAAATTGTAGTATCATATATTGGCACTTATATGTGCTAATTTTTAACTACAAAATTAAGCCTCAAAACTGAGATGTCCCAACGTGCCCCACCTTCCCCTACAAACTCAAAAATTTCAGAGCAAGAAAAACATGTACTTGATATTGAAGTAAAAGTTTATCATAAGCTTGCTGAAGAAGACCACTCAAGTTCCAAAAATTCTATGAAAGACGAAATGGACAAGTGCTGTTGACATGCTCTAATAAAACCTTAAATAATAATTTTAATAGTTATAAGATGTAAATGTTGGTTATAAGTATGTAATTGATAATTTTTGAAGTTAAGCTTCATAATTTAAATTTTGATCATGAATTTGGGCAGTTTTTTGCAACATTTTCTCAACATCCAAGAAAATTTTCTTTATCTTGTTTTTATCCTTTATTTAGATACGACAATATGGGTGACAAGAGTCAGTATATGAAAGAGACCCTGCCTACAACTGGTTTATTATTTCAAGAGGAGTTTCAATCATTTGTATTAAGTAAACCAAAACTAATTCCTTTGAAATCTGTTACTCTGCAGAAACTAGAAAGCATGCAGCAAAATGCAGAAAAGAAAGCAAAAGAACAGATGTCTAAATCAGCAGGCCCTGATTAAAGTATGGAACAATACAAAGGCAAGTCCCTGCCACCTCCCTTCCTTTTCCCTCAATTGTAGAGTGCAATTTTTTAAAGATACATTTTTTTAAATCAGTTTTTGGGCCTGTATTAATCATATCACATAATCAGCATTTTTTAGTTTTAGGCTGAGATTAAAAACAAAACATATATTTATTTACCCTTTCATGCATGGCATCTTCGAATGACATTGTACAGTAGACTCCCTTAAATCCGAACATCACTACAGATGTATACAATGAAACTTTCAGTTTAGATGTAGGAACAAAATTACAGACTTTTTTATTTTTATATCATTCTGTATGTCTAGATGTAATTCTAGTTAATATGACCAAACTTATGCTTTTTCATGAAGGAAGTATATAAATTTATTTCTGAAAAAAATCAAGATATTACTAATATCACAGGTTATTGCAATTTTTCTACCAAATATATTTATGTATTAATCAAGCTTTTATAGTTGATAAGTCTGACTAAACCTGCAATAAAACTTCCTTATTTTATGATTTTGATGTGAATTAGTAGGGTACCTTTATGAGGCAAGTTTCATTCAATAAGTCAAGAAATCGTATCTTATCTTTATTATGCATATTTAATTATATACTGTTAATTATTTACTTGACCTTAACTTTTAAAAATTTGATCAGTTTCAAAACTATCTTAAATTCTATTGTTTTAGTTTATTACTTTACTTGATTATTTTAATATTTTACTATATTGTAGGCATTCATTATAATTTCGATTGCATTATTACATTCAAATTACTGTTTAAAAAATGTAAACAAAGCAGTGACCAAAAATTCACGAAATTCTAAAATCCGCACAACCTGCTGTTTCAAGCTGAGCAGATTTGAGGGAGTCTACTGTATTAAGAAACAATTTCCAGTGAGTTGTCTATATTTTCATTCCTATATCATATATAAACCTCATATGAAGTCTAATAATGCTTCTGAAATACAACAATAGATAGCAGGGTCATTAACTTTTTGAATATTGAGTTGGAGTCCACCTTTGACCTTTTTTTTTGTGTGTGTGTGTTCTTCACAAGAGAAGGTTTTTTTTTTTTTGTTTTTTTCAAAGATTTTCTGCTCCTAGAGTAAACAAAACCGTGATCAAAAGTGTGTTTTTACTTTTTATTTTGTGGTGAAGTGTCCAAAGTTTAAATGATCACAAAAAAGTCCTTCCGGCCAGTGCCGGGAGGAAGAGGTAGCTTTCATATTCCTTATTTTAAAAAAGCCAACTTATACTATTCAAACACACGAAGTTCAATTAAGTGGAAACCGAATGTAGGAGATTCAATACTAATTTTTATCAATACTAAATCATTATGAATGAGAATTTCGCGAAATTAGTCAGCTTTATCCAAGCTGCTTTTCTTTAAAGTAACTTATATTTGGCTGCCAAATTCGGCGATTTCTTAAAGTGCCTGCCATTTTAAGACAACATGGTGGATGAGGCTAACCAGTGAACTTGGTCTAGACCTTAGTAATTGCTATGCACATGCTCACTCACATCGGAATCGGTTGATATATACGAGTGCTGTCGCAGGCAAAAAATCAGATTTTTCAAAATGTCACCCACGTTAGAAATTGAAACTGCTATATCTGAGCCATTTTTTAAGATAAAGACAAACAAAAAATGCTCCTGAATCCTTATATCAAGGTCAAATACTTAAGAAAGAAACCTTTTTCAATTTCTAATTTTTTTGCTCCTCACTTTAAATATATATATTTTTTAATTTAATGGCCGCCATTTTGAAACAAGATGGCTGATGAAGCTGGCCAGCGAACTTGGTCGAGATATTGATGTATACTATCCACATGCCTTCTTCCATCGAAATAGGCGAATAAGTGTGGTATCGCGAGACAAATACAAGATCGTTTCAAAGTGTTAGCCATGATAGAAATTCAAAGTGCTATAATTCAACCACTTTTTAAGATATAAACAAAAGAACAAATTTTCAGGAACAAAAACTGCTCCAGAATCTTTGTATCAAGGGCAAACACATAAAAAAAATCTTTTTCATTTTCCAATTTTTTAATACCTCATTTTAAATTACATTTTTTTTTTAAATGGCAACCCTTTTGAAAGAAGATGGCGAATGAAGCTGGCCAACGAACTCGGTTGACACATTGGTATGTACTATGTACAGACCAAGTTACATTCAAATCGGTTCATAAATACGCCTGTTATCGCGTGACAAAAATCAGGTCGTTTTAAAATGTCAGCCACAGTAGAAATTCAAAATGTTATAACTCAGCCATTTTTTTAGATATAGACGAAACAAAACCTGTTCCGGAATCTTTGTATTAAGGTCAAACACATACGAAAAAACTCTTTTTCATTTTCCAATTTTTTGGTATCTCATTTTAAATTTAATTTTTTTTTTAATTATTTTAAATGGCCGCCATTTTGAAACAAGATGGCGGATGAAGCTGGCCAACGAACTCAGTTGAGTTATTTGTATGTATTATGTACACACCAAGGTACATCCAAATTGGTTCATAAATATGTCTGTTATCACGTGGCAAAAATCAGGTCGTTTCAAAATGTCAGCCACACTAGAAATTCAAAATGCTATAACTCAGCCATTTTTTAAGATATAGACGAAACAAAAACTGCTCCCGAATCTTTTTATCGAGGTCAAACACATAAGAAAAAAATATTTTTTCAATTTTCAATTTTTTGGTACCACATTTCAAATTTAAATTTTTCTTAAAAATTTTAAATGGCCGCCATTTTTAAACAAAATGACGGATGAAGCTGGCCAACGAACTCGGTCGAGACATTGGTCTGTACTATGTATAAACGAAATTACATCCAAATCGGTTCATAAATACGCCTTTTATCGCGTGACAAAATTCAGGACGTTTCAAAATGTCAGCTTCGCTAGAAATTCAAAATGCTATAACTCGGCCATTTTTTAAGATATAGACGAAACAAAAACTGCTACGGAGTCTTTGTATAAAGGTCAAATACATAAGAAAAAAATATTTTTCCATTTTCAATTTTTTGGTACCACATTTCAAATTTTAAATTTTTTAAAAATTTTTAAATGGCCGCCATTTTGAAACAAAATGGCGGATGAAGCTGGCCAACGAACTCGGTCGAGACATTGATATGTACTATGTACACACTGAATTACATCCAAATCGGTTCATAAATACGAGAGTTACAGTGTGACATAGGTCAGATATATATATATTTTGATATATATATATATATCAATTTTGAACGGAGGGTGGTTTCGGGATCTGGGGGTCATGATCGATGAAAATATACCAAAATTTTTTGAAATCGCTTTCCTCCGAACGGCTGCAATAGGTAGCTTTTTGTAAAGAAAGCTACCTAAAAGTAATCAATAACTTTTCAGTGTTTTACATGGTCATTTTATAATTTTGTAGTAAATGTAAGACTTCTAAAAATTCAAGATTGTTTGCTCTTAATAATCCATTTTAAATCTATTCTAAGTTCAAAATATGTTTTTCATCCTTTTTTTAATAATTAATATATCAGGAGAATAAATATGTATTCATATAGTGTGTGTGTTCTAAGCCATCAAAAAAGTTTGATTTTTGTGCATGTAGAATAAGAATGGGACCCTTAAATGAACACCAAGCCCTGGGTCTCACTTTGGCTTGGTTGGATCTTGCAAATCATACTCATATTGAAAATTCTTCAGTGTAACCGAGATTTTATCTATTTATATTTTAGAAAAGATTTTTTTTTCTTTTTTTTTTTTTTTTTACTAAAATACATCATTGTGTATGACTACTCTTGAAAAGGAAACATTAGATTCATTCAATCTAAGCAGTTTGTATTCAGTTCCATAAATTTATAATTATAAAACAAAATTGATAAAGATTAATTTTCACTTTAAGCACACCTGTTCCAGCTATAGTAATAATGGTCTTGATGTGGCTTTTCTAATAAAAAATGTGCTATATTAATTTAATACAGTATAGAACCACTTATCTGGGATGGTCGGGATCGGATGCATTAATGGATAACTGGGTTTTCTGGAAAATTGCTTGGTCATCAAAACAACACCCAGTTTATCAGATTTTTGGAATGCCTTTGGCTGTGCCATTGTTTCATATTTCAAATTAATTGTAAGATTAACTGATTAAGAATTATATCCAATCAAGATCAAAGATTTTTGAAAGAGTGGTGAGAATCCCTTAGAAACAATAATTCTGGATAGAAGTCGAAACACTGTGTATCTAAATGTTTATGTTTCAAATCCTAGATGTCAGCATCAAGTTATGTCATCCATATGATAAAATAACAAGCAATGCACACATCAAACTGATACTTTAATGGCACCTTTTTTGGAAAAATTCTGAAGTCAATTTATTGTAAATATGATTCTAGATAAATGGGTTCCATGCTGTATTTAATGATTATATACAGTCAACTCTGTGAAATCCGCCGATGTATAATCCGCAATTATCTATTATCTGCACTACACATTGGAATGTAAACAATGAAAATTGTCATTAACAGTTAAACACATAAATTTAAATTTGGTATATATTTTTTCATTTATCAATTTTCCAGTGAATAACTATTTAAATATAAATGTTTAAATTTCCTTGAGTAACAAAATTTTATCTTGTATCAAGAATTAATGAGTGTTCATCCCAATAGCAGAAAATTCTCCAAGTGTCTGCGACAGATCTTTCAGGGACTGAAAATAATCTGCAGGTAAAATGTTACAAATGAACCTTTAATTAATTAATCATTTACTTTTAATGTTTTTAAGCATTTTGCTCATTTTTATTAATAGTAATCTTAAGTTTTAGTAATAAATAATAAAGAACTAAAGATAATATAAAGTTGGAAAAAGATCCAATGGGAAAAAAAATCTGCAAAAGGGAAAAGAAAATCTGCAACCCGTCAGGAACTTTCTGCTATCAGGGTGTTCATAGACTATAGAAAAATAACTATTGACAACAAACCAAAACTGAAATATTGTGTTGTGTCAATGTTTAAAATAATGAAAAAACAGTGAAATGTGTATTGTATGTAATTTAAATTTTCTTTAATATTAGTTATTACATATATTAAATCAATGTTGCATTATGTTTATCTTTTCCATAGTAATTGTAATTTTTGTGCAGTTGTTCCTAATTTATAGTCAGACTTTAAAATGTTCTTCTTTAAAATGTAAACAAAGGGATGATCTATTATCCGCAAAACCCTCGGTCCCTAAGTATGTGGATTTCACAGAGTTGACTGTAATTCATTATTTTGATAATCATAATATAAATCAAAGTTAGGTGTAGAAGAATATAATATTTATTTAGAAGTTAAATGTCTTACTTGTAATATTGTAAGAGAGGTTGGGGAAAAAATTTGTGTAAATTTGAAAACTGTGTCATTTATGTGTTATTATAATGATCTTCATGCCATGATAATGACAAATTTTAATAAAATATGTGTATGGCTCTTCTAAATAATCAGTCCGATAGTTATGAATTAGACCTATTATTATTCCTAATAACACATTAGGGTTCAACAATATTGTCAGGTAAAATATGATTCTTTGAATCCTTTTAATGATGATATAAATATAAAATTATTAGTAATAATTAAGGAAAATGTAAAAAGAAAAGGGGGGGGGGGAGAGGAGAATCTTTCAAGTTTCTTGAATATTATTTTGGATAAATAGTAGTGATGAAAGCGAAAAATCAGTTTGGGAAGATAATTATCTTTAGAAAGAGAAAGATATGTGCACATTATATTCATAATTTAATATCTTTTATCCTCAGTGAACTTAAATTTAGTATTCAAAATCAAAATTATACTGTAAAATTGAAATGACAGATGTAAGTTTTATATTTCAAAATTTGCACTTATTTATATAAAAATGGTCTAAAGTAGCTTTATGTACAAAATCATTTTTTTATTTTTATTTTAGTACTTATTATTATAGATTAAGCACATTTCTCTCTTAAAACTTTGGCTTTTATATATGGATATATATATGGGTAATTCTCTGAAAAGTGACTGTTTTAAAAAAAAAAATTGCAGCCCAACAAAATTGCCTCAAAAATCTCAAAATTTAGCCTAAAAGTACCTTATTGCTATATTTATCAAAAAATAATATGAACCAAACTGTATCACATAGTTCTTCTGATATTTTAATTTCAAAGCACTTCCATTGCTAAAATGTTCAAATAAATGATTGGCACCGGAATTTAAGAATAAATTTATTTGTCAATAAGAAAAATGCTATATTTCACATACATGTTAAATAGATAAAAGTTTATAAAAAGTCTGGTGCCATTGTGGCGCTTGGGAATTAAAATTAAGTGATTTCATAAACATACCACCACCCTTGAAAGAGTTGAAAAAGAAAAGAAAATTATAATTAGAAGTCATACTGTCGATAAATATTTTTTTTTACTCTATGTCAATTGAAAAAATAAAGATAAAGCATTAAAATTTAGAAGAGTTAATGTTTATTTGAATTAGTACAAAGTTTTTTTTTAACGTCTCCCTTTAAATTAATAAAAATTAAAAATGTATTATCTTTACTTATGGTAATTAAAAGTCTTATGAGTTTTTTAATATGTATTTTATTGCATTAGATTTTATTATTTTACTGTTCAGTACATATATAAATGGATTCAGATCATTCCCTCACAATTTAAATCATTCCCTCATATTAAAATTATGAGGGAATGACAAAATACTTCTGAAAACCATGTTATACAAAAGTCTTAGGTATATTTTCAGTTACTAAATATCTTTTGAAACACATTTCTAATAATATAACAACATAAAAAGACATTTCATTAGTTTTTATTAAATTTATATATAATAGATGAGGAATGACGCATAATAAAAATACTTACATTGATTACTTCAAAGCCATTTACTAACTATTCAAGAACATTTTTGAGCAAACAACAAGATGGATTCACTTTACTCTTGTATAATCTGTCGTAGACATATATAAAGCATGTGCTGCTTTCTGCTAAGTAAATAATGACAAATTTATAGTTGTGTGAGGGAATGATGACAAATGCTAGGGACATGATTAAAAAGTGCCCTAATTCATTCATTATATAAAATATAAATATAATTAAATGGCTAAATATGTATTTAAGTGTGTTTAACCCTCCGACTGTCTTGGAAAAGGGCAAAATTGTAATGTTGTTTTTTCTGCATTTTGTTTTAAATGCTTAAAAAAATGATTCTTTGAACATTTTATAAAAAAAAAAAAAAAAAAACTTAATAACGAATATAAATGCAATCCTTGGAAGTATTAATCATTGTTCAATGTATTAAAAATACATTAAATCAATTGAATTATATTACTTTAAATACTGTTTGTATTGCAGTGAAACCTGGAGCTTAGTGAACGTATTAACACAGACTTGTCAGTGAGGGGGTTAATGGATTGAGAAAAAAATAATTATAAATATACGTGCTGCAGAGAAAGAATTTTCTTTCCTACATATGTGAATGGGGACATAGTGAGGGAATGATATTTGCATTAAAAAATACATTAAATTTATCAAATTTCAATAAGCAAATAATTACAGTTTATATGTATGTGGTGACGGAATATGAACTATGCACTGCAAAGCTTAGCAAATTCCTTAATTAGGCTCTGGACGATCAACCTCAACCTCTGAGCCTTCAAAAAAACTGCTGAACCTACAAAAACATTTGTGAGAAAGAAAGAGATGACTGTTGATTGTGCTTGTGAGACCACGTGTTGAGACGTCGTGTTTGACCGAATACCGGGTCAAGCGGACCTGGGTAAGCGGAATGTCCCCAACCAGCTATATTTAATGTTTAACTTAAATGTAAATACCCCATATGTAAATATTTTCATCCACATATCCAAGAATACTAAAGTGTTAAGATTTCCTCAAAAATCTGCCTGGATTATTTACTCTAGACTCACCAACCCAAAGTGTACATTTATTCTACAAAGTAAATGTACATTTATTCTACATGTATAACTGATTAATATTGATAGTTTAAATTACTTTTTCTTTTTGTAATTTTAAAAATATGTCTTCAAGACCCCTGGGACATAAAATTGCCACTTTTTAGAGAATGACTCATATATTTAATAAGAAATGCTTCATAAATTATTGTCTTATTCTGCAATGGTTTTTGCTAGCATTCTAGTTTATTGTTGTTGCATATTGATCTTCTAAAACATGCAATAGAATTTTAATTTTGTGTTCTTTAATTTTTTATTTTGTGTTTATGATTATATATGGATTTATCTTTTAATGAATGTTCTCCTGTGTCATTTTTAAAAAAATATTTTATTATTATAGGCATATGCTGCATGTATGAATACTGGCAGTTTACATTACTTGAATAGAAAATTATTTTTTGGAATAAGATTGGAAAGCTGGAGTCATTATTGATAGTTTATTTCAGTTAATTTAAACTGTATCATGAATTATATACATATTGTGTAAATCTCAATTTGATTTACACATTGGATTGATTGATTTTCATTGTTTAATTATTTAATTGTGTTTATGAAATGTGTTATATCTTCTTTTTACATTTAAATAAATAATATTTTTCATGTCATTTTGCTGTTTGGTTTATATATATATATAACATGTTTATTTCTACGTTCCATCCTTTTATAAGTACACATCCTTTCTTTAGATTAATTTTAACACAATCATTCTAATTGGTAAATAAATCATATGAGTTGCAATTCTCCATCTGGGCAAAAAATGTCAGGGCCAGAATTTGAACCAAGGATCTTTCAGAGATCCTTGATCCGAATCCTGGCCCGGACATTTTTCACCCAGTTGGAGAAGTACAACAATTACAACTTATTTCTTTCTACCCTAAAAATAAAGTGTAAAAGCTACTTTTTTCTAAAGATTTTTTTAATATTTAATTCTTTTTTCATCCACAATCATTCAAGCATGGAAGGTACATCAATATTGATAAAAGGTAACTAGTTAATTAACTTTAAATAAATCTGTATGTTTTGTTGTTTTTTTAATACTTGTTTAAAAAGTCTCCTTAAAAAATGTAATCAATAATATGTGTAAGTAATTATAGTTAAAATTAAATTGATTTAAAATTTCTATAAATGTAAGTTAGAGGAAATTTTTATATTTTATGGCATCTGACCTAGTAAATTTTAGGGATGTAACGAATATTCGGCCACTATTCAGTATTTGGTCCTTTTGCCAAATATTCAGCATTACTGAATATTGAACAGATATTCGGCCGAATACCTGTAGCCGAATATAATTAGATATTTTGCCAAATAGTTGCATATTTGGCTGAATATTCTAAGATATTTGGTTAAATAAGTTCCAGAAAATCAAAACAAAATGTGATTTTAAATATTTTCAGAAAACAATATTAAAAAAAATATATCTAAATACATTAATTATTATAAGAAAAAGAAATCCTAATACTTACTCAATTTTAAAGCTTCATGACAACTTATAAATAACTGTATATAATGATATTACATAAACTTCAGCTTCAGGAGGCATCTCAATGTGAAATATGGGATGGGGGAAGTATTATGAGGGGATTGTTAATTTTGAGAGTAAGAAAAGTAGCAGAAAAGAATAATTATATTTTAAGGGAATGCATAATTATATTTTAAGAAAACAACCTTTTTCTTTACAAACAGAATGAAAATTTACTAAATTTGTGTTGAATGAGAATGAATATAAAAAGACAGAGGACACATGCAAGTTCTTATTTTTGGGGGGTGAAATGATTTTACTAAAATTTAAAAAAAAAGTTTAATTTTTACAGAGGTAATGAGTTTCTATTTTAGATAAAAAATATATAAATTACTAGAACTATCTATTGATTAAATAAAAAATTATGAATTAAATTATTTTTGAAAGTCGTATGTTATCTTATTGGCATCAAAGTATTTAAAATATTACAAAAAATACATTCAGCTGTTATGAATTTTGAACACTCCAACAAAAAATTAATTTCAATTAGTCCTTAATTTAATTTTTGATTTTAAAATTGAAAAAAAATAAACAAAATAATTTATTTTAATTCAATATTCGGCCGCCGAATATTCATATTCGGCCTAAAACTTTACCGAATATTCAGTATTCGGCCAAATCACTATTCGTTACATCCCTAGTAAATTTATTTTTATGGTAGAAAGAAATGCTTTTTACTTCTACAATATAAAACTGGTTATGCAATTTTTCACCTTATACTTCAGTTCTTTTGCCACACTTGAAAACTGTATTTGAAGTTATCCACATTCTGATTCAAACAATTAAAACAAGTTTTTCATTACTCTACTGCCTTGTCCATAACCACAGCTTTTAACCTGAACTTGTTATGTAACACAATCTGTTAAAAGTCTATTATTATCCATGCATGAATTCAGTTAACTGAAATGTTAATCTCGGGCTTTGGAGCGGTCTCTTTTTTTAGACCAAATCCAAAATTTTTACCACCACTATTTCTTTACGAAAATTTTTATTTTAGATTTATCTTGGAAATGTCGTAGGAAACTGCTCCATGGTGATCTTTTTATTGCAATTCTTGTAGTAATCTGCCATAAAAATAATTAAAAAAAATTAGTGGTAGCCAAAAATGTGACTGCTCCGAGGCCTGTAATCTATATTGTTTTGGTGTACAGTTGGAGGAAAAAAGAATACCACTCATTAATTCTGCTGCAAATCATCATTTAAAAATGGTGCAGTATTAACTGAATTGTTTCAAATCCCAGAATTTTTGTGACTAGAATTTACCCAAGATTATGAGATCCCAAATCTCGAGATTGAAATCCTTAGTACAAGGTCAAAATGTTGATATTTTATGCAGATTTTGGTATTTTTATTAAAAAAGCAGTTTGAAAATTTATGGAGGCACCTGTTATCCTTCCATGTGAGTAGTGTTTTGATGAGCATATGTGTTTGAAATTGAAATTGCAGTATTTGCTTCTGTAGCAATATAATGTATAATGTTGATAGAGTGCTGCAAAAAATCACTTATTTTAAATGTTGATAACTTTTAACTGATTTTTTAGTTTAAACAAAAAAGTTTTCCCAAAAACTTTGATTTAAAGAGAGATTATTATTGTAGCAGACATACAGTCTTCTTGCCTTTCTGTCAAGTTTTTGACCTTTTCAATTGATATATTTTTTAGTCCTTTTAAATCAAAAGATTTTTGGTAATATAAGATATTGGTAATTATCAAAAGATTTTTGGTAATAATTTATCTAAGTGTAAAAAATGTTATTGTAGTAAGATTATTTATGGATTACCAATAAGTGTAAAAATCAAAAGGAAAGTTTATACTACAGAATCTTCTAACATCTGTATTCATATTTAAAGAATAGTTTTAAAAATATAAACTGGCTTACCAAATTATTAAAATCACTTTGAATGGCATTACTTATAATTAAATACTTCTGAACTGCAAACCAATCAGCATTTGTACACAAAATATGCAGATTTTCACATACAATAAAAAATGCTTTAGGGATCATGTGTGGCTTCTATAAATATAAACAAACTACAATCTCAATATTTGAAAGATGTAATATCCTATTCAGACTAGGCTAGTCTGCACAAGTAAACTTTGACAAATTAGAAGTGTTGAGAATTAATGCCTTGAGACTGTCACTAAAAGCAGTATATATATAAATTTTTGCTACTTTCTGACATATTCACAAAATAATTTTTATCTATATTATAGAAAAATTGCAAATATTCACATTCTGATTCCAAGGAGTCGAATAATTGTGAAAGAAAAGCGACTTTCAGAAAATGCTTCCAAAGTTGGTATTTTGAACAAATTTTCATACATGACAGTTTTAAATAGGTAATAATCAGGGAGTAATTGGCTTTAATGAAATGTGCATATCATTTATTAGGAAATTTTAATTTTTAGCACCTGAATGAAGATACCTGAAGTTTTTCTCTGTTGTAAAAATGAAAATGAGTTAGTAAATATGTCAGAAAGATTTGCATTGTTGGGTGGCAGGAGGGGGGGAGGGATTTGAGGACACCTGAAGAGTATTCTCTAACATTGCTATAGTTTATGAATAGGTTAAACATAATTCTGGGTTTTCCTACTTAAAAAAAATAAGCTTTATACATTGTTCAGACTAGATTATTTGAGCCAGTTCAACTACACAAATCTGTTGATCTGGCTTCAGAAATGACCTCTTTTGAATAACATGTTGCTATATACAGTTATTACTTGCTGCTGAAAATTTGCTAGTCTTTCATCTACACTTAACATAAGAGGGAATATACAAAATAGGAAATTTAACTATGCTGCATTAATTCAATAACCATTTGATTTATTTACTTTTAGTAACTTAGAGTTGAATTAAAAATTTTCTGTCGTCAGCTGGCAGTTATAATTCTGAGACTACCCAGCGACCAATATTTTAACTTAAGAAAACCTAGATACACTTTTTTAGGGGTCCCTCAGAACACTTTGTATGATTTTTAATTGATGGTTATGCCTATTTTATATTTTGTAAAGCTTTTTAGAGAATCAAAGTCCAGGCACATGCCCTGTATGCCCGATCATAAATAAGTCCATGGCTCTACAGCTTAGAAATTCAAGCTAAGATGGCCAAAATGGGATAAAAGACTTTTAGGTATTTTACTCTGAACATAATATATAAAATGTTCATCTTGTAATTGTATGGTGATTAGATGTTAATGAGTATTTTGCAGATTCATGATTATTCAGACACATTTGATATCTGTAAATAAAAATGTCATAAGTGCTCTTCATAGAATAAAAATATAAGGGGCAGTCAAATGAAAACGAGACAGACTAAATAACGACTATGACGCGGAAGTTGGTAACGCAGGTAAGTGTGTCAATAGTAGTGTCCTCTATAGGGAATCAGGAAGGAACAGCACGAGTGATCATCGCTGTGCCATTTGTCTATTAGACACTCAAATTGAGGTGAGGGAGTCGTGTGTGCGTCCAACATAACTATGAAGACCGGGAATGACGAACAGCGGTGTGTAATGCGTCTTTTGACTGCGGAAGGTGTGTCAGGAAGTAAAATTCATGCCAGAATGTCTGCTGTGTGTGGCGAAAACAGCATGTCACAAGTGCTTGGTTTGAGTGGAATAAATGATTTCGAGAAAGTTCGGTGTCATTGAAAGACAGAAGTCTGCAATTCCACTCAAGCCACGTTCACGTGACATGCTGTTTTTGCCATACACTTTGGGCATGAATTTCACTTCCTGACAAACCCTTCACAGTCAAAAAATGCATTACACATCGCTGTTTGTCCTTTCCGGTCTCCATAGTCATATTATACACACACACAACTCCCTCACCTCAATTTGAGTGCGCCTAATAGACAAATCACACAGCGGTGATCGCTTGCACTGTTCCTTCCTGATTCCCTATAAGGAAAGGGCAGCTGACGTCACTGTTGGTTGAATTGCTGTTGGTCAGCAAGAAAAACCCGTTCATTCATTATGACTCCTACCTGTACACGTGAGCTAGGGAAATTTGATTGGTCTACGTTTAACAGGTCTCTGATATGATTGGCCTACAACGCTAAGACTATTCCTGCAATGATTGTTATGACAAAAATGTAGTTGGTAGATTGGTTGACGGAAGTGTTTGTTTGTAAACATGTCCTTTCCTTATAGACGCTTTCAGTGTGACATCAGTCATGACATTTTGCATGGAAACTGACACCAAACAAAAATTTGCTATGTTTCATTTCTTATTAAATATAAATTGTAGAAATGTTACCACTGCATATAAAGTATTAAAACATATATCTGTGAGATATAGCTATAATATGTAATAAAAATAGAAAATACAGCATAGCAGCGGTTTGTTTTAGTCGGTATCCAAGCAAAATGTCATATCTAACGTCACGACTGAAAGCATCTATAGAGGGCACTATTGTTGACACACTTACCTGCGTTACCAACTTCCGCATCATAGTCGTTATTTAGTCTGTCCCGTTTTCATTTGAGTGTCCCTTATAGGTCTTATTGCGTTTATGTTCAGGGAAATAGTCAGGAGTAGCTGGTTCAATATGATTAACTTGGCACGGTTTGTTAAAAAACTTATACTACACAAATAATCTTTGAATATCTAAGGCAATGTTTCATGTTTATCTGCAAATACATTTTTGTTAAAAGAAGGAAACTTTTTTTATTGCATTTTTCTTCATTTTATTCAACAAACTCTCTTTTATACCTATTAAATCATTTTGGGGACATATATTACTTGAGGCACAAAGTAAATTTGCTTTTCCAAAGTATCATGCTATCACGGGATTTAATGTTCTAGCAGGAATAATCAGATCAGAGCTAGTTGTACCATTAGGCAAATGCTTTGATTAGCCCCACAAAAACTGTACCTAATTTTTATTTTTTAGAGACAATGAGATACAAAAGTTAATATTCTGTCTTTTGCCTTTTTTAAGCATGTGTGATTATTTAAGTTGAAAAAATGGAGGTGTCCCTTTCTGTCAAAACCCAGATGTTTTGCATTTGTTCTCGTAGTTGAAACTGGAACAGGAGAAATTATTCTAAAACTATAAGATTGGCAATTCTAATCTATTATTGTATCGTTGTAATCTCTTTTGAGAAGGGCCACAAAATACCTAAGGCTGTTTAAAAGTCTAAAACTGGCTTTGTCAGATTGATCTTGTATTGGTATATAGTGCTTTATTGGGTAGTAGTAGTTCCCTGCCGTCTATTTGATGAGTGTGTTTTCCAGACAAACTTAGTAGCGGGAGCCCCTACAGCTATTGGCAACGTAGATCTGGCTTCACACATTTTCACATCCATTCATTATGAATACGGCGATTTATTAATTGGGCCCCATAAATAATTAAACCATGGCAATCACTATGCAAAAACAGCAACGATGCAATCTCCAAGAACAAAAAATCCGATTCCATCTGTACATTTATTCTTGAATGAATCCATGGCGATTTTAAACTGTGAATCGTTGAAGCTTCCTGCATGATTTTTATTGGCCACTAGATGAAAGGAAAACTTGCGTCTTAAGTATTGCATGTTGCATTAATTTTTAACGTAGAACAAAAAAAAATAAATTACAATTTCAAGCAAATTATTTGCAACTTGGGTAAACTCATATCACTAACATCGCACGTTTGGGGGGGAAATTCGTCGTTCAAAGGAAAATTTATGAAGTTATTAAATGATTAGCACAGGGCGAAGATGCTGATTACATGAAATTGCGAATGCAGTAGGGCGAAAATTTTCCAGGATATGGTTCAAGAAAACTATGCCTAATGGAGAAATACACTGCTCAAAACAATTAGGAGAGCACATGGTTTTGACAGAATTACGCAAATACTTACACCAATAAGTAACGTAAAATAAAACAGCCATAATTTAAAACGTAGTAGAAAACAGATGAAGAAAACTTCACATTCAAATCAAAGTTTATGACCTCAAAAATTAGAAAAAGTAGATACGTGCAGTAATCAGGATTTTGCAGAAATGTCTGTTTCACTGTCCCAGTTGTAAAATTCAATTGCGCAGCTTGAGTTTTGAGAAAAGGTGGCTTGAAAATGTCACAAGAATGTGATTTATCGGAATCCGTGGCTTGGCGTATTATTGGGACAGTTGATCTCGGGCAAAAACATCAAATTCTAGTAGAAGCTGTTGGAGTCTCAAGATGTGTCAATGCAAGGCTTTATAATCGATTCAAAGATACAGGGAATGTTAGACGTCTGCCAGGGGAAGGTTGGCCATGTGCTACTACAGAAACTGCTGACCCATATATCCTGTTAATAGCTCGTCGAGACGGAACAGTCAGTGCTACTCAGCTGCAAACACAGTTGTTCTTGGCCACAGGATGAAGGGTGTCCACCCAAATAGGCGTCATTAGGGTGATCTCTATGCACGTAAGCCAATGGTATGTATTCCATTGACTTCAACAACTGTGCGGTCCAAAGAAGGTGGGCAACTGAACATCGAGATTAGAGGTAACGCGGTTGGAGTCAAATTCTGTTTACAGATGAGTCCCGATTCAGTCTGGATGTGACATCCGATATGTTTTGGTATGGAGGAAAGAGGCACTCGAAGTAATCCCGCATTCGTCCGTGAAAAATCACATTACAGACGAAGTTGTTTGATAGTATGGGCAGGAAGCAGCATAGGTAGACGTATGAACCTGTATATAATTTGGAATGGCACTTTGATGACCCAAAGTTATACAGACGAGATACTGAGACCTCATGTGGTACTTTACGCTGCAGCAATTGGTGATTCCTTTTATTCCATGCATAATAATGCCAGACTTCACACAGCTCGTCTTTTGAAGAACATGATTAAAGCTGAAACAATACAGTAGCCAACAATGGAGTAGCCAACATTCTTTCCTGACATGAATCCGATCGAGCATGATTGGAACACATTCGGATGACGCATTGCATGGAGACTAAGGTGTCCTTTTATTGTCCGGACTTAGAGATTCCAATTCTTGAGGAGTGCAACAGTACTCCCCAAAGCGTTATCGATAATTTAATCGAATCCATGGTAAATAGGTAGGCAACAGTTTTATCTATTCGAGGGGACCACACGCCATATTAAATTCATTGCATCATTCCTAAACAGTACTTTTTTTGTCATTTACATGTAATCAAATTGTTGCCATAAACCATTTTTTCATGTTCTATATCCATCGTTTCATGGGATTAAAGCTCTCTTGCAATTTTTTTGTGTCTTTTTTCTGTATTGCGCATTAACCCCCTCACTGACAAGCCCGTGTTAATGCATTCACTAAGCTCCAGGTTTCACTGCAATACAAGCAATATTTAAAGTAATATAATTCTATTGATTTAATCTATTTTTAATACATTGAACAATGATTAATACTGCCAAGGATTGCATTCATATTCGTTATTAAGTTTTTTTATAAAATGTTCAAAGAATCATTTTTTTTTAGCATTTAAAACAAAATGCAGAGAAAACAACATTACAATTTTGCCCTTTTCTAAGATAGTCGGAGGGTTAATACACATGTACTCTCCATTTTATGCCCATGCATGGCTGTCTCGCACTGTTCTCTTCCCTTTTTTGCTTGCTCCCCTAATTTTTTGAGCAGTGTAATTAACCATGATTGGCTTATGTATAGCCAAATTAAGGGATCACTATTTTGTTTTCCCTGTTTATTATTCGGCAATTATTATGCTCTCCCTTCAAAGTTAGCCAATCCAGATTGTGGATTTTCCAAGTCGAAAAAATTTCCTAAAATTCCGGAACATGAGAATGATATGGAACACAGGATTGCATACCTTCGCTGGAAGGACCTTAAAGTGGTTAAAATAAAATCACGTAATCCACAGCGAATTTCAAACGAATAGAAAGTGAAAAAAATAAATAGCGAAATATATTAAAACCAGCAATAAACGTTATTCTTCATTGTGCTGAAAACATTTTGGCATTAAGAAGCACGTCAAATGATATAAATAAAAGGTAGTGAGGAATTTTTTGCAAACTATTAAATTAATTGTAAAATGTGGCACAGGAATACACAAGCATGTCGAAACCGCAACACAGCCAGGAATTCACATATCTTATTTTTCGAATAATATACAGAATGAAGTTATTAACCGTCTTGCCAATGAAGTATGGAAAATTATTGTAGATGAAATTCATAGAACAAAGTATTTTTAAGTTTCGTTTGATCGCACCCCAGATGACAAATGAAGTCCCCTCAAAGAACAGGTGATGCAAACTATAAGATACATGAAGATAACCAAAACTGAAAAATTGCTCAATCGAGGAAAAGATTCTTGACTTTCTTCACACTGTCTAAACTTAGTTGGAGATTATGCTGCTGGTGTACGTCCGAAAATAATGATATTTTTTGGAACTGCACAAAATTTACTTGTTTTAGCCTCTGATATGCTATTTCTTTCAGAAAACAATTAAAGTGTCGCCAGTAAAAAATAACATTACACCTAACCTTAAGCCAACCGTAAAACGAAGCAAGTGTATCATTGTACTGTTAAATACTGATAATGTACTGCAATTTTTTTAAACTTCTAAACATCGCACACTTTCAATTTTTACACCCTCGTAAAGGGAAAAAAAGTGCTTTTAAATGTAATTTGTTTGAAAACTGCATCATAATTTATTTTTGAGATATTAAAATTTTTTGTAACTTTTAATACCATTTCTCTAACAGTGGCAACTGAAGTACTCCATTTCTGTAGAAAGTAAAGGGAAAATAGTAGATTACTATATATTTTTTCTTGCCATTTTCTCATAACAACATAAAAAAAATTGTAATTAAAATACGTGCTATGCCAAGAATATTGTCTGCTATAGAAAGGTATTTAAAAGATTATTTGTGTGATTTATTTTCTCCGCATTTACTTAAGTCCTATCAAAAAGCTGAAAGAATGCAATTTATAAATCCGTGTGTAATAACATTTTCCAAATTTTGAAAAAAATATTTAAATGAATGATTTCTGATAAAACATAGAGCTATTATAAAATATCTTTAATTTTCAGTATCCACATTAATGTTACAAACAAATTAAGACATGTGAATCATTAGATACCCAATTTTTTTTGTCGAGTTTCTTGAATGATGACATCGTTTTTTGCTGGGTTTGTGTATTATTCCGTGATAGTGACATCATATGCATACTTTTCTATAGATGCTGTTTAAGACAGGATCGTAAATGTGGAACTCTTGAGCGGATGCAATTGGCGTCATTTTATATAAAATAAAAGCGTGTATTTTAAATCTTAAAACTGAAATATGTTTTGTACTAGCTATATTTATATATTTTTTTTTTCTCATCGACATTAACTTCTGAAAAAAAAAAGAATTCTTGTTTTCTGGTTTTTCTCCTCTTCTCCTGAAAGGTGGGATGTACTTATGTCCCAATTTAACAGTTTCGGTAAAGAAACATAACAATACTCGATGGTCATAAAGAAATCAAACTATATCTGCAGTTTATAAACAGTTTCCACAAATTTTAAAAGATCTGGAAGACCTTATAAAAATTAAGAAAAATTGGGAAACTTACTCGGGATCAAAAAGCTTAATAAAGCAAATAAACATTTTTAACTTTATTTGTGACAGTAGTGGGGGAAAAGACAGTTCGAAAGAGGGGGAGGATTGAGGATGGGAGCAAGGAGTCAGAATCATACTATAGTACGAGAGGGTTTGAGAAGAGTGTTAGAAGAGGAGATAAGATAGGATAGTGAGATAGGATAATCTGATAGTGAGATAAGATAATCTGATAGTGAGATAAGAGTAAAGTGTGGAAAGATCATTCTATAGTACGAGAGTATTAGTTCAGAAGAAAATTATAGAAAGTGTGAGAGGGGTGGTTTTTCAAAGTCGGTTACCTATCTCCCTCTCCCCCCCCTCCCTTGTCGAGATTCATTTTTCAGAATGACTTCACGAGAGGAAGTGTTGAGTGTAGTGTGTCTGTATATAGCTGTCTGTATCATTTTTTCACTGATATATGTATTTACCGGAAGTGAAAAGTTTAAGATTGATTTTATACTCAATTTGAATGAAACCAGAAATTTATCTTTCTCAATATGATGCGATTGAATATTAACATATCACGTAATAAAATTTCATGCTGTAATGAAGGAGATTTATCAGAATCCAAGTCATGCGGGAAGTTTCGGTGGTGTCAATGCTTTACATTCTGCTGCCAAAGGAAAAGTTACGAAAAAGACCATACCGAAATGGTTAAGCGGGATCGACTCATATACGCTGCACAAACTTGTGCGAAGAAAGTTTCCGACCAATCGTGTGATCGTGCAAAATTTAACGAAAAGTAGTAATTTCAAATATATCAGTCACCACTTATATAAACTGTTTATATATGTACATATATGTTTAAAGACTTAAACTAAAGCTAATGGCATTAGTAATTTTTAAAGTGTTTCACTGTGTCCGGCATCGATTTTTTACATATATTAGGAGATATGCTGATTGCGAATATTCAGTTATGAATTGATTTTTATTCTAACTTCATCTAATGCTGCCTTTATTTTTTGAATATGGGTTCTGTAGTAAATATGTTAAAAAGATCTTGCGATTAAGTGGCTACTACTTCAAAGTATCAACGTTTAGAAGAACCTAATGAATCTACTTATGTAAGTGAATTAAATATATTAAGATTGGAAGTTCCTAATATACTGAACACTGATAACATAACAGTATCATGTGATTTATCTACTACTGATTACTCACCGAATGTGAAATCTGAAGTTGATGTAAATTTTTCTATCCCTACCTTTGGTGATGATACAACATCTTTTGAGAACACATGCCAAGAGTCAATTTCTGCTAAAGACTATTTGAATATATTTTTCAAAGACATGAATTTTGAATCTGCCTTAACCTCGACCCCAGTTAGTAACTTAACTTCCCAAGACGAATCCCTTCAAGAACCTACTATTAGGCGAGAGATGTCTGACTTACAAGCAAGCAACCTTTGTCGAGCAAGTGATGAATTACAAAATGCCACCCCACCCACGAATATCATTTCACAATCTAAAAATATCAAATTCAGTAATCCTATTTTATTTCGAGAAGAACTCACTGACTGTATCTTTTTAATTTTAAAATTTCATAATAGACAATTTCATATTCATATTAGAGAGTTTAAACGCAGCGGGCTTGCAGTGAAGAAATTTTAACGAAAAGTGGAGTTATTATGGATGTTAATAGCTGGCATGAATTCTGCAATAAAAGTTTTTCATTTAATTTGAAGTATAGAAGTTCCTCATTGGTTGCCAACAACATAATATTAGTGTTAAATTTTAATAATTCTATTATGTGAATTAAGAATTTAAAGAATTATTCTCATATTGACTTAAATGAGTATCAATTAATGAAATTAAAAGAAAAAGCACATGATTTGAATAAGGAACTTCTTCAGCATATATATGAAAAACATATACCAAGCTTAATTAGACAGAAATGTATCATTAGTCATATATCTCTGGAAAATGAACTCATGTTACAGTCTAAACTTATAACATGTATTGAGAATAATGTATTGACTATACTAAACCGTATTTTTATATGTGATGGATGTATTTTTAATCAGAAATCTCAAGGTCTTCATTCCTGCTATATATTAAATAATCGACAAAAATTTGAAGAACTAGGAGAGATGATATTAACACTTATAGATCTCGATTTTGTGATTTCCTCGTTTTTAAACGGGGTGGATTGTGTTAGTGAAAACTTTTTATCTAACATTCATGTAGAAACAATTCAAAACGAATTGTTTAAAATAATAAAATAAAATGTATTGCTATCTTTTCTAATATGTGTGTTTATTTTTCCAAAGTGTATGTTTACTTTGTTATGCCTTTTAGAACTTTTAATAGAGTGTTAGAGTATAATTTGCATATGTATAACTTAAGAAATCAGCAATTCTTTAATAATTAAAAAATATAACAGAAGTTTAAAATATTAAAACTAATAATCTTAATACTTTTAAAAATAAGAAACTTAAAAAAAGTTTTCAAAATTAAAAAAAAAATAAAACGTTTACAAAATTAAAACTTTAAAAAAGTTTAAAAAAATTAAGTTATCAAAATTAAAAAAATATTTAAGTTTGCAAAAGCAAGTTTACCTGGCTGTACATGTATATGACTTTCATTATGTTATAGTTTAATAATATGTATCCTCTTATTATTATATAAAAGCATTAAATTAATATATATATATATATATATACTTAATAAAAATATTTATAAGTGAAAAGATAAAAATAACTTTATAAAATTCAAAAATTAAAACTTTGAAAAAGAAATAATAATAAAAAAATAAAAAAAAATTTAAAACAAAATTAAATATAAAAAAAAAAATTAAAAAAAGAAAAAAAAAGTAAATATTTACTAAGTATTCATATAATATTATACTAAAAAGAAAAAATATATAATATTTCAAATTTTATCTAAGTAAGTATGTTCAATTAAATAATATTTTCATATTTCAAATTTTGTTTAAGAAATTGTATTCAATTAAAAAATTAGTTGCTATATATTCATATAATATTTTACTAAAAAGAAAATACTCATTGGTTATTAAAAAACATTTTATACATATCTATACTATAAAGAGGGTGCGAGCAAAATTAGTCGCCGAAAGGGACGCCAACTTGGCGATATCTCTAATATTCTGCCAAATTCCTGTAGACATTCATTGCGAACCAATAGGGATTACTTGCTTACAGAAAATCAGCAAATTGAGATATCTTAATGCAACAAAAACTAATATTTGCTTAAGGGATTATATTAATTATATTTAAGAGAGTCCAAACAGATTAAATTATGAATAAAAGTAACATGATACAAAATGTTTTCCCAAACATAAATTTTAAGGGAGACCAAACTGGTCGCCAAGGATGGCTAGTATTTCAAATTTTGTCTAAGAAATTGTATTCAATTAAGTAAATATTCATTAAGTATTCATATATTATACTAAAAAGAAAAAAAATGTATAATATTTCAAACTTTATCTAAGTAATTGTATCCAATTAAATAATATTTACTAAGTATTCATATAACATTCTACTAAAAATTGTATTCAATTAAGTAGACAATTACTAAGTATTCATATAATACTATACTGAAAAGAAAAATACATAATATTTTCAAATTTTGTCTAATTAATGCTATTCAATTAAATAATATTTACTTATCATTCACCCTGTATATAAAAAATTGTTACCATACAATTCTTCAAAAAGGATAAAACCATCATTCAAAATGAATTGTTTAAAACAAAATGTATTTCTATCCTCTTTAATCTGTGTGTTTTTTTTTTTTTTCAAAGTGTTCGAGTATGGTACCCCTATTGCAACTTTTAATGGAATGTTATAATTTGTACATGTATAACTAAAGAAATAAACAATCCTATAATAATTAAAAATATCCCACTAAAAATCTTAATACTATGATTCATACTTTCAAAAATTAAAAGTTAATACTATTCTTCGAAAAAGAATAAAACCATTAACATAATATATATCATATCAATCAATTAATCAATCAGTCATATCAATCAATCAATCAATCATTATGTATGTTTATTTTGCTATACCTTTTAGAACTTTTAATAGAGTGTTAGAGTATAATTTGCATATGTATAACTTAAGTTTAAAACATTAAACTAATAATCTTAATATTATAATTTATACTTTTTAAAATTAAAAAGTTTAAAAAAACTTTATAAAATTTAAAAATTAAAACTTTGAAAGAAAAAAAACTTATAAAATTTAAAAATTAAAACTTTGAAAAAAAAACTTTATAAAATTTAAAATTAAAACTTTGAAAAAATTATAGAGTTTACAAAATTAAAAAAATTTAAAACTTTTGAAAAAGTTAAAAAAATTAAGTTATCAAAATTAAAATAATATTTAAAAATTTCTTAAATTAAGTTTGCAAAAGCGAGTTTACCTGCCTGTACATGTACATGACTTTCAACATGTTATAGTTTAATATATATCTTCTTTTTTATCGTATAGAAGCAATAGATTAATATATATATATATATATATATATATATATATATATATATATATATATATACACACACTAGGGTGGTGCGAAAAAAGTCAAGTTGATATTTCCGAGTTGCTATAGTGCGGAAAAGTTGCGATTGGTGAATACAAGAAAAACACAAACAAAATTATTTAAATCGGACTTTATCTTCCGATCCCGCAAACCGCCTAAAAATTAAAAATAATTGAAAATTTCCGATTTTTTCAGAATTTTTTTCTTTTTTTACGTATATATATTTTTTATCGCTATAGTGAAAAATATTTGCAGATTGTAATGTTTAATAATAATAAAAATAAACAGTTGCGTTTAAAGAATAGCTTCCGATCACGCAAGCTCAATACAAATCGGCAAATTTCAATTTTCAGTGATTTTGATGAATAAAGAAAATAATCACCTGAGATCAGTTTGCGTTCCAATATTAACATTTGCATATAAATTGTACAATGTACAACTCTTTGCTTGTTTAGGTATTCAGTGGCGTAGCTAGAGCATTTCGTTTGGGGGGGTGTGGAGATCGAATTTACCGAATGTTCATAGTAAATTTTGTATTTTTTTTATTTTGTATTTATTTGTATTTTGTATCCTTTCGCATTATTTTTTGTTGGGCGAGGGGGGAGGGGAAGGATTAGACATTTATTTATTATTTCAGCAATATATAAATAAACAGACAAAAAATTTTAACAAAAAACTAAATAATTTCAACCATTTAAAATTTTACAAACCGGGGGGAGCGAGGGTAGTAGAAATTATGAATGGAGGGAGTGAAGTAGATAACTGCTGATTTATTTATCGAATTGCACAATTACGAATGAAGCAGAGGAAAAAAGTAATTTTAAAGACTTTAACCCTTAACTGATCAGGTGAGGTGTTTTCCACACCAGAGAAATTTCAATTATTAAGAAAATTTTTTTGTGGTATTTACATACGTGTATTTATATGTATATGTATGCACACTTACAGTACTTTTTCAGTTGATTTTATTCAGGTAAATAATACAAAATTCACAGCAGGCGCGGATACACGGGGGGGGGGGGATAGCCCGCCCAAAAAATATAAATCCACCGCTTATCGCGAATTCCAACAAATAATCGCCGAAAAAAAATCAATTTCGTCAATCGTTCGCAAAAAAAGTCGCCAAATTCGTCAAAGGATCGCGCAAAAAACGGCAACTTCGTCAAAAAATCGCGAAAAAACGCGAATTTCGTCAAAAAATCACGAAAAAACGCACATTTCGTCAAAGGACCGCAAAAAAACGCAAATTTTGTCAAAGAATCGCAGGAAAAAGCGAATTTTGTTAAAGGATCGCAGAAAAAAACTTAAATTTCGTCGAAAAATCGCAGAAAAAAACGCAACTTTCGCCAAAGAATTGCGAGAAAATGCAAATTTCGCGAAAGAATCGCGGAAAAAACGTTAATTTCGTCAAGGGATCTCGGAAAAATGCGAATTTTGTCAAAGAATCGCTGAAAAAAAAGCAAATTTTGTCAAAGGGCCGCGAAAAAAAAGCATATTTATCACCAGGAGATTCCCCGAGGCGCGGATCCAAGGAAGGGGGGGGGGGGCGATCGAGGCGGTCGTCCCCCCAAAATATAAATCCAACGTTTTTAACGGCAGTTTTCGCGGAACAGGCAGACAAGCAAACGAAAACCAAACACTTTTCGGATGTCATCGGTAAACCTCACTGACGTTTCGGCAATTAATGAATAAAAAAGGATTATGTCCTGTCAAAAACAATATGGCGTCATAATTTTTGACACTATGGGTTGAGGTGGGGGACGATTACACTTCGTGTACCTTTTGTTGAATTTCTACAACAGAAAATTGACACCGTTATGCAGATCCGTTTAAAGTGTGGAAACTTTTTCATCTTTTCAAAGAAGCTGCACTACTAATTTCTGTATATTATTTTTGCAGAGAACTCTTTTGTTTCAGAAAAGAATGGGATTCGTAGAGATTTCCAAAGAAAGAAAGAAACAAGAAAAAGAAAGGACCTTTTAAAACTTCAAGCATCTTAATGTTTTCTGAAAAAATCCACTAATGTTTTTAAAAAAAAAATGTACTGCTATTGCCACCCACATTGGTGAATTTTAAGGGGTATTTGATGAACGAACAAAAAAGGAGTATGTCTTAGTCAGTTAAAAGATAAAATGCATATGGTGTGTTAATTTCTTTAAAGCCAACTTGCTAAATCAGTTCTTAATTTATGTATTTACTTAATGACTAGGTGATTTGAATAGAAAATGCCGCTCTACTGTCACCCACCGTTCATTGTTTGGTTTACTATTTTTCGCTGTCTTTCTACCTCTTGTAGAGAAGCTATGGAAACATACCTGGGTCTCAGTAACAAATGTTAACCTTGATGGACTAATAATGAGTAAATTCTGAAGAAGTATACGCACCGCTTAGATGACACATTTTGACTTTTCAAGGATGTTAAAGCCCCTTGAGATTTTTATTCAGTCCCTTTTTTGAATAAACCGATAAGATAAATAATTACTAGAGTAAAAGAGTAAAAAGGAAAAGAAGAATAAAAATTAGACATTTAATAAATAAATTCACTGGTAACATTTTTAATTTTTCGGCACAATAAGTAACAATAAGCCATATCTTGAGGAGAGGAGGCTTATATAATGAGAGGGTTGGTTAACCGAGTGTGTCGGTTAATTGAACTTCGTATAATCGAGAGTCAATAGTAATTTTAAATAGCATTAATTATTTCATATTCATATAATAATTAACTGCAAAGAATGATTTAACCAATAGAAACTATGACTGTGTTGATTATATATCATTCGGAATACACCTCCCCCCCAAACAAAACAGGGGGGGGGGGCAAAGGTAAAAGCGGTAATTTGGGGTGAGGTGTAAAAAGACAGATTTAGATTGATTATTTATTATTACTATAAAAATAAATTCAACAGAAAATATTTAAAAAATAATTCTTTTTTTTCTTTTATTTATAACTCAAAGTTTGAAATTTGCAGTACTTTTTAAATTTTAAGTTAGAAGTTTGTACGGGTAGAAATTTTCAGGCACGGGCCAGGCCGACCCATAGAAAAAAATTCGACCCGGCGCATTATGAAAAGTAGGCCTAAACTCGGCTAGGCCTGTCGAAAAAAATTATTGGCCTGGCCCAGCGTTATAGCAGCTAAAAGTTCAGTCTGAGACTATCCTGGCCTGGAAAAAAATGAAAATCTCGATTACTATATATTTTTTCTTGCCATTTTCTCATAACAACATAAAAAAAATTGTAATTAAAATACGTGCTATGCCAAGAATATTGTCTGCTATAGAAAGGTATTTAAAAGATTATTTGTGTGATTTATTTTCTCCGCATTTACTTAAGTCCTATCAAAAAGCTGAAAGAATGCAATTTATAAATCCGTGTGTAATAACATTTTCCAAATTTTGAAAAAAATATTTAAATGAATGATTTCTGATAAAACATAGAGCTATTATAAAATATCTTTAATTTTCAGTATCCACATTAATGTTACAAACAAATTAAGACATGTGAATCATTAGATACCCAATTTTTTTTGTCGAGTTTCTTGAATGATGACATCGTTTTTTGCTGGGTTTGTGTATTATTCCGTGATAGTGACATCATATGCATACTTTTCTATAGATGCTGTTTAAGACAGGATCGTAAATGTGGAACTCTTGAGCGGATGCAATTGGCGTCATTTTATATAAAATAAAAGCGTGTATTTTAAATCTTAAAACTGAAATATGTTTTGTACTAGCTATATTTATATATTTTTTTTTTTCTCATCGACACTAACTTCTGAAAAAAAAAAGAATTCTTGTTTTCTGGTTTTTCTCCTCTTCTCCTGAAAGGTGGGATGTACTTATGTCCCAATTTAACAGTTTCGGTAAAGAAACATAACAATACTCGATGGTCATAAAGAAATCAAACTATATCTGCAGTTTATAAACAGTTTCCACAAATTTTAAAAGATCTGGAAGACCTTATAAAAATTAAGAAAAATTGGGAAACTTACTCGGGATCAAAAAGCTTAATAAAGCAAATAAACATTTTTAACTTTATTTGTGACAGTAGTGGGGGAAAAGACAGTTCGAAAGAGGGGGAGGATTGAGGATGGGAGCAAGGAGTCAGAATCATACTATAGTACGAGAGGGTTTGAGAAGAGTGTTAGAAGAGGAGATAAGATAGGATAGTGAGATAGGATAATCTGATAGTGAGATAAGATAATCTGATAGTGAGATAAGAGTAAAGTGTGGAAAGATCATTCTATAGTACGAGAGTATTAGTTCAGAAGAAAATTATAGAAAGTGTGAGAGGGGTGGTTTTTCAAAGTCGGTTACCTATCTCCCTCTCCCCCCCCTCCCTTGTCGAGATTCATTTTTCAGAATGACTTCACGAGAGGAAGTGTTGAGTGTAGTGTGTCTGTATATAGCTGTCTGTATCATTTTTTCACTGATATATGTATTTACCGGAAGTGAAAAGTTTAAGATTGATTTTATACTCAATTTGAATGAAACCAGAAATTTATCTTTCTCAATATGATGCGATTGAATATTAACATATCACGTAATAAAATTTCATGCTGTAATGAAGGAGATTTATCAGAATCCAAGTCATGCGGGAAGTTTCGGTGGTGTCAATGCTTTACATTCTGCTGCCAAAGGAAAAGTTACGAAAAAGACCATACCGAAATGGTTAAGCGGGATCGACTCATATACGCTGCACAAACTTGTGCGAAGAAAGTTTCCGACCAATCGTGTGATCGTGCAAAATTTAACGAAAAGTAGTAATTTCAAATATATCAGTCACCACTTATATAAACTGTTTATATATGTACATATATGTTTAAAGACTTAAACTAAAGCTAATGGCATTAGTAATTTTTAAAGTGTTTCACTGTGTCCGGCATCGATTTTTTACATATATTAGGAGATATGCTGATTGCGAATATTCAGTTATGAATTGATTTTTATTCTAACTTCATCTAATGCTGCCTTTATTTTTTGAATATGGGTTCTGTAGTAAATATGTTAAAAAGATCTTGCGATTAAGTGGCTACTACTTCAAAGTATCAACGTTTAGAAGAACCTAATGAATCTACTTATGTAAGTGAATTAAATATATTAAGATTGGAAGTTCCTAATATACTGAACACTGATAACATAACAGTATCATGTGATTTATCTACTACTGATTACTCACCGAATGTGAAATCTGAAGTTGATGTAAATTTTTCTATCCCTACCTTTGGTGATGATACAACATCTTTCGAGAACACATGCCAAGAGTCAATTTCTGCTAAAGACTATTTGAATATATTTTTCAAAGACATGAATTTTGAATCTGCCTTAACCTCGACCCCAGTTAGTAACTTAACTTCCCAAGACGAATCCCTTCAAGAACCTACTATTAGGCGAGAGATGTCTGACTTACAAGCAAGCAACCTTTGTCGAGCAAGTGATGAATTACAAAATGCCACCCCACCCACGAATATCATTTCACAATCTAAAAATATCAAATTCAGTAATCCTATTTTATTTCGAGAAGAACTCACTGACTGTATCTTTTTAATTTTAAAATTTCATAATAGACAATTTCATATTCATATTAGAGAGTTTAAACGCAGCGGGCTTGCAGTGAAGAAATTTTAACGAAAAGTGGAGTTATTATGGATGTTAATAGCTGGCATGAATTCTGCAATAAAAGTTTTTCATTTAATTTGAAGTATAGAAGTTCCTCATTGGTTGCCAACAACATAATATTAGTGTTAAATTTTAATAATTCTATTATGTGAATTAAGAATTTAAAGAATTATTCTCATATTGACTTAAATGAGTATCAATTAATGAAATTAAAAGAAAAAGCACATGATTTGAATAAGGAACTTCTTCAGCATATATATGAAAAACATATACCAAGCTTAATTAGACAGAAATGTATCATTAGTCATATATCTCTGGAAAATGAACTCATGTTACAGTCTAAACTTATAACATGTATTGAGAATAATGTATTGACTATACTAAACCGTATTTTTATATGTGATGGATGTATTTTTAATCAGAAATCTCAAGGTCTTCATTCCTGCTATATATTAAATAATCGACAAAAATTTGAAGAACTAGGAGAGATGATATTAACACTTATAGATCTCGATTTTGTGATTTCCTCGTTTTTAAACGGGGTGGATTGTGTTAGTGAAAACTTTTTATCTAACATTCATGTAGAAACAATTCAAAACGAATTGTTTAAAATAATAAAATAAAATGTATTGCTATCTTTTCTAATATGTGTGTTTATTTTTCCAAAGTGTATGTTTACTTTGTTATGCCTTTTAGAACTTTTAATAGAGTGTTAGAGTATAATTTGCATATGTATAACTTAAGAAATCAGCAATTCTTTAATAATTAAAAAATATAACAGAAGTTTAAAATATTAAAACTAATAATCTTAATACTTTTAAAAATAAGAAACTTAAAAAAAGTTTTCAAAATTAAAAAAAAAATAAAACGTTTACAAAATTAAAACTTTAAAAAAGTTTAAAAAAATTAAGTTATCAAAATTAAAAAAATATTTAAGTTTGCAAAAGCAAGTTTACCTGGCTGTACATGTATATGACTTTCATTATGTTATAGTTTAATAATATGTATCCTCTTATTATTATATAAAAGCATTAAATTAATATATATATATATATATACTTAATAAAAATATTTATAAGTGAAAAGATAAAAATAACTTTATAAAATTCAAAAATTAAAACTTTGAAAAAGAAATAATAATAAAAAAATAAAAAAAAATTTAAAACAAAATTAAATATAAAAAAAAAATTAAAAAAAGAAAAAAAAAGTAAATATTTACTAAGTATTCATATAATATTATACTAAAAAGAAAAAATATATAATATTTCAAATTTTATCTAAGTAAGTATGTTCAATTAAATAATATTTTCATATTTCAAATTTTGTTTAAGAAATTGTATTCAATTAAAAAATTAGTTGCTATATATTCATATAATATTTTACTAAAAAGAAAATACTCATTGGTTATTAAAAAACATTTTATACATATCTATACTATAAAGAGGGTGCGAGCAAAATTAGTCGCCGAAAGGGACGCCAACTTGGCGATATCTCTAATATTCTGCCAAATTCCTGTAGACATTCATTGCGAACCAATAGGGATTACTTGCTTACAGAAAATCAGCAAATTGAGATATCTTAATGCAACAAAAACTAATATTTGCTTAAGGGATTATATTAATTATATTTAAGAGAGTCCAAACAGATTAAATTATGAATAAAAGTAACATGATACAAAATGTTTTCCCAAACATAAATTTTAAGGGAGACCAAACTGGTCGCCAAGGATGGCTAGTATTTCAAATTTTGTCTAAGAAATTGTATTCAATTAAGTAAATATTCATTAAGTATTCATATATTATACTAAAAAGAAAAAAAAATGTATAATATTTCAAACTTTATCTAAGTAATTGTATCCAATTAAATAATATTTACTAAGTATTCATATAACATTCTACTAAAAATTGTATTCAATTAAGTAGACAATTACTAAGTATTCATATAATACTATACTGAAAAGAAAAATACATAATATTTTCAAATTTTGTCTAATTAATGCTATTCAATTAAATAATATTTACATATCATTCACCCTGTATATAAAAAATTGTTACCATACAATTCTTCAAAAAGGATAAAACCATCATTCAAAATGAATTGTTTAAAACAAAATGTATTTCTATCCTCTTTAATCTGTGTGTTTTTTTTTTTTTTCAAAGTGTTCGAGTATGGTACCCCTATTGCAACTTTTAATGGAATGTTATAATTTGTACATGTATAACTAAAGAAATAAACAATCCTATAATAATTAAAAATATCCCACTAAAAATCTTAATACTATGATTCATACTTTCAAAAATTAAAAGTTAATACTATTCTTCGAAAAAGAATAAAACCATTAACATAATATATATCATATCAATCAATTAATCAATCAGTCATATCAATCAATCAATCAATCATTATGTATGTTTATTTTGCTATACCTTTTAGAACTTTTAATAGAGTGTTAGAGTATAATTTGCATATGTATAACTTAAGTTTAAAACATTAAACTAATAATCTTAATATTATAATTTATACTTTTTAAAATTAAAAAGTTTAAAAAAACTTTATAAAATTTAAAAATTAAAACTTTGAAAGAAAAAAAACTTATAAAATTTAAAAATTAAAACTTTGAAAAAAAAACTTTATAAAATTTAAAATTAAAACTTTGAAAAAATTATAGAGTTTACAAAATTAAAAAAATTTAAAACTTTTGAAAAAGTTAAAAAAATTAAGTTATCAAAATTAAAATAATATTTAAAAATTTCTTAAATTAAGTTTGCAAAAGCGAGTTTACCTGCCTGTACATGTACATGACTTTCAACATGTTATAGTTTAATATATATCTTCTTTTTTATCGTATAGAAGCAATAGATTAATATATATATATATACACACACTAGGGTGGTGCGAAAAAAGTCAAGTTGATATTTCCGAGTTGCTATAGTGCGGAAAAGTTGCGATTGGTGAATGCAAGAAAAACACAAACAAAATTATTTAAATCGGACTTTATCTTCCGATCCCGCAAACCGCCTAAAAATTAAAAATAATTGAAAATTTCCGATTTTTTCAGAATTTTTTTCTTTTTTTACGTATATATATTTTTTATCGCTATAGTGAAAAATATTTGCAGATTGTAATGTTTAATAATAATAAAAATAAACAGTTGCGTTTAAAGAATAGCTTCCGATCACGCAAGCTCAATACAAATCGGCAAATTTCAATTTTCAGTGATTTTGATGAATAAAGAAAATAATCACCTGAGATCAGTTTGCGTTCCAATATTAACATTTGCATATAAATTGTACAATGTACAACTCTTTGCTTGTTTAGGTATTGTATTTGATAATGTTTAAACAAACCAGAACTCACCACGGGAAGGTAGCTGCACTTCGAGTTCAAACCACACCCTATCGTCCATCCAACCAATGAGGGTATTTGCTATTTACATTACTTAAATATATAGTTTGTTATAATAGAGTCAAAACATTGTATTAAAAAACTAGTGTCGTGACAGTATAAGATATATAATTTGTTATGTCATCTGTTTAAGTCTGACTTTTAGACGCAACTTTGTACTGCGATTTGGTGGTAATGTCTGGTATTATGGACATTGATTTCAGTGTGGTCCTGATGCTCGTTTGATTGGGGCCCACATACCTTAAATGATGCTTCCGTTACCGATTTAACGCACCGCTGGACATCTTACGTGTAGTTGGGAAACTTTTTATCATCCCAGACTGAGATATGACCTGATTGAACGAAGAAATGTATTTCTTCATGGGTTATTCTCCGATAAAGAGGTGGAAATGTTAATTTTGCTACATTACAATCAATTAATTCTGGATTGTAGGAGTGATAAAGATTCAGATACCTTTACCCTTTGAAACATTTTGCCTGGCTTTTAATACTCTTCTTAGCCCTAGCTCTCTTATGTGCCTCCTCTTAAAAAAGACCATTGCCATCAGTAGGTTTTCCGGGTGAGCAAAGAACGATTTTCGTTCAGTTTCAGGGACTACACTTTCTTCAGGTTGTCACGAAAGTATCGAGATGTTTCAATTGCTCTGTACAGATGAATAGGCCCGTCTGTAATGTACTTACAGAATTTTATTTCAAAACAAACTGGCAAGTAAGATTTTAAAATAAATGTCAATATGGCTTTAAGACATCCGATGGGTTTTCCACGCTCGCGTAAAGTCGAAGGGCTCGATTTGCACAAGTGAGCAATCTGGCATGTGAAATTGGACCGGAGTCACACTTTAATAAGTCATTTGAAAAGTTGCCACTTTTAATTGCTTGACTTATGCCAAGAAGATATCTTTGGTCCTTACTCAACAGTTGCCTGTCCACTCCTGGAATTTCACAATTAGTCAATTGAAAATTTATCACCGAGAGTTTTACACAACAATGATATTGTGTCCAAATGGTGTACTAAATGATCTTGGGCCAGTTGTTTCAACATTCAAATGTTGAAAAAGATGGCGGAAAGGTAATTCAACAAAATGGAATAAACAAACAACCCACTGCAGTGGTCTTCAGAGATGAACTTCAAGCTTTCTGATAGCACCACCTTTCTATCCAGTATTGGTATTTGTACCATCACAGCCTACCAAATCTAAGTGTTCTAGTGAAACCCCTTGTTCAGTAAGACATGATACTATGAAAGCTACAATGCCCTTAGCAGGCCCGGAGTTTGGAGGTACATGGCCTAACTAAACTGAGCCACGTTCTTTTATGACAGGAAAGTGTTCCTCTTTAATAGTTCGACGAACCTGTTTAGATGCAATCCTTTCTTTAACTAGGGTATCGTCCTTTCTTCCGTCAAAATAGTATATGCCAAGCAGTTCATCTGAATCCAGTTGACTTTTCTGTAAATTTTATGGAGTTAGGTGAGACTAGGTGGGAGCGCGTACGCCGACTTCAGCGCTGTTTTCCAACGTGGCTAATGGCAGTTGGGTGCACTACTAAACTTTTCAGACCTGAAACGAACTCTTCGTGGTAAGTTCTAGGTTGTTTAAAAATAACTTAATATGCTCAATAGTATCAATTAACATTTAAATCTTAACCTGAGACTGCAAACTGACCTCAGTTGATTATATTCTTAATGCATGAAAATCACTCAAAATTGAATTTTTGCCGATTTTTATTGAGCTTGCGCGATCGGAAGATATTCTCTAAACACAATTATTATTATTATTATTATTAAACAGTACAAACTGCAAATATTTTTCCCTATAGCGATAAAAAATATATAAAAGTAAAAAAAAAAAAATTCTGAAAAAATCGGAAATTTTCAATTTTTTGGAATTTTTAGGCGGTTTGCGGGATCGGAAGATAAAGTTCGATTTAAATAATTTTTTTTTGTTTTTCTTGTATTTACCAATCGCAACTTTTCCGCACTATAGCGACTCGGAAATATCAACTTGACTTTTTTCGCACCACCCTAATACACACACACACATACATATATATACTTTATAAAAATATTTTTAAGTAAAAAAAAAAAAAGTTATAATAATTAAAATTAAAAAATAAATAAAAAAGTTTTCCAAAATTTAAAAAATAAAAATTTAGTTTTAAAAAAATTAAGAAAAAATTTCAAAAATGTTTTTAAAAAGTTCAATTAGATTTAAAATAAAAGTATTCAATCATATCAATCAATCAATCAACCAATCAAGATTTCAAATACAAGTAATCAATCAATCATATTAATTCAAATTGAAGTCAATTCAAGTATTACAAGTTAGCAGAAAAAATTACAATTTATCAAAAGTGAGTTTGCGTATGTATCTGTATATAAGACTTTAAAACATTCACTATGTTTTCGTTTAGTATATATGTATTGCAACTTTCACTATGCTTTAGTTAAATAATTATAAATCTTTATGTTATCATCCTACCCTCATTATATCCTATAATTATACACTTCGAAATGTTAAAAGCGATATATTAGTAAGTTCCTCAGTTTAAAAAATTAAAAATATTTTAAAAAATTAACTTAATAAAGTGTTCAAAAATACTATAAGATAGTAAAAATTTGATATATGCATGCCAGAAAATAATAAATTTACCATGTCTGAACTGAAAAAAGAAACGTTTAACTTGTCGCATTGCACTAGTGACGTAATCGACATTACGTGCCTCCCCTTCATACTTTCTGAATAAACAAAATCCTATTAAATAACTTTTTTACTCTAGTAAACAAAGATTGATTTTTATACTGCTAAAGTATGATCATTCATTGTTTAACTGGATAATAATATATTTAGAAGTAAATTAAATTTCCTATAAAAGCGAAGTTTTTTATTACATCATTCATAGAATTCAAGTATGAGTATTAACCAAGTTTTATATATTATAATACGCTATACCAACATTGCAAAACTTTAAAAAACAACTATACTTCAACATTCATATAAAAAGCAACAAATTATATATTCATACAACATATCGAAAAATAGTCGGACTTACCATACTTAGAGTCAGAAAAGAAATACTTGATTTATCAGATTGCAGATCATGACGTAATCGATAAGATATCACGTGCTTCCATCATGCCTTCTGGAATGTTCAATGTACAAACAGACTATGTTATCAAGTCACGAGGTCTAACTGATATGAGTGAACACGACGTCAGCCATTTTCAATTTAGTTCTTGAATATGTAGGTTGAATATTTTCTTCAGTCTTATTTTGTGAAATCTTAAGTGCCAGGATATTACGTATTTGCAAACAAAAATCCTATTAAAAACTTTCTCACCATTGTGAACAAAGATTGATTTTCATAGTATTAAAGTATAATCATTGATAATATTTGATTGATTACTTAACCGTTATTAATATTATTATTAATATTAAATATAAAAGCGGAAGATTTTATTGCATCATTCATAGATTTCAAGTTTGAATATTAACCAAGTTTTATATACCTTTAAAAACTATTTATACTAGAATATATACTAGTATACTAGTATATACATAGTATAAATAGTTTTTATAAGTATATAAAACTTGGTAGTTTTATATACTTATATAATTTATACACTGTATATACTAGTATACTAGTATATATTCTTGTATAAATAGTTTTTATAAGTATATAAAACTTGGTTAATATTCAAACTTGAAATCTATGAATGATGCAATAAAATCTTCCGCTTTTATATTTAATATTAATAATAATATTAATAACGGTTAAGTAATCAATCAAATATTATCAATGATTATACTTTAATACTATGAAAATCAATCTTTGTTTACAATGGTGAGAAAGTTTTTAATAGGATTTTTGTTTGCAAATACGTAATATCCTGGCACTTAAGATTTCACAAAATAAGACTGAAGAAAATATTCAACCTACATATTCAAGAACTAAATTGAAAATGGCTGACGTCGTGTTAACTCATATCAGTTAGACCTCGTGACTTGATAACATAGTCTGATTGTACATTGAACATTCCAGAAGGCATGATGGAAGCACATGATATCTTATCGATTACGTCATGATCTGCAATCTGATAAATTGAGTATTTCTTTTCTGACTCTAAGTATGGTAAGTCCGACTATTTTTCGATATGTTGTATGAATATATAATTTGTTGCTTTTTATATGAATGTTGAAGTATAGTTGTTTTTTAAAGTTTTGCAATGTTGGTATAGCGTATTATAATATATAAAACTTGGTTAATACTCATACTTGAATTCTATGAATGATGTAATAAAAAACTTCGCTTTTATAGGAAATTTAATTTACTTCTAAATATATTATTATCCAGTTAAACAATGAATGATCATACTTTAGCAGTATAAAAATCAATCTTTGTTCACTAGAGTAAAAAAGTTATTTAATAGGATTTTGTTTATTCAGAAGGTATGAAGGGGGAGGCACGTAATGTCGATTACGTCACTATGTGCAATGCGACAAGTTAAACGTTTCTTTTTTCAGTTCAGACACGGTAAATTTATTATTTTCTGGCATGCATATAACAAATTTTTACTATCTTATAGTATTTTTGAACACTTTATTAAGTTAATTTTTTTAAATATTTTTAATTTTTTAAACTGAGGAACTTATTAATATATCGCTTTTAACATCTCGAAGTGTATAATTATAGGATATAATGAGGGTAGGATGATAACATAAAGATTTATAATTTTTAACTAAAGCATAGTGAAAGTTGCAATACATATATACTAAACGAAAACATAGTGAAAGTTTTAAAGTCTTATATACAGATACATACGCAAACTCACTTTTGATAAATTGTAATTTTTTCTGCTAACTTGTAATACTTGAATTGACTTGAATTTGAATTAATATGATTGATTGATTACTTGTATTTGAAATCTTGATTGGTTGATTGATTGATTGATATGATTGAATACTTTTATTTTAAATCTAATTGAACTTTTTAAAAACATTTTTGAAATTTTTTCTTAATTTTTTTAAAACTAAATTTTTATTTTTTAAATTTTGGAAAACTTTTTTATTTATTTTTTAATTTTAATTATTATAACTTTTTTTTTCTTTTTACTTAAAAATATTTTTATAAAGTATATATATGTATGTGTGTGTGTGTATATATATATATTAATCTATTGCTTCTATACGATAAAAAAGAAGATATATATTAAACTATAACATGTTGAAAGTCATGTACATGTACAGGCAGGTAAACTCGCTTTTGCAAACTTAATTTATGAAATTTTTAAATATTTTAATTTTGATAACTTAATTTTTTTAACTTTTTCAAAAGTATTACATTTTTTTAATTTTGTAAACTCTATAATTTTTTCAAAGTTTTAATTTTTTAAATTTTATAAAGTTTTAATTTTAAATTTTATAAAGTTTTTTTTTCAAAGTTTTAATTTTTTAAATTTTATAAAGTTTTTTTTTCAAAGTTTTAATTTTTAAATTTTATAAAAGTTTTTTTTCTTTCAAAGTTTTAATTTTTTAATTTTATAAAGTTTTTTTTTTCAAAGTTTTAATTTTTAAATTTTATAAGTTTATTTTTCTTTCAAAGTTTTAATTTTTAAATTTTATAAAGTTTTTTTAAACTTTTTAATTTTAAAAAGTATAAATTATAATATTAAGATTATTAGTTTAATGTTTTAAACTTAAGTTTCACATATGCAAATTATACTCTAACACTATTAAAAGTTCTAAAAGGTATAGCAAAATAAACATACATAATGATTGATTGATTGATTGATATGACTGATTGATTAATTGATTGATATGATATATATTATGTTAATGGTTTTATTCTTTTTCGAAGAATAGTATTAACTTTTAATTTTTGAAAGTATGAACCATAGTATTAAAATTTTTAGTGGGATATTTTTAATTATTATAGGATTGTTTATTTCTTTAGTTATACATGTACAAATTATAACAATCCATCAAAAGTTGCAATAGGGGTACCATACTCGAACACTTTGAAAAATAAACACACAGGTTAAAGAGGATAGGAATACATTTTGTTTTAAACAATTCATTTTGAATGATAGTTTTATCCTTTTTGAAGAAGTGTATGGTAACAATTTTTTATATACAGGGTGAATGATAAGTAAATATTTAATTGAATAGCAATAATTAGACAAAATTTGAAAATATTATGTATTTTTCTTTTCAGTACAGTATTATATGAATACTTAGTAATTGCCTACTTAATTGAATACAATTTTTAGTAGAATGTTATATGAATACTTAGTAAATATTATTTAATTGGATACAATTACTTAAACAAAGTTTGAAATATGTTATATTTTTTTTTAGTATAATATTATATGGATACTTAGTAATTGTTTACTTAATTGAATACAATTTTTAGTAAAATGTTATATGAATACTTAGTAAATATTATTTAATTGAACACTATTACTTAGACAAAATTTGAAATATTATATATATTTTTTCTATTAGTATAATAGTATGTGAATACTCAGTAAATATTATTTAATTGTGCACCATTACTCAGAGGAAATTTGAAATATTATATATTTTTCTTTTTTAGTATAGTATTATATGAATACTTAGTAAATGTTTACTTAATTGAATAGAATTTTTAGTAAAATGTTATATGAATACTTACTAAATATGGTTTAATTGGATACAATTACTTAGATAAAATTTGAAATATTATACATTTTTTTTTCTTTTTAGTATAATATTATATGAATACTTAATGAATATTTACTTAATTGAATACAATTTCTTAGACAAAATTTGAAATACTAGCCATCCTTGGCGACCAGTTTGGTCTCCCTTAAAATTTATGTTTGGGAAAACATTTTGTATCATGTTACTTTTATTCATAATTTAATCTGTTTGGACTCTCTTAAATATAATTAATATAATCCCTTAAGCAAATATTAGTTTTTGTTGCATTAAGATATCTCAATTTGCTGATTTTCTGTAAGCAAGTAATCCCTATTAGTTCGCAATGAATGTCTACAGGAATTTGGCAGAATATTAGAGATATCGCCAAGTTGGCGTCCCTTTCGGCGACTAATTTTGCTCGCACCCTCTTTATAGTATGGATATGTATAAAATGTTTTTTAATAACCAATGAGTATTTTCTTTTTAGTAAAATATTATATGAATACATAGCAACTAATTTTTTAATTGAATACAATTTCTTAAACAAAATTTGAAATATAAAAATATTATTTAATTGAACATACTTACTTAGATAAAATTTGAAATATTATAAAATTTTTTTTTTTAGTATAATATTATATGAATACTTAGTAAATATTTACTTAATTGAATACAAATTCTTAGACAAAATTTAAAATATTATATTTTCTTTTTTCTTTTTTAGTAGAATATTAGTTGAATACTTAGTAACTATTTACTTAATTGAACACAATTACTTCGACAAAATTTGAAATATTATACATTTTTTTCTTTTTAGTACAATATTTGTTGAATACTTAGACAATATTAGTTGAATACTTAGTAACTATTATATAATTGCTTATAATTATTTATACAAAATTTGAAATATGATATTTATTTTGCTTTTTAGTAAGATATTATATGAATCTTAGTAGATGTTATACAGTAATTATTATTAAATGTTTTAAAATATTTTGTAATAACTTAAACAAAGTTTGAAATATGATATTTATTTTTTCTTTTTAGTATAGTATTAGTTGAATACTTAGTAACTATTTACCTAATTGAATACAATTGCTTAGACAAAATTTGAAATATTATATATTTTTCTTTTTCAGTATAGTATTATATGACTACTTAGTAATTGTTTACTTAATTGAATAGAAATTTTAGTAGAATGTTATATGAATACTTAAGTAAATATTATTTAATTGAATACAATTACTTAAACAAAATTCGAAATATGTTATATTTTTTTTTTTTAGTATAATATTAGCTGAATACTTTGTAACTATTTACTTAATTGAATACAATTTCTTTCATAAAATTTGAAATGTTGGTAGAGCAAAAATAAAGAAGATGTTTCACTTACATACTATTTATTAATCATTTTCAATAGTTATATAAAGGCAAATAATTATAAAATGGTGTGGATATTCAAATAAATTTATATGTTTAGACAAAATTTTCATTTATGCATTTTGATATGATGATGTATAAACTCAAAGTCGAGTGTAAGTCATTTACATGTATAGGCAGGTAAACTCACTTTTGCAAACTTAATGTACGAAGTTTTCTTAAATATTTTTTTTAATTTTTTTCAAAGTTTTATCTTTTTGATTTTGTAAACTTTTTATTTTATTTTATTTTATTTTATTTTATTTTATTTTATTTTATATATATATATATATATTTAAAAATTTTTTTCTTAAATATTTTTTTTAATTTTGATAACTTATTTTTTTTTCCAAAGTTTTAATTTTTTAATTTTGTAAACTTTTTTTTCTTTAAAAAACATTTTTTTTATATTTAATTTTGTTTTAAATTTTTTTGTTTTAAATTTTTTTTTCAAAGTTTTAATTTTTGAATTTTATAAAGTTATTTTTTTCATTTCACTTATAAATATTTTTATTAAGTATATATATATATATATATATATATATATATATATATATATATATTAATTTAATGCTTTTATATAATAAAAAGAGGATACATATTATTAAACTATAACATAATGAAAGTCATATACATGTACAGCCAGGTAAACTTGCTTTTGCAAACTTAAATATTTTTTTTAATTTTGATAACTTAATTTTTTTAAACTTTTTTGAAGTTTTAATTTTGTAAATGTTTTATTTTTTTTAATTTTGAAAACTTTTTTTAAGTTTCTCATTTTTAAAAGTATTAAGATTATTAGTTTTAATATTTTAAACTTCTGTTATATTTTTTAATTATTAAAGAATTGCTGATTTCTTAAGTTATACATATGCAAATTATACTCTAACACCCTATTAAAAGTTCTAAAAGGCATAACAAAGTAAACATACACTTTGGAAAAATAAACACACATATTAGAAAGGATAGCAATACATTTTATTTTAATATTTTAAACAATTCGTTTTGAATTGTTTCTACATGAATGTTAGATAAAAAGTTTTCACTAACACAATCCACCCCGTTTAAAAACGAGGAAATCACAAAATCGAGATCTATAAGTGTTAATAACATGTCTCCTAGTTCTTCAAATTTTTGTCGATTATTTAATGTATAGCAGGAATGAAGGCCTTGAGATTTCTGATTAAAAATACATCCATCACATTTAAAAATACGGTTTAGTATAGTCAATACATTATTCTCAATACATGTTATAAGTTTAGACTGTAACATGAGTTCATTTTCCAGAGATATATGACTAATGATACATCTCTGTCTAATTAAGCTTGGTATATGCTTTACATATATATGCTGAAGAAGTTCCTTATTCAAATCATGTGCTTTTTCTTTTAATTTCATTAATTGATACTCATTTAAGTCAATATGAGAATAATTCTTTAAATTCTTAATTCGCATGATAGAATTATTAAAATTTAACACTAATATTATGTTGTTGGCAACAAATGAGGAACTTTTATACTTCAAATTAAATGAAAAACTTTTATTGCAGAATTCATGCCAGCTATTAACATCCATAATAACTCCACTTTTCGTTAAAATTTCTTCACTAGTAAGACCGCTGCGTTTAAACTCTCTAATATGAATATGAAATTGTCTATTATGAAATTTTAAAATTAAAAAGATACAGTCAGTGAGTTCTTCTCGAAATATAATAGGATTGCTGGATTTGATATTTTTAGATTGTGAAATGATATTCGTGGGTGGGGTGGCATTTTGTAATTCATCACTTGCTCGACAAAGGTTGCTTGCTTGTAAGTCAGACATCTCTCGCCTAATAGTAGGTTCTTGAAGGGATTCGTCTTGGGAAGTTAAGTTACTAACTGGGGTCGACGTTGAGGCAGATTCAAAATTCATGACTTTGAAAAATATATTCAAATAGTCTTTAGCAGAAATTGACTCTTGGCATGTATTCTCGAAAGATGTTGTATCATCACCAAAGGTAGGGATAGAAAAATTTAGATCGACTTCAGATTTCACATTCGGTGAGTAATCAGCAGTAGATAAATCACATGATACTGTTATGCTATCAGTGTTCAGTATATTAGGAACTTCCAATCTTGATATATTTAATTCACTTACATAAGTAGATTCATTAGGTTCTTCTAAACGTTGATACTTTGAAGTAGTAGCCACTTTATCGCAAGATCTTTTTAACATATTTACTACAGAACCCATATTAAAAAAATAAAGGCAGCATTAGATGAAGTTAGAATAAAAATCAATTCATAACTGAATATTCGCAATCAGCATATCTCCTAATATATGTTAAAAATCGATGCCGGATACAGTTAAACATTTTATAAATTACTAATGCCATTAGTTTTAGTTTAAGTCTTTAAACATATATATACATATATAAACAGTTGATATAAGTGGTGACTGATATATTTGAAATTACTATTTTTCGTTAAATTTTGCACGATCACACGATTGGTCGGAAACTTTCTTCGCACAAGTTTGTGCAGCGTATACGAGTCGATCCCGCTTAACCATTTCGGTATGGTCTTTTTCGTAACTTTTCCTTTGGCAGCAGAATGTAAAGCTTTGACACCATCGAAACTTCCCGCGTGACTTGGATTCTGATAAATCTCCTTCATTACAGCATGAAATTTTATTACGTGATATGTTAATATTCAGTCGCATCATATTGAGAAAGATAAATTTCCGGTTTCATTCAAATTGAGTATAAAATCAATCTTAAACTTTTCACTTCCGGTAAATACATATATCAGTGAAAAAATGATACAGACAGCTATATACAGACACACTACACTCAACACTTCCTCTCGTGAAGTCATTCTGAAAAAATGACGTATCTCACATCTGTCAACTCTCCTTTAACTTTTAAAATCTCGACAAGGGGGAGAGGGGGGAGAGGGAGATAGGTAACCGACTTTGAAAAACCACCCCTCTAACACTTTCTATAATTTTCTTCTAAACTAATACTCTCCTACTATTGCATGATCTTTCCACACTTTACTCTTATCTCACTATCAGATTATCTTATCTCACTATCAGATTATCCTATCTTATCTCCTCTCCTAACACTCTTCTCAAACCCTCTCGTACTATGGTATGATTCCGACTCCTTGCTCCCATCCTCAATCCTCCCCCTCTTTCGAACTGTCTTTTCCCCACTACTGCCACAAATAAAGTTAAAAATGTTTATTTGCTTTATTAAGCTTTTTGATCCCGAGTAAGTTTCCCAATTTTTGTCTGTCAAAACTTCTGTCTTCAACTGTCTTTTCCCCACTACTTGTGGCCTAGTAGATCGGCACGTCATTTTAGATGAAATAGAGAAATCTAATATAATTCTCCAGAAAAAACTGTCAATGTTTTGACTGCCAGCAAACTGATTGAAACGCTGAGTAACACAATTAAACAGTAAGAGATTAAAATTTTCAAATTTTTGAACAAGAAAGCAAAGATTTGGTTATAATCCGTACACGTAGAGCCCTTATTAACCCATTCGGGACTACTGATGTATGTATGCACCGTCACTAGGTGCATGCGGAATTTGTTTTTGGTACCATTAATAAATAAAAGAAATATTTGTATTTTGTAATTAGAGCATTTTCGGTATTTTATAACTAAAGGTAGCTGTTTTTTTTTTTTTTTTTTTTTTTTTTTAAGTGGTGCCAACCGAATAAAATTTGTGTAAGGGATGCCCGTCCTGAAAGGGTTAAATCAAAGCAGAAAATGTAAAATTCGCAGACAATTCAATTTTACTACAAAAGTGGAAAATTTCGTTTTACATACATAGAGGCTATTTACACCATAATCGAGTAACTGAACTGGAGGTTCGTGAAACGGCGAAATGTATCCCATGATTTTCAGTTTCTGACTGGTGCGAATGAAAAATCAGCTACCGAAAATCTGTTAAGTAAATATGGTTTGGACTTTGCAAATAAGTATAACCGCTGACTTAAACGGACCTGAATTGTTAAGCGAGGTTTTAAATACAAAAACATTATTTTCACCATTGGATGATATATAAGAACTTTTATATAATGGATCATTTAGAAATCCTTCAACTGCTACATAATTTTGACAAGGAATTATAAAAACACGGAGGCAGCGTCAGGATTTTTATAAGCATTCGTGTAACCACAAGCAGAAAAGTCTTTCAGTAAATTGAAAGTTGTAAAAACTACTCAAGTTCTACTATGACTGTGAGTCAAGAGAGATTAAGCTACCTGAGTTCACTTTCTACTAAATTCAGTATGACGCAATCTTCATATATATATATAAAAAAAATAATAGACAATTTTGCTACCCTAAAAGCGAGAAAAATAAAATTGAAGTAAATGTATCTGCCTGATATTACATTTCTTATTATATGTTAATTAAAACATTGTAACCATTATCTTTCTTAATTGCTGTACTGAAATTATAAATTACTTTCATCTTTTATAGTATGTTCTGCAAGTTTTTTTGTCTTGCTTTTTCATTTCTTATCGGTTGTTAAAGGGACCACTTGTTTCCAACCTGGTTGTTAGCGATTTTTACCTTGCCATTTTCTCATTTTCTCCAACTCAAATACTAACAGCAACTCAAAATGGTAAGAAAATAAAGGGAGAAAGGCTGTTAAAAATCTGTCGCAAAACATCATGATCTCTCTAACAAATAAGTGCAATTTTCTTTTGTGTTATTTAGTTGTTTGAAATTTCTGAATTAAAATTAAACTTTTTAAAGTTCCAAAATGAACTATAGGTGCAGATTCCCAGAATTTTTAAATAGCCAGTGGCTCCTAAACCCAAAAAATCTAGTCGCCACATTGTGAAAAAAATTGCATAAAGGCAATATCGTTTATATGGGAAAAAACTCAGGAATTCAAAGTAAAAAATAATTTGTTTAATGCATATACACATCAATGGGACATGTACAACAAAACATAGACTAAATATATCGAATGTGTACATTTAAATTTAATCACAAAACTCTTTTAATTTAGGTATAAATTACGTGTGATATAAATTTTAAACTATGTAGAGTTCAGAATATAAAGTTGGGCAAGATACAGGTTAAAAAAATATGCATAAGCTAAGCAATCACAGTAGTGGAGAATATTAAGAAAACAATATTTCTTATTTTCATTTTGTCCTACAAGAGTAGTGATGGGCGATTCTCGAGAATTCAACAATGGAGAAAAATCGTCATCGTAAAAAATCACAATCGATACAGCCATCGATTAATTCCTAGAATCTACAATCGAGATGTTTTACAATCGATTATAACGAGAAAAGCTAAAAACAGTTATTGGAAAACTTAGCTATTATTCAGGCCGACAATTTCATAGTAGTGATAGGGCTTAGTGATGGGCGATTCTCGAAAATTTACCAATCGAAAAAAATCGTTATCGTAAAATGCACAATCGATACAGTCATCGATTACTTTCGAGAATCTACAAAGGAGATGTTCTGGAATCGATTATTGAAATCATTGTTTTTACATATATATAAGGCAGATTTTATTAAATATAGGGTAACTGAAAACAGATGGAATAAAAAAACAACAAACCAAAGGGAGGCTATAAAGGAGCCATAAGACTGGAAAAGTCTTATAAGGTTGCCCCCTGGTTGAAAAAAGCTGAAAAAACGCGAGTAGCTATGAAGCGGTAAGGGGAGTTTAAGTATCAAAAATTAGAATTTTTCGGCAATTAGCACCAAAATGGCCAAAGAAATAAGAATCAAAAGCACCCCCTAGTGGCAAAAACATGAACTAAAGGATGATAAAAGGGATCAAAATTTTTTATTGATTTTTCGACGTCATTTGAGATTGTAACTTTAATTTCCCCATTTTTAGAAAGTCTTCGACTGGAATACATTAAACGAACCCCCGCGGGGAGCAAAGTAGGGGGGGAGGGGCAAGGAAAGTGCATAATATGAACAAGTGGTCACAGGACTTTCCAACGATATGTCACATGAGGGGTGTCGGCTAAATTTAGAAAAGTGCCCCCGCGCGGTGGCAAAGTAAGGGGAGGGGCGCTGGCGATATATAAAATGAAATAGTAGTCACAGAGCTTTCCAATGATATATCACATGAGGGGTGTCAGCAAATGATAGAAAAGAGTCCCAACTACCAGGATTCCAATTATCGTGCCCCCCGAAATATACCCTGCCCATCCTTCTCTTTGAAATTTTCATACATTAAAAATTATTTATCGGAGGGCTCCGTAAAAAAATCCGATCTAAAATGTTTAAAAACGCTACGATTTCAAAACATTGAAAATTCGGGGCAAAATGACACTAAATTTAACAGTAAAGTTTGAAACTAGGACTATACAGAACTGAATAAATAAACCACTATGCTTCATAGCCCACATCGGTTAATAGCAATAAAAAGATAAGTGCCAGTTAAACTGATGGCATTGAGCTCACAGGTTATTCACACTAATAGCATATTATACTCTTATTTCAAAGAATAATGTCCCTCCAAAAATATATGAAGGGAAATATTCCCCGTTTGCCCCTTTTATACTTAACCAATGAACCTCCAAATCTAATCAGGGAAACTCCTTAACTATAATAAATCAGTATATCAAATGTGAAGCAAATCACATAATTCTGCATGAAAAAAAGAAACATGTCGCTAAATTAAGGGTGGTCTAACCAATTTAACCCTTTTATACTTAACTAATGAACCTCCAAATCTAATCAGGAAACCTCCTTATCAGAACGAACATAGAAAAAAAAATTAAAGCAAATTGAATAATTCTCCATGAAAATCCATTTATCTAAATTAAGGGGAGGGGACTTGCTCCCTTTTCGCCCTTGTATACTTAACCAATGAACCTCCAAATCTAATAAAGGAAGCGCCATATCGGAAAAAATCGGTATATTAAATCTGAAGCAAATCGAATAATTCTGCATGAAAAACCCTTTTATCTAAATTAAGGGGGAGACTAGCCCCTCCCCTTTATACTTAACCCATAAACCTCCAAATCTAATCAAGGCAGCTTCTTAACATAATAAACCGGTATCCCAAATTTGGAGCAAATCGAATAAATCTTCATGAAAAACCCATTTATCTTAATTAAGGAGGGGGTCTACCCCCCTTCTCCCCCTTTAACCTTAACCAATGAACTTCCAAGTTTAATCAGGGAAGCTCCTTAACATAATAAACCGGTATACCAAATTTGGAGCAAATCGAATAATTCTGCATGAAAAGCCCATTTATCTAAATTAAGGGGGGGTCCAGCCCCCTTCTCTCCCTTTATACTTAACCCGTAAACCTCCAAATCTAATCAAGGCAACTTCTTAACATAATGAACCGGTATACCAAATTTGGAGCAAATCGAATAATTCTGCATGAAAAGCCCATTTATCTAAATTAAGGGGGGTGGTCCAGCCCCCTTCTCCCCCTTTATACTTAACCCGTAAACCTCCAAATCTAATCAAGGCAACTTCTTAACATAATGAACCGGTATACCAAATTTGGAGCAAATCGAATAATTCTGCATGAAAAAGCCATTTATCTAAATTAAGGAGGGGGTCTACCCCCCTTTCCCCCCTTCATACTTAACTAATGAACCTCCAAGTTTAATCAGGGAAGCTCCTTAACATAATAAACCGGTATACGAAATTTAGAGCAAATCGAATAATTCTGCATGAAAAACCTATTTATCTAAATTAAGGAGGGGGGCAGCCCCCCTTCTCTCCCTTTATCCTTAACCAATGAACCGTCAAAACTAATCAGCGGAACGCCTTATCAGAAGGAACATAAAAAAAATTGAAGCAAATCGTACATTTTAATCAAGAGTTATCGCGTTACGTACATACATACGTACGTACGTACGTGCATACACACGGGTACATTAGCTCTCAGGCTTAGGCAGCCTGTGACCTAAAAAGAGTTTGGATAAGCAGATGGACTCCTTTGAGAAATTATGACTTAAACCAGAAATTCAGTAAGTTTGACTCTGAAAGCTTCATTTCCATCTCGCATTTCGGCAAATCTCATCTCGATGATTTTTCCAGCATTTCGACGCTTCCAGATGGGAAGCTGCTCGATGGTTGGTTCTCTCGCGGTTTTAAACCTTTCGGGATGGGAAGCCTCTCGAGAGTTTCTGTCTCGGTTTCTGTCGCCGTTTTCAACCTTTCCCGATGGGAAGCCTCTCGCTGGTTTCTCTCGTCCTTTTTGAAATCTCCCAATGAAAGGCCTTTCGAGGATTTCTCTCGCGCTTTTCAACATTTCGCTATGAGAAGCTTTTCGAGGATTTCTCTCGTCCTCGGCAGAGAAGAAAAGTAAGAAAATTTATCGAGAGTACCAAGGGACGAGATAGAGAAAGAGGCATGACAATGAGCTGTGAAATGAAGCCCTAATTTTCAAAGTTTCTCTTATTTTAGCCCTACCAAGTTGGTTGTATTTATGACGGCCAATTATCTGCACGAGGGATATAGGCCCAGGGGGGGAGTGCCCTTCGTGGGGGTCTTTCTAAGGGAACCTAACCCGTATTAACGCTTGGAAATCCAAGGTTCGAAGAAAACCACGAAAACTCCGAACGATTAGGCCGACGGGCGCGATTGGGATTGAACCCAGCACCTCCCGTCTACCAGCTTCGAGAGCAGAACCTCTCAGCCACTGGTGGGGCTAGCCCTACCAAGATGTCACATACCTGGAGCCCTCCGATAAAAATTATTTATTAAATATAAAAATTTCAAAGAGGAAGGTGGGTCGGGTGATTTCGAGGGAGGAGGACGTGAGAGTAGAGTCATGGGGGGTGCAATTTTAAAAATTTTACCGAACCCTTCCTGTGGCATATAATCGAAAAGACCTTTGACCACTCTTTCATACTATGAACCTTTCTTCGCCCAAAGGGGGATGGGGAAGGGGTGAACAAATTTTTAAAACCATTGCCAATTTCTATAATAAATTTAAATATCACTTTAGATGTGGGTTTTTTATGCAGTCTTCCGGTAAATATTATTTATTGAACATAAAAATTTTAAAGTGGCAGCTGTGTGAATTCCGGGGCGAAAGAGTGGGCCCACGGGGGGAGGGAGGGGGAGCAATTTTCAAACTTTTTTTGGACCAGTCATGTGATACATCATCGGTAAGCTCTCGGATGACTCTTTCATATTATGAGACTTTCTTCCTCCCCTCCCCAATTTGGCCCCCACTGCGAGGGTAGTTTTTTCCGTTTGTATCATTTTAGATCGGATTTTTTTACGGAGCCCTCCGCTAAATATTATTTATAATATATGAAATTTCAGGACACTTTTCAAATTTAGCCAAGACCCATCATGTGACATATCGTTGGAAAGGTTTGAGACTACTTATTGATGCTATGCCCTTCTGGTGGCCGCCCCCCCACTTTGCCCCACCCGGAGGACACTTTTCCAAATTTAGTCAATACCCCTCTTGTGAGATATCGTTGAAAAGGTCTGTGACTACTTATTGATGTTATGCACTTCCGGTGACAGCCCCCCACTCTTTGCCCCCCCCGGGGGACACTTTTTCAAATTTAGTCAAGACCCCTCGTGTGAGATATCGTTGGAAAGGTCTGTGACTACTTATTAATGTTATGTACCTACGGTGTCCCCACCGCCACTCCCCCCACCCCCGGGGGCACTTTTCCAAATTTAGCCAAGACCCCTCATGTGAGATATCGTTGGAAAGGTCTGTGACTATTTATTGATGTTATGCACCTCCGGTGACAGTCTCCCCCAATTTGCCCCTCCCGGGGGACACTTTTTCAAATTTAGCCAAGACCCCCCTCATGTGAGATATCGTTGGAAAGGTCTGTGACTACTTATTAATGTTATGCTCCTCCGGTGTCCATCCCCCCATTTTGCACCCCCCCCCCCGGGGACACTTTTCCAAATTTAGCCAAGTCCCCACATGTGAGATATCGTTGGGAAGGTCTGTGACTACTTATTGATGTAATGCACCTCCGGTGACCGCCCCCCCACTTTTCCCCCACGGGGGTGTTTTTCTAAATTTAGCCGAGACCCCTCATGTGACATATTGTTGGAAAGGCTTATGACCACTTACTCATGTTAACCACCTCCCGTACCGCTAACCCCCTTTGCCCCCACGGGGAGGGCATTTTTATAAATTCAGATCCAGACGTCTCATGTGACATATGGTTGGAAAGGCCTAAAGACCAGTGACGAATTAATCATATTATGCAGCTGCTGTGCCCCTCCGCTCGCTTTGACCCCTCCCCCAAGAGATCTGGTCCGAGGTTCATTCGTTTCGATATTATATTTTTTATAAGATTTTGTAGTGCGTGCACACCACACCCGCCTGCTATCATATATCAGTGCCGTATATAGCGGGTAACCGGTTCGTGATTTCATATTACAAGATTACGTATAAATTAGGGGCTTCGATTAAAGGAGGGGCCCGCTAGCGGTCGAAGTCACCTAGTGTTTATTAACATCGACTCATTCCAGTTCACCCGCAGGCGATTCTTGATAAATGTATGACGTATATGATACATACTATATGATTTATAAAAGAAATTTGCAAACTGTAGTCATCGAGAAAAAATTTACATAATCGAAAAATATCGAGATGTCCATACAATCGAGAAAATCGAGAAAAACATCTCGTTATTGCCCATCACTATACAAGAGTACATATAAAAAAATTGAGAATGTGTGAGTATTATTACTTGGCACTATAAAAATCAAAATACAACTCAAACATTTGTTTTTGAAGAACCACAAGAAAAATTATCTTTAAAAAATAATTATCACAGGGTCTGTTCCGAATTTTCCGAAAATTCAAGGCATTCGGTTACGAAAATTCGGGCATAAAAAATATCGCATTTTATCAAAGAATAGTAAAAAACCTCCCACAAATTTCGTCAAATGTTAACGAAAAAAAGTCCTTCCGGCCAGTGCCGGGAGGAAGAGGTAGCTTTCAAATTCCTCATTTTAAAAAAGCAAACTTATATTATTCAAACACACGAAGCTCAATTTAGTGGTAACCGAATATAGGAGATTCAATACTAATTTTTATCAATACTAAATCATTATGAATGAGAATTTCGCGAAATTAGTCAGCTTTATACAAGCTGCTTTTATTTAAAGTAACTTATATTTGGCTGAGATGTTGATGTATACTATCCACATGCCTTCTTACATGGAAATAGGCGAATACGTGTGTTATCGCGTCACAAATACAAGATCGTTTCAAAATGTTAGCCATACTAGAAATTCAAAGTGCTATAATTCAACCGATTTTTAAGATATAAACAAAAGAACAAATTTTCAGAAACAAAATCTGCTCCGGAATCTTTGTATCAAGGCCAAACACATAAAAAAATCTTTTTCATTTTCCAATTTTTTAATACCTCATTTTAAATTTTAAATTTAATTTTTTTTAAATGTCAGCCTTTTTGAAACAAGATGGCGAATGAAGCTGACCAACGAACTCGGTCGAGACATTGGTATGTACTATGTAAGTAACATCCAAATCGGTTCATAAATACGCTTGTTATCGCGTGTCAAAAATCAGGTCGTTTTAAAATGTCAGCCACAATAGCAATTCAAAATGCTATAACTCAGCCATTTTAGGTAGCTTTCTTTACAAAAAAGCTACCTATTGCAGCCGTTCGGAGGAAAGCGATTTCAAAAAATTTTGGTATATTTTCATCGATCATGACCCCCAGACCCCGAAACCAGCCTCCGTTCAAAATTGATATATATATATATATATATATATATATATATATATATATATATATATATATATCTGACTTATGTCACACTGTAACTCCCGTAATTATGAACCGATTTCGATGTAATTCGGTGTGTACATAGTACATACCAATGTCTCGACCGAGTTCGTTGGCCAGCTTCATCCGCCGTTTTGTTTCAAAATGGCGGCCATTTAAAATTTTTAAAAAAAATTAAAACTTGAAATGTGGTACCAAAAAATTAAAAATGGAAAAATATTTTTTTCTTATGTATTTGACCTTTATACAAAGATTCCGGAGCAGTTTTTGTTTCGTCTATATCTTAAAAAATGGCTGAGTTATAGCATTTTGAATTTCTAGCGTGGCTGACATTTTGAAACGTCCTGAAATTTGTCACGCGATAAAAGGCGTATTTATGAACCGATTTGGATGTAATTCGGTGTGTACATAGTACATACCAATCTCTCGACCGAGTTCGTTGTCCAGCTTCATCCGCCATTTTGTTTCAAAATGGCGGCCATTTAAAATGTTTTTAAAAATTTTAAATTTGAAATGTGGTACCAAAAAATTGAAAATGGAAAAATATTTTTTTCTTATGTATTTGACCTTTATACAAAGATTTCGGAGCAGTTTTTGTTTCGTCTATATCTTAAAAAATGGCTGAGTTATAACATTTTGAATTTCTAGCATTTTGAAACGTCCTGAATTTTGTCACGCGATAAAAGGCGTATTTATGAACCGATTTGGATGTAACTTCGTTTATACATAGTACATACCAATGTCTCGACCGGGTTCGTTGGCCAGCTTCACCCGCCATCTTGTTTAAAAATGGCGTCATTTAAATTTTGAAGAAAAATTTAAATTTGAAATGTGGTACCAAAAATTGAAAATTGAAAAAATATTTTCTTCTTATGTGTTTGACCTTGATAAAAAGATTCGGGAGCAGTTTTTGTTTCGTCTATATCTTAAGAAATGGCTGAGTTATAGCATTTTGAATTTCTAGCGTGGCTGACATTTTGAAACGTCCTGATTTTCCTCACGTAATAACAGGCGTATTTATGAACCGACTTGGATGTACCTTGGTGTGTACATAGTACATACAAATATCTCGACCGAGTTCGTTGGCCAGCTTCATCCGTCATCTTGTTTCAAAATGGCGGCCATTTAAAAAAATAAAAAATAAAAAAAATTAAATGAGATACCAAAAAATTGGAAAATGAAAAAGGTTTTTTTTTGTATGTGTTTGACCTTAATACAAAGATTCCGGAACCGTTTTTCTTTCGTCTATATCTAAAAAAAAATGGCTGAGTAATAGCATTTTGAATTTCTCTTGTGGCTGACATTTTAAAACGACCTGATTTTTGTCACGCGATAACAGGCGTATTTATGAACTTATTTGGATGTAACTTGGTCTGTACATAGTACATACCAATGTCTCGACCGAGTTCGTTGGCCAGCCTCATTCGCCATCTTGTTTCAAAAGGGTTGCCATTTAAAAAATTTAAATTTAAAATTCAAAATGAGGTATTAAAAAATTGGAAAATGAAAAAGATTTTTTTTTATGTGTTTGGCCTTGATACAAAGATTCCGGAGCAGTTTTTGTTTCTGAAAATTTGTTCTTTTGTTGATATCTTAAAAAATGGTTGATTTATAGCACTTTGAATTTCTAGCATGGCTAACATTTTGAAACGATCTTGTATTTGTCACGCGATAACACACGTATTCACCTATTTCGATGTAAGAAGGCATGTGGATAGTATACATCAACACCTCGACCAAGTTCGCTGGCCAGATTCATCAGCCATCTTGTTTCAAAATGGCGGCCATTAAATTAAAATATTTATATATATTTAAAGTGAGGTGCAAAAAAATTAGAAATTGAAAAAGGTTTCTTTCTTAAGTATTTGATCTTGATATAAGGATTCAGGAGCATTTTTTGTTTGTCTTTACCTTAAAAAATGGCTCAGATATAGCAGTTTCAATTTCTATTGTGGGTGACATTTTGAAAAATCTGATTTTTTGCATGCGACAGCACTCCTATATATTAACCGATTCCGATGTGAGTGAGCATGTGCACAGCAATTACTAAGGTCTCGACCAAGTTCACTGCTTAGCCTCATCCACCATGTTGTCTTAAAATGACAGGCCCTTTAAGAAATTGCCGAATTTGGCAGCCAAATATAAGTTACTTTAAAGAAAAGCAGCTTGGATAAAGCTGACTAATTTCGCGAAATTCTCATTCATTATATTGATAAAAATTAGTATTGAATCTCCTATATTCGGTTTCCATTAAATTGAGCTTCGTGTGTTTGCATGATATAAGTTGGCTTTTTTAAAATAAGGATTATGAAAGCTACCTCTTCCTCCCGGCACTGGCCGGAAGGACTTTTTTTAAATATAGACGAAACAAAAACTGTTCCGGAATCTTTGTATTAAGGTCAAACACATACGAAAAAATCTTTTACATTTTCCGATATGTTGGTATCTCATTTTAAATTTTAAATTTTTTTAATTTTTTTAAATGGCCGCCATTTTGAAACAAGATGGCGGATGAAGCTGGCCAACGAACTCGGTCGAGATATTTGTATGTACTATGTACACACCAAGGTACATCTAAATCGGTTCATAAATACGCCTGTTATCACTTGACAAATATCAGGACGTTTCAAAATGTCGGCCACGCTAGAAATTCAAAATGCTATAACTCAGCCATTTTTTAAGATATAGACGAAACAAAAACTGCTCCGGAATCTTTGTATAAAGGTCCAATACATAAGAAAAAATACTGTTTCAATTTTCAATTTTTTGGTACCACATTTCAAATTTAAATTTTTCTTAAAAATTTAAATGGCTGCCATTTTTAAACAAGATGGCGGATGAAGCTGGCCAACGAACTCGGTCGAGACATTGGTATGTACTATGTACAAACGAAGTTACATCCAAATCGGTTCATAAATACGCCTTTTATCGCGTGACAAAATTCAGGACGTTTCAAAATGTCAGCCACGCTAGAAATTCAAAATGCTATAACTCAGCCATTTTTTAAGATATAGACGAAACAAAAACTGCTCCGAAATCTTTGTATAAAGGTCAAATACATAAGAAAAAAATATTTTTCCATTTTCAATTCTTTGGTACAACATTTCAAATTTAAAATTTAAAAAAAAAATTTAAATGGCCGCCATTTTGAAACAAAATGGCGGATGAAGCTGGCCAACGAACTCGGTCGAGACATTGGTTTATACTATGAACATACCGAATTACATCCAAATCGGTTCATAAATTCGAGAGTTACAGTATGACAAACGTCAGATATATATATATACAGGGTGTTCCGTTAAAGGGGTCCAATATTAATAGGGGTAATAGAGGAGATCACATGGAGCATAAATCAGTATATAAAGCCTGGTCGGATCTCAATAGTTTTCAAGTTACAGCAAATAGAATGAAAATTCGGAAAACTGTAAAAGAACCCCCATTGATAAACTATCGATAATCCTACATAAAAACGAAGCACATATTTAGAAAGAGCAGAAAAAAACCTACAAAATGACATCAATTGTATTAAAATAGCAGTATTTATTGACGAGTTACAAGCCCTGAAACAGTGAAAAAAGTACGAAATCCAATATGCATCAAAATAGTTAATCGTTAATTCCAAAAACACAACTCTAGCTACAACAAGGAAAATGTAGTAAAATTTGGTCCATTCCGAAAACTTTCGAAAAAGCTTACAATGAACCATATCGGTTTAATTGTGTGAGAGAAATTAATCAGTTTCTTAGTTACAACTCCGCTTTCTTTGACACTAGCAAAGGTTAAACTCCGCCCATCACGATTGGAAACACCGCCTTTTTAATTACTCTCAACTATACATTTTCGATCATGCTTCTTCTGAGATGCAACATTTTTAATTATTCAAGAGTTGAATGAACCAAAATAACTTTACAATAATAGTCTACATTTTAAAGTGGTCTTTTATTGATATAAAGCTTAAGTTAAATTCTTTAAAATTAAACTGGTGGTGAAAATTCGGAAATAATTAAAAATATTGCGATTTGTAACTATGCAAGAAGTTTCAGTACATGTTTTACATGGACAATTATTGTATGTATATGTGCATCATAATTTATGATAGGAAATAATAATAACAAATAGCATAATAATTTTATTAATTATAAATTTAAAAAAGACACTAAATTTTAAATTAATTCATACAAACTTTGTAATTTACAATTTGAGTACACCACAGTCTGTGACTTACAAAATACTGTGCCAAAAAGTGTTGAAAATAAAAGAAAAATGACAAATAAAGAAATACATTCCACGTACTTTATGACATATGTGAAGCATAGTCTTCTGGCCTGCGCTGCACAGTTCAATGTCGGAAGGCAGACGAACGGACATTATTATAATAGGTGTTCGAAGTTGCGCCCATTAACAGAATCGCACAGCCGACAGCGACGTCGTAAAGATTGGCGAACATGCCGAAAAACTCCGACGGAGTTGGGAATGTCTCCTGCAGCGACAACGATTCGCGCTAGTAAATCCTCCGGTGTATCCACAGGCGTTTCATACACCAGCGATTTAAGGTGTCCCCAAACAAAAAAGTCTAACGGATTGAGGTCTGGAGAGCGTGCAGGCCAAGCAACAGGTCCACTGCGTCCAATCCATTTCCCAGGATATGTTGAATTGAGGTGATTGCGAACACCTATGAAAAAATGTGCCGGTGCGCCATCGTGCATAAACCACATATTGTGGCGCAATGTTGCTGGCACATTTTGCAGTAACTGCGGTAAGATATCCCGTAGGAAAACCAAGTACGTACTGCCATTGAGTACATCTAGGAGTAAATATGGTCCTATGAGATAATCGCCGAGGACACCTGCCCATATGTTCACACTGAACTTTTGTTGTGCGTTCGACGGGAAAACAGTGTGCGGATTTGTATATGACCATGTGTGCATATTGTGCGTGTTTACCACGCCCTCTCTCGTAAATGTTGCTTCATCAGTAAATAAAATATTTTCCAGAAATTGTGGATTATTTTCTGTTACATTAAGCAACCAGCGTACGAATTCTGTCCGCTGAGCACAATCTGTTACTGATAACAGTTGTACCCGCTGCACATGAAAGGGGTGCATGTTTTCTGCACGCAGAACACGCCACACACTTTGGTGAGAAACACCGACTTCAGACGCAGCAGCTCGTGTACTCGTGGAGGGGTTATCTTTAAAAATATTCAGTACATCTTCTTCCATTGCAGGTGTTCGTACATGTCGAGGTTTCCCTGCATCAATGCTTGCTGTATTAAACGATCCAGTCTCCCGTAATCGTCTATCGATTTTTATGAAGAGTTTCGAACTTGGGCAACGTCTCCTTGGAAATTGCTCACGGTACATGCGCTGTGCTAGACATGCATTTCCATGAGCTTGCCCGTACATCAGATGCATGTCCGCATATTCTTCGTTAGAGTATTCCGGCATAATTATTATACATCAACTTACTACAATCCCACTTACAACAGCCTCCCTTTAACATAACGCCCACTGATGACTGCTGTTTTATTACACTTTTCTTCCTATACACATAGAAAATTTGCATAAAAAGTACTTCTTCTTCATCATCCTGAAAGTTCATGGAGGAAACGCAGCAGTCACGGAGTTTGCTTTAAGACAAGGCGAGAGCTGCACAATATGTCATTCACTTGACCATACTGAATAATGAAAGGGTATTGATAGAGGTTGATCAGAAATGTATAATTGAAAGATATTAAAACGGGGTGTTTACAATCGTCATGGGCGGAGTTTCGCCCTTTCCGAGCGTGCAACAGTACAGATTTGTAACTAGGGAACTGCTTGATTTCTCCCATGCAATTAAACTGATATGGTTTATTGTCAGCTTCTTCGAAAGCTTTCGGAATGGACCAAATTTTATAACATTTTCCTTGATGTAGGTAGAGTTGCATTTTTGGAATTAACGATTAACTATTTTGCTAAATATTTGATTTTGTATTTTTTCACTGTTTCAGAGCTTGTAACTCGCCATTAATTCTTAATATTCTAAAACAACTTATGTCATTTCGTAGGATTTTTTCTGCTCTTTCTAAATATGTGCTTCGTTTTTATGTAGCATTATCGATAGTTTAGCAATGAGGGTTTTTTTACAAATTTCCGATTTTTCATTCTATTTGCTGTAACTTGAAAATTATTGAGATCCGGCCAGGCATTATATACTGATTTATGCTCCTTGTGATCTCCTCTATTACCCCTATTAATATTGGACCCCTTTAACGGAACACCCTGTATATCAAAAACCTTTAAATATCCGAATACAATTGGGAGAAAATTTTTTAACTACAATACATTTTCAAAAAATACATCTGCTGCAAGTACTTTTCCGTGTAACTGCAAAGACCCCACTCTAAAAAAATACATAAACAATGATCATGGACATATAATCACTGGAAATCTTGATATTGTTCATGATTTTAAATTGAAACAACTAATGGGTTATGGTACTAAATATAGACCTCCATCTAAATTTAATGTTAAATCTATTATCAAACAGTTTACATATGATATTGATATTTTTATTTATAAAATTTCTATCTCTTATAATAAGCCTATTGAATATTTTAATCAATGGAAGATATTAGTAATTGAAAAATTAACTATGGCTTAAAAAATAATATTGCTGATTTGGTTTCTATTAATACAAAGCATTATTTCCAACAAATTACTAAATTACAAAAACTTCGTTATTACATATGTAGACAAATCTCCTAACAATTATGCTATTATATGTAAATCATATTATCACCAACTTCTTACAAATTCTATTTCTTCTAATATGTCTTTTCAAAAAACTAATGAAAATGTAACTGTAAATAATCGTAAAATTCGAAGTTATTATAAACTATTAAATATTTTATCTACTAATTTTAATTATCCATATTTAGTTCTTATTCCCAAATTTCATAAAACTCCTATTAAATTTAGGACTGTTACTATTGGTTGCAATACATATAATAATAAAGCCAATACACTTCTCTTAAAAATTCTTAATCAATTATATGAACTTACTACAAACAATGATAATACACATTGTATAAAAAATAGCTATCAACTTGTTAATATTTAAAAAAATCTTCATTCTGTTTGTAATATAACGACATATGACTTCAAAGATCTTTTTAATAATATAGACCTATTAGATTTACATAAAATTATAAATGCATTATTTAAAAAGTATTATAAAAAAACTGGAATTACCATCTAATATAGATATTGCATATTTTAAATCTTTAACTAACTTCATTATCTATAATAATTATATATTGCAAGATAATACTTTATATTTACAGCATGTCGGTATACCACAAGGCGGTTGTACTTCCAGTTTACTCTCAGACTTATACTTATCTCATTATGAACGTAATTTTACTAATAATAATCTACATTTATATCGTTATATTGATGACATCATTTTAATTGATACTGATCAATCTGCAATTACTCGATTTCCAGTTGATTATCCCACTAATTTGGAATTAATGGAAAACCTTTTATCTAACAATACAATTAACTTCTTAGATCTTAAAATTACAATAAATGACAATAAAACAATCACAGATTTATATGACAAACGTAAAGAATTTAAATTCACAGTTAATACATTTACAAATTTTAAATCTTGTCTACATCATTCTGTATTTCGTAATATAATACTTAATCATTTATATAGAATAAAATGTTTATGTTCTTCTCCTCTAATTAACAATAATATTAAAAAACTAGTTTATGATGCATTAAATCATGGTTTTCCAAAAAAATTCATATATTCATTAATATACAATTAGTACTTTTCTTACATGATCTATAAACACAAATTAACACATGCGTAAACAAAATTACAAAAAAATTATAAAATAAAAAAAATCTATAAAAAATTAAAAATTGTAAAATAATATAAAAAAATATTATAGGTTGGTTGGGTGGGTAGATGTTAGAGTACGGAGGAGGGTGGTGTTGTCTGGATAATACGCAATGGTTAATTATTTAAAAAAAAGGGGGGCTCTTGTATTATTACTATATTTTTGTTATGTATTTTATATGGATGTTGATTTGATATTTTATATGTAAATTGGAGAATTTCATTAATATTATAATTAGCTTAATTATTCATTAATCTAATTTACAATTATTTGTTATTAAATTTTAATTTAATAAGGACAATATCATATTAATTACTAATAGTATGCCATTCTTATAGTGAATAATATACATATAAGTATGTTTAATATAAATATAGTTATACTGTATGCATTAAAATTGGGTAATTATTTTTATTATTATTCCTCTATTCTTTTTTATATTTATTATCGGTTTAATGTTTTTGAATGTCCCAAATTCATACTTTATGGATTTTTATGGATGACTGAAAATAATCCACATTCTATATTTGTGCTTTTTAAGTAATGGGAATTTAAGTATCATTTAACCTTCTATATACTTCCACATGTTTTTTATTTCCTGTTCATTTTATAAATATCTTATATATAATTCATTAAAAAATAATTTTTATATTATTTTTAATAATTATTTATATTAATTATTACTGAATTTATTTTGTTTTATAGCATATAGCTATATGCTATATATTATCAATGTTCTAGAATTATTTAAACTCTTAGTTTAGTTTAAATAAGTTAGCTAATAGAATATATTGTATGCTTTTAAATTTTATTAACAATAGTTTTTAAATACATTGTGTGATTTATATTAGGTTTATAATTCTCTATATATAAGGATTTGTTTGGTTTTGTTGTTTAAACAGTTATTTACATTCAAATGCTTACAAATATTTATCTTGCGATAGATGTTTAATATAAGTAATAATAGATGGCAGCACCAAATTTGACTCTTTCAGATTGCTCTAATTTTTAATTTTTCTAGCTCCATTTCAGTTATAATTTATACACCAGGGGGTATTTTTAGCTAAATTTTGACGATATTGTTAAACTGTTATCTATTAATTTAATAGTGCATTTTAAATAATGTAATTAATATCTATTTATTTTATATTAGATTAAATGTGTTTTACAAGGTATTTCAAATTTTATTTCAAAATGTATTAACTGCATCCTTTGGTATCATTTACTGTGATTTCTTGACTGTTTTATTCACCTTAATCTTTTTGATATACTGGTAGACATGTGCACATGGATTTTTGTAAAATACTGAAATATTAATCGGTATGGTGTTTATTATTTATATTTTATATCCTATAAATATTTAAATACGTTTTATTGATTCTTCCATTTCATATTATTTGTTTCTATTCTGCTTTCATTTTTAATCAATTCACTTGATTTTAGTGGTTGTTCGGGCACAGGGGAAAATAATTTTCAGCTTTAGCTTATTTTTCCCACAGAAAACAACCATTTTGCTTATATCATTGAATTCTGTGCCCTTGATAACGTAATTCAATGTATAAGCTTTTCAATTTTTGTCGGTGTCCACTTTTTTTCTTTTTTCTTCCATAATAATTCTTATAATTTTTTTTTTTAACACTTACAGCTTTAATTCATAATAATTGACGGTGGTAGGTTATGTTTAATTAATGGTAATATATATATATATATGGATATATATATATATATATATATATATATATATATATATATATATATATATATATATATATATATATATATATATATCAACTTTTGAACGGAGGGTGGTTTCGGGGTCTGGGGGTCATGATCGATGAAAATATACCAAAATTTTTTGAAATCGCTTTCCTCCGAACGGCTGCAATAGATAGCTTTTTGTAATGAAAGCTACCTAAAAGGGGCTATATTCCCATTTTTTCTCCTACTGGTTGACGAAATTAAATTCTTTCAATTGTTGATATTTGCGGATTTTTTGGGATGGTATAATGGAATTTGCCTCTTTATTTCTTTTTTTTTTTCTTTGACCGATTGACAAAATTCGTGTTTTTTTTTCTATCGACCGATTTGACGAAAATTTTGTTTTTTTCTATCGATCGATTGACGAAAATCACGGTTTATTTCACGACAGATTGACGAAATTTGCGGTTTTATTTCGTGAACAACTGATGAAATTCTTTGTTTTATTTAGCTAGCGATCGACGAAATTTGCTAGATTTTTCATGACTGTTTTTACAAAGTTCATGACCGATCGAGGAAATTCCCGATTTCTTTTCATGACCGATTGACGAATTGATTTTGCGGAAATCTGCTAAATAAATAATAATTCGACTAATTCTGTTAATTAATAGAAGAATCGCATGCCGATATCAGGTGTCTTCCTGTAAGAACGTATCTGAATAATTCCAGAGCTACGAATTTAATGAATGGGGCTCCAAACGTAGTTTTTCTCTGCTCAAATTTTTCTGCGTCGTAAGCTAACTGTGGTATACCACTGCTGTTGAATTAATTCGCGACTTACATCAAACGTATTTTTTTTCCGATCCCGCAGACATCGCAGTTTTTTAGTAGAAAACAATAAATTTACGATTCCGCGGAAATGTGGTGTCCATGTTTAATCATATTTTTAGGTAGCTTTCATTACAAAAAGCTCCCTATTGCAGCCGTTCGGAGGAAAGCGATTTCAAAAAATTTTGGTATATTTTCATCGATCATGACCCCCAGACCCCGAAACCACCCTCCGTTCAAAAGTTAATATATATATATATACATATATATATATATATATATATATATATATATATATATATCTGACTTTTGTCATACTGTAACTCTCGAATTTATGAACCGATTTGGATGTAATTCGGTATGTACATAGTACATACCAATGTCTCAACCGAGTTCGTTGGCCAGCTTCATCCGCCATTTTGTTTCAAAATGGCGGCCATTTAAAATTTTCTGAAAAATTTTAAATTTGAAATGTGGTACCAAAGAATTGAAAATAAAAAAATATTTTTTTCTTATGTATTTGACCTTTATACAAAGATTCCGGAGCAGTTTTTGTTTCGTCTATATCTTAAAAAATGGCTGAGTTACAGCATTTTGAATTTCTAGCGTGGCTGACATTTTGAAACGTCCTGAATTTTGTCACGCGATAAAAGGCGTATTTATGCACCGATTTGGATGTAACTTCGTTTGTACATAGTACATACCAATGTCTCGACAGAGTTCGTTGGCTAGCTTCATCCGCCATCTTGTTTAAAAATGGCAGCCATTTAAATTTTTAAGAAAAATTTAAATTTGAAATGTGGTACCAAAAAATTGAAAATTGAAAAAATATTTTTTTATGTATTTGACCTTGATACAAAGATTCGGGAGCAGTTTTTGTTTCGTCTATATCTCAAAAAATGGCTGAGTTATAGCATTTTGAATTTCTAGCGTGGCTGATATTTTGAAACGTCCTGATATTTGTCACGTGATAACAGGCGTATTTATGAACCGATTTGGATGTACTTTGGTGTGTACATAGTACATACAAATATCTCGACCGAGTTCGTTGGCCAGCTTCATCCGCCATCTTGTTTCAAAATGGCGGCCATTTAAATAAAATTTAAAAATTTTAAATTTTAAATGAGATACCAAAATATTAGAAAATGAAAAATATTTTTTTTTGTTTGTGTTTGATCTTAATACAAAGATCCCGGAACAGTTTTTGTTTCGTCTATATCTAAAAAAATGGCTGAGTTATAGCGTTTTGAATTTCTATTGTGGCTGACATTTTAAAACGACCTGATTTTTGTCACGCGATAACAAACGTATTTATGAACCGATTTGGATGTTGCTTGGTCTGTACATAGTACATACCAATGTCTCGACCGAGTTCGTTGGCCAGCTTTATTCGCCATCTTGTTTCAAAAGGGTTGCCATTTAAAAAAAATTAAATTTAAAATTTAAAATGAGGTATTAAAAAATTGGAAAATGAAAAAGATTTTTTTATGTGTTTGGCCTTGATACAAAGATTCCGGAGCAGATTTTGTTTCTGAAAATTTGTTCTTTTGTTTATATCTTAAAAATCGGTTGAATTATAGCACTTTGAATTTCTAGTATGGCTAACATTTTGAAACGATCTTGTATTTGTCACGCGATAACACACGTATTCGCCTATTTCCATGTGAGAAAGCATGTGGATAGTATACATCAACATCTCAGCCAAATATAAGTTACTTTAAATAAAAGCAGCTTGGATAAAGCTGACTAATTTCGTGAAATTATCATTCATAATGATTTAGTATTGATAAAAATTAGTATTGAATCTCCTATATTCGGTTTCCACTAAATTGAGCTTCGTGTGTTTGAATAATATAAGTTGGCTTTTTTAAAATAAGGTATTTGAAAGCTACCTCTTCCTCCCGGCACTGGCCGGAAGGACTTTTTTAATTATGGACAATAAGAAAAAAAAAAAAAGAAAAGCGGTAAATATCATAGGGTTATGAAGGAGACATAATCCTGCGATTGCTAAGAAAAAAAAATAATCCGAAAATCATTCGGCGAAAAAGGGGCATTCCATCATTCTCGGAGCAACCACGGAAAAAACTGTTTTGTTGAAATGACTAAATTTTGGTTCATATAGCTCCATCCAAATACTTTAGTTGGAGTGATTAAATTTTCGTTAGATTAACCAAATTATTTTGTTAGTTCAACAAATTGTTTGGTTAGTGCACACAAAATTTGGTCATTCCAACCAAAATATTTGGATGGAGCTATACGAACCAAAATTTAGTCATTTCAACAAAACAGTTTTTTCCGTGACGTTAAATAAAACTTTAAATACCCCGACTCATTTTATTGCTCAAAGTTCAAACAAGAATTGTTTAATTTAATTTATTATGTTGCTGTTAATTAATAAAAGTTTTCAATTCTTAAGTTCAAAGTTTGAACTTTTAAAGAACTAATTTATACCATACGATATCTGCGCATAAAGCATTCCTTTAAGGAATGTTAATAAAAAGAACTTTTTATGAGACAGAAAACATTTTATTCAAAAATGTAAGTGCCATTAATAATAATAACTTTACATACATTTTTCATTTCATTTATTTGTTGCTTGAAAATATTTTCAGTTTGAAATGAAGCGTTTAGCGATTTATGTTAAGATATACAGTAGAACCCAGGTTATCCGAATCCCGGTTATCCGAAAATCGGCTTAACCGAAAGACCTTAAAATTCCACAAAGTCCTTTTTAAATGTGAAAAATTTTATTGTCAACACTATTTTGACCGATGTCAAATGACATTTTTTAACATATAATGATTTATGATTACTATTTTATTTGTAAGTTTAGATGAAAACAATTCCGAATAATTTTCAATACATTGAAGAGTTGTTTTAATACTTATTAGCTTTAAAAATTAGAAGCAAAGTAAATAAAAATCAAAACTTTGAAAGGTGTTATTGGACACTGGTTGAAATAGTGTTAAAAAAGCAAGTTCTTTATTAAATAAAGAGTCAACTTACTTATTTGGTCCATTGCGTAATTTCGGTCACTATATCAGATGGATACGTACGACACTTCGTTTTTTACAAAATATATTGTGATTTTCTTTTGTTTTTCAACATTGCATTGTTTCAATGCTGCTTTATCACACCACCTTTTAAATAACAACACATGTGATGCTGTTGCATCTTCTTGTACTTCATATCGATCACAGCTTTTCATCAAACAAGTTTTCACGATAAGCCTCCCGGTTATTCGAAAATTCTTATAGAAACCCGGTTATCCGAAAATTCCTACGGAACCTCGGTTAACCGAAAATGCTTTGGTCCCATGCTTTTCGGATAGCCGGGGTTTTACTGTGTATGAAAGTTGTTAAAATTAAAATGCATAAAAAAGTGTAACTCGGTTAGTAATTTCCTCGATTAAGCACTTGAAAATATTAACAATTTTAAAAAGATACATACATGTAAAAATTATTAGAATTAACTTCTGTAATTTCTCTCATTTATAAATTAATTTTATATTATTAAAATATAGAAAAGTCATAAAAACAATCATGCATGACATTTATATTAATTAGTGATGGGCGATTTTCGATAATTCAACAATGGAGAAAAATTGCCGTCGTAGAAAATAACAATCGATACAGCCAAATTCTACAATCGAGATGTTTACAATTAATTGAAGAGCTAAGTGGAAGAACATGTTAAGTTAAAAAAATACATTTGAAGAAATTTGATATGAAAGTTTTTGTTCTCAATTTTAATGATTTATTTTCTGTTTGATACCATGTGTTTAAAATATTAACAAGTGTGGTACTAAACTCTATCAAAAAAAGTTATTCACATTTAATTTTTAAATATTAAAAAATGTTAATATTATTTGGTTTATTAAATATTAAATATTAATGAATAATATCTTAAATCTTCAAGGCTAAATAGAACTTTGGTAATTTAGCTTTACCATATGATAGAATACCTGATAACATCTTCATCGAAAAGTTAAAATCATTTTTAAGAAAACGTAGCAGAACATGTTCTTCCACTCAGCTCTTCAATTGTCACCCCGAGAAGCTAAAACCAGTAATTGCAAAACATAGCAATTATTCTAGTAGAAAATTTGATCGCAGATTTATCAATGATTTATGTATTGCTTTTTCCAGTCTTTTTATTAGTAAATGATATCGGCTTGGAGGGATAGTGGTTTATGTTATTTAGTTCTATAGAAGCTTTCGGAATACAGTTCTAGCTTTGGGGTCTTTTATTTTCTTTCTTTTTTCTCTAGCTTCTTTTGATTTTATCATCCTGGGTCGCAGTGGATTTGTACTTCAGTTGCATGCGTATGCATTTTCTATAGGAACCCTTTTCTTTTTTCGGCGTTTGCCCTGTTATTTTAAGCTGTTTTTCAGTTGCCTCTTCCCCTATAGAGTTTTGCTACAACATCTTTCGCCTTCCTCCTCGTTCGCTGTCTATTTTAAGGCTTTGAAAGCTTCTTTCGTTCTTTTTTTCAATTCTGACAACCATACCCCACCCCTTAACCCTTTTTTATCAAATCTTTTTACACAGAATCGGTTCATCACCCATTCGTTCATCATCTCCTGTCGGGTTCATCAGGCAGCCGAGAGGGGGGGGGGGGGGATGGGGCGAATGTAGTGACAAAAAAAGGAGAGGGGCAAATAAAAAACAGCTTGAAGAAAATCACGCAAACGTAAAAAAAGAGCCTAAAAAGAAAGGGGGCTCCTATCATGGGCGTACCCACGGAAGGGGGATGATGGGGCTACAGCCCCCCCCCCCCGAAATTTTCGAAAGTGATATGAAAAAGTGCTGCTTTTTCGTCTTTCTTTTTTGGAAAAAATTTTAATTTTTTTCAATCATACAGCGGACTAGCCATTTTCATTAGTCCCATATTAGTCCACATTGACAACAAAGAAGAGAAAGGGGACAGACGGGGTCACAGCCCCCTCCCCCTCCTCCCGAAATAGTCGAAAAATTAAATGAAAAAGTAATTTTTTCTTACTTTTTTAAGGTAAATCTGTAATTTTTTCTTCTGTCATATAGCAAAATAGACATTCTCGTTAACACCATATCAGTCCACATTGACATCACAGCATACCCAAAGATGGGGAGGGGGCTGATGGAATTTCAGCCCTCCTCCTCTCGAAATGGTCGAAAATCAAATGATAAAATAGTGCTGAATTTTTTCTGCCTGTTTAAGATAAATTTGCATTTTTTCCACTATCGTTCAACAGACTATGCGCTTCCTTTGCGTAGTTCCATAGTAGTCCATATTGACACCAAAGAAGAGAAAGGGGGGTTGACGGGGTTACAACCCTCCCCCCCCCAAAAAAAAAGAACCAAAAATAGTCGAAAAATTAAATGAAAAAAGTGTTTTTCCTTACTTTTTAAAGATAAATCTGTAATTTTTTCTTCTGTCATACAGCAAAATAGCCATTCTCGTTAACTCCATATTAGTCCACATTGGCATCACAGCACACCCAAAGATGGGGAGGGGGCTGTTGGAATTACGGCCCTCCTCCTCTCGAAATAGTAGAAAATAAAATAAAAAAATAGTGCTGAATTTTTTTTCTGTCTATTTGAGATAAATTTGCATTTTCTCCTCTATCATTCAACAGACTAGCCGCTCCCTTCGCTGTAGTTCCATATTAGTGTACAGTGACACCACGTTATACCCAAAAAAGGTAGAAGGGGGCTAATGGGGTTACAGCCCTCCCCCCAAATAGTCGAACATGAAATGAAAAAGGGCTGATATTTTTCTTTTTGTTTGAGATAAATTTGTATTTTCCCCCTATCATTCAACAGACTGGCCTCTCTCTTCTCTTTAGTTCCATACTTGTGCACAGTGGGCCCACATTATACCCAAAGAGGTGAAAGGGGCTAATGGGATGCCCCCTTCCTTAATAGTCGAAAATGAAATGAAAAAAAGGCTGATTTTTTTCTTCTTGTTTCAGATAAATTTGTAATTTTTCTTCTTCCATACAGCGAAATAGCCATTCTCGTTAAATCCATATTAGTTCACATTGACATCACAGCATATTGAAAGAAGGGGAGGCGGCTGATGAGCTTACAACCCCTCCTCCCGAAATAGTCGAAAAAAATATTGCTTTTTTTTTCTGTTTGAGATAAAATTACTTTTTTTTTCTCCTATTATTCAACAGACCAGCCACACTCTTCTGTTTAGTTCCATATTAGTGCACAGTGACACCACATCATACCCAAAGAAGTAGAAAGGGGGTGATGGGCTTACAGACCTCTCCCAAAATAGTTGAAAATGAAATGAAAAAAGTGGTGATTTTTTTTTCTTTTTGTTTGAGATAAATTTGTAATGCAATTGTTTTCTGCAGTACAACGAACTAGACTTTCTGGCTAGTGTCATATCAGCGCACAGTTACACCACTGTATACCCAATGAGGGGAAGGAGGCTGATGGGTTTATAGGGCCCCCTTTCGAAGTAATTAAAAATGAAAAAAAAAACTATTTTTTTCTTTCTTTTGAGATAAATTTAAATATGTTTTGTGCGACGCAGCTATTCTGGTTAGTCCCATATACTAGTGCACAGTGATGCCGCAGCATACGCCCAAAGAAGTCGATGGCGACGGGGGTTATGAGGTTACAGCTCCATTCCACCTCCAAAGAGATCGCAGTGAAATGAAAAAAGGGCTGATATTCCTTTTTTTTTCAGATAAATTTGTTTTATTTTCTGGCATGCCACGAAATTGTTTTTCGTGTTAATCCAAAATCCTCCTCAGTCCTGCGACCAAATTTCCTTGAAACCACAAAATCAATTTTCAAATGACTGAAAAATAGCTCCATGCCTGTTTTACGGGATAAATGAAAACGTATACGGTCAGTTCAAGAGACCTACAAGTAAATTCGACAAATCTAAAAGTAGTTTGATTTAAGGAGATTTTTAATTTCTCTCATAGTCGGCGGGCACCAAGATTGTCAATGCGGAAGTATGTTAATGCACAGTAACACTACAGCTAATCACAAGTCGATTTCGGGTAAATCGGAAAACCGGAGGTGCGGAAGAGTGACTGTAAAAGTAGCTTATTAACTTTCATTTTTCTGTCGCATCTCCATGCCAAAAATTTGTGTTTTTTCCACGGTTTTATGACAAAATTTGCATTTTCTCAGCAGTCCTTTCAAAAAATTCGCTTTTTCTGCGGCTTTTTGCCGAAATTCGCGGTTTTTTTTGCACACTCCTTCGTCGAAATTTGCGTTTTTTCCACGGATCTGTGACGAAATTTGCGTTTTTTTTCGTGATCATGTCGAAATTTGTGTTTTTTCCGCGTTTTCGTTGGGTTTTTGATGAAATTCAAGTTTTTTTCGCGGATTTTTGCCGAAATTCGCGGTTTTTTTTACGAAATCCTTCGTCGAAATTTGCTTTTTTTCCGTGGCTTTTCTGACGAAATTCGCGTTTTTTTCTCGTCATTCTGATGAAATTCGCTTATTTCCTGCGGCTCTTTGACGAAATTCGCGTTTTCTTTGACGAAAGTAGCGTTTTTTGCGGCTGTTTGACGAAATTCGCTTTTTTCCGCCGTCTTTTAATGAAATTCACGTTTTTTGTGGCCCTTCTTTGTGACCCTGCTTTTTCTTTTTTGCGATCCTTTGACGAAATTCGCATTTTTCCGTTTCCCTTTGACGGAAATGCGTGTTTTTTTAGCGATGCTTTGTCGAAATTTGCGCATTTTCTGCGGCTATTTGACGAAATTCGCGTTTTATTCGAGGTCATTTGCCGAAATACGCGTTTTTTTTACGCAATCCTTCGTCGAAATTATCATTTTCTTCTCGTCTTTTTGATGAAATTCACGTTTTTTTGTGATCCTTTACTAAATTAGAATTTTTTCCACAGCCCTTTGACGGAATGCGTGTTTTAAGCGATCTTTTTTTCAAAATTCTCGTTTTTTCCGCGACCTTTTGATGAAATTCGCGTTTTTTCTGCTTCCCTTTGACGAAATTCGCGTTTTTTCCGTGTTCATTTGCTAGAATTGGTGTTTTTTATGCAATCCTTCGTCGAAATTTGCATTTTGTCCGCGGCTTTTTGACGAAATTTGCACTTTTTTCTCGTCTTTTTGACGAGAAGACTTTTTGATGAAATTGCGGTTTTCTCTGTCCCTTTGACGAAATTCGCGCTTTTTCAGCTTTCTTTTGAAGGAATGCGTGTTACTTTAGCGATTCTTTGTCAAAATTTGCATTTTTTCTGCGGCCCTCTGACGAAATTCGCGTTTATTCGGAGGTCATTTGCCGAAATTCGCGTTTTTTTTACGCAATTCTTCGTCGAAATTTGCGGATTTTTGACGAAATTTGCGTTTTTCCCCCGTCTTTTTCATGAAATTCGCGTTTTTTTCGATCCTTTACGAAATTAGCCTTTTTATCGCAGCCCTTTGACGAAATGCGTATTTTAAGAGATCTTTTTTTCGAAATTCGCGTTTTTTCTGCGGCCCTTTGACGAAATTTGCGTTTTTTCTGTGGTCATTTGCCGAAATTCGCGTTTTTTTAGGCAATCATTCGTCGAAATTTACGTTTTTTTAGGCAATCCTTCGTTGAAATTTACGTTTTTTCCGCGGCTTTTTGACAAATTTTTTTCTTTTTCCTCGTCTTTTTGATGAAATTTGCGTTTTTCTGCGGCCTTTTGACGAAATTCACGTTTTTTCTGTGTCCCTTTGATGAAATTCGCGTTTTTTCCGCTTCCCTTTGACGGAATGCGTATTTTTTAGCAATCCTTTGTCGAAATTTGCGTTTTTTCTGCGGCCCTTAGACAAAATTCGCGTTTTTTACTGTGGTCATTTGACGAAATTCGCGCTTTTTCGGTGGTCATTTTACGAAATTCGCGCTTTTTTCCGCGGCTTTTTGACAAAATTTGCGTTTTTTTCTCGTCTTTTTGATAAAATTTGCGCTTTTCTACGCCCTTTTGACGAAATTTACGTTTTTTCTTGTCCCTTTGACGAAATAAGCTTTTTTGCGATCCTTTATGAAATTAGCTTTTTTTCTCAGCCCTTTGATGGAATGCGTATTTTTAGCGATCTTTCTTCGAAATTCGAATTTTCCCGGAAACTTTTGATGAAATTCGCGTTTTTTCTGTGGTCTTATGACGAAATTCGGGTTTTTTCTGTGCTCATTTGACGAAATTAGCGTTTCCTCCGCTAGCATTTGACGTAATTCGCGTTTTCTCCCTGATCATTTGACGAAATTTGACTTTTTTTCGCAATCCTTTGACAAACTTTGCCTTTTATCCGTGGCCCTATGACAAAATTTCGGTTTTTTTCCTTTTCGGATCCTTTAAAAAATTGGAGATTTTTTTCTGCGAACGATTGATGAAATCGTTTTTTTTCGGCGACCATGTCAAAAATCGCGATATTTTTTAAGTCCGAATTTTCGGAAAATTGGAAACTAAGTAACCCCTGTCCCTCCCCCCCCCCCCGGCTACTGCCTTATTGGCAAAAATGATTTCTGTTTATAACACAATTCAACGTGCTTCGTAAGATTTAGAACATTATGGAAATTTGAGTCACCCCCCCCCCCCCGAAATAAAATCCTGGGTACGCCCTGGCTCCTATGAAAATGCATATGCATGCAACTGAAGGATAAATCCACTCCGGGCGCGGGCAGCGACCCAGGGTGATAAAACTAAAAGAAGCAAGATAGAGAAAATATAGAAGATGAAAAATCCCAAGGTCGGCACAGTATCCCGAAAGCCCTATAGAGATGAATAACATAAATGGGAACAATATTAGATGAACAACGGATCATTTCAAGTGAAGGAATGCAAATGAAATGTAGATAGGTTAAGTAGAAGATGAGAAAATCAAGAAAGAATATGTGCAGATTTGCAATGGCCCCACATGGTAGTAGGGGCAAAAACCTGTAAAAGTTTATAAATATGGTCCGATATTTTCTAAATTTTAGGAGTTGGGGTATATCCTAAGAAATTTAAAAGGCAAAAAACATACTTTTGTGTGAGTGGAAAGGGGAAAACTGAAAAAGAGATATTTAGACTCCCTATATCTCGTAAACTAAGGCATCTAGCGAAAAAATGAGAGCAGTTTTAAGGAATTACTTCAAAAGAAGATGATGAGCCATGGGTGGATAAAATGATTTAAGAAAAATGAAAATTTAAACTTAAGGAGCGAGGTAGACAGTGAGAACAAAAAAAAAGAAGAAAGCAAGATGCCAAGGCCGCAAAACAGACAGCCGCCGAGAGGAAAGCAAGAGAGTGTTGTGACAAAAATCTATAGGGGGCAGGGGAAGGGGCAACTGAAAACAGTTGGAAGAAATGGGACTAACGTCGAAAAAAGAAAGGGTCCCCTATAGAAAATGCGTATGCATGAAACTGAAGGATAAATCTACTGCGAGCAGTGACCCAGGGTGATAAAACCAAAAGAAGCTAGAGAGAAAATAAAGAAAATAAAAGACCTCCAGAACCGGAACTCTATCCCGACTGCTCTCTGTCAGGTCGCAAAAAGCAGTGAGAAAAATTCATTAAACTTTATAAGTGAAAATTTTTCTGGTTTTAATATAATTTCTAAAGGATAACAGATAAAAGAGAGGCGGTCCTAACATTGATTACAGCCTTGCCTTTTGAAAAGATAAAAAAGGAAAAGTGAAAAGAAAATTAGTAAATTTAACGTCATTTTGATCAAGGAAACGGCATCGAATCAGTCACGCTAGGACGGGTAAAAGCTTTTCCAGGTTGGACACCTCTCGTCCTAGCCCTCATCTAACTACGGACCTGGTATAAATGCAGTTTATAGAAGATATTATTGCTTGCAGAGCTGCAGAATTTAGTCAGGAAGGTCAAGGCCGCACGAAGAGAAAACTGCGCCCTTTGCAAAGCTTCAGTTTCGAACCCGTCCTTCATTTTGTGACAGATGTCACAAAATTGATAAACTACAGAAACAGAAATAACTTCTATTGAATAAATATTTCGCGTTTATTTCATAGGTGCAGATATTCACCGTCGCTATGGCGACTAAAGTTTTTGCTTTGGCGACTAACTTTCGGCAAAGTCGCCATGCTTCGAGAATGTTTTCCCTCTTGAGAACGCAAAGTTGTTACACGCTGTTAAAATACAAATAGTGTTCAATTCAGACATATTGCTCCGGGAGGGATTTCTATGGCTCTGGGAGAGGCATTAGGGTAAAGTGCCCATATTTCGTCCCCTCTCCTAATTTCGTCCCCCTTAACTACTCCGCTTCTGCGAAAGTGGCTCCACTTATGACGCAAGGCCCAGGGGACGGAAAGTAAAAGGAGTCAGTGTTGAAAGTTTCGTTCGCCAAGACGCATAGATAAATTAAAGACGGCGAATTTCCTAGTTTTAGAAGACCTGAGTTCTTATTACGTCGTTTGTAGAATGTTATTCACTGTACTGTAAGTATTTATTTCTTATTCATTGCATGTGTTTTACGTTGGTAAGATACTGACAGTAGCATACAGTGAGTTTTAGGACGCTCAGTTCATCTTACGGGAACTGAAGATCCGTAATATTGGGAAGTAGCGTGGTCCCAATTTCGTCCCCCTTGCAGTTCTTATTTTCGTCCCGGGAACGAAATTATGAATGCTTTTTCATGACATTTTTTTCAAATTTTTCCTCATGTTTGGATGGCTAATGCATACTTGTCAATCTTCCGATTTTTTGTATACCAGTAAAATCTTACAAAAATGTTTTTTTTTATTTAATTGCGTTAAACCTGCGATTGTATAAAGCAAGTATTTCTGCATAAACGTATTGGTATGAAAAAAATCGGGAGGTTGGCAAGTATGCTTGTGTTTCGTTATGTTATTCTTCCACTGATAATTAATACATTTCTTTGTGCCGTACTTTAATGTGAATAATTTTGATTTAGTTATAAATTAAGCCTCGGCGTATTGGATTTTTTGCGGGGACGAAATTGGGACCATTTTTTTTCTTTTGCATTTTTTAGATACTTTAAAAAAAAAACAAATTTTCGCATTGTTAAAATTTTTTTTACGATATTTGCCTATGTTTCTATGTGCGTGAGTAGTTAGTCTATGTAAAATCCAAATTTGGTAGATTTTCACTGAAAATTACAACTTCCGAGGGCCTAAAAGTGACTGGGAGACGATAATAGGGCACCTTACCCTATAGAGTTTCGGGGGAAGGGGGGGGGGAGGGATTGCACTTTTTGACCATTGAAAACACAAAATCTCAAATCTTCCGGGGGGACATCTCATTTCTCCGGGAGGAATTACCCCTGGGCCACCCCATGAATTCAACACTGGTTACAAAATAATAATTATTTTTTCATAGGATTTTCATCATTTAGATATCCTCATTAATATTCTAAAGGATTAATAACGTTTTCTATTTTCTTATAAATGGGATGCATTTTTAATTGAAATCAATTCATACCTGATGATCGTCTTTTCATAATTTCAGTGCCATAAAAATCGGTTTAAAACATTGCTTTTAATAGCAATTTTTGAAAGGTGTTTTATATTTATCGGAAAAACAAGAATGATAAGTTAGAAATTTTATACAAATATAAAGAATTATTCAAGACTTTTGGCTACTATAAATATGTTTGCTCGCAAATACATTTGATTCACTTTTTATAGAATGACGTCCTTTTTATAGAATGATCGGCTTTAAATATTTTCCATGACGCATCAAAAATGGCCGATCCAATTTCCCTGTTAAAAATAAAACGACCAGAAACATAAACTTAGAAGCAGTGTTCAAAGGATACAACATGAGTAGAGAAGGAATATTGCAGCTATATTAGGAAGTTTTTATATAGGTTGTTTTGCGATTAAAATACATGGATCCAGTTCGAAGCTGAATAATTCGAAATATTGGTTTATTCGAATTTAGTTTTATTCCCCTTAAAAAGCCATATTGAAATCAATGTTCAAATTGTCAATATTGTAAATCGAATTTTCGGATGTTTTATTTGGATAATTTGAAAATTTTCATTTTTAATCATTCCTGTATGTTTTTTATGTAATTAAACTGTTCATTCTACATAGAGAACAATCAGGAAAAAGCCATTTCAGTTTAAAGTTATTTATTTTCATTTATCGAAAGGGAACCTTCAATATTTTTTCAGTTACGTTTCGGGATCTCCAGCCCGTCCAACTAGTATTTAATAAATCACTCACACAGTTTTCATTGTTAAAAAGAGAAATAAATGTGATCTTGTGTACGCGGAAAAGAACTTAAAATTTAACAAAAGTTTTAAAAGAGCAATAATGAAATGCGTCTATCGAAATACCTTTTCAATTCATGTATGTATTAATATTAAAAGTGAATTTAGAACATACATAAATTAAAATTATTTAACTAAAAATCACAACTTATTTATGTCATGTCAATAGTTTATTAATCGGCAAACCGGGTTTTGTCACCTTCGAGAAGCATTTTTCTTTTAAAAAGTTCGTATTTGGAGCATCACAACCAATTAAAAAAATTATTAAATTTGCTTTTCATTATCCAATTCAGCTGAAATTTTTAACAAGCTTTTATAAGACAAATTAGGCCGATTACCAAACTTCTATTAAAATGTAATATTTTTTTAGGAAATTGCATGTAACCTACGTCAATTATTACCCGACTACCAAGAAGGGTTATGTGTTTCACGCATGTCTGGATATGTGGATTTCTTTATACCCTCGAAACATCCCAACGGCTGGATGGATTTTACTGAATGAGGTCTCTATCGATTCGTCTTAACCGTCCGATGGTTACAGGCTAGGTTTTGTTTTCATAAATTCAAATGGCGGCCGTAAAATACAAAATGGCGGTAGAGACGAAAAAAATTTAGGCATCATATTGAGTGGCATATCATTGGATAGGTCTTTCAAAATGAAAATGATGTTTTATTGACTATTTTACAGTCAGAAGCTCCATTTAAATATTACACAACCTGGAAGATGTGTAGGTAAGATCTCTAGCTTTACTGCAACTCGAACCATCATAGACATCTGTAGGCCTCATCAAAACAGTGTTTATAGATAGGAACTAACAATTAAACACAACTTAAAAGTCATCAATACAAGTAAATAAAAAAAATAGGCAAGTAATATAAAAAATAGTTTCATTGTAATACATTGATGAGAAATAATTAATTAGTTCGCTTTTTATGCAGTCGGGTTTTTTTTAATTTTTAAATTTAATCTTTATAGTAAAGTGGGGACAGATGTCGCAGTTTTTCTTTTTTTCTTGTAAAATGTACAATAAATCAAAAAACAACAAACTAAGTACCAGAAATCATTGATCCCTTTAGAATCTAATTTCTATGTTAAACAAGTTAAAACCCTCTTAATAAAGTAGGCATAATTATTTCCCACAGGTCCGTTTTTAAAATCATTTTTTATGTGCTGGATAAGATGCCGCATAGGGTGTGGGACAGATGCCGCATGGAGAAAAATGCTAGGTTGTTTATTTTTTTTTAAGCAAATCACATTTTTCTCTTCTCAAACTACTTAAAACGAAAATAAATAACAGTAAACTTACAAAAATTACATATATCACTAAATTGGGAAACGTTTAACGAAAATGGAAAAGTGTAATCTCTATAAACAAAACTTAAGACAAAAAGTGAAAATGAAAAGAAAATCCTTTGCATTTACATGAATGGATAGCATAATTACTGGAAACAATAGACAGCATAATTCCAAAAAAGATATAAATCACTGGTTTACATCCAGGCGAACATTGTAGCTTGCTCTTAATGTAACTATTAGTTCTATTCTATTTAGATTCTAGTCTGTTTATTTTTGGCCTTTCTTCTCATTTTTTGATTTTGTATTTCCATTCGCCCACAATCACACCACACTACCCATTGCAAAAGTAAAGTAAGCGTTTTTCATGCAGCTATCGATTGAATTTGATGCACTGAATCCTGTCCGCTTTAGACTTTGCTCCTTGATAAGACTCCAGCCACTCAACATATGAAGAGTCATCAAATTCCAATCCAGTTCTGCCATCAGAATTCATAAGAGGAACAATTTACCCATAGTCAGAAGATGACTATTATTCAAGTAAGGCGTTTTCAAGTTGATCTTTCCCTTTCTTTTTTTACACATTTTACTTCCGCAAAGTTGTCATTCTTTGACACTTTCTAGTTTCTTTTGTTTTTCATTTCCTTCTTCTTTTTTATTGTTTATAAACTAGGTACTTGTAATATTTGCATCCTTTTACTTTCTCTTACTTGGCTGTATAGGTCTTTTGACCATTAGGGTAGGAGAGATTTTTTTTAACAGTTTAGATGGTGAAAATTGTAAACGGCCAACGTTTTTCTTATTCGCACATGGTGAACGAACATTGTTGCTGAGAATATTTTGATAAGTAGCAGAATGCGCTAATATACATTCATTTAAATGTAAGTTCTACTTAAATCGCAGTGATGAATTTATTGAACCGAAAAACAAAAATATATTTTGCGGCATCTGTCCCTCAACCTCGTTGCGGCATCTGTCCCATAGTGGCGGGTAAGATGCCGCGCCGCAATTTTGTGTGATGTGAGCGACGCGAGAGAAAGGCAAGCACGTGTCTGTATTCTACGAGGATCTAGTCTATAGTTGCAATCGATTTTGGGATGAAATCTCTGTTTGTTTTTCTTAAAATATGTAATAAAACTTCATTAGAATAATTTTAGCAACCTACTACTCAGGTTCGAGCCATAAAAACTGGAATAAATATGTAAATGCTGACAATTAAGCGATGGAAACGCATACAACACGTCACACAGCACAGAGAAACACTACGAACTTCTAAAATTGGTCTAGGGAACGCTAGTGTCGCCTACACAATCTCTGCGGCATCTGTCCCACCGCGGCGTCTGTCCCCTTTTTTACTATATATTTATTTTTTATCACTCTGTGCAGTAGAAGCATCTGACTGAGAAAGAAAGCGGATTTTCAGCCGAAAACATGTCGCTGGAACAAAACTTATAATTAATTTGGTGGCGATAGAGAAATCGTAATTATAATTCATTTTAAAAATCTAAAAAAAATTTCAAAAATTGGATTCTTGATGAGTATAAGTTCGAGTCTAAGGCAGTGAGTACAAATTAATGTAGAGTTCGATCGACTATACGTTTTCGTTTTCGGCACAAAATCTGAGTTTCGATTAAAGCACTGCCAAATATTCGTTTCTGATGCTTTTCGTATCATTTTGAATTCGTACGAAAAATTCTGTGAATTTTTCATAGTTCTGTAACTGCCTTAAATATCCCGTACAATGGCGAAAAACAAAATTGCACTTATGTTCAAAATGAAGAGAATTTTCATATTTGGGCGATTATCTCCAGAATTACCGCATATATTTTAATGAAATTATGTATTTATATAAGTTGATATAAAGCAACAAAAACATTCAGAAATTATAATGAAGAATCATCAGCGTCGGAAGATATAAAACAGAGTTTACAATATTGAATCCAAAAATGGGTTAATAGATGGTATGGTTTCCTCTTACAGATATACAGCTCTCACAACGTGAACTCATATTAGAAATCAGGCTGTTTATGGGTCCCTGTGGCAGTTAGTCTCACTCCTCCAGCAGCGCTGTTTTCAGGCCTTGGGTGATTCTGAGAGGTAAAAAGCGAGTTCAAATTTTCCTCCTCAGAGCGTCCCAGACATATGATTTAGGTCTGGAGATCTAATTGGCCAATCCATCAAGTGAATATCCTCATTTTCCAGAAATTCGTCGACCAGGTGAGCTCTATCTGGGCGCGCGTTATAGTCCATTAAAATGAAATCTGGGCCAACTGCATCTCTGAAAAGGCGAACGTAGGGTACCAAGATATCAACCATACACCGCACACCAGTCATAGAGCCTTTGCCAAACACAGGGTGGGGTGTGCGCCCATGCAACATTGCTGCCCAGACTATCAAACCTCAATGCCATAGTGATCTTTTTCTCAGAAGTTGGAAGGTAGGTAGTGGATCCCTGGTTTTCTCCAAATGAAAGTACGACGAGGATTTGTATTTAAGCTGAACAGAGACTCATCAGTGAATAGGATGATCCCCCATTGATCCCTGGTCGAAGTTGATGATATCTGCACCATGCTAATCGGGTTCTCCTGTGTGCAGAAGTGACCAGAACGCAAGAATCAGGTCTTGTTGCAAATAGCCTTCTGTCATGGAGCCTTCTGAAAACAGTAACCCTTGAAACTCGACTGCCTGTGGCCGCATAAAGGTCACGAGAGAGCTGAGAATCTGTTGTACTCTTGTTACTTCTCGCTGTAATAGACAAATAGAGATCTTCATTGATCTTCGTTGCTATTGGACGACCTTGTCCAGGCTTCCTCTCTATGGATTTAGTGTCTATAAATTGTTTACATAAGTTGGACACGACGCTGGGCGTTACATTGAAGTCTGTAGAAATCTCCAGTTGAGAATGCCCCGTTTCCAGTCTCCCCGCGATTTCCCACCTCATTCCATCATCCAAACGTTAGTGGTAACTCCTTTTTACTGTTTTCTTTTGAATTTCATCGAATTTTGCAAAAAAATACCAAGATATTCGGCGAGTTGTGCGAGATAACAAAACGCCAAAATTGCCACGCTCGCCTATAAAGCCTGTTCCTCTACCCATTCCGCCCATACACGCGTGCATGCTTACATATTCGACACTAAAGATAGTCCAAGAGCCGACAGCACACAAACCTATGTTATCAAGCACAAGAAAAATAACCTTTATTTTATGGAAGTGTAGAAGTAGGGGAATCTAATGATCCGTATCTGCCGAAAGTGAAGTGGTGCATAAACCAAAAATGAATACCACTAGTGGTTGATTTGTAGGTTTATCATTGTGTTTGTCCTACAAACAAAGATATGAAAACATGGAGAGCTGGGAGCAGGAAAACACAATGATAAACCTACGAGTCAACTACTGGTGGTATTAATTTTTGGTTTATGCACCACTTCACTTCCGGCAGACATGGATCATTAGATTCCCCTACTTCTACACTTCCATAAAATAAAGGTTTTTTCTTGTGCTTGATAACATAGGTTTTTGTGCTGCCGGCTCTTGGCCTAAGAGTTTCATCTTTGTTTCGAAGCATTAGTTTTACCATTTCGTTCAGTACTTTTCATGAAATTCAACAAAATATGCAAATTCTCTTAATTTTGAACATGAGTGCATGATACTAGATAAGTAGATAAATCTTCCCTTCAAAATAATAAACAACAACGTAATATTCCATTAACAATTTATTAAAAATTGCTCGGGTTGAAAGGTTCAATAACTAAAATCGCCATTATTTGTACAAACCCAGAAAAACATCAAAACCTTTCAATATCCATCTGCTCTTTCTCTAACGATCAACGAGACCAGAAATAAAAGTTACAAAGCAAGAAAAATACATTGATCGCTGAAATAGTCATCAAGTTTTTCATGAGATGCATTATCCTTCTTCATCGGATGGCTAATTTGACAATCTTTGGCGAAGGATTACTTACTGCTACCTAAAACGCCAGTCTACGTAAAGTTCATGAAGCTGAAAAATGACATAGTGAGTCATGGGCGTACCCAAGGGGGGAGGGGCTGATGGGGCTACAGCCCCCCCCCCCGAAATTTTCGAAAGTGATATGAAAAAGTGCCGTTTTTCATCTTCCTTTTTTGCAAAAAAGTTTAATTTTTTTAAAATCATACAGCGGACTAGCCATTCTCATTAGTCCCATATTAGTCCACATTGACAACAACGAAAGGGGCGGACGGGGTTACAGCCCCTCCCCCCACCTCCTCCGGAAATAGTCGAAAAATTAAATGAAAAAGGGTTTTTTCCTTACTTTTTAAAGATAAATCTGTAATTTTTTGTTCAGTTATATAGAAAAACAGGCATTCTCGTTAGCACAATATTAGTCCACATTGATATCACAGCATGCTCAAAGATGGGGAGGGGTCTGATGGAATTTCAGCCCCCTCCTCTCGAAATGGTCGAAAATGAAATGAAAATATAGTGCTGAATTTTTTCTGTCTGTTTAAGATAAATTTGCATTTTTCCCCTATCGTTCAACAGACTATGCACTTCCTCCGCTTTAGTTCCATATTAGTCCATATTGACACCAAAGAAGAGAAAGGGGGTTACAGCCCCCCCCCCCCAAAACTAGAAATAGTCGAAAAATTAAATGAAAAAGTGTTTTTTCCTTACTCTTTTAAGATAAATCTGTATTTTTTCTTCTGTGATACAGCAAAATAGTCATTCTCGTTAACACCATATAAGTCCAAATTGACATCACAGCGTACCCAAAAATGGGGAGGGGGCTGGTGGAATTACAGCCCCTTCCTCTTGAAATAGTCGAAAATGAAATGAAAAAATAGTGTTGATTTTTTTTTGTCTGTTTGAGATAAATTTGCATTTTCTCCCTTATCATTCAACAGACTAGCCGCTCCCTTCACTGTAGTTCTATATTAGTGTACAGTGACACCACATTATATCCAAAAAGGTAGTAGGGGGCTAATGGGGTTACAATCCTCTCCCGAAAATGTCGAACATGAAATGAAAAAGTGCTGATATTTTCCTTTTTTTTGAGATAAATTTGTATTTTATGGAATTTTTTAATTTGTATTATATTTTCCCCCTATCATTCAACAGACTAACCGCTCTCTTCTCTTTAGTTCCATACTAGTGCACAGAGACATCGCATTATATCCAAAGAGGTGAAAGAGGCTAATGGGGTGTCCCCTTCCTAAATAGTCGAAAATGAATTAAAAAAAGGCTATTTTTTTCTTCTTGTTTGAGATAAATTTGCAATTTTTCTTCTGCCATACAGCGAAATAACCATTCTCGTTAACCCATATTAGTCCACATTGACATCACAGCATACTGAAAAAAGGAGAGGCGGCTGATGGGCTTAAAAGCCTCCGCCTCCCGAAATAGTAAAATATATATATATATATATATTGCTTTTTTTTTCTTTCTGTTTGACATAAATTTGTATTCTTTTCTCCTATCATTCAACAGACTAGCCGCTCTCGTCTCTTTAGTTCCATATTAGTGCACAGTGACACCACATTATACCCAAATAAATAGAAATGGGATGATGATGATGGGGTTACAGCCCCTCCCAAAATAGTTGAAAATGAAATGAAAAAAGTGCTGATCTTTTTTCTTTTTGTTTGAGATAAATTTTTAATGCAATTGTTTTCTGCACTATAACGAACTAAATGTTCTGGCTAGTCTCATATCAGCGCACAGTTAAACCACAGTATACCCAATGAGGGTAAAGGGGCTGATGGGGTTACAGGCCCCCTTTCGAAACAATCAAAAATAAAATGACAAAAAATAACTCCTGTTTTTTCCTTTCTTTTGAGATAAACTTTTAATTTTTTTTCTGCGACGCAGCTATTCTGGCTAGTCCCATACATTAGTGCACAGTGATGCCCCAGCATACACCCAAAGAAGTCGATGGGGAAGAGGATTGTGAGGTAAGAGCTCCATTTCAACTCTGAAGAGGTCGCAGTGAAATGAAAAAAAAAGGGCTGATATTCCTTCTTTTTCAGATAAATTTGTTTTATTTTCTGGCATGCCACGAATTTGTTTTTCTCGTTAACACAATATCCTCCTCAGTACCGTAACCAAATTTACTTGAGACCACAAAGTCAATTTTCAAATAACTGAAAAATAGATCCATCCCTGTTTTACTGGATAAATTAAAACATATATGCTCAGTTCAAGAGACCTATTAGTAAATTTGACAAACCTAAAAGTAGTTTAATTTAAGGAGTTTTTCAATTTCTCTCACAGTCGGCGAGTGCCAAGATTGTCGATGCGGAAATATGTTAATGCATAGTAACACCACAGCAAGTCTCAAGATGTTTTCGGCTAGATCGGAAATCCTGTGCCGAAGAGTTGACTGTAAAAGTAGCTTATTAACTTTCCATTAACTTTATTTTCCAATCGCATCTCCATGCCATACCGAAATATGGGGGTGGGGGTGGGAAGGGTTAAAGGGACTAAGCCTCTTTTCCCTGCCAAAATGGTCGGAGTTAAATGGTAAAAAAAAATTCCTTTAAACTTTTTAGATCAATTCGATTATATATATATTTGTCATGCATCGCACTTGTGTTTCTTCTTAGTCCCATATTTGTGCATAGTGACACCTTAGCTAATCTCTTCAGAATTTTGGCTAAGTCGGAAGTCAGGCATATATGCGCGGAAGAGCTGAACTGTGAATGATATTCATTAACTTTCGTTTTTAACACTCGATTACTTCCTCGTATCTGTAAGATACACAGTGACTTCTTGTTTGACTGCAAAGACATCTTTGGAGTTCGGTAACTCCCCCCCCCACCACCACCACCACTTATCTTCCTATTCTGTCCTAACTTTGCAGCCAGTATTTTTCATCTGGAACGGTTTAAAATTCTTATTATTACTTGTGCAATGCACAAATAATAAACAAAGTCGTTATTTTATATATGTGTATAAAAATATTTTATGTATACAAAAAATATTTTGTGTTTGTTACAATATTAATTTATTGTTAAACAAGAATCGTAGCCAGAATTTAGTTTCGGGGTTTGGAAGAACAATTTTATAGATTTTAAGCTATAATGACTTTCTTTTCAATGAAAGTATTAAAAAAAAACACAATAACACTTTTCAATATATTTTGACGTGGGACGGCCTCAGGATCGAACCCGCGCCCTCCCCTTCCCCCCAGATTTGATTCTGGTAAAAAGAGAATTCTGAAATTCACAGCAAATTTTCTGAAAGCTTACAGCAGAGGGGGGAAGGAGAGGAAATCCCTTCCCACAGCTTATTTTTGCTGTAGTTCGGGTTAACTCTGTTTTCATTTCAAGTCAATTTCAGGCTGAGTGTAGATTCCTGCAAGTTGGGTTTGGGTTAACCAGATTTCTAAAAAGTTAGTACAGTACATTATTTCAGTTTAAAAACTATACCTATAATAATAAACATAGATATCTGTATGTGTTTTTTCCGCGATCCTTTGATGAAATTCAAGTTTTTAACACGACGCATTGGCAAAATTCGCGTTTTTCCGCGGATCTTTAACGAAATTCGTGTTTTTTTTCCGTGATCGTTTGTCGAAATTTGTTTTTCTTTCGCGATTTTTTAACGAAATCTGCGTTTTTTTTACGCAATCCTTCTTCGAAATTTGAGTTTCTTCTGCGGATGTATGACGCAATTCGCGTTTTTTTTTCGCAATCCTTCGACGAAATTTCCGTTTTTTCCGCGGGTTTTTGATGAAATTCGAATTTTTTTTCGCGGATTCCTGCCAAAATTCACGTTTTTTTTAACGAAATCCTTCGTCTAAATATGCGTTTTCTTTCGCGGCTTTTTGACGAAATTCGCGTTTTTTTTGTCGTCTTTTTGATAAAATTCGCGTTTTTTCTGCGGCTCTTTGACGAAATTCGGTTTTTTCACGGCTGTTTGACGAAATTAGTTTTTTTCCGCAATCTTTTGACGAAATTCCCATTTTTTTCTGCCCCTTCTTTGTGACCTGCTTTTTTGCGATCCTTTAACGAAATTCGCGTTTTTTCCGCTTCCCTCTGACGGAATGCGAGTTTTTTTGCGATCCTTTGTCAAAGTTTGCGTTTTTTCTGCCCCCCTTTGACAAAATTCGAGTTTTTTCTGATGTTATTTGACGAAATTCCCGATATTTTTACGAATCATTCGTCGAAATTTGCGTTTTTTTCCGCGGATTTCAGACGAAATTCGCGTTTTTTCTCGTCTTTTTGATGAAATTTGCGTTTCTCTGCGGCCTTTTGACGAAATTCACGTTTTCCTGTGACGACGAAATTCTCATTTTTTTGCCAACCTTTACGAAATTAGCTTTTTTTTTTGCAGCCCTTTGACGGAATGCGAGTTTTTTGCGATCTTTTATCGAAATTCGCGTTTTTCCGCGACTTGTTGATGAAATTCGCGTTTTTTCTGCGGCCCTTTGACGAAATTCGCGTTTCTTTTCGAGATCCTTTGACGAAATTAGCTTTTTCCGTGGGTTTTTGACGAAATTCGCTTTTTTCCGCAGCCTTTTGACAAAATTTACGTTTTTCTGTGTGTAACTTTTTTTCTCTTTTTGCGATCCTTTAACCAAATTCTCGTTTTTCCGCTTCCCTTTGACGGAATGCGTGTTTTTTTAGCGATACTTTGTCGAAATTCGCATTTTTCCTGTGGACATTTGCCGGAATTCGCGTTTTTTATGCAACATTCGTCGAAATTTGCGCTTTTTCTGCGGCTTTTTGACGAAATTTTCCTTTTTCTCTCATCTTTTTGATGAAATTTGCGTTTTACTGCGGTCTTTTGGCGAAATTCACGCTTTTCCTGTGTCGCTTAAACGAAATTCGCGTTTTTTCCGCTTCCCTTTATCGAAATTTGCGTTTTTTCTGTAGTCATTTGACGAAATTCGCCTTTTTCTCGCAATTTTTCGTCAAAATTAACGTTTTTCTGTGGCTTTTTGACGAAATTCGCGTTTTTTCTCTCGTCTTTTTGAAGAAAATTGCGTTTTTCTGCGGTCTTTTGACGTAATTCACGTTTTTCCTTTGACAAAATTCGCGCTTTTTCGCGATCCCCTACGAAATTACCTTTTTTCCGAAGTTCTTTGACGGAATGCGTGTTTTTAGAGATCTTTTTTCGAAATTCGTGTTTTTTTTTTTTACTTTTTGATGAAATTCGCGTTTTTTCTGAGGCCTTATGATGAAATTCGGATTTTTTCTGTGCTCATTTCACGAAATTCGCGTTTCATCCGCGAGCATTTGACGAAAATTGACCTCTTTTTCGCGATCCTTTGACAAACTTCGCATTTTATCCGCGGCCCTATGACAAAATTCCGGTTTTTTTCCTTGATCCTTTAAAGAAACGAGGTGGAACCCGTCGAATTTCGACGAAAGAAAATGTTTACCAAGGAACTCTTGCATCAAATTTATAATACATCGACAACAATAATTAGAATAAAAAATCCATCTTACACTTCTTAATTTAACTTTCCAAAGACATATTTTAACCTAAGATTAACAAAATACTTTTTTCATAAACTTCAACTGTTAAATTATTGAAAAATTAGACTTTATTCATATACGTAATCGGTAACATATAATAAAGATAAATAATTTTGATTAAGTTATTAATTGATGCTTGGTATTACGGAATGAAAAATCCGCAAAAAGGATTTCACCTTGACATAATCATAGAATTTTTCTACCTTTATATCTAAACCGAATCAAGTCATTTTCCACGTTTCACATCCATATTAACCATTTAAAAACATTTTAATGCGCAATAGGTTATTAGCCCCCGGTACGGTATGCTATTTCTTTCTCCCAGCTTATTTTGTGTCATCTTCAAAACATAACGTTATCTTACAGAAGCCAGCCCTAAAGCAAAGCAGTACGATTAAATACTCTATAGCAATTTTTTAAACTTCTAAGCATCGCACATTTACAATTTTTATATCGTCGTATTGAAAAAAAAAGGTACTTTTAAATGCAATTTGTTTTAAAACTGCTTGTTCATTTATTAATAAATATATTTTCAAGCTTGAATTCACGTTTGTCAACTGTTACAACTTTCCATGTTAAAATTCCCACTCGTCATTTGAGGTCTTAGTATAATCTCTGTACCTGCGCGTAAAAATTCCAGAAATTTATAACTTTTAGACGTATTCAAGGGAAAATATCTCGTTTTATCAAATAAAATTATCGTTTACTTTTAAATATGACGTCATTTTCAGTCGCTGAAATATTTTGCCTATTGTCTCAAACTCAATATCAGTGAAATGAAAAAATAGTGAAATATAACAGCATCATCAGGGAGATTGTGTCTTTTTTAAAGCGTAACGTCATTTTCTGTTCAAATTTTTAAAAAAGATATTTTTAATTGTAAGGAGAAAATGGCATCAGTAAGAATATAATCAATAAAGATAATTAATCCACTTTTAATAGAAATGAAGTACTTCAGTTGCCACAATTAGAAAATTGGTATTAAAAACTATAAAAAAATTAATATATCAAAAATAAATTGAGATACAGCTTTCAAACAAATTGCATTTCAAAGTGCATTTTTTTCTGCATACGACGGTGTAAACATTTAAAATGTGGGATGTTTAGATGTTTAAAAATTTGCAGTAGCGAAAATTGCAAAAGCGAAATTTCATTTCAAATTTCAAAGTATTGCCATTCGCAGAATGACGTATGCGTTACGCACAGATATGTTTGTCCTTTATAATATCGATTGGAGATTTTTTTTCTGCGAACGAACAAAATTGATTTTTTTCGGCGACCATTTGTCGCGATATTTTTTGAAGTCCGAATTTTCAGACTGATGACCGAATTTTTCAAATTTTCGGAAAATTCGGAACAAAGTCACCCCTGCCCCCCCCCCCCCCTGGCTACGGCCTTATTGGCAAAAATGATTTATGTTTACAACATAATTCAACGTGTTTCGTAAGATGTAGAACATTATGGAAATTTAAGTCACACCCCCCCCCCCCCGAAATAAAATCCTGGGTACGCCACTGTAGTGAGTATACAATATGAACTTTAAAAAGCTCATTGGTTTACTTAGAAAGCGACTAAAATAATAGACGAGATGTTACAAGTTAAAAATATATATTTTATTTTAAAACTTCTTAGTACTTTCGGGCTTTCCCAAGCCCTTCATCAGACAATATTTAATAACTGAGTATTAATATTTGTATAAATAAGTGACAATCAGTTATTAAATATTCTCTGATGAAGGGAAAGCCCGAAAGTACTAAGAAGTTTTTAAAATACATATATATATTTTTAATTTTTAACATCTCTTCTATTATTTTAATCGCCTTTTAAGCAAAACAGTGAGTTTTTCAAAGTTCAGATTGTATATTTTATGTTTGAATCAATGTGAAATTTTGCATTTCGTCTTATAATTTTGTTGTCATAGCGAGTAGGTTCTACAACAGATGATGAATCATATTCAGATTTTTGAAAGTATTTTTAAAGTACCAATAAAAATACACAAATAACCAGTCCAAGAATAAAGGTGCATTTATTAATTCAAGCCAGCAGATTTAAAGTATTGGAAACTAATATTCGATATAAAATTAATTAAAATAAGGATCGCGGAACTCAATGTATTGTTTTTACGTTCGTGTAAGCTCATCTTTTCCTGTAAGTGTCGGCAACAGTTGGTCTCAACGAAGCCCAAGGTGAAGAAATTGTACATTTAATCAAGTTACAGTAAAATCTGGGAAAACGGAATCGCTAGGGATCGATAACAAATTCCGTTGTAGACCGATTTACATCTTAGCAGATATACTTGTCGTCGGCACCATGAAATGTTTCCGTTTGCGAGAGGATTTCGTGTTCATAGAAAAACTGCCAAGAAGGAATCACAACTGGAAAATCCTCCATTTTAGTGAGATTTCAAGTCTTAGCAAGTATAAATATATAGTGCTGTTTTTGTTGAACCTTCAGTTTTGTCCTTTTAAGGTATGTCATCTTCAGAGATTTTACTTTGAAATATTTATGCTCTTCAGAGATAAACTATAGAGTGAATATGTTTTAACAGTTTTAGACTTTTAGAGGATACTGTGGAAGCGGAACATGCTTTTAACGAAACCTGTCTAAAACGGTAAAATTTTATAGGCCCGACGAAAGATATACCTTTGCATTATACCTTCTAAGACGAACACCTGTCTAAAGCGGAATTTTTCATAGGTTCTTTGTAATTCCGTTTTAGCAGTTTTTACTGTTGTTGTATCCATGATTCAGTAAACCAGTTCTTCGTTCGGAGGGGGTCCGGACCCCTTGGACACTCCCTTGACCACACCACTATTCCTGTGAGAGGTCCTCGGGTGATAAATTCAGGAAGAATTGTAAGAAATCCACACCGATTTTCGTGAATGAATTCATTACAAGGAAAGGTCAGCTGACGTCACTCTTGGTCAAATTACTGTTGGATAGCAAGAAACTCCTTTTCCTTTTTTTATGACTCCTATCCTATTGTACACATGAGTAAGGGCGATTTGATTGGTCTGTTTTTAACATGTCTATTATATGATTGGCCTCAGTCGCCATGTGGATTCCTGCAATCATCGCTTCGACAAAAATGTACTGATAGGATGTTTGTAAATATGCCCTTTCCTTATAAGGACTGTTAATAAAAGAACTTTAAATTTTGGTTTGTGTATGTAAAAAAGGGAATTTGTTAGGTAACTGTATAGTTAACTGTGTATCTTAATTATAGAGTGAATGGCAACAAAGGAGGAAGCACATATGAACATGGGGAAAGCGCAGGTGCTATTATGTCATGAAGTGCTGTATTTTAGATTTGTTATTTGTTATTTCGGCTTTGAGGTAGGTGCTACAGCTACTCGCCGCTGTAGGTCCGCTGTAGACAACTAATGTTCTATGTGCTGTAGCTCAAATGATCACAGCAACCCAATTCACACAGAAACCACCAACATAAAGAATCGATGATGTGAGAGAAAAAATCACAATGACAGAATAAAAACAAGCACAATTACATCACAAACCTAATTAATATACAGACAAAAAAAAAAAAAGAAAGGAAACCTCACCTCGAATACAAAACCCACAGATTACTCTGAGACAAAACCAAAACCAAAACATCCCAGAACGAAGGAATAATACAACTCAACAGAACCAACAGCAACAATTTGAAAAGTCAACAAGCGCCATTAGACGAAAGGTGAAAAGAAAAAAGTGACGAAAAGCGACAGCTCCCGAGGAAGAGATTGATAAAAAGCCAAAAACATCGAAGATTAGAGTTTAAACAGCACCAAAGGTCATTCCAATCATCCAGAAAGGAATTAACAGAGATCATGGCATCCTGTAAAATTGATCTTTCCGCGTCGAAAGCACGACAGTTGAAAACGTTGTGGAACTCCGTCCCGTCGTCCGCCGAACATTAAGAGCAGGTGGGATCAGTGACAGCTGTTTGAGTCCTGAAGCGAGCAGTAAAAACATCTTTTTTTTACTATTTTCGTCCATTTGTAAATACTCGGTCCGAGTACGGAGAATCAGCTGCATATTTACTGCCTTCCCACCAACGCTGAAAGCTGGCATAGAGTTGATCCTTTAAACTCTTTTTAAGATCTTCAGGTACAGTACTAATAAAGTTTGACCACTCATAAAAGTAAAAACCGTTGACGAGACACAGAGCCAAACTAGGGAAGAACAGAGGGGACATGTGCCCTGGGTTCAAGAATGGAAGACAAAGGAGGGGTGCCAAATGAAGGTTTTGTTTGTCATTTGATACATGTATGTGTATATAAATGTATATTTGGATAAAAATATCTCACAGCTGGAAAATCCAAAAGTAAAATTGAACCACATGAATTAAAACTGACAAATAGCTAAAGGGATTAGTCTACAGTACAAAATTGCAAATACAGTAGGGCGCCGATTATCCGAACAAGTCGGGACCGACCCTAGTTCGAATAAATAGACAGACAGTTTAAGGGATGTTCCTGACTAAACTAGAACCTTCACACTTTATCAGGCTTAGGATTGGCAGCACCAGTTAGTGGTAGCATGTTTAAAAACTGTTTTTTTTTGTTTACTTTTCTATAATTTAAAATTTTCTTTTTCTCTTTTTATCATTTTCTGTTTCTGAATTCCAAAGATTATAAATTAAGCATAAAAGCTTTCGATTGTTGCTTGCATCAAAGAAGACGTTCTTTCCAATGCTGCCATATCTGATATCTCGAATTCTTCTTAAATTCGTTAGTTGAATAGAATCAGAATTCTTCTACCGTTCGAGCCATTTCATAGCTGTTTCCAAACATTCAAAGGCTTCGTTATCTGATGGACCTGGGTCATTTTCAGAGAATTCGTTTCCATTTCTCCAATTTCTTTTTCATCTTAAATCTCATCATCATATTACAAAATTTTTTTGAGAGAAATAGGCTGTTCGAATAAATGGAAGTTCGGTTAATTGGAGTTCCGATAATCGGCGCTGTACTGTAAATAAGAAAAGAGAACTGTTTTCTTAGGCTATTTTCACTCTCCCATTCCATATATACGATATGGAAATCACTTCCTGTGTAGAAGAATTACTAATATTTTTCAAGGTACAGTAGAGCGCGGATTATCCAGACTAGTTGGGACCGAGGCCGACCCAGTTAATGAAAAATACGGATAACTGGACAACTTAAAAAAATGGCTATGGCAGTGTTTTTTAGGTAATTTTGCTTCACACTTTTTCCAGGCTTAGGACTGGCAACTGTAGTAGTGCACATTTTAACATATTACAAATGGCGTGCTTAGAACTGATTTCTTTTTAAATTAATACTATAATTAATTCTTTTTTTTTTAATTTTATTTTCTAAAAATTGATACAAAGTTATACATAGAAGTACACATACAAATTATTACATACACTGTACGAACAAACGAGAGGGGGGATGGTCCCTCTTTCCGAGGACACCAAGAGATAAAAGAAGCAATTTTTTGACACCCCTTCAGATAATCTGAAGATAAAGAGGGATTTTACTTGGGGGGGGGGGGGGGGTATATGCGCAGGACTCTCGCAACTTAGAAGTGAAACTGGGGTTCTAGAAACAGTTGATTTTATGCATTGCTCTCTTTGCTGTTGTTGGCGATTTTATTATTTCAGGATTAAGAAAAGGTTATTTAATGGTTAACTTCTGTGACATCCAGCCAAATTTACCCTACCGCGACTAAAGATGTTTCACTTTAAAAAGTTAGAAGAAGGCGGGGAAAAAATGTATGGTCCTTGATCGATCGGGTTAATCGGCGTCCGGATAATCGGCGCTCTACTGTAACTGATACGATGGAAACTTGTACAAAGTGGATTTTTTTATGTTCCTTTTGACTCTGTTTTTAAGGTTTTAATGAATCCATGTTTGACAAAGCTGATTACATAGATCAGTATTATGTATTTTATGATTACATATTTTAGAATAAGTCTGCTATTAAAACATTTGTAAAAATCTCTAAATTTATTTTGCGGAGGAGGAGGAGGGGCGGCAAAATCCATGTTTGCCCCAGGTGTAAAAAAGGCCAGTTTCGGCGCTGATGAGACATATACATTATAGCATTTATCAGTTACATAATCAGGGTAAGAAGAGGGCGGTTATTGATAGACTACAGTTACAGTACCCCTCCTTCCTAAAACCTGTGTTTTTTACCTAATTTAGGCACAATTTAATTCATTTCCCAGCTCAGCTCTTCCCTTTTCTTGGTACAGAATCCTGCATTTCCCACTGACATTTATGAGAATTTAGATGCATGTTTATTAGATTTTAGAAGCATGGGTGTACGTGTATGCTAGGGAAAGCTGCAACCTCTCTGTAAAATCTCTGAGAGAAGGATGAATTTTAAAAGAGGCACAAAGATATGGAATAAAATATATAAATTGTTTGAAATTAAACTGACTAATTGCAATCTTGCTATATCCACTGAATGTTTTCAGTTTTGTAAGATAATGATGTGACTAAGCAACAATAATAATGAAAGAGTTCAATTTAAGCACACAGCTAAGATTTTTAAGTCATTTAAACATATTAAAGCATGTAAAATTAAAAGCTCATACTTCACAAGATTTTCCTACAATAGTTGTGGAAACAAATCCGATTAGAAATATATTTTAAGACATACCTGAAGACACATTGTCATGAAGAGCTGAAGAAATCCAAAATAGGACACACATTGTTATTTGGGCAACCGACAAGGATTTGATTTCTATGGAGAAAGTTAGGCCGGAGAAGTGTCTCAGAGGAATGTGATGTAAATTTATACTCGGCATGCACTCTGTGACACTTTTTGGCCACAAAAGCTTCATTCAGTAGATTAAAGAGAAGGCCATCCTCATTGACTTGTGGTGACCATAATGTTAAGATTCTGAAAAGAAAAGAAAAGTTTAAAACTCAATCGACAAATTTTAAACATATGTTTAGGATGAAAAATTATTAATACATTCTAAAGAATTATTTATAAATACATAGAAACTATGTTTTATTTTGCACATAGTTTCTTAAACTTAAACACAGAAAATTTATAAAATGTCTTGTTTTTATTTGGTACTTATTTGATTTCATTTAAGTAAAACTTTTTGTACATGATATAATTATTTGACTTGAAAAAAAATGGGAAGGTTGGAAGCTATAGTTGCATATTAATATTTCAGAAAAATGCAAAATTGACTGTTTTTAAAGAAAAAAAAGGCTAATAAAATACTTTTTAATAAGTATTTTCCGTAAAGCATAGTGAATATATCTTGCAGAACTAAAATAAAATAGGGTAGTTGCATATTGAAGTAAAGAAAAAATAATCAACAGGCATGTCGCATGTATATCAAAAATATTTTTTAAAAATATACACTGTGTATGTTTTGCTGTTAAAATAGTCATCTGAAAAATCCCCTAAAATAACACTGAACGAAAGCATTTGAGGTCAGATCCTAACACTAAAAATTTTTACATTGACTTAACAACTAAAAAATTATACGAGTTACCAAATAAAAACTAATCGGACAGATCATTAAATAGAAAACTATTACAAAACACTTACCTAGTACATTTCTTCGGTTTAAATTCAAGTCTGAACAGCATAGCGACTTACGCATTTTCCAGGAAAAACAAACAATTTAGTTTAATGTAAATAAAGTATTTGGCAATCGCATCAAGTGTGATAAAGCAGCCAATATGGTAACCATAAATTCACTTTAAAGATGCTGAGAATCTGTGCAGATAGTTGCGCAGATAGAAGATTACGAGGTCCATGTTTTTGACGTCATATCAAAATGCCCTATTGGTGTTTTTCTTCGGTTTACCCGCGGAACACGTCACATTGGTAAAAGCCCATTGGCTCAATCTTTAAGCTCCGCCCCGTGTGGGTACGCACACCGGCGCAGAACCATGGCTTGAAAGTGCTACCTGCTGGACAAAGTTCATTGGCTAACACTCACAGATCAAGCAGATGATTGGTAGAGGCATACGATATGCCGGTTTCCCAACTCCTAGGTCGATTTTGTTAGGTCCTTCTCCTCTATGTTCATGATACTACTGTTTTTCAGTCTGTTTGTGCTAGAGGGCGCTTGAAAAAAAATCTTTGAAACGAAGTGAAACGAAATATTCTGGAACGGATTTTTCCAATTGGTAGGGTTACTAACAAACAGCGGGAACCGATTGTGTTGTTTGCTATATGCAAACTTCTGACTGATTTTTATTTGATAGTGACTTATAATTTTAGTTTATTTTCTGAAGTGCAGATTGATTCATATATAATTATTATAAATAAGTTCAATGGCCTCCGAGATGAAAGAAGAGAGCAATTCAACGGTAAGAAACATGAAAGTTGTTCTTCGTTATTCGAATTGTCGATACCAATTGATGATGATGATGTCCAGACATAACTGTTAATACTTTATTTCAAATTTATAATTGTATATAATGTCAGTGATATTACTGCTAAACTATTTATATAATTTAGATTTTTCGTAAAGTATGTTAGCCCTAACGTTGTGAGTTTTATTCCCGCCAAAATTAAAATTGTAAGTTTTGATCTGTTGTTCTAAATCATCAAACTTTCGTGACATTACTTTTAATAAAGTTGAAACGTTATTTAAGATATCTCCTCTATTCTGTTTCACGTAATACTTTCATAATATCAGTTTTGTGATGTGTTCCAAAGTTTGTTTATGTTCTGTTTTTCAAAACCTGGAATTTTCTGATTTCTTGTTGCATGCCTTTCAGGTTGCTGTTTGTTATATATGTAAAAGTTCTTGGAACCACGTATATCTTTATTTTTTATTTGATTTTATTTCCCAATTTAGATTTGTACAATTTTCTTGTATAACATATATAAGGGTTTTTCTAAAGTTTTTAAAGAAGGGCGGGGTGCAGTTTTTAATTGTTTTTTTTAGTAAAAGACTGCTCTCTTTTTAAGACACATAGTCAGTTATTTACTATGTAAGCAATTTTTTCTAATAACAAAAGCTGTAAAGGTGCCATTTTTTTTTTTTTGACAGAGGGCTATAATTGTGCTATTGTTTGAAAAAGGCAAGAAAGGTGTTTTTTTTTTTTTTTTTTCCAAAGGCTGGACACTAACCTGTGGGGAAACTGATGCTATGTAAACATTTTTGCGAAAACACAAGACAATTTTTAATAAATTTTTCCAAAAAGCTGATTTTCTTCGGCATTTTGTATCTAAAAATTGGTAGGTAGTAAGAAATTGTTTTTCAATTTTATTCTTCATTGTAACTTACAGAACATTTTTTGTGATTCATTCCCAAATTTGTTCTTATTTCTGTAAGCCCTAAAGTTTATTTAATCGGGATATGTTGCTTTAATTTGTTGTTATTTTGAGAAGTGTTGAAAATCATGTTTTTCTGAGTTCTTTTTGAATTATTACAAGTTTAATAAGTACTGGTTTAATGAGAGTTAATTATGAGTCGAGGACTTTCTGTGAAACTTCATTGAAATAAAAGCATAAGTGTCACTTTAATTAAAATGTATACAGATCAAATTTAAATGCATATAAAATGTCAAATTATTGAAAAAGTAACAATTAGGATTGTAGGAGGTGGAGGAGCATGTTTGGGCACATCTTAGATATTTTTTGACATTTTATTTTGTACCTATTCAATTTTTATCAAAACCAATTAGACTTTCCTGATTGGAATAAAATTTATTCCTATGCATTATTCTGCCAAGGTAAATGTTAGTAAAAAAAAATCAGGATGTGTTAGACACCCGGAAAAGTAACAGGGTTCATTGATTTAAATCAGCTTGAATTTAATTATGATTAAAATAACAATTTAAATCATATAGTTTCTTAATCATTGATTTAAATCTGTTTTTAGAAATATTTTTAATTAAATTGGTGCGATCACAGTTTAATCTCCTTAATGGCGTATTTTTGCGTACTATCTCCCGGAGCTGCAATATCTGGGAGACAGTACGCAAAATTGTTTTCTCTTCTCGTATATTTTGAAACGGATACCTATCTGGACGAATGCTTGAAATGTGAGAATAAATATTCGATCAGTTATTTTTCTCTTATTTTTACTTGTATTTTTGAGTGAAAATAAACAAAAAATACATAAAATTTCTAATTGTTTCAAAGTACATTTTTTAAAGGAATACATTTTATCAAAAATACCAAAAAACATAATTTTCACTTACCCAAATTATTAAAAAAGAACGTTTGTTAACAGTAAGGGGAGCAAAACAATGTTGTTTTTTAATCATGGGGGCTCTGCCTCCCTGAACCCCCCGTTTTTTTAATTCATAATTTTACCTTGTACTCTAGGGTGTCATTCAAATGCATCACTCAATCTATCATTTTTACTCATTCATATCTTGAAACAATCAGCCTCTCTTTCATACATAATTCAATCAAAGCTCAAAAATACAGGTAAAAATAAGAGAAAAATAATCCATTGAATATTTATTCTCACCTTTCAAGCATTCATCCAGATAGGTACTTGTTTCAAAATATATGGGATGAGAAAACAAATAATAAAAATCGACTGCAACAGAACAGAGACTTGTTCAAAGCGAAATCCAGTGTGGCAATAACGTATTTTATTTCCAAAAAAATTCAAACAGATCACCTATAATCCTTTTTTGTCCAATAAAGAAGCCTTTTACAAAAAATAAGCGTCCAATTAGAAAGCAGTTTACAACACAAGAAGTTTAAACTAGGGTGATTCCGTGGAGAGTGTCACACATGTAACGCAGGCTTTAATTTGCTTTTATTTAATTATTTATTAAATTTTAATGTTAATTCTAATTTTAAGTGGTATGGTAAATAAGTTATTACCATATTTTTGAATTTAAATGTGTGGCAATAAAGCTTACAGAAGTATATCATTTAATTTCATTACTCAAAATGTGCTTTTTTCCTATTTCGGAAAATGTTTCAACAATTTTTTTCATGCAAAAGAAAATATGAATTTTGGCAAAGGATTGCATGAAAAAAAAAAAAAAAAGCCTGCGAATTTCGTCAAAGGGTCGCGGAAAAAAACGCGTATTTCGACAAAGGATCATGAAACAAACTCAAATTTTGCCAAAGGATTGCGAACAAAATGCAAATTTCGCCAAAGGATCGCAAACAAAATGCAAATTTCGCCAAAGGATCGTGAACAAAATGCAAATTTCGTCAAAGGATCGTGAACAAAATGCAAATTTCGTCAAAGGATCATGAACAAAATGCAAATTTCGTCAAAAGATCGTGAACAAAATGCACATTTCGTCAAAGGATCGTGAACAAAATGCAAATTTCGTCAAAGGATCGCAGACAGAACATGAATTTCGTCAAAGGAACGTGGGAAAAATGCAAATTATGACAAAAGATCATGGAAAAAACATGAATTTTGTCAAAGGATCGCGAAGAAAACTCAAATTTTGTCAAAAGATTGCAGACAGAATGCCAATTTTGTCAAAGGATCATAGACAAGTTGCAAATTCCGTCAAAAGGTCGTGGAAAAAATGCGAATTACATCAATTGATTGTGAAAAAATGCACATTTTGTCAAAGGATCACTAAAAAACGCAAATTTCGTCAAAAGAACTGTGGAAAAAACGCAAATTTCATCAAAGTATTATGGAAAAAAATGCTAATTTCCTCAAAATGCTGTGAAAAAAAAAAAAAAAAAAACACGAATTTCTTCAAGGGATCACGAAAAGACCTAAAACTCGTCAAAGGATAGTGGAAAAAACATAAATTTCATCAGAAGTCTGCAAAAAAAAAAAAAAAAAAGCCCACGAATTTCATCAAAGGATTGAAAAAAAAAATTTTAATTTCACCAAAGGGTAGTGGGAAAAACTCAGTGCGTGAAGCCGTGAAAGTCAAGCTTTTTTTTTTTTTTGCTGAGCCTGTAGCATGTCTGAAGATTCTATATGGTGTGTGTGATTGTGAAATGGTGAAAAAAAACTTGAGCTTACATCTTCAAGGATGCCACCCTGGTCAAAATAATAATTGGACATTACTCTGGGCTAAAAATTTGGAAAACATATTTAAAAAAGCAGAACATTCGCAACTCCAAGGGAGAACAAATCAGCTCTGAAGCTTCGGTTGTTTTTTAAAAGCATCTTTGTCTGTGTATGGTTCTGCTTATCCTTCCCATTTTAGAAATCCTACAAGAAGTTAGATGATGAAAAGTTATAAGCAAACTTAATGAGAATGCATCATGCTTATCATGTTTTAAATAAAATGTTTAAAAAAAATCGTAATTTAATGTTTTATTTATTCATTAAAATTACATGCAAAATTTGCAGACAGATTATGAAATTTTAAAAGCTTGTTGCAGACAGCTACAAAACTTTCTGCCACTGGGTATATAATAGAATCATAACAAATATAAGTAATTAAATATAGCTGGCGCACTGTTCAAAGAAATGTGCAGCAAAAAACTTCAAAGACCTGAAAGAACCCTGCCCTGCTTTAATATATCTTTTCAGCCCTACCTACTACTTCAGCCCATCTTAGTTTTATATAATATAGCTATAATCATAATCAGTTTTTAGAAAAATAAAGCTTAATCTTTGTCACAAAGTAAAGTACATTGTTATGTTTAGAATAGGGGAAGGTGGGGCACCTTGGGACGTTTTTCAGTAAATAATTTTTCTAAATTTTATTAATATTTATTCTTATTTTAGAACCAATTAGACGTAAAGTATAAACATTTTTGCATCAAATAAACCTCATAATAATCTAATATCTCACATAGGAAAAGAGTGAAAACAAAACAAAAAAGCCTTTAAAATGTCCCAACCTGCCCCACATGGTGGGGCAGGTTAGGACACTAGTTTTAATCAAAAATACATGTAAAATTTTATATTTAATTGATGAACAAAGCTTTATTTATAAAGCTTTAGTTGAGCATGAAATAATTTAAGCATTGAAACACTTTAATAATTTGAATTGTAACATGTTTTCATTAACAGATCTTGTATTTGATGTGAGAAAAATGGTGTTCATCAAATTCTAATAAAACACATCTTGGCCTATTTTGTTTTCAGGAGTGCCAAGTTTTAAAAGAATATCTGTTTGATACACAAATGAGCTATCATATTTATCAAGATCAAAAAAAAAAAAAAAAAATCAACTCTAGATCTCGTCTTCTCAAAATGGATATCTCATACTCGCTGCTGTCCTCAACATTTTGAACATACCCTACAAATACAAAATGCTTTGTTTTCCTGCAAGCTTTGCCAATGTACACTATCCCACAGTGGGTTTACCTTTAGCCTTTAAGTTTCTGGACTTAAGTAAGTTTGTAATCTGTAGGAAAATCAGCATCACATGAACAGCTGAATTCATCACTACTGCCATTACACAAATCCTTTATATTTGTTTTCCTTCCAGGGGTAATTTTCACCAATTTTGCTAGCGCAACTGTCTCATCCTCACTCCTTGGTGAAAATTCTAATTGGTTGTGTACTTTTTTTTTTTTCCTTCTGTAAGCTGCATTTGGTCTTTACAGCATTTTTGGACAAAATGTGTCACTCTGTTCACAGAAATAATGTGACATTGTTGCTGAAACAACTGAATCACATTTTGTAGGGAGAGCTCCATTCATAGGTATCATCATTAAAGAGACGGGTCTTACCACGGACCTTTGACGAAATTCACATTTTTTATGCATCCCTTTGACGAAAATTTTGTTTTTCCCACAATCATTTGACGAAATTCCCGTTTTTTCTGCGATCATTTAACGAAATTCGTTTTTTTTTCGCGATCCTTTGACAAAGTTCCCGTTTCTTCTGCGATCCTTTGATGAAATCAATTTTATCCCGCAATCCTTTGACTCAGATTTTTTCTGAGATTTTTTGACGAAATTCGTATTTTTTCCGCGGCGCTTTGACGAAATTCGCATTTTTTTCTCGATTCTTTGACAAAATTAGTTTTTTCCATTATTCTTTTATAAAATTTGCATTTTTTTTTTTGCAATCTTTTGACAAAATTCGGGCTTTTTCTGCTATGCTTTTAAGAAATTTGTTTTTTTTCCTACATTTCTTTGATGAAATTTGCAGTTTTTCTGCGATTCATTGACGAAATTTGCATTTTTTTGCAATCTTTTTACGAAATTAGTGTTTTTTCGCAATCTTTTAATAAAATTCAGCCTTTTTCAGCTATGCTTTTACAAAATTTGTTTTTTCCTGCACCCCTTTTACGAAATGTGCGTTTTCTTTTTTTTTTGCTATTATTTGACGAAATTCTTTTTTTTTTACGATCCTTTGAAGAAATTTGCATCTTTTTTGCGGTCCTTTGATGAAATTCGCGTTTTTTCCTCGATGCTTTGATGAAATTGGGGATTTTTTCTGCGAGCGATTGACGAAATTGTTTTTTTTTTTTCAGCAACTATTTGCTGAAATTCGCACTATTTTTGTGATATTTTTTGTGTTAATTTTCGGGCTAATGGCCGATTTTTAATTTTCGGAACCGAATGCCTTAAATTTTCGGAAAATTCAGTATAGAATCACCTATGGCAATCAATAAATAAATCGTACATAAAATCGGGGATGCATGGAAATCCATGGTTCGAAGAAAACCACGAAAACTGCTCTATAGGGATTAAACAAAATGTAATAAATTTTATATAAATTTATTTAAAAAAAAATCATTTATACTTAAAAAATAAAAGTAAATTAAGTAATCTGTATTTCAATTATGCTTGTATTGATAAATGCAAGTGCTGTAAGGGGTAAGGATTAGAGATGCAACGATTATTCGGCCATAGCCGAATAATTGGCCTATCTGCCGAATATTCGGCTTCGGCCAAATATCAAATCTATTATTTGCCCTTGGCCGAATAATACTGTTAGAAATGTTTTTATATTTAATTTACACAGTAAAACATCATGTACAGGAGTAGGGAAATGCATCATTTTACTTGCCACTGGGGAGTGAATTTTCTAACCGGGCGAGTGAATTTTTAGGTAGTTTTTGAAAACTGCAAACTATAGAGATATGCCAAAACCCTTTTTTTAAGTAGTTAGCTATATTTTTCAACTTTCCTAATTATTGCGATGTAAACATGGTACTAAGTTCTATTTTATATTAAACTTTCATCTCTTGTTTATATTTTTTAAATTTATAGGGAAGAAAAATATCAGGGTTCGCACAGACTCCTTAGAAATGAAAACATTCCCAAGTAGTACTTAGAACTACTTAGATAAGCAAACCACTACTTAGAAACTCCTTATATTCTATTGCGGCTTCGGACGCAAGCGATATTGCTGCCAAGGAAAAAAAATCGTGAAAAACGCACAGTAAATCCTTTATGCACGTCATTCATCTGAAGCAAAACATTGATTGGGTAGGGTAATCTTAATAGCAGGGATCCCACTAGGTCCGAAGGCCCCAGAATCTCCGAAAAATCGCGTTTTTCGCAAATATGTTGTAAAAAAATACCGTCAAATTTCGTCAATCAATCGCGGAAAAAATTCGTAAATTTTGTCAAAGGATCGTGAAAAACTCTAATTTCTCCAACAGATCGCGGGAAAACTCGGATTTCTTAAAAGACAGCGAAAAAACGCAAATTTACTCAAGGGATCACGAAAAAACGCGAATTTCGTTAAAGATCGAGAAAAAAAAGCAGATTTCCTCAAAAGATCGCATAAAACGCGAATTTCCTCAAAAAAAATCGCAAAAAAGTGGATTTCTTCAAAAGATCTCGAAAAACGCGCGAATTTACTCAAAGGATCCCGAAAAACACACGGTTTCCATCAAAAGATGGCGAAAAAAATGCTAGTTTCGTCAAACGATCGAAATAAAACGCAAATTGCATTAGAAGATCGCGAAAAAACGCGGATTTCCCCAGCAGATCGCGAAAAAAATGCAAATTTCCCCAGCAGATCACGAAAAAAACGCAAATTTCCCCAGCAGATCGCGAAAAAAATGCAAATTTCCCCAGCAGATCGCGAAAAAACGCAAATTTCCCCAGCAGATCGCGAAAAAAAAATGCGAATTTCTACCAGAAGATCGCGAAAAAAAAAATGTGAATTTCTACCAGAAGATCGCGAAAAAAAAGCGAATATCATCAGAAGATCGCGGAAAAAATGCGAATTCGTCAAAATTTCTCCTTCAAAGAAGGCGATTACCGCTGTTCTAAAAGAATAAATTCAAAACTTGTTATATTTTTCCTTGTATGTTGCATTTAGCATTCTTTTTCTTTGCCTTTTAAAATTTTCTTTAAGATGTATCATGCATGTGATATATATAATAAGTGTTTGGGGTTTGACTATCTATTTATATAACCTAGGGGTGATTCTAGTTCGAATTTTCTGAAAATGTAAGGCATTCATTTCTGAAAATTTTAAAAAATCGTTCATCAAACCGAAAATTCGGACATATGGTCGCCAAAAAAAATTAATTTTGTCAATCGTTTGCAGAAAATTCGCCAAAGGATCGCAGGGAAAACGCAAATTTCGTCAAAGAATACCGAAAACCCCCGCAAAGTTCGTCAAAAGTTTCCCCACGGCAAAGTTCGTCAAAAGAAAAAACCCACAAATTTTGTCGAAAAACACACAAATTTTGTCAAAAGATCGCGAAAAACCCACAAATTTCGTCAAAAGATTGCGAAAAACCCACAAATTTCGTCAAAAGATCACGAAAAACCCACAAATTTCGTCGAAAGATTGCGAAAAACTCCACAAATTTTGTCGGAAGAAAAATCGACAAATTTCGTCAAAAAACCACGAAAAAAAAAAACATTTCGTCTAAAGATCGTATAAAAACCCACAAATTTCGTCTAAAGATCGCGAAAAAGCCCACAAATTTCGTCTAAAGATCGCGAAAAAGCCCACAAATTTCGTCTAAAGATCGCGAAAAAACCCACAAATTTCGTCTAAAGATCGCGAAAAAACCCACAAATTTCGTCTAAAGATCGCGAAAAAACCCACAAATTTCGTCTAAAGATCGCGAAAAAACCCACAAATTTCGTTTAAAGATCGCGAAAAAACCCACAAATTTCATCCAAAGATCGCGAATTTCGTCAAAGAGCCACGGAGAAAACACATAGCTAGTGTCGGGAGTGGAATTCCCCCCCCCCCCCTCTTTGGTGTAACTTTTCAGAAGATTTGCTGTGAATTTCAGAATTTTTTTTTTTTTTTACCCAGAATCACCAGTGTGACATGACCATTGGTCACTGTATAAAAAAGTAGATAGACAATTTTGTATTTAAACTTGCGAAATCAATAAGCAATATCTTGTGAATACTGTGCAATTTTAGCACTCACAATTAGATTCTAATACAGTAAAATTTGTTTTTGAAATGTTTTTCTCTCCAAATTGGGCATTAAAAATTGGAGTGTGCATACCATATAATGATGCAGCACATAAAAAACATTAACAAAAAAAAAAAGGCAAATCCTTAAAATGTTTTGGACTCCTTGGATTTTTTCTTCCCAACTCTGTATGAACCCTGAATATGAAAATGCATTATAGTAACCAACTATTTTTGAGTTGCATAATTTTGCAGGCCTGCCAACTGCTACGAAAAAATCGTAGTTGCTACAATTTGGACCTGTAAACTACGATGTTACGAAAATGTCTTAAACTACGTTTTTTTAGAAAAAAACACAAACGCATTTTTTGTTTCTAGTTGTGATTTTTATCCCGCACAGCATACTTTTCAGGAGTGATTCTGTTCCGAAATTTTCAAAGTATTCATTTCCGAAAGTTTTAAAAAATTTACCATTAGTCCAAAAATTCAGGCATTAAAAATCCTCATGGAAAAAAAATCTCGGCTGCAAAACAAACTTCTTCACATAAAACACTCTTTTGGTATATTAACGACGAGTGAATCGTGTTTCTGTAAATATTTATACGGGAATTCCCTTCCTCATAAACAAGGGTGCCATTTTAAGAATTTCTAGATGGGGAGGGGGGCAAGGTTTGAAATAGTATGCAAAATCGCACGATTTGCGATAAACTATTGTGCATTTTGACAAAATAACCGAGTAAAAAAAAAATCAATTTCATCAAAGGATCATGGTAAAAACGTGAATTTTGTCAAAATATCGCAGAAAGAAAATGCGAATTTCGTCAAAAGATCAGTAAGAAAATACAAATTTCATCGAAAGTTCAGTAAGGAAACGCAAATTTCACTGAAAGATTGCAGAAAGAAAACATTAATTTCGTCAAATGATCGTGGTAAAAAATGCAAAATTCGTCAAAGGATTGTGGTAAAAAATGTGAAATTCTTCAAAAGTTTATGGTAAAAAGTGCGGATTTCAAAAAAAAGACTCGTGATAGAAAAATGTGAATTACGATTGTGGGAAACAAATTGTGTATATCCTGAAATGATTGTGGTTAAAAAATCGCGAATTTCGTCAAAATTTACTGCACTGAGCTAAAAAAATTAAAACCAGGCTCCTTTTACAAATGCCAAAAAAAAAAAAAAAAAAACGCTTTGCGAAACGAAAAGAAACTCTAAAAATTGTATAAAAATTTTCTATATTGAGTTGAAAGACTGAATCATTATTCCTTTTACGAATGTCAAATGATGGCTGCAAAACACCAAAAACCAAACAACCAATCTCCAGATTAATTTTAATTTTGTGTGCTATGATTTTTCATTTTCAAAAGTTGGCAGGTCTGAATTTTGTCATAAAAATTTTCAACTGTACATTGCATTTTACTGGCTGGTGAAATACATCCTTGGCTGGTAAGATTTTCTAGAAATTCTCCACCCCTGATCATGTATAATGAAAATTTTATTTGAAATTAACATTTTCTCCCCCTTAACTTTCATACCTTGAATGGGCTTTTATCTATTCATTTTTATATAAGACAGTAATTTATGAATCATGTTAAAATTTTTATGCTCTATCAACAAGTACAAAAAGTATCTGTAATAAGCTTACGTAATCTATTAAATTTAAAGTTAATCTATTCAAAATTTTCCCAATAGAGCAATACAAGAAAATTCTATTTTTTAAAAGCCTAATAGGAAATTTAATATTTATCCCTTGTTTCATAAAAAAATCTTCCTTTCAATGATATCTTTAATTAGACCTATAAAGAACATAAATATTTAAGTCGTATATGCTGCAATAATTTTTTCTTTTTTCAGTAAAATGCGCTTAAAAGTTAAATATAATTTAAGTAATTTTAAGTGTGTTATTAATTCTTATTAAATAATAAAAGAATTGCAAGTACTAAATTTTTTTAAATTGGTATGTACATCACTATTTTACCTGAAACTTGAAATTTATGTTAGCACTTTTGAAATTTTGTGGTTATTTTAAAATGTAATAGCAACAACATATAATATCAATTATAACAATACAGTACCTAAGATACTACTTAGTCAATATTTTTGAAATTTATTTTCCTTACAGATATTTCCTTCCGCTAAATCTGAAAACATTCACTACACTTCTTAAAAGTGCTTGCTGTCTGCTGGCATAGCCAAAAAAAGAAGTCTTTTTTGTTAATTGTGAGCTTCATAAAGTCTACACTTGTTTCTTTCCACCATTTTAGAGGATATTCCTTTCTATCAGTAATTTTTCTTAAGATATTACGATTTCTTATTTTTTATTTTCTTTCATCTGAAAGTTGAAATTTGTTTTCTAGTACTTTTATAAAATTGTCATTATTTCAAAATGTAACAACATACATAATATCTACTAGAATATAATTATAGACAGTAACTGATGAGGAACTTTAGCTAAGATTTTTTTTTTTTTTTTTTTTGAGGGGGTTGAATTACATTTTTGATGTAATTTTAGGCTGAACATAGCCAAAAAATTTTTCAGAATAAAATAATGCTTTAAATAATTAAATTTGCTCATAAATAATTTATTGAAAAGAAAATAATAGATTTCAATTGTGAAATATACAAGAATTGTACATATAGTGCATACTATATTTTGTTTTTAGACAAAACTGAGTTCATTATTCGGCGGCCGAATAAGCTGAATATTCGGCCATAATTAGGCCGATTAATTGGTATTCGGTTATTCAGCCAAATAATTATCCGTTGCATCACTAGTTGATTAAAAAAAATTTTTAAATATAGCTTGAAAAAAAAATTTTGCAGAACTACTGAAAAGCTAATATATTACTCCTGAAGATTGTTAAAAATTCCTGAAATAGTCTCGGGAGTGAACTTTAAATAGTTCCGATATAGTATTTACAATGTTTACGTCTATTCTATGATGTTACATATGATACGTAAGTGTATTAATACAAAAATTCCTATATTTTCGAAGAAAATGACTGCTAGTCCTGTTTTCATTTTAACTAAAATACTTATATTTAAATTGATTTCTGACAGCTGATTTGTAGTTTTCCATCCATTTTGTGCAATAAAATATTTTCATTGTCTAAAATGTTGCCTAAAAATATTTATTATAAAATGCCTAAAAATATTTTTTATTACAAATTTTAAACATTTCTTGTTTAGGCCTTTGCTTGAGAACTCTCTTGTTTTTCTTTTGATGAAGTTTCTTTTGAATTCTATAAACAGTCATTACTATTTCCTGTTGATCTACAAAATTCTGCTGCTCCAAGAACTTAAAAAAAAAAAAAAAAATTCCAACTGAAACCAAATCTTCTTCAATTTTTTTTTTCTAAAATTAACTGTCAGACTCAGTTTCATTGTCTTCAGGTGGGTTCATTATTGAAGGAATAATTTCTTCATCTGCAACATGATTTACAAAGACTTTATTATTCAGTCATTAAACTATTTCTTTTAGGTAGCTTTCTTTACAAACAGCTACCTATTGCAGCCGTTCGGAAGAAAGCGATTAAAAAAAATTTTGGTATATTTTCATCGATCATGACCCCCAGACCCCAAAACCACCCTCCGTTCAAAATTGATATATATATATAAAACATTGGAAAAATCTGGGGCAGACCTACATCCAGCAGTGGATTGAAAACGGTTGATGATGATATATATATATATATATATATCTGACCTATGTCACACTGTAACTCCCGTAATTATGAACCAATTTCGATGTAATTCGGTGTGTACATAGTACATACCAATGTCTCGACCGAGTTCGTTGGCCAGCTTCATCCGCCGTTTTGTTTCAAAATGGCGGCCATTTAAAATTTTTTAAAAAATTTAAAACTTGAAATGTGGTACCAAAAAATTAAAAATGGAAAAATATTTTTTTCTTATGTATTTGACCTTTATACAAAGATTCCGGAGCAGTTTTTGTTTTGTCTATATCTTAAAAAATGGCTGAGTTATAGCATTTTGAATTTCTAGCATGGCTGACATTTTGAAACGTCCTGAATTTTGTCACACGATAAAAGGCGTATTTATGAACCGATTTGGATGTAATTCGGTGTGTACATAGTACATACCAATCTCTCGACCGAGTTCGTTGGCCAGCTTCATCCGCCATTTTGTTTCAAAATGGCGGCCATTTAAAATTTGAAATGGGGTACCAAAAAATTGAAAATGGAAAAATATTTTTTTCTTATGTATTTGGCCTTTATACAAAGATTTCGGAGCAGTTTTTGTTTCGTCTATATCTTAAAAAATGGCTGAGTTATAGCATTTTGAATTTCTAGCGTGGCTGACATTTTGAAACGTCCTGAATTTTGTCACGCGATAAAAGGCGTATTTATGAACCGATTTGGATGTAACTTCGTTTATACATAGTACATACCAATGTCTCGACCGGGTTCGTTGGCCAGCTTCATCTGCCATCTTGTTTAAAAATGGCGGCCATTTAAATTTTTAAGAAAAATTTAAATTTGAAATGTGGTACCAAAAAATTGAAAATTGAAAAAATATTTTCTTCTTATGTGTTTGACCTTGATAAAAAGATTCGGGAGCAGTTTTTGTTTCGTCTATATCTTAAGAAATGGGTGAGTTATAGCATTTTGAATTTCTAGCGTGGCTCACATTTTGAAACGTCCTGATTTTTCTCAAGTAATAACAGGCGTATTTATGAACCGATTTGGATGTACCTTGGTGTGTACATAGTACATACAAATATCTCGACCGAGTTCGTTGGCCAGCTTCATTTGCCATCTTGTTTCAAAATGGCGGCCATTTAAAAAAATAAAAAAATTTAAATGAGATACCAAAAAATTGGAAAATGAAAAAGATTTTTTTGTATGTGTTTGACCTTAATACAAAGATTCTGGAACAGTTTTTCTTTCGTCTATATCTAAAAAAAAAAAATGGCTGGGTAATAGCATTTTGAATTTCTCTTGTGGCTGACATTTTAAAACGACCTGATTTTTGTCACGCAATAACCAGGGTATTTATGAACGGATTTGGATGTAACTTGGTCTGTACATAGTACATACCAATGTCTCGACCGAGTTCGTTGGCCAGCTTCATTCGCCATCTTGTTTCAAAAGGTTTGCCATTTAAAAAAAATTAAATTTAAAATTCAAAATGAGGTATTAAAAACTTGGAAAATGAAAAAGATTTTTTTTATGTGTTTGGCCTTGATACAAAGATTCCGGAGCAGTTTTTGTTTCTGAAAATTGGTTCTTTTGTTTATATCTTAAAAAGGGTTGATTTATAGCACTTTGAATTTCTAGCATGGCTAACATTTTGAAACGATCTTGTATTTGTCACGCGATAACACACGTATTCGCCTATTTCGATGTAAGAAGGCATGTGGATAGTATACATCAACACCTCGACCAAGTTCGCTGGCCAGATTCATCAGCCATCTTGTTTCAAAATGGCAGCCATTAAATTAAAAAATATATATATATTTAAAGTGAGGTGCAAAAAAATTAGAAATTGAAAAAGGTTTCTTTCTTAAGTATTTGACCTTGATATAAGGATTCAGGAGCATTTTTTGTTTGTCTTTACCTTAAAAAATGGCTCAGCAGTTTCAATTTCTATTGTGGGTGACATTTTGAAAAATCTGATTTTTTGCATGCGACAGCACTCCTATATATTAACCGATTCCGATGTGAGTGAGCATGTGCACAGCAATTACTAAGGTCTCGACTAAGTTCACTGCTTAGCCTCATCCACCACGTTGTCTTAAAATGACAGGCACTTTAAGAAATTGCCGAATTTGGCAGCCAAATATAAGTTACTTTAAAGAAAAGCAGCTTGGATAAAGCTGACTAATTTTGCGAAATTCTCATTCATTATATTGATAAAAATTAGTATTGAATCTCCTATATTCGGTTTCCACTTAATTGAGCTTCGTGTGTTTGAATGATATAAGTTGGCTTTTTTAAAATAAGGATTATGAAAGCTACCTCTTCCTCCCGGCACTGACCGGAAGGACTTTTTCCTTAAAAGCACATAATAAGCTCGAAGCAACAGCAGTCGTGCTTCAGAGTAGAGGTCTGCGCGGGCCGATTTTCATCCACAGCACTCGGGCTGGGCCTAACTTATTTTTTCTGTACAGAGGGACTAATTTCATTCCTAGTTTTCACAGTCCAAAATTTTCAGTCCTAGTTTTGACACAGCCTGTTTAAAAATCATTGTCTCAGCGTGGCCTAGTCCATTCAAAGGTCAGTTAAATTTGGCCTGGCCCAAAAATTTTTGCAAAAAATGCATACATTTTTAAATTGCCATTATTCTACACTTAAACATTAAAATTTATTCTTTTTAAAGAATAGTAGATTTCTACGTTTATTAAAATATAGCTAAATTAAAATAAAACGTGTTAAAAGGAACCTGCTTATGACGGAACTATGTTTCAAACTGAAAGATGTGTTGATCCATGTAAAATTAATATACTAATACGTAAGAAAAGAATATATAATACATTTAAACTTGCTAAGAAGAAGGGAACTTGTCTGTAACTCATTTTTTTTTTTCTTTTCTATGCAATTCCGTCTTAGAAAATTTTATTGTATAGTATTTTTCAGATTTTTAACACACCAATACATGGAATATGGATTAACAATATTAATGATAACTGAAACATTTACATACTAGAAATAGAGATTCATTAAAAAAATAAATATCGTAGCTTGCACACTTATATAAAGATGAAGATTATAAACAAGCAAAAAAACTCAAGATAAATATTTTTGGTCAGAACTCCTTGTACGAGAAAATTTTTTGAACAAAATCGACGTAATCAATGTTTTGTAGAAATTCACTTGGGCCTGGCCGAACTTTGAACTTTTGTATCGGGCCGGGCCCGGGCCTGGAAATTTAGGCCTGTGCAGACCTCTACTTCAGAGCCCCGAGACCACCCTTCCCACTTTTCGATGTGTGATTTAATCAGTTTTCCTTTTAAATTTGTCCTGTGTTAAATTTGTAATATTTGATGGGATTTAACATCAGTATTTAGTCTCATTTGCTCAAAACCCCACTCATATATTCATACATTTAATGCATTAATTCATTCATTCACATTCATTCATCCTCATGGTTATTTTCATTTCATAGTTTTTAGTTAAAAGATCGTTTCACTTTGTTTACATATTATACAATAGTAAAAGTAACTTTTTCTTTTATTAAATACTTTCGTTATTATATTTAACTGTTAACTTACAATTTAATAGTTTGCTGTCCAGGTTTTATATTACAATAGGTTTTATTTAAGTTTATTTTATTTTAAAAGTTTATTAACGTTTTAATTCTTTCACGGCATGACAGTCGAACACAATATCGATTACGTCATAATCGAAGTAATCAATTCAGTCGGTTTGCCATATGGCACCAGATGGCAGCATATCGCGAATCATCTGATTCGTCGGTAGTTGTTAATTATTCATGGAGTTTGTGTTCACATCACGTGATAGAACATTCTAGCGAATGGGCGTTTTCCCAGAACGTGTCGTCGATCAGATGGTATTTATACCGCGGCCGGATCATACAACGGCAGACGCATGTCTGAGTTTTAAGCTTTTTGTATGTCTCAAGCAGCAGTAACGTTTGGGGTTGCCGGGGAAATGGCTTTTAGCTATTTAAATAAGTTTGTTTTATCTTTGTTTCTTGCATTTATTTAAATTATGTTTACCGGTGATACCAGCAAGTTTAGTTACGTTTCCAAAACAGCTTAACTCAAGTTAATGTTTGGTACGTAAATTATATCTAGTCATTTATCATCTTGTTGCAATTTTATTATTTTTAACCTCTATCTATTTTAAAAGAAATGTTATGATACCCAAGTTGAAGAATCAAGTATGTGAATAATTACTTTCAATAAACTGCTCATCTTCACCAGAATTTTTGACTCTGTGCTTATTCTACAAAAATACAATTTTTATCTTAATGCTGCTTACCTCATATCTTAGTTCAATCCTTTTACTCCTTCATCACTCTGTGTTACAAGTTAGATTATTTTTCAGCGAAGCTTTCACTACGTTTGTTTAATTATCTTTGACTCTGCTTCTTTAAATATGTTAGATGGGTTTTACCCTAATAATATTAACCTGTTATTGTGTAATTTTAACCTGTGTTGAAATTTGTTGCATAATGCAACAGTTCAGATGCTTTAACTTATGGTAAGGTTACCTGACAACTTGAAAAATCGGTATCTTCATCCTTATTTTCGATAAATAGAGAGCCAAACCATATTTTATGCCATGGATTAATTAAAGCCTTGCATGAAAAATAAAATAAATTAATTTGCAACTTATTATATAGGCCAATAGATGATGCTACTACTAAATCTTTTCTGAGCTTGTTTACACTTCTCGCCAATTTCTATTTTACATTTTGTTAAGTTTCTGTGAAATAAATGCACTTTATTTGTATAATACACTGTGTCATTATTGTTGTGCGGATTTTTGAGACTTTTCTGTATTTCTTAAGTTTATATTAAAGGTCAAAATTAGCACTAGCCACCGGCCGCGGGGCCAGTAAATGAAAAAAAGTGGCTAGTGAAAAATTGCCTATCAGCAGCCACCTTCCGGCTACTTTTTTACAAGGAGATAATAAAATTTTCTTGCATTTCAACAAGGATTCTACTTTTTTTGGTTCCAGTATATTTATATTAACATATTTATTTGGGCTACTCAGTTTTAGATTAATACTTATAGAAATTTTACTGTTTAGCATTTTGAAATAAAAAAGTGGCCGCTAGTTTAAAGAAAGTGGCCACTTTAAAAATTAGTCCTACCGGCCAGTGGCCGCTAATGAAATTTCCCAATTTTGACCTATAGTTTATATGTATCTAAAAAAAATCAAGAAAATGTTTGAACGAAAATGCATTGGATTTAATACATTAAGGACTGGTCCCATATCCTGTGCCGGAAGATTTGGCGATTTTTTTTGTTGCGCTTTTTTTGGCGATCTGGTTTAAGTTTGTTCGTCAGATTTCGGATCGTTTGAGCGGCTTTAGGGTTGCTTTTTTTCGGAAATGCTGTTTGAAAACCGGCGAACTCGATGGCAGGAGATCTTGAAGCTTATTGGCTTACTAGTATCACGTGTACCGTTAGCCAGCAAAATTTTGAATTAGATTAGATAAGCCACACATTCGGGTGAGTCTCTGCGTCTGTCAACGTATTTTGGTTGTAAGGTAAGTCTCGTTAATTTTTCCAAGGTTGCAGAAAAACATTATTTTTAAATCTGTATGTTATTTATAATTCAATGATTTTGCACCATTTTAAAAAATAGAAAATGATTTAAAAACATGGATTTATGAATAAAATAAACGGAGTTTGTGCACGATCTTGGAAAATTTCTTCCGAAGCAATTACACAAATTTTAGCAGCATTCTAAATAAGTCTAAACAAATGTGCTTTTTGAGATAAATACTTTTTATTGTTTTATTGTGTGCATTTACACACCTTGTTTCAGACTCTTACTGTGATCCCTTTTTGTAAACATTAAATTATTGCTGATTGGTTTTTTTTTTTGTGTAAATATTTTTAAAATTTTTTCTGATATGGTTATTTATATTTAGCCTTTTACTTTTATTTTATATTAAATACAATTTTTTGGCAGTTGTGAGCGAGATTTTGCCTGCACTAAAATTATAATAATTTTTGAAATATTGTTGAATTATATAAAAAGTTTTTGGTAAGTTTTTTTTCTCTTTTTTATTGTCCAAAATGTTTTAGGAATGGGGGGTTCAGGGGGGCAGAGCCCCCCTGACAGTAACAAGTATTCATCTTGAAAAGCACATCTGTTTTTATTTAGAATGCTGTTAAAATTTGTGTAATAGCATCGTAAGAAATTTTCAAAGATGGCGCAAAATCTTCGTTTTTAAATCTTTGTTATTTATAAATCCACGTTTTTACATCATTTTCTGTTTTTAAAAATGGTGCAAAATCATTGATTTATAAATAACATACAGATTTAAAAATTATGTTTTTCTGCCATCTTGGAAAATTTTTCATGCCGCCAAAACGCCGTTTTGGCGCAATATTGTTCGCCAAACGGCACAGGATATGGAACTCATCTGACTTTTATTATTCTACTATTAAATTTAAATTGTTTTGCATATATCTATGCATGTTCTGTGCATAAAATTCTAGTTAATTTAAAATTATTTATTTTGCATTAATGTATTACTCCAATAATATATATAAACATATAATAAATGTAACAAAGTATTTTAAATGTGTATGTGTATTCCATTGCTGATTCAGATTCACAAATGCTATCTTTATCACATAGACTGAAAGTTTCTTTGTGTTGTACATTCTTGTCATAATCCCCATCATTTTATCATTACACTATATGCATAGTGCTATTTACATCTTTTCCAAAAATAGTATTTTTTGCTGTAAAATAAAGTCACATTGGATCTTTTTTTCTGAAAACCATTTTTCTTATGTATCAACAAATGCAAAAGCTCTCTGTAACCGTACCCAGTATTAGCAAATGACATAATTGTTTCAACTTTTGATTCCCACTATACTAATCTAATGATTGACAAAATAGTTACCAGATGAAAAATAATCACATAACCGAAAGCCTAAAACTATCAATTGTCAGTGTTATCTTCCCAGCCGTTGATAATTTCAACAATCAATCATGCTTACTGGACAGTAGGAATGACTGCTTAGCTTAGAAATAACAGGGATTTGTTTAGGAAAAGTTTGGGTCCTTTAAATTACCTTTCACAATTTTTCAAATATTTAGGCAGGACCCTTCACAAAATTCTTTTTGTTAAAATAGACCTTTCCCTAAACTTTTCTGTCGCCAGACTTACTTTCACAAATTATTTTAAAATACAATTTAACTTAACCTGTCACAAAACAGTTGAAGTCAACAAAGTACCTATGGGTAATTCTACAAATACGGGAATATTTGTAGTATGTAAATTTCCAAAAATTAATTTTAGAAAAAAAATCTGAAAAAAATTAACAAGGTACCTTAAAGGTTATATAATTAAAATAAGACATCAGCAGAGCTTAACTGTTTGTATTTTATTGTATTTTTGTATTTTTATTTTTTTGGAGGCATGTGAATGACATCAAGGGGCATGTGAATGACACATTAACAAGTAGATTGTTAGACATGATTTCTAAATAATGTACAGCCAGTCAATTCATGAAATTAATAAAAAGATAAATGTAATAGTTTACTGAAAAAAAGAATTAAAGAGCAGGCCTATTAATTAGTATATTTAAGTAACACAAATACATATAGCTATCTCTGTGGACATTTTAATTTATTTAAAATGTTTCATCACTGAAATAAAATGTAAGGCGGAAACAACTTCCACAAGGAATTGGCTGACTAATTTTTTTCACAATATCCTCGTTACTGTACTCCATAATATCTGGCTTTTTTGGCCATTTCCATGTAGCTCTTAGATCCGGGTTCACAGTTTCCATCGCAGATATAGTAATTAAATTGTTATCCACTTTTTTAATCTCACCAGGGAAGAATTCATCCTGATATTTGAATTTTACCCAGTCTCCTACTTGTAAATCTGAAATGAATGAATCATTATGCATGCAGTTCTGGTCCTCTTTTTCTTGCATCTTTCTTTTTTGATTCAGGTTCTTTCTTTTTTCTAGCTTAGTACAATTTTCTTTTATTTTGGTTGGGTCAAAAAATGTGTTAGAATAGGTTCCCAACAAGTATTTGTTGCAAGGATCATGGGCACATTTGAAACAACTTAAAGAATGCATCTCTAGTTCTCCAGAAATTTTCTCCCATCTTACCTGATGAATCTTCATTGTACCTTTGAAAGAGTTGATGAAATCTGGAACATACTTTTCAACCCCTTCTATGTCTTCTTTTTTAATAATTTCTATGTAGATTTTTTCATTTTTTTCTTTAGCTGCAGCTACAAATTTTTCAAAGTTTTCAATATCTTTTCCCAAGGCGACAAGACGGTCACAAGTTCGCTTGATAGTGGCTCCAACACCATCAGGTGCACCTTTACCATGCCCTGCCTCACTGTAATTCCAAGTAATTTTTCTTAAAGAAGGAAATTTATGTGGAATAAAATGCTGCAGAAAATAGAAGATTTTCTTGTTTCTGTATTGATTTGACGGACTATCTGATAAAAAATGAAGAGTGTCAATCGATGTTTCTTTATTGTTTAAGTACTTCTTCAGTAGTGGCATGATATGTGCAATAACAGCTTCAGGATCATGGCGCAAAGAATCCGATAAGGTACAAAATGGTTTCTGTTTTCCTGCTGTGTACATCATGCCAGTATGTAAAGTTATCTGTTGGCGAGAAGCACCAAAATGAACAGCTTGTACTTCTTTAGAATATTTGCAGGCATAATTTTCAGAAAAGTCAATATGAAAAATTATCTCATTTTGAGATACTTCATTTTTTAATTTAGTGAAGAATCTGAACTGGTGATTTGTATTCATTAGATGTATTAGAAATTTTGGAATGATATTTTCCAAACAAACATAAAGATCACCAACACTTATTAAGACAGATTCTTTCTTAATTAATTTTACACTGATTTCTTGTTTTGTTTTAGCACTGATTCTTACTTCTTTTCTGGTCACCCATTTTTTGTATTCAGTCATATTATTCCAATTAGTTTCATCATGTAAAATGCTTTTTTCTTTACATAAATTACATTGATTCAAGTAGCATGAATTCTTTGCTGGCTTACAGCATAAGTTTTCAATGAGTTCATCTGTAGAGGTCTGTGTGATCACGTTTTCTTTTTTCAGTGATGCCACAATAAATCCAAAGTTCTCATGTTGAGTGCAAAGACAGGTATCTCTTGCTTCCATTTTATGTGGAACAACCCAAAATGGTCTGTATTTGCAAAATAGGCCATAGGAAATTTTGAAATTGCTCTGTGAAATAAATTTTTTATAAAGTTCAATAAGAGTATTGTTAAGATACTTTTTTTGTTTTTTCTCTTTCTGTCTAGCTATAGTGTCTTTCTTCCCAGGAGATACAGTAGAATTTTCATCACTTAAGTAAAATTCAATCACTTTCTTTTCTATGTAACATTTTCTTGCATTCTTATTTCTCTCATATGATAAAATATTTGAACGTATGTTGTTTGCTTTAAACATTTTATAAGATAAAAAATGTTTACTTTTCGTCAGAAGTCTATATTTTTTCAGAATTCTTCCTTGAATTATTTTCGCAAACAATTGTTTTTCTCTGAGTGATTTAATTTTCTCTGCATTACTTTTCAGTTGGTGTTCTAAAGCTGCACCAAAAAGTAAATTTTTGCGAACTTCAGCAGGAACAGAAGGGCAATTCTGCAACACTTGATCAACTTTTGAATTTGGAGTTAAATCTTCAGAATTTCTGATCTTTTTAAAATCTTCTATTTTTTTCCTCTCTCTGTACTTTTTTTTCCGAATGGCTTCAATTTTTCTTTTTAATTTAGCATTTTCTTTTCTAAGTTTGAGATTTTCACGGTACATCTTGCTGCGATCCCGTCTGACAGCCTTCCGTCCTTGCTTCTTCTGTCTTGACTTGAATGCTTCATTTATGGAAGGAGAATTTGAAAAGTTTTCACTTGTGGAAGGCCCTAACTCTTCAGGAATTGATAAAACATTACAAGAACTGAAAGAACTTTGTATTTTTGAATTGGTTGGTGTGCTGGTCAAAAATGTTCTTTCTTCAGAACTCAATGGTACATCTATTTCACTTTCTGGAGGTGAATTATCTAATGCTGCCTGAAGGATTTGTTTTTTTCTCCTGTATGTTAAAGTGTTGTTTCTCCATTTTTTACGCTTCTGTCTTAAATCTCTAGCAGTCATATCTTTCGCTAATTTAATTATACCTTTTTCTTTATTCTTGATATACCGCAGTTTTTCTTCTAATAGGTGTTTTTCATACATCTGTGGATTATTACGTATTCTTTCTCTTCTTGCCCTTTCTCTTAGTTTTCGTCTTTCTTTTATTTCATTTGGCGTCAATTTCTTCTTTTTTGCCATTTCTTTCAAGCTAAAAATGAAAAAAAAAATTTAAGCTTTCATTGAGTAAACTTCTTTTTTTTTTTTTTTTTTGTCTTAAAAGAAGTCAAATAACATGTCAAAGAGATGAAATTTAAAATGAAAGGCGTATATCGAGAAAATATCTCTTAATAATAAAATACTTAACATTACATTAATATTTCTATGCATATTTTCTATTTTTGTAAGGTTAAAATGGCAAATAAATCCCCTTCCTGACCTTTTTTCCCATTAAAACAATAACTTTCGATTAAAATATTAGCTAATAATTTTGCCAAGAAAGAGAAAATAATATAATCAAATATAATAAATGAATAATATAATCAAATTAGCTTTTTGAGAATATGAAAGTTTGCTACATATTAACTACTAAATGTTTTAGCTGCTGTGAAAAAAGAATTGTACAAAACTAAATTGTTTAAAATTTTAGCTATTTACAATTTTTAGAAATAATTTATTTTAATTCTGTTACTAAAATATTTAACCATAACTTATCATGTCTTGGAACTGTGATTTTAATATCAGAAATGATCACAAAAAACTTATTTTAATCTATTGTGGAAAAAAATCAGATTAAAATAATCTATAGCCTCATGTCTAATAATATAAATATTCATAAACATCATAATCTATCATATATTTAATCTTCTTTTATCATTCCCATGGCCTTTGAGTCATCCACATGTCTCAATATGAGACATGTGGATGACATAAGAAAATGGGCATGTGGATGACAAAACAGAATTAACATGTTCTCAGCAAGTCATATCTGAAGATTTGTAGGCTTAACTTCTGTCAAGAACTTACAAATGTATGATTTAGCACTATACATAATCAAAATTTATTTACATGCACAATTTATTTGCATTCTATAAGACATGTTAATGATAAAGATAAAAAACACTTACCTTGAAATCAACGTTAAACTTGCTACAAATCACAAAACATTTGAAGAACAGCAAAATGCATCTAGAGTCAGGAAGAACAAGTTACTATGCTTCTTTTTAAGATGTGATGCCACTTTTTGAAATCAAAATTTCCAGAAAATAATATCTATACTTTTCAGCCATGTGGATGACTGATAATCATTGGGACAAAGTTTAAATTCTTTTTTTGTGGCTGTATTTTCATATTATTTTGATTTGATTGTCATTTACATCCTCTACACATACACATTCAACAATAAAAAAATCATGAGAGAATATCACTTATTGTTTTTTTATCTAGATACCTTAGATTGTGAAAATTATAGGTATGGGACAGGGCATGTGGATGACATTTCAATGCAATATTTTATTTTTAATGTAATAAAAATTAATTTTTGACATAGTTATAAATCAGAATTATAGTGCTAAAGAAGTGTAAAAACATCCCCCAAAAAGTTTTTTAAATCAATCAAAAGGTAAAAAAAAATCAGTATGGAACCTAAATTTGCCCATTTTTGTAGAATCACCTATTGCATACTCCTTTTTTTTTTTTAAATGTAAATAAACGATCTTGTTAAAAACAAGAACCTGTATATAATGATTTTTTCATATTCACAAAATCGTGATTAGATTTTTCAAAAAAAAAAAAAAACTTCACAAAAACAGGGCACAAATCCTAGACAGACTCACGAATAAGGTACGGTGATATTCTTCATATTTTCATTTGAAGTAAGCAATGAAGAAAGAGAGATGAATGCTAAGAATGAATGAGAATGAAGCTAAGAAAAGAAAAAGGGATTAGTCACAGCTATTTAAGTATTTTCAGTTATAGAAGAAAGATGAAATTGGAATTCTATAATTCTGTGTTAGACAAATAGTTGAAATATTTATTATGTTACAGTCTAAGTATTGATCATATTATTTGATCAATATTTGAACCACCAACATATAGGACACAGTAATTTGTAGGTCTAAGCAACTAAGCATAATACAAACTCGTGAATTGTGTGTAATCTGCTTCAGAGAAAGTAACTCTGCACTGAAAGTAATGTTTTAATTAAATTATTTTAAATAGATTTAACTATAGCTTAAGCATTTAACTTGCAAAAATGAACTGATCATTTAAAAAAGAAAACAATTTAAAAAGGAGAGAGCATTTATCAATATTTTTGAGGAATGCACTATGGATATATAATATTTTTAATACAATTGCATTTACTTTAATAAAATAATAGCATTTTGAACTTTATGAAAGTTTTATTTAATGTTATTAAAAGGTAATTTCTAATTTTTAATCTGAAATGAATGATGACTTTTCTTATAACATAAATGATGAAATTCTTATTTAACCTGCAAATATCAATGTTATGTTAAAAAAAAACTGTTTTAAATCAAAAGATTTTTTTTAAAAAATCATTTGATTTAAATCAAACAACCATGCTAGTAAGATTTTTTTTTTAATTCCCTGTCTCTGATTATGTTTCTGTAGCTAATTGGTTGAATTAACACTAAACATATCAGTAATTTTACTCAAGTTTTATAAAAATATTTCACACCAGAATTTTTGTTTAACTTATTTCTATTTATTTATTTATTTTATAAAGAAATTTCTAGTTCAAATCGGCATATTTTCATTTGGTATCTTTCAAATGACTAGTTTTTGGTTTATATAGTGTTATGCAAGATTACAAGCATAACAAACTATCTTATTAATATGTGGTATTTATCTTTATAGTCTTCGGATGTCAAAAATGAGGAGAGTTCTGACGAGACAAAGAAAATAGATAATGAAGTAAAAGATGACAAAGACAGTGTAAAGAGTGAAAATAAGGAAGAAAGTGGTAAAGAGAGAAGTGATGATGAAGATGAAGAAAGTGAGGATGAGGAAGGTATTTATTTTTTTTTTTTCCCCTCCTGTCTCTGAATATAATAAAACTGTGTTTGTTTAGGTTCAGATAGCATTTCATATAGTAATTTGTTAACACCACTTTAGGAAAATGATTTATTTTACACAAACATGGAGCTGTTTCATGATGAATATTAAATGTATTTCCTTTCGCAGATCTTAAAATTTTTGCCTTTCGATATAGAAAATAACAGAAATGTGATTTGAAGATCTATCATAACTCTCATCCTTCATGTCTGGTATATTTAATTCAGGCTTTTATTTTTGTAACGAGGACAGAAGCAAATGTCTGTTTTGTATTTGCTTTAAATGTAGTGCAGGGCCATAGGAAAGTTTCCCGACCCTCCCTTTTTATCCGCAACACATTTCTTCGGAGTCCCTTCACAAATTTTGAAGAAATTTGTATTGAATTTTCCATATGAGTTAGGGGTCTGCTTGGGCTTAGCCCATACCCGGCATGGCGAAATGATCACAAATTTTTAAACGGTCTGGCCCGGCAGAATTAAGACAATTTTTTCAATGGGCCGTGCAGGGCCGATAAACAAAATAAACGGGCTATGCTGGAAAAAAACTTAGCAAGCCTACCGGCCTGATATAAAGCATTACATGAAGCTAATAAAATATGAGCTATTTTCAATGAATATGACTTTCCCGAGAATAAGTATAAATGTGTGTCAGGCCTACTGGCCTGAGATGAAACTTTAAATGAAGCTAATAAAATATGAGCTATTTTCAATGAATGACTTTCATGAGAATAAGTATAAATGTGTGTCCCACGAGCCGATGCTAGTTTGACAACATCAATACAGAAATGTAACATGTCCAGCGTAGAGATTGGTATCGGACAGTTACATGGTGTCTGATCCGGGCTCAATTTTTTTCAGAATAGTTGTGCCGGGCCGAGATCAGGCTTGCATTTTCTTTCTACATTGTCTGCTCGGGCCGGAACTGGACTTAATTGTTCTCAGGATGTGTACGGCAGGCAATATGCTTGTAAAAAATATTAATAGCGATAATGAACTTTTGTTAACGTAACCTTTGGTAATATATACCTTAACATGGTTCTCAAATTCACTGCTCAGCAACATGAAACTTTGACACGTTTTCTGACGAATTTTTAACTGTTAAGGCATAACATTGACAAGCCTGACTGTTGAAGGGATTTGAAATCAAGCAGTGTTTTCCATTTTTGATAAATAAATTGCCTGTTGAGATATAGGAGATTCTTGCCTTGTGGCTGCAGGTTTTTCTCCTTTCCTGTGCTGTCGCTTCCGGAAATTTGATTCAAAAGGCTAACTTTGACGGTATTTTCTCAAAAATATCTTGCCTTTATCATAAAACAGATAACGCCATTCAATTGTATAGTATCTGAATAAGAACACCTGCCAATCTTATGCATTTCCGAAAATAAATTGAGAAATGTGTCAGAAAGTAGCTCCTTTGGTTTTGAGAAAAGCCTTAATACAGGGGTGATTGTGTTCCGGGTGTAGCCCGGATTTCCGGGTTTTTCGGTCGATCCTTCCGGGTTTATGAGATCGTTACGTTTAGTGGAAAATTCGAAAATTAAAACGTATCGCGAATTTCGGCAAATGATCGCCGAAAAAAATCAATTCCTCAATCGTTCGCTGAAAAAAATTGACAATTTCGTCAAAGGATTGCGGGGAAAAAATGCGACTTTCGTCAAAGAATCTCGAAATAAACACAAGTTTCGTCAAAGGATCGCGATAAAACTAAAATTTTCGTCAAAACAACGCGGGAAAACGCGATTTTCGTCAAAACATTGCGAGAAAAACGGATATATCGTCAAAGGAACGCGGAAAATGGATATCGTCAAAGGATCGCTGGAAAAACGCTAATTTCGTTAAAAGATCACGTAAAAAACATGAATTTCTTTAAAGAATCGTGGAAAAACAGCAAAATTCGTGAAAAGACCGCAGAAAAAACACATAATTAGAACCGGGAAGGATTTTCCCCATCCCGGAATGATGGGAAAAAAGCGATTTTTGCCAAAGGATCGCGTGCAAAAACGCGATTTTCGTCAAAGGATCGCCGGAAAACGGAAATATCGCCAAAGGCTCGCTGGAAAAACGCAAACATTGTTAAAGGATCGGAGAAAAAACGAATTTCTTTAAAGAATCACGAAAAAAACCCGCAAATTTCACCAAACGATCGTGGAAAAAACGCGAATTTTGTCAAAGAATCTCGAAATAACAAATTTCATCTAATGATCTTGAAATAAAACAAATTTCTTCTAATCATCGCGAAATAAACACAAATTTCGTCAAAGGATCGCAAAAAAGTGCAAAATTTGCGAAGGATCGCGAAAAAAACAAGATTTTCGTCAAAAGATTGCGTGAAAAACGAAAATGTCGCCAAAGGATCGTGGAAAAACGCAAATTTCATTAAAGGATCGCGAAAAAAACAAGATTTTCGTCAAAAGATCGCGGGAAAAATGGAAATGTCGCCAAAGGATAGTAGGAAAAACGCAAATTTCATTAAAGGATCACGAAAAAAAAAAACAATTTCTTCAAAGAATCGCCGAAAAAAACGCGAATTTCGTCAAAGAATCGCTAGAAAAACGGAAATATCGTCAATGGATTGCAGAAAAAACGCAAATTTTGTTAAAGGATCACAGGTTCACAGGGAAAAAACATGAATTTCTTTAAAGAATCGCGAAAAAACGCGAATTTCATGAAAGGACCGAAAAAAAAACGCATAATTAGAACAAGGAGTGATTCTCTCCCACCCTCTCTGCTGTTTTTTTTTTACTCAGAATCACCCCTGGTATTGTGTTATCCATCTCAATCTCAGTACAAAAATGTCCAGAATTGCATATCTATATCTGTAATGTGTAATACTCAAGAAGAAAGCAGGAAAAAGAAATTTACCTTGTGTAAGAGTAAAGCTAAAAAAAAAAAAAATCTATTTTTATTTATTTTTTTCTAATACTTAGCCACTTAGAAGTAAAATTGGATTGGTTTTGACATTGTTTTACTCTTTTCAAATAACTAGAATAAATTCAATTATTGAGTATAGAATTCAAACTTTGCTTATTTAACAAGATAAATTGCACTCTCCATTTGATGAAGTCATTTAGCTTTCAGTGAAATTAACATAAGTTTACCAAATTATGTTTTTCTGCAATTGTATATTTCGAACAATAGCAGAAATAAGTCACTTGATTGTCATGCTGTTGCAGCATCAGTTGTTATGTAAATTGATATTGGTACATTTTGCATCGATAATTTTCAGGGTTTTTCACTTTGTATCGATTAATTTTCAGGGTTTTTCACTCTGAGTCACAATCACCCCTGTTAATAAATCAGATACTTTTTCACAAACCTACTTTTTATTCTACAGCTTCAAAAGTTATGATGTTTATCCAGCTTTTTTTTTCTTTTATTCTAAACTACATTAATTTTTTAATGAATCCTTATTTAAATGTTGAAACGTCTAAGAATCTAAGTAATCATTAATGTTGCTATTGTGTATTTTCTGTCTTGCATAATAAAAAAATATACTGTAAAATTGTCCCATAAATATGTATGCAATATTCTTTAAAGGAATCTTAATTATATGTTAAAAATCTTAATTTATTGTAGAAATTGAGTTGGGTCAGATCAGGCTGGGCCTGTTTTCACTGATTTCTGTACGCGCCGGGCCGTGAACTGTGAAAATATAAACAGGCCAGGCTGTGAACTGTGAAAATATAAACGGGCCGGGCCTGGAAATTCCGGCCCATGCAGACCTCTAATACAGTCTTCAGCAAAAGTTTTGACACTGATGATATTTAATCTTTAAATAAATTAAAAGGAATGAATTTTTGAGTTAAGCGTTATGAAAGCTTTCACACAATATACAAAGAAAAGATTTTTTTTTCAAGTACCATAATTAGCCCCTCTACATTTTTACTAAATATATTTATGAATGTTTATTAATCTGAAAATATGTGGGTCAGTGGCTGGGTCAAGCAAGGGCTGTGATAGACAGACACAGGAGTGATTTTATAATGGTTCCGTTTTTACTTTTTAAGTATGGAACCCTAAAAATATGAACTCTTGGGTTATACAAATCGGTATACTTATTTTTAAATGTATTTTAAACATTTTAGGACATAAATAATGGTTTTAATGTAGGATAATTTTTAATTTAACTAAAAAAAGTGAAATTTGCATATTGCAAATGTTTAGACACTCTTGATTTTTGGCAACTGTTCACGGAAAAATGCAAATTTCACATTTATGATGTTACTTGCATGAGGTATTTAAGTGTACCTAGTGATAGCATAGGTTAGTGTAGATACCGCGAGCTAGAGAGATTCAGTCTGATGAAGTAATTGAAATATGGAAGCTGAAATTGAAAAGGAAGGCTGTTGAATAAATTTTAGCTACTTTGAATTGTTCAAAGAAGTCTATCGACTTTTGTCCAAGGGTGACTCCTTCACAATAAAACATAGATCTGGAAATGCCTTGTGTGACTAGAAAACGAGATGATAGAAGGATCTATAAACTGACATCTACACAAATGATGAGTGCCAGTCACATTAAAAGTGAGTCAAGACTTTCTGTATCAATGGATATGATTCCTAGATGATATTAAGGAAAAAGGTAACAGTTTACATTACATCAAAATGAAAAACAGCCAACTTTGAAATCTCAATAGAAATTGACGAGAATGCCACAGTGGGCTCAGAAACACATGTCATATGGACCCCAGTGGTGTGATTCAATGACAAAAAAAAGTGGAATTTGGATGGCTCAGATGGGTGGGTATACTGTTGGCACGACTTGCATAAAGAGCCTCAGACTTTCTTTAGTCTTCAACAAGGAGGTGGCTCTTTAATAATTTGGGCCTCATTTTGCTTTAATGCTTAAGTATCTCTGGAATTCCTCAATGAACGCCAAACAGTGCAAGACAACCGTAATTTCCGGCCTATAATCTGCAAATTATCTGTTAATAAATAGGCCCGTACCGAGTACTCTATATTTACTCGGCAGTACAGAGTACAATACCAAGTAGTTGTAAGAATTTAATTTTTTATCCCTTGAAGACAAAGGAATTTATAACTGATCTGTAAAAGTTATTTGAATATAAATGTATAATATATGCAATTATTCATAAAAACTATTTACTTAGTATGTATACAAAATATAGAAACATTAAGGAAAACCAGTGCAGTTCAAAATTTTTTTTAATATACAAATAAAAATAAGTCATTTTTAAAACTAAGAAAAAACTGTGATTTTGGATACAGATACATTTTGTAAAAACAGAAAATATAACAAATGAAAAAAAAATATTTTAATAATTAAATTTGTTATATCATAAATTATGCAGCAAAGACAGCAATTTATTTTACATTTTCAGCGATAGATTTTTTATTAATGTAAATTTGGCATGCATCAGAATAAATGCATTTTCTGTAAGCACTACACATGAAGTACGAATAAGAATTTTCTTGCAAGCTTGCATGTAATGAGAAAAGTTTTGCTATATTTTTCCTCCATGTCCGTTTTACCCAGTAACTTTCCTGCTGGCAAAGCCTATCTCTTTTTTAACTATTTCTTCATATTTATTTCTGATCTAGCGTTAGTGTCATAATTATTATCCTATTCATTTGCAATTTCATCAAAAAATAGACCGACTTATTATTTATTATAAGCTGCACATTCTGAATAGTGCAAGCTACACTTTCAACATCAGCTTTTTGCATTATTCAAAATTACAGCAACTAATAACCATTTTTGATAGGCAGATTTCAGGTGTCAAAATGAGTTAGATAAATTGAAGAATCAGTTTTAATTTCACATTTGGTTAATTTTACTTGTATCAATTTTTTTCCCATTTTTTTAAAAAAATGCTAATTTTTAAATTTTCAATTTTAGAAAATTGTCTTAAAAAGGTGCATAATTAAATTTCCAATTTAATTTGAAATTTTTTAAAAAGTTAATTAAATATATGATTATATGCTCAAGAAGTATGTTTATATATATTTACACATGCAGAGACATGTTACTCTTAAGCTGATTTCATGTGTGCATCGATAGTTCTTTCTTATACACAACTACTCGGTCGAGTAGTAAATGGTACTAGGGATGTACCGAATATTCGGTAGGAGTGCACCGAGTACTCGGCCATTTACTATTCTGCCGATTACCGAGTAGTTGTGTATAAGAAAAAACTACCAATACGCACATGAAGTGAGCTTAAGAGTAACATGTCTGTGTGTATATATATATAAACATAATTCTTGAGCATATGTTTTTTTAATTGACTTAAAAAAATTCAAATTAAATAATTAAATTGGAAATTTAATTATGCACTTTTTAAACAAAATTTTTGAAAAAGAAATTAAAACAGTAAGAGTAACTTTATTTTAAAAAAATATGAAAAAAAATACATAAAATGTACAATTAACCAAAATGAAATTCAAACTGATTCTTCAATTTATCTAACTCATTCCGATATCTGAAATTTGTCTGACAAAAATGGTTATTGGTTGCTGTAACAATTCATTGAATAATGCAAAACGCTGATGTTAAAAGCATAGCTTGCACCATTCACAATGTGCAGCTTATAATAAAATGGGTTTTATTGTCCCAATATCCTATTTCTGACATGTTAGCTATAGCTAAAAGTAAAAATATTCTGGAACATTTAATTATTCCATAGCTGCATGCTTAATATTTGAAAAGGTTCAGTTGAATTTGTCTATGAATCCATAAATGTTAATCATAAGAGTAATTAACTGTAATTAAGCATAATGTAGAACTCAAAATATAATATGTTAAAAAAGATCGCATGAATTAAAGCGGCCTCTTTGCCTTTATGTTAACAAAAATAAGAAATTTAGCAAGAAATTACTGAAAAGTGTAATGAAATTGTTATTGCCATTCAAAGTAATCACAACATTGATGATGTCAAATGAAATATATCATATTAGAAATATTATCACCAATTAAAACATTGCTACATTTTTTGGAAAAAGAAAGTTCCAATCAGTTTGGTTGTGGTACAATGAAAGGTGCATTAAAAAGTGAATTAATGAAAACAAGACAAATGAGAATCAGCAGTATACTATTGCAATTGAAATCCAAGAACATTTTTGTTATTTTATTGCAACTGCTATTTGATCCTCATTTAAATTTTTACTTTTCACTGAAAAGTACAAAACTGGAATTAAAAAATGCTTTAAAAAATAAAGCTTTTGAACTGACACATGAAGATCAATCTGAAATTAATCTACCTAAAAGAAAGAAAAGAACAATGCAGCACAAAAACACCACTATAAGTGATGATGTTGTGGTGATGTTGATGATCCAAAAGAGGACATCAGAAAAATGTCTATCTATTATTTGGCAATGTTTTGTTGAGATTACGAACGAACAGGAGAATAATTATGACACTAATATTAGATTGGAAATAAAATGTAAAGAAATAGTAGAAAAAGAGAGAGGCTTTCTTAGCAGGAGAGTTATTGGGTAAAACAGACAGTTTATTTCCATGGAAGAAAGAATATAGTGAAAATTCCATTATGTGCAAGCTTGCAAGGAAATTCTTATTTGCACTTTCAAGCAGTGCTTACAGAGAAATCATTTTTTCTGATGCAGGCCAAATTTACAATTATAAAAAAATATCCCATCTCCTGAAAATATAGAACAAATTAGTCTTTTCACCATAATTTATGATATATTAAAATATTTTTATTTCATTTCTTGTATTCTGTTTTTACAAGCTGTTTCTGTATCCAAAGAGTCTTTTCTTAGTAATAATTGTTTTCAAAATTTTTTAAATATTTCCAAAAAATGTAAGATTAATGCAGTTTTATTAAAAGATAAAAATAAAATGGCTAATTTTCAAGAGTTTAAAGCTGGAACCTGCTAGAGAGATTTGAAGATCATGTGATTTAGGTTTTTATTATGATATGGTTACAAATATTAGTTAAAATATGCAATAAGATAGTTTTTTTCAGTTCATAATATATCTTACAACAAAACAATGTATTTATTAGATTGTCTTTTCTTCAGATTTATAAAGTTAGGGCCTTTTTGTTTTTCTATAGCTGTCCCAAGTGCTGTATATAAATATCTACTAAAAACATTTTGACATCTGTAATAGCTTGTTATAGCTGATTTATTGGAATTAATATAAATGTTTTTTGATTTAGTGGCCCTCCTTGATAGACCGGTGGAAGTTACTGGTTGTCGTGCCAGAAAGAAAGTTGAGCGACTGGAAATAAGTTTCAGTGCCCCAAAAGAGAAACAAGAAATCCCTGAAGGAAAGGGGAAAAAACTTGGAGATTGTCCCAGAAGTAAGTACTTATAATCCTTAAAGCAGATAACTGGAAAAAAATTGTTTAAAATAATTAATACCACTGAAAGCCTAAATCTTGAGTATCATTTGGCATCATTCCTAGAAATACAGTCAATTCTGCTGATAATGTAGTTACAAGGGAACAGAATTTTACTACTGTATAACCAAAATGAATTGAGTTATATGAATTTTGTTAGCATTCCCTGAAAACTTGCCATAAGTTGTCAAATTTATAGAAAGAAAAACTATATAAAGTATAAAGATATTACCTTTCTATTTAAAGAAATCTGATATTTTGATTTGTTTTTGGAACACATTATTGCCCAATATTACAGATTTATATTTTTATAGTTCTTTTAAACACTCAAGTGTGTCGTCTTTAATGCCAATGAGACCATTAAAATTATTCTTAAGTTTGAAAATGTCCAAAAACTGCACACTTGTTAATTGCTCCAGTGGTATAGCTGTAGCTTCTTTATCTTCACTGTTGTTTTCATCTTTGTCTGAATGCACTCACACTTGTTTAAAAATCTCAGCATCTGTCAATTTTGTGCTGTCTCAGTCTCTTCGTCAACATAAATAAAATCTTCAAAATTGCAGCTTGTTATACCAAGCTGCTGCTCCCATAGTGAAGAGAATGCAGCCAATGTTAATTCCTGCTACAATTTCACCCTCAGGTGGATGACATTTGCTCATTTAAATTTTGCTTTCCAAAAACAGTTTTGAACAACAATTGTCCCTACCACATTCTGCATGGCGAATATGAAATCTACCGCAAATTTCATAGTGATTATTGTCTCTTCCTGCATTCATGTTAAAGACAATTGAACTTATGATGTGTTATCTGCAGATCTGCCAACTGCTATGAAAAAAAATTGTAGTTGCTGTGATTTGGACCTATAAACTATGATGCTACAAAAATCGGTTTTAAACTATGATTTTTTGCAAAAACACAAACGCATGTTTTGTTTCTAGTTGTGATTTTTAGCCTGCACAGCATATTTCTCAGGAGTGATTCTTTTCCGAAATTTCCAAAATTTAAAAGTATTCATTTCCGAAAGTTTTAAGAAATGGGTCATTAGTCCGAAAATTCGGACATTAAAAAATGCTCATGGGAAAAAAAAAAATCTGGGCTGCAAAACAAACTTCTTAACATAAAACCCTCTTTATGTATATTAACCACGAGTGAATCGGTTTCTATAAATATTTATACAGGAATTCCCTTCCTTAAAAACTAGGGTGCCATTTAAAGAGTTTCTTGAGAGGGGGGGGGGGTGTTCTTTGAGGGGCATGGTTTGAAACACACAGTGTGTGGAATCTAGAGATTTGCACATGGGAAAGGAAAGTCCTGCATAATGAAAAATGCTGTGCAGCATTTTCTCCTGCAAATTCTTCTACAGACCTATGATTCTTCAGCAAGTATATTTTGAAATTTCTTGGAAGTCTGAGATTTTTTTTTTTTTTCTTTAATGGAATTTCCCCAAATTTGTGAATCGATTGCGGGGGAAAAATTGAGAATTTCTTCAAACGATCGAGTAAAAATATCTGGTATTTTGTCAAAGATATCAGAAACAAATAGTGATTATCTTTAATTGGTTGCTGAATAAAACCGTTAATATTGTTAAGAGAAATTTGGATTAAGAGAGTTCGAAAGAAATTGCAAATTTCGTCAAAAGATCGTGCAAAAAATCACAAATTTCGATAACTATCGAGAGGGAAATATTGCAAATCTTGTCAAAAGGTCGCAGAAATGAGTAGTGAATTTTGTTAATTGATCTCGAAAAGATATCGAAATTTTTGCCGATCGGTCATGCAAAACTGTTGCAAATTTTGCCGATCGGTTGCGATAAACTATCGTGAATTTCGACAAATGACCGCATTAAAAAAAAAAAAAAAAATCAGTTTCATCAATTGGTCACAGAAGAAAATAAATTTCTTCAAAGGATCCTGGTAAAGAACGCAAAATTCGTCAAAGGATTGTGGTAAAAAATGCGAATTTCATCAAAAGCTCCTGGTAAAAAGTGGATTTCAATAAAAAAAAATCGTGATAGAAAAATGTGAATTACGATTGTGGGAAAAAAATTGTGAATTTCGTCAAAATTTATTGCACTGGGCTAAAAATTGGAACCAGGCTCCTTTTATGAATGTTAAACAAAATGCTGTGAAACAAGAAGAAACTCTAAAAATCATATAAAAATTTTCAGAGGAAGAAATTTATTATGTTAAATTGAAAGACAAACCTAATTCTTTTTATGAATGTCAAAAAATGGCTGTGAAACACGAAAAATCGACCGACCAACCTCCAGATTAATTTTAATTTTGTGTGCTATGATTTCTCATTTTTAAAGGTTGGCAGGTCTGTATCTGTAATGAGCCTTCAATGAATGAATGTTCCCCTGGTCCAGGCGTTGAAGATTTAATGTGGAGTTTGACAGATACAGAAGGGAGGATGCTTCCAGATCAGTCACAACTTTGAGTAGTGCAATTGTCATGAACTAACAATATTTTCCCCTTTTGCTTTTTCATCTCGGTTGAGCACATGCAACCAAACTTAAAGAAGCACTGAATTCATCCAAACTTTTTGTGTTCACTCGATAATCCATAGGGATAGATTACCTTTTAAAGCAATGCAGCAGATTGATTTTCTAATAACTATTATTTTTCATTTATCTGAGCCATCTGTATTGCATGCAACAACCAAATTGTTCTTTACTTTTCTTGCCCCCATGGCATTTTTAATTTCTTGTAGGTAAGTCTCTTTTCTGGCACCATTTTATAAAACATCCGGTTTTCGTCTAGGTTATAATTGTTAGGAAATTATAACAAGCCCATTTCCCAATTCTCAATGCCTCTACTTATATTCAATAGCATTTTACTTTACCATATTTTACTGGCAGTTCTTTCAGGGGTCTGTCCAGACTTTTCTCACAAGGTCCTGTTTTTGTGAAATTGTGAAGTTTTTTTTTATTTTTGTGAAAATTCTAGTCATAATTTTGTGAATTTTAAATTATCAATGTCTTCATATTCTATCATTCATATATAAAAAGCTAAGTAATATGCTTTTTGGTGAGTTAAACTGCTTACTTACAGGCCAGATTTTATTTTTAAATGACTAAATTTGTGAAAGTTCAATTTGAAGGTGAAAAAATTCTGTGAAAGGTCTATTTAAGAGACAAATAATTTTGTGAAGGGTCCTGTTTTGGGATAAAATATTTTGTGAAGGGTCCTGTTTGGGGATAAAAATTTTTGTGAAGGGTCCTTTAAAGGACCTAAAATTTTCCTAAACATATCCCTGTCTTTAGTTATTATACTTTATTCATCAAAGTAACTTTATTCAAATATAAAACATTTTGGAAATAAACTTACCTTTATCATGCGTTAATCCTTTTATCCTTTAGTTAATTATCCAGCTTTATCAGTTTCTTTAAGTTACAGTTTGTTTTTAAACGCCGTACTTTATTTACAATTCCCGATGTTTACTTTAGCCACGTGTCATAGTTAAAATCCTGAGATCATATTACACGATTTGTTTTTCTTTCAGCAGATGGCAGGAGCGAAAGTTATGAATGAATTAGTAGGCGTAATCTGCCTTCGGTGAATCACAGTATCAAAGATTGTTCCAGAAGGTGGGTGTGTCTGCACATAACATTCAGGCTACCGTATTTATAGCAGTTTCTTTCAGATTGAAAGCACAACTTGTTTTTAAACTTAAGGATCTCGCTACGAGAACCACTTCGTGTGTGTTCTCGGGATGCTGTATTAGTATCGTGGTAACTATTTAAATATGCAGCTTATTTTTATTTATGTTTCGTTCTCAACCATCATCTTTTAAGTTCCGGTATTTAGATTTTACTTTTCATGGCTTCTAGTTAAAGTTTAAATATCTGTTATGTTTTGAAATAGATTATTATCCATCTTTCATTAATTTGTTTATGATTTATTTTGAAAGACTATTTTAACTATATATATTTTAATGTGAATTATTGGAAGAATAAAGAAAGTTAAGCTATTGAGCTTTATTGGTTTTAAATGACTTCATCCACATTTTAACATTTTTCTTCATTGATCAGTTACAGATGCCTAAGAAAATATATTTTTACATGCTTCATTCTATTCCTCATTTGCATACTTAGAATTCTATCCTCAGATCTGCATACCACTGCAATCTCTGCTTAAATTTTTAACCAGTTTTACATGTATTAGATGTTGGAGAGTTAGTACTTGTACTATCCCCTAACAATAATTTCTGGGATCAGTCATTCAAAGTACAAGTAATATTTGCCACCCGTGCATTTGTGATAGGACTGGGCATTGTAGAAATTTCTTAAATCGATTTACATCCACCTAACATTGCAATTTAGTGTTAAATCACGATTTAACACCGATTTTACCTTTAGAATATCTAAGCTTATTTTTAGTAACAAAATAGAATTTTATACAGTCCTCCCGCCCCCTTCCTGTATTATATATTATAGTTAGCTCTCAATTTTTCAAATACTTTTGATAAGAGGTATATTTTACACAAAGTTTGAACGCCCCAAGACACTTGGTTTTTTCCATTTTAAAATTTTGTGAACTATTTTAATAAATTTGATTAAACTCATTCTTTAAGAAGTAATATAAAAGAAAAGGATTATTATATTTTTTGTCCTATTTGTTATGGCTGTTACAATCTAAATTCCTTAAGAGGTCGATGACTTCTCCCTAGCTCACCCAAATAGCATCACATTGCTAACTACATAAACAAACTTTTTTTTTTTTTTGGCACAGAATTAAAAAGTTATTAAGATAAAACAAAATCAGATTCAATGATGAGTTTAACCATTCATTTGCCATGATGAGAAAAGTAGTAAAAGAAAAAAGAGAAAAAAAAAGATATATGGGAAATAAGGTGCAATTTTATTTTGTTAACTTTTAGATAATAAAATTTAACATAAATGCTGACATTCATATAGTGGATAGAGAAGGATTTGAAAGTGTGAGCATCAGAGCAAATTATTGAAATTGCTGATTTTTTTGCAGCTGTTGGCACCCTGTATGATTAGTAATAAAATATCTATTTTTAATTATCACAAAATGTCAAAAAACCAGAAAATCACAGGTCTGCAGAAAAATCTAATGAATGTCCCCTTCCACCCCTCCTTCATTCTCACTTCCATTCTGCTGTAAAAATCAAGTTACTTGACTCATTACAGAACTCTGTTAAAGTAGTTTTGATTAATTGCAAAACAATAATACAGTAAAACCCGTTTAAGAAGTTTTCCTGTTTAAGAAGTTTATATTTTTGATTCTCATTTTTCTCTTATTCTTACAATGCTAAAATAACTCGTTTAAAAAGTTTAGCTCAACTCTTTCCCGCTTAAAAAGTTTTATTTTTCCTTCCATTTTTACTTTCAAAGCACATTTATTTTGTCTTTTTGATTATTATTTTATTTTCTGTGCTGGAAATCTCGTTCTTTATATTCTTCGCTATTCAAAAAGGTCAGTGTATTGTTTAGGACTGATAGCAATTGTGGTCACCTCTATTTCACCTTAAAATCTGTTTAACATGTAAATGTAGCTGGATCAAATCCACAGAACAATCAAAAGAGATCTTCAGATAAAACATCCCCAGTAATAGAAGAAAAAAGAGATCTAGTTAAGAAAAAGCATCCAAAGGAAAAGTTGCAGAAGTCTTTCGAAAAATTAAGTTCGTTTCAGTTCTTATTTTTATTTTGGGTGTTCGTAATCATAGCAAGTATCATCCCTGTCATTGTTGTACCAATAACTACCTGAAAAGAAGTTTATAATCTTTAACAGAGGACTCCGAAGATAAAAATAATAAGCCATTCAGGTTGTCAAAACTTTCAAAATATTCTGACAGTTTTGGTTTAAATAATGGAGTATATGGACAGAATCGAGCCATTTCCGAAGATGCAAGGATATATGGACAGATCAAGCGTTATCCTCACAGGTATCGGTATTACAAAAGTCTCAGTCCGTCATTTCAGCATTGTTTTACCATTCTGAGATGAAAGAAATGCACGCGTTCTGAAACACAGAGATAATATGCTTGATTGAAGACTAAATTCATACAATGCAGATGCAAATGGATTATCATTTAACAACCAAGATTTTTCTGTAAAATCTCATACATCGAGGCGTGACAAAAACAATAACAGGCGTAATATGCTTGATAGAAGACTTGATTCATACAATGCAGATGCAAATGGATTATCATTTAACAACCAAAATTTTTCTGTAAAATCTCATGCATCGAGGCATGACAAAAGCAATAACTGTTCGTATACCTCAAAACGACACACACGTGGCAAAATCTATCAATAATGGAAGAATTTGAGATAAGATAAATGTAGCTGGATCAAATCTACAGAACAATCAAAAGAGATCTTCAGATAAAACATCCCCAGTAATAGAAGAAAAAAGAGATCTAGTTAAGAAAAGGAAAAGTTGGCAGAAGTCTTTCGAAAAATTAAGTTCCTTTCAGTTCTTATTTTTATTTTTGTGTTATATTTTTAGTGTTTTACCAGACAGAGATGCAAGAAATGCACGCGTTCTGAAACACAGATGTAATATGCTTGATAGAAGACTTGATTCATACAATGCAGATGCAAATGGATTATCATTTAACCACCAAGATTTTTCTGTAAAATCTCATACATCGAGGCGTGACAAAAACAATAACAGACGTAATATGCTTGATAGAAGACTTGATTCATACAATGCAGATGCAAATGGATTATCATTTAACCACCAAGATTTTTCTGTAAATTCTCATACATCGAGGCGTGACAAAAACAATAACAGACGTAATATGCTTGATAGAAGACTTGATTCGTACAATGCAGATGCAAATGGATTATCATTTAACCACCAAGATTTTTCTGTAAAATCTCTTACATCGAGGAGTGACAAAAACAATAACTGTTCGTATACCTCAAAAAGACACACATATGGCAAAATCTATCAATAATGGAAGAATTTGAGATAAGATAAATGTAGCTGGATCAAATCCACAGAACAATCAAAAGAGATCTTCAGATAAAACATCCCCAGTAATAGAAGTTAATTTTTGTGTTATAAATAATTTTTGTGTTATATTTTATTTTAGTGTTTTAACAGTCAGAGATGCAAGAAATGCATGCGTTCTGAAACTCAGACGTAATATGCTTGATAGAAGACTTGATTCATGCAATGCAGATGCAAATGGATTATCATTTAACCACCAAGATTTTTCTGTAAAATCTCATACATCGAGGCGTGACAAAAACAATAACAGATGTAATATACTTGATAGAAGACTTGATTCATACAATGCAGATGCAAATGAATTATCATTTAACCACCAAGATTTTTCTGTAAAATCTCATACATCGAGGCAAGACAAAAACAATAACTGTTCGTATACCTCAAAAAGACACACACGTGGCAAAATCTATCAATAATGGAAGAATTTGAGATAAGATAAATGTAGCTGGATCAAATCCACAGAACAATCAAGAGATCTTCAGATAAAACATCCCCAGTAATAGAAAAAAAAAGAGATCTAGTTATGAAAAAGCATCCAAAGGAAAAGTTGCGGAAGTCTTTCGAAAAATTAAGTTCCTTTCAGTTCTTATTTTTATTTTTGTGTTATATTTTATTTTAGTGTGTTACCAGTCAAAGATGCAAGAAATGCACGGTTTCTGAAACACAGATGTAATATGCTTGATAGAAGACTTGATTCATACAATGCAGATGCAAATGGATTATCATTTAACCACCAAGATTTTTCTGTAAAATTTCATACATCGAGGCGTGACAAAAACAATAACTATGTTCGTATACCTCAAAAAGACACACACGTGGCAAAATCTATCAATAATAGAATTTCAGATAAGATAAATCATGTTTGATGGAAATGGAATGTGGGTAGAGGATGGGTCCCTCGTCACTGTAATAATAGTGAATGATAAACAGAAAAGGGAATTGTTCCTCCTTACCAAGGGGTGGTTCTTTCAGTTCTATACTTACTTTCTGTTACAACAGATCAGGGGTGATTCTGTTCCGAATTTTCGGAAAAAAAAAAAAAAAATTGCTCATAAATCTGAAAATTTGGACATAAACTATATCGTGAATTTCGACACATGTTCACCAAAAAAAACCCAATTTCGTCAAAGGATCACGGGTAAAACGTGATTTTTGTCAGAGAATTGCAAAAAAACGCCAATTTTGTGAAAGGATCGCGAAAAAGAAGGCAAATTTCCCCAAAAGATCGCGAAAAAACGGCAAATTTCATCAAAAGATTGTGAAAAAACGACAAATTTCATCTAAAGATCGCGAAAAAACCGGCAAATTTCGTCTAAAGATTGTGATAAAACAACAAATTTCCCCAAAAGATCGAACCTCCCCCCCCCCCCCCCCCCGGCAAATTTCGTCAAAAGATCGCAAAAAAACTACAAATTTCATCAAAAGAACGCGAAAAAACGGCAAATTTTGTGAAAAGATCGCGAAAAAATGACAAATTTCATCAAATGCACACAAATGCGATGTGAATTTTCGAAAATTTTTTTTTCACTCAGAATCACCCTTGTTGCCTTGATTCTCTCCCACCTTCCTCCCTGTGTGTAATGTACCAAAGCTGTATTTGGTTTATTCATTTCACAGTTTAGTCAGTGTAAAGTGCATAACATCAAAGCTTTCTCGTTAGAAAATACACGAACAAAAAATTCTGTTTACTCCTTCAAATGGATGGGTTGATAGGATGAAGAAAAGAGCTGGATTGACTTATAGTTCTATACAAGGCGAGAGTAAAATTGTTGATCCACAAGAAATCGAAGAGTGGAAGAAAATCTTACCAGATTTGATAATGGGCTATCATACTAAAGACATTTTCAGTATGGATGAGTGTGGACTTTTCTACAATCTTTTACTGGATAAAACATGTGCATTTAAAGGCGAAAAATGTCACGGAGGTTAAAGAAATAAGGAACGACTTACAATTTTATTGGGTGCCAACATGGATGGTTCTGAGAAGTTGCCAATTTTAGTTGTTGGAAAATTGAAGAAACCCAGATGTTTTCAGAATGTGAAATCGCTGCCTTGTGATTATGAAAGCAACAAGACTGCGTAGATGACAATTACAATTTATGAAGCTTATTTGAAAAGATTGAATGATAAAATGAGGAAAGCTAAGAGGAACATCATCATTTTCGTAGAGAACTGTGCTGCCCATTCCAAAGACACGAAAAACTTGAGCAACATAAAAGTCCATTTTCTACCACTGAACTCAACTTCCGTTTTACAACCTATGGATCAGGGAGTAATTAAAGTGTTTAAGCAGCATTATAGAAAACGGCTAGTGAAATGGATGATTGAAACACTTGACAATACTGGAGAGTTAAAAAAAGTGAACGTTTTGAAATCATTTTATTTTCTCTGCATGGGAGTTAATAACCCCATCTGTCATTGCCAATTGTTTTTAAAAAGTGGAATTCTTGGATGGAGAATCAACAGAAGAATGTGAATTTGATATTGAGGATGATTGGAAGACTCTTCAAAGAAAGATGGATTTCACTGCATTGTTTGAGGAGTATGCTTTGGTAGATGATGAGGTAGTACCACATGAATTGCTTACAGTGGATGATATTTGTGAAATGACAGTAGATGAAGAAATGAGTGAAACTGGGGAAGATGTGGAAATTCCTAGTTTTTCGGAAGCTGTAAAAAAGGACTTTAAACCTTTCGGTGCTTTGTCGAAAATGTGCCTGAAGAAGTTTTCAAAAACTTAAGACAGCTAGACTGTTATCAATTGAAGGTTGCCGAAATAAACAGAACCAAAAAAACTATAACAGATTTTTTTTTTTTTTTTTCTGCAAAAACATATCAAATGACTCCTAAAGAGAAATTTCTTGTCTTGGATTAAATAAAGTTTCTAAGGTAATTATGTATTTTTACTTTATTAGCTAATTTTTTAAGTGTGCAAACAAATTTAAATTTCTTAAAAAAACTCAATTTTATAGAAAGTACTATTTGTATTATTGTATTAAGATAAAATAAACCCTCTTCTCAATATCAATATTTAAACTATTGATTTTTTCAAAAAATCCTAATTTTCCCGTTTAAGAAGTTTTCCCTTCCATTCCCTTGGGAAATTTCTTAAGGGGACCGGGAAAGCAAAATTCAACAAAAAAATCGATTTTTTACTTTTTTATATCATTAAATAGTTTAAACTTTTATATTTCCAACGATGTGCCACACATGTTTATGCATGAAAAAAGTAAGTGTTGAAATTATTAATTTTTTTCTAAGAGTACTTCACAGCCATTTAAATTTCTTTAATTGGCTTTTTCTCAAAACTTGGATTTTTCATGTTTATGTTCCTTTTTTTCAATATCTAAAATACTTATGTTATATTGTAGTTTAACCCATGGATTTAATGATTTGTTGAGAATTATTTATTTTAGGCAGTGAAATCTTACCAAAAATGCTAATTTAAAAATGACTTTCAATGAATAATTAATTTTGAGTTTCACTTAGAAAGAAAATGGTCTGTTAAAATATGTAAATCGTGTTATTCTAATTACTCTAAAAAATCTAGACCTCTATCTTTCACCATTTTTCAGAAAAAGGTACATAAAGTTGGTGAATTTAACATGGCAGAGATAGGGCTTTCCCGGTCCCCTTAAGCGGGTTTCTCTGTAAATTAAAACTAAAATATTTCAGTATTTACCCAAACATATGAAAATTAATTTTTCGTCATTGATTTTTCAATGCATTATTTTATACATAAAAATATAAACTAAAACTTTTCCCATGAGTGGCAAATACTGTACTAGAGTATGAAAAAACCGCACCTAGGTGCCTCTCTTTTCAGGATGTTCTCAAATCCAAAGGCTCAACTTTCTGACATAAGTTTTAATTCATTTTTATTCGGAAACGCCTGAAACTAGAAGGTGTTGTTATTCAGAAACTGTCATCGAACTGTTTTTTCTGTTTTCTTGTAAACGCAATAGATCTTTCAGAAAATACTGTCAAAGTTGGCATTTTGAACCGAACATCCGAACGAAAGAAGAAAATCCAGTCAATATGGGGAGAAAAATGCCGTGTCACGTGATGAAAATCGTTTATAACTCAATAGCTAATTGATTGATTAAAAAATGGAAAAAACAGTTCGATCTCAAATTGTTTCCATGGTCAGGATTTCCAATTTGATATCTTTCCGTTAAAAAATAAATTTGTAAATGTGTCAAAACATTTTGCGCTTGTTGAGCAGAGCAGTTGAGAACAGCCTTAAGCATTTGAGAGACTTAAAATTATCAGTGGATTTCCAAAATAAAAGCAAATTTAGAAAGGTATGAGATGACCAATTTTTTAAGGTATTCAGACCTGCCAACTGCTACGAAAAAAATCGTAGTTGCTATGATTTGGACCTATAAACTATGATGCTACGAAAATCGGTCTTAAACTACGATTTTTTGCAAAAAAACACAAATGCATTTTTTTGTTTCTAGTTGCGATTTTTATCCCACGCAACATACAGACCTGCCAACTGCTACGAAAAAATCGTAGTTGCTACAATTTGGACCTATAAACTACGACGCTATGAAAATCTGTCTTAAACTACGATTTTTTGCAAAAAACACAAACGCATTTTTTGTTTCAAGTTGCTATTTTTATCCCGCGCAGCATATTTTTCAAGAGTGATTCTGTTCCAAAATTTCAAAGTATTCATTTCCGAAAGTTTAAAAAAAATTGGTTATAAGTCCGAAAATTCAGACATTAAAAAAATGTTCATGGGAAAAAAAATCTGGGCTGCAAAACAAACTTCTTAACATAAAACCCTCTTCATGTATGTATATTAACCACGAGTGAATCGGGTTTCTATAAATATTTATACAGGAATTACCTTCCTTAAAAACAGGGATGCCTATGATATTAAACGCAAATTTCGTCAAAAGACCAGTAAGAAAATGCAAATTTCATCGAAAGATCAGTAAGAAAACGCAAATTTCACCAAAAGATCGTGGAAGGAAAACATTAATTTCGTCAAAGGATCGCGGTAAACAATGCGAATTTTGTCAAAAGTTCGTGGTAAAAAGTGTAGATTTTAACAAAGGATCGTGATAGAAAAATGTGAATTAGGATTGTGAGAAAAAAAAATTGTGAATATCCTGAAATGATCGCGAATTTCGTCAAAATTTATTGCACTGCGCAAAAAATTGGAACCAGGCTCCTTTTACAAATGTCAAAAGAAAAATGATTCTAAACGAGAAGAAACTAAAAATCGTATGCAGATTTTCAGAGAAAAAAAATTACTATATTGAAAGACTGAAACCGTATTCCTTTTACGAATGTTAATAGATGGCTGCAAAACACGAAAAACCAACCAACCAACCTCCAGATTAATTTAAATTTTGTGTGCTACGATTTCTCATTTTCAAAGGTTGGCAGGTCTGAGCATATTTTTCAGGAGTTCTGTTCCGAAATTTCCAAAATTTCAAAGTATTCATTTCCGAAAGTTTTAAAACTTGGCCATTAGCCCAAAAATTCGGACATTAAAAAATGCTCATGGGGAAAAATAAAAAATCAGGGCTACAAAACATACTTTTTAACATAAAACTCTCTTTATGTATATTAACCACGAGTGAATCGCGTTTCTGTAAATATTTATAGTACAGTAATATTTATAGTACATTCCCCTCCTATTCCCTTCCTATAGTACATTCCCTTCCAACAGGGGTGCCATTTTAAGAATCTCTGGAGGGAGTGGTGTGTTCTTTGAGGGACAAGGTTTGAAATAGTGTGCAAAATCGCACAATTTGCGCACTGAAAAGGAAAGTCCTGCATAATGAAAAATGTTGTACAGTATTTCACCCTGTAAATTCTTCCAGAGACCTATGATTCTTCTGCAAGTATATTTTGAAATTTCCTGGAAGTTTGCATTTTTTTTTTCTTGCAGAATAAAGGAATTTCCCTAATTGAGAAAAATTTGGGAATATCCTGAAACGATCGCGGGAAAAAAATCGCGAAATTCATCAAAATTTACTGCACTAGGATAAGAAATTGGAACCAGGCTCCTTTTACAATTGTCAAAAAACGCTGTGAAATGAGAAGAAATTCTAAAAATCGTAAAAAAAAAAATTTCTGAGGAAAAAAATTACTATATTGAGTTGAAATACTGAAACCTTACTCCTTTTACAAATATCAAAAGATGGCTGCGAAACACGAAAAACCAACCAACCAACCTCCAGATTAATTTTAATTTTGTGTGCTACGATTTCTCATTTTCAAAGGTTGGCAGGTCTGGGTATTACGTGAGGGGGGATAAAATAATTTGAAAAATCCTCTCCCCGGGGAAAGTGTTAACGTTTAAAATCACATAAAATGCAGTGCAATTAATAATTAAATATAGTAAAGATTAAAATGTTAATATTAAAAGCCTTGACAAAGCTAAAATAAGGATAACATTGAAAATATGCAATATTCTGGTGTTAAATTCATTAGTAAACTGGATAAAAATTCCTTATACAAAATTTGACAGAAACTCTGTTTCTAAAATAGTAAAATCGTTTCATAGGTCGATCCTAGACGATCTAACAGGCTGCTGAATTGTATAGATTGATCATATTGATGCGCTATGATCATTTCAGATTCTACCATAATCGATGCTAACTGAATCAATGTTGTCATAATGGCAATGCGTGTGCAAAAAATGAACGATTCTTATTGAAAGGATCTCTAGTGTACATTTATTCTTTACTCAATATCTCGAATTCTATAGGTCGGTTCAGATTCTCACACAACTTTGATCATTTATCTTTATATCTTTTGCACCAACACCACAACCATTTGATTCTAGTTCTCTCTGCTAGAGATGCTGCAATTTCCTGTATTTTCTGCTGCATAGTGTAATCTTCTTTATTCAATATCTCAAGTTTTATGGGTCCTATCTTCACACAACTTGGACTATTCATTTCGATTTCCCCCCCCCCCCTCCTCTACCACCACCACCACCATTTTAGTTCTGGTTCTCTCCACCAGGGGTGCTGCAATTTGCTGTATTTGTTTTTATATAGTCTTCAGATTCCATTTTTGACAGGCGTTTGGTGAGTGAAGCTTCCCTTAAGCTTTTTAGCCCTTGGAAAACCTTAAACGAAATCTCCAATGTTTCAAGAGCTGACGTGAAACTTAATGCAAAATTAGTAATATTATAGTGAAAGTTACAGCAAAACTAATCTTAAATTTTTTATGACAATTTTTCATAAAATCTGATGTGAAATTCTGACATAACCCGAGTTTTGTGAGGCAGTAGCATTCGTATATATTAACAGGTTTCGATGTGACTGAGAACACGTACAGGATTTTCCAAGGTCTCGACAGTGTTCACTGGTTAGCTTCATCCTTCATGTTGTTTTAAAATAGCGGGGCTTCAAGATATCACCAAAATTTGGTGATGAAACAAACTGCTCTAAAGAAAGCCAACTTGGATATACCTGACTAATTTCATGAAATTCATGTTCAATGTTGATGAAAACTGGTATTAGGTCTTGTAAAAAACAAGGAATATGAAAGCTACCTTTTTCTCTAGCACAGACCGAAAGACTTTTTAAGATACTCTGTGAGTTTAACACTAAAATCCTCCCTCCCTTTGCTGCACCCGTGCTTTTCAAATCTAGAATTTTAGGCCGATTTGCGAGAAATTTAATATATAATGTTTTAGAATAAAATTTAAATTCTCAATTTGAAAAAATGAAATTTTCTAGTATGTATGTCTGTATATTAAAAATAACAATTTATTGACTAGAGGCATCGATAAAAAAATTTATAGTATTGATATAATCAATTTTGCTATAGTATTGATTAAATCAATAAAAAAAACATTGACATCGCTACTTCATACATACACTGCTTAAATATTTTCCTATCCAGATTCTTGCATATGCCTGTTCTGCAATTGCACAACAATTATTTTAAATGTTTGAGACATTGTTTGCTAGTAGCAAAAGATTTTATCTGAAAGGCGCAAACACTTTCTTTTCAACATTTTGAACGATTTAACATACACAACAGAGGCAAGAAACATGTGTAAAGTAGGTATTCAATATACTCACAACTGCCGCAACAGGCCTCACACTGTGGAATGTATAAACCTTTTATTCAGATTACTTTTCCCAGAATTTGGAATTTCCATTTGTTATCACAGTGGGGGAGGTCAAAATGGTAAGTGTCTGACTCTAATCGATATTTTTCTTCAATGCATCTGGTGACATTGGGTCAGTGCATCTTTATGATCGTTGAATGTAAAAAAGGGATTTTGACCTCCTCCCCACTGACAGCGCCAGAGTGTTTGTGTGAGGGAGTGGTGATAGCAAGTGTTTTTCTTTGTCTGAAAAAAATTATTTTGTTTAGCACTTAAAAGAATGGAAATGATTAAATAAGTAATTTCATTTTTATACAATCTGCTGAAATAGTTATACAATCATTGCAACAGCAACCTCTCGGTTTGAATTCTGTACATGCATGGAAGTGTAATAAACTTCGTTATATAGAATATATTTTTCATAATATGGAGATTAATTTACATGTTAGTAGTGTTCAAAGTCAAGGTTCAGCAGAAATTTTTTTAAGTAGAAAACTTTCATTGTACTTGATTTTAAGATTTTTCAAATGCTAAAAATTAATATAAATTATTGTCTTTGTAGTTGAAGCTCAAATCCAGAAAATGAAGCCTATTGATTTGAAACCGATGCACAAGATACTTTTCAACAGAATTGGTTCTGTAAGTATTCTGTTTGTAACATGTTACTTCTGATATATTATTTTGAATTTGGTCTAGCACTGGAATGAACTTAATTTACCTTAGATTTACTTTAAATACAAATAATTTTATTAGGGGTACATATTTGCTGGATATATATTTTTTCTACACTCTGAGCTCTCCCAACCCTTCTCCCATTAAGTAAATAACTCATGTAAACTATATGCATTTATAAAAATAGCAAATAAAGCCTTTGTGCAACAATATTAAAAAGCAGAAAACCCAACGTTTAAAAATGCACAAATAATACATGAAAAGCAGCAAACAGCTGTTTCGAATCTACTAGCGAGATTCTTCTGTGCAAGATAGGGGAAAAAGAACAGCGTGCTTGAAAAAGCAAGGCTGAGCAAAATCTCACTCTAATCTCGCTAGTGTTCTGATTAAGTACTATATAGCAGAGTGCAATTACTTTAAAAATTAATGAATTCTAACTGTCTTTAATTTCTTAACACAATACCTATTAACTCCCATCTTCTTAGTAGAAAATAAAATGTCTACTTACAAATTTGAAGAGACTTGTAGCAGAAATGAGATAGATGACTCACAATGATCCATACTAGAAATGAAGACTTCATTAAATAAAAACTAACATCTTTTTATTTAGGCATATCAGGAAACATCTTCAATTTATACACTTGTAACACCAAAGCAAGAACTAGATGACATGAATGAGAAACTCTCTCATTTTATAATGGTTTGCAACCAATCACAACTAGCCAGCACATGCTGGAACTCTTTTGCATAAACAACAGAAAGTTGAGTAACACTGTGCAACCTGAAAAACATGTCAACAAAGTTTAACTGATACCTTGTTGGTAACCAACCAACCATTCAATCAATTAACTATGAATTTAACTGAAAACCATAAAAACAAAATGTAAACAATATGGATGCCAGCATGCTGTAGATGTTAAGTGTTAGGATTAGTTTTGTTAGTAAGTTAGTAGTTTTTATCATTGAAATATAGTAAAAGGTACCTTTTTAGATAAAACACTTAATACAATAAATGAAGTTGAAAAATGATGGAAAAAAACTTAATAAAAAGTGTGGTTCTTCCACAAAATGCCCCCCTTTTCCAGCATTTTTCATTTACTAAACACTTTCAAAATAAATGTAAATATATTATGCAAAATACATATATACAATACATAATTGAAAATATTTAAATATTTACTTTCAAAAAAAAGTTCATCAGTTCATGATTTTAAGTTCAAAAAAGTTTTTTTTTTTTTTTTTTTTTTTTTTTTTCAGCATAAGTAAGCAGATCTAAGTTTCATAAACAAGTCCTTGCACAGAGACTTTGTAAGGAGATCAGCTAAATTGTCTTTAGACTTAACGTGAATAATGTCAAACACATTTTGTAGATATAAGTCTCTTACGAACATGTATTTTAAATCTATGTATCTATTCCTGATATTCTCAGCTCGGTTCTTAATGAACTGTATAGCTGCAGCATTGTCACACTTCAATATTGGTTTTTGGTTACCAATAATATTTGAATCAAGGTTAAAAGTAGAATACAGTTGCTCTAAGGTCGAATTCAAGTACTTAAGTTCTTTAGCAGCTTCTGAGGCTGCAATAAATTCCGATTCCATCGGAGACATAGCTACACAGGTCTGTTTCACCACACGCCATGTCATCGGGAGGCCATTTAAGAAAATAGAGTAGCCAGTCCAGGATCGGCGGTCACTCGGGTCACTAGCCCAGCTAGCATCAACATAGGCAGAGAGCTGAGTGGGGGGGTCTTGAGGGTGCATTTGGATTCCTAATTCCTTCGTAGTTCCTAGGTAGCACAGGATTTGTTGAAGGCATTTCCAATGGATAGGTCCAGGATTTTCAACAAATTGCAAAAGAGCTGCTACTCCATAGCTGATATCAGGTCTGCAACGTCCGGAAATGTAGAGCAGGCATCCCAGTAAATTTCTGTATGGAACATCTTCCATCTGGTTGTCATCAGTCGGCATATCTTTCCTAGAAGGAACAACTCCAGGTTGGAGAGGAAGAGAGATTTTAGTAAAGTTTTTAAAATTAAATTTTTCAAGACATTTCTCAATGTACTCTTTACAATGAATTTTCATGGAGTCTCCTGTCATATCAAATTCAATACCCAAAAGTTTAGAAATGGGCCCCATATTCTCGACTTCATATAAACTTTTTATAAGAGAAACTACTTCTTTTAAAATTATTTCATTTTCAGCAAATATCGGCAGGTCGTCCACATATACTAGTACCACTGCTTTTCTTTTATAAGAATAAGCACAAGTAAGTCCTGGTATTTCATTAAAACCATTACTTGTGAGTTTGTTGTGCAATTCTTCATACCAACACCTTCCCGACTGATGAAGGCCATATAATGCTTTATGTAATTTTAAGACATGGTTTTCCTTTCCAAGTGTTATGTAATCTGCAGGTTGTCTTATGTATATATCTTTATCTATGGCTCCATATAAATATGCACATCGTACATCTAGAAGACAATGCTTCCACCCCAAAATACATATGAATAAAGCTATAAAAAGTCTGATTAATAGGAAGTTAACCACTGGACTGAATGTTTCTTCATAATCCAGTCCTTCTCTCTGGTTATTCCCCAAGGCTACTAATCTTGCTTTAAAGTTTCCAAACCCATCGCTGGCTTTTCTTTTAAGAGTATATACCCACTTAGTACCTAAAATTTTACAGTTTTCTGGTTGTGGAACTAATGTCCATACATTTCGGTCGATCATAGTTTTAATTTCTGCATCCATTGCCTCTTTCCAAAACTTAGCTTCAGGGAGAGTTTTTGCTTGATTCGGAGATCTTGGTATTATGATTTCTGCACAGCAGGTTTCCTCACTATCTGATTCATTAGTGTTACTTTCCATTTTTAAGATAATAGGACCCTCATATTCATCTTTATATGAAAAGCTTATTAGATCTTTGTCATAAATTATTTTATTTTTCTGACAATACTCTTGCATTTCTCTTTGGCTTCTTAAAGTCTTCCCGTCAGGTGTAAAAATATAAATGTCAACTTTTCCCTTTGAGGCCCCTTTACTTCTTATTGTTTTTGGGTCATTCCATGTCAAATCAACGAGAAAAATGCAATTTTTGGACCTCGACATCTCAGATTTCTATAATTTTTGGTTTATAGTTTGTATCCATGGAGTATATGAAAAATCTAATTTTTAAATTTTTTTTTTCTTAGCGGTTTATTTTTTACGGAATTTTAAAAATGGTCAAAAGAACCAAATTTAACCAAATTCTCAACCACAAAATCTTCTATAATTCTTTAACAAATTGGGCTAGAGAGTTAAGTTATATCTCATTTGAAAGCTCTTTTTATGGGCTTTAATATGATATGCAACACTAACAATTTTGTGTATAATAAATTTTTTGACAAATTTTCAAAATTTTTGAATTTAAATTTTTCAAAAACACCATCTTTAATTTTTTTCAAAAAAAATATATGTTAATCTTTGACTTTTTGGCTGCAAGTATGCCAAATTTCAAGATGGAGAAATGATGGGGTTTTGAACTATTAATTTTTAAATATGAGTTATACATGAAAATTTTCAAGTATCAGGGCAAAATTAACAATTGTACAATTTCTTTCCATGTATAATTCACACTTCTTTTCCATTAAAAATTTCAGAGTTTGATGCTAAGCAAATTTATTTCTAAGGCATGAAAATTTTCTAAAGCATATTTCTCAAAATATAATTATATAATTTGCCCGTAAGGGGACTCTTCATTCACTTGAAAGCACCTGATCGGTAAAGTTAATCCTATGGGCAGGTTGTTTTCGAATTTTCCGTTTAAATTTGAATATTTTTAAATGATTTTTTTTTACATAGGATAGTTGATGTCGATCTCTCATATGTCTATTTTTTACTTTTTCGATTTTGGTTGCAGATTTTTTAATAAAGATACTTTCACTTTCGGACCGGTTTCGAAAGTTACAGTACCTTTATTAAAAAAAATCTGCAACCAAAATCGAAAAATTACAAAAATTCCCTATTAAAGATTGACCTCAGCTATCCTATGAAAAAAAAAAATCGTTTAAAAATATTCAAATGTAAATGAGAAATTCGAAAACAGCCTGCCCATAGGTTTAGCATTACCAAGCACATATTTCAAGTAAGTGAAGAGTGTTTTGACCTGGCACTTCTATCTTTTGATAGTTTAATTCTACAGCCATCACATATTTTCATGCCCTTTTGAATATTAAATCTTAAACTGCACTACCAAGTTGTTACATTCCTAAGTTTTCCTGATTTGGAATGAATTGTTTCTTTATAGGGATTGATCTGGATGAGTTACCTCATCTATATAGCTTTTCTATTTCCATTTTAACTCATTTAATTATGTCTTTTTCTTAAACTCACTTTTGTTTTATTCTTTGTTTGGCACAGCATGTCCCTAAAGGGATTTTGTGCAATAAAACTCAATACAACCAACCTTTATAGGGATTGCAGCATTTAACAGAAAATAATGCCCAGTCTTTCTTATCTTCTGACATCATTAATAGTAGTAATTCAAGACTTCTTTGTTAAAGCATTTGATTAAAGTAAAATGAAGCGTGTTTATTAAATAGTTATCCTTCTATATGCAAAAAAAAAATTATATATATATATATATATATATATAACGATTTGGGAATGTGCCAAACAATTTTGAAATGAACCAATGAAAGTCTGCTTAGGTATCTCAAAATGCATCTGATTATTCAGAGCTTTCTGACTTTTCTTAGCAGGAATTGTGCTTGGTGAAAACCATGAAAGTAGAGAGGATGGGTGCGGAAAGGGAAGAATCTTCTGCATTTCGATAGACTTATTTAAGGGGTCGATGGCAAACTTACTTGAAATATGTGCTTGGTAATGCTAAACCTATAGGCAGGCTGTTTTCGAATTTCTCATTTAAATTTGAATATTTTTAAACGATTTTTTTTTTCATAGGATAGCTGAGGTCAATCTTTAATAGGGAATTTTTGTAATTTTTCGATTTTGGTTGCAGATTTTTTTAATAAAGGTACTGTAACTTTCGAAACCGGTCCGAAAGTGAAAGTACCTTTTATTAAAAAATCTGCAACCAAAATCGAAAAAGTAAAAAATAGACATATGAGAGATCGACATCAACTATCCCTATGTAAAAAAAATCATTTAAAAATATTCAAATTTAAACAGAAAATTCGAAAACAACCTGCCCATAGGATTAACTTTACCGATCAGGTGCTTTCAAGTGAATGAAGAGTCCCCTTCCGGGCAAATTATATAATTATATTTTGAAAAATATGCTTTAGAAAATTTTCATGCCTTAGAAATAAATTTGCTTAGCGTCAAACTCTGAAATTTTTAATGAAAAAGAAGTGTGAATTATATATGGAAAGAAATTGTACAATTGTTAATTTTGCCCTGATACTTGAAATTTTTCATGTATAACTCATATTTAAAAATTAATAGTTCAAAACCCCATCATTTCTCCATCTTGAAATTTGGCATACTTGTAACCAAAAAGTCAAAGATTAACATATATTTTTTTGAAAAAAATTAAAGATGGTGTTTTTGAAAAATTTAAATTCAAAAATTTTGAAAATTTGTCAAAAAATTTATTATACACAAAATTGTTAGTGTTGCATATCATATTAAAGCCCATAAAAAGAGCTTTCAAATGAGATATAACTTAACTCTCTAGCCCAATTTGTTAAAGAATTCTAAAGGATTTTGTGATTGAGAGTTTGGTTAAATTTGGTACTTTTGGCAATTTTTAAAATTCCGTAAAAACAAATCTGCTAGGGAAAAAAAATAAAAAAAATTAGATTTTTCATATACTTCATGGATACAAACTATAAACCAAAAATTATGGAAATCTGAGATGTTGAGGTCCAGACCCCACGTTGATTTGACATGGAATGACCCTTTTATCCTATGAAATTTAACTGTATTCGATTCTGGTTCAGGACTTGGGGTGAGTGATCGAGGTTCTTCTTTTAATTCAATCGCTTTTTCTAACTCATCTTCGGTTGGTTGGGGTAAAGACACTGATTTTGGATCAACTTGTAATTCGGGACTTGAAACACTGTTTCTTATGTTGCCCCCCAAATCATCATCATCATCGAATTCCGAGGAAATATTATGACCCTCTTTTGCTTTTCCTAGCACTGCTTCGTCAAAAGTCACATGTTTACTTTCTACAATGGTATTTTCATCAGGGATCCATATTCTATAACCACTCGTCCCATACCCATATCCTACAAAAATGCCTTTCTTGGCACGAGGCTGAAATTTATTTCTTTTCTGTGGGGGTTGATGAACATAGGCTGTACAGCCATATCTCTTAAGATGATTTATTGATGGCTTTTTATTATACCACCGCCTGAAGGGAATGTCATTTATGGTAGTGTGAAATGTTCTATTTCTTATGTAATTAACTGCCAACATGGCTTCTAGCCAAAAATCACCTGTTAAATTAGCTGAATGTATTCTAACCCATTATCTGTTCTGACAGTTTTAACTTTCTTTCCAGTTTGCCTTTCTACCATAGCTATAAAATCTTTAAATTTACTATAGACTTCATCCTTATTTCGTAGTGGGTAACAGAAAGCCCTGCGGCTATAATCATCAATAAATGTTAAAACATATCTATAGCCTTGTTTTGTTGTAACTGGAGTCGGACCCCACACATCGCTGTGTATAAGTTCTAATAGCTCTCTAGATCTAATTTGTGGTAATTTTGGGTGGACAGCTCGTGTACTTTTACCTATTACACATGATTCACACCGTGTTTCATCACCTTTTAGTTTTCCAGTATTTTGTACTAGATTTTTATTAAACATATCTTTCAAAGTGCTTAAGTTTACATGTGCCAGTCGCTCATGCCAGAGCATGATGTTATTCCTGTCTAAAGCATATGAACTATTATAATTGTTCTCTTTACTTAAGTTTACTTTATGTTGTGTCTTAAGTGTTTCATTTTTCCCTTTAAATTGAAAGTTTTCTTTAGCAGGCCAGCCTTTTATAGTGTAAAAATTACCCTTTAATTTAGCACTCCATAAATATTTCCATCTAGGTGAAAAAATTTGAAAACCTTTATTTAGTCGGGCATGCATTTTTGCCTTATCCATTTTAGACATACTAATTAAATTTCTATGAATAGAAGGAACGTATAAAACATCATGTAAATTTACAGTCATTATTTTATTTCGGTCTTTAATGTTAAATTCAACTTCACCAATACCCTGTACCGTGTGGGGAGTGGTTCTCATACGTACTACTGCACCTGCTGGAGGCTTCCTTAATTCTGTAAAAAATTCTTTATTTTGGCATACATGTGCCGATGATGCACTATCTAAAGTCCATTCTCTATTTGCAGGAAAAAGTTCATTTGCATAACACTTCTCTACCATAAATTCAGAGACGAAAGAACCGACTCCAGGTTTAGTTCTAGAAACTAAAGTTTTGTTTTTACAAAATTTAGCAAAATGATCACTTTTACCACATAAAAAACAAGTTAACTTTTTCCTTATGCCTGGCTTAATTGTAATTGGTTTACTAGGATTTAATTTATCTTTACTTTCAACAGTTAATAAACATTCTTGAATTTGAAGATCACGGAAATTTCGCTGATTATATTCCTTTAAAATTTCTGCCTTTAAATTGTCAAACTTAAATTTAGACTCGACACAATTTTCAAATTCCCTTGCAAGATAATCATATTCCTCTGGCAGGCACTGTAACAATTGATAACACCTATGATCTTCAGTAATTGACTCCCCAGAATCACTTAACTTTCTATAATAATCTTCAAACCTAGCTATAAATGTAGGTAACTCTTCATCAGGAAGAATTCTTAAATTTCTAAACTCTGCAAGCCTATATGCTTTTAAGGACCTACACTCAATTTCTAAATTTGTTTTAAGTGTATCCCATATAACTGAAGGATCACTTAAATGATTTATTTGAAGCTCAACTTCTCTGCTACAATATGTTTTCAATAGACCAGCGGCCTTGCTTTTACTTTGATTCAATTTAAATTTATCAATTTCACCTAAGTCATCTACTTTTGGCCATTTACTCTTATCTATCCAAATTATTAAACCCTCTGACTCTAGTATCCTCTTTATATTTGTTACCCAAGAATGGTAATTATGTCTTGTCAATAGTAATTGAGGGTTAGGGCTAGCAGCCATGTTTGTTTACAAACACTGAAATATTTCTAAGTTAAAACTCATCAAATTCTGCCTTTAAAATGGTGCAATACTGGGTTCCATAACCCTTTGTTCTGATTAAGTACTATATAGCAGAGTGCAATTACTTTAAAAATTAATGAATTCTAACTGTCTTTAATTTCTTAACACAATACCTATTAACTCCCATCTTCTTAGTAGAAAATAAAATGTCTACTTACAAATTTGAAGAGACTTGTAGCAGAAATGAGATAGATGACTCACAATGATGCATACTAGAAATGAAGACTTCATTAAATAAAAACTAACATCTTTTTATTTAGGCATATCAGGAAACATCTTCAATTTATACACTTGTAACACCAAAGCAAGAACTAGATGACATGAATGAGAAACTCTCTCATTTTATAATGGTTTGCAACCAATCACAACTAGCCAGCACATGCTGGAACTCTTTTGCATAAACAACAGAAAGTTGAGTAACACTGTGCAACCTGAAAAACATGTCAACAAAGTTTAACTGATACCTTGTTGGTAACCAACCAACCATTCAATCAATTAACTATGAATTTAACTGAAAACCATAAAAACAAAATGTAAACAATATGGATGCCAGCATGCTGTAGATGTTAAGTGTTAGGATTAGTTTTGTTAGTAAGTTAGTAGTTTTTATCATTGAAATATAGTAAAAGGTACCTTTTTAGATAAAACACTTAATACAATAAATGAAGTTGAAAAATGATGGAAAAAAACTTAATAAAAAGTGTGGTTCTTCCACAGCTAGTAGATTCGAAACAGCTGTTTGCTGCTTTTCATGTATTATTTGTGCAATTTTAAACGTTGGTTTTTCTGCTTTTTAATATATGCATTTATCTTATCAATGCAATTTTGAGGTATTAATTAGTATTACTTTAATTTGCAAACTAAAGCAGGATTTAACTCTTGAAGAAAGTAGTCTTTTTTTTTTTTTTTTGTCTTTTTTTTCATAGTTGCATTAATTTCCAGTCAGATTTTTTTTGTAAGTCTCAAGCATGAAAAGAAGGTGCTATTTTACATGCCTTAAGCCAGTAATACATGTTAAAATTTTTGAAAGAGCTAAAATCAGGTAGAGTAGTGAACTTGGCAGCCACACTTTTGAGTGTTAAACCTTTTTATATTGCCGGCTTATTCATAAGTCAATTGTTTTGGCATGCAGTTGTTATTCTGCAGTTTTCTTTAAAATTATAGAATTAGTGTATTGTTTTCAACCTTTCATCCCTCAGGGTTGTTAAAATAAGTACCAAGCTTGCTTGGGCAATAAACACTGAGGTTCCTGACCACCTGACCCGGTGCTTATGTTGTATAGCAACTCAGATCTCATGGTCAAGAAAACAGTGCTGTCGCCGTAGACCATGATCCTTAATGATTTTTATTTTAGAAATTTAATTTATGGTGTAATATTCTATTCTATTAATGGAATGAGCTGTAAACTTATTTATGATTTAAATCATTAATAAATGAGTGAGTTATAATAAAATATTATTTACATTGTCAATATAAATGTTAATACTAATTATATTAAGTGATAAACATTATTTATTGTTTGTCCTATTTTCTTTGTTATGATAGTATCAGTAGAAGAATCTTATGTGTTTCTGATTTTATATCTGGTGCAATGTTATTTAAATTTTCTCATTGGAAATCTGTCAGTGTTCTATGTATTGCATTAGTTTTACATGATGTAAAGATTAACAGAAGCTTTATCGATTAAACTTTTAATTTTTGAAAACAGGTACAGCTTTGTTATATATATCATTAAAATTTGTAAGGGTTTGACTTATATTTGTATTTCTAATCTGTAATTTTGATGTAGTTAATTAGTCTAGTTCATGAATGCTGAATGTTTGTCACATTATTTTATTTTAATTATCAAGGAACTTAAAACATAATTGACTGGCTATCGAATGTCACTGGTTATTATTTCATGATTTTGTCACAAACCATGGTGTTTAAAGCTTTTGTAATGATGAAATTCTGAAAAAACCCCTAAATTTCAATAAAACAATTTTTTGTAAATAACAAAATAAATATAACTCTACACAAAGATTTCTACAGCTATCAGCTTTAAAAATTGAAATACACTGGCCTCCAAAAGTTAAGGTACAGGGACTGGATGCTTTTGATTGTACACGGTTTGTCGAATATCTACCAACATTATTGGCGAATTGTTCTTGAACTTCTGGGATCTACAGAACATGTTTGATTTCATATTTCTCGGTGAAGATTTATTGGGGGTACAATTAGGGAGCTAATAATAAATTTAATAATTAAATAATATTTGCGATCACCTATGTAACAGAAAAGGCTTGAAATGGTTTGTCTTTGTGGTAAATGACTATTTGGGTCCTGTTCAACGTTTGTATGCATTTGTGTAAGCATAGCACTCATATTCGTGAAGATGTTAACGTTTTTGTGAAAAATTCAAAAGTGTTTTGTTTATAGCATACAGAGTTTTCAACCAAATTTAACACAACTTTCCAAAAACCTGACAAAGAACACTGGCAACAGTATACTGCAATTAAAACATGAATATATTGAATATTTGATGAGATATGGGCACTTGTATGAAATAATTTTTAACTGTGCATGCGTGTAAGATTTCAAAATTTTATTTCATAATTTGGTAGCCAGCTATTTTGGGTAACTTCTGTAAAAAGTCCAGTCAAATATTGTGAAAACCTAGAAAGATGTAGTGAGTTGATTGAAAAGTTGTGGAAAAACCCTTATAATAAAGCTTTTTTAGAGAGCAACTCACTATATCGTCCCTATCTTTGTGAAATTTCTCGATATTTGACTGGACATTTTAGATAAGTTATCCCTAAATAGCTGACTACTAAATTATGAAATAAAATTTTTGAAATCCTTCACGCATGCACAGTTAAAAATTATTTCATACAAGTGCCCATATCTCATCAAATATTCAATATATTCATGTTTTAATTGAAGTGTACTGTTGCTACTGTTCTTTGTCAGGTTTTTGGAAAGTTGTGTTAAATTTGGTTGAAAACTCTGTATGCTATAGACAAATAACTTTTGAATTTTTCACAAAAACGTTAACATCTTCACGAATATGAGTGCTATGCTTACACAAATGCACACAAACGTTGAACAGGACCCAAATAGTCATTTAATGCAGTGACAAACCATTTCCGGCATTTTCTGTTGCATAGCTGATAGCAAATATTATTTTATTATTAAATTTATTATTAGCCCCCTAATTGTCAGCCCGACTAAATCCTCATCGAGAAATATGAAATCAAACACGTTCTTTACATCCCAGATGTTCAAGAACAATTCGTCAATAATGTTGGTAGATATTCGACAAACTGTGTGCAATCGAAAGCATCCAGTCCCTGTACCTTAACTTTTGGAGGCCAGTGTAGGTAGCAAATAGTAGTAAGCAATATAGGTGAAAACTGGGAAATTGAATTAGTAGCCAGTGGCAGGTAGACTCAGTTTCATTAGTGGCCACTTTTTAAAGTTAGTGGCCACTATAATGTTTCAAACTTTCTTGACATGTAGATAAACAATAATAGTTGTATATACAGTATGGAACCATTTATCCGGAAACCAGTTATCCGGAATGATATTTCTGATAGACTGATTTCAGAATCTTTGCAGAAAAAGGTGTCATACACTGCCAGTTTGACATAGGCTTTGCTTGAAACAATTGTATAATTTGATGACAACATCTAGTATTTGAAATGAAAATATATTTAGTTGTATTTTAGATGTTTTAATTTTTATGCAGAGGAAACAGGAGACTTTTTGTTCCTAAGGCATTCCCATAAATTCCCTTCTTTTAAACTCTGGTTAACTTTTGATCTTTCTTGAAGTGACTTTTAGTCCAAGTAATCTAATAATTTAAAATCAGAAATAATGTCACAATGACACATATTCCACAAAACTCATCAAATGGATGCTGCTTTAATGCACAACTAGTTAACCGGAAAAACCAGTTATCCGGAATACATCTGACCCCAAGCATTCCGGATAAATGGTTCTGTACTGTATACATATTTTTCTATAAATCAGAGTTTTATACCAGCCAACTGTTCATAAGAATAGGGTAGCAGTCGAAATTCAAGAAAATTACTTTAAAAACCACAAAATCTGTTATATTAACTTTTTTAGAATATATTTTTGAATTATTTATATATGTTCATAAACACAATTATCAATCAAATTACTGTTACTTTCTTTTTATAAAAAATGACTAAATCAAAATTCCAACAGCTGAGGTGTACAAAAAAAAAATCAAATAAAACACAATATGTTATTTCGATTTTATTTAATAAGTAAATATGTTATTAACATGTCCTTAAACCTTTCAGATCTGATTTTTTTTTTTTCAATTTTGAGAACAAAATTACTTTTATTTTAATAGTGTTAATTGTTGCTATCCAAATAGATTTACTAAAGTGTAAAGATTATCCCATTGTCTGAATTCAAACGAATGTACTTATTTTGTGTACTATCAATTACTATATGTAGATAGTAACAAAAGTAATTGTTAAGACAAAATAATACTTGATGAAGACCTGTACTATAAATAGTACACCAGACCCGAAAGGGTTATAATCCACTGCATTTGCATCTGATGAAAAGAAAAAAAAGGAATAAATTATTTGAAATGCGTTTGGAATCAAAGCTGATGAATATATTTTGCAGAATAAAACTGTATTTCTTGAAAAAATAATCCAACTGAAGAGTAAGCACATGGCAAAAAACCAAAACATTGAAAATAAAGCTAAATCGTTGAAATCTGCTTGCATCCAGTAGGAAAAAGAATTAACCAGTTTGCTAATTAGATGTAATCAAAGTAGAGATGCATATTTTCAAGAAAAAAGTTTTATTTCAGTTGGCGATTGGTAAAAGACTTGAATCGCCACTTGGCGAGTGCCGACTATAGTGGCAATCGATGGCCGATTTTTTTTAAATCACCACTTTTACAACTTTAATCGTCACATGGCGAGTACCGACCGCTAATTTTCACCTATAGTAAGCAAGTAGCAATAGGTTAGCAAATACGAATTAACGTATGATTAGTCAATAAAGTATTTCTTTTTTTAAAAAAATTGTTTCACGTAACTTTTAATAAAGAAATAACTTGTTTTTAATCTTAAAGATGCTTTTAATTTATTCAAAATAGTCACATAATAGAAAAAAAAGTTTCTTGTTATGTTAGCTTTCTTAAAAAATAACTGTAAAATTAAAGTTTTAGTGATGGATGAATTTGTGCATTAAAATTGTACTTTATAATATATAGGCTAAGAGAAAAGGAGTAAAGTGTATAAAAACAGTTATTAAAATAATAAAACTTTGTAAAAAATCACCATAAAATTAAAACAAAACACAGGACGCGTTTCGAGCTAAAAACATAACAGCTCGTCATCAGCTAAGCATACACGTGTCCGAAAACGAACAAGTTCAAAAATGAACTGAAGAAAAAGAATGTTGCGAAGAATGCGACAGATGGCGCTACCTGATAGAGGGATATGCAAAAGGGAAATGTGTTGAAAAAAGATAGAAGAGAAAATGAAATGGAAAAAATGGAAATAAAAGAAAAAATAAAAATAAAAGAAGTAAATTAAAAATATAAATAAAATAATAAATAAAGAACTATAAAAGAACAAGAAAAAAATCCAAATTATTATTAATATGATTATTTATTTATTTATTTATTTTTTACAAAATAAAAAGAAAAGAAACAAGAGAAAAGGGAAAAGAATTACAAAATTAATTTCCACGCTGGAGATAGGAAAGGAGATGATGGGAGATCATTGACAAGATTAGCACAGGGTGCGTAGCGGGTGCTTACAGGTGCTTATAGGTGCTTACATTCGAAAAAAGTTTGTAAGGTCCTTACAATGTGCTTATTTTCGGTGCCTGTCAAAATTCCCAGAAAAAATCGCGAATTTGAAAAAAATATCACGACGTCGAAACATCGCGGAAGTACATAATTTTGTCAAAATATTGCAAAAAAAAAAAAAAAAAAATTCGTCACAAAATCGCGAATTTTGTCAAAGAAGTGCGGAAAAAATGCAAATTTCTTCAAACAATTTCAGAATTTCGTTAAAAGATCGCGAAAAAACCCCTCTAATTTCTTCAAAGGATCGCGAAAAAACCCTCTAATTTCGTGAAAGGATCGCGAAATAAACGTCAATTTCTTCAAAGGATCGCGAAATAAACGCCAATTTCGTCAAAGGATCTCGAAAAAAAAAAACGCGGATTTTGTCAAATAATTGTGGGAAAACGCCAATTTCTTCAAAGAATCGCGAAAAAACGGCAAATTTCGTCAAACGATCGCGGAAAAAAACCCGAAAATTTCGTCAAAGGATCGCGAAAAACCAGAAAATTTCGTCAAACGATCGCGGAAAAAACCCCGAAAATTTCGTCAAAGGATCGCGAAAAACTAGAAAATTTCGTCAAAGGATCGCGAAAAACCCAAAAATTTCGTCAAAAGAACGCGAAAAACCCAAAAATTTCGTCAGAAGATCGCAAAAAAACCGAAAATTTCGTCAAAAGATCGCGAAAAAAAAAACGAAAATTTCGTCAAAAGATAGCGAAAAAACGCGAATTTTGTCAAAAGATCGGGTAAAAAACGTGAATTTTGTCAAAAGATCACAAAAAAACCTCAAATTCATCAAACAATCGAGCAAAATAAAACTATTTTCATCAAATGATCATTGAAAAAATTACATTTTTTAAATTTCTTGCAAAAAATAAATAAATAAATAAATGATAAAATCGTATCAAATAGGCCTGGAAATTCAGCAGATCACTGATCTCTGCAATCAGTCACAAGAAATTACTTAATTTAAAATATTATACCATTTAAATAAAGCAAATGATTTGATAAGGCTCCAGTAATAAACCTCCACCTTAAAAAATTGGCATGCTACTGTTTATCATACTGAAAGGTCGGCAGATCTGAATAACCTCGAATAAAAAAAAATGATTGTGCTAAGTTTTTTCTTCAATATTGAATAGATAATGATGCATTTGGGCACATAAATGGGTGCTTATTTTCCACTAAAAATGTGCTTACAGGTGCTTATTTTTTAAACTAAAATGTTGCTACTCACCCTGTTAGCAGAATTTTTAGAAATAAAATATGCTTCATGAAAATCCAAGTGAGAGGGAGAGGCAGGGGAAGAAATAATTTTGGCCATGGAGAAATTGAAACAATGACTGGAAGACCAACAGTGAGAAGCAATCGAAGATTTAGAGATTTCTTGATTTGCAATATATCTCTGATGCTCGCCTAATCTGAATTTTAAAGCTCTCTTTGTTTGACCAATATAACCTAAATTGCAAGAGCAAGGAATGAAATAAACACCCCACCGGTTCTCAGTAGGAACAGGATCTTTTAGAGAAGAGAATTTAATTTTATTCATAGGTTTGAAGATAACTTTAAAGTTAAAACGAGAAAGTATTTTAGCAATTTTGAAACACAGAAGAGAATAAAAGGGCAGAACTATTATAGAATTAAAATTAGGAGGATTATTTGAATCAGAAAAAGGACGTTTAGGCTTATTAAATTTATACAAAGCTTTATCAATTAAAGAGGGATTATAACCACGAGCAAGGGCAAGAGATTTCAGATAATTAATTTCATTATTCAGAGCAGAAGAGTCAGAACAAATGCGTAACGCCCTAAAAACAAAAGTATAAAAGGACGCCACTTTTTGCTGAGGAGGATGATTTGAAAGGGCATGAGGGGGAAGGGAGACAGCGAAAGGTTTTCTATAAACGGAGGTAGAGAACCGATCTGGGAGTTTTGAAACCAAGACGTCAAGGAAAGGAAGAGAATTGTTCTCTTCGACTTCGAGAGTAAATTGAATACAAGGATCAACAGAATTAACAAGAGAAAGGAGATTAGAAAGATCAAGGTCAGGGTAATCAGGGAAAGATCAAGGTTCTAATCTCCTTTCTCTTGTTAATTCTGTTGATCCTTGTATTCAATTTACTCTCGAAGTCGAAGAGAACAATTCTCTTCCTTTCCTTGACGTCTTGGTTTCAAAACTCCCAGATCGGTTCTCTACCTCCGTTTATAGAAAACCTTTCGCTGTCTCCCTTCCCCCTCATGCCCTTTCAAATCATCCTCCTCAGCAAAAAGTGGCGTCCTTTTATACTTTTGTTTTTAGGGCGTTACGCATTTGTTCTGATTCTTCTGCTCTGAATAATGAAATTAATTATCTGAAATCTCTTGCCCTTGCTCGTGGTTATAATCCCTCTTTAATTGATAAAGCTTTGTATAAATTTAATAAGCCTAAACGTCCTTTTTCTGATTCAAATAATCCTCCTAATTTTAATTCTATAATAGTTCTGCCCTTTTATTCTCTTCTGTGTTTCAAAATTGCTAAAATACTTTCTCGTTTTAACTTTAAAGTTATCTTCAAACCTATGAATAAAATTAAATTCTTTTCTCTAAAAGATCCTGTTCCTACTGAGAACCGGTGGGGTGTTTATTTCATTCCTTGCTCTTGCAATTTAGGTTATATTGGTCAAACAAAGAGAGCTTTAAAATTCAGATTAGGCGAGCATCAGAGATATATTGCAAATCAAGAAATCTCTAAATCTTCGATTGCTTCTCACTGTTGGTCTTCCGGTCATTGTTTCAATTTCTCCATGGCCAAAATTATTTCTTCCCCTGCCTCTCCCTCTCACTTGGATTTTCATGAAGCATATTTTATTTCTAAAAATTCTGCTAATCTTGTCAATGATCTCCCATCATCTCCTTTCCTATCTCCAGCGTGGAAATTAATTTTGTAATTCTTTTCTCTTGTTTCTTTTCTTTTTATTTTGTAAAAAATAAATAAATAAATAAATAATCATATTAATAATAATTTGGATTTTTTTCTTGTTCTTTTATAGTTCTTTATTTATTATTTTATTTATATTTTTAATTTACTTCTTTTATTTTTATTTTTTCTTTTATTTCCATTTTTTCCATTTCATTTTCTCTTCTATCTTTTTTCAACACATTTCCCTTTTGCATATCCCTCTATCAGGTAGCGCCATCTGTCGCATTCTTCGCAACATTCTTTTTCTTCAGTTCATTTTTGAACTTGTTCGTTTTCGGACACGTGTATGCTTAGCTGATGACGAGCTGTTATGTTTTTAGCTCGAAACGCGTCCTGTGTTTTGTTTTAATTTTATGGTGATTTTTTACAAAGTTTTATTATTTTAATTGCTTCATATCGCCAGTTTTCGGTGCTGTTTCGCTATAAAAACAGTTGCTACAAGCTACTTAAAGTTTCAACTTTTCAATAGTTTTTAAATTCTAAATAAATTGTTTCATAATTCAAATTTTTGTCATATTATGACACAGTTCTGTATACTTTATGATTAAATGTTGGAATTTTTTTTTTTTTGGGGGGGGGGGGGGGGAGGGAATTCTGTCATCATATAATGATTGAGGCCCACTCATTTTTTAAAAATGTATTTTGATGTGAAAATTAATTTTGCTTATTTTTTATTTTCTTAGATGGTAATAAAAAATAAAATTAAATACTAGGAGATTTTAGAATTAGACTAATTTAAAACTTTTTTTCTAGATGAATGAAATAAAGAAAAATATCCGTAAATTCTCTGGTTTCCCATTTGAAAAGGATTCAACTGAATTTGCCCGCAAGAAAGCTTCTGTAGAGAAGTAAGTTATTTTTAATGAATTCAATACAATAAATAATTAATAGAATTGGAACAAGTAAATGGGGCAGAGGATATATTCAGGCAGATATGGCCACCGTAACAAAAATAGGAAGAAATAAATGGTTACATTTTTCACAAGAAAAATATTGGAGGGGGAATTTAGTTTAATTAGGAATAAATATGATTTTCTTATAAAATTAAAAGATGTTTTTGACATGTCCTACAATTATTGGATTGGATAAGCAATTACAATATCAATGTATATAGTATACATTTGATCAAAAATTGTAGATTGAATAAAACTGAACTGGATTGAATCAACCAATATTTCTTGGAATGAATCTATTTCATGAATTTCGTCAAACGATACGGAAAAAAAATCTTGAATTTCAGAAAACGAGCGCTGAAAAAAAATCACGAATGTCAACAAATGATAGAAGAAAAAAACACGAATTACTGTAAACAATCGCAGAAGAAATTGCGAATTTCGTCAAACAATCGCGGGGAAAAAACACAAACTTCAACAAAAAAGATCGAGGAAAAAAACGCAAATTTCGACAAATGATCGCAGAAAAAAGTATGCCGGGTGAATATGTCCTGAAATTGTCTTGAAATATCGATAAAAGTATGTCCTGAATTATCACATGTCACTAATTATTGACATGAAAAAATGGTACATCCCGAAAAACACATCAGGGAATTCTCAGGAGATTTTTTCTTGGAAAATGAGTATGAACCCTGTTCACTGGCTGAAATGCTTTTCAATTGAACCCTTCCTTTATAATGTTTACATTTGAACTATTTGATGTCACTGCAATCAACATTTTTCATTCAGCATCGTTCAACGTTTGTGGTATACAATTTTTTTAGCATTTTTTGGTTGTCACACTATATAAGAAGTAATTGGGAGCTATCCTCCCTTGAATATCTGAATGAATATCTCTTTTACAGAAAGATTGTTATTCAGTTTAGATATAAGCCAGAAAAGAAGATTAATTTTAGCTTTTTTCTGTTCCAGGTTGACAGCTTCAGTTTTGAAACAAGTTTGTTTAACTCTAGACATTGAACGTTCGGGAACAAAAGATGAAATTGTAAACAGAATTATGTCATTTTTATTAAACCCTGTTGACTCTGGGAAAAAAGTACCAGCACCCCAAAAAAGTAAGTTATATTTAATTCATTCTACTTTTTAGATGTTGATATATAGAACTAGATATTAATATTAAATTTCTTTTATTTTTCTTTTCAGTTGAATAGTAAAATAAAAACATTTTAAAAAAAATACTAACAATCATCTTTAAGGGAAAAAGAAAAAAAAAACCCTAATATTTCAGAAATGTCTTTCCTGCTGTAATTTTTCTGAGTTCTATATTAGGCCTGAAAATCACTCATGTTAATTCAAGTTGTACCTTGAGGAATTTTAATTCCCAAAGCTCAAAGTAGCCACTGCTCAATTTAATAATATATTCTTTTTAACACTGTCCAACATACTTGAAAAATTGTTTATGGATTTGGTTTAGAGTATGTAGCATTTATAATTCTTTTACAGCAGGGGTCTGTCTAAAGGGAAAAAATGAGTCACTTAACGGACTCTTCACAAAATTCAATGATAGTAAAACAGACTCTTCATAAAAATAAATTAAAAAAACACTCTTCACGAAATTAAATTTTTAGAAATACCCTTTCGCAAAAAACCTAGCACGTACTCATCATAAAAATAAATTAAAAAAACACTCTTCACGAAATTAAATTTTAGAAATACCCTTTCGCAAAAAACCTAGCACGTGAGCCACACTCGCATGGTAAGTGTAAAATTATGCAACGATATAGCTATTTTTGTTCATTTTACGGTTCATCTGATTGTAAACAAACTCTAAAGCCTCTTCCGTTTATCGCTAGCTGTCTTTCCTCTCTCTCTCCCCATATCCTTATTTGGAATCAATGCCGATTTGCAGATAAATGACATCATAGCAATAGTATGGTGATCGTATTTTCAGTGATTTCTTTCACTTATTAATTTGGCAACACTTGCTTTTATTTTGCTGTGTTTGTTTCATGTAAATTCATGTTTTTTGTGATTTTGCAACACTGTTCATTATAACCTTTTATTGTTTCATCTTCATGTGCAACTCTTCTCTTATTTCCAAAATTTGGATTATTATACAGGGATCTGCGTAGGAAGAAATTGGGTCCTTTAAAGGACCCTTCACAAAATTTTTCATTTCAAAACAGGACCTATCACAAAATTTTTCATTTCAAAACAGGACCTATCACAAAAATTTTCATTTCAAAACACGACCCTTCACAAAATTTTTCATCTTAAAAAAGGACCTTTCACAAATTTTTTTGTCTCAAAAATAGGCCTTTTGCAAAAATTTTCCAGTTTTAAATTAAACTTTTAACAAATTTAATCATTTAAAAGTAAAATCTGACCTGTCACTTTTACATATATAAAGAAAATATATGTATTTTACATACATATATCTTCTTAAAAATATATAAAAAGGAACCTGATTACAACAATCATTTCAAATTCGCAAAATTAGGACTAGATTTTTCACAAATGTAAAAAAGCTCTTTACAATTTCACAAAAACAGGATCCTGAGGGAAAAGTCTGGACAGACCCCTGTTATATTAAAAAAATACAATTGTCAGGTGCCAAGGGCTGTGATACAAATGGGTTAACTAATGTTTTGTGAATTACTTTTTTCACAAAAAATAAAAATTCGCAAAAATAGCATCCTTGGAGGGGGGGGGGGGGGGCATGGACAGGCTCCTGATTTACAGGGACACTCAAAAGAATCTAATTACATTATGATCAATGTGGAAAAATCATTTGCAATGTGTTTTAATGTTACAATATTTCAAATAGTGAAATTGATATGCATTAAGTGCTTCCTGTATGATATGGAATTTCATTCATTTACAGGGTTACTCAAAAGAATTTTGTTTACATAGTGGTCTAAGGAGAAAATTGTTTGGAATGTATTTTAATAATGTTACACTATTTCAAGCATAATGAAATTATATACATTATTGAGATTCATTTCAAGGTGCTTAAAGTAGAATGACGTGCATAAGTTATTGTTCATTTACAGGGAGACCACACAAAAGATTTTGGTTGCAGTATTATTTTCGGATAACTGTATTTTCCAAGTATGCATTTTTATATCTATTATAACTAAATTTTTGCATGCCACATGGTGTGTGTAAATTCCATAGTTCATATACAGGACTACACAAAATTCATAATCATTAATGTGTAGCGTGAATTGGTTAAAGATGTTCTTTGAGTTATGCATTTTTCACCTGAACTATAGTTAGAATACTACAAGAGTTTTGTAAAATATAAATTCATATACAGAGCTATGCAAAGAACGAGATACATTGCCATTAATGGATAATAATTTCTGAAAGTATGTTTTCAGTTATGTGTCATTTTCCTGAATTAAATTTTAATTTAATATGAGGTGTATAAAATTTTGTCGATAATATACAAGGCTATATAAAATTATTTGAATGCATTTCAGTCTATTTGAGGAAATTGTTGAAAGGGTGAACTTCCAACTGTTTTGTAACTAAGCTAAATTTTAGCATACTATGTAGTACATATACAAATCTATAGATCATATATACAGAGTTCATCATAAGTTCATGCAAGCTTAAAAAATTCATTATAAAAGAAGAAATGCTCAGAAAAATTTGGTTTGCACGAATGTCACCAGGACATTGCATGTTTTCCCCATCTATTAAAAAGATTCCAAAAGTAATCGAAACAGGGCACTCACACGTCATGCCTGTTTTATGAAAATCAGGCAAACACAAGCAGACAATGAAACAAATCCCAATAACATGACACCTTGCTTTTATTTTAAAGAAAAAGATATTAAATATGACCACCACCAGGTATATTAGGCAAGTGAGACACGTCAATACACCTACTACAGCACATCGGCATCAGTGCCACTGACGGTCCATTGAATGGCATCTTTCAGTTCCACCAAAGTGACTGGGGAGCTCCTGTATACACAAGACTTTAAGTATCCCAAGAACAAAATATCTGCCGGGATCAATTCTGGAGATCGCGAGGGCCACTCAAAGTTACAGCCTCGACTTATCACTCGGGCTTCAGTGAAAGTGTTCAACTAGAATGTCTTGATGTAATGCGCAAAGTGGGTCGGCACCATCCTGCATGAACGTGATGACAGGTAACTCATGTCTTTCCTGCAATGCAGGCACGATGTGGTCACACAAAAGTGACTCACTTGCCTAATACATGTCATGTTGAACATACAGACCTGCCAACTGCTACGAAAAAATCGTAGTTACTACGATTTGGACCTATAAACTACAATGCTACGAAAATCGGTCTTAGACTACAATTTTTTGCAAAAACCACAAATTGATTTTTTGTTCCTAGTTGGGATTTTTGTGCTGCGCAGCATATTTTTCAGGCATGATTCTGCTCCGAATTTTCTCAAAATTTCAAAGTATTCATTTCCAAAAGCTTTAAAAAGTTGGTCATTAGTCCGAAAATTCGGACATTAAAAAATGCTTATGGGAAAACAAATCTGGGCTGCAAAACATAAAACCCTCTTTATGTATATTAATCATGAGTGAATCGTGTTTCTGTAAATATTTATACAGGAATTCCCTTCCTTAGAAACAGGGGTGCAATTTTAAGAATTTTTGGAGGGAGGGGGGGAGGTGGATCTTTGAGGTGTAGCAAATAGTGTGCAAAATCGCACAAGTTTCACACGGAAAAAGAAAGTCCTGTATAATGAAAATGCTGTGCAATAATTCGCCCTGCAAACTCTTCCACAGATTTATGATTCTTTTTCGAGTATATTTTGAAATTTCTTGTAAGTCCGCAAATTTTTATTTTATACGATTTCCCCAAATTAATTCGTGAATCAATCGCAGAAAAAATTGAGAATTTATTCAAATGATCGTGTAAAAATATTTTGTCAAAGATTTCAGAAACAAATAGTGATCATCTTATATTGGTCACTGAATAAAATCGCTAATTTCGTTAAGAGTTCAGAAAGAAATTGGTGATTTCGCCAAAAGATTGCGCGAAAAATCACAAATTTCGATAAACTATCCAGAGAAAAATATTGTAAATTTCATCAAAAGGTCATTGAAATGAGTAGTGAATTTTGTTAATTTGTCGCGAAAAGATATCGAAAATTTTGCCGATCGGTTGCAATAAACTATCACGAATTTCGACAAATTACTGTATGGAAAAAAAATCAGTTTCGTCAATTGGTCACAGAAGAAAATTAATTTCATCAAAAGATCGTGGAAAAAACGGGAATTTTGTCAAAAGATCAGTAAGAAAACGCGAATTCGTCGAACAATCAGTAAGAAAATGCAAATTTTATTGAAAGATCAGTAAGAAAATGCAAATTTCAACGAAAGATCGCAGAAAGAAAACGCTAATTTGGTCAAAGGATAGTGGTAAAAAACGCAATATTCGTCAAAGAATCACGGTAAAGAATGTGAATTTCGTCAAAAGTTCGTGGTAAAGTGTCCGTATTTCAATAAGGAATCGTGATAGAAAAATGCGTATTACGATTGTGGTGAAAAAGTGAATATCCTGAAATGATTGCAGGAAAAAAATCTCTAATTTCGTCAAAATTTACTGTACTGGGCTAAAAAAATTGGAACCAGGCTCCTTTTACAAATGTTAAAAAAAAAAAAAAGCGCTTCAAAACGAGTAGAAACTCTAAAAATCATATAAAAATTTTCAGAGGAAGAAAAGTTTACTATATTGAGTTGAAAGACTGAAACCTTACTCCTTTTATGAATGTCAAAAGATGGCTGCGAAACACGAAAAACTAACCTCCGGATTAATTTTAATTTTGTGTGCTACGATTTCTAATTTTCAAAGGTTGGCAGGTCTGAACATATTTTACTTTAAAATAAATGCACAGTGTCACATTATGATTTGTTTCATTGCCTGTCTGTGTTTGCCTAATTTGCATAAAATCTCTCATTATGATCTATGAGTGCCCTCTTTCAGTAACTTTTGGAATCATTCTTTTTTATAAATGGAAAAAAATCCAATGCCCCTCTGATCATATTCGCGCAAACCAATTTTTTTTTTTTTTTCTGATCATTACTTTTTTATTATGAATTTTTTAAGTTCAAACTTATGACACACCCTGTATATAGGGTTGTACAGAAGAATTAGAGTACCTTTCTATCCTGTATGGTCTACCCTGTAGACCATAATTGCTGAAATCTGGTTTTACCATTTTAAATGGTGAAGTTCTGTTGTAATATTCTGGAAGTGTTAGATATTCTATGCTTGATGCATGATTTTTCTTTCCACTCACTCTTTCTCTCACCTAGAAATGTTTGCTACAGTAAAGTAGATGAATTATAATGAACATAGCAAAAATTCTTATTTCATTCTCAGTGATAATTTTATTAACTACTGTAGTTAATATTTAATTTCTAAATTGAAATTATATTTTGGTGCATAAAATTGTATTATTTCTTTTTAGAAGCTTCTAAAGATAAGAAAAAGTCTTCTGCAAAGAAAGTCAAATCTGAAAAGAAAGTCAAATCTAGTAAGGATGACAGTGATGATGAAGAAAGTGCTGAAGATGATGATGACAGTACAGGAGGTGAAGCAAGCATGGGTGGAACTGATGAAGAAGCGGAAGCGCTACTTACTGAGGTAAAAAGACTGGTTTAACATGGTTGCTACACCACCTGAAAAGCCTGGAAAACCTGGAAAAATCAGGAAATTCCGTAATTGCCCTAATAAATCAGGGAATTTCAATATTTTATCCAAAATCAGGAAAAGTAAGGAAGTTTTTTATGGTGATCACAAAATAAGAAGAAGCTTTGTCCCACGACAGATGTGAAAAATCTCCATGTTTTTGAAAATTCCAGTTTTTAGAAATTTCATTTAACTCATCTTCCTAAAATTTCCTCTTCCTACTCTTACCAGCTCTTATCCCATCCCCACATATGGGAAAGTGGGGTAAAACTGGCTACTATAAGTTTGTTGATGAATAATTCCAACCTACCACTCAAAATGCAGCAAATAAAGACATTGCTGTAATTTTAAACGTCAAGGCTATTGAAAAATTTTACATACTAGATAAAATTTAGTGTTCCCTGTTAACAAACTTGAGGTAAGTGTAAAAAATTAAAAGTGTCACTTTTGAGGTAGGGGTAGGTAAAACCAGGTACCTAGAAAAAAGCACAAAACATACCCAAACACCATTTTTTTATTTCATTCTGCCAGTTTTCAAACTTAATCAATCTAAGTAAACTGTTAATGTTTGAAACCATGTTTTCGTTTCAACCCATATTTCAGTCTGATTTGGGTTTCAATTGTTGCAGAAATCGCAAACAAATCCATCTTCACCATCAGGGTTAAATCCATTACAGGCATTGAGGGAAAACTCCTTGCAAATTGACCATCCATCTCTATTTGGTGCATTGTACACAAGTTAGTTGGAATGCATACACGAATCACCATTATCCTCATCATCGTTGGTCAAAGATATAAATGGGTTAGAGGTCTGCACGGGCCCGGGCTTGGCCCGCGGGCCGGGCCAGCGAAATTAAGGCGAAATTTCAAACGGGCCAGCAGAATTAGGAGAATTTTTTCAACGGGCCGGGCCGACAGACAAAATAAACGGGCCAGGCCAGCAAAAAAATTAATCGGGCCTATCGGCCCGATATAAGAATTTAAGCGAAGCAGATAAAATACAAGTCATTTTCAATTAATATGATTTTCTCGAGAAGTATAAATGTGCATCATGAGCCGATGCGAGTTTAACAACATCATTACAGAAATGTAACATGTCCATCGTACAGTTACAAGATGTCTGATTCCGAGTTTAATTTTTTTTCAGGAGACTCTTGCCGGGACGGAACTGGTCTTAATCGATCTCAGGATGTGTAGAACAGTCATTGTGTTTTGTACTATTAATAGTGATAATGAACTTCTTAACAGTATCTTTGGAAATATACCTTAAGGTGGTTCTGATATTCACAGCTCAACAATGCGAAGCTTTCAGACACATTTTCTGACAAAATTTTTAACTATAAAGGCATAAAATTGACAGGCCTGCCTATTGAAGGCATTTGGAAACAAATAGCTTTTTCCATATTTGATAAATTACTTAGGGGCTGTGCATATATAACGTTATCAACTTGTTGGTATTTTTGGACCCCTCCCCCCCTTACGATATCATGTTATCATCCCTCGAAACCCCCCCCCCCCAAGTAATGATATCGTTATCATAATAATAAATAATAAATGTATAAAAATTCTTTAGATTTTTGGAATTTTTTTCTTTTGTTTGGAGTGATATACAAATATGTTACATTTATTTTTCTTATACTTTATTGATTCAAATGAAGAGAAGTCAATAGAACTTCTTTTCAACAAAACAGGCGGACAACATTCTCTTTTATTTACTTGTTAAATACAAGAATAATTTCAAACATACTTCGCATTATACTTTGTTGAACAGCGGATTATATATGCATACACGTTGGGGTATTCCATATTTTGGAACTGAATAATTTTAATATCATTTAAGGATTTAAATAATAACTTTAGTATTTTCAGGAAAATAGATAACATACTAAGAAAGATAACATACTATTTTGATGTAAAGACCAAGTTACAAATAAGAAAATTTTGGTTGGATCAAAAATTATAACGATATCAAAACACAACCCCCCTCCTCCTTGAGATATCTTACGATATCATGTGCCAGACTCCCCCTCCCCCCTAAAATGATAACGTTATATATGCATAGCCCCTTACAGAGATTCCTGTCACGTGACTGTACATTTTTCTCCTTTCCTATGCTATCGCTTCCGGAAATTAGATTCAAAATGCTAATTTTGAGAGTATTTTCAGAAAGATATATTGCTTTTATCTATGAAAAAGAAACGACATTTACATAGCCTCTGAATAAGAATACCTGCCAATCTTATGCGTTTCCGAAAAGCAAAGAATTCATAAATGTGTCGAAATGTAGCTCCCTTGGGTTTGAGAAAAGCCTTAAAAATGAGAGAAATATTTTCACAAATCTACTTTTTATTATACAGCTTCAAAAATTATCATGTTTTTAATCCTTTATTCTGAACTACATTAATCGTTTAATGAATCCGTATTTCCATTTTGAAATGTCTGTAGACACGATGACTAAAACACTGTAAGTAATCGTTAATGTTTACTATTGTGTGCTCTCTGTTTTGCAAACATCATATAGTAATGTAAAATATATTGTAAAATGTTCCCATAAATATGTATGTAGTATTTCATTAAAAGAATCTTAATTGTATGTTGAGAAAAAAATGTTTTTTTTTTGTAGGAATTGTGTCGGGCCGGACCTGTTTTCACTGATTTTTGTACGGGCCGGTCCCGGGCCTGGAAATTCCGGCCCGTGCAGACCTCTAAAATGGGTTTCCTTAAAATAGATGCCTCAGGGGCACGTTTTTCTTTGATTATAGCCATGTAATACACAACGACGAGCTCTAATTCTTTTCACATCTCAGATTGAGATATTGATGTTTGCGAGGAAGAAACAATGAATCCAAATTGTTTAATAATCTTCCCTTATTACATTAGTAGTAATGAAATTATTTACTGTTACAGGGTGTCTACAGAATCTGGAAATCGGGTAATCATGGAAAAACCAGAAGGTTTATGAATCTGGAAAAGTCAATGAACTTTGTAAAAAAAAATACTCAGGGGAAAAGTCAGGGAACTTTGTAAAAAATACTCGATAATCTAGGAAATTTGTCTATGCGAAAATATTTGCATTTTCACCTAGCCAACAAGACTGATTCGTCAGTTTTATATACCATATTTTCTCACATGGTGATTAGTCTTTCCCAATATTTAAAAAAAATGTACATGGTATGAGTTTGGTATTTAATGCAAATTAAGTTGATCAGATGTCCTCATTTGCTCTAGATAGTGCTTATATTAAAGGCAATTTACCCATTTAAAAATTTTTTAAATGATACATTAGTGTAACCTGATGCGGTGGGCAGCTTAATCCAATTAGCTATCCCGTCAGATGTAGATAAGTCTTTTAGAATTGAATATTTTTCAGAAAATGAGGAAATTTTCCAGTCATCATATATCCATTGACCACTATATAAAGTTGTTAGACTAAATTTTGAGTTCGGATTTATAAAATTGTTGACCATACTTAATGAATATTAGACAATTTTTATGTTTTTTCTTCCAAATGAGATACTAGCAAGCTGGATAAGTGTGTTATATGAGGAATCAGCATACATGCAAAAATACTTTATGTGTATTGTTACTAATTGAAATCAGGGAAGTCTGATAAAGATAGTCAGGAAAATCATGAAAAAAAAATCGGGGAACTTTTTTACAATTTCTGTAGACCTGTGTTAATTTTTCGAAATTAAAAAATTCTTGACCAATACCAATAATATTGCTTTTTATGCACAACTTTTGGTAAGTCTATTTATTGTTTGAGCTTACTACAAGCAGTATTTCATTAAATAATGCATCCTCTTCAATCTGTTTCATAGTCACATTTTTCACTGTTGCATAGGGAATTCTTTCAAGATACCTTGTCATAGCTACAGTATAGTTCCAGGTAATCAGTTAAGGCGATTCTCAAGACCACTGCTCAACAAGCTCAAAGTTTCCTAGCACACTTACTTACTCATTTTTAAACTTAAAGGCACAAAATTGGCAGGACTGATTATAGAAATTATTTGGAATCGAAAGATGTTTTCTATTTTTTGATAAATAATTTATTGAGTTATAAGCAATTTTGGGGACAACTGGCTTTTCTCCTTCTTCCAACTGTTTTCTTCCCTTCCTCTGGAAATTAAGTTCAAAACGCCAACTTTGATGGTATTTTCCGAAAGATTTTTTGAGTTTACCAAAAAATGGAAAAAGTCTTTCAATCGCATAGTTTCTGAATAACACCTGCCAATTTCATGTGTTTCCGAGTGAAAATGAATTAAAACGTGTCATAAATTTGCCCCTTTGGATTTGAGAATAGCCTGCAGTCATTAATTTAGGTTGTCAGAGGTTGAAGTTTTAGATCTCTTGTATGTTACATAAAAATTTTAATAAAGGAAATTTTTTTGAAAACCTGATTCCATTTATGAGTTACATTGCATTCAAAAAGAAAAAAAAAAAAACCAGATTATAAACTTTAACATAGAATAATAAAGTCAGATTTTTCTTGCTATGGCATAATAGCAAAGCCATTAGAAAAGTAACAAAAAAAAAAAAAAAGGTAAATTACACAGTATTAATGCAAAAAAAAAAAAAAAAAGTGAATGCTCTTTTTGGATTTTACTTTTATTTCTTGAAAATTTAGATCACTTATTGATACCATCTGCATTCATTTACACCATCTGCTACTAAAAATTACACAAATGTTACAAATTAGACCATGTTGACTACTTTAAGCAGTAGGGATATAAATATTTTCCATGTCACTAACATTCCAATAATGAAACATTCAACATTAATGGGTTTCCTTAAAATAGATGCCTTGAGGGCATGTTTTTCTTTTATTATGTCCATGTAATACACAATGACCAGCTCTATTCTTTCTTTTTACACATCAGATTGGAAATACTGATGTTTGCTTGTCAGGAAGAAAATCTAAATAGGACAATGCAGTGATGGAACAGCTGCGCCAAATCAATAATGCTGCGCATTTCTGCGCCAATTCGATAATTCTTGAGCCAAATCGATCATTTTCCACTCGAATTTCGCCAAAATATTGTGATAAACATGTGACTTTGGTCAAAAGAAAGCAAAAAACACGCAATGTTTCTCTAATGATCACGGAAAAAAAAACATCAATTTTAACAAAGGATCACTAATTTCGTCAAAAAGCGAACAGAACGCGATAAAAAGATCGCGGTGATTTCAGTTAAAGATCGTGAATAAATCTCAGATTTCATCAGAAGATCGCGAAAACATGCAAATTTTTGTCGAAAGTTCTCGCAAAAACACGCGAATTTTGCCAAAAGATCACAGAAAACACGTGAATTCCGTCAAAAGATCACGCAAAACACGGGAATTCCATCAAAAGATCGCAAAAAACACGTGAATTCCATCAAAAGATCGCAAAAAACACGTGAATTCCATCAAAAGATCGTGGAAAAACGTTATTTTGTTTAAAGATCACAAATAAAATGCAGATTTCATCAGAAGATCGTGAAAACACGTGAATTTTGCCAAAAGATCTTTCAAAACACACGAATTCTGTCGAGAGATCGCGAAAAACACGTGAATTCCGTCAAAAGATCGCGAAAAAACACTAATTTCTCATAGGACCGCAAGAAAAACATGGATTTTGTCAAAGAATCGCTAATTTTGTCCAAAAATGAACAAAACACGGTGAAAAGATCGCGAAAAAATGCTAATTTATTTAAAAGATAGTGAAAAAACGCTGATTTATTTAAAAGATAGTGAAAAAACGCTAACTTATTTAAAAGATAGTGAAAAAAATGCTAATTTATTTAAAAGATAGTGAAAAAATGCTAATTTATTTAAAAGATAGTGAAAAAAACCTGCAAATTTCGACAAAAGATCGCGAAAACATGAGATTTTCATCAAAAGATCGCAAATAACATGCGAATTTCGTCAAAGGATCACGAAAAAAATCTTGATTTTTGTCAAAGGAGCACTAACATTGTCAAAACACGGTCAAAAGATCGTGAAAAAACACTGCTTTTGTTAAAATGTCGCGAAAAAAAAGCAAATTTCATCAAAAGGTCACAAAAAACACGCAAATTTCGTATAAAGATCGCTAATTGTCAAAGGATCGCATTTGTCAAAAGATCGCTAATTTCTTTAAAAAAAAATGAACAAGACGGGGTCAAAAGATCGTGAAAAAACACTACTTTTGTTTAAATATCACCAAAAGATCGCGAATAAAACACTACTTTCGTTAAAATATCACGCAAATTTCATCAAAAGGTCGCGAAAAAAACGTGAATTTTGTCAAAGGATCGCTAATTTTGTCTAAAAAGACAAAACAAGCTCAAAAAATTAGGAAAAAACACAAATTTCGTTAAAAGATCACGGAAAAAACACAAATTTCATCAAAAGGTCACAAAAAACCGCAAAATTCGTCACAAGATTCCGAAAAACACGCTGATTTCAACTAAGAACCCGAATAACACGTGGAAAAATACGCGAATTTTGTCAAAGGACTGCGGGAAAAAAAGCAAATTTCGTGAGAGTCGTGGAAAAAATGCGAATTCCATCAAAGAATTGCAGGAAAAATGCAAATTTCATCAAAGAATTGCTAAAAAAAGCGGGAATTTCGTCAAAGAATACCAAAATAACAGTTTGATGCTCCAAAATGAGAACTTTTGATGCTCTAAAATAGTTATTTTCTGCTCCAAAGTGGCTTTTTGCTGCTCCAAAATAGTTATTTTCTGCTCCAAAATGAGTGTTTTTGCTGCTGCAAAATGAGGTCCATGCTTTTCCATCACTGGACAGTGAAAAAATTAGTTTGAGAAACAGTCATAGCAACAGTCAACAACTTAGTCATAGCAAATAGCATAAGAGAAAAGTAGAAAGGGAAACCAGCGAGTTTGATACATCTTTAAAAAGTTGTAGAATAAATTGTTTTTGCTGTGCATTTGTAGCTTTAATTAGATGCACTTCTTTCAACTGATTTAATAAATGTGCAAAAGTAACATAATCTAAAACTGATTTTTATTCTCATTTTATTTTTTTTCCTTTGTCTAAACAGCCTAAGAAAAAATCAAAAGAATCCAAGAAGGTCAAACCTAAAGCAGAAAAGGCTAAAAAAGAAGATAAAAAACAGAAGGCAACAAAAAGGAAACATGGTTTGTTGTTATTTTGATCACAATCTTCCTTACTTTTTTATAAAGAAACTTTGTTAATAAAATTTTATGTATGTTGCAGATAACGATGATGATGATGCAGAAAAATCCAGTGGAAGTTCAGAAGATGAACCAGCAGCAAAAAAATCTAAGATGCCATCAGTATGTTATATTATCGATTACATTAGACTGAGACTTTGATTTTGACACTGTAATTTTTATTTTGTTTAAACATGCATTTTACTCTAATTAGGATGAAGATATTTCCAAATTAGTCAAGCAGATATTGGAGTCAGCTGATCTACAAGAAATCACAATGAAAAAAGTCATCAAACAGGTAATAAAAATTTCTGTGTGTGTGGAGAGGGGCTTGGGAAAGAACTTTTTTGTTGTATTAATGTCACTTGTCTTGTAAGATAGAAGATAAATTGATATAGTTTCTTTTTATGTATGCTTTTCACTTTTGAAAAAGACAATTTAAAAAAGTATAAATATATTTAAGTTAATGAAAGATTCCATAAAAACAATTTGTATAATAAAATAATATAATAATGTGTAGCAAAATTTCAGATTCAGCATTTTGAATCGATCAAAGCTGGTTGCTAATATTCTTATTAACATATGTTTTCATTTTTAGCTTTATTACTAGAGTTCTATTTCCTTCCATAACTCGGTACAAAACTACTTACACATACATATTTAGTGCAGTGCCACTCTTGAATTTTTTGTTTTGCATACAGTATAGTATTTAAACTTGTGATATTTTGAATTATATAGTTTCAAGTGTCAAAAACAGTAAAATACATGAAGTTTTTCCCTAATTCCACTGTGGTGAAAATATTTATCTTTGCTGTGAATAAATAATGGAATAAGGTGTAGAGTATGAGAGTAAGAGAATGTTGTACTAGGATTAAGGAATCATTCACCTTTTTTGGTAAGAAGACAATGCCCTTCAATGTTGCTTTATTGGCTCTGTCCATTAAAGTAATAAATAGAATGGAAATGAATTATTCTGGTATCTCTGTTTTTCATAAATTCTAATTTTGAGCTTTCAATTTGAGACAAGAAAGCTCATGAAATTTAAATTTTTAATTTGAAAATAAAGGCAAAATGCAATATACCCTTACACTATAGGAAACCATATAAAGTGTTCTCTGAACATTAAAAATGAATGCCTCCTCAAATAAATACTCGAAATGACCAAAAACATACATACAGGATGATCAGAAACTATCTGGCAAAATTTTAAAGGGTGGTAGAAGGGCCCAAAATAAGAAATTTTTATCATATAATGTACGTCCAGAAATGACCCATATAAGCATCATCTATAGGCTGTCTTTCCAGGGATGATTCTGTTCCAAACTTTTAAGGCATTTAGTTCCACAAATTTTTTTTAATCAGCCATCAGTCTGAAAATTCAGACATAAAGAGTGAAAGGAGAAAAAAAAAAATTCTGTGATGAAAAACAAACTTAACACTATGCCATCCGGCAACACCACAGTGGTGACGTGCGCAAACTAGCGGTCAACGGCCGGTGACACCACAGTGGTGTTGTGCGCAAATTAGCTGCCAACAGCCGGCGACACCATAGTGGTGTCGTCAGCACAATTTTCGCTCAGTGGTCGGCGACAGCACTTTAGGATCTCCGGGTCCAAACATATTTCCCAAGGATACGCAGAGCATCGAGGATATCACAGGATTATATATTGGGAACGATATATTTGAATATATTTGCAACGAAACCAACAAGTATCACAGTCAAAATTACGATAAAAGGAAACAATAAAAAAGGGCCAAATTTTTTAATGTTACGGCACTCGAACTGAGAAAATGGTTTGGGCTTGCTATCCTTATGGGTATTGTAAAAAAAAGCAAGGATAGATGATTATTGGTCAACAAATCCGTTGATAGACACCGATATTTCGCAAAACGATGTCCTACAACCGATTCAGACAAATGTTATCATTTTTACATTTTTCTGACAACAACAATAAACCAAATAATGCCGACCGGCTTTTCAAAGTGCAATTCATAATTGATTACCTTACCAAAAAATTTAAAGAATTTTATTAATTCGGATGATGTGTGATTCGATTACGAGATACATTTCTTCATTCAAGATATATTCCGGCGACAAGTCAAGCGATCCGTATTAGCACTGCCAGAGCCAAGCAAATAAATATTTACGAATCGTGCGGACGGCAAAGTGTTAACTGTATCCCCCCCCCTCTATAATTCTTTCATAGGCATGTGATTCTTCAGTGAATATTTTTTAATTTTTCTGCAATAGAGTCTGCAACCTTTTTTTCTTTTCCGTAGTCTTGCAAAAATAATTCATGAATTGGTTACAGAAAAAATACCTCTAATTTTTTTCAAACAACTGTGAATTTTGTCAAACAAATAGCACTTTTCTACAATTGGTTGTAGAGAAAAATTGCAAACTTCGTCTGTGCAAAGAAATCACAAATTTCATAAAAAAATCAAGATTTTTGTCGCTAGTCAAAAATTACTCTTGTCAAACTGCATTATAGCAAGTCACATAGTGAAAGTCTCAACAAATGTACAAAAATGTGAGGAAGAAGACAAAAGATGTGATTTCGTGAAGAAAAAATCGGAAAGCGAAAAACGAATTCCTATAGAGATTTGAACTTCTTGCAAATTCTTTTAATTAATTTTTTTGCAATTTTTGGTGGTGTTTTCTCATTTTGTGGCAATTTTTTAACATCCATAAAAGACATCCAGTCTCGAATCAAAGAAACTAGAATTATTTTTTTATTTTGACACAGATGGAAACAGCTATGTTGTTCATGCTATAGTGACTGATTTGGCATTCTAACTTGAGTTTAATCACTAAAAGCAGATTCAAACCACCCTAAAACACAAATCTGAAAACTGCATAAAATTAAATTTTATAAAAATCAAATGAAAAATAGAAAATCAAGGTTCGGGGTGCATTACATCAGATATAGAATATATATTCTTACAAAATTTCATGGCTCTGAATGCAGTGGTCTCTTCAGAACAGAACACAGACATACATGCAAGCATCTTTTCTTATAATTATAGATTGACTTAAACACTTTAAAAAAATTTTGTGTAAGAGTAATTGTATATTTGACACATTATATTTCAATTAATTATCTTAAATGTAATTTTTTAAAATTATTATTCCTTGCAGTATATGTATTCCTATTTTTTAAAACACTTTTTTTTTTCCTATTTATTTGATTTTTTTCTTATTTTTTCCTGCTTTGATTTTTCCCTCCTATTTTCGTGCTTTTTTGAAAAAGGTACTTCGGGGTCTGTGTAAGAAGAGCACACAGAAAAAAGATGTTAAAAATATGATTATCCCGTGAAGATATTTTAAATATACGAATGCATCAAAAGTCCATGGATTTAACATTACGGAGGAGAATTCCGAAGCTGAGTGATCAGTCCCCTTAACGCTTAAAATTCAATTTTAACTATTTAAGATTTATATTGAAATAAGTTAACCTGACATAACAGATCAGTTGCAGAAAAAGTCTTATTTTCAGTAAACAATCAAGGAAAAATATTGTGGATTTCATCAACTAATATTGCAGAAACAATTATCGAATTTTTGGCAGTTGGTAATAGGAAAAATATTGTCAATTTCGACAAATGGTCACAGAAAAAGGAATTTTGTCAGATAGTGGGGAAAAAATAGTGAGTTTCGTCAAACAATTGTGGAAAACAATTGTAGAGCACATGAAACAACAGTTGCACAAATTTGGTAGGGTCAGATTTCTCTTCACCCACAATATTGGAGACCACACTGCTTACACTAATTAAAAAGGTATATCACCATTATGTAAATTTAATAAAACTATGACCATCTTCTAAAGAACAAAAAGCTTATTCAACTTTAAAAGCTGTAGAACAACATATTAGTAGAATATTCACTTGAAGCAATAACATTAGTAAATAAATATATAACTAGTACATAACACAAGCAAAAATCTAATATGGATGGGCGTCAGCTTCATATAATATTGCATAGTCCAAGGCATACTAAAACTGAAAACAGATAGATCTGCCGCCCTAATTCAAAACAAAACACTCCGCACAAAATAGAGCTTGTTACCTTTTCTCCTCACATGCAGAACTGAATCTGAATGCCTAGTGAAATTCTGTCCCAAATATATACTCGATGACATCACTGTGTCAAGTGGCATCATAGAAATTAACAAATAGAAAAACGGCTAATTTAAAAGTAATGAAAACTTAAGCACTCAACCATATGCTAGGAAAGTAAACAAACATATACATTCTCTGTAAGTTCAAAACCATTGCTTTTATAGGTTATGCAAATTATATTTTGTGCAGCAATGAATTTAAATATTTTAAGGAATAACTATTTAAGATATGTGACAAACAATAGACAAATGAAACTAGAAGTATAACAGGAAACTTATGTGGTGGTGGCTACTAATGTTGTTTATTAAAAATACTTATATTAAAATAACCCACTACACAGAAGAGCAAGGGAAAATGAAAAAAAACCTATATTCTTACAAATTTCGTCAAATGATCACAGAAAAAAAAAAAATATGAAATTCAATCAGTCATGATGTAATCAGAAAATAGTCATCCATTAGGTTATGAAATTTGCAAATTTTTTGCTCCATATGGCTAAGAAAATTTTCATTAATGATTTTGTGTCGATAAACTATTTTAATAAAGATTTTTTACCTTCCTCTTCAGACTGTTTTAAAATCCAAACAATTGAGAAATCTACAAAGCCCTTTGTCTCAGATAGTCCTGCTTCAGCTTGGTCGACGCTCCCCCCCCCCCCCCCCCCCCCCCCGTCCCCCGTCCCCGTCCCCCATCGGTTGCTAATCATGTTGACTTCATTATTGTGAGTGGATTCATGTTGATAACATTTACATTGGGCTAAATGATTGAAACCAGATTCCTTTTACTAAAATAAGAAATTTGTTGTGAAATGTAAAAAAAAAAAAGCATAAAACATTAAATTAATTAAAAAATTTACAAACTGGCTTTGAGGTGTATTACTTCATACATACAGGTACCTTCCTACCAAATTTTGTAGCTCTGCTCGCAGCAGCGGGCTCTTTATAAAAGTGTTTTATTATTATATATATATGCATAGTTTGAAATCTGAAGCAATATAATGAACTAACTTTAGAAAAATCTGGTAACCCAATCCGCAGGAATGTAAACTCAGCCTAAAACTGACCAGACTCTAATTCAAACATTTTTCTCCAGGTGGAATTTCTGTAGTTCCATCAGAGGAGGGAAATATCCCCCTCACCCAGAACCTTTGAGAAATTTTGCTGTGAATTAAAAAAAATTTTTTTTTAAACTGATAATCACTTTTCATTACACCTTTTACAATTTTCTTTGTCACCAGTGCTTAAATGTGCCATTTCCAGACACACGTTCTATGATGAAAAATGGTTGTTTAGATATATATATCACCTAGCTTCCTGTCTTTTACTGTTTCTGATATTTAAAACTGTGATCCAATGCAATCTGCGCGTAAATACATATGTATAATTTATAAGCAGCTGTTCAAATGTTTTTGCCTCTCAGGTAAAAATTTTTTTTCAAAGAATCCTAGTCTAATTTATATTTGTATGACCTTATGAATGTCCTCAAATCCAAAGAAACTCATTTCTGACATATTTCTGTATTCAGTTTTATTCAGAAATGCGTGAAATTGGTAGGTATTCTTATTTAGAAACTATGTAATCAAATAGCATTTTCCATTTTTTTTTCTTTTGATGAAGACAGAAGATCTTTCAGGAAATATTGTCAAAGTGGGTATGTTTAGTTGTAAATAAAATATATATATAAATAAAATCCCAAAATAAATGCACAAACCATATACAGTATGGAACCATTTATCCAGAAAACAGTTAACCGGAAAACCAGTTATCTGGAATGATATTTCTGATGGACTGATTTCAGAATCTTTGCAGAAAAATGTGTCATACACTGCCAGTTTGACATAGGCTTTGCTTGAAACAATTGTATAATTTGATGACAACATCTAGTATTTGAAATGAAAACATATTTAGTGTAGATGTACACATTTTAGATGTAATTTTTATCCAGAGGAAACAGAAGAATTTTTGTTTTCCCATAACTTACCTTCTTTTAAACTCTGATTATCTTTTGATCTTTCTTGCATTGATTTTTAATCCAAGTAATCTAATAATTTAAAAAGGAGTTATTGCAGTAAACAAATGCAAGAGAGAATTCTTAATTTGGAGCTTGTTGGGTAGAAACAGGGTGTTTTGAACTAAATTCCCGGTGCGAGAAAGGGGAGAAACTTATTGAGTTATAAGCAATTGCCATATCACAAGTAATTTATATAACAATGGAAAATCCTATTCGATTACAAATAGCTTCAGTCGTCAGACCTGCCAATTTTGTGCCTTAATGTTTAAAAATGATTCGGGAAATGTGTCAGTTTTGCGTTGTTGATCAGGGAATTTGAGAATCGCCTTAATGTAAAGTTACCCATACCATTATTTTAAGCCCATTCATAATTTAATTATGCCAGAAGAAAGTTCATCTCAATTATATTTGAATTTTTCACAAGAATTCAATGTTAAGATTTTTCAAATTTTGATCTTGGTAATTTTTTATTTTACAGGTATCTGATGCATACCCAGATTTTGATTTGTCCCATAAGAAAGCATTCATCAAATCAACAATCAAATCTGTAAGTTTATTTTTTAAGCATGTGAATCTTATAATCGTCAAAATTATGGGATTAACACATTTTTTAAAATTTAATTAAATTGGTTAAAACAAAAATATAAAACAGAAACAAACAGTGTTTGTGAATTCCAAAGTAATAGAAGAATATTTCTATATTCATGTGCCATGTTGAGATTATTCAAATTAAAGTCCTGATGCCTTTTCTTCATTTTATTTACAGCAAACTTAACAGAAAACGCAACAATTAAAAAATATTTAACACTTAAATATAACCTTTAAGAAATTTCATGGGAGAATATCAAGCAAAGCTCCATTTTCGAGATCAATTTATTCCATCTGAAAGAAAAACAATAGTTTTCTCACCAGTTCGGGATTATGACGTAGTCAAACTCTGCCCTGGGTCACATGATCCAAGAAATTCTCAACATTGGTAAATGTTTTGTAAAATATAGTGAGAGAGAACATTATATATTGAAGAGACACCATTCTTAGTATGGTAAAATTTTAAGTGTGATTCTTAAATAATAAGATTATTTTAAGTGGCTTAAACATATTGTACGGATTGTGGAATCCCATGCAAACTCTGGATTTAAATATTTTTTATATTTTTTTTTGTATAGTGAAGTAAAAATGATCCCAGTTCAATAATTAGAAATTCAACTGCAATAATATATTTTAGCAGTATTTAAAAAAATATATTCTAAATGACTTTTTGAAAAAATTCCGAATTGTGACATATGGAATTTTTTTTCAAATCTGAAATCGATTTCTAAACGTTTCAAATATGCTAATCCAAAATTACAGCTCATTCTGTCAAGTAGTTCTTGAGTTATAAAAAAACTACCCACATTGCAGTTGCAATTTGTTTTATGAGGATTACAAATGAATTAATATTAGAAGTTTCAAACTTTAAATCTTCACAATTATTAAACTACTTGATTGATTGACTTCCTGTTTTGTATCTTTAGGTAAAATTTATCAGAAAATCCAAACATGTCAAAATTAGCTGTTCGTTTTAAAATTTTCAGCCTTGAAGATGACTCAATAATTACCTGTTGAGTGGTTAATTTCATTTTTTTTCTGTAACAATTTGGTAACTAAAAGGTATGGAGTGTTCTTTCTTTTTGCTTATTGTACTCTCTTATAGTAGTGGTATTCAGTAGGTGGCCCACAGATTTAACGCTCTTTTATAATAGAAATATTCACTTCGGTTTCGAAAATTTCAGTTTTTAAATAAGACGAATATGTTTTCGCAAATTGCAGTGTGAGAATAATTTTCAGAAAAAAATTTTCAAATAATGTACTTCTTGTGAATAAAATAAGTACCATAAAATGCCGATTGTAAGACCCCCCTCTCCCTTTTCACAAGTTTGTTTTGTAGAAAAAAATGATTAAAAAGTCTAAAGGAGATAAATTTGAATTTGTTAACTTCTTTAGTGGATTTCCATATGTTTTACATAACCTTAATAAAAGCCCTCCTCTCCCCCCTCCCTGCATGAAATGTCTACTTCCCTTCTTTGCCCTCCCTCTTCAGCGCAAAAAGTTTAACATCTTGAAAATCTTAATTCTTTTGTTCTATTTGTTGCTCGCTAGTAACAATAAGTAAATAATCAATTATATAAAATTACATTCCTTTCTCTAAAAGTTCATCTTTCCCCTCTGACCCCCACTCAGCAAAATTTAAAATCTTTAAAATTATTATTTTTTGAGAAATAATCTAGGTGGTTATTTAAATATTTTTACAACAAAGCAGAAAAATCGAGCAGAAAAAAAAAAAATAGAATTTAGGTTTGGGGGGAGAAGGGTGATGTTCATGATACAAAGGTGGGGGGGGGGGGGGAATGTGGATAATTTAAGTGATGTATTCATTTGTATGTTACTATAGTATATTAAACAGGTCAGAAAAGAGATTTAAATTTAAATAGTTTTATATGCATGTTCGATAGAAGAAAGGGAGTCGCGAAGGGAGAAGCAGTTTTTTTTTTTTGGAGGGGAGGCTTAGATTATTGATTAAATATTGTTGCAATAAAAAACAAATAAAGAAGTAAATTTGAAAAAAAAAAGTTTTAAAAGTTTGCTTAGGTTTTTTATTGGGGGCGATTTTAGGAGGGGGGGGGGGTGGATTTATATATATTTTTTTTTACAAATCTGAAATCTGCCAAAATACAGTTTTCATTTTACTTGCTTTATTTACTTCTTGCCCCTGTATTTGCTTTATTTACTTCTAAATTAATGGTAAAAAACATTTTTTAATGACTTTTTTTAAAGAAATCTCAATTATAAGCCCCCTCTCAAAGTTAAAACTTCTTTTGCTTGTGAAAGAGGCTTAAAATTGAGATTTTACAGTAATAAAAAAAAAAAAAATTTTTGGAAATAAAACCTATGAGAATTTTAAATTTAAGAATTTTCTTCGATACATCAAAAAATGAATATCTCCTGTCAAGAAATGACGTTTCCTTAATAAAGAACAAGCTTAACTATCAGATAAAGACTTTAAACCTTTAGATAGAGTTTCAAGTGCAAGCACAAAAAACACTAAAACTACTTGGCTAAATGAGCTACAGTTTGCATATTTGAAGCTTTTAGAAATAGATTTCTGTTTAAAAAATTCTTAGGTTGATTTTTTTTGTCAAAAATTAATTTTGAAAAAATATAGTTTAGCATAAAATCTTTTAAGAGATTATAAATTTTGTTTATAGTTAAATAAATCTATATTTACTCAATGCATTTCATTAATTTTTATGCTATTCATAAAATGTCTGATTGATAAAAATCTCAGCAATGTTATAGGAATTTTATTACAAATTTCATATGAGTGAGTTTTTCTATAACAATGATAACTAGTATATAAATTGTCTAAGTTCAACAGAAAGCTGGAGTTTTTATTTTATTGCAAACGACAAAATAATATTTTTGAAAAAGTAATATTGTTAAAAGCTCTTTTAATAATGTATCATTTACATATATTCAATATGCTTACAGTAACCTGTTAAGATAAAACCACAGAAAACAATTCCGTTTTAGGCAGGATTTTGTCTTTAGATACACGGTTCCTTATGGTATTGTACTGTTTTAGCAGGAATTACGAAAATTTTCTATTTAAAGCATGATCCCGTGTCCATGGATTTTATTGTATCGCTTAAGATGTCCTAATTTTTTTTTATCTCCTGTCTTGCTTTTTGCAACACTAGTAATGCTATGAGTTCATATCAGTATTTTGCATCGATAATACTCAGTGTTTTTCACTCTGTTTCACAATCGTCCCTGTAAATTGCGGTTTTATACAATTTGCAAACTGGATTTCGCCTATTAACTTCCTGCATTACCTATTGTGGATGCTTTAGGTATTAGCAATTAGAGACTCATATTGCTCCTGGAATTTGGACATTTGTCAGTTGAAATGATGGTTTCAGTATGTTTGCTATAGTGTATTTATAAATTTTTAACTAAAAAAAAAATCTTTTCTTTGTTTAACGTGTTTTCTGATGGTTTGTCATGGTGTGTTCAGATCTCAGTTTTGGTGATTTAATTTAAATGAACTGATTTATGATTTTTTATTTGGGGTTTCATTATTTGCTATTCAATAAAACTAAACTGAGCTTTTAATTTATTATTTCATTATGTTTTAGATCTTGTAACCATCCTGAAAGGTGAACAGTAGTTCCTTTTATTCAGGTATGAAAATATTTTTCACTCTTAGCTTATAGAAAACCGCAGCAACTCACTCCTCAATGACAAAATTGAAATGAATTGGTGTTGCGAATAGCAACAGGTTTTAAAAATTCAGTTGGATAGTTTTAGTTGTTTCCTTTATATGTTATTCTTATTGTCAGAGGTAACTACATTAGTACAAATTCTTACCAATGCCAAGTTTTGTACTGTATAAAGATGTGTTTGTAAGTGACAGATTTAAAGCTTTTAACGGAGAAAAAAATTGCATGAAATGAAATGTTGAAATGCATGTTGAAAGACTATGCCAAATGGACAGAAAATATCTTTTAGAGGACAGAAAAACACAGTTTGCTGTTGAACCTGGATATGTTGTTAGTATTATCCTACAAGCAGGTTTTAAACTGGATTATAATTATTTTATGCATTTTATGAAAGGATTTCAAATTTTTTAAACGTTTGTCAGTAAGATTTTAGCCTAGAAGTAAAAAAACACCCAGAAAAGTGAATTTATTGAATATAGAAAAGATTTCCTAATTTTTAATTTAAATGTTCTGAAATTGTAAGATTTTTCCTCCTACTCCAACAAAGAAAAAACCAGGGGTGATTGTGTTCCGGGTGTACCTTGGATTTCTGGGTTTTTCGATCGATCCTTCCGGGTTTGAGAACATTACGTTTAGTGGAAATTTCAGTCATTAAAAATATCGCGAATTTCGACAAATGGTCGCCGAAAAAATTCAATTCTTCAATAGTTCGCTGAAAAAAATCGACAATTTCGTCAAAGAATCTCGAAAAAAATGTGATTTTCATCAAAGAATCTCGAAATAAACACAAACTTCGTCAAATGATCATGAAATAAACGCAAAAATTTCATCAAAGGATCGCGAAAAAATGCAAATATCGTCAAAGGATCACTGGAAAAATGCAAATTTTGTTAAAGGATCATGGGAAAAAAACATGAATTTCTTTAAAGAATCGTGAAAGAAATGTGAATCTCGTCTAACGACCACAGAAAAAACACATAATTAAAACCGAGGGGATTAACCTCGGTTTTAATAACCTCGGATTAACCCCACCCCCCTCCCGCATGCGGAATCGGATGGAAAACGCGATTTTCGTCAAAGGATTACTGGAAAAATAGAAATATCGTCAAAGGATCGTGGGAAAAGCGCAAAAATTTCGTTAAAGACTCACTTAAAGAATGTGAATTTCTTTAAAGAATTGTGAAAAAAAAAACGCAAATTTCACCAAAGGATCGTGGAAAAAAAATGCGAATTTCGTCAAAGAATCTAGAAATAAAACAAATTTCGCCTGAAGATCTCGAAATAAAACAATTTTCGTCTAAATGATCTGGAAATAAACAAAAATTTCGTCAAAGGATCGCAGAAAAATAAAGATTTTCGTCAAAAGATCACAGGAAAAAACGCGCTTTCCTTCCAAAGATCATAGGAAAAACGGAAATGTCATCAAAGGATCACGGGAAAATGTAAATTTCATTTAAGGATCACGAAAAAAAAAAATTTCTTTAAAGAATCGCGAAAAAAAATGTAAATTTCGTCAAATGACCACAGAAAAAACACATAATTAAAGCCAGGAGGGATCCCCCCACCACCCCACACCACACCACCCCACGTGTTGAATCGTGGGGAAAAACGCAATTTTCGTCAAAAGATAGCGGAAAACGTAATTTTCGTCAAAGGAGCGCTGGAAAAACAGCAATAATTGTCAAAGGATTGTGAAAAAAACCCTCAAATTTTGTTAAAAGATCACGAGAAAACATAAATTTCTTATAATTGTGAAATAATGCGAATTTCATGAAAAGATCGCAGAAAAAACTCATAATTAGAACCAGGAGTGATTCTCTCCCCCCATACCCTCTACTGTAACCTTTCAGAAAAGTAGCTGTGAATTTCAGATATATATATTTTTTATTTACTCAGAATCACCCTTGGAATTGTCATCCATCTCAATCTCAGTACAAAAATGTCCAGAATTGCATATCTGTAATGGAATAACACAGGAAGAAAGAAGGAAAAGAAATTCTTCTGTAACAGCAAAGCTAAAAAAAATCCCTATTTTTATTATTTTTTCTCTATACTTTTCCACTTAAAAGTAATTTGATAAAGCCACTTAAAAGTAAAATTGGATTGGTTGTGACATTTTTTTTACTGTTAAAGGTGTCATATATATTACTTGCATTAAATCTACTAAGAGATCCCACTCTTAACACATAATTTGTACTTGTTTCATGAGTACTTGGAAAACATTTGTTTACTGATTATAGATTTCAAACTTTGCATATTTAGCAAGATAAATTGCACTCTCCATTTGATGAAGCTATTTAGCTTTTAGTGAAATTATGTAAGTTCACCAAATTATGTTTTCTGCAATTGTATATTTCAAACAATAGCAGAAGTATGTCATTTGATTGTCATGCTGTTGCAGCATCACTTGTTATGTAAATTGATAATTTTCAGGGTTTTTCACTTTGTACCAATTAAATTTCAGGGTTTTTCACTATGAGTCACATTCACCCCTGAAAAGCTAAAATGCTTGTTAGCACTCACTGGACTTGAAAAATCCTGGGTTCCCGGAACTTCCATAAATCTGGGTCACTTTTTTACAAAAGCAGGTCCACCAAAAATAATTCATATTTTAGAGAAATAAATGAAACTTGCTTATTTGGAAACGAGAAAAGAAATACAGTCAGCTCTCGTTAATTGGAACTCTTCGGGACCGCAAGAAATGTTCGAATTATTACTTTTTAGCCCGTTCTTCTATTTGTATCAAACAGTTAAGTTCTTTGTCCGATGGCAGCTGCATCAGGATAAATGTATGCAAACACTCAATTGATTGTGCAGTTGACTTTCCTGTGGGTAAGGAAAGCACTTGGGACATAGTAGCAGAATCGCCAGATTCTGATTCCATCTCCACATTGCATTTTTTGTGAATTGTTTCAAAAAAATTTTCCACAGTTAAGGGTCCAGATACTTCTAAACTATTGTCAACTGCTACATACTCTGCAAAAGTAATATCACACTGGAACTTTTCAGAAAAGTTTGGAAATTCTATTTCTTCGAAAGGTCTCATTTTCGTCATTTGCATTACAACCATTCTTTTTAGATGGATGGATAAATCTAGTATGTCAAAAGCATTTTTCTACTGTTTCATGTTGTGCAGAGTCCCATGGTGCATATAAATTGTTGATAGCCACGAGTAATGTTATGTTGTAGCTTTCTTTAAGATCAATCGAAAATAAAATTTGTTCTAGAAACCTTTTACAATAATGAATTTGTAAATTTTGGATTATACCTTGGTCCATCGGTTGCAGATGTGCTGTAGTGTTAGGGGGTAAATATTCAATCTTTATAGAGCTCAGTGTTGGTAGTTTATAATGACTCTGCACATTATCTAGCACCAATAGAATTCTTCTGTTTTGACGAGAATTTTTTATCCAGTTCTTTTAACCAACTGATGCAGATTTCACGCGACATCCAGACTTTGGGATTTGCCACATAATCAACAGGCAGTGTTTGAACTCCTTTGAAGCAACATGGCTTAGTTGATTTACCAATAACTAACAATTTTAACTTCTCACTTCCATCCATATTGGCACCTATCATCACAGTTATCCTGTCTTTTCTAAGTTTGTCACTTGTGCACGTTTCACCTTTAACCCTCCGACTGTCTTGGAAAAGGGCAAAATTGTAATGTTGTTTTCTCTGCATTTTGTTTTAAAAGCTAAAAAAAAGTGATTTTTTGAACATTTTATAAAAAAACTTACTAACGAATATGAATGCAATCCTTGGAAGTATCAATCATTGTTCAAAGTATTAAAAATACATTAAATCAATAGAATTATATTACTTTAAATATTGATTATATTGCAGTGAAACCTAGAGCTTAGTGAACGTATTAACACGGGCTTGTCAGTGAGGGGGTTAAATGTTAGTCTTATTAGGAAGGAGTTTATGAAACAACCCTGTTTCATCGGCATTAAACATGTCTTTCATTGCATAAGTAGAAATGAGTTCATATAGCTTTTCGCATTGTAAACAGCGATGTCTACAGCAACACTTTCACCACACACAGTTTTGTGTACAATGTTATTTCGATGCTTAAAACGTGTCAGCCATCCTTCGCTGTAATTGAAATTTTTAATATCCATGAGTAGTGCAAGTTCTTTCGCTTTAGTTGCCAATATAGGTCTGCTCAAAGGTACATTTCTTACCAATACATCCTTTGTCCATAACAGTAAAGTTTCCTCTAAATCCTCATGTGCTGCTGTTCTCATACATTTTCATCATTTAGCAAATCTTACCTTTTCCCATGACTTCAGATTGGTTTATTTTTCAAGTAAGTAGAGAGCGTATTCTTTTTTCTTCCATATTCTGCAGAAATTTCTGTCTTAGATCAGCATAGCTGCCAACTCTTCCGATTTTTTCAGAATTCTTCCGAAAAATCGGCATGTTTTCCGATTTTATGCGCGTAATGCGTTTTCTTCCGCTTTTCGTCATTTTCTTCCGCTTTTCGGCCTTTTCTTACGCTTTTTACGCGAGTTTCGTCAAAGAATCACGGGAAAACCCGAAATTTCGCGGGAAAGATGCAAATTTTGTCAGCAGATCGCGTAAAAAAACGAGAATTCCCTCAAAAAAGCGCGTAAAAACACGAATTCCGTGAAAAGATTGAGTAAAAAAAGCGCCATCAAAAGATCGCGTAAAAGCACTATTTCCGTGAAAAGATCGCGTAAAAATGCGAATTCCGTTAAAGGATCGCTGAAAAAATGCTCGTTTCGTGAAAAGATCGCTCCAAATTTCACCGATAGATCGCGGAAAAAACCGAAATTTCGCCGAACGATCGCGGGAAAGACGCGAATTTCATCAAAAGATTGCGTAAACAATGCGTAGGAGTGATTTTGGACCGAATTTTCCGAAAATTTAGAGCATTCATTTCCAAAAATTAAAAAAAATCGGCCACCAATTTGAAAATTCTGACACAAAAAATATCGCGAATTTCGACATCTTCGCCGAAAAAAATTAATTTTGTCAATCGCTTGCAGAAAAATCGACCATTTCGTCAAAGGATCGCGTGAAAAACGCTAATTTCGTCAAAAGATCGCGAAAAAACGGCAAATTTCGTCAAAAGATCGCGAAAAAACGGCAAATTTCGTCAAAAGATCGCGAAAAAACTACAAATTTCATCAAAAGATCGCGAAAAAACAACAAATTTCGTCAAAAGATCACGAAAAAACGGCAAATTTCGTCAAAAGATAGCGAAAAAACAACAAATTTCGTCAAAAGATCGCGAAAAACGGCAAATTTCGTCAAAAAAATTGCGAAAAAAACACAAGTTTCGTTAAAAGATCATGAAAAAACACGAATTTTGGCTAAAGATCGCGAATTTTGTCAAAGGGCCGCGGAAAAAAATGCATAGCTAGTGTCGGAAATGGATTTCCCCCCCCCCCCCCCCCCTCCCTGCTGTAACTTTTCAGAAAATTTGCTGTGAATTTCAGAAATTTTTTTTTTTTTTACTCAGAATCGCACTCAAAAAAAGAAAAAATTTAGGAGTCAGAAATTTTAAGTGTCTTTTAATGTGAAAAGTAGGATATCTATGAATAAAAAAAAAAAATTAGTAATTTTTAATACATTTAAGTTATTCTTTTTTGTCATAATATATATTGTGTAATTGCAAATTAGTGAATATTTTATTCGAGTTTCTCTTTGAAATTTGTTTATTTATAAAGATTCAGCTGTTTTTTAATCCTTACTGAAAGTGTTATAAAACTTAAAAAATCTTCTGATTTTTCGCCAAAATCTTCTGATTTCTTCTGATTTTTTGTCCAAAATCTTCTTAGTGTTACCGAAATTTAGTTGGCAAGTATGGATCAGCCACATCCTACCTATTTAATAGTTTCCACTCTAGCTTCTAGAGTTAAAGATTTATAACTTCTACATGAAGCCATGCCTGTTTGTGTTCCGGGGAATCCCCGGAATTCCGGGGATTTGATAAAACGTAACCCGGAAATTCCGGAGTTACATATTCATGAGATTCTTCCACGATTTTCCGATATTTTACCGTTTCTCGCATTGAGGATTTGTTCTGAAATTTTTTAAAAAATCAGTCGTTAGTCTGAAAATTCGGATGTAAAATATTACAAATTTCGGCAAGTGATCGCCGAAAAAACAATTCCGTCAATCGTTCGCAGAAAAAAATAACCAATTTCGCAAAATATCGTGGAAAAAATGCAATTTTGTCAAAGAATCGCGGAAAACCCCCGCAAATTTTGTCATAAATCACAAAAAAAACCACTGACTTTGTCAAAGTGTTGCGGAAAAATGACAACTTTCGTCAAAGGATCGCGGAAAAAACACAATTTTTGTCGAAGTATCGCGAAAAATGCGGATTTAGTCTCTAAGGATCACGAAAAAACTCGGAATTTTGTCAAAAGACCGCGAAAAAGAAACGAATTTCGTCAAAGAATCAAAACACGCGAATTCTGTCAAAGGATCGCAGAAAAAACCAATTTCGATAAAAAATCTAATAAAAAAAGTGAATTTTATGTCAAAGAATCATGTAAAAAACACATTCTGTCAAAAGACCGCAAAAAAAAAAACACTAATTTCGTAAAAGAAGTCTGAATAAACACTTATTCTATAAAAAGATCACAGAAACAATGGGAATTTTGTCAAAAGATCGTGAAAGAAACTGGAATTTCATTAAAAGATAGTGGAAGAAACCCGATTTGCATCAAAAGATCGCAGAAAAAATGTGCATTTCGTCAAAAGATCGCAGAAAATACGGGAATTCCGTTAAATTGCGGGAAAAACGCAAATTTTGTCAAAGGATCACAGAAAAAAACTAGAGTTTGTCAAACGATCGCTGAACAAACGCAAATTTTGTAAAAAGATCACAGAAAAATCGCAAATTTTGTAAAAAGATCGCAGAAAAAACGGGAATTTCATCAAAAGATTGCCGAAAAAACGCAAATTTCGTCTAAAGATCGCCGTAAAAACGGGAATATATAATCTAAAGATTGCGGAAAAAATGAGAAATTCGTCAAAAGGTCGTGGAAGAAACTGGAATTTCGTCAAAAGGTCACAGTTGTGTGACTCCGTGAAAGTTCAGCCTTTTTCTTCAAGGGATTTTATCAAGTGTTACAAACAGCCATGCATATTTTAAAGGAACAAAATCTTTTACTTTCTCAAAAAACACTTTAGCAGTAAGTAAAACTACTCACTGAAAAACTCGATCCCAACACTGCAAATAGTGTAACGATGAAACAGGTTTCCCCTATCTTTAACAGATGTCCACCCTGTAGATTTCTCGGAATGTCACTGGGTCAAATGCTAGAGAAGTAATTACAGGCATGAGATTCTTCTGCGGATCTGCGATTTTCCACTTTTTTGTCATTTTCCACGTTTTTTGATTTTTTGTCGTTTCTCGCAGGGGGGGTGGAGGGATTTGTTCAGAAGTTTAAAACAATTGGTCATAATCCGAAAATTCGGACGTAGGATCACGAAAAAAAAAACTCAAAATTTCGTCAAAAGATCGCATAATAAACGTGAACTCTGTCGAAGGATAGCGGGAAAAAATACGAATTTTGTCCAAAGATCGCAAAGAAAAAGCGAATTTTGTGCAAAGGTCACGAAAAAACACGAATTTCATTAAAGGATCGCAGGCAAAACATCAATTTCATGAAAAGATCGCGTAAAAAGCACGTATTTTACATAAAAAGTGCGAATTTCATCAAAAGATTGCGGGAAAATGTGAATTTAGTCAAAATATCTCGAATTTCGTTAAAGGATCGCGGGAAAAAAATCAGTTTAGTGAAAGGATTGCATAAAAAGCACATATTTCATCAAAAGATCGCGTAAAAAGCACATATTTCATTAAAAGATCACGTAAAAAGTGCATATTTCATAGCTGCCAACTCTTCCGATTTTTTCAGAATTCTTCCAAAAAATCGGCATATATTCCGATTTTACGCACGTAATGAGTTTTCTTCCATTTTTCGTTGTTTTCTGCAGATTTTCGGCCTTTTCTTTCATTTTTACGCGAGTTTCGTCAAATGATCGCGGGGAAACCCAAAATTTCGCCAAAGGTTCACGGGAAAGATGCAAATTTTGTCCGAAGATCACGTAAAAAACAAGAATTCCCTCAAAAGAGCACGTAAAAACACTAATTCCGTGAAAAGATCAAGTGAAAACGCAAATTCCGTTAAAGGATTGCGGAAAAAATTCTCGTTCCTTGAAAAGATCGCGGAAAAAACCCAAATTTCGCTGAACGATCGTGGGAAAGATGCAAATTTCGTCAAAAGATTGCATAAACAACGCATAGGGGTGATTTTGGTCTGAATTTTCTGAAAATTTAAGGCATTCATTTCCGAAAATTTTAAAAAATCTGCCACCAATTCGAAAATTTGGACATAAAAAATATCGCGAATTTCGACATCTTCGCCGAAAAAAATTTATTTTGTCAATCGTTTGCAGAAAAATAGTCAATTTCATCAAAGTATCACTTGGAAAACGGCAAATTTTGTCAAAAGATTGCGGAAAAAAAATGGTAAATTTTATCAAAAGATTGCGAAAAAACGGCAAATTTTGTCAAAAAATTGTGAAAAAGGGCAAATTTTGTCAAAAGATTGCATAAAACGACAAATTTTGTCAAAAGATTGCAAAAAAAGGCAAATTTTGTCAAAAGATTGCAAAAAAAACGGCAAATTACATCAAAAGATCGTGAAAAACGGCAAATTACATCAAAAAATTGTGAAAAAACAAATTCCATCAAAAAATTGCAAAAAAAAACCCACAAATTTCATCAAAAGATCGCGAAAAAAACAATTTCGGCTAAAGATCACGAATTTTGTCAAAGGGCTGTGGGAAAAAACACATAGCTAATGTCGGAAGTGGGTCCCCCCCCCCCCCCCCCACTCCCCAGAATTTTTTTTTTTTTACTCAGAATCACCCTCCCAAAAAAAAAAAAAAAAAAAAAATTATGAGTCAGAAGTTTTAAGTATCTTTTAATGTGAAAAGTAGGATATCTTATTCAAGTTATTTTTTGTCATATATATTGTGTAATTGCAAATTAGTGAATATTTTATTCAAGTTTTTCTTTGAAATTTGTTTATTTATAAGGATTCAGCTGTTTTTTAATCCTTACTGAAAGTGTTATAAAACTTTAAAAATCTTCTGATTTTTTGCCAAAATCTTCATATTTCTTCTGATTTTTTGTCCAAAATCTTCTGAGTTGTACCAAAATTTAGTTGGCAAGTATATTTCGTCAAAAGATCGCAGAAAAAATGCGAATTTTGTCAAAAGATCGCGGTAAAAATGCGGATTTTGTCAAAGGATAATGGTAAAAATGCGATTTCTGTCAAAGAATCGGAAATTACGTCAAACGATAGTGGGGGAAAATGAAAATTTTGTCAAAGAATTGTGGGAGGAACCCAAATTTTGTCAAAAGATTGCAGGAGAAAATGCAACTTTCATCAAAAAAAAGAGGATTTTGTCACGGGGTAGCGGAAAAATTCGCAAATTCTGTCAAAGAATCGCTGAAAAAACGTGACTTTCATTCAAAGGATAGCGGGGGGGGGGGGTGCAAAATCTGTTAAAGAATCACTGGAAAAACAAAAAAATTTGCCAAAGAATCACGGGAGAAACGCGAATTCTGTCAAAAGATCGCTGGAAAAACGCAAATTTCGTTAAAAGATCTCTGGAAAAATGCGAATTTCATCAAAGGATCTCTGGAAAAATGCGAATTTCGTCAAAAGATCTCTGGAAAAATGCGAATTTCGTCAAAAGATCTCTGGGAAAATGCGAATTTCGTCAAAAGATCTCTGGGAAAATGTGAATTTCGTCAAAAGATCTCTGGAAAAATGCGAATTTCGTCAAAAGATCTCTGGAAAAATGTGAATTTCGTCAAAAGATCTCTGGAAAATGCGAATTTCGTCAAAAGATCTCTGGAAAATGCGAATTTCGTCAAAAGATCTCTGGAAAAATGCGAATTTTGTCAAAATATCTCTGGAAAAATCCGAATTTTGTCAAAATATCTCTGGAAAAATCCGAATTTTGTCAAAATATCTCTGGAAAAATCCGAATTTTGTCAAAATATCTCTGGAAAAATCCGAATTTTGTCAAAATATCTCTGGAAAAATGCGAATTTTGTCAAAATATCTCTGGGAAAATGCGAATTTCGTCAAAAGATCGCTGGGAAAATGTGCATTTCGGCAAAAGATCGCAGGTAAAACACGAATTTCGGCAAAAGATTGCTGGAAAAATGCGAATTCGTCAAAAGATTGCCGAAGAAACACGAATTTCATCAAAAGATCGCCGAAGAAACGCAAATTTCAAAAGATTGCCGAAGAAACACAAATTTCATCAAAAGATCGCTGAAGAAACGTGAATTTTGTCAAAAGATTGCTGAAGAAACGTGAATTTCTTAGAAAGATCGCTGGAAAAATGCAAATTTCATCAAAAGATCGCTGGAAAAACGCGAATTTTGTCAGAAAATCGCTGAAGAAATGCATTTCGTAGAAAGATCGCTGGAAAAATGCAAATTTCATCAAAAGCTCACAGGAAAAATGAATTTTCTCAAAGATCACGAATTTCATCAAATAATCACAAAAAATTTGCTGCAACAGTGTTTTCATGAGATTTTTTGCAGCTGAGTGACAGGTTAAACATTAGCTTGCCATGTTTATTAACTCATGTTTTGAGTAAAAGCATTAACCTTATTTAAAATAGAACGTGCTTAAAAACACGCTATTTTAAATAATTTCTCATTTTCCTGTTTCACGCACTTTTCCTCTTTATCTTTTTCCAATCTCATGCCTATGATTAGAAACAAGCACAATAGAAGAAAGGGTGGAGGTGTCATTGATGGACAGACTAAGAAAGCAGATATCAAATGCATGGGATTGGGATTATATGTATGCTAATTCAGAACAATTCTGACAAAAATGAAAGAAAGTTATTTCAAGGATCTGAAGCCCATGAGAAAGTAAGAAAAATGAAAAAATGGAATTCTCGTTAGTCCGAATTAAACAAAGTCAAGAGAAAATGAGTTCGAATAAATGAACAGTTTAAACAAAATTTCAGTAGTTTAGTTTGAATTTGAGGATGTTTAGTTTGAATTAAGCGAAGATTCAATTTATCAGATTTCGAATTAATGAGAGCCGACTGTACATTGTTTTAATAATAATGAATAATTAAAACCAGTATTATTTGCACTAAATTAAGATATTTTTAAAAACTATTAAGAGAAATTTTCTTTACTTTTTTAAAAGTAAATATGCAAGATACAAATTTAATTATAAAATAATACTTATTTGAGCGTAGAAGATAACAAGTATCATAATGTGCGCATTTCTTTTTAAAAAGGGCAAGACAGATTTATTTTAAAATGACATTTTTGCTGAAAAAAATAACACTTTCGTTAAATAAAGGGATGCTTTTTGTTGAATCAATGGGTGCTTTCATTACACTACCCATTGAATTATTTGTCAGCATAAATCTGTGTTGGACATTTTCCTTGGAAGGGATGTTTGTACCTCAGGGAGGGCAGAGGGAATTATAGAGTTCCAGAGGAAATTCACATCCAAATCATTAATAAGCATCAAATCCTAAATCTTCTGAAGGTGGGAGACATTTCAATGTACTGAGAAGAGTAGGGTGGGTGGGGATTTTCCACTGCGCCATCCCTTGAATACATTATCAAGGTAAACTAGGATCATGCTGCATTTTTAAGAATCTCATAAAAATAATTAAATACCGTTTTCTGAATGTTCTACCTATAAGTTTGGTTTCCACGTGAGAAGGCCACCTCTTCTTCCCCCTCACCCTTGTTTTAAATTTTTTTATGCCTAGTCTGATTATGCATTGTGTTGTAAAAGAACAGACAACATAATCTGGAAGAAATCTATAATAAGAAATGATAGAAGTTTTGTGCGTGTCTGTGTTATGTAGAGACCACTGCACCAGGTGTAATTCTGAGTAAAGCAAAAAATACCAAAATTCACAGCAAATTTTCTGAAAGGTTGTGGTGGGGGGAAGGGGGTCCCCCTGGCACTAATTATTTTTGTTGCATGTTGGTTTAACCCGATTTTTCAAAAGTTAGTTCTGTATGATGTTTCAGATTAAAAACTATACCTATAATAATAAACATGGATGTTTCTGTATGTGCTGTTTTCTAAAGACTCTGCTGCTATTTTTCCACAATCCTTTGACTAAATTCACTAGTTTTTCACGATCTTTTTACTAAATTCGCTATTTTTTTGTGATCCTTTGACAAAATTCATGTTTTTTTCTATGGCCGTGTTACGAAATGGAGTAATTACCATATAGAACAGTAAAAGTTGAATCAGCAGAGCTGAAATAGATACACTATTGCAGCATATAATGCTGAGAAGATTGCCCAAACTTATTAAGATAGAATTACAAAATTATTTAAGTTCAAATCAATTTAAATAGCGGGGGAAAAAAGTGTAATGTATGTAAAAAGGCAAATAACTAACTTTTATGTAACAAAAATAACAAGAGTAAAAGAGATTAAAAACTTTAAGGGGACGGGAAAGCCCTATCTCCGCCATGTTAAATTCACCAACTTTATGTACCTTTTCCTCAGAAATGGTGAAAGATAGGGGTCTAGATTTTTAGAGTAGCTAGAATAACATGATTTACATATTTTAACAGGCCATTTTCTTTCAAAGTGAAACTCAAAATTAATTATTTATTGAAAGACATTTTTACATTAGCATTTTTGGTAAGATTTCACTGCCTAAAATAAATTTCAACAAATCATTAAATCCCTGTGTTAAAGTATACGATATAAGTATTAAACAAAAATCTGAGTTCTTAAGTTTAATAGATATTTAAAAAAAGGAACATAAACATGAAAAATCCAAGTTTTAAGAAAAAGTCAATTAAAGATTTAAATGGCCATTAAGCTGTGAAAGTACTCTTAGAAAGAATGAATAATTTCAACACTTATTTTTTTATCTATAAACATGTGTGACAGATCGTTGGAAAGATAAAAGTTTAAACTATTTAATGATATAAAAAAGGAAAAATGATTTTTTGGTGGAATTTTGCTTTCCCGGTCCCCTTAAAATAAAAACCAGGAAAGTATGTGACATGAGTTCAGAGTTTAACCTCATGGATACTTCAATTAATCAAACAAATGAAGTCTCAAAATAAACATCGAAGAGGTCTTTCTATAGCACAAACAGTTTGAAAAGAACCTTATGACCTCTATGTCAACACACAGTTGAACAAGGACTGAAGCACCAAAGAACTTCTAAAAAACTTTAATATATGTCTACTTTAAACCCCATTTCAATTACTTTTAACTTTACATATAACCCAAATTAACTGAGAGTGTGTGTTGCTAAAATGAAATGCTGTGAAATACTTTAAAGATGAAAGCACTTTTAAAAATCTTCTTTCAATCTCTATGAACACGCTTTGTTGACAGTAGAAATATTCACCATTGCAGCATACCATTTCCAGGCTTACACAACTTGATAAAAAGGTAAAGATATTACTTAAAGATAGATACTTGGGGAAAACATTAACACATTTCTTACCAAACACTAAAACCATGAGCAGTAGATAATGAGTTGGCATTTCATTCGCAGCCATCATAAGGAAAACAACCAATGAAATTAATGAACACGTGGCTGCTCACGATATAAATACACCATGTCAATCACCAAACTAATCGACTACACACTCTCCATCCCAACTGCTCAAGATGTCATCTGCCTCCAGAAAGATCATCGATGCGCTCTTACTGTCACAAGGGAGAAACACAAACAACGACAGACCAGCAATGCCATCTATCGTCAGCTTTTCCCAGATTACTGAATGACAACAAGGCTGTAGCATGAGGATGGGAAGTGGGAGAAAAGCAAATACAGTATCGTTATGCGTGAGCTAAAAGCAAGATACTGAAAGTAAACAGGTGCTTGAGATGAAAAGCAGGTGGAAAGGAAAAAATATTTCAATAATTAAACTGTAAGTAGGAAATATGTAGACATTTTAAATGCTATACTTTAGACTTTGAATTAAATCAGATGTGTAAAATCTTAATTTGAATTTAAACTATGGAAATCTATAAGGACATAGACTTATGGAAAATAAGGACAAGTGAATTATTAAAGTAACATGTTATAAGGTGATAAGAATATCTGGGAGTTGTATACAGGGATATATGTGTACATACCCAACAATTTGTGTTTTTTCCACAATACTTTGATGAAATTTGCATTTTTTCTGCAATACATTGGTGAAATTTGCATTTTTCCCCAGGTACTTTGATGAAATTTGCATTTTCCCCTGGGTCACGTTTTTTTTCATGGTATTTTGATGAAAGTCACGTTTTTTCCCACGATCCTTTGATGAAATGCAGTTTTTATTCTGCGATCATTTGATGAAATTACGCATCCCACGGGACATGTAAGAAATATTTTTAGTCCAGTCTCCAATTCCTCGCAATATTTACGAGCTATAGCGTGTCAGCGGCATTGCTGCTTGTTGGGCATTTTAGCTAAGATTTTAAAGAAAATTATTTGCTAAGTTATGCCCTCCCTCCAACAGTTACTTCATGCAAGATTCCAGTGCAGATTACTTGTACACATTGTTTTGATAGAAGTATGTTTGTAGATGACAGTAAAAGATGAAAAACTTAAAAAGGTAACTTGTGCATGAAATTAAATACAAGTTAAGTCATAGCTTGCAAAAGTATGAGAGAGGGACAGAAAATATATTTCAGAGGCAATCGAAAGCAACAGCCTTGTGCAGAATGTGGAGATTTTGTTATATTTCTACAACATTTAACCTCATGTGAGATTCCATCAACAAAAAGCAGATTTGTGTCGACAAGATTGTTAGAAACTTTGAAAATTCATGGAAAATAAATAGCCTAATAAGTCCAGGAATTTAATAAAATTTCATGATCACCAAATAAGTACAAGATTCATGCTATGAGCATATTCCACATTTTGGAAAATTCCAGTTTTTATACATAAAAACAAAATATTTCAGACACTTAAAAACAGTTAAAATATACTTTAAAAAATACTAAAAATAGATTTTTGCAACTCCTCATCAGTACACACATAACAGACATGGAAAACGATGCTAAACAATTTTTACAAAAGTATCTGTTATCCATCAGTTAAAGTCAAAAACAAATCATGACTATATTCAGATGGAATGGGGCTTGCTTCATTCAGAGGCAAGTCTGCCAATTTTGTATACCACCCCTTGAGGGACATCTGACTTCTGTAATTATTGAACTTTGCTTTAATTACATTAGTGCTCGCGGTGTCTAGGATTTGATCAGTTTCTAAGGCATGGACAACAATTTTTGAGGTTAAAGTACCTGTCTTAAAGGTAAAGGTCAAAATTAGCACTAGCCACCGGCCACAGGGCCAGTGAATGAGAAAAGTGGCTATTAAAAAAATTGGCTGTCAGCGGCCACCTTATGGCCACTTTCCTACAAGCAGAGAGTAATTTTTTGTATTTTATCATGTTATTCCATTTTTTCTGGTTGCAATATGTTTATATTAGCATATTTATTTGTGCTATTCAACTTTAGATTAATACTAATAGAAATTTTAACAAAAGTTTACTGTTTAGTATTTTTAAATAAAAAAGTGGCCGCTAGTTTAAAGAAAGTGGCCACTTATAAAACTGGTAGTATGAAATTTCCCAGTTTTGACCTTTACTTAAAGGTATGCTTGTGCTCTTCTAATGTGATATCTAAAGTGTGGTCTTTTTCGCCTATATAGACTGAATTACAATTATGGCAGGTTAAGCAACCCTTTTTTCTTGTGTTTTTGTATACTTGTGTTTAAAGCCACTGGAAAAAAACATGTAGTGAATTTTGTGGTATAAAAGCAGTGTTAATATTGACAGCTTTAAGCAACTGTGAAATCCTTTCTTAAATATTTCTGTAATAAAGTGTGGATATGTAACCCTTTGGAACTAAAAGGGGAGAGTGCTTGTTGCAACTGGATTAGAGCCTCAGAGAAGATCCTTCTACACCAGCATAATGAAATTTAAAAGGATCACTGAGATGCACTATAACATGTTTTCTGTAGATTATTGAGTGTGCAGCATTTAGCATTCATAAACATGGATGCACAATGGAATTTGGTTAAATGACTTAGTGTGATCTTATTGATCATACTTAGTCATTGATTTTAGTCATTTATTTTGAAAATGTGTATCACAGTGAAAAATGGACTTCCAACAATTATTTTGTTAGAAGTCCATTTTCCACTGTGGCACACATTTTTAACTTATATATTTTTTGGTGTATTAGGTGGTGTGTTAAATTTTATAGATCATATACAGGTATGCACAAAATGATTGACACACATTACTGAGTGTGGGCAGCAATTACTGAAAATGGAGTTTTACTAAATTGTTTATTTAGATATATCATTTCTTTGTATGAAAAAATGAAATTTCTTAATATTCTGTTAGTGTTTGAAAGTGTTTCAGAATCCATGCTTGATACATGATTTTCATGCTTTGTTTTTTCTTTAATTAGGTTTATCATGATCATCAGGAAGCATTCATTTGAGCTGTGTAAATCAATGTTTTGAAAACATCATCTCTAAACATCTGTCATTCTTTTATTCTTTGAAAGATCCATCTCATTCAATGCAGAAATTCATAGCTAAATTGAATATTGTTTGCATTTCTCTTATGAAGTACATTTTAACTAATTTTAAAACTTTGCGTATAATTTATTTTCAAATACTCTATTATTTTAAATTATTGTATATTTAAATTATTATAATTAAAGTATTGCCGATATGTTATTAGAGTAATATAAGAGTAATACTCATTTGTAAATCCAGTGCACTATTTTTGGGGGAAAATGTATTTTCAAAAACAAAAGCTGGTGTTTTTAACAGTTTGCCTAATAACTTGACAAACTCTTTTAAGTACACTACTATATACTCAAAGTACTATATACTAATTTAACTTGTAATTTGTTTTCAAATACTCTGATTTTAAATTATTGTATATTTAAATTATAAAAAAAGTATTGGCAATGTCTTATTAGAGTAATATAAGAGTAATACTCATTTGTAAATCCAGTGCATTAATTTTTTGGAAAAAATGTATTTTCAAAAACAAAAGCTGGTGTTTTTTAAGTAAACTACTATATACTAATTTAACTTGTATTTTGTTTTCAAATACTCTGATTTTAAATTATTGTATATTTAAATTATAATAAACTATTGGCGAAACTTTATTAGAGTAATATAAGATTAATACTCATTTGTAAATCCGGTGCATTATGTTTTGGGGGGAAATGTATTTTTCTGTTTTTAACAGTTTGTGTAAATAACTTGACAAACTTATGTAAACTACTGCATTCTGCTACTCAAACGACTGTATACTAATTTTGTTTTCAAATACTCTATGATTTTAAATTATTGACGTATTGGTGATGTATTGTTAGTGTAATATAAGAGTAATTAATACTCATTTGTAATACTCAGTGCATTTTTTGGAGGAAAAACGTATTTTCAAAAATAAAATCTAATGTTTTAACAATTTGTCCAATAACTAAGTTAACTTGTAAATTTATTTCAAATGCTCAGTGATTTTAATTATTGGCTGTATTGGTGATGTATTAGAATAATATAATTTAACTCATTTGTAAATCCAATGCAAAGCTTGATGCTTAAAAAAGAATTTCACTGCAAAAGTTAATATGTACCAAAATAATGAATTAAAAATATTATTAATGAATTTAAATTTTATTCAGGATGTCACGAGAATTCTTAATCTTTTTTAATCTGGTTTGAATGTGTAAATAGGGAACATGAAGTCAAACAATTATATTATTTACAATTCTTTGAATGTTTTTATTTGAATGCTTTTATTTAAGAAACTTCTGGAACGATTCCATCTGATAATTAGGTGTGCTATGTTTGACATGATTGTTTGACATGACCTTTATAAAAAAAATTCTAAATTAGTATATAAAATTTTCAAATTGAATTTTGAAAATGACCCATAGGAGTGACTAAGTACTTCTTATTTTATGAATTTACTTGTATATTTAAATTATTTTACATTGTTTATTTTTATATGAAATGATTTCTGGTAATTAAGGAATTTCTTTCGGTTTTAAATGTTGGTTCTCTCTTAACAGAACTCTTCTTCTAGAAAATAAAAAGTATGTTAATTGTAACATTGTTTAAACTATGGGTTTAAGTAAGAACACAGCAAAGCCCAGACTCTCATCAATTGCTAAATTAATTTTGATGTATTGTTTATTTAAATAAATATTTATTTCATTTATCATGAATTTTTACATAGTTACTATATGAACTATTGTTATTTACTTTTATAAAATTCTGTTTTTTTTTTTCCCTGTGTTAAGCTTAGAGAACTGCCAACATTTCATTTTGGCCAGTTTTAAAATATCATTTGTTGTAAGTCTTAGAATCATTAAACATTGATTTTACGTTCATTGTAGTGATTTGTTTTTTAGTGTGTCTTATTTTATTGAAAAAACTTTTCATTTGTATACTCATATATTTTTATCAGTGTTGTACACAAAATAAAGTGCCCAAATTAAAACAAAACACATTTAAATAATTTTAAATCTTCCGTTTTTTAATAACATTTCATTGCACTAAAAGACTATTAAATTTTATTTTTGTGCAATAATTTTAGTTGGGTAGAAATTTCTCATAAAAAATGGGAAAATGTTGCCTTTGTAATAATAAAGTTATCATATATTACAGAAATTAAACTTATCTGTAGCTTTATTGGCATTAGCTTTATTACTTTTGTGAGAATAGTATTGCATGTAAATGCTTGTAAAGGTGAAAATGAAAAAGAAAACTTCTATTACTTTGTATAGATTATTTTCAAAGAAACTCATTTAGAATAACTTGTATAACATTTTAACATTAATGTATTTCGAACATGAAATCATTGTAATTAAGTTGAATTCTTAATAAATAATTGAACAATTTGTTGGCAACATAGTGAATCTCTTTTTTAGACTGTTACTGTAGCAAATAAGTACATTGCTGGTGGCACATGCAGCCAGCCACATTCTTGTAGTTTCCTGTAATTTGTTTGATTTTATATGGATTATTTTATACTTTATAGATATACAGAACTGTCAATTTTTTACAGGGTTCGTACAGTCCTTGAAAGTCCTTAAATTTTTCAGAAGTAATTTTTGGTTTAAGGTCCTTACTTTTTATGTAAAAAGTCTATTTATACTCCTGTTATTTCTTAATCAGGGGTGAAACTTATGAGTTTCAGTAAATTTCTGTTTTAAAAAAAAAGTTATTTAAATTCCCCCTCTTCCAAAGGTTTGCTTATCTCCTTTTGCCCCCCCCCCCCCCCCTCCTTTTCTCCCACACCGTGCAAAGTTTAAAACTTATTATTTTTTTTATAATCTCTTCTGTTACTTTATTGTAACAATAAATAATCAATAATATAAATTTCTTTAAGATTTTATGTAAATCCACCCTCCCTCTAAAAATTTTTCTTTTGTCCCCCTTCCCCCAGCCAAACTGTCCCAAAGTATAAAATCTTAAAGCTCATTAAAGAAATTTTTTAAAACTATTTTGCTTGCTTTATTTGTTACTTTATTATAACAATAAGTAATCGGTCATATAAATTTCAACTTTTTTCAAAATTTTTCTGCTCTACTTTTTATTTTATGGAAAAATAACCAATCATAAAAATTTCTCCTCCTGCCTTCTTACTAAGCACACAAAATATGAAATCTTAAAAAAATCTTGTTAGTTTAAATTATTTTGTCCTATTTGTAAATGTTTTATTAAGGTAAAATAATTCTTCTAACAAACTCCCCCCCCCCCCCCCCCCCACACACACACACACCAAAAAAATCTGTTTTCCCCTTTTGTCCCCTCAACTCACGAAGTTAAACTTTTCTGCTCTATCTGTTACTTAATTGTAACAATAAATAATCAGTCATATAATTTTCCTTACCCCCAAACGAAATTCGTTTCCCCTTTGCTCCCCTTCCTTATCAAGCATGCAAAGTTTGTCATTAAAACTCATTAATTTAATTTTTTTTTTGTCCTCTTATCTTTAGTAACATCTAATCTGTCATCAAGTAGTCTCCACCCTACTCAAAAAAGGCTACTTCTTCTCTTCTTTGCCCCTCCTCCCCCCCCTTTATTTGGCTTGCAAAATTAAAATAATTGAAAGAGTGGTGTTTTTTTAAATACTTTATTTACTTTATTGTAACAATAAATAATTAACCATCTAAAATCCTACCTCTGTTTGAAATTTGCCACTTCACCCTTTTACCTAGCCCACAAAAATTAAAATCTTTAAAACTTTTTAATTTTTTTATCCTGTTTATATATCTTTATTAACAATAAATATTTAATCATCTAATAAACATTCTACTCCACATAAAATTTCTACTTCTCTGTAATAGTTTTCTCACAAAGGTAAAAACTCCCAAACTTCTTTGATTTTTTTTTTTTTTAAACATTCCTTTTTCTATATACTTTATTGTAACAATGACAATGAATAATCATTTAAAATCCTCCTTCCACCTGAATTGCTTTCCCCCCCCCCCCCCACTTTTCTACCACAGAAAACTTATTCGTTAAAACTTATTTTTTATTTATTTATTTTTTTCTGCCCCAATTGTAAATCTTTAGTTATGGTGTTGAGTAATTTGTTTCTTTATTGTAATAATAAATAATCGTTAATCTAAATCCTCCTTCCCCTACCCACTACAAAGTATGTTGAAGCTCTTTAACATTTGATTATTTTCCTGCTCTATTTGTAACTATTCTATAGTAATAATCATATCCAAACTCTTCCTTCCTCCAATATTTTTTTTCTTTTATTCTCCCCTGTTAATGCTGTTTGATGTGTTACTGACCAAGGTGAATGGAATATTTATGAATTTTCAATGGTTTTAAAGGACACGGATAATTTTTAAATGAACTTTGAAGAGATTCCAAAAAATAATCATAAGGATTCTTTATTTTAGCACAGATGCATATATGAGTAGTGTTGTTGGAAATATATTGGATTTTTATTAAACACAAAAGTACTCTTTTCACAATAAAAAGTGAAATTACATGTTTGTCTATAAAACAGTAGTGAATGTATTTTTTTTTAAATATTGAATAAAATATAATACATAAAAACTATATTATGAAACTGTTTGAGTATAGCACAGATAAGCATCATACTTCATAGTTTGGTACAGGTAATGCCTGATAAAATCAGTATAAAGATGTAAGCGTATAATATAACTCAGTAGTTTATAGGTCCTTAATTTTTTTTTTATATCCTTGAAAGTCCTTGTTTTTTATTTAAAGTAATGTGTACGATCCCTGCATTTAGTATGAAATGTTATCTATGTCGTGTATAAATCTTTCTTATTTAATTGCAAAGTTTCAACATTTAATGAAGCAATGGTACTAAGTACCAAAGTAATGGTACTAAAAAATCTGGAGATTTGGCAGCTCTGCATATATGATTATTTGTATGTAGGGATGTAATGAATATTCAACCACTTTATTTGGTCTTTTTGCTAAATATACTGAATGTCAGTTGGACAGATACTTCAGCCAAATAGATTCAGGATAAAAATAATTTACTTTCGTTTTGTTATGCTTTTCTCAAATACAAACTTTATAATTTCTGACACATTCATGCAGCAGGTATTCTGATTTATATACTAAGAAGTCGAATAGTTTTTCTGTAAAAGCTAAGAATTTTTTAGAAAATGGTTCCAAAGTTGAAAATTTAAGTAGGATTTTAAAACAACTATTGGGGACATATTTTATTGGAGAATAATTGATTATAGATGCAATATATTTATAGTAAAATGAATGATATTCAATTCTAAAAAGTATTTGAATATTAATGTCTGCAAATGAATTTAATGTGACAAGAATCACCACATTGTTCAATAGTATTATTTTTTTAAGAACAGCCTTAAATACATTAATTCAAAATATTGCAGAGTACTAATTCAATTTTGAATTGTATTGCCAGTTTTTAAAGTTGGAGAAAATGAGTATGTGCAACTAATATTATATAAATCAGAAAAAAAAGGCTGTTTGCATTGTACATTTAAGACATTGGAACTTTAAGTAATAAAATACATACCACACTCCATGTTTTAAAATGTGTGTGAATTTTTTAACACACAAACTCCTTGCAACAAAATTTGCTTCTCGAAGGCTATTTCAGGAAGTATCTTTGCTGATTATGTGGAAGAGTAAGCATTATAAGGTCTCCATTAACATTGAATGTGAGAAAGGATAAAATGATTGGATAACAGAAATGGGTAATATTCTTTATATTTTAATAAAAATAATACATCATGCTGACAGTTTGATGCACATGTAAATCATCAAAATCCAACAATCTTAAAATCCGCTCAGTCTCTGCAGTGTAAACAATGAAATCCGCCACCCCTGATTTTGCAAAACTGCGTTATGAAACAAGCTGTTTTCATGAAATTCATGATGACATCACAGGCAAAAGAGTAGCTTGGTTTGTAGGTTTTCAGGTAGCAGACTCGCAGACCTGCCAACTGCTACGAAAAAATCGTAGTTGCTACGATAAAATCGTAGTTGCTACGATTTGAACCTATAAACTATGATACTACGAAAATCGGTCTTAAACTGCGATTTTTTTTCAAAATACACACAATTTTTTATTTCTAGTTGCGACTTTTAGCCCGCGCATGATTTTGTTCCGAAATCAAAGTATTCATTTCCAAAAGTTTTAAAAAATTGGTTATTAGCTTGAAAATTTGGACATTAAAAAATGCAGACCTGCCAACTGCTACTAAAAAATCGTAGTTTCTACAATTTGGAGCTAACAACTACGATGCTATGAAAATCGGTCTAAAACTATGATTTTCTTGAAATAAAACATACGCCGAAAATAAACAATTTCGTAAATCGTTCGCAGAAAAAAATGCCAATTTCATCAAAGGATCGCAGAAAAAACGCAAATTTCGTCAGAGGATCATGATAAAGCGAAAATTTCAAGAAAAAATCACGGAAAAAAGCAAATTTCTTTAAAGGATCGCGAAAACATGCAAATTTCTTCAAAGAATCGTGAATTTCGTTTTAGGATCGCGAAAAAAACACATTGTTCCAATGGATTGCAAAAAATGCAAATCTCGTCAAAGGATCGCTGGAAAAACGCAACTTTCGTCAAAGGATCACGAGTAAAACGCAACTTTCGTCAAAGGATCACGAGTAAACGCAACTTTCGTCAAAGGATCACGAGTAAACGCAACTTTCGTCAAAGGCTCACGGAAAAAATATCCAAATTTCGTCAAAGGCTCACGGAAAAAAATATCCAAATTTCATCAAAGGATCTCAGAAAGAACGCGAATTTCGTCAAAGGATCACAAAAAAAATGCTAATTTCTTCAAAGGATTGTGGAAAAACGCGAATTTCGTCAAGAATCGCGAAAAAAAAACCCAAATTTCGTCAAAGATCGCGGGAAAAATGTGAATTTGGTCAAAGGATCGCAGAAAAACGCACATTTCTTCAAAGAATCGCGAAAAAAAACCCCGCAAATTTCGTCAAAGGATCTCCGAATAATGCACCAATCTCGTCAAAGAATCGGTAAAAAAAAATTTCGTCAAAAAATCGCAGAAAAAACACGAATTTGGTCAAAGGATCGCAGAGAAAAGCAAATTTCACCAAAGCATTGCGGGGAAAAAAGCGCGAATTTTGTGAAAGGGCTGTGAAAAAAATGCATAATTAGATTGTAATCCCCCCCCCCCCCCCCACACACACACACACTCCTTACAGAAAATTATCTGTCAATTTCTGATTTTTTTTTTACTCAGAATTACCCCAGCACTGTGCTCTCTTCAGAAAACATCGCACGCAGACAAAACTCTTTGTTTATTGTTATGATACATAAAAGTTTTTAATCTGAAAGAATATAAAGAACTAACTTTTGAAATATCGGGTTAACCAACCTGCAGGAATCTAAATTCGGCCCGAACCAAAAGCAATCAGCTCCCGATTTGCAGCGTAAAAAACGGCAATCAACCAACCAACCTCTAGATTAATTTGAATTTTGGGTGCTACGATTTTTCATTTTCAAAGGTTGGCAGGTCTGAAAAATGCTCATGGGAAAAAAAATCTGCACTGCAAAACAAACTTTTTAACATAAAACCCTCTTTATGTATATTAAACACGAGGGAATCGATTTCTGTAAATATTTATACAGGAATTCCTTTCCTTAAAAACAGGGGTGCCATTTTAAGAGTTTCTTGAGGGGGGGGGGGGGGTCTTTCAGAGGCATGGTTTGAAATAGTGTGAGGAATCGCGCGATTAGCACACGGAAAAGGAAAATCCTGCATAATGAAAAATGCTGTGCAGTCTTTCCCCCTGCAAATTCTTCCACAGACCTATGATTCTTATGCGAGTATATTTTGAAATTTCTTGGAAGTCCACGAATTTTTTTTTTTTATGGAATTTTCTCAAATTAATTCGTGAAGCGATCGCAAAAAAAAAAAAAAAAAAATTGAGAATTTCTTCAAATGATCCTATAAAAATATTGGGTATTTCTTCAAAGATCTCAGAAACAAATAGTGATTATCTTCAATTGGTCGCCGAATAAAATCGTTAATTTTGTTAAGAGTTCAGAAAGAAATTGCGAATTTCGTCCAAAGTTAGCGCAAAAAATCATGAATTTCGATAAACAATCGAGGGAAAAATATTTTCCCCTCTTAGCTCTTTTTGACGAAATTTGCAATATGCAAATTTCGTCAAAAGGCCGCGGAAACGAGCAGTGAATTTTGTTAATTGGTTGCGAAAAGATATCGAAATGTTTGCCGATGGGTTGCGATAAACTATCACGAGTTTTGACAAATGACTGCGTAAAAAAAAAAATCAATTTCATCAATTGTTGGAAATGTTTAATTCTTTTAAGTTATTTTTAGCTTACCAACTGCTTATTTTAAGTTTTAAAACCCCATTCAATCATCTTATCGTCCACCCTGCAGAGAACACGTTTTCCCGGCAACTGTGGAGATGTTTACGTTCTCAATCGGCGCTTGAGTCGATTTGAGTTATCTCACGGTTGCTCTTTGGAAGGAAACTTCAGTTTTTCAGGCTCTATAGATGGCGCTGTCGTTCCAGAGAAGCACAACGCTTCATCTTTAGTTGACGTTTGCTAGGCTGTGATTCGTCCAGGTAATTAACTGTCCATTTCGCGGTATTTTATGCAAATGTCTTACTTTTGAGGTGTATATATACCTGTACAAATTTCAGAGATGCATGCCTGCTCCCACATGCAAGTATCAGTTCGTTCTCATCTTGAACGAACATTTAATATAATGTTAATGGGGGTATTCTTTTTGGAACACTTAGATATGTTCTTAGCTCTAGTAGAGCTCTGTCTAAAGTTAATGTCTCTTTTAGTTTCTAATAATGTGTTTGCTTTTAAAATCTTTGTCATTTATCAACACAATCTCATCTTTTACATTTTAGGATAATTCATTAATGAGTAGAAAGAGTATGTTTTCCCATATTTTGGGAAACATCGGTTATGGGTCGCTCTTTTTGCCCATCATTAAGTATTTAATTTAGAGATGGTGTTAAAGTTAAAAGTTCTAAAAGCTTAAAGATAGGGGGCTCTAAAAACTAAAGATGGAAATAGATAAACAATTACAACTATACCACCTGGAAAGATGATGTGACAGCACTTTTAATGGACAAAGGGGCATATGAACACGTTATTAATAAAGATTTAAAACTTAAAGAAGATGCAACTCCTAAAGAGAAGCGTGATTTTGAAATTAAAAAGAATCAGGCCTATAGTACAATATATTTAAATATTGGTAAAGATTTAAAGTCATTGATTCGTAATACTAAGGTTGCGTCAGAAGCTTGGGAAAGACTTAAAGTTCACTTCCAGCCAGCAACGCGGGGAAGATCTATTGGTATTTTAGATGCCTACTTTAATTGTGCTTATGATCACAACGAAGCGATAGGACTGTATGGAGCGAGACTTAAAGAAATTTTATAAAGTATGGGGGATACAGAAATTGAATTACCCGAAATTGTCAAAACTTACCAGCTGATTAGATTCCTTCCAGACACTTTTTCTGGTATAGTGCAAGCCATTTATAGATGGGAGAAAAAAGACTTTACCTTTGACAAGGTATTAGATGAGTTAATAATAGAAGAGGACCGTTTAAAGCAAAGTAGAAAAGATTCGCTTAAAGGAGAAAAATCGGCATTAGAAATAAAGTCAATAAAACCCAAAGAAGTCCGAAAAAGAGATAAACTGCAAAATCAGAATTGTTTTAAATGTGGGAACCCAGGTCATAGAGCTGTTAATTGTAGAAGTAACCCTAAAAATGCAAAACGGAAAAGTTACGCGACAGAAGCTAATTTTGGTCAAATAACAATTTTCAAGATAAATTCAATTGGGTGTTTGACACTGGTGCATCAAGTCATTTTTGTAACAACAAAGACTTGTTTGTAACGTACAAACCGGTTAACAATACTAAAATGACTCTCGCTGTAGGTGAAGTAACTAATCCTATTGAAGGAATGGGAAGCGTAGATGTAAATTTCAGAGTAAACTGAAAAGTTAATGAAATACGATTACATAATGTAATGTACTCTCCAAATTTAAGAAGAAACTTAATTTCAGGCGCAGTATGTGAGAAGAAGGGTTCCAAATTTGTAGGAAAGAATGGCAAAATAACCTTATTTGACGAAAGGTGAAGAAATGTTTCAGCCTATAGAAAAAATGGACTGTACAGCGTGAAACCTACATACCCACAATCTGCCACTTATGTCGAAAATAATGCTATAACTTCGAATACAACAGAACTGGACAAATGGTATCAGAGATACTGCCACATAAACAACCAATACATTGTAAATACGTCTCAGCATGAGAAGGTAAAAGGGTTACCGAAGTTGAAATATCAGGAATTAAACTGCGAATCGTGCAAAATTGCCAAAACAAGAAGAGTATCTTTCCAATCTCAAGAAGCAGGTAGAACAAACAAACCATTACAATTACTACATATGGACGTCCGTGGACCAATGCCAACATATTCACTTGGAGGATCTGAATATTTTCTAACGATTATAGATGATTACTCAAAGAAGGTGACTGCTGATCCCATTCAACATAAAAGTGAAGCATTTGATTGTTTCTTAAAATTTCAGAAAAGGAATGAGAGGTTTTTAGGGAAGAAAGTAATAGCTATAAGGACTGACAATGGTAAAGAATTTGTCAACGATAAGTTTAAAGTTCATTTAGAAAGAGAGGGCATACAACACCAAAAAACAAATCCATACACCCCAGAACAAAATGGCCTCGCAGAAAGATTTAATTACGCAGCAGTAGATGCTATAAAAAAAGCCATGCTGAAAAGTAGCAAAATGGACGAAAAATTTTGGGCAGAAGCACTTTGCTGTTTTGTATATGTATGGAACCGAGTAGCCAGAAAAGGTCAAGAGAAAACCCCATTTGAATATTTTTGTGGAAGAAAACCATCAGTGAGCCATTTAAAGAAGTTTGGAAGCATTGCATATGTTGGAATACCAAAACAACAAAGAAAAAAGTTTGACATGAGAACGAAGAAAGGATTTTTAGTTGGGTATGCACATCAAACTAAAGGCTATAGAATATGGATTCCAGAGTTGGGTCGAGTCATCGAAACAATAAATGTATCTTTTGATGAGGAGTTTGGTACGAGAGATGAGAAGAAACAAAGCTCAAACAGCAGAAGGAAAGAAGCAAAGCTCCGAAGTGGAGTGAAGCTGGACCCAAAGGTAAAAAGTAATGAAGGTAAAGGTGAGATTAGCCATGGAAGAAATCGCAGAGCAATTGAAGAACATGTAGAAACTCCAGAAGTACCATCAGAATCTGAAGTAGATTCAGAAGTCGAGACAATGCATCAATATCAAGATAACGAAGAATCAAGTACTGACTCTGAAGATGATCAAATTTCGTTTAAAAGTATAAAGTGGATCAGAGAAGCGGAGGAAAGAAGAGATGATTCAAGAGCAGACATCTACTACAAAATTGAAGGTAAAAATGTAAGTCTTAGATCACACCCAGATGTGAAAAGGTACTGCTTGAAGAACAATATAAGATATGATCCGAATTTCTTTAGTTTTTCTGGAAAAGATAAATATTCAGGACCCGAACCAAGAGCTGAACCTATAACTGAAAACAAATTGTCTGACATTAGTGAAGAATCTGACACAGAATTAGAAGCCAATTGCATAGAAGTGGAAATTCCTAGATCATTTAAAGAAGCTGTCGAGTCTAACCAAAAAGAAGAATGGATGAAGGCCATGCAAGAAGAAATCAAAATGATGGAGCAGCGAAAAGTACGGGAATTAATTCCAAGGAAAGATGGTGAGAAGATTATACATAATCGATGGGTGTATACTATCAAGAAAAATGAAGAAGAAAAAATTAAGATATAAAGCAAGATTGGTTACAAAAGGCTTTAGACAGAAAAAAAGGAAAATCCTATGAAGAAGTATATAGCCCTGTAGTAAATTTCGCCATCATTAGATTGTTTTTCACTATTCTAGTTGGACTTTTTGGTTGGCTCCACCAACAACTAGACATAAAATGTGCATATCTTTATGCAAAATTACAAGAAAGAATAATCATGTATCAACCAAAGGGATTTAAAAGCCAAAGGTATCCAGATTATGTTTGTCTCTTGAAAAAGGCTGGCTATGGACTCCACCAAAGTGGGAGGCAATGGTACTTTGAGATCCAAGATGTTTTAGAAGAATTAGCCTTCACCAGGTTAGAATGGACAAATTGTGTATTTATTTTTAAGAGAAGAATCTTACTACTCCTATATGTAGATGACATAATTATATTCGGAAAGACAGCTGAACATATAAAAGAAATTATTGAACTCCTGAAAACAAAGTTTGACCTGAAACTCCTAGGAAAAACCAAGAAACTGCTTGGCGTTGAATTTGAAAATGAAAATGAGAAATTGTATATCCATCAGAAAGGATACATCAAAAAAATTTGTAAAGTTTACTCGGAGTATAAAATTCCAATAATATCGTAACCTATTGCAAAAGGCATAATTTATTCAAAGAACGACTGTCCTAAAACTGGAGAAGAAATAACTGAGATGGAGAAATACCCCTACAGAAATTTAGTAGGATGTTTAGCTTTTTTAGCAAGTCGGACAAGGCCGGATATTGCTTTTTCAATAAATCTTTTCAGCCAATTTCAAGAAAACCCAGGCATGATCCATTGGCAAGGTCTACTTAAACTTCTAGTCTATGTTCAAGCTACTAAAAATTTCAAGTTAAATTTATCAAATGTGACATCTCTAAAAGTGACGTGCTATAGTGATGCTGACTATACATCTAACAGAGATAACAGAGTATCCATGAGTGGAGTTATGTTTGTCGACAAAGCTCCAATCAGTTGGCGAAGTTTCAAGCAAAAATGCATATCATTATCTACGATGGAGGCGGAATACATCTCATTAAGTGAAGCAGCAAAAGAAATGATTTGGATAAGAAGAGTTCTAGAAGAAACTATCAAATCAAAATTAATCAAACAAGACTGTACTGAATATACATTACTGTGTGATAACAAAGCAGCTATCGACTTTTCAAAATCACCTATCGAAAAGCTCGCACAAAGCATATAGATATACGCTACCATTTTCTAAGAAATCTAGTGTTCGACAACATGTTTGAGTTGAAATACGTCCAATCTTCACAGAATTTAGCCGATTGTTTGACCAAACCAGTAACGAAAATCTCCTTAAAAGCGTTCACTACTGAACTGTTTATCGATGAGTGACTGCCGTCTAATGGACATTTAAGACTGTTTCAAGTGAATCAGGACTTTATATGAACTTTTTAATTTATTTTTATGTATTAAACTGTTTGCAAATGTGTTTATACAGTTTTAAGATATTTGCATAAATGTTGTTTTTTTTTTTTAAATCTTTCAATCAAAATTTAATGACTTTAAATTTAGTGTTAAAATCATAATCAAATCTTCTTTAAAGTTTGCAAGTTTAACCTATTTTTCCTTTTAGATTTCGGCAACCTGCCTTTTTTTTCAAAACTTAAATCGTTAATGTATGTATTATAGGTAAAATATTTAAACTTTAAATTTTCATTAAACTCCTTTTTGTGAGTTTGTATTTCAGGAAATTTTATGTCAAAATTTAAACTTTACGTTTGGCATAACTTACCTTTTGAAAGTTTTTTTTTTTTAGGCTGTTCTCTGTCAGAGTGTACGAAGGGGGGCAATGTTGGAAATGTTTAATTCTTTTAAGTTATTTTTAGCTTACCAACTGCTTATTTTAAGTTTTAAAACCCCATTCAATCATCTTATCATCCACCCTGCAGAGAACACGTTTTCCCGGCGACTGTGGAGATGTTTACGTTCTCAATCGGCGCTCGAGTCGAGTTATCTCACAGTTGCTCTTTGGAAGGAAACTTCCATTTTTCAGGCTCTATAGATGGTGCTGTCGTTCCGGAGAAGCACGACGCTTCATCTTTAGTTGACGTTTGCTAGGCTGTGATTCGTCCAGGTAATTAACTGTCCGTTTTGCAGTATTTTATGCAAATGTCTTACTTTTGAGGTGTATATATACCTGTACAAATTTCAGAGATGCATGCTTGCTCTCACATGCAAGTATCGGTTCGTTCTCATCTTGAACGAACATTTAATATAATGTTAATGGGGGTATTCTTTTTGGAACACTTAGATATGTTCTTAGCTCTAGTAGAGCTCTGTCTAAAGTTAATGTCTCTTTTAGTTTCTAATAAATGTGTTTGCTTTTAAAATCTTTGTCATTTATCAACACCATTTCATCTTTCACATTTTCAGATAATTCATTAATGAGTAGAAAGAGTATGTTTTCCCATATTTTGGGAAACAGGTCGCAGAAGAAAATAAATTTCATCGAAGAATCGTGGTAAAAACGTAAATTTTATCAAAATATCGCAAAAAGAGAACTCTAATTTCATCAAAAGATCAGTAAGAAATGCAAATTTCATCGAAAGATCAGTAAGAAAACGAAAAATTGGCTGTGAAACATGAAAAACAAACCAACCAACCAACGTCCAGATTAATTTTAATTTTGTGTGCTATGATTTTTCATTTTCAAAGGTTGGCAGGTCTGGACTCGCTAAGTGTATAATTTAATCTCCAGATTATCATGAAGTAGCTCCAGTTTTGTTAAATTTTGAACACAACAGTTTAGTTTTCAATACGAGGCATATGACTGCCGCTGTAGCAGCCAAGTCGTCTGATGTGAATTGCATAAATGTTGATTCCCTTCTTTTCATGGCACTTCATACATAATGAAATGCTGAATTAAAGATGAAGCAGCACTATGATTTTAACTCTAGTTAGCTTAAGAAATTTAAAAGGCATGGCATATGCTACACATTAAAACTTTCAACAGATAGAGAAGCTGCTAAAGATTTTGACAAATTTTCCTCACTGGTGGCTGCAGAAAATTTAACTTCAGAACAAATATGATTACCGTAAAATCTGGGAGAAGCGCCGCACAAACGGAAAATACACCGAAAAAAAAATCTGATTTCGCAGAACGGCCGCATAATGAAAAATTAAAGATTTGACTATCAAATCGCTGCTAAATAAAACTAAAGTAATAATAGATAATATAAATAATAACAGCAATAATAGATAAAAACAATACGTACTTACTTTGAATTTTAAATATCATATCAACGATTAAAAAGATAAACAAAGATATAATACCAAAGTCTTTGAATTTTTAACTATTTAATAACAATAAAATATAAAAAACAGAATAAAACGGCAGCAAAATTTAAAAATAAACAAAATTATAAATCAAATCCGTCAAAATCGGATTCCTCGCTAGCGGAATTAAACAACTCTAGGAAGTCATTATCAATTTTTTCAGAGTCGTCTGAGTATCCGAATTTTCGTTGACATCGGTATTTTTATCAATAATACCGGCTTCTACAAATCCCGATATAATTGAACTTTTTTTTATTTTTTTCCATGAATCCGCTACCCATTTAGCTACTAGCTTTTCGCATATTTCCACCTTTTGTGTAAGTGTGGAGTCCACTGGACATCCAGTTTTCCCAATTTTTCCTCATTTCACTTTTAAAGGATTTGTTCACAGAGATATCCAGTGGCTGCAACTTTTTTGTTAAGCCACCTGGAATAACTGCTACTGTAGCAGACGATTTTGTGCAAGCATTTTTTACACTATCTAATAAATGTGCTCTCATAGAGTCGAAGATTAACAAACCACATGGTTTAAAAAAGGAACCTGGTCTTGTACGCCACACCTTCTCCAACCATTTGATCATTACGGTTTCACACATCCACCCTCGCTCATTGACGGTAACAACAAAATCATTTGGGAAATCATCTTTGGGGTGAGTTTTACACTTGAATATCAATAATGGCTTAAGTTTTTACCATTGGCAGCACATGCAAGCACACATGTAAACGATGTTTTTTCATTTCCCGTTGTTACTATGCTTACAGTTTTATCCCCTTTTAAGTGCACAGTTTTATTAGGTGGGCAATCAAAAGTTAAGGGCACTTCATCCATATTAATTATTTGCGAGGTTTCAAATTTTTTTTCAATTATTTGATCCTTTACAAACTTTATAAAGGCTTCTTTTTTCATTTCCCAGTCGTCAGGTAGTTTCTGACCGACAGTTGTTTTCGTTCTGATGGAAAGACCACTTCTTTGCAAAAATCTGCAACACCAAGATTGGCTTCCTTTAAAATTATGCAATTTCATCTGGGAAGCAATTATTCGAGCTTGCATCTGAATTTTCACAGTCGATACGGGTACACCAGAGTTTCGTTGGCTTATTATCCATGATTTTAAATTTTGTTCAAGCTCCAAAAACTGCGCCGTCCCACAAGGATTAGTACGCTTGGATTTCGGCATGCAAATCAACTTTTCTTTTTCATTTCGCCATCTCCTGACGCATTTTTCGTCCACGTCGAATTCACGAGAAGCCGCACGATTTCCAACTGCCTCCGCCCTTTCAACAACAATCAATTTAAATCCAGTGGTGTAACTTCTTAAACGTTTTGGTGGCATTGTTATTAAACACGTATAATCACTGCAAAACAGGGGGGGGGAAATCAGTTTGCGATTGCGATACTCCAGATAGTTCTCGTTATAGCCACAGACTTCTAATATAAGTAGACTCCCAATTCCATTGTTCTTTCGGGAAAGTTTTGACTCCAACATCTTTTGCTTTCATCGCCAAAAGGGTGCCGTATTTTGGCGGTAATCCCTTTATTGGCAAAGCAAGTGCAGTCAGTTCAAAACAAATGCTGACAGACGATGTTTCGGCGGGAATCTGGAGAGAGATTCCGAGGAGAAAAACCGGTTTGGCGTGCTAGATTTGCCTTCCACCACGTGATGGAGGGCAGAGATGTAGGAGACAAGAAAAGGTTGCCGATTTGGAGTCTACTTATATTAGAAGTCTGTGGTTATAGCTCTTATGTAGAAAGGTCAAAGGTCCCTCAAACGTATGTGTGTAGTACATTCTTATGAATCCAGAAGATAGAGTTTAGTGCTTTTCAAACAGCCAGGGGAAAGATCTCAATCGAAAACGATAATGCAATTTGCATTAATCCATACAAATATAATACTGCAGATTTAAAATAAAATGTATTAAATGTTACTGCAAAATTTATTAAACTCATAAAAATACCTAAAATGTTACATCTAAAAGGTTAACTAAATTAATTAAATTCATGAATTGCGATCGCAAAGATAATAGCCAATTCTGTTGTACGAGTGGCGCTGCTGCCAAGCAACTCAACTAAACACACACGATCAAAATTAATGTCGATTTGGCGGTTTGCGTGCTAAAAAAGAAAAGGTAAATCCTGATAAATAAAAACAGCACGCGGGGAGGGGGGGGATTAGAAATAAAAAAACACACATAAAAATAAATGAAAAGGGGTGGGAAATTATACAATATAATCCTACAGTAATCATCAGATGGGACGCACCTGCAGAAGGGCCGCACCTTCCAAAAAAGTTACTTTTTTTTCCTAAGTGCCGCGGCACTTCTCCCGGTTTTTATGGTAAGTCTGGAAGTGTTTTCCATGAAAAATGTTTGTGACATGTGAAGAAAGTGTTCCATCAGAAGGAATCTAAAGAAAGAATAAGTGTTAATGTGCAGTAATTCGGCTGGAGTAGGTACATTGCTTGTGGTTGTTCAAACCAAAGAAGCTTGTGCTTTGATTTTGAATGGAATAAGAGTAATTCATCTTGTATAAAAGCAATAAACTGATCTGGATAACTAAAGAATGACAAGATTCATTCATGAACCATTTTGTAAAAGAGGACCGAAATTACTGTTTCAAGTATTGCTTTGCCTGTTGTTTGTAAAATTTTACTGCTTCTCAATAACTGCACTGCCCATCCTGATCTATCAGCTTTGTCCTCCAACAAATGTTGCAGATCTACTGCCTTATTAATTCAACTGATGGACCAGGGTATCATTCAAAGTCTTAAGTGCTACTATAAAACCGAATGTTTGAAGAAGATTCTTGATTCTGAGCCTTCTTTCAAATTTGAGGAATACAAAAAAAAAATGTTTACTATCAAGGATTGCACTTATTTGTTAGCAGAATCCTAAAATTCCATTTCCAAATGCACACTGGTGAACAGGTGGCTAACTTATGGCCATCGTCTCTTTTTAATGGATGATAATCATACTGAGTTTTCTGGTTTTAGAGACAATCCAATTTAGGCTCAAGCTAAAGAGTTGTTAAATTATGTTAAACACATGATTGGAAATGAACAGTTATTTGAAGAAAATGATATTGTGGATTATATAAACTCGGATGATGTCACTGATAACTATGAAACAACTGATCCATAGTCAGTAATACGTATGAATTCTTTTGTGTAGCCCTGTATAGGATCAACAGAACACCATACTTTTTAGTAAGAAACTTGTAGTATACCTGAATAATGCATATAAATTTCGTTATGTTTGAAATAAAATTGTTAATACTGTTTTATAGTCACAAGATGTGGATTCTGATGTTTATGTTTCTGCTGATGTACAGGATAGTAACAAAATACTTTTTTTAAAAATGAAAGTTTGGCTGTAAGAGAAAAAAATATCTCAAGTTTTTTTAGAGGAGCAAAGCTGTATACATGGCCAAGAAATAATGACAACAAATGCTTGCAAAATTAGAAAAATGATTTGCATCTTCTTCAATTTCCTAGCTTCCTCATAGTGCAATTCCCTTGTTTGTTTGAGTTAAAAATTAAATGATAATGATATATGCTTTCTTTCACGTGTTTTCATTAAGTATTTTAACTATGTTTATGTTACTTTCATCTGTTTTTTTATTGTATTTCTTTTATCTGGGAGAGATAGAGTACGTAAATGACCATTTGGGAAATGATTTTTTCAAAGACTAAAATTTAAGACACAAAAAATTGCACAGAGTTGATCATACATTACATATGCCATGAATTAAACATTAATAGTGTTATTACACGTAAAAATTGCAAGCGACAAAAATCGCCTGCGACTCCTCAGATTTCCTGAAACTTATGTATTATTTAAGCATTTCATTGGCTGGTCGGGAAAAGGCTTTTCCATCGTCAGATTTCCAAGAAATCTGACGACCAATTTTAAATGAAATTTCATTCTTAAACTTCTAAACATCCCACAATATTACTTTTTACACCGTCGTATAGAGAAAAAAAATGTACTTTTAAATGCAATTTGTTTGAAAGATGTATCAATTTGTTTCTGAGTTTTTTTTTTTTTTTTTTTTTTTTTTTTTTTTGTAGTTTTTATTACTTTTTTGTCAGTGGCAACAGATGTATCCATCTCTGTTGAAAGTAAAGGGAAATACAGATTACTGTATAGACCAACCAGAAAACGAATAAAATGCTGACTCAACCAATAAAAAGCTTCAGATTTTGATTCCCTACCCTGACGAGGACAATAACCATTTTTCCAAATGGTTAAAAAAAAATAATCTTGTCAATTTGTGGCAAAAAATTGTAAATTTCCTTACTTAGTCACGACAAAAAATTGTGAAATTTCTCGATTGGTCATTGATAAAAATCTTTTGCCAATCAGTTGCAAGAAAAAAAAAAATCACATAATTAGTCAATCAGTCGCATTATTTCACACATCTATATTGATCACCAATTTTTGCTCTATAGTGATAAAACAAATGTAATTCAATCTCTATAATAATAGCCTAAGTCATGTGACTGTCATCAACAGTTCCGGGTTGACCGCTTTGCTTTTTATATGCCAGCCGGCCAATTTGGTAAATTAATGTTAGCCGGGCGCAGATGATAAATCGCCATCATGTCATCAGTATTATAATAGACCATTTCATGCGACTGTCATAAACAATTTTTCGCATGCTAAATTAAAACAAAGCTTTGATGTTGAAATTAAATCTTATGGTTTATGATATTATTTATTACTTTTCTTTTTTTAAGAAATAATTCATAGTCATAAATTTTAAATATTATAGTTTTAAATTAAAATGAGGGAAAGTATTATATTTTAAATGGAATTAATGAAATATGAAAAAATGCGACGAGAACAATGTTTGGCGATTTATCACCTGCGCCTGGCTAACATAAAAAAACAGAGTTCAAGATTTCTCTAACAGAATCTTCTGAATTTTAAAAATGGATTGAGCGAGTAAATTAAATTATGAATAAAAGTAACATGACACAATGGTTAGCATACATTTAAGCAGATCAAACTGGTCGCCAATGGAGGCTAGTTTTATATAAATTTATTACAAAAAAATCATTTATGCTTAAAAAAGTAAAAGTAAATAAGTAATCTTTATTTCAAGTATATTTTTATTGATATATGCAAATGCTATAAGGGGTATGATTCAGAAAATAATTGTAAAAATTATTTAAAAATATAGCTTAAAAAAAAATTGTGTACAACTACTGAAATGCTAATATATTACTCCAGAAGACAGTTAAAAATTCCTGAAATAATCATTATTGAACTTTAAATAATTTTAGACTGATAGTCCAATGTTTACGTCTATGATATTACATATGTAAGTGTATTAAAGCATGTGTAGGTGTATTTACATATAAATAAAAATTCCTATATTTTCTTCAAAACAATTCTTATATTCCCTATAATATTTTCGAAGAAAGTCATTTCTAGGCCTGCGATGGTCTTTTCGTACTGGGAAAAGGTACAATAAAAAAATTGTCAAAATCGTTTGAACCCTTTTGAGATACAGTTAGCTTGACCCTGACACATTATCACCAAAATGACCCACTAATAGAATTTTCTTGAGCATGCAACCTAGCCCAATGGTTTTTTCTTGCCCAGAAATGGTATAATCCAAAGTTCTGTCAAAATCGTTTGAGCCATTTTATAGATACAGTTAGCTTGATCCTGATCCATTAGGACCCAAAATGACCCACTGATTGAATTTTCTTGAACATGCGACCCAGCTCAATGGTCTTATCATGGCCGGAAATGGTATTATACAAAATTTTGTCAAAATGTTTCGAACCATTTTTTAAATACAATTAGCTTGACCCAGACCCATTGTGACCCAAAATGACTCACTAATTGAATTTTCTTGAACATGCGACCTAGCCCAATGGTCTTCTCGAACCCAAAAATGATAGAATACAAAATTTACTCAAAATCGTTGGAACCATTTTCTAGATAAAATTAGCTTGACCCACAGTGACCCAAAAATGACCCACTAATCAAATTTTCTCGAACATGTGACTTAGCCCAATGGTCTTCTCGTAATCAAAAACTGTAGAATATAGAGTTTAGTGAAAATCGTTAAAGTCGTTTTTTAGATAAAATTAGCTTGCCCACAGTGACCCAAAAATGACCCACTAATTGAAATTTTTCGAGCATGTGACACAGCCCAGTAGTCTTCTTGTACCCAAAAATGACCCACTAATCGAATTTTCTCGAACATGTGGCTTAGCCCAATGATCTTCTCATAATCCAAAACTGTAGAATATAAAGTTTAGTGAAAATCGTTAGAGCCATTTTTTAGATAAAATTAGCTTGACGCAAAAATGACCCCCTAATTGAAATTTCTGGGACATGTGACCTAGTGACATGTGATGTTTTCTCATGCCCAAAGATGGTTGGATATAAAATTTAGTTAAAATCGATTAAACCATTTTTTAGATATAATTAGCTTGACCCTGACCCAAAATGACCCACTAATCAAATTTCCTCAAACATGTAACCTAGCCCAATGGTCTTCACCTGCCCAAAAATGGTAAAATACGAAATTTAATCAAAATCATTAAAGCCGTTTTTAAGATAAAATTTACATACACACACACAATTTTTGCTTGCATTATAGTATAGGATAAATATGTAACTACAGATAAAATTATGCTATGAAGGTTCTAGATTTAGTAAAAGTCTAATTAGTTAGCATCAAGGTGTTTCAAATATAACAAAAATTATAGCAAGTTATTAAAATTTTTAAACATATAAATAATAAAAGATCAATTTTTATTATACTTTAATCTAGCTTTTTGCCTCAGTTGTTTATTATAGTATTTGGGTCAATATCATTTGTTTCAATGGCTTAATTGTACAGAAAGTTTTTATATATATGTATATATAATATATATTATATATATTCATGCAAATCACTATTCGTTACATCCCTGGTATATAATCATCTTTTTTTGTGTGGGATGTAGAATGAGAAGTATAGTCATGGTTTTGTTGAAGACCAAAGTTTGTACTTATTAGGGTTTTTTTTTTTTTTTCGAGGGCTGTGGTGGTATGAGAGCAAATTTTGTAATAAACTAAAAAACACTTATGATATGATTAGAAAAATAAAACTTTGTTAAAATCACCAATAAAATACAAAATAACACACAGGACACATTTGTGACCTTGTCTGCTTTTGGACACGTGTTTACTTTAGCTGATGAGACTGTTAAAATTTCCAGCCCAAAACGTGTCCTGTGTGTTATTTTGTATTTTATGGTGATTTTAACAGTTTTATTTTTCTAATTGTAATTTATCGCTAGTTTTTCGGTGCTGTTTCAACTTATGGTATGGTTAAGGGCTTTTTTTGTGTGTGTATGTGGTGGGGGGTCCATTATGGAAGAAATATTTCGAAGAGCTAGGTCGCTGGTATATTTTAATGGATGTCTCTTCTTATCATTGAGCAGTAGCTAATTTCAAATATTTAGTTTGAGGTATGCTTCCAATTGCCATTTAAAAGTTACTCACAAGGCAGTTTATAGGGGTGGAAGTATTTGCTGCACCGTGACTCATTTGTTTGCTGTAACATTTAGTCTAAGTAAATGTTTCAACTATTAAATTTTTATGGATATTAAAATTGTTTGGTTTGTTTCTATCCTTCACTTCACATTTATCAGGTCTTCCAAATAGTCCCCTTTTCCTCCCCCTAAAGTTCCTTTTTATGCATTTTGGTCCCCTTTGTGTGACTGAAAAATATTTACTAATGTGGAAAAATTACCGCAAAACTCAAACTCTAAAAATCACTAAATGTTCAAATAACGCAGAAGATAAAAAATTTACTATAGTAGGCTAAAACATTGTAACTGGAATTCTTTCATGGATATCAAAAAATTACCACATAACATGAAAAGATTTTAAAATATGCATTGAAAATTGTCAAAAATTTGCCACATAATGCAAAAAAACTGTTTAATTTCATAAAATATTAAAAAAAATGCTGTACGAATTCAAAATAAATTTTATTGAAAAGAAGACAAAATTTAATAAGTTGGGTGAAAAGATTTCAACTAGAATCCTTTTACAAATATCAAAAAATCGCATGAAAAAAAAAAAAAAATTCAAAAATTGCTGTACGAATTCCGAATAAGCTTTATTGAAAAGAAAACAATATTTACTAATGTGGAAAAGTAAATAAAAATTCGGAAAAGTGGAGAAGACAAATGTATTATAGTAGGCTAAAACATTGTATCTGGAATTTTTTCAGAAATGGAGAAAAATCCTCGCGGGATGCAGAAAATAAAATAAAAATTGCTAACAATTCAAAATGGAGGACTCAATTGCAGAAAGACAAAATATACCACATTAGGGCTAAAAGTTTGAAACTGAATTCCTTTTACAAATGTCAAAAAATCAGTGCAAAATGCTAAAAAGCATTGAAATTTATGAAAAATGAAAAAAATCGCTGTACAAATTCCAAATAAACTCTATTGGAAAGAGGACAAAATTTACTACTTTCGGCTAAATAATTGAAATCTCATTCATTTTACTAATGTCGAAAAAACGCCGTAAAATGTGAAAAAGGGCTAAAAATTACATAAAAAAAAATCCCAAAAACTTGCTTTGATGTACCTGGCTTCTTTAGACATGCAGGTACCTTCCTGCCAAATCTTGTAACTTTATGCGCGGCGATCTCTTCAGCACAAAGACATAGACAAACTTCTATCTTTATTATCATAGATTGTTTCGATTTTGAAGCTATTAAAGGAAATCTTAATTACAATTTCTTCTTGTTTTTTTTTATATATTTTTTTAATAATATAGTTATCAGAAGAAAGTATTGGGCTCATGAAAGTGATTTCCATTTTTCGATGGATTTACACATTTTAGTTTGACCTGAATATGCTTTAGCAAACTTTTGAGAATCACTCCTTGCATGCAATACAAATTTTGTAGCCATTCTATCTAAAAACTAAAACATAGAATTGCATCATGCCCTATTTAGTTAGATCTTGACACATACAGGTGCTAAGGTGCTCTATCTGTATTGATCTCTTCAGTAGAAAGACAGACAAACTTCTCTCTTTATTATATTATAGGTTTAGTTTTGTTTTCGATTTTGATGGAGAAGTATATCCCAGCTATTAAAGGAAATGTTAATTACAATTTTTCTTGTTTTTTTTAATACTATCTTTAATATATACACTGGGGAAAACAATTAAAAGGACAAATGGTTTTTTTGCAATTAAAAAAAAACTAACAAAGCAAATAAAATCAAACTTGGCCAAAATATCATTCGATATAAGACTAATGTATGGGAAAACAAAAATGGGCACAAACTGCACCCTAAATAAGGTAACTGGTCACGTGTCCAGCACAGCAGCTGACCGACAACCTGTCAGTCAGAGAAAAACATGTCTAATAGAGTGTATAATCGTCTGTAAAAACTACACAACTTTCGCATCGGCGTTTCATACTGCTTACCAGGGTCCTTATCAATCTCTATGGCAACTGCACCCACTTTTGCACCAAGGTACCCTTGAGCTTATCGATGGTCCTTGGAGCTGGTCTTCGAGCTGCAATTGGTCGTCCAAGGGTGTCCCATATGTGTTCGATGAGATTAAGTTCAGGGGACATCGCAGGTCACTCCACTCGCTGAACATCCTACGATTGAAGGTATTCGTCCACCAACTGATCCCTATGTGGACGGGCGTTATCGTCCATAAACACGAAATTTTGTCCATATGCTCCGCGGAAAAGTCTCAAAGAGGGTGCAAGAATCTTGTCTCTGTACCGCTGACCTGTCAGAGTACCTCTATCAAACACATTATGGTTGGTACGCCCGTCTGCCTTGATGCCTGCCAGACCATCAGAATACCTCTAGCATAGGAATAATTTTCGACAATGTTAGAGGGCCGATATCGACTCTCTGGTTCTCTCCAGATGAGAACATGTCTCGAGTCCCTGTCCAGACTGAATTGCGACTCATCATTGTACAGAACCGCCCCAAACTATCCTCTGTCCAAGACAGGTGTTCTCGGTACCATGCTAGACGGGAGTTTTTGTGGTTCACAGCCAAAGGGATGCAGACTACAGGGCACCTAGCATACAGGCCACCTGCATTAAGTCTCTGGGTGAGTGTTTTCCGTGAAATGGATGTTCCTGTAGAATTATACAGGTGACGAGACAGTTGTTTGACTGTCGCAGACCTATCCTTTTTGGTTAAAAGTCTCAAATAATGGTCTTCAGCAGGCGTTGTTGCCCTTTTTAGGACTTGGCCAGGTCCAGGGATCACTGTTTTGGTCTCTGTAAACTGTTTCCACAGAGTAGACACCACATTTCACGGAACACCAAGGTCCTTAGAACAGGTAGCCTGTGATTGGCCGGCCTCGAGTCTTCCAACAATCTGCCATCTTGTGGCATCATCTAGATGATGTCGACTAGCCATACTAACGATGGGTAAACAAAGAAATTTAAAAAACAAGGATTGGGTTATGCTACGATGCTTCAAAACGCCCTTTCGCTACAAGCTTCGGCGGTCAAATGAGGCACCTCTGCACAAACGCGATCACAGCGCCACTTTCTTATGACCACACATACCACTGCATGGCAGGTGTGTTCGCGACGAGCTTAACTATCATCTGATACCTTATTTGCGTATAGGGATAACTTATTTTGTTTTGTTTTTTCTAAAAAAACCGTTTGTCCCTTCAATTGTTTTCACCAGTGTAGTTATCAGAAGAAAGGATTTGCATCATGAAAATTATTCCCATTTTGTGATGGATTTACACGCTTTAGGTTTGTAGTGTACCCATCAAGGCTGCTACCTAGAAGTTCAGTTATAACTTAGTTTTTAAAATTAAAACTACTTTTAAAAAAAAAAAGAGAACAAGGAGCGTAGTAGAGTCACTTGACAAATTTAGTCTATACCATGCAATCACTAACTCAATCTTCACTGAAAGAAACAAGCAGATTACTAAATGTCAAAGTTACACTGGCAATTCAAGTCACTATCGATTTCTAAGCTTATGCTTCAGCTACAATGCAAAAGTTGCTCAAATCTTCAATACAATCTAAATTTTACTAATCTTAGCAAGATTTGATTCACTTGACACATGTCGAAGTCACAAGTACAATATCAATTTAAAAATGCATTATGAACTACAGTTTTAAAATAAGAGAGCTAATCACAAACTTTTAAATCTCCTAGTAGAAGGTTCAGTTTGGCTTTAATTGAATGGACAAACAATTCATAAATGTTCATGTCTACTCAAGAATTTAAAATTTTAACAACCAATAAATAATCTTTTGGAATTTAGGCACACGCAAATAAGTCTATTGAAATCTTAACAAAGCACATAAAACAGTATGGTATTTGTGAGTAACTTGAAAGTCATGTAAATGTATGTCATAAGCTCATAAGTATGAAAGTTCATAAAATCTGAATTTAAGTTTAAAACAAATGCTAAAATTTATTTAAAAAGTTCCATAAAAATTCACTGAAAACACAGCTATTCCTAGCAGGGCAGAAACTAGCCTTTTTTGCACCCGGGGCAAAAGCATGGATTTCGGCGACCCCCTCCTTTTCTGCAAAGTATATTTACAAAGAGAATTTTCTAATAGCCGACTTATTTAAAATATGTAATACTGAACTACATAATCTACAATGGCGGATCCAAGGGGGATGTCACGGGGGGTCATGACTCCCCTCTGAACACCAACAAAAATATTCTAAAGATCATTTTTAAAATGAAATATACAGTTAGAGTCCCGATTATCCGAGTCCTGCTTAACCGGGTTTCCGCTTTCACAGAGTTATTTTCTTCTGATGGACTGATGGCTTCTATTATTATGAAACAGCCATTATAAATGAAGTGTTAGGTGAAGATGAAAGAGCAGTCGTAAAAAAAATGGTCATAATTTTTTTTGAAAAAAAAATTATGGCCATTTTTTTTTTCCCATTGATCAGAAAATCAGAATTCTAACTTTTTACGACTGCTCTTTCATCTTCACCTAACACTTCATTTATAATGGCTGTTTCATAATAATAGAAGACATCCGTCCATCAGAAGAAAATGATCCATTCCAAACGTATAATCCTTCATTTGGCACCCGGGGCACATGCCCCCTCTGCCCCACCCCCCTTAGTTTCGGCCCTGATTCCTAGCTGCATATAGTATATTTGTTAAAGTAGAGTAGAGTAGAAACTCTACTCTACTCTATTCCAAACGTATAATCCTTCATTTGGCGCCCCTTCGTTCTGGCGCCTGGGGCACATGCCCCCTCTGCCCCCCCCCCCCCTTAGTTTCGGCCCTGATTCCTAGCTGCATATAGTATATTTGTTAAAGTAGAGTAGAGTAGAAACTCGATTATCGAAAGTAATTGGGACCGACCATCTTCAGAAAATCAAAATTTTCGGATAATCCAGAATGCTTCAATTTTAAGATTAAAGAAAAATATGTGTGCTGTTTCTTATGGTATTAAGTGCTTAATAAAAAAGTCCTTCCGGCCAGTGCCGGGAGGAAGAGGTAGCTTTCATATTCCTTATTTTAAAAAAGCCAACTTATATTATTCAAACACACGAAGCTCAATTTAGTGGAAACCGAATATAGGAGATTCAATACTAATTTTTATCAAAACTAAATCATTATGAATGAGAATTTCGCGAAATTAGTCAGCTTTATCCAAGCTGCTTTTATTTAAAATAACTTATATTTGGCTGCCAAATTCGGCGATTTCTTAAAGTGCCTGCCATTTTAAGACAACATGGTGGATGAGGCTAACAACCAGTGAACTTGGTCGAGACCTTAGTAATTGCTGTGCACATGCTCACTCACATCGGAATCGATTGATATATACGAGTGCTTTCGCAGGCAAAAAATCAGATTTTTCAAAATGTCACCCACAATAGATATTGAAATTGCTATATCTGAGCCATTTTTTAAGATAAAGACAAACAAAAATGCTCCTGAATCCTTATATCAAGGTCAAATACTTAAGAAAGAAACCTTTTTCAATTTCTAATTTTTTTGCACCTCACTTTAAATATATATTTTTATAATTTAATGGCCGCCATTTTGAAACAAGATGGATGATGAAGCTGGCCAGCGAACTTGGTCGAGGTATTGATGTATACTATCCACATGCCTTCTTACATCGAAATAGGCGAATACATGTGTTATCGCGTGACAAATACAAGATCGTTTCAAAATGCCATGCTAGAAAGCTGCATGCTGTTTAGCCATGCTAGAAATTCAAAGTGCTATAATTCAACCATTTTTTTTAAATATAAACAAAAGAACAGATTTTCAGAAACAAAAACTGCTCCGGAATCTTTGTATCAAGGCCAAACACATAAAAATAAATCTTTTTCATTTTCCAATTTTTTAATACCTCATTTTAAATTTATTTTTTTTAAAAATGGCAACCCTTTTGAAACAAGATGGCAAATGAAGCTGGCCAACGAACTCGGTCGAGACATTGGTATGTACTATGTACAGACCAAGTTACATCCAAATCGGTTCATAAATACACCTGATATCGCGTGACAAAAATCAGGTCGTTTTAAAATGTCAGTCACAATAGAAATTCAAAATGCTATAACTCATCCATTTTTTTAGATATAGATGAAACAAAAACTGTTCCGGAATCCTTGTATTAAGGTCAAACACATACGAAAAAAATCTTTCATTTTCCAATTTTTTGGTATCTCATTTTAAATTTTTTAAATAGCCGCCATTTTGAAATAAGATGGCGGATGAAGCTGGACAACGAACTCGGTCGAGATATTTGTATGTACTATGTACACACCAAGGTACATCCAAATCGGTTCATAAATACGCCCGTTATCACGTGACAAAAATCAGGACGTTTCAAAATGTCAGCCACGCTAGAAATTCAAAATGCTTTAACACAGCCATTTTTTAATATATAGACGAAACAAAAACTGCTCCCAAATATTTTTATCAAGGTCAAACACATAAGAAAAAAAATATTTTTTCAATTTTTTGGTACCACATTTCAAATTTAATTTTTTCTTAAAAATTTAAATGGCCGCCATTTTTAAACAAGATGGCGGATGATGCTGGCCAACGAACTCGGTCGAGACATTGGTATGTACTATGTATAAACGAAGTTACATCCAAATCGGTTCATAAATACACCTTTTATCGTGTGACAAAATTCAGGACGTTTCAAAATGTCAGCCACGCTAGAAATTCAAAATGCTATAACTCAGCCATTTTTTAAGATATAGACGAAACAAAAACTGCTCCGGAATCTTTCTATAAAGGTCAAATACATAAGAAAAAAATATTTTTCCATTTTCAATTTTTTGGTACCACATTTCAAATTTAAATTTTTTTAAAATTTTTAAATGGCTGCCATTTTGAAATAAAATGGTGGATGAAGCTGGCCAACGAACTCGGTCGAGACATTGGTATGTACTATGTACACACCTAATTACATCCAAATCGGTTCAGAAATACGAGAGTTACAGTGTGACAAAGGTCAGATATATATATATGTATGTCAATTTTGAACGGAGGGTGGTTTCGGGGTCTGGGGGTCATGATCGATGAAAATATACCAAAATTTTTTGAAATCGCTTTCCTCCAAACGGCTGCAATAGGTAGCTTTTTGTAATGAAAGCTACCTAATAAAGCAGTAACAAAATAGAAACAGGAATAAATTATGTGAATTTCAATTTTGAAAGTACCTTTTATATATTTCAAAAGGGTTTGAAACAAAGTTTTGTTTGTTGCAATTTCGATTGCCTTTGCTTTGAAGCTCTATCACGAAGTTTTTTAATACTATTAGTTCACCAGCATCACAGTCTTTCTGCTGCTCCAGTCATGCCAAAGAAAAAGAAAACCAAATTTCCTGTTTTCTCCAGAATGCAAGGCATCTGTTCCCCTACTATATGTAAATATTTTGCTAGTCCGTCTTCTAAATTGTTTATTATTTCACTTTGATTCCCATTCGAGACCTGCCGCTGTTCAATTTCAAGTTCCTTAAGTTTAATCTCGTGTTCTCGGGGTGCTTCGTGTTTTCTCCTCACATAATTCTTTTTCCTCAAGTTTTTTTCGTTCACTTATAATTTGTTCTAACAAATCCTTTATCATAGCCTCCTCATAATCTGCATGTCCTAAAATAATTTTACTGAGTTGAAGTTTGGTTTCCTTTTCCGGGATTTGTTCTCCCAATTCCTCAACTAATTGAGCTAAATCTGCCCTACTACCTTTCATTAAAAAGGTCATTTTCCAGCCCTACTTTTCAGTAACCAAAAAAAAAAAATGCTACGGTACTTAACTAGACCAAAATTTACATATATATATATATATATTAATATCAATCCGACATAAAACAATTTTATCCAGAAAATGCAATTTTCACAACATATAATACAATAATTATAATAATACACAAAAAATACCGTAAAATCCCGTTAATCTGCCCTTCCTAATTAAGTGCCCCCCTCCCACTTCGTAAACAAATTGGAAAATTCAAGAAATCCCGAGAAAGCGTCCTCCACGCAAAAAAATTTCGGTGCACACGTCAGAATCAATTTAAATCATTTCTTTACTTTTTCTTTTCAAATAAGTCTATTATTCTACTTACCTTTGATTTCATTTATTTCTTTCAGTTTATTCAAATCTCCTTTCGGCGTTTGCACTTACCTTTTGTTTTCATATCGTCGTAAACATCAGAGGAAGCCGTAAATGCAGTTCAGTATTCGTTTTACGATTCAATTAAAATCGATTCACGTCATCGAACTACCTATCGGTACTTCGATTCTGTACAGCTACGTAACTTCATATTTATACGTATAATTAATAGTTTTCATAATACCATTAGCCTTGTGTATTATTATTACTAAATATATAAAATAATAGTGTTAATAACAATACATAGCCTTTTTTTTAGTAACTTTCGGAATTTTATATCGTGTTGGTTTTTTTTCTTCTAAGTTATGGTAGATGGCGCCAAAATAACGGGAAGTCGGATTTATTGGTATTATTTATTTTATATTATTATTAATAAGTATTGAATTGGTGATTTAATTTGATATTTGAAGGTGATATACATAATATTTACTTTATACTATTTAAAATGAGTTAATGTAGTGATAATTCTATGTCAGTCTGATTTAAATTTCCCATTATAACACATTTCTTCTTTTAAAAAAAAATTAGTTTCATTTGCAATATTTTTCGTGTTATTATTGTGATTTGTATTATTTATTTAGCCTTTATAGATAAGAAATGATGATTTAAAATATATATATATGTTTATTTAATGTCCCTAATTCACAATAGATGGCGACACCGCATAAAATGTTACTACTAGTTTTAGAAAGAATTTTAGGACATTTTCAAACGCAATATCTTAATGTTTTTTAATTATTTTAAATTAAGTTCCTTTTAATTTTCTGTTACCATATTAATGACAAATATTATTGTTGTTATTTCTCTTATGACAGATATTAGTGTTATTATTTATCTAAATGCATTCCAGTTTCAAAACTTTTGAAATCCAGAATTTTCTACAATTTGAAATTGCTGTTAATCGCGAAGATGTACTGTTTTTCTATATTGTATATAATTTTTTTTCAAAATGTTTTTATTTTCTCACTTTATTAAAATAATGCATATTTTGCGACGTACGGCCATTACCATCCCCCACTCCCACCACCCATAGATATCATTACTACAATTTTAATACTGTGTAAGCGCCCCCTCTGATTTTTTTACGATTTTCTGTCGTGTTTGGGGGGGGCGGATTAACGGTATTTTACGGTATATATATTAATATCAATCCGACATAAAACTATTTTATCAAGAGAATGCAATTTTCACAACATATAATACAATAATTATAATAATACACAAAAAAATATGAACACATTTACATATGAACATGCCGGTTAATCCCATCGTCACTCACTCCTAGCCAACAAACACGACCACTTTTTTTTTACCCTTAAAATTACCATTATTAAATTAAATAACCCGTTATTACTATAACTTTATCTCCTGTAGCAAAACATACCTGTTTCTGGTACAATGAAAAAAAAAATCTCCACTTACCAGTCACTCCCAGTATTCTTCCGTCCATGTCTTATTTCCACCGGAAATATGCTGTCCAGATCATCTAAAAGGCTTGCTTCTTGATCTCTTCCACCACTTCATCAGCAAATCTTCGGTACACCAGCTTGGTCGAAGAATAAATCACGAGACTTTTTCTTCTTCTTCTTTGTGCCGCCCTAAACTGGGCATAGGCATGCATATAGGCACGCTACGTGAATCTCATCAGTCTATCGGATACCGGCTGCACCAATTGTCACGAGGCGATCTCCCGTGCGGTGGTTCCCGATAATAATTAAAACTGATGAGACCAATGATGATGCATGCCTCTGAACAAAAAAACATTTAATACATTAAGACAAAATATATATTTACAGATGGCTAGGCTCACTGCCTATCTCTCCCGTGTTTCTGAGAGCATTAAATAAATAAATATCTAAAGTTTCGGTGCACCAGCTGGCCAAAATATTTTTCACCCATCCAGGTCAAGGGCTGGATCTGCTCTCCTTGTAAAGTTTTTATCTACCCCAGCCCCTAGCATCTAGCATCTGCGGACAGTCCACTTCAAGATTCCAGATATGCATTAGGGGTGCAGGGTTGTGAGAGTTCCGAGGCCACATGAATGTGACAGAGTTTAATTTAAATTGACATTTTATTTCTTAGTCTGCAACGAGAAATTTCAAGCACATATCGGTCTCAGTCGTCACTACGGCCGGATGTTACCGAAAACCTTTCGTTCTTTGTAACCGATGACCAGACCCCTACCTGCCGGCTGGCCCCAACTGAACTGGTTTGATACCTGGTATCGGGGCGGGTGACCGCCTAATCGGCGCTTATTGACAATAAACCTGATGAGAGCCTATCGGCAGTGCCTACTGCTTAGTTGGGAGCTTTGTTATGCCGGTTACTTAATATTTATATTGTGTTGTTTGGCACCTGCACATTGCTTCTCAAGTTGACCTCGTAATTTAGAACCTTGGTCAGATGACGAGACCTTCACCTGGCAAGGCACCTCCAGAGGTGTAATTCATAGGTAAGTTGGAGGACCTTGCATCCACGACTGATTTTACATACACCAGGCGCCATTAGCGTACATGATAGATTTTAACCGGCAGTAAGCCTCGATCCTGCAACTTTTCAGTTGCGAGTTCGATGATTTGCCAACTCGGCAACTGCTGCCTGATCTAATTGGAGTTGCCTGGAGTTTTTGAAGCCTAATTTCTGGTTTAGACTTGTCATACGAAGATGGTACTTTTAGAGGTGGAGGGGGGGGAGGGGGGAGGGAGGGAGCAAAGAATAGTGCGCTGCAGAAAGACAAGCATGCGAGTTAATTTTAGACTGGAATGATAGGCAAACTTAATGTTGCACGGGGGCTGAGACTCAGCTTTGCTACCGTTACATTTTGTTTAGAACTCATGCACACTCCTGTTCAACGTTTATATTGACCGCAAGCCGCCTAAGAATTAAGGTTCAAGAAAGAGACAGAGAGTGAAAATTCATCTGCTCACATCGATCTTCTTATTAAAAAGTTTAGGGTGAGTATTTTTATAAATGAATAAGTGAATAAAAAGATTTTTTATGCATATAATTATTCAAATTAACTTAGTATAACAGGAAAAAATACTTCTTTGTTGATTAATTTGAATATTAGAGTCTCCTTTTATAATATGATAGATATTAATTTCTATTTAATATATAAAAGAGAAAAGAAAAGTATAAATGTGAAAATAATTATGTACATACATACTTTATTGTAAACTGGGGTGGCAAGATGTATATAAATAGCAACAACTTAAGTCCTGCATAGGATCGCATAACCCTATTCTACCCGATCGTGTTGGCTAATGGCTGTAAATTTTTTGCTGTGTATCGGGTTGATTGGTGTTTTCAATTTCGGGTATCTGTACTAATAAAAGAAAGTTTCGCTCTGTCTGTGCGCGATGGCTAGCGAAATCTACTGCATGTACAAGCTTGAACATTCGTGTGAGGATTGTCCAATAGGGTGGAGCAAAAAAAATAATAATTTTTTTAAATCAAAAACAGGTAGGTGCCAAAAGTTGCCTTTATACTAGTACATCATCTGCGTGCAATATTACTGCTAAAAAAAAAATGGCTTGAGTCTGCGCTTTTAGTCCAAATGTCGAAATTTTGGGTAAAATTCGACATTTTTTCAAAAAAAATTAAAAATTCCTATAGAGCTGGTTATTATTTAAACCTTTATTATTAATGACTTAGCATATTTAAACGATAAAACAATATCTTTGTTCTGTATAACTGGAGCAAAACTGACAACTTTTGGTAAAAAAAGGCGTTGCCACTCTGTTGTGTCATACAACTAATTATTGTTTAGAATACAGCTCTGTAGTTGCTTTCAAAACTACCCAGGAGGTACCACTTGGAGGTGGCTGCATTTCATGACACAACAGTGCATGAACACCCTTCCATCTGAGCACAATGTTTTATTTATACATTGAATTGTGATTTTTTATCAAAGACATGCATACGTTTTCTATGTATCAACCTAGTCCGTCTGTCCTTTGTATCCACAGATGTTGGGTGATGCTGCTGTGACACTCCTTCACGTTATATTTCTACTACTTTTGTATGATAAGGTAAGCAGAGTAATGCAGTGGAATTAATGGAATCTATTCAGCCGTCTAATATCTTCACGAAAATTGCATCCAGTTACTGCATGTGCATAGTGATTGGGAGTTCTGTTCCTACAGTATTCTACAACATTTAGGTAATTCATCTTTGAGTATACCATCATTTACTCTACCTCTTGCATTTTTAATATGCTGATAAGTTTGTTGTTTAATCTGATGGCGATCGTCAGATAGCATTGTGATAAGAATTTGCTCTCGATGTGAAAAGCAACCATTGTCCTAAATAATTTTTTTAGTATTTGTTTTTTGCCGTTTTCTGTGATGTTTAGTAGCCGAGTAATTTCCCATAAGTTTTTTGATCAATTTTTAGATGTGGATTACATTCGGTGTAAACCATCCGGCGGCATAAACTTGGATTACATACTTTGTGAGTGAACCTACAGACTCTGATGGTCAATCAATGCTTATTTAAAGCCGAATAATATTGCGTAGGACAAGTTTCTTGGGTTCCAATTCGCTAGTTCTTCTGAGCAATAACTTGATGAAATAACTTTGCAAATGTCTAGCAGGTATTTTTGGTATGTGCTGAGTTCCCTTATCTCGATTTCAGGACATAATGTTTGAAAATTACTCTCTATGGCTTCAAAAATTGAAATAAGAATGGAATGGCACATGGACAAAGGCTTTCCTATTGGTCCGTCGAATACCTGTGGGTTAGAATCTAATTTTTGCCAACGATCTTGTCTAATAAATGATGCAGAGGAAATTCACTGGACTTGGAGGTGGCATATGATCAATTGTAATGGTTCATTCTAAACATGTCCCTCGCAGAATGGATGACAACGACGAATAGAATTATCCGCATTTAAATGAGCACTCACTGCCCATCAGAGACTCTACGTTCACTTAAAATGTACTATGTAATCCACGTTTGTCCCCAGGATAGTTTACAATCAAATGTAATCCATAGCTAAAGAAGAGATCTAAAAACTCATGAGAAATTACTTGGTTACTAAACAACACAAGTTGAAAGATGAGATTAAATGACGGCATACGCAAATCTGAAATATCGATAATCAACTTTGAAGCGGATAATTATATAAATCTAATTCATTGGAGAAGTGCTGTGGTAACAGAACCCCTAATCAATATGTGTTTATCGGGTGCAATCTTGGTAAAGATTACATTAATATCATCCGCACTGCATTACACTGTTTGACTTCTCTTACACAAGCAGTAGAAAAATACGTGAAGGAAATCAAAACAGCAGCATCCAAAGTCTGTGGATACAAAGAAGAGATATACTAGGTTGATACATAGAAAACGTATGCCAATCTTTGATAAAAAATCACAATTTAATATATAAATAAAACATTGTGTTCAGATGGTAGGGTGGTCGAGCTATGCACTGTTGTGACATGAAATGCAGTCACCTCCACGTGGTATCTCCTGGGTAGTTTTCAAAGCAACTAGGTAAGAGCTCTATTCTAAACAACAATTAGTTGTATGACACGACAGAGTGGCAATGCCTTTTTTTCCAGAAGTTGTCAGTTTTGCTCCAGTTATAAAGAACAAAAATATCGTTTTATCGTTTAAATATTAATAATAAAGGTTTAAATAACACTTTTAAATAATAACCAACTCTGCAAAAAATTTTTAATTTTTTTGAAAAAATGTCAAATTGTACCCAAAATTTCGACTTTTGGACCAAAAGCGCAGACTCAAGCCATTTTTTTTTCAGTGGTAATATTGCACGTAGATGATGTACTAGTATAAAGGCAACTTTTGGCACCTACCCGTTTTTGATTTTATAAAATTAATTTTTTTCGCTCCACCCTATTGTCCAAGGTAGGTCCTGATGCACTCGAGACTCAGATTTTTAATTTTTTAAGACCCGGACCCTCTAGGTCCCTTTAAGTTTTTATAACTGTAATTTTTAACATGCTCCTTTTTTAGCCGATTTTCTTCCTTTTTGGGGCTTTTTCTCCATTTAGTTATTCCCCCATTTCTCCATTTCAGTTAAGACCCTAACCCCTTGAACTTTTTGTGCTCTAAATTGTTAATACCCCCCACCACCTGTTTAATCCGATTTTCATTTTTGGAGCACATTTTGCATTTAGTTATCCAGCCGTTTCTACATTCCAGTTAAGACCTTGTGGCCTCGGTCCAGGCACCTGGAATTTTTTGTGCGTCATGCATTTTGAACCCCTAATTGTGTCACCCTCTCTATGAATAACTTTAAAGTTGAGTCGTGGACAGGGGCGTAGCATGAAAATTTTATTGGGGGGGAGGACCTGACTTTGGTGCCCTTTTTATAATTTTCATTTTTCGCCCCCCCCCCCCTCTCTCTCTCCCCTGCAACGTCGTCTCAATTCATATTATAGTAGCCCTAATCCGTGCTATCATCATGTCTTTTATATATAATTCATCTTCTGTGGTACTTTACACAGCAATTATCTTGATTAATATTTTCACCTTTTCAAAACACATTTTGCACTGTCGATTGATATATATAGATATATCAGTGTATCACAATATATATCTACCTAATGTAGATATATATTGTGTGGGGATGTAAAGACTCCAAGCGGTAAGATTGTTCATAATTGATTACATTTTGTATCTGTATTATTAGTTAAATATTGAAAAACCGGAAGAAAAGAGCTCAGAAACTAGGTTCACGGGCGATTTTTACTTTATTTTGTTTTCAATAGAAGAAAGTATTGTAATCTAATTTTTTTTACGTCTGGTTTTCGGCGAATTTACACGTTTTAGGGGTCAGGGATCCCAAAAAACATGTTTATACAAAATGTCTGTTTGTCTGTGTGTCGCAATTGTACCATCGAAAAGTATGAAGTTATGCATAGAATTGAGCCAATTTTTTGTGTATGTTTTTGGCTATGGCAAACAGGTCCTCTTTCAATATGGAAATATTCTGACAGCAGGGAGCGCTGTAATAGCGATTTTTGTGCCATTTTCATTGTACTATCGAAAAGTGTATGAAGTTATGCATAGAATTGAACCTAATTTATTGTGTAATGTTGCTATGGCAAGCAGGTCCTCCCTGAATTTGAAAAAAATCTGCTTATATGGGGACCTGCAATAGCGATTTTTGTCCATTTTCCTTATTGTACCATCGAAAAGTGCATAAAATTATCTATAGAATTGAACAAAATTTTTTGTCCTCCCTGATTTTAAAACAGGTCCTCCCTCAATTTAAAAATATTCCGCCAAAAAGGGTTATGTGATAGCGATTGTTGTATAATTTTCATTTTTTTTTTTTTTTTTGTAGTTCTATTGTCCATCGGCGGCTCGTGCAGTGATGGTAACTCGCGTCCTGTTAAGCCGGATATTCGCAAACAGCTCATGTACAAAAGAATAACGAAAAACTATTGATTTTAATAAATATCATGATCGAGATTAACTCGTTTTTACTCTGATTAATTGAATGAAGTACAAATTTAAGATGAAAATCTAAGTTGGTATAGCATTGAACTAATAATATGGCAGTATTAACATATGTAGCTACTTTTTGAAATTTAAGCTGTATGAGAAGAAAGTTTTGGGATTGGCACATCCAACTAGTTTGGTAGTATATTTAGACATTCCTCATTAACTCAAAGCAGTATTGTAAATAATCTATTATAAGGGTATAATTGCTTACGATATACCGTAAATTTTGGAAAGTTTGCCGTTTGCCACATTTGGCAGACATTAATCCATTTGAATACATTTATGCAACAAAGACAAAAACTTTTCAATAAAGTTAAAAGTGTTAAATGAGTTTTGTTCTAAAAACGTTTTGTTCTAAGAAGGATTTTTTTTAGATTTTTTCCCCCTTCTCGGAAATGCAAAAATGTTTGATACAACATGGTTAGAATATTGATTTCATGTCTACATGCATCAAACTTTCAGATTTTCATATTCAAATACAAACGAACCAACGAACCGAGAAAGCTTTCTTTTCTTTTTAAATATGTGAAACACGCACTGAATTGTAGCTTGATTATTACCTGGTGATCACTTCTCTCACCATCACGTCTAAAAAGCCTGTTTAAAATATCAGTTTTGTTTTTTACAGAAAAATTCCAGTGCTGTTTGATTCTTAGAGAACTGGTTAAAAATACGTGAAATTTTATATGCGAACAGATGATGATGATTTTACGAATGTGTCAAAAGTAATATTTTGGAAGGAATTTGAGCTTTAACTAAAGTAAACAACTGTAAATGCTCTTACATTCTGCTCAATCATCAACAATTTAAAACAAATCTTTCATAAATTAAGTTACATAATCTGCTTCCTTCGTAAATTTTTTTATTGTTTTCATTTTTGTAAAAAGGCACCTAGTTTATTTCTTCCGTTTATTTACTCTTCAGGCATTCGTTCCTGAGACACCAGTTTTTATATATACACTGGTCATCAAAATTAAAGGATAATGAGAAAAAATATGCTCACTAAGTTAACCAATGCCCAATGCTGCAATTATTCATGTTAATTAAATACCATTGAACTCAAAATTGCACTTCCGTGCATAATTTAGCGTCAAAAATATGCAAATTAGATGATTGACAATGTGGTGCGCAATGGACGTATATTGGAATCCTGGTCTGTAGTGTTGTTTAAAGTGAAAGTAGTGTCTGAATGTGATCAGTATTTATTAGTTATGGCTCAGAGGCATCATTTAAGTTAAGGTCAAAAGTGGCGAATAATTGGTAGAACCGAGGAAGGTCAAACACAAATGGAGGTCGTCTAAGATTTGAATATCCCTCAAAGTGGCGTATCAAGAGCCTCGAGCCGCTTTATAAGTACTGGATACGTTGATAGACAGCCTGGTCAAGGGAGATCAAGAGCAACAAGTGCATCCGAAGACCGTTTTTTGTTATTGTCGGCTCAAAGAAACTACGAAGCGACTTCAAGAGATTTGTTTTCAGACCTTCAGGCTGCCACAGGAGCTCGAATTAGCCGTTTACTGCTGCACGAAGGCTTAACAAAAGTGGACTGTATGCGAGAAGACCAATAGTTTGTGCCCCACTCACTCCAGCTTCCAAAGGGGCTCGTTTTAACTGTTCCCGTCGTCATTTTCAAGGGAACCAAGATGACTGGGCTCGAACAGGATATTTCACGGACAAAAGAAGGGCATGTTGCGTCTTCCTTCATCTCTTCAGATCAAAACATGTCTAGAATCAGCATTCAGACTATATAGTCCAAGAGCTGTTAAACATTTTAGGGAAGGTATTTGAGGAACCCTGAAAATTTGTGCAACACTTCTTTTGTAATGCCTGAATACAAAATCGAATGTCTGGCTGAAGGATCGTGGCCCAAAACCTGTACCAGACAAAAAATGGCACTTGACACGTGTCTGGCACAGTTTTTGTGCCGACTAAAGTGTCTGTCATTTTCAAAATATTTTTTTCTAAGCATAAATATTATTGTGCCTCAATCTCAGCGTGCCTCAAATACCTTTTTTGGGTAGTCAAAAAATGGCACTTGACACGTGTCTGGCACAGTTTTTGGGCCGACTAAAGTGTCTGTCATTTTCAAAATATTTTTTTCTAAGTATAAATATTATTCTGTTTCAATCTCAGCGTGCCTCAAATACTTTTTTTGGGTAGTGGTTAAAAATGGCACTTGACACGTGTCTGGCACAGGTTTTGGGCCACGATCCTTCAGCCAGACATTCGATTTTGTATTCAGGCATTACAAAAGAAGTGCTGCACAAATTTTCAGGGTGCCTCAAATACCTACTCAAAAATGTTCAACAGCTCTCCTACTAATACTCGGACTCGTCAGTAAACAATTCTCGTGCTCAGGCATTTTGGCTCCCTTGGAAATGACGATGGGAACAGTTGAAATGGGCCCCTTTAGAAGCTGGAGTGAGTGGGGCACAAATTATTGGTCTTCTCGCATACAGTCCACTCTTGTTAAGCCTTCGTGCAATAGTAAACGGCTAATTCGAGCTCCTGTGGCAGACTGAAGGTCTGAAAACAAATTTCTTGAAGTCGCTTCGTGGTTTCTTCGAGCCGACAATGACAAAAAAACGGTCTTCCGATGCAGTTGTTGCTCTTGGTCTCTCTTGACCAGGCTGTCTACCAACGGATCCAGTGCTTAAAAAGCGACTCGAGGCTCTTGATACGCCACTTTGAGGGATATTCAAATCTTGGATGACCTCCATTTGTGTTTGACCTTCCTCTATTCTACCAATTATTCGCCACTTTTGACATTAACTTAAATGATGCCTTTGAGCCATAACTAATAAATACTGATCACATTCAGGCACCACATTCACTTTAAACAACACTACAGACCAGAATTCCAACATACGTCCATTGCGCACCACATTGTCAATCAGCTAATTTGCGTATTTCTGACGTTAAATTATGCGCGAAAGTGCAATTTTGAGTTCAATAGTATTTAATTAACATAAATAATTGCAGCATTGGGTATTGGTTGCAACATTAACTTAGTGAGCATATTTTTTCTCATTATCCTTTAATTTTGATGACCAGTGTATATATACGTTCACTCCAAGAAACGCATATCTCCAATCTTCCAAATGACCGGAATGCACCTTTGTCACATTTTGCACAAGAGGGGAATTCAAAGAATTCAAACTTTAGGTGGAGGAAATTTTTATTCAGAGGATTCTTTCAGGAGAATTGCTATATGACAACCTTAAAGATCTGCATCTGCACGGCCGGAGTCCGGTATAGGACGAAATAAAGTCAAACTTTCAAACGGGCCGGGCAGATAAAAAAAATTAAGAGGACCTCGATGTACCAAGTTTTAAAGAAATGGGCCTATGCCTATCTCTGTAGACTTTCACGTCCAGAAGTTATTGATAAAGCAATAGCATATCTTGGAAACCTGGGGGTTATGACTGAGAGCCCGGCGCTCCTATAAGTGTCTGGTACACTCAAAGCTCTCGGGGGACTCGGAGGTTTGATTCCCGAACTACGCCACTTAATCCTCGACTACTTAGGTCTTACCATCGTTGCGACCATGTCGTCCAATGGTGCTGGGGGAGCAGGGAAAGTGACGTGTGTTCGGCGGTGCTCTTCTTTGGCCAGTAGAATGTGTCATGGTGGCATCACTGGCTTACGTCAGTCTTAGGACTGTTCTTAGTCTTAGGACTGGCTTACGCCAGTCCCGCTTGACGTGATGCAAAATGTAGGGCTCCTCAGAGCTTAGACTGGCGATGTGACTTGCGTAAGGCATGTTCATTTTATACCAAATTTAAAAGGATCGGACTAAGACGACGATATATGAACAATTTTCAATGGACTTGGTTGGACCAAAAATAGGTTGTAAATGTGTTGCACGAACCGATGCTAGTTTGACCGCACAATACAGAAATTTAACATGCCCAACGTAGAAATTGGCATTGGGCAGATGTATTGTGTCTCAGACCGAGCCTATTTTTTCCTGTCGATTCGGGTCAGTCTCAGGCTTTCATTTTTTCATACTTGTGCCGGGCTGGACTTTGACTTAATTGTTACTAGAACGTGTCGGGCAGAACATTTTTTTATTTTATTTTATTTATTTATTTTTTGTAAAAAGAATAGTGATAATGGAATCTTTGGAAATATACTTTAATGAATTACGAAGAAATATTTTCAAAAATCTATTTTTTTTACAATACAGCTTCAAAATGTATGTTTTATTAACAATTTGTTATATTTATTCTAAACTAATTTTTTTTTAATGAGTCTTTATTTCAATGTAAAAGTCTAAGAGTTTAAGTGTTCCTTAATGTTGCTATTCTGTATTCTATGGATTGCGCACTTATAGTCTGAAATATAGGGTAAGGAGGTGCAAGAGTGCGCGCTGTACAAAAGAACGCAGAGCAATTATCTAATCCCAAAACAGAGTTTTGCATTTAGGCACAGTTGTAAACGATGTAATGACAGTCATTACTGTAGGTAAATGCAAAACTCTGTTTTGGGATTAGATAATCGCTCTGCGTGCTTTTGTACATCACGCACTCTTGGACTACCTTACCTTACTATAAAAATTTCGAATAAATATGTATGCAGCATTCTTTAAAAGAAAATCTTAATTATAAGTTAAGAAAAATCGGATTTTTTTGTAGAAATTGAGCCGTTCTGGGTTTTTAATTTTTTAAAAGCCCCAAGTTTAAGCCTAGATTTTTAAAACCAACCAAGATAACTTTGTTTCGTATTGGGGCGTGCCCGGCCTTAGAAATTTCGGCCCGTGCAGTCCTCTAGACAACCTCCACCCTCTCTGACATGACATGACATGACATCGCGGTGCTTAAGGAGTGCCAACGCGGCGTGCAACGCCGCCACGCGTAACCTCCAACTAAAGATGAATACGAACTAAGATGAATTTCGAAACAATGCACGGCCTAAAAGTATAATTTGGAAGCTCTGGTGGAGTCCCGAGGGCCATTCCAGAGTTGGAAGCACGAGGTTAAATATAACCTCCATAAAAAAGGGGCGCATAAGGCATCCAAGAATTTTTTGAGCTGTTCTAACCCCTTCTAAAATCTAACCAGTGTGATAAACTCATAGTAATGAATGCTAAAATTCAAAAGCTGTGCAGTGTTTTATTATGAAGCCGAAAAAAAAGTTTATTGATATATATGTTAACATTTTAAATAAAGATAAAATTCTTATTATTTAGCATTCAATTTTCATGTTTAAAACAAAAGAAAAATTTGAAAATAATCTAATTATATCCTTACAAATTTTATTCCAATTTCAAATTCAATATAAATTTCATCCTGAAAATTATAATATCACTTGTTTCAAAATTATCTAATAAAATAGAAGGAAACACACATACACACCCTCTTACAATGTTCTTACAACACTTTACTCACATTTTTTCTTTTCTCAAAATTGGAAATCTTATTCCAATTTCACATTCAGTATAAATTTCATCACATAATTATAATACCACTTTTAAAAAAATGCCTATTAAAATAGAATGAAAAAACATTTTTTTCTCACGATGTTCTTAAGTAATTACAAATGTACATTTTAGGCCACATTGAAGAAATGTTTTAACCCATTCCTATAATCTACAGATTTTGCAATTTCGTTTCCAGATAATTGATTTATCTTAAATTATATTTTAATTTAACTCAAATTAACTTACATTTATGTATCGAACTAAAATATACATTCTGAATAACTGATGAATTTTTTCTTCTTTTTGAATCTAACATACTGTTGAAATATTGAATTTATACCATTGATTAAAAGACAAATTGATTTAACTGCCAATCAATTCTTTGTAATTAAAATAAGAATACTTTTACCTTGTGTATGCGGAAGCATGAAAATTATATCGTGAATATTATATCATCTATCCTCTAAGAAGTAAGAAGGTCGTATCTTCTTTCAGTCGTTTAATTTATTTTTAAAGATAATTATCATTATTTTACATATTTTATCCATATGTTTGGTATGTTTTTAAAGTGAAAATTTCCAAAAAATTCGAATCCATCGAAATTTTGATTCTATCTTTAATAGTTTAAAAAATGAAACATTTGACTGGACTTCGAAAATCTTCTATCTCCAGAAATGACATGGGAATCACCCCATGGCAGATCACTCCCAAACAACTCTACGGGGTGCTAGGGTTGCTTACTTATTTGTTTCTACCACCAAAAATCTCGCCAGAATTCTATGCGCGAAGAAATACATTTTCCTTGAATATTACTAGTATTTGTCATAAATATGAACATACATTAATTTAAATCAATTTTGTTTAATCAGTCAATCGCTTTTCAATGGAAAAATCTAAATAAAATCGGATTTAAAGTGGCTTTTCCTTAAAATTCAGTAAGGAACTATTTCTTTGCGCGGACATACACTTCTCTCCAGTATAACAACCATTGACAGGATAGCTTTGCCGGGAGATTAGTCATTTCAACTTCTTTCCACTTTCTTTCTACTACAAGAGTGACCAACAACTACTGAGATAAGGATAAAATGAACTGCTAAGGTTCGAATTACACTTACTCTCTCGCAATTGACTACAATTCCTGTTTTCAGAATTATCTCTTCCGCATATATAAATTGCTTTTGTTAGGGAATAGAAGTAGTAAAAATTCTAAAATTAAATTTCTTTTACAAATATGGTATGTTAAAAGAAACTTGTTACTTTATAATTTAACATTTAAAGTGCTTGTACAAATAATTGTAACTACTATTTAAATCATTTCTTTATGGGTGTCTGATGGCGCCATTAAACCTTGTGTGGCGCCCTTCTACTTGACCATAATTGTGAACTATTCTAATCCCCTCCAGTCACGTCCACGTCTTTTCACTTTCTTTGTGCTACCAACGGTGACAAACAACTACTGAGATAAGAAGGAAATAATTATACTTATAAGAATCCAATTACACTTACTGTCCCGAAATTCATTACAATTACTGTTTTCGGAATTTTCTCTACTGCATTTATAAATTGTTTTTGTTGGGGACTAGAGGTAGTGATTTAAACCCTTTCTTTTGAGGGTGCCTGGCAGCGCCCTTAAACCTATGGCGCCCTATTATTTGAATATATTGGAAAACTGTGCTCATCCCCTACAGTCACTTTCAGTTGTTTCCGTGCTTTCTTTTTACTGCTAAGGGTGACCAATCTAGATGAGAAGGAAATAATTGTATTTCTAAGGATCAAATTCTAGCACCTCGGGGCCCAAGGTCAAGTAAGCAGAGTTGGGCACTGAAGGCCCTGATCCTTCATGGATTGTACAGCCACAGATTTAGTTTTTTTTTTTTTAAGGATCAAATTACATTTATTGTCCAGCGGTTGATTACAATTCCTGTTTTCAGAATTTTTTCTTCCGCATATATATATAAATTGTTTTTATTAGGAAATAGATGTAGTAATCTAAATCCCTTTTTTGTGGGTGCCTGACGGCGCCGTACTAAACTAATCTCTGTGGCTATACAATCCATGAAGGATCTGGGCCGACATTGCCCATCCCTGTTTTCTTAACCCTGGGTCTCGAGGTGCTATGCAGTATACGTCCAGGTCATGTGGTCAGCCAAACGCGGGAGCCTTGGTGTTTAATTCCTCAGCGAGCTTGGTCAACACCCACTTGATATTGTACAAAGCCTTCAGGCGACTCCTTCCTAGGTCTCTATCGTCACGAATAGTGAACCGATTGCTGAACTGGTTTTCAACCCCAGAGAAGCTTTCCTTGTCTTTCATAAGAAATGAAATTGAAGGGTCTGCCATGTTGTTTTAAGCGTTTTTATATCATACTTTGGATAATCCAAAATAGGATAAAGTAAATCATTTAAAATAAGGTAAGTGTTTTATCTTGATATGTCTTAAATATGTGTATGAATTTACTTATTTATATTACTCTCTTCTAAACCTTTTGCGCGCTTCTGATATACGGAATATAAGCTATGCCTTACCAGACCACGTGTTTGGAAATCGAATGCATTGTAATATCTATTTTTCAATGATTATATTTTTTAAAAACATAATTACTGCTTTGGATTTGGAATGCATTTATGTTTTTAAAAGTGATATTTCTTTTGGTAAATTTTTGTTGTTTAATTATGTTATAGAATACATTCTAAAAATAGATTTTTAGTTGTTAGATAGATAAATTTAATAGACACTGTATTTTTCTTTTAACAATCAAATTAAACTTTGAACTATATTAAAGTTGTTTAAGAGGCAAAGGAACACGTTTGTCGCGTTGAATTTTTCCGACAGATGGCTCTGATTGCAACAGGGTATCGGAAGTTTGGCGAAATGAGATTTTTAACGAAGAAAAAAAGATAAAAAAAATAAAGCGCTCTTGCGCCAACATCTGGTAATCTTATCACTCACTGGAGGCGGAGTTTATTCCCTACCAGCTGTATGACGTGCCTTAGGATCTCCAATCATGAACCTCTTGGAAGGAAAAAGATGCTTTGTTGACATTTTTTTGGGAACGGTACAAATTACTGGAACGTGGATATTTTAAAGAAGTCCGATTTTTTAAATAAAATAGCAAGAGCACCTTTTTGTATAAAATTTTCTTTTTCAGCAGGGGGGGGGGAGGGTAGAGGTCTGCACGGGGCAGAATTTTCTGGCCCGAAAGAGAAATAATTAGGCCCAACTCGGCTGGTTTGTATTTTTTTCATTTCACGGCCCGGCGCAAAAATAAAAGAAATAAGACTCCACTCAATTTCCACCAAAAACGCCGACATTTCTTAACATACAATTGAAATTCTTTTCTGGAATACTGCTTAAATATTCATGGAAAATTTTAACAGTATATTTTAGAATTTAGATTACTATATGTTCGCGAGGTAGAATCTGCAGAATAGTAGCATTAATAAACACTTAGACACATTACTCTTAAATTTAAGTTTAGATTCCTTAATATCATTAATATGTTCAGAATGAATCCATAGTCAAAAACTGGAGGGTACCCGTCCTGGACGGGTACCCTCCAGTTTTTGACTATGGATTTTTACTTCTCATTTTCGTAATTAAAAGAATATACATATTCTTTACAACTGGCACGGGTACCCTCCAGTTTTTGACTATGGATTTTTACTTCTCATTTTCGTAATTAAAAGAATATACATATTCTTTACAACTGGCATTTAGTGAAATATAATATCTAAATTTTCAATTAACATATTTTATTTTGTTATATATTCAGCAAATAATTAATAATCTTCACATTTTTTAGCTAGATCTAGTAAAATCAATCCTGTTAACATTTCCGAATTATTGAAATTAGCGTTTGCTGGTGCTGCCATCTGCCTTTCAAAAGTAAAAATAATATTCCATATAACATCTTTTCCGTACATTTTCAATTTTAAATACTAGCAAATAAGCTCCAAAAAATTTAATTTGGGTCTCGAAAATTCAGATTAGTACCAAGCTTCAATTATCTTTTTTGAACAGCAATTATATTTAAGAAATTTAGTCGATTTATCGGAGTTTTATCATAATATCAACGAGATTACATTTTGGCGAGTGTGTTGGCGATTTAATGACCAGTTCTTTCGGCAACCTCTTTGTTAGGGTGGGGTTTCAATTGATGGGTTGGAAGATTAATGTTTTCCTGTGCTATTTCTGTATAGAATGTATGTATATTCGAACTGCTGCGACAAGGAAAGTGGATACTCAGTTTATTCCATTATCATTTGAAGTTTGCAATTTGAATGGGAATTTATTTGTTTATTTATTTTTAATGTGAGTGTAAAACAAAGGTTTTACCAACCAGGCAAAGTTCGGTGGTATTTTTTTTAAAGCCTGACTATGACTATAATTCATAATCAATCAGCATTTGTATTACAATAAAAAAATTCTAATTTTTTAATCAAAGGTTTTATGGCAAGTGAACTTGTTCTCTACTTCTGTAAGTACAGTTAAACGTCTATGACTGTCCCTCCCTGATAATGGACACCTTTATTAAGAGTACATTTCCCCCTATCCCTAACAATTATTTGTGCATTTTTACATCTCAATAGCGGGCACTTCCGAATAGTGGACAAATTACACTCTCCCGAGGTTTCCGTTATTCAGAGGTTTTCTCTATTTGTTTATTATTATAATGTGTGGGCGGTGGGGGGGGGGGGGATAAACTACCTAGCTGCGATTCTTTTCTGAATTTTCTGAAAATTTAAGGCATTCATTTCCGAAAGTTCATAAAATTCGATCAATCCGAAAATTCGGACATAAAAAATATCGCAAATTTCGACAAATGGTCGTCGGAAAAATTAATTTTGTCAACTGTTTGCAGAAAAAACGTGAATTTCAACAAAGAATCGCGGAAAAAACACAAATTTCGTCAAAGATTCGCGGAAAAACACAAGTTTCTTCAAAAAATCGCGAAAAAATCCCCAAAATTTCTTCAAAAAATCGCGAAAGAACCGGAAATCTCGTCAAAAGATCTCGAAGACTCAAAATTTGTCAAGGGATCGCAAAAAAACGCGATTTTCGTCAAAGGGCCGTGGGAAAAACGCGTAGTTAGTGCCGGGAGTGGATTTCCCATCCCCCCCCCCCCCCCTCTGCTGTAACTTTTCAGAAAATTTGCTGTGAATTTCAGAAAATTTTTCTTTTTACTCAGAATCACCCTTGAACTACCTTTTTACCCCTATGCTATATTTCTTTATGCACTCCTTCCCTTCCTTCAAAACGACATATTTCAGTGTTTTCTGGTACTAAAAAAGGAAGGAAATACTTTTAGTGTACGTAAAAACATTGAAATTTCATAAAACTGAAAGTGTCATAATATCGCAATTGGGGAATTTTTTAATTTCCTTCCTAGATGTAGAACAATATTTTTGTAAATATAAGGTATTGGGACCCAGGGGCCATATAAAAAAATCATATTTAAATATACATATATACAGCCCTTTATGAAACAAAAGCTTGATTTATACGCTTTTTACAATTGGAAGAATGTTTCATCAGCAGTTTAAAGGATAATAAAAGTCGCCTCTGTATAAATAAATCCCAAACTGGTAGCCGAAAAATTTGAAGTATCCAAATATTTTCTTCTTATGGATATCGAAAAAAATTAAAAGGTGAGTAGCACTTGGAATACCATCTAGATGGTAATTACCTGCAAGATTTGATGAATGAAACAAAGAAAATTGGTTGAAAACATTACTTCAGTAGCGGATTTTATTTACAGAGAGCAAAATATGTCTATTTTAATAAAAGTAATTATTTTATTTTGTTCAGTATGTGCAAAGGTGATTCTGATAAGATTCATCTGAAAATTTACGGGTTCCGGTTCCAAAAACACTTTAAAATCGATCATCAGTCTGAAAATTCGGGATAAAAAAATACGCGAATTTCGACAGATGGTCGCTGAAAAAAATCAGTTTTGTTAATCGTCCGAAGAAAAAAATCGGCAACTTCGTCGAAGTATCGCGGTAAAAACGCAAATTTCGTCAAAGATTGCAGAGAAAAAGCAATTTCGTCTAATGATCGCAGAAAAAAGTGAATTTTGCCGAAGGAGTCGGGAAAAAGACGGGCATTTTATCAAAGGGCAGCTAGAAAAACAAAACAAAAAACACGGATTTCGTCAAAGGTCCGTGAATTTCAGCGAAGGATCGCGAAAATAATGTGAATTTCGTTGCAGGATCGTGAAGAAAATGAAGTTTATCAAAAGGGTGCTTAGAAAACACTAATTTCGTCAAGGTAACTCGGAAGAAACGAGAATTTCGTCAAAAGATCGCAAAGAAGCGAATTTAATCAAAGTATCGCAGAAAAGCCGTAAATTTTGTCAAAGGATCTTGAAAAAAAAGCGAATTTCGTCAAAAGGCTGAATTAAAAATGCTAATTTCGTCTAAATATCGCGGGGAAAACGCAAATTTCGTCGAAGGATTGCGGAAAAGTGAAATTTTCGAATGTCACGAAAAAGTAGCAAATTTCTAGAAAGGGCCGCGGGAAAATGCGAATTCCTCATAGGGTTGCGGAAAAACGAAAAATTCGTAAAACGGCCAAGGCAAAAACGTAAATTTCGTCAAAGGACCGCGAAAAACGAGAGTTAAATAAATAGAGAGTTTCAGAAAAATATTTCGCCAAACGGCCGCGAAGAAAAAACGTGAATTTTGTGAAAAGGCCGTTAGAAAAAACACGAATTTCGTCAAACGACCGCGGATATAAAACGTGAATTTCGTCGAAGGATCGCGGAAAAAAACGGAAATTTTGTCGGCGAATTGTGAAAAAAATATTTTAGTCAAAATGCTGCTTAAAAAATGCTATCTTAACGATATTAAAAAATGCTTATGCTTTCGTCGAAGTATTGAGGAGAAAATGCGAACTTCGTCAAAGAGCCGCTGGAAAAAAATGGAAATTTCATTGAAGGGCCGCAGAGAAAAGCTAATTTTATCGAAAGATCACGAAAAGATAGCGAATTTCGTCAAAAGGCTGCGGAAAAACGCAAATTTTGTCAAATGCCCTCAGAAAACATCCAAATTTCTTCAAAACATCGCTAAAAATGCGAATTTCGTGAAAGGGCCGTACAAAAAAGGCGAATTTCGTCAAAAGATCACAAAAATGAGAATTTCGCAAGGAGATGCGGAAAAAACGCGAATTTTGTCAAATGGCCGCTATAAAAAAACACGAATTTCGTCAAAAGGCAGTATAGAAACTCAAAGTTCGCGAAACGGTCACGAAAAGTAGACGAATTTCATCGAAAGGCCGCAGAAAATCGCGAATTTTTTCAAAGGGCTGGGAAAAAAATGCAAATTTCGTCAGAGGTTCGCGGAAATAAGAGATTTTTGTCAAAGGGTCGTGCAAGAAATGTTAATTTTGTCAAAGGGCTGCGGAACGAGAACGCGAATTTTGACAAAGGACCACTATCAAAAACACGACTTTCGTCAAAAGGCAGCGTAAAAAACACAAATTTCGCCGAAGGATCGCGAAAAAACGTGAATTTCGTCGGAAGATTGCGGAAAAAGAAAAGAATTTTATCAAAATGTTGCTTTAAAAATGCTAATTTCGTCAAGGTATCTCGAAAAAAAAAGTGAATTTCGTTGGAACATCTTGGAAAAAGAAAAGAATTTTATCAAAATGCTACTTAAAACGCTTATTTCGTCAAAGTATCTCGGAAAAAACGCAAATTTAGTAAAAGGATCGCACAAAAACGCAAATTTCGTGAACTACTTGCGAAAAAATTGTTAATTTCGTGAAAGGGCCGCGGAAAAACTCAAATTTCGTCAAAGAGTGGCGGAAGAAATTCGAACTTCGCCAAAGGACTGCAAAAGAAACCCAAAATTTGTCACACAGTCGTATAAAAAAACGCGAATTTCGACAAAATGCTCAGGGAAAAAAACGCGAATTTTGTCAAATTGCCGCCAGGAAAAACACTTATTTCGTCAAAGGGCCGCGGAAAAAAACGCAAATTTCGTCAAAGAATCGCGAAAACAGGATAATTTTGTCAAATGGTCTCGGATGAAATGCGAATTTCGCCAAAGGGCTGTGGGAAAAAACGTGAATTTTGTCAAAGGGCATATTAAAAAATACATGAATTTCGTCAAAGGGCTGAGGAAAAATCCTCTAATTTTGTCAAAGGGCAGCTGGAAAAAACACGAATTTTGTCAAAGGGTAGCGTAAAAACGCAAATTTCGCGAAAGGGTTGCGCAAAAAGAAACACTAATTTCGTCAAAGGTTCGCAAAAAAGAGGAATTTTGTCAAAGAGTCCCTTAATAAATGCGAGTTTCGCCAAAGTGTTGCGGGGAAAAAAGGGAATTTTGTATTAGGTCTTCTAGAAAAAACACGAATTTCGTCAAAGAGCTTTAGAAAAACGCAAATTTTGACAAAGGACCACTAGAAAAAACATGAATTTCGTCAAAAGGCATCGTAAAAAACACAAATTTCGTCAAAGGATTGCGATTGCAAATGTAAATTTTGTCGGTAATTTGTGGGAAAAAAAGAATTTTGTCGAAAAGTTGCTTAAAATACGCTAATTTGTCAAAGTATTTTGGGAAAAATGCGAATCTTGTCAAAGGGTTGCTGTAAAAATGAGACTTTCATCGAAATGCAGCGGAAAAACGTAAATTTCGTCAAAGGACTGCTGAAGAAACGCAAATCTCGTGAAATGATCACTGAAAAAATGAGAATTTCATCAAAGTCTGTGGAAAAACTGCAAATCTCGTCGAAGGACGCGAAAAAAATGTGAATTTCGTCGGAGGATCGTAAAAAAAAAAAGAATTTTGTCAAAAGGCTGCTTAAAATCCTCAAATTCCATCGAAGTATCTCGGAAGAAACGCGAATTTCGTCAAAGGATCGTAAAAGAGCGAATTTCGTCAAAGGGCCGCAGACAAAACGCGAATTTCGTCAAAAAGCTCAAATAAGCGCTAATTTCGTCAAAGAACTGCTAGAAATAACGTGAATTTCGCCAATGGGCCGCGAAAAAAACGAGAGTTTTTTTCAGAGGATCGCGAAAAAAAATGGAAATTCTGTCACAGGATAGCAGAAAAAACGCAGTAGTCTCTTTAGAAAACAGATCACCCGTTTATGTTTATTATTGCAGGCATAATTTTCAATCAGAAACAAGATACTGAATTAAATTTAGAAAAATTGCGTTAACCGGAATCGAACTTGCAGAAATCTACACTTAACCTGAAATTGACCCGACCGAAAACAGAGTTAAACCGATCTGGGAAAAAAAAATAGAGGATTCCCCACCCCCACCTCCTTTTTTTCCTGTAACTTTTTAAAAAAATTTGCTGTGGATTTCCGAAATTATTTTTTTACTCAGAATTGCCCCTGAGTAATGTGATTTCAATTATAAAATTTAAAAAGTGAAATATTCAGTTTTTAGCTCGCAGGCTATCAAAGCCTAAGAGCTAATGTGCCCGCAGATTCTGTACGTACGTACGTACGTAACGCGATAACTCTTGATAGAAATATCCGATTTGCTTCAATTTTTTTTCACGGTTCATTCTCATAAGGCGCTTCCCTGATTAGTTTTGGGGATTCATTGGTTAAGTATAAAGGGGGATCGGAGGGGTACTATCCCCTTAATTTAGAAAATGTGTTTTCTTATCCGATCTGCTTCACATTTGGTATACCGGTTTATAACGATATGGCGCTTCCCTTATTAGTTTTGGGGTTCATTGGTTAAGTATAAGGGAAGGTACGGGGGGGTCTAATCCGCCCTTAACTTAGATAAATGGGTTTTTCATGCAGAATTATCAGATTTGCTTCAATTTTGTTATACCGGTTATTTCTGATAAGGCGCTTCCCTGATTAGATTTGGAGGTTCATTGTTTAAGTATAAAGGGTGAATCGGTAGGGGGGGGGGGTGTAATACCCCTTAATTTACAAAAATGAGTTTTCGTATCTGATTTGCTTCAAATTTGGTATACCGGTTTATTCTGATAAGGCGCTTCCCTGGTTAGATTTGGAGATTGATAGTTTAAGTATAAAAGGGGATAGGGGGGTGTAATATCCCCTTAATTTAGATAAATGGATATATTTTTATCCGATTTGCTTCAAATTTGGTATACCGTTTTATTCTGATAGGACGCTTCCCTGGTGAGATTTGGAAGCTCATTGGTTAAGTATAAAGATGTGAAATAGGGAGGAGGCTAATCCCCCCTTAATTTATTTTTCGAAAGGTATTATTCTTTGAAATAAAAGTATAATTTAAAATTAGTGTGAATAGACTGTGAGCTCAATGCCATTAGTTTAACTGGGCACTTTTCTTTTTTAATACTGTGTGTGTCAGCAGGGTTCGACTGTGTCAGAGTTTTCCCCGTAGACCGTAATGTAATGGAATTTTTTTGAGTGTCCCTGTAAAAAAGGTGTAACTGCTACACGTTTCAATTTCAACACCGAACATGCCATGGGGAATATCAATTACATATATCAGTTTCATGATGACCTGACTACATTTACGCGAGTTAGAGCTATGACAGATGGCAGACAGACAAACCGTATGCACATAGGCGTAGCGTGACCAGAAATTTTTTTTTTGGGGGGGGGGGCACGTAGGCCGTGAGAAGTGCAGCGAATTTCAAATTTTGCACCCCCCCCCCCCCCCCAAATTGATAAAGTGCAGAAACATAAATAAATGCTATAATATTTATAATATTAATAAATTTTTCGCGTTTATTTTGGAACTTTAAAATGTTTCATTTTAATTTAGAAATTTAGAACAACTAAATAACATAAGAGAAAATTGCACTTATTTGTTAGAGAGTTCATGATGTTTTGCGACAGGAAAAAAAATGATCAAGAAAGAAAAAAGAAATTCCCCGGAAAATGATCGGCGACCAAAAACTGAATAAATAACAAATAAAACCGTGGTTCGCAGCATAAATTTTGCGCCCGGGGCGACCGCTCCTTTAGCCCCTTCTTTGCACGGCCCTGAGGGGAGAACTAGAAGTCTGCACGGGCAGCAGTTTCCAGGCCGGCGTGAAAATTATAAGTTCCACCTGAGATCGGCCCGTTTATATTTTCACAGTTTGCGGCCAAGCCCGGTTCGTAAAAAAATCAGTAAAAACAAGCCCGGCCCATAAAAAATCAATTAAATCAGGCCTCGTCCAGCCCGACTCAATTTCTCAAACATTCCGATTTTATTAATATGCAATTGCAGAGCTGCCACTTGCTACTAAAATGCTACTAAAAGTGACTATTTTCAGCATCCGGCGGCTATGGCGACTATTTTAGGCCAAAAACTGTTAAAAAGCGACTATTTCAAGAAAGCAGTAGGCGACTTTTTTTCGGATTTCAGCAACTATTTTTACTGAAAATATTCGGTCTTTTTCTTCAAAGCGCCTGTAAAGTCATCTTCCCAAACGCGCTTTTCAACGGTTGTTAGAGGAGGTTCGCGATTTTTTCCGTGACGAATTCCAAAATTCGGGATTTCCCAACCCCCCAAACCATTGACGAAAATACCTATTTATTTCCGAGATCTTTTATAGTTGAAGGAGATTTTGAGATTTTTTCCGCGATCTTTTGCCAAATTTTGCAGATTTTTCTACTACAGATTGGCGAAATTGTTTTTTTTTCCTCCACCACTTGTCCAAATTTGCGATGTATATTTTCTGCGACCGATTGATGGTAGTTACTATTTGTTTCAGAGATCTTTTGACGAAATTTCGCATTCTTTTCCAGATCGTTTGTCAAAATTCGTGATTTTCTTTTCACGACTGATTTATAAAATTCGTGATTTTTTGCGCGATCATTTGGTTAAATTCCCTTTTTTTTTTATATACCAAATTTGCATTGTTTTGTCCGCGACCATTTGATGAAATTTGCGATTTTTTTTCTTGTGATCGTTAAACGAAATTCGCAATTTTTTGTCCATTTTTTGTGACGAAATTTGCAATGATTTTTCCATGACTGTATGACGAAAATCGCCATTTGTTTCCGTGACCTTAGGTAAAATTCAAGATATTTTTACAGTTGTTTGAGGAGATTCGCGATTTTTCTCCGCGACGAATTGCAAAATTTGCGATTTTTTCCCCCAATCGATTGACGAAAATAGTTATTTCTTTTCGCCATCTTTTGCTACGATTGTTGAAGGAGATTTCACAATTTTCCCTATGACCTATTGCAAATTTCTCGATTTTTTTGGGGGCGATCATCTCGCGGTACTCACAATTTTTTTTTCCGTGATCTTTTGCCAAATTTCGCGTTTTGTTTCCGGCGATCGTTTCACGGAACTCACGATTTTTTTCCCGCGATCCTTTGCCAAAATTCGCGAATCTTTCTGCGACAGATTGGCGAAATTTTATTTTCGCCATCACTTGTCGAAATTCACAATATATATTTTTTCCGTGATCGATTGATGATATTCGCTCTTTGTTTCAGATATTATTTGACGAAATTCTCGATTCTTTTCCACGATAGTTTGTCGAAATTTGTGATTTCCTTTTAAAAACCGACTTGCGAGATTCTTGATTTTTTGTGCAATCATTTGATTAAATTCACGATTATTTACGCGATTATTTGACCAAATTCGTGTCTTTTCAAAGGTGATTCTCTTCTTAATTTTCCGAAAATTTAAGGCATCCGGTTCCGAAAATTTAAAAAATTCGGGCATATAAAATATCGCGACTTTCGACAAATGGTCGCCGAAAACATCAATTTCGACAATCGTTCACAGAAAAAAATCGCCAATTTCTTCAAAGGATTGCAGAGAAAAACGAATTTCGCCAACGAATCGCGAATTTCTTCAAGGGACCGCGAAAAAACGTGAATTACTTCGAGGGATCGCAAAAAACGCAAACTTCGTCTAGGGATAGCGAAAAAACACAAATTTCACTAAGGGATCGCAAATTTCATAAAAGGATCGCGAGAAAATGCTTATTTCGTCAAAGAATGGAGGAAAAAACGCATAATTGGCGCCGGGAGGCGATTTCCACCCCTTTCCCTCCTTCTGCTGTAACTTTTTAGAAAATTTGCTGTGAATTTCAGTTTTTTTCCCTTTTACTCAGAATCACACCTGCCGTCTTTTTGTCCGTGATTATTTGGCGAAATTTGCAATTTTTTTCTCTTCATCGTTTGATGAAATTCGTAATATTTTGTATATTCTTTTGACGAAATTTGCTAGGATTCATCCGTGACCGAATAACGAAAATCGTTATTTGTTTCCACAACCTTTGGTAAAATTCAAGGTATCTTTCCACGGGCCTTTAAGGAGATTCGCGATTTTTTTTCCCCGACGATTTACCAAAATTCGCATTTTTTCCCGCCAATCGTTTCGTGGAATTCACGATTTTCTTTACATGATCCTTTGCCAAATTTCGTGATTTTTTCTACGACCGGTTGACGAAAATGATATTCGGTATTTGTTTCAGGGATTTTTGACGAAATTCGCGATTCTTTTAAACGATCTTTTCTTTTGGCTACTGACTGAGGAAGTTCTTGATTTTTTGCTCGATTTTTTGCGCGAGTATTTGACCAAATTCGGGGGTGTAATTTTTTTTCTGTTCGTGACAGCTTGGCAAAATTTTCGATTTTCTTTCCGTTATCTTTAGGCGAAATTTAAAAGTTTTTTTTGGAAAACTTCTTTATTTCTAAGGCCAAATGTTGATATCTGCGTTTTTTTTTTTTTTTTTTTTTTTGTTACCGAATGGCAAAATTCGCGACTGTTTGATGAATTGATTTTGTGGAATTCTCGAAGAAAAGAAAATCGTGGCTTTCACGAAATTAAAAAAAGTAAATCGTGTACGAATCATATGCCTATGCAAGAAATAAATTTGGAAGATTCCATCCAAACAAATATTTTTATTATGCAGAATTTTCCTTTTTTAAGTGGGGTTTGCGATATCCCACACGTTATTTCTAACCCTGTCCCTCAAATAAAACTTTCTTCCTTCTCTCCAAGAAACTCTTGAAATGAAAGGCGATGGAAAGTAGTACCGGGGATGATCTGCAAGAAATTTTTACTGCTATGTTTCCTGGTGTTGTGCATAATTTTTATTGTGGAAGATCCAAGTTACTTCGTAACTGAAACATTAGGGCCTTATTTTCTGGATAACTTTCTCATTTGATGAAATCACTCTATTCTTTATTCCGTGATTTGAGCAGAAGCATAAACTGTGAAATAAGATGTGGACATTCATAAAGTCCTTTCAATGTTATGGATACATTTTTTCTTCCTTTTTTTAAACAACTATATGCGAGTATTTTGGCTACTATTTTCGAACAAATGCTACTATTTTTTTTCGTTGGAAGCTACTAAAGCTACTATTTTCAGTGTCATTCGGCAGTGGCAGCCCTACAATTGAGATGCTTTTATGAAGAAGAATAAAGGTTTTTTTTCTAAAAAACTCCGATTTATTTATTTATTTTATTTATTTATTTATTTTTTTAAATAAAATAACATCAAAGTTGGACTTTTGATTTCCAAATTCAAAGGCTGACAATTACAAGACGGATCCATTTAGTAATCTGCTTTAAATCAAGCTGCTTCAAATAAGGAAAAGCGTTAAGAAAGGGGGGAACGCTACTCGATTCTTAAGCACCTGAATGCTAACATCTGTAATTTTCAGGCAAATAGGAATAGAAATGAGTTTATGAAAGTGTCAAAAATATTCACATTTTTGAGTGGAGATTTTTGTTTTTTCTGAAAACGTTATTAATTTAATAAAACAAAGAATTCTGTATGTTCTTACCTTCTATTCCATTTTCGTCCTTTTGAAGCCAGACTTGAATGAATTTAGAATATTGGCGTGCTTCGTGACATCACTTGTTATTGAGTTTTATATAAAAAATTCCAGTTTTTTATCGCGTTTATTTTTACGTAGCTCATTCATTCCTGATCAGTTTAAAAAATAGTAATAACAACATTTAACTACGAGCACATTCCCACAAATATCCAGATCAGACCAAGCCAAGTTTGTGTAGGAGTGTGGGGTGGAATTAGGAAGGTAGAGACCTCCTATTATCTCACTTTGCACAAGAGGGAAACACAAGTTCAGAGGTCAAAGAAGTTCTTTGTGTGACCATGTTACTCACTGCAATTAAACTACTTGGGTGACTTGACACCAGCTTTGCAGTTGGGGAAAATTTTCCTTCTGCCGATCAAATTACAGCTACTGACCAAATATCAATGATTAACCAGCACCGTATTAATGGTTGAGAACTAAAGCGTTTTTGTTTTTGGGGAAGAGAGAGTGGGTGAAATGCTACATGCTAAAAAGTTTTAAATTTGAATGCATCTTAAAAAAAAAAGCAATTGAAAATCACTGCCATTTATCATTTTTGTAAAAATCTCAATAAACCACAATCCTAAAATATGTGAATATAAATTTCACATTAATTTATCTGAAAATCCCATGTATAATACACAATCAAATATTCTTTTAAAACAGTGACAAATGAAGGTTTTTAATAATTTGCACAATAAGTACAACCTTAATATCTCGTACGTTCAAGCTGAAACTAGCCTTTTTGCGCCAGAAAAAAACATGGATTTTGGCGACCACCCCTCCCTTCATCTCCCCACGCACAATAAATATTACCGACCTCAGGTACCCTATGCAAAATAAATAAATAAAATTCATAAAAAATGAAAATCATTTAATAATTAAAATTAAAGCAAGAAATATGTAAACAACGCTCCCATAGGATTAACATTAGCTTGAACATTAAGAGCCTACGTGAAGAAACTGGAACGCTAATGCTAAATGTATGGGAGCAATCTTTTAAAATTTATTCGCTTGCATATTAATAGTTTTAAATGATTTTTTTTCTTAGAAAAGCTGAGGTTAAATTCTAACTGGTTAGTATTTACTTTTTAGACTTTGGTTGCAGATTATTTTTATAAAGTTACCTTCACTTCCAGTGCCGGTTTCAAAACCTAAAAGTATGGCAACGCGAAAGATCAATCTAAACTATCCTAAGAAAAAAAAATAATTTTAAAATATTAAAATCCAAACGAGAAATTTCAAAAGAACGTTCCCATAGTTTTAACATTAGCTTGCGAGTTTCTTTGCATTTCACACACATATTTACATTTTTGTATGAATCGACAAACAAGATCTTCATTTGGCGCCCCCTTCACCTTTGTTCTGGCGCCTGGGGCACATGACCCCTCTGCACCCCCCCCCCCCCGCCTAGTTTCGGCCCGGGCTATATTCTTTAAAAACATTAAAGAAGGGGTTACTGTTCTATCTTGCATATATTTCAACCCTTAGTTTTTAATCGTAAACAGTTACTCGACCTCGCGCCCTTTGAGACCGGGTCTGCATGTAAAAAAAAAAAGTAATTTTAGTAAAAGGCATGGGCGACATTTTTCAGTTGTCACCTACCTAGAAATGGCAAAAGGACGAGAAAGGTAAAAGCAGGGACGGCTGATGGCGCCCAGGGTGAGGTTTTTTTTTTTTTAATCACAGGATGTCGCCCAAGCTCGCCTTCTTTCTCTAAGACTGGATTTGGTTGGTTTCAAAGAACAATTGCCCCAAAAGTAATGCAAAAAATAATGCACCAAGCGTAATGCAAAAAATAATTGCACCAAAAGGAACAGAGCGGCATTTTACAATTTCCGCCTAGGATGGCAAAACGCTTAGAAATGGCAAAAAGAAGAGAAAAATCATTTTGGGGGATAAAGGCAGGGGCGTCTTTATTAGCCATGGCGCCCTATGAGAGATTTTTTACTGCACCACTGCAAATGCTATACTCTTTTTTTTCTTTTAATAGGTTTTACAAAAAAATTTTACTTTGTGCACTTTTTCCAGGGCCGTAACTAGCTATATTTTCACCCCGGGAAAACATCAATTTTGGCGCCCCCCCCCCCTCCTCTGTAAAGTAAATTTACAAAGAGAAATTTACGAAAGTTTCTAGTAGTTATTTTAATATTTAAAATGTGTAACAATAAAATACGTAATATTGAAATATATAACCAGCTTTGTCAAATATTTATTCATTAAAACCTGGGGAAAAAATCGAAAGGAAGCGGAAATAATTCCGCTTTATACATGTTTCCGTCTTAGGAGGTATAACTGTTGGTATTCTTTCTGTTGGAACCATGTAGTTTTTCTCATTTAAAACACGATTCCATTATAGACGGATTTCATTTTTCGAGATTTTACTGTTGTTGAAGCATTACAAATTATTACAATTGGGGCACTTTAATGTCATAGTGATATGAGTCACATTGTTTTAGGAGCTGAAAAAACCAGGATTTACTGTAGGTATAAAAATGAATTTCAGTATTGTAAAAATCTTCCTGTACTATCTACATCAGTTTTGCGGAATTATCACTTATACCACTCTTCTTATTTATAGATTGATATGTCTAGATACTTTCCTGAACTTAATGCTAATTTTCAAATTTATGTCTGACTCAAAACAACAACAAAATTATTAAGTTTTTACTTTATATTTTGTGAATTTTCGACCGCTTGGTTTTTATTGTCCCAGTCGGCCACCTGACCTCACCTCCTCTAAGGCCAGATATAGTGATATACATGTAAAAAAGTAATTGTACGAAAAAGAATGGGGTTATTCATTTGCTGTCTTGTATATTGTACGCGAATCTTTTTATCTATTTGACATTTTTAATGCACTGTACTAAGCTTTTCTTTTTGACTTTTCGGCTAGAAAATATTTTTTACACAAATTTCACACGCACATATATATATATTGTATAAAACGGCAAACCAAATTTTCATATGACGCCCCCTGCGCGAGGCGCCCAGATCACATGCGCTCTCTGCACCCCCCCCCCCCTAGTTTCAAACCCTGACTCCTTCCCCCCCTTTCTTTTTATTGTACCGGACAATCATTTGACGTCGCCCATAGCAAGACGGGAAAAAAGCAAGCTCCAAAAAGAATAGCCTTCATGGAATCTTTTCAACAGAAAAGTCACAATCAAGCAAAATCTTCATTTGGCGCCCTTTTCGCCTTTCGTTCTGACGTCCGGGGAACATGACTCTCCCCCACCCCCAGGAAATCGGTTATCGGTGAGGGACAGTTTTACACAGAAGAGAGGAGTAAAGACTGACCTACTGGCCTTGGAAAATGTTAGTGATTATCCTATATGCAGTCTTCTATTATAGATGAATCTTTTTATATATTTGTAAATTTTAATGCATTTGATTCAGTTTTCCTTTTGGATTTTCCGGCTGCGAGACATTTTTATGCAAATTCGTTATATATACATATACATATTTGTATGTAAAGACAAAAAAAAATCTTCATTTGGCGCCCCCTACGCTTTCTGTTCTGGCGCCCGGGGTACAGAAGATTGGGGGGGCACGTGCCCCCCCGACGCTACGCCTATGCGTATGCATAATCACTTTTCAGCTATGATGGAAAGTGTTAAAAAATTAATTTCAGGTATCCAAAATTAAAATCTGCCATGTTTGCATATTTATTTATGCTTCAGAGTGGTTAAGATAGAAAAAATGTAATTGATGTAATGATTGTAATCTTTCAAGAAATTAACATTTTCATTTTAATGTTAGTCACTCCGTAGACGCGAGAAAAAAAATCTGTCGATTACGCTTTTTAACACCTTCCAAAATATAGTTGAAAAGTGTTTTTGTATTCGATTTGTCTGCCGTCTGTCTGATCTCTAACTCACGTAAATGCCGTCAGATCGTCATGAAATTGATATATGTTATTGATATTCACTATGGCTTGTTCGATATTGAAAATGAAGTGCGTAGCAGTTCCATTACAGGGACATTTAAAAGAAATCGGTTACAGTCCTGCCTATGGGGAAAACCTTTTGAAGAGGGTTTTGAATAATGTTTGACAATATTAATCTCATTGAAATTAAGAATTCCGTTACATTACGGCATTATAAAAATACATTGCAAACGAATTTTACCCATAGACCGTTCTTTTGTGCGCTGTACATATCATTTCTAGAATTTCTGCAAAAAAAGGAATATTGCAAAATTTTGTAATTTAAAAACGCATTTTCAGCAACACAGAATTCTAAGATTAATACTTAAATTAGGCTTAGAATTCTGTGTTCAGCAATTATTGTCACAGACAATGCTGTAATTGGATTATCTTGTGCAGTGTTGAATTCAGACACTTTTATCCGAGTGTGGTTTATGTTATTGTGGGGGGATTGCACTTTTTGACTATTGAAAACACAAAATCTCAAAACTTCCGGGGGGGGGGGGACACAGCTCACTGCTCCGTGGTGAATGCCGCCCCCAGACCACCCCCTGAATTCAACACTGCTCTTGTGTGTCTTTGTAAATGAATGATAAATCGTACCCTATTTTATAGTAGGCATCTTGTAATGCACTGCCGCGTTATGTATTTATTTCAGTATGTTTAAAATATTATAACTTCATTAAAATACAACAAAAAGATTATTTCCCATAGATTCTAATGTAATGGAATTATTTTGAGTGCCCCTGTAAATGAACTATAAATACCACACATTTCATTTTCGATACAGAACATGCCATGGTAAATCTGAATACTTATATCATTTATATGAAAATACGAGTATACTTACGTAAGTTAAAGGTTTGCAGAACTGAATTCCTAAATATTTTTCACCAGTGTTAGAAAATAAAAACGCATATACAATGGAAAATATCCTTTCAGCAATTATGATCCATAGGCATTACTGTAATCCAATTATTTTGTATGTCACTGTAAATGAATGGTAAATGCCTTGTACATTATATTCTATAGTAAGCATCTAGTTGTGTACTTCTAAGACTGGACTTGTGTATTATCAGTGCCTGATTAATGCAGGGCATGCAGGGAGCTGTCCCGGCCAATGATTAAAATTGGCTGATGATGAAATAATGATTAAAATTGGCCGTAATTCACCAATTTTTAGCAATTACCATCTATAGGCAGAAAAATATCCGAATTCTTTTGTGCAGCTTTTTGTATGATATATACATATCTATCTATATATATATACATACAGGGCTTAATTTATAACAAAAAACGCATCTGAGCTCTAACATTCTGCACCAATAAAAACTTTAGTGCAACAGCCCCCCCCCCCCCTCCCACCCCACTTGTACTCACATTTTTTTTTTTTTTTTTTTTTTTTTTAATTTCAAACAGTATTTAAAAAATTTAAAGCAATTTCTTTTTCTTCAGAATATATATATATATATATATTTATATTCGTATATAACAAAATATATTTTTACTACATCTAATATTCATTTCTATATAATAAAATCTAATAAATAAAGAGAGCAAAAAGAATGAAATCAGGGAGTGGGAAAATTTCCAAAAATCGTATTCACCAAGGATTTCTTTGTATCGACAGAACACTCGGGGATTATGTGAGCATTGTTTATAAACTCTGGTGGGTTCCGACTAATATTTAAATATTAATTAAAAATTAAGAAGTACTGGAGCTGAGTTCCTATGAGCTTCAGTGCAAATTAAGCAACGCGAGGAGCTAATAAGTTGATCATTAAGAATATTTAACAAACATGAACAAAAAGCAGCTAGTAAAAACGGCAGATACTGTTGCGAATAATTCCGGCATTCCTCGTCGCCATTTTTAAATACTGAGACAGATTTGTGAGCACTAGATGGAAGTATGCTCCTATGTGTACGACACACTACATCAAATATGTAAGGCCTTCGGAAGAAAGACGCAAAAGATAGGAGATCGGAGGAATAGAAAAAGACAATTTAGGCTTCCGTATTTCAGAAGCGCTGTTCCGCAGGTCTTCGGAGCGCAGTATTTATGAGCTGAGGTGAATCCCGACTTTTAAATAATCATTAAAAACACTAGAGTACCAGGGCTGTTCTAAATTTAGATACACCAAATAACATGGGAAAAATGGTTAAAAATGGTAAAAAAGCATACCACAATTGAAAACGGAATATCAGCAATTATTGCTCATAGACACTACTTATCAATTTATTTATCAAATAACGAAAAATTCATTTCGATTAGAAATCGCTTCCATCCCTGCCAATTTTGTGATGTCTTTACGTTTAAAAATGAAATGTAAATGTGTCAGAAATTTTCGGGCTTGTTGAGCAGTGTACTTGAGAAACGATTTAAGTATAAATGTGACGCAGAAGCCGATGCTAGTTTGACAACATCAGTACAAAAATGCGTAGAGATCAGATCCCCATCAAACAGTTACATTGTGTCAGAGCCCAGGCTTAATTTTTTTCAGCAAACTCGGGCCGTTCCTGGATCAGGCTTACATTGTTTATTTATTTTCGTACATAGTCGAGCCAGACCAGAACTGGACTTAATTGTTCCCAGAATGTGTCAGGTAGGCAATATGTTTTGTAAAAATAGTAACAGCCATAATGGAATCATTTGGAATATGTCTGGTTCTCAAATTCCCTGCTCATCAAAGCGAAACTTTCTGACAAATTTTCTGACTCATTTTTAACTATAATAGCATAAAAATAACAGGTATGACTATTGAAACGATTTGAAAACAAATAGCATTTTCCATTTTTTGATAAATAAATTACTTATTGAGTTACAAGAGATTTTTTTCACGTGACGACAGCTTTTTCTCCTTTCCCATGCTATCGCTTCGAAAAATTCGATTCAAAACGCTAACTTTGATTGTATTTTCTAACAGATATTTTCGCTTTATCAAAAAATAGAAAACGTCATTTAATTACGAAGTTCATAGTTTATTTATAGAGACATTCAAAAGTATTCCATTATATTATGGTCTATGAAGAAATGTAATTATATAAATACGTAGCACCTACAGTCATCGTCGGTTCCGTCCGTCTGTCCGCATATAGCAGCGCAAAAACTACCCAACCGAATGGTTTGAAATTTTATAGATAATCTGTCTAGAATTTTGTCGAGTCGTTTCAAATTTTATGAAAATCGAATCAAAACTTAAAAAGATATTATTAAAAGTTTTCTTCGTTTTATTAAATCCTATCATACGTAATTAATTCAATGATATCCCATAATAGGTAATGATTCCAGGTTGCCATGGTGATGACGTCCTATTTAAGATATAGTCATATTATTTCCGTATTACTGAATTAAATATATAGAATCGTAATAAATTTTGTATTCAGGCATTTTTGCATAAGAGTGCAACGGCTGTTGTACCAAAATCTGAATATTTATAAAACTAGTTACAGTACGAACGCACCTCATTTGCCACGTTTGACGTACAATTTCCAACTTCTTTTTCTTCTCTAGGAATATGAAAAATATTGCCAACATTTCGTTATTGATACACCATACAAAAAAGTATTCGTAATAACTTATGCGCACACGCACGTTATGTATCTGTAAATTTGGTGGTATCCACTATTCAGAGGAAAAAGCGTAAAATATAAAAGCGTTGGAAATTGAAAGTGTTCACTAAATATATCCAATTTTCGAAAACCCTATTATATATAGATTTTAACCTGAAAAAATATTTTGGACATTTAGTTTAAAATCAATCAACCCTAACCCAACCTGCAAAAGTCAAAAACAATCAGAAATAATGAAAGTCAACCCGACCTGCACCTTAAAAATATAGCTCCAACCCGACCGACTTGGATTGCGGGTCCGGTCGGGTTCAAATAACAGCGCGTTACTGATCCGATACGGAACTCTTACTTTGAATTGAGAAGAGCTACGAAATAGTTTTCAATTAGTTATGGATGACATTCGCAATGCAAATCCTTTCCTCTTTTTTCTGAATAATGCTTTTGATATTCCAATTCCTTCTCATTTTGATTCCACAGATTTTTACCATCTGTGATGCTATAATAAAGATAGCAAAAGAATGATTTGGACGTAGTAGAAAAGACCCCAAGGCATAACAATGACAGGATAGTAAGTAATCGGTTATACAGGGTGTCCGGTCTCAACGGTGTCCAATGGCTAATTCCTAAACCATTAGTCATAGACATATAGTTCCAATTACAAAAATGTTTAAAATCAGGTAAACAAATAGTTTAAAAGCGATTTGGGTCAATAAAAACATTTCTTAAAAATTTACGAAATTTAAATTTTTATACGGTCCCCCGGTCCTATAAGTTATATTTAGTAAAATTTTCCTTTTACACTAACAAGTAATACACAAAAAGTCCCGTTATTCTACGATTAAAATTGACCGAGTAATAGCTGTTTAAAGTTCGAGCATATTTTTTGATGCAAATTGGGGGTCATTCACAAATTTAGTCGAAATATAATTTTGTCAGATGTATTAAAAAATGGTCGATAGTAAAATTAACATTGCAATATAAATTTGAAATCTTTAATTATTCTGACTTATTAATTCAAAATATACAATTTGTAATAAACATTTAAGAAGAAAGAAAAAACAGAATTTTTATTAAATAAAATGATGCTAAATTAACAGCCTCAATTCTTTACAAAGTGATACGTATTTTAAAATATTATTAGATTAAACTAGCCTGCAAAAATTGGGTTATGTCATGTTTTTTAGCTTTTGATAATTGATTCTTTTGTATTCTGTACCGCTGAATCTAAAATTGACCTTCATTTTTAACCATCACATCAGGATTTTTCGCAAATTTCAAAGGTAAAAAGTTCGAAGTTAAAATTGAGTCTCCTCCCTCATCTCATCGAACCACTCAGCTATTTAGCTGTAAGAATCCCAGTATAAGCCAAAAAAAAAAAAAAAGAATAACTTATTGAATTAAATAAAAAAAATTTTACATCTGTTATATAGTATCAGATTTTCGCTGTATTTTAACTTTGAAATTTACGATTTGCATAAAAAATTGTAACGTGATGGTTAAAAATTAAGGTCATTTTCAGATTCAGTGCTAAAAAGTACCTAAAAATCAATTATCAAAAGTAAAAAACACAATCATCTCCTCTACTTTATAGTATCCGATTTTTGTTATTCTTTAACTTTTACAATTTATGATTTGCGAAATATCTTAACATGATGGATAAAAATTAATGTGATTTTCGGATTCAGTGCTAACAAATACATAAAAGTTAAAAAAAAACAACAATCGCAGTCTTGTATTATCTAATCTAAAACTTTTTCTTAAACTTTTTGGCGGTAATCTATCCGAAATTCTTTGTATTATCCTGTAAAATAAGTATAAATGGTTACCACCGAAAATCATAATAATATTAGATTGTTATTGGATTTACGCCAGTATGTAAAATGTAATATCGATCGGATATTTAAATGTCAGTTAAAGTTGGAGTACAAATTTTGAACTGGAAAAGCATACATACGATCGTTGAAGTAACATAAAAACTTATAAAAATAACATAATTTTTGTTAAAAGAAACAGTCTCAAATGCTGACAAAATAAACCATATGTTATTTTAGCCGATCTGAAACTTAATAAATGTTAACTTAATCGTAATACTTGTACAATTTTTTTCAAAGCGCAGATACACATGAAATAAGATCTTCGAATACTTTAAGCACTTGATATGTGACCCCTCAAAGCCAAGCCGAACTCATTTGTTTTCAGAGCAGAAAAATGGCATAAGTCATGCATTTTTAAAGTTTTATAACGCGCTCAATTTTAGTGTTATATGAATGGGACTTTTTTTTGTCTTACTTGTCAGTGTAATAGGAAAATTTTACTAAATATAACTTATAGGACCGGGGCACCGTATAAAAATTTAAATTTCGTAATTTTTAAAGAAATGTTTGTATTGACCCAAATCGCTTTTAAAATATTTCTTTATCCGATTTAAAACATTTTTGTAATTGGAACTATATGTCTATGACTAACGGTTTAGGAATTAGCCATTGGACACCGTTGAGACCGGACACCCTGTATAAGTGGCCGGTATGTGAAACGATGGTGTATGCTATTCCTTCAGCATTCAGGTTTCAAAGAATCACCCTCTGCTCACGATAAATTTTCTCTTTTTGTGACGACAGTTGTATGATTACAGTCAAGCTATATCAAGTCATTAGTTTCAATTCTTGGTGAAGCGGTAATGGAAATCTTTACAAAAGCAAAAATGCTACAAGCTGCATTTCGTATGGCAGGACAAATTTATTATTAATGGAGAATATCCAGAGAAAGATGTATGAAAATTTTGCGATTTATTGTTTTATTCAAAAAGTTGAGCTTAAAAAAGAAGCGGAGAATCACTAATCAACAATTATTTTGAATCGATACTCTATGTAGGGCAAAAATATTTTCAGGTTGAGAACTAACCATACTGCCCCCCCCCCAACCCTTCTTCCCCTTCTACCTTTAGTTCTCTTTCAAATTTCTTCTTCAATAAATAAATAAATCTGGTTTGTTTATTTTTATTTTTATTAAATATTTTCAGAAAACGCACTTGCAACATTATTTACTTTATTCAAAAAATTCATTCATACTGAAGTGAAATCCTGTAGGCAGTACTTACAGTCTTAGTACAAATGATGAAATATAACTTTAGCTTTCTAAATATTTATTATTTATCTCCAATGTTTGAGAAAATAAATATGCTCATAAAAAGTTAAAAAAAAAAAGAAAAAAGAAAAGAAAGTAAAAGAAAAGACACTCTTTTGTAATATTTTAATGGGAATTTTGAATTTCATGAAGTTCAAAAAACTGTCTTTACAATTCTTTAATTTGGATCGCAATTATTCCAAATCCACCGGTAAAATTAGGCTTGTTAGCAAGCGCGAAATAAAATTTATTGAAAAATATATAAATTTGTTTCGTTTCTAAATCATAGAAACAGGGGGAAAAAAGGGCAGTGATATCGATTACAAAATACTTCTTACAATCTTTAAGTACCAAAAATAAAGTTAAGTTAATTAAAAGAGTGTAAGCAGTACTTACTATACAATTGACTTCAAACTTAATTAGAAAATCGCAGACATCAATATCAACTCTAGAACTAACATTTCAATTTTCATTTCATGTCTAATTTAATCCAATTTTGTATGAATTTATATTTTTAAATTAATATAATTTGAAAGAAATGCACAAAAAATTGGGGAAATGCTTAAGAAAGGGCCCTAGGGCCCCAATAAAATATGTGGATGTTAGTCTAGGGAGAAGAGTCCAAGACTCAATTTTAAAATTACGCACTGAGAAGGTGAGAAAATTAGGGGGTGAAAATGCATGGCACACAAAAAGTTCCAGGAGCCCTGAAACGGGCTCTACGGGACCCTAGACGGGCTCATCATTTTAACTGGAATGGAGAAACGGGAGAATAACTAAATGGAAAAAGTACCCCAAAAATGAAGATTAGATAAAAAGAAAGCAATTTATTAACAATTTAATGCGCTAAAACTTCAAGGGCCCCTGTACCAGGCCCCAAGGTTCCCAGGGTCTTAATTGAAATGTAGTGATGGGGTAGAAACTGTTTTTCATTCGTCATAAAGGAAGTGTTAGGTGAAAATGAAAGAGCAGCCGTAAAAAGTTAGAACTCTGATTTTCTGGCCAGAATGGGAAAAAAAAATGGCCATAATTTTTTTTAACACTTCATTTATAACGACTGTTTCATAATAATGGAAGCTGGCAGTCCATCAGAAGAAAATAATCCATTCCAAAGGTATAATCCTTCATTTGGCGCCCAGAGTACACGCCCCCCCTGCCCCCCCCCCTCCTAATTTCGGCCCTGCTTGTCCCGGACCCTTAAATAGTTTGAGTTGTACTTGTACCCTGCTTATATAATTTAGCTTAAACTACAACCTGACACCTAATGTTTGCTCATATTTTGATTAGTATAGTATTATGTACTTCTACTCAGGTATACTGAAACAGGAGCTTCCAAAAATAATAAATTTACAATTGCTTATCCTAATAAATCAGGACCTGGCTCTGTAAACTTTTTTTGTAGCAGGTAACACTTATTTCGGCCTCCTAATTTCGGCCCTGCTTGCCCCGGACCCTTAAATAGTTTGAGTTGTACTTGTACCCTGCTTATATAATTTAGCCTAAACTACAACCTGACACCTAATGTTTGCTCATATTTTGATTAGTATAGTATTATGTACTTCTACTCAGGTATACTGAAACAGGAGCTTCCAAAAATAATAAATTTACAATTGCTTATCCTAATAAATCAGGACCTGGCTCTGTAAACTTTTTTTGTAGCAGGTAACACTTATTTAAAAAAAAAAAAGATTTCCAAAACCTGAAGACGAGAAAATTGCTCACTCACAAATTCAGGAAAATGCGTAACACAAACACACCCGTATTTGAAATTATTGCTCTGTAGATAAAGTTAAGCTATGAGTGAGTTTCTGGCTACTACAGTAACAAAGCCCCTCTTATATGACCTGAGGCAATAGCGACCCTACTGAGGACTGAGGAGGAACTTCACTCCTTTCTTTCATTCACAAAGGATTTCGCGCTAAGCTGTTATCTTTCTTTATAGTTACTTACTAACCATCGGAGATAGTAGACCTCGAGCGGCTAATGTTCTTTTTTTAGAAGTTTCATTTTTTTCGCATTTTGCTCGAATTTGGTATTTTTCGTAGCCTTCAAAACCTGTACGTTTAAATTATGCTCTGCGCGCTATTTTCACATTTTATTTTTTATTATAATATATTTTATTTCTAAGACACATTACTTATTGTTATTTTGTTTACACAGGTTACTTAATACTATTTTCACAATCATCTGCATTCTGTTCTTTCAAAATTAGAGCATAATTTAATGTAATCCTTTTAATTTGCTTACATTTTATGAAATCCATTGTAATTTTTTTTTCAATTATGACACTATTTCCACTGATTGAATCATGTATCTGATTAATGAGTGTCGTTAAGCATATTAATATAGTTGGATTTTTCTGTAATTGATATATGTTATTGAGATTTATTATGCCATGTTCGGTATTGAAAAATAAAGTATGTAGCGTTCATAGTTTATTTACAGAGACACTCAAAAGTATTCCATTGCATTATGATCTATGGGGAAGTGTAATTAATATAAATACGTAGCACGTACAGCCGTCATCTGGTCCGTCCGTCTGTTCGCATATAACAGCACAAAAACTACCCAACCGAATGTATTGAAATATAATATAGATAATCGTTCCAGAATTTTGTCGAGTCATTTTAAATTTTATGAAAATCGGATCAAAACTTAAAGAGATTATTAAAAGTTTTCTTCGTTCTATTAAATGCTATCATATGTAATTGCTTCAATGATATCCAATGATAGGTAATGATTCTAGGTTGCCACGGTGATGACGTCCTATTCAAGATGGAGTCATATTATTTCCGTATTACTGAATTAAATATATAGAATCGTAATAAATTTTGTATTCAGGCATTTTTGCATAAGAGTGCAACGACTGATGTAGCAAAATCTGAATATTTATAAAACTAGTTATAGTACGAACGCACCTCATTTGCCACATTTGACGTACAATTTCCAACTTGTTTTTCTTCTCTTGGAATATGAAAAATATTGCCAAAATTTCTTTATTTATGCACCATAAAAAAAAAAAAAAAAAAGTATCAGTAATAACTTATGCGCACACACACGTTATGTGTCTGTAGATTTGGTGGTATCCATTATTCAGAGGAAAAAGCGTAAAATTATAAAGGTGTTTGTAATTGAAAAAGTGTTCAATAAATATATCCAATTTTCGAAAACCCTATTATATATAGATTTTCACCTGAAAAAATATTTTGGACATTTACATGAAAATCAATCAACTTGAACCCGGCCTGCAAAAGTCAAAAGACATTCCGAAATAATGAAAGTCAACCCGACCCAGGGGCGGATCTAGAAAATCGGGTTTTTCTTCTTATTTTTTTTTTTTTTGTGTGTGTGTGTGTGTGAGAGAGAGAGGGGGGGGGGGGTGCGATACCAAATGACAGATGATCAATGTAATCATAATTTCTGTTGGTCAAATCATTCCTTGCAGTTAATTATTAAATGAATATGAAATAATTAATGCGATTTCAAAGTATTATAGACTCTTATTTTCCTACGTCCGATTAACCGAAACACTTGGTGTTAACCAACAATCTTATTAAATATTATCCCGTCTCATCAAAATATGAATTGTTGTTACTTATTAGGTCTAAAAATTTAAAACGGTATAACAGAATTCATTTATTAGATGTCTTATTTTTTTTCTTTTTCTTTTTACTCATGTACTATGGTAATTATTATTATTTTTTTTTTCAGTTATAGTGAAGTTTTAACAACGTTAATAACAAAAGCCTGCAACGATTGTGTTTTTAAACTTTTGATAATTCATTTTTACGCATTTTTTAGCACTGAACCCGAAAATGACCTTTATTTGTAACCATCCCGTCAGAATCATTCGCAAATTGTACATTTCAAAGATTAAAAGTAAAAAAATAGCGAAAATCTGCTACTATAAAATAGATGCGATGGTTGTGTTTTTTACATTTTGATAATTGATTTATATGTATTTTATACCGCTGAATCCGAAAATGACCTTCATTTTTAACTATCATGCCGCGATTTTCGCAAATCATAAATTTCAAAGTTAAAAAGTAAAAAAAATAGCGAAAATATCTGAAAGCAATTTGTCAAAGCCTTAACAAAAGCAGGTAAATGTTTTAAATACATCTGCAATAAATTTCCCATCCTTACCAACCTCCAAAATAAAACACCGAGATGAACCCCAAAGAGAAGATAAAAGGAAAAGCGCGAAGTAGAGCATGAGCGATTCAAAGAAACTTCCACACATGGAATAAAATTGTAAGGATTTTAAATACACAATATTTTACATGCTTAACTGTAAAAATGCATAGTATAAACAAATATATGAATAACTTATTAGGAAAAAACAGTTACGCCTACTTTATAGTAGCAGATTTTCGCAATATTTCGACTTTTTAAAAAATTGCGATTTGTGCAAAATCCTGACATAATGGTATGGTAAAAAATGAAGATCATTTTTGGATTCAGCACTAAAAAATAATAAGAACCAATTATTGAAAGCTAAAAACCATAACCATCACATCTATTTTTTAGTATCAGATTTCTGAAAGAGGATCCCCTTCAGAAATCTGAAGGGGCCTTAACAACCTTTTGAAAGTCAAAATGTGCCATCTAAGTGGTGTGTATACCTCCTCACACGGCCGAAAATAAAGGGGGGGGGGAGCATGTGCCCCGGGCGCTTTTTCAAGAAGGCTCACGTTTTGAGCACTTTATCGCCAGAGTAACGGTTGGCGCGGGGCACAGATTATATATCTCACAGATATGAAAGAGGAGCAAAAACCCGTACCGGCGCGATTCTAGCGCCACTACTGAGCACAGGCGGGAACAAATGCGCGAGCGCGGAATTTTATAAACATAAACTGTTACTGTCACTTTCACGTGTTGTAAAGTTTGATATTGAGAGATCTATTTGAGAGATTTATAATTTTGCAAAAGCTCTTTTCAGAGCTATTTTTCTTGTATATAAAAATTATATATTTACAAGTGCTCTTTTTAGAGCTGTTTTTTTGCAATTAATTATTGCAAAATGTCAAAAAATCAGGTGTTTTGTCAAGCGCAATCATGTGCAAACACCAACAGGAACAGCAATTTGTCGTTCTTTTGTTTTCCTACAGGAAATAAAAGAAGGTGAGTAATTTCTGTATTTATAAATTATAAATGCATGAAATCTAGCTTTATTTTACTTTTTTGTAGATTTCTTTTTTACGTATCTTTCATCCATTTCCATGTGTCTTTTTTTAATACGTGTTTTTGATTGGCATTTCGATTTACATTTTCTTTCCGAAAATTTAATCACACGCATTTTGTATTGTATTTAAAACTTTAAAAAAAAATTGTTCTTTATTTTTAAGAAAAAAGTCATTACATTTTCTGTTATTTTGTGAAAAATTGTTCTGCATTTTAACAATAAATAATCGATCATAAAAATTTCCTCGCCACTCCCCGTACCCCGTATTTTTAAGTGGCGTTTTCCCTTTGGTCCCTTTTCAAGAGCACAAAATCTAAAATCTTTAAAACTGTTCAGTTTATTTTTTTCTGTCCTATTTATCAATATTTAGTAATAAATGATTAATCATCTATCAAACTCCATACCTCCAATCATCTAATCAACTTCTCCCCCACCTCCAAATCAATAAATAAAATAATAGTTGTTTTGAAATAATTATCAGGAACAAGTGCCGTATTCGTCCGAAACAATAAATAAGTAAAATAATAGTTGTTTTGAAATAATTATAAATAATAATCCTAAATTTCTACTGCCACATGGCAAAATCTGACCTCCCCCCCCCGCCCCCCTTAGCCATTTGAATGTTTAAAAGTTGTATTTACAAAACTGAACTTTTAAGCAGTGCTGTAGTTGGGGAAAAAAAAATATTTGTGGGAACTCAACTTTTCATAGAGTAGATGTTGATGCTACCAGATTTTTACTAAGCAAAAAGCCAATTTAAAACATTTAGCCAAAAGCTGACTTTTTTAATTAACAGTTATAATTATTATATTCTAGTATTTATAGTATTGTATTTGTATGGTATTCAACTAAAATCAATATTTAATCGCATAGTAACATTTTCCATCATGGATTAAAATTTATTTGAAATAACAAATAAATCCATACATTATGTACTAGCACATCTATCCTAGAAGTTTCCATAAAGAACGATAATGAGATTCTTTCAAGGAAGCTCCTACATGGCTTATGAATATAAGTGAACTGACTTATTCAATAAGGAATGAATTTCTCTCATCGGTCATGTTATTCATACAGAACTTTTCACTTTCAATACTTACAATGAATACTTTTTCACATTCAGACATTAAAATGGATATAGTTTCCACAATCTGGGGAAGAGGGTTTGGCTCTCTTGGCTCATCTCTAGTATCAATAAATTTGATAATTATCGTTATAATAAATAACAATAACTTTTTTTTTGCTTGTGAAAAAAGAAAAGTTTTGTGTTCCTGCATGCTATTTTTTTTATAGTTACAAACCAAATATTTCTGGAAACAGCATTGCCATCCAACTACAGCACTGTTTTTAAGTCCTCAAACTTTTCTTGCATTGGTCTTTCATTTTTATTTTCCCCCACTCTTTATTTTTTTTTTCACAATTTCCACTTATCATTTTGCACATTCTGTGCACAAAATTTTTAAGCCTCTTTAATTAAAAGAAAAATTCTATTTATAATTCTATTAACAATAAATAACTTTGTTTGAATTACTGCTCTCCCTCCTTTCATTCTTTATAACAAATAAATTTTCTAAATTTACTCCTCTGCAACTGTCAATAAAAAATTAGAAACTCAATTTAATAGAATTATTTAAAACTAGATATGTTTATATATTTATGTACATTTATTTTCCTAGATTGGAGAAATGGACGGCTAACATTCAGATGAAACCGATTACTAGAACTCGTCAATACTTATGCTCCGATCACTTTCGAATGGAAGCATTTACAAATACTTTGAAAAGGCGGCTTCTCCCAGAATCTGTGCCTACCATTCAAGTAGTTGATGTTCATAGAAAAATCCAGCTGCACGCACCCTCATCTTCAGTCCAGCTGCATGCACCCTCATCTTCAGTCCAGCTGCATGCACCCTCATCTTCAGTCCAGCTGCACGCACCTTCATCTCCAGTCCAGCTGCACGCACCTTCATCTCCAGTCCAGCTGCACGCACCTTCATCTCCAGTCCAGCTGCACGCACCTTCATCTCCAGTCCAGCTGCACGCACCTTCATCTCCAGTCCAGCTGCACGCACCTTCATCTCCAGTCCAGCTGCACGCACCTTCATCTCCAGTCCAGCTGCACGCACCTTCATCTCCAGTCCAGCTGCACGCTCCTTCATCTCCAGTCCAGCTGCACGCACCTTCATCTCCAATACCATTTAAAACACCCAAGAGTACATCGAGTTTTCCTTTCAAACTTACGCCGAAAAGCAGAAAATTGAACAGATACAAATCTTTAATTTACAGGTTGAAGAAACGACTATATTTCAAAAATTCTCCGAATTCCCCTAATATATCCAAAACATCTGCTTTGAACGTGCTTCGGAAACATTTACGGCCTTCTTTGTATAGCATTCTGGAAGCACAGTTAAGGAATACGGGTCCTGCAAAAGGAAGGCGCTGGACAGCTTCTGACAAAGCATTTGCTTTTAATATTTATTTAGCATCGACTGCAGCATACAAGGTTTTAAAACGTTTTCTTATACTGCCATGTATAAGAACATTGAAACGTTCTGTACAAGGTCTTTGTGAAAATACAGGGTTTTGTACAGAAATATTTATGGTACTGGAAAAGAAAGTCAGCCATTTAAATGAAAAAGAACGACTGTGTGTTTTGAGTTTTGATGAGATGGCAATAAGACCATCTCTTCATTATTCACCGAGAAAAGATGTTGTTATAGGTTATCAAGATGATATATCTGTTACTGATAATTCACCTATCAAAATAGCCACTAATGCTTTGGTTTTAATGGTGAGAGGCTTGTCCACTAAATGGAAACAAATTTTAGGATATTTTTTAGTGCACCGCAGTATGCCAGGAAAATCACTAAAAACACTTGTGGTCTCTTGTATTTCTAAACTCCAGGAAATAGGACTCAAAGTTGTATCTACAGTTTGTGATCAAGGGCCTAATAATATATGTTTGTTCAATGAACTTGGACTGTCGATAGATCAAACCAGTTTTGAAGTTAATAATCAAAAAATCTTTTTTATGTTTGATCCACCTCATTTACTCAAATCTTTCAGGAACAATTTGATGAAATATAAATTGGAGTTTGAAAGGCCTACTTTTGGAAGAGTTACAGCTGACTGGGAGTATATTCGTAGTTATTATGAAATAGATAAAAAAAATGATCCACGAGTAACACCAAAACTGAGTAAAACACATATTGAACCTGTTGGCCGAGCAAAAATGAAGGTCAAATATGCTGCACAGGCACTCAGCACGTCTGTTGCAGCTGGTATTTCCCTACTGAAATCAGTTGGCAAATTTGATGAACCAGCGCAACACACAGCTCATTTGATTTATACTATGGACAAACTGTTTGATAGTTTCAACAGCAGTGAAGAGTACGGTAAAAAGAAAATGCTCTGTGCTGTAAAAAGAGACTCTGCTCATTTAACATTTTGGGAAGAAATGCTTCCTTTTGTTGAAAGTTGGGCTTTCAAAAAGGATGATGACAAAACTGTTCACACTCATTGTAAAAACGGATGGATTGTGACATTAAAATCTGCAATAAATTTATGTAGAAATTTATTCGAAGAACATGATTATGCATACATCTTAACTAAACGTTTTAACCAGGATGCACTGGAAAATACATTTTCTATTATAAGATCGAAAAGAGGTAACGATGAAAATCCAGATTGTTCGCAGTTAGTAAGTTGTTTGCAAGCAGTTATGGTAAATAACATTTTTACCATGTCTAAAAATACAAACTGTGAAATAGACTTCGATGAAGTTCTTGTATCGTTAAAAGATAGGAGTCCTTCCAAATTTTCCAGTTTAACATCATTATTCAGTGACCATGTTAAAATAAATCCAGATGTCCCACTGAATGAAATTCCATGCTTGCCATCTGATACTGTAAGACAAAATGTCATTTATTATATTGCCGGATATGTTGGAAGGAAAGTAGTTTCAAAATTAAACTGTGATCATTGTGAAAATACTTTATTTGATACTACAAATGCTGCAAATGACAATTCTTTATTGACTCAATATAAAGATTATTCAGGTAGTAGTTTGAAAAAACCGAGCAATGAATTATTCAATATAGTGCATAAAATGTATGATGTTGATACAGCTCATATGTTTTGGTCTACAGATGTGATACAAAACATGGTAAAATTTCACGGAGATGTGATCAATTTCAATAATTTAAATATTCACGAAATTCACAAAGAAAAAGTGCAAAAGATTATTAGCATAATAATCTCAAAAATTCAAATATACAAACACATTAAAAAAGTAAACGAGGATTTAAAAATAGAATTTCAATCAAAGTCTATAAAAAAGTAGGTGTTTTTTTTTCCTTCTATATTTATCTTACCATCTTGAGTTTATGCAAAGTAACACATATCTTATTCTTATGTCAATTCTCTGACATTTCCATGACAGGGATAATATTCATTTTCAAAATTTTTTAATTTGCTAATAGCAATTTTTTTATTAAATCTGTGAAATAAGGTAATAAAGATTAAATAACACAATGCAACTTAGTCCTGTAAAGTGTAATAATATTTCTACGGTGTGGATTGCAGATGCTTCTTCACTGAAATATTCATTTTTATATCGCAAACATTGTGTGTTAAAAGTGAATTGCGTTATAAACTGAGTTGGCAAATTTGAATTTCTTCTGCTATTGTAAGAAATGTTTTTTCTTTAATACTTTATTAGATATAACTTATGCTAATAGCAAATTTTGTTCTTCGACAATAGCAGTTTTTTTTTTTTTTGTCATATTTGCTCATAATACACAAGCTGTTACACATTAGTTTACACATGCAATAATAATAATAAAAAAACTTATTGGCAAGATTTGCATTATTAAATACTGGTGATATTTACTATTTATTAAAATTATTAATAACTGCATTTAATATTAAATAGTTAACATTACTTCAAATTAATAATTATTAAACAATTAACTCTCTGATTAGCAACATATTATACATTTTTAAGCTTTAATTATTAAAAGAAAAACAATAAATAAAGTAATATTCAAAACCAAATTTGCTTTCCAAATGGTCATATCCAGATTTAAAAAAAATAATAATTAGGTAGTACTCACTAAACATAACATCAGAGTTGTATAATATAGACCAGGGTTGGCGAACCTTTTTGTTGCTGCGTGCCAAATTTGGCCAAAAATATTTTACGTGACCAGGACGTGCCAACTAAAAAACAAATTTAGTAGATGGAAAAATAATGGATTAAAATTATTCAAAATTTTCTATTAAGATTAAAAAAAATATTAGAAACCTACATGTAGGTGCTATACTATAATAATTATGGAAACAAATATATTTAAGAAAAAAAAAAAATTGAAATGTCAAACGCCAGTTTCTCTGAATAGTTCTGAAATAAATTCAAAGTTGCCATAACTTTACCTTCGGAACTAAGTAATGTCTAATAACCAATTCTTTCCGATAGTTTTCAAATATCGCCTTTCTTTGGAAAATTCTTGAGACCATAATTAATTAGATTGGAATATAATATGCAGCAATTAAAATTTTTCAATTTCCATTTAATCGAATTTAGAAAAAATCAGTTGTGATTTTGTGAAATTCCATTTTATTTTGATTTAGAGCCACAAGCCGTGCCAAAATTATTCTTTCGCGTGCCAAAAGTGGCACGCGTGCCATAGGTTCGCTGTGCCTGATATAGACGCATGCGCGGAAAATTTTCCGAAAAATTCGGAACTTTGCGGAAAAAAGTTTCGCAAAGAAAATGTATGTTTTGTTTTTGTAACTTTTATTAATACCAAAAATTTAAAATATCCCCCAATTTTATATACGATTTATATATTGTTTATCCACAATTCAAAATTTAAAAACTCAAAACATTGTTGTGATACACAGACCCTTTTATTTCTATTTTCCGCAGACTAAAACTTGTTGTCAATCGGTTTTCCGGCGGTGGCTGCAGTGACAATTTAGCTCGGCAACGGCTGTTAAATTGAATAATTTCGTAGTGTTATAAGAGTGACTGGCATTTTGTGCGAAGAGATCACAAGATTAAGGATTAGGTTGTTTTTAAATGTATTGACAAAATAATTGACAAGAATTCACTTTCCTATCATTGATTTTAACTTTATTATTTTTAAATTAAAATTTATTCTTTACTTAATATTAATTATCTTTGAAATTTAAATAGCAATTATTTTAAACTATGATTTTTATTTCATATCGTCAAAATAATATAACACGTAATTTTATTAAAGATCAAATTAATTTGCGGAAAATTTTTGACCTAATATTCATGTGCGCGGAAAGTTTTTTGTTTTTATACAAGTCTGCATAACATTAAATAGCATATTTTCAAATTTAAAATAAAGGTTTTTGTTTTTAACCCTTTCCCTGAAAGGGTTAATGTTACAACAAATTTCTTTAATAAGAGTAGTTAAAATTTATATCTATTAACACATTGAATGCCAAGTCTATTTTGCCTCTCTTTCCATTTGGGCCACGAAATAAGATTCCCGTTACACAACCTATAAGTGTCAGTCACCGATGGCTGGTGGAATCTAAACGGAAAGTTTAAGTGTTAGTCACTGGTGACTGACATGGCACTCAAGCGTTCTCAAAAAGTTCTGATTAAAAAATATATATATATGGCAGAAGTCTAAATAAATTGGTGTTTCCTATTTTACTTTAAATAATATTCTTCACAACAAATATTTAAATGCACCCCTGCACTAATTAAAAATATTTTACTACTTTCCATGTGGTCAATAAATACGCATGCAGCCCATAAATTCTTCCTCTTCTTTGCTTTTGTATGGAAAAACAAATTTTCTAAAACATACCATATCATAAGTGATTTTCTTTTTTTTTTTTTTTTTTCTGTGAACCACAGACATAGCCAATAATTTGTAAATTTATAAAAAATCAGTACATAGCCAATAATTTGTAAATTTATAAAAAATCAGTAAATTGAGCTGCAACATATTATTTGAAAGTGCATTTTGTTTCATATTTAAAGATTAGAAATGGAAATTATGCAATATTTAGAACTGAATGTAAGAGTAATGGAACTGAAAGAGATACTACCACTATTATCTTTGTCAGTTTCCCAATTTGTTTACTTGTATGATTTATTCAAAGCTTATTTAATTTTGATGTTTGTAACACTTATATTAACATAAAAATCATGGATATGTCATAAAATATTTATGTAAAATAAATGTCATAAAATATTTTAATATGTTCTGATGATTCATAAGTTGTTAGAAAATTTACATTCTATGTATTTACTTTTTTAATGCATGAAATTTTGTATTTATCTGAAAAATATTCATAAATCTATCGTATTATGTTGTATTTTTTCTACAAAATGTGCAATAAATTTTTATTTTTTAAATTATCTTTGTTTTATCATACTTAAAACTATTTTATAATAATAAAAATAACCTTATACAACGTTTTACTGCAGATATTAAAATTGAACAATTTAAAAGTGCGTAAATCGTATAAAATAATATTGTTTAAAACCGAATTTTTTGGAATAAGCCAGTAAATAGTATTTTAAAACGTGCTAATTTATTTATTTATTATTCTTGTAAATAGTAACAGTAATGTAAAAGTGTTTTTACGGTATTCAAATTTCATCAATTCAATCAAGTGAAACCATTTAAATATCTGAAAATTTCTCTGTTTAAATGATTACATATAAAAAAAAAAAAGCCAAATCTTTAAGAAGAAACGTGTAAGTGCATATTTTCTGAGGTTATTTGCTTGATTATTAGTATCTGTTTGATAAAAAGAAACATGTCTTATGTTTTAAAACAAACGTAAACAAATACAGAACCGGCTAGCGACGCATCAATAAAAGATAGATACTATACAAACAAGACAAGTAACAACTACCTGTTGCGACCCTCCCGAAACGTTTGCGACTGTTGTCACTAGAGGCTCTGAAGTTGCGATTCGGTTACCATTGAGCTTATGCAAGAGTCATATCTGTATGAGATATATATAATCTGTGGCGCGGGGATGAATTCAATGCTACACACCCTTTCTCGTTCATGACGTCTTACGCGCAACGAACAGCAACCCCATTCCTTTGCTGAGAGCTTTCTGTTTTTAAAACGAAGAGCTTTTTCGCATTAAAATGCTTTTAATTGCACAATATATATAATTCAAACATAAGTTATGTTCAGTGTTGAATTCAGACACGTTTCTCCGGGAGGGATTTCTGTGGCCCCGGGGGGGACATTATAGAGTTCCGGGGGGGAAATTGCACTTTTTGACCATTGAAAACACAAAATCTCAAATCTTCCGGGGGGGACATTCCCCCCCCGGGCCACCCCCTGAAATCAACACTGGTTATGTTTTTCAGTTCAATAATATTCATTTATTTCATTAATTCGTTATGTTCAAAGAAATTGAGAACGTATTTTATTTTTTAGGAAAAATAAAAATAGAGGTAAAGATTTTTTTTGTAATAAATATAATTCTATTGATCATGTTTTTATGAACCAATTGAACTTAGTTTTATTAGCGTTACTACTGAATTAATTTAATTTTTTTTTTTTTTTTAAATTAAGCGGCATAATTGTGTGACTTGTTGATTGCATTAATAAAACATATTTTCACTGAAATAATTCATTAAAAATTAATTGTTCTTAATTTAATTGCGATTAAACGTTAATAGGAAGTTGAAACTAAAATCAATTCGATTATAATTAGATTGAACGATAAATCATAAATTATTTAGCTGTATCCTGCAATTAAATCAATCAGTTTAAATAATTGCAAGTTGATGCATGCTATTAAATCAATTACTATTACATTTTAATGCTGTTAAATCTTTATCATTATTTGAGTTTTTATGAAAAAAAAACATTGGTCTGCCCCTAGTGCACAAAATTAAAAATCTTTAAAATTCTTCAGTTTTTTTATTTTAAAATTTTTGCCACATTTTTAAATATTATTTCGTCCTAGTTGTTTTATTTGTTATTTTAAAATAGTCATTCGTCATATTTGAATAAATCATCTAAATTCTCTCGGATGAAATCCATCCCCCCCCCTCCCCCCTACACACACACACACATTCCATTTTTCGTCATTCTGCACACATATTGCACTATTTATTAACTTGAAGTGGCAATAAAATAATGATCAATCGTCTGAGGCAACCTCCCATTTCGAATTTTCTCTACTCCCCCCCCCCCCCACCCTCTCCTCCAGCACACTGTTTTTTGACCATTTAAAATTCATTGTTGCCTTGCAGAAAAGATTAGTTAAAAGTGTGTTTTGCTGTATCTGTTTATTTTTAAATAACAAATAAATAATTTACCATAAAAAAAAAGAAAAGGAAAAAAAATAGAATGAAAGATTAAGAAAAAAAAAATCAGGATTAATCTTTTGTGCACACGCTTTCATTTTTTTTTATTAATTCTTTACATTTTTTTAAATTTTTCTGTCCTATTTATTACTTTGAAGTAACTATAAGTAAAGAACTCATTATTCAAATCCCCCCCCCCCCAAAAAAAAAAAAAAAAATAAATAAAAATAAGTTAAATATTCCAAGTTTTTAATCTTTTGGTTTATTTTTCTATTTGTTAATTGATAAATTTAACTATTTAAATCTACAGCCCCTAACTATCATACATAGTTAAAAAATTTCTCTAGTGATTTTATTTGTTATTTTAAAGTAACAAAAGATAGTCATTCAATATTCCTTCTCCCCCACCTCCCCTTAAGAATTTCATCTCACATTAAAAAGGCAATTTCAAAACATCCTGGTTGGGGGGTGTGATAGGTTTTTTTTTTTTTTTTTTTTTTTTTTTTTCTTTCCTGGTTTAGCTTATTTTCACTCGACTTTGGGTACTGTTTCTGCAGAATTATTTGGTATTAAATTAATTATATAAGTTCAACGTAGAAATTATAGTAATTTTCTGTCACAGGTATTTTTTTAAATATGTGCTTATATAAGACAAAATGCACTGAAACTGCATTAATTCATCATCCCCATAAACCCATCTTTATATATAATCAAATATCTAGATTTATGAAGGTAATGAGTTTTTGTTTAACAGGTATTGAATTAATAATACTCAATTGAATGAAAATGTAGATTTTGGAGGGGATCAAGTAATCAAAATTTTAGTCTATATCATCAAAAGTAATAAAGGCCTTTGATAAAACAGAGTATAAGAGTTCGTAATACAATTTCTTTCGAAGATTTCTTTCTAGAACACATAATTGAAAATATTTCTTTAATTTAGGTAGGACTGCTATTCTAAAATATGCTAGTTCGTCTTCCGTCATTTCGGTTCAAAACAAAACACAAGACGACGATTGGCGTTAGAGCTGGCTGAACGTTCTCGCTTTCGCCAACTCGCCAAGGCTGGTGCTGAAAACGTGAGCCTTCCTGAAAAAGCGCCCCGGGCGGCAGAATGAAGGGTCACCAAATGAAGGATTATACCTTTGGAATGGATCATTTTCTTCTGATGGACTGGTGGCTTTCATTATTATGCAACAGTCATTATAAAGGAAGTGTTAGGTGAAGATGAAAGAGTAGTCTTAAGAAGTGAGAACTCTGATTTTCTGGTCAGAATGGCAAAAAAATTGGACATAATAATAATAATAATAAAAAGGCATGGCCATTTTTTTCCCATTCTGACCAGAAAATCAGAGTTCTAACTTTTTACGACTGCTCTTTCGTCTTCACCTAACACTTTACCGGAGCGTCATTTCGGTGTCAGAATTGACTTTAATTGATAATTGCTGGATGTGCGTTTTTAGCTGTGAAATGCATGTTTAAACTTATCAAATTTTTAGTGTGTTACGCGGTGTGTATTAATTCTGTAGATCATATAAAGACTGAAAAAAGAATTACATTAGTATGGTCATCAGTTGCTGAAAATAAATTTTACTACATTATGAATTTTTTGAATTGTTATTTTAGGTATCGCATATCATTGTATGAGAAACTAAAATTGAAAAGAAAACTTTCAACAGTTTCTTCTCAAGTTTATACTGGTTACTTTCTGACATATCTTAAAAATAACTTTTGTTTGCAAACGTTTTTTAGATTATGGAGTGCATAACACTTATCATTCGTTTACGCATAAAAAATCGGTTTCAAGATTGACTATAATCGATAATTGCTATGGATGTGCGTTTTTAGCTGTGAAATGCATGTTTAAACTTATCAAATTTTTAGTGTGTTACGCGGTGTGTATTAATTCTGTAGATCATATAAGGACTGCAAAAAAGAAGTCGTACACATCAGTATGGTCATCAATTGCTGAAAATAAATTTTACTACATTATGAATTTTTTGAATTGTTTTTTTTAGATGTCGCATTTCATTGTATGAGAAACTAAAATTGTAAAAAAAGTTTCAGCAATTTCTTCTCAAGTTTATACTGGTTACTTTCGGACACATTTTAAAAATAACTTTTTAGTCCAGGCAATAGAGACCGTATAGGGGCTCCTACCTAGCAAAATTCATGGTAGTTCCGGAAAAAGGCTTACTATATGTTTTTTGGGTCGCTGAATCCGAATTTTTAACTTCCCACCAAAATTTCCCCCGGCAACCCCCGAAATTTTGATAAAATGCCCCCCCCCCCCCCCCCCAAAAAAAAAGTTTTTATTAAAAAAATCATTTTTTTTATTGTTTTAGGGAAAAAGTATCTAGAAATTCAGAAAGGAGACACACTTTGCAACAAATCAGATATATGACATTATGACTTAGGATGAAGGGGGGATCTGCCTCGGAACATGCGCGCGGTGCTGCGTGAACTAAGTTGCGCAATTCCACTTAACCACTCACACGTTTACATTCGCCCTCCCATCTCCCCTCCGAACTTTCTCTATAAGGTTTACTTTAAGTTTTTTGGGTCGCTGAATCCGAATTTTTAACTTCCCTCCAAAATTCCCCCCCCCCCCCCCAAATAGTTGTTTTTAACTTAAATTTCTTATTGTTTTAGGGGAAAAGCATTAAAAAATTCAGAAACTAGACAAAATTTGCAACAAATGCGATATATGACATTATGACGTAGGATGAACGGGAGGGGGAGGGCTGCCTCTGAACATGCACTGCGGCGCTACGTGCACTAAGTTATGATGTCCAGGCAATAGGGGATGCTACCTGGTAAAATTAATACTAGTTCTGGATTTCGACTCACTTTATGTTTTTTGGGTCGCTGAATCCGAATTTGTAACTTCCCAACAAAATTTCACACGGCAACCCCCCCAAAAAATTGATTTTTTGAAAAAATTTGGTTTTTGAGAAAAGAGCGCGGGGAATTTCCGAGGCAGCCCCCTCTCTCCCCATTTATCCTACGTCATAATGTCATATATCCTATTTGTTGCAAATTTTGTCTAGTTTCTGAATTTTTTAATGCTTTTCCCCTAAAATAACAAGGAATTTAAGTTAATAACAACTATTTTGGGGGGGGGGGGATTTTGGGGGTAAGTTAAAAATTCGGATTCAGCGACCCAAAAAACACTAAGTAAGCCGATTTCCAGAACTACCATTAATTTTGCTAGGTAAAATTCCCTATTGCCTGGACTATTTGTTTGCAAACGTTTTTTGGATTATGGAGTGCATAACACTTATCATTCATTTACGCATAAAAAATCGGTTTCAAGATTGACTATAATCGATAATTGCTATGGATATGCGTTTTTAGCTGTGAAATGCAAGTTTAAACTTATCAAATTTTTGGTGTGTTACACGGTGTGTATTAATTCTGTAGATCATATAAGGACTGCAAAAAAGAAGTCGTACACATTAGTATGGTCATCAATTGCTGAAAATAAATTTAACTACATTATGAATTTTTTGAATTGTTTTTTTAGATGCCGCATTTCATTGTATGAGAAACTAAAATTGAAAAAAAAGTTTCAGCAGTTTCTTCTCAAGTTTATACTGGTTACTTTCTGACACATTTTAAAAATAACTTTTGTTTGCAAACGTATCAGATTAGCAAGTGCTCTTATTCAAAAACTATGTGAACGAACTGGGTTTTTTTTTTTTTTTTTCGGTAAAGACGCAATTTTTCAGCGAATAATTCCGGAGAGCGTATTACTCATCAAACTTAGAATTTTTATTTATTCCAGTAACTTTTGTTTAAACACCTTTGTGCTTTTTTAGGCAATGAATTTAACTCTAATGACAAATTAAGGATGACGGTCAATAAACTCCCCTGCCCTATTCTATGAGGAAACTCTCAAAGAAATAGATAAATTTATAAAATCTTCATTATTTGTTCCCGTCAAAAAAATAAAATAAAAATAAATAAATAAATAAATAAATAAAAATAAATAAATAAATAAATAAAAATAAATAAATAAATAAAATAAAATAAAATGCATTTATTTAACTGAACTTCGAAATAAAAGTTGAAGAAGATAAAACTGTAAAATCAAAGCAAATGTCAATGTATTCATTTTTTAAACTCTGCAGTAATTAAAACGTATGTAAATAACTTTTGTTTTGATACTTAAATTTTCGTATTTTTTCCTAATGTGAAAAATAAATTTTAGTAACATTAATTGTTACCCATTTTCAACATTTAAAATCTAGATTTAAACTTGATCTCCCTTAAGAGACCACCTCTCAAAGCGACCAATGTTTATTAGAACGGAACGTGGTCGCTTTAGGGAGGTTTACTGTATTTGTCATCAGAGATGAAAAAGCGTTTTATTGATAAGAATATCTTTTCACAGTAAAAAGGCAGTATATACTTCAGTGGTACAATGGTATAAACACCTATAGGAAGGAACTGGTCTGGTGTAGAGAAGGAGAAACAAACTTTTGTGGGAGGAACAAGAAGCCTGTATCTGTGTGGGATCCCTGCTGTAATATAAACTAATTAGTTTCAGGTTTCTTGGCGAGGAGCAAAGACGTACTATAATATAGTGAGAGTGACCCAGAATCTCCACAAAGTAAGAAATGCCCAAGGCTGTATTCTCTTTGAGAAAAATGATTTTGAGTCAACATGCTATGGTGGTTAAAAATATTTCCAGCACGAATACTGACTAATACTGTTTCTACCCCCCCCCCCCCTTCTCCAGCTACGAGCTTGCCTTAAAATGTTTTGAAAAGATGTCAATATATAAATTGTTTACTTTTATTTTTAATTAGTTGACCTGCTTTATATAACTTACTGGAATATTGTGGTACATTAACCTATTGAAACAACATTCCGATGACATTCTATGCAATGCAAAAAAAAAAAAAAAAAAAAAAATCTGTTAAAAATATATCAATGCAAAAGAAATATCTTAAAAGACTATTTCAGTCAAACGAAAAGACCCGTTCACTAATGCTAATCCTATGGAAGACATTTATAAAGATATCTCGGTCGCATTTCAATAATTTTAAATGATTTTTTTTTTGCATTGAATAGTTAAGATTGATCTGTACAAAGGCCGCTGTTTACTTTTTCCATTTTGTTTACATGTATTTTTAATGAGGGTACTTTGATTTTCGAAACCGGTTTCGAAAGTAAAAGCATCCTTATAAAAAAAAATCTGCAATCAAAATCGAAAAAGTAAAAAACGGCCTGCATACAAATCGATCTCGGTTATCCAATGCAAAAAATCATTTTAAAATACTGAAATGCGATATCTTTATAATTTTTTTCCATAGGATTTTATCATTAGCGAATGAGTCTATTCGTTTGACTGAAGTAGCCTCTTAAAAAAATTTCTTCCATTGAACTAGCCATTTAGCGAGCGGTAGAGATTTGCACGGGCCGGGCTCGGGCCTATTTTCATTCACGGCACTCGGGCCGGGCCGGACCTAGTCACTATTCTTTACGGGTCGGGCCGGGCTCAGGCCTTACTTTTTTCCTGAAGTTTCGGTCCGGGCCGAACTTATTTTTTCTGCACACACCCGGGTACTGGTTTCATTCCTAATCTTCATGGCTCAAAATTTTCATTCCTAGTTTTCACCCACCCCGTATGAAAATCATTGTCTCGGAATGGCCTGGTCCATTCAAAGGTCAGTAAAATTAGGCTTGGCACAAATTTTTTGTCAAAAAATGCATACATTTTTAAATCGCCATTATTCTACAATTAACCATTCAAATTCATTCTTTTTAAAGAGTAGTAGATTTCTACAATTATTAAAATATAGTTAAATTAAAATATAGTAAATCGTGTGAAAAAGAACCTGTCTATGACGGAATCTTGTTTTAAACTGAAAAACATGTTGATCCATGCAAAATTAATATACTACTTAATATACGTAAGAATATTATAAAAATTAATAACAAACAAAATTAATATACTACGTAAGAAAATAATATATAATACATTTACACTTGCTAAGAAGGGAACTTGTCTATAACGCATTTTTTTTTTTTTTTCTATGCAATTAATTCAGTCTTAGATTTTACTGTATAGCATTTTTCAGATATTTAACACTTCAATACATGGAATATGGATTAACAATATTAATGATAACTGAAACATTTACATACAAGAAATAGAGATTCATTAAAAAAATAAATATCGCACTCTGCGGCGCTTCTATAAAATTGAAGATTATAAACATGAAACGAAAAGTTAAGATAAATATTTTTGGCTTGATCTCCTCGTACGAGAAAAACTTACGGGGCCTGTATCTGGGGGGGGGGGGGGGGTAATTTATCATCCATAGCACAACCTAAACTAAAATCAATACAACGCACTTTTCTCCTACAAATTTCAAGAGGCTACCGCACAATCTCCACAGATGCACTACATATACTTACAGGTATTCCACCTATCACACTTCAACTAGAATACGAACACGCCAAATCCTCAATCCTACAGCTAAAACGTGACACAGTAATAGATTCTCTTTTTCCAAACACAACATTGCAATACAAAGTCAGGAGCTGGCAGCTCCACCCCGCTGAGGAGACTTCACATTTTCAAGTAAACACAACACGCAACAGCTACACACCTGCCCTTAGCACCACACTCTTCACTGATGGTTCAGGCACAGAGACTGGCGTGGGCGCAGCCTTCTGCGCCACGGAGGGCACGGTGGTGGTCCATCAGTGGTCTGCAAGGCTAGATGATAATAACTCCGTATTCCAAGCGGAGCTGTTCGCAATACTAAACGCATTAGAGTGGGTGGAATCCCACTCTAGCAATAGTATTATCATCTACAGTGACTGCCTCTCTGGCCTGCAGGCAATACAGGCACACAGGACAAAACATCCTCTAGTACTGCAAATTAAACTAAAACTTAAGAATCTCCTACATCGTATCTCACTAGGTCACGTCTCGGCTCACAAAGGTACCTTTGGCAATGAACTAGCAGACAACCTAGCGAAGAAGGCCACACAGAAAGAAACAATAGACACACACCTCCCAGTGCCCCAGTCATACGTCAAAAGGGTCCTTAGAGCAAGGATACTGACACGATGGCAGGAGCACTGGGATACTTCAAAAAAGGGCAGGCACACATATAAGCTAATTCCTAAAGTTTCTCTCACACTATATAACTTAACACCCTACACCACTAGCTTCTTAACAGGACATGGCCCTTTCATGGCATATCTGGACCGCTTCAAAATAAGATCCACTGCCACTTGCGTCTGCGGTGAAGATGGCACTATAAGTCATCCGTACTACAGTTGTACTCTCACGCAACGCTGGCACTTGAGGCGTCCAGACATACTGCCAGTCAACTGGCTCCAAAACGTCCTTTCCCGCACCCTCCTACTCAACAAATTAAAACACATTCACAATTTCCTTACATACTTAACAAACTTAACTTAAGCCCTGGTTCTGCTTATAAAGTCTCACTGCCACCATATCAATCTTCAAACAGCACCAGAATCCAGTCCTCTTTGTAGGCTCCAGTAAATTCTCCTACTCATCAATGTGTGGTTTCCTACGATCGCAAGAGCCTCTGCTCGTGCTTCTGACCATTCTATCAAGAGATACATCTCCAATGGACGCTTGAGTATCTGCTCGTGCCATCTTACTTGTGCCACACAAAGCATTACATCTCCAATGGACGCTGAGTATTTGCTCGTGCCATCTTACTTGTGCCACGCAAATCATTACATCTCCAATGGACGCTTGAGTATTTGCTCGTGCCATCTTACTTGTGCCACGCATTCCATTCTTTTCCCTTCCTGCCGCCCCTTGTCGCGAGAGGGGTTCCTACCCCGGCGGCCAGGATCAGTGATGTTTATTATTATTATTATTATTATTTATTTTATTTTATTTTTACTTTAAATGTTCTCATACTCCCACCCTCTGTCGCGAGTAGGCGTTTTCCTGGCGGGAAGGCATTCGTCTAATTTTTGTAATCCCACTTTGTTCTTTTTAAAATAAATTCTGGGTTCTGTGGTCGGTGGTGCATAGACGCCCTTAGCGGGTGAGCGTCGCCCCTTGAGCATTTTGTGTTTGTCCGTCTGCATACGACCGGACAGGGCTGTACTCACTAACGAGCCCCAACGTGTCGGGGAACATACCGGGAGAGACGTTAAGCTCTAAGGGGCAGGCCTAGCTGGCCCTGAGCAGTCTCTCTTAGGCTGCCTAACCAAATCGACATAAAAATCAATGTTTTGTAGAAATTCACTCGGGCCAGGCCGTGCCGAGATTTTAACTTTTATTTCGGGCCGGGCCGAACTTTTAACTTTTTTACCGGGCCGGGCCAATAAATTTTTTTCTACGGGCCGGGCTCGGGCCGAACTTTCAACTTTTTTACCGGGCCGGGCCGAATTTTTTTTTCTCTGAGTCGGGCCGGGCCCGGGCCTGGAAATGTCGGCCCGTGCAGACCTCTAGCGAGCGGGTCTTTTCACATGACTGAAGTAGACTCCTCGGGCAAGTCATTTGTTTTGAAAAAAGAATAGTAGTAATAAACAACTTTTGGTAACGCAAAATTTGGAAATATACCTTAATAAATTATAGAAAAATATTTTCAAAAATCTCTTAAAAAATATATATATATACAGCTTTAAAAGCTATGATGTTTTTAACCATCTTTTTTTCTTTCATTCTGAACATATTAATGATATTAAGGAATCTAAACTTAAATTTAAGAGTAATGTGTCTAAGTGTTTATTAATGCTACTATTCTGTAGATTCTACCTCGCGAACATATAGTAATCTAAATTCTAAAATATACTGTTAAAATTTTCCATGAATATTTAAGCAGTATTCCAGTAAAGAATTTCAATTGTATGTCAAGAAAAGTCGGCGTTTTTGGTGGAAATTGAGTGGAGTCTTATTTCTTTTATTTTTGCGCCGGGCCGTGAAATGAAAAAAATACAAACCAGCCGAGTTGGGCCTAATTATTTCTCTTTCGGGCCAGAAAATTCTGCCCCGTGCAGACCTCTACACCCCCCCCCCCTGCTGAAAAAGAAAATTTTATACAAAAAAAGGTGCTCTTTCTATTTTATTTAAAAAATCGGACTTCTTTAAAATATCCACGTTCCAGTAATTTGTACCGTTCCCAAAAAAATGTCAACAAAGCATCTTTTTCCTTCCAAGAGGTTCATGATTGGAGATCCTAAGGCTCGTCATGCAGCTGGTAGGGAATAAACTCCGCCTCCAGTGAGTGATAAGATTACCAGATGTTGGCGCAAGAGCGCTTTATTTTTTTTATCTTTTTTTCTTCGTTAAAAATCTCATTTCGCCAAACTTCCGATACCCTGTTGCAATCAGAGCCATCTGTCGGAAAAATTCAACGCGACAAATGTGTTCCTTTGCCTCTTAATGCGCACTGCATGGGGTCAAATCAACCGACTACAAAAAGATCTTTGATAAAAGAGAAGAAAGTGAAAACAAATACTATTTCGCACTGAACATATCTTCTTACAATACTGTCATGGATCCCCCTTCCTTTTCTATTATGCTATGGGGATGTGGGACAGATTCCTGGCTCCTTTCGAAATTGTCAGAAGTATCTCTCATCACAAAGTTAGGAAGTTTAAAAATACTGTTTCTTATCGAAGCGCGAGAAAAAATATCACACGTAATAGATTTTGTTTAGATTCTTATTCACTAATAATAATAAAAAAGAAACATTATTCTCTTTTTTGTGATATAAATGAATAATATTTCAACATTAATAACTTTAAGAGAATATGAATTCATAAATTGTCCAACAATTTATATAAGATTTTTTTTTAAGCATTTTATGAAATATTAATAATTTAAAAAATATGTTGCTGTATCTTTATTGATATACTTTATATGTAAATGAAATTTACAATGTGATTGAATTTATTTCTACAAAATTTATTTAGATAGATGTATTTGTTATACGAGGGAGATCTGCTCCTTACGAGACAGGGTCTCCAATTCAAATCCAGAGCCAGCAGGCCTGAAAAGAATTTAATTTGCTATGTTTTAAAAATAGATGGAAAAAAAATGGCCATAATAAAAAAATTTTTATTTTAAATTATGGCCATTTTTTTCCATTCTGACCAGAAAATCAGAATTCTAACTTTTTACGGTTGCTCTTTCATCTTCACCTAACATTTCATTTATAATGGATGTTCCGTAATAATGGAAGCCATCAGTCCATCAGAAGAAAATTATCCATTCCAAATGTATAATCCTTCATTTGGTACCCCTTCGTTCTGGTGCCTGGGGCACATGTACCCTCTGCTCCCCCCTTAGTTTCGGCCCTGGTCCTGCTGTCTTTAAAGTCTGTTTATGTTGTTAACTTGTGCAACTAATTTATTATTAAAAGACACAAACAAACAAGAAAAACATAGGATAGTAGTTTTGATAAACATTTAGAGAAAGTTTAATGATACAATGATTACAATTGTTATTTTCATATAAGAATATTTTTTATAATATAATAACACTGACAGAACAAAACATTTTTTTGAATTTAATATTAATACTTTTAAAAATGCTTATTTTTTTTAATAAAACTGCATTATTTAATTTAATAAAATTGTATGCTTTATTTTAAAATATTATTGCGTAAGGAATTGTCAAATATGTAATCTTAGTATAACAATTATTTTAAGGATGCATTTATTTGACAAACTCAATACTATTTTCATACAAAAAATAATTCTATTAGCAAGGTTTATATAATTCCCTTTTTTTATTTAAAATGAATCTTATTTAATTTTTGTTTAAGATGAACAATTAGTCCCAATGAAAATAGCTAATATTTCTAATTTTTTTATTACATTTTTGTGCGTAGTAGTTTTGAAATATCATTCCGCCATTCCTCTGTAATTTCAATACTCTCTTTTATGAGATGCGGTAATTTTCATGGAAAATCTTTTGGCTTCTACAACCGTTTATTTAATGCTCTGTTAATCCGTATGTATAAAACAATACCTAGTAATTCTAACAATCAATTTGCAATTTTATTTAGAAAAAATATTCTGTTTAAATAAATTTATTTCTGAAAAGAGAATTTTTTAGAAGTTTATGGTAGGTTTATTTCCTTTATTCAATAATTTTTGACATGTTGGAACAATTTAAATATTGAGGCTTTTGAAATATACATTTGACTTTGACAGAAAATTAACAAATTATATGCAAAGCATTATTTCCGGATTTGAGGATGAAATAAAAAATTCTATATATTTCCAGTACTTCAGAGTACAATAAACAGAAAACGACTCAGAATCATGAAGATTAATTACTTACTTCCTGTGCAGCTGCGTGCTGTGGGGGTCTACCAAAAGTTCTCTAATCGACAGACCTTAAAAAGTTGTTTGATAGTAGAGAAGAAAATGTAAAAAATATCGCTCTGAGCATTTTTCTTATCTATATTTTGTATAATAATACAGACACAGATCCTTTTATACAACTAGATTCTTTTCAGTTGCATTTATCTCTAACAACATTTTGTAGTGTGAACTTTTGAAAAATATTGCGTCAACTTGAAAATATTGACTGGTAAAATAACACATAAAATATTTTTCCCAGTATGTGTTCGTGGAAAGAGGGATGGGGAAAATTGAATGACTAAACATGATAATTCGAAGTCAAATTATGGGTTTTCAAAGTAATATGTAAAATTATTATAATTTAATTATAATGTAATAAACAATTTATTAAATTATATTCATCGAAGTTCTTCCTTACAGGCAGTGTTGAATTCAAGGGGTGGCTTGAGAGGGGCATCCCCCCAAAGTATTGAATTCTTCCCCGTAAGATTTCAAAATTTATGCTTTTAATGGTCAAAAAGTGCAACCTCCCACCACCACCCTGGAGCCACAAAATCCCTCCCGGAGAAAACTATCTGATTCAACACTGCTTACAAGAGTCGTACCTGTGCTGAAAGCTTTCCAGAAAATTTAAATTTTGGGTACCAGTATTTTCTTATAGAAAATCTCTCCCTAAATAAGGCAAGATTTGGTGCGTTTAACCTAGATTTATTATTCTATAAAAAATTACTGATATTTGTCCTAAAAAATTCCATGAGACGTACGGGATGTGTCCTTATAAATGCATTAATATTTATTATAAATAACATAAAAATTGCTAAGTGTCAAAAATGCAAAATAAATATGTAAATAAATAAATATCAAGAAAAATTAAATGACAGACATTAAAAGTGATGGCAATATATGCAGAAGATTTGTTTTTGAGATACATTTATTTTTACATCTGCTGAAGGAGTTTTGTATTCATGTAAGCATAGCTGCGAACTCTTCCGCTTTTTCGTACCTGAAAAATTTAATAAAAAATTTTGCCTTATTAAATCGGCAAATTACAGCAATTTAAAAAGGTAAAATTTACTATAAAATTTTTGTGGTACAGAAAAGCGTAAGATGTTAGCAGCTTTGCTGTAAGTCTGATTGATGTCCTTACTATTTTTCAAACAAAATTATTTTGAGAACTTAAAAAATTTCAGCAATTTAAAGAATGAATAAATAATGAAAAGTTATATTTTAATGTAATCTTAAAATAAAAAATACTTTTGCAGTAAACAGTAATAATATTTAATCCTTTCAGGGGCAAGTAATTGTGTTTCTGAAAATCTGAATTCGTACAGGAATTTTCGAAATTTTTTATTTCAAAATAAAGAAAAGCGATTTTACAACCCCCACCCTCACAAAAAAAAATAAATTCAAGAAGTAAAATTTAATAAAATATTTCTGGTTCAAATCTTTGTTAAAATGATGTTGGATATAATATATCACACAGCCCCTCAAAGAATTAAAAAACAAACATCCTTAATCTGTTTTAATCACCTACTAAAGTCAAAGTTAAGGATATGTGACATTTCAACCAATTTTTAAGTATCAGAATTTTTTCCCTGAAAATTTCCAAATGCACTTTTTAAATTAATAATTAATATTTTGTATATATATATTGCCGGAGATAATACATGCGATTAAAAAATAATTATAAGACATAACGACATTTATATAAAAAAAGTGCATTCATGGAACCCCAGATTTGAATTTCTGTTTATCTATGAATAGTGTGGTGTCCATGTTACATTACGTGATGCATAAACATACATACATAATAAAAAAGAAAAGTGCCCAGTTAAAAAAAAAAAATCAGAAAAGTTATATTTTAATGTACTTATTTAAAAAAATAAATAAATGCTTTTGCAGTAACTGTAATAATATTTAAAAGTCAAATATTCTTAATCAAAATAACAATCAATAATAATACTAATCATCTTCATCTTAATTCATTCATATTATCTTTAATATTTATGATTCTAAAATGCAATGCAATTAATAAGTATGCTAATTTTTAAATAAGTTAAAAATAATAGATTATTATCTTTAATTATCCTAATATGCATTATCTTTTATTATTATGCGTTGAAAGAATTATAATGACTACAATGATTGTTTACCACACAAAGTATAATGTAATATAGTGTCCTGAGGTTACAAACAAATGTTTTTAATATTAATGTAACCATGTTAAAGTTATGCATAAACACACATAATAAAAATTATTATTCTTGAGACAAAGGTGTTCCTTTTTCCTAAAACGTCAAATTCTAATAAATAATTTTTGTCTTATCAAAAAAATAATTATTATCTGTATATATATCAGGTGTCGATCCAGGTAAATTTTGGGTTTTATTTACAGACACTTTACACACATACAAAAAAAGAAAATAATAATAATAATAACAGAAAATTACTTTTAATAAAGGAGGTTCCCTCACAAAATTTCTTTTAATAAAATACGTTGATTCACAAAATTCAATTCTATAAAACCACACTCTTCATTAATTATTTTTATTTTCTTAGGATTTGCCATTTGGATGACTTGATTTGATCTTTCATTACAAATTTTCTTTTTTACAAAAATATATTACATTTCACAAAAATAACTTATTTTTCACAATATGGGTGAAGAAAAGAAAAAAAACTGCATCGACTTATATATACATGTATATTATTTAAAAATAATTTAAGAAACATTAAATCGCAAGGTATAATTTCTAGAAAAAATATCTTTATATATATCACAAATATATGATCGATATATATATATGCATATACAGTGGAGCACCGCTTATACGTTTCTCGTTTATACGTTTTTATCATATACGTTTTTTTTAATGATCCCGGCAAAATCCAATGGATATTAACGTTAAATAATTTCATTTATACGTTTTTCCTTAAATCACAGATTTCATTTATACATTTTTTTCAACAATTCAAGAAGACAGAAAATGCGCATTTAAATCACAGATTCCCAACTCCCGATTGTTCAGTCTTACAAAAGGCACGTGACCTTAGCCAACACCTGCTCAGTTGAACAAAAGCCTTACCCTAAGGAATGTGAACATCTCACTTTTTATAGATAAGGGTTGTTGTTGTGCTCTCCCCAGGCCCATCAGGGCAAGTTCTTTTCCCGGCATCTTCTGTGTCTGAATTTGTATCATTCACTAGCGGTTCACGATGACTTTGCGTAATAGAAAATCTCTGTCGTTAAAGGAAAAAATTTGCATTTTTAAAAAAGTGGATGAAAACCAACATTTAAAAGAGTGGATCTTGCCAAAGAATTAGGATTACCAGTTTCAACTTTAAATACACTAATTTATAAGCTTAAAGATCATCAAGGAAAGCCATCACCAAAGTGGTTGTAGTGCTTCAAAAAAACTGAATCCAAAGCGGAAAATTCGCTGATGTTGAAAAATTGATTTTACAGTGGTTTAATCAGTGTTGTAGTGTAAAAATTCCCATCAGCGGTCCTTTGCTTATGGAGAAAGTACGAGAAATTTCGAAGAGTCTGGATGTGGAATACAATGCATCATTTTCTTCAGGATGGCTTCACAAGTTTAAATTAAGACATGGCATAACAGGGAAAACTGTAAGTGGAGAGACTGGAGATGATGATGATTGCGAAACAGTGGATGATTGGATTCAAAACCAATTGCCAGATCTGATAAAAGGATATGAACAAAAATACATTTTGAATGCAGATGAATCCGGTTTGTTTTATAATCTTTTGTCATCTAAAACTCTTGCAATCAAATCGGATACGTGTTATGGTGGAAAAAACAGCCAAGTGCGATTAACAGTGATATTTTGTGCCAATGCCGATGGATCAGAAAAATTGTCTCCTTTGATTATTGGCAATTCAAAAAAGCCTGCTGCTTCAAAAATGTGAAAGCATTACCAACAATGTACCTGGCCAATAAAAAATCATGGATGACAATGTCCTTCTTTACCGATTGGTTAAAAGAATTAGATGATAAAATGCGGAACCAGAAGCAGCGAATTATTTTATTCATTGATCAGTGTCCAGATCATCCACCTGACACAGACTTTCTAAAAAAACATAACTGTCAAATTCTTCCCTGCACATTATACCAGCAAATCGCAGCCACTGGATTTAGGAGTCAAAAATCCTTAAAACAACACTATCGAAAACTTTTGGTGAAAACAGCTATCGCCAGTTTATGCCACGGTGACTTTGAAAATGTGAACATTAACATCTTACAAGCTATGAATTTCATAATTATGACTTGGCAAAATGTTTTATCCAAAATGATAGAAAACTGTTTCGGCCTTAGCAGATTTTTAACTCCAGTGGATGTCAGTCCTATTGAAAAGGCCAACACTGATCATTTTGCTCCACCAGAAAACTGGTCAACTGGTCAAGTGATGTTACTACATTTGAAGATTTTGTGCAACATGCAACATGTTCTCTTCTAACAATCAATGAAATGATCGCAAATGAGGAAACTAGCAGTGAAGAAGAGGATAACTGCACTAAAAAGCCACTGCCAAGTTTTCAACAAGCTTTGGCAGGTTTTAACACCATGCAAGAATACCTCATTAGCAGGGATTTGAATGATAATGTTAAGATGGCACTTTTAACTGTGAACAATAAACTTTTTTCTGTGCATTCCAAAAATTCCGTACAACAATTTCCAAAATTCCGTATAACAAAATATTTTATACATGGTAAATGAATATGTATAGTAGTAAGTTGTAAATTATATCTGGAATAGGAAGTTTAGTATTACATACTTCTTGTATTTCATGTATTTTAATTTATAACTGATTTTTTTATTGTTGGTAATTATGGAAATGTTCGTACTTTTGTGAATTTCGTTTATACGTTTTTTCATTTATACGTTTTTTTCTTGGTCCCTTGAAAAACCTATAAACAATGCTTCACTGTATATATAAATGCGTATTTTCGTTAAATGGCTGTAACAATTTAGTTTAAAAAAAAAAAAAAAAAGCTCTTTTAATGGAGAAATCAGCTTACACGTTTAGAGAATTTCATAAAATAAAACCTTTTCATTAATAAATTGATATCGTTCTATACATAAAAAAACTTGTATTAACTACATTAATCCATACAGACTTTTTAATCTAATAAATACATAGATTTTTTTTAAATCTAATAAATACATACAGATTTTTTAATCTAATAAATACATAAATTATATGAATTTTAGAAAGCTCAACTAATTAAACAATCAGTGTATATTTAACAGTTTGTGATCCTTTACAATCAGCTAAAGAAATTTTTCTACTGGAAAAAAATCCCTGCGAAACTACTGCTTTTAGGGAAAGTAAGCATGAAAGAATGACCGATTCTTATCAAAATGAAATGGAGGAACGATCTGACAACCAAACAATTGGAAAATTGATTGAAAGAACTACCACCCTTCTGGCAAGAGGGGGTAGGAATGAGTTCTTATTTTCGGCCGATGGCCTGGTCGTCTGCTTGTCCGGCCATTCTGGTCTTCAGAAGGTTAACCTGTTCATTCCAGCTGGATCAGCATTTGTACCCAATATATTTTTTTGCCCAAAGCACGGCTACGTTACAACTCATGTACCCTAGCTCTTTTTCCCCCTCCTGAAAACCAGTGTTATCAATCACTTAACATTTAAGGAGCGATCTCTATTGTAAGTCACTGAAACACCCACCCACTTACAGAAAGATGCGAAATTTTCTCTTTTGGCGATAGGAAGAGGTAACTATTTACATGTAGGCGATTTATTCTTTCTTTTACGTGTCACTGTTGGATTTTCTTTTGCTTTCTCATTTCCTTTTTGTTTTGAGTAGCGTTCGACAGCAATTTCTTTTACTATGGCTCCAAAATTTCATTCATGAAAAACAACAGCTCTGTTCAGAGCTAAAAAACAGCTCTTTTTAGAGCTCAAAAGTTCTTTTGAAAGCTTTAATATTTATAAAAAAAAGAAACCACATAAAAACAATCACTAACATATAGATATAAATTCTGAGGATAATTTCCATAAAAAAAGTAACAAGACAGAAATTCATAAAAAAAAACAAATTTTCTCCCTCCATCTTCTTGAATCATATAGCGAAAGACATTATTTTGATTCTTTAAGATTATTCTTTATCACTGTCGTGCCTTATAAATCAATTTCAAACCCCATATTCGCAATATTGTTTGAAAAATACTTTGCCTTTATTGGAAAAAAGGAAACGCTATTTGATTCCTTAGTATGAGAATAAATATTTCTGCTAATTGAATGCAGTCACGAAAGAAACTCACTTCTTAAATGTATAAAACATTGAGTTAGAATTTCAGAAAAAAATAAAGAGATGACTAACGTCCCCTCCCCTTCATCAATCGTATAGCGTTATTCATTTTTCTGCTCCTATATGATGACCCCTATCCAACGGGGAGCATCATAAATCGACTTCAAATGCCATATTCGACAATATTGTTTGAAAAATACTTTGCCTTTATTGGAAGAATGGAAACGGTATTCTATTCCTTAGTATCAGAATAGAAATTTGTGCAAATTTAACGTAGATACGAAGGAAACTCACTTCATAAATGTGTAAAAACTTAAAATAGAACTTCAGAAAAAATTAAGAGATGAGGAACATCCCCCCCCCCCACACACACACACACTTCCCCTTTGTCAATCATATAGCGTTTTTCATTTTATTGATCCTATATAACGACCCCTATCCGAGCATCATAAATCGGCTTCAAACGCTATATTCAGCAATATTGTTTAAAAGATACTTTGCCTTTATTGAAGAAAGGAAACGGTAATCAATTCCTTAGTATCAGAATAAAAATGTGCTTAAATTGAACGCAGATACGAAAGAAACTCACTTCATAAATATGTAAAAACTTAAGATAGAATTTCAGAAAAAACAAAGAGATGAGCAAACTCCCCCCCCGCACATTTCCCCTTCATGAGTTGTATAGCATTTTTCATTTTTCTGCTCCTGACGACACTTATCCAACGGCAAGCATCTTAAATCGGCTTCAAACGCCATATTCGGCAATATTGTTTGAAAGATACTTTGCCTTTATTGGAAGAATGGAAACGGTATTCTATTCCTTAGTATCAGAATAGAAATTTGTGCAAATTTAACGTAGATACGAAGGAAACTCACTTCATAAATGTGTAAAAACTTAAAATAGAACTTCAGAAAAAATTAAGAGATGAGGAACACCCCCCCACACACACACACACACAACTTCATCAATCGTCAATCATATAGCGTTTTTCATTTTATTGATCCTATGTAACGACCCTTACCTGAGCATCATAAATCGGCTTCAAACGCTATATTCAGCAATATTGTTTAAAAGATACTTTGCCTTTATTGAAGAAAGGAAACGGTAATCAATTCCTTAGTATCAGAATAAAAATGTGAGTAAATTGAACGCAGATAGGAAAGAAACTCACTTCATAAATGTGTAAAAACTTAAGGGGTCTCAGGACTCTTAAAATTGGAAAAAATGAAAAAAAAAAAAAAGACCATTTCAACATTTAATATCTTAAAATGTATTTGATTTTAAGACACAATTTTAATTGGAATAAAATATATAAGTATGTTCTTTCATTTCATGTATTTAAAAAATTATAAGATGCAGAATTAGAATTTACAGGGGGCCCCAAGCTGTTAGACATTTGACAAGCAAAAAATCGGCATAACAGCTTAGGCGCACGATTACAAAATAAGTATTACAACTAGAATAAAAATTTTGGTGCCTACTTATACTTCAGATTATAATAATTACCCTGAACCTAAATAAATTTGTATTTAAAGCTTTTTTATATTTTTAATACAAAGTTGTATTTAGTTAATGCAAAATTAAGAAAATTTCAACAGTATAATCACCTAAAAAAATATTGTTTTGAACAATAAAAAGTAAAATTTAGGTTCAGTTTATACAGACTAACATGAAACATACGTTTTGAAAATTTCATGAAAAAATATTCATAAGTTTTTGAGATATCGTGCGCGTTATGCCGAAAAATGTCATTTGGAGAAAAATGGCTTCAAAGTTTCCGAAACGACGCTTCAGCTATTGAACGTGTATAAATGTAAAAGCCATAACTTCAGTTCTAATAGGAATTTCAAGGAAACAATTATATCAAAATGTTCAGAAAAGTTAAGAGTTTAATGTCTAAAAAAATTAAAATTTCAAAAATTTTGAAGCTTTAAGAGTCTTGAGACCCCTTAAGATAGAATTTCAGAAAAAATAAAGAGATGAGCAAACCCCCCAAAAAAACCAAAATTGTTTGAAAGTTACTCGACCTTTTTCGAAAAATGAAAAATGTTATTTGATTTCTTGATATCTGAAGAAGAATACCTGCAAATTGAACCTATTTACAAATGAGAATGTCTTTATGAATGAGCAGAAATTACATTGAATGGATTTTGTATTAGACTGACGAGATTTATCTGCAATTTTACCCTCTCTAAAAGTTATAAGACCCATTTCCAAATCAAGTGCTGGATTTAAATATGTTATATTATTACTTCAAGGACTGCTTAAATAGTAACAAACTTCATTCAATATAATTATATTTTATATCATATTATAAAAAAGAAAAAAACTTTTTAAGCTTATTTTACTTTTATCAATCATTTTAATTTTCCTTTTATTCTTTTATTTTTTTTATTTATTTATTTTTTAATATTAACATAAACACTTTTTTTTTTCTTCTATGTATACAGTTTGACGAGTAGTATGCATCAGAAAAGTTTCTCATATAATGGAATTTCACATTTTCCTAATTATCCATATACATACATATCTCTTAAAATATAGCAGGCTCTTTTATTTTAAATTTTCAAATTTTACTTTTAAAAAATCTTATATGTTGAAGTTTCTGGAAACTTATACAAAACAAACTACCTGGAAAATAGTATACCTACTAACTGAGAAGAAAATAAGAATTGCAAAGCAAGCGATGAAATTTTATAAAATGAGGAAACATTTATTAAGAAATAAATTTTGCCTCAATTAATGACAATTTATAAGATATATAAAATGAAAAGCAAATGATTTGTTATTTTGGTTTTTCAATTAAGCCAAAAACAGATGAAGCTCCGAAACTGGTTTTTACAACAACCGTATTCCCTCCCAATTCTTGGAATCTTGAGAACGACTGCGCCTTTTAATAGGAATGTCAGATTCACACGAAAATTTTCTCTTCGAGAGTGGGGGAGGAAAAATTTGAAAAAGTGTCGTATTGTGGGCTACAATGTATTTTGAATTGTGCCGAAAAGTAAAGGTTAACGTGTTTCTGTTTCTCTGCATCTTTTAACCATAACTCGCAAAAAAGGCATTTTCAGCATTACATTACTATGCGATTCCGAGTCGTCTTTGCATTCCTAACACTTCCTGGAAGTATGTTGGTCTGGTAGCAAAACAATCAGGAGTAATGTCATTGAAACTTTGGAGATGTGTCGGAAGCACCCTCTATCAAAAAATAAGGACACCAAAGCTGTACGTCATTTTGAATAAAATAATTACCAAGTGACCTACACACAAACCACAACAAAATTGATTAGTTTGTTCAATGTTTATGAGTGTTTAAAATCCTTCCCCTCTGTTCACAATTCAATTTTTGTGAGTTACTCGATCCCAGTGTTTTCCGATTTTGGGCTTAAAATTTAAGTTTAAGTCTAAACTTTAGAATAATTTTAACCCCATACAAAAAATAACGGTAAAAAGTAGTTCGCTACTCTAAAGTCTAAAGTGCCCTCTATCGACAAATTTTGAACATAACCTTTAAAAAATGTTCTTAAGAAAATTGAGATATAAAGAATGATTTTAGCGAAAACTGCAAACGAATCTATCCTTTTTCTGTTTTTTATCATCATTTGAGGATTTGGACTTTAAACTTTAATGGCAACTAGCTCCTACAGAAGACATTTGCGCCCCACAGTTTCCTATTTAATAATGTTTGTCTTCATGTCTACTATCACCCCTCAAAGTTTGTTGGTCTGGTAGTAAAACACCCTGTATATATATATATATATATTAATTTAAATTATTTTCAAAAAACTGAACATATAAATTTTTTAACAGAAATAAATTCCTAGAAGCTTCAAATGTGTGAATCTAAAATTACAGCTCACTCTGTCAAGTAGTTTGAGTAATGTTTAAAAAACTGCCCACATTGCAATCTCGTTTGCAACAATTACAAATGAATTTACCATTAGTAGTTCTATACTTTAAACTTTCACAATTCATAAGCTACTTGACTAAATGACTCCTGTTTGCAATCCTAAGGTAAAATTTGCCACAAAAATGATGTCAAAATTAAGTGTTCATATTGAAAATTACAGAGTTTGGTACAACATCACTTTAAAGATGCCTCCTAAATCTATTTTTTAACATAAATTGAAAGTAGACAATTTCCAGTCATATCACTATTTCAAATTTTTTATAGGACAATTTGGTGATTAAAATGTATGTTGTGTTCTTTTATTCTTTCTGGCAAACTGTACACAGATTAAACTCATAGAACAATCAATAAAATTGCTGTTAAGGTTATAAGAAATAAAACAGAATCAAAAGAAAATACTAGAAGCTTTGTATATTTTAAAATATTTATTGCAAATAGTAATAAAACAGGGAGTATGCAACATTTTTTAGTACAAAAGTTTATAATTTTTTTTAGTGTAATGTGTAAACAATGACGCCTAAAGAAAAAAATACTTAAAATTTATCCGACATTAGTTCCTTCTAAATAATATGAAGAAGCACATTTGGTAGTATGGTTACAACTTGCTAGATTTCTGTAGAGTCAACATTAAAACTCCATGGGAACAATCTGAAATAAAATTTCAGTGTTACAATTTGGTTTTTTTGTTTTAAATTATTTATTTAAAGGTCAGACACTCACCCTGAGGTAATTCTACATAGTATCGATCTTCCATAACATCATCGACACTTGGCCTAAAATGATAGTGAAAATAATAAAAATATTCAATTACATAAAAAAAGTTTGCAATTTATAATAATGTAAAAGTGAACAGCTTCAAAAATGTTTTTGAACAGCATTTATCTAAAAGCAAAGTGAAAAACAAAAAAGCTTAATCTTATTTTTCTCTTAAAAACTAAAGTGAAATAACAAATAATCACTTATGCTGGTTTTTATTTTAACACTAGAATAAAGATATCATTTAGAGTAAATGCAGCATAAGAGATTCAATGTAAGAAATAAATAAGCATTAATAGAGATTTTTAAAGTTTGAATAAAAATAAATAAGTAATGGTTCCTCAGGAAAATTCAACTATTAAGAACAGATTTATATATATATATATATTTATTAATATATATAAAATTTGGAAATGAATTTAATCTCTTATAATTTACTTTGATAATACTTTACACTGAACAACAGTTAAATAATTTTAAAACTTTTACAATAATTTAAATTTGTCTTGATATGCTGAATATAAATACTTAAGGGAAATCATATCTTAGTTCAAGTTCATGCAAATGACAATTTTTATTTCATTGGTTAACTTTAATGAATATGAATATAGAAGAGACAGTTAATAAGCAGTGTCTTTTATAAATTAATAAGGCAAACTACTTAGCTTAGCAAATAAACTATCAATTTTCTAACAAAAATTTGAAAACAAATAATCAGATCAAGTAATGGGAGAATCTCTGAAAATAAATTTATTCCAATATCATTTAGTATTTTTTCCAGACAAAGGTGGTAAATGTAAATACAATCAATCATTTTAAATATATTTCATTCCCAAACCGCAAATCAGTTTTAACACATGAATAACATTTTTATAATTAGCATCCCAAATATAATTACCAGAGCATAAAATAACATATAAAGTAGGCGACACTAGTGTCACCTAGTACCGCGATATTGTCGCCCAGTGACAGGGTATGGTGCCGGCAACTTTTTTTTAAACTGGCGAATAACATAAGCTGACTCTTTGACTCAGAAGATGATAACAATGGCCACAGATGTCATAGCAGTAAAAGAAAGCACCTTATCACAGTTACAAAATGCTGTTTGTTTTGCTATCCGAGTAGATGGTTCTGTTGAGAAATATGGAGTTAAGAAATTTGTTAGAGCACGATTTTTTTTTCAAAAGAACAGGACATACAATGAGGTTTTCTAGGACAATGTAAATTCAGTAAGCAAGGAGCAGCAGACCTCGTGGATTTTGTCAAGGTTGTATTAGATAACTCTTGCACTGAGGATATCGCAAAAAAAAATAAGTTGACAGGCTTAACTATAAGTGGGTAAAGGAAAATACAGCGGTCTCTGTGTTCTTATGAAACGGTACTTGGGTAAAGACTAACTTTGCGTTTGATGCTTTGCTCAGGTCTGACTTAACTGTGTCGGAGTTGGAATCATTTTATCGAGTTTCTGCTCTACGTTTTAAAGCACTTGAATCATCAAGCAACATTTTATAGAGTTTCTGCTCTACGCGTTAAAGCGCTTGAAGAAATATCTGGAACAGAAAATCAAAGTGCTTGTTGTTTCTCTGCATATTTTGAAGTAGAGTTCTTGAAACACTTTAAAAACTTGCCAAAAGCAGTACGGCACAATTTCCCTCTCACGCAAAAACATTGTGAACCATCAACCCTACCCATCAAAAACTGAACAAACTTCTACTCGCGGGTTCATTCGATTATAAATAGATTTTTTAAAAAGTGAACAACATCTGCCTTTCCTAATGCTAGATGTTTGGATACACTTTAAAAAACTGGAGACAGACAGACAAAGGTCTTTCATTACACTGCCTGATAAAGAATTGATATAGAATTTGTCAAAGAAAATTTTTTACAAATTCTTTGACGCTTATCAAAGATGGGTATTACGCTTATCAAGGATGGGTATTACGCTTATCAAAGATGGGTAAGTCCTGAGGGATACAAAGAAAAGTTGATGGAAATAAACGAAGACACTTAGGAATCTAAAAGTGATTAGTAAATTGAAGAAAATCCTCTCAGATGTAAAAACAACTCGTTAGTTTCTACCAAGAGATGCGGGTCTGCAGTAAGAAAAGAAACTATATTGAGTTGTAAGTAATTTGTTTCTCAAAGATTGGAAGAGGATGAAGTGAGCATCTCCTATAGGATAGATGCTATGTTGTTAAATTCACGAAGACCAACAGAGGTTGCTAGTGCAGCCCACCTTGATATTGAGAACTTTTTTGGTGAAGTCGAAGTCGCCTATTTTAATGATGATGTGATGGCTTTGAGCGCAGCTGAAAATCTGCGTCCTTCTCATCGACAGCAAGACTATTTCTACTTTAAGGCATCTCAACCTCATTCTGTTTTAAACAAATTGGTGCTGTCATATGTTTCTTTGACACCACACACTGTTGGCACACAAAGTTGTTGGCACATGGAGTTGTGTCCATACACAGGGGCCTCGCTAAGGGGGGACGGGGGGGGGGGACCTCCCCCTCCCAAACATTCGCGAATGTTATTACACTTGGCAAATTTACAAACTTAGTTGGCAATTTTTTTTTAACTTTAATAAAAACTATAATGCATTTTCTATTTCTGATAGACTTGGTAAAAATTACAAAACTAATTGGGAATATTATTAAACTTTTAACAAATAAGAACTATATTACATTTTCTAACTGTAAGTTGGCAAAATTATAAAACGAGTTGGCAAATACTGAAATTTGACTTGGCAATTTAAGGTTCTGTCATTCACAAATAAAAAGTCTTAGCGATGGCACTGTCCATACACACAACGCTTAAATCCAAAAAACAGTCGGAACTAGTATAAAGAGAAGTCTTAAACTCAAGGATGTTCATTTCTCTTAATGGAATTGGAACAACTTTTTATGATCCAAGACCTGTTATTGCAAGGTTCCTAGAGAGCAAAGTAAAAGTAGAACACTTCCAGATAAAGAAACCTATGAGAAACATGAGTTTGTCAAAAAATGCTTTGCTAAAGGCAGTTACTTGTAAAATAACTTAACGAATATAATTATTATTGTAGGATTTTGACAACATTATAAATAATTAATAAAGTTTAAAAATTTTAATACATGAACAAAATCGTTTTCTCTTGCTTAATTCTATTATTTGCATAAGACAGTCTCAGACTTGTATAAAGCCAAAAACTTTCTGTTCTAATAAATATTGGGTCAAAATCTTTCTGCAAATTAATTTAACATTTAATAAAATAACGTGTTTTATTATTTTGACGATATTACTTAAAAACAGCAGTTTTAAAATAATTACCATTTAAATTAAAAAATTAATATTAATTAAAGCATAATTATTTTGGTTAAAAAATAATAAACCTAAAAATCCATGGTAAGAAGGGTGAATTCTTATCAATTATTTTGTCAATGCTTTTAGAAACAGCCCAATCCTTAATATTGTGACCTCTTTGTACAAAATGCTAGTTACTCTGTTCACAGAAATAATGTGACATTGCTTCTGAAACAACTGAATCACATTTTGTAGGGAGAGGTCCACGGTCCACTCATAGATATCATCATTAAAGACACCGATGAGTTTTTACCGGGACCCTTTGACGAAATCCGTTTTTTTTTTCCCGTAATCCTTTAACGAAATTCGCGCTTTTTCCGCTATGCTTTTACGAAATTCGTTTTTTTCTTCCACTCCTTTGGCGAAATTTTCGCTTTTCTGCGGCCTTTTGATGAAATTCGTGTTGTTTTTTTGCGATCCTTTGTCGGAATTAGTTTTTTTCCGCGGCTCTTTTACGAAATTTGTGTTTTTTCGCGATCCTTTGACAGAATTCGGCCTTTTCCCACTACGGTTTTGCGAAATTTGTTTTATTTTCCTGCGCTCCTTTCACGAAATTTGCGTTTTTTCTGAGCTTCTTTGACGAAATTATCTTTAAAGAAATTCCCTTTTTTCCGCGGTCCTTTGACAAAATTCGCGTTTTTTTCTCGAAGCTTAATGACGAAATTGGTGATTTTTTCTGCGAACGATTGACAAAAATGTTTTTTTTTTCGACGATTATTTGTTGAAATTCGCAATATTTTTCAGTGATATTTTTTTATGTTTGAATTTTCGGACTGATGGCTGATTTTTTTTTTTTTTTATTTTCGGAACAGAGTCACCCCTGGCAAACAGTAAATAAATTATACATAAAATTTTGCTATTCTTTGACGAAATTATCCTTTTTTTACGATCCTTTTCAAGAAATTCGCGTTTTCCGCAGTCCTTTGGCGAAATTCGCTTTTTTTTCGATGTTTTGACGAAATTGGTGATTTTTTCTGAGTACGATTGATGAAATTGTTTTTTCTTTCGACAACCATTTGTTGAAATTCGCAATATTTTTCAGTGATATTTTTGTATGTCTGAATTTTCGGACTGATGGCTGATTTTTTTTAATTTTCGGAACCGAATGCCTGGTCACCCCTGCCAAACAATAAATAAATCGTACAGAAAATTGGAGAATATTTTTAATTTTTCTATATTTCAAAAAAAAAGTTACAAGAACAAAAATTACGTTTTCCTCTTTAAAAATTTTAGCAAAGTTCCGAATTTTGCGGAAATTTTTCCGCGCACGGCATGCGTCTATATTATACAACTCTGGACAGTCCTTTGTATTAAAAATTTAAACCATTGTAACTGTTATTGTAGCATTTTGGAAATATTTTATTGGTACAGTTTGATTTTTTAAAACATAAAAAATAAAATCTGATTCCTTGTTTAGTTCCAGTCTTTGCAAAATATATTAATTTGTAAAAGTCAAAATATGTTTAGCCACTACAATTATTATTCAGTTTACATTTTGGAAACATGTTATAAAACTTAACATAATAATTTTATATTATTTTTAAATTTGATGATTTTCATCCATCAAGAGGAAAGTATGTTTTCTTCATTAGTTTAACATTGGGTCTAAAACTATAGTTAAGGTACTATTTTACGAACTATTTAATGATTCAAGTCAAGTTTGTTTTTGAATTTCAGAATTTATTCTTTGCTCCAATTACCTAATTAGTCTGATATATTATGGTTATTTCAAACACAAAAGCAAAGTGTACAAACTAATAAAAGGTAAACAATATTTTAATGTGAATTTAAATGGTAATTTATTTACATAAAGTTTTAATTAGGCATACAAATTTGGTAGGTTAGATGTTATGTTTGGTCCATTAATATTATAACAATTAAAAACTTATATGAAACGAAAATGTAGCCTCTTTAATTTTACCTAACTATAAATAAGGCGGTTTACATGTTTCAATGACGATTTTGTAGTTTACTAACCAGCAGCAGGAGAAGTACAATAGACATAACTAATAAGATGTAAAATTTTGTCAGCCAGTCAATATTCTTATTATTTGGTTTGCTTTTATCAGGGGTAAAGTTTGACTTATGAACATTTATTTGGTACAACAGACTAAACCGTTTGTCGCCCAGTGAAAATTCCTTAAAATATGCTCTGATAATTACATATATAAAAAGACAAAACTGGAAACTTTCATTAGTGGACATGTACTTTTCTTTAACAGTGCAAAACAATAAACATTTCTTAAATTTTCTATTAATACAAATCTAAAATTAAAGAGTCAAAATAAATATGTTAATATAACATACTGTAACTGGCAAGAGTGGGATCAAGAATGGCATGGAGAAAAATTTCTCCTAGGAAGCAGTATCAAAGTAAAAAGTCATCATAGAATTCACTGGCTTTTGGATATTCAAGAGACGGAAGGGATAATTGATTGCAAATTTTCTGAGGAATAATTTGAGAAATGAGAATTTTCTGAGAAATGTGTTTTGGAGTTTATGAGATACATTTTTGTAAATTTTCAAATCGAAAAGATGACTGGCTGCAAAGAGGTAATTGGCAGATAATTTTTTAATAGTCACTTTTTTCATTTAGTAGCTCTATGGCCAGTGGTCACCATTAATTTTATCCTAATATATCATTTCATAAACAACTGTTTCCAATCTACTGTTGGATATTTGGCCTCCCTTTCCATTGTTTCCTGTATGTTGCTTTAGTCATCCAATTAACATCAGTTACTTTTTTGATTTTCTCTCTCATCTTCATGGCAGTTTTACACATACAGGATATAACTGTGTAGGATGTTTGTACTCAGTCTATAGTCTTCTTGCAATGTGCTTAGCCTATTTCCAATTTAATTGTTCTCTTGATGTCAAAAAACTTTCATCTGCCTTCTTATCAAGGTTATTATTTTTCTGTTTCTTCTAGTTTTGCCTAACATATATCTTTTCATACTTTGCTATGCATGCAGAATACCGTTTTGAAGTAATATATATTTAACTGATTTCTGCAGCTTATTTACTAAATTAACATAATTAAAAATTGTTTATTTTCTGTAAACTATATATAAGACATTACATTAACCTTTTGCAAGACTTTTTCCATTCTTGCAAATAAGAAAAGTATTTCTTCTAGTTAAGAAATCAAGACTTAAGTAACTTACTTCCTGAATCCCATACATTAAATATAAATAGAAAATTCGGGGGTCATATGTCTGCTTATGATGCATCATATTTGAAACAAAAAGAGTGAAAGTCAAACTCAAGCATCTAAAATGTGGAACACAAGTTCAGTTTTGCCAAAACATAAGTGATTACACAAAAGAAACATCCAAGTGTTTTTATCAATATCATTGGCCCTTTATTTTGGTCAGGAAATTATGTCAACTACTCTTTTTTCTATATGCTGAAATGTAATGTGTGTCATGCAGAGAGAGATGTCTCCCTATAAAAAGGGAGAAATTAAAATATAAGGAATTGCAGAAATTTTTTCCCCACAACTGGCAAAGTGGTTATGATAAGTTTTATTCACACTGGCAACAGAAAACCTGTTTTCCTATGCAAATTTATCTTTAAAATAGAAGAGGGAGAAATAATACGAACAAAATATAAAAGAATCATGTGAAAGATTTTTCCGCAAGTCAAATACAAGGTGGCCATAATGAAACTGGCAGTACTCAACATGTTCTATAGTGTGATCTAATTGCAAAAATGGAGCCAAATTTTGTAGGATGATTAAACAAAATGAGAGATGAAGGATTCTGTGCAAAAAAAAAAACAAACAGTGTCACATATCCACTAGTGGTGACTTTTGGAACAATATTTTCTTCTTGCTCAATCCTTTGTCCCCCCCCCCCCCCACAATCCTGTTTAATCATCCTACAATTTGTTTGCTCTATTTTTGCAATTAGATCATACCACAGAACATGCTGAATATGTTCAGTTCAGGGATGAGAATTGCAAAAAAGCAAAAAGACTGAAACCATGTGCAAACAAAAAATTGTACCACATTTTATCCCTGAACGATACTTTAAGGAATAAAACCAGGGCCTGATTTCTGGACAAATGGAGACAAGCGTGCAAGCCTGTATATTACAGTACAGGAGTGAAAATAGCCAAATTACAAATTACACACAGCTCTTAAACATTGGGTGTAGGCCATATGAAATGCTTGACTTATCAGAATCATGACCCCCAGCTGCTGAAAATGAAATAATTTAGAGTTTTTGTGTGTCATAATTTTAATAAATTTTTCAGCAAAAATTATGAAAAACTTAGTGAAAATCACAATGGTTTTTTGTTTTTGGTCACAACGGTTATCACTTTTTGCTCACACAAGCTAATAGGACTAGGACCTACAGCTTAATGTGGATTCCAAACCAGGGATGATTCCGAGTTAAAAAAAAAGTCTGAATTTCACAGCAAATCTTCTGAAAGGTTACAATAGAGGGGGGAAGGAGGGTGGGAAAATACACTAAATACATGTATTTTTCACACCATTTTGACAAAATTTACCAGTTTTTCGCAATCTTTGGAAAAAATTTGCCATTTAGTCGCGATCTTCTGATGATATTTGTAGTTTTTTCGCTATCTTTTGGCAGCAATTACCACTTTTTTGCAAACTTTTGACAAAATTTGTGGCTTGCTCGTGATCTTTTGATAAAATTTGCCATTTTTCGCAATCTTTGGACTAAATTTGCTGTTTATTCGCGATCTTCTGACAATATTTGTAGTTTTTTTTTCATGATCTTTTGGCGACATTTGCCATTTTTTGCGATCCTTTGATGAAATTCGCCATTTTTCCACGATCATTTGACGAAATTGGTGTTTTTTTTCGTGATCATCTGATTGCCGATTTTTCTTCGAATGATTAATGAAATTGATGTTTTTCGGCAACTATTTGTCGAAATTAGCTATATATTTTATGTTCAAATTTTCGGATTTATGACTGATTTTTTTTTTTTCATTTGTAGAAATGACTGCCTTAATCTTTCAGAAAATTCAGAACAGAATCACACCCTGTTCTGAACCACTAAACAAACACTCAGTGGTGCTCTGCATAACACCTGGGAATCAAAATAATACATACTTTTTTTTATTCTTTTTATTAATCTTTTATTTATTATTTATATTGAAACATTGCAATACCGTTTTAAAAAGCAATATAAAATTGCAATATAAGTATCAAGGCATTCAGTAATGTGCGCATATTTACTTCATCATTTTGACTTTGGATAAACAAAAAATGAGTGATTATCTCGCAAATGAGATTTGTTTCAAAATAAAAGTATGCATCATATTATTTTATTTTTTGCATAATATATTGACTTTTTTATTTATATTTGTAGCATACATATTTTTCTCAATGTAATATTAGATTTACTTAGTTAATTTAATTATGTTTTAAAAAATGTACAAAATTATTCTAAATATTGCTCTTTCTTGAACATAAGGATAATTTTTATCCTTATTAATTCCCTATGAAAAACTTACTTTAATCAAACATTTAAAAAAAAAAATCATTTTATTTTTCATCATAATTGAAATAAAATAATGCTATTTATTCACCCTTAAAATGTTTATTGAGAAACAAAAATGTTTAAATATGCATTTTTGTAATCTACAAATGAGCTCTTTCATTTGATATCAAACTTGACCATATAAGAAAAAGTATTCTTTTCATTTAAACAGCTTGTCCAAAATAAATTTTCAATGTTATCTAATGATGTTGTTTGTTTTTTTCCTCCGACAATAAGAACTTTCCAAAAAATACAAAAAATCGTTTTTTTAAAAAAAAATCCCGTTTTTTGCCGCCATTTTATGTGTGTGTGTGTGCGCGCGTAGAGTATTATGCACACTTCTAAACATCAAGAAATTCGACAGAACTATTTAAGAAAGGAAATTTTCAGTGCGTTCAAATGATATATGTTTTTTCCTCTGATGATTAGAACTTCCTCAAAAATATGAAACATTGTTAAAAATCACATTTTTGTTTAAAAATTAAGACAATTTGAAGATCTTACGAAAATTTGCTGCAAGTAAAGATCTACAGTATAAAATTTTTCTGACTGCTGCATTTATAAAATAGTGAATTTTTACATATTTCTGCATTTATAAACAGAAATGCAAGGGAGGGGGGGGGGGCAGCATTCAGCACCTACTTACATATTCAAGCCGAATTTCATTTCTACCTAACAAAACATTAGGAGAAAAACTGCTGTGACAGACAGACATCGTAGTGAGAAGAATAAGTTGCGTTTTCGTAACGGGATACCGAAATCGTATCAAAGTTTGCGTTGTTGAAGAGCAAAGAACAATATATCTCTGAGAACATTTGGCAAACAGAAACAATAATTAAAGAAGGAACGAAATGGAAAACCCCTTTCTTCTTTAATTTAAAAAAAATAAAAATAAAAAATTGATATTTCCATTATTAATTGTCCGATTGCATTTAAATTTTCAGTGAATTTAAATAGTAATAATTTAGACAGCATGTGAAATTTCTATTAAAATATATTAAATTTTAAGAAAATTATAACTTTTCTAAAAAAACGGCCACTACCTCATCTGCTCTAAAAAAAATGTAGACCACTATATTTATTTGTCTTTATATATAGGAGAGAAAAGTGTGGATGTTATCAGTTTGCATCTGTTCACGACACGATTCACTCATCAAATTACTGCCGCACTTTTGCTAGAAAATTTTGGCTTTCACTTAGATTTAGGTTAGACATTCGGATTTTTTTTTCCAAAAATAAAAACACTGATATTTTATGAACTAAGTAGAAAAAACCTTCGAGAAGTGTTTTTGTTTTCTCTTTTCCTATAAAAACACAGGTTCTTTCAGATAACGGGGTCCAATTTTTAATTTAAGCTGGTTTTCACAGACACGAGAAATACTAAAGATTGTTTTGAGAAAGGAATCTATTATAATTTGAGATGTAGATCTTTTATAAGAAATAGGAAAACTGTGTTTGTTTTTTCGGTTATATAAATAATAATTTATTCAAATTTCATTCATTTATTCATAAAACACACTTCGTAAATGTGTCAATCAGATTTTATTGCTGTAGGAGAAAAATACGAAATCATTTTTCGGAAGTATATTTTTATTTGATACTAAACATCTCTTTTGATAAGATTGAATGTAATTTCGTAAAATTAATTATGTGCTGAGGATTAACAGTTATTTCTATGTAAGAAGTTGTTAGAAAATGAGATATTACATTTGGAATAACTTTTAAATACAGTAGAAGATCTATATAACGCAATTCTTCATATAAGGCACAACTTCCCCCCTCAGATGTAAACAATGATTATTGCAGTTAAAAAGCACCTGCATTTTCACATTGTAAAATATTGCTACTCTCTAGATGACTAAATTTGATACATTAGTTCAACTTTATCTTCTAATTTAAGACCATTTGCTGAAAAAAAAAAATGCTATTATTACAATAAACATTTTTGAAAATGTCTAATATAAGAGATGGCTATGTCAGTTATATTTGGATCATGTTTATAAGGTAAATTTAACAATGTCTGACCTATATTATGCAACAATTTATAATTTGGATAACTCTTGGAACAAGGTATGCAGTATAAAGATATTCTAATGTATTTTGATATGTTTCAGACATATTTGGCCATGTTTACAAGGTGAATTTAATGATGTGATCCATATAATGCAAAATTCTACATAACCCACAACTTTGCATTTTTAGTTTAGGGTTGCGTTATAAAGATCTTCTACTGTATTATGACTTTTCTCTTTTTTTATGTTTTCGGTATCGGGTTCGAAAGGGCTCGGGCTGACACCCCGATGCAAAATTTCGATTAACAAATGTCATCCAAATGAATAAAAAGGGACAGCACATTGCTTCAAAGCCTGCTTGGACCAATCGCCCTCCTGGCGATCCTCAGAGTGCTTTCAAGCAGTATGCAGCACTCATCAATGACTCCACTCATCAATGGATGAATTAGCCACTTTTCTGAATGGAAGGGGGTGAGCGGTCGTTCAAGAATGTTCTTTCAAAATTGGAAGATAGGACAGTTTCGGGTGGAAAGCGGAAAGTGAAAATTTCGGAAAATAAAATTTTGCAGGAAAAAAAATATGGAATCCTCGGGAAAAAAAGGCAGAATTTCAAGAAAAAATCTGAAATTCCTAGAAATAACAAAAAAGTGGAAATCTGCCAACAGACGGAAAATTCTCATCCCTGTCAGTCATTACGGCCACCTTGTACTTCTCATTTCATAGGGATAAATCTTTTTTATAGATACAGTTTTCAAGAACAATTAATACAATATGTGGATTTTCCATGTATTTCTGAAATATTTGATAATACTCCAGTACATTATAAGCTATTTTTACGAGAAGTCGGTTGTTATTATATATATATATATATTGTATGTAAAACACAAACTAAGAAGAATTTAGTCGAATGTAAATCAAATATTATAAATCTCTCACTCAATCTTAAGTGCAGTCATTCATGTAATTAACACTTTCAAAATTCCAGAAAGGCTATATTTTGTATTTAACATACATTATCTTATTCAGTATTCACTCTAGAAAGAAAAAGGGCAGGGAGCTACTCACTAAAAAAGACACTAATGAAGTGGAAAGGAGAAATACCTCAGTACAAAAGAAAGAAATGTAATTATATGTTTACTAGCAATAAAATAGAAGTTTACTAACAATAACAACTAAGAATACCTATTTCATGACTTTAAATAAATGCACGATTGATTTTGTCAATTTTAATAAGTGCAGATTACCACACCCTTAAAAAATGCCTTAGAGGGAACACTAATCATTTTCATATCTATGGTAAATATGAAGCCTCCTGGCACCTTGATATCCTTGGCATGAATTTTTGGTCTATTGCTCGAAAGGTTCTTAACCACTGGGATGTCCTTCTTGAAATCATTTCTGAATAACTACTCCCTAAATCAATTGTAATAATCATAATAATATATATATATATATATACAGTAGACTCTCTGAAATCTGCACAGCTTCGGACTAGAGGTTGGGTGGATTTTATAATTTTTGCAAATTTGAGGTCCTTGCTTTGTTTAAATTTTTTAAACAATAATTTGAATGTAATAATGCAATAAAAATTATAATGAATGCTTGCAATATAGCAAAATATTAAAATAATTAAGTAAAGTAATAAACTAAAACAATAAAAAGTAAGATAATTATTAAAAATAAAGATCAAGTAAATAATAATGTATAATTAAATATGCATAATAAAGATGAGATACATTTTCCTTGAATTATCCAATTAAACTTTTCTCACAGAGGTACCCTATTAATTCACATCAAAATCATAAAAAAAAGGAAGTTTTATTTCAGGTTTAGATAGATTTAATAACTAAAAAAGCTAGATTAATACATAAATATGTTTGGTAAAAAGATTGTGATTACCAGTGATATCAGCAAAACCTTGATTTTTTCAGAAATAAATTTATACTTCTTTCTTAAAAACTATGAGTTCAGTCATAGTAATTAGAATTACATATTAAAATATGTACAGAATGATAGGAAATTAAAAAATTCTGTAATTTTGCACCTACATCTTAACTGAAAATTTCATTGTTTACATTTGCGATGATGTACGGATTTTAGGCATTTGTGGATTTGAAGGAATCTACTGTATATATTAACACAAAAAACCCTTGACGGGTTAAAAGTTTGTGACGCAGCACTTTATCTTATTGCTATAAGAATTTTAAATATGGAACTTAAAAATAATGATATCAAATTTTAAGTGACGCTACGCTATTAATTAATCTATATATACATACATTTATATTATTTATTTCATCATTTTATTTTTGTTTTACTTATAATTGCATGTGTAATAATTATGTTACATTTGAAAGGATGTATAAAAATTTATTCATTGATGCTTTATCAATCACATCTTTCATAAATTCAAAATATGAGTTTTAAAAGATATGATATCAAAATTTAAGTGACGCCTTGATGTAGCTTTAAACAATTTGTTTTAAAATTCAATTTCAATTGTTTTCGGTTTGGTTAAATATATTTACACATGTAACCAAAACTTTTAATTTACCAATACACTGTTAAAAATATCACTCTCACTGAACCTATACAATGCACTGTAATGCATTTATATGAAAAACTTGATTTATCTTTTGTGTCACGCTATCCAAAATCAAAAGTAAAATTTATGTAAATGATTTCTGTGCGTCACTGTATCCAAACTAAACGAAATGTATGCAAACAGATAACATGACGCATCATTTACATAAATTTTACTTTTGGGTGAAATTTCCACAAATGGCGGAAAAATATAGTCCAATTTTTCATGCTTATTATATAACGAATAAGAGTCTTTCAGGAAACAAACATGGTCTTATTCGGTTCATCTAGAATAGATTCATATTATATATTAATTTTAATAAGATTGTCCATATCATTTTCGGAGCGAAAAAAATGTGAAATAAAAAGAAAACTAGAGTTTTTCTGGAAACAGCTTTTATCTTATTCCCTTCACATAAAGCAGATTCATATTATATATCATATTATATATTCATATTATATATATAAGAAAATCGCCCGAGCCATTTTCAAGAAATCGGCATTAGGAATTTCTACCCATCGCCTGTACTTTAAAAATTAGTATTTAGATCTCAAAATATACTGCAACTAGAAATGTAAAAATTTTAGAATAGAATTAGACTGCAGATAAGACTGTTCTAAAAAAATCAGAATAATAAAAGCTATATTTGCTGAGTTATTGAAAGGCGGCTTTTCAGGTTTTCTTTGAAGTCAAGTTAGCTGTATATATTAGTTCCGCCATCTACGAATTCTACGACACGATTTTAGGCTTAAGGCTGAAATACTATCGTCTTCCATGATTACACACATATATATATATATGAAACATTTAAAACAACCAAGAAGATGACCTCAAGTAAGATGGAGTGATGAAATCAGAAGAGTGGCTGATGTTAATCGGATGACTAAAGCACTAGACAGCGCTACATATTATTGTCTATAAAAGTATATTAAATATATTTTACATAAGCTTAAAAGGAATACAACATACCTCGAAGCTGGATTATACTGTAAAAATTTCATCAAATAAGCTACAGTAGCACGACTTTGTTTTTTGAAGACAGATACGATTCTGTTATAGGGGAAAACGAAAATAATGCATTATTTTTTCTCAAATTTAGGAAATGAATGAACATTAACAAATTCAAAAATCTTATTTTGAAATTACAGTTAAACTTTGAGGAAATACATATTCTTAGAACATACTGACCGGAGAATCAGATAAACAATATACGTTTTGTTTCAATATCCGAGTTTTCTGTTAAAATACAGTGTCATTATAATTAAACTTCCCCTATATACAGCATCCTGTAGTGCAAACGGGTGAATGGAATGCAATGAAATGTGGTATAGACTATATACATGACATGCGCTCATGGAATTTCGAGAAAAAAAAAGTTCAAAAATGTCCACCAGATGGCGCTCTTTCCAGAAAAACATTAAATTTAACACAATAAATGGCCAAAACAGGCAGTTTTACATTTTATTACTCCTACTTCTTGTTCTGGATTGTTAATATAGTTTCTGTACTCCGTTTTGGTTGTTTATTGTGTTAAATTTAATGTACCCTCTGGTGGACATTTAAAGTGCCCTCTGATGGACATTTTGGAATTAATTAATTTTTTTTTAAATTCTGTGAGTGCATCTCGTGTATAGTCTATATATCTAATTTCATTGCCTTCCGCTCATCCGTTTGCGCTGTAGGATGCTGTCTATAGGGGAGGTTTAATTATAGCCACCCTGTATATATAGCATGTAATAGACTGCCAACTGCATGTTTTATAGATTTCAGAGCAATACTTAACCCATTTGTGCCTGAATTTTGTTTTTCACAAATGTTTTGGTAAAATCACTTTAAAATATTGCAAAATGAACTGGAAAAATACTAAAAAAAAATTACACTTAAATTTTTTTGTATTTATTTAATAAAATGTAAAAAACTACATATGAGTATTTCTAGTAGAATAATATGCATAATTATATGTTTTGTCTACATTTATATTTTAAAAGTTTTTAAATTGTATATTATGAACTAAAATTAGTATTTTTATGAACTACAAAAAAAAAATATTTCTTTACAGAGACTAATAAGGTTATAACTATTATTCATAATAAAATAAGAATAATCGTATTGCTGACTTTAAAACAATATATTTCATAAATATCTTCAAAAGGAGATTACAAACTTACTTTTTACATTTCGCCATTTTTAAAAATTAAAAATTTATAAACACCAAAAAAACCCTTCATTTAAACAAATATCCACCTTATGCTGTCATCTCTCGGTAATAGATAAAGCCATTTATAAATAATTATTTCATACAATTTTCATGTTATAAAGGAGAAGAAAAATATACTTATTTATGAAAATTTGAAACATCCCAAAAATGGGACTCTAGGCACAAATGGGTTAAAAAAAGAAAAGAAATATTTCAACCAACTTTAAATAAACTTTGAACTATGCATTGAATTTATTTAAATGTGATTTTAAAAATTTCACCAGAGAATATTTCAGAAAAATTAAGACATTTAAATGAATATAATACTATTATTAAGTACTATTATAAGTACTACACAATTTATCTGCAAATAATGTTATACTTTGATAACAATGCTTCAAAATAACTTAACGATTGTTACTTATATCTGAAAAAAATTCCCTGTGTTCTTCCTGTATGTATATGCTCTGTTCTTACTTAAGATATATATATATACTGGGATAACAGACATAGTTCTAATTGCATAACAATATCTTCTTATTTTTATCATTAGAATAAATAGGGAAAGTAAGCAATGTTTCAATAATATTACCTTTTACAGACATTATATTTAGGAAAGATATAGAAGAATGAAATTTAGAAATTCTTACAGGGTAGTTTCCAATCCTACATTTAGAAAAAAATCTGTAAATTATAAAAGAGAAGGAAACTCAACGGCTAACTGTTGTTTTTTATAATTATTTCAATTTTAAACAAGAAAACATTCTAAAAATTCTTGTAAATGCTATGATCATATTAAAAAGCAGAAAACCAACGTTTAAAATTATGTCATATAAATGAACAAAATATGATCATATTTTGCTCACGAGGGTTAAATGCAACACACATAATGCAACTTTTCTTTAATTCATCTCCTTATGTATTATATGGCATCATTACCAAAGAGGAAAATTCTCACATTACTCAAAATTACACAGTTGTTTTGTTCTGCTGTCTCAAACATTTTTAACCTGGTTTGAGAGATAAAAATGGCTATTTTGTAGAATTCTAACATTGTGACTAAACTAATGCAATGTGCCAAACAGCAACTTCACATTCCATTGCTCCATTACATTTTGTACATATTGAGGTGATTTTTTTCTCTCAACGTCTCACATAATCAGTTTTACTATTTTTTGGTCATCAGTTCAAGCACCAATTCCTATCTTTATTTTTCTGGTTTTACAGTGACTACATGTGACATACAGGGACTTCTCTTCAAAATTTAAGAATGACACTTTTGTTTAATTTTACATAAATTCTTTTAATTTCTTCATGACTGTAGCCTTCTTTATTTAACAGTACTATTTTACAATGTGTTATATATAACCAGTCAACTTTTCCGACATTTCTATAAATTTATTTTGTTTCACAAGCTCACCAATTGAAACAACACAAAAACTTTACCAACTTGAAAACAGTCGCATAACGCACTGGCAAAAGTCCTCTTATCAGCACCAATACATAACATTAATAGCTAATATTTTATCCTAGGCTTAAATGACACTATAAACACTTGTGATCAGTGGTTTCATTTAAATAAAAGAAAGGTACTTTATATCAATCTAACCAAATTATACTGTTATTTGGATTGGCAGTTTACTTGGCTACAACTTTATAAAAGGTTAATATATCCCTGGCCAAAATTATAAGAACCCTAATGAAAGTAAAGAATCAGGAATTTTACACTATTCTAAGTATAATTAAATAGATGTATAGTGAAATGTCTCACTCATTTATATTTAAAAAATATACATGTACGGTAATTTCCAGTATATAATCTGCAGATGAAACAATTCTGTTTGGACCCAGAAATTTTATTTAGTTATTAAAGTTATTAATTATTAGATTAAGCCAAATATTTACTGCAATTTAAAAAGTTACATTTTATTTTAAAAAATTTCTGGGTCGAAAAATGATTGTTTGATCCACGGATTATACGGCAGAAATTACGATATGTATATTAAAATTAGATTTAAGAACTGAATTTTTTAATGGTCATAATTATAAAAGCACTGCTTATAAGTTCAAATCAATATAATTCCAATAAGAAATTTAACCAACTTTATTTTGGAGGCACTCAGTGATAGGATTTAATATGCTTAGAAAACGTTGGTGAATTATAATGTGGGTATAGTAACTAGGGATTGTAAATAGCTTAATGAAGATTATAATGCATACATTTCTTGCCATTTTCATAAAGTTCACCATTACACTCTATTTTTTTAATAATGTTCATATCATGCAATCAAAGTAGCTAATCAAATAATGTGGTATAGTTATTAATGAACCGCATTTACATAGCTTTTTTTTCCCCTTACAAAAAGCAATTATATTCCAATATTTGTGTTTATAAAATGTGGATGTATACTTAAGTTTATTTTCTTAGAAAGAATAATTAGATTAAACTTACTTTAAGCTGAAACAGTAACCCAAACCATGATTGATCCTTCTTTACTTTGATGGATGGATCCATGCAATGTTTCTAATCCTCTACACATCATACTAGAGATAAGCATACTTGTCAACTAAATTTCGGTAAAACTCAAGAAGATTTTGGACAAAAAATCAGAAGATTTTTTAAGTTTTATAACACTTTCAGTAAGGATTAAAAAACAGATGAATCCTTATAAATAAACAAATTTCAAAGAGAAACTCGAATAAAATATTCAATAATTTGCAATTACACAATACATATTATGACAAAAAAGAATAACTTAAATATATTAAAAATTACTGATTTTTTTTTTTTTTTTTTGACGGTGATTTTGAGTAAAAAAAAAAAAAAAATTTCTGAAATTCACAGCAAATTTTCTGAAAAGTTATAGCAGGGGGATGGGGGGGGAGAAATCCACTTCCGACACTAGCTATGCGTTTTTTTCCCCGGTCCTTTGACAAAATTCGCGATCTTTAGCCGAAATTTGTGTTTTTTTCGTGATCTTTTGACGAAAATTGTGTTTATTTCATGATCTTTTGACGAAATTTGTGTTTATTTCGCGATCTTTTGATGAAATTTGTGTTTATTTCGCAATTTTTTGACGGAATTTGTTTTTTCGTGATCTTTTGACGAAATTTGCCGTTGTTTTGCGATCTTTTGATGAAATTAGCGTTTTCCACGTGATCCTTTGACGAAATTGGCGATTTTTCTGCAAACGATTGACAAAATTAATTTTTTTCGGTGAAGATGTCGAAATTCGCGATATTTTTTATGTCCGAATTTTCGAATTAGTGGCCGATTTTTTAAAATTTTCGGAAATAAATGCCTTATATTTTTGGAAAATTCGGACCAAAATCACCCCTATGCGTTGTTTACGCAATCTTTTGACAAAATTCGGGTCTTTCCCACGATCAATCGGCGAAATTTGGGTTTTTTCCACAATCTTTTCACGAAGCGCGCGTTTTTTTCCGTGATCCTTTAACGGAATTCTCGTTTTTATGCGATCTTTTCATGAAAATAGTGTTTTTACGCGATCTTTTGACAACGCTTTTTTTACCCGATCTTTTGACGGTGCTTTTTTTACCCGATCTTTTGACGAAATTCACATTTTTTTGGCGATCTTTTCACGGAATTAGCGTTTTTTACACGATCTTCCGGCAAAATTTGCATCTTTCCCGTGAAATATCTAGTTTTCCCGCGATTCTTTGACGAAACTCGCGTAAAAAGCATAAGAAAAGGCCAAAAATCGGAAGAAAATGACGATAAGCGGAAGAAAACGCATTACGCGTGTAAAATCGGAAAACATGCCGATTTTTCGGAAGAATTCTGAAAAAATCAGAAGAGTTGGCAGCTATGGATAAGGTATAACTTCAGGTGGATAAAAATATGTTCAATCTTGATGGGCCTAAAGTTATATATTAATACTGGCCTGATTTTTGGAAGAATGGAAAAGCTCGTGGAACAGCCAAAATAAAAGAGGATCATTCATGGTTTGGGATGCTGATTGAGATCAAGGTGAGAATAATTTAGTTTTTTATTTCTAGGAACTCAAGACTGTACACATATATTTCAGAAACAAGATTTGGTATATGGTTGGTTTTTTCGCCAATAAGATAATGCATTGTGCCATACTTTAAAATGAAAAAGTTGTTCAATGATGACAGTATTCCATTATATGATTGGTTACATAGGTCACACTATAAGAACATTATAAAAAATGAATGGAGTGCAATGGTGAACTTATTTATGTAAATGACAAGTAACATTCATACATTACAGATCTTCAGGAAGTTATTTACAATCCCTGGCTAGCTATACCCACATCAGAATCATCGAAACTGTTCCAGGCAAGTTGAAGTCTCCAAAAGAAAGAAAAACGGTGGTTTCATTTCTTTTTAAAATTGCACTGATTCAAACTTATAAAGCAGTATCTTTATAATTATAACTATTTAAAAAAAATTAAAAAATGTCTTAACATCATGAAATAAGAAATGCACCAAGCCTTTAGAAAGAACTTTTTCTTCATCAGGCACAAATAAGATGTACTACCACTTTGAAGACAGGAACAAGACTCTAGCTTGCACTCAAAGAGGTAGCATGTCTTTGTTATGCCTAGTGCATACCATATTTTATGGTGTTAAGAAGTTTTTATGCTTTAATAAAAATAATGTATTTATACTCTACATTAAATTTTCTTTCTATTGCTATATACATCTTTAGCATTACTAAATGAAATGTGAAGTTATGAGCCACTAGAACTCAAGCAGACACTTTTTACAAAAGGTTTTCACAATTTTGGCCACTAGCAAAAATTCTAAAATAAGTTTTTTTTTTTTTTTTTATCTTAAATAATGAGAATATAAATAAAAACTCTTTCAGTACAATAAGAAAAACTTTTATTTATTTATTTAATAAAATTCAGTTTTTGGATTACCAGGCAAATACAAGTTCTTGAGAAGAAAATATTAAAAAAAAAAATCTAAAATGTAACTAATAAGCATGGAATAGAGAAAATTGACAAAATTTTTGCTTAAAAAATTTGTTAGCATGATTATAAAACAATAACAACAAAGAATACATACTCTTCTTTCTTAAGTCTATAATGTTCAGGAACGGGAAGATTACACACTCCCTAAGAATGAGAGAGATTGAATTTTAAGCTTTAAAAAAGCAGAAATCTACAAGAATAATACATGTATATGATTCTAAACGCTAATTTATGAAGTAATTCAGAAACTAAAAGTTACTTTATGGGTAGCCTGATGAAATATTTTGTGACAATATTTTAAAGATCTATTTTAAAAACATATCTCAAGGCTGGAAAAATAAATAGTGCATCAGAAACAAACTACAGTAGAAGATCTTTATAACACAATTCTCCATATAACGCACAACTTCTCAGACATAAACAATGAATTTTGCAGTTAAGAAGCACTTGGATTCCCACATTATAAAAAATTGCTACTCTCCAGAGGATAAAATTTGATACATTAGTTCAACTTTATCTCTTAATTTAAGACCTTATTAATGAAAAACTTGCTATTTTTACAATAATTTTGAAAGTGAGTAACATAATGAATGATTTTGTGCAAGTATATTTGAACAATGTTTATAAAGTAAATTTAGCACTGTGTGGAATGATGTATATTATGCAAAAATTTATAATCTGGATAACTCCTGGTAACAAGGAATGCAGTATAAATATATTCTAATGTGTTTTGATATGTTTCAGACATATTTGGCCATGTTTACAAGGTAAATTTAATAATGTGTGAAAGGTGATCCACATAATGCAAAATTCTACATAACACAATACCTTGCATTTTTAGGTTTGGGTTATAAAGATATTCCACTGTATCATTATTTGAGAAGCGTTCATGCACTATTATTAACAAGATTTTTTTTCTTATTTTTCTTTTCCAGAAAATTCAGCAGAATTGGGAGGAGAATGAGAAAAAGAACATAAGGTAAAAACTGCAGAAAACAAATACATGATTCTTATATATTTTTAAAAACAAAACCCCCCTTTTTTTCAGAGGGGGGGGGGGATATTTACTGAAGGGGATATTTAGAAAGTTAATTCTCAAGATGAGACATAGAAATCTTTGGCAATGCTCAAATTAGATCTAACTTAAAATTTTGAGTTTTCATATTATGAAACCATGGAAAAACTCAAATTTCTGAGTAATTATCTAGTTTAGAAATTGTTGTTTATCATTTACTGCAGCTTTTCTTACACTTTTAGTCAACCCAGACCTCTTTTTGTATTTTTATCCTCTCTTTCCAGACTAATAGAATTTAAGCTAGAAATTACTGATTAGAAATTTCTTTAAAATATATACTAAAGGCTATATAAATTTACTGTACTAAAATATTGCATTTTTTAAGGACTTTCCTTGCAAGATTGATTTCAGGATCTAGATAAGTAAAAAAAAAAAAAATACACTGAATGCAAGTCTTCCAGAGCCCCCCCCCCCCCCCCCCAAAGATACATGATGGGCTTCTCAGGTCCTATCTTTGTTAACTGCAGACCACAGTTTAAGATCTGCTGATTTACAGAAAATTGTCATGTATAATCATAAGTCCCAAAACAACAAAAAAATAAATTCTAATTATTATATTAAAAACTAAAAATTTATTTGAGAAATGTCAGCGAATAATGCAGAAATTAATAAAAAAAATAAAGAATTTTAAATGTAACAAAACATTAAATCTTTTTAAAAATATATATTCTTAAGAACATAAAGATACACTGAGTAACAATATTATAAAAAAATATATTAAAGACAGATGTTTGTGTGTTTGTATGTCTGCCTGCAGTTTTTTAAAGGTGATCACAGCACACAAAACTACACAATTCGGCAGGAAGGCACCTGTATGTCTGAAAATATGTACTTTGATTATTTTGATTAGATTTTTTTTAATTTAATTTTTTATTTAATAACATAATTAATGAACTTTTATTGACCTGGCATTTGCTTCCATGCTTAACCAGGGAAAAAGTGTATTTTCAAATACAGAGCATGGAGATGGATAGAAATAATTTGTTTTCCCAGAGCTTAAAATTGCAATCACTCAGTGGTTGAAGTTAAAAAAAAAAAAAAAAACCTTGTGAATAGACAGTACTTTTTTTAAAAAAAGAATATTTACTATTTCAAAACAATTATGTTTTGAAAGGTGTTTCATATTTTCTGCTTCTTCTGCAGTTTAAAATTGCCATTCCTGTGGCTTGATTGGACAAACAAACAAAAAAAACACCTTTGCTATATTAACAGTACTTTTCATTAAAAAATATTAATATTTACTTTTCTAAAATTATTATTATTTTCTGAAAGTTGTTAGTGTATAACAGGTACAAGCATTCCATGTCATGGGTGTACTGGAAGGGCATGCAGCATTGAGAGTCATTTTTACTTTGACATGATAGGAATTAAATTTCTTACATGATAAAATTTTAAATCTTCCTGGCAATTCTGGTCAATGCCAAATGGGTGTGATCGCATAAAAAAAAGCATAATTTTAAAATTTACGCTTGAATGCTAGCACTCCAAACATTGAAATAAATTAACCAAGTCAACCAAAGAAAGGAAATAAATGCACGAAAATGCATCAACTTACAGGGGAGTGTCTTCTAGATGATGAACCAAGTAGATCTAGGACTGCTTTCATATTTCTTTCTGTACAACCGAGGAAAAGTGGTTTTCTAAGGATCATTTCAGCGAATATACAGCCAATGGCCCTGAACATAAATGTAAATTATATAAATATGCCCAAGAAAAAATATAATAGAATAAGAAAAAGTATAATAAGATAAAATATATAATAAAATATTATGCATTATAGTGCATTGGCAGCTTTGAGTGAAACTTACAAAAAATATGTAAAAGTAATTCTATATATCTAAAAAATACTGTGTGTTACAGAAAGCAGCAACTCTTCACCTCTATCATGGCAAGGAAAACATTAGGAAATTACACAAAAAAGAATAAAGTTAATATATTATTTATAAGATTCTCACAATAGCTTGAGTTTGTCTGCTATCTCTGTTAAAGAAAACTATTTTTCTTATATATTTAAATTTCTTTTTAGTTTATGACTTGAACTTAGGAATGCTGGTTGTGCACACTCTTACCAAACATAATTTCACAAATGTGAATATTTAGATTACAAAATTAATTAAAAAATATTTAACCTTTTACTTTGGAATATTTTATAATTGTTTAGATGTTTCTTAAATTTATGTAGCTTCCCCCCCCCCTCCCGAAATATACCCTATACACCCATCTTAAAGATTCTTTGAAAAGAATAATGTGGTAGTGCAAAAGATAGTGAAAGGATTTCATGATGTCTGCATGTGTAAATTGCAAAATTAATTTACATCAGTTAAAAAAAAATTTCTGCTAAAATATTTGGTGTTTGTATTTGCAATTGGGTTTATTTTAACACTCATATTTGTGGACAGCATGCTAAATATTATAATTATATCCAGCTCATTTGTAAAAATATTAAAAATAGATAAATAGAAAAATGTATGCACTACAAGAATTAAATCATAAGGATATAACAGTAGAATTGTGAGAAGAAGTCCTCACCTTAATTTTTTATTCCTTAAATTAAAATTGATTAGGAATGTTATTAGTTATGTTATCTATATTAATAAATGAATTTTTGTCTGTGTGTATGTCTGTTCGTTGGCAATAGCTAAGGAAATCTGTCACATGTGGAGGTCTGCAAATTTGAATAAGAACAGACAAAGACTGATCCCATTGCACCAGGAATCACATTTTTAATACTTTAGTAATTAGTCAAGGTATTAAATTAAAAACCTATATTGAATGTGTGTCAATTATCCTCCTTTCACCGAATCATGATCACTTACACACATAAAATAAAAAACTAACTTCATACAGAAAAGAGACAATGAATGTGTGTCAATTATCCTCTTTTCACCGAATCACGATCACTTACACACATCCAAAAAGAAAACTAACTTCATACAGAAAAGAGACAATTATCTGCTTCTTAAAGCTGATTGCGAAGGCCAGGATGGACTTTAAAAAAAGGACAACTACAGATGCATGGTCACTTGATTGTTCTGATACATTTATTAAAAAAAATATCGATATTTACCATTTCAAAAGGCTCTTATTATCATATTTCTTCCTTCCAATAACAGTCGATTGTATATGCTCAAAATCAATTGCGAGCAATGCATTAGGCAGGGGTTTATCCAGATTTTAGTTCTAAGATCCTGTTTTTGTGAAATTGTGAACAGCTTTAAACATTTGTGAAAAATCTAGTCATAATTTTATGAATTTGAAATTATCATTATATCCAAGTTCATACATTTTTAAGAAGATATATGTATGTAAAATACATGCATTTTCTTTATATATGTAAAAGTGACAGAACAGATTTTACTTTTAAATGATTAGGGTTGTGAAATATTCAGTTCAGAGATGAAGAAAATTATTGAAAGGTCTATTTTAAGACTAATAATTTTGTGAAGAGTCCTGTTCTTAGGTGAAAAGTTTTGTGAAGTGTCCTGTTATGCGACAAATAATTTTGTGAAGGGTCCTTTAAAGTATCCAATTTTTACCTAAGCATATTCCTGTTAGATTCTTATATTGACCTCTGCAGGTATGAAAGTGGGAAATGAGAAAAAAAGCCAAACTCTTATAAAATAAGTGTTATTTTAAAAGCTACTTATACAATAAAATTATATATAACTGCACACATGGCTGCTTTTTTTTTTTTAGAAAGTATTAGCAATGCTAAAGGTGTAAATCTAAATATATCTGATCAACTTAAGTGAAGCATAATCATTAATTTTTCCAAACAAATATTATTCTAAATGGTTTAGCTATTAAATTCTTGCTCCCCCCGTATTTTTTCAAAAGAAAATATCCCTGCTAAATTGATCTTTGCTTCAGGAATGTATCTTGAAAAAGGTATCGCAGAAATTACCCAAAAGTGTTGTATAAATAGTACAAAATATTCTATTTCAAAACGAAAATTCCTTTCACTTTGAATTTTTAAAGTCTAAAAAAAAATTTCATTCTTGAAAGACACTTGGAACAACTTCATTTACATGATTTTTGGATGCTAACATGATATAGGCTCACCTTTCATTTCATGTCTCTTTTGCACAACAATTCAAGAACAATCTCCATGGGTTTGAGTAGACAAAATGACCGATTACTAAATTTTCCAGGCATCTCCCCCCCCCCCCCCCCACCTATTAACCTTCCAAAATTTTCTTTGCATTTTTGCATTAATCCAGAGAATGTCCAAAATTGCTTTAAAAAAGGGGAATTCCTCCTTTAGGAGGAACTCTTTCATGCCTACCTCTGTATCACGAAAGCCTCTTACTATGACAGTGAAAGTATTTTTGTCTCTTATAATATGGCAGGCAGCCTTTTATATTTTTGTAGCCAAAAAGAAAAGAGTGATTTTTGTTCAGACTTTAAAAAAAAAATAAATAACTCAAATTTTGTTGTTGCTGCACATGGGCCTAACATGGGCAAACTTTCTCTTATTAGACTTGGACCAGGGCTAGACTTACTTTTTCTTGGCAGACTCTAAACTGACTAGCCTTTTTTATTTTTATTCTAATTAGATTGGGTTTGGGCCCAGGTTTAATTTTTATTGGCAGATTTGAATGGGGCTAAGCATGTTTGCTCATAACTACATAAAGATTAAAAAAAAAAAAAAAAAAAAAAAACCTATTTCCTATTTATTTTTCTTGCAGTAACTTAAGGAACCTACAAGAATCCTCAAGAAAAATGTACATAAAATTCATTTTCTTAGCATTTAGATCAATATTTAATGAAAAACAATCTGTCAGTCTTAAAAATTATCTGTTATAAATATATAAGAAAACAGCATACTACAGTCTAAGGGTGTCACATTTGTATATTTAAAATATCTCCTCAGGAAATGAATATTTTTAACTCTATATTTTAACTTTTTTTATTTTTTTTTGTATTCTTCTTAAAAAATGTTTATAATTTTCTTAGTTTGAATTTATTCCTAAAATCTGTGCTTAATTTAATATTTTATGAGTTAAAAGCTGACTAACTGTGAATAAGATTTTAACACTTTACATATAATTAAGTATATATTTTAGAAAAATTTTGACAACTAAGAAATAAAGAGGCATCATTTAAGAAAAATACACAGAAAAAAGAAGTTAAAATATTAATTTCCTGAGGTGATATTTTAAATATACAAATATATCACATGCTCATAGGTTTAACATTAGCGAGGAGAATTTGGAAGTTGACTAACAGCCTTAAATGTAATATGAATAAATTGAAACTGCAGTAGATTGCATGATTGTAGCAAAACAAAGGAACTGGCGAATTGTCACACTTTACATACCATAGAACAGTTCATTACAGATGCATACAGATGTAGCCCCTTTAGATACCAAAATTTGCATTTGAAATGCCATTGGCTGTTCACATAGTGTTCTTGGTAGGCCATTTTTGAAGGGCACAGTACCCTGCCCTTTTTAAAATCAGTAAAATGTGTCCAGCCCTTTTGAAAATTGGCAAACTGCACCTTTCACGTTTTAAAAATAGTCAAATGTGCCCAGAGTCGTTCCCAGTGATCATTCATAATTTTCCTCGTTCCATGAATTTTGAGTAACTCTTCTTCAAAAGCATCCTGTTTCTTCCCATCAATTTCTCATAGCTTCCAGCTAAATTATGTATACTTTTTCACCTTCTATCTGGTGGCTGGTAGCCCTGGGTGGTCACCAAGACCAGAGAGGAAATAAGATACTCTACAGGAAGTTATAGACTGGACAATTGCATTGTCCAGTAGCTATTTCCCCTGTTCTTGCACTGTGATGCTATCTCTTGAGATCCAATTCTGGATGCTTAAGAGGAAAAAAAAAAAAAAAAGACTTTTTTTTCTTATTATTTCCCTTTTTCTTCCCATGCAATTTCAGTGGGTAAGATTATGCATCGGTCGTACTACTGTACAAGCATGAACTGACAAAGACAAATGGACAAAAAAGAAGCTATTAAGAAGATGGCGACATTTTAATTCCCACCTAAATAAAAAACTCCTAGCGTAAAGTGGTTAAACTCCTACCATATGGCCCTGTTTCTTTCTGTATTTTTTTTACTCTACAGAAGTAAAAAAAATACCATGTGAATTTCATCTAATAAGGACCTTTAATACATCTGAAATAAATAAATAAAAAGAAACCTGCCCTGTCCACACAAGCATTGAAGTACTAATAATTGTATGATCGGACCAGACTTTCTTCTTAAAGAGGTCCCGGTGCAAGAAGCATTTTCAGGGCATTGCATTTTTATTTTAAAAAAAGTCAGAACTCTCATCGGGGGGGAGGGGGGTTATAAGCGGAAGCTGCTAATTACTACACCATTATACATATAAAAGTATTGAATCAACATCCATTATAAAATGTATATATATATATAAACTATGTATGTAGGAAATTTTTAGTTTTAAGGATTGTAAAAATTATCATTAGGAAAATAAGGATTTAATAATTACCAAACATCAACAGCCTTAGTGCACATAGTACTCCGAAATAAAATCTCAGGTGGTTTATACCTTAAAAAAAGAGAAGTAAAATAAAAACTCCAACATGCAAAAACTAAATAAAAAAGATACAAATAATTGATAACAGAAAAAAAATGTTGAATAATTTAAAGAATATTTAAAAATCATATGTATATTAATATAAAAATGTATTTGTCAATAAAATCTTTAAAGATTTTAGTTGGTAATCTTTTCTCTAATTTTTATTGAAGAAGAGAATATGATATAGTGAAGATTAAATTTTTTAACAGACTAACAAATTAAGATTAACAGACTAACAAAACTGCATAAGATCTTTTTTCTATTTTTAAGGGCTTTCATTTAAAACTGATTCATATAATGATTTAATCTTAACTACACAAGATTTCCTTCTTCATTAAAAATAACAAAAAATATTAACAGAAAACTTTCCAAGATCTGCAAATAATTTTATATAAATTAAATATTAAAAGTACAAAAAGGTATCTTGCATAGTACAATATGTTTTTTTTAAAATAAATATAAAGATTTAAATATATTACATTTAAATATATATACAAATAAATATATTACATTTTAAATTATAAATAATTTATACAATTTGTAACACAGTATATTTATAATTTATGTTGCTGTGCCTATGTGTTAACTATAATTTGTAAATTAAATATTAAAAGTACAAAAAGGCATCTTACATAATGCAATGTCTTTTTAAATAAATATAAACAGGTTATTAGATTAAAAAATATTTATATTACATTTTAAATTATAAATAATTTATACAATGAAATTTATAACACAGTATATTTGTAATTTATGTTGCTGTGCCTATGTGTTAGACTATAATTTGCTTTACCATAATTGTGACATGACTGTTATAATTCTTTGCCCTATGGATGTATAAAATCGAAGATATGCATAGAAAATAGTCAATGTATTCATTGACCATTTTCTTAGTGTACAGTTGCTTGTTGCTGCAGTGCATATAAATTATCCCGGTGTTATTTTTCTCATATTTTATATTACTACAGTTTTCAAATTATATATTTATGATAATAAAAAAATTATTGGGAATTTAAAAATCCAATATAACGAAAAAACTATTTAAATAAAAAACATTATTAATAGTAGAATTAGTTTTAGGATAAGCATGGATGAGCAACTCAGACCAGCTACAAAACATTTGGTACCTATGACAAGACTAAATAATGGGTGAATTGGGCCGTGATTTTAGAAGACCCTTTTTTTTCTTCCCAGTTTTATAAAGCTGAAATTTCACGTCTGTTTTGCCTTGTACGATTATAATCAATATTTTGTGCTTTTACAGTAGGATAAGATTACACACACACACACATATATATGTGTGTGTGTGTGTTATATATATAGTTTTATGTTATAATAAAAAAAATACCTATCTAATTTTACCCCTCCTGGGAAATTTATTTTTGAGTTGGCACTTTTCTTGCAGGTAAGCGATATGCAATCTTTATTTCCTAACCATTCAGAAGATACTGAATGTTTAAAATAAATGTCTGCATAATTATATGCCACTGCTTTTATTAAAAATAAACAAATGTGCAGGCATGAAAGTGTAAGTTGGCCAAAAAAGCTGAACTCTATGCAATGCAAAATGATTACATGAAGGTGGACGTGATGCGTATCTGCATGTGCAACATAAGTTATTAATTAAAATTATTTTAAGAGATTAATGCATGCATATGAAACATTATAGTAAAATATGATAACTTAAACATATTGCTTTTAATATTAATAATTTTTACCTTAATACAGAGATGCCACTTGGAAAAAAGAAAATTAGGCATGAACCAAAATTTACAACATTTATGCCTAAATTTTGTGAACTATATTCTTTTGAATATAAAATAAATACATTGACAAATTTCTTATATTAAAATGAGTTATAGATATTTTCTGCGATAAACATTTTTCACAGTCGAGCTGAAGAAAATGACTACCTGTCAACATAGTTGTACACTACATTAACATTCTTTTACCCGAATGTAAAGTTTGGTTTTCATGTATTCTAATGAGTAAATAACGTAAATATCAAATAACTAGCAAACCCTACGACTTTGCTTGCGTAATATTTGAAATATGCCAAGTGATATTTATATGTCTAATTTTTATTAAAAGAAATTATACTTTTACGAATAATTCAAAAATTACTATTTAAATCATAGTTTGACTAAACACACTTTTCGCACCTCCCCTTCGCTTCACCACTTTTTAATTCGAATTTATTTTCGACAGTCCTTCGAAGGCATTTATATTTTATAAATAGCTGCCATGCCATATTTAAAGTTTCTAGCCTCTTCAGTATCACAGAAATCGCAATTTAGAAAGTTTTTTGCTCCTGCAACTCTCTGGTGGTAGTGGCACACACATAAAATATAGCTTATGTTTGAGCAGGTTCTATCGCCAAAAATTGTCACCATTTTTTAAAAAATTGGTTTGGTATTTGATAAGATTGCATTTTTAGAATGCTTTTCGCTCACTTTATCCTTTTAAATTTGGAATTTTCTTTCGGCTGTTCTTAGAAAGCAGCTGCATCTTGTAAGTACCATGCCATATTTCAAAATTTTAGACCCCTCAATTGTGCAAAAAACGCAAATTATAACATGTTTTGCTACTGCACCCCAGAGATGGTAGTGACAGCAACATAAAATATAGCCTATGTTGGAGCAGCGACTGTGACCATCAATTTGCATCCATTACTTTTGAAATAAGTTTGGTATCCCCTGAGACTGAGTAGAAATCGCATTTTAGAACGTTTTTAGAACACTTTTTGTGCATTTTCAGCCCTTTTAAATTTCCAATTTTTTCGAAACTGTTCTTAAAGATCATTTATACCTAATAAATATGTACCTTGCCTAATTTCAAGTTTCTAGCCCCTACCGATCACAAAAATCGAAATTTAGAACGTCTTTTGCTCCTGCAACCTCCAAGTGATAGTGACACTGACATGAAATAGCGTCTATGTTAGAGCAGAGGCTGTCAACATCAATTTGCCTACCATTACTTTTGAAATCAGTTTGATTCTTCCTGAGATTGCTCACAAATCGGCATTTAGAACATTTTTAGAACACTTTTTATACGATAGATCATTCATGTGTAATAAATGTATATCATGCAAAATTTTATGAATCTAGGTCCTTCTATAATTCAAAAATCGTATTTTTAGAATGTTTTTAGTTCCTGCCCCCCCCCCCCTTTGGTGTTGTGGCACCGACATAAAATATAGCCTATCTTGGAGCAAGAGCTATCACAATCATTTTACACCGTTATATTTGAAATCGGTTCAGTACTTCCTGAGGTTGCATAGAAATCGCAATTTAGAATGTTTTTCAATGTTTTTCACGCATTTTCACCCCTTTTAAATTTTGAATTGTTTAGGAAATGTTCTTAGAGATCATTGATATCTTATAAGTAACTACCATTCCAAATTTCATGATTCTAAGCCCTTCCATAAGACAAAACTGCAATTTAGAACGTTTTTTTTTCACCTGCAATCCCAAGGTGGTATTGACACAAACATAAAACAGAGCCATGTTAGAACAAGGTCTGTAACCATCAGTTTGCAACCATTACTTTTGAAATCAATTTGATACTTCCCAAAATTGAGTAGAAATCACCATTTAGAATATTTTTTAGAACCCTCTTCACGCATTATCACCCCTTTTAAATTTCGTATTTTTTTAAGAACAGTTCTTGGAAATCCTTTATATCTAATAAGTAACTAATATTTCAAATTTCATATCTCTAGGCTCTTCAGTAACATAAAAATTGCATTTTTAGAACGTTTTTTGCTCCTGCACCCCATTTGGGGTAGTGGCACCAATATGAAATACAGTACAGAACCATTTATCCGGAAGGCTTGGGGTCAGAGGTATTCCGGAAAACTGGTTTTTCCAGTTAACTGGTTGTGCATTAAAGTAGCATCCATTTGATAAGTTTTGTGGAATATGTGCGGTTGTGACATTATTTCTGATTTTAAATTATTAGATTACTTGGGTTAAAAATCAATGCAAGAAAGATCAAAAGTTAACCAGAGTTTAAAAGAAGGTAATCTTAGGAACAAAAATTCTTCTGTTTCCTCTGCATAAAAATTAAAACATCTAAAATACAACTAAATGTGATGACAAAAAATACTAGATGTTGTCATCAAATTATACAATTGTTTCAAGCAAAGCCTATGTCAAACTGGCAATGTATGACACCTTTTTCTGTAAAGATTCTGAAATCACTCTATCAGAAATATCATTCTGGATAACTGGTTTTCTGGGTAACTGGTTTCCGGATAAATGGTTCCATACTGTATAGCCTATCTTGGAGCAAGGGTTGTCACCATCACAGGGGTCGATTTAGAAAAAGAAAGTTGCATAGCAGTAACTGCTATACAAAGTCAGTTTTGAATAGCAGTTAGACACTCTTGTATAGCAAGTAAAAAATAGCTAACGTAACTTTTAAATCTTGAAAATTTACAACAAATTTTTTTTTAAAAAAAAGCGTACTTCCTCGCTGTACTTCCATTGTAAATAAACACTTGGGGAGGGTGAAAACACAACGTATGTCGTGTAAAAACACCTTTAAATTTTAACTTTAAGCAGTGATGCCGCTGTACTTGAAAAAACCTGGGTCCTCGGGACCCAGGATTTCCAAAAATCTGGGTCCCTTTTTTACAAAAGCGGGTCCCCATCAATAATAATTTATATTTTAAAGGAATAAATGAAAGTTGTTTATTAAGATAAATGAAATGCATTAATTATTGTTTTAACAATAATTAAATAATGAATTAAAACCAGCATTATTTGCACTCAAATAAGATATTTTTAAAAAATATTAAGAGAAATCTTCTTTACTTTTTTAAAAGTAAAAATGCAAGATACAATTTTAATTGTAAAATAATGTTTATTTGAGAGTAGAAGATACCAAGTTCCACTAACAAGTATCACTAATGTTCGCATTCTTTTAAAAAGAGGCAAGGCAGGTTTATTGAAAAAGATATTTTTGCTGAAAAAAAGAACACTTATGTTAAGTAAAGGTGTACTTTTCGTTGAATGAATGGGTGCTTTCATTATTATACTTCCCATTGAATTATTTGTCAGCATAGATCTGTGTTGGAATCAGACATTTTCCTTGGAAGGGAAATTTATATCTAAATCCCTAATAAGCATCAAATCTTAAATGTTCTGAAGGCGGGAGACATTTCAATGCAGTAAGAACGAGGGGGGGGGGGGGTGATTTTTACTGGTCCACCTAATGAATATAAATATTATCAAAGTACACTGAAATCCTGCTGTATTTTTAAGAATCTCATAAAAAAAAAATTAAATCCCATTTTATGAATTTTCTACCTATAAGTTTAGTTTGCACATCTTTTTTGGTGCTTTGACTAAATTCACGTTTTTTCCGCGTTACTTTGACGAAATTCGCATTTTTCCACGATCCTTTTGTTGAAATTCGCTATTTTTTTGCGAGTCTGTCACGAAAATCGTGTTTTTTTCTGCGATACTTTGACAAAATTCGGCTTTATTCCGCGATTTTTTGACGAAATTTGCTATTTTTTTCGCAATCTTTTGTCGAAATACACTATTTTGTCTCACCCCTTTTACGAAAATAGCGTTTTTTCCCGCTATATTTTCACGAAATTTGTGCTTTTTTCGCGATCCTTTGACGAAAATTGGCTTTTTTACGTTATTTTTTGACATTTGCTATTTTGGGGGGATCCTTTGATGAAAAACAACTATTTTTTCGCGATCCTTTGACGAAAATCGGCTTTTTACCGCGTTTTTTTTATGAAATTTGCGCTTTTTTCGCGATCTTTTAACGAAATACGCTAATTTGTCGTGGCCCTTTTATGAAAATCGCATTTTTCGCAATATTTTGATGAAATTTGCGCTTATTTCAGCGATATTTTCATGAAATTTGCGCTTATTTCTGCGATTTTTTGACGAAATTCGCTTTTTATTTCGCGATGCTTTGACGAAATACGCTATTTTTTCGCGGCCCTTTTACGAAAATCGCTGCTTTTGCGCGATATTTTGATGAGATTTACGCTTTTTTTGCGATTCTTTGACGAAAATCGTCTGTTTTCTGTGATTTTTTCATGAAATGACGCGTCCCGTGGGACGCGTAAGAGCTATTTTTTGCGTCCCGTATCCGATGTTTCGCGTAATTTATGCGCTATAGTGCGTCCGCGGCCTCCCTGCTTTAAGTGTACATGACATAACAAAGGGTGTGGGAAATATGCATCGCAATGATTGCGATTTAATGCATTTCTTGGATCGCATTTTAGTTAAATTTGAATCGTAAATTGCGATGCGATACCGCTTAAATCGAACCCTGCACCATCATTTTGACACCATTATTTTTATATCGATTTGGTATTTCTTGAGATTGTGCAGAAACCACCATTTAGAACATTTTTTAGAACGCTTTTTGTGCATTTTCACCCCTTTTAAATTTCGAATTGTTCAAGAACTGTTCTTAGAAATCCTTTATATCTAATAAGTAACAAATATTTCAATTTTCATATTTCTAGGCCCTTCAGTAATGCAAAAACCGTAATTTAGAACATTTTTTGTTCCTGCACCCCCTTTGGGGTAGTGGCACCGACATAAAATATAACCTATCTTGGAGCAAGGGTTGTCACCATTATTTTTTAAATCGGTTTGGTATTTCCTGAGATTGTGTAGAAACCACCATTTGGAACTGTTTTAGAACGCTTTTTATGCATTTTCACACCTTTTAAATTTCGAATTGTTTAGAAAATGTTCTTAGACATCATTTATATCTTATAAGTAACTACCATTCCAAATTTCATATTTCTAGGCCCTTCAGTAATGCAAAAACCGTAATTTAGAATGTTTTTTGCTCCTGCACCCCCTTTTAGGGTGGTGGCACTGACATTAAATATAGCCTATCTTGGAACAAGGGTTGTCCATTTTGACACCATTTTTTTTTTTTAATCAGTTTGGTATTTCCTGAGATTGGGTAGAAACCATCATTTCGAACGTTTCTAGAACACTTTTTGTGAATTTTCACCCCTTTTAAATTTCGAATTGTTTAGAAAATGTTCTTAGATATCATTTATATCTTATAAGTAACTACCATTCCAAATTTCATGATTCAAGGCCCTTCCATAACAGAAAAATTGCATTTTTAGAACGTTTTTTGCTCCTGCACCCCCTTTCGGGTAGTGGCGCTGACATAAAATATAGCCTATGTTCTAAGTTGGGCTAACACCATCATTTTGATACCTTAACTTTTGAAATCGTTTTGGTAGCTCCAGAGATTACCTCTAACGAACAAACTTTACTTCTTTATAATATTAGTATAGATTAACTACCATTTTAATATGTACAGAAAACCACAACTTGGTTCAAATTTAGGGCTTTTTCCACAAATCCAATACAAAAATAGTGTGTTTTTTTTTCTGCGACATCTTGATGAAATTCATGATTAATTTCTGCACTTGTTTGACGAAATTCGTGATTTTTTCAGCAATAGCTCAACATAATTCACGTTTTTATTCCGCGATCGTTTGATGAAATTTACATTTTTTTTCACAATCGGTCGACAAAATTCACGAATTTTTTCTCTGCCAATTGACGAGATTAGCAACTGCAAACATTCCGCAAAATTTGCAATTTTATTCAACGATCGTTCAACAAAATTTGCAATTTTATTCTGCGACCGATCAACAGAAATTACGAAAAACATGAATTTCATTTAAGGGCTGCTGAAAAAAAAAAAAAACAAAAAAAAAAATGCAAATTTCTTCAAAGGATCGCGAAAAAACAAATTTCGTCAAAGGATCGCTGAAAAAATGCAGCTGTCTTTAGAAAAAAGCACAAATATAAATATTTATGTTTATTATTATTATAGGTATAGTTTTTAATCTGAAATAATATACTCAACTAACTTTTGAAAAATTCAGTTTAACCCAAATCCAACTTGCATTAATCTAACATTCAGCCTGAAATTGACCCAAACCATAAATGAAGTTTGCTCAACCTGCAATAAAAATAATTAGCTTCGGGAGAGGATTTCCCCCTCGCACCTCCCCCTTTAATTGACAGACATTAGGACTTGACAATTTAAATTTAACCTAGATTTCTTTTGTTAATAGAAGAAATGAATGGACGGTTTCCATTTGGACTTTGTTTAAAACTTGAATGTATAGTAGCTTGTTCAATCAAAGAAAATATCAGGGAGATCTATTTATGATGACATCTTTGAATATATTCATGCTAACAGTTAAAAATAACAACACATTAGATATTGCAAAGTTTTCTGAAATTTTTTTAAAAGAGCATAACCATACATTTCCGGTAATTTTCAAAGTTATAAATGTTGCGTTTGTGCTGTCTGTCACAAAATTAACCTTGTAAAAGGGGATTCAGGGGCCAAAATCGAAAAAAATCTAAATTCTGAAATTTATTTTAATTATTCTTTTTGTTATTCATGCATTCATTTGGTTAAAAGTTGAAAAATAGACTGCATAAATGCTTGATTTTCTTCTGTTTCTAAATAAAAGAACATTTTGCATAATTATTCTGAATTGTTGATTTAAATTGATTCAGTAGTACTTTGTCATGTCTGTATTAATGTAATTCTTTAAATAACAGTGGATTTTAAACATTTTTTTCTCCTTCCCAAGCAGCTCAACTCCCCTCCATTTGCAAATGTTGGGAGGGAGACTCTCCTCCTAGGAAAAATTGAATTTCAAGTCCTGATGAACTGATTGATTTGAATTTCATATCTCGTTATCTAACATTATTGTAAGTTAAAAATACCTACATTGTACAACTTTTTATTTAGCGTATCTTTATGTTAAGTTTTAACATTTTGCTTTATTATGTTGCATTGTTTCTAAAAACAAGCATTTCTTTTGTAGAGAGTTTATATATAAAATTTTCATGACAATTACTGAATTTTAATATGTTACGATTTATTTCTATTACTACAATTAGTTTTCGATTTATAATAGAAAATAAGAGTATAAATTAAACAGTTTTGATAGAGTAATGTAATACAAGTACAGTTGGAAAACAATTATAACTTAGTGAACTATTTTTAAAGAAAATTCCATAAAGAAGACATTACTGGCACATACTTTTTTATTTCCAGTGTCACTTCTCAGTGTTAATTTAACATGGAAATGCCTATGGAGATCATAACTTTTTCATTTTTAATTCCCACCTTTTTGTACCTGATGCCACTCATTTTTTATTCTTTACTAATTCTAATGATATTATAAATTTAAAGCATAAAAACATTTTCCTGACATCAGGGTCAAAACGAATGGTAAAATGCCTTTGCATCTGGGCTAATTATAACCCAGAGAGAAACATGGGCCAATTTTTTTTTTTTTTTTCATTATTCAAATATTTTTTTTAATAATTCCAATTTTCACTTTTTTCATTGAAAATCAACGGACATTTTTCATAGAAAATGTAACATTTTTACTTCATTGTTGCAAAAATTTCAAAAGCCGTAATAATTTATTTCTTTTTAGTTAAAATATTTCCACGTAAAATATTAAATTTAGCAATTTTTTTTTTTTTTTTTTTTTTTTTTTTTTTTTTTCAAAAATTAAAAAGGTGAATATGGTGTCATAGTGGAAATAAAAAGGATATTTTCAGAATAATAAGTTTTGCTTTGGTCAAGTTTATACTTTAGTAAAAAGTTTCTAAGGGATAGCTATTTTTATGCATGTAGCGAACTTAGTGAGGAATTACATAACTTAAATTTTAAAATGTATTTTTTTTTTTTTTTCGAGATGAGAACTATTTATACCCCGAATTAAACTTAGGTAATAATTTTCTGATGTGTTTACATCACCCCTTGGGAGAGAATAAGGTTTAAAAATTTTACATTTACATTCATAGCGTTCTTGAGTGGGAAATAGGATATCTAAATTTAAGTGAAGTTAATTTTTTATGTTTTGATTATAGATTTTTTACAATTGGATTTCAGATTGGAAGTTTTTGTCCAAACTACCGCAACCTGCATTACTACATTGATGAAACATTTTGAATTACACATTGGTAAACTGTATCCCACATTGTGATGCAATACTGCATACATCAAAACCTGATGATGATATTCTCTATTAATTTTGAAATGCGTTCGTCTGAGTACTGTTGTTATAAAAACATAATTTGAAGAACAAATTAAAAAAACAAAATTTATTTCCTACATTGTTTAAGCCCGAGAAGGGACAGATTAAGTTATTTCATCCAATTAGTTCTACATTTAATGTTAAATTTTTGTAACAAATTAGTTAAGCCAATTAAAGATTAAAAAATAAAAATAAAATTCATACAATATGATACTTAAAACACCCTAAAAAATTAGATTCCCTTCAAATGAAATCGAAATAAATCTTAGACTTTTTTTTAAATTTTGTATTTTGCATGCATCTTATTTTATGCACAATTGTCATAAACATAATACAAAATCTGCAATACAAATATTTTCAATTAAAAATAAAAGATTTATTTCGATTTGATTTGAAAAGAATCTAATTTTTTAGGGTGTTTTAAGTATCATATTGTATGAATTTTATTTTTTAATCTTCAATTGGCTTAACTAATTTGTTAAAAAAATTTAACATTAAATGTAGAACTAATTGGATGAAATAACTTAATATCTGTCCCTTCTCAGGCTTAAACAATGTAGGAAATAAATTTTGTTTTTTTAATTTGTTCTTCAAATTATGTTTTTGTTTAATAACAATTTAGTAGTAAATGCATAGCTGCCAACCTTTCACTAATCTTCCGTAATGTCTGTATTAATTTGACCCAGGTTAACCACCTTTCAAACCAGAAAATTTATTTCATGAATTCTTATTTATTTAATTCCAGATTTCTTCGTGAAACATTTAATTTCATTTCTTAAAAAAAATTCTGGTTCGAAACTTATTAAACCAGGGTCAAACTAACGCAAGTATTACAGAAGATTAGTTTGAGGTTGGCACCTATGCATATGAAAAATGACAGAGCAGTAAAACCAAATATGAATAAAAATCTTTTCTCTTTAGATATAATTCCAAAAACCCTAGCTTTTACAGTACTTTGGTAAATTGAAATAAAAAATGGTTACAAAGCCAGACACAGCAAACTTAATTACACCGATATTTAACCCTCTAAGCAGATGTAACAAAAATTCCATTTGTAGTAAACAAATTAAATTGACTATAGACAACAACAGTTTAATAAGAAGTAGGCTTTTAGAACTAGCTAAGATGTAAATATGTATATGTAAGATGTGATATGTTAAAGGGTACTTTAAAACCAATTTGTGAAAAAATATTTAAATAAACCTGAGTTTTATAAGTATTTATATAAAAATGTTAAGAAAGCCCTCAGACACTCAGAAAGTTAAGAACATTCATAAAAAAAAATGTTTTTTTCTTACCTTCATGAAGTAAAACTTTTATATATTGCACTAAGTAGTAAACAATTTATATTACAAGATAGTAAGCTAAAAAAGAACTTTCACTAAATTTATAACTTACCACGAAATTCCATGATCAGGTGTCATGCTAATATATCCAGTTGTTCTGGCAGATCCAAAATCAGCTGTTGGAGGGAAAAGCATTCAGAATAACAATATTGTATGACTAGCAGACCTTCCCGGGGTCCATAAATACACTGGTTTCCAAAAATTAAGGAAAAACCACAAAAAGAGCGATATCTCGTTCAAAAATTAACCTATCCGTATGAAATTTGGATATGTTGTTAACTAAAAGATGCTGATTAAAATTACAAAATGCAAATTAGTGGCGCTGCAATCTGATTGCGTCATCTGTGCGGAGCATAAAAATGCATGCTAGAGAGTATAGCTGCTGGTGTCACTGGGATTATGAGATAAGAAAACTGAGATAGCCAATTCATTAGTATGACCTTGAGGTATATTTCCGCATAACTGCGATATACAGCTATAGGAAGTTTGGATGTAGGCCAACGTCAGACAGAGGTGGCCAGATGGCTAAATGTGAATCCTTCTGTTGCTCAAGGCTTTGGAAACACTTTCAAACCACTGGTTCGGCCTGCAGAAGGTTCAGCGAAGGACGAGCAAGAGCTACGACAAGCACTGATGACCGATATTTGCTGTTATGTGTATGAAGGTATAGAACAGCAACCCCCTCTCATCTAAAATCCGTCCTTGCTACAGTCACTGGAAGGTTAGTATCAACGTCTACTGTGCATAGAAAGCTTCATGAAGGCAGTCTGTACGCGATGCAACCAGATATTTGTGTGCCGCTCACCTCGTGTCTCTGGAGGGAACGTTTAAGTTGACCACATCAACATGTCCACGGGATGGCTGATCAATGGAAGCGTGTTCTCGTCACAAATGAGTTCCAGTTTAGTATCCAAAGCGATAATAGGCATTGTTTGATTTGAAGAAAACAGGGAACACGCTATCATCCATCAAACATTCGTAAAAGATATTCGTATGGAGGAGGCAGTGTCTGTGTTTGGGATGGCATCTCTTTGGGCGGATGTACAGACCCCCATGTCTTTCCACGTGGAACTGTGAATGCTCACGTCTATAAAGATGACATTCTTGATGCTCATGGGCACCCTTATACTGGTGCAATAGGTAAAGATTTCCTGTTACAGGACGATAACGCTAGACCACACAGGGTTCACATCATAGAAGATTATCTTCAGCACAGAACAATTAAGCGCATGGAATGGCCAGCGCGGTCACTGAACTTGAATCCCATTGAACATCTTTAGGATGCTTTAGGAAGATGTGTCGCTGCTCTCAATCTCCCTCCTCAGACTCTTGCCATGCTTATAACTGCTTTACAAGAGAAATGGCTCGCACTTCCCAGTAAACTTATTGATCGCATAATTGACAGTATCATGCTGCACTGTATGTTCTGTATTGCTTATACAGGTGATCATACTCCACATTAAAGGTACTTTTCCTATACCAAACTGAGACATTTATTTTGTTTATTTTATAATTATATTAATTTCTGAAACACCACAATCACCTGGTAATTTCTTTTACTGTTATTTTATACCTTATTATGTGTTGTAAATTGTGTCTGAGTTTTATTAAAATCTACTTGTAAGATTTTGAGTATTGCAACTTTTGTTGTTTTTCCTTAATTTTTGGAAACCAGTGTAATAACCTTAAACAAAATTGAAGTTTGTATAATTTTAAATCTTTTGAAATTCTTTTAAATGAATCTAATTTCGGAAGCCCCGATAAATGGAAGAAATCCCTCATCTACAAGCCCTAGCTTTAAAGTAACACGATTTTTAATTTATGGCTGTAGTGAGTAAACGTAAGTTAATGCTAAAAAAAGAAAAAAAAAAAAAGAGAGATTAATGTTCGAAAAAAGTGGTAGCTGAGGTATAAAGAAAGACCAGACCCTGGGAGCCTGCTACATTCCAGTCTTATCTGGAATGTAGTTGTGCATAAGAAAGTTTTTTAGTAGTTTTAAAGTAGTCGGAAGAGGCTAAAAATGCTGAATGTTAAAGAAAATTGTAATAGAATTGGATAGTTTTTAAAGAAGCAGCAACAAAGGCTCCAAGAAGGAAATTAATATTCAAAATTGGTGGTAGCTGAAGTCTGAGAAATTTTTTTGTCATTCATGTAATAGTAGGAGGACTTAAGAAGTTGTTACAAAAATGCTAATTAATCGGACCTTTTTAAAGGAACCTATAACAAAAGGCCCAAAGAGGGACAACTGATACTAAAGAAAAGGCCCTAACATGAAAACTAGTTAAAAGGTATGAATTCTTAGCACTTTAGATCTTCACTTCATCAAAATTAAGCATAAGGTATGAATTAATCATTAGAAAAAAATTTTAAGGATCATTTTTAAAGAAACTGCACCAAGGGTCCCAAGACGCCGATTAATATTCAAAATTGGTGGTAGCTGAAGTCTGGAAATTTTTTGTCATTCAAAATTCATTGTCAGCTGAAGAACCTAAGAAATTGTTAGGGAAAAAAAAAAAAAAAAAAAAAGCTAGTGAATTAAATTTTATATTTTTAAGGGAGCTATAATATGGGGGCCAACTAATGGTTGAGAGCAAGGCCCTACCATAAAAACATGTTAAAATGATTTAGTACTTAGCGTGTTAGACCTTCAATTAGTGAAAATTAAGCATATAGTATGAATTATTGGTTAGAATAACTTTTTAAAGAAATGCACAAACATTGAGTAAATGCTTTAAAAAAGGCCCTAGGGCCTCCGATAAAAATATGAGGGTGTTGTTCCTGGAAGAAGAGTCCAAGACCCAACTTTAAAATTATGCACTGAGAAGGTGAGAAAATTAGGGAGTGAAATATGCATGGTGCACAAAAAGTTCAAAGGCCCTGGACCGGGCCCTACGTAACCATAGGTGGTCCCAGGATCTTAACTGAAATGTAGCATAACTAAAGGAAAAGGGCTCCAAAAAAGAAGATTGGATTAAGAGAGGGCAATTTAATAACAGTTTATGGTGCAAAAACTTCAAGGGGCCCTGAACTGGGCCCCAAGGGATCAGGGACTTATCTGGCATGTAGTTGTGTATAAAGATATTTTTAGTAGTTTTTAACCCTTTGCGGGGCAAGCAATTTCATTTGTGTAATGCTGAATTCCCATCAGAAATTTAGAAAAAATTTATTTTACAATAGAGAAAAGCAATTTTAGGACTTTTTTCCACCAAAGTTAGAAAAGTAAAATTTCATAAAGTTTTTCTGGTGCAAATTTTCATTAATCGTAGGTGAGATAAAATATATCCCACCGCCTTTCAAGGGGTTAAAATAATTGGCGAATGCTAGAACTATGTTAAAGAAAATTGCAAGGAATTCTGATTATTTTTTAAAAAGCTCTACACCAAGAGCCCCAAGAAAGCAAATAATATTCAAAATTGGTGGTAGTTGAAGTCTGAGAAATTTTTTTTATCATTCATGTAGTAGCTGGAGGACCCGAGAATTTGTTAGAATAAAAAGCATATGAATTGGATTTTTAAGAGAGCTATAATAGGGGGCCCAAAAGAGGCCAACTGACAGTTAAAAATAGGGCTCTAACATGAAAACATGTTAAAATGTCTTATACTTAGTGCTTTAGATCTTCAGTTAGTCAAATTTAAGCTTAGCGTATTAATTATTCATAAGAATAATATCCACTGAGAAGGTGAGAAAATTAGGGAATGAAAAATGCTTGGCACACAAAAGTCTAAAGGCCCTACTCTTCCCTAGTGGGCCCCAGTGTCTTATATGGAATGTAGAAATGTGAGAACAACTAAATGGAAAAAGGGTCCTAAAAATGAAGATTGGATTAAAAGAAAGCAATTTACAAATTTATTTGCACAGAAACTTCAACGGGCCCCCAAAGGTCCAGGGTCATAACTGGAAAGTAGAAAGGCGAGAATAACAAAATGGAGAAAGGTCCCCTAAAACGAAGAAGTTTGGATAAAAAGGGGGTCGAGTTATTAACAATTTAGTGCATACAAATTTAAAGGGGCCCAGGGGCCCCGGCCCTTTAAAATTTAAAAATCTGATCCTCAGGTGCACCAGGATCTGTCTTCGACTAACCTCATCTAAAATTTCAGACTTCTATGTGTAATAGATTTTGCTAGCTATCACAGACACACAGAGCGATTTATTCTTTCATTAGTATAGAGTTATAAAGAATTAAAAAGATTCTAGGATATACAGGGATGTAGTGGAGGGTATACGGTGATATACGCAGTATACCTTCTGAATTTGTTTAAGGAACACTGTATACCCTTTGTTTCTTAAAAAAGCTACAGTATATAACCTCAGCCTTGAGCATATACCCCCTCTGCTTAGAATGTATACCCTATATTTTTTTTAACGACTACACCACTGAGGATATGTATTATAAAATCAAGAAGAAACTGAAAACAATCAATAAGGAAGAGATAAAACTATGTCTTTATTTAGGGTTCATATCCCTTGATATCCACAATACAAGAATAATACAGTAGACTCCCTTAAATTAGCAACACTAAAATCCGTAAACACCTACTATCTGCACATCATCACAGATGTAAACAATGAAACTGTCAGTTCAGATGTAAAGATAGAATTACAGAATTTTTAGTTTTATATCATTCCATATGTATTTTAATATGTAATTCTTGATAATATGACAGAACTTTTTCATGAAGGAAGTATAAATTTATTTCTGAAAAAAAAATCAAGATATTGCTGATATCACTAGTAATCACAATCTTTTTACCAAATATATTTATGTATTAATCAAGGTTTTTTGGTTATTAAGACTGGTTAAACCTGAAATAAAACTTAGTTACTTTATGATTTTGATGTGAATTAATAGGGTACATTTATGAGTAAAGAGTTTTATTAAATAATTCAAGGAAAATATATCTCATCTTTATTATGAATATTATGTACATTATTAATTATTTACTCGACCTTTATTTTTAATAATTTAATCATTTTAAAAATTATCTTATTTTTATCATTTTAGTTTATTATTTTACTTAATTATTTTAATATTTTACTGTATTGCAAGCATTCTTTATAATTTTGATCGCATTATTACAATCAAATTACTGTTTAAAAAATGTAAACAGAGCAATGACCAGTAATCCACACAACCTCTGGTCCCAAGCTGTTAAGATTTGAGGGAATCTACTGTAGTTATTTTAAAATATATTATTTAAATTTAAAGTATTTAGAGATGCAGGAAAATTAAGTAAAATTTATTTATTTATTGTTTAGAAACATTGACTGAAAACATGTATATATTTTAATATATATATATTATAATTTAATTAGTAAAAGATGAAGCACTAAATATTATATAGGACTTACCATAACAATTAAAAAACAAAATAAAAGCACTTTTAAATACAAAAAATAACTAAATATCAATAAAACTGAATGTTTCTGTTGCAAATGTAAGGTGGATAATGAAAAAACTTGAGTTTTGACAAACGCTGAGCCCAAAAAGTAAGAAAAAATGAAGAAAAACTTATTTACTCCAAGGTCAGAATGATGTTTAAAGATTTTTCATTCAGACTGTGTCATGCCAGTTGTCAAGCACTCAACAAAGATCATGGTTTGATCTGTCATAAGTAGCAAAAGCTGTGGACACCTTTTCATAAAAATAGCAATAAAGCCTTTGTGCAACAATATTAAAAAGCAGAAAAACCAACGTTTAAAAATGCACAAGCCTTGCTTTTTCTAGCAGGCTGTTCCTTTTTCCCCCTATCTTGCACTGAAGAAGAATCTTGCTAGTAGATCCAAAACAGCTGTTTGCTGCTTTTCATGTATTATTTGTACATTTTTAAACATTGGTTTTTCTGCTTTTTAACACCTTTTCATAGTCAAATGAACTATGAAACAAGATCATACAAAGAGGTGTTGCAAAATCTGAAGGGTTTCTAAATGGAGACGATTTTGTATTTATGCAAGATGAAACTTCTTGTCACACAGCATGATCAATCAAGGCCACAGAAAGTAAATATCCCTGTGCTACATTGGCCATTCATGAATCCCAATGAAAATGCTTGGGAGCTGACGAAAAGATAGTTGGCCAAAGGGATCATAACCAACAAAATCCAGCTGATAGAAAACTGCTCAATTTTGGATTAACAGGATGCCATGTCGAATAGAGACACATATTGCCACCAAAGGAGGCCCCACAAAATACTGACACTTTTTGAGTTTCAAGTTTTTTAAGTTCAGTAATTTTTTTATTTGATTTAGAGAAAATCAATAGAGTGCTTTTTATTTGTTGTAACCCTGCAATAAATGTTTATAATCAGTTTTAACCATCAGCACAGTAATATCTCTGTGAAGCTATTACCGTAATTTCCGGCCTATAATCTGCACCGGCGCATAATCCGCAGTCGCAATTTTTAGCCCTTATAAAAAAAATTCAGCAGATAATCCGCATTGGTGTATAATCCGCAGATTATACGCCAGACTATACAGGGATTACTCATTTTTTTTCAACATTCGAAAGTACCACTAATAAACCACCTCCCTATTTATTTAGTTGCTCTATTTAAATGATAATTGTATTAAAATAATTGAAAAAAATAACAATAAAATAAATACAAGTTAAAAAAATACAAAAAAAATTTCCATTGAATCATATATCTAAAACGTAGAATGTCTTGTGATCGATTTGGCTGTAGATTTATGATAATAATCGACACCTATATCGATTTGACTATAGATTTATGCTTGATTATTTTGTAATTTTATGGTATGGTTCAAAACAGCTGAAACCAATCACTAAATCTTCTTATCTCTCCAAACAATGACTCTTGTAATAGGCACAGACTTCTAATATAAGTAGACTCCCAATTGGCAACCTTTTCTTGTCTCCTACATCTCTGCCCTCCATCACGTGATGGAAGGAAGATTTAGCGCAGCAAACCGGTTTTTCTCCTGCCAAAATCTCCTCGGAATCTCTCTCCAGTTTCCTGCTGAAACATCGTCTGTCTGCGTTTGTCTTGAGTTGACCGTACTTTTGCTTTTCTTTTTAATTTACCCTTTAACAGTTCTTTTAAGAACTTTTTATTTTAGCTTTTAAAATGACAACTTTCGCGTCAGCTTGTAGTTTCGCTTCTATGTTTACATTTATTTTATTGCGAGGTTGAAATCCAAAAGTTGCCAATAAAGGGATTACTGCCAAAATACGGCACCCTTTTGGCGATGAAAACAAAACATGTTGGAGTTAAAACCTTCCCTAGAGAACAATGGGATTGGGAGTCTACTTATATTAGAAGTCTGTGGTAATAGGCATACACGAGGGAATACATGTCTATATTGACTCAAACAAAATCTAAATCATTTCAGAATAATCGAGCTTCAATCGATATTTGTAATCGAATCATCGAATGTTAGTTGTTTTCGTTGGATATGATTGATGTGGTATATTAGTATATTATACTATTTTTAATTTTATATTTTTTAATCCCCAATAGCACGTTAGTATCTAAAATAATGCTTTTATGTTATTACATATATTGTGTCGGATTAAATTCTTATTGAATATGTAATCTAAAAGATTATTAACACAATGTTAACAAGCTATTTTGAAAAGTATTTCACAAAAATCGACCCATTGAAGCAAACAAAAAACAACTGATTTTAAAAATAATAACGTTTATTTTTTACTGTGATTGTATATCGTAACCTTCAGCACGTTACAGTTTAAAAAGCTTTTTCATATTTGACAATAGATTTATGCTAATTCTGATACCTATATTGATTTTGGGCCTACATTTATGCTAATTCTGATACCTATATCGATTTGGCTATATATTTATGCTAATAATCGGTACCTATTTCGATTTAACTATAGATATATGCTAATTGTGATACCTATATCGATTTGGCCCCATGTTTATCCTAATTCCGATACCTATATCGCTTTGGCTATAGATTTATGCTAATAATCGATACCTATATCGAAATCACCTTCCGCTTTTTAAATAACGTTCAGTTTAAATTCTGTAGTTTTAAATAACACGTTTTCTCTTAGACATTATTATAACTTTCAACGTCATAACAATACAATATTTCATAAATGATTGAGATTGAAATTTTTGAAAGAGATGAGTTGAGAAACGCTTTGTTCATCATCGAAACATTTTGCCAAAAGGCTAAAAAAATAACATAAATATCGAAAGCCACTCCCACTAGCATGCACGTCATATGTGAACCAATCAGGAGCAACACCGTGAACGGTCGACAGTAGACAACCGTGCGGTAGAATCTGGATGTCTGACGTGAATTTCTGCTTAAAAAAAAATTTCAACAGATAATCCGCACCGGTAGATAACCTGCACTTAAAATTTTTGAGGTTTTTTAACAGATAATCCGCGGATTATAGGCGGGAAATTACGGTAATATGATTTTATACAAGAAAAAAATGGCTCTGTAATAATTTGGCTAAGGACTGCAGATATATACTCACCAATCTTCAAAATACCAGCTTCTGTAAATAATATATTTTTTGGGCACAAATCTCTAGATTCAAATAAAAATATTTTTAATATTCAGAAAACTAACTCAAAAGAAAACAGAGTATTGTAAAACTTACTTTAATAAAAATGTTAAATAACCCTTCATAGTTAAGTTACAAAATTCTTACACCAACAAGTTTATGCAGACTAACATACAGATAATTTGAACTTTAAGTATAATACTAAATAATAAGAATTCAAAGAATTTCATAGTAAACTCTCTGTAAGGCGGACTCTATGTAAGACGGAAATCTGTCTAACTCGGAAAGATTTTCAAGTCCCTGTGAATCTATAGACATAGAGCAAAATATGTCTAAGGCAGAATATTGTCTACTACGGAAAATTTTTTTGGTCCAGATCGATTCTGCCTTAGACAGAATTTACTGTATTCAGTAAAAGATTGTCTACTCCCTATTTTTTACTGTGACATACATAAGAAAGTCTCTTGCCATAGATAAGTTTTATTATTATTCAAATTAAAAAGCTTTATTATTATTCAAATCTATATTTTTCAATTTCAATAAATACTTTCAAACAAATTCAATATTTGTATATGCTTAGTTTATGCTTTTATAAAAAGAACCTATTATATATATATATATATAGGATTGATTAATAAAGAAAGCTGATCGAGATCATGTACTATGACTTATGGCAATTATTAATTCATGACCTCTTACTAAAGGAGGACCGTTAATTATGTCACAATTCAAGAGGTGGTGGAGGGAGAGTGTCGACACAGCGTGAAAGGGAAAGGGGTTACATTAACATGTTGCATTATTCAAATCTAAAATATGAAAACAATAAGTTCAAATTTGCAAACAGCATAATAAAGTTTCTGGGAAAAAAAAACCTATTTTTATTCAGATAATGTTAGGTATGTTTTTCCTTTTTATTTGAATAGTAATAGCTTGAAATAAAGGCACACAATATTTTAACTTTTTAATAGTATTTATAACAGTAAGTAACGAACTATATATAACTTTTTTATGTATAAAATTAGCTCTAAATTAATAGTTATGAAAAATGGGATATCACAACAGGTGGGAGAGTATCACTGGAGTGTGACAACCTATGACAAAGGGAAAGGGAAGGATAACAAAAAAAAAATTGACGTAATTAATGGATAACACTTGATATCTTTTTATTAAATTCTTATACATTATTAATAATTTTATTCTCCTGTTTAAATTTTTGGAAAACTAAATGAAACAATAGATTCACTTAACGAGCTTGTTAATATAAATATTTGAAGAAAACAAACTTTGTTAATATTTTTTTTTAGAAATCTCAAACTTTTTCAGAAAAGTCACTACATATAAATAATTGTCCGAATAGAAAAAAAAATTATTAGTATTCAAGAAAGAAGTACTTATTCATTTGCAAAAGTATAGAAAATTTACTAGCAGTCTTTAAGAGATATTATAATAATGTAAACCTTTTGGTGACATTATAATACATACTGGTTGCCCCAAAAATGACTGATGGATTTTAAAATTCAATCACTGTAAATGGTAACAGATATTAAAAAAATTCTTACAGGAGGGTTATATATGAGGTCAGGAGTTTTTTTACTGTGATTCTCTGTTTTAGTTCGAATTTCAAGCAATAGATGGCGCTGAGAGCAGTAGGTGCTTAGTCTAGACCTGATTTTTGGTACTTCTGGTTCCATTGAATCTCCCTTTTTCGCATGGAAAAGAGAGGCCGAAAAATCGAGCCTGGATTTAGCAGTTATTGCTTGCAACACCATCTATCGATGCTATTTGTAACAAACTGAGAATCACAGCATAAAAACTACTGACATCTTACATAACATTCTTGCAAGAATTTTCTAAATATCTATCACTGTTTGCAAGCTATTGAATTTTAAAATCCATCCGTCATTTTTGGGACACCCGGTACCTTACATTGTATGAAGAAAATCAACGACTGGCAAAATTGTTAAATTCGAAGAAAAGTTGTCAACAAAATCTATTAGACAGAAGTACTTAATTTGCAAAATTATACAAAATTTACTAGCAGTCTTTGAGATGTTTATAAATCTCAAACTTTTGCAGAAAAGACGCTATATATGAACAACAATTGTATAAACAGAACAAAATCTAAAAGTATTTAAGACAGAACAGTTTGTGTTACACCATTTATTAATATGTAATACTACAAAACCTGGAAAATATAGAAATAAGAAATTACAGCAAAATGAAAGCAAATTGACAATATTAACATACCTGTGCACCACATTGAATCTGTGAATATAACTCAAACCAGCTAGCATTTGATGCATTATATATTTTATCTAGAAAATGCATTTTGAAGAATTTGTCATTAAAAATATTTAGTATACAAATATTGAAACAGGATGTTATACACATTAGAATAAAATACATTAAAAAAAAAAAAACTCCTGATTAAATATTTTAGATTTAAGGGGCTTCCTATTCTTCATTTAGCAAAAAATAAGGAAAATATTAATTTTCTAATATTTTGCTTAAAAAGTACTTGAACTCTAGTATATTCTACTGAAGATACACATATATATACAGTACAAAATCCAAAATCTGGACCTCAGCGATTCCGAATTTCAGATAATTTTCAGTTTATTTGTCAAAAAAATTTGTCCCCCCCCCCCCCTCCCGTCTTTTCACAAAAAAGAAAAAGAAAGTGTTTTATGCTCATAACGCATTTTCAATACTAAAAAAAAAAAAAAAACGATAATATTAAAGTAGATATTTTAAGAGAATTTTTTTTTTAAAGGCGAAACAGTCAAGTCACGTTGTCAGATTTTAAAATAAAAAAATATAAAATATTAGAAAGAGAAGTTCTTTGTTACAGCATCCTAAGTAAAAATTACTACCCTACAAATTTGACTTTGAAGCCATTGTCCGGATTTAATTACCAACTCATTTAATTTATAGCAGGAGAGCTGTTAAACATTTTAGGGTAGGTATTTGAGGCACTATGAAAATTTGTGTAACACTTCTTTTGCAATGTCTGAATACAAAATCGAATGTCTGGCTGAAGGATTGTGGCACTTAGCCAATCCGTGAATTTTTAAATTTCCAAAATTTTTGAAGGATTAAATTATAAGTAGTTAAGATTCAAATAAGCAGCAGAGATTAAATTAAGTTAAACAGTGGATGCATTACTGTAAGTCCCTAAACTTAGAGATTGAAAGAGCTGTAAAGTAGAAATCCTGAAAAGCAAGTATCTAACGAAATCAAAAGTAAATTGGTGAAATAAATAAAAGTAAAGTTAAAATCAAATTAACATTTACTTAAATAAGATAAAACAAGAAATAAATTTTAACACATAATAAAACACAATATTTAAATATACTCTTTCACTATTTCACAATGCATTCATTAACTTTAAATCCACAGACAAAATAAGAAATAAAAGATAACTGACTTCATGGCTATTGTGAAAATGCATTAATCATTCCTGTGGTTTGCAATGATCCAGAGCAAAGCATTAACTTAAAAACATATCTCTAGACAAGATGAAGAATGAGTTGAAAGAAATCCAAATACGGCAAAACAAACTATTGAAGAATCACTTCTTATCAGAGACATCGTTAGCTGGATGGAAATGTAAACACATTTCTTATCTTACTCCATAACAAGAAAAACATCGTGACTCCAAATACTATGCTTCTTCAATGAAAGACAATAGCTGGAATGAGTCAACTACTAGGGCATTTAATGAATGGCCGCTAACTTTAAATGAAAACTAATGAATGACTTGATTATGAAGCGAAGACGTAGTTGAAATAAACTGTTAATGATTACGTTGACGATGAGCATTGTATCAGCAGGAGAAACTCAAATATATAAATTAGTCACAACACATTAATCTTGAAATAGAAATCATATTCTGACGAATGTACAATAAACTTAAAAGGGATATTTCATTAACACCATAATAACATTACTAGACACATGAAGAAGGCAAAGTAAAACATTGGAGACAACACTTAGGCAGGAACACTGAGGGAGACGACACAAGCACGTTTAGGTAGGAACACTTAGGCAAGCATTTAGGAACATAAGATACTAAATGAAGGAAATGTAAAAATATATATACTGCTGATTGAACAGATACGAGCCAATTACACAATGCAAGGAGCAGCCAGCTGATGGTTCTCGAATGAGAAGCCATCGTGACGAAACATCATGATGATGATGTGCAGTAAGCCAGAGAGATGCCATCTAGTGACAATCGGAAAAACACATGTCATACAGAGAATGACGTGAACAAGATTGCATAAGGATCAAGATTAATAAAGACTTAGAAATAAACACGTGAACTTAGGATGGTGAATAAACAAAACAGGAAACTTATGAAAACAGAATAACAGAAATAAAGCAAGGTAAGTAAAGACAATTATTTATGTTATGTATTAATTTAATAAAGTATATATTAAATGAACATATAAAAAATAAGTAGAGGGATTTAATAGCAGGTAAACAAACCTGTTAAACCGAAAGTAAGTATAACTGATAAAGATATATATAGTTAAGAGTTATAAAGTAAATAGGCTTATTTCATGAAAGATAAAATAACATTAATAAAAGTAAATAAATGATAATAAAAAGATATAGAAAAAGAGACACTGCCAGAAAGTAATCAGACCAGAGATGACTGTATTACTATCAATTTTCATTACAAAAAAATATCCTTGAGGCATTTTGAAATTTTAATACCTTTAAATTTAGTATTTAATGAAATAAAAAGTATAAAAGCCAAATACTTTAGCCGCCCAAATACTATGCCAGACACGTGTCAAGTAGTATTTTATGACTACCGAAAAAAGTTATTTGAAGTATGCTGAGATTGAGACAGAATAATATTTATGCTTAGAAAAAAATATTTTGAAAATGAGACACTTTTGTTGGCACTTTTTACTTGCCAGACAATAGGGAATGTTAAATACGAGTGCCAGTAAAGCTGAGCTTGCGGTGCTATGCTGAAGATCCATTTACTGACTTATAATACAAACAAAGCATAAACTGCGTTGAAGTGTCTAGCAAAAGCTATCTTTAGATGAATTTCAACTGGATGCGGGTGCAATCACAAAAAATCTAACTGTGATAGGCTTTTGCAAGACCATGTGACTCATAGCAAATGTGCAGTTGTTCGGAAAATTTTAGAGTAGTTAAAAAATTATTATTCGTAGTGAAATATGTGTAGCTTTAAAGTGCTATTTTATTTGTATATTAATTTTTTTTCTTTTTATACAATATGTGTTACTTATATATATTAATCATGAAAAGTAAAAAAAAAAAAAAATGTGTTATTTGCACAAAAAGTGGTGGAAAAATCACTGTTTTTAGTGAAAAAAATTATACAGAAATATCGTGAAATGTTGAAAATTCGGCAACAACATAGGTTAAAATATAAAGACATTATTTTACCATCCAATGCTAATCTGAAAGAGGGTTATCATATACATTGTTATAAAAGTTTCATTGCTTTAATGAAGAAATGCTGTGACGACAATGCTTCAAGAAAATCCAATGTGCCTTCTTCATTAGGTACGATTTTATTCCTTATAATAATATATTCGCAAATAGTGTAAGACATTCATAGTCCTTGTCTAAAATAAATCTTGCCGATCAGACAGCCCCATAGCAGAAACTGTGCAGCATGGCAGCAGGGCCGCAGATTATTTTAGACCCTGCAGATTAATCTACTAGCTTAAAAAATTAACTAAAATTTGACTTTGTTTTAAGAGTCGTCATGTTTCTTATTACATTTTCTTTGTAAAATGCACTTCTTGCTTATTTTATGGGTTAATGTATAAGTATTTATGATAGTAGCTTGGTTCATCATTGTTAGGTCGCTGATATATTTTGGGTTTGCTGCAGATGGGCAACAGAAATTTTGCTATTGGGTCCGACAGATGAAAACACTTATTATACTAACTATAGAATATATTTATGTGTACTATATTTATATCTTTTAGCTATATATCTCAATACAATAGCTGTAGCATCAGCTCATCTACGATTTTATAACATGTATAAATTTCAATAGTTGCCTCAGTGAATGTAAAGAAATATTTTGCACCAAATATTTTTTTAACATCATAATTTTAGAAACTATTAACTAGGAAGTTTTGCATAAGAACATACGCAGAAAACTTTGGAATTTTTTATGAAAAATACTATTTAATAAAAAAACTTTATTTACTCTTCATACGGAACTAGTTCAAGAAAGTTGAACATAAATAAATATACTTTTATAATAATGTTTTTGTCATATACTATTGTCATATGTGATATGTACATATAATGAAATTTAACGATCATTTAATGATGGTTAGTACAAAATTTAAATGCCTCAAGGTAAAGATGAAAATAAGGAATTTTGCTTAGTGGCCACTGGCCAGTAAGTTGATATTTTTTAGTAGCCAGTTACTGGCTAGTGATAATTTCTTTAGTCGCCAGTAAGTACATTTATGTCACTGAATATTTAATTTTAAAATATATAAGTTTAGAGTAAATAAGTAATTTATGTAATAAATAAAAATATTTTAATTCATATTGTTTTGAATAAACTTAAGATACTAATTTTCAATCTATTTTACATTTTAAGTTAACAGCAAAGTTATATGTAACATTCTTATATAGTCATACATGCTACATAAGTCCACTATACTTAGGTACTTTTCAAAATTTAAAAAAAATCTGAAATTTACAGCAAATTTTCTGAAATGTAAAAGGGGAGGGGGTCTCTTCTGGCACTAATTATGCATTTTTTACAAGATACTTTAACAAAATACACGTTTTTCCGCAATCTATTGGCGATGTTTGTGTTTCTTTCGAGATGCTTTGATAAAATGTGTATTTTTTTCACAATCTTTTGACAAGATTTGCACTTTTTTCGTAATTTTTTGATGAAATTCGTGTTCGTGTTCGCGATTCTTCGACGAAATTCTCTTTTTTACGCGATTCTTTGACAAAATTCGGGTTTTTTTCTGCGATCTATTGACGAAATTAGCGGGTTTTTTTGCGAACTATTGACGATATTTGTGCTTTTTTTGCGATCTATTGACGATATTTGCGTCTTTTTTTCAATCTATTGACGATATTTGCGTTTTTTTTGCGATCTATTAACGATATTTGTGTTTTTTCGCGATCTATTAACGATATTTGCGTTTTTTTGCGATCTATTAACGATATTTGCATTTTTTTCGCGATCTATTGATGATATTTGTGTTTTTTCGCGATCTATTGACGATATTTGCGTTTTTTTTTCGTGATCTATTGACGATATTTGCGTTTTTTCCGCGATCCATTCACGATGTTTGGGTTTCTTTAGCGATCCTTCAACGAAATTTACGTTTTTTTCTGCAATCTTTTGACGAAATTAGCGTTTTACGCGATCTTTTGACAAAATTCATTTTTTTTCGCGATTCTTTGATGAAATTCACATTTGTTTTTCGTGATCTATTGACGATATTTGCATTTTTTCCACAGTCCATTCATGATATCTGCGTTTTATCTGCGATCCATTCACAATATCTGTGTTTTATCCACGACCACTTGACGAAATTTGGATTTCTGAGCGATTCTTTGTCGAAATTAGCTTTTTCGCGATCTATTGACAATATTTGGGTATTTTCGCGATCTTTTGACAAAATTCGTGGGGGTTTTTTCCGGGATTCTTTGACGAAATCGAAAATTGGAAAATCCTGCATTTGGCCGGTACTTCCCATATTTTTAGTCGCCGAGTGGCGACTGGCGAGTGCTTATTTTCATCTTAACCTCAAGGATATTTTTTTGTAACGAAAATTTTGGAAATTAAAAAATTCACAAGTCAGCTAAGTGCCACGATCCTTCAGCCAGACATTCGATTTTGTATTCAGACATTGAAAAAGAAGTGTTACACAAATTTTCATGGTGCCTTAAATACCTACCCTAAAATGTTTACCAACTCTTGGACTATTATTTATCATAAAATTCTAAAAATATGACCCCACCCGAATATAAGCCCCCCCCCCCTCCCCCCCCTTCCCAATTTTTAAGAAATTTCATTTTTCGAAAAAAATTTCATTATTGATTTTCTAAGCATTGTAAATTAAAAGATAAACATCTTTTTTTGGATGGTATGCTTCTGTAATTTTTTTTTAAATCTTTCATTAAAAAAAAAAAAAAAAAAAAAATATATCCATGGTTTCTTTCTGCATAACAAAATATATTATCCACCCGAAGTTGATGATCTGATTGTGTAAACATTTGACTTCCAATTTCAGAAAGCGAGCGAGCTGAATAAACAAAAACAAACCACAGATACTTTCAGACTTTATCTTTGCGGTTTCTGCAAAGTGGGCATTTTTGGCAGGTGTTGTAACTTTTTAATAACTGATTATATTTTAAGGGTGTAGTCCAATCCAAAGTGCTTATTTTTAAATTCATTTTTGCTCTCAAATGCATCAAACTGGCAAATTCTCTTATTTAGAAACTACATAATGTGCCGTGCTAGTCGATTTTTTGAAAATGCAGAAAATATTGCAAAAAATGCTGTCAAAGTTGTCGTTTTGAACCGAATTTTTCGAAGTGGGAGATCTGGGAATGAAAAAAATGGTCATACTGAGAAAATGTTTCTTTAAAAATCAAATTCAAATAAATTGAGCGAAAAATGAAATCATACGGCCTCTTATACATCTTTTCAAAAATCACCTCAGCAAGTTTCATGTTTTTCCTTTTAAAAATGAGTCAAAATGCCTCAAAATTTCAAGCTGTGGAGGGTGGAAGAATATCTTTTCAAATACACCCTTAATAAAAATTTGTTATGCAGCCTTATCTATTATTATTTCAACTAGCTGAAAATTTGAAAGAAATAAGTCAATTTACATAAGATACGGATTTTTTTTTAACAGTAAGGAAAAAAAAAGTTTGGTTTTTCATTCTTTTTCTTTCAGCTTGCAACTCAATAGTTTTTTTTTTCTGCACTTAAGCAACAAGACTCATTCATAAAGTCCTTTTTATATTTAAAAGATTAGAATTTGAATAGTTTTTTTTTCTTGTGCAAAAATTGAGAAAAAGGAAAAAAGAGTTTTTAAAAAGCTATCCTGACAAAGCGTGTTGATGTGGGTATCACAGACCTGAAAAAGCATTACGGAGGAACAGATCATAAGATTATTTTGCCAAAACCAGACATGTGGAATGAAAATAGTATAAATATCTTTGTTCTTTAAAAATTGTTAGAAGAGTGGAGAGGTTTTCGACCCAGTTTAAAGAATTCCCAAATTTATAATACTTTCTTTTTTAAAATTAAAAACACTGATTAGCAAAACATCTGGATTTTGGAGAGTTCCAAATTTCGGATGTCCGGATTTGAGACTTTGTACTGTATATGTGTAAAAGGCTTTTAGTTCACATCCATTTCTATTTAACCCCTTCAGGGGCAAGTAATTATGTTTCTTTAATATTGACTTCACAACAAAATTTTCAGGGAATTCTATTTGAAAATAATGAAACATAATTTTATAATTTTTTTAACCAAAGTTTTTAAAAGTAAGTAAATAATAAAAGCGTAAAAAATAGCAATGTTAAAAGCACCAAAATATTAAATTTTAAGCATACCGGTTTCGGTAGCATATAGCATACCTTCCTCAGTGCAAAGGATGGCGGAAATTTGCTCACATATATAGGAGAGATGAGGATTCCAGTTAAAGTTTTATTGACCAATAGGAAAACAGAGGATTGCAGGCAACAGCCAATAGGAAAAAAGATGGGAAATGGAACCGAAGTAGTGAGGGGAGGGGGGGGGGGGAATTAAGAGAAAGAAGTTTTTATGTAATATTTCCAACAGTCTGATAATGGGGGAATAGCGAATTCACAATTAACAATATTTTTTATATTTTTATAAATAGGAAATGCTTCAAGGAAGTTAAGTTCGTGTATAGAAGTAGGTTTAGAGATTATTTTAACCGAAATGAAGTCAAAAGTAAGATTCATCTCCCAGCAATGTTTTGCAATAGAGGATTTATTGATTTCTTGTTTTTTAATATATTGTTGATGTTCTTTGATACAAAATTTTAAGCAGCGTTTGGTTTGTCCAATATAGGAAAGGCCACACTGGCAATTAATACAATAGATACCCCATGAATTGGATAATTCAATAGGATCTTTGAGTTTGGAGAGGGTGAGTTTATTGGTAAGGGCAAAAATTATATTGAAGTCATATTGTCTAAGAATTTTAGCAATGGGAAAGCTTGATTTAGAAAAGAAGAGTAACGCAATGCTAATATTGGAAAGAGTAGAAGACTGAGGAGAATTTGAGGAACGAGGATGCTGAAGTTTAAATAGAGCAGTATCAATTATAGAAGGGTTGTAACCTCTGTCAATCGCAATGGATTTAATGTATTGAATTTCACTATTAAATGACTGAGAATCAGAGCAAACATGTATGGCACGATTTATAAAGGCATAAAAGGCAGACATTTTTTGGCTTGGGGGATGACAAGAACGAGCATGGGGTGGCAAAGAAACAGCGAAGCTTTTGTGATAGACAGAAGTAGTGAAACCGTTTACAGTGCGAGTGACAAGGGTATCCAAAAATAGGAGAGAACTATTATTTTCAGTTTCATAAGTGAATTGAATATTGCTATCAATAGAGTTCATAATGTTAAGGATATTATCAATATTGTGAAGGGAGGTGTCAATTAAGGTGAATCCTTTGCACTGAGGAAGGTATGCTATATGCTACCAAAACCGGTATGCTTAAAATTAAAAATTTTGGTGCTTTTAACGTTGCTATTTTTTATGCTTTTATTATATTGCACCAAGCTCCTACTTGATAATTAAGTAAATAATAATAATAATAAAAAAAAATGTGTTACAAGTCTTCTTTAAAATTTAGTATAAAAAAATTTACCACTGCCCTTCAAGGAGATGATTTAGTTACATGTTTAAGTTAGTTTTTCTCAATTTGCACTCTCCAATATATCACTATGTTCAAAATGTTAAAACTTCAACATACATTTCTTAATATACTTGGTACATTTTACTGGTGTTCCTTATGGTATGTTTTATTAAATTAAGGATCAGATTTTGAATAATGTGAACAATTTATTTTGTATTTTTTTTTACATATGTCTTAATAATGCTATTTTTTTCTGAAACTAACTTTTTGGAAATCTGATCCTAACAGAGGGAGCATGTAAGAAAAGTAAGAAAACAATGTTGCAAAAAGTTTAAAATTGTAGAAGTAGCATGGTTTAATTTTTTTTTATTACAATTTTTGAACATCATCATAAGTATTGTATTTTTTCTTGATTCACATTTTCCTTCAAAAGACCATTTAATAATGTCATAAAATTATTATAATACTCAAAAAATGGTTCGAAGGGTATAGTCTCCTTAAAAGCAAGAAAGCTTTTCAATATTGCAAGGAGCAAGGTATCTTCAGTGTGGACTGTCAAAGAAAAAATTACTCAAATTATAGATTTTGGTGTAAGGAAAGCTCTCTAAGCCAACTGCAGCCACTTCACTAATGTAATTATTAAATCAAGTCAAATACACCAAATTTATAAACTTTAGCTCAAAACCTTTCATGCTTATAGAAAGTATGTATGGTTTACTCTGGATTAAGTATGCTTATACAGGTGTATGTGAACTCAAAAAACTCAACAAATCTGTTTCAAAACACAAAGAACCATTTACTTAAAAAATTTATAGCCATAAAAGCTGAACTTAAATATGCACAATTGAATCACAGATCAACATCCCGATTGTCCCTCAGTTTTTCTTTTAAAATTTTGATTGTATTAGGTATAGTGTGAATTTATTATACACTAAAATATATTTAATACTTAATAAATATGCAATCTGAATAAAACAATTCATTATATTAACAGTCAAGAAAAAAATCTATATATATATATATATGTTTTCACAAAAACGTGTTGCTGAAACATAACACTCATCAAAATATTTGATTTGAGAACTTCAAATCTAAAATATATCTGATTGGTAATATTTGTAGAAATATTTATGTTATTTATTTTTATCTTTCTTTAACTATATAAACATTTTATGTTATATATTATTTCTCTAGTGTTGTTTCTATTATTATATATAGAGAGAGCACATTCTCAAAAATCTGCACAACACTGATAATGTAAACAATAGAACTTTCTGTTGATTCAGTGAAAAAAAACTCCAATAGAGATGGCTGCATTTAATTAGTTTATTGGTGGATTCTAAGCTTGGTTACATGTAATAATGAAGCACTAAAAACTCAGCATGTCACAGATGAAAAAATCATAAGTGTATAATGCAGTCTTCAAACCACTCATCAGATAATGAATCAGAAGGAAAAAAACATACTCTAGATAGATGATGGATACATACAGATAAACATTTCAATTTTTTAAAGCCAGGTTTTTAAGTGAACAAGAACTGCTGATTGTTTACAGATTGCAAAAAAAGATTTAATAATAAATTGCATGTTTTTGATGGAATTGCTATTATTTAATAGTAAATGTGTTAATTTAGTGTAGATGAGTTAGCATGCTGATTTACTAAAATTATTCATTAAATAATTTTTTAATGAATTATTTTTTTAATTAGATATATTGATTTTTATTACCACTTTTTATCAGGTTTGGATTGATTTTAAATATAAATCACTATTTCTTAAAATCAATTTAAATCAAAAATACATACCTTATAGTTACATTGTGAAAACTTCATTTGAATTTTCTTATTTAAAATATTGAAATTTCTACCCAAATTAGATTCCCTTCAGGAATTTGTTTCTGAAACTGACATTATAAATAATGTATCCCCACTTCACTTGTGGAAAATATTTATATGAAGAATGATGCTCTCAATAAAGAAGCTGAAAAAGCAATATCTCAATTTTTTACAGTGCTGCTGCTTCTTCAGCAGCTGTTGAAAACAGTAATCTCCACCTTCAGATTAGTTAACTTATTACTCAGAAATGAAAATGCATCTCAGCTTGTGTTTGTGTTTGAAAAACTAAATAAGAATGAAAAATAACTTTCAAATTGGAAACTGTAATTTTTCATTGGTATTCAAACATTTTTTTTTTCTTTAGAAATTAATTTTAAAATTTTAAAGCAGGAATAAATTTTGTTGATGCTTAACTTTTTTCTCCATCAAATCAATAAATGCATAATTGTTTATATTTAAATTTGTGTTTATTTAAATATTAGTGTTTGAAAATCTGATATGATAAATAATGTATATATAAATAATGAAGAACAAAGCTTGAAAAATCACAGATTTTTGATAATTTTTTGAGAAGGTAACAAACAGATCAGAATGAAAATTTGTTTGAAGATATTTCTTATATCAATTTTTAAAATCATTACAGATCAGAAAGAAAATTTGCTTGAAGATATTTCTTATATCAATTTTTAAAATCCTTAACATTTTTTTTTTATGCCAAAAATGTAGACCTCCATGGTATTTAAAGCACAGATGCGTCCCAAATAAACATTGAACAAACATGCTTTTTCTGTTAATCAATATCAAATTTGCAGAAGTACACAGGATCATTATAAAAATTTATATTTGTAAAAATGGCAAACGTGCAATGGTATGATGAGTATGATTTTTTTATATAAAAATTTGATTCTGCACATTGTTTAAAGATAAAAATATTTTTTATATAATTTTTAGAAATAACATACTGTATTTTTGGGAATACCTGCCACACCAATGAAAATCTGTTTTAAAAAAAATGTTTATCAGCGTAAGCGCCGCACCCAAGGAACTGATATTTGTACAATCTAAATACCGGAATCGCTTTGGCCACGGCTTTTCCAGATTTTAGAGGTCTTGAAATATCGTATAGAGACACTTAGAGGTCTGCACGGGCTGAAATTTCCGGGCCTGGCCCAAAATTTCTAGGTCGGGGCTGCCCAACTCATAAAAAAAAATTCAGCCCGGAACTGCCCAACTCGCAGAAAAAATTCAGCACGGACCAGCCCAATACAAAAATTAAAAGTTCGGTCCAGTCCGTACAAAAGAAATATTGGCCCGACCTGGTAAAAAATTTAAAAGTTCGGCCCAGCCCGAGTGAATTTCTACAAAACATGGATGAAGTGCCGCAGGCTGTGATATTTATTTTTTTAATGAATCTCTATTTCTTGTATGTAAATGTTTCAGTTATCATTACTATTGCTAATCCATATTCTATGTATTGAAGTGTTTAAAATCTGAAAAATGTTATACAGTAAAATCTGCTAAGATGGAATTGTATAAAAAGAAATAAAAAAGCATTATAGACAAGATCCTCAACACGTTGTTCAATTTAAAAACAGGATTCCGTCATAGGCAGGTTCTTTTCACTCGTTTTACTATATTTTAATTTAGCTATATTTTAATAAGCATATGAAATCTACTACTCTTTAAAAATAATAAAATGTTAATGTTTAACTGTAGAATAATGGCAATTTAAAAATGTATGCATTTTTTGCAAACATTTTTGGTCCAGGTCTAATTTTACTGACCTTTGAACGGACCAAGCCACAACGAGACAATGATTTTCATACAGGCTTTGTCAAAACTAGGACTGAAAATTTTGGATCGTGAGGACTAGGAATGAAACCAGTCCAGGCTCTGTACAGAAAAAATAAGTTAGGTCCGGCCCGGCCCAATCTTTCAAGAAAAAAGTAATGCCCTAACCCGGCCCGGACAGAACCTTCAGAAAAGAGTATGGCCCGGCCCGTGCAGATCTCACACTGCTGAAACTACTTTAGGATAACTAGAAACACTTTTTTTTTTTTTTTTTTTTTTTTTTTTTTTTTTTTAAAGCAGTTTACCTATTGATAACTCTTTCATTGATTCTGTTTGTGGCACATTTTATTAGCTACATATGCATCTTTTCTTGTTCATTTTTAAAAATAATTTTGTAAGTTTAAAAAATATTTCTTGCTCAGAATTTAGACTTTGCCTTTCATCATAAGTTATTATGATGATAATTATTATGAAAATATATATCATAAGTTTAAGGAAAGAGAAGAAAATCCACGAATCCACTTTGCATTAAAAAAATCTCTTATCTCGTTACCTCTTTTTTCTACTGCATTCAAAGTTCTTTTCAAAGGAACAAAACAAACTATTAGCCAACTACACATCAAGGTCATAGGGCAATGTGTCAGAACGTTCGGTCCGAAGACATGGAGTGAATTTGAAATCAAGTGCATTTATCTTTTAGTTGAGTCAAGAGATAACAAAATTACGTTTGTTTTTTAGTTATAAATGTGTACTTGAGTGATTTTATTAGGTGCTTCTTTAAAAATAAAGATTATAAACATGAAAAAAAAAGAAGATAAAATAAGTATTTTTGTTGAGAACTCTTCGTACAAAACAATTTTTAACCATATCATGGTAAAAATCAATGTTTTGAAGAAATTCAGTCGGGTCAGGCCGAGATTTTAAATGTTTTCTGGGCCAGGCCAAACTTTTAGCTTTTATGCCAGGTCATTAATTAATTAATCAATTTTTTGTATGGGCCGGGCCAATTTTTTTTCCCCTATGGATCGGCTACTTCACTCAAGTGTAAATGCCTGTTCGCTAATGTTAATCCTATGGAAGAATTTTTTTTTTAAATACATGGTTCGCATTTCAATATGCTTTATATATATATTTTTTTTTCCATTGAATAGCTGAGGTTGATCGCTAAAAAGGCCCTTTATCAATTTTGTTTACAGATGTTTTTCATAGTATACGTTGATTTTCGGAATCAGTTTCGAAAACGAAAGTATTCTAGTTAAAAAAAAAAAAAAAAAAAAAAACTAAACACAATCGAAAAAGTAAAACTGACTCTTCGTAGAAACCGACTTCAGCTATTCAATGCAAAAAAATCATTTAAAAATAATGGAATGCAAATGATATTTTTTTAAAAAGTTCTTTCTTAGGATTTACATTAATGAGCCAGTGTTTTTGCATGAGCAAAATAGCCCAATATTTATATCACGGAAGTCGGCCCACTTAATTTGTTATATTGGTCTAAACCATTTATTTTGTTTATCGACCAACCAGGCTCATAGAAAAAACTGTACTAATTCTGCTGATCCGGCTGGTTTCAAGGTTTGAATTCATTTTCTTTGGTCGAGTCGAGTACAGCCTCTATTTTAGGGCTAAGTTTATAGAGTCCAGTACTGAAAAAAAAAAAAATCTTGCTCTCCAGTGTTTTTACTGTGTATTAGGAGACCCATTCCACAAAAGTTCTATGCCGAGATTTGAGATTTCTCTAGCTAGGGACCAGTAATTTCACAGAGTGAGCACTCTGTGAGCAGTTTTGCTTTGCAAGTGGAAGGAAAGGGGGTTTATTAAAAGATAAGCTCACGACAGCTGTACATTCCAGTATCTGGAGGGTAAAATAATTATTGACGGATGGGAGGAAAATGTAATCATTTTCAACTTGAGAACCGGTGAGACAAACGTTATTCATTCTGCTGATTGTTTAAAAATAAACAAAACAAATAACATTTCTCGTACATCTGTGGGTGAAGGAAATTGTCTAATATTTTGGTACCAATTCAAGAGCATGAAACTATTGACCAAAAAGGGGGGGGGGGGAGAATGGTGTTATAAAATATCGGTTTGACAAAAAAAAAAAAAAAAAAAAAAATTGCCATAAGACATTGCTGTAAAAGAGAAAAAAATCACTGTATCGGCTGCCCTAGCGTAAGAGTGGCACTTAGAATATTTTATACTTTCAAACATGTATGTGCTGTGGCTCATACGCCCGAAAATACGGTACACCTTCAGAAATACTAATTGAATTTATAATTGCTGAATTTTTGCTATATAAGATGTGAAACCCAGAATGACAAAGTGTCTAGGCCTGGATTCAAACAAGGACCATTAGCTTTGTGCACCAATGCTCTACTGCTGAGCCACTCCTCATTCTTATCAGTTGGCAAGGCTGCACCTGCAGCAAAAGATGGAATATCTTCATGAATCACAATTCACAACCACTGAGGCAAGCATGAGACACTAAATGCCACTTCTCCAAGTATCAATGAATATAATATTCAAACAATTCTCTGCAACACTGGTCCTAAATGCTGTATTTTGGTCCTGAATGTTCACCATCTACAGGAAAATGCAACAGCTCACACACATGTGTAACAAAACAAGCATTTCACTGTAAATCACTCAATAACCTTCCTTATGGTTTCAGATTCTTTTGACAAATGTTTTTTTGGATCCCTTAAAGAAACATTAGGAGCAAGATTTTCATTAGATAAAGAATTCAAGGAATTTTTGTACAGTATGATTCTTTCATAAACATTCTAGCCCCTTTTTATTATACAATAAAAAATTCTTAACTTGTTGAAGAAAATGTGTAGATGTTAAAACTATTTAGAAAAATAACATTGGTAAAATTTTGCTGAATAATTTAAAAAAAAAATAATTATTAAAAAATCTCTTCTATTTGATCCAACCTCATACACAGCTGCAGCCAGTGAAACATTTAATGCCAAATTTCAACCTGGCTGTTAAAAGTTGAACTATTAAAATATTTCAACCCATCTTCACAGTCCATTTTATGCAGATATCAATGCGATTAGTGATATTTTGACTAGAACTTGTGTTAAATCTTGATGAGTATTGTCACCAGAAAATATATATATATATATATTATAGACAATAAATCTATTCTCTATCACCTTGTTAACTTGAAAAAAATATTTCATGTGGCAAAAAATTATCTTAAACAATTTAAAAATAAGAAAAACAAAATGTAGAATTTAAGAATATTTCTACTTACATGATGATGCTGTAAAAAGACAGCATCTACTTCGTTTACAACATTTTCCAAAGAATATTGACATAAATCCAATAGAAGGTAGCTGTTAAAAAGGAAAGACATGTAAAAGGTAAAATGGTATGCCAAAAGTTTTTGTGATCTGTGCATTATATGGGCATGAAAGTGGGAAAACAAAAAAAAAGTAGATTTTTTTTTCTGTCTATACAATAGGGCCAAACTTGTTTAATTTATACACATTTTAACAGTTATTCATACATTAAATGAAATATAACTGTACACATGATTGTTTTTTTCTTTTATAACTTAGAAAGTATTAAAAAAATTTAAACTAACAATAAATGTATAGTTCATTAAACTTAAAAAGACAGTTTTCTAAAGGTATCCAAATATACTTTATGAACTTATGTGAAGTACAGGTATTAATTTTTCAAAATAAATACAGTAGACTTCTTTAAATCTGCACAGATTGGGATCAGAGGTAGTGTAGATTTTAGAATTTTGTGGATTTCTGGTTACTGCTTTGATTACATTTTTTAAACAGTAATTTGAATGTAATAATGCAATCGTGATTATAATGAATAGTTACAATATATTAAAATGCTAAAATAATTAAGTAAAGTAATAAATTAAAATAATAAAAAGTAAGTTAATTTTTTAAAGGATTAAATTATTAAAAGTAAAAGTCAAGTAAATAATTTAATAATGTATAATTAAAAATGCATAATAAAGATGCGATACACATAGCTGCCAACTTTTACGCTTTTTTGTTACCACTAAAACTTAAGAGAAATTTTTTACTCCTTCAATCGGAGAGTTCGTTGATTAAAAATGGAAAATTTTACTATTAAATTTTAGTGGTAAGAAAAAAGCATAAAAATTGGCAGCTATGGATACATTTTTCTTGAATTATTAAATGAAACTTTCCTGTTAAAGGTACCCTATTAATTCACATCAAAATCATGAAGTAAGGAAATTTTATTTCACGTTTAGACAGTCTTAATAACCAAAAAAAGCTCGAAAAAACATTATACTTGGTAAAAAGATAATGATTAACAGCGATATCAGCTTATCTTAATATTTTTTTCAGAAATAAATTTATACTTCCTTCATGAAAAACTAAGAGTTCAGTCATATTATTCAGAATTGCATATTAAGGGGACCGGGAAAGAAAAATTCAACCAAAAAATCGATTTTTACTTTTTGATATCATTAAATAGTTTAAACTTTTATCTTTCCAACGATGTGTCATGCATGTTCATATATAAAGAAAATAAGTGTTGAAATTACTCATTCTTTCTAACAGTACTTCACAGCTTAATAGCCATTTAAATCTGACTTTTTCTCAAAACTTGGATTTTTCATATTTATGTTCCTTTTTTTCGATATCTATTAAACTTAAGAACACAGATTTTTATTTAATACTTATATTATTTTATATGGTATACTTTAACACAGGGGTTTAATGATTTGCTGAGAATTATTTATTTTAGGCAGTGAAATCTTACCAAAAATGCTATTTTAAAAACGACTTTCAATAAACAATTTTGAGTTTCACTTAGAAAGAAAATGGTGTGTTAAAATCCATAAATCATGTTATTTTAACTACTCTAAAAAATCTAGACCTCTATCTTTCACCATTTCTGAGAAAAAGGTACATAAAGTTCGTGAATTTACCATGGTGGATATAGGGCTTTCCTGGTCCCCTTAAAATGCATATGGAATGATAAACTAAAAAATTATGTAATTTTGCCCATGCATCTGAACTGAAAGTTTCATTGTTTACAACTGTGATGATGTGCGGATTTTAGGGTGTCGGATTTGAAGTAGTCTACTGTATTATTTTGCATGGTTTGACTAAGATTTTACTCTTACATTTAATAAAAACTTCGAAACTTATTTCAACTACCATAAAAGGTGCTAAAAAACAAAAAATATATATTGATACATGGAAATTACTCCAGAGAGAAACATTCGCCTTGCATACAATATTTCAAATGAAAATCAAATTTCAAAGTAATTGCTTAAAAGGCGCAAAGGCCAACATAGTGAAAAAAATTCCAAGCCGGGACTCGAACCCGGGCCATCAGTATAGCGCACTGACGTTCTACTGACTAAACCACTTGGAACGATACCTAGCTCGGAAAATTTCTCACCATTATATATTGGCAAGGCTACAAACGCAGCACAAGATGGAATATTTATCGTGAGTCACCGACCTGGGACAAACACAAAACATAATTAGATCCAGCATCGATAGAAATTATATTAATACATGGAAATTACTCCAGAGAGAAACATTCACCTTGCATACAATATTTCAAATGAAAATCAAATTTCAAATTTCAAAGTAATTGCTTAAAAGGCGCAAAGGCCAACATAGTGAAAAAGATTCCAAGCCGGGACTCGAACCCGGGCCATCAGTATAGCGCACTGACGTTCTACCGACTAAACCACTTGGAACGATACCTAGCTTAGAAAATTTCTCACTATTATATGTTGGCAAGGCTACAAACGCAGCACAAGATGGATTTTGCGCCTTTTAAGCAATTACTTTGAAATTTGATTTTCATTTGAAACAAAAAATATATTTTGGTCCTCCCTGGACCATTTTTAATTTCGCACTGAGCCAGACTCGTCTTCCATTGGGCTTCGCTTCGGATCATTTGTCATCTTCTTTGCATACGTGTGTTTCTCCTCAATCATTTCGTGCTAACCCTGCTCCACCAGCACATGCTCCATGCAGTTGATCGCCTTGTGCTCGCTTACCATTTCCACAGCCTCTCTCTTTATGGTATGGTTAAAATTCTCGCAGTTTGCTAGTTTTTTGGTATGCTGAAAGTCAATTTCTATCTTCTCCTCTGCATTGAGCCTTGCCAAAGCCGTTGTTACTTTTCTCTTCTTTATATCCTCCTTGTGCTCTTTTACTCTCGCCTCTATTCTTCGCTTTGTTACTCCAATATAATATTTTTCATTCCCCCTTTCATTTTTTAGGTTGATTCTTGGAGTTTTTATATCATTTATTTGGTCTTTTTCATTTCTTATTCTCTGAAAGATATTTTCATTGGGCTTTATTGGTATATTGATATTATGTTTCAAAGCTTCTTTTTTTAAGTATGCTAGCTGCTCCTTTATCATATGGTAGGTTTTTGTAAAATATTTTCTTGCATTTTGCGCGGGGGTTATGATTGATAGCTTTTTGATATGTTTTCTGTACAGCTTGTCTACTACATAGGTTTTGCAACCAGCTTTTTTTTTTTGCTATGCTATCACATTGTAAGACCAAAATAAGGATGTGATAAGGAAATCTAGTAATATATAAAAATTAAAATGTTAGCGAAGAATCTCTCCCCCCCTATTAAATTCAAGAACACAGAAAACTCTATTGCGATTTCTTCGTGCCTGATCCAATGATTATGTATAAACAGTGTTTATAAAACTTGTCATTGGAACTTTTCTTGTGAAAAAATGAAGGGTACCTTGATGTAACCACTTGAAAAAAAGAGAATAAATTGGAAAAAAGCACACTTAAAATATGAGCACGAAATTAGGCTTAGAAACTTTCTACAAGAATGTAAGCATTTTAAAATACCTAAATTTATAAGGATAGGAAATGAAACCCTGAAAAGAGTTCTATGCTGATACGATCAAATTTGAAAGATTGATCCAAAATAAAATTATCAGAAGAAAATTTGCCAAAATAATATACTTTAACCCTCTAGTGCATGATTTTTAATTTTTCCTTTTAAAAAATATATTTGATTCCTTAATGGGCATACATTAAAGGAATAATACTGAAAAAATTATCTCTCATATTTTACAGTATTTCAGATTTTTTTTAAATGGTTGCCAAATGGCAACACCATGCATTAAGTGCATTCTAAACATATTCTGTGATACTTCTCTGGTGTTTTTTTTATTAATTGTCGAGTCACATTTTGCAGCATGGGATTCTGTCTCTTTTTATTATTCCAAGCCACGAAATTACTTTTGATTTGAAAAGAGTCATTAGGTTCAGTGATGTTTAATAGTTATCAAAACAGTTTATGATTTACAGATTCAACAACTGGATGAGTTTGTATAGCATTGACTCAAACGCTAACCTCCAAGTCACTCCTCCACCAGACTCCAAGCACTTGGCAGACTGGTTTTTTTTTTTTTTATCCAATAAATATTAAAATTGTACGCAAATCTTGATACTCGTGTAAAAAATAACAATTTAAAACCATATTTATGTGATTTTTTTTTTAATATACTGCTTCTTATGGTGATGAGCCATTGTCGTACTTATTTGCTTATAAACACAGAGAGACTCTTCCATAGGAATGGATAAGAATTTCCTTCCAGGGTACCGACTATTGGTCTCAACTTTAATAACTTATCTTCCCCATTAGATAATTTATTATTGTTCAGATGGGAAAATTGTCATATACTTTCAAATGTAGTCAAGATCATAGTATGACTACCAGGTGGTACACCGATGACAGGGTTCCCAAACAATCTTAAAGTTTGCCATGATACTCAAGGTACAAATTCTTAGATACTTTTTTATATCTGTTGAGCATATATTGAGTGGCTTCTGAATGTTTTAGAGCACATTGCAGGCTTGATTGTTCAGAGATGTGCTCAAAAATTACTGGGTGGAAAAATACAAAAAATATTTATATGGTGTTTTTAATGATAAAACACTTTCAGGCAGAGAAATATCTCCAATAATCTTCATCCAAGAAGGATCTTGAAGAGTTTGAAGCTTTCACTTTTCCCTGTTTATGTTTACCTGGTTGTTTTTGTTTTGATGTAGATGGAAAATTCACTATCCCAACATTTTCATCAACATTCTAATCAATCTCATTAGCTGATTTATCTGCTTGTAAATCACAATCAACTCATCATAAGTATTTGAACTGTTTTAGAACAAAAGGTTTGGATCAAAAATTTAATCATCGTTGTCATTGCCAGAAATGCCACTTTCACTTGACAATACAAATACAATCCATATTTCTTCTGTTAATATTTTTTTTTAGTGTCTTTGCTTTAAAATATATGTTGAACATGATGAGGCAGAAGCTTTATCAGAACAAATTTTTTGATGAAAAAATAGACAAAAAGCAAGAGGAAACAATCAATAAATTTATTGATCAGAATACTAAAAATGTAAATAAAAGCGGAACTCATTCATGGTATTGCCAAATGGCAACAAATGTATATTCACATGCATACAATATTTGTTGTAAAAAAATCTCACTAAAAATTATTTAAAATAACTTTTAAAAGCATATTCTTTTGAAAAAGATTTTTTTCAATGAAATTTTGCATTTTAAATATTTTTTATTAGTGTTAGAAATCCATCTATGGCTAGGAAAATAGGAGGATTCAAAAGTTGCTTTTTATTTGTAACTGATAAACAACTATTATCACCCATGGTGTTTTTAATGAACTAAACCTAAATATAGGGTCATGATGAAGTATAAAGTTATCAAGAGGCAACGGTAAATAAACGATAAGGGGAGAAAATTTAGTTGCCAATTGGCAACACTATGCACTAGAGGGTTAAAGAGCAAGTGAAGCAACTAAAAACAAAAGTGAAAACATATGTACAGAGGAGAAAATGAAAGAGTATGGTAATAAAGTTAAGAGAATAACAGCATTTGAAAAAGGAAGACATGAGAAGGCACAAAGCAGAAAATTGAAATTCTGGCTAAAAAGAATGCAAATTCCAATGAAAAACAAGGACAAGGAATTTCACTATTTGAATCTTACGGGAAAAAAAAAACAAGCTCAGTGATTACTAAGACAGCCTGATAAAGAAATGACCAAAGTACATTTTAGACGACGATATTAATTTGAAGATCACAATACCCAAAATGGCAGAAATTATTGCAAAAATGCCCAAACTTGAATAGAATATAATGAGAGGAAAAATCCAGGGCATTATCCAAAGAAAATCAAAGAGAACAGAATCAATGATGAAGACAGAAAAGAACCGAGTAAACTTAAAAGGAAGAATGACATTACTTTTTTAAAACAGACAAGACAAGCAAAATAGTAATGATGCCAAGGAAAAGTTACGTAAAGAAAATGTTGGAAACAATTGATGGAATGAAAGTAGTAAAATTAAAAAGCGACCTTAACTCGACACTTATTGTTAAAAAAAAAAGCCATAATAAAAGATCCAAAATGGCCTAAGCATATAACTTCAATGTTGCCTGAATAACATCAAGGTTATTTGGGAGGCTAAAGGATCACAAGAACCCTTACAAAATGAAGCCAACAGTAAATAAAAGAGAAATGGTTACATATCAGTTGGAAAAGATAATGAAAAATGAATACAGCGAAATTTTACCAGCATCAGAAAACGCGCAAGCATAAATGCAGGAGTTTACCCAAAAGTTCAGAGAAATAAGCATTGATAAAAATGACATACTTGTAAATTTCGATGCGAAAGAGCTATATCCCTTGATAAATACAATGCAGTTAGCGAACATAGTAAACGAAAAAGTAGAGGAAAAATTTTAGGAAAAAAAAAAGACATTAGATCACGGAATTTAGTAATACATGAGAGTCATTACTCATTTGATGGCAATTTTTACAAGCACATCAATGGCCTCTCTAGGGAGTCGCCTATATCAGACATTTTAGCCAAATATAAACAAAGAGATCTAGAGGCAAAAATACTGAACAATCAAAGCAGAAAAATTAAGACCTGTTTGAGATATGTGGACAATGTCTTTGCAGTGATAAAAGAGGGAGAGAACCCGCACGAAATTCTAAAGGAAATGAATGAGCTGGGCAACAACATTAAGTTCACATTGCAAATGGAGGAAGAGGGAATCCTGAACTTCCTTGATGTGAAAATAATAAGAACAGATGAAGAAATTAGAACAATGATATATAGAAAACCCACAAATGCTAATCATATTACTAAGGAAAATTGCAAAACACCAAAAAGGTACAAATGGGCTGCCCTAAGAGCCTTTGTCAATCGAGCTATTGACATTATCTCCTATAAGGAATTATTAGGAGAAGAGATTAGGACAATAAAAACCATAGCAAAACCAGCTGGTTTCAAAACCTGTATAGTAGACAAGCTGTACAGAAAACATATCAAAAAGCTATTGATCATAACCCCCACACAAAATGCAAGAAAATATTTTACAAGAGCAATACCCTAAGATAAAGGAGCAGCTAAGATACTTGAAAAAGAAGCTATGAAACATAACATCAATATACTAATACAGTATGGAACCATCTATCCAGAAACCAGTTATCCAGAATGATATTTCTAATAGACTGGTTTCAGAATCTTTGAAGAAAAAAGTGTCATATGCTGCCAGTTTGACATATGCATTGCTCGAAACAATTGTATAATTTGATGGCAACATCTAGTATTTGAAATGGAAACATATTTAGTTACATTTTAAATGTTTTAATTTTTATTCAGAGGAAACAGAAGAATGTTTGTTGCCAAGAGATTCCCATAAATTACCTTATTTCAAACTCTGATTAACTTTTGATCTTACTTTAATCTGATTCTTAATCAAAGTAATTATATTCCACAAAATTTATCAAATGGATGCTGCTTCAATGCCCAACCAATTAACCGGAAAAACCAGTTATCCAGAATACATCTGACCACAACCATTCCAGATAAATGGTTCTGTATACTGTAAAACCCAATAAAAATATCTTTCAGAGAATAAGAAATGAAAAAGACTGAATAAATGATATAAAAACTTCAGGCATATACAGGATCAACCTAAAAAACAAAAGGGAGGATGAAAAATGTTATATTGGAGTAACAAAGCGAAGAATAGAGGAGAGAGTAAAAGAGCACAAGGAGGATATAGAGAAGGGAAAAGTAACAACAGCTTTGGCAAGGCTCAATGCAAAGGAGAAGATAGAAATTGACTTTCAGAGTACCAAAAAAACTAGCGAACTATGAGAATTTTAACCATGCTGTAAAGAGAGAGGCCGTGGAAATACTAGTCAGCGAGTACAAGGCAATCAACTACATGGAACATGCACTGGTGGAGCAGGGTTGGTGCAAAATGATTAAGGAGAGACACGCATATGTGAAGACAACAAATGATTGAAAGCAAAGCCCAACAGTAGACAAGTCTGGCTCAGTGCGAAATTGAAAATGATCCAGGGAGGACTGAAATATATTTTTTGTTTTTTAGCACCTTTTATGGTAGTTTAAACTTAAGAGTTTCAAAGTTTTTATTAAATGTGACTGAATACTGGTGTTTTATGACTGAATCATAGATTTTACCATTGTTAAAAAAAAAAATCTTGTTAAATATATGCATGTCAAATTGGTCTTTGCTCCAGAAATACATTTCAAAAATGCATCACTGAAATTACCCAAAAGTGATGTATAAATAGAATAAAATATTTTATTCCAAGAACAACCTTATGGAAACTTCCATTCACTTGTAAGACATTTTAAAGAAATTCATTTACATGACTTTCAGATGCTTATAAAAAGCTTGCTTTTGATTAGATGGCTCTTCTGCACAGCAGTCCAGAAACAAGCTCCAAGGATTTGAGTAGACAAAAATGTCTGATTATTAAATTTTCCAGTTACCCCCTCCCGTATTTGCTTCCAATATTTTCTTTACATTTTTGCATCAATTCAGAAAAAAAAATTTCAAAATTGCTTTAAAAAAGGTGGAATTCTTCCTTTAGGAGGAACTCATGCCTGATTATATCTTGAATTTGGAATCTCCCTTCCTCCCACCAACTCTTCTTAAATTTATCTTATCTTTCACTTGCAGCAGTTGCTCTTCAACCAGCTAATACAGCATTATGTATCTCCTAGATAGCTTACGACCAATTGAGACTATCACTGACTTAACTACTGTGATAGATACTGTCGTATAGTTACTGTGAGTGGTCTCTGAGACAGCTTGATCGAAAGATGAATAAAAGAATACATTAATTCATAAAATACTGTTTCTGTATTAAACTGTATGTAGAGGACTAAAATTTACCTATTCAGAAGTCTTTAGCACTAGTACTACAGCTCCAAACGAAATAAAATTTCACTAGTATTTATAGTTAAACTAAAAGTTAAACTGACGATTGAAAAAAAGCAGCAGTCTGCGAGACCGCTAACAACAATCAACGGGTAACTTAAATATCTAGAAACTTTTATGAATCTTTAATTGATTCTTATTTTGAGGCAAACCAATGTGTTTGTTAAGATGCAATCAGATTCACCAACTTTTCAGCCGATTTTAACCCCAACTTTTTCAAGTTAAAAGGGAGAAAAAGGTTACAATTGTCGTTGCTAAAGTTGGAAGAAAAACAGTACTACTAGTACCAGCTGTCAATATGTATTGCCTTTTCGTATCAATCACTTATCTCTGATTCGCTGAAATGTTGAAAGGTGAGAGGAAAAGTTGCAGCTAGCACAGACTTTTTAGAGATGCAGATAAAAAGTCAGGGATATTGCTGTTTGCTATCACACTGGATGTCGAGACAACATTTCACGAAAAGTTGGAGGAAGTCAAGAGTTGGCTCAAAAATTGCTCAAAAAGCTGGTGAATCTGACAGTAGCTTTAATGGTTTTTATTTATATTCCAGAAACAACTCATAGTATACTAAATATAATCCAGCTTGAAAATGTATAACTCAATTGAAAACAACATTTAGGCAATTTATGCTCATATTCAGTAATGCTTATGAATTATTTTGTGTAGCCCTGTATATTGATCTATAGCATTTATACACACAGCATGGTATGCAAAAATTAAAATTAAATCGCATACCATAACTGAAAACATACTTCCAGCAATTATTGCTAGTATTTGCTTATATTTCGATATAATACTGTGACAGAAATCTTTTGTGTGACTCTGTAAATGGACGATAAATGCAATGCATATCATAGTCTACAGCAAGAATCTTAGAGTAAACCTCTATAATGTGTATCAATTTCATTATATTTGAAATAGGGTAACATAATTAAAATATGCTTCAAGCAGTTTTCCTCCTGTACACCATTATGTAACAATTATTTTGCGAGGCTTTGTAAATCAATAATAAATAGGCACAGTAAATCAATAATAAATGCTTTTCACCCAATATTCTACAGTAAGAATATTTTAGTGCACTTCATAAATGCATATCATTTTCATTATGATTGAAATAATGACATCACTAAAATGAATTTGAAACTATTTTTTCTGGTAATTTTGACTGTCCCTATGAACAAAGTACAAATGCTAATACACTTAATTTCAAGTAGCGATTGTGCTATAGAAAATATCAATAACATATCAAAATTACAGGCCGTTCAGAATATATATATGAGATTTAAAACATTATGATTAAAGTAAATCCACATTTTTGAATGTACTACTATTTTGAGAGATGCTAGGAATTTGACAAATTGTGTTGCAAGAAAAATGTTATAACTCAAATTTGCAGATTTCCACTTTTGCTTTTGGGTCATTCCGTAGGAATTCAACCAATGGGTATTGCACCATAGTCACAGATTTTTTTTTTTTAATTTTTAACACAAGCAGACATAATAGTGAAACCCTCAGGTCTGAAATTTAAAAATGATTTTCACAATATTCGCTGAGACATAGCCTTTTGAAAATTGGCCATTTTTATTAAATGTCGTCCATCTTGGATTCATCCCCAATGTCTATGTATGTCTGTAACTTGGCAACTAATGTCTCAAATTCTACATTTCTGGTACCAATTTAAAGGCATATGTACTAAAATGCACATATGATATCAAAATAGTAAATTTTCATTTTAATACTTTTTATTACATGCAAACTGAAAATATCACCCTCAAAAAATGGCTTAGTATAATGGGCCATTAAAAAAAGGACCATCCCAGATAGCATGAACATTAGCACCAAGTTTGATTTTTTTTTTTTTTTTTTTTTTTTTTTTTTTTTTTTTTTTTTACATTATCTTGCTGTGACAAATTTGAATTGAGAAATTCGTAGCAAATTTCCTATAAGGTATATCATCCCCTACTTGCATGAGTAGTTTGTTGTGAAACTGATGGCAAGACTGTCTTTAATTCACGAAATTGATGAAAGCAAAAAATCCCTCTGTTGAGAAGACAATCAGAACACATGCAGAAATTGTATTCGGTTGGCACTGCTTTTTCTAAATGCTATGCTTATCAAATACCAAAAAAGTCTCATATTGAAAATTACAAATATTACCTTAAATTGTTTATGGAGATAAAAATGATGCATGCACCTTCTGACGGTGTGTTCGCATCAATAGACCTGATCATGGACCCCTCCGAAAGGGTTAAACTTATAGTGTAACAGCTACAAACAGACAGTGGGGCATGAAAAGATTACTACTTTGCAGTAAGTTTGCAATATTTTTGATGGTACTTGTTTGCCTTTTTTTTCCAACAAATTTGATACAGCATGAATTTAACTTGCACGACAAGTTAGCTGCAAGTTCAAAGTATGGTGACTTTGGCATTTGTGTTACCTTGCTGCAGTCTTGTTATGAACTTTCAGTCTTGTCATGCTGAGCTTGCTGCAACTTTGCAGGTTTTCAAAGCAAAACTGCTGTAAATTTTCTGAAAATTAAAAGTGCTATCTGGGATCATGAAATTTTCTGAAACTCTAAAAACATTGCTCCATGTGTAATCTTTAAATAAAAAAAAAAAAAAAAAAAATTTGAGATGTAAAATGTTTTGGGTTTAAATAAATGGCTTTTTACACATAGGATATCACTCACCAAACAGTGACCATTTTAAAACACATAAATGTCCCTGGTTTAAGAAGTAATAAAAATAAGCCAAAACTAAATTTTTCTGACATCTGTATCAAAATAAAGCTATAATGAAACCTCATTTATTCGTTTTTCATAGGACCAACACACACAAAAAAAAAAAAAAAAAAAAAAAAAAAAAAAAAATGTGAAAAATATACAACTGAAAAAAATTCAACACTAAATAAAATAAGGAATGAATATAATGCATAATTGTGAAAAATCCATAAAAGTCACATAAAAGAGGTTTTACTGTATATATACAGTGGAACTTATTTAAGACATTTTTGCACAAGAAAGTCTGATTTTTATAGCCAAACTTCTTTTTCCTACTTAAGAAATTTCATGTGTGCGATCTTTTAGAAAGCTTCTACTGTATATATACGTAAATCATTCAAGATGCATTAAATGTTCAGATATGTCAGTTTATGTAATTTTTATTTCAATACATATACAGTGGTGGTCAAAATTATAAGGACAAGGAAAAAATTGCCAAATCTTGGCTGCATTTGGCCGGAAACTTAGGCAAATTTAATGGATGGAAACTAAAAGAAAAATGAAGATTATTTTTATAAGTTTTTATGGAAATATGTGGAAAATTCATCTTCATAAAATGTATTATGGATTTATACAGCCATCTGATATGGACAAAATTACAAGAACAACTGTATTTGTGTGCTCTAAAAAGTAAAATTTGCATGCTTTTTGCTCTGCACACGGAACTCAGCGACAATATAAATGCGTAGTAAGTGTTTGGAATCATCATATTCTGTTTTTCAGTCACGCCGTTAGGTACAAAGCTTTCAGAATTTGAGAAAGGGAAAGTAGATGCATTTAAAAGTTCAGGACTTTCTGTACGCCAAATTGCGACAAAGTTTAATAGATCAAGAACGGTTATTTACAATTATCTTTAAAATCTCGGTAAATATGGACGGCAAAGACATACAGGTAGTTCATCTTCTGTTTCTGTACAGGAGAAAAGAATGATAATAAGTCGAGCTTGCTCTAAAAAACAAACGTCAACAGAAATAAAATGTGAATTGAACTTAGAATGCAATGCTTGAACTGTTCGACGTGTTTTACAAAAAAAAAAAAAAAGGTTTGCTATGGTAAACATATGTTACGACTGCCTCTTGTAAAAGTTCATAAGAGATTGAGGATAGAGTTTGCCAAAAAATGCATTACTATGGGAAAAAAGTGGGATGATGTTATCTTTTCAGATGAGAAAAAGTTTAATTTGGATGGACCAGATGGTTTTCGCTACTTCTCGTATGATCTCCGTAGAAAAAAAGAAATTTTCTCACAGTGTGCATTTGGAGGTAGCTCAATAATGATCTGGTGGAACTACTCCAATAGTTTTTGTGCAGGGTAGAATGAATTCTGAGAGTTATTGGGTGATAATCTTTTACCGGAAGCACTGTTAATAATGAGTGAAGACTATTTTTTCCAGCAGGACAATGCCTCAGTACATGTTTCCCAAACTTCAAAATGAGTGGTTTGATGCTAATTTCGTGAAACTACTTCATTGGCCGGCCAGAAGCCCTGATCTGAATCCAATGGAAAATCTGTGGGGTGTTCTGGCACACGAAGTATACAAAAATGGTATACAATATGAAAACAAGCAAAAACTCATGTCCTCCATCGAAAAAGCTTGGTCAAAAATTTCCAAGAACGTTCTTAAGGAACTGTCATACTCCATGATGTCAAGACTGATAAAAGTGATTGAGAAGAAGGGGGAGATTATTAATTATTAGTGTGTTACAGGCAAAAACATTCATTGTCCTTATAATTTTGTCCAATTTTTACCATGGCATATTTTGTTAATTATGGCAAAACATTCATATTTTGCATTTTCCATTGTTTTGCATTCTATAATGATTTCTAGCATAAAAAAGCATTTTATGTATAAATTTTACTTTATTTAGTTCAGAGATAATTTTTTTCTGTGCAATTTTCAATTGTTCTTATAATTCTGACCACCACTGCATACATACTAAGAATGATAAATGATGGTAGTGCGATAAAGCCAAAACAAACTAGTGTCAATGAAAATCTTTTTTTCTGTAAGTCTGGCAAGAACCTTACTGGCAATCCTATATGTTGCATGTGTATATGGTATTAATTGGCGAGATTTTGGATTATTGTGAGGAATTCAATGACTATAAAATTATGCTCATGTATTCTCATGGCCCTAGTTCATCATATAAATGGCCAAAATCTTTAGATGTTTATTGGATTCCACATGAAGGCATAAATAATGAAAATAGTGTCCACTGCAGTGACTGCTAAAGAAAGAACATATATTGTTGCATCAGAGGAACATTGAGCAATTTAAAAAAAATTCTTAAACTTCAAGACAGATTAAATCCTTGGTAGTTTTAAATTTGACTGAATAAAAAATAACTAATACAGAAGATCTAAAATTTAAAATCTCTGTTAAATGGTATGATTATAACAAATGTGAAAACATTTATATATTTTATTTTTCAATGTGAAGTTGTTTTTATGTTTACAATGTATTCTGTGACTCATGTGCTCTGAAATGACCCAGTTTTAACTTGCCATTCAACATTATATTATAAAGTTATATTCATGAAGGTATTCTATGTTCTTATTTTGTCTAGATTTGTCCATGTAAGTTTTAAGTTAGACTTATTTTACTTCATATTCAATGTTTTGCCCTACATTTGTATTATACATGTTTTGTTTCTTCTAACTTTGTCTGGATTTGTTCATGTAAATTTGAACCCTTTATGCCCTGACGATACTTTAAAGTGCCATTAAAAAAATTTGTTATAAAATTCATTTAATACATTGATTAGTAGTAATTCATTTTAGAATGAGTAATAGATACTTTATTTTATCTTGTTCCTAAAGCATTATTGGTTGCACTAAACAAAAATATAACAAAAATTCATTTGGATCTCTTCAGCTTTTTTTTAGGCTGGAAGATTGCAGGTGAAAAGTTTCAGTTCGGAAATACTTCTGTTGTAAGCGAATTATATTTGTACATTTCCTAATTCTATAAAAACTTTACAAATATTTTAAATAAAAGATTTGTGCGGAGCTATAAATATTGCACTAAATCCCTATACATTCAGATTTAGGTCATTAATTTTAATTGACAAAATCCTTCTAAAATTTATTAAATAATTGTGTAAATCTTCTAATGTACAGTAAAAGCTCAACTAACCGGCATGCTCGGGAAACACCGATTGCCGGATACTTGAGCGCCAGGGCCGTAACCAGCAAGTCCAGTCAGAGGGGGCTCTGAATTTTTTTGATGGGGCTAACATCTTTTAACAATTCAAATCTTAAGCAAACTAAATATAGTAAAACTGACAAAATGGACCTGTCTATAAAGGAACCCGTCTAAAGCGTAATCTCTCTATAACGGAACTTTCTATAATGAAATTCTTAAACGGGAAATGCTTCATGGTAATCGGAAAATGAATATAAAACAATTAGGGGCGTTGTACCTCTTAAGAAAACCTACCTAAAATAGAACTTTTCTCCATCCCGTGTGATTTAGGTCTTATTGTATTTAATGGGGTAAAAATAAATAGCATCCGACACCTCATAAAAAATGACTTTATTTAAATTTTAATAAGGAAAACTAATGGATTGTACATTGTATTCTATTCCCATTGCAATTTTTGCATTATTAAGCTTATTGCTTCTTTTGCCCCTTGGTGTCTTCAGAAAAAGGACCCCCCCCCTCTCTCTCCGCTCGCATTTGTTTGTACAGTGTGTGCATATATACACGCAATAATTTCTATGTGTACTTCTATGTATAACTTTGTACCAATTTTGTGGAAAATAAAATTTTTAAAAAGTAAAAAAAATAACTTCTAAACAGGCCATTTGTAATATGTTAAAATGTGCACCACTACAATTGCCAGTCCTAAGCCTGGAAAAAGTGTGAAGGGAAGTTAACTGAAAAACACTGCCATAGCCATTTTTTAAAGTTGTCCAGTTATCCGGATTTTTCATTAACCGGATCGGCATCGGCCCCGATTGGTCCGGATTATCAGCGCTCTACTCTATTCAACATTGATTATATATATGCATATTAGAACTGCTGATTAATAAAATCAGTCTTTCTGTTGAATAAATTAGTGTAATTTATCATGCTAGCATTCTGACAGGAAAGTACATCCTTATTTACAAAAACGCTGATTCATACAACAAACATAGAAATCTTCAACCGCCCAGCATGGCCATTGTTTTAAAGATGAGTTTTGAAAAAATTGAGAAAAAGGAATCTGTTGGTATAGAGGTCTTCACTGGCCGGAATTTCCAGGCCCGAGCCCAGCCCGAACAAAAGCTATCTTGACCCGGCTCGTTCATATTTTCACAGTTCACGGCCATACAAAAATTAGTGAAAACAGACCCGACCAGTGGAAAAATCAATTAAATCAGGCCCGATTCGACCCGACTCAATTTCTACAAAAAAAATTCAGATTTTTCTTAACATACATTTAAGATTCTTTTAAAGAATACTGCATACATATTTATGGGATAATTTTACAGCATATTTTAAATTTACGATGCAAGACAGAAAATACACAATAGCAACATTAATGATTTACTTAAGAGTCTTAGACGTTTCAACATTCAAATAAGGATTCATTAAAAAATTCATATTGTTTAGAATAAAAGAAAAACGGGAAGGTTAAAAACATGATAACTTTTGAGGCTGTATTATAAAAAGTAGATTTGCGAAAATATTTCTGTTATTCCTTAAGGCTTTTCTCAAATCCAAAGAAGGTACTTTCTGACACATTTCTGAATTCATTTCTTTTCGAAAACGTCAATATATTTTTGAGAAAATACTGTCCAAGTTAGCGTTTTGAATCGAATTTCCGGAGACAAAAGGAGAAAAACCTGCAGTCATGTGACAAGAATCTCTTATATCTCTATAAGTAATTTATTTATTAAAAATGGGAAACGCTATTGAGTTCCAAATCCCTTCAATAGACAGGCTTGTCAATTTTACAGTTAAAAATGTTTCAGAAAGTTTTTCGTTTTTGAGCAGTGAATTTGAGAGCCACCTTCAAGTATATTTCCAAAAATTCCGTTAACAGAAGTTCATTATCGCTATTAATATTTTTACAAAACACATTGCCTGCCCTAAACATCCTGAGAACAATTAAGTCCATTTCTGGCTATGTTGAAAACAAATGCAAGCCTGATCTCGGTCCGGCACGAGGCTGCTGAAAGAATTAAGCCCGGGCTCAAACGCCATGTAACTGTCCGATGCCGATCTCTACGCAGGAAAACGTTATATTTCGATATTGATGCTGGCAAACTAGTATCGGCTCGTAACACACATTTATACTTATTCTCGTGAAACTCATATTCATTGAAAATGATTCATATTTTCTCGTCTGTGTTTAAATATTTATATCGGGCCGACAGACCCGCTTAATTTCTTTTATTGGCCCGGTCCAGCCCGGCAGGCACGTTCAGATTTTGCTGGCCTGGCCTGTTTGAGACTTCGCCTTCATTTCGCCGTCCCGGCCTAGTACGGGCTTCTAGCCGAGGCCGGGCCCGTACAGACCTGTACTGTAGGATACAGTTCTTTTCACATATTGTTTCTTTAAATTGAAGACATTACATAGATTTAAATATCATATTCTGTTCAATTTTTTAATATATAGAAAAAAGAATGAAAATTTGAGATTTTGCAAATGTTTTTGCGTTATGCATAGATCCCAACAACACTTATCCGGAGTCTGTTACAAGACGAAAATATTTTCAACAGGAAATTTCATTTAATCAAAAATTTCAAACTGAAATCCAAAAATGTACCTCATCGAAAAAACACACAATTCCTTATATATTTTTTACGGTTTAAAACATGCTTGTTTGGATCAGACTCCGAAATAATTAAGAGATGTTGGCATCTATGGTTATGTGTCCTATATTTATTAATTTGAATAATTCACAAACTTACTATTATCATTTAAAAAATATTTTAATATTTTAATTCCATACGTTTTATATTTTTAATTAATAGCTATTTGTAATTTATTTAATTTCATTAATATTTTGGTTTCTGCTGAATTATTAGATCATTTTTAAATCCCTGTTGTTTGTATACGATTTAATTTAGTGATGATATTGTTTCTCTTTAAAACAAGCGTTAGCTAACCTTATTTTATTAATAATATGATTTATAAAATTAACCATTTAACAATTCGCAATAATAATTAAATTTAAAATCTTGCATATGATTATATCCTTTTAAATATGAATCAATTATTACAAATATATATTAATTACATATTTTTTTAAACATACCTGGACTTAATAATAAAAAAAGAGATTGTAATTTTAATATTATATTCAGTACTTTTTTTTTTCAAAGAAAACAACTTAGATTTAATTCATTTAAATAGCGATAACATAGTTTTTTTTTTGTATACGTTTTACATGTGTTTCATGAAATTCGTTCAATCTCATTTAGAAAAAAAAAATAAGCACAAGGGCATGAACGCCCTTTTCGAACAATTTTCATTGAATGTAGGCAACTATTTATTATTATACGTTTCCCCCACTTCTAAAGATCTTTAAAAATATTCTTCTTTCACTCAGTAACGAAAATTTTCCTGATGCATTAAGAAGTAATTTTCTTTCCCTTTGCCTAAAATTTTCAGCTTCTCACATTCATGCGCCTAAGAATTGAATACCGTTTCCCATTTCCTTATAAATGCCATGATTATAAATAACATGATTTATAGTCATTTGCTACTCGATGACTAGCATTCCGTCGTTAAATGCCAAGAAAATCAGCCTACAAAGTCAAATGTGGTGTCATTTTTTGACAGCTTTTTAAAAATTTTCTGTATAGTTTAAATACCTTTATAAATAAAAGAAATTCGCTAATATGTCAGAAAGTAGCTGGTTTAAATTGGAAAACAGTCTTGTAAAACACAGAACACAGTGTAATTCCTTGAGCTTGAATAATCATATCTGCAAATTTTATGCCTTTAAAATTAAAATTATTTCGAAAATGTGTCAGAAAGTAGCACATTTATGCTTAAAAATAGATTTAAATGAAACATACGCCAAATAGTTGAAGATATTTGTCATAATCTTATAATAAACTTAACCTTAATCATGCTTTTTCACTTAATGTTTTTTATTGTTATATGACAAATAGAAAAAAAAAATATTTAGCAAATTCATGGAACACAAGAAAAAAAATTAGACGAAAGTTCAAAAAGCAAACAAAAAAATGCCCTAGCCTGCTTTTCTACTGCCTACACCAATAGCATGAAACAATTTTTGGCTTTCAAGCAATTATTTTCCTTATTCCATTTGTATAAAATGACATTTTGTTATCTTTCTAATTTCCTTTAACAAACATTCTATAGTTAGTTTCCAAGTGATACTTCATCATTAACTAAATCTGCTGTCAAATACATAATGTCAACAGGCAAATCATTAACATTTAGAAACACGTCTCTTTTGTGACTACGTTTTAGTGAAGACGTTTAACCATTGCTTAACTAATTATCGATTAACTTGAGCAGCATATGTCTATTTCCATTCATCCCGTATACGATCACTCCTTTCAAAATGTCAAGATGTGCGAAAACATGTGGTGGCTAGTTAGTGCATCTGGACTTTGTAAAACAACTAATCTAATAGGGTTCTGAATGCAAAATGTTTGGCATATTCTATTGCATTCAAGCAGTTAAAAGATCTAAATGTTTTTCTTGCTAGTTTTTTTTTTTTTTTTTTTTTTTTTTTTATAAGAAAGTTTGAAGAAAGTTTTTTTTAAGAAAGTACATTTTGTTGAAAAAAATAAAAAGTAGGGAAATCGTTAGAGGGGGCTCTAGAGGAAGCTAGGGGGGGCTCAGCCCCCATCGCCCCCATCTGGTTACGGGCCTGTATGAGCGCTACAAAATCTGTCATGAAAGAACGGGGGGAGGGTCATCGACGTAACAATGAAGCAGGAAAATGATTTTTAGATTATTTTTCTGCCATTAGGAAGTCGATCAAATAACTCTCATTATTATTATTATTAAATTTACATTTGATAAAGTTATTCTTTCCGAATAAAAAATAAAAGTAAACAAATTTCTATATTTATTTATTAATCTTTTGTAAAGTTGTATTATTTATAATTTGACATCTCCTCTTTCCGGAAAAAGCACATGGAAGCTTGGAAAATTAACTTTGGTATGATTCACTTGTGTTACCTCAACTAACCTCACAGTTATTTTTTCTGCATGGCTAAAAACATTATCAGATGCAAACTGATAACGCCCGACTTCTCCGATCACAATAAAAACAAACTACACAGTCATTAGCTTTTTTTGTTTTTCTTGTTGGAGTGGCTCAGATAGTGGAGGCTTTTGGGGGGGATTTCTAAATTTCTGAAAATTTATTGTAAATTAATATAAATTAGGTAAGCGGCCTAATTTATTATTATTTGAATTCGGTGAAAATTTGAACACAATAGGGCAATTAGCAATGGAGAAAGCAATTTTTTTTTTTAATATAATAAGTAAGAGGAAAAAAAAAAGAGTACCGTTTCGTTCTTTTTTTAAAATCTAGAATAATAATATTATTATTTCTCTTTATTGTTTAGGTTGCTGAAAAGTATTTTTCCTCCCTAATTCAACAACGCAAAACTTTGATGCAATCTCCCGGCTGAGGAGAAAAAGTTTGAACTGATAAAAAACCCAACAATAAAACAAAGCAAAAAGAAAGAAACTTACCCTGCAGCGTCTTTTCTTTTTTTAATTTCCAGTTAAGTGTAGTTGATCCAAACACATCCAATAAAAAATATTCTTGAGTAAATATATTTAAAATACAATTTGGTATAAAGATCTTTGTTACATAATTCTTTTAAAATAATAATTTCTTGTTCTTGAGTAAATAAAGCAAAGAAAAATAGTTTGGGATATAATTTCTCAGCAGTTACTGTGCGTTTGATTGCGTTTCTTTCGATGTGCCAGGAATACTACGAAACGCATGTCTGATGTCCGTCTGTTTGAAAGAAAGTTCTCTTTTTTTCATGAAGAGTTCTTTTATGAGATGCAGTTCTAAAACTTCTTGAGCCGAATACTGCGAATTTTTTTTTCACAAAACTTTTAAAAAGTCGATAAACTTTTCTCAGCTTCACTCCACGAAATTTTCTCCTCGATTTCATTTTCGGATTCTGAGGAAATATCATTTGTTTCTTCCTCTGGAGCAGTCATTTTTTTAATTAACTGCTTTTCTGTTAAAGTTTCGGTGACAGGAATATTTTTATCTATAGCTATCCAATTTTCGATTTCTGGCATTTCCAGTTGTGACAGAGATAAGTTAGTATTAGGCCCATTTTTTAATGTTTCCATAATTTCATGCAATTCGCTCCTTTTCTTGGGTTTAAATCCTTCAAATTCTTCATCTGATGAATCAGAACAAAAGTTTATTGTAAATAATAATTTTCTCCATCCCCTTCGAAGAGTTTTCGGTTTTACGGCATTCCATGCACTGGCAAGATCATAAATGGCATCTTTTATTGTGAAAGCTGATTGAAATTCTGCCACCATTGTCTGTGCATTTACGAGCTTACGTATGAAATGTTTTCGATAAATCATTTTTACGTTTTGTATGATCCCTTGATCCATAGGTTGTATCAGAGAAGTTACATTGGGGGGGGGAGAAACATCACTGAAATATTGCCATATTTCAATTCTTCCTCGCTGGGATGCTCTTGGTAGTTGTCAATTAGAAGAATTATTTTATTTTCTTCCAGTTTTTTTTCCCTTAGCTTCAAGTTCGCTAATTACACATGGCACAAAAACTTTTTTAAACCAGTAGGTAAAAATATCTTTATCCATCCAAGCACTTTTTTGATTGGTGTAAACTACAGGGAGATGTTGAATTCCTGTAAGTGCTCTTGGATTCTTCGACTTTCCTATTACTAACACTTTTATTTTATGGGATCCAATTGCATTAGCACAAGTCAGAATCGTTAGTCTGTCTTTGTTTTTCTTAAAACCATCTGCTGACGTTTCATTAGGACCAGCTAATGTTGAGGTCGGAAGGCAACTGAAATAGATTCCGGTTTCATCAGCATTATAGATGTGGTTTAGATCAATATAAATATATATTTTTAATAAAATCTTCAAAAAAAGTAGAATATTCCTCTGCACTTTCCTTATCTGCTGATTTTCGTTCTCCAGATATGTCAATTTTTCTAATTCCATGGCGTTTTTTGAAGCAAGAAAGCCACCCATCTGAAGACTTGCATTCTGTCACAATATTTAATTTTTCTGAAAAATCTCTTGCTTTTTCAATCAGCATAGGCCCAGAAATAGGAACTCCTTCTTCTCGTTGTAATAGAAACCATTGATATAAACTTTTATCCAGTTTTTCATGCTGATGTTGCTGCAATAGTTTTCTTTCATCCGTTGCTTTGCTTGACTCTGCAGAGGAAGCAAATGCCATCAACTTTTCTTTCTGCAATTTAATATCGTAAATCGTTGAGGATCCAATGTTGAATATGCGCATCAATTGTTGTTTATTTTCCCCTCTTTCTAAACGTCTAATAATGTCTAGCTTCTGAGTTATGGTTAAAACAACTCGTTTCCTTTTATTAGGATTTGACTGATCTACCATTTTTTAATTTGACAAAAAATATGACAGAACACGATTAATAAAGGTTGAGAGCAATTTACTAGGCTAGCTGATTAAGCACAAGCGAATGGCAGTAAAAATGTGCCAAAACGAAAAAAAAAAGATCAGCGTGATTTAAGTCAAATTCTAATTGGTCAAACTGAATGTGTAGACCCAAATGGGCAGGACAGATGGAAAGTTCTACAGACAGATGGAATTTTCTAGTAACTCCAGGGGTGGGGGGGGGGGCTACTGTACATCTGGGGAAAAAATACAATATCTGAAATGACCATATCCCCATCCCGATTCTTAGAAAACAGTTTTCCTTCATGCTCCTGACTTCCCCACTTAGCAGTTCAGTTTTCGGAAAAGATATAGCTTTCTACCGTTTATCACGCCTCCCCCCTCCCCATCTAGTTTCGCCAAGAGCAGAAAAGAAAGATCAAGCCTCTCTTCTCTTGTCTTCATTTTCCACTCCCTCCTTCTCTCTTTTGCAAGGAAAAACAGCCGGCGCGACAGACTATGATGCAATATGAAGTTATTCTGTGCTAACGAGCTATAGACAGTTCTTTATGCTATATTTTTATTTTATAACGTTCACTGTTATGAACATAAACATACACACAGATCTGCTTTACGCCGAATTAGTCGCTGAGATAATTTGAGAATGCTAACAGTAAATTTTCTAAAATAGTAGTAAAAATTTTTCAACTGTTTATGGAGGAAAAAAAAATAAATGATTTCTGCGAATTTTTCCGGTTAGTCGAGCTTTCCGGTTACTTGAATGCCGGATAACAGAGCTTTTACTGTAGTTTAGAAAAAAAAAAAACACGAAAAATACATTGGAAGGCGAAATGTTCATGAATTCTTAATTTGAGACATAAAGGGTTAACTCAATGTGAACTAAAAACAATAAATCTGAATTCAATGAATTAATATTATTTTTCAGTATTTTATTTAAATTATTCCACTGTGATTTACAGCTAGCATTTCTCATATATTTCAGAAAAATGTATTATGTGACCTTTTTTTTTTATGTAGATACTTTTTTAGAATTATATTCTCATTTTACATGAAATAAAAAGTAACACAGAAATGAAAATTTACTATTATTGTCTGAGCGAAGCGAAGGTTAATACACAGCGCAATATTACTTTCCGGCCACATGCAGCTACGATGGATATTAGCGCATGGCCTACTAAAAGCCCTCATAGCATGCATGGTCACCATGACGTTATTGTAAGTCACTGTGGTCACGTCACACCTGTGACCAAAATGTCACCACTCAGTGGTGTCACATTGTGACTGAGATGTGAACTTCTCAGAAAACTTTAAAAAAATTGCAAAAAATATTCAAAACATGTTATTTATGTAAAATTATATTTTCTGGCAATTTAAAAAAAAATTGTGACGTCACTGTTATGTCACTGCACGTAACGTATGTAACATCACATATGCATACTTGCCAACTAAATTTTGGTAAAACTCAGAAGATTTTGGACAAAAAATCAGAAGAAATCAGAAGATTTTGGCGAAAAATCAGAAGAAATCAGAAATTTTTTTTTGCAATTACAAAATATATCTTATGACAAAAAAGAATAACTTGAATATAGTAAAAATTACTATTTTTTTTTTTTTTTTTTTTTTAATATTCATAGACATTCTACCTTTCACATTAAGACACTTAAAACTTCTGACTCCTAAATTTTTCTTTTTTTTTAGGGTGATTCTGAGTATTAAAAAAAAATTCTAAAATTCATTTGGGGGGGGGGGGGGGAAGAATCCACTTCCGACACTAGCTATGCGGTTTTTTCCGCGGCCTTTTGACGAAATTCGCGATTTTTAGCCGAAATTTGTGGGTTTTTTTTTGCGATCTTTTGACGAAATTTCTGTTTTTTTCGCGATCTTTTGACGAAATTTGTGGTGTTTTTTAGCAATTTTTTATGGAATTTGTTTTTTCGCGACTTTTTGACGAAATTTCTGTTTTTTTTTCGCATATTTTTGACGAAATTTGTCGTTTTTTCGCGATATTTTGAAAAAATTTGTGTTTTTTCGCGATCTTTTGACGAAATTTGCCGTTTTTCGCGATCTTTTGACGAAATTTGCTGTTTTTTCGCGATCTTTTGACGAAATTTGCTGTTTTTTCGCGATCTTTTGACGAAATTTGCTGTTTTTTCGCGATCTTTTGGCGAAATTGGCGATTTTTCTTCAAACGATTGACAAAATTAATTTTTTTTGGCGAAGATGTCGAAATTCGCGATATTTTTTATGTTGAATTTTCGAATTGGTGGCCGATTTTTTATAATTTTCGGAAATGAATGCCTTAAATTTTCAGAAAATTCGGACAAAATCACCCCTACGCCTTGTTTACGCAATCTTTTGACGAAATTCGCGTCTTTCCCACGATCGTTCGGCGAAATTTGGGTTTTTCCGCGATCTTTTCACGAAATGCGCGTTTTCCCGCGATCGTTCGGCGAAATTTGGGTTTTTCCGCGATCTTTTCACGAAATGCGCATTTTCCCGCGATCCTTTAACGGAATTCGCGTTTTTATGCGATCTTTCCACGGAAATAGTGTTTTTACGTGATCTTATGATGGCGCTTTTTTTACCCGATCTTTTGACGAAATTCGCGTTTTTTCGCGATCATTTCACGGAATTGGTGTTTTTTACGCGATCTTCCGACAAAATGTGTGTTTTTCTCGCGAACCTTCGGCGAAATTTCAGGTTTTCCTGCGATCCTTTGACGAAACTCATGTAAAAAGCGTAAGAAAAGGCCGAAAATTGGAAGAAAATGACGAAAAGCAGAAGAAAACGCATTACGGCGTAAAATCGGAAAACATGCCGATTTTTCGGAAGAATTCTGAAAAAATCGGAAGAGTTGGCAGCTATGCATATGTGACGAAAAAACCCACCATATTGTAAATGACAGTATGACAAAAATATCAACTACAAAAATCTTTGAAAATAAACAGAAATATTTTAAACAGACCCCAGTTACAGCGGCATAAGGAATGAAAATATGTTATTGGATAGCAAATAGTGAATTTGGATACGAAAAGAGGGGAGGGGGCATAAAAAGGAAAATGCACGGTACAAGTATCAACAAACTAGATTTTCATGCTATATTTTATCAATTTGTTATCTAAAACAGTGAAAGTATACTTTTTTCATGATTTCAATTTTATCTACCATTGCAATTTAATATAATAATCCTTCACTGATTGTTATTATTATAAAAGTGTTTCTCGGAAAAATGGTATGTGCTGGAGCAATTTGGATAACATATTTAGGATTAGGAATATTAAATCTGTACACTTTACATATTGAGTTTGCAGGGATGTAGTTGTTTTATTTCTTTGTCGATCAGTGGTATTCGAAACACTTCTGTGGTTTCAAACTAAAAATTTTCTATTGGAGTTAAGTCTGCAGCTTTTAATGAGCATGTAGAAAGAGTCTTCAGAGTTTAGTCATATATGCATTTCTTGCTTTAGAATTTGGATTCAAATCATATTTTTTCCTGTTAGTGTTTAACTATTTTAAGTAACTATTTTTTAAAAAATTCTACTTCTTTCAGATTTTTAAAATAAAATTAGCATTTTCAGAAAAAGTATGTATACAAAATTCATGATATAATTATTCGTATTTCAAATTTGTGTTTTAGAGATATGACTTTAAGAAAAGTCATTTTACAAATTGTTTTATTCTACAGAAAATGAAAATGAAAAGAATGACAGATTGACAAAGGAAATTTTTTTATCCTCTATACTCCATTTTCATTTATTAAGAAGATACGTATTTTGTATTTATTATGTGTAAAACAAACTTTACTTAAAGAAAAAAGAAAAAAATGGCAGGTGTTTCATTCAAATGGAAAATTTTAATTATAGACACTCAATAAGATAAAGTTATTACACATTTAAACTACAAATATGTTGTATACGAAAAAACATTAGAAACACCTGCTTTCTCAAAATCGTCTGCCCTGAATTCGACCGCAGATAAGGATCATAGAACTTTTGACGCGGGAAGTTAGCTAAACTCTTTTTTTAAAATAACAGAAAGATGTCTGACAGTTTAAGATAAAATAATTACAGTATTTAGGAGCATAAAAGGTATGGCTTATTTAATTTAAATCTTTTATTCTTGTTTTATAGATTCCATGAGTTAAATAGTTTTACATTATATACAATGAGACTGATCTGGAATTCTTTTCAGAAGCAATATTTTCCGATTCGATGGTGTAAAATATCTTAACCTGCCATCGCTAGAAAAAAAAAAAAAAAAAAAAGGCTGATGTAGAGACTGATTCTAACATAGTATTTATGGTTGGTTGGCAGACGGCTTGAGACTTATGCTTCGCCAATGGCGGTTTTGTCTCGACATAGTATTTATCGCCATTATTATTTTGGAGTTAAAAATGATATTTGATTATAATGATATTATGAAACTGTTTCAATTTAGAAATTAACATTATACTGGGAAAATGTCTTTTTACATATTATAGTAGTGAAACTTTTGAAAGATTTTTTTTGTTAAACCTAATGTTAAACCTATGGGAGCTTTATTTTAAAAGTTTCTCACTCGCATATTAATAGTTTTAAATGATTTTTTTCTTGGTTAGAATAGCTGAGATTGAATTCTAACCGGGTTAGAGTTTACTTTTTTTATTTTGGTTGAAGATTATTTTTTTTTTAAACATATATAGTTACTTTCACTTTCGCAAATTTGAAAAGAATGTTCCCATAGATTTAACTTTAGCTTACGATTTTCTTTGTATTTTATATATATGTATATACATAAATTTATATATACATTTTTGTATGCAACAACAAACAAATTCGTTTTCTTCATTTGGCACCCCCCTTTGCCTTTAGTTCTGCCGCCCAGGACACATGCCCCCTCTACACCCTCTAGGTTTGGTCCTGCACTACAGACATTTTCCAACATCATCCAAAAAAATGTACATCAGCACAGATTGTTTTGAACAACATTCTAATTAAAATTGTATTACATAATTTTTACATTCTATTATCACGTAGTCTTTTTAAAGAAATGTAGTATTTGATAAAAGTTGTCAACAAAAAAAGGACTGAAAAAAACTTCGTGGATCGTAATTTCTTTAAAGATATTGTGGCAGAGTTTAAATGAAATGGAATAAAAGGCTAAAATATATGTTTAAAAAAGAGAGAAACATTACAGACACAGTTCTTTTACTTAAGAACTTTTTTTAATTCTATACTTCCACCAGGCTACAAAATGGATGCCCCTATATATCCCCTGCAGATTAATCTAATGAGTTAATCCAAAGAGGAAAGCTCCCTTTTCCTTCACTTGAGGGGAGAGACCGTGCAGTATGAGTCTTCATGTCTAAATATGTGGGGGCAAAGCAAAAGTACCCCTCTTTTTAGAAGTTTGTCTATTCTTATCCACAAATTGCATGTATATTTTATGTTTTAAAGTAAATATGTTCTCTGAAATAATTTTCCCATCTCCATTAATAAAAAATTAGGGATGAGAACAGAAAAACTACAAATAAAAGAATCTCTCTAAGAAATCTAAGAAAAGAATAGTAAGTGAAAAAAAAATTAACGTTTCTGTGTTGATTTGACATGGAATGTGCTGTGAATGATATACTCAAAGCTGGTGAAAAATACTGCAACATAAGAAGATATTAATTTCTGGCTAGATGATGAAGAGGATCCAGGTTGTCCATTTTAGACAGAAGAGGTGATTGTTGAAAACATGATGAAAGCAGAAAGCTTTGAAAAGGATGGAGACTATCATAATGAAGCAGTTGACATCAGTGAATCAAGGCCAAATTATGGTGAAGCCAAAGTAAACTTTAATTTTGGGATAAAATACATCAAAAAGAGCAAAAATAAAAGCATAGCTAGATATTATGAATATCTGAGACACCTGCATGAATTAATAAATCAAGAAATTATCTCTAAATAGCAAAAACTATTTATTACACACCAATGAGCATGTCAACTGACAAATTTGGTGTGATTTATGTTCTTTATAATAAAACTTAAATACTATCATGGCATTTTAAGTATTGATTTATTTTCTGGGTATTATAATTTACCTTTAGTATTATTTCAAGTATAAAAAAAGTTTGTTAATATACAGAGTGTCTGAACTGTACTTTGACTTATTTTATAGATTATTTTGTTTAATCTAGATGACTTAAAACCCCTATTAGTCTGGATAATGAGAGTTTATTGTATAAAAAAGAAACAAATAAAAGTTACCTTTGAGGATTTATGCCAACTACGACTTCTCTAAGATTCACTACATTAATGTGATTTATCCTCTTCAAATAATTGATCTGAAGATCGAAGTTTTCGGACAATACTGAAAACAACGATAAATTTATTAACATTCTTCATTTTAGGGACAAGTAAAGAATAAATATAAAAGTTTAAATACTTCCAAAAATTAATAAATTTGAAAAATATGTCCTTGGTCATAATTTATAGAAGTAATTAGCATTTAGTATGCTTTACTATTTAGAAAAATTGCTTAAAATTTACATTTTGTAAAACTTCTTTATAACCATGAAAGAGTTTACTCCATGATTTGTTGCAAAGAAAGCAAAAACAAAAATGGTAACTGCCACAATTTGACTGATGAATTCACATTTCGTTCATCAATGTAAACCATGTCAAATGGCAACAGAAGATATTTTGCTGCCTTAACAGAATATAATTTTTCATCCATAATGCCACACCTCTATAGTAACCTTAGTAAACAATTATTAAAAAGCTTTGATTGTCACTTATTAAGGAATTTATTTTTTGTATTGAAAACAAACATCTAAAACAATTCTGAAATCAGGATGAGAATGGAAACAATTTCATCTTATAGACTTAATAATTAGTAGATTAGATTCCAACTAGGTATACTTTAAAATATTCCTTACATTTAGAGTTTTTCTTTTAAACATGGGAGACACATAAAGTCGCTTTAAGACAATGAGAATGCCTTATATTAACCGAGATATTTCTTTTAATTGCTATATACTACATTAACCAGGCTCAAATGTATATTTTCCTAAGATTTTACAGGATTTCTCACAAAAATGAGCAAGATTCTTTTAAAGGGAAATATTTTGTAACTACCGTGACTTCCACTTATAAGAATTACATCTGCAAATATTGTTTATAATTCTTATAACTGAATGGTTATTACAATTAATATTTAACAGCATTTAAATACAAATAATCAAATTTGCATTATATATTTATAACATTGCTTAAGCATTTATATTTTTTTTTCAAAGCTGATTCAGAATGTTTTTTTAAATTTGGTTTTTGTTTATCGATTCATTAATCAAGTTAAAATAGGATTTTTATCTCTCATTTTTGAGAAAGGATGTGAGTAAATGAGCTATAATTTTGAACTCCCATATTTAAGGCTTCTAGAAATTGATAACTTAATTTTATAGTTTACATTTTTTTCAAATAATTATTTCAAAATATATAAGTTATGAAATTACTTTAAACTAGTCAAATGTGCCAATCCCAAAACTTTCTTCCATCTCATTTAATACTGTTTGTTTTCGGAAAGGGAAACCCTCCGCTCTTATAAGCATGTGTCAGGTCTGTTTTGATTTCATCAAAATAGGGATGATCGGAGGCTGTTTAGCTGCGTTTAGCTGAGTGCTAATCTTAGCGACAACATACAAGTGGAACTTCAGAAAATACCCATCTCAGCATTAACATTCCTTTGGATAGTAGAATAGTCTCAGAGTGCTAGGCGTAGCTTTCGAAAACAAACAGTACTTTGAAAATTTGCTAGCACAGTGCTAAAATTAAATGACAATCTATGCCCATCATAAAGATTCTAAAGATTTGAAATTCTGTGCATTAGTTCTTGAGAAATAACTATCACTAAAATAGAATAAATGATGCAACATGCAGCATAGCAGCACCACCTGCTGGGTGATTTACACCAAAACCTAATCAGCAACAACTTATGCAAACATCTAACTGAATCTGAAGTTTGATGAAAATCTGTGCATTAGTTTTTGAGATAAAAGTTATTGAGAAAAATCCAACATAGCAGCGCCACCTATTGGGTGATTCAGCAACTACTTGTGTCAACATCTAACTGAATCTGAAGTTACATGAAAAATCGTGCATAAGTTCTTGAGATAGAGCTATTGCGGAAATCAAGAAAAATACAGCATAGCAGTGCCATCTAGGACTGGGCGATATTAGGATTTCTACATCACGATGCATCATTGAAACTAAACCGCGATGTTACGATGCATCACAATGTTGGACTAGGAGTGGGCCTTGTGATTAAACTATTGTTTTATTACAAAAAAAAAAAAAAAAAAAAAAATTATCGCAAGTCATAATAGTTTTCTTTTAGTACCTAAACTTCAAAAGCCAACTGGGGAATATATATATATTTTTTTTTTAACCAAGAAAGTTTTAAAAAGTAGTAGGAAAGAGGGATACACTTCTCACTGTATGTGTCCATGATTCAACTGATAACATGAAAAGTGACCCCCTCCCCTTATTTTTTTCAAATAATTATTCTTCAAAACTCCAGATTTCTAAGTGGTGGTGAATTCCGGGAGTGGCCTGGGTGGAAAATTTTCTACTTAGAGCAGCAAACTGTCTTTGATTTGCGAATTGATGCTTGGTAATATATTAATACTGAAAACTGCTCCCCCCCCATATTTAAGATTTAAAAGCTATAATTGTATATAAAAAATAATCATAAATGTAAAGGATGTAAAAGGAATATCATATAACTTTAAATGGGATTTTGTTCAGAAAGGAAAAATGTGGATAAGAATATTATGTGTTTATGATTTACAAAAACATTCAAACTAAATCCATAAAAAAAGCAGCATTCCTTTATATTTAGAAAATATTAGAAATTAATATAAACTTCAAATTGATTACAAAATAAAAATTCAGAAGAGGAGGTCTCTTACTCCTACCAGCACCTAAGAATTAAATAATTTGCAAGCTGATACTCCTTCCTTTTTATACAAGAAAATTTCCTGCAAAATACTCAATATTGAGGCATTGAATGCAGTGTAAATCTGCTAATAATTCATTTCATAATAATTAAAAAATCACAAAATTATAGTAAAATTTATAGATCTATATGTTTTGGTTTGAGAAAACATATGTATATAAGTAAAATAATAATCTGATAGATGTAAAAGGATTATCACATAGTTACTTTTTTATAAATTAAAAATAAATAAAATTAGAGTAAAATGTATACACTGAGATGTTCAGGATAGAAAAAATATATTTGTACATTAAGAATAATCAATACTTTAAAGGATGCAAAAAGATTGCCATATAGTCACATCTTGAAAAAAAAGATCTCATTTAGAAAGGAAAAAGGAAACAACAATCAAGCATAAAATTACTTATCACTTATCCTAGCACTCTCAGCCCTCTTTAACTCAAATGCCAAATACTTTGCATACTGATCCCCTTCTCCCTCCTCATCAGAAATTGTTTGCAAAATACCAAGTACAAAAGTAATGAAATTTAGTGGAGCTGTAAAGAATGGAAGGGTTGTAAAGGGAGAAGGGAAAATATAAAATTAGAGTGTACTTTATATCTTTAGATATTTAAGATTTAAAATATTAAATGTACAAAAAGAAATATTCACTAATTTAAAGGATGTAAAAATATTATAAATACTTCCAGTTTTTTAAATTAAAATATAAAGTTCAATAAAATTAGAATAAAATTTATATATTTTGATTTTAAAGATTGAAAAAAATATATGTACATTAGAAATAATCATTAATGTAAAGGATGTAAAATGATTGTCACATGATCTGATTACACCTAAATAAGATTTTGTAATTTGTTTATAAAGCAAATACTCAAATAATATTGAAGGGTTGTAGATTACAAAAACATTAAATCTTAATCATCAAAATTAACATCAAGGATTAAGTTACTATCTAAAACAGATTTACAAATCTAAGAATATTTATTTCAAATTAATTAAAAATACAATAGATCCTACAAGAAAAAAGTTTTAAAGAAATAATTTGAAATATTTTTTTAGAAAGACATCCTCAATCTTTATGATAATAATAAAATACATTGTAGCTAATTAATAAAACTAAATTCAGCCTTAATTGATTTAAAACTAATATGAAGTAGTTTTAAATAAATAATTAAGAATAACAATAATTCTGATTTTCTTAAAATATGTTGCAATATCATTAAAAAATAAACTAATATAAAAGTTCCTTATTAAAGATAAATTGATTTAAAAAAAAATTAAATGGATCATCATACCAAAATAAACAAAAGAAAGAATCAACCTCCTTTTCTTGTGAACACAAGAAAAATCAGCTGCCTCTAAATATTGCACAGGCCATATTTTCTTTTCAAATAAACATCAACATCGTTATGTTATACAACTCACTGTTCATCATACAGCTGATATTGATGTCTCTGCCTGCTATTGTTTATTCACGATGGGAAGAGAAACGAAACCGATGTGTGTTTATTCACGAAACCAATGTGTGTTTATTCACCAAACTGATGTGTGTTTATTCACCAAACCAATGTGTGTTTATTCACCAAACCGATGTGTGTTTATTCACCAAACCAATGTGTGTTTATTCACTATGGGAAGAGAAAGGGATGGGGGAAAAAAATCCGGTTTTATGCTGAGGAAGGAAGGCTGAGGGACTTGATCGTCACCAATCTAATTTGATGCACCGGTACGGCTATAAAAGGATTATAACATGGTTACCTTCTTTCTACAAATTACCAGGTACTAAGGACTAAAATGTAATGGTACTTGCCTTTAGGAAATATTTCCCTTTTATGGAGTAAAAATTTTAAAAAAATCAATAAAATTAGGTTAAAAAATTTATACTGATATGTTTAAGATTGAAAAAATATACATCTACATAGAAAATAATCATTTTTTTAAAGGATGTAATAAGATTTTCACATCTTAAAAAAGGACTTCATGGAAAAGAAATATGTGGATTAACTCTTAACAATCAAGTATTAAATTTTATAAAAGATTAAGAAACTAGTTATAAATCTAAGAATATTCATTCCAGATCAATACAAAAATTGAAAATTCAAGGAAGGAGACCCTCTCCCCCCCTCCTTGAAACCAATAAAATTGCAGTACATTTTATATCTTTAGCTGTTTAAGATATAAATTTTTAACTGTGCAATATGAAATAATCATTAGTTTAAAGGATGTAAAAGGATTATAAACACTTCCATTTTATTTTAATTTAAAAATAAAACTCAACTAATACAAAAATGGAAAACTTAAGGAGAGGGTAGGCAAATTTCTCCCCTCCTGGCACTCTCTTTCCTTAATTTAAATGTCAAAAAATTTATAAACTGATCAGTCCTCCCCCCCCCCCCTCCTCCTCCTTTATCCCTGGAGTAGTCTTGCAAAATACAGGCTATTAAGGCCATGAAATGTAGTAGACAAATGTAAATATTTCCATTTCATAGGGAGAGGGGGGAGGAGGTTGAAATCAATAAAATTGCAGTACATTTTATATCTTTAGCTATTTAAGATATAAAACATTAAATGTGCAATAAGAAATAATCATTAATTTAAAAGATGTAAAAGGATTACAAATACCTACATTTTATGTTAATTAAAAATAAAATCAATAAAATTAGAATAAAATTGATATGTTTACGTTTTTAAGATTAAAAAAAAAATGTAAGTATCTAATCAATAAAAATTAATTTAAAGGATGTAAAAGGATTGTCATATGGTCACACCATATGACAATTAAAACGAAATTTGATTTCAACTGATTAAAAGTAATGAGGAATATTTTTTAAATAAATAATTAGAAATATAATAATTAAGATGTTATCAAAATATGGTGCAATATCATTGAAAAATAAGCTAAAATAAAAGTTCCTTAATAAAGATAAAATAATAAAAATAATGGATGCAAATGGATTATAACACTTAGAAGCATTTCTTACTAAAACTTACTGTATCAATTGTTTGTTGGTATTTGCCATATTAGTTGACTACAACAGTTTTGCTATAATATTAAATAAAAAACCACAGAAATTATGACTCATCCTATCAAAATATAGAAATGAATGAATCCTGTTTTCCTGCCAATACAAGATGAAAAATCAGCTGGCTCTAAATGTTATCGCACATATTCAGAGTCAGAGTGATGTAGCCTAGGGCAAATGTATATTTTGCATCACCATATTTTCTCAAATGAACATTATGGTGCTTTCATACAGCTAAAAAAACAGACTTGAAAATATGAAGCATGCAGCGATTTGTAATTGGTACCAATTTTAGATCGCGCTGCTTATCTGCTTCAATGATTGAAAGAGCAACCGGTCTCAACTTTGCCATCGGATTTGTACATCATCGATGACTAGCTATGCCCACATTGTTTATTCACATCAGAGGAGAAACCAGTCTTCCCTGTACTCTCCCATTCATTTGCGATCCCGATGTGATGCATCTTATGTCTGTGATACATCGTTAATTCAAACATCAGGAAATCGGTTTGACAATTTATGATTTAAATCGATATATCGCGATGCATCGCCCAGTACTAGCGCCATCTATTGGGTGATTTACATAAAAACATAATCAGCACCAATATTTATCAAGGTATACCTGAATCTGAAGTTTGATGAAAATTCGTGCATTAGTTCTTGAGAAGAGCTATTGCAAAAATCGTGAAAAATGCAGCATAGCAGCACATACCTGTGGGGCAATTTTCACCAAAATGGAATCAGCACCAATTCATATCAAGGACTAACTGAATCTGAAGTTTGATGAAAATCCATGCATCAGCTCATGAGATAGAGCTACTGTAGAAATAGTGAAAAATTCAGTATAGCAGCGCCACCTGTTGGGCGATATACACCAAAAACTAATCGGCACCAGTTTATATCAAGGTCCAACTGAATCTAAAGCATGGGTACAAGAAGCCCATCCAAGCCAAAACTGAAAACTTTTCTAAGTATTAGGAATAGCTTAATGGAAACAGGCTAGATGATTTCTTTAAAATTGTCTCTTATAATAAAAGAAAGAGAGTAAAAGTTTTTGTTAGTAAAATTATTGTTATTTTCGTATATAAAGCAAAATTTACTATTAGTCAAAAATCTCCAAGACTGAAATCAGTACTGAGACTGAAGGTTTCAGGACCTTCTTGGACCCATGGACCCTCAGGACGGTCTTGCACCCATGATCTAAAGTTTTGTGAAATTCTGTGCATTAGTTCTTGAGATAGAGCATCCACAAAATGTTTGTCACATATGAGCAGACACCCACAGAATGACAGACAGACATTTTCTAAAAACCATCAAAATGTGTTCAGGACTTTCTAAAACATATAAATCCATCGAAAACCAGAAGTTGAAATTTTTCCTGAATCAAATACTTTCTTCTTGCAAAAATAGATGAAAGTAAAAATATGTATTAATGACAAAAATTGAGAATAATTGCTTTCTAGAGGCTTTAAATATGTGCATCCAAAATTTATAGCTCATTCAGACAAGTAGTTTTTGATTTATGGTTAAAAAATTACCTGCACTGCAATTTGTTCTGAATCTTTTAAAAAGGGATTTTAACATAAAAAGTTTCAAACTTTACATCTACACAATTCTTAAACCACTTCACTGAATGATTTCTAAGATGATATCTGAAGGCAAAATTTACCAAAATAAATCGAAATACAGTGTTGAAATTGGGTGCTCATATTAAAATGTTCGAAGTTTGTTACAACTTCAATATGAAGACCCCAGTGGCAGAAACACCGCGACATAGTCGCGGACAAAAAAAATCTTTTGCAGACAGTTATTGTCTGCACTAATGAAATAAAAAAATTGTCAGCAATTTTCGGACATTTTTTTTTCCACGGAAACGCGAATTTTGGCAAAAGATCGCGTAAAAGGTGCGAATTTCGGCAAAAGATCGAAGAAAAAGCTTTACTTTCGGCAAAAGATCGGGTAAAAGGCGTGAATTTTGGTAAAAGATCGAGTAAAAAACGTGAATTTTGGAAAAAAAGAAGCGTAAAAAGCGCAAATTTCGGCAAAAGATCGACTAAAAAACGTGAATTGTGGCAAAAAAAATCGCATAAAAAGCGCGAATTTCGACAAAAGATAGGGTAAAAAACGTGAATTTCGGCAAAAGATCGCGTAAAAAGCGTGAATTTCGGTAAAAGATCGCGTAAAAAGCGTGAACTTCGGCAAAAGATCGTGTTAATGACGTGAGTTTTGGCAAAAGATTGGATAAAAGGCGTAAATTTCGGCAAAAGATCGTGTTAATGGCGTGAATTTTGGCAAAAGATCGGATAAAAGGCGTAAATTTCGGCAAAAGATCGGATAAAAGGCGTAAATTTCGGCAAAAGATCGCGTAAAAAGCGCGAATTTCGACGAAAGATCGGGTAAAATGCGTGAATTTTGATTAAAGATCGAGTAAAAAACGTGAATTTTGACAAAAAAAAAATCGAGTAAAAAGCGCGAAATCGCGTAAAAAGCTCGAATTTCGGCAAAAGATCGCGTAAAAGACGTGAATTTCGGCAAAAGATCACGTAAAAGGCGTGAATTTCGGCAAAAGATCGTGTTAATGACTGGAATTTCGGCAAAAGATCGGATAAAAGGCGTGAATGTTGGCAAAAGATCGGGTAAAAAATGTGAATTTTGGCAAAAGATCGGGTAAAAAATGTGAATTTTGGCAAAAGATCGCATAAAAAGAGCGAGCTTCGGTAAAAGATCGCGTAAAAAGCGCGAATTTCGGCAAAAAATCGCGTAAAAAACGCGAATTTTGGCAAAAAAATCGCGTGAAAAGCGCGAATTTCGGCAAAAGATCGTGAAACAAACGCAAATTTCCCCAAGGGATCGTGAAACAAACGCGAATTTTGTCAAAGGATCGCGGACACAACACGAATTTCATCAAAAGATCGCAGAAAAGGAGAATTACGTCAGAGGACCATGAAAAAATGCAAAGTTCATCAAAGGATCGTGGAACAAATGCGAATTTCGTCATAGGATTGTGGATAAAAAATATTGTCAAAAGATCACAAAAAACCCCGCAAATTTCATCCAAAAATAGCGGGAAAAACGAAAAATTTGTCAAAAAGCCATGGAAAAAACGTGAATTTCACCGAAGAATTACAAAAAAAATAATAATAATAATTTCCTCAAAAGGACGCAGAAAAGAAAAATTCGAATTTTGTCAAGGGATCACGAAAAAAAAAGAACGCAAATTTCGACCAAAAATTGAGGCAAAAATCAGGAATTCGTAAAAAAGCCATGGAAAAAAATGTGAATATCACCAAAGAATTACAAAAAAATAATTTCCTGAAAAGGTCGCAGAAAAAAAAATGCAAATTTTGTCAAGGGATCGCGAAAAAAATACAAAATTCGTCAAAGGGTCAGGGAAAAAACGCGAATTTCATCAGAAGTGAGTGAAAAAACACGAATTCTTTCAATGGATTGGGGGAAAAAAAAAAACTAATTTCATTCAAGGGTTTTAGAAAAAACTCAGTGCTTTTTGCGCTTGAGGCCTCTGAATCTTCCGAAGGTTTTTAAAAGGATCGTTATTGCCTATGTGTGGTTCTGCTTATTCTTCACACTTTAGAAATTCTACAAGAAGTTAGATGAGGAAATGTTATAAGCAAAATTAATGAGAATGCATCATGCTTACCATGTTTTAAATAGAATGATAAAAAATTTCTAGTTTAATTTATTATTTATTCATTAAAATGACATGCCAAATTTGCAGACAGATTATGAAATTTTAAAAGCTTGTCGCAGACAGCTACAAAACTTTCTGCCACTGGGATGAAGACAACCTTCTAAACTTATTCTTTTAGCAAGCATTGGCTATTTTCATTTTCTCATGCACCTATTTGATGATAAAATAGATCAGGCTTCTTTTTTTATTGACTGTAGGTACTTATATGCACACTTCAATTTATTATATAGGGAAAAGGAGGATGTTTTCCTCCTTCCCAATCATATACCGAGTGAGCAAAAAGTTCGTATAAACTTTAAAAAATTATAAAAACTGAAAAAATAACCGAAATGAAAAACTGTTTGCAAGATTAGTATCTATAGGTCACGGGAATTTTTTTAAGACAGGAATAAAAAATAACTCAAAAAACGGCCAACAGATGGTGCTGGTTCGTGCAATTTTGGTGGAAATATGCAAATGAAATGGTTTTAAGAATTTGCATTCTTAATCCAGAACTAGTTCACAGTTGTGAGCCATGTACTTGATCAAGGATGCTGAGTATGAAGGATAAAGCTTTGTTGGTAAAGTTATTTTATGTGAACTAATTCTGGATTAGGCGCACAAGTTCTTATAACCGTTTCATTTGCATATTTCTGTTAGAGGTTAGCACAAATACTAACTCCCCAACTTCTAACACATGTAACACTAATTTAAAACTAAGCAGAGTGTGCAGCCAAACAGATCTGAGGATGTATTTAAAAATATGTAAATGAAAAGAAAATGTAGCATGTTAAAAGTATCTTCCATTAAGCATCTGTGGAATGATAAACTGAAGAAAGTAATGTTAAAAATGTAATAAAGTCATTAACCACTCACATATATTTTCCATAGCACTAACTTCCTTTATTCTTCTTATAATTCACATTAAAAAGTTCCAAGTTAAAAACAGTTCTTTAAAAATAAATCATAAATATACGAACAGCAGAAGAACGATAATTTGTTTCATAAATATAACTGACATTAAACTATTTCTCTAGAAGCCATGACGATTGAAGATAAAAATAACGAAACTTAAGCATGACGACGATTGAAAGTAAATAAAACAATAACAAGCTGCGTAGATAAATAATTACCATGGAACCAACACAGCATCCCGAGAAGTAACCAAAGTTGTTCTCGTATCTCGAGCCTTAGCTTAAAAACAAGTTGACCTTTCCCTCCGAAAGAGACAGCTTAAGTATGGCAAAAAGATCGGCACGTGCTGATACACCCATTCACTAGAATGATCCATGACATCGTGATTTGCCGATGGCAAATGACGTCAACTAATTCATTCATAACTTTCACAGCCGCCATCTATCGAAGAAAAACCAAACCACATAATTTGAACTCCCGAAATGAACTATGATGCGTGGCTATCGTGATTATCCGAGAACTGTAAACAAAAGTACGAAGTTTTAAAATGAACTGTAACTCAAGGAAACTAGTAAAGATGGATAATTAACTAAAGGATAAATAGATTAAAGCAAGATAAAAGGTAAGTTTATTTCCAGAATGTTTTATATTTAAATAAAGTTACTTTAAAGATATGATAACTTAAAGACTGCAAATTATACTGTCAAAGTAAAAAGTTATTGAATACAAATAGAGGCATTGAGACTAGAGAAATGGGCTTGTTAGAATTTCCTAACAATTTCCACCAAAATCGCACGAACTAGCACCATCTGTCGGCTGTTTTTTGAGTTATTTTTTATTTCTGTCTTAAAAAAATTCCCGTGACCTATAGATGCTAATCCTGCAAACAGTTTTTCATTTCGGTTATTTTTTCGGTTTTTATGATTTTTTAAAAGTTTGTACGGACTTTTTGCTCACCTGCCCTTTGCTCACCTGCATAACAACACCTGCCCTGAGGCACTACAGACTTGCTGGAAGTATATATAACTCACTATTTTCACTATATTAACAATTCACTTCAGAGCAACCTGTGAGTAGTTGTGAGATAAAATTAAGCTTTTTTTTTTAACCTTGTGGTGCAAGGAATTACTCACCTGTAAAATTTATTTTAATCCCTCACTTTATTATTCTCAAAATACAATTAAAAACACAAAAATGTATATGAAATATAAATTACTTAACATAAAAAATATAGTAATAAACCTAATTCAAACAAATATGGCAGTGGTGGGGCAAGATGACAATGATATAGAAGATCATGGTACTAAATACTGCATTATCTGTGGGGTATAGGGCAAAGATGATCATTGGTTCAAATGTTTCATTTGGAAATCTTGGGCTCATGATGATTGTTCTGGTTGAGATGTACATCAAGTCAGACACAGACTATTGCAGTGTGATTTTTGCTTTTGAATTTTTACTTTAGAACATTTTTTTAATGCATTATTAATTTGTAAGATGTTATAAAATGTGTTGAATAAAGTTTTATAGGTGCCTTAATAAATACTTTTATCTATTCATCATCTCATCTCTTACGTAAGGTTATGACTTTCTTTGAGAAACCTTTTTTTTTTATCCTTTGAGGACAGATGGAAACATTTCAAATATTTTCTGTTGTATTAAATACACCAGCCAACCTTGCCTGCTGGTCAATGAATTAAACTTGTGAAAATTAGATTTTAAATATTTTTAGTGACATCTACCATGATCAGAGATCTGCTGCTACCATAGACTTCTCATATAACTGGACTCAAAAATAGCAACCCTTTCTTGACGCCGGGGTCGCTACCCACCGTCACGTGATGGTGGGCAGAGAAAACACGCCAAACCGGTGTTTCTCCCCTGGTTCCCACTGAAACTTTCTTGCATCGGAGTTTCTCACGCATAAATCAAATCCGACAGTTGCCAATAAGGTGATCACCGCTATAAAAGACAACCTTTTGGCGATGAAAGCGGGAAACAGGTGTCTCAAGTTCTGACCGAAATAACAATGGGATTCGGCCTCTACTTCTTATCTTTACTCTGAGGCTGCTACCATACAGGTCAGTGTCTGAAAGGATAATGGGACATCTGGTGAGGCTGCCTTTTCCATGAAGTAGCGGTTGAATAGCTAGGTCTAGCTATAGGTATAGGTTAGCTATAGATCTGATAGCTAGGGTATAGTGTTATAAAAAGTGCCTCATATCAATTTAAACTTTTTAACCCACCTACTTATTTCAAGTAAAGTCTTGGCACTTAACCCTTTGCACTCCAAAAATGTTTTCCATGGCAGAACTAGCAACTCTACGACATTTTTAAAGAAAATAAAATATGGTCTTATATAGTCAAATTGAAAATAATTTTTTTATTTGAATGTTTTATATATTTTTACATGTTAGAAATATAATATTTAAATCTTATGCTCCATAGTTCTGTTGGGTGTGGTATTTTATAAAGCACTCACCAAGACCAAGGTGCATTGCAGGCTTTTCAGGACGAGTGTCACAAAAGTATGTCGTTTGATGTCTCTTACCCTTTCCTGTTCTGTGAGAGCAGACTCGACAATCTTTGACTCTACCTGTTAGCATTACATGGAACCCTCTATTTAATCGAACACGTTGTGTGGGTATCAGTGGATATTGAAGCCCCATGGCTTTCTTGAAAATCTCCTTTTAATTGATTAATCAATAGTTTCACGTATTTTAAATGGCTGAGAGGGCGCTCATTTCTCTGCTGTTTTATAAGTTTATACTCAACAAAGATAATTATTATCTATTCAAAAATATGTCTCCACGTGTTTTTTTCTTTAAACAAAATTTATTAATTAATCAGCACGTTCTAATGCCACGACAATATTATAGTGAGTGAGTACCAGTTTTATTTTTCTTATATTATAATAACATTACATTGTCAAAAGAGATTACATTTAATAACTGTGCCATTTTGCATAATGCTAAATTTTGTTTATGATACATATCAGTTTTATCTTCACAAAAAAATTGTTATAAACTGGATACTTCCTTTTATCACATCTGTACAGATTCCAATTAGATCACTTCATTAATGCAAATAATAGAACAGTAAGTAAGAACAAAGGTTGGAATTAATGTAAATTGTTCATGTAAATTAAAATGGTGAGTGAGACTCACTGTTGGAATTGATGTAAAGAATAGCGTGGTGAGTGAGACTCACCGTTGGAGTGCAAAGGGTTAAACTCATCATCTTAACCCTCTCTTTCCTACATGTCGTATTTTCTTGTAGTTTCAACTGAAAATAAAATTGTTGTGAAACATTTTTTCTTTAATGTTTTGAACAAATTAAAATGTTCATATAAAGTTAAATTATTTATCTTGTTTATTGTTTATATCATAATCCAAAATTATACACAGCTTAAATACTTTTAAATACAGCAATTTTTTGTATTACTTTTGGATAGTAATTTTTTTTAACCATTTGGAAAAATGGTTATTGTCCTCTGTCAGGGTAGGATATCAAAAACATATCTGAAGCTTTTTATTGGTTGAATCAGCTATTTATTCGTTTTCTGATTGGTTCATACAGTAATCTATATTTTCCTTTTACTTTCAACAGAGATAGATACTTCTGTTGCCACTATTACAAAAAAGTAATAAAAACTACAAAAAAAAAATTTAATAACTCAGAAACAAATTGAGCTACAGCTTTCAAACAAATTGCATTTAAAAGTACATATTTTTCTCTATACGACAATATAAAAAGTAATATTTTGGGATGTTTAGAAGTTTAAAAATGAAATTTCATTTAAAATTGGTCCAGGAATATTAATGTTTAATCCATGGTGTATGTTATGTATGACCAGTTCCGTAGAAGTTTAAAAATTTACAGTAGGGTCATTCCATGTCAAATCACCCAGGGCATGGCACCCACCATCACCAATTTTGATAAAATTCAGAGAATTTGCAGAGTTTTTAATGCTGATTCCAAAAATGTCAATCATATTGAAATTGATCAAACGGTCAGATGAGAGCTTTTAAATGTCTTCCAAGATGGCCGATTTGCCGCCATTTTGAATGGCACATGTGACAACATAAAGGTCTATAACTTCTTTCAGGTTTAAGCTAGAATTTTCAAATTTTTTTTGTTCTATTCAGAATAAAGTAAACTTTCATCTAAACAGGTTTTTGTGCAATTTATTCCATTAAAATGCTGTCAGAAAATGACTTTTTGCTATTTTTTTAATTAAAAAAAGGTATAACTTTAATGGCCGATTTCCCCCATTGTTCCCCCTTCAATTTTCATCTAATTGCATAAATAGACAGCTCAAAGTGTGTTTTGATGCCTGATAAAAAAATTTTAATGGGCAGTTTGTAGATTTTTTGTTTAAAGAAGAATTTCAATTTCACAGACTTCCATAAATAATGGAAAGTACAAGATAATGTTGATATTTCTTTTATTACCAGAAGTATCATACATATTTACATCTAAAAGTTTGGTAAGGTTTTATCTTTCATAAACATATATATATTTTTAATGTGGCTAAAAAGAACGGGAATCCCTCAGGAATTATAAATAGGAATGCTAATAATGAATTCTTGCAAGACATAGAAGTATTTTCATGACAAATTGAAATCTATTGCAAAGTTTCAGTAAATTTTAAATAAAAAAGAAATGATGGAAAAACTTCTACAAGTTGTCACATTTTATAGCAAAATCATACTTGTATATTATACAAAATGATAAAATTGCAATTTTTGACTAAATACAATAAGTAAAAATTATCGTACTTCAAAATTATACAAAATAACATTTAGCACATACACGGTAAAAATACTATTAAAAATAAATCTACATTCAAAATAAATATAATTAGTTAAAAAATTAACTCTGTTGTATTAATATTGCAGCTCAAAGTGTGTTTTTATACCTGTTACAAATTTTTTAATGGGCGATTTAAAAATTTTAAATTTAGTTCTAAATAAAAAAATTTATATACTTTATTTCACTTTGGTTCCTTTTTTAAATGTAAATAACATTAAAGCTGTAATTATTGTTGAATTATAAATCGAAAATTGCTGTCCAAAATATGAAATTTCTAATTAATTGCTAAAATTATCTGATTGTGTTAATTTATTACCAGAACTTTCCAGAAGACAGAATTTTAACCAGTAATATCATTTTGGTTTGCCAGAAGCGGTTTTTTCAACCAACCAGATAGATGTACTTACCAGAAAGAGATTTTCAACGAATCAGACTAAAATTACTTCCCAGAAGATTTTTTTCAACCAACCAGATTAAGCAGAATTTTACAACTTGTTATGCCAATCTGTTAAAAAAGATTAAAGTTTCTCTTTTGATCTTATAACTATAAATGATGCTGCTTTGTTGTATTAAGTTAGATATTTTCTTATGGATAAACAAAAGATGTACAATATTAGTTTAAATATTAATAATCCAAATTATGATTTAAATAATCCTCAAGCTATCCACCATCGCAATGAGTTATCCACCAAAAATAAAGAACTTCTTGCATTAAGATGCAATTTAGAAGATAGCGAAAACTCAACAATATGCTTTGCTCACAGAGAACACTTTCTGCATATGTAAATTCAGCAAAAAAAATGTTTTCATTTATTTAATCTTCATCCTAAAAAGACCAAGAAAAGTATCCTTACATGTGATAAGTGTGGATCAAGCTAAAAATTACAGGAATAAGCTACATAATGTCATTCCTGGTAAAAAACTATGTTCAACCTGTAGGGAAAAAAGCAAAAGCTTTGCTGGAAGTATATGTGAAAGAACAGAAAGACTTGTGTCAGTCCACTGATTTTTCTGAAGAAATTACATCAAACATGGATCAGAAAGAAAAATATCACGTAAAGCTTAATGGAAGTTCACCACTAAGGTTACATGCAATTTCTGCACACAGGAAAGTGTCCGCTGGAGAAAGAAAATTACAGCAAATGAAAATTGCCTTGCGAAAGAAGGTTGCTTGCACCCTTGATTTGGAAGAGAACGTTCTTCAGAGTAAAAACAGTAGCTCTGAGGAAGATAATGTGAATCAAAAGAAAAGCTTCAGAATTTGAAAGATTAAAGGAGATGGTGAAAGAAAAGTTTCCACAAATTAGTCCCAGAGAAAAAATTCAGTTGCTAACTTTGATTCCTGAGTCATGATGGTCAAGAAAGAAAATAATTGAAACCTTTAGTGTAACTGAGTAGCAAGTATAGACTTTATACTTGGGAAGACACTATAAAATCTGTGAAAGAATTTCATGAAGATAATGAATTTTCATGTCTCATACCTGGTATGGGAGATACGGTCAGCGTAAAAAAAATGTCTGCCCATGTTCAAAAAAGGTTTCTTCTTTGTACGAATTTGAATATTTCCAACTGAGCGAAAAAATGCCCAGGCTGGGAATCGAACCCAGATCCTTGGCTTACAAGGCCAATGCTTTTCCGTTTAAGCTAACTGGGCCGACAACCAGCCAGCATATTTCGCTCAGAAAACCTTATTAATTACCTTATTTTTTTCTTCTTTGTAATCTGAATTAACTGTATATTCAATTTCGATTGAAATTTCCTACCAATAATAAAATTGGGTTTTCAAAATTTGCTGACCTGCGACCTAAGCACTGTGTCTTAGTTGGAAGTTCCGGCACACATACTGTCTGCATGTATACAATACATCAGAAAGTTCAGTTGCTTATTGCAGCAACAGGGATTGAAGAAAAATATGAAGATTTAATCCAGAAATTGGTTTGCAGTTCTAACAATACAAATTGTATGTTACATATATGCAGCAAATGTCCCAAGAAAGATGTTCTTGAAGATTTTTTTAAAGTTAAAATTTCCGGATTTTGATCCTGAAGACACAATTGAACATAAACAGTGGGTATCAACTGACAGAACGATTAACATCACATACATCTACTCTGTACGATTTCACCCATCTTATTCTTAAAAAAATTGAAAAGCTCGTACCCTATACACACATATCCAAGTCCCAAAGCATTTATTTGAAAAAAAAGATCTTACTAGTCATGAGGCTCTCATACAAATGGATTTTAGTGAGAACTTTTCTTTTGTATTGCAAGACGAAGCGCGACAGCTACCATTGGACGCCTGGTTGCTGTACGTTACATACAGTTGCATTCTATGTAAAGCAAAAAAATGGAAGCAGCTTAAAAAGTGAAAGCCTTTGCTTGCTTTCAGATGATATGGACCATGATGTACCAATGGTTTATCAGACTCAAAAATTAATCATGCAGCATTTAAATAATAAGTATATCTTAGCTACAAATGTAGAATATTTTACTGGTGTCTTTGCTGCCCAATATTAAAATTGAAAAACATTTTTGAACCCATGAACATGATTTTGGTGGAATAAAAGCAAAATGGAGCTTTTTTGCTACAAGTCATGGAAAATCTGTTTGCGATGGGGTGGGGGGTGGAACTGTTAAAAGACTTGTGACAAAAGCAAGTCTGCAAAGGCTGTTGCATGATCAAATTGCAAATGTGGCTATGATGTATGAATATTGCAGACAAAACATTGATGGTATAACATTTTTTATCATCACAAAAAGTGACATGTTAAAACTGCACAACAACATGTCTCATCGGATGCAACTTGCTACGACAATTCCTGGAACATGCAAGTATGCATTATTATGGATCTACAGAAAACTTATTAATAAGTGGAAAAAGAATAAATACTGATGAAAATTTTTCTGTTTGTTCATCTTTTGATAGGAATATTAAAGAGACTTTGGATATTCCATCTCTTAAAAGTTATGTAGCATGTATGTATGAATGGAATTGGTATATAGGCTTAGTGTCAAAAGTCCACAAAAAAGAAGGAGATGCAACTGTTAAACTCATGCATCAACAATGGCCCATCACCTTCGTATTATTGGACAGAAAATGACAGTTGTATTGTGCCTTTCAGTCATATCCTTTGTGCATGTGACATCAATACTACAAATGGTAGAATATATAAACTTGGTGATGCATCCAGTGCTTTAATAAGCACCAAGTGGGCAAAACATAAAATTAGAAGGAAATAAAATCGAAATATAAAGAGAACAAATTTTATTAATTATCTTTATTTTTAACTGTCATTGATGTAGATATTATTTCAATAGCATTTTTAATGTGTATGTGCGAAATGTTATTTTGTATAATTTTAAAGTACGATAATATTTACTTAATGTATTTTTTTATTATTATATTTTGTATTATATACAAGTATGATTTTGCTATAAAATGTGACTATTTGTAGAATTTTTCCCATTATTTCTTTTTTACTTATAATTTACTGAAACTTTGCAATAGATTTCAATTTGTTAGGAAAATACTTCTATGTCTTGCAGGAATTCATTATTAGCATTCCTATTTATTCCTGTGGGATTCCCCTTTTTTATAGCCACATTAAGAAATATGTATATGTTTATGTAAGATGAAGCCTTATCAAACTTTTAGATGTAAATATGTATGATACTTCTGGTAATAAAAGAAATATAAACATTATCTTGTACTTTCCGTTACTTATGGAAGGTCAGTAAAATTGAAATTCTTCTTTAAACAAAACACCTGCGAACTGCCCATTAAAATTTTCTTATCAGTCATCAAAACACACTTTGAGCTGCCTATTTATGCAATTAGAAGAAAATTGAAGGGGGAACAATGGGGGAAATCCGCCATTAAAGTTACGCCTTTTTTTAATTAAAAAAATGACAAAAAGTCATTTTCTGACACCATTTTAATGGAATAAGCTGCACAAAAATCAGTTTAAATGAAAGTATATTTCATTCTGAACAGAACAAAAAAAATTTGAAAGTTCTAGCTTAAACCTGAAAGAAGTTATAGACCTTTACGTTGTCACATGTGCTATTCAAAATGGTGGCAAATCGGCCATCTTAGAAGACATTTAAAAGCTCATAACTCACAAACTGTTTGATCAATTTCAATATGATTGACATTTTTGGAATCAGCATTAAAAATTCTACAAATACACCAAAGCTTATCAAAATTGAAGGTGGTGGGTGTCATTTTTAGAAAATTCTGGGTGATTTGATATGGAATGACCCAGTACCAAAAATTGTAAAACTGAAATTTCTTTTAAAATTTCTTCATGATGGGTCCAGAAATGTTAACGTAAAATTCATGGCGTACGCAGACCTGCCAACATTTGAAAATGAGAAATCATAGCACACAAAATTAAAATTAATTTGGAGGTTGGTTGGTTGTTTTTTCGGGTTGTGCAGCCAACTTTTGACATTCGTAAAAGGAATAAGGTTTCAGTCTTTGAACTCAATACAGTAAATTTTTTCCTCTGAAAATTTTTATTCGATTTTTAGAGTTTCTTCGTTTTGAAGCTTTTTTTTTTTAATATATTGGTAAAAGGAGCCTGTTTCCAGTTTTTTTAGCCCAGTGCAGTAAATTTTGACGAAATTTGCAATTTTTTAAATGTGATCATTTCAGGATTTTCACAATTTTTTTCCCACAATCGTAATTCACATTTTTCTATCCTGATTCTTGGTTGAAATCCACACTTTTTACCATGAAATCCGCATTTTTTACCATGTTCCTTTAACGAATTTTGTGTTTTTTACCACGATCCTTTGACGAAATTAGTGTTTTCTTTCTGCGATCTTTCGACAAAATTTGCGTTTTCTTACTGATCTTTTGACGAAATTTGCGTTTTCTTACTGATCTTTTGACGAAATTTGCATTTTCTTTCTGCGATATTTTGAGAAAATTCACATTTTTACCATGATCCTTTGTCGAAATTTATTTCCTTCGGTGACCAATTGATAAAACTGATTTTATTTTACATTGTCATTTGTCGATATTCGCGATAGTTTATTGCAACCGATCAATAATATTTTCGATATCTTTTCGTGACCAATTAACAAAATTCGCTACTTGTTTCCGAGACCTTTTGATGGAATTTGAAATATTTTCCCCCTTGATAGTTTATCAAAATTCGTGATTTTTTTGTGCAATCTTCTGACGAAATTCGCAATTTCTTTCTGAACTCATTACAAAATTAGCGATTTTATTCAGCGACCAATTGAAGATAATCACTATTTGTTTCTGAGATCTTTGACAAAATACCCAATATTTTTACACAATCATGTGAAGAAATTCTCATTTTTTTCTGCGATCGATTCATGAATTAATTTGGGGAAATTCCATAAAAGAAAAAAAAATTTGCAGGCTTCCAAGAAATTTCAAAATATACTCGCAAAAGAATCATAAGTCTGTGGAAGAATTTGCAGGGAGAAATACTGTACAGCATTTTTCATTATGCAGGACTTTCCTTTTCCTTGTGCAAATTGTGTAATTTTGCAGACTATTTCAAACCTTGCCTCTCAAAAAATCATCCGCCGCCTGAAATTCTTAAAATGGCACCCCTGTTTCTAAGGAAAGGAATTCCTGTATAAATATTTACAGAAACATGATTCACTCGTGGTTAATATTCATAAAGAGGATTTTATGTTAAGAAGTTTGTTTTGCAACCCAGGTTTCCCCACCCTCCCCCATGAGCATTTATTAATGTCTGAATTTTAGGACTAATGACCAATTTTTTAAAACTTTCGGAAATGAATATTTTGAATTTTTGGATACAAAATCACCCCTGAAAAATATGCTGCGCGGGATAGAAATCGCAACTAGTAACAAAAAGTGCATTTGTGTTTTTTGCAAAAAATCATAGTTTAAGACTGATTTTCATAGCATTGTAGTTTATAGGTCCAATACGATTTTTTCGTAGCAGTTGGCAGGTCTGCGTACGTAATGTATGATTAACTCTGTGCAATTTTTTATGTCTTAAATTTTAGTCTTCGAAAAAATCATTTTCCAAATGGTTGCTGTAATTTGTTAAATTACTTTTTTCTTATATTACTTTTTTGATTTGCAATACTTGTACAAAAAGGTGACTGCAAATACTTTTATAATTTCTAACTCAGAGGTCATTAAAATTGAATTTTGCATGTAAAATGGAAAAAAAAAGCGACTGATATCTGAATCTGGCAAAAATTAAACTATTCTGAAATGCCAGATACCTGAAATATGACATCCGGTCAATCCATAAAAACCAAGTACAAGAACTTCTCTAACAATGTTTACACCAAAATCATTTACCGCTATAAAAGCATTTACTTTGCCATGAAAATACAGCTGCAAATTAAAATAACTCTTTGGATTATGTGCACTTTGTTTTTTTTATTCAGCTGATATTATTTTAGTACACAATTTATATAAATATACACACTAATTTTACCTGGAGTATTGTCATTTTCAGAATCGGGTATTCGCAGCTTTTTCAATGCATAGACTTGATAGTTAGATAGATCACGTACTTCATCTGTAATAGTAAGATCGTTATTAATTTTAAAAGAAAATTAAATGGAATCAGCATTCATACTAGAACTGAAAAAAAAAATCATTGACCAAGTTATAAAATAAGAGTGAACATATGAGAAAAAGACAATAAGAACAAAAATAACATCACAAACGCAAAATGAATCCAATTCACATATATGACTATCAGAGCTGCCAACTTTAGAAAAAGATAAAACAGGAGATTCTTCACAGTTTAAAGGGAGATTTTTTTTAAAAAGTGAATTCACGTAAGAATAAAAAGTTATTTTATAATTTATTTAAAATAGATTAATGATTGACTCAATAACTTCAATATAATCATTAATATATACATAAATTTGAAAAATAACACTTACTTTCATACATTATAAATTAAATAAATTACACAGATAAACATTAAGATAGCCACAAATGAAGCAAACTTTTTCAAATAAAATGAAAATATTTATTAGAACTTAATTTATGATATTCTAGCATTTAACTTTTGAAGAAGTTGAAGATTTTGCTCTGTTTAAAACAGGGTTGTTTGGTTTAAACCACGCTAGTTTAAACCAAATGGTTTTCTTAAAAAAAAAAAAAAAAACCATGCTGGGTTTTTTTTCTTTTTTTCCCTAATGTTTTCTTTTCTTTTACACATTACTAAAAAATGCAAAATCCAAGTTATGCAGAAGCTACAAGCAAAGCTTTAGAAAAATGATGAATTAATAAATTTGTAAAGGTGACAAACATTTTTAATCAATCAAATTTTTCTTATAAGCTTTAAATCTACATAGCAGACTAACTAATTTTTCTAAAATTAGCTGGGAATAAAAAAAACAAGTAGTTAGTTATTTTTTTTCTTTTTTTTAAGGCTTTTATTTTTAAAAATAGCCAAAATGGAGGATTTGAGCTAAAAATACACTATTATACTTAGATTGCTTGATTAGTTAAGATTGACTAAGAATTACATATGCCTCAATGATGACATAATGATAAGTAATTCTCTCCATTGGTTACTTTTTGTTCTGTATGCTAATGAATCATTGGCTGTGAGTTTTCTTTGCTGTATCATGGCTATTGGGTTTAGTAAGCCTTTGTTTTTCTTGCATTCCTACATTGGGATTGGGGTTTTGCATTATGATTTTATTCTGTTATCAGCAGGATTGGCACGGTTTAAATCAATTGGTTAACTAACTGGTTTTTTAGAAAAGATCCAATATATTCTCATTTTTGTGATTTAAGTGTTTCAAGTTATTGGATATAAATAATTCCCACTTTTAACAGTCTTATCCCAGCAGTCACCGTGATACATAGTGAGTCTAGGTTATATTTGTATGCATGTAGAATGCAAATTGCATGTGTTGATGAACATATCTGAAACTCTCAAGATAAAATTTAAAACATGTGAATGTAGGAAAGATAAAATAGATTAAAAATATTCAATATTTTGAATAAAATATTTTCCTTTGAGAAAATGCAGATTATTTACAATTAACATAAAATAACCTTTAAGATTTCAGTCAAGCTGCAAAAGAAAATTTTCTTGATTGGGGAGAATATCTTTTAATGCTGTTCTCAACTGCTCTATTCAACAAGCACATAATGCTTTAACACATTTACAAATTCATTTTTTAACAGAAAGATACAAAATTGGAAAGCCTGGCTGGAAGCGATTTGGAATCAAACTGTGTTTTCCACTTTTGATAAATAAATTACCTATTGAGTTATAAGCAATTTTGATCATGTGACAAAGATGTTTTTAACCTTCCTTGAGTAGTTATTTTTCTTTCGTACGGAAATTTGGTTCAAAATGCCAACTTTGACACTATTTTCTGAAAACTATTGCGTTTGAAAAAAAAAAAAAAACCCAGAAAACACAGTTTTATTACATAGTTTCTGAACAACAGCACCTGCTAGTTTCATGCATTTCCAAACAAAAATAAATTAAAATTTATTGCATAAAGTTGCCCTTTTGGATTTGAGAACAGCCTTAAGAATAAAAAAAAAAAAAAAACTCAAGATATGAAGTCAAATAAGAGGACATTGAAAAATTGGGTGCTAGTGAAGCACCTGTTTACTTTTAACTAAAATATGCAGTAAGATATATTTAAATTGTCTATTGCATAATTGAATCCACTATTTAGATCTGACAAAAAAAAAATTGAGATAAATGTTCGCGTGAGACATAACAGAAAAAAGTCTCATAAAAATGACTAAAAATATATATTATTAATTTTTAGTTTAGACATTTAAAAGTAATACATATTATAAAATAGCTTAGAAAAAAAACCCTGTGCATTAAGTCTGATGGCTGTTTAAATGTTTTAGTGGATGAAAACTTTTATAAATCTACTTTCCATTTCAAGATCTATGTTTTCAGTAGTCTAAAAAAGTGGTAAATAGGTATTTCAGTTTATTTTACTGTCACCTTTTTTTTTTTTTTTTTTTTTTTTTTTTTTTAATGCAGACCTGCCAACCTTTGAAAATGAGAAATCGTAGCACCCAAAATTCAAATTAATCTACAGATTGGTTGGTTGACAAAATTTACGTTTTTCAGCGATCCTTTAACCAAATCCGCGATTCTTTGACCAAATTTGCGTTTTTTCTACGATCCTTTGATGAAATTTGGGTTTTTTTCACGATCCTTTGAAGAAACATGGGTTTTTTTCTACGATCCTTTGACAAATTCCCGTTTTCTTCGCGATCCTTTTAGGAAATTCGGATTATTTTCCCTCGATTCTTTACGAAATTCACGTTTTTTTACAATCCTTTGACGAAATTCGCATTTCGTTCGCGATCCCTTGACGAAATTTGCATTTTTTCTGCGATCCTTTGGAACAATTTGCGTTTATTGCGATCTTGCTTTTTGACGAAATTCGCGCTCTTTTGACAAAATTCGCGGGTTTTTTTGCAATCCTTTGACAAGATTTGCTGATTTTTTCGCGATCCCTTGAACAAATTCGCGCTTTTTTCCGCGATCCTTTCACAAAATTCGTGCTTTTTCGCGATCCTTTGACGATGAAATTGACGTTTTTTCTGCAAGTGATTGAAGAAATTGATTTTTTTCGGCGTGTGTGTTTTTAGCAAAAAAATCGTAGTTTTAGACCGATTTTCGTAGCATCGTAGTTTTTAGCTCCAAATCGTAGAAACTACGATTTTTTCGTAGCAGTTGGCAGGTCTGTTAATGTGACAGTTTCTGAAGAGAAGTGTCAAATGAGAATACACAATACTTCTTGAAATGTGTAAAGACCCTACTGCTAAATTCAAGTCATTCCAGGAATTCTTTATAAAAAGTTTTACTTTCAATAAAAGATAATTGTTCATGTAATGTTCTAACAGAAAAATCAGATATCTCAGATTGCAAGTATTTCAAAAAAATTATTTTGAATAGCCATGGAAAAGTATATTATATTTATACCATATATTTATTTATAGTACTAGTAATCAAAAGTTTTTTTTATTAAGATTTTCAAGGTATCAATGTTTCACTATGTAGAGCATTTTATTCATAGAACATAAGACATAGCTTTTATTAAAAATGTTTAAATTTAAAATTATTTCAATTTTCTACATAATTGATTGTAATTATTTAATTTAAATTATTTTTAAATGAAGTTATATTACTTATATATCCAACAATGTTTATTTTTATCAATAAATATGCATGTATATGTAATAGGAAAAGATATTTTTAAAAACCTGGTTTAAACCAAGAAAACTGGGTTTTTTGATTTTTTTGAAAAAAAAAACCCAGTTTTTTACCAATCCTGGTTTAAAAACTCTACATAAATTTTTGGTCATATCAACAATCTGAGAATTTGCTCTTAACAATTAAACTCTCTAAATTATCATCCAAAACAGATGACCGGAATTCAAATCATTTTTTCTTACTAAGCTAAATATGCGTTCACACACAGCATTCCTGTGAGGAATAGACAAAATTCCAAGCATTACATCAGAATTTTTTTTTTTTTTTTATGGCTGCTCCAGGAGCGATTCTGAGTTTTAAAAAATTTTCTGAAATTAACAGCAAATTTTTTGAAAGGTTACAGCAGAAGGGGGGGGGGGGGGGGGGGGGGAATCTACTTACAGCACTAATTATGCATTTTTCTGGCACGTTTTGATGCTTTTTCGCGATCCTTTGACAAAATTTGCATTTTTTCGTAATCTGTTGACGAAATCTGCATTTTCCCGCGATCTTTTGAGAAAATCTGCATTTTTCCGCGATCTTTTGAGAAAATCTGCATTTTCCCGCGATCTTTTGAGAAAATCTGCAGGTTTTTCTGCAATCTTTGGAGGAAAGTTGTGCGCTTTTTCACTATTTTTTGACCAAATTTGTGGTTTTTTGCAATTCTTTGATGAAATTAACGTTTTTTCCACGATCCTTTGACAAAATTTGAGTTTTTTTGCGATCCTATGACAAAATTATGACGGAATTCTGTGACAGCATTTATTGAGATTGAACAATTTTCTTTTTTTCAGAAGTACATTTCAAGAAATTTTAAAATACGAGTGAAAAACGGGAGATCGGGGTAAAAATGGAAGTCTCACGCGAAAAATGCGAGAGTTGACATCTCTGAGCGACTATGAATTTTAAAGAAATGTAAAAAAAAGGAGAAGTCTGAGAAAAGGAAAAAAAACTTTTCTTTGTATATTGATACAACTTAGTCACAAGTTATGCTCATTTGGCAGACAAGGTGGCTGCTAAAACAATTATACTTTGGTTGTGATAAGAAGAAACTTGGCCTTAGAAGAATCTATGCTCTGTGGAGAAAAAGTAGACAATGTCAGACTGCTGGTGAAGAAAATGCTTTATTGAAAGAAGAACAAATTTTTGATAGTTTTCATAGTCATATTAAACAAACATAAAATGGATTCATCTTAAGTTGAATGATTTACATGACATCTAACAGCAGTTGAATAGTACATAAATAAAAATATGCATATATATTCACTAATCATCTCTGGTTATTTTATCAAACAATAAATAACTCTTGTTAATTTATAGAACAATACTGCAATTTAATGTATTGGGCTTTTTTTTTTACCTTTAAGTTGTAGCGTAGTAGGAATGTTTCAAACCACATGCATTTGTTAATGAGTAACAGGTATTTTCTCTAATATGAAGTAGCAAATCATTAGTTTGGAATATGATTTGTTACTGCGTAAATGTATTCCAGAACAAATTGAAGCAAATTTCAAATGTTACCTTTATTCTGTGATTCACGAATAGAGCTGGATAGCCTGAAGAGAAAAGATGAGAGTTTGTGTTTAGACTTTGGACACTGAAATACTTGCCATATCAGTATCACAGGTGTTCATTCTCTGAAAATGCCCGTGTAAATTTCAGAAATTGGAAAGGAATTTTTAAAGCCACGTAGTCAATAGCAGAACAAACTGGTTTTAGAAGAATGACTACTATAGTATGAGATCATTTGTTTTTTCAGGGATTACACTTTTATCTCACAGATATGAAGTGTTGCATGCATTTTCCAAGCATGGATAGAATAACTGATTATTTTGACCAAGAGATTAACAAAATTTCCATGTATGTATTTTAAAAATGGAAGCATGGATTTAAGGAATAGGGAGACAAGATGTGTTTATCTTTTAAGATTTTAATTAGGCTAATTTAGTATTTCTTATGCATTTATTAAAATAGTTCATAATTTTACTATAAAAGAACAAAAGATTTTAGTACAATAAAATATTCGTTGGAGCAGTATTTACAGGATGATAAAGTATTTCTATGAAACATAACTTTATAATTATTAACTTTTACTCGTAAATGCATATTGAACAGGTGTTATGTTTTGTTGCCAATACGATGATAATATCATTCAAATTCTAGTCCACCACTCTTAAAAATTCCAAATAACCACTCTTTAGTAGGTATGCAGCCACCACCGGTATAAGCATGTGATACCGGACACAATGTGATAGGGTTGGCCAATTTTTGCAAAAGTGGAAAAAACTGTGGAAAAAAACCACCGTAGCAAAAATACTTTTTGCCACTGACAAAAATTACTAGTATTTTAAAACAGGGTTTTAAGGATTTTATTTTAACTGCATGAGACAAAAACCGAGATATACTGACAAACTTATAACATATGGCTGCTCTGCTCATTAGCTAAATCTTCTAGGTGAAGATACAACTCCACAAGCAATTACAAAACATGTCTACGAAATACAAAAGTACTTTTGCAATCGCCATGCTCCACATGCTTAGCTAAAATAATACAATGATCATGTTGCACTACAGTCACCTTGCAGTATACGCTGGAACAGTCAAATAACTTGTTTAACACTAGAACGGCGGGAAAATCTTACCTACTCGAACGGCGGGAAGGGGTCATTTTGACCCCTCGATGAAACTATTGAAATAACAACGCTAAAATAATTTTAAAAGCCATACATTGGAAAAAATATGTAATTTACATGTATTTCATAATTTATATTTAATATTATTCGATAATTTATTGAATTTTTAAAGTACTGTATATGTAACGCCTACAGGGCGATTAATTGGATCATACTACGACTACTCAAAAAACTCATTAATTTGATATAAAAATCGATTTAAAATTAATGTTTTCACAAATTAAAACTAATGTTAACTAAAATAAAACACAATTTATAAAATATTATATATTTATATTTTCATCTACTTACTCGCCGAATGATTCACTCTCTAAATCCATAAATGAGAAATATGTTCTGTTGTTTCCGTTATTTCATTATAAGTGTAGCTGAATGGTTAATATGTTAAGCATTCTGTTTCAATTTTATTTAATGCTTATAATACTCCAAATTGTATGCACGTATTAGGAATTAATTCAGTTGTATAAAAAAAAAAAAAAAAAAAAAAAAAGCAATTTTTCCAGTACATTTTCCGCACACAACTTTGAAACATGGTGCGCAAAATTTTTGAGATTTGTTTCCATTGCATGTCTGTACTTGACATTTTTTCTCTTGATATCTATTTTATTTTCGTGTTTTTTTTTTTTTTTCTGAAGACTCAGGAAAGATCTTTGGGAGATTTGAAACCATAAGATCCATTCTGAACACATCTCCTAAATTTAATAGAAAATCTCTTCTGCTGATAGGCTTGCCTGTTACACTTTTATAAATTATCCAGGCATTTAAAGCTGCATGATCCAAAATATTGAAAAAGATATGTACAGGCCATCATCTAGAAGCCGATTTCACGGAGTATTTTTGGCACATCGGATCATGGATATCCACACCATACTTCGTTGCATTGTAATATTCTATTGAATCGGGCAACTTCTTGAGACCGTCTTCAGTTTTTACAGTAGAATGTAATGAGCTAAGTAGAAAAACACATTTTTTTCTTTTGGCTTGATAGATGGTAAGTGTCATATTATCACATTCCACTATCTTCGATGAATAAAGAGTACTGCACATATTTTTCAATGGTATAGGAATTTCTCTTCTGTTCTTTTTCATTGTGCAACCAAAGTTGTATTTTTAGCTTTTAACATTTCAGCTAATTTGATATTAGTAAAATAGCTATCTGTCGTAATATTCCTCCCTTCGTTTAGATGGGGATCTGTTAATTTCATGACAACATTTTCCAATAAACGTAATTAAGGATTGGCTGCTTCATCCTTTTCTAGATAAATAAATTCATTCAAGAGGTATTTAGTATCAACGTCAACAGATCAACCAAAATTTTATTCCAAATTTATCCGATTTATTTGGCGTATATTGCGTAAATTTATATCTATCCTGAGATGGGAATAATTGTTCATCAACTGTAATATTTTGTCCTGGTCGGTAGCATGTTTTGCAATTTTCAATAAATTTATTCCACATTTTAGATGCAAGAGCAAATTTAACAGTCTGTAGACTGCTAGATCTTGTTGTCTTTTCATCAAAACTAAAAAATCTTTTTCTTTCTTTGAATCTATCTCTTGAGGTAGTTTCTTTGCAAAATAGTATTCCTCATGCCTTGGACGACAATGAATATAAATCTAAACCCTTTTTTTTATTGCTCCTCGAACATATAGTATAGCAACAAAAGCAGCTTCGAGTACAAAGAGTATTTTATTAAAGGGGTCAAAATGGCCCCCGGCCGCCGTTCTAGGAATACAAGCCCATATTTCAAAAACTAACAAATCTAGAAAGCTGAATTTTTCTTTAGAAATATATGTTATCTATTTAGGAAAAGTCAAAAAATTTCAAACGATTTCGCCCAAGCAAACAAAAGTAATCAACGGACGAAAGCACTCAGGTGTCAAAATGACCCCTACTGCCGTTCTAGTGTTAAAAACTTTTATCAAGAACCACAGCCATGATATTAAAATTATTAATGATCACACTAGTGAAATTTCTTTGAATATTGTCAATACTGTCAGAGACTATAATCTTCATAGTAATGTTAAAGATCTTCTGTTGCAATTAAAACCAGTTGCAAATGCTTTAAATAACATTCAGAGTGATAGTTGAACATTAGCAAATGCTTGTCATTTGTGATGTTCTTTAGTACAGGATCCTGTTTTGCTAAGTCACATTGTTTCAAACAAGCAGTTCTATCATACCATTTAGTCACATATTTATTACATCCAAAATAGAGAGGAATATTATGGAATTATGAACAAAAGGAGAAAGCTCGAAAGCGGTTACAAGAAATAGATCCTGACTACGTACATCTTACAATAAAATTGGACATATGAAAGAATCCCCTTTTCCACAAACATTACTTTACTGCTAATGTTGTTGAATCAGTTTACAGCTCAAAAATAATGGAGTATTTCATCTGTTTGTGACATATCAAGGAATTTTTGTGAACCACTAGTTACTCATTTCCAAATTTGTTGCCCAAGTACTGCTGCTGTTTAAAGAACATTAAAAAATTTTTCATGCATTCATTCTAATATCAGAAAGAAATTTTCTCTGGAAACTTCCACAAAATTTTTATTTTGCTATGCAATGTTAAAAAGAGAAAAGACTAATGCAGAAATTTTGTGCTCTGTTTGATTTTAAAATATGTCTTTCTTTAGATATTTTACTTTAATAAAATGAAAATATAGATTTGTAGTTTTATTTTTATTTTTATGGTTATGAGTTATGTCATTTATTATTAATTGATAAAAAATATTTATCAATATTATCAATTTAAGTTAAAAATCTTCAAAAAAATTTTTTTCATTAAGGTGCAAAGTGTAAAGGGTGAAAATTGAAATATATACTGCCATTCTAATTTTATTTGCCCACTCCTCATTTTTTCCATTTTTGCCTGTTTTATTTTCTACTTTTTGCCACTGCCCTGGGAAAAATACATTTTTGCCAGCAAAAAACCAACCCTGCAATGTGAGAAGGTTGATAGCTAATCGCTAAGATTCTTCAAATAATATTAATGGATGATTTGTTTACAAAATATTTACATGAAAAGGCATTTACATTTATAAGCTCGGATATAGCAGATCCTGCCCAACCCTATCTTCCCTTCTCAATTTGCCATACTCAGCTTGGTTTATGGGATAACTACAACCCACAGGAGTCAATACTTTCTAAAACTCACCTTTCACCTGGGTCATTCCATGTGAAATCAACCAATTTAAAGAAAAAGTGTTGCACCATAGTCACAGATTTTTTTAAAATTTTTATCATAGACAGACACAGTAATGAAACCCTCAAATCTGAAATTTAAATATAATTTTCGCAATATTGGCTGAGATATAGCCATTTGAAAATTGGTCATTTTTACCAAATAGCAGCCATCTTGGAATCTTATCAATGTCTGTAAAATGGTCATAACTTGACAACTAATGGCTCAAATTCTATGTTTCTGGTACCAATTTGAAGCTATTTGTACAAAGAATGCATATTTCACATCAAAAAATAGTAAATTTTCATTTTTTTTACTTTTTTATGTGAAAACTGGAAATATCATTCAAAAAAAGGGCTGACTGTAATGGTCGATAAAAAAAATGAATCATCATGAATTTTTCTGAAACTTGGTAGAAACATTGCCCCATCTGTGTGCTTTAAATGAAAAAAAAAATCGAAGAGGTAAAATTTGTTGTTTTAAAATCAGGGTTGTCTCGGTTTTAACCATGGCGGTTTTAACCAGTGGTTTAAACCGGTTTTAACTGTCCTGGTCAAAATCAATTTTGACCATTTTGACCACTGAAATTGACTATTCAATTTATTTACTACTAATCAAATATGTTTTACTAGCATATGTTAAAAACTAAGTTAACATTTGTTAAAAATGTCATAATATAAGTAACATAACACCAGCAAATACCAAATTTAAAAAGTCATAACATAAATAACGTAACACCAAGATACTCATGCATCACAAATGTTTTAATTATTTTTTTACACAAGCTTTTTTACGTTTTATGTAATTTGTATTGAATTTAAAAAATGATTACAAGTAACAAATTTTGCGATTATCTCTAAACTTAGATGGTTTCGTAATTTATTTTGGATTATTCCAAATTTAGAAAACAATCTTGCAATTGATGACGATCTGGCACAACAATTTATTAGATGTAATGTGAATTCAACAAATTTTATATCTCCTTTAACCTTCTTCATTGCTACGCACCAGATATCAGGCCCAATTGTATCTTTTACACTTTCAGAAAAACAGGATTTTGGATATGGTAAGGGTTCTGCTTGAAATGCAATCACAAGAGGCAAAAAGGTAGGATCAATATTATTGTGTAACCATTGCCTTGCTATTTCTTGCTTCTCTTCATAAATACTTTTACCCATGTCGGCAGGATTAAGCATAATAAGCCAGAAAATGAACTGGGGTAACATTTTCATTAAATTGAGACTATCATTTTAGAATAAGTTTCAAGATCTTTCTCTTTTAGCAATTTTAACCATTCGTCACATGCATCAGATATAGTAGCATCTTCTTTTTCAAATTTATCTATAGCAAGGGAAATAAATTGATTTTGTAAATATTTTACTTCTTTGTATATGCCTACATTGTTAATGATTTTAACAATGTTAGCATCAATATCATTCTTCATGCTCATCTGCAATTTTTCATTTCAATAACATCTTCATTATTGAACTAACTTTGTTTGTGTTTGTAATATCTTGTGCCACAAGATTCAAATAATGTGCAGCACATCCATAAGAAATAAACAGTTCGTCTGTATATGCATTTTTAAAATCATCTCTCATGCGTTTAATCTTGTTTTCATTGTCACTTACAAAACTTCTTACTTTACAAACTTGTTTTCTACCTCTTCTTTAGCATCAGCTGCTAATTTAAAACAATACTGGGCAGTTTTTTTAGATACCCTTGTATCAACAGCTGAAAGGAAGAATGACTTTTTCCCTGTTGATACGCAATTAACAATGAAAGGACAATTATGGATCTAGCTTTCTTATTGTATTGCATAAGCATATTTTACTAATGAGCCTCCTTAACTTATCAGTGTATTATTTTTTTAACTGCCTGTTACTTTTATTACTTATTAAAGTTACTTTTAATTGGAAAGAAAAAATTATTAAAATTAAGACCATTTTTAGCAGTTTTGACCATTTCTGACCACTTTTGACCATTTCTGACCACTTTTGGACAGTTAAAACCACTTTTATCCAGTGTCCTGGTCAAAATTATTTTGACCGGTTAAAATTACAACCCTGTTTAAAATAAATGGTTTTTTACACATAGGGTGTCATTAACTAAATAATGATCACTTTAGAATCTAAGTATTCCTAATTTAAGAAATAATGGTTAAAATAAAATTTTCTAACATCTGAATATATAATTAAATAAAGAAACATCAATTTGCAACTATTTATACTAAATATTCATATATTGTATTAAAATACTAGTAAATTTTCATTTCTATAGTACTTTTTATTTCATTTAAAATATGAGAATGTAATTCTCAAAACATATTTATATAAATATTAAATCCCTTGCTATAATGGACTACATTAAAAAGCCACATAATATTTTCCCCTTAAATGTTGGAGAAATACTAGCTGTAAATTACAGTTCAATTTATTCAAGTGTGTAATTTAAATTAAATATATATATATATATATATATATATATATAAATGAGTTAATTGAGTTGACATTTGATGTTACTTAGTTCACACTGAGTTACAATTTATATGAACAAAAATCTATATACAGCGAGACAAAAAAAAATTAATGTAATACAAATCTAGGGCAAAACATTGAATGTGATGAGAAATAAGCTTAAGTTTAAGCTTACACATGGAACAAATCTAGACAAAATAAGAACAAAATATTTACTTATATGCATATAACTTTATAATGTAATAGTTTTTTTTTTCAGATTTAAACTACCAAGGATTTAATCAGTTTTATAAGTAAGTCCAGTTGTACTAAATATACTGAAATAAAAATTATACACTGACATATTTATATCTGAACATTTAATGTATTCTGAATGATTTAAATATATATAGATACAGTTGAAGTTTTCTACTGCAAAGGATCACACACTAATATTAAACTTTATAAGTAGAAAATCTGTAAAGTGAGAAGTAAAAATTTGGCCATATAAATTTAATTTTTTAAGTGGGAAAAAGGTCTTAAATAGGTGATATGTATAGGGGAGAGCGGGGAGGAATGAGACACTTTTTACAAAAATGAGAAAATCATTTTTGTGTAACACAAAAACAAAAATTTCGATTTTTAGAATACAAAATGAAATACTTTCTAATGTCTTTGAACGATATAGAAACATAATTTTCAGAAACAATTTTATAATTAAAGAAATTGTAAATTTCAAAATGTGTCCCATACCTCCCCCCCATACCAATGTGTCCCTCCCATACACACACACACACACACACTAACAGGGGGGTATGGGACAATTATAAAACAATGTATTATAAGAAGCAAATAGTCTAGTGTCAGCTATATTTACAATCTAACAAAGACTGTAGGTTGATAATGTCTGTGCTACAATATCAAATTACAGTATCTTCATCACTGGAAGGATAATTCAGGATTGTAAATCAGAGATGATATTAAGAAATCATCCATTCAATTTATTTATATTTTGAAGTAAATGAATATATTTTTAATGTTATAATTAATATACTACCCTTTAAAAATATTTGCATATTAGCAATTTACACTCATCTTATTAAAAAGTAAGAATTAGACTTCTTCCAGTCCCCCCTTTGCTTGCATGTCCCATTCCTCTCTCTACCTTCTTTTATATTTAAACTTCTTGTATAAACAGAAATACTGCTTTTAGGCATAGTTTAAATTATAGATAATATACAGTATAATGTTCCATAAATAGGGAAAGTATTACACCTATGCATAAACAAATCATTCATATACAGAAAGCATAAAAAGTATATGAAGCAAATTTACTTTTGATTCTTGAAATAATCTTTTTCTTTATGCAATTGCAAGCTTACGTAGATCAGTTACTTTTTTCAACTGAAGATTGGGGTACCACTGCTTCATCTAATCTGTGATTGATGAAATATTTAGCATGATATATAAAGAGAAGGATCTACTGTCCCAATTGACCCCACTCTCCTCTATATGTAAAATAAATCCTCATTTATATGTATTGCATTTATAGGTTTTTTTATAATTAATTATACATTATATTCCTTAAGTTATTTTCTTATCTTTTTCAGTGTAAAATTTTTTCAATTGTATACTTTTTTTTTTGGGGGGGGGGGAGGGGATTCCTAGGAAATTAGTACAAATGAGGTTTTCAATATACTTTTACATTAATTCAGAAGTTAGAGAATTTTATTTTAACCATTATTTCTTAAATTAGGAATACTTAGATTTTAAAATGATCATTATTTAGTTAATGACACCCTATGTGTAAAAAAACAATTTTAAAACAACAAATTTTACCTCTCCAATTTTTTTTTTATTTAAAGCACACAGATGGAGCAATGTTTCTACAAAGTTTCAGAAAAATTCATGATGATTCATTTTTTTAATGGGCTATTACAGTCCGCCCTCTTTTTGGGTGATATTTTCAGTTTGCACATAATAAAAAGTACAAAAATGAAAATTTACTATTGTTTTGATGTAAAATATGCATTCTTTGTACAAATAGCTTCAAATTGGTACCAGAAATGTAGAATTTGAGCCATTAATTGTCAAGTTATGGCCATTTATAGATACTGAGATTCCAAGATGGCCACTATTTGGTAAAAATGGCCAATTTTCAAATGGCTATATCTCAGCCAATATTACAAAAATTAATTTTAAATTTCAGATTTGTGGGTTTCACTACTGTCTGTCTGTCTATGATAAAAAAAAAAATTTTAAAAATCAGTGACTATGGTGCAACACCCATTGGTTGATTTCAGGTGGAATGACCCACCTCCTATGCACATCTCAAGTCTCCAACTTCTCCAATCGAGACAAGACTGACTGCTCTCCCTTCCAAAAACAAAAAAAAGAGGGGGGGGTGATCCCCTGTAAAATCAAGGGCAATTTCTCTATGTGAAATCGCAGATAATCCAAATGCAATTCTTTTCCAGCTTGCTCATTGACCAGGCAAAACAAGAGATCCTCTTTGTTCATTCTTCTTTCATCTCCTTATCTTGTTGCCACTGTTGTTTGCATTCCATTATACAAAAGCAACCACGGTGATATTGCCTTTATTACAATAGAGCTTTTCGCATAATAGAGATAAGAATATAATAGTACTTATTCCAATCTCCAAGATAAGAAAAAGTATTTTCTTAACCTAAGTACATAGCAAGTGATATACATATAATAAATACGAGTCCAGGACAAAAGCTCCGCAGATAAAAACCCCACAGACAAAAACTCCACTGACAAAAACCATACCGGACAAAATCCCCATGGACAAAAACCCGTTTGTGCTTCAACAGTTGTAATACTGCAATATCGAACATAATTTTACTTATAAATGCTTAATATGTTAATAAAAGTAAAATGAGTCCAACTGAAGATGCTTGCGTATCTTACAGAATTTTTTTTTTATGTATAAAAAGAAGCATAGTTTCATTCACATATCACATATTAGATAACTCCAATAGTAACCCCCCATAATTTTACTGATAAATGCTTAATATCTTAATAAAAGTAAAACGAGTCCAACTGAAGATGTTTCATATCTTATGGAATTTTTTTTATATAAAAAAGAAACATAGTTTCATTCACAAATGACATATTAGATAACCAATAGTAATTCCACATAATTTGATGCTCCCAAAATAAAGCAATTGAATTCTCAGGATTTAATCAACCATTTTGGCAACATTATTTTGCAAGTTATATAATTATAATATAATAGTTTTAAGATGGATAATGCATTCGTATACATTTTCGTCTATTATGAATCTTTAGGATAGAATTTCTTCTTTACTTATATTTAAAAATATATCAATAGATATTTTCACACTTATTCATTCATTGTTTTAATTGTACTCAACCTGTTGGAGTTTTTGAATAATTCAATAACTCTGTGTTGGCATCCTCATAAGCAGTAAATAATCGCAGCTTTAGAATTATTACAGTGAATATTTGTTTAAAATTAAAAAAGTAATATCGTATTTTTTTATTCTATGTGTAAGGGGGGGGGGGTGGCAGTGGGTAATCTAAAATCATCCTCATGGTCGTATCACTGAGAGTTTCACTATGTAAATCTGAATCATTATTTATATATTGTGTGTGCGCTTAAGAAGCTACTTCACTCACGCAAAATCACCTGCTCGTTAATGTTAATTCTTAGGAGAATTCTTTACAGATATCTCATTTGCGTTTCAATATTTATTTTTTTTTTTTTTTTTTTTTTTGCATTGGATAGCTGATTTTGATCTTGACAAAGACCATTTTGTTTGCAAAGTTTTCTTTCTTTTTTTTTTTTTTTTTGGGAGGATGCTTTCACCTTTGAAACTGGTTTTGAAAGTGAAATTATCCTAATAAAAATTTTTTTGACACTAACATAGAAAAAGTAAAAAACGGCATCTGTAGAGACCTTTGTCTTAGCGTAACCTTCTAATTCCTATGGTAGATTACCTTCTAGAAATTCTACAATTCAGACAATATAAATTCAAACCAGAATATTCCAATAATAAATATAGCTTTATTTAATGACGGAATGTCTGTTATTAAATAAAGTGAATATTGCTACTTTAAATTTCTGGTTTGAATTTGGAATATTTGAATTAAAAAATCCATTGCATTGGAAACACTGATGGTAGCATATATGCTACCAAGGGCATTAGAGGCTGCTTAATTTTTTTTACTATTTAAATGCCTATGAATATCCCTCGCAAAAAAAAAAAAAAAAAAAAAAAACAATTTTCTGAGCGAAATATAATTGAATCAAGTAAATATGCAAGAATGCAGCTTTATTCTAACTTTCGTTCTATATTTTTAATTTTATATTTAAAAATCCTTTGACTTATAAGTTTCCAATTTTTGAAAAACCAAAACAGAAAACTTAAGTATATATCAAAGCTAAATTATGCACATATATATGTATAACCATTAAATAAACATTACTGACCACCAACAAAAACTGAAATTATGAATAAAATGATATTAACAAATGCAGTTCCCCCAACGCACTTAACATAGATTCCAAAAACATAGTAAAAAAACAGCAGAAATTGAATAACAGAAATGGAATGATGGAAATTTGTAGAACTTAGACAGAATCATTGGGTTCCAAATGCCTTAAGTTCCCCAAATAAAATGTGTGGTTTCATCTTCATATTAGGCATATATTAGCTAAAGAATATGAAATTTGGGACTACCATACACATAAAACCGAGAAATAAACCATTGAAGACCAATTAAGTTCAAAATGAAAACAAATACACTCATTATGCATTTTATTCTCATTTAAGATAGTATACCATTCGAAATTAATATGATATTGCCTTGAGTAGGCTAAAATTTAAATACAAGTAAATTGTTAACTTTATTAAATGTTAATGAATATATGTAAATTTAATGTGAATTGATAAATATATAAATATAACTACACCTTTATATGTATAAAAGTATCGAATCAACATCCATTATAAAATGTGTATTAGCAACGTAGTTATAAATCAAGTGCCCCATTTTTTTTTAATAAATTACCATTGCGTATTATCCAGACAACGCCACCCTCTTCCGTACTCTAACATCTACCCACCCAACCGTCCTATAATATTTTTTTATTATTATTTTACAATTTTTAATTTTTTATAATTATTTTCTTATTTTATATATATATTTTGTAATTTTTTTTAAGCATGTGTTAATTTGTTTTTAAAGATCATTTAAGTACTAATTATATATTAAAGAATACGTGAATTTTTTTGGAAAACCATGATTTAATGAATCATAAATTAGTTTTTTAATATTATTGTTAATTAGATGAGAAGAACAATATATATATAGATATATTTTCTAAAAATGAAAATTATATTTTTATCTTTAAAATGTTAAATTATAAAATAATACCGGCCTTTAAAGAAAGGTAAACTTTGAATACTGATTGTATTAAAGAACCTACTCAAATTCTCTGCTCAAGAACCCGAAGCTTTCTTTCTAAACATAAAGGCATAAAACTGGCAAGCCTGATTATTGAAGAGATTTGGAATTGAATAGTGTTTTCCACTCTTTGATAAATAAATTTCTTATCCAGTTAAAAGTGATTCTTGTCACGTGATAACAAGTGTTTCTTCTTTCTCGAGCTGCCAGGTCAGGAATTCGGTTCAAAACGCCTACTTTGACAGTTTTTTCAGAAAGATCTCCTGCCTTTACCAAAAAATGGAAAATGCTATTAGATTTCATAGTTTTCTAAATAATTTATTAAGTAGTTTCATTAAGCTAGCTTTAATACTGTTTAAAGGATACATGGTTCGAAGGGAAAATGATGATAGACATAAACTAGTATTTCGAGTTTTTTTTTTTTTTCAGGTGTGGATATTCTATTTGTATCGATCTGATTCTCTGTATCGACTTATCTAACTGCATTTTCAAAGAATTATTTTCATTTTGTTCCTCAATCCAATAATACCAAATGATAATACACCTTTCAGGACATCAAATGAAACTTCACCTCAAATTTCACAAAAATGGGCTATTATCGGGGGGGGGGGGGGGGGGGGCACTTTATCAGTTACATAAAAGCTGTAATCTGCTGTAATTCAAAGTCCTAGAGGAAAATTTTAATTGCTGATCCAATTTTTGAAAATCAATAGAGAATTCTGAAAAAATTCACACATGTAGGAATGAAAGATATTTTGTAACATTGTTAAAATATTTCTCATTGTTGAACGAGGAAATGAAAAAGATGGAGCTTGGCAATCAAAAAGCAATAACATTGTCCTTAATTTACTTATAATTTTATTACTTTCCAACATAGTTGAAGAGAAATTTAAACTTACGAGATACATGTTTGCACTTCCCCTCCAGTGCGACAGGGGTGAACGAAATACAAAAAAAAATATTCTTATCTGAAGTTTATATTCTGATACTTTACATTTAGCAATATTTCATTGCTGAGGCCATGACAAACTCAGAAGTATAAGTCCCTCCCTCCCTCTCCGCAGAGTAGCAAGAATGCCAAAATAAATTTTAAAAAATCGTTTCCGAAAACAAAAACCGTATAATCTTAAAAATACAAATACTTGTAGAAACAAGATATAACATTTAAAAAGCAAGTAAATTATAAAAAATGATGAATTTTTAAATGTATTTAAGTCTGCCTGATGTTTCATATTTAGTTTAAATAATATTTTAATTCAAGCGTTAAAATATATGTGTATCCTAAGAAATATAAATATTTATCACATAACTTATGACTTCTGAATTTCACACGAGGAGGGGGTACTGAAAATTATATTATAAAAACCATATTAGCGAAGCCTGAATTAAGCTTGAAATATTTTTAAATTTTGAAGATTCTTTCTATAAAAGAAACTTGGTCAAAATAGAGCATTTATTCAGCAGAGAGGGGTTTTTGTCCGGTGGAGCTTTTATCTGGTGGGGTTTTTGTCCGGAGGAGTTTTTGTCTGCGGTGTTTTTGACTGTGGAGTTTTTGTCCGTGGGAATTTTGTCCGCATCCCAATAAATACAATAAATAAAGTTAATTAAGAGTAATCTTAATTAGACACACATTCATTAAGGACCGAAACCTGACAACAGGTTTTATTCATTTATTATTATATTGTAATTGTTTACACTTTTATGCAGATTTCCATTACAGAAAGGCTTTGTAGTAACATGTTTCCATTATGGTTCTAGGTAACAATAACGAATTCTTGCAAAAACCTCATGTACTGTACATAATTACATTTGCTACAGTCTTGTCGCCATATCTTTCACATGTAGTATTTTAAACATGCAGTTTTATATTTTATGAAATGTTAAATTAGTGTAGGTATCCAGATATATTTTATCTTTTATTTTAATGCACAGTTAAAGCTAATTATAATTGAAACAAACCTCTGAAAATTAGAAAATATATCTTGTATATGTGTAGTACTTATGATTGCTAATATCTGTTTTCTAGAGTAACAAAAGTAACGAGTACTTTCTAACAGGTAGTGAGTTTGAAATTAATGAATACATAAGGATGTCCATTTAGTCATTACTTTTAAAGCACTATATAGTGTAGTGCCTTGCTATGCTCTTATGAAGGTACTCTAGGATTAAAAGGTTTGTTGAGTTCTGTGTGTGAGCAGTGGCGTATCTAAACTTATTATTTTGGAGGGGGATGAGATACAATAAAAGTTTCTAAGATGGAATCATAAGGAACCAAAAATTTTCCACTTTAAACAGGTTTTTATCAAAGCAGGTAATGCATATATTATACAATCAAACCTGCTAAGATGAAATTGTGTGGGACTGGGAAATTTTTCGTTTTAAGCACGTTTTGTCTTAGCAAGTATAACTCCATGATTATACTGCATTTTTATAAACGGAATATTGAAAACTATCTGCTAAACGGTATCTGAATAAGTAGCAAATAAAACCTAGAATTCTGAATAAGTATTAAAGAAAACAGCAAATTTAAAATTACTTAAGAGCTTTCTCACCCTACCGCATTTAAGTAAATTTAAAAAAAATATTCAAGGTTTTGAAGTTCATACTAAGAAGATATCTCAATCTCATAACTTTAAATCACAGACTTTGAAATTAATAAATGGCAAGCAATAAAAATTAATAATGCACTTTTAATCACCATATATAAAGTTTTATACAATAAAACGTGTGTAAAGAGAGCTTATGTATAACAAACTTCGCTGAAACGGAAAATTTCATCACCTCTGAGAAATAACACTGTCTAAGATGATTTCTAACACATTTTATTAATGTGTCTAAAACTGAATATTTTTTTTGGTTCTATTTGAATTTCATCTTAGCAGTTTTCATTAGATTTTGCTAAACTTTCATAATTAAACTTGATTTTTCTATAAATTTCAGAGGGGGCTGCAGCCCTATCAGCCCACCCCTTGAATACACCACTGTGTGTGAGCATGCTGTGCAGATTCTAATAATTGCACATGAAAGAGCCATTTATTCTGTCATTTGTTTCACTCCTGAAAAGTATGGTTGAATCTCCTAAGAATCTGATTGCCCCACCTATTTTATGCAATAATATGCTAATTAGGTTTCTGTGGTCAACTGGATAGCATAAATATATTGCTAGAAACAAACATAATCAGATTTAGTTATGTCCTGCCATTTGTGAAATACTAGACTAGATTCATTGTTTCAGAACTTGGAGTTTGGATTTCTGCCATGTGTGACAACTTGTGATGTTCTTCAGTGTTGTCTGAGTGTGGAATAGAGATTTCATTTGAGAAGCTTTGTCTAGTGGTGAGATGTTACACCTAGGTATTTCAATAAAAGTGTTTTGGGATCCCCAGGATTCCTTTCAAGTTAGAAGAATTTCTTGGAGTTAGTGATAGAATCTAGCAAGATTCTTTAGTTCAGCTTCTCCCCTTTTGTTATTTTAGTGTTTGTACTTTAAAATTTGATCAGCAATAACTTACTGACCTGCCCCACTGCATCCTATCATTGATTTTAAATAAATCTTTGTTATTGTTAACTATTTTTATGTTATGGCTACTTTCTGGGCTTCAAGGGTCCATAATTGGCACCTGAATTAATCATGAAGCAAGGCTGTTAGATGTACTAAGAATTTATTTCAATGATGAGCAAGATAGGAATACCTTCATCTTATACCTTCAGAAGTATATCTTACACAATAGTATATTTGACAAAAACAAGTACATGTTAAAGTGTTCTTTAAAGAGGAACACCTTTTGTGATTAGAAAACATTGGGAGATTTTTAGTATAATAAACATTATGATGAAAACCAGTAGTAGAATAAAAGAAAGCTTTTACAACCATTTAAAATAAGAATGTTATGTATAGAATTTTATCAAACTATTTTTCAGAAGGCTTCTAAATTTTTCTTGAATAGTTTAGAACTAAAATATACATTATGACAGACTTTGTTTTTGATGAACTTGTGGATGTAGACTTACTTATTTTCCATGTGTAAATTCAAGATTACAATCTTGATATTAGAGCACCTTAGTAATTTTTTTGGGCATTGAATTAGCTTTAAAGTTATTTTAAAGAGTTACCTGTGAAGTTGGTGGTAGATAATTCACCACTGACAAAATTAATGACTCGTAAAGGTTTGCCATCTAGAATGGTTCATTGGAGATTGAAGTTGGCAGAGTATAATGTAAATATTGAGCATTCGGTCGATGAAGAAAATGCACTAACTGATGTTTTGTCTCATAACCAATGGGAACGTATTGAGGTGGTTGAAGAAGTAAAAGTTTGTTTTCTGTCATTGTTGAGGTTAAGAAGAAGAAGAATGATGCAGAGCTTGGTGGTTTATATCTATTGTTGACTCTAGGCCAATTTGGCAGGGCGCACCAACTTGCGCACCTTTTTATCTACTTTATGCAATTGGCAGCCCTTTTTTAATTATTTTATGCACCCGGTGGCCTTTACTGCTATTTTTGAAATGCTCTCTCTGTTAATTTTCTTTTTCTTGTTGCAGGAGGAAAAAACGTATGAAATATGTGCATATCATAAATTTCATCATTTGGTCGAAGGAAAGTAATGCAAAATTTACCAATAGGACATGTGAAAAAAAAACAGAGAAATTTGCCAATCTGTTATGGAAAAAAATCGCGAAATTCATCCATCGATCACATTAAAAAAAAAAAAAAAAATTGCTAGTTTTGCCAATAAGTCCTGAGGGAAAATCCAAAAATTCACCAATTATTTACAGGAAAAAAATCCTGAAGTTTGTCAATCGGCTATGAGAAAAATCTTCAAAATTCATCCATCAACCATATGAAAAAAATCCCACTAGTTTAGCCAATCAGTCGCAAGAAAAAAAAAAAAAGCAAAAAAGGCTGATCAATAGAAATAAAATATCACAAAATTTGTTAATTGGTTGCAGGAAATAAAAGGTTGCAAATATAGTCATTCAGTCATTGGAAAAATCGCAAAATTTGGCAATCGATTTTCGAAAAAAAAAAAAAAAAAATTCCAGAAATTCTTCACTTGGTTGCTTAAAATTGTGAAATTCATCAATCGATCGCGGGAACAAAATCGTGAAATTTGTCAATCAATGGTGAGAAAAAAACTCAAAATTCTTCATTCGGTTACAGAAAAAAAAATGAAAAATTTGTCTATTGGCTGCAAGGGAAAAAAAAAAAATAAATCGCAGTTTAGTTACAGTACTGAGATTTTCCTTTTAAAGGTTGAAAGTTTCAGGAAAAATTTACATATCTTGATTTTTGCATTTAAGCTTTAAGAAAAATTGCACTGATTTTTAAATTTCATAAACTTATTTTTTGAAATTATTTAGAGTTTAGCTGTAGTAAGTATTTATAGTTGTGGCACCTGATAAGTTAGAATTCACATTTATATTTTTCTCAGAGGAGTCAAAAATTTTATATGTTCCTCTGAGTGACTAGATTTCTTAAGTTTTAGTAAGGAAGATTATTTTCTATGACCTAGCGCTAGTTGATTTCACAGATGATGGGTAGAAAATAAAAATTATGCAGTTTTGGAGGAAAAAAATTAAATATTGCTAATCATTTGTTTTTAGTAAGTATTCTGATTCTAATTTTTTTAAATGTCTTTACACTTACCTAAAGAATTTTTTCATTCAGATTCTGTGGAGGATTGTAGCGTAGTGCCTAACCACTTTCTTATGAAGGCTTAAAAGGTTAATTATTAATTAAATTACATTAAAAGGTTTGTTAGTTTTGTGTATGAATGTGTTGTTCACATTCTAACACTTCAATATGAAAGAGACAGCAATTCTGTCATTTTTTTTCTTGTGAAAGTATAATTAAATCTTCCCAAGTCTGATTGTCAGTTATTTTATGCAGTGATAGTATAATTATGTTTCTGTGGTTGGCTGACTAGATAAATACATTGGTCGAAGCCCAGAGCTGAGCCTAACCACTGACAGCCTGCAGCTGCACATAGCCATCCACATTCTGGAGTTAGACCTAGCCATCACTAGCCTAGACTTAGACCTAGCCGTACACAGCTTGGAACTGGACAGCCTGCAGCATTTATACTTAACACAGCACTTATTTTTCAAATTTTAGTATGGAAGCATAGGTGCAAGAAGTCCATCCAAGCCAAGACTCAAAACATTCCTGAGTATTAGGTATAACCAGTGACCCGGAGCCGAACAATTTTTGATGCTTCAACTCCAGCTCTGCTCCTAGATAAAATACTGTGGCTCCAGCTCTGGCTCCAAGACAGCTCCGACTTCACACTTTTGAGTTGCAGATTTTAATTTACACATTTAATTTTTTGCTCACAAATTCTTTCTTCCTTTACCTTCATTAAAGATCTGACAAAATGCATTTTTCTTCTCATCAAACTTGAAATGCTTGTTCAAAAAATATGACATCTTTTAGCTTTTGCTTTTAAAATAGAAAGTTATGTGGAATTTTAAACACAAAAATCTTAAATTTCTTCTATGCTTTTCGAACAACCAAAATTGTACAACTACACATATAAGCAACAGGTGGCCATATTTGAATTCACTTAGCTCAAGTAGAGAGTACAAGTAAAGCAGTGTTACCATGTTTTGAGAAATTTTCCATCTCTAATAAAAAAAAAAAAAAAAAAAATTATATATTTAAAATACTGAATAATGATGTAATTAAAATATTTTAAGCCTGGAAATTTAAAAGACTTAAAAAAAAAAAAAAGATTTAAAAGAATATTAAAAACTAAAGGAGCCTGGAGCAGGGGAAAATTTAGAGCTCCAGCTCCGGGTCTCTGGGTATAACTAAAAAAGATAAGCTAGAAATTATAGCTAAAAATTGATCTTTTACAAAAAAATTATTAAAAAGATTCTGCTTGTACTATTCTTTCATTAAAAAAAGTATAATTTACAATTAGTCAAAAATCTCTCCAAGACTGAAAACAGTCTTGAGACTGAAGACTTGCACCCATGCATAGAAGCTAATTCTTCAAAAAAAATTTCTTAAAATATTGCTTATTTGTTTTATTGAGTATTTTTTGATATAAATTTGTAAACTTACTGCTCTGCTCCACTGCATCCTATCATCTATTATTGATTTTAAATAATTCTCTTATCCCATCTTACTCACTTTCTTAAATGATGGGCTCAAAGGGTCCATCATAAAGTGTGATAGAAAATACACTCTACTTGTAAAAAATGTTGGATGATAAAGTTAATTAAGAATATATTTAGCGATAATGATGGCAAAAAGCCCAAAATGATATTAATTTGGAAATTTTAAAAATATTGCCTGGCCTATATGTGGCATCTTTTGTCAAAGAATATATTTAGCGATGATAACAATTGTAACATTAACTTGTTACTGAGAGATGCAAAAATTGAAGGCATGGCTAAAAATTCAATGTTTCTGAGAGCATCTGAAAGTAAAGGAACTAAAAGTGATGAAAATTTTTAAAAAATAAACAGAAAATTTAATAGAAACATTTAATAAGGCAACAAAACTGATAATTTTTGTCTCTGAAGATGGATTGAACATTGTCTCTATGCAATAATTTTTCCTCATTGAATTTGAGGAAAATTATTGCATATAATTTGAAAATGTGGAAAAAGACCAGAAATATTTAAATGGATGTTTTTCTTTTATTTATAATTTAAACTGATATTCATTTTTTGTGATATTTTTAAAGGGAATTTGGTATTTTTTCTGTCAAATTCAACTTATTCAATGATAATCTCAGGAAATAGCTAAAATCTAAAATCATCGACTTCTGGAAGATTCCAGATTTTCCAGACATACTGCAATAAAAGAAATGGAGGTACATTGTTTGTCTCTGATAATGCACATGGACATTTGCTTAACATGTAAAAACAATTCAGATAATGTTACAAATTAGCAAGTTTCAAGGGTATAACTATAGAAAATTTGCTGAAAATATTTTTCTAAAATTAAGAGATTAAAATTGCTCTACATTCTATGTACAGGGTGGACAAAAAAAGTTTGGTAAAAAGAATTATTTATTATGCAACATGATTATAAGATGAAGCACAAAGTTTACTTTTTTTATACAATTATCAATATGACTGCCGTTCATAATTGTACAAACATCCTATCTGTAAATCAGTTCTAGTAAATCGATAACAGGATTTCCAGCAAATCATGACTGGCAAATTCCCCGAGCAAACGGGCATAGAACGAAATTTGCTACCTATGTCTACAATCCTTTGTCAAAATTTGTGATTTTATTTCTGCGATCATTCTTGAATCTCCCCCCTCCCCGATCATTTGATGAATTTTGCATCATTTTTAATTTTTTCCCAAAGACTTTTTAGAAAATACTTGTAAATTCCCTGATTTTCCATGACACTGGGAACCCTGGATAATTCAGTTCAGTTTTTCATGCTACGATGTCTCTTAAGGGCACGTTTTGTAGTCTCAACAAAAATTTCATAGCCGTTGCACAATAGAATGAATTTCATAAACCGCAGACAGCATTTTCCTTTTCCAGAACCATTACACATCTTGATCTTTGCATGAACATACAAGAACACAATGAATGATAAACAACCATGAGTTATATCTTACTTACAATCAGATGTGGACTAGACACATGATGTGTCATCAATCCACAAACTTCCGATGCAATACTAATCTGTCATTGAACCAATACCTTTTAATATTTAGCAATTTATTCAGTTACAAAATTGCCCAACTAATTTGTATCTATCCTATAATGATCATCTTGATCATTTGAATAAAATAACTGGCAATTATTTCAACACATAAATAAAATATCAGTGTACTAGAATTAATAAAACTAATCAAAACAATGTAAGGTATTGTTGATAGAAATTCGGAAATAAAAGATAGGTGTCAAATGATACCCACTATAAATATCTTAGGGATCAAATTAAAATTTTTATTTGCAATTTCTAAAATTTATTTTTAACATAATTGTATATTATATTAATATACAGGGTCATCAAAAAAGGTGTCCCAGATTTAAAAATAAATTTCACGAGAAATGTGCAATCACTCGGTACGAAACCACCATGAAATTGTAGAACATATGAAGGAGTTTTGGCAGTGGTGATTGCGTTGATCTTAATGAGACTGCGCTCATGTGCCGATGCCACTTTGTGACACGATGCCATTTCACTTATCAGTCAGTTCACAGCAATCATGGTGAGTGTACAGCAGAAAGCGCAGTGCATGTTGTGGTATGACGAATTTATATCTGTTATTGTGGTACAACGTCACTGTCGCAACATTTTTTTGTGTGTTAACCATTAAAATAATAGTTAATAAATGTTTAAAAAAAAGTTAGGTGACAAATTTTACAATCGAAAATAATTTTGTGGTCGTCAAATGCGATAATTTAGTTGCATTTGACGATTAACAGCCACTTATTTCGAAGACTAACATATAGCTAATACATCACTTAGTATTATTTTTGAGTCAAATATTTATTTTAATTTTGTCTTCTTATTAGCTTAATTGAATAAAAACTATATAAATACATATACATTTTATAATCATATACTTACATACACATCCAAACTCCCCATGGGATATAGACCTAATCTTCTGAAATTCGGCCACAGATCGTTCATCTCCATACTAGAAGAAATTTAATACAAATTAAACAGAAATACTTATATATTAGAAAATGAGTTTAGATCTGATATAAAATAAAGTAGTATAATATATACATATACAGTAGACTAACTTAAATCCATGACCCTAAAATCCACGTATTTTTTCAGATGTAAACAATGAAATTTAGAGTTAAGTTGCACGAACAAAATTCAAGATGGCGCCGAAATCAGCGACTACCACAATGGTTTTTTTTTTTACTAAATTTTTTTGTTAATCATTCTCTTTTGGTTATTACAGCTGATTTATTACTAAATAAATTTACATTACTTTTGATTTTTATATAAATTAGCATATCTATATGATGACGTATCGATCTTACAATCGCTTTACCACTAGATGGCAGGATAGGATTTTTTAATCGAATTGAATCGATTTCGTCGATCGAATTGAATCGTCCGTAATATTTAATATTTTTCTAAATTTTTAATTTACATAATTGTTTTAATAATTACTTACGTTTAAACTAATAAATTATTTTAATATGTTACTTATTTTAATGTTTCACTTTATTGTAAGCATTCATTATAATTTCCCTTCCTTAACTGCCAATCAAACTAATATTTCAAAAATGTAAACAAATCAATGACCAGAAATCCGCAAAATTCTAAAATCTGCACAACCTCTGGTTGAAAGCTGTGAGGATTTGAGGGAGTCTACTGTATATAACAGCAAAAAGTCAGAAATTTTGCTTATAAACATTTCTCTCATGACATCTTTTAAATTATGGCAACCTTTGTTTCCTACTCTGAGTGACAAAAAAAGACTTTTTACATATATGCACAATTATTAATTATTTCTCCAAAAGATAGTAATTAGTTTATGATTTTTGAAACATGCCATTGCCATTTTTCTGAGATTATCAAATTTTTATTAACAAAGCTCTATGCATTATTTGTTACTTTATCTTCTTTTATAGATTAGGTATCACCTTATCAAGATAGAATACAATTTCTGTACTGCAAATTAGCTAAACCCACTTTTTTTTAAACCCTTACATGCATAACATAAAGGATAACTTAAGAAATCGTTGAATTAAGGAATTTCGTGCTTTTTGAGATTCAGATATCAAGATAGCACAATCTCTTTTTCTTTCTGGGAGGAGAGATGTGCAAAACACATAACAAAAGAGTTAGGCTGCAGTACTCTGCTGATCTATTATTTCCAGCCCATCTTGATCATGAGACAGCCAAGAAAGAGGGGTCGGGTGGAAGTAATGCAGCATGCCTTTCGTTAACTGCAATGCACAAAGCAGCATCAAAATTTCAGAATTAATTTTATGTTTGAGGTTCCTGTATAACTAATAAATCCAATGCCTACTTCATATTATATTTTTATACTTCTAGAGAACAATGATAGTACTATTCTTGACAGTGTTTTTTTTTCAGACTCTCCCCCCCCCCCCCCCCCACACACACACACAACCCTCCTCATGGTGCCATGCAAGCCAAGCCAGTATACATCAACCTGAAAATGAAATTATTTCCCAACTGCAGCCATGTGTGCTAACAGACCTAGTTAGCTGGTTAATCCCCACCTTATATAAAATTTCTGTCACTGCTAATTTTAGATCAGAATTTCAAAACTTAGGGAACAGTGTAACACACTAACAACAGCTTCAGACTGATTACAGATTGACAGTTGACAGTTGCCACGTGGTGGCTAAATTTATTACTTTGGCCACTAACTTCCTGTGTCCAAGTTGCTATGTGTTTTACAGGGGCTTCCTTTTCCATTGAACGGTGGGTTTCTGCTTTTTTTAATTTATTTTATCAATTCTGCAGATTTTTATCCATAATTCTAGAATTTTACCGCTTTTTCCTTGTCCATAATTTAACAAATATTATGATAACATGGGTGTCACAGTTTTGCAGATCCATAAATTTCCTGTTTTCTTCTTAAAAAACTTCAATATCCAATTAAAAAAAAAAATCTCATTGATGTGCCTTGAATGAACTCAGCCTGAACGGCAGCGACATATACTGAAATTAGCCTGCAGCAAAGAAAAATTGATGTTGAGAATAGAATAATTTTGAGTCCACTCATTAAATTTGTAGTTCTGGGGTTATTCAGATACGTTTTTACAGGTAGACACTAGATATTGGCATGCCATTCTTCCATGAATTAGTGAAATTCTTCTAATTATTTATTTATTTAGATTTTAGCAGATTTCCACAAAATCAACTTGTCAATGGGTCATAAAAAGAAATTTCCTAAACAGGTCACAAACTTCCTGAAAACAGTCACAGAAAAATCTGAAAATTTCGTTGATTGCTCACCAAATAAAACCATGAATTTCATCAATTGTTCACGAAATAAAACCATAAATTTCATCAATTGTTCATGAAATAAAACCATAAATTTCATCAATTGATCACAAAATAAAACCATGAATTTCCTCAAACAGTCGAGGAAAAAAAATGTGAATTCGTCAATCAGTCAAAAAAAGCAAATTTTGTCAACCGGTTGAGGGAAAAAACTGAGAATCTCATAAATCAATAGCAGAAAAAAATTTGTGAATTTTGTCAATTGCTCACTGAAAAAAAATCAGGAATTTTGGCAATTGGTCATGGGAAAAAATCATGAGTTTCATCAAACGATCACAAAATAAAACGGAATTTCATCAACCACTCATAAATTAAAATTGCGAATCTCATCAAATTATAAGTAAAAATTGGGAAATTGAGTTAGTAACCAGTCGCCGGTAGATTCATTTTTATTAGTGGCCACTATGTTTCAAACTTTCATGATATCTTGACAAACTATAATCTTTGTATATATGCATATTTTTCTATACAAAAAAACCTACAATAATAGGTTATTTGGATTTTAATTAATAAGTCAGGGTGAGTAGCAACATTTCACTTTTGAAAATAAGCACCTGTAAGCACATTTTTAGGGAAAAATAAGCACCCATTTATGTGCACCAAACGCATCATTATCTATATTCAATATTGAAGAAAAAACTTAGCACAAACATTTTTTATTCGAAGTTATTCAGATCTGCCAACCTTTCAGTATGATAAACAGTAGCATTCTAATTTTTTAAGGTAGAGATTTATTACTGGAACCTTATCAAATCATTTTCTGTATTTAAAAGGTATAAGAGCCATATTTTAAATTAAGTAATTAATTTCTTGCGGCCGATTGCAGAGATCAGTGTTTGACTAAACTCTCGACATTTTTCATGATCGTTTAACGAATTTTGCTAATTGTTTTGATCGATCCAGGAGCGATTCTCAGTAGAAAAAAAATTCTGAAATTCACAACGAATTTTCTGAAAGGTTACAGCAGAGGAGGGAGGGTGTATGAAATCCATTCCTGGCACTAACTATACATGTTTCCCGCGGGCCTTTGTGAAATTCGTGGTTTTTCGCAATCTTTTGATGAAATTTGAGTTTTTTTTTGTGATCTTTTGTGGATTTTTTTCGAAATTCTTTGTAGAAATTCGCATTTTTCCCACAATTCTTTGACGAAATTCACATTTTTTCCGCAATTCCTTGACAAAATTCCCGTTTTTTAGCGATCTTTGATGAAATTTACGCAGTTTTTTGCAATCTTTGATGAAATTTACACATTTTTTCGCAATCTTTGATGAAATTTACGTGTTTTTTTGCAATCTTTTGACGAAATTTTTGGATTTTATCGCGATCTTTTTATGAAATTTTCGGATTTTATTACAATCCTTTGAAGAAATTTGTTTTTTTCGCGATTCTTTGAAGAAATTTGCATTTTCCCGCAATTATTTGACAAAATCTGCATTTTTTTCGCGATCCTTTGACGAAATAAAAGGCTTTTTTTCGCGATCTTTTGATGAAATTCTGAGTTTTTCTGCAATTCTTTAATGAAATTCATGATTATTTTCAGTGACTGACTAGAAAAATTTCCTATTCCCGCGATTTTTTCCCTGCGATCGTTTGTCGAAATTCCCAATTTTTTAAATAATCAGTTGACGAAATTTGCAAACTTTTTCCATATCTGATTGATGAAAATAGAAATCATTTTCACGATCATTTAACCAAATTCGTGATTATTATTTTCAGTGACTTACTGATAAAATTCTAACCTTTTAACAAAAATCATGATTTTTTTCCAGCGATCTTTTGACGAAATTCGCGATCTTCTTGTGCAACCGATTCCAAAATTCTTGTTTTGTTTTCAGCCGCCGATTGACGAAATTATCTATTTCCTCGATGTTTCGAAGTAGTGATATTTTTTTCAAATTCGCTATTTTTTCTGTGAATCTTCACAGGCACCGAAAATAAGCGCCTTGTAAGGACCTTACAAACTTTTTTCGAATGTAAGCACCTATAAGCACCTGTAAGTAAATACGTTATTAATACATTCACACATTACATACAGTTGAGATCTATGCTGGTGAGTTTATTTTGCAGGATTAAACAATATCTCTTGAAGAAAAATAACTGCTTAGCATGTGGTAGGAGTCAGTGGCGCCAACTTTTGAAAAATATTGGGTGGGCTGCAAAGTATTTAAGCAAATTGGCACGGCCTGTTTTATTATTTGTTTATGTTATTCATGAAATCCTTCTGATTACAGACATGAGAATTCTTCGTCCCAAATGGTTGATTTTCACTCCTAAATTTTAATAGTATCCTTTGCTTTATTAAATCTCAGAAATTCTGTCATTAAATAAGGCGAGAAATACCATAAAATTTAGTGGTAGCAAGTAGTCATTTGGGACGGAGAATTCTCATCCCTGTGATTAATATTTACTATAGCATAAATATGATTACAAATTAAAAATGCGAGAAAAACATTTCAATCATTTAACAGCTTTTTGAATATAATTAAAATGGATAATGTTCATTGACTGCTTCATACTCACTAATTAAATATATGGGAAATTTTTTTATGTGCTGGACACATTTAGTGCTCGTGTATCCGCTATGGCTATCACAACTATTTAAAAAACAAAATGATGTTTTGAACGTCAATAAAAGAAATTTTGTTTCCGAGATTTCAAAATGAAAATGTATATTGTGAAGAAAAAAAACAAAAAAAAAAAAGGCAAATTTATGGGACTAGGAAAGCAAATTATTGAGTGGACACAAGCCCCACGAGCCCATATAAGTTGGCGCCATTGGTAGGAGTTGAAACATTGAAGATACGGCAATGTCCTTAAAATCCGCTTGTATCCGGTGGAAAAAAAGAAATAAATTTTTTGAAATGCATGTAGAATCCTGATGAATATTTTGCAGAATAAAACTATTTCTTGAAAAAATAATTTAACTGATGGGCAAGCACATTGCAAAAAGCCGAAATATTGCAAATACAGCTAAGTCGTTGAAATATGCTTCTATTCGATAGGAAAAATAATTAACTACTTTGCTAATTAGATGTAATCAAAGTAGAGATACATATTTCCATGAAAAAAGCTGTATTTCACTTGGCTACAACAGATTTTTCATCGCCACTAGGCAAGTGGCGATTAATGGCCAATTTTTTAATCGCCATTTTTATAACTTTTATCACCCTGTGGTGAGTGGCGACTGTTAATGTTCACCTCTACATCAAATGGTTGTGAAGAAAACACTAATTTCATCAATCAATAACAAAAAAAAATTGTAAATTTCGTCAATTGGTCTCTGGGAAAGAAAAAAAAAATCAAATTTCATCAATACGTTGCAATAATAAAATAAGTAATCAGTCATGAAAATTGCAATTTGTCTCCACAGGGATTTTTTAAAAAATCTCCTTGCCAGCAAAAGCTGCAACGAGGCTTATATAATGCTCGATCTTTCTCTGTCATTCCACACTTAAAATCATCCCTTGAATGTTAGAAATTGTTATTTTATAAAAGCTTGAAACCTGAAAGAAAATAAATCTTCTCCATATTTCTTTCATAGACATATTTTTCATGCAAAGCTCATGTTGAGAGTTTATTTTTAAGCTATGAAAAATACTTTGGGGGGGGGGGGGGGGTTATCTACAGAATAAAAAACATTAGAGAATCACTTTTTCATAAAATGTTCAAGCAGTTCTTTCTAGGACCAAGAGCAGGCAGGGTGTACTTCGCCATAAAAGGGTACTTCAAAGGAAAAAAGGGGCACACACATGAATTATAAAAAAGATAACCTAGTGTTTTTGTGTGTACGTATATGGGGCAGTCTCACAATCTTTTGACTTTTGGGGGAAAAAAATCTGGCAAAATTAAACTTGCTAAAATAACATTTTAATCTGATAGGCGAATGCCTTAATGATTCAAAATAAAAAAAACAATGGTCAGCAGCAAAAAAATTTTTATTTAACTGAGGTTTAAGTTAAACTTGCGAGTTTAATTTTCCTTACCATTTTACCACTATAACTTTTTATTTTCTTCTAAATTTTTACTTATAATGAATTTGCAGAGTACCCACAGTACATTCAAATAAGAAATAATGACAATGTAGTATTTTTAGTGCAAAATTTTGGTATAACATTGTCTTAAAGAAGGGATGGTAATATAAAAAAAGGGGTGTTATAGGAAAAAAAGGGATGAAATAGGAAAAAAAGGGACGGTAAGGATGGAATAGCAAGGAAAATTACCTCCTATTTTAGGCAGATCAGGTTAAGACTAAGTGGTAGCTAAAATGTTCATTGATTTTTAGAAACAGTTATTTACATTGGATTAAATTAAAAAAAAAATTAATTTACCTCGAAAAGTGCAAGAATATACACTGGGGACGGTGAGACTACCAATAAAGCCACGATGCTTGAAATTGATATTTAAATGCTGATTTAAATTCTACAGTAAATTTTCTGCCAGAGAATTTTAGACATTATTCCTCTAGCATACTTCTGCATGAGAAAAAATTTGAAAAAAATTCTGTGGCTGCATCTGAAGTGATTTTCTGTATAATTTTAGAAGAGGGATGGTAAAAAATCTAAAACCCAGGGACAGAGTTTAAAAAATAATAACAACCCTAAAAATATGTGCAGGCTAATTGTTAGCTACTTATTTATATAAAACAATAGTTCCAGTTTCAGAAAAAAATGGCATCAAATTATTTTTATTGAAACAATTTTATCCAGACAGCTCCAAACTTAAAAATCAGCTTCAGGGACACAGGACGGTATAGGAGTTTTCCCAGGTGTTTGGACTCCCAACATCGTCCAAAACTTATTTATCTCGTTAATATTGTTGTGCAATCATGCAATGGGGTGTTCCCAAGTATATGAAATTAAAAAAAAAAAAAAAAAAAAACACAAAAAAGTATATTATATAAAAATTATTATTCAGGAACATGAAAGTCAAAAGATTGTGAGAATGCCCCATACATGTAAAATACATTTACAAACTTTGATTTTATTGATATATTGAATTTACTATAGACACAGTTTAACACAATAACCTTTATTCTCTTGTGTTTAGTGGACTTGGACGAACTGATGACCACTTTTTGTACAGGGATCTCAGTGGTCGCCTTTTTAGCTACCACTATTTCTAAACAATAATCTTCATGGTAATTTACATTGCAAATGTTGTGGAAATTTACCAAAGAGATTATTGTTTAGAAATTGTAGTAGCCAAAAAAGATGACCACTAAATTTGCTGTATGGGCCATCACCATACAATGTCAAACTCAACAAATAAGTGCAAAGGGTTAAATAGTAGAATTTACAACATATTTGACACACCTTTTATCATTAGCATAAAGATTTTATTCTTAAATTAAATCAAATGATTAGTCATTAATCTATAATACAGGGTTCGTACACATTTCTTTAAATAAAAATCAAAGAAGTTTAAGGAACTACAAATTGAATAAACTATTTTATGTGCATTTTCATTGAGCGGTTTAATTTTTCTAAATACAAGTTTTATATTTTCAAATAGCAAGGGGTGTGGGAATTTTGGCAAGTGGCAGTAAAAAGTTAGAAGACTATTACTACTTATAGCAGACATTCTACCAGCTCAGCAAAATAATAAAAAGCTGAACTTTCATGGTCTCACATGCAAAAAGCGTTGGTTTTTCCAAATCCGTTTGATGAAATTCTCTTTTTCTGCACCCTTTCACAAAATTAGTGTTTTTTGTGGTCTTTTGATGAAATTTGCGTTTTTCCCGCGATCCTTTGACAAAATTTTTGTCTGTTTTGAAATCCTTGGACGAAATTAGTTTTTTTTTTCCAATAATTCTTTGACGAAATTCACTGTTTTTTCCGCGATCCTCTAATGCGGATTCGCTGCTATTTTTTCACAATCCTTTGACAAAATTCACGTTTTTTCATGACCATGTTATGAAAATCGTGTTTTTTCCATGCTATTATGATGAAATGTGCTGCTTTTTTCGGGATCCTTTTATGAAATTCAGCTTTTTGGACGGAATTCGCTATTTTTTTTGCGATCCTTTGACAAAATTTGCTACTTTTTCGGGATCCTTTGACGAAATCTGTGCTTTTTCTGCAGCCTTGTTATGAGAATGGCCTTTTTTTTTGCAATATTTTGCCAAAATTTGCACTTTTTTCATAATCCTTTGATAAAATTTGGCTTTTTTTCAGCGATTTTTTAAGGAAATACACTACTTTTTTGCAATCCTTTCACGAAATCCACTATTTTTTTTTTGCAACCCTGTTACGAAAATAGTGTTTTTTCCGCGATATTGTGATGAACTGTGTCGCTTTTTTCATGATCTTTGACGAAATTGGGCTCTTTTCTGCAATTTTTTGATAAAATTTGCTATTTTTTTTTTGCAATCCTTTGACAAAATCTGCTATTTTTTTTTTTGCGACCCTGTAATGAAAATCGTGTTTTTTTGCGATATTGTGACAAAATGTGCCACTTTTTTCGAGATCTTTTGATGAAATTCGGCTTTACCCCCTATTTTTTGATGAAATTCGCTATTTTTTTGTGACCCTTTTACGAAAATTGCATTTTTCCCATGATATTTTGATGAAATTTGTGCTTTCTTTGCGATCCTTTGGCAAAATTTGGCTTTTTCCATGATCAATTTTTATTGGAACGGAACGTGGTCACTTTCAGGAGGTTTTAATTTACTGTATTGTGCCCCTCTGCACTAATACAACCAGTACTTCTAGTGAAAAGTTGTTTTCCAGTGTGCCAAAAGACCCTGTCATTAGAAAATCACGGACTAAAACTATGAAGAGAGATGACAAGAAAAATCCTAATTTATCTAATACATCATCTCTTTGGCGTTGTGAAGATCATTTTTCAGTAAGCTCATATTTGATTTTGTTTAAATAGCACTATTTTAGAACATTAATTGATTGAATAAACAGTTACTATATTTCAAATGAAAATCAAATTTCAAAGTAATTGCTTAACAGGCACAAAGGGCCATCTTGTGCTGCATTTGTAGCCTTGCTATATAATAGTGAGAAATTTTCCAGGCTGGGCATCATTCCATGTGGTTTAGACGGTAGAAGGCCAGTGCGCTATACTGATGGCCCGGGTTCAACTTCCAGCATGGAATCTTTTTCACTATGTTGGCCTTTGCACCTCTTAAGCAATTACTTTGAAATTTGATTTTCATTTGAAATATTGTATGCAAGGCGAATGTTTCTCGCTGGAATAATTTCCATGTATTAAACAGTTTTATATATAAGCTTCTGTTAGTAGTGTGTATAAATACACTGCTCAAAACAATTAAAGGATATTTGAAGTTTTATATAAAATAAAGATATAAACGAAATTTTTTTTGCCGAAAATAGAAGAAGAGAATCACAAATGCAAATTTTTCTGGTTTTCAAACTGTGGAGTATGCAAATTTTGAGTTCGACGTCAAAAACGTCGCTTCAGCGGCAGCGAATGAAATTTGACTTTCAACTGGATAAAAGAGAATGAAGACAAGGATGATCGGCATTCAGTGATTGCTTTGTTTCGATGAGTACGATGTCTTAGCGAAGTCATTTGACAGATTCAGAAGCTTTGAGAATTGTTGGTAGGTTAGAAGGGGGCCAAACTCAAGCCGAAGTAGCGCAAGCCATTGGAGTGTCACAAAGTGTCATTTCCAGGATCTGGAACCGTTTTTTGGAGAGTGGATGTGCAGGCCGAAGACCAGGGCAAGGTCATAGACGGGCAACAATGCCCAATGAAGATCGGTATTTAGCGTTAACAGCTCGGAGACACCGAACCATGAACGCTACTCTTCTCCAACAAAACCTTCGCTCGGCTACAGGCACCACGATTTCAACTCAGACTGTCCGAAACCGGCTCCATGCTGTAGGTCTGTATGCTCGCCGACCGATGGTATGTGTTAGATTAACATCAAGGCATCGTCGCGACCGCAGGGAGTGGGCAACCGAGCATGTCAACTGGAGGAGAAATGAATGGAGCAATATTGTTTTCTGACGAGTCCCGTTTTTCTGTGCATCTGGATAATAGGCGTATTTTCATCTGGAGGGACCGTGGCAGTAGGAATAATCCTGCGTTCGTGCACGAAAGTGTCAGATTTGGCAGTGGAGGAGTGTTGGTGTATGGTGGCATCTCCATTGACGGGCACACTGACCTCTACATCATTCGAGATGGAGCTCTGACTGGTCGCCGATATAGGGATGAGATCCTCAGACCTATTGTAGTCCCTTACGCTGCAGCAATCGGAGATAACTTCATTTTAATGGACGATAACTGCAGGCCACATCGTGCAAACCTGGTGGAGGATTTCCTTTTCGAGGAAGGAATCGTTCGAATGGAATGGCCAGCGTGTTCTCCAGGCATGAATCCAATCGAGCACATTTGGGACGCTCTAGGAAGACGAGTTTCTGGCTGCCAACAACCCCCACAAACTCTCCAAGAACTGGAAAGAGCTCTTCTGGAAGAGTGGGGCAGAATACCCCAACTCGTCATTAATAGCCTCATTGAGTCCATGCCTCAAAGGTGCTCAACGTTGCTGGCCGCCCGTGGAAACCATACCCCCTACTGAAAATGATTTTCTTTGAAGAAAACACCTTTTCTTATTCTTTTTTTCTCATATGCACAAATTGTGTTTTTTTCCTTTAGTACACAAATGCGCAATAAAATGCATTTTTTTCTGCCAAACATGTGTAATTTATTCTCATATAACCTACTATGTCTGTCGACCATGTATCAATCAGCTAAACAGTTTACCAGATACAAAATCCACCTAAAACTGCAATATCCTTTAATTGTTTTGAGCAGTGTAGATATGCTCCCTTCACATCACACTGCAAATGGGCCCCCCCTGATGACCAGAAACTAGGGCTACAAAGAAGAATCTGATTATAATGAAGCTGACAACAGGGCTAAACGTTTCATCGCATGCTGTGCCTTTAATTTGCTTGTATCCCTGTGCAACTTGTCTAGCTTTCTATCTTGCAATTTTTCCCATTTCTTCACATTTAACACTGTATACCCATAATTATCCATGAGATTGAATGCCCCCAGGTTGCTTCATTGAACACCATACCTTTCAACTATGCATTATGGTTATTTCTTTCCCTATAACACTCTTCCATTGAGGAAGGCTTTAGTACCTGTTTGTAGGTGTTTGATATGGTTGGATTTACTAGCCATATCAGGAGAAAAAAAGCTAAAAATTTAGTATAAATCTAAAAATCCAGAGAAAAAAAAATCTAAAATTTGTAAATGTCTTCAAGTTTATTATGTGGAATGCAGAGATCACTCTAGAATCTAAAAAAGGGCAAGGCACAGATTACAGAATAAGGGCAATTTTATTGAAAAGGGCACATAATTTCATAAAAAGGGCATTTTGTAATAAGAGCATGCTATATTAGAAAAAACATTAATATTACTTTTATATAATCTTTTAAACAATATGCTTCCATCTCATTAATAACATACTTAGAAAATCTATCTATATATTTTATAATGATTAATAAATGAAATTTGATTAAATTTTGTGCATTAGTTCTTGAGATACAGCTATCACCAAAATCCAGAACAATGCGGCATAGTAGCACCACCTGTTGATTGATTTAAGGGGGAGTATTGTACCTTGGGATGCTTGTACCTCGGGACACTGACAATTTCTAATCTAAACTATCAGCAACAGTGATCTTCTGTTTATTTCTAATGGTGCCCTATAACAAACAGATCTCATCATAGTAACAGACAACTTTAGAAGCATTGAATTAACGACTTGGTGAGAATAAGAAATTTTCATTAGTCCAAAGTAAATATTTTCCCCCATTCTAATTTCATTTTTTACCTACGTATTTTTACAACAAGTCAACTTAATTTATTTTTTTATAAAAGAGAAGATTTTCAAATATTTAGGTTATGAGAAAATAATGATAGTGCTTCTAGTTTTACCACCATTTTGATTTAATTTAAATCGTGTGGTGGTTGTACCTTGGGACAGTAAAATATGTTGTACCTTGGGACATGTCCGAAGGTATAACAAATGCATGGTTCATAATAATTTGGATAAGTAAAAGTATTTAATTCTATAGGATTAGCAGAGTCAGATAATACAGATGAACACGCGAACGCCGTTCGCAGAAAATTTTCAAAGTTTGCAGACAGTTTTTATGTTTTTTTTTTTTTTTTTTTACAAATTTCTTTATAAAAAAAATTATCAAGACCCCGGGCGGAGAATCAGTGCAACGCACGTCACAGACTCTTGAGAAGGTCTGCAGACTATTTTTCAATTGGAGAAAAAAAATAGTTTGCTAGAAATTATTTGCCATGTACCATGGTACAGTATTTTTTTTTTTTTTTTTAAGAAGCGCCGCGGCACATACGAGTTTAAAACTTAAAAATATTGTAAGTGCAGCACTTATGCCGGAACGGCAGGTACAATGCTTTTTTTTTTTCTCCTGCCAGGGCCGGTGTCAGAAACAATGCAGCACCGAGAAGGGTGCTGGAGATTAATTTAATGGATTAAAAATAAATTTTGTGTTAAAAAATAAATGTTAAATGTTGATCGCTTTTAAATAAAGTTTATTTGGTTGGAAATTTCAGTGAATTTTTTTACATTCGGAAGGGGAATATTGTTTTAATATCTTAGTAAATATTATTTTCTTTTTAATAAAGTCTAATTCAGAAAACTGGAGGGGGGGGGGGGGGTTGAGTGCATGTAATGTAATGCGAGGGATTGGAAAGAGGGTATTTATCCTTAAGTTCGGCAGACTATTTCTAAAATTTCTACTTGTGTTGCAGACTGCAGAAAAAAATTCTGCTTAATAATGCTTGTAAATTAATATTTTTCTTTTAGTGATGTTGCTTAGTGGCACTCCACTCACATATAACTTTTCATTTTTGCTTTTAGCAGCGATATAGGGACTCGGAAGGGGCGCAGCGTTTTTTTGCAGAAAATTTTTAAGAAATTATTTGAGTTTGCAGACAGTTTTACATTTTATCTAAATCTGAGGATTAGCATCAGCGATCGGGTCTTTTCGGTAGACTAAAGTAGCCTCTTCTCCGTTGCATTTCAATATTTTTAAATGACTCTTTTTTTTTTTGCATTGGATAGATGAGATCAATCTGTACAAAGGCCGTTTTTTGTTTTTTCAATCTTGTTTACAGAAATTTTTATTGAAGACACTTTCATTTTCGGAAAAGGTGTGAAAGTGAAAACACCCCCATAAAAAATTCTACAATCAAGATTGAAAAAGTAAAAAACGGCCTTTGTACAGATCAATCTCAGCTATCCTATGCAAAAAAATCATTTAAAAATATTGAAATGCAACCGAGATATCTTTATAAATTTCTTCCATAGGATTAGCATTAGCGAGCGGGTCTTTTCGGTAGACTAAAGTAGCCTCTTCTCCGTTGCATTTCAATATTTTTAAATGATTTTTTCTTTTTTCATTGGATAGCTGAGATCGATCTGTACAAAGGCCTTTTTGTTTTTTGATTTTGTTTACAGAAATTTTCAGTGAGGACACTTTCATTTTCGGAACAGGTGCGAAAGTGAAAACACTCCCATAAAAAATTCTGCAATCAAGATTGAAAAAGTAAAAAACGGCCTTTGTACAGATCGATCTCAGCTATCCTATGCAAAAAAAAATCATTTAAAAATATTGAAAAGCAATCGCGATATTTTTATAAATTTCTTTCATTGGACTAGTTTTAGCGAGTGGGTCTTTTCGCGTGATTGACATAACGTATTCTCGGTTGCATTTTAATATATTTAAATGATTTTTTTTTGCATTGGATAGCTGCGAATAATGTGTACAAAGGCCGTTTTTTGTTTTTTCGATTTTGTTTACAGATTTTTTAGTGAGGACATTTTCATTTTCGGAGCCGGTTTCGAAAGTAAAAGCATCCCCATAATAAATTCTGCAATCAAGATCGAAAAAGTAAAAAATGGCCTTTGTACAGATCGATATCAGCTATCCAATGCAATAAAAATCATTTAAAAATATTGAAATATCTTTATAAGTTTCTTCGATAGGATTAGCATTAGAGAACGGGCCTTTTCGCTTGACTAAAGTAGCCTCCCCATAAAAAATTCTGCAATCAAGATCGAAAATGTAAAAAACGGCATTTGTACAGATCGATCTCACCTATCCAGTGCAATAAAAATCATTTAAAAATATTGAAATGCTACCAAGATATCTTTATAAGTTTCTTCTAAGGATTAGCATTAGCGAACGGATCTTTTCGCTTGACTAAAGTAGCCTCCCCATAAAAAATTCTGCAATCGAGATCGAAAATGTAAAAAACAGCCTTTTGTACAGATCGATCTCAGCTATCCAATGCAATAAAATTCATTTAAAAATATTGAAATGCAACCGAGATATCTTTATAAATATCTTCATAGGATTAGCATTAGCGAGCGGGTTTATTCGTGCGACTGAAGTAGCCTTTTAGCATCACTCACTGCTGATTTGAATTGCAACAAAATATGTTGCTTTTTATTCAAAATGTTTAGAATAACCTTAAAAATTATTCGATTGCTTTTCAGAAGGGAAAAAAAGAAAAGAAAAAAAAACAACATATACACTAAGCAGAAATATATCATCTGTGTATGCGGATTTCACTGCAATGGAATGTATTTGCTAAATGATTGAAAATTAGCCGAAATTTTCAGTAAAACAGTGAAAAGAAATTTTTCTTTAAAGTTTGAGAAACACATTTCTAAGTTTTAAATTAGTGTAATCCAATTTAATAATGAATTGTACAATAGTTATCTTTTAGTTTGCTGTATAGCACAAATGTTTAATTTTTATGAAAGAAACATTTAAAGTAATTCAGTAAGAATTGCCTGATAAATGATAGAAAAAAAAAAACGTATTATAGAAAATTTAAATACAAATGTATTTATTCGCCACATATATCTATTCATTTTTAATGACACTAGTAACCATTGCTATTTTCTTTCTCTCCCCCCCCCCACTTCCTTTCGGATGCGGATGACAAAAAGATAATTCTAGTATCTTTTGAGAAAAGAGACTTCTTCATTTTGATGTTGTACGCAATTAAAAAATATTTCGGAAATTAAATTTCAAAAGTAAGAAAGAAAAATATTAACAATGATAAATCTGTTTTAATTCCAAATCAATAATGCTTTTTGACAATCTTTATCTTTATTACTGGATTAGATCATTACCATCTCAATAAGCTTTGAGACGGTAATGATCCAGTCCAGAAAATAGCCACAGGCGAAACTTCCCACCATAGGAAGACTTTCCCGTTTATAGACTCCCGCTGATCAAACAGATGTCATCTGCAACCCCCCTGTATTAAGGCGGTAACCTTGTAGAGGTGGGATTTAGAGCATTTTCGTCTGTTTAAAATGAAAGTGTTTCAACTTTTTATAAATGTAGCATAGATTTAATTTTTTTTTAAAATCAAAATAAAAAGCATTTTCAGAAAGCTTAATTATTAAACTATGCATGCCGCTTTACCAAATCTTAAAATGTCCAACAGATTTTTTGCGATAAGGTACTAAAGGCGAATCTTTATCAACCTAAAATAAAACATCTAGAACGCCTTAAAATTAAAAAAAATAAATAAAATTTTAAAGTGGCCTGCATAGTTTAAGAGTACAGCTTTTGAAAGCTACTAAAAATATCAAATTCGAGCAAAATGCAAAGAAAATAGTAGTTATAAATTTCTCCCATTGAAATAACATTAGCCGCTCTATCTCTGAGCATTACTGAAGTAGGGCCTTAAGAGTTTTTTACATTTTGAGATTGCTAGAAAGCGAGAACTGCTGAATTTTGAGAATGCTACATCTCGAGAAGTGCTGAATGCAGTGATGTTTTTTTTTCCGGTTAATGTGCACAAAGCGCACATACAATGATTACTAATTGCCATTTTAGCAAATTTTGTTTATTGTTTACATTTTATTTTCGTTAAGCCAAACATGCCTATAAACCGGTGCTTGGTGACATTTACTACTTGGCAGAAAAGGGGTTTTCACGCCAAGGAAAATTCCAAGATGGCGGCCGGGGGAACTTATGACATCTGTTCCAATATTCCTACGACGCTAGACGCGAAACGCCCAATATTTGAGCTTAGCACAATTGAGAAGTGATAAAATGGCCTTTCGACTGTCACATTATGGCTTTGTTTTGACAAATCAACGCACGTCACGTGAACAGTGGCTGCTCCTACCGAAGCTTCCTTTTTTTCCTCTTTCAGCTGTGGTTTCTTAGCAAGATATTTAATGAGCAAAGTTGGATTTTGTGCTGTGTACGAAATTTCCGAGTAGGATAAACGGAAAAAAAGTAAGTTCTAATAACTTATATAAAGTTTAAGAAATATGTAAACATAGTGGTGTTATCAAAATAAACTTATTAAGCCAGCTATTGGGGTGGGCCACTACTGATGCTGTTTTTTCATGATCGCAGTAGTGATGGCCCACACTTACTTTTTATATTTTATAGTTATTTGTTGTCATTAATTAAAGTTTTTAATACAACTGTTTTTTTCAAATATTTAAAGCAAAGTGTTTGTTAACAAATTTATATTAGCATATTCCTCTTATTTAGGCCCATTTTATTCTATACTTTTTGTACTCGCAACATTCCTTTGTAAATGGCATAATTGACTAGTCTTTTAAGCTAGAATCTACACCCTAACTCAGGTATCAGAACTAGTGTCTATAGCCAGCGATGAATATTTAAAATTTAGCTTTATGATTTCTAGAGTGCAAGGTTGTTCAATGTATGACGTTTGCTCAAGAGGGATTCATATCTAGACCAGTCTTCGTATCTAGTGAGCAAAAATCTTGAAAAAAGAAAATTTATATTTTTCAATATGTTTAATTTAAAAATAATTCAAAACAATTTTAACTTTAGATATTTTTAAATGTTATTTTTATACTAATATTATAATGAAGAAACGTTTGTCTGTAGACGTTAATCTATGGAACTAATAACGCATTTCAAAAGTAATGTTGGCAAAATCATGGTGACAGTCTGTACTTTACCATAGGCTATATTTTATGTTGGTATTACAATCCCAACAGAGTGCAGGAGCAAAATCTTTCTAAAATGCATATTTTTGTGATTTTCGAGGGTATAAAAATTAGAATTTTGACTTGATGGTAACTTGCAAGATGTAAATACTCTGTAAAAACAGTTTCTAAGACATTCAAAATTCAAAAAGGATTTAAATGTGCAGAAAACGTTTTCTATAGAATTACGATTTCTATAGAATTGTTAAGGTTATATTGGGTCGTTCGGAAAGTCATGTCCATTTGGGAAAATCAATTTGTACCGCAAAATTCTGCCCAATAATTATTAGATATTAGATATCGGAATCAATGTCTAATAATTAAATGAAAGAATTTTCCAGTACGGACTGATTTTCCCCAAACGGACACGACTTTCTGAACGACCCAATAAAATTTAAACTTGACATGGCTGTTATTTTTAAATTGCAAATGTACGGACAAAATAGTTTTTTTTAAAGGGAAGAGTGTGCTGAAATAGTTCTAAAATTCCGATTTTCCTGATACTGAAGGGGCTAGAAACTTAACATGTGTTATGGTGGGTAAGATGCAAATTCTTGTCAATAATGTTTTGTAAAAGATTTTTAATTTAAAAGGGTCAAATGAGCAGCAAATGTTCTAAATTAAGATTTCTATGGTCTTGTTTGTAATATAAAACTTGAAATTTCATGTGGCTGTTACATTTATGACTCAACTCATTATAACAAGAAGAATAATCGAGAGAATAACAAGAGTTATTCTCGAACAAAACCGTTTTTAAAAAATCTTAATTTAAAAGGGTGCAGGAGAAAAAGAAGTTTTAAAGTTTCAATTTCTTTGATATAGGTGGGGCTAAAACGAAAAATTTTCATGGTGTTTATTTATAAGATATAAATGATCATTAAAAACGGTTTTTAAAATAAATTGAAACTTAAAAAGCTTAAATTAGCTAAAAAGACTAAATTACAAATAACGGGGAATTGTTTAGTGAAATTGAAATTTTTATTTACAGGCTATTTTTACTATGAACACGATAGTGTAGGTATCTAATAACTAATTCGCGGCAAGGGATGATACAGTTTCATTATTTTTCCTTTCGGCATAAAGCTAAGTAAAGAATAAAACTTTAATTCTGCGGTTCTGCTGTGTTAGTACAGCTATCTCTTTTTTATTTTAGAATACAGATAATGGCCCCAAAAGAACTGAGTAAAGAACAGAAAGATCGAGTTGAGAAGGCAGTTGATGCTGTTAAACAGGGGCCCAAAGAGTTTCGACGAAGACAGTTTTTCAGAGCCAGAAAATAACAGCAATACTACTTCCACAGCTGAACACCCCAATGGTTAAAAGAAATCATTGAATGGCCGCACAGTCCAGAAAGGAAAGGGAAGAGGAGATCGGAGAGAATGCCTTTCAACCTGATATCGCAAAGATGGAATGAGCTGCAAGAAGACAAGATACGGAAGAAACAAGAAGAACTGTAACAAAAAGAAGTAAAACAGAGAGAAATAGATCTAAAACGAAAAAAAAAGGTAGCTGATGTGGCCAACAAAAGAGCTAAGATGACCAACAAAGAAGCCACCAAAATATCAGGGGCAAATCCTGCAAAAATAAACAGAAAAAGAAGAATAGACTTTGGTGGGCCATCACTAATGCAGTGATGGGCCATTACGGATGCAAAGCGGGCCATCACTGATCTTTTTGTACTTTTTAGTAAAACAAATCTTGTAAAGGAATAAATTTATATTTTGTTGATTTTCTTGACACGAAAGTCTTCTTCCATCCTTTCTTCTTATATTTTTACCATCGGCATGAAGAAAATTCGCACGGCATAGTAATTATTAGCTAAAAGCTGAAAAATTCTTCCTTAACCTGGCCATCACTGGTGGTTTTACCTTATGTATATGTTTACATACAGTTTTACAATATAAATGACGGAGAAATTCAATATGTTATGATTATTTAAAGTAATTTTAATGCAATGATTCAAGATTGAAAGAACTTTAAAACAGACCACGTCGAAGAGTGATGCATTGATAGGAGGCACTTTTAATTTTTTAAACACTAAAAGAACATTACTAAAGCACACTGCTAAAAAGAAAAACAAAGGAAAAAATATTTAGGTACATTTTGATATTTCTGGGATTTAAACAAAAAAACATGGTGTTTGCATGTTGTCATGGGTGAAAGTAAAAAATTTTCACAGGATTGAAATATTTTAACATGTTTTGTAAACACTAAGACAAAACGTAAATAACTCTGACATAACATAATATTCAATAGCTAAAATTTCCAAGTATTGGGTATAATATTATAAATGATAAATATATGTATGAAAAACCTAAAATAACATTAAATAAAGAACATTAATTAAACAATGATTATAGTAATAATTGAGGCTTAAACTTTGAGATTTTCTTATTTCTTTAAAAGAAAACTACCATATTAGTTACAATAAACACTTTAATTACTATGTATAGATATTTTCTGCAGACAGTGAAAAAAAATTAAATGTGAACAAATAAGATTTTTCCTTGAAATAAAAAATTGAAAACTTACCAGTAAGATGAAACTTGTTATTTTATAGGTGTTAGCAATTATAGATTATACTAAGTGAAAAAATGGGGCCATGCACAAAACACGTTAAAATAGATTTTTCAAGGTTCACTATGTTCCAAAGTCATAAAGTCTAAAAATATAGATTGTAGAATGGATTCTGGCAATTCTAAAAAATGATTCATTTTACAAAATATCTGATATTTTTGAAAGATAAGTATTGAGATTTATGATGTATCAGTTTCCACCAATACCAAATGAAAATAAACTAAAAATGCAACAAAGTTATCAAAATAATAAAAATCTCCCCAACCCTTAAAAGAAAAAAGATTTTAGCAATTCTAAAACCTGAAATTTATGGTTTTGTAACAGTTTTCCCTTGAAAAAAGTTTGTTATTATAGATGGCTTCAAAGCTTTTGGAGGTTTTTTATGTGTTTGATTTTCAGCGGGCCTTTTGGAAGGATTTTTAATACATAGTGTCACTTTTTCAGATTTTGTAGACTCTTTGGAAGAACTAGTTACTGGAATATCTGTATCTTTACTTTGTTTTCCAGTTTTTGGCAAACATGTTTGAACAACTGGCACCATTGCAGTACTATCTTTTTGGGGAAGAGGACAGTAACTAGAAGTAGAAGGAACACAATCAAGACGATTTTCTTTTTTATCAGATGTACTTTTAGGAAATTTTTTCAGCTTTTTTCCGATAAATGCTGCTGATAGGAAGCATGGGCTGTATGGATGGCTCTTCGCATATTCACACATGGTTCTAATTCAATTGCCTTCATTTTTCTCCTGCGTAAATGATATTTAACAGTAGAGATTGCTTCATAATTATCTACAGTTAGAACACTTCTATCTTCGGTTATTATATCATCCATGATATTGAAACTTCCTTCAACTAAAGGACCAGAAAAAGGTATTAGTAGTGCCTTGACAAAAATCGATAAAAACTTGTATTTAAAATTGCCTTGATGCTGAATTTTAAAAATGTGTGACCACCAGTCTAAATCAATTCTGGAATTTTTATCAGATTTAGAAAAAATTCCAGTTGCTTCCAACTCATCCAATTCTAGATCACTTGTGTATTGCCTTATCTCTTCTAACTAGGGATGCACCGGATATTGATTTTGCCGGATATCGGATACCGGATATCCGAAGCTCCTTCGTCTACCGGATACGGATATCCGGCCCTAGATATGTTTTTAGTTATATATTGAATTATTTCTTTATATAATGTCATTTCAAAACAATAAATTACAAACATGTTTCACACATCATTGAAACATTTTAAATGTATTGAAATGTAATTTACAAAAACTATATCTCTTTGAATATCATGGCTTGAATTCAAGTTTTCCCAGGAGGGGAGTTTCATACCCAAAATTTATAAATGCAGGCGAGTTGAACTGTTAGAAAGGGAAAAAAAATCTTTACACCCCGTTATTTTTTTATGTGCTACTTAAAGAATTACATTTATACAGACATGACAAAATACCATTGAAACAATTTAAATTAACAACTCAAGATAATTATTCAAAATTTTTATTTTATTAAAACAAAGGAACAGAATCAAGCTTTATATATACCATGTCTATTTTTCAATTTTCACCCAATGTTATGGGCAATTAACAATCGGGTTGCTAAATGAATTTCTTAATTTAGATTTTATTCCATTTTGCATACTTTAGCCTCTTTCAGAAGTTACACTTTTGACAAACAGTACAGAGCGATTTTATAACTTTAGAAATTATCGGAAACACATGGTTATGCTCTCTTAAAAAGTTTTAGAAAACTTTGTAAAATCTGATGTGCATTAATTTTTAACTTACATGAATAATGCACATCTGTGATGGTATGTCACTTCTGAACAAATTTTTTTATTATATCCTTAATGGAATTATAGTCAAAACTGTAATCCCTGGTATTTTCGTTAATTGAACTATGTTCTACGTATTGGAATCTACGCTATGAAATCCATATCCAAAGTTTGAAAAGGGAATAGTCAATTGATTTCTTCTATTACACGAAAAAAGGTTGATTTCAAAAAGTCATGTCCTAATTTCTGTTAATTGCGAGAAACAACTAGTTTGTTGTTTCTAATTATGTTTTTTTTTAAGTTCATCAAAGTTATTTTTTTTTCATGTGCATCACAAGTGTAATCTCATTTTGTTTAGTGCTGACTATTGGCCAATTTGATAGAGCTTAGTCTCCAGTGGCCGTTGCTGCCCTTTTATTTCCTATTTTGGGCAGACAGGAAAAACATTGCAAAATACGTAAAACGGTCATAGAAAAAACATTGCTGATTTCGTCAATCATGGTGAAAATAAATAAAATAATTTGTCGATTGGTTGCGAGAAAAAAAACTGAAGTTCATGGGAAATCGACAGTGGGAAAATATCACAAAATTCGTCAATCGATCATGGAAAACTATCGTGAAATTTACTAGTCCGTCACGAGCAAATACTGTGAAATTCCTCAGCTGGTCGCAGAAAAAAAATGCAAAATTTTTCAATCGGATGCAGAAAAACAATCGTTACTTTCATCAGTATGTCACAAGAACAAACAGGGAAATTTGCCAATCGGTCACAGAATAAAATTTCTAAATTTGTCAATTGATTGCGAAAAAAAATTTATGAAATTCACCAATCTGTCTCCAGAAAAAAATCAAGAAATTCGTACAGTCGGTTGCAGAGAAAAATTGCAAAATTTTTTTGTCAGATGCAGAAAAACAAACATGAATTTTGTCAATTTGTTGTAAGAAGAAACTGTGAAATCTGCCAATTGATAGTGAAAAATATCACGAAGTTTGTCAGCCGGTCCTGAGACTTCATCGTCGTTTTAGAAGAAACATTTTCGGAAACTGATTTTTTTGGAAACAGGAGTCTCCCGCCCCCAATATTCTTTAGGGCACGAATCCTACCATACCATCTTGAAATTCAAGACATGTATCTGCCATTCAAGCCATGTAATGCATATTAATAATGTTGTATAAAAAATGTTATTTAAACATTAAAATATTCTGTTTATTTGTACAATGAAATGCTGATAATTGCTACTGGATTTGGATATGGGATTGAGTATATTGATAATTGCTAATAATTAATTTGTACAATGAAATGCTGATAATTTGTGTAACAAATTTTAACCAATTAAATATGCCTATAATTGTAGAGTATTTTCACAAAGAAATACATACATTCTTTTTATAATTTAAACATAAAATATCTACTAATATACCCATGATTAAAGAGTGATTTTCTCCAAATAAAGGTTTAGTTGATGCCTTTTTTCTGTTTTAATTATTTAATAGTGTTTTGCTTTGAATCACATTTAGTTTTATTTTAAGTTAAATTACTGTGATATTTATAAGTAAAAAGAAAATTACTTTTAATTTTAAATATTTTATTTATAATGAAGTTACAGACTCGCATAAAACCAAAAACTTTCTGCGCACATAAATATTGGGTCAAAAACTTTCTGCAAGTTTAATGTTTAATAAAATGACGTGTTATATTACTTTGACTGTATGAATTATAAATAGTAGTTTTAAAATAATTACCGTTTAATTTAAAAATTAATTAATATTAATTACAGAATAATTATGTTGGCTAAAAAAATAATAAAACTAAAAATCCATGATATGAAGGGGTGAATTCTTATCAGTTATTTTGTCAATGCATTTAGAAACAGGCCAATCCTTAATATTGTGACCTCTTCTCACAAAATGCAATAATGGACATTGCTTCTGAAACAACGGAATCACATTTTGTAAGGAGAGGTCCATTCTTAGGTATCATCATTAAAGAGACCGATGAGTTTTTATTGCAGCCCTTTGACGAAATTCTCATTTTTTCCGCGATCATTTGGCGAAATTTCCGTTTTTCCGCGATCGTTTGATAACATTTGCATCTTTTGACAAAATTCGCGCTTTTTTAGAGATCCTTTGACAAAATGCGCTTTTTTTCTCCTATCCTTAGACGAAATTTGCATTTTTTCGCGATCTTTTGACGAAATTCAAGCTTTTTTCACGGTGTTTTGACGAAATTCGCAATCCTTTGGTGAAATTAGTTTTTTTCCGCGGTTCTTTGCCGAAATTTTCATTTTTTTTCAATATCTTTTGACAAAACTCGTGCTTTTTCACTATGCTTTTACGAAATTAGTTTTTTTCCTGCGCTTTTACACAAAATTTGCTTTTTTCTGCGATTCTTTGATGAAATTCGCTTTTTTTTCGCAATCCTTTGACGATATTCGTGTTTTTTCTGTGGCCTTTTGAGAAAATTCATTTTTTTTCGCAATCCCTTGACTAAATGTGTGCTTTTTTCGCGGCCCTTTTACCAAATTTGTGTTTCTTTCGCGATCCTTTAACGAAATTAGTTTTTTTCCGCGATTCTTTTACGAAATTTGCGGGATTTTTTTCACGATCCTTTGATAAAATTCGCGCTTTTTCCGCTATGTTTTACGAAATTCATTTTTTTCCTGCACTTCTTTGACGTAATTTGCATTTTTTCTGCTATTCTTTGACAAGAAATTTTTCTTTGTCCACGATTATTCTTTAAAGAAATTAGCGTTTTTCCGTGGTCCTTTAACGAAATTTTCATTTTTTCCGTGATGCTTTGACAAAATTGGGTATTTTTTCTGCGAACGATTGACGGAATTGGTTTATTTTCGGCGATCATTTGTTGAAATCCGCAATATATTTCAGTGATTTTTTTGTGTCTGAATTTTCGGACTGATGGGCGATTTTGTTTTAATTTTCAGAACCGAATGCCTTAAATTTTCGGAAAATTCGGAACAGAATCACCCCTATCAAACAATAAATAAATCGTACATAAAATTGGAGAACATTTTTAATTTTTCGGTGTTTAAAAAAAAATACAAGAACAAAAACTACTTTTCTTTTCTAATAAATTTTCCGCAAAGTACCGAATTTTGCGGAAAATTTTCGGCGTGCGGGAGTGCGTCTATATTATACAACTCTGGTTACAAATATAACTAATTGGATGTGCCAATCCCAAAACTTTCTTCTATCTCATACGTCTTAATATTTCTAAAAGTAGTTTTAAATGTTAATTCTTCGATATTATTAGTTCAATATTATACCAACTTTGATTTTGATCTAAGATTTCTGCTCGTCAATTAATCAAAATAAGAGTAAGTTAATCTCAATCATGATATTTATTAAAATCAATAATATTTTTCATTATTCTGTTGTACATCAGCTGATTGTGAATAGACAGCTTAGCAGGATGCGAAGTTCCCATGACTTCACGAGCCACCAATATACAGTACAAAAACTGCAAAAAATTGAGAAAATTTTACAAAAAACGCTGTTACAGTGACACCTTCTGGCGTAATATTTCCAAATTCAAGGAAAAACTGATGGCCATAGCCAAAAATATACACAAAAAATTGGTCCAATTCTATGCTTAGTTTCATACACTTTTCGATGGTGAAATAATGGAAATAACACAAAAATCATTATTATAGCGCCCTCTTCCAGCTGACTATTTTCAAATTCAAGGAGGACCAGTTGGCCATAGCCAAAAACATACGCCTAAAAATTGGTTCAATTCTATGCATAACTTCATACAATTTTCGATGGTACATACAAGAATGAAAATGGCACAAAAATCACTGTTACAGCACACCCTTCTGGTGGAATATTTCTAATTTAAAGGAGAACCTGCTGGACATAGCCAAAAATATACACAAAAAATTTTGTTCGATTATATGGATAACTTATTACATATTTAACAGACACTTTTCGACAATACAATAATGAAAACGGCACAAAAATCGCAATTACAGCAGCACTCCTTTCTGACGGAATGCTTCCATATTGAAGAAGGACCTGCTGGCCACAGCCAAAAACATACACAAAAATTTGGTTCAATTCTATGCATAACTTCATACACTTTTTGATGGCACAAAAATCACGATTACAGCGCCCCCTTCCAGTGGAATGTTCCAATATTGAAGAAGGGCCAGCTGGCTATAGCTAAAAACATTCACAAAAAAATTGGTTCAATTCTATGCATAACTTCATACACTTTTTGATGGTATTATGACAGACAGACAGACATTTTGTATAAGCATGTTTTGGGATCTCTGACCCCTAAAACGTCTAAGCCCACCAAAAACCAGAAATCGAAAAAATCTCAGTTACAATACTTTCTTCTATTGAAGATAGAAGAAAGTAAAAATAGGCCTGTTTAATTGTTAAACTTAAAAGAGAGAAAGAAAATTAATAAAGTCATACTTTAATAAACAACTTCAGATTTTGTTTCACATTCTGAAAGTAAAAGTACAATTTTCTAAAAGATGTAAACATAAATTCTTAAATTTATTATAGAGAGTTCAAATACCAATGTTAGGAAAGCTGGTAATTCTTTAAACTTTTGGGAATTACCTTTTACTCATAAATAGTGGACTTTCATATTTTGCATTATAAACAAAAGTCGTTCGGCATTGTTTGGGTCAAACGATTTCTCTTATCCTTATATATTTGCTTTGTTACGCATTGCCGGATATCCGGTGATTGTGATTTGGATATCCGATGGTATTTCGGATATTGAAAAATCAGCCGGATGTGCCGGATATCGGATATTTGCCGGATATCCATTGCATCCCTACTTCTAACAGCAATGCTTTATCAGAAACAACATTAGGTAAAGATTCAGCAAGTTTTTGCAATGCCACAAAGGTTGTACTTTTTTTCCTCAAATTTGGATTTAATGCAGAAAACCATGTGAGAGCTTTGTTCTCTATTGGCAACTTGCTTATCAAATATTTTGCAGTACTTACATACCCATTCTTTAAATTTGTGTAAAAATGCTTTAACCACATCTTATTTTGTGAATCAAGCATTTCTCTCAGTGCAAATTTTCCAAAATTTAAAAATCTGTCTTCATACTGTAATTTGGGATCTTCATAATTCAGTTTTAACATATCTCTCACAGTATTTGGGAGAAATTCCGGTTTGATGAAAAAAGAAACAAAATTCCTGCATAAAGAATACATTTCTTCATGAATTAAATGGATGATGGGTTTTTCATGCTGAAACTTTTTTACATAAGTATTAAATTGCATCAGTACACCTCTATAAAATTGTAACATAAATAAATATCTGTTCTCATTGCTAAACAAGATATTCAAAATTCTTTCTTTCCTTTCTGCATTTTGCATTCTTTAAGTTTTGTTTAGACAGAATATTTTGAACAATTTTTATCCTATTCTGCTCATCAGGGGATACTTTCCTTTGATTACGCATATATCATCCAAAATATGTTGTTCAGTTTCTTTTCTTTCTAGAGTCAGGAAACCAAAATAAAATGTTTTTAAAGCATCAGAAAGTTTAAACAGCCTATCACAAACTGCTGAAATTTGCAAGAACCTATTGTCTATAAATCTTATAAGGTGAAGTACTTTATCATAATTTAGAAGAGATTGAATCTCACAAAAAAGTTCCTTTGCTTTTGGTGAATCTTGGATGTCATAATACAAGTCACTGGAAATGCCTTCTATATAACCATCAAAATGATTGAAGAATTTTTTTGCAGAATTGTGTACAATGTGAACTGTGTCACCATGAATATCCAATAGATTTGGATTAGCTTGCCGCAATAAAGTTTCGAGTCCTGCTTTACATCCCCTCATTGTGTTGCAGTTGTCTAACAGACAACAGCTGATGACTTGGTTGTGATTCAGCCCAGCTCCCTTTAACATATCATTTACATGACTGAAAATATTTTTGGAGGAACTGATATTTTCTTTCCTGGAACCTAAGTGATCAGTTACAACCATATTTTCTGCATCATCAAAAAAACGAACAAAAACATTTATAATTTTATCCATGGCATTAATTGTGCCTTCATCAATATTTAGGGAGAAAAAATTTCCCATTAATTTACCTACTAAGTCCTGCTTTAAGCATTTGGCCGTGCCATGCGTATTGATATATGTTGCACTTGTTTGTGAAAACTGCAATCTTGAAAGTGCCGATTTATCCTTGGCTAAAAATTTGGAAAGATCAACCAAGTCACCAGCTAAAGAAAATGGTAGCATTTTTTCACTTAAAAATGCTGTTACTACAGCTTTCTGATCTGCAACCCGATCAGCTATAGAAGGACCGGCAATGAGTGGCTTAGCACCTGGAACAGTTTGCGTTAAATTTTGAGCACGCATCAAATCTTGATGATTTTTATGCCTGCTATGCTTAAATAGCGTTTTCTTACCATTATTTCCGTAATTAAGAGTTGAATGGCATACAATACAATAGCAACAACCTGACTCTTAGTTTCCGGCACCACGTGCCAATGTTATTCCTTTGCTCATCATATTCCTTTAGCAAGGCAAATCTCCATTCGTTTTTTAGTCCAGTATCATCTACTTTCAAAGCATCAGATTCTTCGATAAATTCAATTCCTTGCATTTCCAATGATAATGAGTTCAATATTTTGAAGTCTCAAAAGCGTGCAGCGAAAAAATAACAGAGCGATAAGCAGAAAAACAAGCGAACAAGCAAAGCGTGTTGCCGATCTACAAATTCACAATATTCCCTTCTGTTCAGCACCTGCGCTTGTGACTACTGCACATTCTGTTTCATGCAGCAAGGAGAGAAGTTTTCTTTTGGCTCACAGCCAATTTATCCAGCACGGCGCAGGCTAATCTCTCTCTTTGGCGCATGCTCAAAGAAAAGCAATACTCAAGAACTCGGAAGTACATGTCACGGGGAGCTGCAAGCACACACAGTAGACGTAAACACAAAGTAAATAAACTATGGCGTTGGTTTTCTGCTTTTCCCAATTAAAATATTTATGACAAAGATTTTTTTTTGTCACTAGAATTCCAGGCAGAAATGAATATTTTCTTTCCGTCTCGTTCTGTCTTCCTAAATAAAAAAAAAGACGGAATTCCGTCCCAGGACGGAAAACTTTCACCCCTGCATGTTGTTTATTTTATATTTCTCTTTAAATTATTTCTTATTTTTTATTCATGGGAAGCATTCATATTTGTGTTGCAGTGATCAAGGCATTAATGGATTAGGTATATTTTTTAACCCAGGGGTGTAGTGGAGGGTATACACCATATACCTTCTGGATTTTTTTAAAAGAAGCACCGTATACCCTGTGTTTCTCAAATAAAGCTAAAGCTAAGCCCTAGGCATGATGTTCGTGACTTTAGCGTATTACCCTCTGCCTATAGCGTATACCTTCTGGTTTTTTTATGACTACATCACTGACCAACTTCTATCGAAGGAGGTTATGGAATTCGTTTATATCCATGCATAACTTGAACTGATGCTTCGATTTTTAGTCTCGCTCTCACTCTTTTTAACACTTTCCAACAAAGTTGGAAAGTGCATTTGACTTCGGTTTGTCTTTCCGCCTGTCCGTGCTCCAACTCTCGTAAATATACTCAGATTGCCCTGAAGTTTTTGGATGTTATTGACGTTTACACTAGCACAATCCCTATTTCAAACGAAATTTGTAGCATGTTTAGTTTATTTACAGGGACAGTCAAAAGTATTCCGTTACATTATGGCCAATGGGAAAAAAATAATTTCAAATGAATTTTAATGATGTTACACCCTTTCAAACATATAAAATATTCCAAAATATGCAGTGCAAAGAATAGTTATTATTCATTTACAGGGCCACACAAAAGAATTCTGTTATATATGGGTATAGGCGGGGAATTTTTTGCGCCATATTTAATTATGTTAAACTATTTCACACTATAATGAAATTTATATAAGTCAATGAGACTTAGTATAAGTTATTTCATGTATAATATGAAGTGCATAGCACTTAAAGGGACACACAAAAGATTTCAGATAGAGTATTATATCTGAAGTACTGTATATTACCGATGATGGCAGGAAATGCATTTTTAATTATGATATGCACTCTTAAGTTTCACTATATTTATGCATACTATATGGTGTGTATAAATGGCATAGTTGATATACAGAGCTACACAAAAGAATTCGTAAAGGTTACTGAGTATGAGCGTAAATTGCTTAAAAGTGGTTTTTAAATGAGTTATGTATTTTTATGCTGAACTGCATTTTGTTTACTAAGAAATGTTTGTTGAATATAAATATAAAGATATACAGGGCCATGCCAAGAAATAGATACATGGTCGTCTATGGATGATAATTTCTGGAAATGTGATTTCAGTGGTTTTAAGAATGCTTTAGTTTGAATAAAATTTTAGCTAAAAAGTGGCGTATAATAAAGGTAGGGGAGAGGGGGGCACATGTGAACAGTACATATTTCACTCAGTTAATTTGAAATAAAAAAATTCAAAAAATTACCAATTGATGGTAGTACTGGTACCATCTTTAGGCTGAATTTTCAGAACAATAGGCCATTTTGATTTCTGGTAGTTGTAATTTGTTTGTTTTAGAAGGTGTGAAGTAAAAAAAGTGTAAGTTATTGAAGTAAAAATTCATTCAAGACATTTTTTAAAGAAGAATATCAGCATTGCATTCTATAGTGGCATTAATTAGGTAAGTCTGCAAAAAGTTTTGTTTCCTTATTTCAATTAAAAAAATTTTTTTTTTCATAAGTTAGGCTGAAGTTGGTAGATGGGGCACTTGTGAACAGAACATATGGGGGCAGATGTGAACAGTTCATAAGTGTATTTTTTAAGTCTGTGAATGCATTTTTTTTTATTATTATTTATTTAAAATTTAATTACCCTTGTCAAACATTGAGCTATATATTCAATGTTTTTAGGATTGCTTCACAATTTTAATTTACTGGAAGTTAGATAACAATTAAAAGTGACTCAAAAGGAGTAAGCATATTAGTGTTTAATTTTACAAATTTTTTCTTGTATCTATGTTGAAACATTTATTGATTTATTCACACAACTAGAAAGAGGGCATCTAATTAGTTTTTATTAGGGATTGACCGAATACCGAATAGTTGATTCGGTATTCGGTGTTTCAGCATGTAAACCGAATATTCGGCTTCGGCGGCCGAATAATTGCAGATAAGTATTTTTTTTAGAATTAGAAGAATTCTCTTTTACTTAGTAGTAGAATATGTTAAACAATGAGTTTCAATATTATGTGCATTAGTTCAGAGTTCAGATGCACTACAAAAAACAAGTCAAAAGCCATTTTTAATTAAAAAAAAAAAAAAAAAAAAAAACTTTTTTCTTCCTAAAATAGTTTACATAGGGGCGAAATCGAAACAACTGTCTACAATAGAGAAAAATAAAGTAAAAAATATGCACATCTTTCCCATATCATTTAATTTTAATTAGTTCTACATTTGTTTTGTTTTTAATTTAAATTAATTTAATGTGTATTTTCTTTAATATACACATCAAATAAGTATATCAGAGTTCATATCTGTATAGCTAAGGTTATTAAAAGAAAATACACGCATCAAATAAGCATAGGCGTAGCGTCGGGAGGGCACGGGGGGGCACGTGCCCCCCCAACCTTCTGTACCCCGGGCGCCAGAACAGAAAGCTTAGGGGGCGCCAAATGAAGATTTTTTTTTTTTTATCTTTACATACAAAAATGTATAATGTATATGTATATATATCGAATTCGCATAAAAATGTCTCACAGCCGGAAAATCCAAAAAGAAAACTGAACCAAAGGTATTAAAATTTACAGATTTATAAAAAGATTCATCTATAACAGAAGACTGCAAATGAATTAGAAAAAAGAGCTGTTCTACAATTCCAAATGTACCATGTTTACGCCTTCTATCATTTAAATCCCTTCCTGTGTCAGGAGAATCAATAACATTTTCCAAGGTCAGTCTCCACCCCTATCTTCTGTGTGAAACTGACCCTCACCGATAATTACCAACCGCCAACCAATTTCCCTGGGAGGGGGAGTGCAGAGGGGCCATATGCCCCGGACGCCAGAACGAAAGGCGAAGGGGGCGCCGAATGAAGATTTTGTTTGACTCTGACTTTTCTGATAAACATATTCCAAGAAGGTAGTTCTATTTATTTTTAATCTCTCTCCCTGAGCAGCATTGAACTTTCTTTTTTCCCGCCTTGCTATGAGCGAGGTCGAGCGACTGTCCGGGACAATAAAAACAAACGAGAGAAGGAGTCAGGGCCGAAACTAAGGGGGGAGAGGGGGCATGTGCCCTGGGCGCCACGCGAAGGGGGCGCCAGATGAAAATTTGGTTTGCCGTTTTATGCAATATACATATGTGCGTGTGAAATTTGTGTAAAAAATATTTCCTAGCCAAAAAATCAAAAAGAAAAGCTGAGTAATCTGCATTAAAATTGTCAAATAGATAAAAAGATTCGCCTGCAATATACAAGACAGCAAATGAATAATCCCATTCTTTTTTTTTTATATAATTACTTTTTTACAGGCATATCACCATATCTGAACTTAGAGATGGTGAGGTCAGGTGACTGGCTGGGACAATAAAAACTAAGCGGTCGAAAATTCACAAAATAAACAGTAAAAACTTAATAATTTTGTTGTTGTTGTTTTGAGTCACACATAAATTTGGAAATTAGCATTAGGTTCAGGAAAGTATCTAGACATATCAATCTATAAATAAGATGAGTGGTATAAGTGATAATTACACAAAACTGGTGTAGATAGTACAGGAAAATATTTTACAATACTGGAATTCATTTTTATGCCTATAGTAAATCGTGGTTTTTTAGTTCCTAAACGATGTGACTAATATCACTATGACATTAAAGTGCCTCAATTGTAATAATTTGTAATGCTACAACAACATGTAAAATCAGGAAAAATAAAATGTGTATACAATGGAATCTTGTCTTAAATGAAAAAACTACATGGTTCCCAACAGAAAAAATACCAACAGTTATGCCTGATAAGACGGAAACCTGTATAAAGCGTAATTATTTCCGATTCCATTCGATTTTTTCCCTGGTTTTAGTAAATAAATAATTGATAAAGCTGGTTATATATTTCAATATTACGTATTTTATTGTTACGTATTTTACTGTTACGCATTTAAAATTTTAAAATAAGTCCGCTAATTGAAACTTTCGCAAATTTCTCCTTGTAAACTTACTTTACGGAGGAAGAGGGGGGCGCCAAAATCCATGTTTGCCCCGAGTGAAAAGATAGCTAGTTTCGGCCCTGGAATGAGTGCAAAAAGTTAAATGCTTTAGTAAAACCATTTAAAAGAAAAAAAGAGTATAGCATTTGCAGTGGTACAGTAAAAAATCTCGCACAGGGCCCCCTGGCTAATAAAGTCGCCCTTGCCTTTATCCCTCAAAATGATTTTTTCTCTTCTTTTTGTCATTTCTAGGCGTTTTGCCACCCTAGGCGGAAATTGAAAACTACCGCTCTGTCCCTTTTGATGCAATTATTTTTTTCATTACTCTTGGTGCATTATTTTTTGCATTACTTTTGGGGCAATGTTTTTTGCAACCAACTAGATCCAGTCTTAGAGAGACGAGGCGAGCTTGGGTGACTGCCCGTGATAAGCAAAAAAGTGCGCAATGGCGCCCTTTTTTGTTTGGCACCCAGGGCGCCATGAATAGTAAAGCCGCAGCCGCTCCTGCTTTTACCTTACCAAATTACATTTCTTGTCCTTTTGAAACTTCTAGGTAGGTGACAACTGAAAAATGTCGCCCATGCCTTTTACTAAAATTACTCTTTTTACATCCAGATCCGGCCTCAAAGGGTGCGAGGTCGGGCAACTCTCAACGGCTAAAGACTAAGGGTTGAAATATATGCAAGATAGAATAGTAACTCCCTTTTTTAATGTTTTTTTAAGACTATTATAGCCCGGGCCGAAACTAGGGGGGGTGCAGAAAGAGGATGTGCCCCAGGTGCCAGAACAAAGGCGAAGGGGCGCCAAATGAAGATTTTGGTTGTCGTTTCATACAAAAATGTATAAATATATATGAAATACAAGGAAACTCGCAAGCTAATGTTAAACCTATTGTAGTGTTCTTTTCAAATTTTTCGCTTGCATTTTAATATTTTAAGTTTTTTTTTTTTTTTTTTTTTTTTTTTTTTCTCTTAGAATAGTTTAGATTGATCTTTAGCATTGCTATACTTTTAGGTTTCGAAACCGGCACTGAAAGTGAAAGTAACTTTATAAAAATAATTTGCGACCAAAATCGAAAAAGTAAACACTAACCTGGTTAGAATTCAACCTCAGCTTTTCTAAGGAAAAAAAGTTAAAACTATTAATATGCAAGCGGGACAATTTAAAAAGAACGCTCCCATACATTTAGCATTAGTGATCCAGTTTCTTCGCGTAACTAGTGTAGGCTCTTAACGCTCAGGCTAATGTTAATCCTATGGGAGTACTTATTGTGCAAATTATTAAAAACATTCATTAATCACTGTTTCAAAAGAATATGCGATAGTGTATTATACATGGGATTTTCAGATAAATTAATGTGAAATTTATATTCACATATTTTAGGATTGTGACTTATTGAGACTTTTACAAAAACGATAAATGGCAGTGATTTTCAATTTTTAATTTTTTTTTTAAGATGCAATTAAATTTAAACCTCTTTAGTGTGTAGCATTTCACCCACTCTCACTTCCACAAAAAACAAAAACGCTTTAGTTCTCAACCATCAATACGGTGCTGGCCAATCATTGATATTTGGTCAGTAGTTGTAAGTTGATCGGTAGAAGAAAATTTTTTCCTGCAAAGCTATATACTATTTTTTATAGTGTCCAGTCACCCACGTAGTTTAATTGCAGTGAGTAACATGGTCACGCAAAGAACGTCTTTGACCTCTGAACTCGTGTTTCCCTCTTGTGCAAAGTGAGATAGTAGGAGCGTCTTTACCTACCGCCCCCCACTCATACACACACTTGGTTTGGTCTAATCTGGTCATTTGTGGGAATGTGCTTGTAGTTAAATGTTATTATTTTTTAAACTGGTCAGAAATGAATGAACGACGCAAAAACAAGCACGATAAAAAAGGAGGATTTTTTTTTTATAGAAAACTCAATAAAAATAGATGTCACAGAGTATGGCATGCTGGTTTTAAATTCATGCAAGTCTGGCTTCAGAAGGACTAAAATGGAACAGAAGGTAAGAATATACAGAATTGTTTGTTTTAGTAAATTAATACGTTTTCAGAAAAAAACAAAAACCCCCACTCAAAAATGTGATTATTTTTGGCACATCATAAACTCATTTCTATTCCTATTTGCCTGAAAATTACAGATGTTTAAGTGACAGGTGCTTAAGAATCGAGTAGCGTCCTTTCTTTTCCTAACATTTTTCCTAATTCGAAGCAGCTTGATTTAAAGCGGATTACTAAATGGATCCGTCTTGTAATTGTCAGTCTTCGAATTCGAAAATCAAAAGTCCAACTTTGTTGTTATTTTATAAAAAAATCGGAGTTTTTTAGAAAAAAAAAAACTTTATTCTATTTCATAAAAGCATCTCAATTGCAGGGCTGTCACTGCCTAATGACACTGAAAATAGTAGATTTAGTAGCCGCCAACGAAAAAAATAGTAGCATTTGTTCGAAAATAGTAAGCTAAAATAGTCCTACACCCATCACTTAAAAAAAAAAGGAAGAAAAAATGTATCTATAACAACTGAAGGGACTTTATGAATGTTCAGATCTTATTTCACAGTTTATCAATCAATCACTGAAATCACTCAAATCACTGAATAAAGAACAGAGTAATTTCTTCAAATGAGAAAGCAAGTTATCCAGAAAATAAAACCCTAATGTTTCAGTTATGAAGTAAATAAGCTTGTTTCTTCAACAATAAAAATTATGTACAGCACCAGGAAACATAGTAGTAAAAACTTCTTGCAGATTACCCCCGATACTATTTTCCATCAGGCCTTTCACATTCAAGAGTTTCTTGAACAGAAGGAAGAAAAGTTTTATTTGAGGGGCAGGATTAGAAATAACGTGTGGGATATCGTAAATCCCACACAAAAATGGAAAATCCCGCATAATAAGAAAATTCGTTTGGATGGAATCTTTAAATTTACTTCTTTCACAGGCATATGATTCATAAGCGATTTTTTTCTCTTTTTCTTGAAAGCCACGATTTTTTTTCTTCTGGAATTCCGCAAAATCAATTCTCAAACAGCCGCGAATTTTGCCAATCGGTAAAATCGCCCCCCTAATTGGGGAAAAAATCGCGAATTTTGCAATTCTTCACGGAAAGAATTGCAAATCTCCTCAAACAACAGTAAAAAATATCTTGAAATTTAACAAAGGTCGCGGAAACAAATGGCGATTATCGTCAGTCGGTCGCGGAAATATTATCGCAAATTTCGTCAAAAAATGGACAAAAAGTTGCGAATTTCATCTAACGATCACAAGAAAAAAAATCGCAAATTTTGTCAAATGGTCGCAGGCAAAATTACGCAAATTTGGTTCTTAAAAAAATGGAGAATTTAACCAAATGATCGCGCAAAAAATCAAGAATTTCGTAAGTCGGTCGTGAAAGGAAATCACGAATTTTGACAAACGATCTGGAAAAGAATTGGTAATTTTGTCGAAAGATCTCTGAAACAAATAGTAACTACCATTAATCGGTCGCGGAAAATATCTGTCGCAAATTTGTCCAAGTGGTAGTGAAAAAGAAATAAATTTCGTCAATCTGTCGTACAAAAATTTGCGAAATTCGGCAAAGAATCGCGGAAAAAATCGCAAAATCTCCTTCAACGATAGTATAAAAAGATCTCAGAAAGAAAAAGGTATTTTCGTCAATCGATTAAAGGGGAAAATCGCGAATTTTGGAATTCGTCGCGGAAATGATTGTGAATCTCCTCAAACAACCGTTGAAAAGTGCGTTTGGGAAGATGACTTTACAAGCGCTTTGAAAAAAAAGATCGAATATATTCAGTAAAAATAGTCGCTTAAATCCGAAAAAAGTCGCTTGTTTTCTTGAAATGGTCGCTTTTTGGCCTAAAATAGTCGGCATAGCCGCCGGATGCTTAAAATAGTCGATTTCAGTAGCATTTTAGTAGCAAGTGCAGCCCTGCAGTTGTATGTTAAGAAAAATTGGAATTTTATGAGAAATTGAGTTGGGCCGGACCGGGCCTGATTTAATTGATTTTTCCACGGGCCGTGCATGTTTTTACTGATTTTTGTACGAGCCGGGCTTGGCCATAAACTGTGAAAATATAAACGGGCCGGGCTCGGGTGGAAGTTTTAATTTTTACGCCGAGCTGGGTCCAAGCCTTGAAATTGCAGTCCGTGCAGACCTCTAGTGTGCCTCCCCAGGGCATTGCAAAGAGGTTGTTAAAGGAGAGGTCGGTCGCCCCGGGCGCAAAATTTATGCTGCGAACCACGGTTTTATTTATTTTTTGGCCGCCGATCATTTTCCGGGGAATTTCTTTTTTTCTCTTGATCATTTTTTTTTCCTGTCGCAAAATATCATGAAATCTCTAAGAAATGAGTGCAATTTTCCCTTATGTTATTTAGTTGTTCTAAATTTTTAAATTAAAATTAAACCTCTTAAAGTTCCAAAATAAACGCGAAATATTTATTCAATAGAATTTATTTATGTTGCTGCACTTTATCAATTTTATAACACCCATCACAAAGAATTTTTTTTGGGGGGGGGGAGGGGGGGGGGCGCAAAATTGAAAATTCGCTCGGGGCGCAGTTTCACGGCCTTGATGTCCCCCCCAAAATTTCTGGTCACGCTACGCCTATGCAAATAAGTATACCCATATGCCTTACCCTATAGCTTTTATAACCGTTATATCAAAATCGCTCAAATTTATCTTCATCACCACTGTGTTAAAATATTAATCAAAATATAAATATCTATCTATAATTTGACTGAAAATAGTTAAATGTACAAATTGATATACCTTTTGTATTCTGAGAACATTCTTATTCAATATGTTTATAATTAGACTTAGACAATCAGTAAATCAGCTTAATGACAACATTGTTTCTTTGTATTTGAATGAATTTTAGTTTTTCTGACAATTCTTATCCTTAATAATAGCCTGCATAATTTAATACTTTCATAGAGTATTTTTGGGTATTGAGTAGTGATAAAATAATAAAAAATAAGTGATAGGTTAATGAATTTGTGAGTGGAAAGAAGTCATTAAATTTTTTTGTTAATTAGATTTAAGAATAAAAATGTATCTGAATTAAATTATTGAGAATTTAATTTCAATTAAAGTTTATTAAAAAAGCTAATATAGGCAAAAATGTTTAAGTATATGCAAAAATGCGTATTAAAAGATTTCAAGTATTCGGTTGCCGAATACCGAATATTCGGCATACACTTCGACCGAAGCTTCGGTATTCGGTAAAATTGCTGCTTCGGTCAATCCCTAGTTTTTATCACAGTTTTTATTCACAAAAAATTATTTTTGTCTTATTTATGCATGTGTTCACATGTGCCCCAGCTATGTTCACAACTATCCCTCCACCGGGGCACACGTGAACAAATTTAGACAATTTTTAGAATGATGATATAAGTTAGAAATTCTTGATAAGTGCATCCAAAAGTTTGAGCAAAAGAACAAACAAATTCTAAATATTCATATAAATCAATTTTTGGTTCAATAACTCATAACAATTTTGAGAAATAGTCAAAAATGTAAAAATTGTTCACATGTGCCCCCCTCTTCCCTACTAGGTAAAATACAGGCTGAACAAAAGTATTCAAGTATGTTTCCATCTTTTAGTATAAATTACTGAAAGAGAAATTTCATCCTTTTATGCTTTTTCTTGTTAAACTAAATTTTCTCATTATATATATCAACTTACAGATCAAATACAAGGCTGTTCAAAAGAATGGGAATAGTACATATTTGGCTATGGACGGTAACTGCTGAAATCAGTTTTTCAAATGTTTTATCTGTTTTCTAAAATGTTTACTTAGTTATCTTATTTACCTTCTTTCCCTAAATAATGAAGTTTTGTTAAAGATTTCAGGAAGTATTGGAAAGTGTTTCATAATTTATGTTTAACACATGATTTTTCTTTTTTTTTTTTTTAAAGAAAGGTTTCAGTTTGCAGGTGACAACGTTTTGATTTCACTAGAACAACAATATAGACTTTTTTTTGGTTTTATAAGTTTTAACTTTCGTAAAAATTAATCTATCATCAAGAAATTTTAATGTATTATCATGCACTGTATATTAAAATGAGCGATATTAAATAACTAAGGGAATTAAAATGAGTGTGAATTACTGTTCTGCACCACGTAAGTAACCAGATTTTATCCGAACCGAATGTAAATCAACCCGCAGTGCCGTTTGGATCGAATGGAAGCTAATTTTTCTCATTGAGGGCCGGATTCAAGTTGACTTGGTACTATTTCAGGTTCAAGTCGGTTCCGGTTGTATCTTGCAGGATGGGTTTGATGCAGTGCTGAAATCGTAAGAAACGTCACGATTACCGGCAGATTCAGTTCCAGCTGAAAACTGTACTTTTTAAAAACCTTAATAGAGTGGGAGGAGGGAGCATCTATGTTCTTAGTCTCCTCGTCTGAGCAGTCCCTCAGGCTGTGAAACCAGAGGTATACGCTACAGCTATATTGATGAAACAGAGGCATACTTGCCAACTAAATTTCGGTAAAACTCAGAAGATTTTGGACAAAAAATCAGAAGATTTAAGTTTTATAACACTTTCAGTAAGGACTAAAAAACAGCTGTATCCTTATAAATAAACAAATTTCAAAGAGAAACTCAAATAAAATATTCACTAATTTGCAATTACACAATATATACTATGACAAAAAAGACTAACTTGAATAAACTTGATTAATTTTCAAAATGCTAAAATTATCTCTAATGCCAATAGTATCTCTGAATTGAACTTTCTTGAAAATTTAGCTATTTATCTTAATCGTGATGTTATTGTTAATGATAAATCTGATTCCACAATGCTCTCTGCAGCTTGGAAAAACCTTTTCAGTACTACCATTTAATTTATTTTTGTATTAATTATTATTAGTCTGTTCTGTTATATTTTATTCATTTTTATATTTTATTCTTTAATTTTATATGTTCCCATATTGAATTATATGTATCTTTCCCCCCTCCCATTTTTTGCCCCTCCTACTCTGTGTTCTTTTGTTTTGATTATTCTCTTCTGTGATTGGCTGTTATCTTCTACTTTCCTATTGGCTGTTTCTTCAGCTTGCTTCCTTTCCCTTATCTCTCATTTCAGTCTTGCTGCTGCTTTCATAGTAGAAGGACGTCTTCTTTGCGTCTGACGAAGAAAGACTCAGATCTTTCGAAAGGCCAAGCGCATTTACAAATTTTTGATGGTGTTTTAAGAAGATTTTTTATTCTTAACTTGAATATATTAAAAATTACTAATTTTTTTTTTTTTTTTTTGAATATTCATAGTAGACCTTTCACATTAAAAGACATTTAAAACTTCTGACTCCTAAATTTTTCTTTTTTGAGGGTGATCCTGAGTAAAAAAAATTATAGCAAATTTTCTGAAAAGTTACAGCAGGGGAAGAGGGGGGGGGGGGGGAATCCACTTCCGACACTAGCTGTGCGTTTTTTTTTTCGCGACCTTTTGACGAAATTAGTGTTTTTTGCAATTTTTTGACGAAATTTGTTTTTTTCGCAATTTTTTGACGAAATTTGTTTTTTTCTGATAAGAGTAAATACCTTATTTCCTGTCTTGACACTGTCCAGATATATATCTCCTCTGCATTCCTCTATATTTATTTAACACTGCATATTTCCTTTATGTTTATTTAACACTTAAAGTATTTCCTTTATTAAAATACATTTCTTTTATTAAAATATATTTCCTTTATTAATATTTCTTTTATTAAAATATTTCTTTTATTAACAATATATAAAGTCATTTTACTTACCTTTTTATTCATTCCTGTTATTCTATCTTAATTCCTTTTTACGATGTTTATTTTTCTTTGCCGTTCGTATTCACGTTTTTCAGTTGTCTGCTTCCGTGCAAACATGAGCACGCATTTCGTTTGAATGATGATCATAGATTAGTTTTTCGATCGCCGCCAGATGGCGTCACTCGTTTGAGTTTACGACACATCGGCTCTGCGTTCCTTCGTCATGATGATCTCATTCTGGAACTGTCTGCAGTTGCTCCTTGCATTGCGTAATGAGGCGTTATTCGAACGCCCGGCTGATATAAATTGAAATACGTTTCTCTCCTTCTTCGCCTGCCTGTCTGCACTCGTTGCTTTCTTTTCCTGTGTTTGTCTACGTGTTTCGTCTCGTCCTTTTTACTAACAGTGTTGGTTTTTCCACGACATTTTAATAGTGCTATTATGGCTGGAGATGTCTTCTTGAAGTGCTGTGTGCTTTTAATAAATTGATGTTTTTACTTCCTACTTCATCGTTCGTCGGCCATTTTATAAGTTGTTTGTTATGAGTTCAATAGTATTGGACTTCGACTCTGCTATTTAAAGATGGACTCTGCGTACATCGTGTTTAAATGGTTACACTGATGTGTGAGTCAAGATGGCTATTGTTATGATGAAGTTAGAGATGTTTTACTCGCTACTTGTTATCGGCATCTATATTTTGACGTTTCACCTAATGGCTATTTACAACGCATCTTCATCTATAAAGAAGTATTTTTCTTGAAGTTGTTTCGGCACGAATATATGATTCACTGTATTTCAGTTTAATTCATCGGCATATTAGATGTTTGTGAACAACATGGAACTTTGAGGAGGACCAGTCATTCTGTGATCTTTTTCATTTCTTTATTGTTATGAGTTCAGTTTTCTTTTATTGTCACATGGCTTTCTGGATATGTATTTATATTTAATTTAACAGCTTAAATGTGTTTATTGAATTTAAAGATTTGATTTATTGTTTGAACTATATTTAAACTTATTTTATATTTTAGTTAATAAACGTTAGTTTGTTTTTAAACTCACTTTGTTTTTATTTCGCCACCATACGTTTCTTTTCTTTTTCATAAACTATTTAATACTTTATTGGGACTATTAGCGTTAGTTTTCATTGTGCTTTTAATTAAACTCTGCTAATCTAATTTAATTTAATCCTTGTCATTAATTTAATGACATCATTTTCGCAATTTTTTGACGAAATTTGTTTTTTTCGCAATTTTTTGACGAAATTTGTTTTTTTTCACGTTTTTCTGACGAAATTTGCAGTTTTATCGCGATCGTTTGACGAAATTTGCCGTTTTATTGCGATCGTTTGACGAAATTAGCATTTTCCAAGAGATCCTTTGATGAAATTAGCATTTTCCAAGAGATCATTTGACGAAATTGGCGATTTTTCTGCAAACGATTGACAAAATTAATTTTTTTCGGCGAAGATGTCAAAATTCGCGATATTTTTTATGTCCGAATTTTCGAATTGGTGGCCAATTTTTTTTTTTAAATTTTCGGAAAATTCAGACCAAAATCATCCCTACGCATTGTTTACGTAATCTTTTGATGAAATTCGCGTCTTTCCCGCGATCGTTCGGCGAAATTTGGTTTTTTTCCGCGATTCTTTAACGGAATTTGTGTTTTTACATGATTTTTTCATGGAAATAGTGTTTTTACGTGCTCTTTTGAGGGAATTCTCGTTTTTTACGGGATCTTCTGACAAAATTTGAATCTTTCCCGTGAAATTTCGGGTTTTCCCACGATCTTTTGACGAAACTCGCCTAAAAAGCATAAGAAAAGGCTGAAAATCGGAAGAAAATGACAAAAAGCGGAAGAAAACACATTATGCATGTAAAATCGGAAAACATGCCAATTTTTCGGAAGAATTCTGAAAAAATCTGAAGAGTTGGCAGGTATGCAGAGGGTATGTAGAGCTTCTTAAAATTAATCGAGATGGTATACTGCATATATCCCCCACTACACCCCAGTTTGATAACTTATTTTAAAAAGAAAAGCTCACTATATTATTTCAAATGAAAAAACTATTATTGTTCTAACTATTACTATGCAAACATACACGGGCTGAAATTACCAGGCCTGGCCCGACACGTACAAAAATCTTATTAGCTCGGCCCATCCTGTACAAAAAAAAATTATTGGCACAGCCTGGTATAAAAGCTAAAGTTTTGGCCCGTGCCCGACCCGATATAAAAGCTCTGAACAAACTTGGCGGCCAGATATAAAAGCTGAAAGTTCAGCCGATCCCAGCCCGTGCAAAACCTTGATTAACCAGGCCCAACTGAATTTCTACAAAATATATATTTTTCTATTTTGGCTTTTTTTTTTCATGTTTATACTCTTCATTTTTAAAAAAGCATGTTGGACTGCAATATTTATTTCTTAAATGAATCCCTACATGTATGTATAAGTCTTAGTTATCATTTATATCGCTAATCCACATTCCATGATTTGGAGAATAAAAAATCTGAAAATGTTATAAAGTAAAATGTTTTAAGATGGAATCGATAGGAGAGAAGAAAACTTTGTTATAGACAGATTAACTTAACAGGTATATAGTTTGTTGTAAATGAATTATTATTATTTTTGCACATGTTATTGTATTCATTTTTCATGGATCAACACATTTTTCTGTTTAAGACAGTATTTGTCATAAGCAGGTTCTTTTTTTGTGCTTTAATTTTATTTCCTAGAGAAATATGTAGGTACTATTCTTTAAAAATAAATTTAACATTTCAATGGTAGAATATTGGCGATTTCTAAAAATATATATTTTTGCAAAAATTGTTGGGCCGTTTCATATTTTACTGATTTTTGCATAAAAAAATCGGCATAGAAAAATATTTTCGGTTAGCCGGGCACCAGTATTATATATACATATTTATATACATACAAATATGTAAATATACACATGGTGTAATCCATGTCAATTCAGGCAGCCAAAGAAAAAATCTTACCTTCATAGTCTCAGAAGTTTTTGAATTGAACATATGTTAAAATTCATGAAAAAATAAGATAACTGTATATTTTTGTTTTGCCCAAAAAAATTCCTGGCCCGAGATAAAGGCCGCCAAAGATGGCATCCCGGGCACCATTTCCCATTCGCAATTTTCGATAAAAATTTTAAAGTGTTCTATCTCTTGAACAGTGCAAGATTTTTTGTTGCGGTTTTTTTTTATTTTAAAGATAATATTCTTCTGTTTAAAATGATACACCCAATTTTGAAATATGTATACAACTTTTCTTGTGGCAGCCTTTTGAAAAAAAAAATTTTTTTTCAAAAATGCCAATCTCAAAAATTTTGATTTTTTTTGCTGTTGATTAATACCATTGAGTACTACCTTCCCTGTAAAGGAGAACTTCCACTTTTGATTTTGACAAGTTATACAAGGCGTGTTTAAAAAGTTCGGTGAATGGAAGCATAAAACAAAATATGGAAAAAAATAATCTTAACTATGTACTAAAATGAAGTGTACTAAAATATACATTCTGTAAAATATGTGGTGCAAAGAATATTAATTATTTATTTACAGATCTTCACAAAAGAATTCCATTAGATAATGGTATAAGGGGAATATTGTTTGTGGCGTATTTTAATTATGCTAAACTCTTTCACATATAATAAAATTATATATGTTGCTGTGGTTTACAAGTTACTTCCTGTGTAATAGAAAGTGCATAGTATTTACAGGGACACACAAAAGATTTCAAATACTTTACTGTATACAAAATATTGTATATTAACGATGATTGCTGGAAGTGCATTTTTAGTTGTGATATGAGTTTTTAAGTTTAACTAAATTTTTCCGTATTAATTGCGTTGTGTGTAGTATAAATGCTGTAGATCATGTACAGGGGTGCACAAAAGAAATCGTAAGAGTTACTGAGTATGAACAAAAGTGATTTAAAGGTGATTTTTAAACGAGTTATGCATTGTTATACTGAACTTCATTTAGTATACTAAGATATGTTTGTAGAATATAGATAAAATGATATACAGGTCTGCGCAAAGAATTAGATATATGGCCGACTATTGATGATAAACTCTGGAAGTGTGATTTCACTCGTGTTTTAGTCTTAATTAAATATTAGCTAAATAGCAGCATGTATATAAAGATAAAGAGAGCATGTAAAATACAGAGTTATATGAAAGTATGCTTCCTTCTATTGATATGAATTTTTAAAAGTCAAATTCCAACCTATTTATGAATTTTTAACACTTTCCAACATAGTTGAAAGTCTTTATGGATTCGGTTTGTCTGCCCGTCTGTCCCAACTGTAACTTGCATTAATATGGTTGTATTACTGTGTAATTGATATATGTTATTGAGATTGTTTTACTATGCAATGTTCTGTAGTGAAAATAAGATATGTATCACTTCAAATGTTATGAAAATCGAATAGAAACTTAAAAAGATATTAATAAAAGTTTTTTCCATTCTATTTAAAAGCCCTATGATACATAATTGATTCAATGATATACCATGATAGGTAATGATTCTAGGTTGCCATGGTGATTAAGTCCTTTTTAAGATGGATTCATATTACTTCCGTATTACTGAATTTAATATATAGAAGTCAAAATAAATTTTGTATTCATGCCTTTTTGCCCAAGAGTGTAAAACTTATTGCACCAAGATCTGAATATTTATAAAACTAGTTATAGTACGAACACACCTCATTTGCCACATTTGATATTGCAATTTCCAACTTGTTTAGGATATGTCGTAGGCTTACCCTTACAAAATGATACAAACAAGCAAAAATTCAGTGACTTTTACTGGAACTGTATATATACAGTTCCTATAAAATTCTCAGATTTTTTAAAATGTTTTTAAAACTTATTAAACTCAAAAGTGGAAGTTCTCCTTTACAGTGAGGGTAGTTCCCAATGGTATTGATCAACAGCAAAAAAATCAAAATTTTTGAGATTGGCATTTTTGAAAAAAAAATTTTTTTTTCAAAAGGATGCCACAAGAAAAGTTGAATACATATTTCAAAATTGGGTATATCATTTTAAACAGAAGAATATTATCTTTAAAATAAAAAAAAAAACTGCAAGAAAAAATCTTGCACCGTTCAAGAGATAGAGCACTTTAAAATTTTTATCGAAAATTGCGAATGGGAAATGGTACCCGGGATGCCATCTTTGGCGGCCTGTATCTCGGGCCAGAAATTTTTTTGGACAAAACAAAAATATACAGGTATCTTACTTTTTCTTAAATTTTAACGTAAGTTCAATTCAAAAACTTCTGAGACTATGAAGGTAACTCCCCTGCCTGAGTTGATATGGATTCAACCACACATATATATATATACACATATTGTATATATACACATATAGATATATGTAAATATATATGTATACAATACAGGACCCATTATCCGGAATTCTAAAATCCGGAAGGACCCGAAATCTGGAGAAAATTTTTTTTTTGAAATTTTTCTAAATTTGTACATTTTTACTAAAACTGAAATTTTTGAAAATTTTCGAAAATGTTACAGATTTGTAATTTTTTTTGGTCCATTGTATTGCAATGTATAACCACTAAAATATGTTACATCAGTGATGGGGGAACATGGTTGACCCCCCCCCCCCCCCCACCGAAATTAGAAAAAAATCATTTTTTTTGTCAAATTTTAGTTTAAAATTTATATTACGATTTTAATTATGATTTTTTATTTACGTTTTTTAAAAAATCATCAGATATTCTCATCCTCTCTCTCTCACTTCGACAAAATATTATGGCTACACAATTGTGTTACTTGAATCAGGGGTGATTCTGAGTAAAAAAAAATAAAATTCTGAAATTCACAGCAAATTTTTTTTTTAAGTTTACAGAAGAGAGGGGAGGGCTCCTCTGCACTAATGAGTTTTTTCCGCGATCTTTTAACGAAATTCTCGTTTGTACACGACCTTTTGACGAAATTAAGGGTTTTTTTGTGATCCTTTGAAGAAATTTGCATTTTTTTGCGAGATTTTGACGAAATTTGAGTTTTTTTCCCGTGATCCATTGACTAAATTTTTGTGTTTTTCACGATTTTTTGAAGAAGTTTTTTTTTCGCTATCTGACGAAATTTGTGTTTTTATCGCGAGATTTTGACGAAATTTCCGGTTTTATTCGCGATCTTTTGACAAATTTGCAGTTTTTTTCGTGATCTTATGACGAAATTTGCGGACTTTTTTGCGATCTTTTGACGAAATTGGGGGGGGGGGGCCTTTTTCGATCTTTTGAAGAAATTTGTGTTTTTTTTTTTTGTGATTCTTTGACGAAATTTGCGTTTTTCCCGCGATTTTTTTGACGGAATTCGGGAGGACCCGAAATCCGGAAAATTCCAAAATCCAGAAAGCCTTCGGTCCCGAGGATTCCGGAAAATAGGTCCTGTACTGTATATACATATATATGTATATATACATATATATATATATATATATATGTATATATACATATATATATATATATATATATATATATATATATATATATATATATATATATATATATATATATATAACAGAACACTGGTGCCTGGCTAACTGAAAAGTACCATATTTTCATACAAGCTGGAAAATTTTGGACAGTGCAGACCTCTATGAAGACTGAAGTCCCGACTCGGCCCGATAAAAAGAAGTCAGGCCATGACCGGAAAGCGTGATGTCGAGGTCTTGCCCGGTCCATGCTTTGAGAAAAATTAAAACCCGTGCCTGTCCTGGAAAGAATGAAGTCCAGGCCCGGCCCGGTCAGAGTGTTGCGAGTGAAAATTTCCCCTTCCGGCACGGCTCGTGCAGACTAGTGTTGGGTAACTCATACATGAAGCACCTCATTTGTCCCATACACTATGACAATTTGTCCCAGTACCTCAAATTTCAGAATTGAGGTACCTCCGAAATTTTGTCATGTTTGCGTCTCTTTGAAGCGTCGAGACGTGAGAGTTGTTTCAGGAGGGTGAATGAATTTGTGTGTGTTGCTTGCGAGGTGTGTTTTCATTGTCTGTAGGTGAAAGAGTAGAAGTAGGAGTCCAAGAGGGTTGCGGGCTACCTTTGAAGTTTGAATGTTTTGGGAAAGGGTGAAAATGAAAGGAAAAAATGTAGCAAGATAAAAACTGAGACGAATTTGGGGAGGGATAAAGGGGTTGTTCCTGGTGAAAAGAAAAGAAGAGAACTATTTTTTTCTTCTCTTTCTTTTAACAATATTGAATTCATACTTCCCAACTTAAGCTTATGATGTGCTTGTCATTTAAGATAGGAAAGGTTTGACATTGACAATAAGTCACTGACTGAATGAGTAGAAATGAAACGGTCCCAAGCCGTCCTTTTAAAAAGTGGTCACGTCTTTTTTATGTGGGGGGGGAGAGGAAAGGGGGCTCATATTCCTTCATGACAAGGGCGGATCCAGCTCACCATTTAGAGGGGGGGTCATGGATTTCTTTTTTGGGGGTGCGGAATATTTTTGTTGGTGTTCAGAGGGGGTTTATTTTCATTACATACTATAATGTAACATAAAATCAACAGTTTAAATGAATTCAATTGAACTTTATTAATTTTTACTTTCTAGTATTGATAAACTGAATAGATTCAGTGGTGGATGTGTCATACAGTATTTTTCCATTCATTTGATAGAAAGATCGACAACGTTATTATAAAAGTAGATCAAAATAACCTGTATAAAAATTCACGGCAATTTCCATCAATATCAGCAGTGTCTTACTCGCAATATTGAGAGCCCTCTCTCTCCCTCATTCCTTCTATTAAAAAAAAACATACTGGTACTTTAACTATCAAACATATTTATAAAAAATATGAACTGAATACCACACAACTGAGTATACAGGAAATTTCCAGATAATTGTTTAGGCCAAGAGCTGAGTTACCACATATAAATACTTTTAAGCTTAAGGCTGTTCTTAACTGCTCTGCTCAACAAGCGCAAAACATTTTGACACAATTGCTAATTCCTTTTTTAACGGAAAGGTATAAAATTGGAAAGCCTGGCCATGGAAGCAATTTGGAATTGAACTGTGTTTTCCATTTTTTGATCAATCAATTACATGTTGAATTATAAGCTATTTTGATCACGTGACAAACACGTTTTTCGCCCGCTCTGAGTGCTCTTTCTTCCTTCGCGCGGAAATTCGGTTCAAAACGCCCACTTTGACACTATTTTCAGAAAGATCTATTGCGTTTGCAAAAAAAATGGAAACAACAGTTCAATTACATAGTTTCTGAACAACAACACCAGCTAGTTTCATGCATTTTCGAACAAAAATAACTTAAAACTTATGTCAGAAAGTTGCCCTTTTGGATTTGAAAACACCCTTAATTATTGAAAGTAAAATTATTATTAAGATTAAGAACAACACATCACATCAATAGCGCCACCAAGAAGGGGGGTAAAAGGGCAATTGGCATCAGCAGTACGGCAGCCAGTTTAAATTCACATAAGTTTAGAATTGGAACAGTACCGATTAACCAGATTTCTTGCATAAACAAGTGTCGAATAACCGAGAATTCGCTGTTGTCTTATTTCTGCAAATTATAATTTGCAATTTGAAAACTATATAATATTTATATAATAAAGAAACTTTAGTGTCGAAAAGCAGGGAAGTTGCAATGATTAAAAAGTTAACATTGCATATTTTATATGACAGATGAATGAATTTAAATTAGAGATAATAAAACTTATGTTACATATTTAGGCAACTGACTTATCAAAATTTTACTATAAAAAACTATATAAATATTTTTTCCCTTTTAATTTATGAAATGTCAAGTATCTTTATATGTTTTTCGATAATTATAAACTCTAGTTGATACAAACTTTGTCACTGAAAAAAAAAAAAAAAAAAAAAAAAATCTTTTAAAATGCGAACTAAATGATCAAAATAAATTTGAAATGTGCGGAAAGATGTGGGGCTCCTCAGAACCTTAACAGAATAAGTGCCTGGGCAATCGCCCCGTTTGCCGATAGTTCTACCGGTCCTGAAGGTAAGTCACCACCCCCCACACACTATGCTATGCCTCTCTAGCATACAAAGCTTTAAAATTCTTATTTTTTGAAAAAATTCTGCCGCATTTCTTATTTCTTTATAAAAAAGTAAATAAATAAACATTTCTTTTAACCCCCTACGTCATAGCACGCAGGTAATCTTAAAAATGTTTTTATATTTTTAAACTATTATTTCTTTTTACTATTTATTATTATTATTTTGAGGGGGAATTAAATCGTCCTGTTTGTTACTTGGTCGGAATAATAAATAAATAATCAAATCACAACTCAGTGTAAAAGCGAAGGTTGTTGAAAGTAATCAAAGTTTTATTTTTTACTAGGTATAATAATAATAAGCATTTTGTAAATGTAATTTATCAGATGAATAATATGAAACAAAAATATGCTTTATAATTTGTAGCAATTGTACGTAACTTTTCTTAAAAAAAGAATTACTAAAATTCGCCACTCCTCATTGAGGTTTTCCATTTCCGAAATCCTGCTTCTTGCTCAGTATATGCTGAACAATAACAATTCAAGTTACGCATTCAATTTTACATTCTTTGTAATCTAATTATTTTCAAAGTACTGTAATTTTTTTACTAGTACAATGATTTATTTCTACAAAGTACTATTACTGAAAAAAAGAAAAGAAAAGAAACATCTGATAATCACATAAACAGCGCGTTACTGCATTCATTCACCGTCGAGTTCCACTAATTCCATTCATGATGTTTTCCGAAAACTATATACTTCTATTTATCATCCTGACAACAACAAAGTACCCACTCCCCTAACCTAACGTCTGACTTTTGTGACTTCTCATTGTCAGATTTAAGCATCATACAGCCATACAGCGAGGAAGCGGAAAGCCTAATCCATCCTAACTCAATTGTAGTTCTTGCGTTTTAACTCCTCATGCACCTCACTCTATTTGAAGCATGACATTGTCATGACAAAAATGTTTCGGAGGTACCTCATACAAACGTCCGAAATTTTTCGTGTCCTACCCAACACTAGTGCAGACCTGTCACTGTAATCTGGTGCACAAACATTTCAAATGTATTTATATTTTTAATGTGTTTTAGGTTCTAAAACTAATGTATTTTGTATCGAAAATGATTTTTCGATGTATTTTGCCCAACTCTGCTACCGTATTTGCCCAGAGTCCGCCATCTTGTTTCTTTGTTGATCGTTTATAACCACTTTATGCTTATTTTTTAAAAATTAAGAGATTAAACAACAACAAAATTTTAAAGAGAAAGTCTCCAAACATTATTCGTAAAAAAGAAAAAAAATAGGCGAGGGGGAAGGGAAATTCGTAATTAGCAAACGTTAAGTACAGAAATTTTAAAACAGTAGAATAAAGCAAATATTCATTTTCAAAAATATATAATCCGAAATCACAGCCAAAAAAGAATCTGAGATTGAACATTTTAAAAAACAACAGCAAAAATAAATAAATAAAAATGTAGATATTTAAAATCGGCAAAAAAGTGATTATAAATGACCAACAAAGAAACAAGATGGCAGAGCAAAGCAATATTCTTTATGGCGAAATTTGTTGTGGGCGACAAAATGTCACCGACCATATCAATTTTTATAAAGACGTTATAGAAAAAAATATTACCTGAAGAACATAAGGGAATGGATGAGCCATTTTACGACAAGAACAAATGCAGATCTAAACCTAACCTAACGGGGGAAAGATGGAAAGAACACAAACTAACTGTCAAACTTAACTTGGGTCTGTTCACGGATGAAGATGAGGCGACACGCGTTATGAGGAGACAGGAACATGGAGTGGGTCTCACGCAGAAACGGTCTTTTCTTGATGCGGAGGCTAATGGAGGATTTTCCATCTACGTTTTGATCACATTATCAAGATAAAAACTTCTATCGTAAAGAAGGGAAATGCTCCGTAGACGTGTAATGTAACTCCCCGCTAGCCAATGAAACGGTTCATGAGGCAAAGTAGTAGTATCTTCCCTTCTTATCAGTTAGAAGTTCCTTGGGTAGATTACCGGTATCACGGGACTTTTTTCAGCCTCGAACCCATATTTGGAATTTTCTCCATTTACTAACCCTCAAGCATTGGACACCCTTGGCGAAAGGGAAATGTACCCAAATAATTTGGCGAGAAGAGATCAGTGTGCGCTGAGGCGCGCCTAAGGCGAATGTGGTGCTGTCCATCATAGATCAAGGACCAAGATGGGACATTTACGGCAAAATCTGTAATGGCAACAGTACTAGCGTCACTACCGACAAGGGGGAAGAATTAACAAGCCTCTGAAATTTACCTATGTTGAAGAAATATGTTTACAATCTATGCTTTGAATATCTATTCTTTCCTAAAACGAAGCAGGTGTCAGACCCATAGATATAGTAAAAATAACTAGATTAACCACTCAGTGTTATTCCCCCATTACTTCTTGATTCTGCAACGGTTCGGTGGCAACATCCATAATGGATCTTATGCACGCGGCCTGAGGTCGAGCCTAAAATTCGATGGAGTGTGAATTATTAATGCTTGTTTGTTAAAAATACCGCAAAAGAATTCTTTGATGCAGCAACATATACTTAATATATTGTAATCTAAATTCAAAATGTTGTTCTGTATGCGAAAAAATTCCCTAAGTTTGCAAATTTTCAGTTAAAATATATGCACTCAACCTGGGTCAAAGCTAAAGTCGTCTGCTAGCGGTGTTTGCGCCTGCGCATTCCGGTATTCTGCCGGTGCAGTAACTAGAATAACAGATCATCATACCGCCAGCTCTGGCGTCTGACGTCACCTGAATAGAGTCCATTAGAATGGCAGAAAAAGAGTGGAACTTGTGATCATGAACATAGAATATTTGACTATGGATTTTTACTTCTCATTTTCGTAATTAAAAGAATATACATATTCTTTACAACTGGCATTTAGTGAAATATAATATCTAAATTTTCAATTAACATATTTTATTTTGTTATATATTCAGCAAATAATTAATAATCTTCACATTTTTTAGCTAGATCTAGTAAAATCAATCCTGTTAACATTTCCGAATTATTGAAATTAGCGTTTGCTGGTGCTGCCATCTGCCTTTCAAAAGTAAAAATTATTTTCCATATAACATCTTTTCCGTACATTTTCAATTTTAAATACTAGCAAATAAGCCCCAAAAAATTTAATTTGGCTCTCGAAAATTCAGATTAGTACCAAGCTTCAATATCTTTTATGAACAGCAATTATATTTAAGAAATTTAGTCGATTTATCGGAGTTTTATCATAATATCAACGAGATTACATTTTGGCGAGTGTGTTGGCGATTTAATGTTACCAGTTCTTTTGGCAACCTGTTTGTTAGGGTGGGGTTTCTATTGATGCGTTGGAAGATTAATGTTTTCCTGTGCTATTTCTGTATAGAATGTATATATATTCGAACTGCTGCGACAAGGAAAGTGGATACTCAGTTTATTCCATTATCATTTGAAGTTTGCAATTTGAATGGGAATTTATTTGTTTATTTATTTTTAATGTGAGTGTAAAACAAAGGTTTTACCAACCAGGCAAAGTTCGGTGGTATTTTTTTTAAAGCCTGACTATGACTATAATTCATAATCAATCAGCATTTGTATTACAATAAAAAAATTCTAATTTTTTAATCAAAGGTTTTATGGCAAGTGAACTTGTTCTCTACTTCTGTAAGTACAGTTAAACGTCTATGACTGTCCCTCCCTGATAATGGACACCTTTATTAAGAGTACATTTCCCCCTATCCCTAACAATTATTTGTGCATTTTTACATCTCAATAGCGGGCACTTCCGAATAGTGGACAAATTACACTCTCCCGAGGTTTCCGTTATTCAGAGGTTTTCTGTATTTGTTTATTATTATATTGTGTGGGCGTGGGGGGGGGGGGGGGGGTTGCGGATAAACTACCTAGCTGCGATTCTTTTCTGAATTTTCCGAAAATTTAAGGCATTCATTTCCGAAAGTTCATAAAATTCGATCAATCCGAAAATTCGGACATAAAAAATATCGCAAATTTCGACAAATGGTCGTCGGAAAAATTAATTTTGTCAACTGTTTGCAGAAAAAACGTGAATTTCAACAAAGAATCGCGGAAAAGACACAAATTTCGTTAAAGATTCGCGGAAAAACGCAAGTTTCTTCAGAAAATCCCCAAAATTTCTTCAAAAAAGCGCGAAAGAACTGCAAATCTCGTCAAAAGATCTCGAAGACTCAAAATTCGTCAAGGGATCGCAAAAAAACGCGATTTTCGTCAAAGGGCCGCGGAAAAAACGCGTAGTTAGTGCCGGGAGTGGATTTCCCATCCCCCCCACCCCCCTCTGCTGTAACTTTTCAGAAAATTTGCTGTGAATTTCAGAAAATTTTTCTTTTTACTCAGAATCACCCTTGAACTACCTTTTTACCCCTAGGCTATATTTCTTTATGCACTCCTCCCCTTCCTTCAAAACGATATATTTCAGTGTTTTCTGGTACTAAAAAAGGAACGAAATACTTTCAGTGCAGGTAAAAACATTGAAATTTCATAAAACTGAAAGTGTCATAATATCGCAAGTGTGGATTTTTTTAATTTCCTTCCTAGATGTAGAACAATATTTTTGTAAATATAAGGTATTAGGACCCAGGGGCCATATAAAAAAATCATATTTAAATATATGTATATACAGCCTCTTATGAAACAAAAGCTTGATTTATACGGTTTTTACAATTGGAAGAATGTTTCATCAGCAGTTTAAAGGATAATAAAAGTCGCCTCTGTATAAATAAATCCCAAACTGGTAGCCGAAAAATTTGAAGTATCCAAATATTTTCTTCTTATGGATATCGAAAAAAATTAAAAGGTGAGTAGCACTTGGAATACCATCTAGATGGTAATTACCTGCAAGATTTGATGAATGAGACAAAGAAAATTGGTTGAAAACATTACTTCAGTAGCGGATTTTATTTACAGAGAGCAAAATATGTCTTTTTTAATAAAAGTAATTATTTTATTTTGTTCAGTATGTGCAAAGGTGATTCTGTTCAGATTCATCCGAAAATTTACGGGTTCCGGTTCCAAAAACACTTTAAAATCGATCATATGTCTGAAAATTCGGGATAAAAAAATACGCGAATTTCGACAGATGGTCGCTGAAAAAAATCAGTTTTGTTAATCGTCCGAAGAAAAACATCGGCAACTTCGTCGAAGTATCGCGGTAAAAACGCAAATTTCGTCAAAGATTGCAGAGAAAAAGCAATTTCGTCTAAGGATCGCAGAAAAAAGTGAATTTTGCCGAAGGAGTCGGGAAAAAGACGGGAATTTTATCAAAGGGCAGCTAGAAAAACAAAACAAAAAACACGGATTTCGTCAAAGGTCCGTGCATTTCAGCGAAGGATCGCGAAAATAATGTGAATTTCGTTGCAGGATCGTGAAGAAAATGAAGTTTATCAAAAGGGTGCTTAGAAAACACTTATTTCGTCAAGGTAACTCGGAAGAAACGAGAATTTCGTCAAAAGATCGCAAAGAAGCGAATTTAATCAAAGTATCGCAGAAAAGCCGTAAATTTCGTCAAAGGATCCTGAAAAAAAAGCGAATTTCGTCAAAAGGCTGAATTAAAATGCTAATTTCGTCTAAATATCGCGGGGAAAACGCAAATTTCGTCGAAGGATTGCGGAAAAGTGAAATTTTCGAATGTCACGAAAAAGTAGCAAATTTCTAGAAAGGGCCGCGGGAAAATGCGAATTCGTCATAGGGTTGCGGAAAAACGAAAAATTCGTAAAACGGCCAAGGCAAAAACGTAAATTTCGTCAAAGGACCGCGAAAAACGAGAGTTAAATAAATAGAGTTTCAGAAAAATATTTCGTAAAACGGCCGCGAAGAAAAAACGTAAATTTTGTGAAAAGGTCGCTAGAAAAAACACGAATTTCGTCAAACGGCCGCGGATATAAATCGCGAATTTTGTCGAAGGATCGCGAAAAAAACGGAAATTTTGTCGGCGAATTGTGAAAAAAATATTTTAGTGAAAATGCTGCTTAAAAAATGCTATCTTAACGATATTAAAAAATGCTTATGCTATCGTCGAAGTATTGAGGAGAAAATGCGAACTTCGTCAAAGAGCCGCTAGATAAAAATGGAAATTTAATTGAAGGGCCGCAGAGAAAAGCTAATTTTATCGAAAGATCAAGAAAAGATAGCGAATTTCGTCAAAAGGCTGCGGAAAAACGCAAATTTTGTCAAATGCCCTCAGAAAAAATCCAAATTTCTTCAACACATCGCGAAAAATGCGAATTTCGTGAAAGGGCCGTACAAAAAAGGCGAATTTCGTCAAAAGATCAATAAAATGAGAATTTCGCAAAGGGATGCGGAAAAAACGCGAATTTTGTGAAATGGCCGCTATTAAAAAAACACGAACTTCGTCAAAAGGCAGTATAGAAACTCAAAATTCGCGAAACGGTCACGAAAAGTAAACGAATTTCATCGAAAGGCCGCAGAAAATCGCGAATTTTGTCAAAGGGCTGGGAAAAAATGAAATTTCGTCAGAGTTTCGCGAAGCAAGAGATTTTTGTCAAAGGGCCGTGCAAGAAATGTTAATTTTGCCAAAGGGCTGCGGAACGAGAACGCGAATTTTGACAAAGGACCACTATCAAAAACACGACTTTCGTCAAAAGACAGCGTAAAAAACACAAATTTCGCCGAAGGATCGCGAAAAAACGTGAATTTCGTCGGAAGATCGCGGAAAAAGAAAAGAATTTTATCAAAATGTTGCTTTAAAAACGCTAATTTCGTCAAGGTATCTCGAAAAAAAAAGTGAATTTCGTTGGAAGATCTTTTAAAAAGAAAAGAATTTTATGAAAATGCTACTTAAAAAACGCTAATTTCGTCAAAGTATCTCGGAAAAAACGCAAATTTAGTAAAAGGATCGCACAAAAACGCAAATTTCGTGAACTATTTGCGAAAAAATTGTTAATTTCGTCAAAGGGCCGCGGAAAAACTCAAATTTCGTCAAAGAGTGGCGGAAGAAATTCGAACTTCGCCAAAGAACTGCAAAAGAAACCCAAAATTTGTCACACAGTCGTATAAAAGAACGCGAATTTTGTCAAATTGCCGCCAGGAAAAACACTTATTTCGTCAAAGGGCCGCGGAAAAAACGCAAATTTCGTCAAAGAATCGCGAAAACAGGATAATTTTGTCAAATGGTCTCGGATGAAATGCGAACTTCGCCAAAGGGCTGTGGGAAAAAACGTGAATTTTGTCAAAGGACATATTAAAAAATACATGAATTTCGTCAAAGGGCTGAGGAAAAATCCTCTAATTTTGTCAAAGGGCAGATGGAAAAAACACGAATTTTGTCAAAGTGTAGCGTAAAAACGCAAATTTCGCGAAACGGTTGCGAAAAAAAAAACACTAATTTCGTCAAAGGTTCGCAAAAAAGAGGAATTTTGTCAAAGAGTCGCGTAATAAATGCGAGTTTCGCCAAAGTGTTGCGGGGAAAAAAGCGAATTTTGTATTAGGTCTTCTAGAAAAAACACGAATTTCGTCAAAGAGCTGAAGAATAACGCAAATTTTGACAAAGGACCACTAGAAAAAACATGAATTTCGTCAAAAGGCATCGTAAAAAACACAAATTTCGTCGAAGGATTGCGATTGCAAATGTAAATTTTGTCGGTAATTTGTGGGAAAAAAAGAATTTTGTCGAAAAGTTGCTTAAAATACGCTAATTTGTCAAAGTATTTTGGGAAAAATGCAAATCTCGTCAAAGGGTTGCTGTAAAAATGAGACTTTCGTCGAAATGCAGCGGAAAAACGTGAATTTCGTCAAAGGACTGCTGAAGAAACGTAAATCTCGTGAAAGGATCGCTGAAAAAATGAGAATTTCGTCAAAGTCTGTGGAAAAACTGCAAATCTTGTCGAAGGAAGCGAAAAAAATGTGAATTTCGTCGGAGGATCGTAAAAAAAAGAATTTTGTCAAAAGGCTGCTTAAAATCCTCAAATTCCATCGAAGTATCTCGGAAGAAACGCGAATTTCGTCAAAGGATCGTAAAAGAGCGAATTTCGTCGAAGGGCCGCAGACAAAACGCGAATTTCGTCAAAAAGCTCAAATAAGCGCTAATTTCGTCAAAGAACTGATAGAAATAACGTGAATTTCGCCAATGGGCCGCGAAAAAAACGAGAGTTTTTTCAGAGGATCGCGAAAAAAATGGAAATTCTGTCACAGGATAGCAGAAAAAACGCAGTAGTCTCTTTAGAAAACAGCTCACCCGTTTATGTTTATTATTGCAGGCATAATTTTTAATCAGAAACAAGATACTGAATTAAATTTAGAAAAAATTGCGTTAACCTGAATCGAACTTGCAGAAATCTACACTTAACCTGAAATTGACCCGACCGAAAACAGAGTTAAACCGATCTGGGAAAAAAAATAGAGGATTCCCCACCCCCACCTCCTTTTTTTCCTGTAACTTAAAAAAAAAATTGCTGTGGATTTCAGAAAATATTTTTTTACTCAGAATTGCCCCTGAGTAATGCAATTTCAATTATAAAATTTAAAAAGTGACATATTCAGTTTTTAGCTCGCAGGCTATCAAAGCCTAAGAGCTAATGTGCCCGCAAATTCTGTATGTACGTACGTATGTACGCACGTACGTAACGCGATAACTCTTGATAGAAATATCCGATTTGCTTCAATTTTTTTTTCACGGTTCATTCTCATAAGGCGCTTCCCTGATTAGTTTTGGGTGTACATTGGTTAAGTATAAAAGGGGATCGGAGGGGTACTATCCCCTTAATTTAGAAAATGTGTTTTCTTATCCGATTTGCTTCACATTTGGTATACCGGTTTATAACGATATGGTGCTTCCCTTATTAGTTTTGGGGTTCATTGGTTAAGTATAAGGGAAGGTACGGGGGGGGGGTCTAATCCGCCCTTAATTTAGATAAATGGGTTTTTCATGCAGAATTATCAGATTTGCTTCAATTTTGGTATACCGGTTATTTCTGATAAGGCGCTTCCCTGATTAGATTTGGAGGTTCATTGTTTAAGTATAAAGGGGGAATCGGGGGGGGGGGGTGTAATACCCCTTAATTTACAAAAATGAGTTTTCGTATCCGATTTGCTTCAAATTTGGTATACAGGTTTATTCTGATAAGGCGCTTCCCTGGTTAGATTTGGAGATTGATAGTTTAAGTATAAAAGGGGATCGGGGGGGTGTAATATCCCTTAATTTAGATAAATGGATATATATTTATCCGATTTGCTTCAAATTTCGTATACCGGTTTATTCTGATAAGACGCTTCCCTGGTGAGATTTGGAGGCTCATTGGTTAAGTGAATAAGGATGAGAATATAAAGATGAGAAATAGGGAGGAGGCTAATCCCCCTTAATTTATTTTTCGAAAGGTATTATTCTTTGAAATAAAAGTATAATTTACAATTAGTGTGAATAGACTGTGAGCTCAATGCCATTAGTTTAACTGGGCACTTTTCTTTTTTAATACTGTGTGTGTCAGCAGGGTTCGACTGGGTCAGATTTTTCCCGTAGACCGTAATGTAATGGAATTTTTTTGAGTGTCCTTGTAAAAAAGTTGTAACTGCTACACGTTTCAATTTCAATACCGAACATGCCATGGGGAATATCAATAACATATATCAGTTTCATGATGACCTGACTACATTTACGCGAGTTAGAGCTACGACAGATGGCAGACAGACAAACCGTATGCATAATCACTTTTCAGCTACGATGGAAAGTGTTAAAAAATTAATTTCAGGTATCCAAAATTAAAATCTGCCATGTTTGCATATTTATTTATGCTTCAGAGTGGTTAAGATAGAAAAAATGTAATTGATGTAATGATTGTAATCTTTGAAGAAATCAACATTTTCATTTTAATGTTAGTCACTCCGTAGACATGAGAAAAAAAAATCTGTCGATTACGCTTTTTAACACCTTCCAATATAGTTGAAAAGTGTTTTTGTATTCGATTTGTCTGATCTCTAACTCACGTAAATGCCGTCAGATCGTCATGAAATTGATATATGTTATTGATATTCACTATGGCTTGTTCGATATTGAAAATGAAGTGCGTAGCAGTTCCATTACAGGGACATTTAAAAGAATTCGGTTACAGTCCTGCCTATGGGGAAAACCTTTTGAAGAGGGTTTTGAATAATGTTTGACAATATTAATCTCATTGAAATTAAGAATTCCGTTACATTACGGCATTATAAAAATACATTGCAAACGAATTTTACCCATAGACCGTTCTTTTGTGCGCTGTACATATCATTTCTAGAATTTCTGCAAAAAAAGGAATATTGCAAAATTTTGTGATTTAAAAACGCATTTTCAGCAACACAGAATTCTAAGATTAATACTTAAATTAGGCTTAGAATTCTGTGTTCACAGGCCCGTAGCTAGACCATACTTCCAGGTAGGGCAAAGGTTTTTCCAGGGGTGGCAGATTATTTCATCAATTTTTTTCTGGTCTCTTATTCGCATTTCTTCAAAAATATGTACTGCGATTTTAGGGAATTTTTTTTTCATGTAAAATATAAGATATTTCTAAAGTCAGTATGAAATTTGTAAAGTTTCTTCAGAGACATAATAAAATTATATTAAAGTTAAATAAGATATTTGCCATAACCAGGGCCGTCTGAACCTCCCCCATACCCCCCCCATTTGAGGGGGGGGCAGGGGCGGATTTATAAAGTGAGCGACCCCTCTCACTGGAACTTTTTGGGGCCCTTCCATCTTGCAAAATTTGATATATTTACAGTGATGGCCAAAATTGTGGACATTTTTCGAAATTTTCATGCTTTATAACTTTCTGTGCTTATAGAATATTATAATTTTCACTTAATTACAAATGTTTACATATCAAATTCAAGAAAATGTAATGTAGAAAATAATAAAAAACAGAATTAAAATATCTGCATTACAAAAAAAGTTACACATACTTTAGTCCAAAATACAAACACAATTAGTCATAAATGATGAAGTGTATTGTAATAAAAGTTCCCTAGCCAATCACAATGATTGTTCTGAGAACAAATCAAATGTCAGTAACTAAACTAGTATGTTTTGATTTATAAAAGCGGTATTTTGCTGGTTTATTGTTAGAAAAAAAAAGCTAATGAATCGTACCATTTTTAATGAAGTTATAATAGGAAATTCGAAAGAGGCCAACTGATAGTTGAAAGCAGGACTCTAAACTGAAAACATTTTAAAAGGTCCTAGTACTTAGTGCTTTGGGTCTGCAATTAGACGAAATTAAGCATAGGTATGAATTAATCATTAGAATAAAATTTTAAAGAACTGCGCAAAAATGGGGAGAAATACTTTAAAAAGGGCCCTAAAGGCCCCAATAAAAATATAAGAGTGTTGGTCCGGGGACAGGAGTCCAAGAATCAACTTTAAAGTTGTGCATTGAAGTGACACAATTAGGGAGTGAAAACGCATGGAGAAAAAAATGCAAGGATTCCGGGACAACCGGGGCCTAAGGGACCAGGGTTTTAACTGGAATGTGGAATCGGGGAATAACTAAATTTAAAAAGGGCACCAAAAATGAATATTGGATTAAAAGGGGCAATTTATTAACAATTTAGGATAAAAACTTCCAGGGCCCTGTATAGACTCCCATGAGGCCGGGGTTTTAACTGGAATGTAGAATCGGGGGGAAATAACTACATTTAAAAAGGGCACCAAAAATGAATATTGGATTAAAAGGGGCAATTGATTAACAATTTAGGATAAAAACTTCCATGGCCCTGCAACGACTCCCACGGTGCCAGGATCTTAACTGAAATGTAGAAAGTTGGATAACTAAATGGAGAAAGAGCCCAAGAACGAAGAAGATCGGATAAAAAGGGGGAAAGTTATTAAAATTTAGGGCATAAAATCTTGAAGCAACCCAGGAAGGTCGGGTCTTAAAGAAAAATAAAAATCTGGCCCTCAAATGCATCAGGACTTAGACTATCCTCACCGTAATTTTCAGACTTCTACATGCGGTAGATTTTGCTAGACATCGCACACAGACACATCGCACACACAGCGAAACTTTCTTTTATTAGCATAGATAATCAGTAACAAAGTAAAAATGCATTTAAAATATCAGCTTTATGAAACTGCATACCAGGTATGGGGCCCCCAAAATCAGGAGCCCCAGGTTGATGGCCCATGATTTAATCAGGCCCTCAATCTGTATAATTAAATCGTCATAGAATGTCTCTAATAGGATTCCTTTTGGCTCAGACCCAAGTTTCCTTTGAATCCCACTCCATCCCTCCACGACCGATCATAATCCTGATAATTCATAACGAAAAAAGATAAGGGAAAGCTAAAACATTTCTGGTAGTAGCAAATGATAGAAATTTTTTTTATTTATTACATGAAAATGATATTGCAATATTAACTGAAAAATTAAAAAAAGAACACTAAAAAAATCCTTTTATCAAAACTTCACATTTCTCTTTGAAGTCAAAAGAAGATGTTAGGGCCCTTGAGATGCGGAGATCCTCGCGATTGCGACCATCGCGACCCCTTAAGTCCGCCCCTGGGGGGGGGGGGGGGGAGGTGAGCAAAGTCAGCGGCCCAGTAGTAAGTTATTGTACCTTTGAGCCGAATAATGTTTTTTAACTTTTATAATTATTTTTTAATGTATTTTTTTATAACATTTTGTTTTATCCAAATTCATTTTTTATCAAAGATCTTTGTTAAATTTAGAAAACAGATATGCGCCTTCCTTCTATATCCACTATTCTTTATAAAGGTGCCCAGATGGAAGAGCTTTTGAAGGCTCTAAATTCTATTTTTAAAATATAATGCTATTTTAGTCTTTTTAGGAGCCCCCTATAAATGGGAGGAAAAGGTGAAACAAAAGGTTCAAAACTTCATTAATACTAGTATTTCCTTCAACCAAAACAGATATGCACTTTCTTTCTACAGCCACCATTCTTTTTAAAGGTGCCCAGATGAAAGAAATTTTGTAGGCCCTAAATTCTTTTTGAATTGGCTTTTTTTGGGCCTTCTATAAAAGTGAGGAAAAATTGGAAACCAAGGTTCAAAACGTTTAGGCCAAATTTTTCATCCAAATCTTTAAAAAATATGCTTTTTAATCTCATTGGGGGTCCCAATAAGTTTCAAAACTTCCTTAATATCATTATTTCCTTCAAAAAAATTGTGCTTTCTTTCTATAGTCACCGTCCTTTTTAAAGGTGATGAAAGAAATTTTGCAAGCTCTAAATTCATTTTAATTCTTTTGTTTTTTGTTTGTTTGGGGGGGGCTATAAAAATGAAGAAAAGTTAGAACTCAAGATTCAAAACTTTTATGTCCCATATTTTTATTCAAATGTTTAAAAAATATGCTTTTTAATCTCGTTGGGGCTCCCAATAAGCTTCAAATTTTCCTTAATACTATTACTTCCTTCAACCAAAACAGATAATGTACTTCCTTTCTGTAGCCACATTTTTTTAAAGGTGTCCAGATGAAAGAAATTCCGCAGGCTCTAAATTTTTTTTACATTTTTTTTATTGGGGGAGGGGTGGAGGAGAGGGCTATGAAAGTGAGGAAAAGTTGGAACCCAGGATTCAAAACTTGTAGCCACCATTTTTTTATTCAAATGTTTAAAGAATGTGCTTTTTAATCTCGTTGGGGGCCCCAATAAGGTTCAAAACTACCTTAGTACTATTACTTTCTTCAACCAAATCAGACATCCGCTTCTTTCTATAGCCATCATTCTTTTTAAAGGTGCCCAGATGAAATAAATTTTGCATGTTCTAAATGCTTTTTAAAATGTCTTTTTTGGGGTCCCTATTAAAAGTGAGGAAAAGTTGGAACCCAAGATCCAAAACTTTTAATCCTCATTATTTTTATTCAAATGTTTAAAAAAAAAATGTGCTTTTTAATCTTATTGTGGGTCCCAATAAGCAGGCATCTGTGTGCCATGTATTTTCCACCTATCCCCTTATGTTCGACCTGTTTCTTTTTTAACGTTTCATTTATCTTCTCTCGATACATTACCAATGTTAATTATACATAAATTATATTCTGCAATTATTTAATCTAGTAGCAGAGCTTCGCTTGCTTTGCTGGTTGGTTTTTCCAAAAAAGAACCTATTTTGTGGGGTTCCCCCTTGGGGGCCCCACTGCCTTCCGCAGCGTAAACCCGTTCGGGATATCCCCAATTTGATCTTGAATCAAAAAATCTTTGAATTATTGTAATTTTTCTTTCGATAAAAGTGATAGTTTCCAGGTAAAAGTTAAATTTTGCAGCATCGTTGTACACGTTCCTATAGGAGCTGATTTGTTATTTTTCCACCTTTAGCTTAATCATGACAGCAGCAAAATATACTGGATAATTCTTCGGTTTCAGAAAAACTTGTCAAAAAGTATCCGCAAAACGCGAAAAAAGGGGTATAAATCGCATAAAACATTGGATAAAAATAGCCGAGAGTAAAATTTACTATATCGAGCCATAAGATTGAAAGTGGGATGTTAAAAAATACGCTAAAAATCACATAAAATGTTCGTAAAAAATTCAGAAATTGTAAAGGATAAATTTTCTATGTTGAGTTAAAAGACTTAAGCCTGATTCCTTTTAGGGATGTTTAAAAAAAAAACGTGGAAGGTGAATAAAACGCCGCAGAGGGCAAAATTTACTATGTTGGGATAAAAGTTTGAAACCGGATTCCTTTTACATTCTCAAAAAATAAATAAATAAAATAAATAAATCAGTGAATTGGATGTTTTTTCAGTTGCTTTTTCTTCCGTTCAAACACACGCTAAAAAAAAAAAAAAAAAAAAAAAAAATGCTTTCATTTGTCCATTTTTTGCAAAAATATAGAAAGACACTAATCTAACGTAAAAATTACCTAACATCTTCTAATATAAAGATACATTTTCGTCAAATCAAATTCAAATAGTGTTCCGTCAGCTGTGTTGCATTGTATTTTCCCTATTAGAAACTGAACTTTTACGCATGAATATTTTTTCCTTCATAACACCAAAAAGTCACGAATCAACGATCAAAATTTCTAGAAATTTTCCATTCAAAAGAAGAAAATTTCTTCAAATATGAGAAAAAATCTCTTCTAATCGCAGGGGTCTTAAAAACGGGAAAAGCGTTTAAAATCGCATAAAATGTTCCCGAAAAATTAAAAAATTGCAGAGGACAAAATTTTGTACTATGGGCTAAAAGATTGAAATCTGACTCTCTTTACTAATGTCAAAAATCCCGTCGGAACGCGAAAAAAAAAGTTAAAAATCACATAAAAGACTTCGTGAAATATTCAAAAATCGCAGAAGACTACTTTACTATATTCGGCTAAAATGGAAAGATAGATTGAAAGTGGATTTCTTTTATAAATGTGGGGGAAAAAACACAAAAATAGCATAAAAAATTATATAAAAAGAAAACACCTGTATCGAGATGCATAATTTCAGGCATACAGGTATCCTTCTTGTCAAATCTTGTCCTGAACAGAAAACATCTGGTCAGACAAAAAGGACAGACAAATATCTGTCTTTATTATTATCTACTGGAAACCCGTCTTCGTTGCCCCATAGATGACATTTACAATGTAAATATAAAACCCTTTTCCTCTGAAAAACCCTTTCTGAATATTGCGATTCTGTGTGGCACTGATCGATTTTACAAACTTTTATAATTTGCAATAGTGTCAAGAAAGCTGTTAAAGAACATTTCCACTCTTGTTCAAAAGCCCCCAAAAGCAACTTGGTGAAGTTAACAATGACAAAACCACATGATTGTAACACATGATAGTTGCATATTTTGTACAACCTGTTTTGTCGAGCCATAAAATAGGTAGCCAACTGCAACTGAAAATGCATATACCTTTGGTTTCCCTAACCTGATAACAATAAATTTCATGTATGACAGTTGTACAAAGAAACCAATTTTTGCGGACATCAGTTAATCAGTTTGAGGAAAGGAGTTAAAAGGATAATCTCTAAAACGTATTATTCTCTAAAGTCTGTAGTTTGACTGTTTCGGGAGCAAGTAAGGTAAATTTCTACAAAGCAACAAAACGAAAAATGCCCCGCAGTTCTTGGAACGAAAGAAAAAAGCCTTCACAAATGAATTTTTTGTTTAAATTGTTTTGTTTGAATTTAGAAATTTTAGGAATGGGTGCCGCTGTTAGTTAAGTTACGGTCTATTTTTAAAAAAAGTTTTTTTTTTTTTTTGATTGACGCAAACAAAAGTTCAGAAATTTAATGTGTCGATCAGGGTGTCCAGTCAATTGTGCTAGGACGGGCAAATATTTTTCCAGGTCGGGCAGTGCCCGACCTGGCCCCCACCTGGCTACGGGCCTGTGTGTTCAGCAATTATTGTCACAGACAATGCTGTAATTGAATTATCTTGTGCAGTGTTGAATTCAGACACTTTTATCTGGGTGTGGTTTATGTTATTGTGGGGGATTGCACTTTTTGACTATTGAAAACACATAATCTCAAAATCGGGGGGGGGGGACACAGCTCACTGCTCCGTGGTGAATGCCGCCTCCGGACCACCCCCTGAATTCAACACTGCTCGTGTGTGTCTTTGTAAATGAATGATAAATCATACCCTATTTTATAGTAGGCATCTTGTAATACACTGCCGCGTTATGTATTCATTTCAGTATGTTTAAAATATTATAACTCCATTAAAATACAACAAAAAGATTATTTCCCATAGATTCTACTGTAATGGAATTATTTTGAGTGCCCCTGTAAATGAACTATAAATACTACACATTTCATTTTCAATACCGAACATGCCATGGTAAATCTGAATACTTATATCATTTATATGAAAATACGAGTATACTTACGTAAGTTAAAGGATTGCAGAACTGAATTCCTAAATATTTTTCACCAGTGTTAGAAAATAAAAACGCATATACAATGGAAAATATCCTTTCAGCAATTATGATCCATAGGCAATACTGTAATCCAATTATTTTGTATGTCACTGTAAATGAATGGTAAATGCCTTGTATATTATATTCTATAGTAAGCATCTAGTTGTGTACTTCTAAGACTGGACTTGTGTATTATCAGTGCCTGATTAATGCAGGGCATGCAGGGAGCTGTCCCGGCCAATGATTAAAATTTGCTGATGATGAAATAATGATTAAAATTGGACGTAAGTCACCCAAATTCTTTTTGACCAAAAACATTTTCAAAGATTTAGTAAGAGAGTGCGGGTGTTTCCCTTGCGCTCTCTGCTTCCCATACACTATGCCTTCTCCCCCACACACTTATATATATAAAAAAAAGAGTTACGTCATAATCAAATTAATGATTCAAATTTTAATATAACAGCTTAGTAGTTTATTGTTTTTAAGAGAAATTCATTAAGGACAATTTTAGAGCCAAGTAACATTTATTTTAAAAAAAAATCTAAAATTTAACCAGGAAAAAATTATTCAAACCAAAATTCAGGAAAACACAAACGAGTGCGAATCACAGACAAGATTCCTGGAGATAAAGATAAGCTTATTCTGGCTTCCTAATATTGATCACAACCTCTTATATGACCTGAAGAAAAGAAGATACAAGCAGTCTTTGTCTGAGGCAACACCTTACTTCCATGGTCAACATCCGCTCTACTGAAAAGAAACCCTCCTTTAGCTAGACAATTAACATAACGATAATTTGACAACTAAAACCAGTTACTAATCGAAAGAACATAACTTTGAATAATGTATATTTTGCTGGAAAAAGAATTTTCTTCCCTTTTTTGATTTGATTCGCAGTAAAAAGGAAGAAAATTTAGCTTTTTTTTTTTTTTTTTTTCTTTACTTTTTCGTAGTTTATAAAATTATAATGTATTTTTTATTTTTCGGTAGATAATTATTTTCTCAAATTTCGCTCCGTTTTCTTTATTTCTTTCTTTTCTTTTCTTTCTTTTCTTTTTTTTTTTTGTTCTCACTTGCCAAAAAGAAAAATGCCATAGAAAAAATTTGATTTTTGGTTTCGTACGTGGTAAAACGGAACATTGAACTCTTGTAGTCAAAAGGTATATATATATATATATATTCTGATAATATTTATTATTTCAAGTTTATTTTCATTAAATGAAAATAAAATAAATAAATAAATAAAATAAATATATATTAGCGATATTTTGACAGAAAGATTTACATTAGTTACAAATACCTTTAAACAATGTTGAATATATTAAGAATATAGAATTTCGTTAATTACTATCTTATGAAAAAAATCAAATTGTCCAATTTCTTTAACAAAGTACATTAGCAAAACACCTTTAGCTAACAAGTTTTTAAACTTTGTTACTTTTTAATTTTTTACTTATTTAGATAAAGTTTACACATATTTTTTTCTTTTCTCTCCATAAACGATACCATTTATTTATTAAATTTATATCATATACAAAATATGTAAGAACAAAGAACCAGGCTTTGCAGATAATGCAACAAAAAAGAAAATAGAAAGAGAGAGAGGGAGAAAAAAAAAGGAACAGATATGTGATACCTTTAGTAAAGTTCTCGAATAATATTTTTATTTTACTTATTTATTTATTTGTGTGTGTGTGTGTGAGAGAGAGAGAGAAAGAGAGAGAGAGAGAAAATACAGCATTTTTCCAAAAATCGAATTCTGTGTTTTAAATCAGTGGTTCCCAAACTTTTTGTCTCGCGGTGCCCATTTTTGAATTAATTTCTCTGACGGAGACCCTGAAGCCTGCTGTACCCTATAAGTTTTTTTTCTTAATTTAGGTATGTTGCAACTAAGCAGAGGAATAAAATTTCTACTCAGAATCAGCCCTGCCAGTACGGATCAGGCCTTAAATTTTTTCTCGAGATTCGGCCCCAACCGGGTTCATTCTTTCCTAGCCGTATCAATTGAGATTTTTTTCCCGCTTACTAGTAATACTGTGGAAACTTTCTTTCTTAATTTATGAAAAATTGAATGATAAACTTCTTTGATTTCTTTGTTTTATTTAATTATTCATTTCGCTTTTTTTAGATAGCTTAACGTGTAGGTTAATCACGTGAAAGACTACCAAAATGCTGTGAATGACTGATTTTTATTTTAAAATATATTACATGTATTCAAATATTTTGGAGCCTGAGTAAAATCTTGGGCATTTAAACAATTTTTCATATTTTGTTTTCAATTTATTTACAGTAAGTAAAAGGAAACAAAAATTATGCATAAAGCATAGATTATGAAAGACTTTCCAACACATCCAGAATACTCTAACAAAATTTCACACTGTAATAAGGTGAGTCTAAGTAAATAATTTGGAAAACGTATAACACATTTGTGAATCAATTTTTAGCAATTACCATCTATAGGCAGAAAAATATCCGAATTCTTTTGTGCAGCTTTTTGTATGATATATACATATCTATCTATATATATACATACAGGGCTTAATTTATAACAAAAAACGTATCTGAGCTCTAACATTCTGCACCAATAAAAACTTTAGTGCAACAGCCCCCAACCCCCTCTACTTTTACTCACATTTTTTTTTTTTTTTTTTTTTTTTTTTAAATTTCAAACAGTATTTAAAAAATTTAAAGCAATTTCTTTTTCTTCAGAATATATATATATATATATATATATTTATATTCGTATATAACAAAATATATTTTTACTACATCTAATATTCATTTCTATATAATAAAATCTAATAAATAAAGAGAGCAAAAAGAATGAAATCGGGGAGTGGGAAAATTTCCAAAAATCGTATTCACCAAGGATTTCTTTGTATCGACAGAACACTCGGGCATTATGTGAGCATTGTTTATAAACTCTGGTGGGTTCCGACTAACATTCAAATATTAATTAAAAATTAAGAAGTACTGGAGCTGAGTTCCTATGAGCTTCAGTGCAAATTAAGCAACGCGAGGAGCTAATAAGTTGATCATTAAGAATATTTTACAAACATGAACAAAAAGCAGCTAGTAAAAACGGCAGATACTGTTGCGAATAATTCCGGCATTCCTCGTTGCCATTTTTAAATACTGTGACAGAAAACGGACTGAGACAGATTTGTGAGCACTAGATGGAAGTATGCTCCTATGTGTACGACACACTACATCAAATATGTAAGGCCTTCGGAAGAAAGACGCAAAAGATAGGAGATCGGAGGAATAGAAAAAGACAATTTAGGCTTCCCTATTTCAGAAGCGCTGTTCCGCAGGTCTTCGGAGCGCAGTATTTATGAGCTGAGGTGAATCCCGACTTTTAAATAATCACTACAAACACTAGAGTACCAGGGCTGTTCTAAATTTAGGTACACCAAATAACATGGGAAAAATGGTTAAAAATGGTAAAAAAGCATACCACAATTGAAAATGGAATATCAGCAATTATTGCTCATAGACACTACTTATCAATTTATTTATCAAAAAACGAAAAATTCATTTCGATTAGAAATCGCTTCCATCCCTGCCAATTTTGTGATGTCTTTACGTTTAAAAATGAAATGTAAATGTGTCAGAAATTTTCGGGCTTGTTGAGCAGTGTACTTGAGAAACGATTTAAGTATAAATGTGACGCAGAAGCCGATGCTAGTTTGACAACATCAGTACAAAAATGCGTAGAGATCAGATCCCCATCAAACAGTTACATTGTGTCAGAGCCCAGGCTTAATTTTTTTCAGCAAACTCGGGCCGGGCCTGGATCAGGTTTACATTGTTTATTTATTTTCGTACATAGTCGAGCCAGACCAGAACTGGACTTAATTGTTCCCAGAATGTGTCAGGTAGGCAATAAGTTTTGTAAAAATAGTAACAGCCATAATGGAATCATTGGGAATATGTCTGGTTCTCAAATTCCCTGCTCATCAAAGCGAAAATTTCTGACAAATTTTCTGACTCATTTTTAACTATAATAGCATAAAAATAACAGGTATGACTATTTAAACGATTTGAAAACAAATAGCATTTTCCATTTTTTGATAAATAAATTACTTATTGAGTTACAAGTGATTTTTGTCACGTGACGACAGCTTTTTCTCCTTTCCCATGCTATCGCTTCGAAAAATTCGATTCAAAACGCTAACTTTGATTGTATTTTCTAACAGATATTTTCGCTTTATCAAAAAATAGAAAACGTCATTTAATTACGAAGTTCATAGTTTATTTATAGAGACATTCAAAAGTATTCCATTATATTATGGTCTATGAAGAAATGTAATTATATAAATACGTAGCACCTACAGTCATCGTCGGTTCCGTCCGTCTGCCCGCATATAGCAGCGCAAAAACTACCCAACCGAAAGGTTTGAAATTTTATAGATAATCGGTCTAGAATTTTGTCGAGTCGTTTCAAATTTTATGAAAATCGAATCAAAACTTAAAAAGATATTATTAAAAGTTTTCTTCGTTTTATTAAATCCTATCATACGTAATTAATTCAATGATATCTCATAATATGTAATGATTCTAGGTTGCCGTGGTGATGACGTCCTATTTAAGATATAGTCATATTATTTCCGTATTACTGAATTAAATATATAGAATCGTAATAAATTTTGTATTCAGGCATTTTTGCATAAGAGTGCAACGGCTGTTGTACCAAAATCTGAATATTTATAAAACTAGTTACAGTACGAACGCACCTCATTTGCCACGTTTGACGTACAGTTTCCAACTTGTTTTTCTTCTCTTGGAATATGAAAAATATTGCCAACATTTCGTTATTGATACACCATACAAAAAAGTATTCGTAATAACTTATGCGCACACGCACGTTATGTATCTGTAAATTTGGTGGTATCCACTATTCAGAGGAAAAAGCGTAAAATATAAAAGCGTTGGAAATTGAAAGTGTTCACTAAATATATCCAATTTTCGAAAACCCTATTATATATAGATTTTAACCTGAAAAAATATTTTGGACATTTAGTTTAAAATCAATCAACCCTAACCCGACCTGCAAAAGTAAAAAACAATCAGAAAAAATGAAAGTCAACCCGACCTGCACCTTAAAAATATAGCTCCAACCCGACCGACTTGGATTGCGGGTCCGGTCGGGATCAAATAACAGCGCGTTACTGAGTAGTAGAAAAAGGAGAGTTCAACCCCAGCAGGCGGAGGGCGGAGGAGGAGCAGAGGAGCAACTCCTCCTCCTCCGCCTGCTCCTCCTCCTCCGCCTGCTCCTCCTCCTCCACCTGCTCCGCCTGCGGCGAATGTGTGCTCTTAGAGGAGGGGTCAGAAAGGAATTTTGATCTCTAAGAGGGTGGAGATTTAAAAATTTAGATTTTTTTTTGAGATTGAAATTTTGAACTATAGTACGAGGGGTCATTTTGAAGATTGAAATTTTATTTTTTAGCGGAAAAAAATTTTAAGTGAACTATAGTACAAGGGGTCATTTTGGAGAATGAATTTTGAGAAGCGATGTTTGGTGCTGCCCTCTAACGGCGAAAAATTGGAATAATTAAAAAATGATTTTGGAATTATTTTACTCCACTATTTACTATTATTTAGAATTACAAAGATCCTTTTTCTACTACTTTTATTTCGAATGAGTTTAAATTTTGGAGCACTTTAACAAAGAGGAGGTATTTTTCAAAGGATAAAAATGATTTTTATTCAATTTCGAATTTTTAGTTTTGGGAGATTTAAATTTTTTAGCGAACTATAGTATGCGGTGTAATTTCCAATAATACATTTTAATGCAGAATTAATTTCAAGAAAATTAATTTTTGGGAGGGAATTTTATTTTACGCAATTACAAATTAATTTTTATTTTTTTATTTTGGAGGTTTAAATTTTTTAGCAAACTATAGTATGTGGTGTAATTTTCAGTTATACATGGAGAATTAAATTTAAAATATTTAATTTCGAAATTTAAAAATATTTTAAATTTTTTTTTTTTTTTTTTTTTTTTTTTTGGATTGAATGTAGTAATGGAAATTTTTTTCGAGAGGTTTAGAATTTTGAATTATGCTGTTAGACGATAGGTCGATAAGTATTTTTTAGGGGATTTTAGTGAAGTACAAGATTTATTTTGTGGTCCCCTCTAGCGGACAAAAAATGAAATAATTTTGAATTTATTTTTAAAAAAAAGTTTAAAAGTTGAGATGAGGTTTGAACCCTCAAAAATGTAGGATGGGTCAGTGATTTTAGCTGTCGCCTTGACCACGTAGCCATGCTTGCATGTTTTGAAAAGAATTTATTAAGAAAAGGTGTGTGACTCTCCACCTGCTCCTGGCGCGAGTAACGGGCTGCTCCTCCCCCTGCTCCCACCTCCTGCTCCTCCACCTCCTGCTCCGCCTGCGGAGAGCTTGTTGTTTTAGAGGAGGGCTCAATTTAGGAACTTTTTGGGGCACGCTATAGGTTGAGGTGGAATTTTCAATTATACATGAAGAATTAATTTTTAAATATTTCGTTTTTGAACTTAAGAAAAATTTTGGGAATTTTTTTTTTTTTTTTTTTTAATTTTCTAATGGAATATTATACCGAATTTGAAAATTTTAGAATTTTCTCTAGTAAGTATTGGTAATATTACTCCACCCACCTAACTTTCCCAACAGACACCGAACTTATGGGCCACTGATGGGTTCGTTAGCCTTGGCCGAAGGTGTTCGATGGTGGCCCGCTATCAGTGAAAGTTACGGCTACGTAAAAAAAGTGTCACGCCGGACAGAATAAGGCCACAAGATAATTGGCCGTAAATACAAGAAGTTGCCCACAATCATGCCACTAACTTTTCGCTGAAAATGTTAGATAGTCTTAAACTGCCCACAATTATTCTTTTAATGGCCACTAAAAATAAAAGCTAACCAGAAGCTTGCCTTTGTTCTGCCATTTGTGGTTGTCATAAATTAAATTTATCCCAAAGCTGCCCACAAAAAAGCCTATTAGGGTTATTTAAAGTGTAATCACTTGCCACTGTTGTGCCATAACGATTGTTTAGGAATAAATGAAAATTTATTCTATAAAAAAAAATACTTTTTATCAGCCTAATTAAATGATAAAATATTTTTGCAGGATTAAAAAAATCTTATAATTATTTAGATATACTTTTGTAGAAAATGAAATTCTTTCACTTTGAACTTTTTCAAAAAATTTCCAAAACACAATATTTCAAATAGTGCATTAATTTATTTGTTCATTTATTCACTTACATATTTACAAAATTTATATGCAATGCATTTTTAAATAGTTGCATTTCATAAAAATTTATAAAGTGTATAATTGAAAAAATAAACTAATCAATCAATTCATTATCAAATATTGTATTTTGAATATTTTTGAAAAAGTTCAAGTTAAATGAACTTGATTTTCTTGAAAAGTATGTCTAAATAATTATAAGTTTTTTTTTTTTTTTTTTTTTTTTTTTTAACCTGCCAAAACATTTTACCATTCAATTAACCTTCTAAAAAGTATTTTCTTTTGAAGAATAAATTTCGGATTTATGCTTAAATAATATACGTGATTTTAATATAGTTTATTATATATTTTATATAAAAATGTGTGTGTTTGTGATATTCTTTTTACTTAAATTTCCACTATATTTTACACAGCTTCGTTGGTAAATCTGTTAAATTAGGCTTATTCATCAAAGCTTTATTAAATCATTATTATCTAAATTTTTGCATCATTTCTGATCATTTTATAAAATATTACATAAAAATAAGTTTAATCTTTATGTAGTTAACGAATGACAGTATAATATTTCTCATATATTTTTAAATTTTGCTTTTATCAGATAATATTTAACTATTTCTCTTGCAGTTTAATAGCCAAACATTTGAAAAAATATATTATTTCAACTTTTTCAAAATTCTTGAGAATTATTTATAATTATTAGACATGTAAATAATAGAATCATAAGACGAAACGCAATTTTTTCACCTTGATTCAACATAAAATATATGATGTGAACATTAAAAAGGTCCACAATCTTACTTAAAAGGCGACTAAAGTAATGAAGAAGATGTTACAAGTTTAAAATATACATTTTATTTAAAATTTCTTAGTACTTTCAAGCCTTCCAAGCTCATCCTTAGAGAATATCTTAATAACTAAATGTTGTTTATTTATACAAATACGTCACTTTGTTTTGAAAATGAGAGGGTCAATAATTACTGAGTAAACGTAGCAGTTTCTTGGATTTAATTTAAGCAAAGAAAATATATATTATTATTATTAATTGCAGTTCCATTTTTTTTACACAAAAATAATTATATCATAAAATAATAATTTAATTATATCCATGGAAAGTGACCTATGAGAAACAGAGTGATGTCATAAATAAATGGAACTGTAATTAATAATAATAATATATATTTCCTCTAATTAAATTCAATCCAAGAAACTGCTACTGCTACTGCTACTTCTACTTTCAACTCTAGTAATTATTGGCTCTCACATTTTAAAAACAATAAACAACATTTAGTTATTAAGATATTCTCTGATGATGAGCTAGGAAGGCTTGAAAGTACTAAGAAATTTTAAATAAAATGTATATTTTAAACTTGTAACATCTTTTTCATTACTTTAGTCGCCTTTTAAATAATATTGTGGACTATTTAATGTTCACATTATATATTTTATGTAAATAATAGTTTAATAGTGATTTAAAAATATATATTAAATTAATCTTGATACTTCTAAATTTCAATTAAATTCAATTGTTTTAGTCACTCAAATTTTCTCGAGTATAAACTCACATTTTTATAATTAAACTAAAATAAACTGTTTTAAGGGGTCTTGTACCTTTTAAACGCGTCGACAATTAACGAAAAACTTCAACGTTTTAATTAGTTTATCTTCAAAACCTTTTTATGTATATACTTGAAATTTTGGATATTGATTAAACAGATTATGCTTTGTAATATACTACCAACAGAAATTTATTAACCCTTTACAGAATTTGTGTATTGTTGAAATCAAAATAGCTCTTTTTTTACCCCATAAGTCATTGCGCGCATGATATCTTAAGAAAGGATGTATGGATTGTCATGAAATTTGGTAAATATATTAAACAAATATGTGTGTTTAAAATGATCTACTTTTAAGTATTTACAATGGTAATATTTTTAGTTATGACTATTTATATTCATTAAAAATACATATGTTTTTATTTTTTTTTACGAAAATATTTTTTTTTATATAGTTAATGAAATAATTTTAGACTAAGAGTAGATCATTTTAAACACATATATATGTTTAGTATCTTTACCGAATTTCATGCTAATCCATACATACTTTCTCAAGATATGCGCGCAATGACTTATGGGGTAAAAAAAAAAGAGCTATTTTGATTTAAACAATACACAAATTCTGTAAAGGGTTGATAAATTTCTGCTGGTAGTATATCACAAAGCACAATCTGTTTAATCAATATCCAAAATTTCATGTTTATACATAAAAAGGTTTTGAAAATAGACTAATTCAAACTTTGAAGCTTTTCGTTAATTTTCGACGCGTTTAAAAGGTACAAGACCCTTAAAGAACAATATCATCCGATATTTATAATGTTTAAAAATAAATTCGATAACTTCGAAAAACTAAAAATAAACTATTGAAGGGAATTTTACTAAAAATGAAAATATCTTTTACATTTTCTTTTGCAATTATAAAAACTAAAATATAAATATTCTTTAAGATAAAATGATGCAAAAAAACAGATAGAATGAAATTAATAAATTTGTAATGAATCAACATGAACTAACAAACTTACCGATATACATTTTGAAACCATGTCCACTTATTCCGACGAAGTAAATCACGCGAATGACAAAGCAGAGCTAAAGAAAAATTCTGAGAATTTCTCCCTCTCCCCTCTTATCGTACAGGACCAGAACTTTCAAAACTGCTTAACCTTGAGCCATTTGAAGGTCCCATCATATATTTGATTTTTCTGGAGAGGGAGGGAGGGAGGGAGAGTAGTTTTATGAGCCAATACCTTATTATAATAAATAAAAGTCATTTTTTCATAAATCATATATTTTTTCTGTTAATATTATTTTTAGTCATTTGGAAAAAGAGCTTTGTTTTCCTTTTCTTTCTTTTTTTTCGTTCTTTTTTTTTCTTTTTTTTTTAGAGAAATAAAGATTTAAGATACATTGTTTGAATTTTTAAACTCTCCATACAGTTTTCAGATAACACAAAAACACTTTTTTTCCCTCCGATTTATCCTTTAAATGGGCATTTTATCTCTTTTCTGTAAATTTTTACCCATTTATCTTCGCAATTAAAAATTATAAGATTTAAAAATAACATGCATTCCATTTTATTCTGATATGCTCATAAAAAATATCTTGTTTATCTATATATATATATCAAGGCTTATTTTTGACTCAAGACGATTTTACTGAAATGCCTAAAAATTAATAGAACCTTTTCATGTTTATTTTAGGGCATAAAATATACATATCGCATTTTATTTAACACTTTCATATAATGTCAGATTTTAATGCGTATTCTAAATTTTGCCAGAAATAATTTTTCCAACTGGGTGAAAATGTATCCAGGTCGGGACTCGAAACCAAATAATAATGAACAAAAATTCTTTATTTATTCTGCAATTCTTTACTTAATTCTGCGAAAATTCTTGATTTATTGTGCAATTTTTCACTTAATTATTTTTATACATATGCAAGTTTTATCTGTATTTCTAAAGAGTAAAATAATGGTAGTAAAATCATTAAATATATCTAAATTGTTAGGAATTTAATACAGGCAAGAAATTTTATTTATATATTCCGTTACAGTGGATTCAGAAACAAAAATTTCTTTTCCAGTATTTTCTTTTACATGGAAATATGTTTCAAATGATATTAAAAATTCATGTTTTAGTAACAGCTTTTAAGTTACCTTTTCTCTCCCCCCCCCTCTCCTCGCTCAAGAATACCTGCTTATTGAAACATTTTCTCCTTTTCATTATGACAAATATTTTTTCATGAATGCTGAAAAAAGAAGAGCATAAATAAATTGACATTTATCAATAAATTTTTAAACATGTTTAAGTAGTATATATGTCCGAAGATTGCAGTGTTTTGCTATTAATATATTATTCAAATCAGCGTATATTTTATATTATGCTATCTGATTATCTTTGCAATCAAAAACAATATAAAATAACCATTAAATATAATCTTTTTTATTCCAGTGTGTTCAAAATATATTTATTTAAAGATATTTTAAAGGCAAGAACGTTAAACGCTTTTATGTTGTTGTTTTTTTCTATATTTTTTAAAAAATATAAACAGGGAGTTTATGTACATTTTGGGGACAATTTTTGATTTTTGTAAAATATTTTCAAACTAAATAAAAATATGTAATCTATTTTACTGCTTTAAATATAAATCTCACGACATATTTATATTTTTACTAAAACCCAGATTTAAAATAATTAAACTTACTTAGAAAGAAATGAAGAGAAAAATATATTTCCTCTCTTTAATTAAATATTCGGGTTAGGTGATATTAGCCCTCTACTTTCTAAACGATGACGATCCATTACATTTTTGCCAGAAACCGCCCCTTAAGAGTTGCCGGGCAAAGTAAATGCAACAGTTCTCTCACCGCCGAAACATTACCGTTCCGGCAGTAGCTGCCGGAACTAGCGGCGGGTCATTTACGGCACAACATTGTTTGGTTACAAATGGCCTTAATTCCTTTTGGCCGCGACATATACGCCTTTCGGCCGTAAGTTGAGTGTTTGTTGGGTTAATTTTTAATTACTCATTAATTAACTACTCGTTAAATACTCGTTAATTACTTTTTTTTATTCAATACGAATTGTTCTTTCATAATTTTTAATTTAAATTAAGTTAATAGTTTCGACTAAAATTGGATATTCGTGGTCACGTGACCATTCCTTTTTTTTTTTCTCCTTGTGTAACATACTATTGTGATTTCATTTTAAAACCTAGAATTAGATATACTGCAAATAATTATTCAAATTTTCTATAAGGTATGAATACACTACAAATATTTTCCCAGTTGAGTTAAATGTTTTTGAGATGTTTATTGAAAATATATAGATATAGAGGGATGTTCAAGATACGTTTTCTTTTGACATGTATCAAAGCTTTTAATTCCGCCCCCCCCCCCCCCATAATGGGTGCTTGATACTTTTATAAATGAATATCCGGTTTAATTCAAATATATGCCCTTTTCTATTATGTTAATGAGTCAATTCGTAAATTTCGCTAATGATGTCATGGAGGTCTAATTTTTTTCTGTTGTTGGCGAAGATTTTAATAATATTGGGGAAATATATTTATTAATTATATAAATTTTTAATGTCGTTGCCGAAATATATGAACTCAATTAGATAAAATTTTTAATATTGATTACATTTTTATTGTTATTCGTGAAAATTTTAACGTTATTACCGAAATATATTTAAAGGCACTTAATAAATTTTTAATGTTGTTGATGAAATATATTAACTGAACTCGATAAAATTTTAATGTCGAATATATATTTTTTATGTTGTTGACGAAACATCTGACTTTAGTTTTATAAATATTGAATATTATTCAAAATTGGTGAGTATATTATATTGGTGAATTTAATTCAGTTGAATAAATTTTTTTCGGCTTTTAACGAAATGTGTTAGTAAATTTTGAATGCTGTGGACGAAATCAATTATTAGTTTTCAACAACGCGAAAGATACGTTTGAATACGAATCTATCGCAATAATTGTTACATATAAAGGACAGTGCAAAAGAATTCATATAAATTTCATTAGTTTATACATTTTATTCGCTGTTCAAAACTATTTTATTGTAAAAATAATTTCGCATACAAGATTTTTTTCGCCGCCTTTAGCAAGTAGAATTTAAATAGCGATAGTGGGATGAGCGAGTTTTTTTTTTCTTTCCTAACCAACGACTATTATAATTACAATTCAAAGCCAGATTTAAATAAATTTTAATTAAAAATCGAATTTTTGGTCACAAATTTCGAGTGAACTGTATTAGAAAAAGCATATACGACTCATTTTTATACGGCATACAAATTATATCTAGAGAAATGATAAATTTTTAGAATGCGTATATAGTATTTATTTAGAGAATGCATATACGATTCATTTTTAGACTACCTGTATATTCATTTTTTTTTTGATAAATTCTATTCATTTCTAAACTATGTATATTATTTTGTCTTTGAAAGCAATTTTAGTAAAAGATGTCCTGACATATTATTTATTTTGTATGTGATTAATTTTTTAGATTGCGTAATGCTATTATAGCAGTGTCTCTTAGGCTATCAAATCAAATGCCTTTTTGATTAATTTTTCAACTAATGATTAACTAATTTTGGAGATTAAATATAGTTTTGATTCATTATTTTCTTTAAGGTGTTGGTCCTTAGACTGCCTCATTAAAAACATGATAGAGGCTACTGCATTTTCAAAACAATATGTTCATTGAAACAGTTATAATTTGAAAACAATCTAAGTAAATCATAGTGTATGCTATTATAGGCCAATTTAAACATTAATCTGTTATGCTTTCTTCAGAGATTTTTGAACTAGGAATATTTTTAATAAAATTCAAAACTAAGAAATTTTTTGAGTTCGAAAATAAAATAATTTAGACAAATCCTTTACCTAACCCAATATTATTTTGTAACAATATTTCACGGGATTCATTTTACTTAATTATTCTGCGAAAACAATGTATGAGATTTTCATATCGCGAAAATTAATATTTCTAATATACTATGTTCTAAAATAAATATTAGTATATTTAAATAGGAATAATATGCTCGCAGATGAATATTCAATAATACATTTCGAACATGCTATTCCCTAACAAAAACATATAGTATATGCATTTTCACTTATACTCAAAAGGAAATTTAACGGAAAAAAATAAATAGCTATTAATACCTAGTTTTAGATGTATATTTTTTAATATGAAATCGAAATATAAAATAAAAGCACAGTACCTGTTAATAATCCATAATGTCTTCTCATCTGACCAGCCACCTCACACGTTAAAAATCTTACAGTAAATACGCTTATCCCATCACTTGCTATCTGTCGGAACATGCATCTACAGGAATGTTATCTCAAAGATCAAAGGCGCCGCAAATGAGCAGTCCCTTTCAATAGATAAAAAAGATAAGCGGATATTATTCGAATAACAATTAGTAAAGTCTGTCTCAATTACAATTTAACTTAATTAAGGGATTCTTTTAATTTTTTTTTCATATGGGCTAGACTCCCATTTTATTACCTACATTTAGATTTAATAACAGCACCAAATGTACTATTCTGAAAATCTGTATATTCATTTTTAAACATAATGTTAGACTTTTACACTGTTTTTAGATGAAATTACTACTAGGTCTATTGTTTTTTAAATAATTTACAATTAGGCGATACTTTCTGTACATGTTTTATTCAAGAATACTTTTTTTTCCCAACATACATAGAAATTTTTTGCTAAGTTTTAGAGATAAATATTCTGTGCGACTACCTATATCATTTTTAATACAATACTATTTAATATAGTTACTCTAATCGAAATACATAAATTAACTACACACATCCCCATTTAATCACAATTCCTATATTTATAATAGATGATAAGCTATTTTCTAGGGCGATGTAAGAATAACGTTAAATGCTACATCACGTATTCCTCTATAAAATATACCTCAGTCATTATTTTCACTGCGTTAGAGTTAATAATAAAATTTTAAACTTATTTCTATCGATATACCCAGAAGTAATTTTTTTAAGCAAGAAGTGTTTGCTCATTTCACCTTTTTAACTTATATTTTAAATAATCTCATATAGGTCGAATTTACTTTTCAACAACATATAGGAAAAGATTTTCAAAGATTATTAAATCATTATTATTATTTTTTTTTTTTTTACTTAAGTGGTTCAGAATGAAAACATAGTCATTTAGAACTAATATGTGTACAGGGCCTGATTACCGCATAGGCTAACAGGCCCGTGGCCTTGCCCCCCCCCCCCCTGATGAGAGGGGTCGTTTATCGCGTATGTATAAATACAATTAGGATGAAATGTATAATATGTATCTATATTAGTTAAAGTCTGAGTAAGTTATTATTGGGTGAAAATCCCTCTTCTGCAATTTATTATTATCATTTTTTTTTTTTAACTTTAGCAAAGGAACCCAAAGAAGACAATTTTATTATTTACACATTTATTATTATTATTATTATTATTATTAGCGAAATGAAACTTTTTAACATTTGAAAAGCAATTTATTATTATTTGTAAATTTTTATTATTATTAGCGAAACAAATTTCAAACGACTTCAGAGACGAAAGAAAGTGACCCGAATTATTGATTTCATACAAGAAAAACTTTTTTCAGTCGCCTGGTCCGACAGGTTTGAAACTCATATAATCAGAGTTTACATTTTAAGTAGAGCCCCATTAACATTGCAGGGGGGGGGGGGGGGCTAAGACCCAACACCCCCCCTTCACATTTAGCCTTGGCCGGTGCGCGAATTAGACCCCGATTATAGGGAGCCTGGTTGGCCTGTGCGGGAATTAGGCCCCGATTATAGGGAGCCTGGTTGGCCTGTGCGGGAATTAGGCCCCGATTATAGGGAGCCTGGTTGGCCTGTGCGGGAATTAGGCCCCGATTATAGGGAGCCTGGTTGACCTATGCGGGAATTAGGCCCCGATTATAGGGAGCCTGGTTGGCCTGTGCGGGAATTAGGCCCCGATTATAGGGAGCCTGGTTGGCCTGTGCGGGAATTAGGCCCCGATTATAGGGAGCCTGGTTGGCCTGTGCGGGAATTAGGCCCCGATTATAGGGAGCCTGGTTGACCTATGCGGGAATTAGGCCCCGATTATAGGGAGCCTGGTTGGCCTGTGCGGGAATTAGGCCCCGATTATAGGGCGCCTGGTTGGCCTGTGCCGGAATTAGGCCTTGAATATAGGGCCAATACATTAACCACTGGGTCATATGGGCCCCATTGTTTTATCACATGAGTATGATTTTTATCTTTTAAGTTTTAGGAATACATTTTCACACACTTATACAGAGACTATATTAATTTTTCGAAAGACTATATTTATTTTTCTACTTTTTTTTTTTTTTTTTTGCTTAGTACATTTAAACATTCCTTTTAACTCAAATAACTTAGTTGGACCTAATCAGATTTTATAATATACACTAGGAAACATTCAATAACTTCCCTATATAGTTTGAAACATCGGTCAGATCACGTGACATTCATGTGTAATAGATAATTACTTTGATTGCAACTTTTAGTCAAAATTTAGTGAACTTAGGAAAATCTTTGTTAACCATGTTATTTAATTACCACTATACATTTCACCCTTCCCCTATACCCGCAGAAAATGAACTAGATATTTGAAATCCGTCACAGGAGGAAAATAATATTTCAAATAATGAATCAATAATGAACTATAAAAATTAAACAACACACTTAAAATTAACAAATGAATAACAAAAATAATTTCAACTATCACATAAAAATTTCCCTGTTGTAAAAATAATATATGTTTATTTGTTAGTGCAAGTAAATTATTCATTTTATACCTTCTAGTGTTTGAAAATTATCGTCTTAACATACTAGCGCACCTTATGCATACTTATAATACATATGCGTGTTTGCCATTGAATGGTTTTGAAAAATATTCACGTTATGAAAAATGATTTGTAAACAGTAAAACTTAACTCAAAAATAAATTTTAGAAATCACAACCAAATAAAAAATAGATAAAAAAGTAAAAGAAAAAATTACAAACGAAATAAAAAAAAAATGTTAAAAAATAAAAGTTTAAAAAAATTACAAGTCAATACAATTTTTGAAAGATAATAAAAATTTTCTAATGGTTATCAAAATAATATTTTAATTGTTTGCAAGTTAATAACACGTATACGACAATATGTATGCACATTCATATAATGTATTTATACCAATGTAAGTATATCCAGGCATACTATTTGCAAGTAATATCTGTGTAAATATACCTGCGTAAAATATTCATAAAAAATATTAAAAAAAAATCTACAAGTTAGTCAAACTTTATTTTAAAATCTACATTTTAGAGATACCTGTCTTAAGTATCGAATAAATACATCCTAATCGAAAGTTAATGAAAAGTTTGGACGAAATTAACAAAAAGTTTTCAAATTATTAACAACTTTAGAAAAATATGTGTTTATGCGAATATGTGTGCTTACACATGTAGGCAAAAATTAACGAAAAGATTACGAATATCTACAGATGAGTCGAAGTGTTTAAAAAATTGACATTATATGTTTATACATGTGTGTTTGTAAATTTTGAAGGATTTGACTAACGAGCGAATACATCCAACCAACCAACCTGGTCTATGCCCCCCCTAATCAACTGCTAACCTTAGCAATCAAATATTTTATATCTGCACATGCGCAGAAACGTAGTTGACGACATAATAGAAAAATCCGTAACATATTATTTGTTGAAGTAGACTATTATGTATGATTTGATAAATTAAGAAAACATTGAGCTAGGGTGCAAACTTTGACGATAATTCCACTTATCTATTATTGAATATCTATAGAAATCAACATAGTGAAAAATTAATAATTAAATTCTCACATTTGTAATATTAGTAACTTGTAATATTGCTTTGTTAACTAGGGTTGCCACTTAAAAATTTCTTTTATGGATTTACTATGATAAGCAACTTATATGACTAACCTTTTACTATTTTCAGTTCAACTCACTTTCGTGAGCTAAACCTGCACAGCTCACGATTCTACTTTTAAGTTAGTTTTCTATTTCAAATTATGGTTCTTTATTTATTTTAATATTTGAAAAATAATTATATGCTCTAGCATAATCATTTTAAGGCATTCAAATTCTAACATATAACAGAATCATATTTCACACTTACCTAATATACCAGCTTCTTGAAAACACGTCTATCTCATAGCAGGATTTGGTGTGGAATGCCAGTTTCTTATCACAAAAACCGGAAATCACGTGGCCGAGGGTTGATCACGTGACTACTTCCTGATATAGGATTGGCCGATAGCGATTCCTTCTAAGTGACGTCACACGACGATAAGAACATCTAGATAAGCAACATTCACGTCATTTTGATGACTGTTTTCGAATGAGTGGTCCTGTTCACTTGTCTAAACTTGTCTGACCTTGTCAGCAGCTTCTTTCTTAGCTAGTCTAACATGTGAGTTTATTCATGAAAATCGTTAGAGACGTATATTTTTAATTACCATAATTGATTAGATAATTTAAACATCAATTTTTTATTATATTCAAATCATTTGCATTAATTGAATTTTTATGATAATTAAAATTTATTTATTATTTTATAAAACATAGTATCGATTTAAGAAATTATTTTCTTATAAAAGCGAAAAAGAATATTTTATCATAGGCTTTATATAATATATAATTCAGCTGTGTTTGTATATATCCTATTATTTAACAATATTTACATGAAATAACAGAATAACTGAACAATCATTTTATAATATATACATAAAAATAGTATACTTATCTATTGTTTATTGTAATCATATTATTTTCGTTAATTGATTTTTATAATAATTCAAATAATAATTGATTTATCTATTTATTATTTTATAAAACATAGTATCGATTTAAGAAATAATTTTCTTATGAAAGGGGAAAATAGGTAGATTAATGAATGTCTGTTGTTTTAGCAGCAAATCGATTTCATATGTGTCTATCCGTGTGTATGCAGGTGTGTGTGTGTGTGTGTATCTATACTTGCCTCTAAAATCGTGTATAGGTATTGTCTGTATGCATGTGTGTGTGTGTGTATGTATATGTGGATAAGTGTCTATTTGCCTGGCTATGTATTTATGTATATATATATATTTAACAAATAAAATTTTTAACAGATTAAAAAATTTTAACAAATTAAAAAGTTTTAACAAATTAAAAAAAGTTTTAAAAATTAGAAATTTTTTTATTACAAATTAAAATGAAAGTTTTAATGAATTAAAAAAAGTTTTTTTTTATTATTTATTAATTTTTTTTTTCTGTGTAAATTTTGTGAAAATTTTTCAAGTCTGGTAAATTTTCTAAAAGTTTTTTTAAGTAAGGTTTTTTTTTATTTGTTAAAATTTTTTAATCTGTTAAAAATTATATTTGTTAAAAAAATATATACATAAATACATAGCCAGGCAAATAGACACTTATCCACATATACATACACACACACACACACACACATGCATACAGACAATGCCTATACACGATTTTAGAGGCAAGTATAGATACACACACACACACACATGCATACACACGGATAGACACATATGAAATCGATTTGCTGCTAAAACAACAGACATTCATTAATCTATCTATTTTCCACTTTCATAAGAAAATTATTTCTTAAATCGATACTATGTTTTATAAAATAATAAATAGATAAATCAATTATTATTTGAATTATTATAAAAATCAATTAACGAAAGTAATATGATTACAATAAACAATAGATAAGTATACTATTTTTATGTATATATTATAAAATGATTGTTCAGTTATTCTGTTATTTCATGTAAATATTGTTAAATAATAGGATATATACAAACACAGCTGAATTATATATTATATAAAGCCTATGATAAAATATTCTTTTTCGCTTTTATAAGAAAATAATTTCTTAAATCGATACCATGTTTTATAAAATAATAAATAAATTTTAGTTATTATAAATTGTCGTATACGTGTTATTAACTTGCAAACAATTAAAATATTATTTTGATAACCATTAGAAAATTTTTATTATCTTTCAAAAATTGTATTGACTTGTAATTTTTTTAAACTTTTATTTTTTAACTTTTTTTTTTTCGTTTGTAATTTTTTTTTTACTTTTTTATCTATTTTTTATTTGGTTGTGATTTCTAAAATTTATTTTTGAGTTAAGTTTTACTGTTTACAAATCATTTTTCATAACGTGAATATTTTTCAAAACCATTCAATGGCAAACATATACATACGCATATGTATTATAAGTATGCATAAGGTGCGCTAGTATGTTAAGACGATAATTTTCAAACACTAGAAGGTATAAAATGAATAATTTACTTGCACTAACTAATAAACATATATTATTTTTACAACAGGGAAATTTTTATGTGATAGTTGAAATTATTTTTGTTATTCATTTGTTAATTTTAAGTGTGTTGTTTAATTTTTATAGTTCATTATCTATTCATTATTTGAAATATTATTTTCCTCCTGTGACGGGTTTCAAATATCTAGTTCATTTTCTGCGGGTATAGGGGAAGGGTGAAATGTATAGTGGTAATTAAATAACATGGTTAACAAAGATTTTCCTAAGTTCACTAAATTTTGACTAAAAGTTGCAATCAAAGTAATTATCTATTACACATGAATGTCACGTGATCTGACCGATGTTTCAAACTATATAGGGAAGTTATCGAATGTTTCCTAGTGTATATTATAAAATCTGATTACGCCCAACTAAGTTATTTGAGTTAAAAGGAATGTTTAAATGTACTAAACTAAAAAAAAAAAAGTAGAAAAATAAATATAGTCTTTCGAAACATTAATATAGTCTCTGTATAAGTGTGTGAAAATGTATTCCTAAAACTTAAAAGATAAAAATCATACTCATGTGATAAAACAATGGGGCCCATATGACCCAGTGGTTAATGTATTGGCCCTATATTCAAGGCCTAATTCCCGCACAGGCCAACCAGGCGCCCTATAATCGGGGCCTAATTCCCGCACAGGCCAGCCAGGGTCCCTATAATCGGGGCCTAATTCCCGCACAGGCCAACCAGGCTCCCTATAATCGGGGCCTAATTCCTGCACAGGCCAATCAGGCTCCCTATAATCGGGGTCTAATTCGCGCACAGGCCAAGGCTAAATGAGAAGGGGGGGGGGGTGTTGGGTCTTAGCCCCCCCCCCTGCAATGTTAATGGGGCTCTACTTAAAATGTAAACTCTGATTATATGAGTTTCAAACCTGTCGGATCAGGCGACTGAAAAAAGTTTTTCTTGTATGAAATCAATAATTCGGGTCACTTTCTTCCGTCTCTGAAGTCGTTTGAAATTTGTTTCGCTAATAATAATAAAAATTTACAAATAATAATAAATTGCTTATCAAATGTTAAAAAGTTTCATTTCGCTAATAATAATAATAATAAATGTGTAAATAATAAAATTGTCTTCTTTGGGTTCCTTTGCTAAAGTTAAAAAAAAAAAATGATAATAATAAATTGCAGAAGAGGGATTTTCACCCAATAATAACTTACTCAGACTTTAGCTAATATAGATACATATTATACATTTCATCCTAATTGTATTTATACATACGCGATAAAGGACCCCTCTCATCAGGGGGGGGGGGGGGCAAGGCCACGGGCCTGTTAGCCTATGCGGTAATCAGGCCCTGTACACATATTAGTTCTAAATGACTATGTTTTCATTCTGAACCACTTAAGTAAAAATAATAATAATAATAATAATAATGATTTAATAATCTTTGAAAATCTTTTCCTATATGTTGTTGAAAAGTAAATTCGACCTATATGAGATTATTTAAAATATAAGTTAAAAAGGTGAAATGAGCAAACACTTCTTGCTTAAAAAATTTACTTCTGGGTATATCGATAGAAATAAGTTTAAACGATTTTATTATTAACTCTAACGCAGTGAAAATAATGACTGAGGTATATTTTATAGAGGAATACGTGATGTAGCATTTAACGTTATTCTTACATCGCCCTAGAAAATAGCTTATCATCTATTATAAATATAGGAATTGTGATTAAATAGGGATGTGTGTATGATGGCCCCGGTTCGGTATTCCACGATATTGATGAAGAAAGAACACATTGAAGAGATTAAATGCTCCAATTAAATACATTTAATATTTACATTAGACGAACACAATTACAGCACACACACACAATATATATATTATTAGATAATACGCTTCCCGATTACATATCTCACGAGCGTCTTTTCGAACACATCCAAAGAACTCCATCGTCTCTCTTTTTTTCTCTGGCTGTTGCCATTCCGAGTTTCCTAAAGTCTTTCGACCACGGAGTATAGGCGACTTTCACACCTTCCCTCCAGTTTCTACATGTTGGACGGTGTCCCACACTGTGAAACTACTCTTTAAAGTCTTAACTAAGTCTTACTTAAAAAGTCCTATCAAAAGTCCTAATTAAAAAGTTCTATTTAAAAAGTCCTTCACCTGTCCCATCGAGAGCATTTACTTAAACTACTTAAGATATATAAATTCTTATACACTATATACTAAAAATACACATATTACAAATACACATTATACAATATATAATAATGAAATAATACAAAATATATATATACAGATTTTCTTTTTCCTACTCATAAATGCGAGATAAAGCATCTGCCACTACATTAGAACTTCCTGGTTTATGAGCAATAGAAACCTGATAGCGAGACAGTGCCAACGACCATCTCTGTAATCGAGCGTTCTTAGGAGTTCCCTCTGTTAAGTATTTTAGAGGATTATGATCCGTATACAATATTATGGTGGTTCCATAAGTCCACATTTCGAATCTCCCAAGTGCCCAGATTACAGCATATGCTTCTCTTTCAATTGTGCTCCACTTTGATTGAGTTAGAGTAAGCTTTTGACTGGCAAAGGTTATGGGCTTTAACATGCCGTCTTTGTCCCTTTGCATTAAACAGGCACCAATACCCGATATGGAAGCATCGGTGTTTATTTCGAACGGTTTGGACATGTCTGGGGTATAAAGGTTTGTAACTTCACATAAGCTTTCCTTTAACTTATTGAACGATTTTTCAGCATCTTCCGACCATGGAGTATCATTTGGAACAGTTTTTCTGGTCAGATCTGTCAAAGTCTTTGCAAAGTACAAGTCCTTAAAGGAAACTATAACTTCTTTACCCTCAGTGTCAATTTTGTATTTGCTTTCTTGTTTAACCTTCTGAACAGAATTAATATCATACTTTATAGCTTCTTTCTCAATTTTTAGAGTCTCCAGGATACTACAATACAACTTCAGATAAAATTGAATACCTTTTTCTTTCATTCCTTTAACTGAATCAACAGTATCTTTCAATTCTCTTTTTTTCATGGAAATTTTTGTTTCTAGATCTTTTTTCTTCTTCAAAACAATGCTTTTCATCATTTTTTTTCTCATATTTATCGTACCAATTATCTTTTTATTTTTGTAAGTAAGACCTTCCTCAACTTCTTCCATTTTGACTTCATAATCACGATTAACACGCTCCAGAGTCTTTGATTTAGTTTCTATCTCATCTTCATTCTCAATATTCTCTTCCGAATATTTGACAATATTAAAATCTTCATTAAAGTCAAACATTTTTTCAATTGTTACAGATTCATCCATAACTTCTTGCTCAATCATAGATCTTCTTTTAAATTTCCAATTTTCTTCTCTTTTAATTTCATAATACTTAATAAACACTTTACATGTTATTTTTGGAAAATTTTCACTAATAACATTTTTGTCAGAATATTTCTCTTTCAGTAAACTTCCAAGTATTTCAATTGTTCTTGATTTTACATTTTCTTCTACATTTTGCATTTTTATTTCATCCACAAGTTTAATTTTTTCCATGTTAAAGGCTGAAATCATTCTAGGAATTCCAGTCCTAACAAAAACTTCAATAATCGCTTCACAAGCTGCTTTTGCTGTCAACGATTTAATAGGGACTGCTTCAGGCCAACGACTATGTTGATCCATAATAGCCAGAACATACCGATGGCCTCGAGAAGACTTCGGCTCAATTGGTCCTAAAATATCTGCATTTACTACTTGAAATGGGAGTTCTGGTCTTCCGACCGCTTCAATAGGTGTTCTGCCTGTTACTTTTGTTTTTCTGCGCATTTGACAATCATGGCAAGCTGCGCATAGCTGTTTTACTTCTTTTGGCATTCCTTCCCACCAAAACGACATAGCAATTCTATCTCTTGTTTTCTTAGCAGCTAAATGCCCACCAGTTGGTGTTTCATGTGCTAATTTCAAAATTTCTTGTCTTCTACAGGCAGGTACTACAAGTTGAACATAATTTTGTCCTCCAACTTTGCCTCTATGATACAACAAATCGGATTCTACCCAATAATTATTTTTCTGCCGTTTTGCATCTTCAAAGCATTTTTCTAATGTAGAACAAGCCAATTGCTCCTTTTTCAACAATTGCGCTTGTGAAACGGAACAACTTTCCTTTTGGTCCTCGTTACCAACATTTTCGGGCAAAACAGTTGCCTCGACCGGAGTAGGAATCAGTTCCAAATCTGAAGCTTCTTTGTCTTCATCTTCATTATTTAGATTTGTTTCCAGGTTTCCTTCTGGACACCTTCCCTCCACATTGAATACAGATTTTTCTTTATTTTCTTCAACCGGGGTGATATCTACCTCATCCCCTAAATACAACTTCTGCTGTTCTTTTAACAGAGCGAAAACCTTGGGAGTGATCAAAGCTTCTTCGTGTAATCCTTCCACTACCGCAACCTGTACTCGTACATACGGAATAACCTCATCTTCTGTCCGAAGAGTGAGCGGAATGGAAACAAGCTTTGCTTCTACAGGACTCCCTATTGCGGGTCTCAAGAATACTTTTCCATATGACTGTAAATACTCTTCCGGCACCACCGACTTCCGCAGCACTGTAATCTCCGCACCACTATCGATGATTCCCTGAAACTTCTGGTTACCGATTCCTAGATCTACCTTAAGGAGTCTCCCATCTGTTTCTTCCACCGGAATATTCACATTCAAACAAATTGCATTTAGACCCTTTTTCTCAAGATCGCTTTTGGAAGTTTTTCCTCCATCTTGTTTTGCTGTATTCAATTTGGAACAATACTTCTTTACATGCCCTTCCTTACCACATGCGAAACAGGTATATTTTGCGCGAAATTCTCTCTTTTCTCGTTGCACTCCGAAAGATGCTTCAGTCTTGGGTTCAAATTTCGGTTTACCATCTCTCATATCTTTTTTTGATTCCGAACTGTAATTATTCCAACTTTGATTTCGAGAGTTAGATAAATTTTTCTTTGGAAATTCTTTTCTTCTAAAACTGTCGGTAATGCTCTCGTAATCATCAAGTTTTTCTGCCAATTCTAACGGCGTGGTAAATGTGAGCCAATTTTCTAAGAAATGTTCTCTTATTTCTACAGGCACACGAAATTTTAATTGTTCGGTTACTATTAAGTCTTTTAATTGCTGGAAAGTGTTAATATTTAATTCTGTGATCCATTCGGTAAAATAACTCAAAAGCTCTTGTGTATAATTTCTCCATGATTTTTCATGTGCTTTGTGATGTTTGTAAAAACATTGTTTTAATTTTTCACTGTTTAACTTGTATCGCTTTAAGATAAGAGTTTTTACAAAATCGTAATTAATTGCATCTTCCGGGGGTTCTCTAGCTAGCATATTTGCAATTTCCACCGGTAACACTGCCAATAGGTAAGCTACCCAGTCTTTCTTTGGTACTTGTGCCATTTCCGCTCTTCTTTCAAAATTTATCAAAAATAATCCCATCTCATCACGTTTTTCATCAAACTTCGGGACAATCTGTGCTAATTGAATTTTTGGAGCTATCTCAACTTTTGATTCATTTCTTTGTTCCGGAAATTTCTGTAATTGTTCCAGTTTTTTCATTTCTAGTTCATGTTCTTTCGCTTCCCTGGCAATTCGCTCCTCTCTTTCTTCTTGCCGTATTCTTTCTTCTTTCGCTTCCCTGGCATTTTGCTCCTCCCTTTCCTCTTTCTTTTTCCTGTCCTCGATTACAGAACTCAAAAATCCCTTAACAAACTCCTCTTCATAGTCCGGCACTTCTAGTATAGCTTTTTTCAGATCTATAATTTTTAAATTTTCGGCATCCTGAACTCCAAGTTCAATCGCTACTTTTTGTAAATCTTCTTTTCCACTACCTTTGCTTAAAAACGCCATATTTGAAAAATAAATTTGAAGCAATGAGCAATATTCAAACAGTGTTTCTACCCTAATTGGAACTTTCCCTAAGAACGCCTTAAACCAAATTTAATTTAAACCTGAACATTCTTTTGTAAATAACCCCTCAAATTGAATGAAATTTATTTTATTTAAATACTTATATTAGTATTACTGACTAAATTAAAACACATTTGCGCAATAATAACAAACAAAAAATATATAGAAAACAATTTTTGCTATAATTAAAATATACTTTTACCAATATGTCAAGTAAAAAAAAAAAAAAAATATTTGCGTTCTCACAAAATAAGAATTTGTCAATGCCTTGCGTATTAATTTTTAAATACATCCTTCAAAAATACATAATACATTAACAATTTTCTTTTTAACACTTCAATCTCTTACTAAATTATATTTCAAAACGAACCAAATATTTATAAATCTCAATATTAAATTAACACCTTTTAATTAAATTAAATTCTATCCAAGATATGAAAATCTTTCTTTTATTTTGATTTAAAACTCAAATTAAATCTCTATATTTCCTTTCAATTAGTCAATCGAAAATAATCAACAACAAAAACAAAACAAACAAATGCTTAATATTCTGCCACAATTAAAAAAATAAATAAACAACCCAATCCGTAATAATCAAATTTATACATCTCAGTTTCACTGAACAAAGATTACACAACTTTTATTTCATATTTAATCTGAATGAGTCATTTCAAAGAATTCCAGAATAATACGTAACAAAACAAACAAAAAAAAAACCACTTCCTCTACATACTTTGAAATAGCACCTTTTTATCTTAATCACAAAGATAAAAGAATAAATAAAAAACATTTGAAATAAATCTGTTTTTCCTTTTTTTTTTTTTTTTTCTGCAAACGATAATTTACTTAGGTAACACTTTTAGTTATTCTAGTGCAAAGTTTATTCTTAGAGAATAAATAGCTTCATAGACAGACGTGTTATGAACTTTTAAAATGGCAATTTTAACTCATTTTTATGTTTCTTTTTCTTTTCTTTTCTTTTTTTTTTTTAACACAATAACTAGAAAATATTTATTTAAATAACAGAATTTAAACTTTCATGCTAAACATAGTTATTTTTAAACACCATTCTATCTGAACATTCGATCAATTTAACAATCATGATACATAATTCTGCATTCATATTATGAAATATACCATAAAAATATAATTCTTAAGTATACTTTTCAAACTTAATTACTGATAAAATACCATGTTTATTCCATTAATTGAATAAATATTAACCCGTTGTTTCTAAACATAATATAAAACATATACACATTAAATAACTATATTTTACTAACATATATTTAAAATATGCTCTCGATAGGAAAGAAAAAAAAAATACCTGTATGATAGCTAGGCCAGCCATCAAACTCTCGTTGCTGTCAATCAAATACTATCGACGCAATATTATTCACTTAGATTAGAGGCACATCTTTCTTTCTTTCTTTAACCACAATATTTATTATGCGATAACATTTTATGCTGCAGTAACACCGCTGTTGATTTTTAAAAGCTGTAGGATCACCAGTAGAAGTAGGATCACCATCCTAGTCGTCTGCGACATTATGATGGCCCCGGTTCGGTATTCCACGATATTGATGAAGAAAGAACACATTGAAGAGATTAAATGCTCCAATTAAATACATTTAATATTTACATTAGACGAACACAATTACAGCACACACACACAATATATATATTATTAGATAATACGCTTCCCGATTACATATCTCACGAGCGTCTTTTCGAACACATCCAAAGAACTCCATCGTCTCTCTTTTTTTCTCTGGCTGTTGCCATTCCGAGTTTCCTAAAGTCTTTCGACCACGGAGTATAGGCGACTTTCACAGTGTGTAGTTAATTTATGTATTTCGATTAGAGTAACTATATTAAATAGTATGCACGTGTATTAAAAATGATATAGGTAGTCGCACAGAATATTTATCTCTAAAACTTAGCAAAAAATTTCTATGTATGTTCGGAAAAAAAAGTATTCTTGAATAAAACATGTACAGAAAGTATCGCCTAATTGTAAATTATTTAAAAAACAATAGACCTAATAGTAATTTCATCTAAAAACAGTGTAAAAGTCTAACATTATGTTTAAAAATGAATATACAGATTTTCAGAATAGTACATTTGGTGCTGTTATTAAATCTAAATGTAGGTAATAAAATGGGAGTCTAGCCCATATGAAAAAAAAAATTAAAAGAATCCCTTAATTAAGTTAAATTGTAATTGAGACAGACTTTATTAATTGTTATTCGAATAATATCCGCTTATCTTTTTTATCTATTGAAAGGGACTGCTCATTTGCGGCGCCTTTGATCTTTGAGATAACATTCCTGTAGATGCATGTTCCGACAGATAGCAAGTGATGGGATAAGCGTATTTACTGTAAGATTTTTAACGTGTGAGGTGGCTGGTCAGATGAGAAGACATTATGGATTATTAACAGGTACTGTGCTTTTATTTTATATTTCGATTTCATATTAAAAAATATACATCTAAAACTAGGTATTAATAGGTATTTATTTTTTTCCGTTAAATTTCCTTTTGAGTATAAGTGAAAATGCATATACTATATGTTTTTGTTAGGGAATAGCATGTTCGAAATGTATTATTGAATATTCATCTGTGAGCATATTATTCCTATTTAAATATACTAATATTTATTTTAGAACATAGTATATTAGAAATATTAATTTTCGCGATATGAAAATCTCATACATTGTTTTCGCAGAATAATTAAGTAAAATGAATCCCGTGAAATATTGTTACAAAATAATATTGGGTTAGGTAAAGGATTTGTCTAAATTATTTTATTTTCGAACTCAAAAAATTTCTTAGTTTTGAATTTTATTAAAAATATTCCTAGTTCAAAAATCTCTAAAGAAAGCATAACAGATTAATGTTTAAATTGGCCTATAATAGCATACACTATGATTTACTTAGATTGTTTTCAAATTATAACTGTTTCTATGAACATATTGTTTTGAAAATGCAGTAGCCTCTATCATGTTTTCAATGAGGCAGTCTAAGGACCAACACCTTAAAGAAAATAATGAATCAAAACTATATTTCATCTCCAAAATTAGTTAATCATTTGTTGAAAAATTAATCAAAAAGGCATTTGATTTGATAGCCTAAGAGACACTGCTATAATAGCAATACGCAATCTAAAAAATTAATCACATACAAAATAAATAATATGTCAGGACATCTTTTACTAAAATTGCTTTCAAAGACAAAATAATATACATAGTTTAGAAATGAATAGAATTTATCAAAAAAAAAAATGAATATACAGGTAGTCTAAAAATGAATCGTATATGCATTCTCTAAATAAATACTATATACGCATTCTAAAAATTTATCATTTCTCTAGATATAATTTGTATGCCGTATAAAAATGAGTCGTATATGCTTTTTCTAATACAGTTCACTCGAAATTTGTGACCAAAAATTCGATTTTTAATTAAAATTTATTTAAATCTGGCTTTGAATTGTAATTATATTAGTCGTCGGTTAGGAAAGAAAAAAAAAACTCGCTCATCCCACTATCGCCATTTAAATTCTACTTGCTAAAGGCGGCGAAAAAAATCTTGTATGCGAATTTATTTTTACAATAAAATAGTTTTGAACAGCGAATAAAATGTATAAACTAATGAAATTTATGTGAATTCTTTTGCACTGTCCTGTATATGTAACAATTATTGCGATAGATTCCTATTCAAACGTATCTTTCGCGTTGTTGAAAACTAATAAGAGATTTCGTCCACAGCATTCAAAATTTACTAACACATTTCGTTAAAAGCCGAAAAAAATTTATTCAACTTAATTAAATTCACCAATATATTATACTTACCAATTTTGAATAATATTCAATATTTATAAAACTAAAGTCAGATGTTTCGTCAACAACATAAAAGATATATATTCGACATTAAAATTTTATCGAGTTCAGTTAATATATTTCACCAACAACATTAAAAATTTATTAAGTGCCTTTAAATATATTTCGGTAATAACGTTAAAATTTTCACGAATAACAATAAAAATGTAATCAATATTAAAAATTTTATCTAATTGAGTTCATATATTTCGGCAACGACATTAAAAATTTATATAATTAATAAATATATTTCCCCAATATTATTAAAATCTTCGCCAACAACAGAAAAAAATTAGACCTCCATGACATCATTAGCGAAATTTACGAATTGACTCATTAACATAATAGAAAAGGGCATATATTTGAATTAAACCGGATATTCATTTATAAAAGTATCAAGCACCCATTATGGGGTTGAGGGGGATTAAAAGCTTTGATACATGTCAAAAGAAAACGTATCTTGAACATCCCTCTATATCTATATATTTTCAATAAACATCTCAAAAACATTTAACTCAACTGGGAAAATATTTGTAGTGTATTCATACCTTATAGAAAATTTGAATAATTATTTGCAGTATATCTAATTCTAGGTTTTAAAATGAAATCTCAATAGTATATTACACAAGGAGAAAAAAAAAAGGAGGGGTCACGTGACCACGAATATCCAATTTTAGTCGAAACTATTAACTTAATTTAAATTAAAAATTATGAAAGAGCAATTCGTATTGAATAAAAAAATGTAATTAACATAAGTCATTAATGAGTAATTAAAAATTAAAGTTAGGTGGGTGGTGTAATAATACCAAAACTTACTAGAGAAAATTGTAAAATTTTCAAATTAGGTATAATATTCCATTAGAAAATTTAAAAAAAAAAAAAAAAAAATCCCAAAATTTTTCTTAAGTTCCAAAATGAAATATTTATAAATTAATTCTTCATGTATAATTGAAAATTCCACCTCAACCTATAGCATGCCCCAAAAAGTTCCTAAATTGAGCCCTCTTCTAAAACAACAAGCTCTCCGCAGGCGGAGCAGGAGGTGGAGGAGCAGGAGGTGGAGGAGCAGGAGGTGGGAGTAGGCGGAGGAGCAGCCCGTTACTCGCGCCAGGAGCAGGTGGAGAGTCACACACCTTTTCTTAATAAATTCTTTCCAAAACATGCAAGCATGGCTACGTGGTCAAGGCGACAGCTAAAATCACTGACCCTATCCTTCATTTTTGAGGGTTCAAACCTCATCTCAACTTTTAAACCTTTTTTTAAAAATAAATTCAAAATTATTTCATTTTTTGTCCGCTAGAGGGGACCACAAAATAAATCTTGTACTTCATGAAAATCCCCTAAAAAATTCTTATCGACCTATCGTCTAACAGCATAATTCAAAATTCTAAACCTCTCGAAAAAAATTTCCATTACTACATTCAATCAAAAAAAAAAAATTTAAAATTTTTTTAAGTTTCGAAATTAAATATTTTAAATTTAATTCTCCATGTATAACTGAAAATTACACCACATACTATAGTTTGCTAAAAAATTTAAATCTCCAAAATAAATAAATAAATAAATAAAAATTAATTTGTAATTACGTAAAATAAAATTCCCTCCCAAAAATTAATTTTCTTGAAATTAATTCTGCATTAAAATGTATTATTGGAAATTACACCGCATACTATAGTTCGCTAAAAAATTTAAATCTCCCAAAACTAAAAATTCGAAATTGAATAAAAATCATTTTTATCCTTTGAAAAATACCTCCTCTTTGTTAAAGTGCTCCAAAATTTAAACTCATTCGAAATAAAAGTAGTAGAAAAAGGATCTTTGTAATTCTAAATAATAGTAAATAAGTAAATAGTGGAGTAAAATGATTCCAAAATCATTTTTTAATTATTCCAATTTTTCGCCGTTAGAGGGCAGCACCAAACATCGCTTCTCAAAATTCATTCTCCAAAATGACCCCTTGTACTATAGTTCACTTAAAATTTTTTTCCGCTAAAAAATAAAATTTCAATCTTCAAAATGACCCCTCGTACTATAGTTCAAAATTTCAATCTCCAAAAAAAATCTAAATTTTTAAATCTCCACCCTCTTCTTAGAGATCAAAATTCCTTTCTGACCCCTCCTCTAAGAGACACATTCTCCGCAGGCGGAGCAGGTGGAGGAGGATGAGCAGGCGGAGGAGGAGGAGGAGGAGTTGCTCCTCCTCCGCCCTCCGCCTGCTGGGGTTGAACTCTCCTTTTTCTACATAGTTTAGGAGTAATCCGTGAAAATACATAAAAAAAATATATATATGCGTCGAAATGAGAACCTCCTCCTTTTTTTGAAGTCGGTTATGAAATACTGGCTATGTATCCTGCATGAATACAATCCCTGGGGCACTACACTCAAGTACGGAAACTTAAATATTTCCCTTGATCTCTAACAATGATAAAAGTTTTGAAAATCATGGGAACAGTGTGCTGAGAATAGTAAAATTACTAAATTGTTTTAGCGATTTTAGACTAACAAAGAAATTTTTTAGGGTGTACTTTTTCTGTAGAAACCTTTCCACAACGTGATATCAATTCAGCTCTTTATGAACGCATAATAGTAATTTTTTAAGAATAAAAAATACCAATGAATTTCACAAGCAAGTATTATTTTCACATTCAAATAGCCTTATATTTCAGCATTCCAATGCCCTATAATACGTGGTACTTTTATAAAAGAACAAAAGAAGCCTGAGATTTAGTTTTCAAAATTTCTATTTCCAAACGGAAAGTACATTTTTGTTCTACATAAATATTTTTTAAACAAAGTTTGCATACTCAATGTTTCTTGTGTGTGTTGAAGGAGATATCTGCAGATACCACATTTAAAAAGGTTACTTGGTTAATAATATTAATAAAACGGTAGATAATAAAAAGTAATTTCTCTCAGATTGTAACAGAAATTGAATTTATGACATTTTAAACTGGCTTGATAACTAATTCATATTACTTTAAAGAAATATATTTAAAAAATAGGTTGAAGCCCTTAGCAGCACCGCAGCAACTCCATTTGGCGCTTGGTGCAAAAAATCGTGTTAACTTTTCTAAGGATCCTTAGTGCATCAATGGTGAGAGTGGGAAAAAATGTGGTTTACAACTTACAAATTCTGCTAAAAATAATCGTAAAAATATATGTAGGTACAAATTGACTGAAAATAATATCTACTAGTTATTATTATGTATAAATTATGTTTCCGAAGTCGTATAGCCCCACCAGTGGCTGAGAGGTTCTGCTCTCGAAGCTGGTAGACCGGAGATGCTGGGTTCGAACCTAATCGCGCCCCTCGGCCTAATCGTGCGGAGTTTTCATGCTTTTTTTCGAGCCATGGATTTCCATGCGTAAATACGGGTTAGGTTCCCTTAGAAAGACCCCCACAGAGGGCACTCCCCCCCTCGGGCCTATATCCCTAGAGTAGATAATCGGCCGTCAAAAATCAACCAACCAACCGACCGAAGTCGTATACTTATTAAGGATTGTACCAACTTTTAATTTTCAAGCAATAACACCCATTTTTGACACTTTATTTGAGTTTCTTATGGATCGAGACAGCCCGGAAAAAGGCATAGTTTATATACATTATCTTAAATCTTGATAGGGTTAGAAGGGTTTGAATTTGAGGTTTTTAAAGATAAATCCATTTCAGAAACTTAATTTTTAACTTCATAAAAACTATCCGATTGACTTTTTATTAATTCATTAGTGATATAGTGAATAGACCCAAACTTATTCCAGACTTTTTTTCGATTCAAAAACTTTTCTTAATTAAAAAATTAACAAAGTCATATTAAATATATATATATATATTATGAGCAAACCACAATTGTTAAAAGCATTGATGCGTACAGCTCATTTGAATAATTAGTTTTCGAGATATAGAGGATTTTTTTCCTTTCCATAATTTAAGGGGGCCGTATTCCGTTATCAAATCAGCCAAAAAAAAAAAAAATCGTAGAAACTTACCTGAAATATTTTGTAGAATTTTGTTTAATGTAAAGTAAGTTTTTAATAAAATTATTATTCCTGTAAAAGTTTACTGGGGACTAATTGAGATTTTTTGGTTCTTTTTCTTGTAAGATCTTCAATTTATTTTCCGAAATTTAAGGATAAATCCCTAACACATTTTGTTTTATAACCGTATTAAGATTTAAGAAAAGCATATAAGCTATATCTCTTTCTTGGCTAGCAAGGAACTCAAACAGGGTGTCAAAAGTGGATGTTACCATTTGAAAAATGAACGTTCGTGTATTTTTTAATATGTAGACAGCCTCCAAAGCAAAATTTATGAAAATCATTTAATAGTAAATATTATTCCTAATCAATTGGAATCCTATGTCTTTTTTATACAGCGATTTTCAGGAAAATTGGTAGGGGCGATCATTTTTTTTTTTTTCTGCAAAGTGTCTATCGATTGAAGAAATTAAGAAAGTTCTAGTCTTGATATCAGTAATCTACTACTGTGTTCAATTTGATGGAGCTTTTAGATGTTATATGATGTGTTTTAAAAAATTGCGTAGTATTGTGTAGGATTGATGGAACTTTAAACATGCACGGAACGAAGTCTTTTATCTAGAGTTAAAGATATAATTTAACCCATTTTCATTTACTTGGTGTTATGCGAGTGTGTTAATCCTTGTCAATCCAGATACAACACAAACAAGTAAAATTGACTTGAGTTCGTTAAATTTTTTGCGCCCTCTGAAAATCCAAGGTCTGCGCTCTTTACACTGACCCAGTCCGACCCTGGGTACAACTCAAACTATTTAAGGGTCCGGGGTAAGCAGGGCCGAAACTAGGGGGGGGGGGCAGAGGGGGCATGCACTCCGGGTGCCAAATGAAGGATTATACCTTTGGAATGGATCATTTTCTTCTGATGGACTGCCGGCTTCCATTATTATGAAACAGCCGTTATAAATGAAGTGTTAAAAAAAATTATGGCCATTTTTTTCCCCATTCTGACCAGAAAATCAGAGTTCTAACTTTTTACGGCTGCTCTTTCATTTTCACCTAACACTTCCTTTATGACGAATGAAAAACAGTTTCTACTCCATCACTACATTTCAATTAAGACCCTGGGAACCTTGGGGCCTGGTACAGGGGCCCTTGAAGTTTTAGCGCATTAAATTGTTAATAAATTGCTTTCTTTTTATCTGATCTTCATTTTTGGGGTACTTTTTCCATTTAGTTATTCCCCCGTTCCTCCATTCCAGTTAAAATGATGAGCCCGTCTAGGGTCCCGTAGAGCCCGTTTCAGGGCTCATGGAACTTTTTGTGTGCCATGCATTTTCACCCCCTAATTTTCTCACCTTCTCAGTGCGTAATTTTAAAATTGAGTCTTGGACTCTTCTCCCTAGACTAACACCCACATATTTTATTGGGGCCCTAGGGCCCTTTCTTAAGCATTTCCTTAATTTTTTGTGCATTTCTTTCAAATTATATTAATTTAAAAATATAAATTCATACAAAATTGGATTAAATTAGACATGAAATGAAAATTGAAATGTTAGTTCTAGAGTTGATATTGATGCCTGCGATTTTCTAATTAAGTTTGAAGTCAATTGTATAGTAAGTACTGCTTACACTCTTTTAATTAACTCAACTTTATTTTTTGTACTTAAAGCTTGTAAGAAGTATTTTGTAATCGATATCACTGCCCTTTTTTCCCCCTGTTTCTATGATTTAGAAACGAAACAAATTTATATATTTTTCAATAAATTTTATTTCGCGCTTGCTAACAAGCCTAATTTTACCGGCGGATTTGGAATAATTGCGATCCAAATTAAAGAATTGTAAAGACAGTTTTTTGAATTTCATGAAATTCAAAATTCCCATTAAAATATTACAAAAGAGTGTCTTTTCTTTACTTTTCTTTTCTTTTTTTTTTCTTTTTTACTTTTTATGAGCATATTTATTTTCTCAAACATTGGAGATAGATAATAAATATTTAGAAAGCTAAAGTTATGTTTGATCATTTGTGCTAAGACTGTAAGTACTGCCTACAGGATTTCCCTTCAGTATGAATAAATTTTTTGAATAAAGTAAATAATGTTGCAAGTGCGTTTTCTGAAAATATTTAATAAAAATAAAAATAAACAAACCAGATTTATTTATTTATTGAAGAAGAAATTTGAAAGAGATCTAAAGGTAGAAGGGGAAGAAGGGTTGGGGGGGGGGCAGTATGGTTAGTTCTCAACCTGAAAATATTTTTGCCCTACATAGAGTATCGATTCAAAATAATTGTTGATTAGTGATTCTCCGTTTCTTTTTTAAGCTCAACTTTTTGAATAAAACAATAAATCGCAAAATTTTCATACATCTTTCTCTGGATATTCTCCATTAATAATAAATTTGTCCTGCCATACAAATTGCAGCTTGTAGCATTTTTGCTTTTGTAAAGATTTCCATTACCGCTTTACCAAGAATTGAAACTAATGACTTGATATAGCTTGACTGTAATCGTACAACTGTCATCACAAAAGAGAAAATTTATCGTGATCAGAGGGTGATTCTTTGAAACCTGAATGCTGAAGGAATAGCATACACCATCGTTTCACATACCGGCCGCTTATATAACCGATTACTTATTATCCTGTATTGTTATGCCTTGGGGTCTTTTCTACTACGTCCAAATCCAGGGCCCGACTAAGGCTATGGGGGGCCCCGGGGCAAGCATTATTCTGGGGGCCCCCCTTCTATATATCTATAGAATTCTTTTGGAATAATGTGGAAGTGGCTAGTACTAAACTTCATACGTATTGTATGTATGCATAAATTTTGTACCTGGTACTGCTCCCATCTGTAAACAGGGTATCACAAAATGATGGTCACAACTTTAAGAAAAAATACTAGTAGGATAATAGCAGAAAAAATGATAGATTGGTTGACACGAGTATTTTTTTTTTTTTTTTTTTTTTTTGCTTTGCTTATCTAGGTACATTATAAGATGTCTAAAAGAAAATGCCCCAAATTGATCAAAATGAATGGTTTTTAACTTGCCACATTGCGAGGAAAACGTGAATAAAGAATTTCTTTTGAAAACAATAGAATACAAAGTTATCATAATAAAATTTTAATCATTAGTTTTTTAATCATATAGTTTGTTTTTTGCATGGGTGCAGGGGGTACTGGAAGTAGAGAGGGGTAGGGAGGCCACACATCTTCCTTAATGTTTGAAAATATAGGAATTTTGGTCATTTTTGGAAAATTTTAATCATTTGGCACCTTTTAACGAAAATCCTGATTACTCTTATGGGGGGCCCCCTATGAAGGGGGGCCCGGGGCAACTGCCCCGCATGCCCCTGCATAAGTCGGGCCCTGTCCAAATCATTCTTTTGCTATCTTTATTATAGCATCACAGATGGTAAAAATCTGTGGAATCAAAATTAGAAGGAATTGGAATATCAAAAGCATTATTCAGAAAAAAGAGGAAAGGATTTGCATTGCGAATTGTCATCCATAACTAATTGAAAACTATTTCGTAGCTCTTCTCAATTCAAAGTAAGAGTTCTGCATCGGATCAGTAACGCGCTGTTATTTGAACCCGACCGGACCCGCAATCCAAGTCGGTCGGGTTGGAGCTATATTTTTAAGGTGCAGGTCGGGTTGACTTTCATTATTTCTGATTGTTTTTTACTTTTGCAGGTCGGGTTAGGGTTGATTGATTTTAAACTAAATGTCCAAAATATTTTTTCAGGTTAAAATCTATATATAATAGGGTTTTCGAAAATTGGATATATTTAGTGAACACTTTCAATTTCCAACGCTTTTATATTTTACGCTTTTTCCTCTGAATAGTGGATACCACCAAATTTACAGATACATAACGTGCGTGTGCGCATAAGTTATTACGAATACTTTTTTGTATGGTGTATCAATAACGAAATGTTGGCAATATTTTTCATATTCCAAGAGAAGAAAAACAAGTTGGAAATTGTACGTCAAACGTGGCAAATGAGGTGTGTTCGTACTGTAACTAGTTTTATAAATATTCAGATTTTGGTACAACAGCCGTTGCACTCTTATGCAAAAATGCCTGAATACAAAATTTATTACGATTCTATATATTTAATTCGGTAATACGGAAATAATATGACTATATCTTAAATAGGACGTCATCGCCATGGCAACCTAGAATCATTACCTATTATGGGATATCATTGAATTAATTACGTATGATAGGATTTAATAAAACGAAGAAAACTTTTAATAATATCTTTTTAAGTTTTGATTCGATTTTCATAAAATTTGAAACGACTCGACAAAATTCTAGACCGATTATCTATAAAATTTCAAACCATTCGGTTGGGTAGTTTTTGCGCTGGTATATGCGGACAGACGGACGGAACCGACGATGACTGTAGGTGCTACGTATTTATATAATTACATTTCTTCATAGACCATAATATAATGGAATACTTTTGAATGTCTCTATAAATAAACTATGAACTTCGTAATTAAATGACGTTTTCTATTTTTTGATAAAGCGAAAATATCTGTTAGAAAATACAATCAAAGTTAGCGTTTTGAATCGAATTTTTCGAAGCGATAGCATGGGAAAGGAGAAAAAGCTGTCGTCACGTGACAAAAATCTCTTGTAACTCAATAAGTAATTTATTTATGAAAAAATGGAAAATGCTATTTGTTTTCAAATCGTTTCAATAGTCATACCTGTTATTTTTATGCTATTAGTTAAAAATGAGTCAGAAAATTTGTCAGAAAGTTTCGCTTTGATGAGCAGGGAATTTGAGAACCAGACATATTCCCAATGATTCCATTATGGCTGTTACTATTTTTACAAAACATATTGCCTACCTGACACATTCTGGGAACAATTAAGTCCAGTTCTGGTGTGGCTCGACTATGTACGAAAATAAATAAACAATGTAAGCCTGATCCAGGCCCGGCCCGAGTTTGCTGAAAAAAATTAAGCCTGGGCTCTGACACAATGTAACTGTTTGATGGGGATCTGATCTCTACGCATTTTTGTACTGATGTTGTCAAACTAGCATCGGCTTCTGCATCACATTTATACTTAAATCGTTTCTCAAGTACACTGCTCAACAAGCCCGAAAATTTCTGACACATTTACATTTCATTTTTAAACGTAAAGACATCACAAAATTGGCAGGGATGGAAGCGATTTCTAATCGAAATGAATTTTTCGTTTTTTGATAAATAAATTGATAAGTAGTGTCTATGAGCAATAATTGCTGATATTCCGTTTTCAATTGTGGTATGCTTTTTTACCATTTTTAACCATTTTTCCCATGTTATTTGGTGTACCTAAATTTAGAACAGCCCTGGTACTCTAGTGCTTTTAGTGATTATTTAAAAGTCGGGATTCACCTCAGCTCATAAATACTGCGCTCCGAAGACCTGCGGAACAGCGCTTCTGAAATACGGAAGCCTAAATTGTCTTTTTCTATTCCTCCGATCTCCTATCTTTTGCGTCTTTCTTCCGAAGGCCTTTACATATTTGATGTAGTGTGTCGTACACATAGGAGCATACTTCCGTCTAGTGCTCACAAATCTGTCTCAGTATTTAAAAATGGCGACGAGGAATGCCGGAATTCTTCGCAACAGTATCTGCCGTTTTTACTAGCTGCTTTTTGTTCATGTTTGTAAAATATTCCTAATGATCAACTTATTAGCTCCTCGCGTTGCTTAATTTGCACTGAAGCTCATAGGAACTCAGCTCCAGTACTTCTTAATTTTTAATTAATATTTAAATGTTAGTCGGAACACACCAGAGTTTATAAACAATGCTCACATAATCCCCGAGTGTTCTGTCGATACAAAGAAATCCTTGGTGAATACGATTTTTGGAAATTTTCCCACTCCCTGATTTCATTCTTTTTGCTCTCTTTATTTATTAGATTTTATTATATAGAAATGAATATTACATGTAGTAAAAATATATTTTGTTATATACGAATATAAATATACATATATATATATATATATATATATATATATTCTGAAGAAAAAGAAATTGCTTTAAATTTTTTAAATACTGTTTGAAATTAAAAAAAAAAAAAAATGTGAGTAAAAGTAGGGGGGGTTGGGGGCTGTTGCACTAAAGTTTTTATTGGTGCAGAATGTTAGAGCTCAGATACGTTTTTTGTTATAAATTAAGCCCTGTATGTATATATATAGATAGATATGTATATATCATACAAAAAGCTGCACAAAAGAATTCGGATATTTTTCTGCCTATAGATGGTAATTGCTAAAAATTGATTCACAAATGTGTTATACGTTTTCCAAATTATTTACTTAGACTCACCTTATTACAGTGTGAAATTTTGTTAGAGTATTCTGGATGTGTTGGAAAGTCTTTCATAATCTATGCTTTATGCATAATTTTTGTTTCCTTTTACTTACTGTAAATAAATTGAAAACAAAATATGAAAAATTGTTTAAATGCCCAAGATTTTACTCAGGCTCCAAAATATTTGAATACATGTAATATATTTTAAAATAAAAATCAGTCATTCACAGCATTTTGGTAGTCTTTCACGTGATTAACCTACACGTTAAGCTATCTAAAAAAAGCGAAATGAATAATTAAATAAAACAAAGAAATCAAAGAAGTTTATCATTCAATTTTTCATAAATTAAGAAAGAAAGTTTCCACAGTATTACTAGTAAGCGGGAAAAAAATCTCAATTGATACGGCTAGGAAAGAATGAACCCGGTTGGGGCCGAATCTCGAGAAAAAATATTCCTCTGCTTAGTTGCAACATACCTAAATTAAGAAAAAAAAAAAACTTATAGGGTACAGCAGGCTTCAGGGGCTCCGTCAGAGAAATTAATTCAAAAATGGGCACCGCGAGACAAAAAGTTTGGGAACCACTGATTTAAAACACAGAATTCGATTTTTGGAAAAATGCTGTATTTTCTCTCTCTCTCTCTCTCTCTCACACACACACACACACAAAAATAAATAAATAAGTAAAATATAAATATTATTCGAGAACTTTACTAAAGGTATCACATATCTGTTCATTTTTTTTCTCCCTCTCTCTCTTTCTATTTTCTGTTTTGTTGCATTATCTGCAAAGCCTGGTTCTTTGTTCTTACATTTTTTGTATATGATATAAATTTAATAAATAAATGGTATCGTTTATGGAGAGAAAAGAAAAAAATATGTGTAAACTTAATCTAAATAAGTAAAAAATAAAAAAGTAACAAAGTTTAAAAGCTTGTTAGCTAAAGGTGTTTTGCTAATGTACTTTGTTAAAGAAATTGGACAATTTGATTTTTTTTCATAAGATAGTAATTAACGAAATTCTATATTCTTAATATATTCAACATTGTTTAAAGGTATTTGCAACTAATGTAAATCTTTCTGTCAAAATATCGCTAATATATATTTATTTTATTTATTTATTTATTTTATTTTCATTTAATGAAAATAAACTTGAAATAATATATATTATCAGAATATATATATATACCTTTTGACTACAAGAGTTCAATGTTCCGTTTTACCACATACGAAACCAAAAATCAAATTTTTTCTATGGCATTTTTCTTTTTGGCAAGTGAGAACAAAAAAAAAAAAAAAAAGAAAACAAAAAGAAAAGAAAAGAAAGAAATAAAGAAAACGGAGCGAAATTTGAGAAAATAATTATCTACCGAAAAATAAAAAATACATTATAATTTTATAAACTACGAAAAAGTAGAAAAAAAAAAGAAAAAAAATGCTAAATTTTCTTCCTTTTTACCGCGAATCAAATCAAAAAAGGGAAGAAAATTCTTTTTCCAGCAAAATATACATTATTCAAAGTTATGTTCTTTCGATTAGTAACTGGTTTTAGTTGTCAAATTATCGTTATGTTAATTGTCTAGCTAAAGGAGGGTTTCTTTTCAGTAGAGCGGATGTTGACCATGGAAGTAAGGTGTTGCCTCAGACAAAGACTGCTTGTATCTTCTTTTCTTCAGGTCATATAAGAGGTTGTGATCAATATTAGGAAGCCAGAATAAGCTTATCTTTATCTCCAGGAATCTTGTCTGTGATTCGCACTCGTTTGTGTTTTCCTGAATTTTGGTTTGAATAATTTTTTCCTGGTTAAATTTTAGATTTTTTTTTCTTAAATAAATGTTACTTGGCTCTAAAATTGTCCTTAATGAATTTCTCTTAAAAACAATAAACTACTAAGCTGTTATATTAAAATTTGAATCATTAATTTGATTATGACGTAACTCTTTTTTTTATATATATAAGTGTGTGGGGGAGAAGGCATAGTGTATGGGAAGCAGACAGCGCAAGGGAAACACCCGCACTCTCTTACTAAATCTTTGAAAATGTTTTTGGTCAAAAAGAATTTGGATGACTTACGTCCAATTTTAATCATTATTTCATCATCAGCAAATTTTAATCATTGGCCGGGACAGCTCCCTGCATGCCCTTCATTAATCAGGTACTGATAATACACAAGTCCAGTCTTAGAAGTACACAACTAGATGCTTACTATAGAATATAATGTACAAGGCATTTACCATTCATTTACAGTGACATACAAAATAATTGGATTACAGTATTGCCTATGGATCATAATTGCTAAAAGGATATTTTCCATTGTATATGCGTTTTTATTTTCTAACACTGGTGAAAAATATTTAGGAATTCAGTTCTGCAATCCTTTAACTTACGTAAGTATACTCGTATTTTCATATAAATGATATAAGTATTCAGATTTATCATGGCATGTTCGGTATTAAAAATGAAATGTGTGGTATTTATAGTTCATTTACAGAGGCACTCAAAATAATTCCATTACATTAGAATCTATGGGAAATAATCTTTTTGTTGTATTTTAATGAAGTTATAATATTTTAAACATACTGAAATGAATACATAACGCGGCAGTGCATTACAAGATGCCTACTATAAAATAGGGTATGATTTATCATTCATTTACAAAGACACACAAGAGCAGTGTTGAATTCAGGGGTGGTTCGGGGGCGGCATTCACCACGGAGCAGTGAGCTGTGTCCCCCCCTCCCGGAAGTTTTGAGATTTTGTGTTTTCAATAGTCAAAAAGTGCAATCCCCCACAATAACATAAACCACACCCGGATAAAAGTGTCTGAATTCAACACTGCACAAGATAATTCAATTACAGCATTGTCTGTGACAATAATTGCTGAACACAGAATTCTAAGCCTAATTTAAGTATTAATCTTAGAATTCTGTGTTGCTGAAAATGCGTTTTTAAATCACAAAATTTTGCAATATTCCTTTTTTTGCAGAAATTCTAGAAATGATATGTACAGCGCACAAAAGAACGGTCTATGGGTAAAATTCGTTTGCAATGTATTTTTATAATGCCGTAATGTAACGGAATTCTTAATTTCAATGAGATTAATATTGTCAAACATTATTCAAAACCCTCTTCAAAAGGTTTTCCCCATAGGCAGGACTGTAACCGAATTCTTTTAAATGTCCCTGTAATGGAACTGCTACGCACTTCATTTTCAATATCGAACAAGCCATAGTGAATATCAATAACATATATCAATTTCATGACGATCTGACGGCATTTACGTGAGTTAGAGATCAGACAAATCGAATACAAAAACACTTTTCAACTATATTGGAAGGTGTTAAAAAGCGTAATCGACAGATTTTTTTTTCTCATGTCTACGGAGTGACTAACATTAAAATGAAAATGTTAATTTCTTCAAAGATTACAATCATTACATCAATTACATTTTTTCTATCTTAACCACTCTGAAGCATAAATGAATATGCAAACATGGCAGATTTTAATTTTGGATACCTGAAATTAATTTTTTAACACTTTCCATCGTAGCTGAAAAGTGATTATGCATACGGTTTGTCTGTCTGCCATCTGTCGTAGCTCTAACTCGCGTAAATGTAGTCAGGTCATCATGAAACTGATATATGTTATTGATATTCCCCATGGCATGTTCGGTATTGAAATTGAAACGTGTAGCAGTTACAACTTTTTTACAAGGACACTCAAAAAAATTCCATTACATTACGGTCTACGGGGAAAAATCTGACCCAGTCGAACCCTGCTGACACACACAGTATTAAAAAAGAAAAGTGCCCAGTTAAACTAATGGCATTGAGCTCACAGTCTATTCACACTAATTGTAAATTATACTTTTATTTAAAAGAATAATACCTTTCGAAAAATAAATTAAGGGGGGATTAGCCTCCTCCCTATTTCACATCTTTATATTTAACCAATGAGCTTCCAAATCTCACCAGCGAAGCGTCTTATCAGAATAAACCGGTATACCAAATTTGAAGCAAATCTGATAATTCTGCATTAAAAACCCATTTATCTAAGTTAAGGGCGGATTAGACCCCCCCCCGTACCTTCCCTTATACTTAACCAATGAACCCCAAAACTAATAAGGGAAGCGCCATATCGTTATAAACCGGTATACCAAATGTGAAGCAAATCGGATAAGAAAACACATTTTCTAAATTAAGGGGTTTGTACCCCTCCGATCCCCCTTTATACTTAACCAATGAACCCCCAAAACTAATCAGGGAAGCGCCTTATGAGAATGAACCGTGAAAAAAAAATTGAAGCAAATCGGATATTTCTATCAAGAGTTATCGCGTTACGTACGTGCGTACATACGTACGTACATACAGAATCTGCGGGCACATTAGCTCTTAGGCTTTGATAGCCTGCGAGCTAAAAACTGAATATTTCACTTTTTAAATTTTATAATTGAAATCGCATTACTCAGGGGCAATTCTGAGTAAAAAAATATTTTCTGAAAACCACAGCAAATTTTTTTTAAAAGTTACAGGAAAAAAAGGAGGTGGGGGTGGGGAATCCTCTATTTTTTTCCCAGATCGGTTTAACTCTGTTTTCGGTCGGGTCAATTTCAGGTTAAGTGTAGATTTCTGCAAGTTCGATTCAGGTTAACGCAATTTTTCTAAATTTAATTCAGTATCTTGTTTCTGATTAAAAATTATGCCTGCAATAATAAACATAAACGGGTGAGCTGTTTTCTAAAGAGACTACTGCGTTTTTTCTGCTATCCTGTGACAGAATTTCCATTTTTTTTTCCTCTGAAAAAATTCTCGTTTTTTTCGCGGCCCATTGGCGAAATTCGCGTTATTTCTATCAGTTCTTTGACGAAATTAGCGCTTATTTGAGCTTTTTGACGAAAGTCGCGTTTTGTCTGCGGCCCTTCGACGAAATTCGCTCTTTTACGATCCTTTGACGAAATTCGCGTTTCTTCCGAGATACTTCGATGGAATTTGAGGATTTTAAGCAGCCTTTTGACAAAATTCTTTTTTTTTACGATCCTCCGACGAAATTCACATTTTTTTCGCATCCTTCGACGAGATTTGCAGTTTTTCCACAGACTTTGACGAAATTCTCATTTTTTCAGCGATCCTTTCACGAGATTTGCGTTTCTTCGGCAGTCCTTTGACGAAATTCACGTTTTCCCGATGCATTTCGACAAAAGTCTCATTTTTACAGCAACCCTTTGACGAGATTCGCATTTTTCCCAAAATACTTTGACAAATTAGCGTATTTTAAGCAACTTTTCGACAAAATTCTTTTTTCCCACAAATTACCGAAAAAATTTACATTTGCAATCGCAATCCTCCGACGAAATTTGTGTTTTTTACGATGCCTTTTGACGAAATTCATGTTTTTTCTAGTGGTCCTTTGTCAAAATTTGCGTTTTTCTTCAGCTCTTTGACGAAATTCGTGTTTTTTCTAGAAGACCTAATAAAAAATTCGCTTTTTTCCCCGCAACACTTTGGCGAAACTTGCATTTATTACGCGACTCTTTGACAAAATTCCTCTTTTTTGCGAACCTTTGACGAAATTAGTGTTTTTTTTTCGCAACCGTTTCGCGAAATTTGCGGTTTTACGCTACACTTTGACAAAATTCGTATTTTTTCCAGCTGCCCTTTGACAAAATTAGAGGTTTTTTCCTCAGCCCTTTGACGAAATTCATGTATTTTTTAATATGCCCTTTGACAAAATTCACGTTTTTTCCCACAGCCCTTTGGCGAAGTTCGCATTTCATCCGAGACCATTTGACAAAATTATCCTGTTTTCGCGATTCTTTGACGAAATTTGCGTTTTTTCCGCGGCCCTTTGACGAAATAAGTGTTTTTCCTGGCGGCAATTTGACAAAATTCGCGTTTTTTTCCCTGAGCATTTTGTCGAAATTCGCGTTTTTTTATACGACTGTGTGACAAATTTTGGGTTTCTTTTGCAGTCCTTTGGCGAAGTTCGAATTTCTTCCGCCACTCTTTGACGAAATTTGAGTTTTTCCGCGGCCCTTTGACGAAATTAACAATTTTTTCGCAAGTAGTTCACGAAATTTGCGTTTTTGTGCGATCCTTTTACTAAATTTGCGTTTTTTCCGAGGTACTTTGACGAAATTAGCGTTTTTTAAGTAGCATTTTGATAAAATTCTTTTCTTTTTCCAAGATCTTCCAACGAAATTCACTTTTTTTTTCGAGATACCTTGACGAAATTAGCGTTTTTAAAGCAACATTTTGATAAAATTCTTTTCTTTTTCCGCGATCCTTCGGCGAAATTTGTGTTTTTTACGCTGCCTTTTGACGAAAGTCGTGTTTTTGATAGTGGTCCTTTGTCAAAATTCGCGTTCTCGTTCCGCAGCCCTTTGGCAAAATTAACATTTCTTGCACGACCCTTTGACAAAAATCTCTTGTTTCCGCGAACCTCTGAAGAAATTTGCATTTTTTTCCCAGCCCTTTGACAAAATTCGCGATTTTCTGCGGCCTTTCGATGAAATTCGTTTACTTTTCGTGACCGTTTCGCGAACTTTGAGTTTCTATACTGCCTTTTGACGAAATTCGTGTTTTTTTAATAGCGGCCATTTGACAAAATTCGCGTTTTTTCCGCATCCCTTTGCGAAATTCTCATTTTATTGATCTTTTGACGAAATTCGCCTTTTTTGTACGGCCCTTTCACGAAATTCGCATTTTTCGCGATGTTTTGAAGAAATTTGGATTTTTTCTGAGGGCATTTGACAAAATTTGCGTTTTTCCGCAGCCTTTTGACGAAATTCGCTATCTTTTCGTGATCTTTCGATAAAATTAGCTTTTCTCTGCGGCCCTTCAATGAAATTTCCATTTTTATCTAGCGGCTCTTTGACGAAGTTCGCATTTTCTCCTCAATACTTCGACGAAAGCATACGCATTTTTTAATATCGTTAAGATAGCATTTTTTAAGCAGCATTTTGACTAAATATTTTTTTCACAATTCGCCGACAAAATTTCCGTTTTTTTTTCCGCGATCCTTCGACAAAATTCGCGTTTTATATCCGCGGCCGTTTGACGAAATTCGTGTTTTATCTAGCGGCCTTTTCACAAAATTCACGTTTTTTCTTCGCGGCCGTTTGGCGAAATATTTTTCTGAAACTCTCTATTTATTTAACTCTCGTTTTTCGCGGTCATTTGACGAAATTTACGTTTTTGCCTTGGCCATTTTACGAATTTTTCGTTTTTCCGCAACCCTATGACGAATTCGCATTTTTTCGCGGCCCTTTCTAGAAATTTGCTACTTTTTCGTGACATTCGAAAATTTCACTTTTCCGCAATCCTTCGACGAAATTTGCGTTTTCCCCGCGATATTTAGACGAAATTAGCATTTTTAATTCAGCCTTTTGACGAAATTCGCTTTTTTTTTCAGAATCCTTTGACGAAATTTACGGGTTTTCTGCGATACTTTGATTAAATTCGCTTCTTTGCGATCTTTTGACGAAATTCTCGTTTCTTCCGAGTTACCTTGACGAAATTAGTGTTTTCTAAGCACCCTTTTGATAAACTTCATTTTCTTCACGATCCTGCAACGAAATTCACATTATTTTCGCGATCCTTCGCTGAAATTCACGGACCTTTGACGAAATCCGTGTTTTTTGTTTTGTTTTTCTAGCTGCCCTTTGATAAAATTCCCGTCATTTTCCCGACTCCTTCGGCCAAATTCACTTTTTTCTGCGATCCTTAGACGAAATTGCTTTTTCTCTGAAATCTTTGACGAAATTTGCGTTTTTACCGCGATACTTCGACGAAGTTGCCGATTTTTTTCTTCGGACGATTAACAAAACTGATTTTTTTCAGCGACCATCTGTCGAAATTCGCGTATTTTTTTATCCCGAATTTTCAGACATATGATCGATTTTGAAGTGTTTTTGGAACCGGAACCCGTAAATTTTCGGATGAATCTGAACAGAATCACCTTTGCACATACTGAACAAAATAAAATAATTACTTTTATTAAAAAAGACATATTTTGCTCTCTGTAAATAAAATCCGCTACTGAAGTAATGTTTTCAACCAATTTTCTTTGTTTCATTCATCAAATCTTGCAGGTAATTACCATCTAGATGGTATTCCAAGTGCTACTCACCTTTTAATTTTTTTCGATATCCATAAGAAGAAAATATTTGGATACTTCAAATTTTTCGGCTACCAGTTTGGGATTTATTTATACAGAGGCGACTTTTATTATCCTTTAAACTGCTGATGAAACATTCTTCCAATTGTAAAAAGCGTATAAATCAATTTTTCAACTACATTTCAGCAGTGAAATTACGCTTGAAATTATTGAATATTAATGATGTGAATTATCACATTGCTACAAAGCGTAAACCATCTTAGTGAAAAATGTCCAAGCCGGGAATCGAACCCGGGTCCCTGGAATAGATCTCCAGTGTTCTACCACTAAACCACAAGGACGATGTCCAGCTTGGCATTTCTCACTTATATAAGTCGGTAAGGCTGCTACTGCAGCACAAGATGGAGAAGTCTTCATGAGCACACATTCTAGCGGCGTAACATGAGACGCAAATAAAACCATCTTGTGCTGCAGTAGCAGCCTTACCGACTTATATAAGTGAGAAATGCCAAGCTGGACATCGTCCTTGTGGTTTAGTGGTAGAACACTGGAGATCTATTCCAGGGACCCGGGTTCGATTCCCGCCTTGGACATTTTTCACTAAGTTGGTTTACGCTTTGTAGCAATGTGATAATTCACATCATTAATATTCAATAATTTCAAGCGTAATTTCACTGCTGAAATGTAGTTGAAAAATTAATTAAAAATTGTATATTCACCGATGCTGGGTTTATTTGCGTCTCATGTTACGCCGCTAGAATGTGTGCTCATGAAGACTTCTCCATCTTGTGCTGCAGTAGCAGCCTTACCGACTTATATATGTGAGAAATGCCAAGCTGGACATCGTCCTTGTGGTTTAGTGGTAGAACACTGGAGATCTATTCCAGGGACCCGTGTTCGATTCCCGGCTTGGATATTTTTCACTAAGTTGGTTTACGCTTTGTAGCAATGTGATAATTCACATCATTAATATTCAATAATTTCAAGCGTAATTTCACTGCTGAAATGTAGTTGAAAAATTAATTAAAAATTGTATATTCACCGATGCTGGGTTTATTTGCGTCTCATGTTACGCCGCTAGAATGTGTGCTCATGAAGACTTCTCCATCTTGTGCTGCAGTAGCAGCCTTACCGACTTATATAAGTGAGAAATGCCAAGCTGGACATCGTCCTTGTGGTTTAGTGCTAGAACACTGGAGATCTATTCCGGGGACCCGGGTTCGATTCCCGGCTTGGACATTTTTCACTAAGTTGGTTTACGCTTTGTAGCAATGTGATAATTCACATCATTAATATTCGTATAAATCAAGCTTTTGTTTCATAAGGGGCTGTATATATATATATTTAAATATGATTTTTTTATATGGCCCCTGGGTCCTAATACCTTATATTTACAAAAATATTGTTCTACATCTAGGAAGGAAATTAAAAAAATCCCCACTTGCGATATTATGACACTTTCAGTTTTATGAAATTTCAGTGTTTTTACCTACACTAAAAGTATTTCTTTCCTTTTTTAGTACCAGAAAACACTGAAATATATCGTTTTGAAGGAAGGGAAGGAGTGCATAAAGAAATATAGCCTAGGGGTAAAAATGTAGTTCAAGGGTGATTCTGAGTAAAAAGAAAAATTTTCTGAAATTCACAGCAAATTTTCTGAAAAGTTACAGCAGAGGGGGGGGGGGGGGATGGGAAATCCACTCCTGGCACTAACTACGCGTTTTTTCCGCGACCCTTTGACGAAAGTCGTGTTTTTTGCGATCCCTTGACGAATTTTGAGTCTTCGAGATCTTTTGACGAGATTTGCGGTTCTTTCGCGATTTTTTGAAGAAATTTTGGGGATTTTTTCGCGATTTTTTGAAGAAACTTGCGTTTTTCCGCGAATCTTGGACGAAATTTGTGTCTTTTCCGCGATTCTTTGTTGAAATTCACGTTTTTTCTGCAAACAGTTGACAAAATTAATTTTTCCGATGACCATTTGTCGAAATTTGCGATATTTTTTATGTCCGAATTTTCGGATTGATCGAATTTTATGAACTTTCGGAAATGAATGCCTTAAATTTTCGGAAAATTCAGAAAAGAATCGCAGCTAGGTAGTTTATCCGCACCCCCCCCCCCGCCCACACAATATAATAATAAACAAATACAGAAAACCTCTGAATAACGGAAACCTCGGGAGAGTGTAATTTGTCCACTATTCGGAAGTGCCCGCTATTGAGATGTAGAAATGCACAAATAATTGTTAGGGATAGGGGGAAATGTACTCTTAATAAAGGTGTCCATTATCAGGGAGGGACAGTCATAGACGTTTAACTGTACTTACAGAAGTAGAGAACAAGTTCACTTGCCATAAAACCTTTGATTAAAAAATTAGAATTTTTTTATTGTAATACAAATGCTGATTGATTATGAATTATAGTCATAGTCAAGCTTTAAAAAAAATACCACCGAACTTTGCCTGGTTGGTAAAACCTTTGTTTTACACTCACATTAAAAATAAATAAACAAATAAATTCCCATTCAAATTGCAAACTTCAAATGATAATGGAATAAACTGAGTATCCACTTTCCTTGTCGCAGCAGTTCGAATATACATACATTCTATACAGTGGCGTAGCTAGAGCATTTCGTTTGGGGGGGTGTGGAGATCGAATTTACCGAATGTTCATAGTAATTTTTTTTTTTTTTTTGTATTTACAGTACAGGACCTATTATCCAGAATCCTCGGAACCGAAGGCTTTCTGTATTTTGGAATTTTCCAGATTTCGGGTCCTCTCAAATTTCACGTTTTTTTCGCGACCCTTTGACGAAATTTGCGTTATTTTTTCATGATCCTTTGACGAAATTTGTGGGTTTTTTTCGCGATCATTTGCAAAAATTGAGTTTTTTAGCGATTCTTTGACAAAATTTGCGTATTTTTTCTACGATCCTTTTACGAAATTAGCGTTTTTTCGCGATCATTTGACGAAATTAGCGTTTTTTTCCCGCGATTCTTTGACAAAATTTCAGATTTTTTCGGGATCATTTGACGAAATTAGCGTTTTTTTCCCGCGATTCTTTGACAAAATTTCAGATTTTTTTACGATCATTTGACGAAATTAGCGTTTTTTCGCGATCATGTGACGAAATTCGCGTTTTTCCACAATTCTTTGACAAAATTCGCATATTTTTTCTACGATGATTTGACGAATTTACCGTTTTTTCGCGATCATTTGACGAAATTAGCGTTTTTTCCGCGATTCTTTGACAAAATTTGCATATTATTTCTACGATCATTTGACGAAATTAGCGTTTTTTCGCGATCATTTGACAAAATTAGCGATTTTTCCGCGATTCTTTGACAAAATTTGCGTTTTTTTTCAGGATCCTTTGACAAAATTCGCGTTCTTTCCGCGATTCTTTGACAAAATTTGAGTATTTTTTCTACGATCATTTGACGAAGTTAGCGTTTTTTTCGCGATCATTTGACGAAATTCTTGTTTTATTCGCGATTCTTTGACAAAATTTGTGTTTTTTCGCGATCCTTTGACGATATTCGCGATTCTTTGAAAGAAGTTCGCATTCTTTCTGTGAGTCTTTGACGAAATTCACGTTTCTCTGCAATTTTTTGACGAAATTAGCGCTTTTAACGATCCTTTGATGAAATTATCGCTTTTTTCGCGATCCTTTGTCGAAATTTGCATTTTTTCCGCGACTCTTTGACGAAATTTGCATTTTTTCAGAATCCTGTGATGAAATTTGCGGGTGTTGTGCGATTCTTTGACGGAATTTGCGTTTTTTTTGCGATTCCTTGACAAAATTCGCATTTTTTCTGCAATTCTTTGGAGAAATTGGCGATTTTTTCTGCGAACGATTGACGTAATTGATTTTTTTTCGGTGCCCATTTCTCGAAAATCGCGATATTTTTTATGTCCGAATTTTCGGACTGAAGACCAATTTTTTTTTTTAATTTTCGGAAAATTCAGAACAGAATCAATCACCCCCGGTGAAATATCTGACGATTTTCTTTTTTTAACGAATCTTAATATAAATTAATTTTATACTAAAATTGGAGAGAAAAAAGGATTTTTTCCCAATGTCGGGGGGAGGGGAGGGCGGCTTCGCGTTATCTGGCGGCTGAAATAACATATTTTAGTGGTTACACGTCGAAACACAATGAATTGAAAAAAAATTAGAAATCGATAAAATTTTCAAAAAATTTCAAAATTTTAGTACAAATTTACAAATTTAGAAAATTTTCAAATAATTATTTTTTTCGGATTTCGAGTCCTTCCGGATTTTGGAATTCCGGATAATGGGTCCTATACTCTATTTGTATTTTGTATTTTTTCACATTGTTTTCTTTTGGGCGAGGGGGGGGGGATTATACATTTATTTATTATTTCAGTAATATATAAATAAACAGACCAAAAAATTTTAACAAAAAACTAAATAATTTCAACCATTTAAAATTTTACAAACTGGGGGAGCGACGGTAGTAGAAATTATGAATGGAGGGAGTGAAATAGATAACTGCTGATTTATTTATCGTATTGCACAATTACAAATAAAGCAGAGGAAAAAGTAATTTTAAGGACTTTAACCCTTAACTGATCAGTTGAGGTGTTTTCCACCCCAGAGAAATTTCATTTATGAAGAATTTTTTTTTGTGGTATTTAGATGCGTGTATTTATATGTATATGTATGTACACTTACAGTACTTTTTCAGTTGTTTTTATTCAAGTAAATAATGCAAAATTCACAGGAGATTTTCTTACTTTAATTCGTAAATTTTGTTGAATGCACAAGACAAGAAATCAAATTTTGGGGTTGTATCACACCACCTCACCACGTTATATATCTATAAAAAAATCACCTCATCACTTAAGGTTTAAGCTTTTCGTGCTCGATACTTCAGTGAGGGGGGGAGGGGGCAAATGTAAAAGGAGTAATTTGGGTGAGGTGTAAAAAGACAGATTTAGATTGATTATTTATTATTACAATAAAAATAAGTTCAATAGAATATATTTTAAAAATAATTATTTTTATCTTTTATTTATAACTCAAAGTTTGAAATTTGCAGTACTTTTTAAATTTTAAGTTAGAAGTCTGTACGGGTAGAAATTTTTAGGCCCGGGCCAGGCCGACACATAGAAAAAAAAACAACCCGGCCCATTATAAAAGGTAGGCCTGAACTCGGCCAGACCTGTCAAAAAAATTATTGGCCTGGCCCGGCGTTATAGCAGCTAAAAGTTCAGCCTGAGACCATTCTGGCCCGAAAAAAAATGAAAATCTCGACCCGAGCCTGGCACGGCCCGAGTGAATTTTTACAAAACATTGATTTTTACGTCAATTTGGTTAAAAATTTGTCTGTACGAGGAATCTTGATCAAAAATACTTAATCTTAGCTTCTTTTTTTTTTTTTTTTTTTTTTTTTTTTTTTTTTTTTTTTTTTAATCTTTATTTTTATAGAAATACCGTAGGCTGCGATATTTATTTATTTTTTAAATAAATCTCTATTTGTTATATGCAAATGTTTCGATTATCATTATTTTTGTTAATCCATATTCCATGTATTGAAGACTTAAAAATCTAAAAAATGCTATACAGTGAAATCTTCTAAGATGGAATCGCACTGTAAAGTAAATAAAAAAGAAAAGTGCCCAGCTAAACTGATGGCATTGAACTCACAGACTATTCACACTAATTGTATATTATACTCTTATTTTAAAGAATAATGCCACTCAAAAAAATAAGTGAAGGGGAATTAGCCCCCGTTTCCCCCTTTATACTTAACCAGTTAACCTCCAAATCTAATCAGGAAAGCTCCTTATCATAATAAACCGGTATACCAAATTTGGAGCAAATCGAATAATCTTGCAAAAAAAAAAAAACATTTATCTAAATTAAGGTGGTGGACTAACCCTTTATCCTTAACCAATGAATCGCCAAAACGAATCAGGGAAGCTCCTTAACATAATAAACCGGTATACCAAATTCGGAGCAAATCGAATCATTCTGCATGAAAAACACATTTATCTGAATTAAGGGGGGTGGACTAACCCCGTTTTTCCCCTTTTATCCTTAACCAATGAATCCCCAAAACTAATCAGGGAAGTTCCTTAACTTAATAAACCGGTATACCAAATTCAGAGCAAATCGAATCATTCTGCATGAAAAACACATTTATCTGAATTAAGGGGGGTGGATTAACCCCGTTTTTTCCCCTTTATCCTTAACCAATGAACTCCCAAAACTAATCAGGGAAGTTCCTTAACATAATAAACCGGTATATCAAATTCGGCGCACATCGAATGATTCTGCATGAAAAACCCATTTATCTGAATTAAGGGGGTGGACTAACCCCCCTTTTCCCCCTTTATCCTTAACCAATGAACCCGCAAAACTAATCAGGGAAGTTCCTTAACATAATAAACCGGTATACCAAATTCGGAGCAAATTGAATGATTCTGCATGAAAAACCCATTTATCTGAATTAAGGGGGGTGGACTAACCCCGTTTTCCCCCTTTACCCTTAACCAATGAACCCCGAAAACTAATCAGGGAAGTTCCTTAACATAATAAACCGCTATACCAAATTCGGAGCAAATCGAATCATTCTGCATGAAAAACACATTTATCGGAATTAAGGGGGGTGGACTAACCCCGTTTTTCCCTCTTTATCCTTAACCAATGAACTCCCAAAACTAATCAGGGAAGTTCCTTAACATAATAAACCGGTATACCAAATTCGGAGCAAATCGAATCATTCTGCATGAAAAACCCATTTAACTGAATTAAGGGGGTAGTGTGAGGGCTAACCCCATTTTTCCCCCTTTATCCTTAACCAATGAACTCCCAAAACTAATCAGGGAAGCGCCTTATCACAGTGAACCTAGGAAAAAATTTTGAAGCAAATCGGATGTTTCTATCAAGAGTTATCGCGTTACGTACGTACGTACATACATACAGAACGGGCGGGCACATTAGCTCTCAGGCTTTGATAGCCTGTGAGCTAAAAAAAAGCATTATAGACAAGTTCCCTTCTTAATAGGTGTAAATGTATTATATATCCTTTTCTCACATATTATTATATTAATTTTGCATGGATCAGCACATTTTTCAGTTTAAAACAGGATTAAGCATAGGCAGGTTCTTTTTCACACGTGTTGCTATATTTTAATTTAGCTTTATTTTGCTACCAGGCCACGCTGAGACAATGATTTTCATACGGGTTGGGTGAAAGCCGGAACTGAAAATTTTGGCCCTTGAAGACTTGGAAGAATGAAACCAGTCCCGGCTCGGTACAGAAAACATTAATTAGGTCTAGTCAGGCCTTATTTATGTTTTCCCAAAATGATGCCAAAGCTGACGTTTGTAACAGATTTTTTTTAAGCGTGGCAAAAGATCATTATGAGGTAGCAATTGATTATAATTTTATGTGTAATACATTTATCAGAAAATTAATAAAGTCCATTGGATTTCAAAGCACTTCATTCCTTATGCCTGCTGATTTCATGCTTCTGGATTAAGAAAATGTCTACTTAAATGTGTCAGAAAATTTACCATTCCTAAGAGGAGTAAAAATATTTTTTAAGAACAAGTGTTTTTTTTTTTGTTGTTGTTGTTGTTGTTTTCTTTTTTTCATAAACCTGGCATTTAATTCGAAATTAGAAAATTATTTAGTTATTTCAAATCTTAATCCGTGTATGGTATATTTGATAATTTTGATGATATGTGACAGAAAAATGCACAATATAAGAATAGGAGGATTTGGATTTTATTTTTTCTTTTCTTTTATTTATTTCTCTTTTTCCATAAATATTTATCCAAGTAAAAACGTAAGATAAAATAAGAAAATTAATAAAAATTAAATAAAAATATATGAGAGAATTGGTTGATTAGCAGTTTTTATTTTCTCTGGTAATTAGAATAAGGATAACTGTTGCAGATTACTTCAATGAGAAAATTTCAACTGTCTGTCCCCCAAAGCGCCAAAGCAGATCAAAGGACCAAAACAAACTACAGAGAACGACGAAAACATTTAGTAGACAATGTTGCATAAAGCCGGACAGAAGAATTTTTTTACTTGGAACTTTTTTACAGAACGTTTTTACTTGGATTTATAGAAAAAAGAGAAAGAAATAAAAGAAAAAAATCCAAAGCCTCCTATTCTTATATTGTGCATTTTTCTTTCACATATGATCAAAATTATCAAATACACCATACACGGATTCAGATTTGAAATAACTAAACAGTTTTCTAACTTCGTATTAAAAGCCACGTTTATGAAAAAAAAAACACTTGTTCTTGAAAAATAGTTTTACTTCTCTCAAGAATGTTAAATTTTCTGACACATTTAAGTAGACATTTTTTTTATCCAGAAGTATGTAATCAGCAGGCATGACCGCATGAGGTATGAAGTGCTTTGAAATCAAATACCACTTTTAAATTTTCTAATAAATGTATTACATATTAAGTTATAATCAATCGCTATTTCATAATGATCTTTTGCCTATTGTCATGTTTAAAAAAAATCTGTTCCAAACGTCAACTTTGGCACCATTTTCTGAAAGACCAGTTACCTTTATAGGAAAAAAGAGAAACGCTATTCGTTTACGAATAAGAAAGAATATCTGCAAATTTCGTGCATTTAAAAATGAAAGTTTCTTCACGAAAGTGTAAAAAAAGATACAAGTTACGATTTCAGATCAGCTTTAAATAGTTTTTAAAAACCACAAAATGTGGCTAATCAAACATGCACTTTATTTGTAGAATATTTTTTCTGTTGAATTTTTAAGCTGGAACTCGTAATATAGAAAGTTATCAGAATTGAAATAGTCAAATATCATGTTGAGCAATTGAGCATAAGTATAAAAAAAAATAAATATTATTTTAATTTGCAATAATAAAAAAAAAGAGTCTTGAACACAAAAAGATTTTTTTTCGATGGAGAAGGGGAAGGAGAGAGGGAGTAGACAGTGTGGAAAATTACTTTGTGTTCTGCAAAATTACTTTGCTTGCATTTTTTTGTGAGCTGTAGCGTTGATTTTGTTACATGAATTAGCCTGATTGAAGTCAAAGGATTTTTTTAAATCAATTTAAATTAACTTTGAGATCCCTTCATTTCAGAAAACAAAGAAAAAAATGGCTTTCAGTTTTTGCAGCAGGATGTAAATGTATGTCTCAATACGCCAATTAGAAGAAAGATTAATGTTTTATCATCAATGCACTTGCTTTATATATCAATACAACTGATGATTTTAAAACAAGTTCAAAAACATAAATAAAAAATATATTTTCGAACTGAATGACAAGAACCAGTGTTGCAGTCGTAAAAAAACAAAGGCTAAAGTCATGAACATTCATGGATACAGTATACGCCAATACTTTATTTGAGAAGCAGAGGGTATGCGGAGCTTCTTAAAAAAATCCAGAGAGAGGGTATACGGCGTATATCTCCATATACCCTCCACTACTACGTGACAAAAACAGATCCAGATCTTAAAACATATCGTCATATATTAAGTTACAAAGGAAAAAATCCAATATTTTATAGTTCTCTATCTTATATTAGTTTTCTTTAAAGCGGTTCTCGAGCTTCCTACTGAACAACGCAAAATTTTCTGACACATTTTCTGTCTCATTTTAAGCATATTGGCAGGCTTGACTGTTGAAGCGGAATACAATGGAAACTAGTTTTAATTTTTTTTTTTTTTTATAAAATTACTTATCACGTTATAAGCAAATGTTGTCACATGACGACAAGTTTTTTGCCTTTCTCGAGCTGCCGTGTCTGAAATTAGGTTCAAAACGCCAACTTTGATAAAATTTTCTGAAAAATCTTTTGCGTTTACCAAAAAATGGAAAACGTCTTTCGACTACATAGTTTCTGAATAACAACACCTGCCAATTTCCGAACAAAAATGAATTCAGAAATGTCTCAGAAAGCAGCTCTTCTCACTTGAGAACACCCTTAAGGATTTTTTTTTCCCGAGTTTTTCAAGAAACTTTTAGTTTTTCGAAGATACAATATACCATTATATATAGTAACTAATAGGGATGTACCGAATATTCGGTATCTATTCTGTATTCGGCCTTTTCGGCCATGTTACCGAATATTCCGCGAGGCCGAATATCAAGATATTCGGCCAAACCGAATACTTAAAAAAAACTTTTAAAACATTTTTAAAAATCTTACACAATTTCTACTTTTAGCTGTCAACTTATAAAGATGTTCATAAAAATTAGAAACAGAATCATATTTAAGTAAAAGAGAATGTTTTTACATTATTTGCTTTTTGTAAAGTATTACTTAAGAAAATTAACCATAATGGAGATTTTCATAGGAACTAACAATGTAAAAATGCAAGTTCCTGAACCTTTTCTAGTAAATAATCGGTTTCTTGCTTTTTCACACAAAACTGCGCTTCTAATCGAAACAGAAAACTTTCAGGGTTGATAATACACATCAAGAAAGACAATTTTTGCTCAGAAAACCACAATCGCAATCCACTTATTCAGTTATAAATAAAGTGTATCTCATCTCATTCGAGGTCAAACTTGGATTTTCATTTGTTAACCCTAACGAAGATATCATAGCTATATTTTTAACAAACTTGCTTTGATTTCTGCGAAATATAATATTATGATGAGAAGTGCTGGAAATTGCCCCTTTTCATATTTAAACAACTATGAGGTAGACATTCCTTTATTCAGAATGCAATTTATAGTATTTTTACTGTGTCACTGGCCAAAATTCAATCATTTTCAATGATATCATCACATTTAATACAAACTAAATTAATGTGAAACAAATCTTGCTAAAATATCTTCATTTACTGATAAAGTTGTGAACGAAAATTCAGTTTCGGCTTGTAGTTGCACACCCAGAATTTTTGACTGAATATATTGTAATTTTAATGAAATAAATGGAGTGAGGTGTTGTTTTTTGTTTAAAATTTTTTTGTCTTGACCATATTATCTCTGTTTTTTACAATTTTTTAGGAACAATGTGTATGTTTACAATCTCTGAAAATAATCGCCCATTCGAAACACTGATCTAAGATGCATTTAAAAACTTCCTTGCTAAATCAAAGACAGTAGAAAAGTTATTTTTGCTGAGTTGTTTGTTTTAGAATTTAAAAATATATATATTCACTTGGTTTAATTCACCAGAAGAAGCTATGAAATATCAAACTTTTTTAATTAATAAAATTTTAAAATTCTCTTCTTAAATAACACAAAGATTTTTTTTCATGTATAAAGTTTACTTGTAAAAAGTTCTTGTTTATCAATATGTAAATTTCTGCATTAAATATTGTGTAAAATTATTTTAAAATTTAACATTTTAATGCCTTTAATCTTTGAAATATAAAAGTATTCGACAAGCCGAGTACTTGGTATTTGGCCGAATAGTTACTACTCGGCTGGCTAAATATTCGGTATTCGGCCTAACAGTTAATTCGGCTAGCCAAATATTCGGTATACGGTTCGCTTGTAGGCCGAATATTCGGTAGAAAAGCTATTTTTGCTGAGTTGTTTGTTTTAGAATTTAAAAAAATATATTCCCTTGGTGGTTTAATTCACCATAAGAAGCCATGAAATATGAAACTTTTTTAATTAATAAAATTTTTAAATATTCGACCAGGCGAATATTTGGTATTTGGCCGAATAGTTACTACTCAGCTAGCTGAATATTCGATATCCAGTTCGCCTGTAGGTCGAATATTCGGTATTCGGTCAAAATCACTATTCGGTACATTCTTAGTAGCTGATGTAATTTTATTACACCGTTTTAATTTTCTTTGATAAGAAAAGATTCCCTGTTCTCTCTTATTTTTTGTTTTGAAAAACAGACAATACAACAGAAAAAATCTGGCGACATCCTGTCCACCGAAAAAACCGCGAAATATCAACCCCCGATAGCTTTCAGAGTCAAGCAAAACGAATTTTAACGAACAAGAAGTCTGGCCTTCTAATTTCATTTGCATTGGTCAAGGAGTGTACGCATTTACCCTCAAGGCACTTTTCTCCAGATTCCTTTCTTGAATGAAGCGAAGATATTTTCTACCCTTATCTTCTAGCTTACAGGGATACTGCATAGAAATAGGAAGAAGCTATACTTAATCTTCTAAGGGATACTGAACCTGGACCCCTCTCCCTCCCCTTCTTACACCCATGGAATAGTTAAGAGGTGAAATTGCAATCGACTCCTAGCGAAAAAAAAAATTACATAGTGCAAAGAGAAAGGAAGTTTCTAATTAGAAAATCTATATATTTAAAATATTTAATAATTTCAAATATGGTTTGACATTGTTTTCTGTTTTGCAATGCATTTTGTAATATGTTTTTAAAAATTCTTAAAAAAAAAGAAAAAAAAAATCAGAGCCAAATGATGCAATTTTTGAACGAAAGTGAAATTACCGAATGTATATGAGTTTACCGAAGTGGGGGGGGTGTCGCACCCTCCCACACCCCCCCTGTAGCTACGTCCCTGATTCTATACAGAAATAGCACAGGAAAACATTAATCTTCCAACGCATCAATTGAAACCCCACCCTAACAAAGGGGTTGCCAAAAGAACTGGTAACATTAAATCGCCAACACACTCGCCAAAATGTAATCTCGTTGATATTATGATAAAACTCCGATAAATCGACTAAATTTCTTAAATATAATTGCTGTTCATAAAAGATATTGAAGCTTAGTACTAATCTGAATTTTCGAGACCCAAATTAAATTTTTGGGGGCTTATTTGCTAGTATTTAAAATTGAAAATGTACGGAAAAGATGTTATATGGAATATTATTTTTACTTTTGAAAGGCAGATGGCAGCACCAGCAAACGCTAATTTCAAAAATTCGGAAATGTTAACAGGATTGATTTTACTAGATCTAGCTAAAAATGTGAAGATTATTAATTATTTGCTGAATATATAACAAAATAAAATATGTTAATTGAAAATTTAGATATTATATTTCACTAAATGCCAGTTGTAAAGAATATGTATATTCTTTTAATTACGAAAATGAGAAGTAAAAATCCATAGTCAAAAACTGGAGGGTACCCGTCCCCCTTAATTTTACTATTGTAATTCATTTATTTTACTGTATTTTAAAAAAAATTAATATACCTAGTTTAAAGTTTAGTTTCATTGTGAAAGAATTTATTATGTTTTTAACAATGGCTTGAAAATTAAGCTAATTATGTTTCATTTGGCATATTATTTTTGTTGTTTCAAATCAGTTTTGAATAAATATGCTAATAATAATCAGATAAATAAATCTAGTGTTTTTTTTTTTAATCAAATTAAACTACATTAAATAGCAAATATTTTAGTATTGCAATTTGTTTATTTTATTACTTTTTAAGTTTACTAAACGCTTCATTTTTAACTTGTTGGTATTTTAATTTACAAATTTTAGTGCTGGACGTATTTTAAAACTTATCGAATGTAAATAAAATTTATTATTTTAGTGTATATATATATATATATATATAACTTATGTTGAGTTTATCGCTAATTTATAGGTATTAATCTCTATAGCTTTCAGATTTTTAAATTATAGAATAAATACTGATAACAGTTTTTTAGTCATTTAGGTAAATCTACGGCGCATTTTTTTTATCTGATCAAACTGAATTTTAAACAACTTCAAATAATGCATAATATTATTAAAATGTTAACTATTTATTAATGTTTAATTAACTGTTTGTGTTTAATTTAACAGTTTCTAGTAATATAGTATTATTAAAACTCAAATTTAATTAAAATTTACTATTTTAATTTAGGGTTATAAAAAATGATTGTCTATAGAATTATGAGTAATAACCATAGCAATATTATTATATTATCTTAGATATTTTTAGATAATTTATGTTCAATATTATCAAAAGCAAGTAAAAATATTTGAAGAAAGTGATATAAATAAATTACACATTTTTTTTTTTAAGAATTATCAAGATAAAACACTAATCTTATAACCAAAATGAACAAAATAAATTTTTTAATAATAGATTTAAATATTACCTTTCAGAATCGAATGAAAATTATATTTATACATAAATAAACAAACTTAGAAAATTAAATAAATTGAAATTATAATAATTTTGCAAGAGAAAAACATGTTCAAAATACAAATTATTTTTCACAAAAATATTATTTTTGAACCAGTTTTTTTTTGAGGGGGGGGGGGGGGGGGTGAGATATATTTGCTCTAGAATTTTTATTAATAAATTTACAGATTGGCCTTAATTAATCTTTTAAGTTATACTTTAATACATTATTGTTCTCTTTAAACATTAATTAATGATTTAACTTCTGAAAATAAAAATCTACCTTCCAATATATCCAATATATTTACTTTCTACTTACTCATATATAAGAAAAATGTAAATTTATCAGATTTGAAAAATAATGAATAAACAATTTTATTTAAACATGAACAAAAAAATCTTAGAAAATGAATAAATAAATTGTATTTTTTAAAAATTTTGCTCCCCCCCCCCCCCCAAAAAAAAGGATGAAAATACAAATTATGTTGACAAAAAGCTATTTTTGAAAGACATTTTTTATCAGATTTATCTGGGCTAAAATTATTATTAAAAATAAATATACAAATTAGCTTAATTGCTCTTTTTTAATGCATTAATGTTTTATTAATTTTCTCTTAAAACATTAAATCATCTGATTTACCTAGTATAAATAAAATCTGTAGCAAAATATTCATATTTATTTATTTTTTTTATGCTGATGTATATTTGGTAAAATTGGAATTTATCCGCTTACAAAAAACTTTAAACAGGTTGCTATACACACACACACACACACACACACACATATATATATATACTAACTTTAATTATCCATATTTAGTTCTTATTCCCAAATTTCATAAAACTCCAATTAAATTTAGGACTGTAACTATTGGTTGCAATACATATAATAATAAAGCCAATAAACTTCTCTTATAAATTCTTAATCAATTATATGTACTTACTACAAACAATGATAATACACATTGTATAAAAAATAGCTATCAACTTGTCAATATTTTAAAAAATCTTCATTGTGTTTATAATATAACGACATATGACTTCAAAGATCTTTTTAATAATATAGACCTATTAGATTTACATAAAATTATAAATGCATTATTTAAAAAGTATTATAAAAAACTGGAATTACCATCTAATATAGATATTGCATATTTTAAATCTTTAACTAACTTTATTATCTATAATAATTATATATTGCAAGATAACACTTTATATTTACAGCATGTCGGTACACCACAAGGCGGTTGTACTTCCAGTTTACTCTCAGACTTATATCATTATGAACGTAATTTTACTAATAATAATCTACATTTATATCGTTATATTGATGACATACTTTTAACTGATACTGATCAATCTGCAATTACTCGATTTCCAGTAGATTATCCCACTAATTTGGAATTAACGGAAAACCTTTTATCTAACAATACAATTAACTTCTTAGATCTTAAAATTACAATAAAAGATAACAAAACAATCACAGATTTATATGACAAACGTAAAGAATTTAAATTCAAAGTTAATACATTTACAAATTTTAAATCTTGTCTACATCATTCTGTATTTCGAAATATAATACTTAATCATTTATATAGAATAAAATGTTTATGTTCTTCTCCTCTAATTAACAATAATATTAAAAAACTAATTTATGATGCATTAAATCATGGTTTTCCAAAAAAATTCATATATTCATTAATATACAATTAGTACTTTTCTTACATGATCTTTTAAAACAAATTAACACATGCGTAAACAAAATTACAAAAAAAATTATAAAATAAAAAAAATATCTATAAAAAATTAAAAATTGTAAAATAATATAAAAAAATATTATAGGTTGGTTGGGTGGGTAGATGTTAGAGTACGGAGGAGGGTGGTGTTGTCTGGATAATACGCAATGTTTAATTTAAAAAAAAGGGGGGGGCTTTTGTATTATTACTATATATTTTTGATACGTATTTTATATGGATGTTGATTTGATATTTTATATGTAATTGGAGAATTTCATTAATATTATAATTAGCTTAATTATTGATTAATCTTATTTACAATCATTTGTTATTAAATTTTAATTTACTAAGGACAATATCATATTAATTACTAATAGTATGCCATTTTTATAGTGATTAATATACATATAAGTATATTTAATATAAATAAAGTTATACTGTATGTATCAAAATTGGGTAATTAATTTTATTATTATTCCTCTATTCTTTTTAATATTTATCTATTTTCAATTTATTATCGTTTTAATGTTTTTGAATGTCCCACATTCATACTTTTCGGATTTTTATGGATGTATGAAAATAATCCACACTTTATATTTGTGCTTTTTAGGTAATGGGAATTTAAGTATCTGTTAACCTTCTATATACTTCCATATGTTTTTTATTTCCTGTTCATTTTATAATTATCTTATATATAATAGATTTAGAAAAAAAAAGAAAAATTATATTATTTTTAATAATTTATATTAATTATTATTGAATTTATTTTGTTTTATAGCATATAGCTATACGCTATATATTATCAATGTTCTAGAATTATTTAAATTCTTAGTTTAGTTTAAATAAGTTAGCTAATAGAATATTTTGTATGCTTTTTAAATTTTATTTACAATAGTTTTTTTTTTTTAAATACATAGTGTGGTTTATATTAGGTTTATAATTATCTATATATAAGGATAGTTTTGGTTTTGCTGTTAAAAAATTTTTTTACATTCAAATGCTTACAAATGTTTATCTTATGACATTTGAATAATAAAAGTAATACTAGATGGCAGCACCAAAATTTGTCTTTTGACGATAAGTTCTAAATTTTAATTTTTCTAGCTCCATTTCAGTTATAATTTACTACACCAGGGGGAATTTTTAGCTAAATTTTGACGATATTGTTAAACAGTTATTAATTAATTTAATAGTGCATTTTAAATAATGTAATTACTTTCTATTTATTTTATTTTATATTATATTAAATGTATTTAACATGGTATTTCAAAATTTATTTCAAAATGTATCAACTGCATCCTTTGGTATCAATTACTGTGATTTCTTAACTGTTTTATTCACCTTAATCTTTATGATATTTTGGTAGCCATGTGCGCGTGGGTATTTGTAAAATACTGAAATATTAATCGGTATGGTGTTTATTATTTCTATTTTATATCCTATAAATATTTAAATAGGTTTTATTGATTCTTCCATTTCATATTATTTGTTTCTATTCTGTTTTCATTTTTAATCAATTCACTTGATTTTAATGGTTGTTTGGGCACAGGGGAAAATAACTTTTAGCTTTAGCTTATTTTTCCCACAGAAAACAACCATTTTGCTTATATCATTGAATTCTGTGCCCTTGAAAACGTAATTCAATATATAAGCATTTCCATTATTTGTCGGTGTCCACTTTCTTATTTTTCTTCCATAATAATTCTTATAATTAATTTAATCTTTTTTTTTTTATATATACTTACAGCTTTAATTCATAATATTACGGTTTTTGATGGTGGTAGGTTATGTTTAATTATTGGTTATATATATATATATATATATATATATATATATATATATAAGCATTAATATCTCCCTTTGTTTATAAAGTAGGAAGAAAATGAAAAGGGAATGTTTAACTTGTCTCTGAAAAAAATTTGTATTTCAGATTGTAGGAAAATTCGTGATGAGTGATATTCATTTGAGGTATTTAAAGTTCACATATATTGAACAATATCAAAAGCAAATAAACATATATGAAAAAATTATGTAAATAAAGACACAAGAAGATTTGAAATTTTCAAAATAAAATATTTATCTTAAAACAATAGATGTCCTTCTAAGTAATAAGAACAGCACTTTTATAAATGAAGAACAGCTAAAAATATAAATTATTTTCATAAAAAATGAAGCAGATTATTTTCCAAGATAGGTTGAATTGTTACTTCTCATAAAGAATTATATTTAAAGATGAGCAAAAAAATCTTAAAAAATTAAATAAATAAGTTGTACTTTTAACAATTTTACAAAAAAAAAAAAAAAAAAAAAAAAAAAGATAAACGAAGTTGAAAAATTATTTTCACAAAAAAATTACTTTTGCTGGACAAATTTTATGATACACATCTGGGCTAGAATTAGTAATACATTTACAAAAATTCAAATTCTTTAATGCATTAATGTTTTATTATTATTCTCTTTAAAAATTTATTATTTACTAATGTGCATTTGGTAAAATTGGAAATTATATGATTAGAAATCTCTTTAAACATATTGTTAAATTTAAAATAATAACGATAAATTAAAAGAAAAAGCATCTTTTTTCGTTTACAAAATAGGAAGAAAATGGAAAAATAAATGTTTAACTTAATTGTTTTTAAAAAAGATCCCGTAGTGGAAAAATTCATAATAATAAATTCATAAGTAACAGCTAGTAATTTTTCAACGTACAAGAAAAGCGCAAAGTTCTATCGGGGAAAAAGTTCATCGGTCGTCTAAGAGTGACGTCACAAAATCGCCCAAAGGCTTTATGTCAAGTAGGTGTTGGCTTGGTACTCATTTCATCGACCCCGAAGGGATGAAAAGCTGAGTGAACCCTGTCCAGTCGGGAGTCGAACTCTCGACCTGCAGCGCGTCTGACACATGCTCTGGCCACTATGCCACTGGGCTTCGTGGCGCCCTACTATTCAACATATTTGCGAACTTTTCTAATCTTTCCAGGTACTTCTTTCCACTTTCATTCTGCTGCCAAGGGTGACGAACAACTACCGAGATAAGAAGGAAATAACTGTACTTCTATCCTGCAATTGATTACAATTCCTGCTTTCAATTTTTTCATTCCGGATTAAAAATTTTCTTTCGGATGGGGGGGGGGGGGTAGTGGAAGTAACAGGTCTAAAATTGAATGCCTTATACAAGTTTTGTATGTAAAAAGTAACTCACTTTATAATTAATTTTTACTACTGATAAACCCTTTTTTACGAGCGCCTGACGGCCACCATAAACCTTCTGTGGCGCCCTACAATTTGAACATATTGGGGGGGAGGCTCCCCCCTCCCCCTCCTAAAGCTACGTCCCTGGTCTTGGACTCTTCTCCCCGGTCCAACACCCTCATATTTTTAATGGGTCCCTTCTAGGACCCTTTTTTAAGCACTTCTCCCCATTTTTGCGCATTTCTTTTAATTTTTTTCTTATTCGTACCCTATGCTTAATTTCGACAAATTGAAGACCTAAAGAGCTATGTACTACGACCTTTTAACATGTTTTCATCTTAGAGACCTGCTCCAACTATCAATTGGCCTCTCTTGGGGCCCCTTATTATGGTTCCTTTAAAACTGGTCTGGGGGGGGGGGGGGTTCACTAGCCTTTCTTTCTAACTTCTTCTTTGGTCCTCCAGCTACTATATGAGCGACACACACACAAGAAAAAAGTTCTCAGACTTTAGCTACTAGCAATTTTGAATATTAATCGCCTTCTTGGGCACTTGGTTTAGCTTCTTTAAAAATGCTCCGATTCTCTTGTAATTTTTCTCTACCATAGTTCTAGGTCCTCCGGATACTTTATAAACTACTATAAAATTATTTCTACCTTAGCTACCCACCTTGGCCCCTTTTGAGCCCCCGATCATAGCTTCCTTAAAAATGGTCCGATTCACTAACCTTTTTTTTTTCTAACAATTTATTATTTTTTTAACATCATCAAGGCTTTGTTTTATAATTGAGCTGATATTAAAATAATGCAGTTCGAAATTCTAAGCTATTTTACATGTTTTTTTTTAATTTACATTTTTCTTGAGAATTTTGTGTTTCAGTTTCAGATTTAAATTTTGTATTTTATGAGAAGTTGGAGGACCACGCTGTCTGCGTCCGATCAATAGACACTCTAAACAAAATACGTGAATTGAAGGTTTTTTTCCATCGTTTTGTATTTTTGTTAGAGCACGATAATTTCTGCTTATTTGCGCTTTTCCCAAAAATACACAAAATTCATTAATCTAATGCAAAAATTACTTGAAATCCTCCACTGACTAAAGTTGCATTTTTGTCAAATCACAGGGGTGTTCCGGTAACTGTGCTGCGTGTTACTTTTTTGCATTAGAAACTAATTCTTTACATATGTCCCCTTTCTCTCAAAAGACAAAGTTCACCAAGTGAAGCTCAAAATTTCTTGAAATTCTTCAGTCAAAAGTAGGAATTTTTTTCAAATATTAAAAATATCCGCTTTAATCACAGGTGCGTTCCGGAAACTTGCTGCCTGTGCTTTTTACGCTTGAAGAAATGTTTTTTTTTCTTTTTTTTGAGTGTGTACGTAATAATAATTGCGCTTTCTCGAAAAAGACTGAAAAACGAAATAATGCAAAAAAAAAAAATAAATAAATAAATAAATAAATAAATAAAATAAAATAAAATAAAATAAAACGCGGTACTTATAAAGAGGACATTGCTATCATAAAATTACTGTTAATTATTTCAAAAACTGTAGTTCGACTAATTAATTTTACACCATTTCCTTATGGATAAAGTATAATTTACATGCATTTAATACGATGAAAAGAAACGACAAAAGATCGGAAGAATTTTCCATTTTAGACAGGTTTTAGTCTTAGCAAGTAACTTTATAACTATATTGTATTGTTTTAGCCGATAATGCGAATTATTTAATTTTAAACCATGATTCCGTGACCAAGAGCGGCGCCATAGGGGGGTCCGGGGGGCATATGCCCCCCCCGTCGGGATCAAATTTAATCATCGTCAGGGAAATTTTTTTGACTTGAGTGTAGAGTCCTGCATCGGGTCGGGTAACCCGATTTTTCCTGCACACGACCCGAGTCGGGGCAGATTAATTAAAAAAAAAGATCTTAGGTTAGTTTATAGAAAACGCGACCACAGATAAGCTTGCCGCTAATTTTTTTTCTTTGGAAGTCGGATTAGCTTGGCTATAATTTTTCGGTTTCGAGATGAGTTTTAATTCTTACGCGTCGGTTTTGTTTAAGCTGATTTTTCAAAAATCTGCCCAGAATTATATCTCAAATTAGAGTCCTGCATCGATTCAGATTGTCCGATTTTACCTACATCCGACCCACGGCTCAGATGGAGGATAACTTTTTTCGTTGCGGTTGGGTTCGGTTTCGAGTTCGGATGGGTTTGGGGTTGAGCTTTGATACTTACGAGTAGTGTTGCCAGGTGTCCAGATTTACGTGGAACGTCCCAATTTTTCCAAAAATTTCGGATCCCAAATTATGTCAAATTTTTACGCGTTTAATCTAAACTAAAATTTTAATCCTTAGTTTGCGACGAGAAAATTTAAGAATTTAACCACATGGTTAAAGTCTGTCGTCACAACGGCCGGATGTTACCGAAAACCTTATACATTTTGTCTAGAACTCATTTATGTGCACTCCTATTCAATGTTTATTCGATTGACCGCAAACTAAGGCGCCTATAAGAAATACGATTTCAAGAAGAGACAGGACGTGGAAATTCACCAGCTCACTTCGATCTTGTCATTAAAAAGCGTAGGGTAAGTATTTTTTTAATAAATGAATGAGTAAGTAAAAAGAGATTTTTGCATAATTATTCAAGCAAACTTAGTATCAAATAAAAATTTCTTCTTTGTTCATTAATTTCAATATACATTAGAGTTTCGTTTTATAATAATACGGATATTAATCTCTATTTAATATATAGAAGAGAAATGGAAGGTATAAATAAGAAAATAATTATATACATACATAACTCCATTATAAATTGCGGGAATATGTATATACAGCAACAACTAAAATCTTGCATCGGGTCAGTTAACAAGATTCTACCCGAACATGTTTGGCATTGGCTCTAAAATTTTGCTGCGGATCGGGTTCATTAGTGTTTCCGTTTTCAGATCATCTCAGATTAGAGTTTTGTTTCTTGGGAGTCGATATGAGTATGCCAAATTTTTCCAAAGAAAAGTCCAGGTTATTGTTTCAAATGATAAAAAAAAAATATTTTTTATATGAATGAGTAAATGTATGCATTCATTTTTCGAACTATAAAATTGATTGTAGAGATATGATTACAGACTATTTTCCTGAATTGTTTTACATTTAGGATTGATTTTTTTTTCATTTCATGCTAGGATCAAGTTGCAGGTTCGAAAAAAATATTTTGTCAATTTCGGGTCGGGCATAACTCGAAGCAGGGTTGTAATTAACAATTCGTGTTTAGGGTCGTACGTTCGAATTTAGAAATTTAAAAAATCGTGTAAAACAGAACACCGACTTATTTGATAATTTAAACTTGATTGTATTATTACATTGAACAATTTTAATTAATAACTTAGTTATACTTTATAGAGGTCTGTACGGGCCGAAATTTCCGGGGCCGGCCCGACTCGAAAGAAAAGTTCGGCCTGGCCCGGTATAAAAGTTAAAACTTCGGCTCGGCCTGGCCCATACAAAAATCATTAATGGCCCGGCCCACTATAACAATTAAAAGTTCGGTCCGAGCACGGTCCAGAAAAAAGTTAAATTCTCGGCCCGAGTCCGATCCAGCCCGACGGAATTTCTGCATAACATGGATTTTTACGTCGATTTTGTTAAAAGGAGGAGTTCTGACCAAAAATACTTATTTTAGCTTTTTTTTTTTTTAAGGTTAAGAATCTTTATTTTTAAAGAACGTAGGTTGCGATATACATTTTTTTAGTGAACCTCTATTTTATTTGTATGTATATGTTTCAACTATAATTAATATCGTTTATCAAAAAAATATGTATTGGAGACTTAAAAATCTGAAAAATTCTATACAGTAAAATCTTCTAAGACGGAATCGCATAGGAAAGAAAATAAATGTATTATAAACAAGTTCCCTTCTTAGCAGGTGTAAATGTATTATATTCTTTTCTCACGTATTATTATATTCATTTTGCATTTTCCATATAAGACAGGATTTCGTCATAGGCTGGTTCTTTTTCACACGTTTTATTGTATTTCAATATTATGGCCTAGAAATCTACTATTCTTTAAAACGAATAAATTTTAATGTTTAATTGTAGAATAATGTCGATTTAAAAATATATACACTTTTTGCAAAAATTTTTGGTCCGGGCCAAATTTTACTGATTTTTGCACGGACTAGACCATGCCGAAACAATGATTTTCATACAGGGTGGATCGAGATCGGGACTGAAAATATCGGCTTATGAAGACCTAGGAAGAAAGAAACCTGTCCAGTCTCGGTACGAAAAAAAGAAGTTAGGCCAGGCTCGATCCTTCAGAAAAAAGTAAGGCCCGAGCCCGACCCAGAAAGCGTAGTAACTAGGCTCGACCCGGCCCGATTGCCATGAATGGAAATAGGCCCGAGCCCGGCCCGTGCATACCTTTAAACTTTGGCTATTTCAAAATAAGTATGAATTTAAAGGTTTTTTTTTTTTAGACTGAACGAGACTTTTAACCTTTTTAAAAGACTTTGTTTTATGATTGAGCTAATGTTAAAATAATGAACTTTTACATTCTAAGCTATTTTACAAGTTTTCCTTTAACTTACATTTTTCTTCAGAATTTTGTATTTCAGTTTTAGTCTCAGATTTAAATTCTGTATCTTATCAGAAGTTATAGGACCATGCTGTCTAGTTTCGATCAATATATACTCTAAAAATATATACGTGAGTTGAAGGAATTTCTTCAATTGCTCTTATTATTATTATTAAAACACGAAAATTCCTGTTTTGATTTGCCCATTTCCCCCCTAAAATACAGAAAATTATCAAGCTAACGTTCCAATCACAGGTGTGTTCCCGTAACTGCGCTGCATGTTACTTTTTTGTATCAGAAACCGATTTTTTACGTGTGTTTCTTTTCCTCCAAAACACGAAAAGTTCGCGAACCGAAGCTCAATTTTTTTTTAAATTCTCCCGTTAAAAGACGGAAATTTCTTCAAATAATAGAGAAATCTGTTCCAACTACAGGTTCGTTCCGGCAACTTGCTGCACGTGCTTACGCACATGCAGCACGTTGCATGTTACGTATGAGGAAATGTTTTCTTGAGAGTGTACATAATAATAATTGCGCTTTTTCAAAAACGGCTGAAATGCAAAATAATGAAAAAAATAATTTTTTTATAAAGTGAATATTTATAAAGTGAGCATTATTGTCATAAAATTACTGTTAATTATTTAAAAAACTCTAGTTCGACTAATTAATTTCATACCATTCCTTTATGGATAAAGTATAATTCACGTACAGTCGTGGGGGAAAAAAAAGTAAACACCCCCTACTAACTCTTCAACAAATTATCGTAGACGAAATTTACTGGTACCGAACGATTCGAAATAAAGTCTACTTTTAAATGATGTATATAAAATTTGCTTAGGGGGCATATACATATTAAAATGAATCCAAGCTTCATTTTTTTTTCAATGGCAATACCCAATTTTAACAAGATATTTCAAATCTTCGGTTCACACTATGCCTGGACACCAAATTTCAAGTCATTTGAATGATAAGTTTTTGAATTATAAACATTCAAAATGTAGTGCTTCTATGTTAAATTACATTTTCATATTTTTATTAATATCTCCTGAAATTATACTCCTAATGTGCTAATGTTTTGTGTAGCAATAATACTAAAATACCCAAACATAAATACGTTGAATTTGCAATTTTTATAATTGTATGGTATGAATTATGAATTATATATTCGAAAAATTTATGAATTGCAACCTACAATTTTTTCGATGGATTTAGATTTATTAAGTCATGCTTTTTGGAAATCCAAAAGTTCACACTTTTCTTCCAAGTAGTTTTCAAATTATGCTATGGCAAAATGATGGTTTAAGGGGCCATGTATGACAGAAGTGACCAGATATTTTGAAATTTTTTATACTATCCTCTAATCTAGGACTCTTCAATAGACCGGAGTGAAAAACAAAAAGTTTTGCAAATGGACTCGTAATAGTGCGGAAAAGTTGCTACTCGTCAATACAAGCACAGTGAAAAAAAAATTTTTGAAATCGAAGAATATCTTCCGTTCGCGCATCGCGTTCAAAGTTTTCGAATTTGAACAAAAATTGTACAAATATACGAAAAATCGTAAAAAGGTGTAAACTTTTTCCGATTAAACACATTTTTTTGTACATACCATGACCTTGAGATGTAGAATGGAAGAAAAATACCACACACTCCTCCTTTATCCCCTTCAAACCCCCTCAAGGGGGTGAAAATGGCCAATTTTCGTGGAAAATACCGAAATTACAGGAGATGTAAATATTGACGAATCGGTCTCATTTTTTTTTCATAAGGCAACCTTGAGGCTAAAAGCAGGAAACAATCCCCCTCCCCCCTCGAGAGATCAAAATTGTGCAGCTCTTGGCCCGTCCTTCTAACGATGACTCAGGACTCACCACGGGAAGGTGGCTGCACTGCGAGTCCCACCCACACCCTACTCAACCAACCAACCAACCAAAATGTGGGCGTGGAGAATTATGCAGATACAGATTCAGGTACTGCGAATTCTGATTTAGTGTCAAATTTTATCATGATAGCACGAGAAGTGAGGGTGGCTCTTATAAAACCATCACGTCGCTCATGGCCAGACACTTTTGAGGAGGCCTGTGTTACCAGCTTAACACTGCGCTCTACGGCTTGCGTATGACATGGTATGTCTGCCAGATTCAAAGGAAGAGTTGGCTTTTCCCCCTTGGAAATCAAGTCTGCAATGTCAGCTGAAGAAATGTTTACCAATAGAGGAGGACAGGTAATCTATGTTTGAATTGGTAAGAATTGCCCTGCACTTTTCTTTTTCTCGTTTAATTTTGCTTCTATCAACGATCAGTGATGTATTACTATCAGTAATAAGACCTACGTCTTTTAGCACGCTAGAGGTAATGACAGCTGTTGTTCTGTCTGACAGACAAAAGCGATTACTTGTCAAAGCAGTAGCTGGAAACGATATGCGCATTTATGAAGAGTCTGGGCTCCTTGACAGAGCAGACAAAGATCGTGTGCGCTGAAAATCTAAATCATCCAGATCCTCATTGACATCAACATTTGTCTCCTCTCTTTCAGGATCAATGCTGCAACCAGGCAAGCTTTGCATTTGTGAGCTAAGCACATCAAGATGACGAGCCTTTCTTTGCAACCATGATGTAAGTTTTTGTGTTTCCTTTTTATGCACCGTCGGTCCTATTTTACCTGATCTAAGGTGTCTTTGTGCGTAAAGAAACATCAGTTCCAATGTAGGTATTTTCCTGTCCTTAGGGCAATCGCAGCTGACAGCTATAGGATTAGGACAAATACACTTGTCAAAGTTTTTCCCTCAAGTGCATTCTAGTGTAATTTCGCATTTGCATCTGATATGTCAAATAATGTGTTATACGACTGATGGATGAAATCATTGTACTTCTTCTGTTTCCCAGCCGTGTCTGTCTCTTGGATATGATTTATCAAGAGAATAATAGCGATCGTGTAGTTGTTTCATCTTTTGAACGACTCTTGTGTGACAAACTGTAGGAATCGAAGCCTTCAAATACAGTGACTCAATCTGTTGAGCTACAGTGTTTGCCACTTCTAAAATGCTCAACTTCCTTCCAGGTTTAAAGTCACCAGACTGCAATAACATGGCGTATTGCACTTCATGCCAACATTTGACAACGTCAGCATTGGTGGGAAGAATTGCCGATGGCAGTGGTTTTGGTGCACCAAAAAATGGGCAGCGAGTATGAACGCTTCGAGTGAGCGCCATAATGATGATAAGAGAAGCTAAATTTTGATCGATGAAACCGTTATCCAATTCAAGCTACGGGATTCTAAACGAAGCCGACAAGAAAAGTTTTCAGCAAGAGCAGCGCTTCTTTTGTAGGCGAGATATATTCTTTTACAAGCCAGACAAGCAGAAACACGCAGCGACGCTGAGGCAAAACTGAGTGACGCACAGAAATCGTTACCAGGTACGGGTACTGTGCTAGCTCCTCCCCCACTCCGTTTCTTGGAATTCCAGCGGTGCGCACGCGCAGCGAGCATTACAGTGCACCGAAGAAAAAAGGGGCTGACGAGATGGAGAGGTCGAGTGACCGGGCGGCAAACAAACCAAAACATAATGTTTGCCGCAAAAAGTCGCCCCCTCGACAGGGTTCAAAGCGGATAGAAGACCTGTCGAGGGGAGGGATTGTTTTCGACTTTTAGCCTCAAGGTTGCCTTATGTAAAAAAAAATCAGGTCGATTCGTCAATATTTACATCTCCTGTAATTTCGGTATTTTCCACGAAAATTGGCCATTTTCACCCCCTTGAGGGGGGTTAGAAGGGGATAAAGGAGGAGTGTGTGGTATGTTTTCCTTCATTCTACATCTCAAGGTCATGGTAGGTACAAAAAAATGTGTTCGATCGGAAAAAGTTTACACCTTTTTACGATTTTTCGTATATTTGTACAATTTTTGTTCAAATTCGAAAATTTTGAACGCGATGCGCGAACGGAAGATATTCTTCGATTTCAAAAATTTTTTTTTCACTGTGCTTGTACTGACGAGTAGCAACTTTTCCGCACTATTACGATTCGATTTGCAAAACTTTTTGTTTTTCACTCCGGTCTACTCTTCAATGACTGCTTGAGTAACGCTTAAGATGCCTTGATCAAGAAGGAGGCTCTCTCGGTCCACAATCGAGTATCGAACTTGAATTTGAATACAGTCCCTAAAATAGGCTCGTTTTAAAATAATTAATTTCTTGGAAACTTATCGTACGAATTGCATAAAAATTCGTTTTTAGGGTAATGGAAGGGTGTAGAGTTCATGTATGCTGGCAGAATTACATACTGCTATTGAAAAAAAAAACATAGTTATAGTTTGTTTTAATATGTAGATGGCCCCCTAAGCAAATTTTATATACGTCATTTCAAAGTAGACTTTATTACTAATCGTGTGGTATCAGTAACTTTCTTTTGCGATAATTTTTTGCTGAGATAGTAGGGAGTGTTTACTTTTTTTTTTTTCCAGGACTGTACATTCAATACGAAGAAAGGAAGCTATTTAATACAGCAACCTGTTAAGATGGAACGACAAAGAATGGGAAGAACTTTCCAATTTAGACAGGTTTTAATCTTAGCCTGCTATAGCCGATATTGCGAAAATTTTCAATTTAAAGCATTCCGTTACACTGGTTTTGTTTTAACAGGTTTTATTGTAGAGCTTAAGGATGTCCCGATTTTCAAGCGTCTGCCCCGCTTTTTGGTCTCACTCTGTCCCGTTTTTTGCGATACTAGACCTGACAACATTACTTACGAGCCAAGTTTGAATTAGCTCAGTTTTTCAAAAAGAAAGTCTAAGCTAATGTTTTAAATGAAGAATTATATATATAAATTTAATGAATCGCTTTACATGTTTATTTTCTACATAAAAGATAGAATTGATATTAGAGATATGATTGCAGACTATTTTTTCATAACTGTATTAAATTGTAGATCTTTTTTGTGTCGAATCGGGATCGGGTTGATGTGTTTCGGTTTAGGGTCAATAGAAAAAATGTTGTCGGGTTTTGGGTCAACGGAAATTTTTCGTAGGTTTTGGATTGACTTTAAGTTGAACGTTTGGGTCGAGTATAACCCAATCCGCCAGGAATCTATTTCAGATGAAAAACTATGTATGTATTTGAATATGAATGACTCCTTACATGTTTATTTTTCTACATAAAAGATAACATTAATATTGGAGATATGATTACAGACTATTTTTCTATAATTACATTATATATATATTTTTTTTATCAATTTTCTCTGATTCAGGGTTTCAGGTTGGGATTGGAATTAAGTATTTCGGGTTCGATCGGGTTGCGGGTAGACGGAATATGTCTGTTTAGATTCGGTTCGGGTTGCAGCTTGGTTTTAAATAAAATTTGCAGGGCCACAAATTTTATTTATTTTAGGACCCTAGTTAGGTGTAACATTTAACTGCTAGTTTTCACGATGACATTTTCGCTAACAAATTTAAATAATTTTAAATTAAAATAATTTTTGGTCACTTCACGTGTTTTCGATAGGATTTGTCAACGGATTTTTTTTAGTTACCACCGACATTAAAATAGATGGCCAACCTGGCCTGAACACGAACCGCGTTTCGAAAAAAATTGGTTACCCATCTTACCTGATGCGGGACTCTTGTTTCCCGGGCTTTGAATTTTCTGAAAGGCGGGGAGGCCCGCAGTGGTTCGACTCATAACCGGAGAACTGTTCCATACTTTGTCGCTTACACACTGCTGTGTAGGTGTCATATATGTGCACGTAAAATCTGTAATATTGAATGACCTCTTATTTGGAGGTTGCTGGGTGGAAGAAGAGTACGAAGCAGAGTTTTTCCTTTCTAGTGTTTCCTCAAAAGTGTGGAAACTTTTTCTGTTGTGAATTCGTCCGCCTATAAAGATTAGGTGACTAGTGAGGTATTTCAAAAATACACTTAAGAGCTTTTCTTCACTTTATTTATCTACAATATTCTTTGACAAGCTTCGAAATTTATGTTTCGAATAAAAATCGTTTGGCCCTCTGTAATTCATCTCTAATTTAAATAACAGTATGAGTGTTAGAGATCTTCGCGTTTCGGGATATGCCAAATCCGGACTCGAAAATTTTATGTTTTTCACGTGATTAACCAACATATTCCACCTGTTACATAAAAAAAGGAAAAGAAAGAAACAAAGAAATGTTTTATTGTTCATTTACTTCACTAATAAAGGAAAAAAGTTACCAGGACATTACCCCGGGGAAAAAAATTCTGAAGAATAAATACAGTTCCGGTCCGGCCCGAGTCTACAGAAAAAAATGTAAGACTCGGACGTGTCCCGTGGAGAATGAATTTCAGGCCCAGACCAATTTTCAAAAGCTAAAATTTAACCCGAGCCCGTACCGAGTTTTCAGATAAAATTAAGCCCGGCCCGAGTTTAATGAAAGAAACTTTTACCGAACTCGGGCTTCAGGACAGGAGGACCTCTAATATATATTATGAACTCGCCCCCTCCCCCTGTCGGGGATACTGTGTCCCCCCTTCCCCCCGTCGGGCAAGTTCTGGCGCCGCCCCTGATTCTTCCATACCTCCACATCATCAAAAACATGGTTTAGGTAAAACAATATCACACTATTAGGCTGGCCAACACTTAGTCCAAATCTGAATCCTATGGAGAACCTATGGGGGATTTTATCTCGTAAAATGTAATATTTGTTAAAAAATGAAGAATAGTTTAGTGTATATTGGCGAGTTTCTCTGACAGTGAAGTTTTATGATAAAATTTGTTTTGTTTCACAAAATATTACAATTAGAAATGAATGTGGATGTATTAAGAAAATATTATGAAACAGAACAATGTTCGGATAAAAAGGAAAATTGCTTGAAGATAAATTATTTTTGTGATATTCAGAAAATAACCCATTGATCAGAACTGCAATACTTCTACTCTTTTTGCATAATATATTACTAACGTTTTCTAGATTTCGATGAACAAACACATGGTGGTTTCTCCAATATTTTGCACAATCATGAAGTTTCCAAAACCACCAAACTACAACTTGTTGTCTGCTTTTGAGGGCACTAGTTTAATCTCTTTAGGGTTGTATAACACAACACGGCTGTATAGCCTGGGACCTTCAGCTCAGAGTGGAGTATAAGCCATTACACTCGTAGTGGCTTATACTCCACTATAAGCCTATATAGGCTTATAGGCTTATAGTGGCCTATATAGGCCTATATATATAAGCCTATATAGGCTTATACCAAACCAGTTCCAAAAAGGTTTCGAGCCGGGACCTCTAACCTGAAGGCGGCGTCCAATTTATTCGACGAGCAAAACAAATTTTTAATGTCTATAAATCTCTCATTATGCACAACGTTTCTCAAAATTTTTAAAACAGGTGTAGTTCATGCTTTAAGCTTGTGCAAGGTATGCAAGTTATTCTAAAGCTATGTAAATAAATTTAAATTGAATAGATTAAATGTAAACAAGTTATAAAAATTAAGAACGATGAAACTGAACACATAAAGCGAAATTTAACCCATAAAAGCCCGAATTATTTATCTCTTTAAAATGGAAATGTTTAATTTCACACTTTTTACAACAGAAATTTTTGTCTTATTTTATCGCGGAGTTTCTGTCATCAAAGAAAGCTAATATTTCTCTTCATAATTACTGGTGTGCAAACAACAAACGCACTGGCAAATATGCTGTTGCCCTGCGGAAACGCTAGTCTTTTATGGGTTAATAAAATTAATTAAATTGGCTGTTTAAAATAAATTACAAATCAACATTCAGTTACCCGAAACAGCTAAGAGATTCCTTCTAAGTCTGCTTCTTTCCATTTCAATGGGAACAATCAAAAACTGCCCCTGCTTTTACTATAAGCGTTTTCATTTGTACATTTTTTCCGTTGTATCTCAATGAATGTGATTTCGGTGATATCTTGGCCTATACCTGTTTGTTTCTGTTTGCCATGTGTGAGCGACATAAGTCAACTAATTGGAAAGGGTCGAAATATTAAAGCCTATCATTTTCGATAATATTTGATATGATTAGACAAAACTGAACACTTTCGCGATAAGAAAAGCCTGTCATTTTCGCCAAACTATCGTTTTTTCAATCAGCTGTTATTTAAAGTTGCAGTGTGATGTCGGCAATCATTAGTGATTCAGTTTGTTCATGATCATTTAAATTCTCTCTTCATTTATATCATTAAAATAACATTATTTGTGTCCCAAAGAATTGTTTCCGGTGAAAATTTTAGACTGACGGACTTAATTCTTTTTTTATTTAAATATATGATGCTAAATTTATTCTTACTTTTTTTTATTTAAATATATGATGCTAAATTTATTCTTATTTTTTTTTATTTAAATATATGATGCTAAATTTATTTTTATTTTTTTTTACTTAAATATATGATGCTAAATTTATTCTTTATTTGGTGCTGCGCTTATAATTAAAAGAAGCATTAACTAATTTTGTTTTACTTGCTTCGTTATTTATATTAAGATACACGTCATTTTATTATTTGCATAAACACAAATCGGAAAAATCATTAAATATTAAGGAATTACAGCAATTAAGTAAATTTTTATGTATGAAACATGAAATATTAATATATTTTTACCAAAATCTTTCGAAATAATATACAGCATCTGCATATATATTCAACACTTAGTTTATCAACATTTACAATGCTTTGAACATATTTTATCACACCGAACAAGAATGATGGGAGCTAGACTAAGTTCCGTCTATTTAGGAAAATGTCAGTTATTACATTTTGCACAAAACTTTTGGTCTCACTTTGGATCATTTAGAGCTAATCGCCAATGCCAGGACTTTTTTTTTATATCTATCATAAAGACACATGGAATGAGCATCTGTATTCAAATAAGGCCAATTTTAAACTCCCCGTGCGACTTCTACTCTGAGAATCAGTGCGTTTGATTTCCAGTACAAAAGCTTCTACGCATGTTCTATGGGCACGAACCAGAGTTGCGCAGTATCGAAAAAACATGTATTTAAAATACACTATCAAAATACATTTGTATTTTGTATTTGAAACCAATAAAACAAAAGTGTTTTAGAATGCTTTCTCAAAGTATTTTGTATTTTCAAACTATTAAAAATACATTTCTACAGATTTTGCACTGCATGTTTAAAGAGCAATTCGCGATTCGCAGCAAGAAAAAACATGCCTGTATATTTTGTCTAGTCATAGAATTTGTTTCTGGAAATTAATATAACACAGGTTTTCAACCGTTGGTACTGTATTGATGTCAATGAATAAGTTGTTTAGCTTCTACATAAGCATGTCTGCTGATTCGTTACTAAAATAGTTTTAGATTTTTTAACGTTGTTACGTGAATTGCAAAAAAATGTTGCTTGAGAGGCAGGAAGGATTATACAGAGTTTTGCTACACGGAGCATTTTTTAAGTACGTTAGAAATGTAATGCAGTTAATTATTGAAAAGTCTCGTTATGGATCGCTAATACCTTTAAATCTCTCTATGAAAAAGTATCAAGTGAATAAAATTGTGGTGGTAATACATGGTATGCAACATTTAGACGGGAAATATTTCAAAATAATGTGTGTTCATGATATGGCAAAGCAGGGCCGTAGCGACCGCCCCCCACACCCCCCATTTGGGGGGAGGGGGGCTGAGCAAAGTCAGGGGCCCAGTAGTGAGCTATTGTACCTTTCAGCCGAATGTTTTTTTTCTTTTTAAATTATTTTTTTTTATGTATTTTTAATAACATTTTATCGAAATTCATTTTGTTACGGCATAAATGCCCTCAAATTTATTTGTTTATAATTTAACTCTGTTTATCTTTCATATTGCGAAATATAATTATAAAACTGATTTCTTTTGACAGAAAAAATCTAATCTGTTTATCTAAATTGTTTATAACCCTGAATCAATATTTATGAGTAACATTATGATTTCAAGGTCATGTAATATAGATTTATTTACTTTATAATAATTTTGAATTGATGGTGATTTATTAGTTTTATAATTACTTGGATGTCATTTAAATGAATATTATAGCTATTTAGAAGATTTATAACTGCATATTGTAATTTTTATTTTGATGTTTATTTTATATAATATGTATCATTTTTTAAAATGGTCAGTCTTGACTCTGTAACCAAGCAGAGAACATGTAACATGTCCTGACTCTGTAATCAGAGATGCCAATTGTTAAATCATGGCTCTGTTTAATACAGAGTGTATAGTGGAAGTCCTGACTCTGCAACCAAGCAGAGAACACATTTTTTTTTTTTGTATTGGCTCTGTTAAATACGGAGAATTACTATTATGGAACAATTATTAACTTCTAATGATGAATAGAATTTACATACTATTTCAGTTTTATTTAATAAACTATTTAACCTAATTGCTCTCCCATCTCACTTGGATTTTGAAAATTTATTTGTCAGATGAATTTCGGCGCCAACATTTATTTTTGGTGCCGAGTAACCCGCGAAACATTTTTTGGAAATAATAGTGGGCTATTGTGAAAGAGATTTGTGATTAACAACTGTGATTTATTTTTCAACATGTGATTAGTGTGTGATTTATATTTCAACCTGTGATTAGTGTGGAATTATTATTGTGCCATTTGGATTACGACATGCCATCTACATTACCTGGAATTAACAGGTAAGAAAATATTTTTTTCATTTTCTATGAATGGTTAATGTTTTAAAATAAGAATTATTCTTTATTTAAAATGGAAAATCTTGAAAAGCTGAAAGCAAAACGTTCTGTTGAACGAACGAGTTTCACGAAATTAATTACAAAATTAGAAACATTATTAAATGATGACATTGATAATACGAAAACCGATGAATTATTAGAGCTTCAAGAAATATTTCTCTTAAAAGAAACGGCTTTCCAAAGTTTGAATCGTGATATTGAAGCTCAAATATCCGACTTAAAAGAATATGAAAAGGACATTGCTAATAGTGAAAAGTACACTGACCAATTGATCAGTGCTAAATTTAAAATTAAAAATAGATTAAGAAAATGTAAAAAGGATAATGTTTCTATGATAGCAACTAGTCGTGTAAATTCATTGAATGGTTCTGCTAGTGGAACAGAAACGAGTTCTGCCATGAAATTGACTAAATTAAATGTTCCAAAATTTTCTGGTGAAATCGAAGAATGGGTCGAATTTTTTAACTGTTTTGAAACATCGATACACCAGAATAAATCACTATCTAAGATAGAAAAATTCGCTTATCTAAAATCCTTGTTATGTAATCGGGCCTATAATGTGGTAGAAGGGTTTCCTTTGACAGAACAAAATTATGATACTTGTATTGATTTATTAAAGGACCGTTTTGGTAAGGTTGATGTTATTATTAATAAACACATGACTAATTTATTAAATATGGAACCAGTTAAAAATTGTTCAAATTTAAATGCATTAAGAAGATTGCATGACATGTGCGAAGTTAATATTAGAAGTTTAAGAAATTTGGGGGTAACATCCAGTTCTTATGGACAATTGCTAAATCCTATTTTGCTAAAGCTATTGCCCCATGAATTAGTGATTGAATATCATAGAAAACGTGATACTAGCAAAGAGTCAGATGTAACCGATCTAATTGCCTTTCTGAAATGTGAAATAGAATGTAGAGAAAAGGCTTTGTCAATGACAAGTTCTAAAAATGATGCATCCTCTTCTTTTGTACATAAAAATAAAACTGAATTTCGTGAAAAGAAAACATCAAATAAATATCAACATGCTAATACCTTAAATGCCACTATTAAAGTTTTTTGTGTATTTTGCAAAGGTAATGATCATTTATCTTCCGAGTGTAAAAATTTAGCTGATGATAAGAAAAGATTAATGTTACGTAAGGAGGGTAGATGTTACAAATGCTTTTTGAAATCGCATTTATCTTCGCAATGCCGCATAAAATTAAAGCCATGTCTAAATTGTAAAAGCACTGAACATAACAAATTATTTTGCTTTAAGAAAAGTTTGAAACCAGAAATTAATGAAAATCAAAATCAAACAGTTGTATCTAATTCTCATTGTAATTTTAGAAATTCTAAGCATGCTGTTTTATTGCAAACATGTTGTGTAACTGCTCAAGGTAATTCTAAATCAAAGGTAGTTCGATTATTACTTGATTCTGCAAGCGAAAAAAGCTTCATAACAAAAGCATTAGCTCGTGAATTAAATTTGCCTGTTTTAAGAAAAGAACATTTAACTGTATTCGCTTTTGGCATGGATCAAGGTCGCGAAGAAGAATATGATGTTTTTAAAATTAAATTGCGAAGTAAAATGAATTATCATCGTTTTATAGATGTTGAGGTGCTAGCTACCGATTTGATAAGTGCAACAACATTGAAGGTTCCCAATTCTGACCCTCTAGTTATAAAATACATTGAAAGTAAAAGATGGAGGTTAGCCGACCCTACGCCCGAGGAATCCGAAGTACAAATTTTACTTGGAGCTGATTATTTCTGGAATGTTCAGAGAGGTGTCGTTGAAGAAATTAATGACCATTTATATGTAGCTAATACACTTTTTGGGTACACAATAGTGGGAAAAATAAACTCTAAAGGTAACGAAACAGTTAATGCTCATCTTGTATCTGTTAATGAAATAGAAAATTTTGATTTGCAAAAGTTTTGGAAACTAGAGTCTTTGGGTATTTGTGATAGTAAAAATGAATTATTTTCACAAAAGGATTTAGATGCTCTTGATTTATTTAATGATAATTTAAATTTTGTAAATGGAAGATATGAAACTAAACTTTTGTGGAAAGTAAATAAAAATGAATTGGAATCCAATTTTGATAGCTAAACATAGACTTTGGGGATTAAAATCAAAATTGTGCAAAAATGAATGGTTACTTAAGGAATATGAGAAAATATTAAATGAACAATGTGGTTTGGGTATAATTGAAGAATGTGAGTTTAATAAAGATGAAATAAACACGTATTACATGCCTCACAGACCAGTAATAAGGGAAGATAAATCGACAACTAAAGTAAGAATTGTTTTTGATGCGTCATCCAAAGATAAGGGGGCAAAATCGTTAAACGAGTGCTTATTTCCTGGGCCCAATCTAAATCCTAACATATTGGACATTATTTTAAAATTCCGTCTCCACAAAATTGCTTTCTTGGCCGATATAGAAAAGGCATTCTTGCAAATCCAGATACAACAAGAAGATAGAAATTTTTTGAGGTTCCTGTGGTTTGACAATATCACTAGTAACAATCCCATTTTGAAGGTTTTTCGCATGACCCGTGTAACTTTTGGTGTAACAACTTCACCCTTTTTCCTTTCTGCAACCATCAAACATCACATTGAGGGGTATAAAGATTTGTTTGGAAAAATAGTTAATATGCTGGATACTTCCTTATACGTTGATGACCTGTTTCATGGAGCTGATTCAGTAAATGAAGCTTTTGTTTTATCAAACGGTGCAGAGAAGATATTGAGTGAGGCCAATATGAAACTCAGAAAATTTAAAACCAATTCTTCCGAAATTTTTTTTTTGTCAAAGATCTTGATCAGATTTCGAAATAGAAAACATATATTGTGCTTTTCTTCTATATCCACCATTCTTTATAAAAGTTTTTGAAGGCTGTCAGTTCTACTTAAAAATGGCATTTGAGTATTTTTGGGGTGCACCTATCAATGGGCGAAAAAGATGAAACCAAAGGTTCAAAACTTCTTTAATACTATTACTTCCATCAAACAAAACAGATATGCGCTTTTTTTCAACAGGAACCATTTTTTTACAGGGGCCCAGATGAAAGAAATTTTGCAGGCTCTAGATTCTTTTTGAATTGTCTTTTTTAGGGCCCCCTATATAAGAGCGAAAAAGTTGGAGCCCAAGATACAAAACTTTTAAGCCCATTTTTGTATTCAAATTTTTAAAAAATATGCTTTTAAATCTCACTTAGGAACCAAATAAGTTTCAAAACTTCGTTATACTATTACTTCCTTCAACCAAATGTGCTTCCTTTCTATAGTCATTATTCTTTTTAAAGGTGCCCAGATGAAAGAAATTTTGCACGCTCTTAATACTTTTTAAATTGTCTTTTTGGAGGACCCCAATAAAAGTGAGGAAAAGTTGGAACTCAAGATTCAAAACTTTTAAGCCTCATTTTTATTATTCAAATGCTTTAAAAATATGCTTCTTAATATCATTGGGGGCCCCAACAAAGTTCAAAACTTTCTTAATACTATTACTTCTTTTGACCAAAACAGATGTGCGCTTTCTTTCTATAGCCAGTATTCTCTTAAAGGTTCCCAGATGAAAGAAATTTTGAAGGCTCTAATTTCTTTTTGAATTGTCGTTTTTAGGGCCCCCTATAAACGGGAGGAAAAGTTGGAGCCCAAGATTAAAAACTTTTAGGCCTCACTTTTTTATTCAAATGCTTAAAAAACATGCTTTTTAATCTCGTTGGGAGTCCCAATAAGTTTCAAAACTTCCTTAATACTATCAGTTCCTTCAAACAAATGTGCTTCCTTTCTATAACCAGCATTCTCTTTAAAGGTTCCCAGATGAAAGAAATTTTGCAGGCTCTAAATTCTTTTGGATTGTCTTTTTTAGGGCCCCCTATAAAGGTGGGAAAAGTTGGAGCCTAAGATTCAAAACTTTTAGGCCTCATCTTTTTATTCAAATGTTTTAAAAATATGCTTTTTAATCTCGTTGGGGGGCCCCAATAAGGTTCAAAGCTTCCTTAATACTATTACTTCTTTTGACCAAAACAGATATGTGCTTTCTTTCTATAGCCAGTAGTCTCTTTAAAGGTGCCCATATGAAAGAAATTTTGCAGGCTCTAAATACTTTTTTAATTAACTTTTTGGGGGGCCCCTATAAAAGTGAGGAAAAGTTGGAACTCAAGATTCAAAACTTTTAGGCCCAATTTTTATTATTCAAATGTTTTAAAAATGTGCTTTTTAATATCGTTGGGGGCTCCAACAAGGTTCAAAGCTTTCTTAATACTATTACTTCTTTTGACCAAAACAGACATGCCCTTTTTTTCTATAGCTACCAGTCTTTTTAAAGGTACCCAGATGAAAGGAATTTTGCAGGCTCTAAATTCTTTTTGAATTGTCTTTTTTAGGGGCCCCTATAAACGGGAAGAAAAGTTGGAGTCCAAGATTCAAAACTTTTAGGCCCCATTTTTATTATTCAAATGTTTTAAAAATATGCTTCTTAATATCGTTGGGGGCCCCAACAAGGTTCAAAACTTTCTTAATACTATTACTTCTTTTGACAAAAACAGATATGCACTTTCTTTCTATAGCCAGCATTCTCTTTAAAGGTTCCCAGATGAAAGAAATTTTGCAGGCTCTAAATTCTATTTTAATTGTCTTTTTTAGGGCCTTCTATAAAGGTGAGGAAAAGTTGGAGCCTAAGATTCAAAATTTTTATGCCCCATCTTTTTATTCAAATGTTTTAAAAATATGCTTTTTAATCTCGTTGGGGGCCCCAACAAGGTTCAAAACTTTCTTAATACTATTACTTCTTTTGACTAAAACAGATATGCACTTTCTTTCTATAGCCAGCATTATCTTTAAAGGTTCCCAGATGAAAGAAAATTTGCAGGCTCTAAATACTTTTTTAATTGACTTTTTTGGGGCCCCCTATAAAAGTGAGGAAAATTTGGAACTCAAGATTCAAAACTTTTAGGCCCAATTTTTATGATTCAAATGTTTTAAAAATGTGCTTTTTAATCTTGTTGGGGCCCCAATAAGGTTAAAAACTTTTTTAATACTATTACTTCTTTTAACCAAAACAGACATGCCCTTTTTTTCTATAGGTACCATTCTTTTTAAAGGTGCCCAGATGAAAGAAGTTTTGAAGTCTCTAAATACTTTATAAATTTTCTTTTTGGGGTCCGCTCTTAAAAGTGAGCAAAATTCGGAACTCAAGATTCAAAACTTTTAAGCCTCATTTTTTTTTCAAATGTTCAAAAAATATATGCTTCTTAATCTCGTTGGGGACCCCAATAAGCGGGCATCTATGTGCATTGCATATGCCGCCTATCCCCTTATGTTCGACCTGTTTCGTTTTGAACATTTCATTTCTCTTGTCTCGATAAATTACTTATGTTAACTATACATAACATTGTGTATTTATTTAATCTACTAGCAGAGCTTCGCTAATTGCTTTTTTAGAAAAAGAACCTATTTTTTGGAGTTCTCCATTGCGGGCTTTCACTGCCTTCCGCAGCATAAACCTGTTCTGGATATTCCCGCTCCGATCTTGAATGAAACAGTCATTGAATTTTTCGATATTTTTCGAATTTCGATGATTTTTTCGATAAAAGTGATAGTGTCCAAATAAAAGTAAAATTTTCCAGCATCGTAGCTCACGTTGCTACAGGAACAAATTTGTTATTTTTCCACTTCAGCTTAATTATGACAGCAGCAAAATCTACTGGATAATTCTTCGGTTTCAGGAAAAAAATATCAAAAAAACTCCGCAAAACGCGAAAAAAAAAGTGTAAAAATCTTAAAAGAAATTGGACAAAAATTCAAAAATCGCTGAGAGAAAATTGATTATATCGAGCCAAAAGATTGTAACTGGAATGTGAAAAAATTCGCCGTGAAAGACAAAAATACGCTAAAAATCACATAAAACGTTCGTAAAAAATTTAGAAATTTCTATGGACATATTTTCTATATTGAGCTAAAAGACTGAAACCTGATTCCTTTTAGGGATGTCAAAAATCTGTGCCACAGATGGCAAAATTTTTACTATATTGGGATAAAAGATAGAAACTGGGTTCCTTTTACACTCTCTCTCTCCAAGAAAAAAAAAAAAAAAAAAAAAAAAGAAAGAAAGAAAGAAATCAGTAAATTGAAGGATTTTTTCCGTAACTTTTTCTTTCATTCAAACACACACACAAAAAAAGCTTTGATTTGATTTTCTCATTTTCCACGAAAATATAGAAAACTCACCAATCTAACATAAAAGTTACCTAACATCCTTACTAAATATGAAGATGCATTTTTGTCAAATCAAATCACGAGTGTTCCACCAACTTTTCTGCATTGTACTTTTCCCTATTAGAAACTGAACTTTTACGCATGACTTTTTTCCTTCATAACACGAAGAAGTCGCGAATCAAACATCAAAATTTCTAGAAATTTTCCTTTCTAAAGACGAAAGTTTCTTCAAATGTGAGATAAAATCTCTTCTAATCACAGGGGTCTTAAAAAGGGGAAAAAAAACGTTCGTGAAAAATTCAAAAATCGCAAAAAGGACGAAATTTAGTACATCGGGCTAAAAGACTGGAACCTGATTCCTTTTACTAATGTCAAAAAATACGCGAAAAAAAGTTAAAAATCACATAAAAATTCGCGAAATATTTAAAAATCGATGAAGACTACTTTACTATATTCGGCTAAAATGGAAAGGTGGATTGAAAATAGACTCCTTTTATGAATGTGGGGGAAAAAGCACGAAACTCGAAAAAATACAAAAAATATCGTAAAAAATTAAATGGAAAAAATTCTAATCAAAAAATTTAAAAACCTGTTTCGAGCATCTTCAGGCATACAGGTAACCTTCCTGTCAAATTTTGTACGGAACAGAAAAACATCTGCTCAGACAAAGAAAAACTCTGGACAGACAAACCTCTGTCTTTATTATTAGCTACTAGGAAACCCGTCTTCGTTGCCCAAAGAATGGTACCTTCTATCCGAAGGTATTTTTTTTTCTTCTTAAATTTCAACTTGGGTGACAATTTTAAACTGGAGAAAACCGGAATGTATGAAAACAACATCTCAAAAGTATTTTTTTTTTAATTAGTAAATCTGTACATATATATGTATTTAATAAAAGGCACCAATCCGAGCGGGAAAAAAATTGTTGTAAGTGAATATTTTCTGCTTAAAGAAAATCTGTCTGGGCCACGCGGATGGCATCGTCAAACTGAAAAGAAAATTGAAAATACGAAAACGACTTCCATATTTTTTATTTATTTATTTTGTTTATGATCAATACTTAGCAATTTATAACATTTGTAAAAGAAATTCCGTTTCAAACTTTTTTGCCAAATTTTGTCCTCTGCTGTTTTTAAAATTTTCGAGAATTTTTATGTGATTTTTAGCTTTTTTTCACTTTTCTGGTAGTTTTTTTAATATTCGTAAAAAAAAAAAATAAACCCGGTTTCAATCTTTTAGCCCAATATAAGTAAAATTTGGTCTCTATGAACTTTGAAATTTTTTATGCAATTTTTGGCGTTCTTTCGCGTTCTTCGGCAACTTTTTTGACATTTTTTTTCTAAATGGAAGAATTCTCAGTTAAATTTTGCAAGTCCTTTGATTAAATTCACATTGTAAGAATATCAAATCTGTTCCTGCAGCAACGTGAACGAAATGTTGAAAATTTGAATTTGATCTGGATCTAAATAAAAAAATTACAATAATTCAATGTTCGTATGATTCGAGATCGGAGCGCACATAGCCCCTATGGGTGTACCATGCCGAAAGCAGTGCAGCCCAACTACAAATTCGTTCAATTTGAAGTTCGTTTTGGAAAATTCGACCAGCGAAACTGCACTGGTGTTGTTATAAAATGGAACTCGGGTGGAAAATTAAATATAGATATTTCTCTAAAATCTTAGAGGGGGGGGGGGCGAAAAATATGTTTTTTTTTTGGGGGGGGGGGCTCTGAAGACCTTGCTACGGCCCTGTGGCAAAGTTAAGGCAAAAATACAACTGCATAAAACAAAATGTTTGGCTAAAAGTAGAACTTTTAAATATACATAAAACTTTAGAGCTGATTTAAAGAAATTTTTTTAGCTTATAATGTAGTATGTAGTACATCAATTTTAGCATTATATTTTCCAGTCCCTTTAGTCATTGAACTGATGTTCCGGTATGTTTTGCCACAGTTACCATTGAGTATATTAAATATTTGACTTTAGTTTATAGCTATAAACTGTCTTTCCTACACTGTAAAAAAAACCCCGTAAAATTTACGGGAAAAAACTGGCAATTTTGGCGCCAGTTTTGGGCCGTTTAATTTACTAATTTACAAGAAATAACCGTATTATTTAACGAGCTGTCTGTTTCTTAAACAGTTTCATACTGTTACATTCACAGAGATAAACTGTTATTTTAACGGAAATGTTTTGTGATTTTTACAAAAGCTGTAAATTTTACGAGAAAAATCTGTAAAATTTTACAAACTTCCCGTGTTTTTAACAGTTTCATACTGTTACATTTACAGAGATTAACTGTTATTTTAACGGAAATGTTTTGTGATTTTTACAAAGGCTGTAAATTTTACGAGAAAAATCTGTAAAATTTTACAAACTTCCCGTGTTTTTAACAGTTTTATACTGTTACATTTACAGGGATTAACTGTTATTTTAACGGAAATGTTTTGTAATTTTTACAAAAGCTGTAAATTTTACTAGAAAAATCTGTACATTTTGCGAGAAAAATCTGTAATTTTTACAAGCTTCCTGTTTTTTAAAAGTTTTATTATGTTACATTTACAGATTAACTGTTATTTTAACAGAAATGTTTTGTGATTTTTGCGAAGGCTGTAAATTTTTAGTATAATAAATCTGTATAATAATAATAAATAAGTAATAATAAATCTGTAAATGTTTACGAACTTTGTTTTTTTAACAGAAATATTTTCAGATTTTTACAAAAAAAACTGGTAAATCCTACAAGAAAAATCTATATTCTTTACAGCACCTCCTGTTTTTAAATCATATAAAAGAAGCCTCAAAATTACTGAAACACACTTCATTTCAGAGACTCGTAGGCAATGAATAGCAATAATGTAAATTATTATTAACGAATGTATGAAACGTGGGATAAGCTATATTCCAATTTAGACATTACATCAATAATATATTTTTGTAATTATTAAATTTTATGTACAGTATCTGTTACATCTTAGCCCTTTTTATCCCCCTCCCCAAAAAGCAGATTATTTGGCTAGTGATTTTCCCCCCAACTTTCTAATCTCTAATTCTCTGTATCCCCCACCCCCTTCCGCAAATCTGAGGGTGCTCCGTACATGCATACATACTTTAAATGGTTTTGAATAAGGTTAAATAGATCAGCATCGAGAACTATACATGTGTGCTTTTCAGTGGTACGATTTTAAGGTAACCGCTCAGCCAAATGGTTAGCATTCAGGTCAGAAAATGAGAAGCTTGCGGGTTCAATACAAGCGCGGTTGGGGCTGTGTGACTGCGAAAGGGTTTCAATGTTTTACTTGTGCGACAACAATACTTTTGGTGGCACTTCTTTCAAAAGGTCTCCCTAAAGGCAGGCATTCCTTTTGGTTGGAATATGACAAAACTGGCAAATGCTCAACTCCCATCTCTTCTGAAGGTAATCCCATGATTTAACTATTAGTTATTTGCCATTCATACACTTTCAAACAAAAATTTTGAAATCAAATATCCGAATGGGCAACAAAACTGATTCTTAATGGCATCAATTATGGCATCATCCCGACAGCATGAGCTGAGCAGGTTTAGCACAATGTTTATAATCATGTAATTTATTTTAAAATTTCTATAAAAGTTTTAAAAAAATTATCGCTTTAAATAGATGCATATTTTAGTTTATATTTAGCACTAAAAATGCTTACATAATTTCATTCAGTATAACTGCTTAATTCTGACTAAACTCTGTCTGTGACTATAGATCTGTAAGGAACACTTTCTAAAAAGTAGTGCAGATAACGTCTTTAAACCATGCATACTTATTAAAAATAGGGGAGAGTAGTACACAGGGAGACAGCAGCCATTTTGACATATAGTTGGAACTTTTTCTCCAAGCTGGCACACACACATAACGACCTCATCTTATGCAACACGTGGATTTAGTTTCGGCACTTCAGTTATTCGTCCGACAAAATAGTAAATAATTCTTTATTTTATAGTGGTTAAAGTTACATAAAGGTTTATTTTAGTTTATTTCCTTCAATATGACGTATTTACTTAACCAAACAAAGATATATCCATTAATAGACTATTTCGACAAACGACATAAACATTTTAAAGCGATGAAATTGATGTAACAGATGTGGCATCCATTTTGTTACAACGTAACGAAAGTACACAGCGAGACACACAGTTGTGGTACACAATGAGACGTGTCGTATTGTGTACCTACTATGTGGTTCTGATATTAAAAAGAGTTATTTATTAATAAAAGGTTTTTTTCTCTCTCTCTGTGTGCGTGGGCGTGCGATGGCTAAGGAAATCTACTAAACGTAAGAGGCTGAAAATTTGCATGAAGGTAGCCCAAGGTTGCCATTGTCAACTCGAGGATCATATTTTTAATATTTTAAAATCTAGAATTATTAATTAGAAGTCATAAACTGCAGAAAATTATTGATAGTGTAAAAATGTATGATTTATGAAAATATATACACTGTCTCACTGTGTACCACTTGTGGTACACAGTGACACAATTTCCGATACTCCGTTATTCTGCTTCTGTGCTTTTATAAATAACTTTTTTAAAACCATTTATACATTAATGTGCAGTGTATTTGTGTAGCTTAAAGATGTAGCAAAAATGTTTCAAAAGAATAAAAATCGTCGCCATTTGTTAAGTAATAATTTTCGTCTCACTCTTTACTACCCTTTTCTATATCATTTAATAGGAAAAATCATTCATTTTTCTCAAAGAAATGAATTAAAGTTTACTGAAACATTCAGAAAAAGTGTAGAAAAAAAATTAGTTGCATATTTTCTGTAGTATTATAGGTACTCGTAATGTTTCATAGTTTAGAAGAAACAGATTAGTTACACTTGTAATGCGAAGTTTTTGTTCACTAGCTTTAGTAGATTTTACAAAAATTGCGCCTAAAATTGTGAAGTGCATTCTCTGAATAACGTTTTACCATATATAAGCGGGGTATTGTTTGGTTACAAATTTAAAGGTTCTATTTAGGGATTTTCAAATTTGGAACTGTATAAATTATTTTTTAAATTGTCTGAGCATATTATATTTTAAAGTAAAATTGAAAATTAGATTATTTAAAACATTTTTTGTCCTTAAAAATATTCCTAAAGTAGGCTTACTTTTAAACCCTTTATGGCCCGATGGCACTTGAAAGTAGAGGTCTGCACGGGCCAGCATTTCCAGGCCCGGCCCGACTCATAGAGAAAAAAATTCGGCCCGGCCCGAGTGAATTTTTACAAAACATTGATTTTTACGTCAAATTGGCTAAAAATTTGTCTCGTACGAGGGGTTCTGACCAAAAACATCTATCTTAACTTTTGTTTTCATGTTTATAATCTTCATTTTTATAGAAGTGCCGCAGGCTGCGATATTTTTTTAATGAATCTCTATTTCTTGAATGTAAATGTTTGTTATCATTAACATTGTTAATCCATATTCCATGTATAGAAGTGTTAAAAATCTGAAAAATGCTATACAGTAAAATCTTCTAAGACGGAATTGCATAGAAAAGAAAAATGCGTTATAAACAAGTTCCCTTCTTAGCAAGTGTATATGTATTATATAATCTTTTCTTACTTACTAGTATATTAATTTTGCATGGATCAACACGTTTTTCAGTTTAAAACAGGGTTCCGTCATAGGCAGGTTCCTTTTTACACATTTTACTATACTTTAATTTAGCTACATTTTAAAATGCGTAGAAATCTACTATTCTTTAAAAATAATAAATTTTAATGTTTAAGTGTAGAATAATGGTGATTCAAAAATGTATGCATTTTTTGCAAAAACTTTTGGGCCAGGCCTAATTTAACTGCCCTTTAAATGGACCAGGCCACGCTGAGAGAATGATTTTCATACGGGCTAGTTCGAAACTAGGACTGAAAATTTTGGGCCGTGAAGATTAGGAATGAAACCAGGCCCGGCTCTGTACAGAAAAATTAACTTAGGCCCGGCCCGGCCCGGCCCAAGTACCGTGAATGAAAATCGGCCCGAGCCCGACGGGCCGGCCCGTGCAGATCTTTACTCGAAAGTCCCGTTAAAGAAATTTTCTATATTTTGGGTGATTGCAAAAGTTCGTGCCCTATTTCACAGATGGTAGAAACTTGCAATTCTGACTGTGCTGATGTTTCTTTTGTAACCCTATTATTAACTGACCGTTATCTACACGTGTCGGGAGTGAACATAGCATTAAAAAAAGTTTTCAAATTAGTGTGTAAGATTAATATTCAAAATGGAAAGTCACGTTTTCGTCATGTTATGGGTTTAAAAGAGGAGTGGGGGTTGGAAGTGCTACAAAAAATATTCAAGACGTTTATTTGGATCGTGCACCCCCACTCTTAAGACAGTAAAAAAGTGGATTTGTCAATTTCGAAAGGGTGATTTGAATCTGGACGATAAAATTCGCTCTGGGCGAAATTCTGGCATTGATAATGACTTAATCCGTGATTTAGTGAATATTAATCCACGGATGACTACTGAAGAGATTGCTGAGAGACTAAATGTCGACAATTCGACTGCATTCGCCATGTAAATCAACTTGGGTACAGTTCAAAACTCGATGCATCGGAAATCGTGCAGGAATTTTTGAAATCATCCAATAATATACAACACATTTATTAATAAGGGAAGATGTTAGATTTCATGAAAATGCTTTGATTTACACTGTTTAGAAATCGCGGTCAATTTTATGAAGCTAAATATTTAAGATTTTCTGATCCATTTACTTTTGAATAGTTTTATGCTTTTGAAAGATGTTCACTGAAAAATTTTACACACTAAAGATTCCTTGTATACAAAGTTTTTTGTAAGTATATACAAAAGTATGATAAAAGTGTTTATAAGAATTGAGAGATTTAAAAAATATTATTTGTTAATTAGCATAAGTATTGCTGTAAATGTTTTAGGACTCAAGATTTAATTTAATAGTAAATTTTAACGAACGAATTATTTCTGAATTTATTTCGCAATTTTTTTTTTTTTTTTTACCTTCGAACATTAAAGTGTAAAAGTACTGAGGTTAATGTTTTCCTAATTTATATATATAAGGGTTTAAATCATTTTGTAATTGTTGGCGAATATTTTTTGATAACTTTCTGGCTATGATGAAACAATCTGGATTAAATGAAATTAAGTATGCTACTTACCTCGATGTGGAATCAATTGTATCATTTGTGGTACTGGAAGTGATCTTCATTTTTGACCATATTCAGGTAGCACCCCATATTCTGGCACTTACATCGGGTATTGGGAGGGGTGATATCAGAAATTAAACATTGGATGTTTTCACAATGCACGATTTGCGTGAGTTTATAATAAATGTTTTTTGTGCATTTCCGAAAGGAAGGTGCCTGGTGGCATCCAATCTGGCAAAGGTAGTGAACAATTTCTTTGAAGTTTTGTTATCGAAGAATCACGCGATTTCTAACGTACTCCTTGCCGATGGCATGTTTGATTCTTTCTAGAAACATGGCATGTTCGAACATTCATATACGCCTAGGAGTACAATATATACCTTGTTCGTTCTCTCGCATTATTTCGTTCTAGCGACATATATTAGACAATATTCAGGGTTTTTTGAGTACATTGCCCTGTATGTATTTCATTTACTGGGGATTTTAACCCCTTAACCCTTTCGTGGTCACGCACGCGTTTACGCGGTCGCACTTTGGTACTTGTAAGTGGTCGTGAACGCATATAGGCGGTCAGACTTTTGTACTTGTAGATGGTCACAAACGCGTATAGGCGGTCAAAATATTCTACTTGTAGATGGTTATGAACGCGTTTGCGCGTTTGTGCTTCCCCCCACTTCTCGAGACTGGGAGTTAAAGAAGGCGTTTCTCAATCACTCCCTCTTTCCACACACACAATAGGCGTTAGGCAGACTATTTGTCAACTGGATTACCGTATTTTAAGTCGAATGCCTTTAGAGAACTTCGTTTTCTGTAAATGCTTAAGAATGGCATTGTATTTCGAAACAAATACTAAGCAACTTTATAGAATATCGTCGTTTACTTATTTTATTTTATTATTTCTATCCATAAGATTCTAATTCATTACTATAATTATTATTATTTCAGATCCTTTGCCAAATAATATTTATTTATTTCGCATGTTCATTATTTATTATGTAATATTTATTTATTTTGTTCTTTTAATGAATATACACGTTCTTTTCTTTCCTTTTTTTTCTAAATGCATGTCATTTTTTTCATTTAACTATAATACTAAATAATTAAACTTTTTTTTTTTCTTTACTTACACCACTTTTGTTGCATAATAATAATAAAAAATTCAAATATCTAATCTAACATAACACATCAAAAAAAAAAAATATATTTTTATTTATTATTGTTGCTCAAATTTTATTCAAATTCTAGCATAATTTTAAAACTAGTACCGTGAAAACTGTCTATAATGACACTGAAGGAGCCAGAAAAAGCATCGATGTAGATATAGGTTTTCATTATAGGTAGATTCAAGACTGTTCATTTATTCAGAGTACATAATATAATAATTATTACATATAGATGAATCCTTCGTTTAACTTTTTAGAATTATCTAATTAAATAATTCAATTTAATTATTTTCTTATCAATAAAAATAATTCTGGAATTTTATATTAATATACAATGCCAAATATAAGACCGTAAAGAAAAACAAACAAACAGGGATTTACAATTTTGACTATTAAACAGGAGAAATAAATTTCAGATATTTTGCATTTGGATATAAACCAAAGAGAAATACTTCATGTAAAAAAAAAAAAAAAAAAAAAAAAAAAAAAAATGGATGTTTAAATGTTGAAGCTAAGAAGAGAAATAGTACTTTTATTTATTCACAGCCATTATTTGACATTCCCAGCCTTCTAAAAAGAAATAAAAAAAGAATTATGTAAAAGTTTCATGTAAAAAGAAATAAAGTTTTTTGCTCAATTAATTCAATCGCATGTACAACAGTCTTTACCATTTTCCTTTGGCATTCTAACAGGGTATTTTTATCAGTGTTTTAACTTTAGTTAACAATAAAATTGATTAACTAAATTTAAATACACTTCAATATTTATAGAGGGCTTAAATATATGTTGTAGAATTCATATGAGCTAAAGAATATATCCACATAATGCTCTTTTTTAGAAACATACAGTTGATCGCTTCGTTCAAAAGTTAATCGTGAGTATACTTCTCTGAGGAAAACACGCATTGACTAATATTATTCCTAAGGAAGAATTTTTTTAAGATAGCTCGCTTGCATTTCAGTATTTTTAAACGATTTTTTTTATTTGAGTAGCTGAGGTCGATCTGTACAAAGGACGTTTTTTACTTCTTCTATTTTATTTGCAGGTTTTTTTTTTTTTTTTTTTTTTTTTTTTTTTTTTAATGAGGATACTTTTACTTTCGAAACCGGTTCCGAAAATAAAAGTATCCTAATAAAAAAAACTATAAACAAAATAGAAAATGAGAAAAACGGTCTTTGTATAGATCGATCTCAGCTGACCAATGCAAAAGAATTGTTTAAAAATATGGAAATGCAAACGAGATATCTAAAAAAAATTCTTCCATCGGATAAACATTAGCGAGCGGGTGCTTTCGCGTGAGTGAAGTAACCTCTTAACTGTTGGAAGTAGATCAAAAACTCCAAACAATTAAATATCATAGACGGGTTTATTAAGTCCAATATTTTTCGCAGTAATTTGCAATGCTTTTTTAATATTTTAGAGCAAAAGTAAAGTAATTTTATTTTGCAATTTGAAAACTTTCTTTAATAATATGAGACAAAGTTAATGATAACTCTCCCGTGAAGGCTGTATTTAAAAATCTGTACAAACATATCATAACGTTATTTTTGTTTGTATTTTTCTGTTCTTATTCGATTTTCCTTTTGTTTATATGGCAGTTTACATACAAAGGGGTTTGCCATGAAAGGATTATTTCGATGAATAAAATGATGTTTACACAGTACTTCTCAGGTTGGGAGATATAACCTATCATCTCACCAATTTGATTATGCAAATTTAAAAAATAATAATAATTTTAAGATAGGTAATGCATTCATATGCATTAAAGACATATAATTTTTAAAAAAGTTACTCTTTCCTGTTTTTACTTGTATTAAAAAATAAATAAAGGGGTATTTTTAGACATATTTATACGTGTAGTTTTCATTATATTTGACCTACTTATATTTTTAAATAACTTGACACTTGTACCGTGCATTAGTACATTTATAAATAGTATATAGACCCAGTTTTAAGCATTATTACAGCAAATACTTGGCTTAGTATGAAAAAAGTTCTATTTGCACCTCTTTTGAAGGTTGGGGGTGGGGGTGGAGATAATCCAAAAACCATTTTTATGTTTATATCACTGACTGTGCCCACTTTGCAAATAAAAAAAAAATTGTGTATTATTTGTGCTTTCTTAACATAACGAACCCCAATATAGCGATTCTTACATTAAAACCTCCATATTAAAAAAGCCCTAAATGTTATTTATTCACACAGTTATATTTCACAGAGAAGAACCAGAGGTGTAGCCAGAAAAATGCTTATGAGACTACAGTTCCCCGTTCGATAGCTACAGTTGTCAATATTGTTTACCTAATCATCCTACTAAATACAACAGAGTTGACCAAATATTCCAGTGTTATTAATTCCAATGATACTTTAAAAGTTTCTATGAGTTTTCTTTGAAGTAAGTTTTGAAAGACAGTAAGTATATCCCATTGTTATCTAGTCCAAACTCTTGCAACCTGAGAATGACATCGAAATTGTACTTATAAGTGAAGCTTTGAGCTTTAAGAAAACTATGATTGACAGCCCCACCCCTTCCCTTGTAAGGATGATTTCTAAAGAAAACAGTTCACAGGAATAGTAAAATTTCAAATAGCCGTAACTTGCTACACATTTTTTTCATTGTCACGTATTTAATAAAAGGATTATGAAAAGTTTATGTTTTAAATCAGTTCTTTTAAAATAAGTATTAATCTATAATTATTAAATCGTGAATATTGCCCAATGTAACAGGTTTGGCCAGGTGGGGAGACCTATCAATTGACTTGAGCACAACAAGCACCACCCATGCACAATGTAACAAAAGATTGTTGATATAAAAATAAAGTAAGATATCATTTAAAAAAAAAAAATCTTTTCTGATATCACCGCATAAATATTAGAATAACTCCCTCGCCTCCCCCCACGAAAAATAAAAACTGATAGCCGGAGAGTTATCCTTATTGTAGCCTAAAAATTATTATCAAACTAATGGTTATTTTTAATAATGAAAACTCTTTGCTGCACATTTCCTGTATGTTATCAAGTTCTGCCCCATTCCGCAAGCGTCTTTATGGAAGAATTTAATAATTTAGCTGTTCTACCTATGTACTTTTAAACAATCACCTTTAATGATCTACTTTAAAAAAAAGTAAAATTCGTGATATTTTTTATGGTCATGTTAGCTTTGATATCTTGAAATAATAATTTAAAAAAATATCCGATTAAGTCACACACTAATATCAATTTGTAATTCTAAATTATAAGGAACCTCTATTTTATTTATGTATTTATTTTTTACATTTTCCAAAATAGTTAAAAAGGGTTTATGACTTCCGTTTGTTTGTCAGTGCTCTAACTTGCGTAACTATAATTCGATTTCTCTGAAATTTTGCATGTTATTGACATTTACTATGGCACGATCGCCATTGAAAATGAAGTATGTAGCATGTACAATTCACTTACAGGGGCATTCAAAAGCATGCCGTTACATTACGGCCAATGGGAGAAAATCGTTTCAAGTACAGCACTAAAACATACTTTCTTTAGAATATGAAATGCAAAGAATTTATTATTCATTTTCAGAATCGCACAGTAGAATTACGTTACATAATGATCTACGGGGAAAACCGTTTGCAGTATATTTCAATGTAGATAATCTATTTCAAACAAATTTAGGTAAAAAGATCTTAGTAAAAAAAAATCATTGTTAAAAATAATAATTATTATAAATACTTAGATGAACGTAAAATTAAGAACTATTAGTTATTAAAGTTACATACATATTCAGTTATAGAAAACCGATTATAAGCTTCAAGTAAAGCCCGAGGCAAGCTCGCAAATCTGTACCCTATTATTAATAGCAAAAACATATATTATACATATCTTTTCACTAAAGCACTCTAAAAAGCCCTTGTAAAGGGGGAGAGGTAAACATAAAATACAATCTATAGATTCTTTCAATTTAGTATGTGGATAGCTTATGTATAAGAGCATTAACTTTTATATATTTATGGGAGCTTTGACCAAAGACAGCCTTTTAGGGAAGAGGGAGGAGTAGGACATGGAATTAAAAGAAACAAACCTGTACATACAGATATTTTAAAGGGGTCAAAACAATAATAAAGAAAAAAGAACTTTTTTCAAAAGTGTAGGTTTTCCATTATCTTGATTTTCATAATGTAGGAGGGGGCAGAGTTAAGAGCGGGGTATACGTGTGTGTGCGTGTGTGTGTGTGTGGGGGGGGGGGGGTAAAAATAAGTGGGAGTCAAATTTTGAGGTTTCGACAAATAAAACAAAATTTAGGGAATTCACAGCAGAAATGAAAATATTTTCTCGAAAATAATTTAAAAATAATATTTAGGATCTAAATTTATTGGGTATGGTGTACAGTCCTGCATCGGGTCGGGAAAACTTTCCTTTTTTGCCGGAAGTCGGATTAACTTCTACAATTTTGCAGCAAATCGGGTCGATATCCATTATTTCGGCTTCGGGTTAGGTTTTGGCTAAAGCGGGCCCGGTTCGGGTTGAACCGATTTTTAAAAGAGTTTCTAAAATATTTTTTCTGGTGAAAAAACTATATAGAATAACAGTTTTTAAAGAAATGGAAATTTGAATACACACATGATATTTTACATACATAAATTTTTACACACACATGCGAAAAAAAAAAAACTGGAAAGTAAAAACTTTTTTTTTCCCCATTTGAAAAATTAAGGAAGATATAATGAAAATAATTAAATTTTGAACTCGAGTGCGAAAACCAAACTTCAAAATAAGACAGTTTTCTGTATACATATTAAAATTATTTTAATTTCAGCAATTCACCCTTTCCTAACAAATATTTTAAATATTCACAAAAGTATCCTTTTTCAACCGTCATTTTTTCGTACACTGTTCTTCGGTTGCCTTGGAATTCCTCTGTTAATGATTAGTAAACACTACGCGCATTATTATTACTATTATTTTTAATGGGAAACAGACTGCAGTGCACATTAGCAATGTGTATCAGTTATTATGGTTGGAATAATATACACTATAAAAAAGTATTACAAGCAGATATCGACCTAGACCATAATTCGAGTTTATTCAAATAATTTTATACACTCATGTAAACCAACAATAAAAACCGCACTCACTATTTCCAATAGTGAACACGCCTCCATATCATATATCGATTTCACGGCAATACAAGAAATATTTACGAAGGTCAGATGGAAGAGCAGTACTAGACTTTGTCGCGATGGCGCCCCAAGTTCACAATTACCCTAAAATATTCAAGTGTAACTGCATATTGTTTAAAAAGATACCGATGGACAGTACAAGTATCGAATTATTCAAAAATATAAATAGAATGGATGCAATTAAAGCAGTAGATATGATAAAGTGTAAGTGCATGTCTTTAAAAACAGGGAAGAATCACTATCGAAAAGATTCTTACAATAATGCAAACGAAAGCATTATCTGCCAGTTAGGAATTAATGCTAATACTACATTACAAATATGATTAAAATAATCATGATGAAATTAATGTATTGAAAATGGAAAAAAAAAGTTAAAACCTAGATTTTGATGACTGAACTATTCATTTCGTTACCATGAGAATTAAACTAAGAAAACATTTATTTTAATGCATTAAACTACAGTAATACAGTATAATGTACATTTATTTTACCGTATTTAAATATCCATTTTTAATTATAGATTACTTGGAGATCACAAATATATTTTATTATAAATGTTGATTTCTTTCCTTCTCATGCTGACTGATAATTGTTACATCATATAAATCCAACTTATTGCAATTGCTTCAGAGTTTGTGACACTAATTTTGGGGGGCTCTGGGAAAATGCCCCGTACAAAAACTGCATAATATTCCAAATTGATTTTTTTCTGACACATTCCTGAATTGAGTTTTGTTCATAAACACATGGAATTGGCAGGTGCTCTTAATCAAAAACTATAAAGTCGAACAATTTTTTTCCATTTTTCGATAAACATAGGAAGGAGGTCTTTTAGAAAATGCTGTTGAATTTGGCGTTTTGAGAAAAAATTCTGCATACGGAAGCCCGATAAAAGTTATAATAGGAAAACGCTTGTAATTCTCAAGTAATTTATTTGTCGAAAAATGAAAAAAAGAAAAAGTGAAAGAAAAACAAAACATTTTGTCCAAAATCATTGTCATACCTGCATTTGTCAAGCTTTTACATTTATATATTAATTCCTGAATGTGTCAAAGTTTTTATTGGTGAACGGGCATTTTTTTTTTCTTTTGCATCCAAATAATATTTACAAAAGTTAGTAGTAGGGCAGGTGGAAGAGCATTAATTAACCACCATATACTGGCAGGGTCCGACTTAGGCTATGGGGAGGAGGGGGGGGGGGTTGTCCGGGGCAAGAATCATTTTGGGGCTCCTTCTTCTATCTATCTATCTATAGATTTTTTGTGAATAATATGGAAGTAGCTAGTACTAAACTTCACACATATTGTATTATATGCATAAATTTTATATCCGGTACTGTTTTCCTCTGTATACAGAGTGCCACAAAAAGATAATCAGAACTTTAAGAAAAAACACTAGTAGGATAGTAGTAGAAAAAAAATTACAGATTGTTTGATACGAATATTTCTTTGCAAACTTTTACTTTGCTTATCTACGTACGTTATAAGATGTCTAAAAGAAAATGTCCCGAATTGGTTATAATTATTGGTTTTAACTTGCTGCGTACGAGAAAAACGTTAATAAAGAATTTATTTTGAAAACAATAGAATACTAAATTGTCATAATAAAATATTAATCATTAGTTTTCTAATTATATTTGCGTAGGTGGAGAGGGTACTGGAAGCGGAGGGAGGAATGGGGACCGCACTTCCTTCTTAAATGTTTGAAAATATATGAATTTTGGTCACTTTTGTTTAATTTTAAACATTTGGCACCTTTTAAATAAAAATTCTGACTATTCCCTAAAAAGGATTCCCTGGAGTCCCCTAAAAAGGGCGGCCCGGGGCAGCTTCCCCGCTTGCGCCTACATAAGTCGGGATCTGACCATATATATGTAATATATATATATATATATATATATATATATATAGATATAGATATAGATATAATGAATTACCATAACCAATAACTTTATATATTAAAATTTATTTTAAAAGATCTTTGTAAAACATTTTTATTTATGCAATGTATTGCCTAAATTGTGTTTCCTTTGTACTAAATACTGAAATTTTTACTCATACTTTGTTAGATCCCACGCCCACCCACGACCTCTTTAACTCTGCCCTCTTCTACATTGTAAAGAACAAGATGATAAAAATTTCCTTTGTTAGTCAACATTTTATTTCAACCCCTTTAAAATATCTGTATATAAAGTTTTTTATGTCCCCCCCCTCTCTTTCTTCTCACCCTAAAGACTACCCTTGGTCAAAGTTTCCATAAACATATAAAACTCGTTGTTCTTATACATAAGCTATCGAAGTAGCGAGTTGGAAGAACAGATACCCGTGCTTAGCGTGTGCTTTACTTGAAACACAGAAAAAAAATATAAGCATTACAGACTATGGAAGTTCTTTAGAGAATAGTTTTCATTGCGTGATGCATTTTCTCGCTGAACTATATTTGTATACCAATAGAAGTTTGTTGAACATAAATAAATTGATATACAGAAATACGCAAACCAACAAAATACATTGCCGTTTGGGTGCGTAATTGCTGGAAGTGCGGTTGGTTGGTTGATTTTTGACGGCCAATTATCTGCACGAGGGATACAGGCCCAGGGGAGGGGGTGCCAGGGAGGGTCTTTCTAAGGGAACCTAACCCGTATTTACTCATGGGAATCCATGGCTCGAAGAAAACCATGAAAACTCCGAACGGTTAGGCCGACGGGCGCGATTGGGCTCGAACCCAGCACCTCCCGTCTACCAACTTCGAGAGCAGAACCTCTCAGCCACTGGTGGGGCTGCTGGAAGTGCGAGTTAAATCGTGTTATACGTCTTTATCTGAATTAAATTTGAGCATAATATGTGTTGTGTGAAAAATCATTAGATAATATACAGGGTCGTGCAAAAGAATTCGAGAGCATTCTTTTCTACTGGCGAAATTGGCTACAAGTGAATTTTCTAAATGAAATAAGTTTTAGAATGCTAAATAATTTGTATGCTATAGATCGTAAATAAGGCTACAAAGTATAGACTATTTTTTTATTAGAAGGTAATTGCTAAAACTGGATTTCTAAATGTGTTATATGTTTTCCATACCTTTTACTCACATATCTTCCTGCACCTTATTTAATGGTAAAGATTCATTACAGTTTTATAGATAGATGTGTTGGAAAGTGTTGAAATATGATTTTTTGTTCATATTTTTATAAACTTTTATTTTTTATGCTGGTGAAAGTTTTCAAAGTTTCCATACATATAAATATGCAGAGATAATACTATTTGTTTATAAAATAAATGGAAAAATAAAAAATATATCTTGAGAAGGAAAATTAAAATTGGCCTCATCCAAATCCTAAAACTTTAAAAAAGGATAAATCGTAAAAAGGGATAAAAATGGCATTTGATTTTTTTAAAACTCTTTCCAGCATATTTGAAAAGCGTTTATGAATTCGGTTTGTCTATTTTTCCTCCTGTCCGCCATCTGTCCGTGTTCTAACTCGCGTAAATATAGTCCAATTTTCATGAAATCGATATATGTTATTTGTGTTTACTTTGGCATGTTTAGTATTGAAAATGAAGCGTGTAGATTTCGCTACATTCATTTACAAGGACACTCAAAAGAATGCCGTCACATTACGGAGAATGGAAAAATCATGTGTGGTGTGGTTAAATGATATTACGCTATTTTAAACATATTGGAATTTAAATACATCACTGAGGTGTATACTGCAAGGCGATTAACGTAAAATATAGTGTGCATAGAATTTGTATTTCGTTTTCAGGGACACACAAACAAATTTGGCCTATGAACAATAATTGCTAAATGTTCGTTATCAGTTGTAGTACGCTTTTTAAAATTTGACTGTTATTATTATTTTTTCCTATTACATAGTGATTATAAATTCTAGAGATCAAATACAGCGCTACACTATCTCAAATACATTCCCGTTCAGAAATTGCAGAATGGAAATTTTCATGCTGAACTAAATTTTTCCATACTATGTAGCATACATACAAAGATATAGAACATAGACAGGGCTGCACAAAAAAAAAAAAAAAAAAAAAAAAAAAAAAAAAAAAAAATAGATATTTTTCTGACTATTGATTGCAATTGCAGAAAATGGATTTGCAAATGCGTTATGCGTTTTCTAATTTATTTATTTAGACATCATCTTTCTCCGTAATAAGCTGTAAAGTTTTGTTTCAATTTTCTGAATGTATTGGAAAATGTTAATTTATGCTACACGCATCATTTTTAGCTCTTGCTTCTTTTGACAGATATTCTTTTTCAATTTCTCCAAAGAATTAGAAAATATAATACTGAATCTTACTGTACTAAATATAAAGAAAAATACATGAATATATTCCGAAATTATAAAAATAGTGCTTAGTTTCCATCTAGTCTAAGAATATTCAACTTGTGTTCCACGGAGTTGCGAATTTTGTTATTGTAAAGTATAAATCACTTTTCTCTCCTTATGGGAGATAAAGTGAGAGGGGGGGGGGGGATAACACTTCACAGGCATTTGAAATTGATTGTATTTTTCTCATTTTGTGTAGGAAAATATATTTGGTATGGAAAATAATTCCTGTTATACGAAAATTTTAAATGTAATTATTTCTCCTAGGTGGTGGGAAAGAGAAAAAGGGCACCCGAAAAAAAGGCGATTTTATTACTATGAAACTTGCAAAAGTACATTTATTTTGTATATTGCTATGCAGACTCTCCATTTGCCTATTTATACATAGTAATACCTGTATTAAGCAGAATCTTGCCTTAAAAAGAAATCCAAAGTTCCTTAAAAAATTCTAATCCAAAATAATTATATTGTCCTTTGCCATTCCGTCTTAAAGGGTTTCATTGTTAAAATTAAAACCCCCATTTAATCAGTAATACTATACATATGTGGAAGTAGTATTACATCTATATCTCATTAATGCTGCAAAACTATGATCACTAATTAATTACAATAAAACTTGTAAGAATGGAATCTATGTATAACATAATCCCGCTTTAAAAGGAAAATTTTATATTTTCAAATACGAAATATTACACAATTACACCTAGTAAAACCCGTCTGAAACAGAATTTGCTTTCGTACCGAGCGATCTCGTATTGACCGTTTTTATTGTAATACAGTGGTACCGTGTAATGTTACTGATTAATTAATTCTGTAATACTTAAGTACTATATCTTTACCATCTGTAAACATGATTTAAATATAAGAAATAGCGTACTTTATAAAAAAGCTGTTTCTTTTATTGCTCGCAAAAAATGAGTTAGAGGGATTATCATTTAGAAGAAGATTTTTTCCATTTATTTTGAATGCGCATTTGAAATATTATATAACAATCGCATTTTTTTTTGGAGGGGGGGGGGGGGTTGGAATATTTGAATGTATTTTCAACTGGTATATTCATCAGGATAACGTAAAATATATCAGCTCTCTTAGATTTATATCACAGGAAAGCAAAGAAAGCAGATATTACACTAACTTGTATAACGACAGATTATTATTATTATTTATAAAAGAAAAATTAAATAATATTAACATAAATTGAAATTGAGATACGAGGAATTACAGTATCTAAAAGCGAGCACCATGGTATGCTGTACTAAACATTTAATTGTGATTTATTGTAGAGTGAGATTTAGCGATATATGTACGTTATATAAAATTTAAATCTATTAATAAAATCGATTACTTCCAGTCTAATTTCATAATTAAATCATTACAAATTAATTATATTTCGAAGTTTATGTAGCAGAAACTGTTCAGAAAAAGATGCATTTAGAGGAAATGAAACGTCTTGTTATTACGAAGATATAAATTCTTTTCAAATTTAGATAAAATTTAATAGCACACAAAACAAATTATACTAGATTCAAACATTATATCAACGGTCGTACGCTTCGGAGAATTTTTCAGGACAAATACCAGTGTTTTAAAATAAAAATAAATCTAGCTTAAACGAGCAAAATTTCGACTTATATAAGGAGCGATTTTCTATAAAAAGATTACGGGTACGGAAGAATTTTCTGGTCTTGAAATGTCAGGGCACATACGACCCCTGTTATTTCAAACCAGAAGGAAGAGAGACCTGTATTGTGAAAACTGTTATGTTGTCCGGGATTAACCAGGCATCTTTTTCGAAAGCTATTAGTCAAATAGTGTTAAACGCCCATCCCGCCTCCGTGGACAGCCTACTCAATCATTCACTGATAGAAAGAAGGGGAAAGAAAAAAATCCCTAAGCACTTTTGAACTACAAAATCACATAACCCCTTCTGCTTTTTGAACAAGTTTTTTCTTGCTATTCAAGTCCTTTTTAACACACATTTTTACAATCTGTTGAAACGCTCAATGGGTTAATCGTTGCGCCCGATATATTCACGGGCAATTTGCACGTGAAAGTATCTGGCAAATTACGCGACGATTAAGGGTTTAATATGGAAGTAAACTAGAATGCTTAGGGATATAGAAATTGTATCCCAATATAGGGTGGACATAAATTATACAGCCAAACATGAGTACACGGTATTATAAGGTGGTGAACAACATATTTTTTTTTTTTAAATGTTAGGTATAGCTATCTTTTGTTAGTCTACAAATGAATATTCGTAAATCAGATCTTGCCATATGCTTTTGAGCATGTTCACGTCGATCAAAAAAAGTGATTGATTCACGATTTTCATTCAGGATTGAATTTTGGTTGAGCCGGATTGTAAACATATTTAATAACACACATACAATAAAATTAAGGGGTGAAATGTTTAGGGATTTTAGTGGCCATGGAATAACTCTATTCTCAGCCCAAAGTCTGATTTCAGCACCTAGGTAAGAAATATATCCCAAACTTAAGATACAGTACAGCTAATCTGCTACTGAACTAACTTTACTAACTTTACAATTATTTCACAAATTTTTCAGTTACAAAATTGTCACACTAATTTGCCCCCACTCTGTATAAGTGAGTCATGTCAAACGTATCAAGCACAAAGTTATATAATTTTTTTTTCACTTTAAATAGTAGTGTGATCAAATCAGCAGGCATTCATATTGTAAATGTTTAATGCGTCGTTTGAAGATAGTAGGGGAGACCGGGGGAATGCCGCCAACCCGGGTTATGCCGCCACCCCACCTAGTTTAAAAACTAAGGGCAGTTTGAGATAGTGAATGTGCCTGCACTATAGCGGCCAACAATATAAACAGTGCCTAAAGTGGGAGTGACTTTGCAGTACGTCGTTCGTCTGTTCTAGTGAAAAATGTAGTTTTCATCTGGTTGCTTATTATTTTGGAGCTTCAAATGAGTAGAGATAAGCACCTTTTATTGTAACATTAGGTATTTAAGATAATATGACCCGTAATCTACATGCATTCGCCGACATTTTGATGCAATGTGTTGAACAAGTTCGGTTCTTCTTTCGGCTTTGCTTGGGGATTTCCGCCATATTGTCCTCTCGGGGTAATGCCGCCGCCATGCAAATCGGGTGAGAAATGGCCTCATTTTAATGTAGTGAAGCCGATTCAGCAGAGTGACTTTTGCAATATGAAGTAAATTGTAAGCTTAACCATTATTCTGCTCAATTACATTGCTTTCTAACTATTTTCAGTAGGTTGTGTGTTTCCTAGTATCCATTTGATGCATGTACTAGGTCATTAAAGAGTGGCGGCATTACCCCGGTACAGTGGCGGAATTACCCCAGTGTTCTGGGTAATCCCGCCACTGTGCAGAGGTTTAAAAAATATTTTTTTATGTATGCTTACTTTACAGTTATGATTACGGTTAAATTTATACAAATACTAAAGATCATGATTCAGCTTTAGAATTTTTACTATTAAAAAATAAACATTTTTTCGAGGTGAAAAAATTTAAATTCCCTTAAGGTGTCGCCATTCCCCCGGTCTCCCCTATGCCTTCTATTTCTAAATGTTTTTTAAACACATCAGTTACTTAAATAAAATTATTCACAAACCGTCTATAATTATAAAACCCCTCTATATTGTGGAAAAGATCTTGCATAGATGCCAATATTGCGGATTTCGAGTGACACTTTCTGAATAGTAGTCTTCCTCTTAATTTAATCTCTCATTTCTGCAATTAAAGAGGGTGAAGTTTGCTATTTAACCTTCTGATGGTAACAGGTGTGATGTGTCATCCCTAGAGATGTAAATTTTCCGGAAAAGTTGAAGTGGCGGAAAAACCCGTTTTTTTCCCCCAGTTTGTTTCTGGAAAAATTGATTTTCTATAAATGTTTCTCAAAAATAAGTTATATTTTCTTAAAGTATACAATAATAAACTTTTTCAATATTTTCTGCACTCTAAAAATATATATATTTTCCCTTTACATGCGAGAAGTTTATCCTCTGTCTCAGAATTCTAACAGTAGCTTTTCTTGCTTAATTTAACACCAGTGTTTGTAATATATCATGTGTCTGTTGAAATTATTTTTCAGTAGCACTTGTTTAATTATATCAGTAGAGCTAATTTAAAAAAACAAACAAACAAAAAAATCTTTAGTTTCAACCAATATCACTGTAGTTTTAAAGCAGTTTTAAACTCTATTGTACATCTCATCTACTTAGTACTGGTTTTCAAATACATAAAGGGTTGGGTTGGGTTGATTGTTGACGGCCGATTATCTACTCGAGGGATATATAAATACATAAAGGATAGTGTAAAAGAAACAAATTATAGTAGTTCTGGTATTATAAATACTATTATCATTTTCAAATCTTGCGTTATTTAAAAATTGGTATTTTACCATATTACTCCCCCCCCCCCCCCTTACAGTTATAATTTTCATTTCCTGTATATGTAGTTTTGGTACAGCTTTCCAGACTAAACCCAAACTATGTTTTAGTAAGATTTAGATCATTAATATTGAAAGCGGTATTTTTTTTTAAATGAAGCTTTTAAAACAGGTGGAGTTTTCCATATGTTTAAAAATTGTTTTCAATTAGATTTTCCACAGAGATTTGCTTACATTTTTTGTGCAAAGTTTGTATGGATTTATGTTTTTTAAAAATACATTTAGATAACTCTAAGAATCTATATTTCAAGAAAAGAAAAAAAAAAGATACATAATTTCAACTGCATGTTATTATCAAAAGAAATTTTTCTAACAATAGTGAAAAATTACAACCATGCGAATAAAAATAAATGCATGTTTCAAATTTTACATTAAAATGTCCACCTTACCATTTTCATTTATTTGTATAATATTGAAATACTTTTGCACATGAATTTTCATTTTTAACGAGAGAAGTTACATTTAATTATCTTACCAAGGATTTGCTTGGATTTTTTTTCACACGATCATGTTTTTGCGAAATTGTGAACTTTTACAAAAACTTGCGAACTAGTAAAAAATGTGAATGAAATGTAAAAAATCTAATTGGAATTTTGCAAATTAGAAATTATCATATTTAAGTTCTTATTTAGACATTATTGTCCTTTGTACATATAAACAGCTAGATAATAGATTCATTGGTTATTGCAGCTATTATACAATAGTTTTTTTTTAAATTCTAAAATCATTACGTTTGTGAAGTATTTAATTTGGAGATTGTAAAAAAAAAAAAAAAAAAATCTGAAATGTCTATTTTTAAAAGAAAGAATTTTGTTAAAGATCTACGTTTTAAAGAGAAACTGTGAAGGATCCTTTTAAGAGACTCAAGTTCTTTCTATTATCATATTTAAGTTCTTATTTAGACATTATTGTCCTTTGTACATATAAACAGCTAGATAATAGATTCATTGGACACGAAATTTACTCTATTAATCTTCAACTTAAATGAGTTTTTATGTTAATATTTTCTTAAAGAAAAACATATTAAGAGACGCTTGCATTACGACTAAAAAGGAAAGCCACATTTAAGTTTTTATAACACCATTCGCTAATGTTGGAAATACGTCTAACAAATTTTTAAACAGGATTGCAATCTCGGAGTCACAAGCTTGCGTATAAAACAAGTCTAAATGCATTCGATGAAGGATAAATCGTGATGCTCCGAAAACATGCAATAATCTCGGAAATCGCATGACTAGTTGACGGTTTACTTGGTGTACTGTGAATAACTGCGGAAGTTTCACGAAAAAAAGGAAAAGTCTAGCAGATATTAGGGCACAGGGTAGATATACTTCATACAAAATATAAATTATTGGATTTTTCAGCCGGGTGTAGAATAAAACATGATTCATTGTAACACTGAGTATGGTGCAAATACATTTGAGGAAATATTTTATTAGATTTTCTGTATTTAGAATGTGACATTTAGAAGATGTGACATTTCATGTGCCTTTGATAGTTTACCACTAGGGTCGATAACAAATGTAGTTGAAGCGATTGAAACATAGATTCATCAGAGAAGATAACCATCGCTATTTCTTTACATAAGTCGATGACAATTTAAAGTATACTGTTTTGAGACAAGCATTTCTTCATCAATATATATATATATATATAAATTGTAAATGATGAAACGATTCACGTTATTTTTATGAATACAGTAAATGTGATAGATTTTTCCCAATATGTTGATGTAAGTTTCGAACTTTATGAAATCCAGTTTATACGGAAAAAGAAAACCGTAGTGTTAACACGTAATAAGCTGATAATGTAAAAGTGAGGTGTAAGTCACAATAGCAGCTACGTAAATATATTAACATACGCAAAATCGGTAATTAGTCTAATATTTCCTACACAAATCCATACAGAGATTACCTTGATAATATCATTTAAATTAATACATTTTGCTGTAGAATAAAAGAGAAAACAGGAAAATATTTTGTAAGCTTGCAATATTTTGCTCGCCATGTCGGATTCCTTTGCTAGGACCGAGCTTTCCGCAAGGCATTTTAGATAGATTTCGTAAGAAAACACTTACATTCTCTCCTATGTTGGAATTTCTGAAATTTTCGCAGATCTACGCCGGTCATGACCCCTAGAACCCAAAACTACACTCAGTTCAAAATTTTATCTATCTACATATATCACTTTTTATGGACACGATAACTTCCATGATTCTCCAAAAATTTCTTCTAAACTGATATATAAAATCAAGGGGCAGAAAATCTCACTCGTGTTTGTTAATGGGCAATGTCTGACGAAGGGGATGGAAATGGGGAGGGTTTCTGTGAAAACAGAAAATAAACATTTCTAGGAAGGGCCAAAAATTTACGTATGACAGATTTTTGATATAATTAAAAATGGACTCAAGGGCGAAAAAAAAGTTTCAAGAAACACAAATTCATAACTTCGTCAATTAACAAGATGCCAAATCCACTTAAATTTATTATATTCTTAATATTACCTACAGCATTTATATGGGCAAGTTTTTTCATTGGACCAACACTTACACCCCCCCCCCCCCCAAAAATAGAAAAGGGAGGGGCGGGGTTGAAGAGAAATTCATAACTTCGTAAATTCACAAGGTATCAAATCCGCTTAAATTTATAAATCTTCTTAATATTATATACAACTTTTTTATTGACATATTTTTGATATTACTGTTAAAGCAAATATTATATATAATAATATACAGTGTGTCCACGTATAATCTGACCGACCTTTATTTTCACAACCGTTGGTTCTAAGTCCATACTTCCAATTACAAAAAGGGTTTAAATAATGTAAAGAATTATTTTTACAGCGATTTGGGTCAAGAAAAACATTTATTAAGAAATTTACGAAATTTAAATTTTTATACGGTCCCCCGGTCCTGTAAGTGATATTTGGTAAAAATTTACTGTGACACTAACAAGTAAGACACAAAAAAGTCCCATTCATCTAACATTAAAATTGAGAGTTATGAAACTCGTTGTCAGGTTTCCTCTTAGTGCACACAACTTTGAAGAATCCTCCTTTACTTTGTTGATATGCTGCCACCACCGACATGATTACGTGATACCGGTGACGCTATGAGAGGATTGTCGAAAGGAATACTAACTTATTCAATTACACTTAACTAACAATTTATTTACACGCTATTTACACATAACAAAACAATATTTACAATTAAGAACTCCGATATAGGTGATCCGGTCCAACATTAAATTAAGTAAATACGTTCTGTGTACTCTTAAACTACTCTACATTCTTCTCACCCTACGCTAAATTAGAATTATCCGAGATCACTATTAATCTCACAATACGTTAGCTCTATACTCAAAGAGCTTCGCTCCACCTAGTCACGCTTTATCCAAGAGCCTCCGCTGGACCAACTCACTCCTTGAGCTCCAAACATCAACTGACCTCTATCCCAGGTATCACCCGAAGAGGCCCATCTGTGGGGATCCCTTATCTGCTCGCAAGGACTTCTCCGCACCAATGTCACATTCTGTGATATCCATTGACTCCCTAGATCGTGAGTGACAATCTTTTGTCTAACTTATCTTCAGGTATGCACCTTGAATGACAGGGAAAGCCCCACTCTATTGATAAATTGCATTCCTTCAACTAATCTAACTTACTAGCCCGGATTAAATTCCAGATAAGAAAAGAATGTTACTTTAAAATTCCCAGTACACAGACAATACATAAGCAAGAAAATAATATATAACCATAGTTCTAAATAGTATATGTTCGTCAGAACCTGATACTCGTCAAAAGCGACGAGATAAAATTGTGAAACTGGGTTTATCTCTAACCTTGATTTAGTTTTTGTTGGTGAAATTGGTACTTATCTGTGCTTGTTAGCCGAGCCGGCAAGGTCCTACTTTTTTTTACCCGTTAAAACTGGGTTCTCGTTAAATATAAGTCCTAATAAACCAGTTCGACTTATTTTTTTATTATTCACACATTTATTCCCTTAAAATTATACTTGAGAGAGATGTACGGCAGAATGTTTTGCTAATGTTTAATAGTTGAAAATAGCGACTACTGCTTAGATTAGCTTTTATTCGTATCTAATTGTCGACGGAACTATCTCAAGACTATAATAAGTTTAAACGACAAAAATAATTTAATTTGAACGAATTATTATTTTTTAATTATTTTATATTTCCATATAAATAGCCTAACAATGCATTTACAGTACAATTAACACAGCCTAAGCAATAGCAACCGTTACAATAAAGCATAAGATAACATGTATCCATATGGTTATTTGCATACTAAAAGAAATTTGATAACTTTAAAACTATTTCCGACTGAAATTTCATTAATGTATTTTTAATCTGTTTCTAATACTGTTCAAAATAAAAAATATTATTCCCAAACTGTTCCTTCCTGTTTTAGGACAGTGTTATATACAGTTTATGCATAGTTTTCTTTTTTTTCAGACGACAATTCATATTTTCTGTTTGAAATATCCAATATAAATTTGAGTTACAAAATTGCATTTATAATGTTTCAAAAAAAAAAAAAAATGTTAAGCAATTTTAAGATAAGTTTTTTCATTTATGTAATGGAATTTTCAAGATAATTGCCTTTGGTTACCATTTTTATAAAGTGCATGCTAAAGACGCTATCTCTATAACACGGTTAAATGTTCTCGCAACACGACGAATTTTAGGAAGTCTAATTCTATACACACCGAAGATATTGCTGATTTAAACTTTAAAATTCATTAAACACAGTTACAATCAGTAGGACAGTGGAGAATGGATACTAAATACTTCGATGTACCATGATCTATCATAAGGTGCATAAAACAAAAACAGGTTGAAAAAGGGGATACTTTTCTTCATCAATTAAATCTGTGCAGCGTAGTTGTTGCGAATGAGATGGAGTAGCAAATTTGAAAGTTCTTAATATAAACTGAATTTTTTTTAAATAAGTACTAAAGCATTTGTTTATATGTCTGTATGCATTCTTATTCCGGAGGATTTCAGAAACGTTTCAAATTAAAGTGAAGTTGGTAGGTGTTAGAAACAATTTATTTAGTTTGAATTAACCTTTAACTGCTGTTAGCGGTTTCACAGTTTAACTTGTAAATTTCAGTTTAAAGATACTAATAAATTTTTGTTTCGTTTGGAACCCAATTTACTATCGCTAGGAACTTCTGAACGGGCGAATTTTAATTAGCCTGTACAGAAATATTGGTACAGAAATAGTATCAAATGAGTTAATCGAGCTCTTTTATTGATCTTTGGATCAAGCTGTCGCAGTGACCGCTCGCAGCAGGTATGCGGCAATTTCTATGACAGTAGCTAAAGGTTATTTAAAATTAACAAAGCTATTTGTTTTATAATTGTATAAATTATGTGTATTGGGTGATTTTTAGAATGTAGTAGGTATTTAATGTTTAAAAAAAAAGTTAATTTTTATCATGAAAAATGAAACATTACAACAAAAAAGCATATATAGTTTTAAAATGAAACATTTAAATGATTAGATAATGAAGGAAAATAAAAGGTCGAAAATAAACTTTTTTAATGTCAATTCCGCTACTAGGTTTCATGTCTAGCACCATAATTTTATAAATTATTTAAAAAATAGATTGAGTATGTTGCAGGAAGCAATAGAAATCAAATCATATATAAAAATATTAAAAGCAACGTGATATAGAAATATGATAAAATATTTGATAAATGAAGTTAGTATATGAAAATGGATGCTTTTCTGCGTAACAGACCTGACATTTTGAAAAGCAAAACTTTTAAATTCTATTTAGATTCATTTTTTACATGTTTTAGCCGCCGCAAAGAAAGCTTTTGGTTTGAAATATGATGAAACACATTTTTAATGAGGAAGATAAATGCACATAAAGATAAATATGTCAATAAAGAATTTGACGAACTACTGAAATGTTTCAATATTTATTTGTATATTTTAATATTAAAATTGTGTTGGAAAAACATCAAACTTTATGAATCTATATTTTGAAATTGTTGAAAGTACACAAAATATTCCACTGCCTATATAGTAAAATTAGTGAAATAATTTATTTTTATTGTATGTCATAGTGCTAATTTTAACTTTTTTTTATAATGTAATGTGATTTCTCAGTGTCTCACTGCGTACGTGAATATTCAGTTAAATACTGTAAAAAATTGTTTTTCTTATTGTATGGAAATCTTTAAAATCTACTTATAAAAGCTATTGAATATGTTTAAAATGTCTCACTAACGAAAAGCATGTACAGTAAAAATAAAACTTTTGTGTCTGTTACATACTTAAGGGGACTCGGCACCCTACTAATATCGAAATTTCGTAAAAATTTCGATTTTCTGGTTTTTATCTTATCTCATACCTAACCATACCATACATACTTTCGACTACATCCTGACACAATTCCAGTTTGATGCTGCATAGAGAACAGCAGTTACGGATGATTTTAACAAACATCATATTCACCCTTTTACCCCTTTGCGACGAGCGTCTTTTACAGGATTTTTAATCATTTATCAACGGTTTTTCAAAACAATTTTTTTTTTTTTTTAATAATTGAATAGGGAAAATGCCGATTAAATAAGGCACATTTTGCAATAAAAAATAACTGCTGAGAATAATCAAGGATTTTGAGGATCTCATGCGTCACGTGTAGGTAACGATCGTCCCCAAGGGGTTAAAATAAATCTTTAAACTATGAGATTTTTTTTTCTTCAAAATGCTAAATCTTTTATAGGTATAAATGAAGTAATTCAATTTTTATGTAATTGAAGATCATACCATATATAAGAGATTTAAGGATCGGATTTTTAATATTTTGAAAACTTTTGTTTAAAAAAATGTATAAAAACTAGTCATTTTCTCTGCTTTTTCCCAATTGTATTGTTATTTTTTACTCTAAATCTAATGCTATTAAAAAAGATTAGATTAAAACATTATTACACACCTGCTTAAAAAAAAAAAAAAAAAAAAAAAATCAGGTGAAAATTTAAAACGCTATTTTTTTAATTACGTGGTTAAATTTTTTTTTTTTCATTTTTGTGAAAAAATAGTTTTAATTTTTTAAGTTATTTTAGATTAAATTACAGTAAACTCTGTCTAAGGCTGAATCGATCGGGAACGAGAAAATTTTCCGTTGTAGCCAATATTCCGCCTTAGACAAATCTTACTTTATGGATTCGCAGGGACTTTAAAATCTTTCCGAGTTAGACATATTTCCGTCTTACACAGAGTCCGCCTTACAGAGTTTGCTGTATTTGCATTTAACATTTACACTATGTAAAAATATATTTCTTAAATTTTGTGATAAAATTTTTTTTCGGGTGTCTAGTCCCTTTTTTTTAATTAAAAAAAAAATAATAAAATAACGTGCTTTTTTAAGCTACAGCTCAAAATGGCTCTGTAATCATGCGTATTTCGTCAGTGAAACATTTATATTAGGGTTGCCAGTAAATACTTCCGCTTTCAAGTATAATATTTGTAAGCATGATCCTTTAGGGTTGCTTAAACTAGGATAATTACATAATAAATAGATGAGTCATAGAAACTTACCGTAATTAAACTGATTAGGTACTGATTTAACAGGATAAAGTTCACCTCAAAATAAACTAAAGTAATTATACGTGCCCCTAATATAATTGAGTTTGAAAGATTCTGAAATAAATAAGAAAATTGTATAAATCTACATTTTAAATTATTGGAAGTGCTCATTGTTTCACCGAGCCATATTGCATATTCAGTATAAATAAGTGAAATAATTATATTTGTCTCTTGCATGTTAAAATTGTAAAAGAAGAAAATAAAGTTTTAATACAAAAACATTCTATGTGTTAAAAATGTTTTACTATGCCCATTCATTAGTTTCTGCTAAATGATAAAACTATGATTTTATGAATCTTTTCTAAAACAACAAAATGTCTCTCTGAACGAATGTATATTCAGTAAAAATTATTTTGCATTTGTGTGTTATATTTTTAAATTTGAAAAAAAGAAAACCTTCTTTGAATTTAAATTTTTAAAATATACTCTTTAAACGATCTGCACGTGCTCAAATTGTGATAAATTGTTAAACATTTATATATTTTTCTCTTACATTATGAAAAAATTAAAAATATAGCTTTACTATTTAAAACTAGAATTGTTTGATCTACTTAAAATGCAATGAGCATATGTATTTGTATGTCTTAAAATGAAAAGAAATATGTCAACTTTTTAAAAAAATTTTCTAAGTACTCACAGTGTCTAAATGATCCTGTACATATCCAGTACAAGTAGATGAAATATTTATGTATTTGTTTTTTGGTATATCCCATTTTTTTTTTTTTATTCTTTGGAAAAATTGTATTTGCTAAAAATGTTTCACTGAAGCATGTGTATTCAATAAAAATAAGTAAACGTTTTCGCACGTGTTCTTTATATGCTTAAATTGTAAACACTAAAATTTTAAAAATCAATATTCTAAAATGTACTCCTGAAAACTATTGCATGTGCTAAAATTGTATAACATTCCTATATTGGTGGTTGTTACATTTTGTTACAGATACTGCTGTTTAAAACTAAAATAATGGATGTGTTTTAAATATATATGCATATTTATTCGTGTCTGTTATAGCCTAAAGTTGCACAAAAACTGTATAAATATACTATTTAAAATTATTATAAGTGCTCAAAGCGTATCACGGAGAACGTGCATATTAAGTAAAAATCAGCGAGATATTCATATAATTTGTCTGTTGTATATTGAAATGTAATAGAAAAAAGAAATTGGTGAACAAATAGAAAAATGTAAGTAAAAGCATAATTAGTAGAGCACGTTCTAATTAATGTTTTAATTAGTGGAAATAATTAAAACATTTACATATTTGTATCTGTTATAAATTAAAATTGTTTGTTTAAAAAAATGAACTATTATATATGCTCAAAATATCCCACTGAGTTAGTCAGACGGGGTAATTCCTGGTCACTGAGTTTCTGGGATAATTCTTGGTCATTTTCATTATCAAAATAGCAATTTTTCAAACTGTTAAAAATTTGAAAGGTACTTTGAACACATTGCTTTGCAATGTATGCCTTAATTATTCATTTAGTTGAAATTTAATATTAAAATATATATATTCAATACTGCTACTTACATTTTTGGTAAAAAGCATTGACCTTAATTTTTACACATTTTTCAAAGATCTGTGTCATTCTTAGTTTTAATTATTTTATTTTATTTCAACTGACATATCACAGTTTTTAAAAGTGATTATGAAAATTTTCTCTACTCTATTAAAATCTTCTGTATGAACAAGCCAAAGTAAGCCCATATTTGAGGGGTAACTCCTGGTCAGTAAAAATATTTGCATTTTTAACGGAGTTATAAGCATTTATGTAACAATCACTTTCATAGCCGCACCCATTTAATTCCAACTATAAGTCGCTTTTTCTCAAAACTGGATTTTTGACGACTATCCGTAAGATTTGAAAAAAACCATTTGATGGAATGGCTTAATTTTTTTTGCATGCATATAACATCATTACCTATAGAATGAATTAATATATTTTAGATAGCTTAATATTTTGAGTATATATAAGGGAAAAAAAACTTGTATTTTTTAGGGTTTTTTAAATTTTCAAATTTTGAGTTTTTTAAATAAGGTTTCCTTTGAGTGATAGTTATATCCTTAATTCATTCTATAGGGTAAAGTTTCCTGATCATTTTAAAGCAAAAATTAGGTTCTTATGTCAATTCAACGTTAAGATATCTTACGGATGGTGTGATATGACACCTATTTTTTTTTCGAAAATTGTGTTATATGAATTTCGCTATATTTATTTTTTTACATTGAGTACTTCATTTTATAATTTTATAAGACTACAAACATACCTTAAAAATATCAGAAAGTTTAAATTAGTTACATTGAACACTTCTGTTTTTATATGGATTTGAAGCGAGAGCTCTGTTTACATGTTTTTCGGTATCGATCAAGCCCTGACCCCCCCCCCCTTAAGCAAGATAGAATAAAAAACATACATTCAGTACATATTTTACGGACCATTAAAATTGCAAGATATTAATTAATCCATTCACAGTAGATGAAGAAGTAATAAATACTGCTTATAAATGTTACAAAAATTCTTTGGGTAACTAATGTTATGTAAAATGTAAAAGTCTTTAGCACATCAAATAAATTTGTAATTATACACAAAACAAAATTTAAGTATTTTTCCACAATTATGAGAGGATCAAAAGTTTTACAAGATTCATCCTACATATTTTTATACTCAGTCTTAAAAAATTTAACTTTACTACTTTTATTTACATCAAAAAGGATGCTCACTAATAATTGCCCCAGAAGTGACCAAGAATTGCATCGATTCTGGTGTAATTCCTGTTCGCTTAAAAATTATTTCAATTAGTGTTTATAAATTTAAGTAAGCATTTTATTATATAGCCATCAGAGGGTGCTTATTTCATACCAAAATTGGGAGCAATACCTTTAATAGTTTTTATAATTGGATGTTGTTGATTTATGACCAGGAATTACCCCCGGGTGACTATGTATAGCAGGCAGGAATTTTTGCACTTAAGTGTAACAACAACAACAACAAAAAAAAAAATGTATAAATGAAAATTTCTAAAATGTACTCTTTAAATTATTACATATAGGGGAGAGGGGGGGGGGGCATGTGAACAATTTTTACATATTTGACTATTTCTCAAAATTGTTATGAGCTTTTAAACCTAAAATTGATTTATATGAATATTTAGAATATGTTTGTTCTTTTGGTGAAACTTTTGGATGCATTTATCAAGAATTTCTAACTTATATCATCATTATAAAAATTGTCTAAATTTGTTCACATGTGCCCCGGTGGAGGGGTAGTTGTGAATATAGCCGGGGCACATGTGAACACATGCATAAATAAGACAAAAATAATTTTTTGTGAATAAAAACTGATAAAAACTAATTAGATGCCTTCTTTCTAGCTGTGTGAATAAATCAATAAATGTTTCAACATAGATACAAGAAATTATTTGTAAAATTGTACACTAATATGCCTACTCCTTTTAAGTCACTTTTAATTGTTACTAACTTCCAGTAAATTAAAACTGTGAAGCAATCCTAAAAACATTGAATATATAGCTCAATGTTTGACATGGGTAATTAAATTTGAAATTAAAAAAATGCATTCACAGGCTTAAAAAATACACTTGTAAACTATTCACATCTGCCCCCATTTGTACTGTTCACAAGTGCCCCATCTACCAACTTCAGCCTAACTTATAAAAAAAAGATTTTTAATTGAAATAAGGAAACAAAACTTTTTGTAGACTTACCTAATTGATGCCACTATAGAATGCAATGCTGATATTCTTCTTTAAAAAATGTCTTGAATGAATTTTTACTTCAATAACTTAGACTTTTTTACTTCACACCTTCTAAAACAAATTACAACTACCAGAAATCAAAATGGCCTATTGTTCAGAAAATTCAGCCAAAAGATGGTTCTAGTACTACAATCAATTGGTAATTATTTTTATTTTTTTTATTTCAAATTAACCGAGTGAAATATGTACTGCTCACATGTGCCCCCCTCTCCCCTACTCAAATTGTGATACATTGCATTATATTCATATATCTGTGTGTTTTATCCTTGAAATTATATTGGATGTGCTGATATTCAATCTACATATTTGTTTGCGACTCTTACAAACTGAAATTGCGAAAATTAACTTCACTACTTTGTTTACATCAAAAAGGATGCTCGCTAATAATTACCCCAGAAGTGAGCAAGAATTGCACAGATTCCTGGTCGCTTAAAAATTATAATTATTTCAATTATAAGTGCTTATAAATTTAAGTAAGCATTTTATTATATAGCTATCGGAGAGTGCTTATTCCAAAACAAAATTGGAAACAATCCCTTTTATTAGTTTTTATAAGAATTGGATGTTTGACCAGGAATTACCCCGGGTGACTTTTGCATTTAAGTGTAACAAAAAAAACAACTGTATAAATGAAAATTTCTAAAACGTACTCTTTAAATTATTGCATATACTCAAATTGTGATACATTGCATTATATTGATATCTGTGTTATATGCTTGATAACTCTATTGGATGTGCTGAGATGTGCATATTTATTCGCGACTCTTATAAACTGATTGTACATGTAGCAAAGCATTTTGTAAATCTATTCTTTAACACATTCTTCTCTGTATATTACCCATATCAGCAGCCAGTCATCGTTATTTTATACAAAACATTCGTAAGAGTTAGTGTAATAAAAAAGATAGATATAAGGCGGCAATGTTAATGTGCTACATTATAAAACGGCTACAACCGTCGCGTTGTATGACTCATTTCAATTTAAATGTATACGATGACCGGCAGTATTGCATGGCGTCTAGTTTCAATATTATTGTAAATACTCATGATGTCTCGCGTATATCTCGCATGCATATTTTTGTATAAGTGAAATATTTATACATTTGTGTCTGTTACATGATCAAATTTGGGGAAAAAGAGTAGACAGTGACAGATAAATGTAATGTTTGCGTTCGGATCCAAATAAGTGCTATCTGGGAAGGAGTTGAAAAATATATATTTTTAAAATTTTTAACCTTTCAAAAAATATATTATTTCGCTTATGTATGTTCGTTAATATTTAAAGATTTTATTTTTTATTTTATGAATTATTGTTCTAAAATTATTTAAAATTGATTTTTTTTCCTACCACAAAATTTTTCATTTGTTTTGGGAAATTTTTGAAGAGGCAAATATCCAGGGTTGTAAAAAAACCCGGGTTTTTTTTATTATAAAAAAACACGGGTTTTTTAATAAAAAACCCAGCCTCGGTGGGTACCCGGGCAGCTACCCACTACAAACCTGCAAATATCTCATGTAAATATTTATCAAATAAAAACACCTGAATTCTTTTGTGTACATGTGAAAAGATACAATGTAAAAGATATTAGTTATTTTTGAAAGGTTAAAAATTGCACCAATGAGTAGATTCTAAAACATTAAATGAAACATTTCGGCCCTTTTTGTGTAAGATTTGTAAATGTTGGACAAAATTTAAGAATTGTTGTTTATTAGATTCTTTAATCTAAAAAAACGAGAATTATATATATATATATATATACTGTAACTGATACATGATTTTTTAATGCTTTTAATGCTAAATATGTAAAAAGAAATGCTTGATTAATATGTTTTGTAATATGATTTGATATGCTCTTCTACAATTGTGATTAAGCAAAATATTGATTAACTTACAACCGCACATTTAGTTTTTTTAAATTGCTGTTTTGTGCTAAAATTTTAAGAAAAGTATACATTTAAACATGCATAATTTTTTTTTTTTTAAATATTATGTTAAATAATAAAAAAATAACTTAATGTGTAAGAAAAGTAATTTTAATATTGTACACATATTTTTTAAAAAGCTTAGTGTCTGATCAAATTATTATTATTAAAGTTAAATAAAATATTTAAATTATTGTATTGTTTTGTTCAGTGTGAACCCGGTGTTCAGGGATATAGGTGGACACTCCAGTCTCCAGGGGGTTTATAAATATGGGGACCTGGTCCTCTAAGTTGTGGGTTGGATGACTACTTTGCCCTGTAAAAAAATATTTTGTTTAGAATATGCAGTCAATGCTTAAATAATGTTAAAAATGCAAAAATAAATAAATAAATAAAAGTGTATTTTAATATTACTTTTGAATGGTAATTTTGAAAAATGCTAAAAATTACTTTGAGCGCCTATAACCAAAGTGACATTAAACGAAATATCTTATTGCTTTTATGAGTATGAGAGATACATTTGTAAAATCACTATGATTGTATAGAAATCCTTTCAGAATTATTGTACGTAAATGATGAAAATATTGTATATAATTCATGTCAAATATAAAAATTTTTTCAGTGTCAACTAAAATTGTGTAAAAAAAATGACCCCCCCCCCCCCCTTTAAATCTAATAATGTTTATATGCTTTATATAATAATGTGTATAATGCTGTTAATGCTTATTCATTAATTCAAATTATTTTACTCATTAATCAATTCAAATAATTCTTTAGTGTATTGCTATGATGAAACTGTAAAAAATTGTATAAAATTAAATATTTGAATTTGTATTGTTATTCCAAGTACCTAACGTCTCGCTGAGTTGACGCATAGGGGAGATCGGGGGAATGCCGCCAACCCGGGTTATGCCGCCACCCCACCTAGTTTAAAAACTAAGGGCAGTTAGAGATAGTGAATGTGCCTGCACTATAGCGGCCAACAATATAAACAGTGCCTAAAGTGAGAGTGACTTTGCTGTACGTCGTTCGTTTGTTCTAGTGAAAAATGTAGTTTTCATCTAGTTGCTTATTATTTTGGAGCTTCAAATGAGTAGAGATAAGCACCTTTTATTGTAACATTAGGTATTTAAGATAATATGACCCGTAATCTACATGCATTCGCCGACATTTTGATGCAATGTGTTGAACAAGTTCGGTTCTTCTTTCGGCATTGCTTGGGGATTTCCGCCATATTGTCCTCTCGGGGGTAATGCCGCCGCCATGCAAATTGGGTGAGAAATGGCCTTATTTTAATGTAGTGGAGCCGATTCAGGAGAGTGACTTTTCCAATATGAAGTAAACTGTAAGCTTAACCATTATTCTGCTCAATTACATTGCTTTCTATTTTCAGTAGGTTGTGTGTTTCCTAGTATCCATTTGATGCATGTACTAGGTCATTAAAGAGTGGCGGCATTACCCCAGTACAGTGGCGGAATTACCCCAGTGTCCTGGGTAGTCCCGCCACTGTGCAAAGGTTTAAAAAATATTTTTTTATGTATGCTTACTTTACAGTTATGATTACGGTTAAATTTATACAGATACTAAAGATCATGATTCAGCTTTAGAATTTTTACTATTAAAAAATAAACATTTTTTCGAGGTGAAAAAATTTAAATTCCCTTAAGGTGCCGCCATTCCCCCGGTCTCCCCTATTGAATAAAATGAAACACTAAAATGTTTTAGTAACGTTTTGCTGCTGAAACACTTTAAAGGCATATATTAAAGTCTAATTTTATAAAGTTATTTCGAGAAATTAAAATTTTATGTTAAACTATATGTTGAATAAAAGATAGATATTTAAACGTTTCTTGTGTAAGTGCTAAAAAAAAAAAAATATTCAAAGCCACTAGGTGAGCAAATGTTTATTAAAGTTAATGAAAATATTTAAATGATTTTGGGTGATTTATAGTAATAAAATTTTTATGCTACGGATAATTTTAAATGCCACAAGAATGACTTTTAAAATTTAGTTTGTAAAAAAAAAAAAAAAAAAAAACTTGGATTGCTTAACTGATCCACCTAAAAAGAAAATCTGTAAAATGCACAGAAACATTTAGATATTTTCCTATTTCACCATGATAAATTTGTGAAAGTAACCGATTTCTAAAAACTAATATTTATCATTGTATTGAACCGATGAATATACAATGTGCGTACACTGTTTGGAACTTCCAAGGAGTCTGGCACCGCTATTAAGAACATTTCCGTTATTTTTTTAATCTCATAATTCATAATCTCCTCGTTTATGAATTCTATATTTTTATGCACTTAAATAAAGCAAATCTGTTAAATTGCGGTAGAAGTGTACGCACCTTGATATATCACGTGGAGCACATATAAGGACCACATAAAGTTTTAAGAAACATTTAAATGTTTCTTAAATGCCAACTTCATTAAACCGAAATGTCAATTTTTTTTTTGTTGTTGTTTTGTTCTTTTGAACAAATATTCAACAAATGCGTATATATTAAGTCAATAAAGCTTTTTGGAGTAATTAAAGCATCTTCAGGACCAGGAGTACATATTTTCTCAATAAACTTAATGAAAACATTTAATTGGTTCTTGTATGTGTTATAGTGCTACGATTATTAAACAAATTTTTATAGAATATATTTTATGAATCCAAAAATCTCTCATTGCACTAAAAGGAACATTTTCTATTTTATGTGGGTTGCAATTGTTTGTCTTTTCTTATCCCATTTTAGATACAATATTATTAAATGAAATATTTAAATGAATTTTTATGGAATTTTTCCGAATTAAAATTGTATTAAAGTGCTAAAAATGTCTAATTGACCGAAATACTTATAGAAAATAAATGAGACAACTTAGTTTCATCGGTGGTCTTGGTTCTAAAATTAAACAGCACACTCAAGAATTTTATTTTGTAAAATTGTATTTTAAATTTTAATGTATCATTGAGTGCATGTATATATTTATTACAAAATAACTAAAATGTTCCATGTGATTTTGAATGTCTGATAGTGTTAATATTGAAGGGTTCTCCAGAAAACGTCACTTCTTCAAAAATGACGAAAATGAACTAATAGTGAAATATTTTTTTTTTTTCAGTGGTATTCACAAAGCCATGAAACCGTTTAATTAAAAAAAAAACATCGTCATGAGGTCTTTTTTGACAAATGTTTCATAGAAACGTTTGTCATTTTTGGGCATACGTTTCATAGAAACGTTTGCCTCAAAATGTGTTTTTCTTTCTTTGAAAATTGCGAATTTTGAATTAGTGTTCGGAACCTTTCAATTTAAAAAATCGGTTGTGATGTTTGTCATTTGGAAAGTCTTAAAGCAACTAATTTCTGGAAAATTATTCATTAATATAAAACGTAAATTTTGAAATTTGCTTCTTCATCCGTGCGAGAAAGTATAGTTTGAATGTAGTTATGCATATTACAAATTAAATTTGTTAGATGTGCTCAACTCGCACATGCATATTTATTACGATTATATCCTGAAATAATAATAAAAAAACTTGGAAAATCTTTTTTCTCTAAATTAATTCACTGAGCACATGCATATTGAGTACAAATAGCTGAAACATTTATGCTTTTAATACATACTAAAATTGTAAAAAAAAAAAAAAATCTGTTTTCATTGATAGACTTTTGTTTTCGTTTGGACATAACTGTTGTTAGGAAAACGTTGAAAAAAAGTGTTTCGTAAATCATTTTAAGTTATCGAGATATATTAATTAGCTTATGAATATCCGTTATTTAGGGTAAACGCACCGGTAGTGGGCCACGTACCTGTAGTGGGCCACTAACTTTCAAAGTTTAAAAACAAGCTCACAATCAATTTCAGAAAAACGACTGAAAGAAATCTGATTATTTAAAGTCCTTAAATGTTAACTTTCCATAAACAGTTTGGAATAATTGTTATTTTCCTGTAAATATATTTGTTTATCTTCTGGAATGTCTTCAAACACAGATTTTTTGGCAAATTCTTAGTGGTTTCATTAAGAGATAAGGTTTTATCTAAAGCGTTGTTTCTTCAATATTATGTTTTATTTTGAATTAAAGTGCCGTTGATATACTCTATTACATTGTAAATAATTTGTTAGATTAGCTGAAAACTTAAAAATTGAAAATTATATTGATTTTAAGGGGTGGTCCACTTCTGGATCACAATTTCTTAAATTGTACCAATAGTGGGCATGGTGGCCCACTACTGGAGCACATGCCAAAATTTTTTTTTATGTTTAAATTATTTTAATTAAGTATTTTTTGAGGTTCTAAGACTTTTTATATAATTTATTTAGTATTTTGTTCATCAGAACCAGTAGTGGGCGAGGGGCCCACTACTGGTGCACAAGTGGCCCACTTCTGGAGCAGCGAAAATGCAACTTCACTAAGCTATCAGACATATGATTGTTAAAAGAAATTAATATCTAAATTAATTTATACTTCAAAGGTTCAATACTCAATAAAGGTTCAAATTTTTTAGCCATATTTAAATAAGCATTGCATAGAAAAACCTGTAGTGTTATTTATGGATGGACGTACTTCTCACATGTCTTTGAATCTAAGAATCTTCCATTCGGCTCATGGAGTTGAAATGGTAGCTTTGCCCCCAAATTCCACATACCTAATGCAACCAATGAACATTTCTGTTTTCCATACTCTTAAAAGTGCTTAGCAACAGGAAGTAGTGCACTTCAGAATAACTCATGAAGGCAAACAGATGCAGAAACATCAGTTTCCACCAGTCCTAAAATCAGCACTTGATCGTTTATCTCCTGCAACCAGTGTGAATGGATTCAAAGCAAGTGGGCTAGTTCCATTGGATCTAAAGAAAGTAAATGTTGAATCCACACTAACATAAAAAATGTGATAATATCACCAATAAAGGAGAGAGGAATGGCTTCTTTCTTGGAAGTTCTTGAAGATAAAACTGGAGAACAAAAACAAAATCTTTCTCAGAAAATAAAAGCAAATTGAAAGGTTCTGTGGAGCAAACAGATCTTTACTACTTATGGTTGGAGATGAAGGAGACTTTGAACATGGAACTAATTTCTCAGGTAATCTATCGCAAAACAATTTGGGTATAAAACACTTGAGTATATATTTTTTACTATTATTTATTCCATTTTTACATTTTACTTGTTATAGGGTACACCAGTCATATCTGTTGAGGCGGCATACACTGAATAGCCTATTGACACTGTTGATACTGAAACTATTGATCAGGAGCAAAGAGCAATTGTTGAAGATGCTGAGGTGAACCTTTTCATTCAAGAAGAATCAACTGAGACTGGGAGTCATTCAGTGTTTTCAAATGGTGGGCCATCTAGAAATGTACCATCTCCCTTCAAAAGAGTTCTATTTTGGCCAGGAGGGGGAGATAACACAAAGAAAAAGAGTAAAAGAGAAAATTCCTGCAGTTGTGGCTTGTCCCTAAATGCTTCAATATTATAAGAATAGAGAAGGCCTTAAAAATGCTAAAGATGCAGAAAAAGAAAAAAAACTGAAAGAGAAAAAAGAAAAATTCAAAAGGAAGAGTTAAAAAAATAGCCTATGGGAAAAAAGGAGAGTCAGGAAATTATCGCCCCAGTCTGATGCCTCTCTTTTATTGTAAGTTTCAACCTAAAGTACTCTTTGTAATAAATTGACTATAAACCCCTCTCACATTTTGAGATCTTTTTCGTTTTTGGATAAATCATTTTGTTTTGCAGTCATTTCAGCTTTTAATTATCCTGTTTATTATATTTGTCTTATTATTTATCACCAATGCGAAATAACAAATTGGGTGGATTTTTTTAAAGTTACAAAATACAACAGACTATTATTTAGAGAAAACAAAAACTATGCATTTTGATTTTTAAAAAAGTTGCTAAATTGTCTACTATTATTGTGTATAAAAACTGATTTTTTTTTTTTTCAACCATTTGTATCATTCTGGTACAAAACACAGAAAAGGAATTTTAATGTCAGAAATCGCTGAAAATTCATAAAATTCATTGTAGCACATTTCAGAAAGTCTTGATCACAGAATATGGGAATATTTACTGTTTAACAAGTGAAAGCATATAAGCAGATTTTCTAAATATAACTTATAGATCACAAAAACTGTACAAAAATTAAATTACGTAACATTAAGAAAATGCAACTATTTTGATGGAAATGGATTTTCACATGATGAAAAACATATGAAATAGTTCAGCAATTAAAATTATAACTCTAAAATTAAGCTTCTTGGGAATTAGTTATATTTAAACGATACGAAAGGACACCCTGTATATAATCTAAAAAAATTATTTTGAAGCTTGTAGGACATTAGCTTTTATGTAAAGTGAGATAAAATTAAAACTGATTTACAGAACTGAAGTTGAGGCCCCTGATCTGTAGATTTACTAGTCAGATTATTTTACGTAATCATCTAAACTTCTATGCATGCTTTCATTATTGTGAACATCCTATTTTATAACTGTAAAAAAAAGTATAACTTCAGTATTTTTACACTAAACTCAAAACTGGAGTGGCCCACTTCTGGGGGGCCCGCTACTGGTGCATCAAAAATTTACTATGCCCACTACTGGAGCATCGAGGAAGGTAACTTTTTTTATTTTTCATTTTTTCCAAATAATATATTTTGAAACTTTGAATGTTTATTCCGATACATGAAGGTTAGGACTACATTTAAAAAATATATATCATTTAGAATTCATAAATAGTTTAATAATAATAAGATAAATGTCCTTAAGGGGCCCACTACCGGTGCGTTTACCCTAAGTAAATTTTATTTTACTTAACCCTTAAATGCCGGGTGTTGTTTCTCGGCAACATACCCAATTTAGGCTTCAAAATACAATTAGAATAATATTGAAGCTATAATGCCTAATGTTACTAATAAAGTATATTCTTAAAATATTATTAAATCGATTTTCAACATGTAGATGGCAACACTTGTGCTGTTTAAGAATAAAGATTTATTTTTTCAATTGTTGTTACTTGTTCTTTTTGTTTTGTTTGGAAGCTTGGGAAATACCCTATTTTGTTCTGCAGTGAACAAGTAAAATTTATTTCTTATTATAGTTCCTAAAATTCTTGTGTGTTTAATATTATAGTATTTTATGAAGGAAAATTACTTTTGTAATTAAAGACCAGTATTGTCAATTAGTAATAAACTGTTTTTTTTTAACCGCAAACCATACTTAAAACAAAATATGATTTTTTAAAGTATTTTTCCTATGATTTATTTAAAAAATGAAAGCCAAAAAACATTATTACAATGATTTTTGAAAATTCAGGCATTTAAGGGTTAATTTAAAGATTTTGTTTTATTGCTCTAAAATTGTTTAAAACTCCAATTTGTATGTTACTTAAAGTTTAAATTCATTTTAGAAGTTATTTTATGTGTCAACCTCTCGCTATAAAACAATTTCTCATAAAAATAATTAGAGCATTTAAATGTCTCGTGTGCACTACAATGCTATAATAATAATAAAAAAAAATTATTTTAAGTGTTAAAAAATGCATAAAAGAGTTATCCATAAATTCTAAAATATTAAATGTTACATTTCAAGTTTTGTTAGGTTTAAGAGGTAATTGTTAAAGAAGCAAATTGTAAAAAAAAAAATACATTTTTCGTTAGGTATACATTTAACCCTTAACTGCTGTGACAAAAAATGTCATGTAACTACTGTGAGCGGTCTGTGAAACCGCTCAATCGAAAGGTTAATAAAAAGCTTAACTCATAGGATACTGTTTCTGTACTAAACTTCTTCTGTAGGACTATATCTAAAATCCAACAATTCAAAAGTATGTAGCGATTAGGACTAGAGCTCCAAACGAAACAAAATTTCAATAGTATCTAACGTTAAACTTGAAATTACAAGTTAAACTGTAAAAATTGAATAAAGCAGTGTCTGTGAGACCGCTAACAGCAGTTAAGGGTTAAATTAATCAGATTTTTTAAGCGTGTCGATGACTGGTGAGTCACGTCACCACAATTGATAACGTACCACAATGTTTCAGCAGCAAACGTGGTTATATTTTTTAAACCTAAATCTGTAGAGATAATTGCATTTTTAAATGCTTGTAATATGGTTTGATATACATGGTTTTTCTGATTGTGTGAATGAGCAAATATTTATTCATGAATTTTAAATCTCATGTTTGATTCTATTTCTGTAATTTGCTAAAACTGAAGAAAAAAATTAAAATATATTTTTGTTATTTGTAACGCTCAAAGTGCATAATTTAGCAAATATTTAATTTATTTAAAAAAATTATTATTGTTATATAACTATTTGTATGAACTTTATGTAACCTGCGGAAATATACCTTTATGGTATAAGAAATGTATTCTTAAATACTATAGATATTTTAAAAACATTTTTGCAATGTTCAGTGTGTCTAAGCAAATTATTTATATTTATTTATAAAATTTAAATGAAATTTTACGTAATTTAAATTGTGTAAATTATGTATTGTTAAATTGTTTTGTGCAATGCGAATCCAGTGTCCAGGGGTATAGCTGGGCACCCCAGTCTCCAGGGGGTTTATAAATATGGAGACCTCGTCCTCCAGGTTGGGCTACTGTGCAAAAAAATGATTTTAGATCCTGTAGCCAATGCTTGTAATATGATTTGATATACATGGTTTTCTGATTGTGTGAATGAGCAAATATTTATTCATGAATTTTAAATCTCATGTTTGATTCTATTTCTGCAATTTGCTAAAACTGAAAAAAAAAAATTAAAAAAAATTTTTATTTGTAACGCTCAAAGTGCATAATTGAGCATATATTTAAGTTATTTAAAAAAATTATTATTGTTATATAAATATTTGTATGAACTTTGTCTAACCTGCGGAAATATACCTTTATGGTATAAGAAATGTATTCTTAAATACTATAGAAATTTTTAAATAATTTTTGCAATGTTCAGTGTGTCTAAGCAAATTATTTATAAAATTTAAATGAAATTTTATGTAATTTAAATTATTGTGTTAATTATATATTGTTAAACTGTTTTGTGCAATGCGAACCCAGTGTCCAGGGGTATAGCTGGGCACCCCAGTCTCCAGGGGGTTTATAAATATGGAGACTTGGTCCTCCAGGTTGGGCCACTGTGTAAAAAAAATATTTTGGATCCTGTAGCCAATATTTGACTGCTGAAATTGTAAGAAACATTGTACATTTTAATATTTATTTTTCAGAATAATTTTGAAGAAACGCTGTTTTTTCACTTTCGTATCTGTAAACAGGGTAATGTTAAACTCAATAATTCAGTGTTTTTATAATCATTGAATAATGGTAAATTTTTATAGACATATATAACCAATATGTGTAAAGACAATATGCATAAAACATTTCCAAGAAAAGACAAGAAGATATTGTTCAGAATATTCAGAGACTCATCTTCGACCGAAACTACGCAGTCCGCTCAGAGGGTTTGGTGAACGACTGAAATCTTTGAGAATTACGTTATGGGCAGAATTTGCTTTGTATGTAATTTAACTTATAATATTAGCACTTAAATGTTCTGGAGAAATTTTTGAGGCAGCGAAATTTCGAAATAACTGGTACAACTATGGAAGAATTGTTTGCTTAGGCTGAGTTTAATAATTATTATATTATTTTAAAACAAATTATTTCATTTTTTTAAGGTTCTTTGCTAACAAAAAAAAAAAAAAGTTCCAGTTCTTTTAAAACACAAATGCAGAAGTCTCATTAAGCATATAACGATTAAATTTTGAAATAAAATTTATTTTCCCCCCTTTTGCAATTATCACGAGTGTGACTCGTGTAAAGTAAACTTTGACTTTTAAATAAATCACGAGTGTTAATCGTGAAATAGCGGTGCCAGTTGGGCCTTTTTTTCATTAAAATTCAAAGTCATACCATAAATCTTCAATGAAATTTTTGTTTTAATCAATGAGACATTTCGTGATTATATAAAGTGAAAAAAAAAATAATTTCGAAATTTACGGTAGTTTTTTGGAAGTTCTGAATAAAAAAGACCGAACTTCGTGATGTATAAATTTTCAATTAAATAAAAGCTTTTATAATTGTTCATATAAGAATTATAATGTATGGAACTTTAATTGTTTTATTGTATGGAAAAATAATGAATGTCTTAATGATTGTCAGTTTATCCAACACAGATGAAACATTGAAATGTTAGATAAAATTATTTAAAATGTTCTGTTTGTTTTTAGGGACAGTATATACATAATTTTTGATTATGTTGTAGTACAAAAATTATTATAAAACAAGTGGTGTTGTAAATGCTTAAACACAGATTTATTCAACAGCACATGTAAATAATCCTCGAGTGTGTTTTTGTGTTTAAATTGTTAAAATAACGTGCTGCAAATGTCCTGTTGGTTACATTATTAAATGTTAGCAGTTATGAAAGATTCTTGAGTTCATTATTGTGCTAAAATTGTAAAATGAGGGAAAAAAATATTTTATCTAAATTAGAAAATTATAGATATGCAATCTTGTAAAACGTATAGCATTGCATATTTTAAAGTTTAAAATTATGAAATTTGTTTGAAGTGCTCAAACAATCTCGCTAAGTATATGTTTATTTTAAACATCTAAATGTTTCTTTTTTGTTTTATTTGGAATGAAATTGAAACTATTTTTAATGGTATAAAAATTCCTTTTTAAAATTAAATGTTATTTATAAAATTACTTTGTAGAAAATTTCAAAATTATGCATATACGAAACGAAGTAGTTATTGAAATTTTTTCATAAGTGCTATGAAATTTTAATTAACCCCCTAATCGTTGCTGTTTCCATTTTACATACAAATTGCCCGTTAATGTATCGGGCGCGATGATTAAGGGACTAATAACTTCAGTTCTTGATAAATAAATGAATGCGGCTCTATAATACTATAAGAAAGATAAAAAATGTTTTGTGAAGTGTATCAAAAATATATCAAAACTAAATGAAATACTTAAACTTTTCTTGTACTTAGAACAATGAAACCCAATTTTTATTGAAATTTACAAGTGTATTGATCAGTCTACCAAAATAAACACCCCATGCATTTTAATCTCCAAATTGCCACAGAAAAGAAACTGAAATAAACATGCGACGCTGAAAGTTATCTTTCAATTATGTAAAAAAAAGGCTTAGGGAGTCATGTCTGTACTAACAATGTACCAAGGTCTGAAAATTTTACCACAATTTGGACATCATATTAGGCTTTTTTGGTACATTTTATTCTAATTTTGATTCTAATTAAAATCTTTATTATTTATAATTTGAATATTGCTGAATATTTATGCAACTTGCTTAAAAGGAGTACAGTCAACAGAGTGAAAAAGTGTCCAAGCCTGGGATCGAGCCAGGGTCCTTGACATTACACGCCAATGCTCTACTCCTGAGTTACCTGGACGATACCAAGCCTAGTAATTCTCACTCTTATCTGTTGGCAAGATTACAACCTCAGCACATTTATACAAAATTTTCAAAAATTATATATATATACATTTATCCTAGGATAATATACGGGAATTCATTTGGTCAAGTAGTTTTAAAATTTGTATTGGGTGTTTTTGCCGACTGTGCTTTTATATATTCATCAAAATTGAACTGTGCATATTTGGGATGTATTACAACGAAAAAATCGTGAAATAAGTTACATATTTAAATATTTTTATATCGTTTTTAATGTTAAGTGTTTAAATAAACTAAACATTTTTCAGTTTGGTTATACAAATTATTTTGATTTTCTTAATGACTTAAGCGTTGAAAATTGCTTACTTTAAAATTTGTTTTACTGTCATATTTTGTATTAACTTTCAGTATTATCATTGTAAAAATACGATATATTTTAAAACTGAATTTGTATAGTCATTTTGTGGAAATGCTCAAAATGCTCTGAGCCAATATAAAAAGTAGAAAAAATTCAATGAAAACTTTAAATACATGCGTAGAAAAAGTTTAGTGTAAAAAAAAAAAAAAAAAAAAAAAAATAAGACTGTAGCTGTGGCAAAATTATTTTACAGAAACTGTTAAATTATCTCTAGAAGTGGTGGTAATCGGAAGTATGGACGCTTTTTTTTTTTTTTTTTTAATTATTTGCGTGTTTTTCCTTATTTTCCTACGTATAAGAAATGAAATGTTTTGGGTAATACAAATTCTGAGTTTTTGGAAATAAAGTGAATGCCTAAATGGAAAAAAAAAAAGTGAAAATTTATATCTCAAATTTACTTTTAAAGTAATATTTTTGGGATAGGACACATTTTTTTTTTTTTCGTCATCACTGTGCATGTTTAATCAGTTTAATAAAAAATTATTTTGGTGACCATAATTCTTAATAAAATTATATGAGAAAACAGAATGTATAAAACTTTGTTTTTGAAGATCCGTGATATTTGCTGGTTATTTAAACGTTTCATAAGTATTTCTTGGTGCTTAAATGTCAAACTTTTGTAGTATCTATATTTTCTGCGAAGGTATTTTAATGATTTTTTTAAATTGAAGATTTTTTCAATTGATGTTTTCATTGAATTTCTGTTATGAATTTTATTTGAAACATTCGATTTTCTGCAGGTTAATTATTTTGTGTATCTCATAGTGAGGAAAATGTAAAAAAAAAAAAGAGCTGTGTGCTAAAATGTAACTTTGTAACGTTATTTTAGATTGCTCAACATATGTAAAATTACAAAAATTTAAAGAGCTGTTCTAGCTCTTTTATTTCAGGTCTATTTGTCTAAAATGCTAGTTTGAAAATTAATTTTTTTTAGGGATGCTTCATTATTGTAAAACTAAAATATTAAAAAGGACTTCAATGTTTTGCTAGATATTTATAATATATCACTGAAAATATATTAACACGTTGTGAAGTCTTAAGGAATAAGAAAAGGCGTACATTTTGTTAAATCAAGAACTTAGAATTGAAACATTTCTACGCCTTGTCTTTCAGGCTATGCACGGAGACTGTGCAGTTGGGAATTAGCATAAAATCATCAAAAAATATGTGGTTAGTACAATTAATAATTGAGTGTCTTAATTTAGAGAAGTATTTAGCGTTCATCTCCTAAAACTGTACTATTATTTGTGATACGTTAAATAAAATTTTACAAATTATTTTGATGATACTGTAAAGTTCCATCAGTCGATAAAAAATTAAAACATGGAAAAAAATTGAATTTTAAATTTTAACGAAAGTTTTCATTAAGAATGAAATAAAATAGTTTCAGAAGCCAATTAAAAGCTGAGTTGCCATTTTTTAACGTTATTTGGCAATGATTTCGCATTTTTAATGAAAAGTCGTGGAAGATCCCAGTTAGAAAAGTTTCGAAGAATTCAGTCAAAAATATCGGACAGCAGTATTCGGCTCTTTCTTTTTACCATGTCAGAAAGAGACAATCGCAATGATAAAACCTCTTTTTTAGATAATGTCAGTTAGCGAGAATACTACCCAAAAAGAGAAAAAAAGTTTGATTTTTTTTGTCCTTGGACGTTAATTTCAAATATATAACTATTAAATTTAATCGGGTATAGTTTTGAAATTAATTTGTAAATATTTATTTTTGGATATATAGATAACTTTAAATTACGATCAAATTCACTTTTGCTCTTGACGTAATTTGTAAACTCGTTCATCTGTAACACTTATATTGTTTCTAAAATACATTTTGAGTTATTTATAATAATTTTCTATTCTAAATATTTGTTTAAAATATTTTTAAATGATTAAAAAAGTTTTTTTCTTTTTTTTTGTGTGTGTGTGTGGGGTGGGGCTTTCTGAAGTTTGGAAGCTATCAATCCTGATATACCTCTGCATCTGTTTATGTAATTTCAATTCCATGCCTTTTTCTGTTATCAAAATTATTTATGTATATAAATATATATATTGAAAACTTAATTCAATTTGAAATAGTATAATTGCAGGCTTTAAATTTTGATACACCATATAAAGTTTTTTGTTTTTAAAATTTCAGGGCGAAATTGTGACATTATCCATCACGATCTATATAATTAAGTACTTATATAGTTAATGCAACAAATAAAGCAGCGAATGGATTGTGTTTGAAGTATATTCCTCCTTATAAAGGGATTCACGAAACTATTTTAATAATCGTGTAGAAATTACAAGTGACTAATACGTATAGCTTCGCAATAAAAAATCGGTTTTCGGATAATAGTTTCATTTACAAAATCCAGAATTGCAGTATCTTAAAGGTTCCGGAAAAACGCATGTGTGACTATACTGCAATGTAATTTTCACCAATTATAAAAATATGCTGTCCAGTTGAATGTAGTTTTCATGTATATTTTCAAGTTTATATACTTGTAAAGCATTTTTATTTGTTTTTGTTAATTTTTATATATATCGTCACATCTCTTAACATTAATGCGTAATTTTCTTATTTTATCAGAATTTTCCTTCAGTAATATGTAAAATTCAAAATCTTCTCCAATTCTTAAAAAACAGTAAAGGAGTGTACTTAAGGCTCCGCTGCACTGAAACTTCCCGATCGCGAAATCCCATGTTAGCCTATGGGGAAACTTTCAAGTGTGATTACTCATTACCTAATATAATTATTAAAATGCCGTTTTCACCATCAGAAAGTAGACACGAGATGCCGATGATGTGCGTTTTTAAAAGTTATCTCCGTAAATTTTAAGTAAATAAAATATCCTTATAAACTTTGAAATTTCCATTTGATTAAATTTTATCATCTTCTTAAAAATACTTAAAATTTACGTAGATAATTTTTAAAAACGCACATCATCTGCATGTGACGTCTACTTTCTGATGGTGTAAACGGTATTTTAATAATTAAATTAGGTAATGAGTAATTGCGCTTGAAATTTTCCCCATAGGTTAACATAGGGTTTAGAGTTCTGGAAGTTTCCGTGCAGCGGCCCCTTAATTAAAACTTAGTAAAAAAAACCTTCTTTTATCCAATAGTTTAAACTTTTACAATTTTGCTTTATTTTACATGAAAATAAATCAGCAGTACTTATTTTTACTTTCCTCTATGTATCAGATGAAAGTATGGGATTCGTAAAAAATTTAAACTTTCGCTTTTCGGCGGATTTTTATACATTTCAGGTCCTGAACACGATTTGACTGTTTTTAGAAATGTCTATACATGAGTCTGTGTCTGTCTGTATGTGACATCAATTTTGTGGGGGCTGTAACTAACGAAGTACTGCACGGAATTTAATAAAACTTCAGATTCATATAGACCTTGACATAAATTGGAGGCTGATTGGATTAGGGCTTATATCGGACAACAGGTGTAGCTACTATACCGCATTCTCCCCGAATTCCAAAATAGCTATTGCTCAAGAACTAATGCACGGATTTTTTTTTTTTTTTTTTTTAACTTGATATAATTAAATACTGATAAGGTTTGGGTGTGTATCACTCAATCGATGGCGCTTCTATTCTGATTTTTACAATTTCTGCGATAGCTGTATCTCGAAAACCAACGCACGGAATTCATCAAAATTTGTTCCGTAATATATACGCTATTTATATTAGTAATCGTAATCGTGTAATCGTAGTCGATTATAATCGATTACAAAAACTGAGTAATCCCACTGTAATCGTAATAATAAATTTTTGTTTCGAAATAATCGCAATGTAATCATAATCAAGAAATTTCACTCCGTTTACAATCATAATCTAATCATAATCGCAATATAATGTAATCCCATTGTAATCTGTATCGAAAAGCTCTGTAATCGTAATCTCGCACAAACATACGATTACGTTCTATAATTGCACCTTTTTTTCTTCCTTTTGCTTCCAAACCAAGAAATACATGGTTTGTTAGTTAAACATTGTACTAAGAAAAGAAAAGATCTGTCCATCTTATCAACTCATTAAATTACCCCTTAAAGTGGGAGTGTAAGAGGTCAGAGATAATTGGGGACAGTGAGATAGCTTTTGGGGTGAAACAGAATCTATGGACATGGAAAGCATGGAATAAGGAACATACACGGGAACTGGAAAAAGAAACTTATCATGTGAGCATTCCAGGGTTCATGGGTCATCGAGCGGCAGTAATGAAGGATATATATATAAAAAAAAAAAAAAAAAAAAGAGGAAAGAAAGAAAAATATTATGTTTGTGGTTTTATTATGGCCACTTCAATTGGACACTGTATAAAGCCTCCTTCAAATGTGGTGAATCTACGAATGAAGAAAATGGAAAATAAAAGATGTTTTAAGTAGCATGATATGACATGATATGACAATTTATCTAACAACTCATTGTCACTTTGCTATTCTTAGTGCTTGCTTATGCTTTTAAAATTGCAATATATATAATTAGTCCAGGCAATAGAGACCGTATAGGGACTCTACCTAGCAAAATTAATGGTAGTACTGGAAATGGGCTTTCTAGATGTTTTTTGGGTCGCTGAATCCGAATTTGTAACTTCCCACCAAAATTTCCCCCAGCAACTCCCCCAAATTTTGGTAAAAAGCCCCGCAAAAAAGGTTTTGTTAAAAAATTCCATTTTTTTATTGTTTTAGGGGGAAAGTAGCTAGAAATTCAGAAAGTAGATAAAATTTGCAACAAATTAGATATATGACTTAGGATGAAGGGGAAGGGGGGATCTGCCTCGGAGCATGCGCCGCAGTGCTGCGTGGACTAAGTTGCGCAATTCCACTTAACCACTCACACGTTTACATTCTCTCTCCCATCTCCCCTCCGAACTTTCCTTATGAGGTTTACTTTAAGTTTTTGGGTCGCTGAATCCGAATTTTTAACTTACCCCCAAAATTCCCCCCCCCCCGATACCCCCCCCCCCAAATAGTTGTTTTTAACTTAAATTTCTTATTGTTTTAGGGGGAAAACATTACGAAATTCAGAAACTAGACAAAATTCGCAACAAATAGGATATATGACATTATGAAGTAGGATAAACGGGGAGAGAGGGGGCTGCCTCGGAACATTCCTCGCGCGCTTTTCTCAAAAACCAAATTTTTAAAAAAAATCAATTTTTTGGGGGGTTGCCGGGTGAAATTTTGGTGGGAAGTTACAAATTCGGATTCAGCGACCCAAAAAACCTAAAGTGAGTCGAAATTCAGAACTAGTATTAATTTTGCCAGATAAAATCCCCTATTTGATGGGCGATTCTGGAAAATTCGGGAATCGATTCAAATCGACATCGTATAAAACTGAATCGATCACAATAAGAATCGATTCCCAAATTCTAGAATCGATACTTGAATCGATATTTCGATAGTCACAGATTCGCACAGATAAGCTCAAAAATATTAATTTCAAAACTTAGCGAATCAGCAGACCCGTAGCGACCACCTCCCATACCTCACATTTAGAGGGTAGACAAAGTCAGGGGCCAAGTCGTAAGCTATTACAGACCTTTGAGTCAAATAATAAAGTTTTTAACTTTTAAATTATTAGTTTTAAGATGTAATTTTACTAATATTGTAATTTAGATTTTATTTAAATTTATTTTTTAAGAAAGGTCTCGGTTAAATACAAGTTGGAAATTGCGCGTCAAACGTGGCAAATGTGGTGCGCTCGTACTATAACAGTGCACTTCATAAGTGCATATCAATTTCATTCTGTTCTAAAGTCTGTAACATCCTTAAAATGCACTTGAAATAATTTTTCCCATTGGCCGTAATGTAACGGAAAACTTTTGACTGTATTTGTAATTAAATCATTGTGATTTTCTTCCAGCCTGAATTAAAATTTAAATTTTCAGGGACATAATTCACGTTGCCATAAGAACCGATTTAGTATTCTTACAATTTGAGTTTAATATTGTAACTAGCAAAGTTTATTAAAGTTCTTTTATTTAAAAAAAAAAAAAAAAATCGTCGCTGCAAGACGTGAAAATTTAGTTTTCTCAGAAGAAATAAAAATCAATTAATTTTACTGTCTTAGAAGGATAGTGGACGCACATGTATATTGCTTGGAAATCTTTAACATTATAGCTAGTAACTAGCGGGTTCCGCCTAATAGGAAATCTCGAAGCGAACGAACCGCGAACCGGGTTCCCGCTGCCTACAGCATCGTATAGGTGTACCCCCCCCCCCCCCACTTTGCCCACCGGGTCGGAAAAACGCGCTCACCTCCCCCCCCACACCAATTTTTGACATTCATCATTTAAAAAATTTTTATTATGTGTTATAAACTATCTTAAAATTTCAAACAAATCGCCCTGTTATATTTTCTAATTTTGTTCTGCCCCTCCCTCTATCCCCCCCCCCGAAATGTGACGCGCCATTCTTTTTTATAATTTTTTATCATGTATTATAAACAATCTTAAAGCTTAAAACAGATCGCATTGTTAGATTTCCTAATATTAACAAAATCGCGTTATGTTGGTTCCAGATTCTACCACCAGGGTGCGCACTCTATTCCTAACAAAACTGTGAACGAAACTCCGTTAAACAACCTATCAGTAGATATATTACTTAAGAGTGTGGCAATCTTGATCAAAAATTTAAGCTATTTGCCGAAATTACTATTCGGAAATACTGGTAACTAAACTTTTGACTTTTTTATCTTTAATAAGTAGCATTTATCTCAGGACTCCGTCAAAAAACCCCACCTAAAACGGTAAGGAACGCTAAGGTTTAAAAAAAATTCTAGCGGCCTTCCCCCCCCCCCCCCCCTCCTCCCGAAATTTTCGCACCATTCTTTTTTAAACTTTTTCTTATGTGTTATAAACAATCTTTAAAGTTTCGAACAGATCGCCTTGTTAGATTTTCTACTTTAAATGAAATCGCGGTCTGTTAGTTCTATATTCCACCACCAGGGAGCGCAGTCTATTCAAAACAAAAGTGTATCTAAACGAAACTCCTTTATACAACCTATCCGAAGATACATTAGTCTAGGGGGTGGTAGTCTTAAGCAAGAATTTAAGATATTTGTGAAATTACTATTCGAAAATAGGGGTATGAACACTTATAAAACTTTTGATATTGAAAAAGTAGTAATTATCTCAGCCCGCCGTCAAAGAACCGCACGCTAAACGGTAGAAAACGTTAATGCTGCTATAAAAAATCACGTGACTGCCTTTAAAAAAAAAAGCATTTAATAGAAATAAACCAATTAGTGAAATAATAGTTAATATCTCAGCTTGTAATTAAGATAATATTTTTTCGAATTTCTGAAAGGAGAATTTTTTTTTTTTTTTTTTTTTGAATCGTCCTGTCCAAGTTTCGAATTTTTACGCCCCTTACATTCTAAGATGTGGTCCCCTTTTAAAACAGTACAAAATTCTTGGGAATCACTTTGTTTAAATTGTTAAATATATTATTTGAAAAAAAAGGTTTTAAAGCATTTTAGCACGTATTTTCATACCTACACCCTTGAAAAAAATTAATAACATACAGGGGATCCTTTAGTTTCGGAAAGCTCCGAAATTTCATAAAATTCAAAGTATCATAAATCAGTAAGTTTGGTTGTAAACGACTGAATTTTTTATAATACAACTTACACAAACACTTTGACAAACTTAAGGGTGAAAATACGGCTTAACTAACGAGAACCTTGAGTCACGTGGCTTTAAACCAAGAATGATAAGTTTAAAATGGAAAAGAGATGAAATTTGTTATTACCATTCATAAATAGTGCTCACCAAGAGCTGCAGATATAATATCAGTGTTTAGTTGGTAAACAAATGATTCGGGAAGAATGTCAAAAAAGGTCCCATTGAAATAGGACCATAATTAAGAAAATTCGGATCGGGGGGGGGGGGGGGGTGCATAGGTGACGAACTGAAAAAGTACAGCTTAATAAACTAGTAACCCAAATAACTTGGCTCCTAAACTAAAAATATTACAATTTAACCTAGAAAGAAAAAGGTCTTATGCGAAATTTGACAGCAGTTCTGCCTTTAAAACAGTAAATCCGAAAGAATAAATATATATTCCTTTGAAATTACTGTCAAAAATATCAATACAAAAGTTGGAGCACGATTGACCCTTACCAAAAAGAAGGAAGGCTAGAGACAGAAAATAAAAGATCACATTAAAAGCTTTCTAACGATATGTTATACGATATGGTTTGGAAGAAACAAAAAATATCCCCCCCCCCCCCGAAGGAGCAGGTAAGCCCCAAACGGTCGGAGGGGCGACCTCAAAAGTATCTTTGGTCAAGGTTTCAAAATGTGGCTTTATAATAAAATAGAACAAGAATTGGACATTTTAAAAATTGCATGCAAATTTTGAACGGCCCTGTAAATTAAGATTAGCGAGGAAAAGGGGAGAGGGGGGTGGAGAGATTAGAAGAGACGAACTTGAAAAATACAATATAATAAACTAGTAACCTGAATAACTAGGCTTCTAAACAAAAGTATAACGATTTAACCTAGTGTAGAATTCAGGGGGTAGCCCGGGATGACATCCCTCCCGGGACATTGAAATGTCCCTCCCGTAAGTTTTGAGATTTTATAATTTTTAATGGACAAATGTGCACCCCCCCCAATCCCGACCGGAGTCGCATAAATCCCTCCCTGAGAAAAATACCTGCATTCAACACTGATTTAACCTAGAAAGTAAAAAAAGGCTTTTATAAAAAATTTTACAGCAATTCTGGCACTAAAACAGCAAAATTGGAAGAATTGATTCAACCCGAATCGTGGATCGACCGCGATGCGATTTGAATTGAAGTAAATCAAAGCATAACGATTCGACATTGCATCTAAAGAATTGAAAGTAAATCAAAATACTATAACGATTCGACATTGCATCTAAAGAATTGAAGTAAATCAAAAAAGTAACGATTCTGAAGATCGCATCTGAAGATCGACATCGGCATCGAATCTGAACTGAATCGATTCACTGTTTCTGATCCAAGGGCAGAATCGATGCGTTCATCTTTTCTTGCTTTCTTTTGTCTTTAGAAAAATAAAGTGTTGTTTTCGTGAAAATTTTCGACTTCCGGTTTCTAAGGATTTATAGTGTTAGAACTTCTTGTCTGGAATACGATTTGACTATTTTTATAAATTTTTTGTCTGTAAGTCTGTCTATTTGTTTGTCTCTGACAAAAAAAATTGTGAGCGGTCTATTTCAAGAACTAATGCGTGGAATCTGTTGAAACTTTAGATTCAGTTAGACCTTCATATAAATTGGTGCTGATTACTTTTTGGTGAAAATCGCTCAACAGGTGCGCTGCTATGCTGCATTTTTCATGATTTCCGCAATATTGCTACCGCAAGAACTAATGCACGAATATTCACCAAACTTCAGATTCAGTTTGACGTTGACATAAGTTGTTGAGGATTAGGTTTTGATGTAAATCTACCGGCAGGTGGCGCTGCTATACTGCATTTTCCCCGAGTTTCGCAATAGCTCTATCTCAAGAACTAATACACGGATTTTCATAAAACCACATTCAGTTAGACGTTGGCATAAAATTGCTGCTTATTAGGTTTCGGCATAAATCGCCCAACAGGGGGCGTTGCTGTGCTGATTTTATCAGCAGAGTTGAATTCATACATTTTTCTCCGGGAGGGACAGTTCAGAGGGGGAGGGGATTGGACTTTTGTACATTTTAATGTACAAAAAGCATAAAATCTCAAACTTTCTGGGGGGGATTTGAATGTTGCGGGGGGGGGGGGAGGAATGCTACCCTCCCGGGCCATCCCCTGAATTCAACACGTTTTTCAGGATTTAAATAATGTTAGGGATAATATCTCAAGAACTAATGAACGAAATTTCATCAATTTTTAATGTACAAAAACGTATTGAACTCAGGGGGTGGCCGGGGGTGGGTGACATTCTCCTCCCCAGAAACACTCAAATGCCCCCCAGAAAGTTTGAGATTTTATGCTTTGTTGCGGGGGGAGGAATGTCATCCCCCTGGGCCACCCCCTGAATTCAACAGGTTTTTCAGGATTTAAACAATTTTAGGGATAATATCTCAAGAACTAATGAACGAAATTTCATCAAACTTAATATTCTGTTAGACAATGCCATAAGTTATCCATGATTAGGTTTTTGTGTAAATGATATAACAAATTGTGCTGCCATGCTGCTTTTATCAACAGTGTTGAATTCAGACATTTTTCTCCGGGGGGGGGGGGGGATTTTTTTGGTTCTGGAGAGGAACATTCTAGAGTTACGAGGGGGGAAGGATTGGACTTTCGTCCATTAAGCATAAAATCTCAAATCTCCCTAGGGGACATTTCAATGTTCCGGGACGGGGCGTGGGGGGGGGGGGGTCCACCCGTACCAGCCCCTGAATTCAACACTGTTTTTCAGGGTTTACACAATGTTTGCGATAACATTTCAAGAAGTAATGAACGGAATTTCATCAAACTTAATATTCTGTTAGTCATTGACGTAAGTTGTTTTTTCTGAGTCTTTCGTGTTAATCATGTAATAGGCTGCGCTGCTATACTGCTTTTTTCATGATATTCATGATAGCCATATCTCAAAACTAATGCACGGAATTTAATCAAACTTCATATTCTGTTACACTGTCGTATAAACAGATCTTTATTAGGCTTGGGTGTATACTACCCAGCAGGTGTCGCTTTATGCCCTTTGAACTGGGATTTTCCGTTGCGGACATCTAAGAGAGTGTGGGCCGAAATTCAATGATTTGTTAGGAAAATGGGATTCTTATATATATTTTTTAAATACACATATTTCAACGAACCTATACTTTTGGATCCTCATGATGGGTATAGGTTATTTAAATTTGACACTGTGATAGCAAATTTTGAAGTTTTAACATTTATGAGACAGAAGAAAGTTTTGGGATTGGACATGCAACTATTTGACCTTAAATTTTTGAAGGAAAATGAAAATGATATGACCTTTAGAGACATCGATTAAAAAATTTATAGTATCGATTAAATCAAGTTGGCCATAGTATCGATTAAATCGATTAAAAAAATCGAAATCGCCCATCACTAGCCTGGACTTCATAATTTAGTGCACGTAGCGCCGCAGTGCATGTTCAGAGGCAGCCCTCACCCTCCCCGTTCATCCTAATTCATAATGTCATATATCCTATTTGTTGCAAATTTTGTCTAGTTTCTGAATTTCTTAATGTTTTTCCCCTAAAACAATAAGAAATTTAAGTTAAAAACAACTATTTGGGGAGGGGGGTCGGGGGGAAATTTTTGGGGGAAAGTTAAAAATTCGGATTCAGCGACCCAAAAATCTTAAAGTAAACCTTATAGAGAAAGTTCGGAGAGGAGATGGGAGGGCGAATGTAAACGTGTGAGTGGTTAAGTGGAATTGCGCAACTTAGTTTACGCAGCACCGCGCGCATGTTCCGAGGCAGATCCCCCCTTCCCCTTCATCCTAAGTCATAATGTCGTATATCTAATTTCTTGGAAATTTTGTCTACTTTCTGAATTTCTAGATACTTTTTCTCTAAAACAATAAAAAAATGGAATTTAATAAAAACCTTTTTTGGGGGGCTTTTCACCAAAATTTGGGGAGGTTGCCGGGGGAAATTTTGGTGGGAAGTTACAAATTCGGATTCAGCGAACCAAAAAACATCTAGAAAGCCGATTTCCAGTACTACCATTAATTTTGCTAGGTAAAATTCCCTATTGCCTGGGCTAAATAGACATATCTAAGAAAAACAGTAAAAATTTGAAGGCTATTTTAATGAATCTCAATCGGATTTAAACGACAACGGCCTAAAATGTCTGAAATATAAGTATAAAATGTGTTCATGAGATGACTGGGTCTCCATCGAAAAACGAAATCCAACGTGAACACCCGCATCCAGATAAGTTTTTTTTTTATGTTGTACGAATTATTAATTTATTTTTTAAATATTGCATACATATACTCGTATAACCATTCATTTCCTTTCAAATTTTAATGAACTGTTTTTTATATTTAATTAACTGTGTACTGTTTTTAATTAAAATACACATATAGATAAATTTTCTTAGTATGGAGCAATAATAGTTTTTTTTTAAATGTATTTTTTATTTTATTAGAAGCAAATAAAGGCAAAACTAGTTTAATAAAAGTACGGTCATACGCAGGATTTTCGTTAAGGATGGGGGGGGGGGGGGGAGGATACAGGTACCTATGATGATGGTGATGCATTCCGTTAGCATATGCGCAGGCAAGGGAAGCAACGCAGATCAATTACCCCTCTCTGAATTATTGAAATTTAATTAATTAAATTTCCTTTATCTCTGATTATTATTTAAAAAAAAAAGAGAATTTATCCTTCCCAAGTGACTTAAAAATGATTAAATATTAAAAAAAGGGAACTAAATTCTTTTTGCCAGGGTTACTCTGCCTCCCCCTCCCCCCTGCTAATTTCCCTCCTACCAGAAGACAGTTATATATTTATATATATTATTTTCCTTTAAACGGTTCGTGTTTCAAATTTATTTTAAATGTTGGGTTCAGGAGTTTAGATCCTCCCAGATGGAAGAAAAAAGAATGAACTATTTAATTTCTCCGATTTGTAAAATTTTTGTAGAAGCTTACTTTTGAATATTTAATATTTCTTCATTTTTAAATTTTTGTTTCCCTTTGTATGCCGAAATGTCTTGTAGCGGGAATTCTGAGAAAAACAAATCTTAGTTTAACTTGTTTCATGTTTATATTCTGCATTTAAAAAAAGGTCTGTGAAACACTGGCACATTGCTTTTCAAGATTTAGAGAGAAGCTGTCCCCCCCCCCCCCTTCCCTGTGTATGTATGCCAATGTCAGTAAATCTCAAATCAGAATTTCGCAAAATACATTTTACTATTCTATCAGTCAAACATCCCTAAAAATACTTTTTGAGAAGATTCTTTCAGACAAGCTTAATTACTTTTGAACTGTGAGCACACTTGCATATAAATACTAATGCAGTTCTTCATTCCTAAAGAATTACCAAATGTGACTATTACATACAGATAGTTAAACAATGAATTCGTAAAAAGAGGGGTTCATAATCATAATAGTCCTGCATATGTCGGATAATAACGCAACCCGATCCCTAAAATTTTGTTTTAAGTGAACCCGAATGCCAAATTCCGACTCGAACCCAACATACTTTCACCCGAACCCGATACGAACCTGAAATGGATAAAAAATGAATCCTTATTTATACAATTATAGTATATTAGTCTAAAATTCTATCTGTAATATCAATTTTATCTTTTGTGAAAGAAACACACACACACACACATATATATATATATATCTTACTCATTAATATTCAAGTATGCAATTTTTTCGCCTGACAAAACATTTAGAATTTTCTTTTTATAAATTGCGTAAATCCGAACCCGACTTGCAAATGCCAAAACAGATCTCGAAACTAACACGAAACATTGAACATTTGACCCAAAAATCAACCTGACCCACAGAAAAAAAACAATCCCATCCTATCCACAAACTGCAAGGAGGGAAATTAACTCCAACCCGACCGGACCGTCTGGTTTGGGTTAAATCCGGTTACCCGATACGGGTACGATACAGGACTCTAGTTTGCAACAAGCAGATTACAAAATCAGTGTAATCGAATCGTAATCGACTAGTTCGGTAATCGTAATAAAAAAAATATTAATCGTAATCCAATCGTAATCTAGAATTTTAAAAATAGATAATCAAAAATGTAATCGTAATCCAACTTACATAAATAGCGACATAATCGTAATCGGCTTTCAGAAATTGGAAGTAATCGTAATCGATTACAATCCTCCGTAATCGACTCGAAGTCTGTTTATATCCATCACCTTGACATATCCCTCACACGCAAGCAAAGTGACGTATCTAGGCAAAAGAAAAATTTACGGGAATCGCGCAAAAGAAAATGTGCATGATTTTACTGTAACATGAAATTATAGCACTTTGCTCAGCATGCAGGAATAAAAACGTGCATAAAACCCTTAAGAATGAACACGTAGGATGAGGTTTAGATGCTTGGGTAACTTTACCCCCCCCCCCCACGCAATCCACCCCTCTTCTGTGGTCACAGATGGACATATAGCGTAATAAAGTGATTTATCGTATAAGTACACTAATGAAACTTTTTGTGTAGCAAGACGCACCTATGACAGACCTATTAGTGAAATAAAATGCAAAATGAATTTTTGCGGGATGTCTCTTTTCTTGCGGGTGAGTGATATGTAAATACGGATTTAATTTTGACTCTGATCAATCAACTGCGGGCGCTTGCATCGTGTGCTTGGGGAAAGCTTCCTAATCTTGTACATAAACAGTTGATGAAATTTAGCGAGCGTGATTTTCTTTTTTTTATTATTCACTGCTGATCATTGTAATTCTATGCTAATTTCAAAGATATCATACACATAATTATTGCTGTGTGAGAATGCTATTTAATGTATTAGAATGATATAGAAGAATGTTTTGTGATGGCCGCAGTATACTAGTTTGTGTTCGGCATTATAAAGTAAAAAAGAACACTGCGAAATTGCATTAACCACTTCAGGGACGATTTTTTTAATGTGAGAAAAAAATTGCTTTTTTACGATTTATTCATTTTATGTTAATAAGCCTAAAAAATTGGAAAAACAATAAATTCACACAAAAAATGTCCCTTTTTGTGGTCTCTGAGCGCTAATGGTAATTTGAATGAAATGATTTCTTATAAAATGAAAAACTATTCATTAAATTTCCTTCTTACATTTCTACAAATTATTAAAACTCATATTAATACATGGAAATTATTCCAGAGAAAAACATTCGCCTTGCATACAATATTTCAAATGAAAATCAAATTTCAAATTTCAAAGTAATTGCTTAAAAGGTGCAAAGGCCAACATAGTGAAAAAGATTCCAAGCCGGGACTCGAACCCGGGCCATCAGTATAGCGCACTGACGTTCTACCGATTAAACCACTTGGAACGATACCTAGCTCGGAAAATTTTTCACTATTCATCGGCATCGATGCACCAGCATCGATAGAAATTATATTAATACATGGAAATTATTCTATGAATAATTTCCATGTATTAATATAATTTCTATCGATGCTGGATTTAATTATGTTTCGTGTTTGTCCCAGGTCGGTGACTCACGATAAATATTCCATCTTGTGCTGCATTTGTAGCCTTGCCAACATATAATAGTGAGAAATTTTCCGAGCTAGGTATCGTTCCAAGTAGTTTAGTCGGTAGAACGTCAGTGCGCTAGACTGATGGCCCGGGTTCGAGTCCCGGCTTGGAATCTTTTTCACTATGTTGGCCTTTGCGCCTTTTAAGCAATTACTTTGAAATTTGATTTTCATTTGAAATATTAAAACTCACTATATTTAATATCTGATATTTTTATCAAATATTACCGATTTGTTAAAATAATCCAACACTGACTGCCGAAAAATTACGTCACTTAAAAAAAAAAAAAACTGTGCAGCTAAATAAAATTTTTACTTCTCTTGTTGAAATATTCGGTAGTGAATAAGTAATCAAATTTTTGTTCTTTTTATTATTGACGGTAATTATAATTAGGAAAAACTAAACGTCCCCATATGTGGCCAAGGACGGGAAGAGGTTAATATGGTATTAGCCAAATATTATTCTAATGTCTTCCAAAATCCTTATGAACTATTACGTCAAACTAATTTTAATAGCTTACTTGTTAAGCGAGTTCTTACAGGTTTATCTACCAGCTTGTCTAGTTACAAAGACATTGTCTAAAAGACAATATGCACAGAGTCAGTCCCGATTCAATTCTGGATATTTTAGTGGTTGAGATTCCCTTTAAATTAGAGGTTCTGGGTTTTTTAACCCCTGTGTGGAAAAGACCTCAAACGACCCAAATTTTTACAGGTTAAGATTTAATGAGCTATCTATTTTAAGAATTATGTCGATCTAAATAAAGATTTATTGGAGAAAAATACTGAATTGCGCATATCACTTAGGCCCATTAAATGTAAATCGCAAAATTTTGTTCTCAAATAATTTTCTAAATGAAGAGATTAAACTTTTATGTTGATTACAAATCTTCTATCTGTAAGATTAGCATTAGAATCTGACGGAAACAAGTTTTTACTGCCCTTCCCCCCCCCCCCCCCAAAAAAAAAACTCCTGGCTTTAATCTTTCCTGACTTTTGCGGACGTGTATCAAAAGATTTTGTTTTCCAAGACATCCCCCCCACACACACACACAAAAACCCAACATTTTTGAAAATAGAACGAATAGTCCAGGCAATAGAGACCGTATAGGGGCTTGTGATATCGTACCTTCGCCACACATTTTCGACGGGGAAAGCAACAGGCATTTCCGAGGAGGACAATGGTCTTTTGTGTAAAGGCATGCAGGGGAAATTCCTGGCATACTTCTGCCCTTGGGATCTGCTCAACAGGGTATTTCAACTTTTCCAAGAAATAGGGGTGGCTGGACAATGTGTGGGAATTCGTCCCTAAAGTGAAAGTAAAAAGAGACTCATGCAGAAGCTAGTGTGGAGGCTGATAGTAGACTGGGTGACACTGATGAAGTGGGGTGTTTTTTTAACAACGGAAGAGATGCGAGTAAAAATCGTTTTTACTCAGGTTGGCCATGAGAAGTATAGAACTGTTAATAAAAAGTGAGAGTGTCTACCTATGAATGGTAAAGTTTGTTATTACATTTTTCAAATCTATTTTAGTTGTTCTAATAAAGAACTTTGGTAAGAAACATGTATTATTTTTCAACGATCATCTCACAAGAGCTTAGTGAACCAAAAAGCTCTGGCCCACTACATCACAGCTATAGTATTATAAATGGTGGCAGCTTACGGATTAATTAGGTCTAGCATAAATTAGACTGGACCCACGTGAACTTGATGTACAGAAGGAAACTGTGTAGAAACAAGGACAGTCGGTGATGAAATCTTGTGTTTGACGAGAAAGATTTTCAAGTGTATCCGGTGAGGAACTGTGAAATCTGGAGTATCGAATATGTTAGCTGGTATGTAACAAGGACTAAGGATTCGACGATATAGAAAATTTCTTCAGTAAACATCCAGTGCAGTGGATAGTAGACTATTTCATCGATCGCCCTTAGGAATCCATGGAGCTTGTGTGTAAATTTCCCGGCGGAAATCAAGTTAGATCCGGAGATACGGCAGTACCTGAAAAAAAAAAGTGCAGGAAAGCCTTGGAGCAGTGTGGAGAAAGGTCTACATTTGAAGGTAAGCCCTTTTATGAAATTTTCCAGAGAGGTCTGTTAGGATTTAATATTGTATATGTCTGTTCTTGGTAATTTGTATATGTTTAATAGATAAAAAGTCTAGGGTAGCTATTAATTTGGGATCGAAATTTTTAGTTAGATTTTATATTTAAACGGGTTTCTTATGGTCTGTACGGTAATTCATTTGGTTTTGAAAATTTAATATTTATGTATTTCATAATTAACTTGAGGATAGTAAATTACGGTTGATTAATAAAAGAATATTAATCATTAAAATTAATCATAGTTGTGGATGTAACTTTTAGTTATAAAGTTGGGGCATATACAGCTTTGTTTATTACAGCAATAAAGTTATTTGAAATTTTATGGGTATGCTGTAGGAAATAGCAGGATTAGTTGTTTTTATACAAATTGTATTTATATAGTGCTGTGGGTATCAAAATAATTTTGAGGATTTACTCAGTTTTAAAGGATATAACAAGTGCACGAAAATTTTCGGTAGGAAAATTGTATTATTGTTTTATGCATTGAAATATATCTAGAGGATAAAATTCTATTCCTTATTGTAATTTTTATTGTGTTTTACAAATTGTATATATTTGTGTATTGTTGTGATTAGTATATTTTGGGGGAAAACAATGGAAGAATTTCTAGGGAAATATACTAAAAACATCTTGCTTTTGCTGGCAGAGGAATTTGAGACCAACGTGTCGGCAACTGATAAGAAAAAAACTATAATTCAGGCTATTTTAGCAGCATCGGATTATAATGAGAATTTTGCTAAATCGAATTTAGAATGTATTCTTAAGGAGGATGCAGAACGAAAAGAAATGGAACGGGAAAAATTAGCTTTGGAACGGGAAGACGAAGAGCGCGAAAAAACAAGACAATTTGAGTTAGAAAAATTAAGAATTCAAAATTCTTCGGAAACTGTTAGTCTTTCGTCTAGTGATTTGAATGTAGGTTCGCATAGGAATCCAAAAATTAATTTGAAAGAATTAGTTCCACGTTTTGATTGTAAATTAATTGACATCGCTCTTTTCTTTATGATCTTTGAAAAACAGGCGGAAAAAGCTAAAATTTCGCAGGAGGATATGGTTAGCCAATTAATTCCCTTATTGCCATCAGATATCGCGGAAATTATAGTGAAGCAACCAGCAGAATTAGGAGATGATTTTCAACATGTAAAAAAAGTTTTATTAAATCGTTTTAGATTGGGAACAGGTGCTTTAAAACAGAAGTTTGAAAATCATCAAAGGAAACCTGGAGCGTTATGGGTAGACTTGGTATATGAATTAAGAGGTTATTTGGATAATTGGTTGGAATCATTAGAAATAAAGGATTTCGAGTCTTTAAAAGAGCTCATGCTCACAGAGCAAGTAAAAAAACGCGTTCCTTTTGAAGTAAAAGAAAAATTTATGGATGAATGGGATGAAATGAACGAGGCTTCGAAACTTGCTGATAAATGTGATAAATATGAGAGTATTAGAAGTAGTTTCAGGAAATCAGAAAAAAAATCTTGGGAAAAAAAACCTTATTCATAGATGCAAAGAAGCAATTTAAATCCGAAAATTAGGGGTGAAGTAAAAGCTAAATCGGAGTTAGAGAATAAAACGGAAAAATTTAAAAATGATAAACTTAAACAAGACCAGGCTTTTGAGAGGAAAAGGCAGATTAGGTGTTTTTTTTTTTGTAATCAACCAGGGCACATAAAACCAGATTGTGCGGAATGGTTAAAAAAGAAAAATGAGTTCAATACAGTTAATCATTTAGGTAATGATGTTGATTTAGGGGATTGTTTTAAACCTTATCTAAAAAAAGCTCTAATAAACGGGGTTGAAAGACACTATTTGAGGGACACGGGAGCAGGGATTGATCTATGCGATAGAAATTGGGTTAAAACAGAGGATTTTACTGGAGATATAACTTGGGTACGTCAACCTCTTGATAATGAATGTAAATGTTTACCATTAGCATGGTTGACTATAAAAGGGGATTTTGGTTGCATCACCACTAAGGCGGCGATTAAACCATCGGAGTCGGAGCAAGGTTACTATCTCTTAGGTAATAAAACTGCGGAGCTTATTGAGCAAAATAAAGGAAGTGGTGTTCCTATAAATATGGTGGTTACCCGTAGTAAGACGAATTCTTTAAAAAAAGGAATGGAGCAACGGGATGTTGATAAGGAAATGTCGTTTGTTGATCAGGCAAAGTTAGAAGAGCAACCAGGTAGGGTAGATAAAATTGGGGATTGCTCACAGAACAAAGAAACGCAGGTAGTTCAAATGGATGAGAATAGACAGGATGAAAGTCAAATCGAAGATCTTATGTTATTACCGAAATGGGAGGTGAAAGATAATGTGGGATTGAATAAAATTACAGCGAAAGATTTCAGCTTAGCTCAGAAACAGTGCTTATCTTTAAAAACATTATGGGAAAAGGCAAATAATGTAGAAGAAAAGGAATTTAAAATAATGGGAAATAAATTAGTAAGAGTTTCACATTCAAATAGTGGGGATGAGAAATTACAATTATGTTTGCCATTAGAATTTAGAGAGAAAATAATGAAGATGTGTCATGAGGAAGTTGCGGGACATTTAGGGGCAACTAAAACAAAAGATAAGGTAATTAAATGCTATTTTTGGCCAAATTGTTACAAGGAAATTGAGGCATTTGTAAGAACTTGCGATCTGTGTCAAAAGGTTGGTAAAAATAGAGATAAAAAGAAAGCTCCCTTGAAGCTCGTGCCGATAATTTCAGAAGTTTTCTCCAGGATAAATATTGATGGTGTAGGCCCTTTGAGTTTAAGCGAGAAAAATAATAGATACTTGATTACTTCAATTTGTGTTGCGTCAAAATATCCAGATGCGATTCCAGTAGAAGATTTAACTTCTCCGTCAGTGATTGAGGGGCTAATACAAATATTTTCTAGGACTGGTTATCCAAAAGAGGTACAATGTGATTTGGGTAGGTCATTTACAAGTGAGTTGGCATCGGAATTTTTTGATAGGTTTGGTATTAAGGTTGTACATAGTTCAGTTTGCCACCCAGAATCGAATAGCGTTGAACGGATGCATGGTAGTTTTAAAAAGGTTATAAAGACATTATGTTTGGAGGCAGGAAAAGATTGGGAAGCAGTCTTGCCAATGGCTTTATTTGCTTTGAGGACTGTAAGTCATGAAAGCACGGGATTTAGCCCTGCTGAGCTTGTACATGGTAAGAATTTACGAATGCCACATACTCTTGTATATGAAAATTGGATGGAAAAGGAGACGGTAAATCAGAATGTAGTGGACTATATTTTGAACTTAAGTAATAGATTGAAACATTGTCAAGAATTAGCGTGTAAAAGAATGAAAGAGTGTCAGGAGAAACGAAAACAATGGTATGATAAGAATGCGGTGTATAGAAAATTTAATGTTGGAGACAAAGTGTTAGTTCTGGCTACTTCGAAACCAAATAAAATGGCGGTTAATTGGATAGGACCGGGAACTATTACTAGCGTAATATCTCAAACTAATTATACGATCGATATTCCGGAAAAGAGAAATAAGTCTACTATTTATCATGTTAATTTAATTAAACCATATTATAGTAGACCTGAATTTGTAAATTTGTTGATTGATGAGGAGTGTGAGGAAATTGAGGATCAAGCGGAAATTCCTTATCCCATTGCGGATCCCACTCAATTAGACTTTTGGGAATTAGTAAAAGAAAGTAATTTGGAAAAACGTGTTTCTACAGAGCAAATAGGAGATTTCAGGACAATGATTGAGCGTCATATGAAAGTTTTTTCTACGGACCCTGGGAGTACCCCGTTAGTTAAAATGGACATTGTTTTAACGGATGATGTGCCGGTACGATCAAAACCATATCGTATGTCGCCGAGGCAATTAGAGATTATGCGTGAAGAGATTCGGAGGCTTTTAGATTTGGGTGTGATTGAGGTCGGGTAATCAGATTATGCTTCGCCTATGATTTTAGTTGAGAGTGCGGGTAAAGACGCTCGCCCTTGTGTGGACTATAGGAAATTAAATGCAAAGACCAGAACTGAATTTTTCCCTTTGCCAAACATTGAAGAGGTTGTTGAGAAAGTGAGTACAGCGCCTTTTATTACTGTTATGGATCTGACGAAAGGTTATTTTCAGATTCCTCTCACGGAAGAAGCTCAGAGATATGCGGCTTTTGTAACACCATTTGGGACCTTTTTACCTAAAGTCATGATGTTTGGACTTTTAAATTGCGCATATTATTTTTGTAAATTGATTGCCATAGTTTTATATGGGTTAGAGTCATTTGCGGTTCCGTATATCGATGATATAGCTATATTTTCTTTGACATGGGAACAGCATTTAAAAGATGTGGAAGCGGTTCTTAAGCGGTTAAAAGAAGCAAATCTAACGGTGAAACCATCCAAATGCCAATTCGCGCAAGATCACGTAAAATTTCTGGGACACGAAGTTGGGTCAGGAAAAAGGTCTCCTAGTGAAGCTAAATTGCAGGCTATTAAAGATTTTCCAATTCCGACGACGAAAACACAGCTAAGAGCATATCTGGGAATGGTAGGGTATTACGCGAGGTACATAAAGAATTATGCTACCATAGCAGTGCCGTTAACAGATTCTTTAAAAGGGAAAATAAAAAAAGAAAAAATCATATGGGACGAGAAGTGTAATAATGCATTTGAAGAATTAAAGTTAAAATTAATGAAAAGTCCTGTGTTATATGTGCCTGATTTTAAGCAGAAATTCATTGTGCAAACAGATGCGAGTTTGTATGGGGCAGGAATTGTTTTATCTCAAATTATTGCAGGTGAAGAGCATCCAATTTTGTATCTTAGCAAAAAATTTTCTCGTGCGGAGCAAAATTATAGCACGATAGAAAGAGAATTAGCGGCTATAGTATATGGATTAAAAAAGTTAAATTATTATTTGGATGGGCAAAAATTTGAAATACACACCGATCATAATCCATTAGTGTACTTAAAGAAAATGGTTGGTACAAACTCTCGTTTGACACGTTCGGCTCTATTTTTGCAGCCATTAAATTTTGAAATTACACATAAGCCAGGAAAATTACATGGAAATGCAGATGGTCTAAGTAGGAAAATTTAGAATCAGAGTTAGATTTTCTGTTTGGAATTTAGTGTTCAAAATTTTAATACTTGTAATTAGGGCGTTTTATTAAGATATTGTGCTGTATGTAAAAATTTAGTTACCTAGATTGTGTTAGTGTTTTTTTTCTTTTTTGAGTTAGTATTACATTCAAATATTTTAAATTTAAATTAATTGTTCTAGCATCAAAAATGTATATTATTTTTATTCCTTTGATTGATTATGTGTAAGGAAAATTCTAAAAATTTCATATTTTGGTATGTCCTTTGAAACTGAGAGTGGGTATTCTTGAATTTAAGTAGAACTTTCATAATTGGGTCAAAAGTCTAAATGATATTTTATTGCTGATTTAATGGTGTGCTTGACCTCTCGGGAAATCTATTAAAAGGGCTTATTATGTGAATTCATGCCAAATATTTCCTGTAGAAATCTCTTTTGGCGGGAGGTGTTGTGATATCGTACCTTCGCCACACATTTTCGACGGGGAAAGCAACAGGCATTTCCGAGGAGGACAATGGTCTTTTGTGTAAAGGCATGCAGGGGAAATTCCTGGCATACTTCTGCCCTTGGGATCTGCTCAACAGGGTATTTCAACTTTTCCAAGAAATAGGGGTGGCTGGACAATGTGTGGGAATTCGTCCCTAAAGTGAAAGTAAAAAGAGATTCATGCAGAAGCTAGTGTGGAGGCTGATAGTAGACTGGGTGACACTGATGAAGTGAGGTGCTTTTTTAACAACGGAAGAGATGCGAGTAAAAATCGTTTTTACTCAGGTTGGCTATGAGAAGTATAGAACTGTTAATAAAAAGTGAGAGTGTCTACCTATGAATGGTAAAGTTTGTTATTACATTTTTCAAATCTATTTTAGTTGTTCTAATAAAGAACTTTGGTAAGAAACATGTATTATTTTTCAACGATCATCTCACAAGAGCTTAGTGAACCAAAAAGCTCTGGCCCACTACATCACAGGCTCTACCTATCAAAATTCATGGTAGTTCTGGAAAAAGGTTTACTATGTTTTTTGGGTCTCTGAATCCGAATTTTTAACTTCCCACCAAAATTTCCCCCGGCAACCCCCCCAAATTTTGGTAAAATGCCCCCCCCCCCCAAAAAAAATGATTTTATTAAAAAAATCAATTTTTTTTTATTGTTTTAGGGAAAAAGTATCTAGAAATTCAGAAAGTAGACAAAATTTGCAACAAATTACATATATGACATTATGACTTAGAATGAAGGGAAGGGGGATCTGCTTCGGAACATGCGCTCGATGCTGCGTGAACTAAGTTGCGCAATTCTACTTAACCATTCATACGTTTACATTCGCCCTCCCATCTCTCCTCTGAACTTTCCATATAAGGTTTACTTTAAGTTTTTTGGGTCGCTTAATCCGAATTTTTAATTTCCCCCTAAAATTTCCCCTCCCCCGAAAACCCCCCAAATAGTTGTTTTTAACTTAAATTTCTTATTGTTTTAGGGGAAAAGCATTACGAAATTCAGAAACTAGACAAAATTTGCAACAAATAGGATATATGATATTATGACGTAGGATGAACGGGGAGGAGGAGGGCTGCCTCTGAACATGCACTGCGGCGATACGTGCACTAAGTTATGAATTCCAGGCAACAGGGGATTTTACCTGGAAAAATTAATACTAGCTCTGGATTTCTACTCACTTTATATTTTTTGGGTCGCTGAATCCGAATTTGTAACTTCCCACCAAAATTTTATCTGGCAACCCCTCAAAAAATTGATTTTTGAAAAAATTTGGTTTTTGAGAAAAGCGCGCGGGGAATGTTCCGAGGCAGCCCCCTCTCTCCCCGTTTATCCTACGTCATAATCTCATATATCCTATTTGTTGCAAATTTTGTCTAGTTTCTGAATTTCGTAATGCTGTTCCCCTAAAACAATAAGAAATTTAAGTTAATAACAACTATTTTGGGGGGTTTTCGCGGGGGGGGGGGAATTTTGAGGGTAAGTTAAAAATTCGGATTCAGGGACCCAAAAAACTTAAAGTAAACCTTATAAAGAAAGTTCAGAATGGAGATGGGAGGGCTAATGTAAACGTGTGAGTGGTTAAGTGGAATTGCGCAACTTAGTCCACGCAGCACCGCGCGCATGTTCCGAGGCAGATCCCCCTTCCCCTTCATCCTAAGTCATAATGTCATATATCTAATTTGTTGCAAATTTTATCTGCTTTCTGTATTTCCAGATACTTTCCCCCTAAAACAATAAAACAATTGATATTTTTAATAAACCTTTTTTGGGGTCCTTTTAGCAAAATTTGGGGGGGGGGGGGGTTGCCGGGGAAAATTTTGGTGGGAAGTTGCAAATTCGGATTCAGTGACCCAAAAAACATAAAGTAAGCCGATTTCCAGAACTACCATTAATTTTGCTAGGTAAAATTCCCTATTACCTGGACTAGAAGCACTCCTATTAACTTTTACAGGGTAAAGTTGAACTTATTAGATTAGAAATTCTAGAAATAACAATTTTTTATACTTCACTCATTTTACACTCTATATAGACTCAGCGGCCGGCAATTCTAAATTCTTTTTTAAATAACGCTCTATTTATCGGAATATCTATATTGAATAAACAATACATATCAGTGCTGAAATTTTATAAATTCATTTTCAAAAGTATGAATGTAGTATTATAAGGAGATATAAATCTTCTATTTCCCTTTCTTATACAAATCTTAAGAAAAAAAAAAAAAAAAAGTGTGATCCAGAAATTTAAGTATTTGGGACACAAACGACCGTATTAAATTTAACTAGTATATTTCTGTATGTGCCTACTGTATTCACAAATATGTTGCCTTTTTACGAATGTATTAATTGTGATAATCATGCAATATAATGGAGATAACAAGGGAAGTTTCTGAACATATGAAATCTATTTAATAATTTTAAACAATGATCTTACGACAGAGAATTCAATTCAATTTAATGTCATCGTCGTAATCGCCGAAAGTCATCGTTTAAAATTATTAAATATTACACTGCTCAAAACAATTAAAGGATATTTGAAGTTTTATATAAAATAAAGATATAAACGAAATTTTTTTTGCCGAAAATAGAAGAAGAGAATCACAAATGCAAATTTTTCTGGTTTTCAAACTGTGGAGTATGCAAATTTTGAGTTCGACGTCAAAAACGTCGCTTCAGCGGCAGCGAATGAAATTTGACTTTCAACTGGATAAAAGAGAATGAAGACAAGGATGATCGGCATTCAGTGATTGCTTTGTTTCGATGAGTACGATGTCTCAGCGAAGTCATTTGATAGATTCAAAAGCTTTGAGAATTGTTAGTAGGTTAGAAGGGGGGCAAACTGAAGCCGAAGTAGCGCAAGCCATTGGAGTGTGACACAGTGTCACCCTCATAGCATGCATGGTCACAGTGACGTCATTGTGACGTCACTGTAAGTCACTGTGGTCACGTCACATCTGTGACCAAAATGCCACCACTCAGTGATGTCACATTGTGACTGAGATGTGAACTTCTTAGAAAACTTTAAAAAATTACCAAAATTATGAAATCATGTTATTTACTGTAAAAAATATTTTTCTGCCGGATTTAAAATTTTTTTAAACCGTGGTCCAAGTTGCCTCTGTGCCTCTAACCAAAACTTTTTATTTTCATATAACATAAAATGTAATTAATTCATCAGCGACAGAAAAATATTTCCTAATTATGCGAATTTCATATTATTAAAAAAATGGTTTAGGTAAACAGACCCCGACTTATCTTTTATAAAGATTTTTGTAAATGATCATCTGTTATAGTAGAAGTTTCTCAAAGAGTTGTCGAAACATTTCTGTGGTTTCAAACTAAAAACTTTCTATTACAGTTAAGTCTGCAGCTTTTAATGAGCACGCAGAAAGCGTCTTCAAAGTTTAGTCATATATGCATTTCTTGCTTTATAATTTGCATTCAAGTCATTTTTTTTCCCTCTTAGTGTTTCACTATTTTAAGTAACTTTTTTTTAAATTCTACTTCTTTCAGACGCAGTGGTGTAGTCGTAAAAAAAACAGAGGGTATACGTTATAAGCAGAGTGTATATGCTCAAGGCAGAGGGTATACCCTAGCGTATATATACTATAGTTTTCGCGAAAAACAGAGGGTATACGGTGTTCCTTAAAAGAATCCAGAGGGTATACGGCGTATACCCCCGTATACCCTCCACTACATCCCTGTTCAGACGTTTAAAATATAATTGACATTTTCCGAATATAAAATTAATGTACAAAATTTAGGCAAAGCCCATGACATAATTAATTATTCATATTTTATTTCTTGTTTACAAAATATATCTTTAAAAATTATTTTACAAGATGTTTTATTCGACAGAAAATTAATATTAAGATAATGACAGATTGGCAAAGAAAAACTCATCTCTTCTCGATAATCTTGTTTATTTTTTAAGAAGATATTTTGTATATATTACCTGTGATATAAATTTTACTTTTAAAAAAAGGAGGGGGTCATCATTATTACCATTAAATTAATTTATACACATTTTGAAAAATTAAGCAATATTTTATCTAGTAAACTCTAATTATGGATAATATTATTATTATAATTTACATAAATGAAACTTTACAATTCAATAAAACTGATAAAAATAAAAGGTGAAATACAATAAAACATTTTCAAACAGGAAATTGAATTAGAGGCAATTTGATAAAATTATTACGCATTTAATTTCCTTCCGAAACTGTTGTATAGAAAAACAAATAAAACCGAAAAAACATCTGCTTCGAACTTCGAAACTTAAAAATCGTCTGCCTATTTCAGTTGTTACGACTCACCGCAGAATAACGGATAAAAGTAACAGTGAAGCTTTTTAGAATAAACGCGGGAAGTTATGTGGACACTGGACAGCATAGACGTGTTGACACGGATTTAAAAAGTGAAACAAGAACGTTCTCAGGATCCAAGTTAGTTCAGCTAACAAAATATAAACCCGAGAAAATTACGGTAGCTTTGACTTGTTGAAGATGATTCAAGTCATTGCTATGGTACTTATTATCGGATTTAATTGGTTCCCCAAAATCAAAGTATCACGTACAACGTCAATGAAATTAGGTAAGTAAAAATATTATTTTCCCTGTTTGCTTTATTTTAACCGCAACAATTTTAGTTAGCTTCTCATAAACATGCTGTAGAACATAAATATTTCACTACATTTATTTTTTATTTTGTTTAAATATCTAAAATATTATTTTCCCTGTTTGCTTTTTTTTTAATTGCAGTGATTTTAGATATCTTCTAATAAATATGTTATAGAACACAAATATTTCATTACATTTATTTTTTATTTTGTTAAAATATCTAACTTCCTTTTCAACAGCTTTGATCAGATTATTAAAATTAGTGATTTAAATTGCATTTTAATCTGGTTTATATTCTTATTTAAATATTTGGTTAAAACCACATAGTGTCCTAAATATGAAAGTATATGGATAAGTATTATAATCAGTCATTAATATAATTAATAAACATTTAAAGATAATTAAGTTATTTTAAAAAAAAGTCTTTTTATGGAATAAAATTATTGGCAAACATAATTTTTTAATTTTGTATTAAGTGATGGTCTTAAACAATTTGAATTGCATGTTTTTATTTTAAAAAAATTGCATCTGCTCAGAAGAGGAATTTATAAAAAATAAGACACAGCGGAAACGTATACTATTAAAAGAGATCGTAGATATGTAATGTTAAGAAAAAAATGATTATTTAATGTATTATTCAACCTGAGAAATATTTTAAAATCTATAAAGAAATAGTCATAGCGGGTGAAAGCTTTTCAGTTGTTAAACATTCTTACTGAAATGTTTTCAAAGTGAACTAGAAGTCTGTTGGCAAATGAAAATATAGAAGTTACGCAATTATTAAGTGTTTAAATATGATTTTACTTTAAAAATAACGCAAATACTTGAACGGTATGAATCAAAAATGTAATAATCATCTTTTATTATTTACTTTTTTTCTGGATAATTTTATCATTTATCTCCTGAATGGTTTTATCGAGATAAATTTCAAAGTATCGATATTATACACTCTTTATAAACAGCGTGATTAAAATGGATTTCTTATTTATAATTACCATAATCTTGTAAATAAAATATTAATAATAATAATGAACCTATGTGTGGCTCTATTTTGTGTTTATGGGCTCAATTTTTATACTTTATTTACATTAAAAAGTAGTTAACCATTTGATACTGAGTTCATTATTTTGTTTTATTGTGTCATATAAAAATAAATATGATTATTTGTAATTCTAATAAAATATATACAGTAGAACGCCGATTGTCCGAACAAGTCGGGACCGACCCTAGTTCGGATAAACAAAAGTTCGGATAAATGGGCAGACAGTTTAAGGGATGTTCCTGACTATTCTAAAACCTTCACACTTTATCTAGGTTTAGAACTGACAGCACCAGTTAGTACTGGAGTGCTTAAAAATTGTTTTATTTTTTTTTATTGTTTTTTGTTTACTTATTATTTAATTTTTTTTTCTTTTATCATTTTCTAAACTTCAGAGATTATAATTTAAGCAAAAAATAAATTGGAAGTTAGGTGTTTTTTTTCTTTTTTAGAGAGACAAATATTTGGATAATTGAAAATTCGGTTAAAAAGAATTATTTGAGAGAAATATGCTGTTCGGATAATAGGAAGTTCGGTTAATTGGAGTTCCAATAATCGGCGTTCTACTGTATTTATAAAACTTTGACCAGACTTTATTCTAAAAATTTCGTTGTAGATTCTAATCTGTTTGTACTATTTATGACACTATCAGAGTTATAGATGTCATGGCAAAATATATCCAGCCAGATAGATCTTTGGCAAAACATAAAAACTTTCACATTAGACGCAAAATAGAGTAGCTGCGGTGCTGTGTTTTATCTTATTGCTGTTTTAAAAAATCCTAGATAGTAAGAGTTATTTTTATAATATATAATTTCATAAATAAAAATGTAATTTTGGCAATCAATTATTAAAGTTATTTTTTAATAATCAAAAAGTTGTTTTATATGTGGATTTTACTCCAAGCAAACCCTGATGTAAAATAAATTAACCATTTGTATCACAGTTCTATGCATACCTAAAAGTTTTATTTACTTTTACAGTGAGCATAAAAATACGATTTTATTTATTGCTGCTATCTTCCAACATAACGATTATTGCCGAAATTGTTCTTAGAATTCTCAACATAATGATACTGGTGATACTCAGTTAATTTTCTATACCAAAGCTGTATTTTTCATTTGAGTAGTTTCAAATAGTTATTGCTAAAATGTACTTCGGAAATTTTGTAATGCATGTATGGGGCATAAAAGACGTAAACAATACATATATAATGACTATATGGCACATGATGAACGTTTCGAGTGCATATATATATATATATATATATATATATATATATGTATATAACGCATGCATAAACTTCACAATGATCTTAGCAATGTCGTTACTGCAATTTTTGCATAATCAAATTTATAGGGGCCTCTATAACAAAGAAGTTTCCTATTTTCTCAGCCCCAACTTGTTTGAATTACAATCATATATATATATATATTATGGTAATCAATATCATAAAACATATAAAATTTAATTACTTAATATCGGTATTTCTTTTTATCTTTCATTTTTTTTATTATAAATGATGTGTAATCGAAAAAAATTCAACCTCACCAGTGACTTCGAGTTTGTAATGCGTATTAAATGAAATAAATTAATTTCATTCAGTATTTTCTATAGTTTAAAGAATATAAAAATACTGTATATATTATAAAATATTATATTTTCAACACAAATTTTATCTTGATAAAGATTTGAAAATTTAAACAAATTGTTTCTTTGGTAATTTTAATGCTTTTAACAAATAGCTAATTTTGAAAAAAAAATGTGATAGATCGATCATTCAGTTGTCTTCAATATTCTCATTTATTGCAATAGGAAAGAAAGGTGCAACAAAAATTGAAGTCTGCGGGGCATTGCATTTTGATTCAATAAAATTCTTTTGGTATACCCTTGTTATATCGGCCCCCAAGTTTTAATTGCGATGTATCGCCGAAGTATATTAACGTTATAGATGTAAATGATTTTACAACATGCATAATTATGACTATGTGTGACATGCATACGTGTTTACAACTGTACAAGTATGTCATAGTGTGACTTCACAACATTGCCGCTAGTCACATATTCCTCACAACGTTAATGACAAAATTGTCACAAATCACACAATTTTCACAAAATTGTCACAATGTGACTTCAAAGCAGTGTCGCTGTCGTCACAGAATCATCACAGTGTTAAAGACAATTTCGTCAAAAATGACACATATTTCACAAATTGATCTCAATGTGACTTTAAAGCATTGTCACATTCGTCACAAATTCGTCACAAAGTTAATACCAAAATAGTCACAAATGACACACTCTTCACAAATTTGTCACACCGTGACTTCACAAAGTCGTCACAATGTGACGTCACAAAAGAGCTGTAAAACGGCCATAACGACCTCACATTCTAGTCACAGTGACTTCACATCGACGTCACGTGACGTCACATCGACGGTCACAATGTCACAGCGTGACGTCACAACGACGTCGACGTGACGTCACCATGCCTTACGGGCATTTCCAGGATCTGGAACCGTTTTTTGGAGAGTGGATGTGCAGGCCGAAGACCAGGGCAAGGTCGTAGACGGGCAACAACGCCCAATGAAGATCGGTATTTAGCGTTAACAGCTCGGAGACACCGAACCATGAACGCTACTCTTCTCCAACAACACCTTCGCTCGGCTACAGGCACCACGATTTCAACTCAGACTGTCCGAAACAGGCTCCATGCTGTAGGTCTGTATGCTCGCCGACCGATGGTATGTGTTAGATTAACATCAAGGCATCGTCGCGACCGCAGGGAGTGGGCAACCGAGCATGTCAACTGGAGGAGAAATGAATGGAGCAATATTCTGTTTTCTGACAAGTCCCGTTTTTCTGTGCATCCGGATAATAGGCGTATTTTCATCTGGAGGGACCGTGGCAGTAGGAATAATCCTGCGTTCGTGCACGAAAGTGTCAGATTTGGCGGTGGAGGAGTGTTGGTGTATGGTGGCATCTCCATTGACGGGCGCACTGACCTCTACATCATTCGAGATGGAGCTCTGACTGGTCGCCGATATAGGGATGAGATACTCAGACCTATTGTAGTCCCTTACGCTGCAGCAATCGGAGATAACTTCGTTTTAATGGACGATAACTGCAGGCCACATCGTGCAAACCTGGTGGAGGATTTCCTTTTCGAGGAAGGAATCGTTCGAATGGAATGGCCAGCGTGTTCTCCAGACATGAATCCAATCGAGCACGTTTGGGACGCTCTAGGAAGACGAGTTTCTGGCCACCAACAACCCCCACAAACTCTCCAAGAACTGGAAAGAGCTCTTCTGGAAGAGTGGGGCAGAATACCCCAACTCGTCATTAATAGCCTCATTGAGTCCATGCCTCAAAGGTGTTCAACGTTGCTGGCCGCCCGTGGAAACCATACCCCCTACTGAAAATGATTTTCTTTGAAGAAAACACCTTTTCTTATTCTTTTTTTCTCATATGCACAAATTGTGTTTTTTTCCTTTAGTACACAAATGCGCAATAAAATGCATTTTTTTCTGCCAAACATGTGTAATTTATTCTCATATAACCTACTATGTCTGTCGACCATGTATCAATCAGCTAAACAGTTTACCAGATACAAAATCCACCTAAAACTGCAATATCCTTTAATTGTTTTGAGCAGTGTATTCTCGATGCTGGATAAATTTGGACTCATGCTTGCCGCAGGGTTGTGGTTCATGAAGTTATTGCATCTCGTGCTGATAGTCTAAGAGCTAGCAAAGTTTTCGTCACCTGATTTTATCAAGGCTCATTTGTCATTTTTACTTTCTTCTATCTTTACAAGAAGAAAGTATTGGATTCATGAAAATTTTCGAATTCCGGTTTTCGACGGATTTACACGTTTTAGGGGTCAGAGATTCCAAAAAACATGTTTTTACAAAATGTCTGTCTGTGACTCTGTGAGTCTGTCTGTCTGTCTGTCTGTCTGTCTGTGTGTATGTGACACAAATTTTGTGGGCGCTCTATCTCAAGAACTAATGCACCGTATTTAATAAAAATTGATATTCAGTTAGTGCCTAATACAAATTGATGCTGATTAGTTTTTGGTGTAAATCGCTCAACAGGTGGCGCTGCAATGCTGCATTTTTCACGATTTTCGCAATAGCTCTATCTCAAGAACTAATGCACGGATTTTAATCAAACTTCAGATTTAGTTAGTCCTTGATACGAATTGATGATGATTATGTTTTGGTGTAAATCGCCCAATAGGTGGCGCTGTTATGATGAATTTTGCAGGATTTACACGATTTCCCCAATAGCTCTATCTTAAGAACTAACGCACGGATTTTCATCAAACTTCAGATTAAGTTAGTCCTTGATATGACTTGCTACTGATTAGGTGTTGGTGTAAATCGCAAAACAGGTGGCGCTTCTCTGCTGCCTTTTCCACGATTGCCTCAATAGCTCTATCAATAGAACTAATGGACCAATTTTCATCTAACTTCAGATTTAGTTGTATCTTGACACAAGTTGTTGTTAATTAGGTTTTGGTGTTAATCACCCAATAGGTGGTGCTGCTATGCAGAAATTTTCATGATTTTCGCTATTGCTCTATCTCAAAAACTAATGTACGGATTTTCTCCAAACTTCAGATTCAGTCAGACGTTGACATAAATTGTTGCTGATTAGGATTTGGTATAAATCACCCAATAGGTGGCGCTGCTAGGCAGCATTTTGCTGAATTTAGACGATTTCAGCGATAGTCATATCTCAAGAACTAATGCACGGAATTTCATATCGTTAGAATCCTGATGAGATGCATAGATTGCCATTTAATTTTGGCAGTGTGATAGCGAATTTTGAAGTATTAACATGTATGAGATAGAAGAAAGTTTTGGGATTGGTACATCCGACTAGTTTCAAAATGTCTGTCTGTGACTCTGTGAGTCTGTCTGTCTGTGTGTATGTGACACAAATTTTGTGGGCGCTCTACCTCAAGAACTAATGCACGAAATTTAATAAAAATTTATATTCAAGTAGTCACTAATATAAATTGGTGCTGATTAGTTTTTGGTGTAAATCGCCCAACAGGTGGCGCTGCTATGCTGCATTTTTCGCGATTTCTGCACTAGCTCTATCTCAAGAACTAATGCACGGATTTTCATAAAACTTCAGATTCAATTAATCCTTGATATGAATTAGTGCTGGTAACGTTTCGGTGCAAATCGCCCAACAGATGGCGCTGCTATGCTGCATTTTGCAGCATTTACACGATTTTCGTAATAGCTCTATCTCAAGAAATAATGCACGGATTTTCATCAAACTTCAGATTCTGTTAGTGTTTGACATGAGTTGACGTCTGGCACCTTGTGGTGTAAATCGCCCAACAGGTGGCGCTGCTATGCTGCATTTTTTGGGGATTTACGCAGTAGCTCTATCTCAAGAACTAATGCTTGGGTTTTCAACAAACTTCAGATTCAGGTATACCTGGATATGAATTACTGCTGTTTATGTTTTGCTGTAAATCGCTCAACAGGTGGCGCTGCTATGCAGCATTTTTCTCGATTTCCACAATAGCTCAATGTCCAGAACTAATGCACGGATTTTTATCAAACTTCAGATTCAGTTAGTCCTTAACATGAATTGATGTTTTGTTCCTTTTGGTATAAATCGCTCAACAGGTGGCGCTGCTGTGCTGCATTTTTTGTGATTTCCACAATAGCTCTAGCTCCAGAACTAATACACGGATTTTCATCAAACTTCAGATTCCGGTATACCTTAATATGAATTAGTGCTGTTTGTGTTTTGGTGCAAATCGCTCAACAGATGGCGCTGCTATGCTGCATTATTTAGAATTTCCCCTACAGCTCTATCTCAATAACTAATGCACGAATTTTCATCAAACTTCAAATTCAGGTATACTTTTATATGAATAAATCGATATAATTTCTTTTACTATTTAAATGATTTAATTGACGTGATTTATATAGAAGAAAGTTTTGTGATGGCCACAACATACTAGTTCTATATGTTCTTCAGATTTATGGTGTAGTACGTTTGCGGGCGGTCTGTCAGTCAGGAGACGTTGCGTTTACCTGCGGGAAGAGGGGTTATGCAGGTCAAAAAACTAAATTACGTCATTTTATCAAGGCTCATTTTTCTATTTTTTCCTATTTATGGTGTAGTATGCTTGTGGGCAGTCTGGCAGTAAGGAGACGTTGCGTTTACCAGCAGGAAGAGGGGATATGCAGGTAAAAAAACTTCAAAATTATGTCATTTTATCAAGGCTCATTTATCTATATGTTCTTCCGTTTTATGTTGGAGTACGTTGCGGGCGATCTGGCAGTCGGGAGACGTTGCATTTACCTGCGGTGAAAGGGGTTATGCAGATCAAAAAACTTCAAAATTACGTCCTTTTAGCATGATTTTTGTTCATAACATCTGTTTCTACTATTTGTGATATTAATCCATTATTACCAGACGTTACCAATGTCGCTAAGACCCTGCCAGATCCACATTTATAGATAACATATTACTCTTTGGTTAACAGACAACCTATAATTTTCCAGACACAAATTCGGTTGCAAAGTTAATGCCAGACGGCTTTAAATATGGCAACGAAAGTGCCTGTTTCAAGAGTGTTTTATAGTTTAAAAATTATAAGCCATCTTTACGTCATTTTATCAAGCTTAAAAATTACAAGATATTACTCTTTGGCTAGCAGACAACCTATAATTAATTTGCGAGACACAAATTTAGTTGCACAGTTAATGCCAGACGGCTTTAAATATGGCAACGAAAGTGCCTGTTTCAAGAAATGGCATATTTTGTAGGGATTTGGCTTCATTTAATGACAGTCAACCCTTGTTACCATAGCAACAATCGTTTCTTTGTAAATATATATATATATAGTATATGTCCGAAAAAAATTTTTAATTTTGTGTAATTAATGTAAATTTATGTAATTGTAATTTTTTAACTAAACTCTTGAAACAGGCACTTTCGTTGCCATATTTAAAGCCGTCTGGCATTATCTTTGCAACCGAATTTGTCTGGAAAATTATAGGTTGTCTCTTAACTAAAGAGTAATATGTTACCTATAAATGTGTATCTGGCAGGGTCTTAGCGACATTGGTAACGTCTGGTAATAATCGATTAATATCACAAATAGTTAGTAGAAACAGATGCTATAAACAAAAATCATGCTAAAAGGACGTAATTTTGAAGTTTTTTGACCTGCATAACCCCTTCTCCCGCAGGTAAACGCAACGTCTCCCGACTTCCAGACCGCCCGCAAACGTACTACACCATAAATCGGAAAAACATATAGAAAAATGAGCCTTAATAAAATGACGTGTTTTTTGACGTTGCTAGCTCTCGGACTATGAGGTTGCAGCCTTACCAACATTTACGGGTGAAGGGTGCGGGCTAAGTGTGTCGTTCCAGGTGGCTCAGATGGAAGAGCGTTGGTGCGCTGAATCGAAGACCCAGGTTCGAACCCTGGCCTGGATACTTTTTCACTTTGTTGGTTTTACGTCTTGTTAGCATTGTGAATAAATATTCACGTAATTAAATTTATATGAAATCTAGTTTACACGAAAAGAAAAAGCGATCTAAGTGATATGTAGTAAGCTGATAATGTAAAAGTAAACGAATTCACAATAATAGCTGCGTAAAAACATTAAAATAAGCAAAATCCACCAAATACTTGGCTAATTTTTCATACAGAACCCTTACCACGATTAATAATCGTATCTCATCGTACAGTTTGATTAAAAACGTCTTTCCCGCCCTTTCCCCTCTTTATTTTTCATATTGCTTTTTCAAACATTTATTATAAAAAAGCCAAAATTTAAGCTATCCGCTTATTGTATGCCTCTATTTTTTCATCTGTAATTTTGTTTTCGCGTAAACTGGCGTTTATACGCTCTAGGATTTCTCTTAAGTAGCACCCAAAATATTTTAAAACGAAAGAAGAAAACGTTTGAAGAAATTACTTTCTTTTAAAATAGATTTTTTTTTTCTCTGACGAAATATCAAAATTAATGCAGAATTTTTTAAAAACAAATGGATAAATCTGGACTTTACGTGAACTGGGAATTAACTTTCAACTGTGTAATCAAAACTTTGATTAGATTATTGCATACTAATGCCCAATTTAGTTTTAGGTAGCTTTCATTACAAAAAGCTAGCTATTGCAGCCATTCGGAGGAAAACGATTCCGAAACATGTTGGTATATTTTCACCGATCATGTCCCCCAGACCCCGAAACCACCCTCCGTTCAAATGTTCAGATATATATATCTACTAAAAAACAACTTTTCAAAAGTGAAAAAAAAAAAAAGCCAAGCAAAAAAGAAAAAAAGGGAAACTTGTGGCTAAAAAATAGTGTGATATCAAATTTCCAAGCTTATATTATGGTACTTATTTAACATTTTTTATTGAAAATTTACCATACGTAAGTTGAGTACCGAAGTATGCGTTGATAGAAAGCCTTTTCTCCTTTACTAAATACATCATAACGTGTTTCTGAAAATTAATTTTTTTAAATTATGCATGATGGGCTTGGCGGCCATCTTTCCATATTTTACACAAATTTCTAAGCACACAAGTATATTGTTAAGATCGGAAATTCGAAATTGTTGCTAAAGCAAACATTTTATGCTTTTAATTTATGGAAATGAGTGCCTAGAAATTTGTGTCTTAAAATAAAGTTGAAGTAACTTCAGGTTTCATCTTATGATTCTTTTTTTTCGGAGGGGTTAATTAATTAGTTAAAGCAGTAAAAATCAATTTGTTTTTTTTTTTAAATAAAAGACAATCTTAATTTATCTGTCTGTAGCCAAAACTAGAAGTTCAAAATTCTTAATAATGCAAACATATTACGAGCTTGTCTGCTTAGAAATTTGTGTAAAATATGGAAAGATGGCCGCCAAGCCATTCATGCATAATTTAAAAAAATTAATTTTCAGAAACACGTTATGATGTATTTAGTAAAGGAGAAAAGGCTTTCTATCAACGCATACTTCGGTACTCAACTTACGTATGGTAAATTTTCAATAAAAAATGTTAAATAAGTACCATAATATAAGCTTGGAAATTTGATATCACACTATTTTTTAGCCACAAGTTTCCCTTTTTTTCTTTTTTGCTTGGCTTTTTTTTTTTTTTCACTTTTGAAAAGTTGTTTTTTAGTAGATATCAGTCCTTTTTTTTAAACAGATTATATATAATTGGAATAATTCTACTCGCTAAAATTAGTCCTTGTATAGCCTTTATCAGCAGGGAACAAACACAATAGTATACATTTTGTTTACCTATCATTCATTTTTTAGAGTAATTAATAATTTAAAAGTAAGGAAAGTCAATTTCTTCTTTCAAAGTATCAGTCTTTCTCAATTTATATCTCCTTGAATTTTCTATGAAGGATGAAAATTTAGTAAAAATCAAATAGAGTCAAAATAAAATATATATTTACAGTTAGTCTGTCAGTTAATTGTTTGTTCTAACTTTTTTTTTGCTGACGGTTTTGCAAAATAAATTTACCTTTACAAATACCTAGGGATAATCCGAGAATGAAGCCCCCCAGGCATCTAAAGAATCGAAGATCTGTATAAAGAAGTAAATCTAGCAATTCTAGACATGGTGAGGAAACATTTTTGATAAAAAAAATCTAAAAATTTAAAGATATAAACTGTACATATAACTTCATCTTCCTTTAGATCGTGTTATAGAGAAGAAAGAATAAATATGTAATTTTACTCAAGTCTGTTTATCCATACCTATTTGCATAAATGTAAGAATATGATTTCGTATAAAAATCCCCGTAAATTGATTATCTTTAATAGTCTATTATTAAAGCCGCATAAACATTAGAATTAAATTTTTTCCAGTTAAAAATTGCCTGAAATCTATAGTCTTATCGTTCGTCAAATTTGTTTTATGTTTTTTTTAATACCCAAATACCTTTTCTAAACTCTGGCATAAGATCGCAGAAATACTGAAGTTATCCAAATACTTATATCTTTCTATCGTATTTCTTTTTTGAGGGGGGGGAGGGGGGAGGAAGAGCGCTTAAGAACTTCGTTTTGTTCTTAGAATTCTGAATTAATCATTGAAAAGATCTACCTACATAAGTCTTGTTGCAGAATTTTCATTAGCTAAGAGTTGTATCAACTTATACATCATGTGAATATATTAAATTACTTTTGTAAAATACTAGATGGCAGCCATTGATATTTTCAGAGCATTTGCCTACATTTTAAACTTAAGTCATTTACAATTATTCATTCATTTTCTATACGAATTAAAGAAGTCGTTGTTTCCATGGCAACTGTACCTTTCACTATTGCTTGCTTGTTTGTTTTATTGAACACATATATATCAGATCACGTGGGGATCACGGCGGGATTTGAGCCCGCCCCACCTACGCTCTCAAGCGATTAGCGGCGTGGTGTCTTATCCACTCAGCCACGGTGGACCACAATTGCTTTCTCTAATACCCAGATACTCAAATTTAACTAGCTGCGCTTATAATTATGCTCATAACAGAGTACATTTATATGTAAGAGTTACATATGCACAAGTCGTGTACTCATATTCAAGTTTTTGTCCAAAGTACAGTAACTCAGTTTTCAGTAATAGACGTGGAAGATTTCGATTAAACTAACCAGAAAAGTTAAAAAACATTGGCTTTCTGATTTGATTTTATTCAAAATTGTCTCAACGTTAATGTCCGGGATCGAGATAAATTTTTCTCTGTTAGTAAAATTAGATTGACCAATCAGTAGCCTCCATCCTTGCAGGCTTTTCGGTGTTTACTGCAAACATAAAAAAGTTTTCAAAAATGCAGGCTTCTGATTGATCAATCTCATCTCGCTAATAGCGTAAAATCTATCTTGATCCCGGCCTATTCAACGCCCTTTAAATATTCGAGAAAGCCTTGACACGCGTCAGGAAAATATCACACAAAGCAGGCAAAACAAAGAAGAAAAATCATTCATTGGCTCGTTCATATCCACGAGCCAATGAATGATTTTGTTCCTTTGCTTTGCCTGCTTTGTGTGATGTTTTCGTGACGTGTGTCAAGACTTTCTCAAATATCTAGGGGGCGTTGATTTATTTCACCCTCAGGAAGATATGAAAGGAAAGGAGCAGACATGTCAATCTTCCCGTGTGAAAAACTACATACCAAAAAAAATGAGTTCTTCCCCCCCCCCCTCTTCTGCCCTTTTCTCTCTTGATTTTGACCGATAGCAGCCCATTTAGCAGCCTATAGTGCAAGATGCCGCTATATATGGCGGACATAAGGAGGAGTGCGTTAGCGTGATCAATGACATAATAGGCCAGTTCATGACGTTTAAAAGTCACACGGAGTTGGATCATCTTTACACGATGATTAGTACAAAGCGGTGCGCCAATTTTTTTTGTGTCTATTGCCGTATACAGATAATCAACTCCGTGTGACGTGATGAGCTGGCCACACTTTAGGAACAGCTTCAAATGACGTCATCTATATCTACTTCGAGGCAAACGAAAAAGACAAGCTACCGCGGTGCTACAGCGTCTAGAATATATAGTGTGGAAATCCAATCAGTCGATCACAGCGATATCTGCAGGATATTTCCCAAAACTCCCAGACAATTTGGTTTAGACGCTGTAACAGTTTTTTTTAAACATACATCTGACACGTGTGCTTGGCGTCAAACCCGCTGTAATAATACCATGTTTACTTTGAAATTTGAAAATATATCGCAGATGTCGCTGCGACCGTCTCCCTGGATTTCAGCGTCAGTGCACATTTAAGGGATACACTGCTTAGCGGTTCTTGGATAGCAAATTTCCACATTATGTATTCTAGACACTGTAGCGGTGCATTACACATGTCTCTTTCTTCTTTAAAAAATATCCTGCAGATGTCGATGCAAATGACTGTTTGGAATTCGACATCATTGTACATTTAAGGGATTCAATACTTCCGCGCTTTTTTAAGTATTGCTGGGATAGTCGATTTCTACAACATATAATCTAGACTCTATAACGGAGCTATAGTTTCTAGAAGATATAGTTTAAAAATCGGCTTATTAAAAAGGTGCTAAAAAATTGTATCCCATAAATGTTGAACGAGGCTGAACGACGAATGTCGATTACAGCAACATATGGTAATTCCAATATAACTATTTCAAAAGAAAACGTTTCGCTCAGAGAAGATCTAGAAAATGTTGCTCCTATCGACATTTGTCATTCAGTATTTTTCAATATTTATGGGATTCAATTTTTAGCACTTTTTAAAGCATTACAGGAATAGCCGGTTTCCACACTATGACCATGATCTAGGTAGATTTTTCTCTGTTATCGTAACGAGATTGACCAATCAGAAGCCAGAATGTTTGCTAACTTTTCACTGTTTGCAAAAATGTACCTGGATCCCGGCTTATATTTCTAGCCGCTATAACTGAGCTCAGGAATAGTACAGAAAGCAAACTCCGTATTTTGATACATTAAGGCCGGGATCTAATTAGGAACAAGTGTGTCTCTATAACGAAGTAGCGACATACAGCCAATAAATATTTATTGGTAAAAGTGATAAAAACAAATCGTTAAAGTTCTTTGTGAGCATGCCATTATCGTCAGGCTAATGCATGCTGAATTATTTCCCTAGTCTAATAGAGATCGTCTATGCACATATCTTCTAATGGAGGATATTCCAAATATGGGTTCGAGGCTGAAAAAGTCACGTGAAAAATTACCCCTGTTCATAAAGGTTCTCTATTTTCTGACCAATGAGAACGATATATAAACGCCTATGAAGCGTTCTCATTGGTCATAATACAGATAGCCTTTAAAAACAGAGATAATTTTTCTCGATATTTTTAACAGTGTACTACTGCTTTCTCGCATGAACTGTTTCATTGGCTAGCATGGGATTTACATTACGTAGACGGAGCCTTCCCTTCTTTACGCTAGACGTTCTTGCCTTGACCATGTGATCATGACGTAGATTGAATATCCTCTATTCAAGAAAGCGGATTGCCGTACTTTCGACAAAAACTTGAAATGAGCATGCCTCCTGTGCATATATCACCACTCTTATGTATAAAGGCTCTCTGTTATGGTGTTGTTTCTGATACAGCGCCTAGAATACCTAGTGTGGAAATATGCTATCCAAACATTTCTAAAAATTTGTATCCCTTAAATGTGCGACGATACTGCTAAAATTTCAAGTGTCGATCGCAGCGACATCTGCGGGATTTTCGTATTACTATTATTACATTGTATAGATACAGCACCTAGAAGATACAGTGTGGAAAACGGCTACAAAATAGTGCTAAAAAATTGAATACCATAAATGTACAACGATGCTGAATAACAAGATGTCGATCGTAGCGCCATCGTTGTGATTTAAAAACGATAGTCATTCTAAAGGAGACACTTTAACCTATTTCACGTCATTCCTTAACTAAATTAGCTTATAACAGACCTAAATATCTTATATTTATAGTTTCCGATATTTAACATTCTATAATTTTTGAAAACACAGTGTTTATATTGAAAAGAGTTACGAGATTGCGCTCGTATCAGCATATTGCCGCTGAGCATTGTTGGAGATTTATGGCATACAAGTTTTTAGCACTTTTTAAAGCATTATAGGAATAGCCGTTTTCCACACTGTATCTTCTAGGCGCTGTAGTATAGACTAGCAATTTCTTGCAGTTGTAGAAAATATCCTGCAGATGTCGCTGCGATCTGCATATTGCAGCAGTATCATTGCACATTTAAGGGATACAATATTTTAGCGCTTTTTTAAGTATTACAGGTTAACCGATTTCAACACTATATATTCTAGGCGCTATAGTTTCTGAGCGCTGTTGGTTAAATTTCGATATTTGCGTTTTAGAGTGAGCAATAGAGAAAAGTACTAAAACTATTGAAACAACAACTTCTTTAATATTGAAATGTATAGCAAAGGAGTTCAGAATCAATGCCTTAAATAGTTTCGAATATGCACTGCTGTTATGACATCAATACCCTTCCTGGATGTGGGAATACAAAATTGTGTTCAACATAATTGGCTACAATGCAGATAGATTTTTCGCTGTTAGCGAAACGAGATTCATCAATCAGAAGCTTGCACTTTTGCAAACTTTTCGCTGTTTGCAGCAATGCAGGCTATTGATTGGTGAATCTCGTTTCGCTAACAGCGAAAAATCTATCTGGATCCCAGCCTAGATTTCTGTAAACATTACGCTTCATCCATGGCACTAAGAAAATGAATCAAAACTTTTATGACATAGGCCGGGATCCAGAAACAGCAAAAATTCTCAAACATTCTGTCTTCTGATTGGTCAAACTCATTTCGCTAACAGCGAAAAATCTATCTGGATCTCGGCCATAGTTTTCTTCGATGAAATCAATGCAAAAGGATAATATAAAAGAATAGTATAAGACTTCTAAAATGGTTTGGCGGGTTTATCGCTGTTTGGCATAATTTATAAACTTTAGAATTAATTAACAGTTTTTCGCTAATTAAGGATAAAAAATTTGTGTTTTTAAAGCTGAATTTTATAAAAGCACGTAGATTGAGTAAATATCTGTCCAAAAATTCAATCTTTACTTTTTTATGTCCATTATTTAAGTCTCTACCTCGATTGAAGCATAAGTTGTGACGAAGAAAATAAATTTGTCATTTTCAGTATCTCGACGTTATTTTAAAAAATCTATATCTCTGTTTATAATTAATTTATGAGGATGCATTTGGTCTCAAATTGAAGATCTTTTCCATTAGGTCCTTCTGGTTTTGGTTTTATTTTTCTGCGATGATTGGTTCTTTTGATATGGGAAATTTTACGCTGGCATGTTTGGTCGATTTAACATGGAGAAGCTGTCTTCAGTATAATAAGCAGTTACGGTGTCTTGCGTTTTATTCTTGGCGTTTGTTTGTTTGGCGAGGTTAGCATTTTTTTTTCAGCTTGGCTTGGCAGAACGACCGTCCTGCTTGATCCATTAAATAAACATTACCGATCACCAACAAAAACTGTGAAATTATGAATAAAATGACAAATACAGTTCCCATATATAATCTTTGTAACACTGTAACTCTCGTATGAACCGATTTGGATGTAACTGATGTGTACGTAGTGCATACCATTGTCTCGACCGAGTTTGTTGGCCAGCTTCATCCGTCATTTTGTTTCAAATTGTGTTCCACCCCATTTTGTTTCAAAATGGCGGCCATTTAAAAGTTTAAAAAAATTAAATTTTAAATGAGGCAAAAAAAAAAGATGAAAAATATTTTGTTTTTATGTGTTTGACCTTGTACAAAGATTTTGGAGCGTTTTTTGTTTTGCCTATATCTTAAAAAAAGGCTGAGTTTATAGCACTTTGAATTTCCAGCATGGCTGACATTTTGAAACTATTTGATTTTTGTCATGCGATAGAACGCGTATTTATTAACAGATTTGGAAATAGGCATGTGCATTATACATAAGCATAGGCATGTGTAGTGCATAGCACATAGCAATGTCTCGACCAAGTTAGCTGGCCAGCTTCATCCGCCATCTTGTTTTAAAATGATTAATGAAAAATGCAATTAATTTTTTTTTTTAATTTAAATTTAAAATGAGGTACAAAAGAGTTAGAAACTGAAAAAGATTTCTTAAGTGTTTGACCTTAATACAAGAATTCCGGAGCATTTTTTGTTTTGTTTTTATCTTTAAAAATGATTGAAATATAGCCCTTTGAATTTCTAATGTGGTTGACATTTTGAAAAATCTGATGTTTTGCCTGCGACAGCATTCGTATATATCAACCGATTCCAATGTGAGTGAGCATGTGCACAGGAATTACTAAGGTCTCGATTAAGTTCATTGGTTAACTTCAGCCATCATGTTGTGTTAAAATGGCGGGCACGTCAAGATTTCGCCGAATTTGGTGACCAAATATGTCACTTTAAGTAAAACCACTTTGGATATAGCTGACTAATTTCGCGAAATTCTCATTCACATTCAGTATTGACAAAAATTAGTATTGAATCTTCTATAATCGGGTTCCACTAATTTGAGCTTCGTGTGTTTGAATAGTATAAGCTGGCTCTTTAAAAATAAGGAATATGAAAGCTACCTCTTCCTCCCAGCACTGGCTGGAAGGACTTTTATTGGTTATATGATAGATTTTCAATGTAAGGTAAACGCACCAGTAGTGAGCCACTTAACCCGTTCAGGACCGGCCTCTTTTACACGAATTTATTAGTTTGGCACCACTTTTTGTTAATTATTTGACTTAACTTTATAAATCCCGAAAATGTTGTAATTAAATAAAATCAATTTTACTTTTCTTTTTTACTGGTGTCAAACTCAAGCGTTTTAAGCACTTTTTGAGGGTGCATGAGGAACCCATGGTCCCGAACGGGTTAAGGACATTCATCTAATTATAATTAAAGGATTAGTGAATTAAAAAATATATTTTTTAAGCCTAGTCCTACCTTCACGTATCAGAATAAAAGTTCAAAGTTTGAAATTGCATTCTTCGAAAAAACTGAAAAAAAAAAAAACGGTTACCTTCCTCTATGCTCCAGTAATGGGCAATCTCCAAGAACTTGCCAAAAAATCTTTTTGAAGACTGTCTAGAAAATTAACCAATGTACCAGCAGAAATAAAAAAAAAACAATTACTCCAGTTTATGAAAGCTAATATTTAAGGATGCTTGTCAATCAGAATTTTTCAGTCGTTTTCAATTAACATTTTGGGCTTGTTTCTAAATTTTAAAAATTAGTAGCCCACTATAGGGGCGATTCCGTGCAGAGTGTCACAAACGTAACGCAGGCTTTAATTTGCATTTATTCAATTATTTATTAAATTTTAATGTTAATTCTGATTTTAAGTGGTATGGTAAATAAGTTATTACCCTATTTTTAAATTTAAATGTGTGGCAATAAAACTCACAGAAGTATATCATTTAATTTCATTGCTCAAAATGTGCTTTTTTCCGAAGAAGGAAGCCAGTGGCCAGTGGGAAACTTTTTTTAAATTCAAATTAACACCACTTTTTGGAAATGGTAAAATTCCCCTGTTTTCGCCTTAATTAATATGTCATTAAAGAAGGAAAATTTTACGATTTCTAAAAAGTGGTGAAAATCAAAAAACCTTAATTTAAAAAAAGTTGCCCACTATATGTGTAACACATGTGTGCACAATATGTGTAAAGTGGTTGCAAAAAGTCTGCAGTGGTATGAACAGCCCACACAACTACATATGTGACTTTTGTCTTACTCAAATGTTGTATTCAAACTCTGAGCGCAATTACCCTACCATGTCGGGCATTACCACTCAATCGATGGCTATTTAAATAAAACAATAAAAAAAATTCCTGCAACTTTTATGCAAATTAGTTGATTGCAAACTGTTCCTTATAGTTTGGAGTTGTACTTCGTTAACAAAATATTGAATTTTTTGTCTAAATTTGACTAGCTATTCATACTTTCCCTTAAGTGAGCGCCATTCCCCTACTTTCTCCTATACGTTCATATGAATTATTTAAAATAGCAGAACCATTGCTGTTGTCGATGAAAATTCAGCGTAATAAATGTTGAATTCTGAATTTATAAAGAGAAAAAAAATGAATGGATGATAACGAACACATGCTTACCATTTATTTATTAGGGCATATTTTTTTATGTATTTCTCTTTACGTTTTAGGTAGCTTTCATTACAAAAAGCTACCTATTGCAGCCGTCTCGAGGAAAGCGATTTCAAAAAAGTCCTTCCGGCCAGTGCCGGGAGGAAGAGGTAGCTTTCATAATCCTTATTTAAAAAAAGCCAACTTATATCATGCAAACACACGAAGCTCAATTTAGTGGAAACCGAATATAGGAGATTCAATACTAATTTTTATCAATATAATGAATGAGAATTTCGCGAAATTAGTCAGCTTTATCCAAGCTGCTTTTCTTTAAAGTAACTTATATTTGGCTGCCAAATTCGGCAATTTCTTAAAGTGCCTGTCATTTTAAGACAACATGGTGGATGAGGCTAAGCAGTGAACTTGGTCGAGACCTTAGTAATTGCTGTGCACATGCTCACTCACAACGGAATCGGTTAATATATAGGAGTGCTGTCGCATGCAAAAAATCAGATTTTTCAAAATGTCACACACAATAGAAATTGAAATTGCTATATCTGAGCCATTTTTTAAGGTAAAGACAAACAAAAAATGCTCCTGAATCCTTATATCAAGATCAAATACTTAAGAAAGAAACCTTTTTCAATTTCTAATTTTTTTGCACCACACTTTAAATATATATATAGTTTTTAATTTAATGGCCGCCATTTTGAAACAAGATGGCTGATGAATCTGGCCAGCGAACTTGGTCGAGGTGTTGATGTATACTATCCACATGCCTTCTTACATCGAAATAGGCGAATAAGTGTGTTATCGCGTGACAAATACAAGATCGTTTCAAAATGTTAGCCATGCTAGAAATTCAAAGTGCTATAAATCAACCATTTTTTAAGATATCAACAAAAGAACAAATTTTCAGAAACAAAAACTGCTCCGGTACCTTTGTATCAAGGCCAAACACATAAAAAAAATCTTTTTCATTTTCCAATTTTTTAATACCTCATTTTGAATTTTAAATTTAATTTTTTTTAAATGGCAACCCTTTTGAAACAAGATGGCGAATGAAGCTGGCCAGCGAACTCGGTCGAGACATTGGTATGTACTATGTACAGACCAAGTTACATCCAAATAGGTTCATAAATACGCCTGTTAACGCGTGACAAAAATCAGGTCGTTTTAATATGTCAGCCATAAGAGAAATTCAAAATGCTATTACTCAGCCATTTTTTTTTAGATATAGACGAAAGAAAAACTGTTCCGGAATCTTTGTTTTAAGGTCAAACACATACAAAAAAAATCTTTTTCATTTTCCAATTTTTTGGTATCTCATTTAAATTTTTTAATTTTTTAATTTTTTTAAATGGCCGCCATTTTGAAACAAGATGGCGGATGAAGCTGGCCAACGAACTCGGTCGAGATATTTGTATGTACTATGTACACACCAAGGTACATCCAAGTCGGTTCATAAGTACGCCTGTTATTACGTGAGAAAAATCAGGACGTTTCAAAATGTCAACCACGCTAGAAATTCTAAATGCTATAACTCAGCCATTTCTTAAGATATAGACGAAACAAAAACTGCTCCCGAATCTTTTTATCAAGGTCAAACACATAAGAAGAAAATATTTTTTCAATTTTCAATTTTTGGTACCACATTTCAAATTTAATTTTTTCTTAAAAATTTAAATGGCCGCCATTTTTAAACAAGATGGCGGGTGAAGCTGGCCAACGAACCCGGTCGAGACAGTGGTATGTACTATGTATAAACGAAGTTACATCCAAATCGGTTCATAAATACGTCTTTTATCGCGTGACAAAATTCAGGACGTTTCAAAATGTCAGCCACGCTAGAAATTCAAAATGCTATAACTCAGCCATTTTTTAAGATTTAGACGAAACAAAAACTGCTCTGAAATCTTTGTATAAAGATCAAATACATAAGAAAAAAATATTTTTCCATTTTCAATTTTTTGGTACCACATTTCAAATTTTAAATTTTTAAAAAAATTTTAAATGGCCGCCATTTTGAAACAAAATGGCGGATGAAGCTGGCCAACGAACTCGGTCGAGAGATTGATATGTACTATGTACACACCGAATTACATCCAAATCGGTTCATAAATACGCCTTTTATCGCGTGACAAAATTCAGGACGTTTCAAAATGTCAGCCACGCTAGAAATTCAAAATGCTATAACTCAGCCATTTTTTAAGATATAGACGAAACAAAAACTGCTTCGGAATCTTTGTATAAAGGTCAAATACATAAGAAAAAAATATTTTTCTATTTTTAATTTTTTGGTACCACATTTCGAGTTTTAAATTTTTTTAAAAATTTTAAATGGCCGCCATTTTGAAACAAAACGGCGGATGGAGCTGGCCAACGAACGCGGTCGAGACATTGGTATGTACTATGTACACACCGAATTACATCGAAATCGGTTCATAATTACGGGAGTTACAGTGTGACATAGGTCATATATATATATATATATATATATATATATATATATATCAATTTTGAACGGAGGGTGGTTTCGGGGTCTGGGGGTCATGATCGATGAAAATATACCAAAATTTTTTGAAATCGCTTTCCTCCGAACGGCTGCAATAGGTAGCTTTTTTGTAAAGAAAGCTACCTAAAATTTTGGTATATTTTCATCGATCATGACCCCCAGACCCCGAAACCACCCTCCGTTCAAAAGTTGATATATATATATATATATTAATCCATATATATATTAATCCATATGTATATATATTAATCTTCCATATATATATATTAATATCGAGATAAAAAATGGTGAGATAAAAACAGATATATATGATAAACGAAAAAGCTTTAACTTTGAAACTATAAAAATCTTAAATTTTGGATCAAATGTGCATATCTCAATATATAGAAATATTTTTATTAACGGGTTAAACCGTATAGATAGATTGACATCAAATACTGGGGAAAAAATTGAAGAACTTTACAAATGGTATATTCTGGCATTGCACCATGGCTATCCTGAGAGATTTTTGAAGAGTCTGCTGCGAAATTTCGTAAAGTGTAAGACTTATCGCAGAGATTTGGAGGTGGTGTGGATGCGGGGAGAGGAGTAACTGTGGCTTTGACTGTTCAGGGTTTGCGTGCACGATTGTTTGGGGTTTCATGTTCAGTTGTTGGATTTCGATGGGTCTAGGCAGCTCATTCGATTTGTTAGTTTTATCTTTTTGGTCTTGACAGGCTGTCTGGGGAGCGTTGTGCACATAAAAACTGGTTTTAACCCCGCAGTTGCATGTCGCAAGTGCATGCCGCCTGTCTCCATGGATTCAATTTCTTCTGGTTTTAGTTTGAATGTTTTTAAAGTTTGCCGTTTTTAAAGTATGTTGTTTTTGAAGTTAGTTGTTTTTAGTTATTTTGTTGTTGTCATTTGGTTTAGTTTATTTATTGTTGGATCAGTTCCGTCGTTTCGAATTTTTGGTTTGGTTTTTGGATATATATATCTATCTATCTATATATATATATATATATATATATATATATATATATATAATATATATATATATATATATATATATATATATATAATCTGACCTTTGTCATACTGTAACTCTCGAATTAATGAACCGATTTGGATGTAATTCGGTATGTACATAGTACATACCAATGTCTCGACCGAGTTCGTTGGCCAGCTTCATCCGCCATTTTGTTTCAAAATAGCGGCCATTTAAAATTTTTTTAAAAAATTTAAATTTGAAATGTGGTACCAAAGAATTGAAAATGGAAAAATATTTTTTCTTATGTATTTGACCTTTAAACAAAGATTTCGGAGCAGTTTTTGTTTTGTCTATATCTTAAAAAAATGGCTGAGTTATAGCATTTTGAATTTCTAGCGTGGCTGACATTTTGAAACGTCCTGAATTTTGTCACGCGATAAAAGGCGTATTTATGAACCGATTTGGATGCAACTTCGTTTGTACATAGTACATACCAATATCTCGACCGAGTTCATTGGCCAGCTTCATCCGCCATCTTGTTTAAAAATGGCAGCCATTTAAACTTTTAAGAAAAATTTAAATTTGAAATGTGGTACCAAAAAATTGAAAATTGAAAAAATATTTTTTTCTTATGTATTTGACCTTTATACAAAGATTCGGGAGCAGTTTTTGTTTTGGCTATATCTTAAAAAATGGCTGAGTTATAGCATTTTGAATTTCTAGCGTGGCTGACATTTTGAAACGTCCTGACATTTGTCATGTGATAACAGGCGTATTTAAGAACCAATTTGGATGTACCTTGGTGTGTACCAGTGGCGTGGCGTGAAAATTTTCGGTGGTCATCGCAATTATTTAAGTTTGTGGTGAAAAATTATTAACTCTAAAATTCAATGGTTGAATGTTCAAAAAAGAAACTTTAAATCTTACCTTCACTTATACATGAACTCCAAATGTTCTGCTAAAACTGGATCGTAGAGTTTTAAAAGCTTATTAAGAGTTTTAAAATATTGCTTGGTCATCGCCGCATCCAGCGATGACCGGACGCCACGCCACTGGTGTGTACACAGTACATACAAATATCTCGACCGAGTTCGTTGGCCAGCTTCATTCGCCATCTTGTTTCAAAAGGTTTGCCATTTAAAAAAATTAAATTTAAAATTTAAAATGAGGTATTAAAAAATTGGAAAATGAAAACGATTTTTTTATGTGTTTGGCCTTGATACAAAGATTCCGAAGCAGATTTTGTTTCTGGAAATTTGTTCTTTTGTTTATATCTTAAAAAATGGTTGAATTATAGCACTTTGAATTTCTAGTATGGCTAACATTTTGAAACGATCTTGTATTTGTCACGCGATAACACACGTATTAAACTATTTCCATGTAATAAGGTATGTGGATAGTATACATCAACATCTCAGCCAAATATAAGTTACTTTAAATAAAAATCCCTGCCGGCTCGGCCTACAGGCAGAGGTAGATTTCGAAGTTAAGTATACTAATTTCACCAACAAAAACTAAATCATTATTAGATATAAATCCACTTTAACAGTTTTATCTGTCTGTTTTTGACGAGTTTTTATTTCCTTTTTATAAAATAGCTGGTTTTATCAGAATCATGTTAAGGCGATATTAAAAAAAAATATATATTTTTCCATACTCAACAACTCGAAATTTTCTGGCACATTTTCAGATTCATTTTTAATAATAATAATTAAAAAAAAATATATGAAACATGCTGACGTGATTTTTGAAAAGATTTATAAGCGACCTGTGTTTTTATTTTTCTTTCAATTAATTAAAACTTGATTAATAAACAATTATTTTCTCAGTAGGGCAATATTTTTCGTTTCTAACACAATCGCTTCATGAAATTCTGTTCAAAATGCCCACTTTCACATCATTTTTTGAAATATATTCTGCCTCTATCAAAAAATCGATCATTACTGTACATTATATAGTTTCTGAATAAGAGAATCTAGCAATTGGATGCGTTTGAGAGCAAAAATGAATTTAAAAATGAGTAAGAAAGTAGACAGTTTGGATTTGAATGCACACTTAATAAGATGATTTTTTTCTTCAACCGCTATGTATTTTTAATTTGTTTTTGCTGTAAGAATTTTCCCTATCAAAAACTTGTCTATATAAATGCTGAAGACAATATTAAGAAGATATATGATAAATTCATGGAGATTTTATATCTTGTGAATTGACGGAGTTATGAAAATTTTTCTTCTTCAACCCCCGTTTTTTAGGTAGATTTCGTATGAAATACTACCTATTGGGATCGTTCCTATGTTGGAATTTCTGAAAAATTTTTGCAGATCTACACCGATCATGACTCCTAGAACCCAAAACCACCCTCAGTAAAAAACTTTATATATCTATCTATCTATATATATATATATCACTTTCTTCTGGACACGATAACTTTCGTAATTCTGCACCAATCTCTTCCAAACTGATACATAAAATCAAAGGACATAAAGTCTCGGTCAAGTTCGTTAATGGGCAAAATCGGACCAAGGGGATGGGAATAGGGAGGGGTTTTGTGAAAACCGAAAACCCCCCATAACTTATTTATTTTTGTACATATCAAATCAGTTTAAAGTTTTTATTACTTCTAAAAATAGGGCCAAAAATTTATGTATCACAGATTTTTGATAAAGTTAAAAATGGGCTCATGGGGCGCAAAAAATAGAGTTTTTGGGAGAAAAAAATCCATAACTTCGTCAATTCTCAAGATATAAATTCCAATTAATTTTATTATAAATCTCCTTAATATTATCTACAACTTTTATATTCACAAGTTTTTGATAGGACCAATTCGTACCGCAAAAAAAAATTAAAAACGAAAACAAAAAGGGGGTTTGAAGAAGTAAAAAATCCATAACTCCTTCAATTCAAAAGATATAAAATCCCCATGAATTTATCATATATCTTCTTAATATTGTCTATAACATCTATATAGACAAATTTTGGATAGGATCAATTCTTACAGCAAAAACAAATTAAAAATACATAGCGGTTGAAGAAAAAAATCATCTAAGTAAGGGTGTATTCAAATCCAAACTGCCTATTTTCTGACTCATTTTACAGTTCATTTTTGCTCTCAAAGCCTTCCAATTGGTACGTTTTCTTACTCAGAAACTATATAATGTACCGTAATGGTCGATTTTTTCATAGAGGCAGAATATATTTAAAAAAATGCTGTTAAAGTGGGCATTTTGAACCGAATTTCCCGAAGCGGATTGTGTTGGAAAAATCATTGCATTAAGGATGCACTCAAATCCAAACTGCTTATTTTTTGACTCATTTTTAAATTCATTTTTGCTCTCAAACGCATTTAATTGGTAGATTCGCTTATTCAGAAACTATATAATGTACCGCAATGATCGATTTTTTGATAGAGGCAGAATATATTTCAAAAAATTACGTCAAAGTGGGCATTTTGAACGGAATTTCCCGAAGCAATTGTGTTATCACTTTCTTTTGGACACGATAACTTCCGCAATTCTGCACAAATCTCTTCCAAACTGATACATAAAATCAAGCGACATAAAATCTCGGTCAAGTTCGTTAATGGGCAAAATCGGACCGAGGGGATGGAAATAGGGAGGGGTTTCGTGAAAACCGAACCCCCCCCCCCCCCCCATAACTTCTTAATTTTTGTACATATCAAATCAGCTTAAAGTTTTTATTACTTCTAAAAATAGGGCCAAAATTTTATGTATCACAGATTTTTGATAAAGTTAAAAATGGGCTCAAGAGGCGCAAAAAATAGGGTTTTTGGGAGAAAAAAATTCATAACTTCGTCAATTCTCAAGATATCAATTCCAATTAATTTTATTATAAATCTCCTTAATATTATCTACAACTTTTATATTCACAAGTTTTTGATAGGACCAATTCGTACTGCAAAAAAATTAAAAATGAAAACAAAAAGGGGGTTTGAAGAAGTAAAAAATCCATAACTCCGTCAATTCAAAAGATATAAAATCCCCATGAATTTATCATATATCTTCCTAATATTGTCTACAACATCTATATAGACAAGTTTTGGATAGGACCAATTCTTACAGCAAAAACAAATTAAAAATACATAGCGGTTGAAGAAAAAAATTATCTAAGTAAGGGTGTATTCAAATCCAAACTGCGTATTTTCTGACTCATTTTACAATTCATTTTTGCTCTCAAAGGCTTCCAATTGGTACGTTTTCATACTCAGAAACTATATAATGTACCGTAATGGTCGATTTTTTGATAGAGACAGAATATATTTAAAAAAATGCTGTTAAAGTGGACATTTTGAACCGAATTTCCCGAAGCGGATTGTGTTGGAAAAATCATTGCATTAAGGATGCACTCAAATCCATACTGCTTATTTTCTGACTCATTTTTAAATTCATTTTTGCTCTCAAACGCATTTAATTGGTAGATTCGCTTATTCAAAAACTATATAATGTACCGCAATGATCGATTTTTTGATAGAGGCAGAATATATTTTAAAAAATTATGTCAAAGTGGGCATTTTGAACGGAATTTCTCGAAGCAATCATGTTATCACTTTCTTCTGGACACGATAACTTCCGCAATTCTGCACAAATCTATTCCAAACTGATACATAAAATCAAGGGACATAAAATCTCGGTCAAGTTCGTTAATGGGCAAAAGCAGACAAAGGGGATGGAAATAGGGAGGGGTTTTGTGAAAACCGAAAAAACCCCATAACTTCTTAATTTTTGTACAAATCAAATCAGTTTAAAGTTTTTATTACTTCTAAAAATAGCGCCAAAAATTCATGCATCACAGATTTTTGATAAAATTTAAAATAGGCTCAAGGGGTGCAAAAAATAGGGTTTTTGGGAGAAAAAAATTCCTTACTTCGTCAATTCTCAAGATATCAAATCCAATAATTTTATTATACATCTCCTTAATATTATCTACAACTTTTATATTCACAACTTTTTGATAGGACAAATTCGTACCGCAAAAAAATTAAAAACGAAAACAAAAAAGGGGGGGTTGAAGAAGAAAATTATTCATAACTCCGTCAATTCACAAGATATAAAATCTCCATGAATTTATCATATATCTTCTTAATATTGTCTTCAACATTTGTTTAGACAAGTTTTTGATAGGACCAATTCTTACAGCAAAAACAAATTAAAAATACATAGCGGTTGAAGAAAAAAATCATCTTATTATGGGTGCATTCAAATCCAAACTGTCTATTTTCTTACTCATTTTTAAGTTCATTTTTGCTCTCAAACGCATCCAATTGCTAGATTCTCTTATTCAGAAACTATATAATGTACAGTAATGATCGATTTTTTGATAGAGGCAGAATATATTTCAAGAAATGATGTCAAAGTGGGCATTTTGAACAAATTTCCCGAAGCGATTGTGTTAGAAACGAATAATATTGCCCTACTGAGAAAATAATTGTTTATTAATCAAGTTTTAATTAATTGAAAGAAAAATAAAAACACAGGTCGCTTATAAATCTTTTCAAAAATCACGTCAGGCATGTTTCATAGATATTTTTTTTTTTATTAAAAATTAATCTGAAAATGTGCCAGAAAATTTCGAGTTGTTGAGTATGGAAAAATATATTTTTAATATCGCCTTAACATGATTATGATAAAACCAGCTATTTTATAAAAAGGAAATAAAAACTCGTCAAAAACAGACAGATAAAACTGTTAAAGTGGATTTATATCTAATAATGATTTAATTTTTGTTGGTGAAATTAGTATACTTAACTTCGAAATCTACCTCTGCCTGTAGGCCGGGCCGGCAGGGATTTTTTGTTTTCGTTTTAATTTTTTTTTTTTGGTACGAATTGGTCCTATCAAAAACTTGTGAATATAAAAATTGTAGATAATATTAAGGAGATATATAATAAAATTAATTGGATTTGATATCTTGAGAATTGACGAAGTAAGGAATTTTTTTCTCCCCAAAACCCTATTTTTTCGCCCCTTGAGCCTATTTTAAATTTTATCAAAAATCTGTGATGCATGAATTTTTGGCGCTATTTTTAGAAGTAATAAAAGTTTTAAACTGATATGATATGTACAAAAATTAAGAAGTTATGGCGTTTTTTCGGTTTTCACAAAACCCCTCCCTATTTCCATCCCCTTTGACCGCTTTTGCCCATTAACGAACTTAACCGAGATTTTATGTCCCTTGATTTTATGTATCAGTTTGGAAGAGATTTGTGCAGAATTGCGGAAGTTATCGTGTCCAGAAGAAAGTGATAACACAATTGCTTCGGAAAATTCCGTTCAAAATGCCCACTTTGACATCATTTTTTGAAATATATTCTGCCTCTATCAAAAAATCGATCATTGCAGTACATTATATAGTTTCTGAATAAGAGAATCTAGCAATTGGATGCATTTGAGAGCAAAAATGAATTTAAAAATGAGTAATAAAATAAGCAGTTTGGATTTGAGTGCATCCTTAATTCAATGATTTTCCCAACACAATCCGCATCGGGAAATTCGGTTCAAAATGCCCACTTTAACAGCATTTTTTAAAATATATTCTGCCTCTATCAAGACATTGACCATTACGGTACATTATATAGTTTCTGAGTAAGAAAAGGTACCAATTGGAAGACTTTGGGAGCAAAAATGAATTGTAAAATGAGTCAGAAAATAAGCAGTTTGGATTTGAATACACCCTTACTTAGATGACTTTTTTCTTCAACCGCTATGCATTTTTAATTTATTTTTACTGTAAGAATTGGTCCGATCCATAACTTGTCTATATAGATGTTGTAGAAAATATTAAGAAGATACATGATAAATTCATGGGGATTTTATATCTTTTGAATTGACGGAGTTAAGGATTTTTTACTTCTTTAAACCCCCTTTTTGTTTTCGTTTTTAATTTTTTTTTTTGCGGTACGAATTGGTCCTATCAAAAACTTGTGAATATAAAAGTTGTAGATAATATTAAGGAGATTTATAATAAAATTAATTGGAATTGATATCTGGAGAATTGACGAAGTTATGAATTTTTCTCTCCCAAAAACCCTTTTTTTTGCGACCCTTGAGCCCATTTTTAACTTTATCAAAAATTTGTGATACATAAAATTTTGGCCCTATTTTTAGAAGTAATAAAAACTTTAAACTGATTTGATATGTACAAAAATTAAGAAGTTATGGGGGGTTTTCGGTTTTCACAAAACCCCTCCTTATTTCCATCCCCTTGGTCCGATTTTGCCCATTAACGAACTTGACCGAGATTTTATGCCCATTGATTTTATGTATCAGTTTGGAAGAGATTGGTGCAGAATTACGAAAGTTATCGTGTCCAGAAGAAAGTGATATATATAGATAGACAGATAGATAGATAGATAGGTAGATAGATAGATAGATATAAAGTTTTTTACTGAGGGTGGTTTTGGGTTCTTGGGGTCATGATCGGTGTAGATCTGCAAAAATTTTTTAGAAATTCCAACATAGGAACGATCCAAATAGGTAGTATTTCATACGAAATCTACCTAAAAGCAGCTTGGATAATGCTGACTAATTTCGCGAAATTCTCATTCATAATTATTTAGTATTGATAAAAATTAGTATTGTATCTCCTATATTCGGTTTCCACTAAATTGAGCTTCGTGTGTTTGAATAATATAAGTTGGCTTTTTTAAAATAAGGAATTTGAAAGCTACCTCTTCCTCCCGGCACTGGCCGGAAGGACTTTTTACTTTCTTCTATCTTCAATAGAAGAAAGTCTTGTAATCGAAATTTTTTTGGACTTCTGGTTTTCGACGATTTTACACGTTTTAGGGGTCTAAGATCCCCAAAAACATGTTTATACAAAACGTCTGTCTGCCCATGTGCACTGTACAAAAAAAAAAAAAAAAAAAAAAAAAAAACTAAAATACGGAAATACTACTGGCAATCTAGATGCCAGTACTATTTCCGTATTTTAAAGGAACTTTTTCCCGGTAAATTACAGAAAAATGTCCGTTAAATTCCAAAAAAAGGAAAATTTTCTGTAATTTAACGGGAAAAAGTCCCGTTAAAATACGGAAATAGTACTGGCATCTAGATTGCCAGTAGTATTTCCGTATTTTAGTCAGTTTTTTTTTAACAGTGTGTGTGTCTCTTTGTCGCCATTGTACCATCGACAAGTGTATGAAGTTATGCATAGAATTGAACAAAATTTTTTTCGTGTATGCTTTAGGCTATAGCCAAAAGATCCTCCATGAATTTGCAAATATTCTGCCGGAAGGGGACGCTATAATAGGTCTTTGTACCATTTTTCTTTTTGTACCATAGGAAGGTGTATGAAGTTATGAATAGAACTGAGCCAAATTTTTTGTTTTTCGCTGTGGCCAGCAGGTTCTCCTTGAATTTCCAAATATTCTGCCGGAAGGAGGCGCTGTAATAGATTTTTGTGCCATTTTCATTATTGTACCATCGAAAAGTGTAAAGTTATGAATAGAATGGAACCAAATTTCACATTTGTTTTTGGCTATGGCCAGCAGGTCCTACTTGAATTTCGAAATATCTCGCCGGAAAGGGACGTTATAATAGCGTTTTCGTATAAATTTGTCATTTTTTCGTAGTTCTATTGTATATCGGCGGCTCGTGCAGCGACGGGAACTTCGAATCTTGCTAAGCCGATTATTCGAAAACAGCTGATGTGCAACAGAATAACGAAACAGTATAATGATCGTTATTAACTCGTTTTTACTCAGATTAATTGACTGAAGCAGAAATTTAGGATAAAAGTCAAAGTTGGTATAGTATTGAGCTAATAATATTAAAGTATTAACGTTTGTAACTACTTTTTGAAATATTAAGATGTATGAGATAGAAAAGTTTTGGGTTTTGGGATTGGCACATCAAACTAGTTTTTTTTTTTTTTTTTGCACCACGTTTCAATAACTTATTTCTTTTGTAATTACCCAACCCTGTAACCCTTCACTGCACCACGTGCCACATCTGGCACATACCTGAAAACACTAATTCTTATTATGTGCCATGAATTTGGCCAATATGATCTCTATCCCTGATCAAGAACAGTTTAAAGAAAGGAATAACTTATTTTGTCCATGTCAGATGGCTGCATTTGACAAAAAAAAATTACAATTTGTTCTTCGGAAACAAAAAAAATTGAATCAAGGTATTAAGGTAAAATTTACTTTCATTATTTTTACTGAATACTTAAAAATATTAATGTAAAAAAAGTTGCAGTGTGTTAAGCAGATAAAATTAATTAATTTAAGCTCATTTAGTTGTAATATATAGCAATAAAATATTTTAAAACCCTAATTGTGTACATAGGGTACACGCCATAAAATATCAAATTTTAGCTGAATATTTGAAATTTACTTTTTTTTACTATTTTTCCCATTATTAGACCAATATATAGATTTCAAATAATTTTTTTCATAAAAATAGAAAAAATCGTGCAGTGAAGGGTTAATGCATGATTTTTTATTTTGTTTTGAAAACATATTTGAGTATTTTTGTTAATTATCCATTAGAAAAACAGCGAAAAAAATTGTTTCCTTTGGACATAATATCACTCCTGAGTTACATAACAAAAATTGCTCCAAAAATGATAATTTTAAATTATCATTTTTTTACTTTAAAGTGTTTACACGGCACAATAGCAACTATTCAACGATATAATAATTTTTATAATACTTTTAATAGTTTGCAGAATTAATAATGGCTACCTCATTCAGATAGAGAAAAAAGGCCACTCGAGCACATTGCAAGTAGTATGAGCAAAAGATATTATAACATCCCCCTGATATCAAAACAAAAACAGGCTTCACGACCTTAAATGCATGTTATCACACGTAAGCAACACATAGTTCACCGAAAGACCAATAGAAAGCATCAATGCACCAAAAAAAAAGTTACTCTTGATTTACACTATGCATTTAAGGGTTAAATGAATTCAGAAAAGGAAATGGAACTCGTTTCAGAAAAAGAAGCTAAATAAGTTAATTAACTGCATAAAATAATATCTTTGAGGTGTTTCCCCGTATTGCTTTAAATTATTACGTTAAAAATACGTATGAATCAATACATTTTACTTTAAAATAAATGATATTTTTGTAAACTCGCAATGTGTTTTTAGCCTATATCAGTTTTCATTGTTACAACCGAGCTTTCTGCAGTAGGGGAGACCGGGGGAATGGCGACAGTTTAAGGGAATTTAAATTTTTTCACCTCGAAAAAATATTTATTTTTTAATAGTAAAAATTCTAAAGCTGAATCATGATCTTTAGTATCTGTATAAATTTAACCGTAATCATAACTGTAAAGTAAGCTTACATAAAAAAATATTTTTTAAACCTCTGCACAGTGGCGGGATTACCCAGGGCACCGGGGTAATTCCGCCACTGTACTGGGGTAATGCCGCCACTCTTTAATGACTTAGTACATGCATCAAATGAAATCTAGGAAACATCAACCTACTGAAAATAGTTAGAAAGCAATGTAATTGAGCAGAATAATGGTTAAGCTTACAATTTACTTCATATTGCAAAAGTCACTCTGCTGAATCGGCTCCACTACATTAAAATGAGGCCATTTCTCACCCGATTTGCATGGCGGCAGCATTACTCCGAGAGGACAATATGGCGGAAATCCCCAAGCAAAGCCGAAAGAAGAACCGAACTTGTTCAACACATTGCATCCAAATGTCGGCGAATGCATGTAGATTACGGGTCATATTATCTTAAATACCTAAGGTTACAATAAAAGGTGCTTATCTCTACTCATTTGAAGCTCCAAAATAATAAGCAACTAGATGGAAACTACATTTTCCCCTAGAACAAACGAACGACGTACAGCAAAGTCACTCTCACTTTAGGCACTGTTTATATTGTTGGCCGCTATAGTGCAGCACATTCACTATCTCAAACTGCCCTTAGTTTTTAAACTAGGTGGGGAGGCGGCATAACCCGGTTTGGCGGCATTCCCCCGGTCTCCCCTACATTCTAAAATTATGACAGTCTTTGCCAATTAAAAACTGTTTTTTTGTAAAAAAAAGTTTTATATAAACTAATTTGACTCTAATACTATTTTTAAAAATTCGTAATTAAACTATTCTCCTTAAAATTATAAAAACCTTCAGAGATGTATGGCAGAAAATTTTGTCGAGTTTTTAACGATGGAAAATAGTGACTACTGTTGCCATTCATTTATTACTCTAATCGCCTCCGAAAGTGTCTCTAGACTGAAGTTGTTGGTCGCTTAAACTCACTCTAAATTTTAAGCGGATTTTTTAAAATTATTTAATATTGATTTTCATAAAAGTATCCTAATAATGCATTTACCGCATGATTAATACGGTCTTTCAATCAATATTACGCCTTTATGATGAAGCATAGTCGTATCCATATAGTTATTTATAAACGAAAACAAAAATAGGATTAACTTGAAAACTATGACTGAAAAATTTCGTTAATGTACTGGATTTCGGCGTCTAATACTGCTAAATAACCAAACGTATCCTTCGTCAACCGATCCCCCCTTTTTTACAGCATTATTTTTAGTTTAATTTCAGACCATAGTGTATGTTTCCCTTTTGAAATGTCTAGAATATATTTGAAACCCAAATGTTTTAAATTGTTAAAACAAAATCTAAAAATCTAAATTCTACAAAAGAATTTTGATTGTAACATATTACCTTTTTTTAGGAGCTTTTAAAGAGAATTGTATTTAGTTATCAGTTTTATTAAAGGGATTATTAGTCATTATGCCTGTTACATATCAAAATGTTTTCGTCATACAAAAAATGTAAGAGGGCTATAACACTGTATGCTCCGAAGATACTTCGGAATTCCGTTAAAATTATAAAATTCATTGAATACATTTATTAACAGTAGTACAGTGGAGAATGACTACCAAATACTACAATGTATCATAAACTGAATAAAAAATAGAAAAATTAATTCTTTCCTTCATCCATTTAAAATCTGCATGGACGTATTGTGAAAGAAATGGGGCTGCAGATATTCAGTTCTGAAAAAAAATTAACAAAGATAATCAGTTGCCTATATATATATGTATATATATATATATATATATATATATATATATATATATATATATATATATATATATTCTTATTCTACAAGATTTCAGAAACACTATTTTAAATTAGACTGAAATTAATTAAAATTAACAAAATTCGTATAATAATTGCATACATTTTTTTCGTCAATTTTTAAATTGTAACGATATTTAATGTTCAATGAATAACTTTTATCATTTTGTAAAAGTTACTTTACAAACAAGTTTTTTAGAAATTGCGATACGTATAATTTTAGCACAAATTAAACATTTTTTAAATTTCTATGATTGAATGAATGTAAAAACCTAAAAGTTTGAAAAGTTCAAATCCGTTACCAGCATGCATGTCCATTACCATAGTATCATATTTAAAAATAAGTTTTTAGCATGTTCCAAAAAAGCAACAACAATCAAATCTTATATAAAAAACATTAAAATATACTTGTTGTAGAAATATTTAAATATTTCTATAACAAGTATAACGAAAATGTCTATCTTTATATACATTTTCGTTTGATATATAAAATTAATTTATGAAAATGTATGATTTTATGGTTAACAGACATGACGTAATTTAAAAGGGAAAACATTTAACTTCTATTTAGATCCCTTTTCATATTTTATAGCTACCGCAGAACAGCTTTTAGTCTAAGATATGATAAAACAAATTTTAAATGAGGAAGAACAAATAAGTACGATGAAATTCACGATGCTATGGTAACGGATTTGATAAACATTGAAGCATTTCTGTATGTAGGGGTTATAATACTGAAATTCCGTTAGAAAAATCAAACTTATAAATGTACTTTTAAATTGTTAAAAAGCTCAAAATATTCCACTGAACAGAAGCATTTTGAGAAAAAATAGTGAAATCATTCATTTGATTGTGAGTAAATGTTAAATTTGTTCCTATGTATTACCATTTATTACGCTTTAAAACTACTTTTTTTTAATATCTAGTTGTTCGATGTGTCTAACGAAATACATGAATATTCAATTAAATTATCTATTTTGTATATGTTACGTAATAAAATAGTAGGCATTTAAAACCAGCTCTTTAAACCTATTGTATGTGCTCAAGTGGTCCCACTGACCACACGTGTAAAAAGGTAAAAATAAAGCTTTTGTACATTTGTATTATATAAAAATGCTAAATTTGTAAAATAGAAAAAAAAAACTTGGTAAATGTACTCGTAAATTAATGGGCATATGAAATCATTTATTTGATTGTGAGTCAGTGCTAAATTTGTTTCTATGTATTAACTTTTCATTAAGCTTAAAAACTATTTTCTTAATATCTAGTTGTTCGATGTGTCTAACGAAATACATGAATATTCAATTAAATTATCTATTTTGTATATGTTACGTAATAAAATAGTAGGCATTTAAAACCAGCTCTTTAAACCTATTGTATGTGCTCAAGTGGTCCCACTGACCACACGTGTAAAAAGGTAAAAATAAAGCTTTTGTACATTTGTATTATATAAAAATGCTAAATTTGTAAAATAGAAAAAAAAAACTTGGTAAATGTACTCGTAAATTAATGGGCATGTGAAATCATTTATTTGATTGTGAGTCAGTGCTAAATTTGTTTCTATGTATTAACTTTTCATTAAGCTTAAAAACTATTTTCTTAATATCTAGTTGTTCGATGTGTCTAACGAAATACATGAATATTCAATTAAATTATCTATTTTGTATATGTTACGTAATAAAATAGTAGGCATTTAAAACCAGCTCTTTAAACCTATTGTATGTGCTCAAGTGGTCCCACTGACCACACGTGTAAAAAGGTAAAAATAAAGCTTTTGTACATTTGTATTATATAAAAATGCTAAATTTGTAAAATAGAAAAAAAAAACTTGGTAAATGTACTCGTAAATTAATGGGCATGTGAAATCATTTATTTGATTGTGAGTCAGTGCTAAATTTGTTTCTATGTATTAACTTTTCATTAAGCTTAAAAACTATTTTCTTAATATCTAGTTGTTCGATGTGTCTAACGAAATACATGAATATTCAATTAAATTATCTATTTTGTATATGTTACGTAATAAAATAGTAGGCATTTAAAACCAGCTCTTTAAACCTATTGTATGTGCTCAAGTGGTCCCACTGACCACACGTGTAAAAAGGTAAAAATAAAGCTTTTGTACATTTGTATTATATAAAAATGCTAAATTTGTAAAATAGAAAAAAAAAAACTTGGTAAATGTACTCGTAAATTAATGGGCATGTGAAATCATTTATTTGATTGTGAGTCAGTGCTAAATTTGTTTCTATGTATTAACTTTTCATTAAGCTTAAAAACTATTTTCTTAATATATAGTTGCTCAATGTGTCTAACGAAATACATGAATATTCAATCAAATTATCTATTTTTTGTATGTTACGTTATGAAATAGTAGACATTTAAAACCAGCTCTTTAAAACTATTGTATGTGCTCAAGTGGTCCCACTCACCACATGTGTAAAAAGTAAAAATAAAGGTTTTGTACATTTTTATAAAATAAAATTGCTAAATTTGTGAAAAAAAAAATAACTTGAAAGGAAAAATCTACTCGTAAATTAATGGGCATTTGGGCAAGTTCACAGTGACTCGCCGAGTACGTGCGTATTTAGCACGGATAAGTGAAACGTTCATATATTTGTGTTACATGGTAAAATTGTGTAAAGGAAAAAAACACCTAAATCTACTCTTTAAACTATTGCTTGTGATCAAAATGTCTTTCTGAGCCCATCTATATTCAATAAAAATAAATGAAACCTTTCTATAGTTGGGTATGTTATATGCTTAAGTAATATTAATAACTTGTATGAATCTGAAGTTTTAAAATGTATATTTTAAACTAATTACACAGAAATTTGTGCAGAAATTTGTGATTAATTTATATATTTCTTTATGTTACATAAATTGTTATAAAAATTCCTTTAATGCTGTGAGTATCGGATGTTTTTAAATAAACATTCATATTTATTGCTTTAATTATATTTTTAAATTGTAATAAAAAATTAAAACATTGATATATCTACAGTTAAATGTTTAACTCCTCATGATGTTTCACGGAGTACGTTCATATTAACCCCTTCGCGATGACCGTCACCTATACACGTGGCGCATAAAGCGCTAGAAATGCTTGATTATTCCTTTCAGTAATTTTTAATTGAAAAATTTTCCTTATTTAAGTGAAACACTTCTGCGGTTAAATTAAATAGAAATTTCTATTTCCGAAAACCGGTATTATTAAAATGTTTGTAAAGGACGCTCTTCACGTAGGAGTTAATTGCAAATAGGTAAAATATTCACATTTCTCTGTTTTATGATGAAATTGTAAAGATCAGTCTTTAAAATGAAAAAAGATGGGCTTAAAATACTCACGAATATTTACTTGTCTGTTATAGGGTGAAATTCCCAGTTATTGAAACCTAACCAGTAACTGACACTTCAGCAAAAATCTAACTCAAATAAGCATTTTCTTGCTAAAATAAAATTCTAAGTAATGCTATCTAGTGTTAACTTGTCTTAAATGTTATAGTTTATTTTTCAGTTATTGGTTTTTCAAAAAAGGGTTGGTGTCAGTTACTAGAGTTATTGTGACCCTATTTATGAAAAAATTTAATTTTTTTAAAAAAGTATAATTTTAAAAAATTCAATATTTTTGTAATGTGTATCTACTATACTTTCAAAAAACAAGGATAAGTATAAAATGGATTTAAAACTTTGTAATAGTGATTTAAACGAGAAAGAATCATTAAGGTGTCAGTTACTGGGGCGTTTCCCCCTATACTGAAATTGTATTTAACCCCTTAATCGTCAGGCCCCACCAGTGGCTGAGAGGTTCTGCTCTCGAATCTGGTAGACGGGAAGTGCTGGGTTCGATCCCAATCGCGCCCGTCGGCCTAATCGTTCGGAGTTTTCGTGGTTTTCTTCGAACCTTGGATTTCCAAGCGTTAATACGGGTTAGGTTCCCTTAGAAAGACCCCACGAAGGGCACTCCCCCTGGGCCTATATCCCTCGAGCAGTTAATTGGCCGTCATAAATACAACCAACAACCAACCTTAATCGTCACGCCCGTTGCATTCAAGGGCCATTGGCCAGTGAATGCATCGGGCGCGACGAATAAGGGATTAAAGAAATATAGCTTACAATTGAAGAGCTCGGGTGTAAAACAAGGTAACTAACAAAATGAAAATTTCGAGATATTAAAGTTTCTTAAAAGAAACAACCAAAATTGTTGCGATTGCTTCCTGTAAAACGGCTAATTTTTTAAGATTTGACCTTCAGTAAACTTATGTGCAACCTTTTTTGTCCAATAGATTTTTCGTTATAAAAATATAGCTATATAAATTAGATAGTTTTATAGAGTTTTCTTTATAAACATTCATATCTAAAATTTATCTTTTATGGCATACATTTAGTCAAACATAAACATTGTACTTTAAAAACATTGCCAGGATAAGTTAAATACTTGTCATCTAGTTGCAAAATCAGCGAACTCCTCAAAATTGGAAAATCTATTTTTTTCATTTTTTTTTAAGTTCTAAGTAAACGTTTCTACAATCTGGAAACATTAAACCATGCAAAAGCCGGTTAAATATACTGTCCTAATGACTATAAAACTAAAGAATTTTGTTTCCTATCTTATTTTAAGTAAGTGTGGCAAAAAACATCAGCTTTCTCCAAAAATTTATTCTTTGGAGATGGTCGGTTTTGCAAAATAGACGACATAAATTTATATGATAAACGAAAAAAATATCACTTATCAGTTACTAATGTTTACACCGGAGCCCATCTAATATTGCAAGAGATCAGTGTGTCTTATCGAGTAGAAATAAGTTACAACTGTTTATTACTAGCTAAATATAAGGAAAAAATCCTTTATTTATTTCTTAATATTATATATGTGCTCCAAATATCTCCATGGCTAAACCCTGCTGTTCTCCTGCGGTCTATATGACCCGAAATGAAATTTAATTGCTCATAATTTTTTAACTGAAAAATATTTCTGCGAAAAATTTGAGTTTGATGTTATCATTTCGAGACATACATTTTAAGCAAAAACAATTTTTACTAAAAAGTCTAAAGGTAAAGTTCAAAGGAGAACAGCGGGGTTAAAAGAAGATAATTTATATAGTGTTTGTCACATAGCAAATTTGTTAAAAGAAAACGACAACAATCCGCTGTTTAAAAATTATTCAAAGTGATTATGGTGTGTTACTGAGCACGTATATATTGCGAATAATCAAAAGAAATAAGTAACATTTAAATGCTGTTGCATGCAAAATTATACGTATATTATACTTAAAGCTAGTTTTGAAAATTACTCTATGCGCTCAAACGTCGCCTGAGGTCAGCTATATTTAGTCAAAATAACTGAAACATTATTTGACTTTGTTTCATGCTGAAATAGAAAAATGTATAAATACAAGTTTTTAAATTATTGTAAGTGTTCAAGAATTTTTACTTTGCAAATTGCATGTTCAGTACAAGTAAATGAAAAGTATATGTCTGCCTCTTATTTGTTAAAATTAAATTGCTCTATTTTTTTTTAAAACAAGATATTTTACTATGGATATTCTTCCGTGTGAACTAAATACTGAAATTATTTAAAAAAGCACATTTTATAAATACATTCTTAAACTTTTGAATGTTCGCAATATGTCTCACTAAACGAATGTATATTCTGTAAAAATAAGTGACGAAATTTGTGTTTGATATATGCTTAATGTTAAAAAAAAACACCCTCTATAAATCTGTTTTAAAATGTAATCTTTTAAACTTTTGCTTATGTTAAAATTGTGAAACATTTATATACTTTTGTCCGTACAGATATATAAAACATGCTTTTGTGTCTAGTATATCCTGAAATTGTTAAAAAATAGTCTTTTGAATCATTGGCTGCAATCTGTCTAAGACGTGTAAATCCAGTAAAAATAAGTGAAACATTTCTGCATTTCAGTGTGCTATGTGTTTAAATTGTATAAACAAAAAGGGGTGCTCATGCTGAGCACGTACGTATTCAGTGAAAATAAGTTAAACATTTCTATATTTGTGTCTTGCATGTGGCGATTGTTCAAAAACAACTATATAATCTTAAACTATTGCAATTTTTTTTTTAATTTTTAGTAATTAAAAGAACTTCTAGCATTAAGATATCTCAAACGTTTACTCTAAATCTAGAAATCTGAAGAAAATTTGTTATTTGAAATGTTAAAAAATGCATGGATGATTACACATAAATTCTAAAATATTAAATGAAACATTTAGCCTTTCTGGCATAGGTTTAGGAAGTAAATGTTAAAGGCAAGGCAAAATTTAAGAATCGATGTTTATTGGATACGTTGTGCTCTCTAAATAGACATGTATACAAACATATGTATATTCATTAAGTTTAAGACATGTGAATAATATAAGGTTTCATAAAGCTAAATATGTAAAAACAATTTCCTTTTTAGATGCTTTTTATGTGTTTTGATAGGCCTGTTTTTCACAAACTATGTGATTGAGCAAATAAGTATTAATGTAAAATCACATTTTTAAATTCCTGAATTGTGCTGAAATTCGAAGAAATACTTTTTAATCTTTTAAATAGTTTTACTATTCTTTTTTTTTTTTTTTTTTTTTTTTTTGTAGTTCTCAAAGTCCCAGATTCAGCAAATAGTTACTAAGTTATTTTTAACAAATTATGTAAATATTTTTGAGAATTTTATAATGTTAAACAAAGGGTGTCAGAAAGGCATTTTTAAATATTGTAAATATATTTTTTACCATAATTGAAACAGTCGGTGTCTGAGCAAATTATTCTTATTTGATTATAATTAAAATATTTATGTAATTTATTTTGTTTTAATGCATACCCAGTGTCCAGGGGTATAGCTGGGCACCCCAGTCTCCAGGGGGTTTATAAATATGGAGACCTATAACGTTGTATGGTGTTCATGTCAGTTCATTAAATGTAAAATAAATTTCCCTGTGTATCTGTATTAAATTTAAATTGTTAAAAAATCTAAATGTATTATTCTATAAATCTAAACCTATCTATACGAAACATCTAAATGTATTCATTAAGTTTATAATGAATAAACATATACACTTGTATTATGTACATGTTTATTCATTTTAATAAAACTATTCAACACATTTTCGTTATGATAAAGCTGTAAAAAGGTATAAAATATATAATTTGAACTGTGTGTATCTATACATATATATAATTTTTTTTTTACTTTTAAATTAATAACGTACTTTTAAACGTTTCTTGTGTATGTTTGAATGCTAAAAAAAAAAAAAAATGCGTAACTTGAAATAAAAAAATAGTTAGAGTACTAAAAATGTTTTAGTAAACATGTGTTTATTAATTATAATTAAAGAAGATATTTAAATTTTTTAGAGTCAATTGTAATTCTGAAATATTAATGGCAAAGAAAAGTTTCTTTGATCTTTTCTAAAAGCCATTACTATAATTTCATATAATTAAAATTTGATTTCTAGACATTGCTTTGTAGTAAAAATTAAATTTCTTCGCTGAGCATGTGAAAAATCTGTAAATTAAAAGAAAGGTTTAAATATTTTCTTACATGATTCATCATATGCTGAATTTTTGAAAATGATTGTCTTTATGAAAATTGATATTTAAGTTTTATTCTATTGTTTAATTGAATTTTTTTTTATGAAGCCGATAAAGAAATGTTAATTTCCGAAACATTTAAAAGAGCATTAAATGTCTACATAACATAGAAATTTCAAATTTTGTCTTTTGAACTTGATTTTTGAATGTCTTTTATTTATATTGGACAATATCACAAAATATGAAAATTGCAGTCCGCACAATAAAATTTCTATTTAATGTTATATAATGCAATTTTCTTTTTTACATTCTAATAAAAAATCTTCTTGGAAGTACTTTCAAGAGAGATTATATTCATAACACAAAAATAAAACAAATAAAATACCTAAAATATCATTGTCATTTTCCTGGCATGTCACACTGTGATGTGTAAAGTAAAAGGCTTTCTGCCATACTGTACAAATATCTTTTTCTAGTTTTTAACTTTTTAATTAATAATTATACCTTATGTAACACATATGAGGAAGGTGACAAGTTCTGTATTTTGCAAAAAAAATTCCATAATTAAAATATGAGTGTCACTGAAAATGAATGTCATTTTCCTGGCCTGCTCATTTTTTAGTTCTTTATGAGGTATAAAGATGGCATTGCAGAGTAATATTTCTTGTTCTTGACATAGTTCAAGTCAGAAGTAGTAAAATCATTGTTACCAACAAGATCTTTTTATATATTTCTTTGAAAATAATGTGTTTAAAGGCTTTGTAAAAATTGAGTAGACTTTTATTTTGTCATTTTCCCGGCTTCTATAAATTACAAATAAAACTGAATATTACACTGAATTTGAACTACTATAGAGGAAACATGTTCCTTTAAACAAAATTAAAATATTAGATCTAAAAATAAAAGAACAAGAATGTGAAAAATGTTTTAGAATGAAATTGTCATTATCCTGGCATACATATGCCAAGAAAATGACGTATAATTACATAAAAATGAACTTTAGATCTTCAAACTTTAGCAATTTTACATATAAATTCCTTTATTCAGCTATTAAACCAACATTTAAAAAAAAAATCGGAAGCTTTGAAACGACAATTTTCAAAATTTTTGTTTTCAAAATCTCACATTTTGTGATATTCACTCATATATACATATAGTTGAAGAATATAAATTAACACGATGAAAGTACATGGTTTTCTCATTAAATTTAAAGAAAACACTTCAATGGTTATTGCGTGTGTTAGTGCTTAATCTTTTGAAGATAGCGAATTTTAAATTATTTGTTTAAAAGAAATATGATCAGAAAATTGATAATACAAATTAATAAACGAAACCTTTTTTTCTTTATTTTGTGTATGCTATAGTGTAATCTTGTAATTCTGTAAAATTATTTTTTCCACATCTATATTATCTGCAAACTTTTCACATCTATTCGTTATATATTTTTGTCTCGTATTTCCTAACACAACCTTTATAATTTTTTTTTCACATCTGTTCTTTTATGTATTTTTGATTATTGTTATGTAGAAAAAAAAAATGATTTCTCATGGAGATCGTCACTTTATCGAATACAGATGAAACTTTTCAATGATAAATTTATTTAAAGTGTTTTTAATTGTTTTATTGGGCACAAGTTTCTTAATATTTGAGAACATAACTAATTTTTGAGCAGGTTATTTGAAATTCTAAATAAATTTGTTTTCTAAATGTATCGTGAAGCTTAAATGTATTAATATTTAACAGCACTTCTAAAATGATACTTGAGTGTACGTTAAATTTGGAAAAACATTTAATGTACTGCAAATATCGTATTAGGGATCATTTTTCGAAATGTACAGCACTTGCAAAAGATTCTTGTTTTTGGTATTGTGCTAAATTTGTAAAATAATAATAAAATAATATTTTGAACTTGCTATCTGAAGTGCTTAAGATATCTCCTTGAGTTAGTTGCTTACTCGGTGAAAATAAAAGAAACATTAAATCATTTATTGGCTATATTTCAGGACAGAAACTTAAGATAACTTGAAATATAAATATAAGCCTTTTAATTTTAATATTATAGATACAAGGTGATCGAAAAGTCATCCATATATTAAGCCCTTTAAAGGGCGGTCGGATATATTTTATTCTACTTAAATTTAATCAAGATTTGTACCAGAAATTTGCTTTTTCAGTGTGGTGAAAAAAAGCTGTAAAATTACATTAAAAAAAAAAAAAAAATCTGGTGTGAAGCAACTAAACGGCTTTAATATTGTTGCTGCAATATTGTTAAGAAAATCTGGAAAAATATTTTAGAAAAGCGAAAATTCTTCAACGTTGGGTAAACGACAGATCTATTCAGATCTAAATCGGAGCTCTAATGCAGACGACGTAAGATCGCCACACGACACGGCGTGTATCCTCAATGTTAATACCATTACCATGAAGGCCATGTATGAATAGATGGTATACTTGCGAGTAAACGGACATGTTGGAAAGTTACCACCAGAACACCGAAGTGAAGCAGCATCGGTTGGTACTTGGGAGGGCGACTCCCGGGGAACACTAAACTGTTGTTGGCTCAGTGTGGATATCGCAGAAACATGGAAGTAAAATGTGTGGTGTGGAAAGCCCTATATGGGAGGTCGATACTGATCTGGAAGATTTCCCTACTTCCGGTAAGGATAAAAATTCTGGTGAAAATGTTGATGCCAAATCAAGATTCCATCACTGTAGTGCCTCGTCAAAGAGAACCTATCTTCTTGCGTCTAGAGTCTACTAGACCCATCCTACCGCCATCAGTAGGCAGGAGGCATTATAGGTTTTCATTTAATCGATTGTATAAGACGATTACATAATGTGACTTTTCGATCTCACTATGTGTATTAAATTAAACACTTGAACATTTTATGACTTATTTAAGTGCTATATTAGAAAATATAAGCAAACTGAATATTTTAAAGTGTAAAATTATATTAATTGTAGTTTTCAAATAACGAATATTTATTGTAAGTATGTATATTTATTTAGCACTTTATTATGCTAAATTTCTTAAAATATAAATGTAAATTTTGTACATAAAAAATGCACAAATATATAAAAATGCATTAACATATTAATAAATATTATCTAAATGTCATCTGTTATTTTGTAGAAAATTCAAAATTAAGTTCGTGTAATATCAAGGAGATATTTAATATTTTTCATTGCTATAAATATAATTTTTTTAAAAATAATAATTGGAGTTGTTGTAATTAAATGAATGCTTCTGTAATATTAAAAGCAACAAAAATCTTTTGTGAAGTATATGGAAATTTTCAAAACAAAAAGTAGTATTTAAAATGTTTCTTGTATGTCTTAATATGTTAAAAATATACATTTAATATTATTCTTATTCAAGGCTGGAGTAGCACAGTAATGACAGCACTTGAATATGATTTAATCCAGTTGGAAAAAATATTCGTTCCCTTCATTATATATATTTAACTTTACAAATGTCTTGTGTACTTTATATATTCATTAAAATTAATACGTCCGGATGTTTGGGATTTCTTACAACGCTAAAATTGCCAAATGAAAGATATTTTGTAAATACTTTCATTATTTTTATTTGAAGCATTAAAATTTCTAGACAAATAATTATTCAGTTTGGTTATACGATTATTAAACATTTCTTAGTGTTTGTAACATAATTGAAAAATTCATGCTTTAAAATATGTTTTATTGTTATATATTTTGAGTAACAAACAGTTCGAATTGTGTAAAAATGCGGCATATTTTAAAACTGATATTTTAGCCGTTTTGAAAAAATGCTCAAAATGTGTGTGTGGAAACATGGAAGAACATTCAATGTTCGAAAATTCCATGTCTCCAAAGTCATTCTTGAGAATCTTTTAATGTAAGAAATGAGATTAAAATATTGTCTTTACCTATTCCAAAATCATTTTACAGAACTTGTTACCTCTTGGAGCATATACACTGGTGGCCTAAAGTGTGAACATTTTTGGGTATTTTCATGTTTGCAAATTTTCCTACACATAAAAAATGAAATGTTTTAGGTTATGCAACTTCCGAGACTTTGAATCGAAAATTAATGGTGAAAAAATCTTACATGAAAATTTTTTGCCTTAAATTTGATATAAAAAAAATCTTCTGATAAGTGCACACACTTTTGTCACCACTCTAGATCTTTAATTAAAATATTTATATAACGAAAAATTCTCAATCTAAAATTATATTAAAAGAAAAAAAGAAGAAAGCCTTAAATGCTTAAACGAAAAAAAAACTAATATAAACATATGCATTATATATAAGCATTTAATAAACTTTATCTTAAATTTTATTTCAAAATGATATTTCAAGGGGCACAGATATTTTTTGTCACTATTATTTTAAGTTCTCATGAGCGGTTTGTGGAATATTTAAATATTGTGTAAATTTTTCATGTTGCTTAACTGTCAAAGTTTCGGAATATATTTAAATTTTTGTAAGTTATTTTAATGAAATGCTCAGTATGTTAAGAAGTATGTGTAAATTCTTAAAACTAACTTCTACAATGACAATTTCTAACGTACACTATAAAAATCCAGTAGTCTCGAATCGTTTTACATGATTCTATTGTTAAATTGAAGTTATTCTCTTTGTATTCCCATTATGAATGTTTACTTGAAACATCAGATTTTCTAGTTTTTAATTTTTTTTTCTCTTGATGAAAAATTTGTAAAAACAAATGGTGTACTTAATTTGTTTCATTTTTTTTTTTTTTTTTTTTTTTTTTTTGCACAATTGTTTAACATGTCTTACGACACACATGTAAACATACAGATTAAGAGCTATTTTATTGGATTCTTTTGGGTATTCTATAATTGGTCAATAACTGACTGTTCTAATTCAAACATAATTGGACCAGAATTTTACATTTAATTAATGAAAATAAGTACAGATTTTCTTAAAAGATAATATTAGCACGTATTTAATAATTTTTTTAGTTCAAAACTTGTTTGTATGATTTGAAGAAATCTTGGATAATGGCAGATATGATTTAATAGGAATTAAAAAATGTTTTAAGGTTTACTTAAATATATTAAAAAATATGCTCATTCTGAAATCTTGCAGAAAAAGAAAATTCACATATTCCAATGTTCAGATTCCATATTACAGTGAAATCAAGGTTTTTAGAACTGAAATATCTTTACTCCATGCCTTTCAACAAGGAGGCTGTGCAGTTAAGGAACGGTGGACGTTATTTTTTTTTCATCGTAGAGATGTGAAATTTAGCGCAAATAAACAATTGTTTAAGTGTATAAATTACTATAAGTTTATAGGACACTTTGAAAGAAATTTACAATCCTCTTATAATTTTAAGTTTTTTTTAAAAATTAACTTTAAAGCGAAATTTTATTTAACGAATTAACCAATCAGAACAGCAAGGCGACGACACCCTTAAAAGATAACAAAAATGATCACTTTTTCGTCCGCCATCTTATGATTAACAGATTAGGAGATCATTAAAATTATTCTTTATGGAATAGATACAATAAAGGTAAGTCTTATTTAATTTTAAGCATTTTCAGTGTAGATGTGTGGAATGTTAAGATTATGAGCTAAATAGTTGTATGTTGTATAGAAAAAGATTGATCGTTAGTGATCAAAAGTGATTTTCTGTAATATTTCTTCATGAAGCGGTTTGAAATATAGTTCTTTTAACAATTGAATACGCACAATGCTTAGCAAAAAAATAATCAAAACTTCATTAGTTCAGGCAATGTGAATAAAAAATACTGTGTGTAAATATTTTATTCTTCCCTTTCAATGCTGTGTTGCAAAATATGTTTTTGCCAACGATCAAAACAGAAAAAGTTTTATCTCTTTCGTTTGAAAGGGTGACTGACTCATAAGAGAAGATATCTGGATTTTTTCAATTCGTAGGTGACACATTCGAAAACATTAATTTGCCGTTATATGAGATTTCTTTTGTTTTTGGTTTATTACTGATTTCGGATTATATACATTTAAGCGTATTTATTATTGTTTCGGAGTTAAATGTGATATTTGATGTTTGTGATATTACGAAGAGGTTGGGACAGTGAAATCTCCCTGTGCAACCAGCTGCATTAGGCGACCACCTCCTTGAACGACCATTTTTTTCATGGAGCTAAATTTATTCCCATAGGCTCAATACTAACTTTACCTCCATTCGGAGATCATCCCAGTTGAACTCCCTCCATGAGAGACCGATTTCTTTGAAGAAAATGAAATAAATTCCGTTTTTTCCTGGTCGCTTGAAGAAGGATTTATTAAAAAAATGATTCCGGAAAGAGCATTATGCATCTAACTTCTAAACTAAGTTTAGATACATATTTTTTTTATCCCGGGAACTTTTAAGTGTTTAAACCCCTTTGTGCCTTTTTAGGCAATGAATTTAACTCTGATTATAAATTAAGAATGACGGTCAATAAACTCCTCTGCCCTATTCTGTCGGAAAACTCTCAAAGAAATAAATAAAGTAATGAAATCGTCATTATTTGTTCCCGTCCACAAAAAAATGCATTTATTTACTGAACTTCAAAAGGACTTGGAAATAAAAATTATAAAATATAAAATTGTAAAATTAAAGCAAAGCTCAGTATATTTATTTTTAAAACTCTGCAGTAATTAACTTATGTAATTAACTTTTATTTTGATAACAAATTTTTATATTTTTTTTTCTAATGTGAAAATAAATTTTAGTAACATTGTTACCATTTTTCAACAATTAAAATCTAGATTTAAACATGACCTCCATTAAGAGACCACCACTCGGAGCGACCAATTTTTATTGGAACGGTGCGTGGTCGCTTTAGGGAGGTTTTACTGCATAATAATTTTTTTAATTGTATGTAAACATTTTTCTGCGGGTTATGATTTTAAAATTTCTAGACTGAGTAATCTAAAAAAATTTAATTATAGATAATCTGCATCAGTTATTAAATTTCCTTCTATTATAAAAACATTTTCTACGTTTTTGATACACGTAATTTTTGCGCCAAGCAATAAGCATTGGAATACATTTAAGCATTGGAATAAAAGGGTTTTTTATGCCTGTTTTGAAGTTTATGAATAAGACTGCTTTAGTATATTTTTTTTAATCTTCATATTTACTTACATAATATAGGACTGAATATATTTTTTAAGAGATTAATAACGACTTTTTTACATTAAAATGTTTTTCAAACAATAAGAATATTTCTAATGCAGTCATTTACTTTATTTTTAAGTTTCCTTTTTTTCTATTTCCGAGGTCAATCTTTCCCTATAAAACATATAAAATATATTTTGCTCATAGTCACAAAATACAATAACTACGCGAGTAAAAAATTTAAATTAAATATGGCTTATCGTGGCGTTTCATTAAGTATTGTATCAATTCCATTTTTCAGCAATAACGGACGAAAATTAAAAATCATGATTAAGTTAAGGAATATGTTTAAAAGAAAAATATATACATATTCCAGAGAACTCAAAATTTAGACTGCATGTTCATATTAAATAAAACAAAAGCAAATCACAGCGGATAAAAAAAATTACACATTCTTAACATTTAAATCATGCTTAGAACTTATTTTAAAAAGAAGTGAGTTTATAAGCATTGCTTTTAAGTGGGAAAATTAAAAATATTTTAGAACAATAGGACTTTGCAAAAATAGCAATAATTTAAGGAAAGTAGGGTTTTATATTTAAAACAAAAATTAAAATCAAATCAAAAATTGACAAACATATAACATCCACCTATTAAAAAGTTATTAATAAAACTAAAGTAATATCTTTATAGGGCGTGCAATAAAAGCAAACACAAAGGGTAAGATCGTAATAAAATGTTTTAGTTTATTTATGTCAGTAATCTAATTTAAATTCGTGTGTAACTTTTAACTGAATTTTTCCTTAAAAGTTCAATTAGTGTTACAAACTATGGATTAAATAGATATTGCTAATAAAGTATTTTATTCCATCTTTACCGCGCTTGTATCTATTTTCATTGCATGCCGTAAAATATGTGATTCTTTTAAAATGACTATAAAAGCAAAATAAAAGAACCAACTACATAAAAAATGAACTTTCACTCCTACCAGGGGTGAAAAACCGCACTCCTTTAGCAAGAGTGAATAGTCACTCCTCCGAAAGAGTGATTATCCACCCCTGTTTAGAGTGAATATTCACTCTTTCAGAGAGTCAAAAATTTCACTTTTGCTCAGAGTGAATAATCACTCGAAAGAGGTTGGGCATATTTTGACTCTGAGATAGTGAGGAGTGACTATTCCGGAGGAGTGACTATTCACTCCTCCGGAGTGAATAGTAACTCTTTTTTATTTACAGTGGGGAATGCTAAAAATAGCATTGATATCAGTATTAAAAATCACGGCGGTTAATATTTACTGTATTAGGCTGGACGTTTAAAACAGAATTCTTTTCCGGATGTCAAACAATCGACGCGGAACAGGAACAAATGCCAAAAATCTTATTGAAAATCACTAAAAATTAAACAAATATATAAATAAATAAAACGCGAAGGACAAAATGTCCATCTAGACTAAGTGTTTAAAACAAAACCAAATTCTTTTCCGAAAGTATAAAAAATCGCCACATAACGCAAACAAATGCTGAAAAATCGGATTGAAAACCGCATGAAAGATCGCTAAAATTCGAAAATCACGGAAGATAAAAGTTACTATATTAGGCTATAGAGGTTTAAAACAGCGGAACGCGAACAAATGCAAAAAAAAAAATCACTAAAAATTCAAAAATGGGAACAAAAGGGGTTCGCAAGGAACAAAAATTGCTATAGTGGGCCAGAATTCGTTCATGAATGTTAAAAATTCACAGCAGAATGCAAAAAATCGCTAAAATTAAAAAATCGGGGAGCAGAAAATTTACTATATTATGCTAAAAGTTTGAAACCGCATTCCTTTTGCCAATGCCAAAAAATACTTGAGAAATGCGAAAAATCTATAAAAATCGTTAAATGAATTTGTGAACAGTTAAAAAATCTTTGTACGATTTCGGGTTGGGTTGGGTTGATTTTTGACGGCCAATTATCTACACGAGGGATATAGGCCCGGTGGGAGTGCCCTCCGTGGGGGTCTTTCTAAGGGAACCTAATCCGTATTAACGCATGGAAGATCCACGGCTCGAAGAAAACCACGAAAACTCCGAACGATTAGGCCGACGGGCGCGATTGGGATCGAACCCAGCACCTCCCGTCTACCAGCTTCGAGAGCAGAACCTCTCGGCCACTGGTGGGGCTGTACGATTTCGGAATCAACTTTATTGAACAGAGGACAAACTTTAATATATTGGGCTTAAAGATTGAAACAGAATTCGGTTTATTAATGTAGAAAAAATAACTCAAAACGTGACAAAACTTGAAAAATCGTATTAAAAAACACTAAAATTCAAGAATCGCAGATAAAAATTACTATATTATGCTAAAAGTTTGAAACCTAATTCCTTTTGTCAATGTGAAACACTTGACGAGAGATGTAAAAATACTCTGCAAAAAAGCCACTGTACGAATTCCGAATCAATGTTATTAAACAGAGGACAAAAATGCACTAAATGCACTATTGGGCTAAAATTCTGAAATCTGATTTTCTTTTAATGTAGAAACATCGCCTCCAAACGCGAAAAAAAGCTAAAAATCGCATAAAAAACTAATTAAAAAATCCAAAATTGGGCTTCGAGGTGCATAACAATATACAAAAAAGTACCTTCCTGCTAAATTTTGCAGCTCTGAGTGAAGCGGTCTCTTCAAAACAGTCGACAAGAGTCACTCTCTCTCTCTCTATTTCTCTCATTCACAGACACACACAAACACTTGTCTTTTTTTTTCTTTTATAATAATAATAATTATTATTATTATAAATTGTTTTTAAATATTACATGCAAATTCTCGTATAATTTACAGTATTTTGATGACTGAATAAAGTAAAAAATGCCATTTCTGGTGCTTCTGTCTAGATTTCTCTAAAGCATATTTCCTTTTCGCCATATTAATATTCTTCATTTGTGCTTAAGTTAAAATTCAAAATATGTTTAAAAAAATATGTTTTTAATCCTTAACCGAAAACGTGAAAATCCCGCGCACAAACAGAACACTTAATAATTTACCAAATAGTGAACTTAAACATTTAATGTTTAACAGTAAAGCATTAACAGGACCAATTTTTTAATATAACAGCATAAAAATAAGTTTTGAATGTCGGAGCGAGAAAATATTAAGGGCAGATATGTAGACCCAACCATCTCACAGATGTAAGTTTCCTGTTAAGGCTCCGCTTCACTGAAACTCCCCGATCGCGAAATCCCATGTTAGCCTATGGAAAAACCTTGAAGCACGATGACTCATTAAATAATATAATTATTAAAATAACGTTTTCACCATCAGAAAGAAGACGTCAGACGCAGATGACGTGCGTTTTTAAAAATTACCGCCGTAAATTTTAAATACATAAAAAATTCCTATAAACTTTGAAACTTCTATTTGATTAAATTTTATCATCCTCTTAAAAATACTTAAAATTTACGGAGATAATTTTTAAAAACGCACATCATCAGCATCTGACGTCTATTTTCTGATGGTGAAAACGGTATTTTAATAATTATATTAGGTAATGAGTCACCGCGCTTCAAAGTTTTCCCATAGGTTACATAGGATTTTGCGATTGGGGGGGTTTCAGTGATGCGGCCCCTTAAGGGTTAAGTATACGAATTACGAAATGACCCAAACACAAGCGGATACTGAAAAACTGAATAAGATGGTAAATTTTTCTAGCCTTTGAAACTAACTGCTCTCTGACTATCTTATTGTAATTGTTTTGCCCAATACATAAAAAAACTAATTAAACAAGGATTTGTTCTGTAAGCGGAAGGTATGATTTATGTTACTGTTCTCGATGAATTCCCATAGTGAAACTCAGCGAATTTTAAGCACCGTCTAATGTTTAACCGGTACCGTAAAATAGGGGTCGATGCAGCAGGGAGGATCAAAAAGTTTGTATTCATTTTATCCCAATGTTAATTTATCCTAGATAAAGGTAATAGCAGTGGTCGAAGTCAAAAGACAGTTTATCAAGAGATCTATTCCACACGTCCGTCCATATAAACAGCTCTATAATAGGAAAGAGAAAATAGGTTGTGCTTCTCTGAAAACAACAAGAAAAAAAAAATAAATCAGGGCAAATACTTGAACCATTAAAGATTTTGCAGACGAAAGACAGAAATTACTGCTATAAACGTGAGGATTGTGTAATTTTGAATTATCCAATACTTCGTATAAAAGATGGCACATAAATAACTTAAAGAAGAGGAGAAAATTAAAATAAAATAATTAGGCCTTAGCTATTAAACAATACAAAAAACTGGAGGGGCAAAAGGTAAGTCTTGCCCTGCTCCTGGGAAAACTCCGGGGGCATATGCCCCCCCTTGCCTCCGTCAGATTACGCCCATTTGTTATTCTTTTGATATTAATTTCAAATCTGTAATTATGAGAATGTTCAATCAGTTATAGTTTCGACGACATCAGATTTATAAAGTTGTGATTTGTTAAAATAAATATGCGGATATGCGAGTCACTTATGAGTATACAATGAAGTTAACTTTACTCTCATTAAAGTTTACTTCATTTGCCACCTAGCTTTGTCTTTCGTTGCTTTTTTTTTTTTTTTTTTTTTTTTTTTTTTTTTTTTTTTTAATATCCTAGCTTTCCTCAAGAACCACTGAACGGAGTTGAATGTAACTTTTACGCACATTTCTACTATACAAGGGAAGGTTTTAAGATAAATTAATATACTATATCGTGTATTGGAACATGTATAAAACATGGTTACTTCAATTATTTTAATATGATCATTTATTCTATTTCAAAGTCACTGCGGTTTAATGTGAGCGAGAGAAGTTGGCGTGCGAGAAACAAAATTCAGTTTGAAGGATTTTGGAGAAAATCTTGAAGGAGTAGTAATTGGGGTGCTTTTATACATAACAGAGTAGTAACACGCGGGAAATAAAATATAATTGATCGAGATAATTTTGAGAAAATTTTGGATCGTCTATCTTTGTTTATTCACTTTTCTCTTATCTTTACTAGAATGGCAAGTTCTGACGTGTGTTTCAGGAAACTTCTAATCTGAGAATACGGCATTTGCGTAAATCCAGCATTCTGTCGTTTATAAAGACACTCGAGATTAAAATGCCACACAACGTAGATTAAATTGAAGGTAATTGTCAGAAAAATACTCATTTTTTCTTAACTACCCCCTGATAAAATACGGATTTATTTTTTATAATTTAGCGGGCATATATTTGTGACGATTTTGGAATAAGAAATACTCAACAAAGATAAGAATTTTATTTTCGAATGCATTCAGTCTAATAGCTCTTTTGTTGAACCCTTCTGTTACATCTTGAATTCCTAGATAAAAGAGCTTTTGTTGAAATATCAAGGTTTATTTACTCCTCGATCACAATCTTCAAGAGTCTATTCAATTTTTTTGGATATCGTAATTAAAGAACTTGTTTTAAAAGTCCAAAATGCACGTTAGGGTCATTCCATGAAACCGAACAAAATGTCCTGTACGTGACACTTAACTAAATCTCAATATGTATAACTCTAAAATATAAACTATACATTAAAAATAACAAAAAAAAAAAACCCGTAGATTTTCATAATAGCATAGTTGTTTTAATTTGAGGATACAATAGAATTATTAAAACAACAGTAGCATTTAGAAAAGCAGTCCCACACGTGATATGGAATGGCCCTTTTAACCTTCTCACCGCCGCGAACTGATATATTCGTTCACTATGCTGCAGGTTTCACTGCAATAGAAGCATTATTTAAATTAATATCTCTACAAATATAATGCAATTTTAAAACATTTTGTCATGATTAATACTCTCAAGGCTTACATTCCTGCCATTAGTTAAGTTTTGTATGCGATGTTGGAAAAATAATCTTTATTTTTTTTTTAAATTACTGAGAAAACAAAATTAAAGTTTTGCCCTTTTGCTCGGCGGTCAGGGGGTTAATAGGTTTAAAAATCTCCACATTTTTACTTTCTTCTATCTTCAGTAGAAGAAAGTATTGTAATCGAAATTTTTTCCGACTTCCGGTTTTCGACGGATTTACACGTTTTAGGGGTCAGAGATCCCCAAAAACATGTTTATAGAAAATGTCTGTCTGTCCGTCTGTCTGTCGCCATTGTACCATCAAAAAGTGTATGAAGTTATGCATAGAATTGAACCAAATTTTTATTTTAAGTTTTTGGCTATGGCAAGCAGATCCTCCCTGAATTTGGAAAAAATTCGCCGGTAGGGGGCGCTGTAATAGCGATTTTTGTGCGATTTTGAATATTGTACCATCGAAAAATGTATGAAGTTATACATAGAATTGAGCCAAATATTTTGTGTTTGTTTTTGGTCATGGCACGAAGGTCCTCCCTGAATTCGGAAAAATTTCGCCGGAAGGGGGCGCTATAATTGCGATGTCTCTGCCATTTTCATTATTGTACCATCGAAAATTGTATGAAGTTATGCATAGAATTGAACCAAATTTTTAGTGTAAGTTTCTGGCTATGGCAAAATAGTCCTCCCTGAATTTAAAAAAATCTGCCGGAAGGGGGCGTTGTAATAGCGATGTTTGTGCCATTTTCTTTATTGTACCATCGAAAAGTGTATAAAATTATGCATACAATTGAACCAAATTTTTTCGTGCATGTTTTTGGCTTTAACCAACAAGAATTTGAAAATATTGCGAGGTAAATGGGCTCTGTGTTAGCATTTTTTTGTATGCTTTTCTTAATTTTTTGTAATTCTGTTGTCCATCGGCGGCTCGTGCAGAGACAGGAACTCACTTTTCGCTATGCCGGCTATTCGCAAACATCTGATAACAACAGAATAAGGAAAAACTATTAATTTTAACAAATATCATGATATTGATTAACTCGTTTTTAGTCCGTTTAATTGACTGAAGCAGAAATTTAAGATGAAAAACAAAGTTGGTATAGTATTGAACTAAAAATATTGAAGTGTTAACATGCGTAACTAGTTTTTGAAATATTATGTATAAGATAGAAGAAAGTTTTAGGATTGGCACATCCAACTTATAGACATAAGTAACCTGACCGTTTTCAGGGCCATTCCATAAATTGAAATAACGCAGATGTCGCTGCGATCGGCTCATTGGATTACAGCATCATTGCACATTTAAGGGATACAAATTTTTAGTGCTGTTTGGATAGCAGATTTCCACACTATTTATTCTAGCCGTTGTACTTGTGCTCTGATACATGAAAAACTTTAAAGGTTGATTTTCAACTTTTCGACACAGACTTCCGATATCGGTTTGTGTTTATGTGGGCTTTCCGGTTTGGTGGATGACAGAATAGTCGGGATCCAGATAGATTTTTCGCTCTTAGCGAAACAAGATCGACCAATCGGCCTGCATTTTTGTAAACAGCGAAAAGTTCGCAAAACTTCTGATTGGTCAATCTCGTTTCACTACCAGCGAAAATTTTATCTGGATCTCGGCCCTTGTCCAGCTAAGTTTTCGCACTTTGAAAGATCTCGTATCTCTGTAAGAGTAACAGTATGAAAGATGAGCGCATATAATTGGCGACTGCTTCAAAAAGGATTTGAATTTTAAAGTTTTTATTTTTTTTAAATGTTCTAATCATCAGATTTTGATGAAATTGTAATGGGACCAAATGGGGGACTTTCAAACAAAAAATAAATTATCAAAATCGGTTCATATTTAAGAAAGTTATGCGTGAACAAGACCAAAGCATACATATAGGTCGAATTGATAACCTCCTTCTTTTTGAAGTCGGTTAAAAAATGTCCTGCGCATGACACTTACCTAAGTCCCAATATGTAAAATCTTCAATTAAATCTTAAGTTTCTAAAATATAAACTATACATTAAAAATAACAAAGATAGCATAGTTGTTTTAATTTAGGATAAAATAGCATTGTTAAAAAAGAAGCAATATGTAGAAAAGCTGTCCCACACGTGCCGCGGGATGACCCATTAATCCATAGGAGAGACGTCGAGAGACTTACGTGAGATGCATTTCAATTGCAGTTTCATTTCTCGGTCTTTTCTAAAATTATAGCTGTAGATTTGGAGGTACATTATTTTTAGTGATACACATCATGGTTTTTTGTTTTGATTAGCTTTAAGTCTGATTTTATAATTTTGTTTACAGTTCCTTTTAGAGATATTTTAAGATTATGCGATGATTCTTTGGAAGGTTGTATTTTGCTTCAAAACATTGGGTGCGACTTTAAATAGAATAAGCACTGAACGTATCTTTGTTGGATATGCATATTTTACCCCCTTTTTTCCATGAAATACAAACTTTGACCTTTCTTTCGTTTTTTATTAAATATGACTTAATTTACCTGTAGAAATATTAAAACCATGCTTTTTTACTGATCAAATAAGAGTATTTCTCTTCGGAAAGCACAAATACAGCTTTCGATCTATGGTTTATTTTCTAGCATCATTTTAAAGCAAAGAATATTTTTAATAATGCAGGCGATAAACGCTATTCCGAATTGAAGCAATATAAGGCTTTTTCCATTAAAATTTAAATCTGAGAGAAAATCAAAATTTTTAGAAAAATGTGTGAACAATCCTTTGTACATCAACTGGCTCTCAATAAGTAAATAAAACTAGTCGGAAGTGCCAATCCTAACTTTTCTTCTTTATCATACATGTTAATATTTCAAAAAATTGTTACACATGTTATTAGTTCAATACTGCACCAACTTTGATTTTCGTCTTAAATTTCTGCTTCATTTTACTAATCGGAGTAAAAACGAGTTAATATGTATCCTAATATTTAATAAAATCGATATTTTTCGTCATTCTGTTGTACAGCAGCTACTTCAGAATCGCCGCGTTAGCTGACTGCGAATTGCCCGTCACTGCATGAACAGCCGATGTACAATAGAACTATGAAATATCAAGAAAAATCTGTATTACAGTAGCCACTTCCGGCGGAATATTCCGAAATTCAAGGAGGACCTGATAGACATAGCCCAAAGCATACACAACCGATTTTTTTTTCAATTCTATGTATAACTTCATACACTTTTTGACGGTACAATAATGAAAATGACACCAAAACCGCCATTACAGCGCCGCTCTCCGGCAGGATATTTCGAAGTTCAAGGAAGACCTGTTGGCTATAGCCAAAAATATGCACAAACATTTTTTTGCTTCAATTCTAGGCATAACTTCATGCATTTTTCGATTATACAAAGCGGCGATACATACGGACCGACAGCCATTTTGTACAAACATGTTTTTCTGGATCTCTTACTCATAAAACGTGTAAAGCGGTCAAGAACCGGAAGTCTAAATAAAAAATCTCTATTACAATATTTTCTTCTTGAGAGAAAAGAAAGCGAAAAAAAGGTAATGTCAATAACAAAACTTTTTGAACAAGTGCAAGCAACTCATCTCACTTTTAAAAAATGCTGATGCCGCAGTAAATGATTGTTTTGTGACCGGGGATTTTTCTTCGCTAATATTAAGACTAATATTAACTACTGCATATTGAGTAATATTGACTTCGCTAATATATTAACTACTGCATACCAAAATACGTCAATTGTTAGTATTATAATGAAACTTTTCATAAACACGCTGAAGCAGATAGTTTTTAAATAGACGAATTACTTTAAGAGCCCACTTCAGTCACGGCAAAAAGAAAACAAGATGGCCGCTCTCATTTCAGCTACATTGAAAGAATGGTCTAGATTCAAATGATGGACAAGCGAACTCTTCCAATCAGCAAATGGAATATTCTTGCCAATTATCCGTCATGATTCCACCCCCTCCCCTTTGGCTGAGTACTACATGTGATCATTTCTAGTAGGTTTCAAGTCTAAAGGATTTTTTTTTAACTGTCTTCGCTTTACTAGCGTAGATCAAAGCCGTCTGCTTCGTAGAGACTCTCGATAACGTTAAAAGCCGTAAAAAGAATTTTAATCTGTTTATGATAAGAGTGCAAAAATTAAAACGATTTGACTTTCAAAAAATAAATTAATATTTTATTTAGATATATTTCTTTTTTTTTTAATTTTCAGGTTCATTTTACAGCTTTTACAAACATAAAATTGAAATTTGTGCGGTATAAAAACTATTTTATTTCACATAACGCAATTGCATTTAAAATAAAGGGGAAGATTTTTAATGAAGGGGGGGGGGGAATATCAGGTGCAAATATTCTAAAATAACTATCTTTTGTGGGGATTCTTTTAGAACATGAAATTTATCAAGAGATTTATAAAAGCTAAATAACATTGAAGGTTAAAAATAAGATGTTCATAAAATTAGAAGAGAAAAAGTTAAACAAATAAACTGTATATTTTGTACTGTAGAGGGGTGGAGGGGAGAACGGGAAACAGAAATTTTGAGGCGAGATACATCTAAATCCCAGCGTAGTCATTTATAGATATAGTACACAATCTATTGTTGTTAGCACTAAAAAATGTGACAGAAAAAATAAAGTTTTCCAAATATTCAAAACTTATGTGATGTTAGCATAAAGGAGGAGGGCAAAAAGTTTAGTGAAATTTTCAGGCGGAAGAAAATTTAGATTATGGATTATTTTTACAAGTATGTTATAAAACATAAAGGAGTTCTAACAATTTGAAATTTTAAGTGCATAGGAGTAAATTCAGGTGCGTGTGTGTGTGTGGGGGGGGGGGGATTTCTGCACACTAAATATTTTTTAAATGATGCTGTTAGTTAAGAATGTTTTTTGTAGCGGTTCGTAATCTAAATAACAGTAAAATAATTTTATTTACATTTTTTCATTCTTAACACTTTCCAAAAAAGTTGAAGTGTTTATAAATTGGATTTGTCCGTCCGTCTGTCTGTCTGTCCGTGCTCTGACTAGCGTAAATGTAGTCGGATTGCCTGTAATTGATATACGATATTCAAAATCATCATGGTATGTTCGGTATTCAAAATGAAGTATATACCATTCATGGTTCATTTACAGATGCACTCAAAAGTATTCCGTTACATTGTCTATGGGGGGGGAATCATTTAGGGTGTATTTTAATAGTGTTACACAATCTTAAACATAATTAAATTTATGTACATTGAGATACACTTTAAAATTGTTACTATAGACTATGTTATGTGTAACGCTTAAAGTACGAGTATAGGGGACTCAAAAGTATTCCGTTATGTTATAACCCATGAAGAAATATCGTTTGCGGCGTATTTGATTGATATTACTCTCACAAAGATAATGAAATTGACATGAATTTCTGAGTTGTCCTAAGCCTACTTTCTGTGCAACATCAGAATTTAACAATTATTTACGGGGTCAGACAAAAGAGCTTGGTTGTATATGGTCTACGAGGAAAAACTGTTTACAGCGTATTTCGATTACGTTAGATTATTTCAAACATGACAAAATAGATACACATTATTTCGATTTACTACAAGATGCTTGCATTCGAATATGGTCTGCATTTCATTTAGCGCTCATTTACAGGGACACATAAAATATTTTGATACAATACTGTATTCGACGTGTTAGCTATTAAAAATTAATGCTGAAAGTGCATTTTCAGTTATAGAATGCGTTTTTAAGTTTAACTAAATTTTTGCGTACTACGTGGCGTGCATAAATTTTAGAGACCCTATACAGGACTACACAAAATAATTAGTAACCATTACTGAGAATGAGTATGAACTGCTTAAAGATGTTTGGTTTTTTAGTTATGAATGTACAGGCCCAATTACATTTAGTATGCTAAGAGATGTTTGTATCATACAAATAAAATCCTATACAGGGATATTAAAAAAACTGGATACATGGCCGCCTATGGAAAATAATTCCTGGAAGTGTGATTTCAGTAATTTTAAGCATGTTTTTGCTTGAATTAGATTTCAGCTTAATATTTGACGTGTATAAAAATCTGTATATGCAGGGCTGCACAAAAGAAATAAAGTATGTTTCCGTCTATTGGCAGAAATTGCCGAGGGTGAATTTTCAACTGTTTTATGTATTATCTTATAAAACTAAATTTTAACATAGTATGTAGAATCTGTACAAATATATGCAGTATAAATATATCATATACAGAGCTGCACAAAAGAATTGGAGTACCTTCCGGGTTATGGGCGCAATTGTTGAAATCTGCTTTTCAAATGTCTCATACGTTTTATAAATGTTTAGTTAGATTTCTCCTTTACTTTATTAAACGGCGAAGTTTTGTTAGTGTTCTGGAAGTGTTGGAAAGTGTCGACGTTGACGCATGATTTTTCTTTTTTGTTTATGGATATACTCGGCTCAGTCAACAACTCGGGCACCTTTGGTATCCAAGTTTGGTGGTTCTTTCTAAGCTAGTCGGAATGAAATGATTTCGAAAGATTTTGAGAATTTCCTTGCACGTTGACGAGAAACCAAAATATTTTCCTTAGAAATATCTCTCTAAAGACATTTTGCTTTGAAAAATACAGTTAAAATGTTTTTCATGTACAATTAAATGTATACCTATCACTTTATTGTTAACACTTTCGTACATAATTGAAAAGATTAATTAACATTATAGATAGTAAAGATTTATAATTAAGACCAAAAAAAGTATAAATTAAAAAGTTTTAAAGACTTTAAATTAGATTTTTTTAACTTCATGAGTTAAGGGTAAGACAAGGGAAGAAACAGATTTTTTTTTTTTTTTTGGGGGGGGGGGGGGGTGGAGTTTAATGATGACTGATTATGTAACTTATTAAAAATTTACAAATAAGACAAAAACATTGAAATTAGGAGTTTTAGAGACTTTAAATTTTATGTGCATGGAAATAATGGGTGGAGGAAAGAAAAATTCAGTTTTATATGGGGGTGGAAGAAATTATATAATCTATTATTTATTGTTCAATATGAAACAGATAAAGCTGAAAATGTATTAAAAAAAGATTTTCAAAGATTTTAAACATAGTTACGAGTAGATAAGGGAAAGAAGGAAAAGGGGGGGGGATTTTATTAGATGACTTATTTACTTTATTAAAGAATAACAAATAGGACAAAAAAGAGGACTAAATTGTGCGTGCTTGGTAAGGGGGGAGACAGAGCAAATGTCAATTTTGGTAAGGGAGGAGTATAGTTATAGATTGATTATTTACGATTACAATAAATTAACATATAGAGTACAAAATGTTTTAGAAAAAGCAATGACTTTTAAGGTTTAAATTTTGTGACCTGAAGGGAAAAATATGAATAAGCAGAATTATTCATCGGCCAGGGTAGCTTAACGGTAGAGCAACAGCACGTTATGCTGTCGACCCAGGTTCGATTCCTGGCCCCGGCTAATTTTTCACTCCAGTTGGGTTTATTGTATTTAATTGTATTTAGGGTCTATCTTAATATATGTGTACCTTTAATAAATAAAAATGGAATTCAGACGTTAATTTATGTGCTTTAATATATATTGCTGATCGATGGAAAAATAAATTTATTCATCGTTGTCACGTCATCCAGTGCTATCTGATAGATGGGCGGTGACGTTCCCCAACTTGGTTTATTAGTGAGAAATTTCCGGGCTAGGACATCGGCCAGGGTAGCTTAACGGTAGAGCAACAGCACATTATGCTGCCGACCCAGGTTCGATTCCTGGCCCCGGCTAATTTTTCACTCCAGTTGGGTTTATTGTATTTAATTGTATTTATAGTCTGACTTAATATATGTGTACCTTTAATAAAGAATTATTCTTTTTTTGTGGGGGCGGAAGTTTATTGGATGACTTATTATTTATTTACCTTAGAAAATATTTACAAATAAGTTAAAAAAATAATAAACGAAAAAGTTTTAAGGACTTTAAATTTTAGATTCTTGGTAAGAGGGAGAGGTGAGAAAGAAATACCAATTTCAGTTGGGGTCGGGAGAAATTTTTATGATCGTTTGTTTATTGTTAAAATAAAGTGGCAAATTGAGCAGAAAAGATTTTAAAAAATTAGAGTTTTAAAGGGTTTTTATTTTAAAATATGGGTACTGTGGGGGAGGGAGCAAACGGGAGAAATGACATTTTCGGAAAGGGCAATTTACAAGAACTTTTAATGGAATGAATGCGGTGAAATAAATTGTTAATGAAATTTATGACTGATTATTTGTTATTTTGAAGTAACAAATAAAATATTTTAAACCTAGATACTGTAAGAGAAGCAAAAGGGGAAGCGAAATTTCGGAAGAAGGGGAGGCAAAGGGTGATTTAGATTATTTTTTAAATCCGAATTTCAAAGAAATTGGGAAGAGTTTCACCTTTGATTACGAAACAATACAAAGAGCAAAATTAAGAACTTTTAAGGCACTTTTTGCAGATTTTGCATAAAAATATGTACTTTTATGAACCAAAAATTACTTTTGAGAAATTTAAACATCTTTAATGACTAACAAGAACCAATTGCAGGGTCACTCAAAAGTATTTTGTTACATTATGGTCTATGTGGAAAAACCATTTGGTGGTGTGTTTTAATAGCGTTATGCAAATTTATACATAATGAAATTCATTTACATTATTAAGGTGCACTGAAAGATGGTTACTACACAAAAGAGTCATACAAAAGAGTTCGGTTTTATAAAGTTCTTCGTAGAAAAGTTGTTCGCAGCGTATTTGAATTATGTTGCACTACTTCGAACATAATGAAATTTCTGATGGTTTTACTGCAAGAGGTTTGGATAAGAATATGGTGTGCATCGCATTTATCGTTCATTTACAGGGAAACATTAGGGATGATTGCTGAAAGTGAGTTTTAAATTATGGTATGTTTGATTTATGATAAGTTATGGTATAAATTAAACTAATTTGTTTGCACTGGCACATAGGTGGTGTATATGAAGTGCATAGACGCTACACAAAAGATTTCATCAGTATTACCGAGAATGACCATGAATTACTTAAAGGTGTTTTTTAGTTTGAGTTATGCATTTTCAAGCCCAATTACATTTAGTGTACTAAGAGATGTTTTACCCGTAGCCGGTCGCAGACATTTAGCCGGCACGGCAACCAGATAGCCCTCAAGACATTTAGCAAATAGGACATTTAGCCGATACGTACAGTCGTGGAAATAAAAAGTAAACACCCCCTACTAACTCCTCAACAAATTATCGTAGAAGAAAGTTACTGGTACCGAACGATTGGAAATAAAGTCTACTTCTAAATGATGTACATAAAATTTGCTTAGGGGGCCATCTACATATTAAAACGAACCGTAACTTTGTTTTTTTCAATAGCAGTACACAATTCTGACAGCATAAATGAACTCTACGCCCTTCAATTAGCCTAAAAACAAATTTTTATGCAATTCATAAGTTTCCAAGAAATTAATTATTTTAAAAGGAGCATATTTTAAGGGCTGTATCCAAATTGAAGTTCGGTACTCGATTGTTAACTGAGAGAGCTCCCTTCTTGATCAAGGCACCTTAAGCAGTCAATTAAGCCTGTTACACATTATAGGATAGCATAAGAAATTTCAAAATATTTAGTCACTTCTATCATAGACGGCCCCTTAAACCATCATTTTGCCGTTTTTAAAGCATAATTTGAAAACTACTTGGAAGAAAAATGTGAAATTTTGGATTTCCATAAACAGGACTTAATTAATTTGAATCTATCAAAACAATTGTAGGTTGCAATTCATTATTTTTTTTTAATATTAATTTTATAATTAATAATTCATACCAGAAAATTATAAAAATTGCAAATTCAACGTATTTATGCTTGGTTATATTAGTATTATTGCTACACAAAAAATTAAAACATTAGGATCATAATTTCAGAAGTTACAAATAAAAATATGAAAATGTAATTTAACATTAGAAGCACTAAATTTTGAATGTTTATAATTCAAAAACTTATGATTCAAATGACTTGAAATTCGGTGTCTAGGCATAGTTTGAACCGAAGATTTGAAATATCTCGTTAAAATTGAGTATTGTCATTGAAAAAAATGAAGTTTGGATTCCTTTTAATATGTTGATGGCCCCTTAAGCAAATTTTATATGCATCATTTAAAAGTAGACTTTATTTCCAATCGTTCGATACCAGTAACTTTCTTCTACGATAATTTGTTGAGGAGTTAGTAGGGGGTGTTTACTTTTTTTTCCACGACTGTACATATAGCCGACAACACAATTAGCTGAAATTTACATACAGCATACAGGACAATTGACCGAAACGGACATATCTTATAATTAATCTATAATTTTAGCAATACAGACAATTGGCCGACAGGCAACTGGCCGAACGTGTCAATTAGCCGGGAGGACATTTAGCCGAAAAGACGATTAGCCAACAGGACATTTAACTGACAAGATGATTAGCCGACAGGACATTTAGCCGATAGGATAATTAGCCGGCACTTTTCTAACTTTTTTCGACACCCCCTCATGAGATATACCGCATTGCAACCCTTTGACCACTCTTTCATATTATGTACCCCCGTTCCCCCTCCCCCAATTTGTATCACCGGAAGCATTTTTCTGACTTTTCCGACATCCCTCAAGTGATATATCATTGCACTGAGCAAGCCCTTTGATCACTCTTTCATATTATGCACTTCCCGTTAGGTTACAGTTAATTTGCAGTTTGGTTACAGATAGGATACAGTTGCGATTACTCTTAGATTACGGTTAGGTAACTGTTAGGTTATAATTAGGTTACGCTTAGGTGATAATTAGATTACGCTTAGGTTACAACTTGGCCATGGTAAAGTTACGTTACGGTTACATTACAGTTAGCATACGATTAGGTTATGATTAGTTAAACGTTAGTTACAGTTAGATTACGATTACGTCCCAGTTACGTTACATTTAGGCTACAATTAGGTTTCAGTTAGGTTACGGTTACTTTATAATTAGGTTACACTTAGGTTACGGTTACGTTACACTTAGGTTACGTTTAGATTACAGTTACGTTATGGTTAGGTTACGATTAGGTTCCGGATAGGTTACAGTTACGCTAGAGTTAGGTTACGCTTCGGTTATAATTAGGTTAAGGTTAGGCTAGATTTAAGCTACAGTTAAGTCACGGTAAAGTTAGTTAGGTTAAGGATAGGCTATAGTTACATTATGATTATGGTACAGTTAGGTTACGGTTAGGTCATGGTAACGTTACGGTTATGCTACAGTTAAGTTACAGTTATTTTAGGTTATAATTCGGTTAACGTTAGTTTACAGTAAGGTTAGAGTTAGGTCACGGTTAGGTCACATTTAGATTACGGTTATGTCACAATTGAGAAACGTTTAGGTTACAATTAGGCCGGTAGCACACTGAGACGACTCATGGAACATGTTGGTTGACTTCGGAGAAAAAAACAACTTTAAAACATGTTTGAAACAGCTTTCTTCTTTGTTACGATATTTTTCTTCTCCTAAATCGTACTTCATGTTGCTCGTGTTGCGTCAGTGTGCGGCCTACCTCAGGTTACGGTTAAGTTGCAGTTAGGTTACGGTTACGTTACAATTAGGCTACAAATAGGTTACAGTTATGTTACAGTTAGGTTACGGTTAGGTCATAATTTGGTTACAGTTATGTTACGGTTAGGTTACCGTTAGGTTATAATTAGGTAAGTTAGGTTACGGCTCGGATACGGTTAGGTTACGTTTATGGAACAGTTAGGTTACGGTTACGTTATAATTATTATCACGGTTACTTATTTTGCAGCGCATGCGTGCCCGCTATACACATGAGGGGTAACGGCAAAATTTTGAAAATTGTCCCTCCCGGGAGCCAAAGAGGCGGGAGAGACGCGGAAGCTGCATAATATGAAATAGTGGTCACAGGGCTTTGTAAACGATATGTCCCATGAGGGGTGTCAGCAAAATCTAGAAAAGTGCCTCCCATTGTGAGGGCAAAGTGGGGGAGGGCCGCGGAGGTTCATAACATGAATAAGTGATCACAGGCATTTCCAATTATATGTCATATGAGGGCTGTCGAAAAAATTTAGAAAAGTACCTACCGGGGCAAAATGGGGGAAGGGTCACGAGATATGCATAATATAAATGGTCACAGGGCTTTGCAAAGATAAGTCTCATGAGGCGTGTTGGCTAAATTTAGAAAAGTGCCTCCCACTGGGAGGGCAATAGTGGCTGGGGTGCGGGAGGCGCATAACATGAATAAGTGGTTACAGATCTTCCAAACTATGATGTCTGGATAGCATTTCTTTAGCCAGTGCTGGCGCCCCTTTGCCCAGGTCGAAATTCATGCTGGTATTTGTTTGCGAGACAAGCATTAAATGCTGTATCCCAGCAAAGTAAAATAGCATTACCAGCAAGTCATGGTGTGTATTGGAACACTTTACTGCCTGGCCAGCATACATATTCCAGCTTGTGTTGCTTGAATATGTTGCTGGCCTAGCAGCAATCAAGACCACCACCTGCTTGTAATTTCTGCTATTCTAGTAGTAATTCACAAGCATTGCACTTCTACCATCAGTTGCTTTTAATTTTTGCTTTTCTAGAATCAGTTGCTTTTAATTTTTGCTTTTCTAGAATCAGTTGCTTTTAATTTTTGCTTTTCTAGCATTACTATTCCAGCATCACTTGCTTTTATTTTTTGCTTTTCTCCCAGTTACAAAAAAATGACGCTGGTGCCGCCACCTTTGGAGAATTTCTGAAGTACCTACATTTTTTAGAAGATGTCGGGTTTTCTTTTCCTCTGGGGAGGATATAACTCACTATCCCCGGTTTGGGAGCAGAATGCTCTACTTACTTCGCTATTGGGGTCGTGTTTGTAAATGATTTTAAATGCGGGTAATGGGTGCGAGATGATTCTGCTGTGTGTTTATATTTTTAAAGATAGTTTGAATTTATCGATGCTGTTGGGGCCTGCGGGGCCGAGTGGTTAACAAACCACGCCGCTAATTGCTTGAGAGCGTAGGAGGTCTGCGGGTTCGACTCCCGCTGGCTCCGTTGCACAATCTTTGTGAAGTTCCTGGTTGTATTTCTCTGGTGTTGTAAATTTCCTTGTGACTATCTCGTCCCTGTATGTAATGGAAAAAGGAAATAAAAATTGTGGTTTGTGTATAATAATAAGGATCATTCAAGGCGAACAGCCATAGTTGCTATAGGCCCCAAAGCAATCTCCACTACGGTGGACATCAATGTCAAGGTCAATGCTGTAATGCACCAAGTTTCAATTAATAAGGTTAATTTATTATTAGGGTTTTTTCTATGTTTAATGGATAATTAGAATATGGCTTGATTAATATAATTCATTAGTGGAATTTTCTTTGCTTAATGAATGGTTTGAATATGGTCATAATTGTTTGTTGCAGAAAAATAAGCTTTTGAAGTGTATTTAGGATAGAATTTATTAATTTCAGGTGGGGCTTAAAATTTTAAAACTTTTGAATCCCCCCCCCCCCCTCCAATAAAGACTATTGTACATATTTTCAATTCGATTGTTATGAACTTATCTCTTAAATAAAACAGTGCTCCTTGAATTTTGAAATTTAACTGACTAAATTCTTCACGGATTTTTTTTTTTTTTTTTTTTTTTTTTTTTTGTATAATTAAAATAATTATACACAAAGAGAATGAACAGCTAAGAATTTTACGATGGGGAATCCCAAAAATCCTTCATGGAAATTAATTTTCAGGGTTTTTTTTTTATATTTGTGTTAAAATTTTATCTAAACCGGGGGAGGGGTGCTTTTTACCAATAAATCCTTTATAGAAATTAATTTTCAGTTTTTTTTTTTAGATTTATGTATTAAGATTTTATCTAAAACGGGTGGACGAAGGCAGTGTTGAATTTACGTTGTAGTGGTTCGAAAAGGAAATCTAGCACCCCTGGATTTTGAAATTTAACAAGCTAATATTTTTTCTCTGATTTTAATAAATACAGTAAATTTAATCTTTTCGAGAAACTTAAAAGAATAAAATACTTAGAGAAAATGCAGCCATGAATTTTCTTCCAATTCGGGGTGGGGGGTGGGGGAGGGGGTTACTCTTCTATATCCGCTTTGGAAATTAATTTTCCGTTCGGTTTCTTTTGATGTTTAGATGTTAAAACTAATCTCAAATGGGTGGTTTGAGGCAGTATTGAATTCAGAAGAGGGCCAGCCCGGATTTTAGATTTTAATGAACAAAACTTTCTTTTTCTCCGTTTTTGAAAGACATACTGCATTTTTTTCGAGTAAGTTAGGGTATTTAAATTCTAAGAAACAGAAGAAAAAAATTCCTTTATAGGCGGGGCGGAGGGGGAGGGCTCCCCTAGAAGACTCTCATAGAAGTTAAATCCCTCACAGAATTTAACCCACCCCCATAGAAATTAATTAAAAAAAACAGAAGTTATATTTTACATCTTGCGAAATTGCAATATACAGTGAAACCTCCATAATGCAAACTCCTGAATATTCCGTTAAGGGAAGAGGGCTTAGGTGATCCATTAAGTCTCCCTCGAATTTGAAATCTAACTAATTTTTTTCTCCGATTTAAAAAACAAATTGAAAATTAATATTTTCTCTTAGATTAAAATAAAAGAGAAAGTAAGAATTTTCTGTTGGGGGGGAGGGGGGTGGAAGAGAGCTATTGTCTCTCCCCGAATTTGAAAAATTAATTTATAATTAAAATTTCCTTTTCTTCCCATAATCAAAAATCCAAAAATCACATACTAATTCTTTAGAATCTCTAATTAAAAGTGTTAAAACTCTGAGCATGGCAGTCCCAACTAAGCCGGAAGCGTGGAATTTATTTTTTTGCTTTGCTCGAAAAGGCATTCGAAATAAAAAAAAATGTTGCGGAGGAGTTAAAAGTTGAAATTTTACTAAATTTAGTAGGGGAACGCGCGGCGCATTTATTAGTTTATGCAAACGTGGATGAAATGGACTATCCGAAGGTTAAGACTTTAATTTTAAAAGAATTTCAACCCATCGCGAAAGCTTGTCTTGAAAATTTCCTTACGGAAAAAAGAATGAAAAATGAAAATCATTTACAATTTGCAAGTAGAATCAGAGCGAATTGGGATTTTTATTGCGAGTTGTTATGATTTTTGTGAGTTATTTCGTAATTATGATTTTTATTGTGAGCGTAGGAAAGTAAATGCTTTTGATACACTTAATGAACTAATTGTTACCGATAGATTATTAAGTTCACTAGATTCAGAGACGCGAAGTTATGTTAAATTAAAGCAGTTAGAGGACTCGCTAAAACCACAAGAAATCGCGGAGTTAAGCGATAATTGGTTTATTCAAAAGGTAGAACTTTTTCGGAATTATATGATAGACCTATAAAATCATTTTGTAATTATGAGGAACCCGGAAGTATAAATCATGGAAAGTACATTCTACCTCATGCCAGAAATAATGTTCTTTCTCGCGATAGAAAAACTAGACATTTGTAAGTTGTGTAAACAAATAATTCATTTGCGGTTCTGTCCGAATAATAAAGAATAAAATAAAATTAGAAATTCCCATTATCAAATGAAAAGAGATTCTAAATAGGATGATAATAAATAGGATGATAAATTAGTTGCTAAAGTGAAAGCTTTATGTTCTGGAAACGAGGTAATAAATAATACCCAGTCTTTGCAATACATGGACTTGTGGGTGGGGGACGAAAAATGGACGCGGTAATTCATAGTGCAGCTGAAATCCCAGTAGTTAATTCAAATCAGATATCAGATTCATTTAGAAATAATGAAAATTCAAAAATTCAGTTGATATTGGCTTTTGGAGAAAAATAACCGCGGATCTAATAACTTCACCCATAGCTTTAAAATTCAGAGAGTCGAATTGTTTATTCAACAGCGTAAATGGTTTGTTCGCCGCGACAGATAAATTATATGGGTCATGTATTATCACACCAACGATTTATGAGTTATTACAATCGGTGCGGAGTGGAGGGGAAGAAAATAGATTATGTGATGTGTCAGCGCCTACGAATGAGATGCAGTCAGAAAGGGGTGAAGAAATTAAATATCAAAAAGCAGGGGGCAGTGAAATGAAACAATAAAGTATAAGTGATGAGAATTTATGTTTATTAAGTCAAAATGGAACTGTAGAAAGGGAGTTAATGATTAGCTGTATTGAAAGGAAAAGTATTAGTGAAGATTTAAATGTCGGTCGCCAGTCAGATACGGGTATTTACAGGGCGCAACAGAAAAGTTGCGAATCGCTACAGAGGGCTTTCAAAGATGTAGAAAAATAGAAAAACGGGTTTATTATGGTAAATAATTTGCTTTATCATAGGGAAAGAGTTTCGGGAGATCAAGTTATGCAATTAGTAGTACCAGAGGTGAGTAAGGGGTAAATTTTAAAAATTGCGTATGAATAGATTTTCGCTAATTACCTGGGCATGAAAAGAAAACAAAAGAGAAAATTCGTTATTCATTTTTTTTGCCAAGTATGTCACGGGATGTGGAGGAATATTGTGCATCGTGTAAAGATTGCCAACTACGGAGCAGGGAGAGGGCCAGCGATCAGATACCCATCGTCCCAATTGAGACCGGAACTTCCGTTCGACGTTGTAAATATTGACATAATTGGAAAATTTGAACCTCTTTCATCGCGTAGGCATCAATATGTACTTAATAGACCAACACTCTAGATGGCCTGCGGCGGTTCCGTTACGGAAAATTATGGCTAAAGTTACGAGCGATGCATTGTTAGAGATGTTTATGCGAACAGGAATACCCCGCGTGATAGTGAGTGATCAGGGCAGAAATTTTATTTCAGGTTTAACACAAGAGTTGCATACCAGGCTGGGGGTTGTCTCAGGTGGCTCATCACGCCGAGATTTGCAGCTGGAGCAGTTGTGAGCCGACCTTAAGGTGGGTAGGGTTTGGTGGTGCCCTCGTCGACCAGGGACCGGTCGCAGAGGGAGGCCAGTATGGCTCTGGTTGCCCGATGTCGAGCAGTAAACCCTGGGAGAGGGTCGGCAGACAGGTCCGCCATCGAACGCAATTCCCGCAGGGAACCGGGCCGGAGGCTCGCCTGTAACGCGGCGGCGTTTTTAACCTTGGGGGAACTCTTGGTCCGACCCAGATCCTGCGTGTGTGTGCGCTACTGGAGGTTGCCGCGCCCAGTGGTGAGGATCTACATCTAGCGGTGTCTCCACTTAACTTTTGAACGCACTAATGGTAGCGGTCGGTCACTGCACGTTGTCAGGGGCATTCGTGCCTGGGTACCCTCGACGGCCGGGAGGTAAGGTAGTGGGAGCCAGGCTTTTGCCGGCCTCCCGCGGTTTCTCCACTTTCGGGTGGAGTCAAGTCGTGGGGGGCGGGCGGAACTCCGGACTCTCCAACCCCCTAGCGAGGCGGAGTCTATTCCGTCTAGGTGGAGCTTTCCGTGCCCGCCTGGGGTCGCTAACGGCACCTAGTCTGGTCTCTTTGACTCCCAGCGTCGAGCCGCGAGGGGTTCCGCAGGTGAGCGGAAGGCTGGGCGAAAAGCCCGGAGTAGGGACGCTTTACGTCCGGAGGAGTTGTCCCCGCCCCTCCAGGGTCTTCCGCTAGGGGCTTCTAAATAACTTTCTTATCGGTTGGCTCGCATAAATGTTTCTGGCGGATAATGGCATCTGATCTTGTGGGCCCTCTGTAAAGCAACTCCGTCTCGAGAAACCTCGTGTAGGTTCATGGGGCCGGCGTCTTTGTAGGTTTCCGGTTCCTGTGGGCTGTCGGGGCGTACCGGGTCGGGTAACCAAGAGAAGAGACCATTTGGCTCTTCTAGCTGGGTGGTGAGGATTGTCGTATGCGACCAATTCGTCTCTCTTTTGGGAATAGCCGGCATGACGTGCGCTGGGCAGTGTGCCGGTTCGACCGGAGCTTCCGTGAGGTTCCGCTCGTCGGGGCTTGTCTGGCGGCGACCTTCGAGACGCGTTGCGGGGCTTGTCTCGCGGGTGGTTCCGTGCGGGGGCAAATGGGCTTGTAAGAGCCTGGGACCGGAAGACTGTCCCTTTTTTGGGGGGCCCCCACCGTCTATACCAGGCTAGGGGCGGCTCTTAGATTTGCAACGCCGGGGCACCCACATAGCTCGGGATTAGTTGAACGATATAATCAGGTATTGAAACGCATGTTACATCATATAAATCGTAGCGATCCTAAAAATTGGGATAAACATATCCCCTATCTATTATTTGCGTATAGAGAAATTCCGAACAGCACTACGGGCGTATCGCCATTCAAATTAATGTACGGAAGGGAGGCCAGGGAGCCACTGGCGGTATTAAAATCTGCATGGGCAGGCGAAATCCTACTACCCATAAATCTAGGAAAGAGTGCGGCCTAATTCCTTCTAGAGTTGAAAATTAATTTGGAGAGGGCAGCGGAACAAGCGGCAATAGTATCTGTGATTAAGCAAAGCTCTTATGCGAAGTACGCTAATCGAAGAGCGATTTACAAGGAATTTAGGCCGGGGGACCAGGTATATCTCTTAATTCCAGACTCAACGAACAAACTTTACGCGAGGTGGACTGAACCAGCCGAAATAGTGGCGCACTGTAACCCTGATTCTTACAAAGTGAAATTAATAAACGGGAATGTTAGAAATGTCCACGTGAATAATATTAGAAAATTTACTCCTAGGGTACAGGCGGCGGGGGTAATCTTCGAAAATGAGGACGAATTAGGGGAGGTCCATCCCACTCCCAGCACGAAAGATAACTCCGACTTATTTAACATAGATGAAGTTGATTTAAGTCATTTAGGAAATGTGGAGAAGGAAAAAATGTTGGATTTATTGTATAAAGAGTTATTTTCCAGAAAAGTGCAAATAGCCAAAGTAGGAGAGCACAAAATACGAATAAGTAACGCAGAAAAGAAAAAGCCCTATGTTTACCGAATCCCAGAGGCTTTGAAGCCGCAAGTTGATAAACAAATTGAGGAGCTATTGGATCTAGGTCTGATTGAAGAAAGTGAGGCGGAGGCGCCACATCCAGTAGTGCGTGTGATGAAGAAGGATGGGGCCTTGCGCCTATGCGTAGATTTTCGAGCACTAAATGCTATCACGAAAACTGATGATTTTCCAATGGAAAACGCGACCGATCTGTTAATAAGTATTGGCAGGGTCAATGTTATAACCACAATAGACTTACTAAAAGTGTATTGGGCCATACCATTGGAAGAAGAGAGTCAAAATCTAGCATGTTTTAAGACTCATAGGGCTCAGTATCGCTTTAAAGTAGTGGCCTTTGGGCTCAGGAATGCAGCAGCGACTTTTCAACGCGAGGTGAATAAAGCACTGTCCGAATTCAAAGAGCACGCTAGAGCATATATCGACGACATAGCCGCTTTTTCTGGAATATTTCCTGAACACCTGATGCATCTAGAAAGGATATTTTCTAAGTTATCACAGTTACAATTCTCAATCAACTTGAAAAAAATGTGAATTCGCGAAGCCTCAGATTAAATACTTAGGACATATCATCTGGTCCGGCAGTCATCGGACCGACCCCGGAAAAGTGGAGGCCATTCGAAGGTTAGACGAAGAAAGAACACTCAAACGAAGAAACACTTAAAAAGTGTACTTGGTCTTTGAAATTATTATAGAGACTATATACTCAAATATGCTGAAGTGGCATAGCCTCTAACTGAACTGAAAAAAAAGTACAGTCCAGAGCAGTTGCGTTGGTCAGAAGACTATGACCGGGCATTTAATGAGTTGAAAAGAGGTCTAATCGAAGCACCTAGTCTACATACCCCCGTTATGGGAGTACCATTTGTCATAGAGTGCGGCGCATCTGCAGTCGGCCTCGGCGCGTTTTTATCACAGCTAAAAGACGGCGCACTGTACCCGGTAAGCTACACCAGTCAAAAGCTCACTAAAACTCAACAGGCTTGGCTGACTAGTTAAAGGGAGGCCTATGCGGTCATCTGGAGTCTAAAGAAGTTCGAAACATGGATTTTTGGTTCACTCGTGGAACTTATCACCGATCATAATCCATTAACATTCATCACCAAAAATTCCCCCCAATCTTCCAAACTGCAGCAATGGGCATTAGCACTGCAGAAATATGACATTGTGACTTCGCACCGACTTGGTGCCAAGTTGATAAATGCAGATACTCTGTCCAGACTTGAGACTATTGCATAAGAAAAAAAAAAACTTTCAAAACTTTCGTAACTGTTTAATAACTGACTCTGATTTTTTTAGTGACTTTAAATGTGTTTTCGAAGACGGTTTTGTGTCGTGCTGCAGCTATATATGTTACCTTTTACATGTGTTTTATTTGTTCATTGCATTTATTATTGTGTATTATTAAGTATTAATTATTTTTTTATATTAGTAGATAAGAAGTGTTCCAGGCGGTATAGCCAGAATGTATTAAGTATTTATTTTGTAACTCTCCATGTATATGTCTGTTAATTGGTATTAATCTTTTGTATTGTTGTGAAATAATTAAGTATGAAACGTATCCAGACTAGATTTCAGATCGAAAATGTTTGCACTCCCTCTCCCCCCATTTTCAATCTTGGGTGGGGGCTATGATGTCTGGATAGCCTTTCTTTAACCAGTGCTGTTGCCCCTTTGGTCATGTGCACACGTGACGTGCGAGCGTAGGAGAGAAGGGAAGGAGATTTCCTTTTTAGAGAGTGAAGGGTGGAGGTTTTTATGCCGTGCATGTGTGCCGGCGGGGTTTTTGAAAAACCGAAAGTTAGATATAAAATTACACAGGTACTACGGGCACTGGTATGTATATAAAGTTTGTATTGTAGGTGAAGCGAAATGATGTAATATTACAACGTGTATAATAGTGGCGTATTTGCAGTGTGTTCCACTGGCAGGCCTCCCACTGGTCCGTTTTTTGAACACCAGGATAATTAAAGAAAAAAATTCATGGTAGGTTTCGGCAACAATTGGAAGAAAAACGCCTTTCCTGGTAAGTTTCTACGAAATTTATGAAGGGGATTTTTCCTATAAAAATAGTGGTTTTCAAAAAACGGACCGAGTGGGAGCCCTGCACTGGATATAATTCATGTATACTTTGTGTGCGTATTATCGTCTTGCCCTCGTTGAATATCTGTACTTTTCTTCTGCATTTTTATAAATAAACTTAGTTTTGTGTTAAAAAGAACTAATGATCTATGATCTAGGAGTATCCATCTGACATCAAAGGGGGAACGAGTATTACACAAACGATATATCATATGAGGGGTGTCAACAAAATTTAGAAAAGTGCCGCCCGGGGGGAAAGTGCAGAAGACGCAAGGGAGATGCATAATATGTATAAGAGGTCACAGGGTTTTCCAAAGATATATCATGTAAGGGGTGTCGGCAAAAGTTAGAAAAGTGTCTCCGGGGAGCAAACTGGGGGGAGCGGCGCGGGAGGTATATATTATGAAATTTGGGTGTCACACTGCCTTTCCAACTAAATATCACATGAGGAGTGGCGGCAAAAGATATAAAAGTGCCCCCAACTCTTGGAAATTTGTATATACAGTATAACCTCTGAATAACGATTACCCGTGGGACCGGTGAAAAGTGACCGCTCTTCAAAGGTGGGTTTTATTCAGAGGTTTCATTTTTAAAAAATCAAAATTGCATAAATTTAAATAGAAATACAGTCATTTTAATTAATCATCATTGTTTTAATATAATAAGAAAATCAGTGATTTTCAGTTGCTTTTTTTTTGCTGCAAATGTCTTTCTCCAAAGAAAAATAAATATCACTTCATTTTCTAATACTCATCATCATTATGATTTAATGAGAAATTTTGGATTCACGAAGTTTCTTCAAATCTTCGGTATATGTGTTAATACTGGAAATTTTGGGTGATTCTATTATATATTTCTTCTTCCTCTCTTCTATCCCCCACCATTTGCTATATGGAATCAAATGTGGCAGTACCTGCCAAATTTTTGACAAGAGATACAAACAAGCAGACATTTATGTTAGTTATGCCTGCCGTTCTAAGAATATTATGTAAAATTTCCCCATTATCTTCATTTTCTGTTTGTTCACATATCAAGTAAATTTTGTTTGATCTGCTTCACATTTCGGTTTGCAAATAAATATGAAATTGTACCAGTAGTTAAAAAAAAATTTCTCGTGACTTTTGAGTGGCCGTTGTTCTGAATTCCTTATTTAGAGGTTCGTACTAATGTTAATGCTATCGAACGTGTTTGGTTCCATCATGTGGCCGGTGTTCGGAGGTTTTCGTTGTTTAGAGGTGACCGTTCAAGGGGTTTCACTGTATTATAAACAATAGTTTTTGAAGGGCTTCGTAAAAAAGTCGGATCTAAAATGATGAAAACTCTACGATTTCGAAAAAAATCGAAAAATGCCCTCTTGGAGGGGTGGCGTATAGGAGGAGGTGAGAAGACAGGGTCACAGTATGAAAGAATGGTCCGAGGATTTTCCGAAGATATATCACATGACAGATCCGAAAAAATTTAAAAATTGCCACACCGTGGGTCCTGTCTTTTGTCCCAGATTTTACGCATCCCTTTCTTTTAAATACTTATGTTTATTAAATAATATTTATCGAAGGGATCCGTCAAAAAACCGCAGTTTAAACGATATTTATTGTAGAAAACGTCATTTTTTTCAAAAAAAATATTAGCTCCTCCTCCGAGTTGTCGAATTGTTGGTGCATGTTATAAAAACTGTATTTGTAAAATATAATGGCAGTTTAAGAGAATGACGAGTCGTTAAGGTATAATGAATAATTAAATTGAATTATTTCCAGTTTATTTCATAAATTCCTTAATTAATGAGTATAATGAGCTATCGAGAGTCTAAGGCTTAAACATAAGTAAATAATATTTATCGGAGGGATCCATCTAAAAACCGCATTTCAAACAATATTTTTTGTAGAAAAAGTTACTTTTCTATATAATTTTGTTTGAATGAACAAAAGAATATTACGAAGGTTAGTTATTGATGTTTTATTGAAAAGTTTTACAAAATAACTGTGAATGAAGAAAAAATTACTTTATGAGGGTGACGAAATTTCGAGGTTTAAGTGTATATCATAAACAAAAGCGCTGAAACAATAAAAAAGCTGATTTATGATGGTAACGAGTTACTGAGGTTTACATTGTTCATGTGAGACCGAGTCTTCTAAATTCTTTCGGCAAAATGTATGTGTCAACTAAATTTCGTGTCGGATAATTCACTTATCGGCTATTTGCTCTGTCGGCTAAATGTTCTGTCGGATGAATGTCCATGTCGAATAATTGTCCTCTGTTGGCTAACTATTTTTGTCGGCTAACTGTCGCTGTCAACTAATTGTCATGTCGGCTAAATATCCTGTCGCCTAATTGCTGTCTGCTAAATGTCTTGTCGGCTAAATGACATTGTAGCATATAAATAAATAGGGCTATGTCAAAAAACTGGATACATGGCCGTCCATGGATAGCAATTCTTAGGCTAATGTCAGACGAACACCTTTTTGCACGCTTTTATCCTTACGTATTATCCCTACACAATGCTAGCGGCATTGTGTAGGGATAATACGTAAGGAAAAAAGCGTTCAAAAAGACGTCCGTCTTAGCCTTAGAAGTGTGATTTCAGTTATTTTCAGCGTAGTTATTTCTGAATTAAATTTCAGCTCGGTATGTGGCGGGTATAAAAATTTATAAGGAACATACAGGGCTTCACAAAACAATTGAAGTACGTTTCCGTCTATTGTTAGAAATTAATAAATGTGTATTTTCAAATGTGTTATGTTTTTCTAACTAAAATAAAAATGTAGGAAAGGGTTCATAATCCATACTTGGCACATGGTTTTACTTTCTTCTTTTATTTATTGTCAATAATTCATCTTCTTATGTTTTTGCATTTCGTAGTTGCAATAATCATGATTTTTAGGGTTCTGTAAATTGGGGAATGTAATAAAGGCTATTGACCCACATATTTATAGATTATTAAACATTCACAAATATATTTGGGAAGAACGTAGAGGGGCTAATTAGGTTATTTGAAAAAAAAAATTTTCTTTGTATATCGTGTGGGGTATCTGTTAAAAGATTTCGCAACGCCGAACTCAAAAATACATTTATTTTAATTTTAAGTATTATATTTTCAGAGATATCGTTCAAAATGTAGTGCAGAAATATGTCCCCCCCCCCCCCCATCTATTTCCGAATTTACTGAAACTAAAATTATGAAAAATTTAGAAGTAGTAGAGGTTAATTTAAACCTTGCAGGAAAATTATAGCGATTGCCCAAGGTGGCATAGTTTTTCATAAAAGCGCATTTTTCTGTTACACACAGATTTCAATTTGCGGTTATCCAGCAAAGGTATCGAAGAGCGTAAAGGTACCTATCGTATCAAAAGTATAAAAGCATTGTTTATAATGATTTTCGAAAAAAATCGTCGGTATTCGCCGAGATATTAAGGCTCCTGTCCCTGCCGGTGAAGACACTCACGAGCTAATGCTAATCCTATAGGGAGGGATTTTTCTAATATCTCGTTTGCATTTCGAAATTTTTAAATAATTTTTTTGCATTGGATAGCCGTGGCCCGTCTCTACATCAGACCTTTTTTTACTTTTTCAGTTTTGGTCGTAGATATTTTTTATAAAGTTACTTTCACTTTCAAAACCGGTTCTGATAATGAGTGTCATTTAAAAAAACATCTGCAACAAAAGAAAGGGGCGATGTAGAGACGGATCTCGGCTATCCAATGCAAAAAAAATATTTAAAAAAGTCGATATGCAAACGAGATATTAGAAAAATCCTTCCCCATACGATTAGCATTAGCTCGTGAGTGCCTTCGCCGGCAGGGACAGGAGCCTTAACCCTTAAAGACACGGGTGGTTTGGACATACATAATGGCAGAGGCGGCGTATTCTATATACCATCGGTTTTGAATACTGGATAACAACTTTTAATAATATATTTGTGTAATGCAATACCCAGTAGCAGCATAAAAGCAATAAACGTCAGATTGTTAAAAACAGACCAATTAAATTAGAATTAATCACATAAATACTATGTGATTCGCGACTAGTTTGCATTGAGTGGATCTCTCAATACACCTTCCGTGTCTTTAAAAGTTAAAATCCTATCTGGAAAAACGCGGCACAAACAAAGTAGAGTTGTATCTTTGCGACCTCCTTTCGAAGCGCGCCCCCCAGGGGGATACCTTCTTTAGGTATTCACGGGCTTCGCAACCCCGGGTTCCTGAGCGATCTTTCTCTTTTCTTTTTCCTCTTATTTCTCTTGCCTTTCTTTCCTCTTTGTTTCACTCTCATTGTGGTTTCCTCTTAGGAGGTGAGGGCAATTCTGCATGAGCCGATGTCATCCTGTATATCGACTCATGGAAAATTGTAAACCACCCACGTGTTTGCCGTGCGTGGCGACCCGTGTCCCTGGAAAGGGGGATCCTGGCAGTTGAGGGTAACCAACACACTGCTTTGGCCTCTGCTTCAGGTAGACGGGAGGTGCATATTGGTCCCGTATGCATCAATCGGCTGGTCAACTGACTTCTGTCACTGGCTGGGGATCAAGTGAGCGAGTACTTACTAGCCATCTCGATAAGGGTGGAGACTGGCATAGGAGTGTATTGTGACCGTATGGGCCCTGGCTAGCACTGGTGCACGAATGTGCATCCCCTTGTTGGGCTCGGTAGTGGGTGGTGCGGCCGGGGTCTGAATTCTATTTTTTTCAATTATGGATGGACATACTAAAGTTCCTTCTACTTCTCTCCCATGTGGAGAGCAACAAGATGTACAGTCCTTATTTACTCGTTTTTTTGTTATTAAACGCTCTGATAGTTCTTTCAAAAAAACTTCACCATTTCTTATAGCAAAAACTTTCCAGTCTGTCTTGGGGGATGGTCATTCTCTAAAAAAATTACAATCTGGTGATTTACTGGTTGAGGTTTCTTCAGCCAGGCAGTCTGAACTTTTGTCAAATCCAAATAATATAAGTACTTTTTCTGTTTCTGTTAAAGCACATCATACTCTGAATACATGCCGTGGTGTAATATCTGAACCAGATCTTTTATTTTCCACAAAAGAAGAACTTCTATCTAATTTAAGCGATCAAAATATAATAGATGTTCGTCGTATCACTATCCGTAGAAATGGGCAAATTCTTCCTACAAAACACATTATTATCACATTCAATACCCATAGTTTACCTATTAGAATTAAAGCCGGTTATCTAAACTGTCCAGTCAGGCCTTATATACCTAATCCTCTCCGCTGTTTTAAATGCCAACGTTATGGCCATACAAATACAACCTGTCGTAGCAATGTTACCTGTGCACGTTGTGCAGAGGTCGGACATGATGGTAAAACTTGTGAAAAACCCGAACGCTGTGCAAACTGTAAGGGTGATCACGCATCATATTCTCGCTCTTGTCCGAATTGGATCCGTGAAAAGGAAATTCTTGCTGTTAAAATAACCAAAAAAATCTCCTACCCTGAAGCTCGTAAACTTGTTGAAATCAGGACCCCATCTGTTGGGGCATCATACTCTAGTATACTCAAACAACAATCAAAATCCGTAAGGCACATAAGTACCCAGACTGACTGCTCTTTTCCACCAAATAATTCAAGTATTATACAATCAACTAAAGAAACCCGTGACGTGTCTCTTGGTAGTAAATGCTATGGTACTCCATTATTGGAACGTTGGCTACCATCCTCAGAACCAGTTACAATAGAATATCAACTTACTCAGTCACAGAAATCTCCAGTTGGATCCAAAAAGTCATCTAATCATCAGATTGAAACTAAGGCTGCTTCATCTCCAATACCATTACAGAAACCTAATTCTCTTCGAACATCATCAGTTCAATCAAAAATATCAACCGAACATAAGACTAAACAAACGCCAGCTCCAGATAAAAGCAAATTGGTGAAACCAATTCTCCCAACTCAGAAAGCTAATGAAAAAACTTGTGCACAAAAAGAACGGAAGAAACCTCCAACGCAAGTCTCTTCACAGTGGAAAACTGTGAAGAGAAAAGACAAGAAATCATGCCTGAGCCCAGCAATCACAAATGTAAAGGATACCAAACAGTTACTGAACTATGCAGAAGAGGCTATGGACTCTTACAGTTATGACTCTGATGACGATGAAAATGTTGTTTTCGAAAAATTTAATCCTACATGATTTTTTTTTGAGTTTTTTAAATTTTGAATTATAACTTTGTTTTTAGGCAGTATTACTATACTGTGTTATGCTTTGTTTTTTGGATTAATTTTAACTTTTCATAACCTTAGAGCTTTTAGAGATTTTTAATTTAAATATTTGCTTTGTCTTTTAATTACATTTTGGATTTTTAAACCTTGTGCATTGTCACTTTCATTGTACATTATTTTTATTACATGTATCATCACATTTCTTTCTTCAGTTTACTTTGTTTATAACTTATATATCTCATACAGTCTTTTAATGTAATTTTTAAATTTTAACCATGTTTTACACCTTACTTTTTTCTTGGCGCAGCATGTCCCTGAAGGGACCTTGTGCCATAAAACTCCAAACAACCAACCAACCTTTCGAAGCGCGCTTAGTACAAATGCCAAGTTTAAACTTTGAACAAGTATTTTGTTTCAGCTACACAGTAAAAAGAAAAATATTACTATGCTGAATTTAATTTTATGAAATGCCAAATGAATTTTAAATATGCAGTACTTTTATTGTCAGTACCGAATTAAGTTCATCATAAGCAGATTAAGATAAGATTAAAAAAATAGTTATACAAAATAGCAATATTTAATTTTATTCGGGCTTCATATCTCTTTGAACTTTTGTGGTGTACCCATTCATACTTTTCTAACATATACAGCTATACCCAACTCTACGTTGTATAGCTTTTACAAAGTTTTATTATTCTTTTAAATAATACAGATAATAATTCATATATTTATTGTGCGGAACCCTCTGAGCGCGAGTAATATTCGTACTTGACCGTTTATTTTATATACAAGTTATATGCATTGGTCTGTCAAGTCGTATCTTGGTGGAAACCATCTGCAAAACCCCAATGTAGTGGTTGATCTGCAGGTTTACCGCCGTGTTTTCATGCACCCAAACTTCAATGTTTTCATACATTTGGGTGCAGGGAAATACAATGATAAACCAATCGATCAACTACTAAACTCCGGTCTGCAGGTGTTTTCTATCAAGATATGACTTCGCAGACCATTTGCATTTTAATATGCTAATTGAGTTATATCTAATCCTAAAATTTCAGCCTTCAACTTGATGAGGTGATGGTCTCTGCAACTGCCACCCGTCGAACAAATCCCTTCCTGTGAAATCTTGTACTCTGTGTGCATCGGACTCTTTAGGAATCTGTGGAAAGGCACATAAACATCCTATCTGTGTTTTTATACCTAGATTGTGTATAAAAACATTTTTTAATTCATCAGTCTCAATTTGGAGTTTTTTGTAACAACTTACAGCTGTAATTTTTTTTTACAATTGTTTGAAAAAGACTTTGATTTTTTTTTCTCTGAAAACTGCATGGATTTTTCATTACATTGATATGTAATTCTAATAACTACTAATTTCTTAGAATTCCATTTCAAAGCAATATTTCGAATTTCTTCCAATTTTACCAAAGTATTCTTTTTCTTTATCAGAAGTCAGAGAAAATAAATTTCTTTTTCTCTCCATCTTTATCTTTAGATTAAGTTTTAATTTTATTTTCCTCACATTGCTGATAGATATTTTTTACCTTGTCAGTTGCAAGCTCACTGTTATATATCTCCAGAGATTCTGCATCTTCTTCCTGTACTTCCAAGTTAATAATCAGGAGGAGTTGCCATAATATATTTTACCAATCTGTGTCCTACATCGGAATTTGATAAAATAGCAGTGCTTTCAGCTTATAGTCTCTACTTGAACTTGCCGATCAAGAAAATGTTAAGCTATCATTCGTTGTTGCTCAGAAACTCTTTTTATTAGTTTATAAATTAGTTTGGTAAATTAGCAGTGGTTTTACTTTGTAGCCTCTACTTGAACTTACCGATCAAGACAGTGCTAAGCTATCATTCATTGGTGCCCATAAAATGTTCTTATTAGTTTGTTAAAAATGTCCTACTGACATTTTCTATGTAAACAACGCAGTCTTTTACAGTGAGAATGTTGATGACGATATTATCCTTCTCCTACAATTCTTGAAAAGCTAACGACAAATTTACTAACTGTTGCTTTGTGAGCCTTAATTTCCTCTCTACTCATTTTATTAAACTGTGTCATTGAATAAGGAATTGTAGTAAACAAAAGTACGTGCCACTACAAATGCAACATGAAACAAAAATGTTAACTAAGACTATCTTTAACCAGGATACCAATGTAAATTGAAAGCAAAGATGGAGTATTATTAAAATTCATAGAAAAACATCGGAGAAGAATCCATAACCAAATTCATATTTTTGGGACTGATGCAAAAGTTTGTCGCATATTGTTGATGGAAATTAAAGAAAATGTGAGGAAATGTAAACAACAACAAAAAAGTTCTTCCTTTCTTCCCATTCATCACTACAACAGGAATTCATAAAATCCGGATTACTAGATTGGAGATATTTATGTAATTAACCGGATATTGTTTAACGATAAAACGAGTGTATTTAACATTATCCTTATGGGGAGCGTTTCTGTTCCACGGCATTCCATGCATATAAGCGGGGTATGCAATTATCCGTTACCCGATTAAGTGGGACCAACTGTATTTATATTTTCCAAACATATCTTTCTAAATATAGTTGAACTTGAAAATGTAGGATTTAATTAAAAAAAATTAAGCAATTCACTCTCATTCTCAGCAATTCTTCCTAGTTCTTTTGCGTAGCCCTATACATGATCTATAGAATTTATATATATAATCTAGTATGCAGAAATTTAGTTAAAAACATATCATAGCTGAAAACTCACATTCAACAATCATCCATAATAGACAACATTCATATACAGTATTGTATCCAACATCTTTTATGTGCCCCTGTAAATGAAATAAAATGTGATGCACATCATGTTCTAATGTAAGCATCTTGCAATAAATCTCAGTAACGTATACGAATTCCATCTTGTTTAAAATAGTGAAATATAACTAATACGCTACAAGCAGTATTTTCTGTAATGAAACTGAACTCTTTTCTGTGACCTTGTAAATGAATGATAAATGCTTTGCAACACCTTCGAAAGTATGTTTTACTGCACCTCATAAATTCGTATCAATTGCATTATGTTTGTAACAGAGAAACATTATTAAAATATGCCGCAAACGTTTTTTCTTCATAGTCCATAATATAACGAAATGTACTTTTGAATTCCCCTGTACACGTACTGTAAATGCTAGACGTAAAATATTCTACAGAAATCATCTAATGCACCTCAATCAGGTGTATGAATTTTATGTTTACAAGTGTTTAACATCATTAAAATACACCGCAAATGGTTTTTCCCACATAGGCCCTAATATAAAAGAATACATTTGAATGTCCATGTAAGTGAAGTATAAATGATTACACACTTCATTATCGGTGCCATGCATGCCATGATAAACTTCAACAACGTATTTCAATTACATCACAATCCGAGTATATGTACGCTAGTTAGACCACGGACAGACGGGCAGTCAAGCCAATTCATAAACATTTTTCAACTATGTTGGAAAGTGTTTAAAAATCGGAGTACCCGTCCAAACGTTTTGTGTTGTATATACATATAGAAAATATAGAGGGCGTAGAGAAAAACGCGGGACCTGGTAGTAATTAAAATTCGATCCCCTCATGCTAAAAACATGACACTATAAAATCTGGTAAGACGGAAACATAAACAATAAGTGCGAAATACCGTTTTAGATGGACTGTTTCCGTCTTTGCAGATACAATTGTAAGATATTTTTAGGGGAATCCATGAAAATATTCAGTTTAAATCAGGATTCCGTTACAGCTACGTATTGCAAAATAAATTTGCTAGCTGACAGACTTTTATAAAATGCTATATTTTACCTTACAGTCTATTTTTAGTTTTATATTATTATAGTTAATGATAAATTTTCGCATTTCCTTACCGTTACAAAAATACCTTTACATTACATTTGAGAACCCACACTAGTAACAGGGAAAAATGTAAGCGCTAATGTTAAGTCTATGAGAGCGTTATTTTCAAATATCTCGCTTCCTCTTTAATATTTTAAAATTATTTTTTTTTCATAGGATAGCTGAGGACGATCTATAACCGGGCTAGTATTAACTTTTAACATTTTGGTTTCAGATATTTTTAAAAAAATTACTGTTACTTTCGGAACCGTTCTGAAATTGAAACTATCCTAATATTAAAAAAAAAAACTATAACCAAAATCAAAAAAGTAAAAACTAGCCTGGTTGTCGATCGCCCTCAGCTATCCTGTGCCCCCCCCCCCCCCAAAAAAAAATATATTAAAATCAAAGCGAGAAATTTGAAAATAACGCCCCCATAGACTTAAAATATTAGCGTTTTTATTTCTTCCCGTGTCTGAAAAGGGCTCTTAAAGAAAGGTGTGTTACACAAGACAAATTTCGCATTTTCTGCGGCTGTTAAAGGTGTACTGTTTCGTTAAAAATAACAAATATTAAAAGTAATAAATATTAAAAATATTTCTTTAAAGTTTCAAACAAATTGATCAAAACTTTTAAAGTTAACAATTTTTAATACTTACTAACTTTAAGTTCTTGTTAAACCTTAGTAAATTTAAATTGTTGAAATTATTGAAAAATTAAAATGATAGTCATCAATGGATGTTCTTAGGCTTGTTTTAACGGCATAAAAAATATGATAATATTTAATATAATGAGAAAGCGAATAATGCAGAAGAAAATCAACTTTCAGCAATTTCTACAAATTAACGGCAGTATATTTGCATTATTTTGTACAGCCCTTACAATAGAACAAGTTTTTATACACGCCACATGTTAAGATGAAAATTATTGCAGTATAAACATGCTTAAAACAACTGAAATCGTACTTCCAGAAATTTTCATCCATAGGTGTGCATGCATCCAATTCTTTGAATAGCCTTGTATATTATTATATTTATATTTTACAAACACATATTTCTAAATATAGTTGAACTTGAAAATGTAGAATTTAATTAAAAAAAAAGGAAATCACTCTCATTCTCAGCAATTCTTCCTAGTACTTTTGCTTAGCCCTATACACGGTCTATAGAAATCATATATGGGGCATTCTCACAATCTTTTGACTTTTATGTCCCTGAATAATAATTTTTATTTTTATACACTTATATATATATATATATATATATTTTATTTGATATACTGGGGAACATCCCATTGCATGATTGCATAACAATATTAACGAGATAAATAAGTTTTGGACGATGTTGGGGGTCCAAATACCAGGAAAACTCCTATACCGTCCCGTGTCCCTGATGCTGATTTTTAAGTTTGGAGCTGTCGTTATAAAATTGTTTCAATAAAAGTAATTCGATGCAATTTTTTTCCGAAACTCGGACAATTGTTTTATATAAATATGTAGCAAAAAGTTAACCTGCACACATTTTTACGGTTGATATTATTTTTTGAACTCTGTCCCTGGGTTTTTCATCCTTACCGTCCCTCTTGCTCAACTTATACAGAAAATCACTTCAGATGCAGCCACAGAATTTTTTTCAAGTTTTTTTCTCATGCAGAAGTATGCTAGAGAAAGAATGTCTAAAATTCTTTGACAGGAAATTTACTGCAGAATTTAAATCAGCATTTAAATATCAGTTTCAAGATCGTGGCTTTATTGGTAGTCTTACCGTCCCCAAGGTTTATTCCTGCACTTTCCGAGGTAAATTTAAAAAAAATTAATTTAATCCTATGTTAACAACTGTTTCTAAAAATCAATGAACATTGTGGCTATCACTTAGTCTTAACATTATTTTCCTAAAAATAGGTGGTAATTTACCCTACCGTTCCATCCTTACCGTCCTTTTTCTCCCATTTCGCCCCTTTTTTCCTATACTGTCCCTTTTTTTTACTTTACCGTCCCTTCTTTAACACCCCTTTAAGACAATGTTATACAAAATTTTTGTATTAAAAGTACTACATTTTCATGATTTCCTATTTGAATGTCCTGTGGGTACTATGCAAATTCATTATAAGTAAAATTTAGATGAAAATAAAAAGTTTATAGTGGTAAAAATGGTAAGGAAAATTAAACTCGAAAATTTAACTTAAACCTCAGTTAAATAAAAAAAATTTCGCTGCTGACCATTTTTTCTTTATTTTGAATCATTAAGGCATTCGGCTATCAGATTAAAATGTTATTTTAGCAAGTTTAATTTCACCAGATTTTTATTCCCGAAAGTCAAAAGATTGTGAGAATGCCCCATATACAATCTAGTATGCCGAAATTTAGTTTAAAAAAAGATATCATAGCTGGAAACTCACTTTTAGCAATCATCCCTAATAGACAATACTTCGTATACAGTATTGTATCCAACATCTTTTATGTGCCCCTGTAAATGAAATAAAATGTGATTCACATCCTATTTTAACGTAAGCATCTTGTAGTAAACCTCAGTAACGTATATGAATTTCATCTTGTTTAAAATATTGAAACAGAACTAAAACACGCTGCGAGCAGTTTTTTCTGTAATAAAACTGAATTATTTTCTGCGATCCTGTAAATGAATAAAATGCTTTGCAACCCCTTCAGAATGCATGTTTTAGTGCACCTCATAAATTCATATCCATTTCGTTATGTTTGCAACAGAGAAACATTATTAAAATACGCCTCAAACGTTTTTTCTTCATAGTCCATAATATAACGAAATGTACTTTTGAATTTCCCTGTACCTGTGCACTTCAATAAGGTGCATAAATTTTATGTTTAAATTGTTTTACATCATTAAAATATAGAGCAAATGATTTTTCTCACATGGGACATAATATAAAAGAATGCTTTTGAATGTCCATGTAAGTGAAGTATAAATTATTAGAAAATACACGTATTAGAAAATAAATTTGCTAACTAGCAGATTTTTATAAAATGCTATATTTTATTTTACAGTCCCGTTATTTTTAGTTTTACATTATTAAAGTTAATGATAAATTTTCGCGTTTCCTTACCGTTACAAAAAATACCTTTAGGTTACCTTTGAGAACCCACACTAGTTATGGGGAAAAAATGTAAGCACTATCGTTAAGTATATGGGAGCGTTATTTTCAAATATCTCACTCCCTTTTTAATATTTTAAAATGATTTTTTGCATAGGATAGCTGAGGACGATCTACAACCGGGCTAGTTTTTACTCTTTCGATTTTGGTTTCAAATATTTAAAAAAAAAATACCTTTACTTTCGGAACCGGGATGAATCGGTTTTGAAATTGAAACTATCCGAATATATATATATATATATATATATAACAAAATCTAAAAAGTAAGAACTAGCCTAGTTGTAGATCGCCCCCAGCTATCCCATGCAAAAAACATCATTCAATAGTATTAAAATCAAAGCCATAAATTTTAAAATAACGCCCCCATAGACTTAACATTAACGTTTTCCTTTCTTCCCGTGTCTGAAGTGGGCTCTTAATAAAAGATGTTACACAGGTCAAATTTCGTTCTGCGACTGTTAAAAGTGTACTGCCCCCTTAAAAATAATAAATATTTAAGTAATGATTATTAAAAATATTTCTTTAAAATTTTGAACAAGTTGATCAACAATTTTAAAGTTAACAATCTTTAAAACTTACTAACTTTAAGTTCTGCTGATTTAATTAAAATAAAACTTTTTTTCGAACTTAAAATGTTAAATTGTTGAATATTTTATACATATCAAGCAGGACGGTCGTTCTGCCAAGCCAAGCTATAAAAAAAATGCAAACCCCGCCAAACAAACGCCAAGTACAAAACGGCAAGACACCGCAACTGCTTATTATATTGAAGACAACTTCTCAATGTTAAATCGGCCAAACATGCCAGCGTAAAATTTCCTATATCAAAAGAACCAATCATCGCAGAATAATAAAACCAAACCCAGACGAATCTAATAAAGAAGATCTTTAATTTGAGACCAAATGCATCTTCATAAATTAATTATAAACAGAGATATAGATTTTTTAAAATGACGTCGAGATACTGAAAATGATGGATTATTTTTCTTCGTTACACTTTATGTTTAAATCGAGGTAGAGAAATAATGGACAGAAAAAGGTAAGGATTGCATTTTTGGGCAGATATTTACTCAATCTACGTGCTTTTATAAAATTCAGCTTTAAAAACATAAAATTTCTATTCTTAATTAGCGAAAAACTGTTAATTCTAAAGTTTACAAATTATGCCAAACAGCGATAAACCCGCCAAAACATTTTAGAAATCTTATACTATCCTTTTATATTATCCTTTTGCATTGATTTCATCGAAGAAAACTATGGCCGGGATCCAGATAGATTTTTCGCTGTTAGCGAAATGAGTTTGACCAATCAGAAGCCTGCATGTTTGAGAATTTTTTCCTGTTTCTGCAACCCGGCCTATGTCATGAAAGTTTTGCATCATTTTCTTAATGCCATGGATTACAGCGTCTAGAATATCTAGTGTGGAAATATGCTATCCAAACAACGCTAAAAATTTGTATTCCTTAAATGTGCGACGATACTGCTAAAATCCCAAGTGTCGATCGCAGCGACATCTGCGGGATTTTCGTACTACATTGTATAGACAAGATGGGGGGTCCATCTTCCGGTCCCAGGCCCTTTTAAGGCCCGTTTGTCTACGCAAGGAACCACCCGTGAAGCAAGCCCCGCGGCACGTCCCGAAGGTCGCCGCCAGACAAGCTCCAACAGAGCAGAACCCCGTGCAAACTCCGGTCAGGCCGACGCACTGCCCAGCGCACGTCACGCCGGCTATTCCCAAGTTGGTGAACAATCGCTACGATAGTCCTCACCACCCAGCTAGAAAAACCAAGTGGTCCCTAAATTTGGTTACTCGAGCCGGTAGACCCCGCAAGCCATCGCAGGAACCAGACGCCTATAAAGACGCTGGGCCCACGGACTGAACCGAGGCTTCCCGACCCGAATTTAATTTACGGAAGGCCCCAAGATCAGATACCATTTTCCGGCAGAGACATTTTTGTGGGCCAGCCGATAGGAAAGTTATTGAAGAGCCCCTAACTTGAAAACCAGGGAGGACGGGGAAAGTCCCTCCGGCCGTAAAGCGACCCAGCTCCTGGCTTTTCTCCCAAACCACCCGGCTCAACCGACGGAACCCCTCGCGGATCACGGCGGGAACCAGTTGGCCCAGACTAGGTGCCGTTAGCGACCCCAGGCGGGCACGGAAAGCTCCACCTAGACGGAATAGACTCCGCCTCGCTAGGGGGTTGGACGGAACGGAGTCCCGCCCGCCCCCACCGACCCGACCCCATCCTAAGACAGAGAAGCCAGTGGAAGCCGACAGAAGCCCGCCCGCCACTACCTTACCTCACGGCCGTCGAGGGTACCCAGGCCCGAAGGCCCCTGACCCCGTGCAGTGACCGACCGCTACCTTTGTTAGTGCGTTCGAAAGTTAGGTGGAGACACCTCTAGGTCCTCATCACCAGGCGAGGAAAACTCCGGTACCGCATAGACACGGAGGACCTGGATCGGACCAAGAGTTCACCTGAGGCACAATGAGCCGCCGCGTTACCGTCGAGCCTCCGGCCCGTTTCCCTGCGGGAATAGTGTTCGATGGTGGACCTGCCGGCCGACCCCCTCCCATGGGTCACGGCACGACATGGAGCAACCAGAACCATACTGGCCTCCCCACGCGACCGCTCCTTGGTCAACGGGGTCACCGCCAAACCCTACCACCCTTAGGGTCGGCTCCCAACTGCTCCAGCTGAGGTCCTCGGAGGGATGAGCCACCAAAGTCATAAAGTAACCTGGGCGCTGTCCGAAACCCTCACCCTTCGGTTGCTCCGGGAGTCCCTGCATGGCGTTCCGGCGAGCCCCGTCGTCACTAGCGAGCACCGAGGACTTTCCACTACAAAGCCCTCACTCATACTTCAGGCTCCCTCTTAGTCAATTGGTGGATGGGGTCCTATCGCCTTAGCTATCCTTTGCCCAGAGTCACCACCCGGCCACCGCCGGCTCTGGGATCAGACTATGGAGCGTCGCTATCCGGCTTGGCCGGAGAACCTGGCTGCCGGGGGTGCGCCCTCCCGCGGACGACCGAAGGGCTTTGCACCCATGCACAACGTCCGTTAACCGTGGCCACCGGACTCTTGACCTGTCGACCGCAAGTCTCTCGAGGAGGTGGCGAATCGTCCCCATCCGCCCCCCTCGCATTCGTACACAACGAACTCTGCCGAGCTTCCGGTCACCTCCCCCACTCAAGGGGTCGGGTCGGAACCACCCGGAGGGGCGGCCACACATTGTATAGACAAGCAATATCTTGCAGTTGTAGAAAATATCCTGCAGATGTTGCTGCGATCTGTATATTTCAGCAGCATTGTTGCACATTTAAGGGATACAATATTTTAGCACTTTTAGTATTACAGGGATAGCCAAATTCCACACTATATATTCTAGGCGCTATATCATGGATGAGGTGCAATGTTTGTAGAAATCTAGGCTGGGATTCAGGTAGATTTTTCGCTGTTAGCGAAACGAGATTCACCTATGAATACCCTGCATTTCTGCAAACAGCGAAAAGTTCGCAAAAATGCAGGCTTATGATTGATGAATCCCGTTTCGCTAACAGCGAAAAATCTAGCTAGATTGTGGCCAAATTATGTTGCACACAATTTTGAATTTCCACATCCAGGAAGGGTATTGATTGTCATAACAACAGTACATATTCGAAATTATTTAAGGCATTGATTATGAACTCCTTTGCTATGCATTTTGATATTAAAGAAGTTGTTGTTTCCATAGCGACAGTACTTTTCTCTATTGCTTTCTCTTGTTTGTTTGGACACATACATCAGATTTGTGTGCTTGACAACAAGGCCCGCTTATAATTCATCGTCGATATACAGGGACGAGAGAGCACAATGAAATTTACACCACAGAGAATTTTTACTTCCGGGAGCTCCACAAAGAGTGTGCAAAGGAGCCAGCGGGAGTCGAACCCGACAAGCCTCCTACGCTCTAAAGCGATTAGCAGCGTGGTGTCTTAACCACTCGGCCACGGAGGCCCCATTGCTTTCTCTAAAACACAAATATCGAAATTTCACCAACAGCGCTCAGAAACAACATCATAACAGAAAGCCTTTATACATAAGAGTGGTGATATATTCACAGGAGTTTCAAGTTTTTGTCGAAAGTACGGTAATCCACTTTCTTGAATTAGACGATACGCGCATGGACGAATTCTGTTAGACTAGTGAAATAGTTCAACAAGCATTATCCTGACAATAATAAAACGCTCGCAAAGACCTTCAACGATTTGTTTTTGTCACTTCTACCAATAAACTTTTATTGACCGTATGTCGCTACTTCGTTATAGAGGCACACTTGTTCATAATTTCGTTATCGAAAACAGACGTCATTTAACAACAACAATCTAAATAACACATTTTTAAAAAAATTGTGGTTTTCGTAATAAATGAGTTTTTTTTACATTGGTGGCAACAACATTTTGTTAGGGATCCAGGTAGATTTTTCGCTATTTTCTAAACAAGATTGTCCAGTGAAAAGTCTGCATTTTGCGAAACTTTGGAAAAGAGCGAGGCTAACGAAAAGGACAGGCTATCGCTACAGCGCCTAGTGTGGAAATATGCTATCCAAACAGTGCTAAAAGTTTGTATCCCTTAAATGTGCGACGATACTGCTAAAATCCCAAGTGTCGATCGCAGCGACATCTGCGGGATTTTCGTATTACTAGTATTACATTGTATAGACTAGCAATTTCTTGCAGTTGTAGAAAATATCCTGCAGATGTCACTGCGATCTGCATATTGCAGCAGTATCATTGCACATTTAAGGGATACAATAGTTTAGCGCTTTTTAAATATTACAGGGATAGCCGATTTCCACACTGTATATTCTAGGCGCTATACTACCGCGGTGCATCCCAAATGTCTTTTTTTACAGAGCGCTATAGTACAGCGCCTAGAAGATACAGTGTGGAAAACGGCTACTCCGATAATGCTTTAAAAAGTGCTAAAAACTTGTATCCCATAAATCTCCAACAATGCTCAGCGGCAATATGCTGATACGAGCGCCATCTCGTAACTCTTTTCAATATAAACTCTGTGTTTTCAAAAATTATAGAATGTTAAATACCGGAAACTATAAATATAAGATATTTTTAGTCTGTTATAAGCTAATTTAGTTAAGGAATGACGTGAAATATGTTAAAGAGTCACTTTTAGAATGACTATCGCTATTTAGAATGACTAGCTATAGTGACGTGATGCTCTTTCCTTACACCTGCATTGGTGAATTCGAGCATCACGTGACTCCAGCGGTCTGCTAAAAAATATACGTGAAATGCACCGCGGTACACTGTTAAAAATATCGTGAAAAATTACCTCTGTTTTTAAAGGCTATTTATTTTATGACCAATGAGAACGCTACATAAACACCTATGAAGCGTTCTCATTGGTCAGAAAATAGATAGCTTTTAAAAGTAGAGGTAATTTTTTACGATATTTTTAACAGTGTAGCCTGTCTTTTTCTTCAGCCTCGGGAAAAGAGCGAAAAGTTTGCAAAATTTTAGGTCCAGATTGTTTAATATCGTTTCGAAGATATTGGAATGTTTATCTAAATCCTTACAATACACTGTTAAAAAATTCGTGAAAAATTACCTCTGCTTTTAAAGACTATCTATTTTCTGACAAATGAGAACGCTGCATAAACGCCTATGAAACGTTCTTGGTAAATCATCTGAAAAATCCACCGAGCTCCATAATAGTAGGGGGAGCTAACTCACCCATCCACTTTTTTCTGCGACAGCATTAAGCTTTCAGTGCGCGCAAGTAATGAATCCTGACTTTTCTTAATATTTGAAGCATTTTTTTTCAAATTTTTCCGCATACTTTTTAAGCAATACTTACGAAATTTTCCATTTCTTTGTTTGTTGTTGTTTAACTTATCTAAAATTTCATTTTAAATTACTATCAAATTAAAACTTTGCGATGAATTTAAATAAAATCTACAGTTTTTCTATAAAAATATACCAATCAATGAAGATTGTAACAACTTCGTTATATATATTTTTAAAGAATATCCGGTTTGAAAATATTTACCCTATACTATTTTATGAGATAAATCTATATTTTGCCTCCAAAATTCTTTGCCGTTCTATTCCTGAGCGGACTGCTTGATTTAGGTCAAAGTCCAGATAGATTTTTCGTTGTTTAGCGAAAGAAGATTGACCAATCAGAAGCCTGCATTTTTGGAAACAGGCAAAAGTTCGCAAAAATGCAGGCTTCTGATTGGTCAATTCCGTTTCGCTAAACAGCGAAAAATCTATCTGGATCCCGGTCTTAATGTATCAAAATATGGAGTTTGCTTCTGGAGCTCAGTTATAGCGTCTAGAAATATAGGCCGAGATCCAGGTACATTTTTGCAAACAGTGAAAAGTTAGCAAAAATTCTGGCTTCTGATTGGTCAATCTCGTTGCGATAACAGCGAAAAATCTATCTGGATCACGGCCATAGTGTGGAAACCGGCTATTCCAGTAATGCTTTAAAAAATGCTAAAAATTGAATCCCATAAATATTAAACAATCCTGAATGACAAATGTCGATCGCAGCAATATTTTCTAGATCTTCAATGGGTGAAACGATTTCTCAATGGACTATATTCCAAATCTGGGTTCGAGGCTGAAAAAAGTCACATGATACCGGTAATGGAAGATATTCCAAATATGGGTTCGAGGCTGAAAAAAGTCGCGTGATACCGGTAATTTACCCAAGGAACTTCTAACTGATAAGAAGGAAAGATATTACTGCTTGGCCATCATGAACTGTTTCATTGGCTAGCGGGGATTTACATTACACGTCTACGGAGCATTTCCCTTCTTTACGATAGAAGTTTTTACCTTGACCACGTGATCAAAACGGAGATGGAATATCCTCCATTTACCAAAAGAATTTCTAACTGATAAGAAGGGAGGCTATTACTGCTTTCCATATGAACTGTTTCACTGGCTGGCGGGGATTTACATTACGCCTACGGAGCCTTCCCTTCTTTACTCTAGAAGTTTTTACCTTGACCATGTGATCATAACGTAGATGGAATATCCTCCATAGATTTCTTTTGCAATAGTTACGTTGGAATTACCATATTTCGCTGTGATCGACATTCGTCGTTCAGCCTCGTTTAACATTTATGGGATACAATTTTTTAGCACTTTTTATAAGCCGATTTTTAAACTATATCTTCTAGACGCTACACTGTTAAAAATATCGTAAAAAATTACCTCTGTTTTTAAAGGCTATCTATTTTCTGACCAATGAGAATTCTGCATAAACAACTACGGAGCATTGTCATTGGTCAAAAAAAACCCTTTATAAACAGAGGTAATTTTTCACGATATTTTTAACAGTGTATAGCTCAGTTATAGCGTCCAGAATAAATGTTGTAGAAATCAACTATTAAAGCAATACTTAAAAAAGCGCTGAAATATTGAATCCCTTAAATGTACAACGATGTTGAATTCCAAACAGTCATTTGCAGCGACATCTGCAGATATTTTTTTAAGAAGAAAGAGACACGTGTAATGCACCGCGGTAGCCTGTCTTTTTCGTTTGCCTCGGAGTAGATATAAATGACGTCTTTTGAAGCTGTTCCTACACTGTGACCAACGACATACAAAGCCAGTTTATGAGGTCACACGGAGTTGATTATCTGTACGCGGCAATGGGCAAATAAAGCTTATATCTAAAAAAATAATCAACCATAGAACAACCTTTTTTTTTTTTTTTTTTCAATATTTTGTAATACTGTGGACATAAAATAACACATCACAGTGCTGTAGCGAGCTGAATAACAAGTCTATAACATAATAAGCATTTACGTAAATTAAAAAAAAAATGTTCAAGGCTTTGAATTTCATACGGAGAAGATGTCTCAATCTATGCATGCATTACTATAAATCACAGATTTTCAACTGATAAATAGCAAGTGTAAGCCTTTTATTAATGTTTTTTAAACAAATTGAAATCAATAATGCAATTTTAATGACCATATATCACGTTTTATTTAATAAAACGTATGTAAAGAGAGCCTATGAAAAACAGAAACTTGGCTGAAAGAGCTATTTTGTGGTCTCTGAGAAATAACATACTTTCTAAGATGAAAACCTGCCTAAAACGGAATATTTTCTGGTTCCTTTTGAATTGCATCTCACCAGGTTTCTTACATTTGCTAAACTTTCGTAATTAAACTTGATATTTTCTACAAATTTCGGAGGCAGCTGGAGCCCTATCAGCCCAGTCCGCTGAATACGCCACTGCCTGGCTTCTTGGCTTACAGAACATGCTGCTTGGTGTACGAAACATAGATAAAAATCCTTTAAATTAAAAACTCTAATACATTTTCTTATGTTTAGCTTTTTTTTCTCTAACAACACAAAAAATAATTTTATATGAAAAATATAAATTATGCATTATAACAAAGTTTTTACATTATTTATTAGAAACGATACTTTCGCAATTAGCTACATGCCAAGGATTAATAGCCAAAGAATTTACCAATTGTAGCAGCTTTTTTTATCCTACTTATTTGATTGGTAGTACAATTATATATCGGTTAGTTTTGTGTTTATTTATATATATATTTTTTCATGAGCTTTTAATATCGTTATCGAATTTTAGCCAGGGACAAATGATAACTTGTTTAAATCACTAAGTGCACACAGGTAAATCTTCCGCAATAGGGCTGCACGTGATATAGATTTTTTTTTTTTTAAATCGTACATCATGCTCAAATTTCTTTAAAAAACCACAACAAATCTGTAAATTAAGATAGTTTTCAAACAAATTGCATTTGAAAGGACATATTTTCTCTATTCGATGGTGTAAAACTTCAAATTGTACGATGATTAGACAGATGTTAATAGATTTGCTAAAAAGAGAAATTTATTACTCGGATCGTTGCCATCGTCAAAATGGCATTAGCGTTACTCATGGGCATATTTTTTGTTTTATAATATAGACCAGCGATCTCAGTCAGATTAAAGTTGCCCGATATATTGCGCAGTGTATAGCGCAAACTAATTGATTGAAAACTAATTAATTGAGAACTAATTAATTGAAAACTAATAAATATTTTTAATTTAGTATGTTTTCTCGGATTTCCAACCAACTGCACCGAAAAAGCATTTTTGAGACTTTTTTCATTAGCCGCATGCTAGATTGGCAATTATGGAATATTACACATGTAACAAAGGCTGCTAATTAATTATTTCAATTTATTAACTAACTTTATTTCTATTCACCATGGGGAAATTTGCATATTTTTCAAGAAAAACTCTGTGTACCACCATTTTTGTGGAACACTGTATGTTTGTTAGAGATGTGTTTCTATACACGTATATATAATTAATAATTATGTATATTTATATATGTATTAATTTTATAAAACAAATTTGGACATTTTTGTTTTCGTTTTCGGCCGAAAATAGGAAGATTACCAAAATTTGGTTTTGGTCTTAAAAACCTGTTTCTGTCAATATTTAATACCAATATATACAATACTCATTCCTAGGAAGTGAATATTCACTCTAAGCAGGAGTGAATAATCAGTAATAGCTCTTTCAGAGGAGTGATTATTCATTCTTGAAAACGAGTGCGTTTTACTACCAAATCAGCGAATTTTTTAAGGTTATCTACTCCATTATGAAATGGAGTTTTTGAAAATTTAGAAGTAACATATTTTGGTGTTTTTCATTATTTTATCCCATACATTGTTTCAAAGTTGAACGGAAATTTTTTAAAGTGTATAATGCGAGGTTTTCAATCTCGTCAACGGAGTGAAATATTTCGCTCTTGACAACGGAGTGAAATATTTCACTCTCGACAATGGAGTGAAATATTTCACTCCTTTCTAGGGAGGAGAAAATTTCACTCTTTAAGGAGTGTATTTTTATAAAATTCATTCGAAAAAGAGTGAAAATGTCTGTCACTCTTTCAAAGAGTGAACTTTTCATCCCCCCCCCCCAATTTTAGAGTGTAGGATGCTAAAAGTTAGTCGAGTTAAACCCATAGCACAGTTGAAAATTTCCTCTCAGCAATTTCCGCCAATAAACGGATGTTGATGAGAACTTTTGTGCGACCCTGTATATGATCCACAGAATTCATAAACACCAAATATTTAAAACATAGTTAAATTTTAAAACGTATACTGCAACTGAAAACGCACTTCCAGCAATTATTGTGCGTAGGCTTCAATAGTTTTCAACTATTGCTCATTTTCTTCTGTAGTCAAATTCTTTTGTGTGTCCCTGTAAATGAACGATAAGTTCTATGCAAACCCTATTCTATAGTAAGAACCTCATAATACACCTCAGTGATGTATATCAATTTCAACATGTTTAAAATACTGTAATATCATTCAAATGAATGGTAAACGATTTTTCCCCATAGACCAGTGTTTCCCAACCTTTTAGTGCCCACGCCCCACCGAAGCATCTGAAAAATCACGATGCCATAACTATTCATTTCACATTTCTTAACTTATCATAGAGCTAAATTTTCTTCCACAAATGTGTTTTTAGTATCATTTTATAAATGGAATGAAGGCTATAAATCTTCACTTTTATGCCAAAATAGATTTGTTGTGCCTTCCCAACTTATCTGAATGTTTAACAAAAGTGTTATATGCCTGTATTTTTATTGTCCCAAAATGACTAAAGAAACTCTCATATTTAGTATTAAAATTGAAAATGATGACACATTTTACATTGAATCTTAGTAACTTATTGAGAGTAGTTGGAAAATCTTTGGAGACCAAATTTTCCTTCTATGGGTAACAAAGTACAGAAGAAGCATTTCAAGATTATGACCTTTATCAAGTCCGTAGCCGTTATTCCCCATCAAAACACATTTATCTCTTTCCATCCCCAATTATCGTTAATTAACTGCCATGTACTATCGCATTTTGAAATTTAAATTTACATGTTATACATTCAATTACCGGATAGGAGGCCTGCAATACAGCCATAGTTATTTACAATTTATCCATTTCCTTATTTAATGCTATTAAAAATTTAAAAACTTTATAAAGTTGTTAGTACCATATTTAGTTATTTCAAATATTTTTTAGGTTAAATATGTTAAAGACAATAAGATTTAGGTATACTCTTAAGTAATTTCAAGTGCAGAAGTTTTTTTATGTTACATACAGCAGAATGAATAGATCAAAATAGATCATTCGATAAATAATTGAGAAAAATTGTAAAATATATTAGTAACCAGAAAAGTTATAGAAATTTTTAACAAAAAGAAAAAGTGGAGAAGGTGATGCTAAAATATTTAAAAAATTGTTCACATAATTATTCTGGTATTGATTCTATTTTAACATTTTGATTTTAAGCTTTTTAAAATTCAACAAAAAAACTCAATAAAAAAAGCTGAGCGAATGGGTGAGTTACAAATTTGAAATTGCCCCCCTAAAGAATGAAATGTCCCCCTGGTGGGGCGTGCGCCCCACGTTGGGAACCACTGCCATAGACCGTAACGAAACAGAATTCTTTTGAGTGGCCTTGTAAATGAACCTAAAATGCAACACCCCTCATTTACAATATTGAACATGCCATAGTAAACCCCAATAACATATATAAAAATCATGGCAATTGGACAACATTTATGCGAGTTAGAGCACGGACAAGGTTGGGTTGAATTGATTTTTGACGGCCAATTATCAACTAGAGGGATACAGGCCCAGGGCGGAGTGCCCTTCGGGGGGGGGGGGGTCTTTCTAAGGGAACCTAACCCCTATTTACGCATGGAAATCCATGGTTCGAAGAAAACCACGAAAACTCCGAACGATTAGGCCGACGGGCACGATTGGGTTCGAACCCAGCACCTCCCATCTACCAGCTTCGAGAGCAGAACCTCTCGGCCACTGGTGGGGCCACAGACGGACAGACAAACCGAATTCATAAACACTTTTCAACTATGTTGGAAAGTGTCAAAACGGAAAGTAATTTCTCTAAAAAAAAATACAAAAATCAAACTACGATCAAATTATTTAAAATGTATTTTTTCATTTTTCTTAAACCAACGATCATCGTTGACAGATTCAACAACCAACAGCTCTTTTTAAATGCACTATTTACTTTCTCTCCCGTCGATTTGAAGAAAAGTTCTTCAAATACATAATGGCTCTTACTGGAGCAATTTATTTTAAATACCTACTGATAAGCGGCATTTTTGAAGAAAAATAGATGATTCTTTTTAGCCAGAACCGGAAATTCGTTAAAATTCCCGATCAGACCATGTGCTCAAAGACCATAAAAACACCCATGAAAACTGGTAAGAATTATAAAATAATAAAATAAAATGGAACGACATGCAACAATAGTTACATAAAAGTTAAGGCTGTTCTTAACTGCTCTGCCGAACAAGCGCAAAACGTTTTGACACATTTACAAATTCATTTTTTTAACGGAAAGCTATAAAATTAGAAGGTCTGACTGTGGAAGCGATTTGGACTCGAACTGTGTTTTCCATTTTTTGATAATTACCCATTGAGTTACAAGCGATTTTGATCACGTGACAAAGACGTTACGTCAACTTTGACCATATTTATTGAAAGATCTGTTGCGTTTGGGAAAAAAAAACCCAGCTCGATTACATAGTTTTTGAACAACATCTGCTAGTTTCATGCATTTCCGACCAAAAATAAATTTTAACTTATGTCATAAATTTTTTCCCTTTTGGATTTGAGAACAGCCTTAAACAGCGCTGTTCAAATCAGTCTAGTAATGTATTTAAAAAAAAAAAAAATAACGAAAAAAAAAAAAATCAGGTCTGTGGGTATCCAGTCTACGAACACATATCTACATAATGGAAAAATCCAATTTAATCAAATCTTTCTCAGGATCTGGGAGAATACTGCCTTGATAGTAGATAAATACAAAGCAATTTTTTTAATATACATATATATTTTTTCGGTTAATGAAGAAAAAAAAAGTATTTCAGAAAAATTCAGCCATGAAAATGTACGTTTCTGGGAGAATGACTCAAATAACCTACAAGAAATCAAATCGATTTCTCATTGAAAAAAAAAAAAAAAAAAAAAAAAAAAAAACAAGAACGAAAAATCATGTGTACAAATCATGTGATTATAAAACACTTTCCAACACATTCAGAATACTATAACAAAATTTCAGACTTTACTAAGGTGAAAGATGATCTCTAAATGAAGAATTTGGAAAATGCATAACGCATTTGAAAACACAATTTCTGATATTATCCTGAATAGTCATTAAATTAATTTTTTTTTTTTTGTGCAGCCCTGTATATGATCTACAGATATGTATGCATACTACATTACATAGTATGCTAAAAGTTAGTTCAGTTAAACGCATAGTACACTTGAAAATTTCCACTCGGCCATTTCGCCAATAAACAGACGTTGTTGGGACTTTTGTACGCCCTGTATAGGATCTATACAATTTACACACCAAGTAATATTAAAAAAAGTAATTAAATTTCAATACAACAACTGAAAACCCACTTCCAGTAATTTTGTTCGTATTCTTCAATAGTTGAACTATTGCTCATTTTCTTCTATACAGCCAAATTCTTTTGTGTGCCCCTGTAAATGACGATAAGTTCTATGCACACCATATTCTGCAGTAAGAACGTTGTAGTATACTTCAGTGATGTATATCAATTTCAATATGTTTAAAATACTGTAATATCATTAAAATACACGGCAAACGATTTTTCCCCATAGACCTCAATGTTCTATTCTTTTGAGTGGCTCTGTAAATGAACCGATGATGATATACACTTTATCTTCAATACCGAACATGCCATAGTATGATAATCAATAACATCTATCACTTTCATACTAATCGGACTATATTTACGTGAGTATATTTACGGACTATATTCACGGACAGACAAACCAAATTCATAAGTACATTTCAACTATGTTGGAAAGTGTTAACCCTTCACTGCACGACGTGCCACATCTGGCACATACCTAAAAACACTGTAATTCTTATTATATGCCATGAATTTGGCCAATAGTATCTATGCCTGATCAAGAACAGTCCAAAGAATAGAATAACACTTATTTTGTCCATGACAGATGGATGCATTAAACAAAAAATTAGAATTTGTTCTTCGGAAGCAAAAAAAATTTCGATTAAGCTATTAAGGTAAATTTTACTTTCATTATTTTTAGTGAATACTTAAAAATATTATTATAAAAAAAGGTTGCAGAGTGATAAGCAGATAAAATTAATTTAAGCTCATTTAGTTGTAAAATATAGCAATACAATATTTTAAAAATCTAATTGTGTACATAGGATACACGCCATAAAATATTAAATTTTAGCTGAAAATTTTAAACTAAAATTTTTTTACTATTTTTCCCATTATTAGACCAATATATAGACTTCAAATAATTTTTTTCATAAAAATATAAAAAATCGTGTAGTGAAGGGTTAAAAAAGAAATATTCCAGATAACTTGAAGATATTTGTGAAAAATATAATATAACCTCTCCGACTTCCGAGTTACCTACTTTTCGGAAACGAAATCTTTTATTTCCAGAAACTTCATAAACGAATATATTTCTGAGATTTTAAAAAGTATTTCTAAAACGAAAGTTCTTTTGTTGCCCATCGCTTCTCCCAGTAATATTTGCGGTGTATTAATCAGTTTTCCCGATCCCGTATCAACACGAACAAATGGTTTTTCGGATCCTATTAATTCTCATGTAAATATTTCCATGTTGAATAGGCAAACATGATAAATGAACAGCATTAAATTATTATTTTATTATTCTTGCATGAATAAAATCTGTTATGCAGTTGAAAATGTTGACTTGAGAATAGGTAGCATCCGAAAAACCGATATTCCATGTTGATATTGTGTTGAGAAAACTGATTAACACTAGAACCACCAAGGCGGTCATTTTGACCGTTTTGAAGCTTTCATTCCGTACCAATTTTTTTTTTTAATTTAGAGTATAACTTTCAGTTTCCGTGACTTTTCCTATAATTCGAAAAGCAATGATATGCCAGTGATAAATTTTCCAGTCAGCCAAAATTTATGAAGTATTGCAGTAGTATACCTAGAACCGCCGAAACGGTCAAAATGACCGCCGTCAATTTTAATCCACATTTTATCTAGTAGATGTCGCACCAGTCCATACTTCCTACAACCATACTTCAACAAAGGCTACAACATTACCACAGATAACTTCTTTACTTCACTGCCCCTTGCAGAAAAGCTGAATTCACTAAAAATAAGCATTGTTGGCACAGTCAATCGCGGACGAAAAACAAAATTCCACAGGCCATAAAATCTGAAAAAAAAAAAAAGCCTTTGTACAGTAGCCAAATTCTTGCAGCCAATTCTTCTTGTAGCCAAATTCTTGCCAGAGATGATATCACGTTGCGTTTATCAAGGGAAGAAAAGTAAATATTCTTTAATTCTAATTTCCCGATATCCATCAGTTACATCTGAAACTGGTGATAAACACTTACCAGAAATTTTAAAGTTCTATAATTCTACAAAATTTGGCGTCGACGTGCTCAACCGAATGGCACAGAAGTATTCTACAAAAGCTAGTTCTAGACGATGACCTCTACAAGTGTTTTATAATTTTCTTCATCTAGCGGGCGTCAATTCTGAAAAACACAGTCTTTGTTGGAGAGAAATAAGCTTTCTTTAATCCCTTTATATTATTCGTAGTATTTTCTGGAAGAAAATACTGGTAGTTTCCTCTTTTTTTGACTGAATATTGTATTTCTCAGAGGATAAATTTAAATGTGTGCTTTCACCAAGTTCATTTTTGTTTTTAGCAATTTCGATTTCTTATGAAAAATATTTTTCACTATAAAAATATTCTTAAAATAAAATATATAAATAATATATATGTATCTCAATATAATATAATTATAACATAATAAAATATAAAAAAAATATATAATAAAAATTATGAAATATATATTACTATATGGGCAATGATGGTAATAATAGTAATAAACGATACTAAGAGTATAAAATGGCAAGTAAACAATAGTTGAACATGGTAATCCACATCGGTCAAAATGACCGCTTTGGCGGTTCTAGGTATACGTTTTTACCGGCGGTTCTAGTGTTAATACAGTGAAAAGCTATTCAGGAACGTTTCTGAACAGTGTTGAATGAATTCAGACACTTTCTCCGGGAATGACATTATAGAGTTTCGGAGGGAGGAGGGAAATTGCACTTTTTGACCATTGAAAACACAAAATCTCAAATCTTCCGGGGGGGGGGGGACATCTCATTGCTTCTCGAGGGAATGTCCCCTCTTAGCCATTCCCTGAATTCAACACTGTTTCTGAAGATTGTGGGTAAGAAGATAAACTTTCTTTTTAAGAATGCGCATATAAATCTCGAAAATTTATTGGTTTTCCAGTTTTCTGAAGGTAAAAGAAAGTTTTTTAGAATAGTGGGTAACTCGGAAAAGGCTATATTATATCGCTCATCCGCAAGAAAATTGACAACTCCAAAAAATTCTCTTTGGATATTATTGCACTAATAGGAACGACTTACAAAGAGAGGGCCAATCATGGTAATCACAGATTTTGATTATTTCTATATATGTTGTAGAGTAGAGGCCCCTTGTCTCAGGTTCAATAGATTTTATATAACGCTTCTTAGCTCCCGAGAAAGAGGGAGGAGGAGTCTAGTATTATAACACAACTTAAATACTTACTTTGTAACAAAACTAATACATTATAATTTAATAATCTCAATTAAAAATTTTAACGTACATTAATTATAATGTTAACATATTTTAATTTTACTTTAGCATTTTTGATTTTTAAACCATTATTAAACAATTATCGTCATTTAAAGAGATTAAAAAAAAAAAAAAAAGTGGATCTGCCATTGAGTAATAAAAATTCCAAAAGCATCTGTGGCACCCTCTAGTTATGATAAAATAAAACATTTAAAAATAAAATAAAAATAAATGCAGACAGAAGATAAATGGGAAAGCAAAATAATTCAAACCGCAAGCATGTGTATGCGATACGTGCGATGGAAAATCTTTAATATGCAATAAATAGGTTGTAATTTAATTCTTATGCTAAATTTATATATAATTATGCTTCTTACTTTAAAAACAGAGTAGTATTATTATCGTATTAACTTCTCTTATTAAGGCAATACATAAATGATGTTTCTTTAAAATCACGAATTGGCACAATTGTTCAATATCATTACATCGATAAAGAATACATGAAATACATTTTAAAAGTCATTAAAAAAAATAACAGTTTAAAGAACATATGAAATATTTTAAGTCATTTAAAAAAATTAACAGTTTTATGATACAACGATTTAGTTACAAATATAAAGAAAAGGTTAAAATTAATTGATACACAATTTTTAATTGACAATGACGTTATTAAATTATAATTACAAGTATATTTAAAAAACAAATAATAAGAAAAACAAATGTACCACGTTCTGGTATTGAACCCGATTCCACGGATCAACGAGCAAATGTTGTAACAACTGAGCTACGACCAACGTAGTAGTTTTGGTACAAAGTAAGTATTTAAGCTGTGTTATAATATTAGACCCCCCTGTTTCTCGAGAACTAAGGATTGTTGTATAAAATCCATTGAACCTGAGACTATGGGGCCTCTACCCTACAACATAATAATAATCAAAATCCGTGATTAACATGGGTGGCCCTCTTTGTTAGATTAGTCTTGTTGCAAGAAAAGTAGCTATATAAGTAGTAAGTGTAAATTAGGAAAACCACGAGATTGTGCTATACGCCACTTTCCCACCCCAGAAGTGGGAAAATTGTGTGGGATATAAATTTACTCAATCCTCCCTATATCTTCAAAGTCTTGGTTCGTTAGGATTTTATGCTTTTATACATGCTTTTACAGCTGCACGCAGAAGAGAGTGCTATAATTCTACGTAACATTAAAAGAATGCGATTTTTTTTTCTACTCCTGTGAAATGAATCTTTGAATTGTGTTCCTATTTTTGCAGGTGAGCGATATTTTCGTCAATCTTCTTGCTGTATCAAGAAACATCCCCCCCCCCCCTCCTGGCTCTCTCTATCTCTCTTTCTTTTTTACAGTGCTGAGACAAAAATCCTTAATTTGTTTATAAAATTTATTGATTGGCCACAAACATTTAGTTTAAGCAAAATGTCTTAAGTTTTTGACATTACTTTCGGAGATCATAAAAAATGATTATTTACAATGATTTAGTATATCATATTTAGATCTGTATATATACTACATATTCTACAATTTAGTTCAGTTTTTAGGGTTCCGTTACTTAAAAAGTAAAAACGGAACCATTATGAGATCACTCCTGTGTCTGTCTTAGCCATTTTACTCGTAAACTATGGAATGTGGAAAGTTCAAAATGGCTGAAGTAATAAAGGCTATTGACATACATATTTATAGATTATTAATCATTCCCACATATATTTAGGAAAAATGTAGAGGGTTTAATTAAGTTACTTGAAAAAAAAAAATCTTTTCTTTGTATATCGTATGTGGGGTATTGCGTGAAAGCTCTCGTAACGCCGAATTAAAAAATACATTTCTTTTAATTTTACGTATTATATCTACAGAGATATCGTCACAAATGTAATGAAAAAATATGTTCCCTCCCTCTATTTCCAAATCTACTGAAATTTAAATTCTACTACCACTTTTTTCATAATTTTATTTAAAACTTGCAGGAAAACTATAGCGATTACCCTAGGTCACATAGTTTTTGAGAAAATCGCATTTTTCCGTTACGCACAAACTTCCATTTGTGGGTGTTCAGCAAAGGAGTTGAGGATGGCTGGTGATACCCATCATCGCAGAAGTATATGATTGTTGATAATGATTTTAAAAAATTGTCGGTAATTAGCCAAGATATTAACCCTTAAAGACACGGACGGTTTGGACATACATAAAGACACTGACGGCGTACTCTGTGTGCCATGGGCTTTTAAAGCCTAGATAACAACTTTTAATTAATTCTAAGAAAGGGGATCCAATATATTTATCTGTACTCGTGGCTTGGAAAGGACCACTTGCACACACGGAATGTGATAATTAAAATAAAGTGGTTTAAAAATGGATTTCGGTTAGCCGGTGAAAGAGGTTCTACTGTATGATTGTTTGTATAGTATATAGTTTGTCAGTAGGTTGGTTGATGCATCACCAAATTGCAGTTGCAAAGGTGATATTCAGGTGCAGCATCAGTAATGTTTAATGTTAAAGAAACTTGCCAGTTGAAAGGTTTGAACTTGAGAAACGTTTAATGGTTGGTTGATGTGTAACTTATAATTACTTTTATTTATCAAAGTTTGTTCAAGAATATGGCAACAGCTTACTGTCCCCAATTTTGACTGCATAATTACTTGGTGGTGTTTTAAAATGTACTTTTGAATCTACCTTCTTCACTTAAAAAAGGGTGTTATTGGTGTGATGAAGTTGTTTGAGGTATGACTTATTGATAAATAATGAAATGTTTATGTGCAATTTAGTTATGTGTTTCACAAGCATAAGGTTTTTGGTATGCTAGCTATAAAGGTGTCATATGAAAGATGGATATTGTAAAAGCGGTTTCATCATGTTATATTTTAGAGGAAGTTTTTGCATTAAGTAATTATCTAGTTTTTATCTCGATCATAAATTGATGGAAGAAGAGAATTTGATTAAATTCAAAATAGGTAGAAAATTTCCAGGCCAGAAGTTGAACCTGGTACCTTTGGAAGACAAAGTATTTGTTAGCTTGAATTATCTGGGATGGCACAGTTGATATTTGAAGCAAAAGGCCCGATGTTAGACTGAAATTCTTTCAAGCATCTTTGTATTTCATTATGAGATTTTAATAAATTCTTGAATTTTATTTTGCATATCTGTCTTTTTAGTTAAGCCATCATTTACTATATTTTTGTAGAATAATTTTATTTTACTTAACCTGTTTAAGTGATGAAATATGCTGTTAATCGACATCATCCTAGATAAATTTTTACACATGCTATTTAATTGAATTCTACTGAGTTTTTTTTTTTTTTTTTTTTTACTTTTATTGTGGAGATTAATATGGAAAGTGTGCTTGTCGTTTACTATGCAGCATATAACTCAAAGAAGACATTGTTGCTTGTGACAGATAAAACAAATATAGTGGTTCAGAAATAAAACTGGAGCCAAACATTAGCTGTGTTTTGATTTCCAAAAATAAATTACTTGTTTAGGATTTTTTTTCCCTATTCAGATTAGAGTATATGAACAAGTAGCTAGTAATCAAGGCTGTTGGTCAACTGGGTATTATTGAAAATTCAATGTTAAACCTATGGGCAGGTATTGCATTCTTATTTTTTAAATTTCTCATCAGAAATATTATATTTTTAATTTGTTTCCACTTATTTCTTTGACAAAATATTTCTAAAATTTATTGTTAATTTTATTTGAAGTGTTACAATATAACTCTCAGCTTGCCAAATAGTAAGAGATGTCCTTTAAGAAGAGTATACAGAAAATAGAAGTTAGAAATATTAATTTTCTGATGAGACACTAAATATATGGAGGCATTTCATGGTCATAGGTTTAACACTGGAGAGGAGAATTTGACATTTGACTTGAAATCTGGTCAAACCTTAAAAAAAATGTTCTAAGTTTCTTTCTGTTTTCAACACCACTTTTCTCAGCACACACACACAAAAAAAAGTGCTATAGTTTTGACAAATATTTCCTCCAAAACTTATGAATACATTATACTTAAAATCGTGTTTTGGGAATTGTGGGAAAGTTGGAAATTCTGATTGAGAGTGAGATATCTACTTATTGATGAACCATAAACATGCAGAGATTATAGTAATAATTAAAAGGTTATGAGGAAGATATGGAAACAATTACTGAAAAACAACACTGTAATGATGATCATATAAGAAAAACTTAAAAAAGAAAAATAGAAAATAAAACCCATAATTCTAGATCCTGAAACACAACAGTAAACAGATTTGTTAATGGCAACTAGAAATGAGATGCATATATTTTGGACAGTGGGAGAGTATATGGTGATTTAGATATTGGCATATTAATGTTTGCTAACAATTTTCCATGAGTGTAGAAGCATAAAGAGCACTTTCAGCAGCAACTTGGAAAGCAGTTTAGAAACAAAATTAGTAACATTTTTAATTAAAGAAATATCTGTTTAGAAATTGTATTTGTGTATACTAAATATCCATCATTAAAGATATATCTGCTAGTATTTCAAGAAAAATAATAGGTAGTAAATCCTTTTTGTGGAAAAAAAGAGGGCTTTGGATTTTATTCACTGGTACACTAATACAGAGTCTTTGGATCTACTAATTGCAGTGAGACAACTGTCAGCTGCTAATGGACCACATGCACTGTGCAGAGCTCGCAATGTTTGTGAGGAATTACGCATATTTGATTGGCTTTTAGTTAAAGCTTGTGTGTGTGTGTGTGGGGGGGGGGAGATTGGGACACTGATTAGCTATATGAAAGAAAAGTAGCATTGTGAATTTGGATGGCATCAGAAGTTATGTTCATTGTCCTTGTTGGCTAGTCCAGGAAAGTACTATGGCACTTTCTGTAGAACAGGGTGGTGCCATTTTCCTCTAGTTATAGTATCAAGGTTTCGATACTTACATCATCACTGAGCATGCTAAGGAGAATTCCTGCAATAGAAAAGAGCCCATTTTTTACATTTAAAATCGAATTTCTGCTCAAAAAAGTTTTTGTTTTTGGTCAGAGGACAGCACATTTCTTCAAAACAGAACATTTTTCCCTATTGAAAATATTTTTTTTTCGAAGAATAAGGCGATTATAAAGGATTTTTTCCTTCAAATGAAATAGTTGTGTGTTATATTTTCCTGTTAGCATAGTTGTTTTAATTTGATGATACAATAGCATTGTCAAAACAGCAATAATATGTAGAAAACTATTATTATTGCGCTAAAGGAGAGTTTTTATTGCTTATTCAGTGTTATCTTTAGTCGATCATTGAAAATGGGACTGTGTGTAAGGGGGGGAGGGAAGAGATAAATATTTATTTTGACACTCGGGACAGTTTGCCTACACAGAAAGCTTAAACTGCTTCTCTGATAGAACAATTTCCAATCACTTTTTTAAATATTACTGGGTGATATTTCTCAGATTTCATTAATGAAACATCATTTGTAAAAGTTTTAAAATAACATATTATTTGTAGTGCTTTGTTTAAAAATACCTAGTACTTATGCCATTGCAACATGCACTAATATTTTGTTTCATACAATACAGAAGAAATCGGATTTAAAAAATAAATGGTTTATTGCAAGCTAACGCACACAATGCTGGAATTTCTAAATTTGTTCTGATGACTTTCAGTCGAGTGAATATTGTAAATAAAGTCATTGAAAATAGCAGTGATGTAGATAATATAAATATAAATGTGTATATAACACTAGTGAAAATAATTACTATGCATCTAAAAACTCGGGAAATCTCAAGCAGTATGAAAATAACATTGAAGACTAAGAATTTTCATTCACCATATCTTCTGTAAATTGCTCTTTTCAAAATCTTAGATATATTGCTGGTTATAGTGAAAAACAAAACTTTATAAATTGCATGACAGTTTGACAATTCATTAGGTGAATCAATTAAACATGTTAAGGCCAATTCCTTCAGATGAATCACTATACTTTCCCTGTGATAAATGCCTCAAAGATTTAAATCTGTCAGAAATATTCTTAATGAAATTCACAGCAGCTCACTTTCGAAAGAATTTAATGTTATTGAAAATGCATGCAAAAAAGTTAAATTGGTTTTCCAAACAGGCACAAAAGTATAATAAAAACATTTGTGAAAATCAAAACTTTCATTCGATTGAGAGAGATTAAGAGGATACTTCACTCACACGAAAATACCCGCTCGGTAATGGGAGAATTTTTTTTAAATATCTCGTTTGCATTTCAATATTTTAAAGTGTTTTTTTGTTGCATTGGATAGTTGAGGACAAGCTCTTCAAAGGGTGTTTTTTATTTTGCTTGCAGGTTTTCTTTAATGACATTTTTACTTTTGGAATCAGTATTAAAAGTGGTAAATTAAATCCTCACAAAAAAAAAAAAAAACTGCAAAGGAAATCGAAAAGTAAAAGTCGGCCTTTGTAGAGATCAACATAGACTATCCAATGCGAAAAAAAAAAAAAAAAAAAAAATTCGAATGCAAATGAGATATTTTAAAAAATTCTCCCATAGGATTAACATTAGGAAGTAAATCAACTGTGATTGCATGATAAAATATCAAATAACGGAGCGCACAACTGAAATACATCTATAAAACGCATCTTGCGATGAAATCATATGCTTGAAATTAAAACATATTCTAAGGGTAAAAACCTAAAATAAATTATTAAATATTTTTGTATAATTGTATGACAATACATCATTAAAAAATACCATAATTTCCAAGTATAATCTGCGGATTAAACAATTAGCTTTGGACCTCGAAATTTTATTTGATAAAATGTAACTTTTTAAATTGCAGTAAATATTTGACTTCAATTCTTGAATAAAATTTCTGGGTCCAAACAGAATTATTTGATCTGCGGATTATACGCCGGAAATTACGGTAATTAATTTTAAATAACCCTTTCGGAAGGTATTTATATTATACTCTGAATTTAAAATTCAATTTTTTAATATCATATAAATCTTTCAGTTTAAAGAATTCAGCAATTTAATAATTGAAGTTTTTATTTGTATTTTAAATCTCTTGAATAAATACTGCTTGTCTTAATTTTTCGTCTATAAAAAATTTCAGTGTGATACTCAATCACATCAAGTGCCTAAATGGAACCTGAAGGAAACAACGATAAATTTAAAAAGCTAAAAATATATATAATTTTAAAATTTAAATATGGCACTGTATTTGGATATGAAAAATATTGTTTAAATGTTAAACTCTCTTTTGCACAAAATTTACTTTAATTTTTCTCACATATGCACATTTACATTAATTATTATTATGCAACATTAAAATATTATTTTAAATAACCTTTTTGGAATGTGTTTATAAAATATATTACTCTGCATTTGAAATTTTATTTTCAACAAACGATAAAATTTATGGTATAAATATTTTAGTTTCATAAGTAAATAGCTGAATATTTAATATTATTAAAGTTTCTATTGCTTCTGTAATCTAATTACGTAGTACTCAAACTGGGGTGCAAGGGAGGGTGAAACATAAGTTATTTTTTTTTAATTTTATGAAACAGCTCTTTATGAAAAACATATTCAAATAATAATAACATTAGAATTATCTCAGATTTCAAATTGATTACCGATGAAATATTATAAATATACTATATTAAAAATTAAGAAAATGTTAACTTTTTCATATTGAGTCGTAAAAGAAACTTAATGAAAAATACAGCAAATTTAACAATTAAATTTCAAGGGATTAAAAAGAAATAGTTTAAATTTTAGATGTGATGTTTGTCTTATGTATAAAGAATATTTTTTAATCGTTAAACTTCTTTTCACACACAAATTTCTACTGTTATTTTTCAATTCCCATTTCTAATGCAAAGTCAATTAGAAAAAGGATCTAAGCACGCATGGTGACATCAAGCAGCGAGTCACTCCCTATTGGCTATGGGGTGAAATGGTGCAACCTTTAGATATAGTAATCTTGGTGTGGAAGAGGTTTGCCAGGGCCTCAATTTCTTAAGCATTCACCTAATTAACACTTAACGGATAGGCCATTTTTCGAAAATGAGCGTTTACAAATATCACTTTATTTACAAATATCACTACAAATAAAAACCTGCTCACAAGGTTGACCCTCACCTTGTCAGATTTTCAATTGCAGCTTCACTGAAACTTTGTAAGATTGATTAGATGTTTCAGTCTGTTTACTTATCTTTGTTTGCGAACTGAACATTTGTAGCTAAATTTATTGAATATTTATTATTTGCATTAAAATATGTCAAAGCAATCTGTATATAACTGACTGATCTGATAAATAATTTCATTCTGATTGGGAAAAAATGGATAGAAACTGATGCTAAAAGCATGTATCTGAAAAATGTTCAACAATTTATAAATTTCGCAAGATTTTGTTGAACAACTCAGTAGTTGTTGCTTCAGAATCAGTTGTGAAAGTTCTCTCAAATTCACAGCTTTTAATAATTTTTGTATGTAACATCACAAAATTTTGATACCTGGAATTTTTTTTTGTATTAATGGTATGGAAAGGTCAGGGAAGTTTGCTGATCTGGAATAGACACCATGTTTAATACAAGCCACAATGTCAAAATTTGCACCAAAATTGTACCCCCAGCCTGTCTTTATCACTTTAGAATCTCTATACTAACTAATCTAATCATTCATTTTCTATCTTTGCTTATTCTACTTGACCTTCCAGCTCAACCAAGTACATGATCCAATTCATTTAGTAGTGAATTCTATCGTTGAACAGTAGTGAAATTACAGTTATCATATTAAAGATTCTAGAAAGTATATACAAGTCTTAAGATATGCTGAAAATGTACATATGTGTGGTTAAATAAATATTTTTAAAAAATTCTTCATTGTTCAAAAAAGTGTTTTATTTGCCAGGTTTTAACAAAAGGTTTGATGAAACAAATGACATTGCATATTGTCTGTTCGACAAATTTGTTTCATTACATATGTTAAAATATGAATAGTCATTTCTTTTACATGCAGAGATTAAGAGTTACATGCTAAGTTGTTAGCATATAATTACACTGGACAACAATGGTTCTTTCACAGAACTGAAATTAGTTGATTCTTGATCAGTTTTTTGAGAAAATTGCATATTTAAGTTTATGCAAATTTTAGATACAATAAATGTCAGATTGAATTTCCTTTTCTAGATAATGACTACTGGACTATTTGTTTCAGATAAGTGTCACAATCTGCATATTCTTAATATTTATCGGTCAGTTATTAAGCCTAATTTGCATATTTTTCAATGGTGTCATGTTTACATTACTATCAACTTTAAAGTAGTTGCCACAGAAGACGTAATGTTTTTCTAGACTAGATTTTTATGTTGATTTCAAATCTGCAATCTGTTTCCTTATATCATGTCCAGTTTTTGAGTAAAATTAATTTCTACTTTTGTATGGTATTGACACAAGTTTGACTTCTTAGGGGTGTGCACCTCATTGTCAAAAGGGTGAACAGTGTCAGATTCCTATCAAGGACATATAATTTATATAATCGAAAAAAAAATTGAAAAAGTAGTAGAATCTATCCTAACTAGTTCAAGTACATCACAAATTAGCATAAAAAGCAATTTCTGGCTTTTTTGACCAAAAGATAAAATTTCATTTTTTAAAAAAACTAGGCATGATAGAAGAAAACAGATACCAGATTTGAAATCAGTGCAAAAAAAATTGTTTAGAAATATATTAGCATATTCTTGTAGCAGAAATATTTGGGCACCAAGAAACATTATTAGAAAAATGTGCAAATTAAGCACAATATTTCGCGGTCACATGTCAGTATAATCAAGAAACTAATTTTTTGTAAAGTAAATTAGGCAGTAATCATAACATAAAACAAAAAAAAAAAAAAAAAGCCAGTCTGATAATGCTTTATGCCTTAAATTTGCATAAAAATTGTACAAAATTTGCATAAATCGAAATATGAAAATATCTCAAAAACAAGACCAGCTGGAGTAAATCTGAAACTAGATTCGGAATCAACACAAAAGACCGCATAAGAAACAACTAATTTCAGTTTTGTGAAAGAGTAAAAGTTCAAATTTGTTGACCAGTGTATGTACAATATATGTACCTATGTACAATACAAGTCAATGAGAAACAGGCAACATAGCTTAATATTAAAATTGCATAGTATCACATCTGACACAGTTGGCACAATGCTGTAAAACAGAAAATTTTGTACATAAAACTCTTTCTTTTAAGTGTACAAATGCCACAAGACAAAAAGGTAACAGAACTGCAAAATGTAAATTAACATTTTGAATGAGAATTTTTTTACATACAGGTGTATGATAAAATGCAATGAAAGAAAATATAGTAAAAACAATGTTCTTGAGAGAGCAATAAGGTATCTGAAAATATATAAATGTATATACTTAGAAATAAAACTTATCAGAGATGCAGAATAATATAGGTTGGTTATGATGCCTTAAGTGTATGAGAATTATATATAAAGAAGAGATAAACCTAAAGATTTTTTTTAAACAAGCAAGGGTCATGTATACTTTTGTTGCAATAATACTTAGCATATTTTGTGAAAATGCATGTTAATGTCTTTAAAGAGTGCATAAGTTGAAATAAACAAGTTGGGAATTACAAAAAGAAGAAATCATAGTAAAAAATTTGTTTAACTATAGATTAAAGGGAATTTAAAAAATATTTAAATGCATTGTCATAGAATCTCTATGAAATGTTATTTTCTTTTTCTTTCATTATTAATCAATGAAGTAACAGTATTCATATAGCATTCTAAAATTACAATAATTAATTATCCATTAATTTATTAGATTATAGAATTATGGTTGATTATAATGCACTTATACTGTTATGCAGTATTATAAAATAGAAAAAAAATACATGCTCCTTATTAGTTTAACTTAAAGCCATCAATGTGAAAAGTTACATCAAAACATTACAGTTTAAATTGGAGAAGAGAAAGGACATAGATTTGAATTAAGGACATCACCTTATCAGTATTCCTTAAGAACCAATTTCATGCAACACAAAAAATTTTAAACTTCATTTAGTGATTGCATATGTTGATGATTAACCAATTATTTTATGGACTAGGCTTTTTTAAGAAAAAAGATGAGAACACAGAAAAAAGAAACGAAATTCCAGATACACACAAGTGACATAAAAAATTATTTCTTTTCCAAAGTGAACTCCGATCTTTTTATGTTGTTTCCGAATACATGGTGTGCATCTTTAGGTTATTCACTTGTGAGGATTTTTAATGCTTTTAGTTTATGAACTGTGTGAAATAAAAGTAAAATGACAATAACTTTTCCTACCTGGTAGTCAAAAGCAGGGTTGCCAGTTTGGTCTCATTTTTTATTCAGAAATTTCACATCAAAAATTCGGATTAGTGATTTTTGCTTCATTTAATGACAGACATTTTGCAATTATATAAAGTATAAATTCTTTCAGAATTTCCAGTATCAACTCTGATTAGCACCTCTGGTCAAGAGGTAGTAAAGCAGTTCCTTTCGTGTTATATAGAAAATACTTAATAAATGTATTTACATCCTCTTTTGTGTGAAGACAACTTTTTAAATGTATAATTTTAATCTATTTTTTTTTATTACATTAAAATGTACTGCAGTCTAGAAAAAATTTTTTTGATAATGGAAAAGAAAAACGCTTTGGAGAACAAATGAAAGTTTTATGGCACTGCACTTCCTTGAAAAACTGGATAAATAAATGAGAACATTCATTTATATTTTAAACTAATATTTTCAAAAGTTCAAATGTGATCTGTGTAAAAAAAATAAAAATGAGTAATTTTTTAATGATCTCAAAAATCTTCTTATAGAAAGATGTTGAATAAAATCTTATTTTAAAAAGTTTATACATTTTTCTTATATTAACTTATCTCACTGTCTTATTTTCCCAACTTCGGATATACATTTCAACATTAAAACAATAAGGCAATGTTTCAGTGAGGATTTTATGATATTCTTTTTAGCAGCAGAGTTTTTCATATCATTTGAAAAAAATAAAAAGGCATAATAAATTCAAATTCTGATTAAATGATTGTCTGACAAAAACTGCTTATTAGCACAAGAAAAAATTACTGCATTTACTTTAACAACATTGTGCATAATACTGATTTTAACAATCGTGCTAAAATGTGGACAATAACTTAAAAAAATTACTTTTAAATTGTTTCATCAATAAAGCAAATATAATTGCAACAATAGAGCTGTGCAAGGGGACTTCACGAACAGGTTTTTGCTGCTGCTGTGGGACAGCTATTGCTGCCTTTATCAATGCTTTTACTATTTGTGTGTCCTATAGCTTTTTTCATTGTTCTCTGGTAAAAGTCACTGATGTGAACTGCTCTATATAAATTCAAAATCATTAAGTGTTATTATAATTATACTTTTTTTGTACATGTAGTTTTAAAATACTTGGCATATATTTCAAATAATAACTTTCATGAAAATGATAACTATTTAAGGGATGAAAGTTTTCATGAATATTGTTACAATAATAAAATATCATAACAGTAAAAAAAAATATGCAGGGACTGAACTTTCAAAAAATTCAATAGTCTGAGTAAAAATGCATAGAAATTGCATAGCACAATTAAAAGAAAAATACCTCAACTGAACACATGCTGTTTATTATTTTTTTACAGATGATTAACTCAGAAATCATTCTGTACAAAGGACAAGGAAGACAACATTTTCTATTCATTTTTATTGTGATACATTAAAAGTAAATTATTGATACAACACATTTGATGAATTACATGCAGGGACCTTCTTGCTGTAAACTTTCTTTTCTATTAACTAGTTTTCTTGAAATGATTGTAGAAATAAAAAGTAAATTGGCTTTTTAACTCTTTTTTTATGATCATATATTACGAACAGATTAACAAGAATAAATAATTAATTTTACACATATGATTTAAAAGAACACAAACTTTAACACCGGGTATCATCCTACACATTCATACATTTAATTACAAATATCACTCTTGTTTTAGGGAAAAAGCATACAGTGCATTACCTTCACAAAAGGAAATCAATTACTAGAAAATTATCTGAAGCTATATAGCATCAAAGCAAATGACTATGAAAATTCAACGGATGTTTAGATCTTATCAAAATCATACACCTTACTATAAATACTTATTTTTACAATTTTGTTTTCAAAAGAAACATACAACTCAATACCCTAGAAGGACAATTTAAGCATTTATTTATACAGACATGCAAGACTTATAAGATAACATTGCCCCAAATATTCTTGGCAAAAAAGTAGCTCTGGTAATTAACCTTTTGGTGCTACAGATATGTAAACACATCAAATAATTGCCACACTTACATAAATACATTAAAGAACCATCACGAAATCACAACCAGACAGAGTTAAGGAAAATACAAAGATAACCCCTTATGAGTGATGGAAAGGCACATGTATTTCTTTCAACATGTATAATAAAAAAAAATACCATGAAATCTGTGTAAAAAAAAAATAAAAAATAAAAAAAAATAAGTGTATTAGCGATTTAAAATATGTAATTTGGGAGTACATGTTACTACCTGTTCTCAAACATATACATGTTAGGTTTATAAAGTATTTTTTATATCAATAATAAATTCAAATAACAAATTGAATGATTCTTTTGTAACGTTTGATTTAAAAAGATATTTTAAAACACATTAAGCAGCATTTGAAAACTATTTAGTGCTAAGATGTGCCACATACAGTACAATCATCTGCATATGCACAATACACCCATGGAAAAGTATGTAATGACAAAAGGGTTAAAATTTGCATAGATACATTACATTACAAATTAGGACAAAAAACAGAACAAATAATAAAACAATGGCACAAAAATTAGCAAATAAGCTATACACATAAAGCAATATATCTATTTCAAGAATTTAACAAAGAAGTAAAGTTTTGTGAATAAGAATTTATGTTTCAAGTAAAATCAACTAAATTACATAAATCATACTTCCATCTATCTACTCTCATTGAAATATACATAATTTGTCTACTGATAGTAGAAAATTATAAATATTTGTACTACAAAAATAAAGCTCCTTGCTAAAAGTAGTCCTCTGGCCAAAAGGAATAAAACACACTTTGTGTTCAGGAGAATTTTAAATGACATATAGTTAAATGATGTGCATAGTAAAAATCTTTTTTCCTTTGTTACTAAAACATTTTAAAATTAGAGTAAATCAGCAAAGAAGCAACCATATACCTTTATAAATTAATTGTGCAATTAATGATGATGGCATAAAACATTTATTTTACAATCAGGTACATGATTAATTTTTAACACATTTTCCCCCCATCCTAAAGTTACTGCATATAAACAAGAGATTGTTAGCTGCACTATTTAAACTGCTTGTACTTCATATTGATAAATTAATTCACAATGCACACTTCAAAGCAATTTACAAATTGGTATGGAATGCCAAGCAATGGGCATAGCATACCATTTCAGCACAATTAACGAGATAGTTTTTAATCATTGAAAAAATTTCTTTAGTCTCAAAACACACATACACTAAACTGCCATTTTAAGCTAGAATGCAGCCATTCAAGTTTTTTATCAATGATTTTCACATATTCAACTTAATTATATTAGTTTCTCACAATGCACAGTAAGTTCCAATTCAGATGTAAAGCTTTATTTGCAGAACTTCAAAAATTATGGATATACACACACATGCATGAAAGAAAGGACAAACTTTTGAGCTGCATTCCTTGGATTAGTATAAAATGAAACTACAGTATTTCCTTCTCTATTATATATACATTATATAGAGGTATAAAATGTGATCATTTAAACAACTGGCTTCTAATCACTGTACAATAAAATACATCCTGTAATGATGTGGTATGCATAGTGGTATTGTGATATCCTAGGCTCAAAGTGCAATATGCACTTTGAACATCTAGTTCAAAAACGCAATTAATAGTAATTAAGATATAAGTAACACAGAAATTTAATCAACAGAGATCACAGAAATATATTTTTTAAAACTCATATATACATGAAAAAAGATAAAATATTAATATACAGTGCATAAAAACTGAAAAAGGATATAGAAATTTTTTTCAGGTTTGACATATACTTTAGATAAATTTATCTAATTATGATAGTATTTTTTTCCAAATAAGTTTGACATATATTTTTAGATAAATTTATCTAATTATGATAGCAAATTGGGTTCTTTCTTTTTTGTTGACCTTCATCAAATAAATTAAAAATTAAGTGTCAATGAGAATGTATTGATACATATTTTAACTAGTTTTAAATGAGAAGTTTTCAAGTAAGCCTATGCACACACTTATATGTATGATCATATTATATTAATACTTAGCATTGTGCCATTCATTTATTATACAGTGAAACACTGCTATTGCAAAACCAGATGAAAAGAACAAACATTTTTGTCCACTTCATTTTCTTGCACATATTCAGAACATTGGATACAACAAGCTAAACATTCAGCATGTCGAATGTTTGTTAGTGCAGAGTTTGACCGTATTGTTTGAAAAAGAGTACATTCACCAGATTGTCCCTTTTTTCATTAGAAACTAACCTTAGACCACAAAGTTTCCCAACTGAGAGTTTAACCACTTCACCGGCGATGGGTATAGGGAAACAGTGCTTTTACCCACGACTTATCTCGGGACAGTCGTTGAAGTGATTAATCAGGGATTAAAAAAAAAAAAAAAATTAAATTTACATTGCTTGATTGCCACCCCATTTTTGATATAGCAATATTCGCCTTATATAATCTGTCACTTCTATTTGAAAAATGTGACTACAATCAAGCAATCTGAAAAGAAAAGTAGCATTTTCCTACCTTTAGTCTAAATATTATGACTGACACAAACTTATGGATTTTGATGATTATTTTTATTTGAATGAGTGAATTTAATGATAGCAAGACTCAATGATAGATCTAGAGGAACAACTATGAGTGCATACATAGATTTTAAAGTTGAGAGTGTGAAAATGATAAACTTAACTTCAAGATTTAACATTTAAAAAATATTTATAATTGAAATGTGCTTGAACAAAATATTTTTTTGATTATATGAGCAATTGAGAACATGCACTTTGGTCATCAGCTTCTTAAATTTTGAAAATATCAAATAGCTTTGCAGTAATATAGTTTTATTCACAGCTCATTATTTTCTTTAAAGACTAAGTAAAAATTTAGCATATTTTTAGAAATACTTTGCCAAGTAAGGAGTAGAGAGGAGGAATTGTTTAAGAAGAGTATAGACAATAAGTATAGTTATATTCAACTTGTGATGAGAAAATTAAAAATATATATGAATGCATCTATGGCCATTAGACAAAAAAATTTGAAGTCTAAACTGACTTATTAATGCAGGAAAGGTTTTACATTTGTAACTGAGCATAGATCAGCCTGTTATATTCTGTTAAATTTTCATGAACAGCAAGGTACATTGAAAGCTTATTTTGGTACCATGCTTCACGTACGAATAATGACATACTAACTTAAGAGGAATTTTAATTTCTTTCTAATAATATATAAAATCACTATGCATTCCAATTATCCAAAATTTTCCATGAAACAAAGAAAATATTTGAAACCGTATTTAAAAACATAAATGATGAAATTGAAGATACAACGAGATTTGAATATGAAGATCTAAATATTTTCCAAACTTAATCAATGCAGGAAATACTGGAGATATACTGTGGCTGTGATAGTTTGCTATACTATAAGAGAAGAAAATAGCTGATATGACTACAGTTGTAAGAGAAATGCATTATATAATAAAAAAGTAGGTTATACTAATTTCTAATTGTCACCATAATCACCAAATAAATCCATCTGAAGTTGTAGAACTCGCACACAAACTAATCATCATTGTACAGTACATAAACAAAAAAGAAACACACACCAACCTTATTTTATAAAGAAAATCAAATGACATATTTTGATAGAATTTAAAAAAGATTGGATTATAAAATTGAGGAATAAAAATCGTTTGCTTGTTCTATATGATTTCTTAATTTCAATAATACCATACTGTGAAGAAGTTGAAAGGAATTTTTCTTTTGCTGCGGGCTACATTTTCAGATCAAAAAGAATACAATCACTTTCTGGATATCTTATTTCAAAAATAAAATGAAAAAACACTGGCTAGAGACTTGAGTGTAGTGATTATATTTTGCTAAACTGCTACTTATAGTATAGATAGCAGGATAAATATACCTATCTATATCTATAAAAAGGTCATGTTTTCTATTAAATTAGACACCATAACATTTTTATCATAGAAACAATGAGCTGTGCTCTAAAACTATTTTTACAAATTAATCTATGTTGTTTCAAAAGTTTTCTTTTAATAAAAAAAAAATAATAATAAATGTGATGAATTCTACAGGATCTTAATCGGGATTAGAAAGTATGCATGATTGCGATCTTAGTCCTCCTTTCATATTATCTTTACTCAAGAATTCACTAGATTAAAAGCGGCAAAGTACACGCAGCATGTTGCCGGAACTCTAGCATAAGATGGCAAAACTTAGAGGTGTACAGTAACTTTTCATTACATATATAGAATAATAAATGCAATATATCATTTTCGCAGGGTATTTGTAAAATTTTTCAGGACAATCCAGGAATGATTCTGTATGAATGCATATACTAAGATGATATGTATGAGGTTTGGTAAAAGAAAGAATGCTAATTTTTTTTAGTCACATAATACTTTTAATTTGAGTGGGTAAATTTTTTGCTAAGGCATTTTGGGCAAAACATCCAAGATACTGCGCTAGTTAAACATAGCAAATACGTGTTACCAGGATGCTGCATGTTTCATAAAATTAGTCACAAAATCACTTTATGTTAAATTTAATTTATTTTTAAAATAACACTTCTAAACATAATTTTTTTTTGTTGTTTAGTCATTTATTTATATTACTCTGATCAAATAAACAATTTGTTTTTATTTAAGTTAACTTCAGAGTTTTAATGTCAAGTGAATGGCTGAATGAAGTTTTTTTTAGATTTTCTTGACATGAAAGAAATTTAAGTCTTATTCATCCAGAAATCCCTTTTAAAGGCATTCATAAAATAAGTCAAAGACAATGTTGCCCCATTGTTCTTAAAAATGGAAAATATCTCTATTACTATTATTATTTTTTCTAAACAATAGATTTACTTAATTTGAAACTAAAATTATTTAGGTACTACTTAACTGAAACACTTGTTTTGTAAATTAAGTTTTAGGATTAATTAGGAAAATCATTTGTACTTAGAAGACTAATATACAGATATACAACAGAAATAAAATGAAACACAATATCTTTAATGAGTGTTTTGCATATATGATGCCATAATTAACAAGAAAATAAGCTAATAATAATAATATGCATAATTCAAGTCTGACACATTTTAAGCTCCAGGGTTGCCAGTTTCTTCTGATAGAACTCAGGACATCAAAAATCATTTAACTTTTTCTGTATTTGTATGCTTAGTTAACTTTTATTTCAGAGAAAATCATTAAAATTCAGTGAGCCCTGGAAACATTTTTACTTATTATGATACATGAATATTTTTACAACATTCACTATTAAATTAACTTTGCTACTACTGTTTTTATTTCAACCTTATTATTGTAGTAGTTTCGTTGCCAATGAATCAAGGTTATAAAATAGCTCATTCACCTGTAAAAATATTTTCAATGGAAAAGAACAATGTTACAGATGACTGTTTTATTGCCACTGAACACGCTTAACTACTTGTACCAGAAAGACATGCCACACATGTTGAGGTGGTTTTATGAATTAGTTGAATAGCTGCCAAGTCTCATACCACTGATTTAAATAACAATCTTCATCTTAATTGCGGGATTTCAGTCATCAAATAATTTGAAGATTTATTATTATAAATTATGGTACAATACTCGAAAGTCATGCAACTAATTCACAAAATGATTTCAATGTGCATGGCACATTTTTTCCAGTGTAAGTGGTTAAAATGCATAATACTCTTCACAAATTGTAAGAATGATTTATCAACAATACGACAGAACACAGGAAAGTAGTCTTGCATAGATATTGCTGAGCTAAGTTACCAACTTGCTTTTTGATTTGGTATATTAATAAATCACAACAGAACAGAAAATACTGTAAGCAAATATGCCTTAGAAAGACTGAAATTCTTTTTCAGAGACCATGTATAAGGCTTGGAGTAGCTTTTAGATTTGAATAAGCTCAATCCATAAAAAATGACCTTGAACTTATCCATAGAGTCAGTGCTTTGCATATTTTCTGATTGCGTATACAAATACTAAGTTATTAAGACATTCTGAACACATGAAATAAAACTTCATAAAAACTGGCAGTAAAAATGGACAAAAAAATTGTTACACACATATACATTGGACTAGAATATTTAGTGGAAAAAAATGCAGTACATCTCAGATAACTGATTTCCATCTAATTTGGAATAGTTAAACATTTCATTAAAAAAGAGGATATAATGTATTTTTTCTTAAAATAAAGACTATGTAAAAAGAAACTCATTCAGACAAATATATCAATTACATTAATTTCAAAATACTTTCCTCCATTACAAAAGGGAACTGAGCTAATAGTGCTTCCTGTCAGCATATATTTTTTTGTTTGTTTACAGCCAATTAATAACAATTGTTAAATGAACAAGGAAGAATCATGCATCTAAAACTGTATCTTCAGTTACTCCATACATGTGAAACATACACTTTAAATTAATATAAATTTACATACATTTTATCTTAAGATGATTTAAGAAGCTCTCTCAATAATTATTCATTGAAAACAACACACAAGCTTGAAACTTCAAATAAGATACAAATTTGTATCTGGCTAAGTAAAATAACTGCATCATTAAATAAGTATAAGTAAGCAGCATTTTTGTTATACAAAATTAAAAGAGAGAAAGGAAGAGGATTTTTGTTCCTCTACTAGTAGAGAACTGTAACTTTGATAATTTTTAAATTTGGAAATATATTTTAAGTTTTATCATAGTCAATTGTCACTAAATGAAAAAAAAAATTTGACTATTATTCCACATTAAAGTAAAATCACACACTATAGAAACAAGTGTATCCTACTTCTCTCCAAGGTAATTTGTTTCTATATTACATAGATCAAAATCAATCATTTTATTACTATTATATTTTTAAACAAGAACTCTGGAATTCACCCACATAAAAGAAATACAAGCTTTACAACGGTTTTATAACAAATTTATTACAAACTTGCATTATATTTTTTGCCTTTACTACCTTTATTTCTTTTTACTTTCTCTTAACTTGATTTAGAGATCATTTTATATATTTACTTATAAACCCTTCTTTGAATGTAGTTGAAATTTTTATCAATTTTTTTCCAATATAAGGAGATCTGTTCAACTGCAAGCTGCTTAGCATAGTACATATCAGTAAAAACAAATAATCATATTCTGAAATAAGTGAAAATTTTGTAGTGACAAACAGCTTTGATGCCACAATATTTTTTAATTCAAAGGAAATTAGTATTTTGAGCAACTGTATTTTTTAGTAATATCTAGAACAATTAGGGTGACATATACAGTGGAGCCTCATTAACATGTTTACTTATTTATAAGACCCCTTTTAAGCAAAATCACATTATTTTGGTGAACAACTAATTCTTTTCTTTCAGATCACTCAGTCTGACCATATGCTTTTACTTTTTATTGTTTTCAACAAATGAATTTCCAATCAAGGACTATTTAGATAACATACACAAAAAGAAAAAAAAAGCAAGGATTGACCACCATTTCTCTCTATATGGGAATGCAGAAGGAACGTAAGGACACTTACTTCTAGCAAAAAAATATATATGTATATAATGTTTGAAAACTATACATATAAGTCTGCCTGCCATATATTTAAAAAGCAGAAAGAATTGGATGAATGACTGAAATTTTCACAGATTGATTTAACCTCTTGAGGGGGAAGGGGAATATATTATATTCTACCTAATTTTAATAAAGATTCATACCAGAAACTTTACTTAAATTTTACCTTTTTAACTTTGGTGGAAAAATTGCTTTTCTCCATTTTGAAATAATTTTTTCAAAAATTCCAGTGTGAATTCAACATTACAAAAACTTAATTGCTTGGCCCTGAAAGGGTTAATGAAAAGGATATAGCAATGAACCATCAAAAACAAATATTACAATTTATGGGAAAATGATCAAGCAATATTTTTAAAAAATGTAATAGTTTTTTTTTTTTTTTAAAGTACAAACAGATTTGCTACATCCAGATTTCAAAATAACGACAATATATATGATTTCTGTAACATCTGCTCTTCTAAAAAAAAAATCTTTTTTTTTTTTTTTTTTTTTTTAATTATATTATATAAGTTTTGTCAAAGCAGGTTTCCAAAACTCATGAAATGAAATTCTTGAAACTGATGAAGGACATGTGATAATTCTTGATGAAGACAAACTGGTGTATCTTTTAAAGGCTATGTGATGTGCAGTTTTACTTATTTGAGAATTGTGCATAGTTGATGAATTTGTAAAGGTCAGTAATGATGATGATAATGATAAAAGCAAAGAACCATGTACACTGATGAAATAATTAGAAAATATTATGCATTGAAAAGGAAACATTTTCTGAGCTGAACTCAATTTGTAGTGATTTAATTTAGCACCAAATATATTAAAGTACATCAAACTATCATTTAAAATAGTTGACTTAAGGGTGCTGATCACTTACAATCCCGTTTTCCGTTCTCCATGTAAACCTATGGGAATATTTTTTCTCACTTTTCTAAGGATATCTCATGAAAAAATTAAGATTTTCGAATTTTGTTTTCTGTATGCAATTCTTAAAACTTGTCACTTTTCATCCTAGTTTTCATTTTATATTAAAAATAATTTTAAATATTTGATTTTACGTGAAATACTCGGAGCATGACCAAAATAATTTCTACCTCTCATTAAATTGTAAATTATGGCAGTTCTATTAGGTCGTTTGGAAATTAAAAAAAACGCGAAAAAATGTACAGTTTCCAATTTATCCATTGATATAAAAATATTTCATTGAAATTAATTAGGGAGGGAGCTATAATTAAAACAAAACGCATATATTTCTATTCTGATGATTTCAGTGTCTTCCCCCTCGATATAATCCATCACTCCATGGGGAGCGACACCCCGTTGCGTTTGCTCGGACTCCGGAGTAATAAAAGTTGGGTCGGGGGAATAGGTAGAGGGGATAGAAATAGCTGAGAGAAGTTTTCAAAGTCAATTTAGCCACGTTTAGGTTTTGCTTCCCTCAGAAAATTTTGAAGGGACTCGAAATTGAGAAAACATGACTCGAAACTGAGAAAACAGGAGGCCCCAAATGTTATATTAAATTAATTCCATTCAAAAATTGTATATATATATATATGTGTTTGTGTGTGTGTGTGTGTGTGTGTATTTATAAGGGTTTCATGAAAATGTCTTTCATAACACATTAACTTTTCATGTACATAATACACCAGTAGTTTAAACCACATGATCACAATTCTTCAGTTTGTCCATTATTTTAGATGTATGTTTATTTTACATATTGAATTTGACTTGTATGCACAGCATAAAATATTAGTAACTTAAACTACTGCTAAAATTGAAAGAAGTATTTCGACAAAAGTAGCGTTCCGATGGATGCGGCGTTTACGACGGGTGCGGCGTTTCTTCCATAAAATACGGTATTTCAAACTCGGTCTGCAGGAAGAAAAGGAAAGGAAGGGTAGGGAGGTAATGGGAGAGTAGAAAAATAAATAAATAAATAAATAAAAATGAGGAGTGAAGAGTTTTAAGAGTGTTTTTGCCTGAATTAAATTTCAGCTTTTTATATTACGTGCATAAAAATGTATATGTAATATACAGGGCTGTACAAAAGAATTAAAGTACGTTTCTGCCTATTGGTAGTGAATTTTTAACTGTGTTATGCGTTTTCTTATTATACTAAATTTTAGCAGACTGTGTAGAATATGTACAAATATATAGATCATATACAGAGCTGCAGAGACGAATTAAAGTACCTTTTCGACTGTGGACGGTAATTGCTGATATCCGATTTTCAAATGCGCTATTTCTAAAACGTTTTCTTGGGTATCTTATTTACATTATTAAACGGCGAAGTCTTGATAAAGCATTTTGGAAGTGTTTGAAAGTGTTTTATAATCTATGCTTGGTGCATGATTTTTCTTTCTTATTATTTAAATATTTTTTTCTTTTTCTTTTTTTTTTTTTTACGTATTAAAATTATACTCAGATATTTATTTTTTAATTGAATATATATATATAAAGTGTGTGTGATTTACAGAAATAAATTATGATTAATTATTATGTATTCGCCGACCCGCCAGTTGTTGCCTCGGGCCGTGATAATTATTTCAAACATGCCAAAATCAGTGTTGAAGGATTTTATATTTTAAAACGAAAATCTTTACAAACGATCATCATGTTGGAGGACCCAGTGCCTTCGGCTGCGTACACGGGAGGTGCTATACAGCTCGCACACTGTATATGCTGCGTCAGGCTATCACAGTCAACTGTTTTCTTTTTTGTTTCCTTTTTGAGCATTTTAAAATTTTATGAAAGATGCAATATGTATGATTAAGTTATCTACTTATGTAAATAAGAAAAAAAATGTATTTTTTATGTATAATCAAAATGTATATGATATATGTAGATTTTGTAAATGAGTTTATTTTTTCAATGAGTTTAGTGTTCAAAGCATACATTTTTCATCTGTTACGCTCCATATATTTCCTTCTATATTTTGTTTCTTTTATTTTCTATCTGAAATTTTGCTGTTATATCATCGAGAAGTAAAAAAAAAAAAAAAAAGTAAATATCTTAGGGCTGTACATATATAAGGATATCACTTTAGAGGGAGGGGGACTCTGGCATTTGATATCGTAATGTACCTGTAGGAGGAGGTGTCTTTTGATAATCTTTATCATTTTTTATCTAAGCATTTTTTTTTTTTTTTTTCATCAAAATAGTCCTTTAACTTTTTGCTTAGTCTGCTATCTATTTTTATGAAAGTACAAAGTTGTTACTAAAACCATTAAATAATTATAAAATAATTTTATTCCAAAATGTGGAATAGCCCAACGTTTGGCATTCCTATTCTTCTGCCACATGAGCATAGAATGCGTTGTTAGAGTAACCAGATTCGAAATTATACTTGTTTTTTAACTCGTAAAAAAATGGGAAGAATATTGGCCACTTGTTTTATTGATAAGAACTTATTTCTGCTTACTCTTTTCCCATACAGGGGGCAAGTGCAGGAAAATGCATTATGTAACAAAAAGCTATTATTAAACACTTTTATATAATATTTCCTTAAAATGTTTTTTGGTATAAAGCTATTTCATGTTTAATAGTATTTTATTCACTTTTCTTTATTCAAATCAGTAAAATATGTGAATGATAATAATTAATATGTCGGAATGATTATAGATTTCAAATTTATATTGCAATTTTACTCTCAACTATTTTTTTTAATACAGCTGACGATATTTCTACTAAATTTGTGAATGACCGCTATTTCGCAGCAAAAAATATGCTCCAACTTTAAACAGATATTTGGTCAGTTTTAATCATGGAATAATGGCTTTTTTTTTTTTTTTGTCTTACTTGTCAGTGTAATATTAGAAAATTTTACTAAATATTACTTATAGGACCCGGGGCATGAGACAGTATAAAAAATGAAATTTCATATTTAAAAAAAAAATCTTTTTATTGACCGAAATCGCTTTTAAAATACTTCTTTACTTCATTTAAAACATTTTTGTAATTGGAACTATATGTCTATGACTAACGGTTTAGGAATCAGCCATTGGACACCGTTGAGAGTGAACAACCTGCGTCACGCTATCACAGTCAACTTTTTCTTTTTGGTTTCCTTTTTGAGCATTTTAAACACACACACATTTTACAATCACATAATTTAAAAAAATGAATATTAATTGAAAATTTAAATGTGCAGCGCAAACATATTATGTTTCTTGTTTTCACTTTCAGTTAATATTGTTATGGATATTTTTGGTGGAAGTAAGTCGAGGGATGGGTGGGAACTCAGCATGCACATTACACATTTTCATTCAATGATTTTTTTTGTCTCACTTGTACAATGTATTAATATTATACTCTGGCATTTTGTTTTTGTGAATCATATATATGTTGCTGCAGCTTTATTGCATTTATATTGAGTATTGTATCCTTTAATTAAATAGATGACAATGACAGAATTAACTGAAAATTAATTATATGTATTGAGCTTAGCAATTTTGGATATTTGTTAATAATGTCAATTTTATTAAAAAAATGATCAGAAAAAGAAAAAAAAAAGAAAAGAAAAAAAATTGTTAAAATGTGTGGAAGACAGCTGTGAACCTTCCTAATGTATGAGATAACAACTATGGTATATTTTGGGTAATTAATGTTTTTTAAATAATTTTCAGTGCTAAGTTTTAATCTACATAAAGGGGAAAAAATGTGCTTTATTTAAATACTCTGTAAGAAAAAAGAAAGTTCGGGTAATATTTACATTCGGATGTAACTATATAAATACAGAAAATATTATATATAAACTATATAATAACTATATAAATACAGTTTCTTTGTTTAATATAACAAAATTCTTATAAACTCAAGGCAAGGTTAACAAAGTTTTGGGGGAAAATATAAAAATAATAATTTTTTGAGGAAGCATTCCACATCTTTAATTAAAATTTACAATCACATAATTTAAAAAAACTAATATTATTTGAAAATTTAAATATGCAGAGCAAACATATTATGTTTTTACTTTCCTTTCAGTTAATATTGTTAGATATTTTTGGTGGGAGCAATGTTGAGTAGGAGGGGGGGGGGGGGGTGTACTTAGCATGCGCAATACTAATATTCATTTAATGATATTTTTTCCCTCATATCGATACATATTAATATTATACTTTGATATTTTGTCTTTGTGAATCGTATATACATTGATGTATGTTGTATCTGTATTTAATATTGTATCCTTTGATTGAATAGAGAATTAAGGAAGATATCGTTACATGTATTGAAATTCGCAATTTTCAATATTCTTTAATAATGTTAATTTTATTAAAAGATACTCAAAATTAAATGAAATAACTTTCAAAATTCGAATTTATGGCCGTTAATTTGAGTTATTGGAAATCTTATATTATGCTTTTGTCAAATAAAGCTGTATTAAAAAACACTACTTGGAGTATTTTTTGTATAATTTATGTTCATTTTGCACTGTAGTTTAATTTCATTATATAAATACTTAAATACGTGCCAATATATTGAATAACTTCAGTAATCGGAGATGTTTTGATAAAATTCTCTTACAACCTTTTATTTTTTTTTTCGCTTTTAGGTGGAGAGGGGGGGGGGGCGGTTACTACATTGAGAATTCAGCTTCTTTGTCTTACCCAGTGAGAAATACCGATGGCTGTATCTATTATCGTTTATAAAAATAGGTCCAAAATCTCAACGAAACATAGAATTTTAAAGTGTTCAATAAATTTGTGAAATATTTTTAAATATATCATATTGAAGAATGAATGTGTAACTCAGACTAAAATCTTCACTCTGTCCATATTTTCTTTACCTGATGATTTATAATAATATTTTTATCTATAAACAAACATTTAAAAAAAAATACATATTACAGTAATTAATTATAATCAATTGTGCTTTGATTTTTCAGTAGTAAATTAATGTTGCTTTACATAAACAAAGGAAAAAAAATCACAAACACTGAATATTACGTAATTAAATTATGAAAACGAGTTATAGACAAGTTGATTTAATAATTATTTGTTTAAAATTTAGGATGGTTAAATTTGAAGGTAAACATGAACATATAATAAACATAATATAAAGTAAGGTGAAACATCAAAATCATTTTAGACAGGAGAATTACATTGAATCAATTTTTATTGTCATATTTAAATTTTTATCAAACCTTTTCTAAAATGTAGGCATTTATAAAAGTCGAAATTATTCAATTGAAACTTATTCCTTGATGGAATTCCCGGTTGCGTTGCTGTAATAATAATAATAATAACAGTAAAATTGTTCAATGTGATCTCGTGTATTATAAAAAGTGCAAAAGAAATTGTAGTATTTCCCTACTAACAAAAATAGCTGCTATGGGAGAACTTTCCGTTCCTACTGGCTCGTAAATTTTGTCAACAGATAGCCGATAATATCTCTTGGACTTCACGGCTATTAAAAGTACACGCCTCTCTGACAGCTCGTAGGGGGGGTAGGAACAGTCTACTATATGAGCTGAACGCGATATTTTCCGCCAGTGACCAGCGCCCTTAAGAGCTAATATGCTTTCATTATTAATAAATAATCCAGAGATATGAAGAAACTTTAATAAAAATATTTTTAAAGAAGCTATACTTTATTAGATTCACACTGATATTAGCGATTTTAGATTAATAATTCATCAAAATATGTTAAGACTTATTATATATGACTATCTTAAATATTATTAGAGTGTTAGAACATTTTTAGGGCTATGTATTCCTTACAGACAACCCCATGGGGAAAACAAATGGTACTCTACTAAGAATAATACTCATTATTTCAATTAAATTCTTTTTTATCCTATCATTTTTTCCCCCTGATTATTTATAATTTGCATTTCAACACAGAATATTTTACAAAGTATAGACAAAGAAGTAAAGATTAATGAAGTATGCTTAAATCAATTCAAATATTTAATAAATCTATATATAAATACTATTTATCACAGAGACTAAACCATACTGATTTTTTTATATACCAAGAAAATAAAAAGTAAAAAGTGCTTACATACTTGGAGAACAAATTGCAATCATGGCAAATAACCATACATTATGAGAATCCATTTAAATCATAAAGTTTCTGATGAAGTCTCTTAAGTTTTAACAATTAAATTTATACATATGTATACACATAAGGTTATAAAAAAAAATTAAAAATACATGATTCAGACAACTGAGATATGAATTTGTATATAACAATTGTATTATCACACAAGGTGTGACACATGAATAAAATGCAAGCATATCGGGAATCTTAAGATGTTGAAGAGACAAAAAAATTGCATGTTTGATTTTTCTTTTCTAACTAGTATGATATTTAGAAAACTGTAGCATTGTGGTCTTTTATAAGAACCCAATATATAATAAATAATATAGTGAATAAAATTAATAAAGAAAAATAGATAACAATAAAATTATTCATGATAAACTTTCACAGAAGAAAATATAGCAGACACATAACACATATAAGTATTATTAGTTATAAAAAACAAATAAATAAATTAACATAAATGTGAAATGTACAATGAATAGATTTTTTCTCCAGCTAATACATTAGCTGGATCAGGTTTTCCAGAATGATTAACAATAACTAATGCAACAATATATCTAGTGATCATGAAATTTTAGTTAAAATTACTATCTTCCATGACTAGCAACTGGCTCATATTTGTATATTCTCATTTTCTAATACTAATAGAAAAAACAGAAATTTTTGAAAACGTTTCTGTAATTTCATTTTGCCTGAATGAATTTCTAAAGTGATTTAAACATTTAAAAAAAATAGTGTTTACATAATATAAAAGATTACACATTAATCTGCAACACAGCAATTGCTATAAGTATTAGTAACTAACAGTAAAATGACTATGTACAAAAATGAGTTAGACATTACTTGAATTTAAAAATTTTCTGTCCATGATGTCTATGAAAATAGCTAAAACGGTAAAAAGCTAACAATTTCAAAGATTCAATTATAAAAAAAGCAGCACAGCTGCAACTGTTACCACAGAAACACCAAGCAACTTCTATATACTAATTATATTTAATAATTTAAGTGTCACTGAGGATCATGAACAATAAATAATGATGGTTATAAAAACAATAGGATTAAAAATGTTGATTACTTTAACAAGGTACTCAATATGCGAGTGCTATTTAAATACTATATACAACTTTTATACAATAATATTAATAACTATAACAATCAAAGAAAACATTTTACAAGCCTGTGAAATGTGTATTACAAAAATCTACACAATTTTTTATGTACCATCTTTCAATTTGTAAAGGCCTTTTCTGACATAATGAACTAATGCTGAGAATGGGCTGTGCAAGCTTAAACAGCCACATTCTTCATCAAGCTCCATAAAAAATTCTAGAAAAAAAAAATAGAATAATTAAAACCACACTCATAAGCTAAATAATGTATCAAATATTAAAATATAGATATAAATCATTAAACAAGAAACCAATAAAGCAATGCAAGATCATATCTTAAAAGCAACAAGATTCTATTCTACTAATAAAAATTATGAAAAAGTTAAACCTTCAGATAATCATAATAAACTGCATCATAATCAAGACTGAATTTTCAAATATTTAGCAATTAATATCAAACTTTAAGCTGATGTTATACCATAAGAATTTACCATATTGAATACCATTTCAACACAATATACTGCAAATTTCTAAACTTGCCTGAGATTCCTGAATATTCAATCATAACATTTACAGAGACATAGAAAATTTTCTTAATCTTAAAACAAAGATTATATTTATTTATTTTCTGAATTTAATGCATAAAGGATATACGACAATGATTTACTTTTTCAATGCTTCATGAGCCGTGTTCTTCTAAATGATAATATAAAGGAAATAAATAAGTTGGTCTTTCTTCACTAGGTATAAAATGACATGCTACCACTTAGGATGGGATAGGATGGGGTTTTTTGTTAAGCATCAGACAGTTTTGACTATATTGCTATAGGAAGGATACCTTCAGAAAAGACTTGAATGGAAAGTTACCCAAATTTTCATTCTCATACAAGGAAAACTCTGAAATGCTACCACTTTGAAAGCAGGAACAGAGAAAAAAAAATGAGAGAGAGGAAAGAACAACCAATAGGAAAGCATGAAAAACCGATCAGAAGGAGAATGAATGAATGAAATAGAACAAAAAACAGAAACAAAGGGGGGGGGGGGCAAAAGCAGAATAAAAAGTAAATAAATATATATATATATATAACAGTACAGTAAAATTTTCTGAGATAGAATTGCAAGGAACTGAGAAAAAACTTCATTTCGATTAGGCTTCTACCAGTAGCCAATGAAAAAGACAGGTTGCGATACTTCTACTTATTTTGGTTTTCATGTGAACAAGATCGGCTGTTTTTCATCAGTTGTTGAACTGCCATGTGATCAAGGTAGGCTGAAAAAAAGTCAAGATTGGTGGAGTACCACAGCCTGTTTCTTTTATTGATTGTACACTATCTGTTAGAATTATACTGAGTGCTTTTTTAGCAGGTCTATAAATTTTTTCCATTTAAGACAGCATTATCTGACATACAGGTTCTATTTCCACAGATATTTTCGTTATAAAAAAAGTCAAAATTGAAAGAAAAAGGTAGAAATTAAAAAGGTTAGGGGGAAGTTCTATTTCTTTGGCCTAAATTTTACATGATTATCATGATTTTTTTTTTTGCTGTTACAAAGAAAAGAGGCATCACTTTTGTAATTTTTGCATTGTATTTATTGACTTAAAAAGTTGATTTTTGACATCAGGGATATTTGACATCATTTGAACAAAAAGAGTCACCTTTTTTTTTTTAAAAAAAAAACCTTTTGAGAGCTCTAAAAAATATTTAATCAGTGAAAATTATTGTGTGTATAAATATAAGTGTTTTATTCTTCCAGCAAAAATGATTAGCTTTCTCAAAAATAAAAATCAGTCTAATACTTCTCAAGAAAAATGGTCGCCCAGTTTGAAAAACAGGGTTTTGAGAAAAACAAGTTTAAAATTTTATAATAGCGTTACATTCAATGAGCAAATAATGCTGTAAAGTATTGAAATATCACGAAACTGCTTCAAAATAACAATCTACAAATTTGAGGGATGCAAAAAAATGCAAAATAAAAAATTCTGACCCAAAAAAGTAGAACCTCCCCTTAATCGAACATGATTTTCCAAGCTGCAATCTTAAATGTGATGTTATACATTGTAAGTGAAAAATCTTATAAAGTTTAACTAAATCACATTTCTTTCTAGATTTTCCTTTCAACCTAATTTATTTTCCTTTCCTATTATATTTCGGATTTTTTGTTCCGTTTATTTGCATTTTTCCTGCTGTCTTGTTATGTGAACTTTTCATAGCTTGCTGATTTTTGAATATCTTATTTGCTGTTTACCACCACCTATTTCTCTCTCTTCTATTTAGTCTTGCTCATGCTTTGTGGTAGCATATCTATTAGTGTCTGATAAAGGAAAACCAAGTTTTATAAAAATACATTGCACTTTTTTCATGTTCATGGTGGTTTTAAAAATTATTGATTTTGTTTTGTGCTTTATACCATATTTATTGTTTTTCCCTATTCACAGTTCATGTGCATCACAATGAATCCATTTGATCAGTTGGGATTTTTGTGTTACAGTAGAAGATCTTTATAACGCAAACCTAAAAACGCAAGCTTGTGCATAATATAGAATTTTGCATTATATGGATCACCTTCATACAACATTAAATTTACTTTGCAAACATGGCCAAATGTCTCAAACATATCAAAATACATTAGAATATCTTTATATTGCATTCCTTGTTACCAGGAGTTATCCAGATTATAAATATTTGCCTAATATAGATCATTTCACTTATTGTTAGATTTACTTTATAAATATGGTTCAAATATGTCTGCAATAAATGATTCATTACATTACTCATTTAAAAATTTATTGTAAGAATAGCAATTATTTCATTAAAAAACTCTGAATTAAGGATATTTAGTTGAACTAATGCATCAAATTTTGTCCTCTAGAGAATCACACTTTTGTACAATGTGGGAATCTAGATGCTTCTTAACTGCAAAATTCATTGTTTATATCTGAGAAGTTGTGCATTATATGGGGAATTACATTATAAAGTTCTTCTACTGTATTACTATCAAAATCTGTAACCAAGACAGAGCAGATATCTCAGATTACGAAAGCTTTAAAAAAAACTATTAAGTTTACTTTATATTTTCAATAATTTAAAGATTTACCATATTTTAAAAAATTATTAGTTTGTCTTCTGCTCAATACTGTATTTCTGTACTTACACTTTTACATCTTCACTAAACATGTACAAGAATTTAAATGTTAAATATTAGAATTAATTTTTTTTATGTATATTTATAATCTCATGCTTGCCTTATGCTGCAATAGCAGTAAGTTTTCAGGGGTCTAATACTGTATTTCTGTACTTACACTTTTACATCTTCACTAAACATGTACAAGAATTTAAATGTTAAATATTAGAATTAATTTTTTTTATGTATATTTATAATTTCATGCTTACCTTATGCTGCAATAGCAGTAAGTTTCCAGGGGTCTATTTAGAATTTTCTTACAGGGTCTTGTTTTTGTGAAATCGCTAACTTTTTTTTTTTACATTGGTAAAAAATTTAATCAATTTTGTGAACCTGAAATTACTGTTGTATTCAGTTTCCTGTTTAGACATTTTAAACGAAGTCCTTTATATATATTGCTATATAATATGTTCTTTGGCTACTTTAGCTGTTTGATAATAGGTTTGATTTTGATATGGAAAAGTCTTGACTTAAAAACAAATCTTTCACAAGACAAAGAATTTTGTGAAGTGTTTTAAAATGTGTTTACAAATTTTGTGAAGGATCCTTTAAAGAGCCCAAATTCTTCCTAAATAGATACTTCATTACAGTCAGGTACATTTGATGTTATAAGAGAAGACACTAATAATAAGCTAGAAGAAGCAGGGGTAGTCCGGCAGCTTCAGGGTCCCGAGCCCCTCCCTTCCTGGTTTTTGGTGTGTTTAATTTCTGTAATTTCCATTTTAAATTTGTCCGGTATCAATTTTTGAATTTTTTTTTCTTCAACCTGGCCTGCCAGAATCTCTTATACTCGGGACGTTGCTGGGAACCTAGCTTCCGCAAAAGAGTCAGAATAAGTGGAAGAATAAAGGGCTGTGGACGAAAAGAGGCCGCTCGCTGTGGCGGTAATAATAAGCTAGAAGCAGCAGAGGTCATATGGTAGCTTCAGGGCCCCGAGCCTTCCCTTCCCGGTATCTTTAATTTGTGTAATTTCCCTTTTAAATTTGTCAGGTTTCAATTTTTTTTTTCATTCTGGCTTCCGTTAGAACCTCTTATACTCGGGATGTGTCTGGGGACCTACAAACCTAGCTTTCGCAAAAGAGTCGGAATAAGAGTAGAATAAAGGGCTGCGGACAGAAAGAGGCTGCAGCGAGCAGCCTCTTTTCATCCACAGCCCTATATTCTTCTACTTGTTCTGACTCTTTTGCGGAAGCAAGGTTCATAGGTCCCCAGCCACGTCCCGAGTAAAATACACTCTAGTGGAAGCCAGGTTGAAAAAAAAAAAAAAAAAAATTCAAAAATTGAAACCGGACAAATTTAAAAGTGAAATTACACAAATTAAAGACACCAAAAAGCAGGAAGGGAGGGCTCAGGACGATGAAGCTACTGTAAGACTCCTGCTGCTTTGAGCTTATTATTAGCTATTATTATTACTATTATTATTAGTATCGAGCTATATACCAATGACATATTTTTAAATTGTAGCAAAGACAATGTTACTCTGTTTCAATATTATTGAGCTAAATAGGTGAACAAACTTTATCTTTAGGCTCATCTGATAGCCTAAATTTCATATGTCAATAGCTTCTATCAAAGAGAAAAAGCAACCCATTGGGTTTACAGACAAGTAAAAAATCCTTAAATTTATCAAAAGGAGCCTTATTTCATTGTTTACAAATATTAAAAATACTGTCAAATTGAGAGGTGTTAAAAATATATATGTTACCAGCCAAGACGAACTGTATGAAGTCTGGCATTATCATGCATGGAAAAAAAGAAATCTAATTGCTGCAACATAAAATACGACATGAGGTCTCAGTATCTTGTCTGTATAACTTTGGACCGTCAAAGTGCCATTCTGAATCATATGCAGGCCCGTACGTCCACCTAAGCTGATTCCAGCCAATAGCATCAACCCACCTCATCTGTAATGTGATCTTTCACGAATGAATGTGGGATTATTTTGAATGCCTCTTTCTCTCCATGCCAAAACACATCAGATGTCACATCCAGACTGAATCGGGACTCGTCTGTAAACAGAATTTGATGCCAATAACATTGCCTCAAAGCTCGATGTTCAGTTTCCCACCTTCTTTGGGCCGCACAGTGGCTTGAGGTCAATGAAATACAGACCATTGGCTTACGTGCATAGAGACCATCCTGAAGAAGCCTATTTCGGACTGTTTGGCTGGACACCCTTCGTCCTGTGGCCAAGAACAACTGTGTTTACAGCTGAGCAACCCATTCCGTCTCGATGAGCTGTAAACAGGATATATCGGTCATCAGTTTCTGTGTTAGCACATTTTGGACCTTGCACTTGTCGATGACTACCATTCCATGTGTCTTGGAATCGATTCCACAGCCATTCATGGACACTTCTTGCGACTCCAACAGCGTCCACTACACTTCGTTGTGTTTCTCCAAAATTCAACTGTCCTAATAACATGCCAAGCCATGGATTGCAGTAAATCATGTTGTTGTGACATTTTCAAGCCACCTTTTCTCAAAACATAACCTGAGCAATTGAATTTTACAACTGAGGCAGTGAAACAGACATTTCTGCAAAATCCGATAACTGCACTTATCTCCTTCTAGTTTTTGACGTCATAAACTTTAATTTACATGTGAAGTTTTCTTTATCTGTTTTCTACAACACTTTAAATTATGGATTTTTTTTTTAATGCTACTTATTGGTATAAATATTTGTGTAATTTCGTTAAAACCATGTGTCCCGTAATTGTTTTGAGCAGTGTAGTTTATTCTAATGCACATAGGATAAATTAGTTTTTCCTAGGCCAAGCTAATTTGGCCTGACGCACATAGGATAAGCTAGTTTAGCCTGCTATTCATTGGTCTGAACTAGTTTAACCTACGCCAATTCAATCTGCCATGATTTTATTGATCCAAATGACTTCTCTGGTGACTTTTTCAGGAAGACTCACATTTTGGGCACTTAATTGGCAAGTTGGTGGAAGAGAGACATCGCTGTTAGTTCTCTTGCCAATTATCATAGGTCAGTGTTTTTGCTAGTTAGTGAACATTTAAGAGGAGGTTTAAACAATACATTTATTTCCCTAAATTAACTTAAAGGATTCAAGTAAACTTAAAAAATAAAGAATTATTTACATTTTAAAATTTGTGAGAAAAGAAAGGAAAAAACGGAGTAAGGGTGGGGGATGCATTTGATGATCGGTCTCTCATTTATTGTAACATCAAGGTAATAAATATTGCACATTCGTTTTTCTTTTTAATGGGAGTTAAAGATTTTAAACTGTGTGCTAAAGGATCAAAGAATGGGGTGAGAGGTTATCATAAAATTTAGGTGAGGAAGAATTTAGAGGATTGATTAATTATGCATTAGTATTTCAAAGTAAAAAATGAAAGAACTAGGACAAAATAAAATAAAAAGGGCATAGTTAAAACAATGAAACTTTTAATTTTTTTTAATTTTGTGTGTTAGGAGAGAGCTGGAGCAGACTTTTATTGAATAAAAAATTAAATGGTGATGATAAATGTGTAACAACATTAAAATGTTATCGCAATTCATTTAAATGAATTCCATTACTTCAACTCCCACTTAATTTAATTGAAAATATTTTAACTGCAATTGAATTCAACTGAAATCTAATTAGTTGCAGCTTACTATTAAACTTTAATCACAATTAAATCAAATGCAATTTTTTTTAAAAATAAATTTATTATTTGAGTAAAAATATGATTGTTGCTGATAACTGCTCTATTATTGGTCGTTGGGATCAATAAAAGCACACCAAATTGAATTGGCCTAGGATAAACTAGAAAGTTGGCGTCGGGATCAATAAAACCATGACAAATTGAATTGACCTAGAATAAACTAGTTCAGGCCAGTGAATAGCAGGCTAAACTAGTTTATCCTATGTGCATTAGGCCAAACTAGTTTGGCCTATCCTATGTGCGTTAGGATAAACTAGTTTGGTCGGTAACATATGCAAATTGAACTGTCACAGCAGAAAAAGCAGTGGAATATCAAAATCTAATTGTTCATCATGTAACATCTTTTGACCAACATGTAAACAGACTTTTAAAGAACTAATAGTTCAGAAAAGGCTATAATTAATATTTTTCTTCTTTAAAAAATGATTTACAACTAGGTGAATAGTATTCTTGCATCTCTAATATAAAGTGGACGAGTTCTGGCAAGAAATAAGCTATTGTAACAGCAGAATACATTAACAATGCAGAAAATCAGATTCTGAAAATTCTATTTTTTTTAAATAGAGGTAAAAAGAGGACTTAGGAAATATGCATGGAGCATATGCTATATAAGCACCCAAAAGTATAGAAGCAGTTCACCAGAAAGTCCCCTCCATCCACACAGATTAGAGTACTGAAAAGTATAACTATAACTTAAAACCTGATTTGAACCTCACAAAACAATTTTCATCGATTTAAACTACACATTTCAATCTCAAACTGACTTGAAACAAAAAATGAAAAAAAAAATCATATTTGAATTTAATTATGGAAAATTAATCTATATCTCTCTACTATAAATTTACCTTTTATGTATAAAATTGAACGTATATAGACTAATTTATATTTAAATATATAGTTTTCATCTGAAACAATATTCTGGGCTTTCTTTTAAAAAATTGGGTTAACCTGAACACAACCTGCAACGAAAAAATTAACACCAATGTGAATCACAGATCCAATCCAGTTTGAGTAAAATTGGTTTCAAATATTTTTAAAACTTTTTTATATCTAGAAAATGTATTTAACAAATGAGGACGTGAGTTTCAAAACTCGCCTTATCCAAAATTTAAAAAAATCATGTTAAAAAAACTAGTTTTATAATGCATGTCTGCCACTGTAAAATCTGGGTTTACAATGAAAACCAATAGACGCGGTTAGAGGTTTTTCGTGATTTCCCAAAATTTGATATTTTGGATAAGACGAGTTTCGAAACTCACTTCCTCAAATATAAAAGTCTTAAAAATTCAGAATGAGAATCTTAATTTAATAACAAGAGCCATGAATACCTCTTGAGTGTTCTTTAGAGCTAAGGTAGTCAGCATGCTCCCAGAGATCATGAGAGAGGTGTAAATTAGCCAAATACACACTTTGTTGTTGTAACATTTTGTACTTGGTGCGTGCAATTGTGACAACATCTGAATATACATCACACGGAAGCTGTTTTGGATTGGCTGGACCAACAGATGTACTCCAGCCTACTTCACTACTACTGTAACCACTACTCTGAGAACTAACAGAAGCTATGCTGCCAGCTGGAGAAGGAGTCAAGGAACATGGAGATGCTTGATGAGATGGAGAAGTCTGTGAATGTGTCATGCTTTGTTTACAGTACTGAGCATTAAAAGGTGACCCTTGGAGAGGAAATGATCCATTTTCACCCTATAAATGTCAAACTATTACTTTAAAACAAGAAAAATCTGAAATTTATTTTTAATTGATTCAATTTATGACTAATGAATCAGGCATAAAAAATCTGACAATACATACACTACACATATTATTACAAAGCTTTCTCAGACTCTTTGTGTGAATTGTGAAATGAAAAAGAAGAACCCAACTCTTAGAATTGTCAAGCAAATTACAAATCTTAACATGTTTAGGCACAATGCATCCGGAAGATAAATATGAATTTTTTTTTTTTTAATAGCATGGATAATTAATCCAACATTTGTTTACTTGAGGAGTCCATACTATGTCTTGATATGTGGAGGACTATGGTGCTACTGTTTATGGTATTACTTGAAAAACACAGAATGGAAAACAAAAAATAAACTTCCTGAATTCAAAAATCAATTGAGACAGGTGGAAGGTTAATATGGAGAAAAATATTGTGCAAAAAGAAAAAAAACTTATTTTCAATAAGAAATGAGATTCAAATATAGAAAAAACTTAATATTCAGAAATATTGAATCTGATTATTTGAGAGATTTTCTTTCTCAGAACTTGCAAAGGTAAAAGCTTATTACTATTATTCCTTTGAGAGAAATATTTATCCAGAAATTTTCAGAATCAGAAAAAGGGGAAATGTTGCAGAATGACATTGGGAACATAGCTCTGTAGTTATTATTCTTTACAATGGTTATTAAATCACCATAAAACAAAAGAACATACAGGATGCCTTTCAAACTGGAAATTTTAGCAGCTCACCATCAGCCAACACAAATGTCCTTAAGGTGACAAGGTCACAAATGAACAGTAAGGGCAGAGAGGAGGGCTTACAAAGAATGCGGCATTTGGCGCTAGCTGAAAGGTAAATAACAATCACAGAAGAGGACATGCAGAAGAGGAAAGTGTTGCCAAAATGATAGAAAAAATTAACAGAAAAGAAAAGAGTAAAGGAAATAAAAATAAACAAATAAAAAAAAATAAAACTAAAAGAGAAAACAGAAGAAAAACATAAAAAATATTTTTTTTAATTAATAATAAAATGAAAAGAGCTGACAGAACATGAGACAGAATTATAAAAATAATTTCTGAAGTGAAGAGTGAAAAGAAGATGAGAGATCATTGACAAGTTTATCGGAATTTTAAAAAATAAAAAAATGCTTTGTGAAAATCCAAGTGAGTGGGAGAGACAAAAGAAGAAATAATTCTGGCCATGGAGAAATTAAAATAGTGGAAGTCCAACAGCGAAAGGCAATCAAAGATTTTGGAATTTCTTGATTTTTTATATACCTCTGATGCTCGCTTAATCTGAACTTTAATGCTCTCTTAGTTTAACCAATATGACATAAATTACAAGAACAAGAAATAAAATAAACACCCCACTGGTTCTGAGTAGGAATTTTCAGAGAAGATAATTTTATTTTATTAATAGGCTTGAAGATAACTTAATTGAAATGAGAAATAATTTTGGAAATATTCAGACAGAGAGGAGAATAAAATAGTAGAATGATAAAGTTAAAATTAGGAGGATTATTTGAGTAAGAAAGAGGACGTTTAGGATTATTAAATTTATTCAGAGCTTTATCAATCAAAGAGGGATTATAACCATGTGCAAGGGCAAGAGATTTGAGATATTTAATTTCATTATTCAGAGCAGATGAGTCAGAACAAATGTGTAGCACCCTAAAAACAAAAGTATAAAAGGATGCCACTTTTCATTGAGGAGGATGGTTTGAAAGGGCATGAGGAGGGAGAAATACAGCAAAAGGTTTTCTATAAACAGAGGTAGAGAACCGATCTGGGTGTTTTGAAAGTAAGACATCAAGAAAAGGAAGAGAATTGTTCTCTTTGACTTCAAGAGTAAATTGAATACAAGGATCAATAGAATTAAAAAGTGAAAGATTAGAAAGATCCAGGTCAGAAAGAATAAATAAAAGTGTCATCAATGTGCCTAAACCAGAAAGAAAATTTATATAAATTTCTTTTAGAACTGGTTCCAAAATGATCGGTTCACTGCATTTCTCCTTCATTAAAAAAATGGAACCAAAATCGAAAACATAAAAAAGGGCAAATGTAGAGCTATCCAATGCAAAAAAGAAAATTATTTAAAAATATCAAAATGCAAATGAGATATTTGGAAAGAACCTTCCCATAGGGTTAACAATAGCTTGTGAGTGCCTCGCATGACTAAACAGGATCCTTAAGGGATTAATTGTTCTATTAAAAAAAAAAGACATGAAAGATATTTTTATAATTTCAATAATTTTACAAAAGTAATTGATGACACTGTTAACAATTTTAAAGAAATGAAACTTCTAACTATGTAATTACAATTATACCCCACAGAAAGTTAAAGATACAAAATATTTTAAAAGGTTGCTTTATTAAAAAACTACAGAAGAAAGCCTTTCTAACAAATTAAATTATCATCAAGAAACAGAAAAATCAATTAACCACTGCCATTACAATGAAACTAATAACAATAAAATTTTAAGAATTTATAAAAACTTTTCTTACTTTGAGAAATGAACTAATACTCCGATGAAGGTATCTAACTTCTGCCCGCCGTAGCTGGTACATTTTTAAATACAACAAAGACTGGCAACGTAAACTATAAAAAAAAAGACATTACAGATAAAATAAGATTATACACAAAATTAAAAAACAACAACATGTGAATACAATAATATACCTGAAAATAAACTGGAAAAGGTGATTAACAGAAATGATTTTAGAACAAATTTCTTTCAATTAAAGAATAAAAATAAACTATACTCAACAAAAGCATAATGAGCAGGCAAAAAAATTATGAAATCGAAAGTGTGACTAAACTAAGTCATTCAATGATGCAAAATGAATCATAATAATAGATTGTTAATATTGGAACTGAGAGAATATATATGTACATATGTGCATGTATACATATTGGATTAGCATTGTCAAGCAGAAAGGGTATCCAAGTTAAACTATTCAAAAGAAGACTGGAACATTACCTTTCTTGGACATGCTTGATGAAATTAGAAAAGAATACACAGAACAACTAAATAAGCACGATATTACTATATAATAGGACAACAGCAAAATGTTACCTGTGAGCAGAAAATGGCTGAAAAAGCACATTTCAATACATTTATTGAGGTGACATGAGAAGCGTATTAAATACACCATCTGTTTTTAAAACTCTACTGGTAGAGAAAAATTAATATATAAGACAAATTGGTGCTGATGTCTATGAACAAATATAGAATTTTTGTTCATAGATGCCAACTATAGAATAATGTTAAGTAATAATAATATATTAATAATAATAAAATTATTCAATTGATAAAACACATAGAAGAACTATTCTAATGATATTTTTAATGAGTATAACTGAAGTTCATATTATAAAATTGAATCATGTTAGTAATATGATAAAGATTTTAAAATTATATAAATATAAACTTATATATATAGATAAATAGATATATATGTTACTTAAATAATTAACTAATAAAAACAAAAGAGCTTAAGATAATAATAATAATATGATATACATAGTTGTCAATCTCTGAAACTCTTTTTAATAATAACTGCGATCTTCAATAATTGTTCTCAAACTTTCAGTATTTTTGTCAGTAATGTAAGATGATTAGATTTTTCAGGTACAAATGTGAACAGTTTTAAGTTTTAAGGAAAAGAAGCCATACATACTATTTACACAATAACTTATAATTGTTGGCAATTCTAAATATAAAATAAATTGGTTATGTAATTAAGAAAAAAGGAGCTATAATAATCAAAATTAGTGAAAAATGAAAGGAAACTTGGTGAATACAACTTTAAAGAAACAAACACATGCAAATTCCAAAATTAACTTGAAAGCTGGTACATAAATAAACTATGTGATGACTTTTACTTTTAGTATAAACAAAACATTATTTCATATGCAAATACAACTAGTACATAAATCCATGTATTAAAATAAGGGTTAACAAATTGTAAAATGAGGTTAAATATGCAGTAAGACTGCAAAGAAAAATAAAATAAATAAACAAAAGTTGTAATTCACTCAGAAGTCTGCAACAAACAATTTCAAATCTAACACAATCATCTTGAATTTACATTAAAGTTTGAAAGATGAAAATGAAACAAAAAATTTAAAAAAGACCGCCATAAATATAATAGATTTCTTAAATAATCTTAAGTTGAAATACAAAAACTGAACCTGCAGTGCTCAATCCATTAAGAACCATGGCCTATAGTGCCCAGCCCTGTTTCATTGATGTGTTCTGAGGTGCTATATGGCATAGTCCCGGTCAGGTAGTTAGCCTAACATAGGATCACCAGTGCTTAGTTCCCAAGCAAGCTTGGTACTCATTTTATCAACCCTGGAGGGATGAAAGGTTGAGTGAACCTTGCCCAGCCCAGAGTCAAACTCTTGACCTGTAGCACAGCAGACAGATGCACTGGGTGTGTAGGAGAATTACCGAGCTTCATTAAGTTCAAACAGTGAATTGAAAATGGTCTAAGTATTTAAAAATGAAAAGACAAACACATTTCAGGAAAAAAATCGACTGAAAACACAATAAAAAATCAGTAAAATGATTATTTTCTTTAGTTTTGCTAGAGCTTGTTCAGGGTTCATACTCATTTTCAAACAAAAAATTCCCTGAATCATTTTCTGGGGCAATATTTTTTCATATTAAAAATCAACACCATTTTTTATTTAGCACAAATTTAGTTTAAATTTATGAGTTAAATCATTATTTCTTTTAGATTTGCTTTAAACTAATAAGAAAATGAAAATGAGAAGACACTTGGTGTTGAATATACAGCAGTATATTAAACACGTTTAAAGCACCAGAAGATTACTTAAATTGCAGACTGGTTTTAGTTGTACAGTGAAACCCTGATTTTACGTTTCTCAAGGGACTGGGTTAAAAAATGTAAAATATGGGGAAAACATAAAATATGGGAAATACATAGAAAACAAAAAATCGTAGAAAAAAAACTAAAGGTAGTAAAGATGACTCTTCAAAAGGTATTACAATCTATATTTTACGAAAAGAATATTATTATGCATACCATTTTAAGATCATTTTAACACATTCACTTACGAATCCTGGCGTTTAGGTTGAAAATAGTCCGTTATAGTGGATTGTTTTTTAGTCATATATTTCAAAGTGAATGCAGCATCTTCCAGGATTAAAATACTTTGCAAGTTTTTTTCCTGGTCTTCATGATAAAGAAAATAGTCATTCACTATTTGTAAGCTCTTTAATGCAATATTGAAAGAAGGAACGGGCTGTGCTTCTGTTTCTTCTTCTTCATTGGTGGACGAAAAGTCCATAACGTCAGCTACGGATGGAGCAGTAGCTCTTTCAGATTCACATGTTGCTAAGTTTTCCAGGATGTAATCTATGACACAACAGTTTCGTTGTCATTCTCCAAGTCTACCGCAGCTGATTCTTCATCTGTTTTTGGTTCATTAGATGCTACGAATCCGCTGTCTACAAAACAATGGGAAAGGCACTGTTGTGTAACGTTTCTTTATGATGCAGAAATAAAATGCATAGCCTCTAGAACACTTCAACTTTAATTTGCAGGCATCATTTAGGTTTCAATTTTCTATTTCAGCTACAGCTTTCCAGACAAGTTGATTTCTATAAAAAAAAAACCTTGAAAGATCGAATAATGCCGAGATCACAAGGCTGCAATTTGCCTGAAAAAATTTGCCATGCATATTAGACAGCTGCAAAACCGGATGTGCACTGCATTGATGAACAAAATTATTTTATAATTCTGCAATTCCATTTTTTTGTTTAGTTTGCACAAAAAGTCTTCAAAAAGAAGTTTGGTTATCCACGCATTTTTGTTTGCTTCGTACTTTGCCAGATAACTTCTCACGTTTTTGAAACATCGTGGGTTGCATGGCTTTCCAACAACAAGAGGCGTCAGCTTCTCACTTCCATCAGAATTACAGCACAGTAAAACCATAAGACGCAATTTAGACATCTTCCCACCATGGCAGGAGTTTCCTTTAGCAACGTAACTTTTACCCGGTTGGAGGTTAAAGAAAAGACCGGTTTCATTCGCATTGAATACGTCCTTTGGCTTGTATCTTTTGGTCAAATTTGGTAGATTTTTCTTCCAATATTCTATTGTAGCTTCATTTACACTTGGTGATTCTCCCGAAAGCAATCTATATACAAGATTATGTCTTTTTTTCATCCGGTCAATCCAGCCATTTGAAGCTGTGAAGTCTTTCAAACCACCAAGCCTATCGGCGATTTCTACAGCTTTTTCTCTTAGTATCGTGCCATTTACACATACATTCGCGGCACGAGCTTCTTTAATCCATTTTAATAAGGTACCTTCCAGCTCGTAGTATGGCGATTTTTTCAATGTTTTCCATTTCTTGGCATTTTTTTCCCCCTCTTTCTCGATGGTTTTTCAATGCATTCTTTTTTCTGTAGTATGGATTGCAGGGATGTCAAGGGAATTCCTTACAATTAAGCAAACACTACTTTGGTTCCGTGAACTTCATCAAATTGTTTAATAATTTCGGCTTTCTCAGCAACAAAAAAGCTTTTACGTTTTTTACTTGTCATTTCGACACAAAAAGGTTAGAGATGCAACCACCGTGTGCTAAACAGCAACTGAATCTGAAAACTTGAAGCAGGATAAGAACCCCTTTCCTCCCTGACGAAAGAAATGAGCCATGCCATCAGATTACGGGCATAACTGGAGTATCTCTTTCCCTGCCCTTCTCATTCCTATACCAATAAAGTGTGTTGTTTTTGTACTTTGCTTCCCCGCCAGCTGTCCGGGGGGAGAGAAGGGAGTGTCACAGAAGGGAACAGTCCGCAACAGCAGGTGTTCAACAAAAGAGGGAGAGGAAACCAGTTTCAGAAGACAGGGCTCTGTAGAATGCATTTCTGTTTTCATAGATTACATAACTTTCAAAACATGGATTAGCTTTAAAAAAGCACAAAAGGAAAAATATTGCTTATTTTAGAACATTTTTTCTTTTTTTTACTTTCCAGAGAAAATGTAAAATGCGGGAAAATTCCATAAATAAAAAACTTAGGATCCGGGTTAAATAACCATTACAATTATATGGAAAAACTGGGACCTGATGAAAAAACATATAATGCGAAGAAAACGTAGATTCCGGGGACGTAAAATCGGAGTTTCACTGTATTAAGCTTATCATTACCAATGCAAAAATAATAGTAGAATTTTTGGAGAAAAATGATGAAGTCATAGTTTTATTGACCAATAGAATTGCAGGAAAATGAAGAGAACAGGTCAATATGAAAACTAAAAATGTTAACCCATGAACTCCCTACACTACTGCAAATTCGCCCATACCAAAATTTCAAATTGGCAGTGTTTTTTGAAAACATGCTTTCATTAATTTGCATTTTTCCTCAACAAAATGACACAGTTCAATTCCCCATTAAAATTCATATACGAATTATGTACTGTATTTCATTATCACTATATATACTGCCAAAAACATTGTATGCAGTTGAAGTTATGGAAACTCAAATTACACTATACAGGTGCTGAACAGAAGTGTGGAGTCCACAGGTTAATTAATTCTGCTTTGTTGTTCTTATTCTGTAAGATTGTTAGAAGACTTTTCATAAATTCTTACTTTTTTTAACTTCCACCTATTATTTTCATACAGGATGTTTCTCTTCCCTGTCTGTATTCCTACTGGTTATTCTCTTTTATTTTCCTGCAATTCTATTGGTCAATAAAACTATGGCTTCAGTCTGTTTTATCACTACTGGCTGTTAATTTTCTTTTTCTTGCAGTTCTATAGGTTGATGTTTTACATACTTTGGTAATAAGATTGATAAAAAATTCCAGTTAAATAAAAAGATTCCTTATGCACTTTAGTAAGATATAACTTGAATATAAAACTTTTTTTCCATTCACAAACAACAATTCAACAAAAGTAAAAGAGGAGAAAGGTAATATATATAGTGCATTTACCTTAAAACAGTGAGCTTGTTATCAATATTTCTGCAGGATGCATTATGAAGTTTTTGAAATTTAGATGATATAAACCTGAAATTTATTATTCATTAACTTTTGAAAATTCACTCAACAAAACAAGAAATTTAATACATATATATCAGATCAAGAATGCTTTTATTCATACATGTAACTGTTTAAAATGAACTGCATACCCAGTATACCAAGTTAGTACACAGATAAATAAAGTCCAAAAATGACAAAAATGCATAGTAAGTACTAAGACATAAATAATAAAGTAAATTTAAAAGAGCAGTTCACTTTTCAGCTAATTTAACTATTATACTATTGTTAGATACTTTACATCACTGGTTGAATAATGTAGAATAGTGAAATAAAAGTGTACTTAAAAGCTCGTCTGGACATGTCTAGTAGGTGTATAAATTATTTTACTTTATAATCCCCTTTTGAAGATTTTTCATTTAATATTCATTTCACTGAAATTTGAGTAATAAAATATTTCTGTTCAATATTTTGGCTTGGATATCTACTACATCTGATTTTTGCAACAAGATTTATCTAATGACTATTTTTAAACCTCTGCAGTAGATATACAATGGTTTGAACAGTTAAATGAAATTCTGTGACATGTATCATAATTTGTAACACAATTCAAATGACAGCTTACATATATACTTGCCATATTTTACAGATAATTCATAAAATGTACAGATTTCTGTTTAATTTTACTGATATAGGTCTTTAAAGAGTTTTGGGAATCTTGCAAGATAAAGTGCAAATTTCAAAAATGGGGTGTATACTGATCATGAAAAAAATGAAAGTCATAAAAAATCACAAGTATTGTTAAATTGTCACAAAAATCACAAACTTTTCACTCTATAGAGATAATAATATTCGTTACATCACATCTAGGCTTACATAGTTTAATTATTTTCCATCTACAAATCAATGTAAACATTTAGGTTAAACATATTTTATTAAAATCTAAAACTAAAAAAGAAAGAAAACTATGCTTGCATATCTGTTTTATTTTGATTCTTCTAGTATTTTTATTATTATATTAAAATAAGGATAAAACTCAACACTGTACTTAGAGAATCTCCTCTTGTTATTCACCGTAATAAAATTTTATATACTGTATGTTTAATAGCCTCTGCTTATTAACCTGAAGAAGACCCTTTAATTGCCTTTGAGGAGGACTTAAAGGAAAACAAATCACGACCCTTAATTCCCGGCAATCTGCATGCTCCTAGTTATGGCAGCAGTCAGAAAGACATGAAGACAGAGGGTGCTAAGAATCACCGGGCTCGGTTTGGCTGCAAGTTGATGACCTTGGCTACATATAATGAATGATCCCCATCTTTGGAAAATCGTTTACAGGAACTTGAAGAAGAATTAAAAAGAATCAACTGGGACATCCTAGGATTATGTGAAGTAAGAAGAAAAGCAGAAGAGAAGATTTATTTTGCCAGCGGACATATACTATAAAGGTACAGAAGATGGAAAAACAAGCGGTGTAGGATTTCTGATTCATAAAAGGTGGAAGAATCACATCATAGAATATGATAGTGCATCAGATAGAGTTACAAGGTTAGTAATACGAGTGTCTAGAAGATACAAGCTACAAATTACCCAAGTTTATGCACCAACAATAAGCTATACTGATGAAAAAATTGAGGATAAGGAAATAACTTCAATGCATCAAAAGGGAAAACGCTACATGAATTTTATGTAAATAATGGTAGACTGGAATGCTAGAATTGGGGTGAAAAAAAGAAAGGTGGGTTATCAGTAGAAAATCATGGATATGGGGTGTGTAATGAAAGAGGAAACAGATTGATTGAGTTTGCAGAATGTGAAGAGATGAATATCATGAATTCATTTTTCAAGAAAAAGCCACAAAGAAAATGAACATGGCACTGTGGAAATGACTCAACAAGTGAAATTGACTACATCTTGAGAAACAAAAACATCTTATTCAGGATTGCAGCGTTCTCAATAACTTCAATACAGGAAGCGATCACAGGATGGTTAGATGCAAACTGCTGTTAAATACTAAAGTGGAAAGAATGAAGCTTTTGCAACACTCAAAGAAATCAATCGATATTATAAATCTCCAGGACCATAAAGAAGAATTTCATTTGGAACTTAAAAACAGTTTCCAAGTACTTCAATCAACTTTAGAAGAACAAGATGTTACAGTAGTGAACAAGAAAGTAACCAATACTACAAGATTTTGCAAAGAAGATAGCCAGCGATGCACAAGTAAAGCAGACAAAGAAAATAACAGAAGAAACAAGAAGATTGACGAAGAAATGCAGAGAATTTAAAATAAAGAAGAACGATCCTAAATCAAGAGTTGAATCTGCTGAATTATGTAAAATGGTAAGAAAATGTGTTACAGAAGATATCAGAAAATTGAACTGTGATCTTGTCAAGAAAGTTCTAGAAGATAACAAAAGTTTAAAATCAGCTAAGCACAAACTATATGTTGGAAGAAAAGGTATTTTTGCACTAAAGAGAGCAGATGGAACAATCACCAAAATCAATAACGAAATAGTGCACATTATCAAAAAATTCTATATCAATCTATATAAATGTTAAGATCAAAGAGAAATCAACCTATGTGATCCATGAGAAAACTTGACAGAAACGGAAGAGATAATCCCAGTGATGATAGATGAAGTTTTACAAGTCATTAGATTTATGAAAAAAGGTAAATGCCCTGGCAAAGATGAAATTACAATTGACCTTACCAAAGAAGCAGGAGAAAAATTTGCAAAATTGCTATCCTTACTGTTTTACATATGTCTCGAGAAGACAGATGTACCAGAAGATTGGAATAATGCTGTGATGGTGCTACTTTATATATAAGAAAGGTGAGAAGGAAAACATAAAAAACTACTGTCCAATCAGCTTACTATCAGTAATTTATAAAATTTTCACCAAAGTTTTAACAACAAGACTTGAATCAGCTCAACCTAGAGAAGAAGCAGGATTCCAAAGTGGATACAGCACAATGGATCATATCCAAATGGTAAGGAAACTCATAGAAAAACATAAGGAATATAATTTACCTCTCTGCTTGCTTTTATTTATTATTAAAAAGCATTTTATTCAGTCTACACATCAGCAGTAGTAGAATATCTGGAGGACATTGGTATGGATAAACCTTACATCAATATCATAAAGAAGATTTACAAGAGAGCAACAACAACCATCCATTTGGACAAAGGAAAAGCAAAGATCAAGCTTGGAAGAGGGGTAAGATAAGGAGACACCATTTTGCCTAACCTTTTTACTCCTGTCTTAGAAAATATTTTCAAGAAGTTGGATTGGGAAAGCAAAGGCATTAGAATAAATGGGGAATATTTAAGTCATCTCCGATTTGCTGACGACATTTTAATTTTCAGTAACAGCTCTGAAGAATTGGAAAATATGCTAAAAGATTTGGCAGAAGCTAGCATTAATGTGGGATTAAAAATAAATTTGGAAAAGACTAAGGTGATGTTCAATTCATTTGCATCAAAAAAGAAAATTGTCTACAACAATACCGAGATTAAAAAAGTACGAAGTTATGTGTACCTTGGACAGGAAATATCATTGGATAATAGTATCATGAATGAAATCAATAGAAGAATAAGAAATGGATGGAGTGCTCTTGGGAAGAACAATATTATTCTGAAGAGTAACATACCTCTTTGTTTGAGAAGAAAGGTGTTTAACCAATGTGTTTTGCCTGTACTAACTCATGCAGCAGAAACATAGACACTTACAAAACAGATGGTACAAAGATTACAAACAACACAGAGAAGTATAAAAAGATATATGCTAGGTATAACTAGAAGAGACAGAAAGAGAATAACCTGAAAAAGAAGTCAGACAAAAGTTTTGATATCGGTGAAAGAATTAAATGGCTAAAATGGAAATGGGCTGGGCACATTGCAATAAGACAAGATAATAGATGGAGCACAAACACCCTACCGTGGTATCCCAGAGATGTAAAATGGCCAAGACAACCTCAAGTAAGATGGCATGATGAAATCAGAAAAGTGCCCAGTGTTAATTGGATGACTAAAGCACTAGACAGGAAACATTGTAAAAATCTGGGAGAGACCTACATCCAGCAGTGGATTGAAAATGGTTGTTGTTGAAGATGATGATTCTGTATGACTAAACAAAATTCTTGCTTACTTTGTAAATAATATTGTTTACTTTGTAATTTTTTTTATTTATAAACCTTTTCTTGCTCCCTTCTTCTTGTTTGGTTGAAAAAAGTCTTATTATAAAAATTACAAATTTTTCTTCAAAAGCAAGTTCCTTATTAAAAGCTTTCTAATTCAGTATCTGACCATTTAAATTTTTTTAAAATCTATAATATGCTGAGTGACTATTGCTTCATCAGCACAAATTATCCAACTTAGAATTCACCAATCACTGAATCAAAATATTGTCATCCTGATTTTTTCACTGAATCTTAGGTGAAAATGTCTTTGTTTACATAGCTAATGATGAATGATGCATAGATTTTAGAATTGCAGATTTTTTAAAGTTAACTGTATTGAAATTTGATGAGTATCAAATAAAAACTCAAGTTAAAAGTAACTACAGTACATTTTAAGATAAGAAAATAGACAGCAGCATACAGAAATCACAGATGTTGATACCATAAATGCTGTTCAATAGTTAGTCAAACAGTTTTAAAAAATAATAATAAAAATAGATATAAATCAGCACAAAATAAATTGAAGAGCTAAGTGGAAGAACATGTTAAGTAACAAAAATTACATTTCAAGAAATTTGAGGTGAAAGTTTTTGCTGTAAATTTTAATGATTTATTTTTTGTTTGATACCATGTGTTTAAAATATTAACAGGTATGGTACTACACTCTCTCAGAAAAACTTATTCATATTTAATTTTCAAATATTAAAAATTATTAATATTATTGACATTATATTAAAATATTAAATATTAATGGGCAATGTCTTAAATCTCCAAGACTAAATAGAATCTTAGTATTTTAGCTTCACCATGTGATAGGATACCTCATAATGCTTTCATCCAGTGGCACCAACTTGTATGGGCCCATGGGGCCCGAGCCCACCCAATAATTTGATCTTAGCCCATCCGATTTCCATTATTCAATTTTGTTACTTGTTTATTTTTCATTCAATGACAAATTGTTTCATTCGATGAAAAATTGTTTCATTCGATGAAAAATTAATTCTTTCATTGAAAATCATTTTGTTTCGAAACACAGTAAGGGTAGCAGTAACAGGCACACAGGACCCTAATCCAATTCATTTACCCTAACCAAATAATACAGTTAAAATATTACTGCCCATGGTAATGAATGGTTGTAATGTACTTTGAAAAGAAATTCTGAGTGAATACAATCAGACTCATTCTTTTTATGTGTTATAGCCAAACTTTATTGTCAAATTGAGAAATAAATGCATACAAAACAAGTAACCCTAGGCTAAAATAGAGATTGACTATTTTCTGACACATTTGCAAATTCATTTTTCATCCTAAATGCACAAAAATCTCAGGTGTTCAGAAACTAAGAAATCAAAGAGTTTTCCGTTTTTTTTATAAGGTTAAAAGATTTTTCAGAAAATGCTGTCAAAGACTTTTAAACTGATTTTTGACATGTGTCATTTTTTAGTCCTTTGCATTTTATTTGCAGTCATATTTATAGTATCTCTCTCTATTTATCTAAAGTAAGTAACAAAAGTAACTACCACTGTCACTGCCACAGTAAATAAATTTTTTTAAACCGGAGGTCTTTGTTCGCTAATCGCTAATATTAAGAAAACTACTGCATACAAAAATATGAAAATGGGTATTCTTATAGAGACATATTTGATAAACATGCTGATGCAGACAGTTTTTAAATCGAATAATTATTTTAAGAGATATTTAATATTAAAGTTCAAAATCGTTCTATTAAAAAAGTTTTATAGGTGCAAAAACTACACATAGGAATTTAATCATTTGTCTAAGGATATACATGACAAGCTCGCGATCTGCAGACTGCATTTATTTTTTTAATTTGACTCATTATTTGAGGGATTTTTTCAATTCAAATTTTCAGCATTTCAAGAGATTTTTTTTTCATATTTTAGAAAAGGTTATTATTTTAAATTGTTGCCAATTGTAAAAACATTGCAAAGATTAATATTTCTTTTAAATTAAAACTTTATTTACAAGTGACTATTATAAACAAAAAAAAAACTTTAAATTTCTAATTAAATTAGTACGTGCAGGAAAATATTCAAAATTATGTCATAAAAATTGCATTTACACATGAATATTAAAAAAGAAAGAAAAATTTTAATTAATGAATTCATTAATATGTGTTAAAAACATTAAATAGGGAAATTACATCATATTTAAAATGCCTAAATAATAACATTGCCAAACAGTTTAAATTAAAACATATTTTTACACGAGATAATTACTTCATATTTTGAGATGATCTTTTTAACTATTGTTGCCAATTCTAAGACAGCGCAAATAATAATATTTCATTTCTAACAAAAAAAATATTTTCACATAAATATTAAAAAGTGAAACAAAACTTTGGTGAAAGTTACGTCACATTTAAAACGATACATTTGAAATGCCTTATTTAAAGGAAATTTTGTTATAGCATTGTTAAAAAATACCGGAAGGTAGACTGCTGAATTAGTTAATTTTATATTAGCTGATTTTCAAATATTTAACTGATCTTATTTAATCAAACACGAAAACAGCCATTAGATGTCTAAGAGCAGCTGATTCGGCCTTAAAATCCACCAATAAAAGGGAAATGAATGGAAACCCGTTTACAGGGAGATTGTCACTGGTTTTTTAATTATAATTCAATTTTCCATAATATTTTAAAAGCCAATCAAATTAGTGTGTTTTTAAAGTCTGCAGTGTCTGAACAGGGGTTAGCGAGCATAGCTGGTAGGAGGCAGAGCCCCCTAATAAATATCAGAGTCCATAAAATGAAGCCTCATGTGAGAATATAATTTAATAAAATCCCAGCTTTATAATCTATTTAAGAAAATTCTTACTTCACTATAGTACTTTTCCCATCCATCTCCTTATTTTAAAGAAAACAAAATGCCCATGTCATTTTTCCCTAAAATGGTTGAGCCCACCCAATATTTTTCAAAAGTTGGCACCACTGCTTTCATCCAGAAGATTAAAAAAAAAAAAAAATTAGAAAATGTAGCATAACATGTTCATCCACTCAGCTCTTCAATTGATAAATGTTAAATGAAACTACAAAAAAGGCATAGAACTTTTATCCAATAGTTGAATAACATGATTATTAAAATAAGTGTCCTTCATACATGCACTATAAAATTAATATAAAAAAATGTAATTTAAAAAGATTTATTACTTTATAAGAGCTAAAGTTTCTTTGTACATAGTGTGCACTCTATCTGTGTCGATGTAGCTGTGCTCCATAGCATTGCCAGTTAATATAAAATATAAAACAGCTTCCAGGTACTTCATTGCTTGAACCATGCGGTCAATCTGCAAAATAATACAAATATATTTATGAGAAATCTTTAATTATGAGAAAAAGTATACTGTTAAATAAAAACTATTTCTCAAAATGAAAACATTTTTGCTATAACAATTTCTTTTTTAAAGTTAACCCCCATTTTCAGTTATTTTTTTGTTAAAAAATGATCAATATTAAAACTTCTTTTTAATTTTAAAATTACATATGACTTTGAATAATCACATAAGTTATATTCCATGACCATACAATGCATATATTTTTACATCTAAATTAAACTGTTTAATAATGTCTCATTTTTCTATATGATCATATCTTCAAATTAGGCACTTTTTAAACTAGAGGCATTCCATTGAATGAGAATTTCCTTTAAAAAATAAAATTCTTTTAATTAATTTAACTAGAATTATTTCAATATGTCTCCATAAAAACAAACAGAAGCACACTTTTTATTATTTTTAACTACCTGGCATAGACCAAAGATATGTGACATGCCATATTCTTATCATTGATATTTTTAAGATGCATACAAAGAAATTTATACATTGTTAAGTAACATATTACTGCAAAGCTAAGGTAAAATAGCTTTGACTTTCGAACAAAGTGATGAGGTTAAATTCAATGAAATACTTAAATTAAGTCATTTAGCAAACCAACTAAGAAAAACACTCATCAAATTTTCAAATAGTTGAGTACTCTCAAAGCAATATAAACAATAGTAGCTTATTTTAAGAAACTGAAATATATTATTTTAAGGGAGGTCTACTAGCTAGTCTACTAGTTTAAAAATTAACGAGCATTTCAAATTGTACATTTTTTTTTTAAAGGAAATGGACATGAAAGTATGATATTTTGAAAATTGTAGTGTATTACATTTAAGGCAAAAAAAGTACTATGCTGATAAAAAGGATGTGTAAAAGAGATGTGTAACTTCTATTTATTTTCATTTTATATTAATAGGCATATAATTTTTAGTCGCTAATAGAGTGGTTGATTAAAGCACAAGTGTTTACAGAAGAAAATAATTCATGAAAAGAAAAGCAAAAAAGCATGGATGTGTGGACAGTTTAAACCTCAAATTTTAAAGTGACCGTATGTACAGTCGTGAAAAAAAAAAAGTAAACACGCCCTACTATTTCCCCAACAAATTATCGTAGAAGAAAGTTACTGGTACCGAACGATTGGAAATAAAGTCTACTTTTAAATGATGTACATAAAATTTGCTTAGGAGGCCATCTCCATATTAAAAAAAACCAAAATTCATTTTTTTCAATGGAAATACCCAATTTTAACAAGATATTTCAAATCTTTGGTAGAAACTATGGGTAGATGCAAAATTTCAAGTCATTTGAATGATAAGTTTTTGAATTATAAACATTCAAAATTGAGTGCTTCTAATGTTAAATTACATTTCCATATTTTTATTAATATCTCCTGAAATTATACTCCTAATGTGCTAATTTTTTTTGTAGCAATAATACTAAAATACCCAATCATAAATACGTTGAATTTGCAATTTTTATAATTTTATGATATGAATTATAAATTATGAAATTAATATTCGAAAAAATTATGAATTGCAACCTGCAATTTTTTTGATGGATTTATATTTATTAAGTTCTGCTTTATGGAAATCCAAAATTTCACATTTTTCTGCCAAGTAGTTTTCAAATTATGCTTAAAAAATGGCAAAATGATGGTTTAAGGAGCCGTCTATAATAGAAGTGACTAGATACTTTGAAATTTCTTCTGCTATCCCGTAATCTAGCAGGCTTCATTGACTTCTTAAGGTGCCTTGATCAATCTGGTTGCTCTCTCGGTTATCAATGGAGTTCCGAACTTCAATTTGGATAAGCCCTTAAAATACGCTCGTTTTAAAATAATTAATTTCTCAGAAACTTGTGGTACGATTTCCATAAAAATTTGTTTTTAGGCTAAATGAAAGGTGTAGAGTTCATTTATGCTGTCAGAATTGTGCACTGCTATTGAAAAAAGAAAGTTATGGTTCGTTTTAATATGTAGATGGCCCCTTAAGCAAATTTTATCTATATCATTTAAAAGTAGACTTTATTTCCAATCGTTCAGTACCAGTAACTTTCTTCTATGATAATTTGTTGAGGAGTTAGTAGGGGGTGTTTACTTTTTTTTTCCACGATTGTACATATATGATTAATGTATTATTTGACACATACCCTCCAATGGACGCATAATAAAATTATATAGGGTGTTTTTGTTCCTATTTTCAAACTTTTTTCAATTCAACTGGAATTCAAATGTTTAATCCTTGTCATATCAAATCTTGTATAAACGTTTACTACTTTGAAATTCCAGAAAACAAAAATTCCCAGTTAAACCTGTAATGCACAGGAAAAAATGACATATTATTGCATGGTTATTATTCAGGGGTTAGAATGTGTTTTAATGCAGCAATATGTAATAAATTCATGCATGTTACATATATTAACCCATTGTAATCCACTGATGTGACTGTAGTGGCATCATAAATCGACTGATGATCAAGGAGTAGGCTTGCAATCTGAAAGAGGTGACATTTAATTCAATCAACACAAACAAGTTCATTTATATTATCCAGTTAATTGAAGCTATATGGCACTTGTCTCCAACCTTATCCTTCAGACAGACAAAAAGATAAAACTGCACAGATACTCATTAAATGAAACTAGACATTGAATTCATATGCTACTTTACGTTTCTAGAGTTAGTTGAAATGAAGCTTTCTATAGACAGTCTGGCACTATTATAAATAGAGCTGATCTTAAAATAGCATAAGCAGATGCAGCAGACATTGCATTGTAAATGATGAACAGAAGATTCTGACAGTTCCTTTTAATCCTATTGTTAATGTCCACAGCCAAAATTTGATTTATGAAAGACTTTATTTTCTTATTTATTTGATAAAAAATTTATTGCACAGTACATATAATTAGCACGATATTAGGGTTGGAATTCAAATTTCATTAATGACCTAAATTCCGATGAACATTTGTAGATGCAGCTAGTTTCTTCATGGATTTGATCTTGACAGAAAAAATAAAGAATAAATTAGAAAATGCTATATGCAATTCCTTCTCAAGCATGCTGTGACTGATATATTTTGTGAAGCCATGTCTATGTGCTCCAACATTTCAAATTACGTCTATTGTTTGATTGCTTTAATTATTCATCTCAGAGAGGCCATCATCTATTTAATAGGAATTCATTTTACACAAAATCAAATAGTAATATTGATACAAAAACAATAATAATAATGTAAAACTGGTATTCACTAGCCCTTCTTTTTAAAATTGTTTAAAGAGCCTGACAGAATAACCACGGAGTTGTGCTTCCAAGGGTAACTCCATCTATTTATTTCTAAAAGAAGAGCTATTAAAAAATATTTTTTGTTAATCATTTAATCATATCATGCATAAATCTTATTTCAGTAAATTGATTAGTTCTTTTAAGGTATATTTAGTTCTATTTTTAAAATTTTAATTTTATCTTAATTCTGTATGGTTTGAACTAAAGTTGCATATTTTCTAAAACTAATGAATTTATAGTTATTTCAAAAAATTTCTTTTATTCTTAATAAGACAGAAAAAACAGATAAAAAGAAAATATGAGATTCTGGGAATATCTGACCAGATGGCAGTTAAGCCATCTTAATAATTTACAGAAAAAATGCTTTCATACAGACTATGTTTTTTAAAAAAATGTATGGCCTCTATCATACCATGGTTATTCTACCATCTTCTTCGGTGAGGAGAAATTTCATATCTCAAGAAAGCAATGCATTCATATATAAAACAGAAAATCATTCAAATGCTTTTTATGGAAATGTTAGTATCACAAACATATACATATAATAATACCTCTTTATCAGCTTGATGTTTTAATTTCTTCGCTTCACTAAGATAATATTCTGATGAATACTGCCTATAAAAAAAAATAATAAATAAAATGCATCATCATAGCATAGGGTTACAATAAAACTCATATAAGCAATGTTGCAAACAATAATAATCTACTAACAAAAAGATCTCGTTTTATACAGAACATGTTTATGGGAGCAGGGAGGTCATCATCTCTTTTTGAAAAGAAATACCCATAGCAATAAGGGACAAAATTTAATTACAGAAAACATTTTAAAAAGATATTGAACTACAATTATACAGTCATAGATAAAAAAAAGTTTGTCAGGTACAAAGGAATAAGAAAAGAAACGAAAGAAGGTTTTACAAATAAGATGAAACTGTCTGTCATTGAAATTAAGAATAGTCTAACAGACATTATATAATAAAAACTTAGAATCAATTATAATAAGCATTGATTAACTATAATTAACAAGTTAAATAGTTCTTTAACTAAGTAATTAATTAGCTTAACACACACCATACATTTATAAAAACTAATAAATATTTACTTTTTGAGATCAGGATCTTGCCAAAGTCTATGGTTATTGATATTATATTGGTCTTTGTACAATATATTGCCATTAAAATTAAGATCAGCATATTCATGGCACCATCTGTAATCTTTGAATTCATTCCACTTATCCTGCAGAATAAATAAATAAATAATGCATTATAATTAATAATGTCAAAGCACATCTTAACTAATGATGCTAAAATAAGGTTTATTTAAATAACACAGATATTAAGATATACACACATTGAAACTTAGTATAGTAAAACCCTGGTTATCCGAAAAGCATGGGACCAAAGCATTTTTGGTTAAGCGGGGTTCCATAGGAATTTTCGGATAATCAGGGTTCCATAGGAATTCTCTAATAACTGGGAGGGTTATGGTGAAAACTTGTTTTGTGAAAAGCTGTGACCGTAATTTAGAACATCGTTGTAATAAAAATGTATTCAAAGCACCCTGAATAACAAACCAAAATTACAAGTCGCTCGAACAGCAGGGTGGAATTGAGACCTGGCTTGGCTGAGCAAGATGATGAGACCACTGATGAGCAAGATTTGACGGATGCGGAAATAGTTGCTGCGGTGAATAGGGGAGATGCTGATACTGAAGAAAAGCCTGAAGAGACTGATAATACCAGGTTTACACATAGTGAAGCTACTAAGGTCTTAGATGCGGCACTTCGATATGTTGAAGTACAACAAGATGCAACAACATCAGATGCATTGTTATTTAAAGGATGGTGTGATAAAGCAGCATTGAAACGATGCAAAATTGAAAAAAAGAAAATAACAACATAATTTTGTAAAAAATGAAGTGTCGTACGTGTCTATCTAATAAAATGCCCGAAATTATGCAATGGACCAAGTAAGTAAGTTGACTACATTTATTCATTTCATAAAGAACATGCTTTTTTAACATTGTTTCTACCAGTGTCCAATAATATCTTTCAAATTTTTGATTTTTTCTCATTTTACTTCTAATTTTTAAAGTATTAAAACAGCTCTTCAATGTATTAAAAAATTATTCGAAATTGTTTTGACCTAAAACTTACAAATAAAGTAGCACAAATAAAGGAATTTTAAAGTCTTTCAGTTAAGCCAATTTTCGGAAAATTATGTGGTAAATTAGTTTAAAAATACTTAAGATTATTAAATGTGGAATTTAAAAATTATAATCTCGAAATGCAAATAAATCAATTTTGAAAATCTTTTTGAATTTGCCATTGGAATCAAAATTAACAAAATTAGTCAAACAGATAGAAATATTAACACATGGAAACTATTCCAGAGGGAAACATTCGCCTTGCATACAATATTTCAAATGAAAATCAAATTTCAAAGTAATTGCTTAAAAGGCGCAAAAGCCAACACTATGTTGGCTTTTGTGCCTTTTAAGCAATTACTTTGAAATTTGATTTTCACTTGAAACAGATAGAAATATTCCCAAAAATTAGGATTTTCAGCTAGCACAGACAGCTGATCTTGTTGAAGTTCCTCCTACCACATTATAAGTCTCTTTCCATGTGCTGTTGCAGTGAAGTGACATTCAACAAGTATGAATCTTCATGATAACAGAAATTTATAAAATTTTCTTAGTTTTTGTGATGTGCTGCAGCTTCATTGGAAATGTAAAAGATCTTTTTTTAAGAAAACTTATTAAGAATCTCTGAAATAACCGAACTGCAATGATTTCATTAGTTGGACATACTGAGATAATTACAAAACTAATATATTGAAAGACTTTTATTATCATTGAAATATACAACAAATGAGTGGATTATTGCCTGGGAATTACTGAATGAAATCTTTGAATTTCATCTTGAGGTACAAAAGTGTAACTTTTTGAAAATTCACATGTAACCTTTTTTTTTTTCAAGGTACATAATTAATATCTGCATGTTAAACAGGTAACAATTAATTAATCAAACCTACATATCATTATTAAAAACATATTTGCATTATCTTAAAACATTAAGTCAGGCACTAATAACTAAATATTAAACTTAATTATTTGTGCTAATAATTTTCTTTTGCATGATCTCATTCTATATATAATTTAAAAACTGACATGGAAGGTGTACAAATATTAAGGGGCTGCTGCACTGAAACTTCCAGATCGCGAAATCCCATGTTGACCTATGGGAACATTTTGAAGCACGATAACTCATTACCTAACATAATTAATAAAATGTCATTTTCACCATCAGAAAGTCACCATCAAATGCCGATGTGCATTTTAAAAAATTTCTATATAAATTTTAAATATTTTTAAGATGATAAAATTTAATCAAATGGATATTTAAAAGTTTATAGGGATTTTTTACATACTTAAAATTTAGTGAGATGATTTTTTAAAATGCACATCATCAGCATCTGACATCTATCTTCTGATGGTGAAAACTGTATTTCAATAATTATATTAGGTGATGAGTAATTGCGCTTCAAAGTTTAGGCTAACATAGGTGTAGATTCTACAATTTATTTTTCCCATCCCTTTCCACCCTATTACATATTTATTAGTTATTACCTACAGTAAACTGGATTCCCGTATTTTTTTCTTTCTTGACTTTATTTTTCAGCTTGCTCATCGAGCATTCTTCTTGACATGCAGCCGTTTCAAGTTGCGATCGCATTCACAATCTCTTTATTTTAAATTAATTACTTAAAGTTATTTTCAGGTATTATTTCAGCTTTAAATTACATCACAGTTATTTTTAATGATCTTTTTGTAAGTTAGTATTTTTCATGTAATTTAAATGTTTAAAGTAGTAGTAAGAAGCTTCGTAAATATGCAAATCACATGCTTCTTTTTCATTGGTTGTCGCCACGCTGCTGGCATTTAAAGGTCTGAGATTCAGTTCATAGGTTGCACCCTCGTGTTTTGATGAAGTGTTTCGGTGAATTGCCTGTGTTTAAGATACTAATGATATTTATGAAAGTTTTATGAAGTTAAAGTAATGAATTATGGAAAGTGTGTTTGAGTGGCGTTTTCGATATGTTTAAAAGTATTCTTGTATTTTGATGAAGTCAAGACATACATTGCCTTATGCAGTGTTTTAATTATTGAAAGTATGTTTGAGCAGCGTTTTCGATATGTTAAAAGTATGTACAAGACCATTTTGAAAGTAGAATCTCGCTGTTGTCTTACTAATTATGGAAGTTAAAGCCCATTCAAGATATTGTTGAAAATTCGTGATAGAATATTAATGGAAGTTTGCTGGCTATATAAGTTTTGTTTCTCGCTTCAAATATTTTACAGGACTAACCATGCATCTATTCCTTCTTGCATCTCGAATTAAAGAGGATTACTCTAATAAGTTTAGTCGATATGAAAAATACCGGAGTCCAGTGAAAGCATCATCTTGTAAATATACGATTTATACGAAACCAAGACAGTCTCCTGATGTATATTTTTATGCCATTAAAATCATTAAAAGAAACAAAAATGTATCTTCAAAGTGTCATCACAACATCAGTATTTGTAAGTACTCTTTTTTCTTATTTTAAGAAGATAATTATTGAAGAAAGTTATGTTTGCTCTGACACCAACCTTAATCACTCTGCTATGGAAAAGGGTGCTATTTGTGAGTGAATATATAACCAACATTTAAACCAAAAACTTACAAATCAACAATGGGATTTTGCGATTGGGGAGTTTCAGTGCAGAGGAGCCTTAAGAGAAAAAAATAAAAACAAAATTAAAACATAAATCCATTTGTATATGCTGATAATACTGGATGAGTTCATGAACTCAAATTAAGGTAAGTGCACCTAGTCAGCCACAATGGGAGAAGATGCTTTATAAATAATTTATTTTTGGCTCCAAATGAAATATATCTTATCAATGCTCAGAATCCAACCACCAATCATCAGCCAACAGCAAATAATTTCAGGTATTTATTTCATTAATAATCAGACTTTTATTTTCAGGTATAAGAAGCCAACTACTGGCAATCTGGCACTTAAATATATAATATAAATGCCTACATATTGTATTTTGCTAATTAATTTTTATTATATGACCCTACTGAGATTTCATTTTGAAAACTTCATTCACATCTAGTTAAGATAATGTTGCATTCAGAGAAAAATAATTGTGAAAATTAAAGAATCCTTTTATTAGTAAATGACGATGAAAGGTCAAATACCATAAACTTGAAAGTTTTTTTTCAAAAACCTCTTGTACTTGATATCATTTAAGAGGCCATTTCATATGCTTTAAATTGATACCAGGACCATCTGTGTATCTTAATTAGAACAGGAATTAGGATGATTTGAATGTTGCTATCTGTAATTTTGTCTTAGTTGTCCATTTTTAAATGTCTGTAATTAAAAAAACAACAGTCTCAGGAGTTTCAATTGTATGAAATTTGAAGATGGTGAGGGAAATGGCTGTGTTGATTTGACATGGAATGACACAACAGTTTTAGATGAGGTAGTGACAGACAAGTTAGGATACTACAGGTACCATGCTTACTGAGTACCAAAACATGCTTCAGTGGAGATAAAAGCATGTCAAATAGATTCTGCTTTGGATTTTACTATGCTGAGGTATGATAACAATAAATAGAGGCAAACTTTATAATAACATCATAAAATTAAGAAATGAGCTAGGCTTTTCTAAAGAACTTTGTCTTTCTTCATCTTACTCAAAGAAGATGTGCTATCACTTTGAAAGGTGGAGCAAGACTGAAGAGGAAATGGAAGAGAAAAAGACAGTCTAAAGAAAACAGACAATAGGAAAGCAGAAGGCATCAGCCAATGACAAAGACAACATTATCTAATCAGAAGAAGACAGAACAGAATGAGAATAATAGAGGAAATTCAATAAAATGACAAAGTCAGAAAAAGAAAATTATAAAAAAAGTATATATAACAAACAAAGAAGAATAAAAAAAGAAGAGGGGAGGACTAAAGTCGGCTTTCCCTGTATACTATTAAATATGCTCAATGAAGTAAGTTTGATAAAAAAATTTATTCATTGTGTAAAAAGCAAAAACAAACTTAAAAGTTAAAGCATCTGTCAAACAAAAACTGCATTGTTAATATCTCTTCTCCTACTTTAACTCCTGAGCAAGAAAGCATTTTAAAACTTGGTTTAATTATTTCTCAAACAAACCTTCTCTTTATGAATTGATTGCTGCTATTGAATCTTCCTTTAAATATAATAAAGTTACTCCTTCTCAAAAAGAAACTCTGCACATTTTTGGTGATAATATTTTTTCTAATAATTTAAAATGTAAGCCTAAACTTTCATGTTCTTAACATGTTACTAAAATATGTTAAGTCTAAGAAAAATGTAAATATAACTAAAGCATAAAAATTATTAGTGTTAAAACTGTTCTTGATGGATAAACAAGTCTATTCTGATCAAATTAATGCCCTTTTATCTGAAGGTCGTTACATTGAGGTTAATAAATGTTCTACTAATTCACAATTCACCTGTATCAAGGCTGTAAAGAGTTCTGTTATGTTAAATGATTATATCAAGCATTGTACAATTCCTTCTTCAGTCAACTTGTGCTCATTTTTTACGTTTTACTGAAAGTTCATAAAACCAATGTTCCTCTAAGACCTACTGTCTCTACTACTATTACTGCAACATTCAAAGTTTTAAATTCTATTTTTTTCTCCGTTATGCATTACTAATACACATACCATAAAAAGCTCTTATGATTTAGTCAGTAAATTAAAAAAATGTCAACCCAGCCAATTGTTCTTTATGTTACCATTTAATGTCAAATTATTATATAGTAATGTTCTAATTGAAGGTGCTAATTGTTTAGAAACTAGGTTACATAAATTTCATTATTCTAATATAGAAGTAAAAGATTTTATTATGTGCCTTAGTTGATAAGCTTTTTAATATTTCCACTGTTCTTAAAATTGTCAATTCCATCCTTCCACATATTCAGTTTACTTCAATTTCTTTTTTAAATAAACTTCCCTTCCTTGATGGTTTAGTTACTAAGATGCAATTTTTTCTTCAAAATCCATGTTTATAAAATACCTTTTTCTGCCTCTAATCCCATTCATGCTCTCTTGAATCCTCCAGCCAACCAAAAAATCAGTATATTTTAAGCTTATGTAAACCATGCCATCAAATTTTGTTCAGATTCTGCTTCTCTTAATTATAAACTTAATTACAGTGAAACTCGTTTAAGATACGAATCAAAGGACCGAGGGCATTTCGTATCTTAAGCGGGATCATATCTTATCCGGATTTCACAAATTCTCGAATAGTAATGCATACGCAGCCAGTACACATTATTATCAACATGTTTTAACTGTTTGTAACTCTTATTTTAATTCTTTCTAACAATTTTTAGATAGTCTAGAAAATATGAGTTTAAGATTTTGAAATAAAGAACAACCCTTTTTTTTTTTCACTTTTGAAATAAAGAATGACATTTTTTTCACTTTCTAAATTTTATTGTGTTACTGTTTGTACAGTAACAAAACAAAAGTGTCTTTATTCAATACTCTCTACCAAATTAAATAAAAGATAATAAAACAAAATTCATGTTAATCTTTGGAAAACAGAAATTTAAATATTACACACTCAAAGAGGAAAAATAATAAATTTCCGTAATTATTTTTAAAACGACAAACTAGATGTATGTAAGAATAATTATTTGGTGAGGAAATCCTTTGCTCTTCTTCCCTTTTGTCCTAAAGACACGTAGTAAACGGACTGCACAAACACCGTTTCGTATATAAAGCGGGTTTTTGACATGAACATACAAATTTTCTCCGTATCTTAAGCGGGATCTTATCTTATCCGTACGTATATTAAGCGGGTAATTTTACACAGGTTTAATAGGCATTTTTCAAGGGACCGAAAGAAATTCGTATCTTAAGCGGGATCGTATCTTAAGCGGACGTATCTTAAACGAGTTTCACTGTACTTAAATTCAATACAGTCTTCAGTAAATGCACTCTTTCTAAATCTGTCAAAATGAAACCTGATAATATGATTGTTTTCTATCCTCCTTATGTTTCAAATTAGCTGGAGTTTTAAAATGTTTCGATTTTAATGTTAATTTTAAACCTGTCAACAAGCATAAATTCCCTTTGACTAAGTCTTGTTCTTCAACTTTGCAGATGGGATTTTTATGATGTTATTTGTAATGGTTCTTATACAGGTAGTGGCAATCTTATAAAAGTCCAACTAAAAGAAATCTCAAAACACGCTCAAAAGAATACTCCCATTAGGTCTCAAACCAAGAAATTTGTAAATCTTTTAGGATTCCAGCCACTGTTTGAATTTTCAAATTGCAAAAATTATCTTCAGTGCCAATAACATCTCTGAATTGGACTTTCTGAAAAATGTAGCTATTTATAGTAATCATGTTATTGTTAATGAAAAATCTGAGTCCACTATGTTTTCTGCAGCTTCATAAAACTTATCCAGTTCAAACACAACATTTTTTATTACTATATGTAATTAATTTTTATCTCTATAATATTCTCAATTATTTTATTTATTATATTTATTTTTTATTTGTAAATTTATTACTTTTTTTTTTGGTTCATTATATATATATATATATATATATATAAAAAATGAAAAAATATATATTCTGTTTTTTCTTATAATTTCCTTTTCCGATTCTGTACTTTTATTCAATTTGCTTCATATTTCTAACTCTGTTCTGTCTTTTTCTGATTGGCTAATGTTGTTCTGGTGCATTGCCTAATACCTTCTGCTGTCCTATTGGTTGTTTTCTTTAACCTGTCTTTTTTTTTTTCTCTTTTTCCTTCTCCCGCTTTCAAAGTGGTAGCATGTCATCTTTGCACTTGATGAAGAAAGACAAGGTTCTTTTTTTTTTAAAAAAAAGGTCTTGCACATTTCTTATATGCATGTTGTTAAGAATTTTCTGTCGTTATTTGTGTATCACACAAATTAGTTCAACATTTTACTGCAGGAGGACAATATTTAACAGAATTGTGACTGATGATGAGACTTGGGTGCCATGCAGGAAGCTTGAAAGTAAAAAGCCAATCAATGGAGTGTACTATGTGTATTCACCAAAGAAACTCCCCCAAAAGCTCCAGAAATAGTGTCTACTGCAAAGGTTATAGTAAAATTCAGGGAGCATATTTTTTTTTAATACGCTAAAATAGTTTATATTTTTATAGATAGAATAATGAAGACAGACAAAAATACATAATTCCAAACAGATACTTACATGATTTGACACAATATTTTCTGATGATTCAAGCTTTATCTTTTTGTAATGAGAATTGTGATTAAACATTGATTGTTCCATTTTTTCACAAATATTTTTTTGTAGGGTTGGAATAGAATCATTGGGTAAGACAACTAGCTTAGATCCACATAAATCATGTTTATCACTGCTATCAAAGTCACTGATCTTATCCGGTACATCACACGGACTGTTAATTGAATAAGCAGGCATGAGGTTTGGACAAGCTTCATCTTCACTCATCTCAAGCATATTACTCACCAAATGATTAGAATTTTCAGAACTGTTAAAGCAAAAACAATAAACAGATAAATAAATCAGACCTTCTTTGAATATTCATAAAGTAAAACATACAGAACACCGAGTAATAATATAATAAACAACACATTAAAAATTAAAATCTACCAGTACACACAAGATTCTTACCTATCAAAGAAGTTGTTAAAAAGAATAGCATCTTATGGAAGTACAGAGACCATACACAAGTAAGTCAATGCTAATAAAATGAGCAACATCATATACAGTATTGGGAATTTCATGTACAGGGTGACACAAGATTTACTAGATGTTTTATTGATATCTGACTTGCATCTTTTTTTTAATTTGGTTTACCAAAAGGAAAAAAAATGAGAAAAATTATTGAACTTTATTTCCAAAATACACAGGTGAACATATAAAATTTAACCATTGTTACAACATTTCATACTCCAAATACAAATATAAAAGGTTGTATTTTAATTTTTTTTTAAACACAGACCTAGATAATACAGATTTAATATTAAAGGTCGATTTATTAGTATCAGATAAAATTATCATTGTTACTCTAATAATAGTAGTACAGTAGACTCCCTCAAATTTGCAACCCTAAATTCCGCACATCATCACAGATGTAAACAATGAAACTTTCAGCTCAGATGTAGGGCCAAAATTACAGAAATTTTTAGTTTTTTATATTATTCCGTATGTATTTTAATATGCAATTCTCAATAATATGACTGAACTTGTAGTTTCTCATGAAGGAAGTATAAATTTATTTCTGAAAAAAATCAAGATATTGATGATATCACTGGTAATTGCAAGTTTTTTATCAAATAAATTGTGTATTAATCAAGCATTTTTGGTTATTAAAACTGGCTAAACCTGAAATAAAACTTCCTTACTTTATGATTTTGGTGTGAATTAATAGGGTACCTTTATGGGGAAAGTTTCATTGAATAATTCAAGTAAAATGTATCTTATCTTTATTATGCATATTTAATTATACATTATTATTATTTACTTTTAATAATTTAATCATTTTTAAAGTTATCTTAATTTTTATGATTTTAGTTTATTACCTTACTTAATTATTTTAATATTTTATTATATTGCAAGCATTCATTATAATTTTGATTGCATTATTACATTCAAATTACTGTTTACAAAATGTAAACAAAGCAATCACCAGAAACCCACAAAATTCTAAAATCCACACAACCTCTGGTCCTAATCTGTGCGGATTTGAGAGAGTCTACTGTATATGATTCTGAAATGAAAAACAAAAACCTTTTAAAATAAGAGAATGATATTTCGGATGATTTAAAGACTAATGCAAATAGTAGTGAATATTGTCTTTCATAAACATATATAAGCAACAATGAAAAATTCAAATATTGTTTTTAAAAAAGGTTAAATCATTAGTAATAAAAACAATACATAATAATTACATTTAAAAGAAATTTCAATAATTTAAAAATTAAGAAAAATACAAAATAAATTTATGATTTATTTCTAATATAAAATAATACAAGTAGTAGCAAACAGGGTTAATAAATATCATGATATTTTTGAAAATATAAAAAATATCCAATACTTTTGATATACATCTGATATTTTCAAAGTAGTTAACTTATTGATAATTATAAATATTTTAAGGCCTAATATAAAATAGAAACTAAAACATATTGCACTTAGCATGAAAACTTGATAAAACAATATTCTAAATATCTTTTTTTTTTCTACTTGCATAACAAAATTGAAGATCAATTAATCAAAAACAAACACAATTTGATTTTTGTACTCACAAAAAACAAACTATGGGCATTTATTCTCAAGTTTCCAGAAAATTTTATGTTTTATACAACAAAATTATATACAAAATAATTTGTATTGAAAAATTTCAACATAAATGTAAGCTTATGTGCTTTTTCATTCCCTAACCTGTTGGTCAGTTTAAACTAAAACAAAAACAAACAAACAACAACAAAAAAAAAAACAGAAAGATTCTAATAAAGCTATAAATAACTTCTTTAACCACTTCACCGGCGACAGGTATACAGAAACAGTGCTTTTACCCCCGACTTATCTCGGGGCAGCCGGTGAAGTGGTTAAATTAGACAGTTTATTTCTGAAAAGCTGATTTTTAAATGCAGTCCACATAATTAATGGTTCTGCATTTAAAATTCAACTTCAAATGTAAACTTGTAAAAGAGATTTTTTTAGTGAGTGGAGGGGGGGGGAGGGGGTTGGTTGGCTAAAAAAGGATGTCAAAGGAAAAGTTTTTACCTACAGAATGACACATTCAATAACAGTTAATCATTTACACTTGTTTTGACCAAAAATATACACAATATTTTGAAAATAAATATAAAATATATGAAAATACCAAACTTCATATTTTAAAATTAAATATTGGATATATATCCATTGATATAGCTCTTGCAGTGAAGCTGCAAGTCTTCATTCGGTGACATAGGCCACTCAGGGCCCAGACTAGCGCGTAGCTGACACGGAGCGAGCCCTCCCATATCACCAAACCCTGGTAGTAAATTTCATGTTATATTTAACAGTTAATGTTAAAATACACATAGCATGAAATTTTGGGCTCTCGTCATCAATAACATTTGATATGCAGTTAATTACATTAAATTTTATTAATCAATAACAGGGGAGAAATTTTTTTTAGCTATATTTCTATTAAGAAAATTTTTTCACTTTATTTCTATTTCTGTTAAGAAACTTCATGAGGCTAAAATAAGACTATTAAAAAATTATGAGAAATTTGTTAAAAATCTGAAATATGAATAAACAAGTCAAGAGATTTGGCAAATCTACCACACATATATTCCAAGAGACAGAGTTTATGTTTGGTGCTGCACCCTTCCTGCCCTTTGGTTTATAAAATAGCACCCTTATTGCCTCTCACCTAAAGAATTAGCACCCTTCTTGCCCCACAGTAAAAAATAAGTGCCCTTATTCTTTTTGTTTAAAAAATTTGCTTGCATATTAAAAACTGACTCATTGCTATATTGAAAAGAGTGCCCTAACTTTTAAATATTAAAAGTGGCTTTAAAAATAAAAAAGAGCCCTTAAGGGTGTGCTAAAAAAATATTTTTCCATCCTCAACAGCTCAAAATTTTCTGATACATTTTCAGGCTCATTTTTAAAAGTAAAAACATGAAACTTGCTGACGTGATTTTTGAAGAGGTGTATAAGAGGCCTTGTGCTTTCATTTTTCGCACAATTAATTAGAACTTGATTTATAAACAATTATTTTCTCAGTATGACCATTATTTTCATTCCCAGCTCTCTCCCTTCAGGAAATTCCGTTAAAAACACCAACTTTAACAGCATTTTTTGCAATATATTCTGCTTTTATCAAAAAATTGACAAGCACAGCACATTATATAGTTTCTGAATAAGAGAATCTGCCAATTTGTTGCGTTTCAGAACAAAAATGAATCAGAAAATAAGCAGTTTGGATTTGAGTACACCCTTCAGAATACAAAAGGGTCTTTCAAGAATAAAAAAAAAATACCATTTTTCTACCAGCAGAAACCTGCCATTTTTAAATATGGGAGAAGCCCTGAAGAAAGATGTTATGATCAAATAGTATCGTGTCCCTCATTAAATGTTTTTAAGTATCCACTTTTTTTTATATTAAATGAAATGATTTGACAGGCCATTATTTTATAAATTAACTTATTCAAACTTGGAAAGAAAAAATCAGAAGGAATGCTTGGTAAACAAAGCAAAATAAATAATAACCTCCTTTCACTCGAATATAAAAACAAATATGCCTGACAGAAACGGGCTATTTGCGATCTGTCAGACCAATTTTTTTATTATATAAAAAAGTTAAAACTTGAAAAGAAAGAAGTATAAAGAATTGTTTAGTGTATGAAGCACAACATTAGTTTTTAAATAAATCTGATAAGTACATCCAGGTAAATGTGATTAGTCAGAATAAGACATTATGAAAGAAAAATCTTTATAATTTAAGAAAATTTATTAAAAAGTTTTACAAGAAACTAAAACAAAAACTTTTTATCATAAATTTGCCAACTTTGTTTATTAAGGTGGTTAATGAAGGTATGAAATATATGTACTTGTATGAAATATATGTCTAATTTGTTTTTATACCAAAATATCTCTTTTGGCATAAAAACAAATTAGTAGACAGGAGTACAAAACAGAAATAAAAGTTTTCAAGTGGTGTACTTACTGATGAAATTAAAAAAAAATTATTCATGTTTTTCACGCTATCTTATTTTACTTCAAAGATATTTAAGAAAAATAAAATATGAAAAAAATTGTAAGATAAAAGATTAAGAAATAAATATAGTTACCTGTCATGAGCGATTTTTGATACTCTAGAGAGTTCACAAACAGGAGGTGTATATCGTTCCTTCTTTATAATACTAGAATTCTTTACAGGATTAAAGTTAGAAACATTTATTAAATTACTATTTACAGAATTAGGTATACTTTCTTCTTTGACTTCTTTTCCCACAGTCACATTTGAGAGACCTGATTCAGAAAGTAGCTCTGCAGAAAGATATCTTTTAGGTATTCTATCCAACAAAGTTAGATTGATAGAACACATTAGTTCTGATCTCATTGTCTGAGATGGAACTTGAGGTGAAAGTTCAGAAATCTGAGAAATATTTTGTGTAAAAGAACTATGTGAATCAGAAGGCTCAACTGCAAAGGAATCACTATTTACATTGCTGCTAAGAATTCTATCATTTATCATTTCACATGATAAATTTGAATTATCAACATTCTGAGAATCTGTAGAACAACATAAGTTAGAATCTGGAGTTTCAGTTTTTCTAGGTACAATATGTTCATCAGTTTTAGTTTCTGGAGTTATTTCATTTTTATCACTATCAAGTGTAGGTAATTTACTTTCAGTTTTATTGGAGTTCTGAAGTTCACAAAAGTCTGAAGAGTTGAGTTCACTGTAAGTATCTATTTCCATTTTATTTTTTTCCACATTTTTTCCAGCTGTTTTAAGTGTACCATTCTTTCTGCCTTTCTTTTTTGATTTTTTTGAATGATTTTTCTTTTTAATCTTCAAATTTTCACAGTATGCAGAATAAACTGCAGGAGCTAATGGACTCAAAGGCACTGATAACTTCTTACAACCAATAAGAGCATCTGATTCACAAAGAGTCACTTCATAATCATTATCACCTATATCTTTTTTGTTATCGATTAATTTACTTAATCGAATTTTAATTATACCATTTTTTATTTGGCAAGCACCAACAGCAGGCTCTGGTGTCTGGGCTATATTACTTCCATTTTGGCTAGTTGAACCTGTATCAACTTCAGCAAGACTGGAGCTGGAAATGAAAGAAATAAAACACATTTAAAGAATAGAAATGAAAATACAAAACATTATCTAATTGTGCATGTAAGTTGTGAGAAGGTGGTCAAGAGTGAAAATATTGTGAACACCCCTTCCCCCCACAGACACATCTATACTGTGTGTGCTCAGACACAACATGCATTAAATTTTATGTGCAGCAAAATTTATGTTGAAACTGTATTAAAAATCTTCATATGCCTGCAAAATACTCATATTCATGGAAATTGTAACCAAAAAGTTAAATTAGAAGGTATTAGATAGAAACAACAGTTGAAATTTAATAAATCTCCAAAATTTACTTTGAACATACACACACAAAAATTTTATATAACAGTCATATTCAAACTCTTTAGCATTTTAAGACAATACCAGAAATACACTAATCAAATTATTGACATCCATAAATAGTTAACATACACCGTAGATGTTTCAAATAAACTTTAGAAAATTCTGTTTCAGCAAAAAACCCTTTGAAGTGCAAAAGGAAAAAAAAATATTACATGCAAGATTATACATGTCCAACTGTAGTTTGATAATAACTTCAGCAGTTTTTCATACATAATAGGTGAATTACTTTTTTAAGAGAAAAAACTTCTTACTATGGTACACTTGGACTTTTTAAAAAGAAGTTCTCAGTAGTATCTTGTAATGCAAGTCATTTTCTTGCTTGCTGGACAAAAGCATTTAATACATTTAGCTTTTCCACCTTTTAAAGCAAGGGACTTGCTTGGTCTGGCAATGGAATTAGTAGAATTAAGACATAATTGTTTTGCATTGTTATTGGGAATATTTATTTTCCCAACTTAAAATTGTTTATTTTATGTAGTATTGTTAATGTATTATTTAATGTATGCTTGCATTCCATGTTATGGGCATAAACCTGCAACCTGAGCCAAAATAAAAAATAGAATAAATTTGATCTGCGGGTCAGGTTGGATGCAGCAGAGTTTGTGTTTACACATGACTAGTTTTTTTATGCAAAGGCACAATTTCTGCAAAACTTTGGGTCTCATAAACCTGAAAAAATGCAATGAAAAAGAAAAAAAAATTTCAAGATTACTTTTGGTCCCAGACTTAAAAAGTTCTAGGGAGAGGGGAAAAAGAAAAGTGATTATTTTACTAATTCAGATTTATTTTGTATTGCATTATTTCAGATTCCGTGAACTCAAGAGGGAAAAAAAAGGTGAAAAAATTACAATTTTGGCTTTATTTCATGTCGCCTAGACTCGATGAGGGGCTGTACATATATAGCATCATAAACATTTTGGCAATTTTAGACCCCCCCCCCCCCCTTCACAATATCATTATCAGTGTCTTTTATTTTTACAATTATTTTTCTTTGTTTTGTTTTTTATGTTTGAAATGATATACAGATATGTTTATACATTTATTATTCACAAACTTTACTGATTTAAATGAAGAGAAAAATTTAATAAAATATCACTACGGTATACGAAATAACTTTATATCAAATAACACTAAGAAATACTTACTACTTAAAGTATTTAATAATAGCTTTTTGTTATATAATGGATTCAACAGTAATATTGTCTTCTTGGACTTGCCCTCTGCACGGAAGTAAGCAAAATTTCTTATAAACAAAACAGGTGGACAACATTCTTCCTTATTTTCTACTAGTAAACATATAAAGTATCATTTCAAATCTGGCTTACTTGACAACGAATTATATATATTGCAGAAGAATAGGAATGGTGAATGTTGGGATATTCGATATTTTTGAATTAAATGTTTTTATAATAATTTAATGCTTTTACTAATAACTTTGTATTTCCATAAACGTAGATAACAGACTAACAAAATAAAATAACAGAGAATATTGATATAAATAAAAACATTACCAGAAAGAGAAAATTTTGGTTGATCAAAAATAATAATATCAAAACAAACCCCCCCTCTCCTCTTAGCAATATCTTATGATATCTAGTGCTAGACCCCCCCCCCCAACTTCCCCCAAAAGTGACGTTATACAGGATGTCCCAGAATTATTGGGATAAACTTTAAGGGGAAGTAGGGGACATCACAAGGATTCAGATTTGAATAGCAACCCATGACCAGAAACATCATCGTACGCCACTAGGTCATGCTGTTCATGAGAGCACGGGAGGGAAAATATATGCTTTATCGCAGACATTTGAGCAGTAGTCGCCTTGAGAAGAACATGCAACATTTTAAGGACAGGGAGCTGGCAGACATTCATTTCGTGTATGATTGGCTGGTGGCAATGCACCAATAGCTCAGGATTGTATTAAGAATGGTCCCCACAGAGAGATGTACCAGGCTGCCAGATGTTTTCAAATGTGCATCACAATTTGCATGAATAACTTACACTACTACGTCCTCCCCTTAAAGTTTGTCCCAATAATTCTGGGACACCCTGTATATGTGTACTAAGGATGTGCCCCTAAGGAAAAGGCAAAAATTTCACATTTTTGGTGTTACTTTTCATTTTCCAGACACAAAAAATTCACAAGAAATGCAAGAAAAATAAAAGGAAAAATTTTACTAATTCAACATTAATTCAGTACCTATGGCTTGAAAAGAAAAGACGAAAATTTTACATTTTTTACATCATTAATTTTACAATTTTGGTTTACAAAAAAAAAAAACTTATATTGAAATAGAAAAAGAAAGAAAAAAGGTTACTATTTCAGGTCATGCAGACTTTAAAAAAATATACAACTTCATGGTATTTTGGGTCCAGTATAATAAAAAAAGGGGGGGGGGGGTGTAAAAATATTACAATTTTGGCATTAACTCCAAGAGAAACCAAGGGAAAGAAAAATGAATTTTTTCTATTTTGATGTTATTTTGTGTTGTATGGACTCGAAAAAGTGAGAATTTATTATTTTTGTATTAACTGGGGTTCCAGAGACCCAAAGATTATGTAAAAAAAAAAAAAAAAAAAAAAAGCAAATGTTTTACCATTTTAATGTCATATCTGGTTTAGTAGACTCAAAAGAATGGAAATTTTTTTATGATTTATACATTATTAGTTTTACAATTTTCACTTTTTTTGGATCCTGTGAGCTAAAAAAAAATGTGAAATTTTACAATTTGTGTGTTATTTCAGGTCCCACATACTCAAAAGAAAAAGAGGCATTTATAACATTGGATTACTTTCTGTCTCACAGACCTGAAAAATCCAAGGGAAAGAAAGTGTAGTAACAATGTATGTTTTACTCCTTATTTCTCAATTAATATATTTAAAATAAACTTTAGTTTTAGAAATTCTGTCATAAATTATAATTTAACATGTAGATACAATCAAACACTAATAGTTGCTTTTCGCTGCATTCTGACACCTTTTGTTTTAATGTTGGGTGGCTGACCACCTTAACCATGGATGGACTGTAACTGTAAGTACAATTTAAATGTTGAATTTGTATGCAATGCATTTTTTTTATTATTATTTAATGTTAAATATTTATTTGATAGTTTCAATTAGTAAGATAATTTAAGGAAATTCAATGGTTAAGTAAAAATGAATTTTAAAAGTTACCTCAAGCTAAAGTTTAAAGTTATTATGTTAATATAAGTTAAGTGCTCTCACTCTCTTATTAGCTAGCACATCTCATTTTTCTATTGGGTATCACCAGCGATGTTGGTGTATTTAATGTCAGGAGTTTGTGTTTTAAATTGATCAGATATGTGTTCAGTTAGTGAGAACAGCTTGTATTTATTACAATTATTATTATTATTTTGCTTTTTGTTTTTTTTGCACAGTTCAGTACAGTTTTGGCTTTGATAGCTTCAGAATGTTCACACTAAACCATCTGTGGCCTGACCAGGGCTGCAGAGTCGGTGAGAAAAATGGACGACTCTGACTCCGGGAATTTTAACACATCCGACTCAGACTCTTTCGCTCAAAAATGAGCCTGACACATTTTGAAACTTAAAAAAAAAAAAAAATTAAAAGGCAATTTGGATAAACTTTAAATCCAAACATTGGCAAGCTATGCAGTTAAAAGGAACGTCTTCAAGTAAATGTAATTAATCATGTGTTTATTGAATAATGTTTTCCTGTCGGTTTTATCTTAAAGTTTTGAGTGATTATCTTACTTCCATGGCACTTCAAATACTGCTACTCAGTACTCATACCAATTATATGAAGTTGAGTTTTTGATTACTTTGCTTAAGAATTTTCAGAAAGTCACCCAGTTTATGTTATGAAGTTGTATTTTATGATCCCCCTTTGCCACCTCACTTGAGATAGATTAGTATAATTATTTTATGAATCCAAGTTGTTTACATTATTAAAATGAAATTTGATGAAACATTAAGCTTTATAATTCAGCACTCAACGATATCTTTAAAACCATTTTTCTACTGTGATTAAAATACAAACTCTGTTACTTTACTTTGCAATTTTGACTTCACTTCAGGGTTTGCAGATCTGAAAAATCAGAGGGAAATGAAGAAAAAGAAAATTTTATTATTTCGCTTCAATCATGACATAAAAGGGTTACGCTAGGAAAACAATATAAGGTAGTTTGAGATCCTAAATGAAATTTTAAGCAAGGTGTTAAAAATATGGAGTTTCTGTCCCACTTCTGTACTCGAACATTTTTAAAAGAAAGATTTCCATCCTGGATAGAACTAGTTTTTTAGAGAATGATTGTTAAGGCTTGAAGAATTTTCACTGATGTTTTTTAACTGGCTAAAAACTGTGCTTTTTGAACTTGTTGAAATATCAAAGCTCTATGCAGGCATATTTTTTGTACAAAATTACTTATATCTCAAATTTAAACAAAAACAGCAATTGATAACACACTTACCCATGTTGTTATGACATCATTACCAACTATTCCAGTATAAAGTTTTAAGTAAAGCACCATATATTTTTTATAGAATCCCCTGCCATTTCAAAACTTTCTTTTGGAGCATGGGGGCAAAATTTCTTTTGATCTTGTTATGACAACTGATAAACAATTGACAGTTTTATTCCCATCTATATATTAAATAAACGGTCAAGTGTGAGTATTACTCATGCACAGAGGGTTCCGTACAATAATATATGAATTAATAAGTGTATTATTAAAAAAATACCTTTGCTAAAAGAATACTAAGACTTTGTAAAAACTGTACAACGTAGGGTTGGGTATAGCTGTATAGTATACAGGGTGCAAAGGAATGTCCCTTTAACCTGAAAATACTTGCAAATGGAGAGAGCTACAGCTATACAAGTGAGGTAATGGTACAGTAAAGCGACTACGCCCGACCTAATGCAAACGACAGCAGCCCCCCTAGTGGCAAAATTTGGAAGATAGCCATTGCAAATCGAAAACGAAAAGAGGTAGAGCAAATTTTCCAATTAGAAAGTTTTAGAGTATCAATTAATTAGTACGAAACGACATTTGATTCACACAGATAAGATAAATCGTCGCCTGCATACCCAAAAATGTCCGCAATCGATGAGCGACGCAACGATTCTACTTTGCCTATTCACATTCCTGAAATGTAGCAGTGCACAATTGCAGATTGTGACGTTGTACTGTGCTGTAATGTCTGTTAAAATTCAATTTATAATGCATTTAAAATTTTAGAATAACCCTTTCAGGGCCAGAAGAATTCTGTTCGTAAACTGATGAAATAATTGACTGACACCAGAATATTCAAACGAATTTCACTAAACAAAAACCTGCTAATTTGCACTTTCATTACAGAAGCAAAATTTTATTAAAATATTCTTGGTGCCATTTGTCAGTTTTGGAATTAAAATTAGGTGGCTAGATCACCTAGCCACCACCCTTGAAAGGGTTAAATCTATGTCGTCGTATTGAAGAGGCTTGCAATAGATGTTTTATGCTGAGAAATGTGCATGTAGAATTACTCTCACGAATACAAACGTGTATTGTGAGCAATGGCAAACTTTTCAAACATACTGAATATTAACTTCTTATCACTGTGAGACAGTTTGTCTTGTTTTTGTGTGTGATGTTATCAAAATGTATTGAGATAAGTATGTATTTATAGCATAAATTGAGCGTATTTCTTCATACTTCTGTCTATTCCATTCAAACGTTTACACAAAATGGAGTGCATCGATTTCAGACATTTTTGGGTAAACAGGTGAAGATTTATCTTATTCATGTAAACTAAATGTCGTATTCTATTAGTTAATTGATGCTCTAAAACTTTCTAACTGGAAATTTTGCTCTATCTCTTTTCGTTTTCAATTTGCAGTGGCTATCTTCAAAATTTTGCCACTAGGGGGCGCTACTGTCATTTTCATTAAATCGTGATTAGTCGCTTTACTATACCGTTACCTCACTTGCATAGCTGTAGCTCTCTCTGTTTACAAGTATTTTCAGGTTAAAGGGACTTTCCTTTGCACCCTGTATATTAGAAAAGTATAAATGGATATACCATGAAAGTTCAAAGATATATGGACCCTAAATAATAGTAATATAGCTATTCGGTATATTTGTTATTCCAAATAGGTTTTTAGTTAACCTTTAAAGACATAGTAGGTGTATTGAGAGAGCCACTCAATGGAATCCCATAGCATTTATGTGATTAATTCTCATTAAATTAGTCTGTTTTTAACTATTTGATGTTTATTGCTTTTATACTGCTACTGGGCATTGCATTACATAAATATATCCTTAAAATTTGTTATCTAGGCTTTAAAAGCCGATGGAGCATAGAATATGCCGTCCCTGTCATTATGTATGTCCAAACTGTCCGTGTCTTTAAGGGTTAATATCTCGGCTAATTACCGACAATTTTTTCTGAAATTCATGATCAACCATGCTTTTATACTTCTGCTACGATAGGTGCCTCCAGCTCTGCTCAATGCTTTTGCTGAAGCCCGTAAATCGAAATTTGAGTGTAATGGAAAAATGCGATTTTCTCAAAAACTGTGTCCTAGAGTAATCGCTATAATTTTCCTGCAAGGTTTACTACCTCTAATTTTTTCATAATTTTAGTTTCAATAGATTCGGAGTTAGATGGGAGGAACATATTTTTGCACTACATTTTCCACCATAACTTTGAAAATATAATACCTAAAATAAATGAAATATATTTTTGATTTCAGTGTTACGAAGGCTTTCATACGATACCCCACACTATATACAAAGAAAAGATTTTTTTTTTCAAGTAACTTAATTAGCCCCTCTACATTTTTCCTAAATATATTTATGAATATTTATTAATCTGTAAATATGTGGATCAATAGTTTTTCTTACTTCCCCGAATTTGAACTTTCCACGTTGCATAGTTTACGAGTAAAAGGGCTGTGACAGACAGACACAGGAGTGATCTTATAATGGTTCTGTTTTTACTTTTTAAGTACAGAACCCTAAAAATAGCTAAAATACTCCATTAATGATAAATGAGTCTCATTTTATAAATATAACAACAGCAAGGATTTAACAAATATTATTGTGAATAATTTTTTCTGGGCTTAAAGTGTTAGTTAATGTTTCTGATTTAGTTATCTGACAAGTTATTTTAGCTTGTTTTTCAATTTCTGAATTTTTTTTAATATCTGACTTGTGATGACCGATACATTCTAAAATATAAAATTCCTTGGTGGGTCAACTTCTCCCCCCCCCACCCTTCCCTGCTGCCTCTCTCAAATGGTACCCCTGCAGACTACTCCAATTGATTTGATAAATTCATGATCAGTATTGTAGCAACTATCATCAAGACCAGAGAAACAGTAACTTGTTACTAATCCGGCATTCTTAATTCAGTAACACCAGTTACCCTTTTACTATTTAAGAGCAAATAATATAAAGCTGAGTTCCAGATAAAACTTCTGTTTTAAGCCAATTAAAAATTGTAACCCAGAAATTCATCAGTTTATTTTTTTTAGAAGTGATAAAAAGAATTTTAGGTAGATAATTCTTAATAGAAAAATCATAATAATAAGAAAATAAACAAATCAAAACAGCTTTGAAATAACATGAAAGTCTGCATTTACCTTTCATATAACTTCCTTTTCTTTTTCTTTGACTGTTTTCTACTTTTTGCCTTCATTTGTACATTTGTTGGTAGCTGAGAATTAAAATTTTCATTGCTATCAAAGTCTTCAAAATTATTTTGATCTATAGAAGAAGTGTTGCTTTCATCCTGAAATTAAATTTATTATAAACTATTAATGTAGCTCTAAAATAAGATTAAAATAATTAACAAAGATATAAAATGACATCATAAAATACAGAATTTAAAAAAAAATTGTCAGTAGTAATATTTATATTACTATGATAAATGTATTTATGAAAATATGGAAAAATGAGCAAAATCATTTTGTAGCAACTCACAAAACACTAATTAATTAGGGTACCACAATCACAATTACTTCAATCTTCAGACTATAAAATTTATTAATTAAGGTTTATAAGTTTTGCAATAATTACTAAGCAACATTAAAAAGAAATTTGAGGATAAGTAATAAGACAATAAGTCAAGAATGGCTATATCAGTCAAAATCTGGTGAGAGCTAGATAAAGTTCAATACACTATCAACTACACTAAAATATGATATATATATATATACATTTTTTAAATAAATGCATACAGTGTCTCAAATCTATATATATAGTGTCCCAAGAGGGCACCTGAACTTTAAAATTCAAAAGTTCTTTAACTGCAATAAATATAAAGATTAAATAAATCATATGTTTATAAGGAAGCTCATACATTTTCTCTACAGCAATTTAAAAAATAGCTCTGACTTTAGAAAATAGTGGCATGGCACTGCCTCAATGTATAAGAATGCTCAAGCTGGCATGTAATGTTGGACAAAATTTCAATCCAGTTTTATTCTGCATTCTGTGTGAAAAAAGGAAGAGGAGGAAGCTTGAAGTTTTTATGCAGCTTCAGCATTTTTACAGGTTTAGGTAAATATATTGGCTAAAATTTTAATTACTGAATTACAGTATATAAAATGCATGAGCTCCCTTATAAATCTATCACTTTTTCATCTTTACATTTATAATACGCAATTATTAACCAAAATTTTAGCTTGCGCTTTCTGGGACAACTTACTTATATAAATAATGAAGATAGGAAAATCTATTGATTTGAATAATAGCAACAAATAATGCAGAAAAACTGAAAAAAAGAGACTCAATAAAATAGTTCATACCCAATCATAGTCTAAAAGAATATAAAAGTAAATGCAAAATATAACATCAGATTTTTAAATGGAAATAAAATAAATGAAAGACTAAACCAATATGCATTTAAGATAAAGATAAACATTAAACAAACGTAAAAAAGAAGAAAAAACTTAATACAGACCAACCACATCAACATGGAAAATCAGAAAAGACTAATGAAATACTATAAAAAAGTAAAATAAGTGGGGAAGAACTTATAAAATTAGAAGTGCTAACAGTTACATATTTATTATTTATGTTGTAAAATGTGTTAAAAAGTAGAAAACATGTAGTCCTTTCAATGTACTTAATATAACCAAGATGAATGTTATGCTTTCAGTTCTCCTAGGTCATTTTCAATACATATAGTATATTGAAAATGATCGAATATTGATTGAATACATATATATTGCAAGTTTTTTATATAAATTTCTCAATTAATTCCATTGTTTTTAAATCTGGTAGGCATGAAATTTAGTAAGGGGGAGTGTTTATTAACAAGATGCTCTGTAGCACAGCAATTATTTTACTTAACATTTATGATAACAAATGCACTTCATTATGTCAGAAAAGAAAACAATATAAATTACTTCAAAATTTTCTATGAACTCTTGATCTTTATCATCAGCATTTTCTAAATCTTTTACATGGGAAATTTTATCAGAAGTTACAGGATCAAGTAATGGAGGTTCATCAAGTTCATCATTTGAAAAACTGAAAATATAATAAATTTTTATGCTTTAAAATTAATTACAGAAAAATAAGTTTACAGTAAAAATACTGTATATAGTGAAAATAAACAAACTAATTATATCAGTACAGGAAAATATTGAGCTGTTTTTCAGAAAATAACAGGTTATTTTCCATGAAAATACACATAAATTCAAAATAAGAATAGAAATGGATATATAAATAGAGAACAATTCAACAGACCTAATCAGTTAGAAATTAAGAAACGGGTTAAAAACAGAAACTAAGAAAATTTTAAAAAGTGAAATTACTGAAAAAGAAAAAAAAAATTGCTCTCAATAAAGGTTATCAAATATAACATATAAAGGAACTATTATTACCTGTCATATTTAGGATATTCTGAACACTTATCGTTATCCGATACCTAAAAAAAATTTGAAAAAGTGAGTTTATACAGTTAATCATTAAAAGCATTATTCAAAAAGCTGAAAAATTGTTACAAATATACAGGGTGTCTAGAAGAGTTATTGAACTTTAAATTCAATAATTCTTTAACCATAACAAATATAATTCTTTAACCATAACAAATATAAAGACAAAATAAATGGCATATTTAAAAAAATTGTTCAAATTTTAGTCAATGGATGATGCTGTGTTGCAACACAAAAAAAAAAAGTTCAAATTCACAATGTATGGATTTGCTTATGAAATGACTTGAAATGTTCCAAACTAATTGAAATTTATTTGAATTGCTTTAGAAGTTACTTTGAAGTGTTTGAAATTTGTTTGAATCATTTAAAATGGTACAAAGCATTTAAAAGGTATGGTTCAATGTTTTTGGAATGATTCAAATAGTAGTTTAGTGATATCTGAATTGTTTCAGTGTAACTTAAAGTAATCCAATGGTTTGAATAATTCTAAGTGATTTCAAATGTTTTTAAGATTCAATTCAATGATTTAAGGTGATTTGAAAATATACTTGGATGGTTTAAAAGTTATTTTAATATTAAAATGAAATTGAATCGTTTCAAATTATTTCTTTTTTTTTTTATATTCACCCCATCAAACTAATTTTGAAATTCACAGCTCATGCTCAAATTGTTTAGAAATGTCTGGAACCAACTCAAATTGATTTAAAAACTTAGAAGTATTTCAAAATAATGGAAAACACACAAAAGTCATTCATCATGATTTTACATCAATTTTTACAGTAATTCAATTTCAATTATTTTGCAACAACAAGTCATGGTATAAAAAACTTCAAAGTGTTTGAAAATATTTTTTAAACGTTCAAAATGATTTATGAATGCTTAAAAATGTTTTAAATTGGGTTGCAATAATTTTAAACTGTTCATAAAGTTGGTTTTAAATTATTTTAAAATTGATGAAAGTAGCTTAAATTAGTTTAAAATGGTGATTAGGTAAAATAAAAATAGAAGGTTACATGAGTAAAACAATAAAATGACACATTCCTATGAAAATTTGGAAACTGTTATTGGCAATGGTGGCTGATGTCCCATGAAGGTAAAAAACAGAAATACACATAATGTATTATGCTTTAATTTTTCTATTATAATGTAAATGTTTAAATTATATATTTTACTATTACACAAACACAGATAAATATTTTTTTCATAAAGTGGCAGAACAGTACTTACACAATTCATGAGCCTTTCAACACTGCTTTAAAAAGAAAAAGAAAATTATATATAATATAAATAAATTAAATGAAACAAAAAAACAAAAATTAACAACAAATATAGACAGAAATCGCAGTTAAAAAGCACAAATATGCATACACAGAAACATTTTAATTTTAATAGCTATAGCCAGGTCTAAATTTTTATACATGTCAAAGAAGTACTATTCTTTTGTAAAACATAAATTATAAATGAATAATCAATATCAAATAAAATAATAGCTTTCTAATTTTACAAGAATTTGTGTTCAAATTGACTACATGCACAATTCAAGTCAAAGCATTTAACTTTCAAATATGCTTAAGGGAAAATTATTTTTCTTATACAATTAACTTTATTTGATGTTATTTGCATTAGTGAACTTTAATACATGAATTTATTTATTTAAACACACAAGCTAATTTATTATAAAATAGATAATCTCAAATCTATAATTTTCCTAAAACTGATAGAGTATAATCATAAAAATGCTTGAAAGAAAAGCATATATGTTTGTTAGTGTCCAACCAAAACATTTTTTTAGTCCAAAATTCAGACTTTTTCAGAAGGAAATTTCTAGATATTTATATACATATTTATATACATATACATGTAACACAAAATTTTTTTTAATTATACATATACGCAATAGAGATGAGGAGGACTAAACACAGAGCCTGCAAATCATCGTATAAAAATATGTGACTGGTACCAAGCTTAGAAGGTCATCTATGTATAGAAATTATTGCAACAGTTTTTATGAGAATTTGTTACACTGATGACAGAGTGAAAATTAACATTGTGTAATGTATATGTACAGTTTAGAAAAAAGGTGAATTTCTACCAACTTTGCTACAAATCATTGTATAAAAATATGAGTGGTACCAATCAATTGCTAACAATGTCTACTAAATAATGCTATACTTAAATTTAAAATACTATATCAATTCATAGCAAACTATTAATATTTTCTAAACATAAACACACAGAAGGAAGAATGGAATATTTGAATTCACATTAATACATGATTACATTATTCAGAATACATGAATAGCAATTACTGATGCTCATAATTTGTAAAACAATTGGCATTACTACTTACCCAGTTATATCTGAAGGAAAATCAGAAGTGGTTGATGATCCTACAATAAAATGAGGCTACTAAGCGTTTTTGAAAAAACACATAAAATGTATTAAATATAATAAAGATACACAGGAAAAGGGATCATTTAATAAATAAGGACTAAAACAGTATTCCTTAATAAATTTTAACTAATCTATTAATTTTTATCACTAAGAATAAATTAATCAGTACAAGAATCAATTATAATAAATTATACTGAAGCTTATTTTGTGAAAGCATCAATACTATCTGCAATACCATGAGGATTTTTAAAATATGCTTCAAATTTATTCTTGATAAAGTTGATATAAAATAGTGGTCTTCAAATTCTCACAATCAAGGATGTTTAAGCCCCACCTTTAAATAATTCAATTAAATAGTATGAGCAAGGAAATGTCTAGGTTTCAAGACAAGGGACATGTTGTCTGTATACAGGTAACATGATCTACAGATTTCCCCTTTTCTTCTTCATTTTTTAACTGAGACTTCAAAATTTCTTATACCCTGAGACTTCAAAATTTCTCACACCCTGAGACTTCAAAATTTCCGATACCCCGAGACCTCGAAATTTACAATACCCCGAGACCTCGAAATTTACAATACCCCGAGACCTCGAAATTTACAATACCCCGAGACCTCGAAATTTACGATATCCAGAGACCTCGAAATTTACGATATCCCGAGACTTCGCAATTTTTGAAACCCCGAGACTTCGCAATTTCCGATACCCCGAGACTTCGCAATTTCCGATACCCCGAGACTTCGCAATTTCCGATACCCCGAGACTTCGCAATTTCTGATACCCCGAGACTTCGCAATTTCCGATACCCCGAGACTTCGCAATTTCCGATACCCCGAGACTTCGCAATTTCTGATACCCCGAGACTTCGCAATTTCCGATACCCCGAGACTTCGCAATTTCTGATACCCCGAGACTTAGACTTTGGAATTTTCCATACTCAGAGACTTTGGAATTTTCCATATACCAATACTTCGAAATTTCCCATACCCAGAGACTTTGAAATTTCCAATACACCGAGACTTTGAAATTTCCAATACACCGAGACTTTGAAATTTCCAATACCCAGAGACTTTGAAATTTCCAATACCCAGAGACTTCGAAATTTCAGTAAGTAACTCCTTCATGTAGCTTAAACTTCCAATTTAGTTTAACTTTTGCCCTTTCCACCTCCTTTCTGTACTATTTAAATGGCCATCAGTTGATTTAAAACAAGGCTTTTTCTAACATACTGATTAAGAGTTTTTTCATAATTTTAGCCCTCAGAACTTCAGGTTTTTATATTGTCCCAAAGAGGCCGTTAAAAAAAAATTTGTATTCTGGGGCCGGGCCAGGCTTGGACCTTACTTCTTTCTGAAAGTTCGGCTGGGCTAGGCCTAACGTATTTTTTCATACTGAACCGGGACTGGCTTCCTTCTTCCTATATCTGCTGGGGATGAAATTTTCATTTCCGGTCTCGACCCAACCTGTATTAAAATCATTGTCTCTGACTGATCTGATCCACACAAAAATCAGTAAAATTTGGCTCAGTCCAAAAAATTTTTACAAAAAATTTATATATTTTTAAATTGCCCTTATTTTACAATTAAATTTTTTAATTTATTTTGTTAAAGGATAGTAGATTTAAGGACAAAAAATAGTAATAAATTACAGTAAAACCAGTGAAAAATAACCTGCCTATGATGGAATCCTGTCTTAAATGGAAAAATGAGTTGATCCATGCAAAATGAATACAATAATAGCTGAGAAAAGAACAGACTACATTTACACTCCTAAGAAGGGAACTTGTCTATAACACATTTTTTTCTTTCATATGTGATTCCATATTAGAAGATTTTACTGTATAGTATTTTTCAAAGTCTCCAGTACATGGAATATGGATTAACGATATTAAATGATAAATGAAACATTTACATACAAACAAAGATTCATTAAAAAAATATATATATCACAGCCTTTTCAGGCAAAGGTTTTAACTATTTTCCTGGCCAAACTTTTTTTTTCCATGGGTCGGCTCAGGACAGGGCCTGGATATTTTGACCCGTGCAGACATGCAGTATATTTTGAAAGCAAATTTAATGTAAAATCTATATGCTGCTATTTTATGTCCAAAAGAGAGGCACTGTCTTAAATTGACTTTTAATAATGTACAATTTGTGGATGATCCCTATCTCGCATAAAAATGAGTCAATAACTCATCACTCAGAGGCATGGATAAACGGTGTAAGTCATGAATTTTAGATTTTAATATATCTGCAAGTTTTGGAGATATCGAGATGAATTTTTGTGTGTTTAATTCGGGAATGGATAAGGAAAATTTTACTCTACAGGAGCTGTATAAAAATTTAGTTTTCGTATTTTCTCAAATAGACTCCCCACCATGGAGTTGTAATTTATATTATTAAATTTTGCACTTTTTTGAAATTGCAATTGAAATGTGTGCCTAGGGACAATACTTAAGAAAATAGCCTATTGTTTCAATCTTTAATGAATCGCCTTGTATAAATGCTTAATTTGAACGTCTTAGTTCAGAAAATTCGTAATTCGAACATTTCAGATTTTTTCCCCAAAAGTAAGTGATAAAAGAATCCCATTGTAAATAAAGTAGAAGATCTTTATAATGCACATTTTGAGATGAGAGATTGTGCATATTATAGATCTTTGCATTAAGTAGATCACATTTCACACATCACTAAAGTGACTTTTAAGTACGATTAAAAATTTCAGAAATATATCAATATACAGTAGAGGGTCTTTTTGTATTCCTTGGATGGGATCAGAAGTTGTGCAGTTTATAAATTTTTGCATAATATAGATTATTTCACATATTGTTAATTTGACTTCATAAACATCTTCTAAATCATTTTCCAAAATTATTATTGTAATTGTAGCAATTGTTTTCATTAAAAAACTCTGAATAGATAAAGATGAAATAATGTATCAAATTTAGTCCTGTAGAGCAGTTTCTCAAACTATGCTCCGTGGATTACTTAGTGCTTCGCAAAAAGGGAGGATGTGTTTAAAATTAAAAATATTTTAATTAAACATATTTTACAATTTAAAATATTTTTCAAAAAAAAAAAAAAAAATGGGACAAAAATATTTGAATATTATAACCTTTTGTGCTCTCGATGTGTAACAAAAAACAAGTATAAATCATTTATTACCAATCAGGTGAAACATTTATTATATAAAAAGGCAGTTTGCATTCAATATATCAGTCTCTTATCCGAACGTTGACAAAACAAATTTATGCCAAAAGGCAACACGGAGCCAGACAGAGGCTAGACTCACTGGCACTGTGTTTACACAAACAATTAGAAGCTTTGACAGCTTTCCAGAATTATCAGAAATATTTTTACTGCACATAAAACGGGTTGTTTACTCAATTCTAAAATTGTTGCATTTTAACTAAAATTCAGTCGAGAACTGACAAATTACAAAGTTCATTATATGTAATTTATGATTTTTAGATATAAATTTTCTGTAGCTTCTCAGATTTTTCATTTTGATGACAAAATATCCGTTTTATGGAGGTTTCTTCAAATACTAAACTAGTGATAGGGGGAATAACGTTGATTTTCTTTTAATGGATTGCTGGCTGGAGACGGGGTCCTTAAAAAAACATCAAAACTTTAGCCAAGCCAATCGGAAAAGATGTGGAAGCATCAACATCTAAGAGATATCCACTTGATTTGGTTTTATTTGACGTTTGAGGGGACACAGCACTCCAAATATATTAAGATATTTAGTACATTTTTTTTCTTAAGTGAACCGTATTAAATTTAAAAAATATAAAGTCATGGCTGCAGACTGAAGCAAACATTCCATAATCAAGAAAGTAAGAGAAATAAATAAAATTTTTATTATTTATTTGCACTTCAGTTTTATTATATTAATTTTTAATTTTTTTATAATAAAGAAAAAAAATTAAATCTTTAAATTAAGTAGTGTATTTTTTAGTGTATAGCCCGCAGGTACAAGAAAAAAACATTTGGAATAGCCACTGCAGGTTATACAAAGATTTTTTTTTAAAAAAGAAATGGAAATCGTGATTTTTCGACAATTTTTAAACCCCAAAAAATTTCAAAAATCGTCGAAATTTGTGAATTTTTTTCACTATGCTGCGAAATTTAAAGAATTTTCCCATGTTTGTAATTTTTTTTACTGTTACAGAGCATTATAAATTGTTAGTTTTTATTTATTTAAAAATGAAGAAAGTTCATTACGTAAAATCCTGATTGTATGCCCCTCCTTTTTCTTTTAAAGAAAAAGCAGTTAAATTTGGGAGGGGAGCTTATAATCGAGATTAAAAAAAATATTTAAAAACCTGTTTTATCATTAATTTAGAAGTAAATAAAGTAAATACAGGGGTGAGAATCTTCCATATTTTGACAGCTTTCCGATTTGTAAAAAAAAAAAAAAAAAAAATTGTTGTTTAAAAAAATTTTTTTGGGGAAAAAATGCATTTTGCATGTTATTATATTGCCATGAAAAATATTTTTTAACAGACTTCCAAAATCCAGAAAATTCGAAAATCCGCAATCGCCGCGGTCCTGCCGATTCTGAATTTTCGAGGTTCAACTGTAAGAAATAGGGCAGGATTTTTTTACAAATTAAGTTTAAAGATTTTAAACTTTGCTGGTGGGGGGTCAGAGGAGAAATAAAAACTTTTGGAGAAAGTGGTGCAATTTAAATAATCGATTATTTATTTGTTGTTATTAGCAAGCAACAAATAGAACAATAGAATTAAGATTTCCACGATTTTAAACTTTTTGTACTGAGGAGGGGGAGGGAGAGCAGAGAAAGAAAGTGGACATTTCATGCAGAGGGGTGGGTGGGGTTCATTAATATTATGTGAAAACATGTAGAAATTTGGCAAAACAATCAAAATATTCCCTTAGATTTTTAAATAATTTTTGTCCCACAAAGAATTTTGTGAAAGAAAGGGTGTGTGGGGGGGGGCTTATATTTGGGAGTGTAAAATAAAATAAAAATTGCTTAAAAGTGAGAGGGGGGGCTTATATTTGGGAGTGTAAAATAAAATAAAAATTGCTTAAAAGTGAGAGGGGGGGCTTACAATCAGGATTTTACTGTAATGACCTCTAATATCAAACCCTGATTGAAATATACATTTGTAGATGGTGTATAGCCTACGGGCTATACAGCTGTGCAGCTCCGTGGCTTACACACAAACTTTTTTACTGTACTGCTCAATTTATAGGCACGGGCTATACACCAGAAAATACGGTAATCTTAAAAAAAGCAAAAATTTATTTTGCCTCAATTAATCTTTTTAGATGCAATATCTTATTTAAACTTCTTACAGAATTTATGCTGTCGTTACATACAGCTAATATTCATATTACTTTCTAATTGCAGTACAGAAGAAGATAGAGATATTATTGCTGCTGTACAAGCTGGCTTTTCAGATGAATCATTGACTGTGGATGCGACAGAATTTCTTAAACTATCGAACAAGTTGCATAGCTCTACTTTCTCGGATACAAGTTCCACAATTAACAAAATTTTACAACGAAAGTATTATGATTCTTATTTGGATATTAGGTTGGCTGAGATCGCTGATAATAAACATCAGTATGTAATTTGTGGCAAAGTCTTGCCAAACAGTTCAATGGTTCCAGCAAAAAAGTGTGATCATTTTGTAAGGGTCCATCCAGAATGCAAGGATAAAGCAAATGGTTTTTTCATAAAGAACTATAAAGAACTCAGGAAAGTCCAGAAATGTATATCATTTCATTTAAAAACTGTCAACAAAAAGACCTTGATGACATCTTACTTAGTAAGTTACCGAATTGCTCAAGCTGGCGAAGCCCATTACTGTTGCTGAAAACCTTATCAAGCCTTGTGTAAAAGACATTATCAAATGCATGTTTGACAAAAAGGTTGCAAAAGTGATAGACACAATTCCTTTGTCAAATGACACAATCTCATGATGAATCAGGGACTTAGCAGAGAATGTGAAAGCTACTTTAATTTCTCATATAAAATCCACTAAATTTTTGTTTCAAATGAATGAATCAACCAATGTTGCTATTTCGGCAATATTAATGTTATTTGTGCTTTATCATTTGGAATTTTTTTAAGAGGATTTACTTCTCTGCAAGCCATTACCGACTATGGCAAGTGACACTGAAATACTTAAATTATTAGATGAATTTTTCACAGAGAATAGCATTCTATGGGATAACTGTGTTGATATGTGCACAGATGGAGTAAAAGCTATGACTGGTAAGATTTACGGTGCAATTTCAAAAATAAAAGAAAAAGCCAAGGGGTGAGGAAGTAACCACTGCGTACTTCGCCGACATGCTCTTGCAATGAAGAAAATACCACCTTTTATAAAAGAAGTGCTGGATAAAGCTGTTAAAATAATAAATTTTATAAAATCATGACATAAGAATACCAGGTTGTTCAAAATCTTATGTGATGACATTGGGAGTCTGCGTATACAGTCGTGGAAAAAAAAGTAAACACCCCCTAGTAACTCTTCAACAAATTATTGTAGAACAAAGTTACTGGTACCGAACGATTGGAAATAAAGTCTATGTTTAAATGACGTATATAAAATTTGCTTAGGGGGCCATCTACATATTAAAACGAATCCAAACTTCATTTTTTTCAATGGCAATGCAATACACAATTTTAACAAGATATTTCAAATCTTTGGTTCAAACTATGCCTAGACACCAAGTTTCAAGTCATTTGAATCATAAGTTTTTGAATTATAAACATTCAAAATTTAGTGCTTCTAATGTTAAATTACATTTTCATATTTTTATTTGTAACTTCTGAAATTATGATCCTAATGTTTTAATTTTTTGTGTAGCAATAATACTAATATACCCAAACATAAATATGTTGAATTTGCAATTTTTATAATTTTCTGGTATGAATTATAAAATTAATATTAAAAAAAATAATGAATTGCAACCTACAATTTTTTTGATAGATTCAGATTTATTAAGTCCTGTTCATGGAAATCCAAAATTTCACATTTTTCTTCCAAGTAGTTTTCAAATTATGCTTTAAAAACGGCAAAATGATGGTTTAACGGGCCGTCTATGATAGAAGTGACTAAATATTTTGAAATTTCTTATGCTATCCTATAATGTAACAGGCTTAATTGACTACTAAAGGTGCCTTGATCAAGAAGGGAGCTCTCTCAGTTAACAATCGAGTACCGAACTTCAATTTGGATACAGCCCTTAAAATATGCTCGTTTTAAAATAATTAATTTCTTGGAAACTTATGGTATGAATTGCATAAAAATTTGTTTTTAGACTAATTGAAGGGTGCAGAGTTCATTTATGCTCAATAGAAAGTTGAAATTTTAGTGCACAATTCACCTTGATTATTAATAAACATATATAAGATACACAAAATGTAAATACATTGCTTACAGGTGTCAAGTATAATAAAATCCTTTAAAAACACATTAAAGTCATTTAAAATCCATAACGTTTTCGACCGACACTTACTCGGTCATCCTCAGTGGAAAAAAAAAAACTTTTTTCACTGAGGATGACCGAGCAAGTGTCGGTTGAAAACGTTATGGATTTTAAATGACTTTAATGTGTTTTTAAAGGATTTTATTATACTTGACACCTGTAAGCAATGTATTTACATTTTGTGTATCTTATATATGTTCATTTGTGCTGTCAGAATTGTGTGCTGCTATTGAAAAAAAACAAAGTTATGATTCGTTTTAGTATGTAGATGGTCCCTAAGCAAATTTTATATACATCATTTAAAAGTAGACTTTATTTCCAATCGTTCGGTACCAGTAACATTCTTCTATGATAATTTGTTGAGGAATTAGTAGGGGGTGTTTACTTTTTTTTTTTCCACGACTGTACATCTTTACTTTTTTACACAGAAATAAAGCGGCTCTTTCGTGGTAAAAGTTTAATGCTTTGAACTAAGGAATGAAGTCAGAATCTTTATGAGTGACAATGATTTTGCTTTGTGAAAGAAGATGTGTGATGATTGTTGGTATAAAATTGGCATATTTGGCACATATTTTTACAAAAGTTAATGATTTATATATCTCATTTCAAGGAAAAGCAGTAACTGTTTTTGATAAAGTGGAAGAATTTTAAAAGAAACTGAAGTCTTGGATAGAGTCAATCAAAAATGGAGGCCTGATTGTTTTCCACTAACAAAAGTATTTGAAGAAGAACTCGAATCACACATTCCTGCAGATATCTAAAACAAGTTTGACGTTCATCTCTTGTATTTGATTGATACTTTGAACTTTTATTTACCAAAACGATTGCATGAAAACATAAAAGAAAACAATTGGGTTGTAACACCATACTCTATATTCGAAAAAACATCCCTCTGACATCACAGAAATAAGAATGCTTGCTTGATTTGACATCAGCTACAGTGATAAGATCAAAGTTTGAAACTGAGAAATTAATCTCAGATTTTTGGTATAAGCTAAAAGATGAATTTAAAATCCTATCAGATAAAGCAAAACTTATTCTCATGCCCTTTGCAACCACTTATATATGCAAAACAGGATTCTCAGCGTTTGACAACTTTGCAATGGGAAATTAGTGAAAAAAAATTTTTAATGGTGAAATCTATTATTGTCCTGCAAGCTTAAGTGACGAAACTACCTTGTATCGTCAATGCTATTTTGTCATTTTATTTACTAAATACATACAGGGTGTCCATAATTAAATGACCCTACTTTAATGTTGTCTACAGATAAAACTATTGTTCATAAAGTCGTGAAATTTTGGGAAAGACATAATAAAGGGATGGGAATTTGTTTAAGCTAAAAAATATATAAATAAAAATAGTTCAAAATTTTGTCACCAGAGGGCTATTTTTAATAAATTACACATTTAGCATTATGGTAGTTTAGAAATTTTATTTACAGGACGTTCATAATTAATCGACCCTATTTGAAAGTTGTCTACAGACGAAACTATTGTTCAGAATGATGTGAAATTTTTTGGAGAACATAATAAAAATGTGGGAATTTGTTTAAGTGAAAACAAAATTAGGCGACCGTTTTCTAACGAACATTTAGCATACATTTACGACAGTTTAAACATGTTCTGCATGAGTTTCATCATTTTCAGATACCATCTGGAATCGTAAGATAGCATGTTCCAAAGTTGACCGCAGTGTATTCTGGGAAATGCTAGGAACATGTCATGAAATGCTGTCTTTAGAATACGGTTAAGTTAATAAATAAAATTTCTAAACTATCGTAATGCTAAATGTGTAATTTATTAAAAATCGCCCTCTGGTGGTGAAATTTTGAACTATATTTATTTATATATTTTTTAGCTTAAACAAATTCCCATCCCTTTATTATGTCTTTCACAAAATTTCACAACTTTATGAACACTAGTTTTGTTTGTAGACAACTTTAAAGTAGGGTCGTTTAATTATGGACACCCTGTATACAGCTGTAACATAAAATTTAGTGCTCCATGACTGAAAAAGTTTGAGAACTTCTCTAGAGAGTAGCAATTTTCTATAACGTAGAATGCAGGTGATTCATAACTGCAAAATTCATTGTTTACATCATGAGAAGTTGTGCACTATATAGAAAATTGAGTTATAAAGATCTTCTACTGTACTAGAATACATTTCAGAAAATATTTTTATGCAACAAACTATATATATGTAATAGATACATATTAGTACTTTAAAGTTAAATTCATGTCTGAATTCTATATTTCTAAGAGTTATTTATTTAGGCTCTATAACATTAGCCTAGTGCATTACCATTGTTAAATACGTTTAGAATTATTATTATTTTTTTTTTTTTTTTTTTTATTAATTGTAAGTCTTATTTAAATTTTTTATTACAACAATTTTCTATTTTAAAAAAGTAATAGTTTTATTTATAATATTTCAATGTTATAACTGTCATATTTGCAATGTGTTTTTTATTGTTCAGTTATTTAAAATCATGATTAAAAAACAATTATTCTTTGGTTGCTTTTTCTCATAATTTACAATGGATGGTGATACTATGCAAAATATACATTTTTAAAAACACTTTGGGACAAAATTCTGGAGCTGCTTACAATTTGAATTGTCATATTGCCTAATATTACTGTTATTTTTTGTCTTTAAATTGGAAATTTCTATAATCCAGAATTGCAGTTGCCTGATGATTCTGGACTAAAGAGTTATATTAGGTTGAGTAAAAAGTTTTGGGAAATTTTTAATCTAATAATTACCAGAATTTTTATCATATATGATGGTCGTGCCATCAATGCCGAACTCTATTGCCTTGTAGATGGATCGCATCTATGACAAATTGGTGCAGAAGTATGCAAGATTGGTCCACCAAAAGCACGTTTTGTTTCAGCAGGGCAATGCCAAATGGCACGTGGCCCAGAGGACCAAGGACAAGTTTGCACAGTTGCACAGCATCGAAATTCTTCCATACCCACCTATATTCCAGACATGGCTCCATCCGATTATGGCCTCTTTCGATCACAATGTAACACTTTTTTAAGGGTCGTCAATTTGTATCTTTTAAGGAAGTTGAAGAAGCATGTTAAAAGATTTTGGATTCCAAGAAGCGGCCATGGTACTTATAGTAAACCGGAATCTGGCAGAATGATGGCAGTAAGTCGTGGGCTATGATGGTCTCTACTTTGAAGAATAGTCCTTGTTGCTTTTGTTGTTAATTTGAGCATAACAACGCAACTTTCATAAATTTCCCAGAACTTTTTGCTCAACCTAGTACTATAAAAACTTTTTTATTATACAAACTAACCCTTAAAAATCTTAAATGGTCATCTTTCCTAAGAATCAACTAGGGTAAATGTTACAGAAGAAATTTTTCTTTTCAACCACATACTGCTATGAAATAGATTGTCTACTTGTTCTGATACTGGAAGGTATTTTATCATTTGAGTTCAGAAAACAAATTTTACATATTCAAAATTTTTATTTTTTTCCCCTCAAGTACATTTTACAGATGAAAAGTAAGTAAAAAAAAAAAAAAAAAAAAAAAAAAAAAGTAAAAAAGAAAAGAATTTAAAACAAATACTGCTTATATTTCACTAACTGTAACACAAAAAAATATTTAATTTCGATAAAAAGAAGCATATGAAAAGAATTGGAGTACTTTATCTTACATTGTATTATTATCTTATTAATAAATGCAATGGAGGTAGATTTCATCTCTTGATGTATTTATGACTAGGAAATACAATAATAGAAAATGACATATTTTTAAGTAAGTAGTCTAAAAAATTTTACTTGTTTTTGAGCAATTATGCTCAGACAAGTCAGTTTCAATAAGAACAATCTACATGTGCCTGATCTGAAAAGTTTGGCAAGAGGTTGAACAAAATTGCATATTAATTGTAGCAAGTCATTATTCACTGAATAAGTTTTTGGTAGGAAAATATCTATGAACTTCATAAATACCTCTATTAATAATTAACTGAAATGTAGTTGATAAAAAATGCTACAAAATTCTGCAAAAATTCAAACTGAATGATAAATAAATATATTTTTTTTAAAGTAAATCTAATATTTCAAAAGCATTAACATTTTTCCTATTCACTGTTTTGTCCCAAATACTGCAAAGTTAATATATGCTGACATGTTTGATATACAGTGTGTCCATATATAACCTGACTATTTTTGCAACCGTTGGTCCTAGATACATACTTTCAATTACAAAAGTGGTCAAAATTAGGTGCAGAGTTAAGATAAAGTTTAAAGTGAAAAAACAATTTAGTGAAGAATTACAGAATTTAAATTTTTATACAGTCCCCCAGTCCTATAAGTTATAGTTAGTAAAATTTTCCAGTTACACTGACAAGTAAGGCCAAAAAAAGTCCCGTTATTCTACGATTAAAATTGACCGAGTAATAGCTGTTTAAAGTTGGAACATATTTTTTGCTGCAAATTAGGGGTCATTCACAAATTTAGTAGAAATATAATTTTGTCAGATATATTAAAGAAATGGTTGACAGTAAAATTAGCATTGCAATATAAATTTGAAATCTTTAATCATTCTGACATATTACTGCAAAATATACAATTTGTACTGAACATATAAGAGGATAAAAATAACAGAATTTTTGTTAAATAAAAGGATGAAAAACAACAGCCTCAATTCTTTACAAAAATGATACATATTTTAAAATGCTGTTATCTTATTTAAACCATTTTTGTAATTGGAAGTATGCATCTAGGACCAACGGTTGCGAAAATAAAGGTTGGTCAGGTTATACGTGGACACACTGTATATGCGATGCAATATTTGTGACAGTTTATCATAACACAGCAATGCAACTATTGTGATCATGATATAAAAATATGATTGTTATCAACATGTTTTTTATGTTTCAGGAAGATCATTTTTTTTATAAATAAGATTACTATACTAGATATGAAAATATATTGACAAAACTTGGTAAGTCTGCAAAACAAAAATAATTCATTATAAAATCCTCTTTTAAAAAATGAAACCTTATAGACTATTTTATTTTACAAGCCACTACATAATATTTAAAATAACATATAGGTACAAAAGTAAAATAAACACGATTTAAAACTATCTTACCTGAATGTCCGTTTGAACATTTATCCTAAAAAAAAGAAAAAATTATTAAAATAGAGAAAAATAAATTTTTTTTTTTTTTTAAATGTAGTGTTTACAAAAATTATACATGTTTTTATTTTCATATAATTTACACCAAAGTATCACAACAAAAGTGTAGTACTTAAATCCACAATAATAGCATCCTTCTGAATATGAAAGCAATTTATGAATAAGGAGTTGTCTGCATATTGAAAGCTGTACCAATTTAAATTTTTTCCAATGACAATACCCCATATTTAAATTTTTTTCATTCAAATTAATTTGGCATTGACACAGTAAAAGAATTAAAAATACTATACACAAAACGAAACTCCAAAATGGAACATACAGTAGGTAATCTTAACATATTTAAATTTTGTGGTAGCCTATTTTCTACAGTGCAAAATTTAAAATGCTTTGCAAGAAAACAAGTAGAAAATCATTACAATAATTGCTGTCTATAGTTTTAGAGTGGAATGTATCCAGAATCTTATGTGCAAACAAGAATAAAATATATATATAAATGCTATACAAACTACCTTCAATGGATAATATATTGTAGCTGGCCATAACATCATATTTACATTTTGTGGCTGTCCAAGTCATACAAAATTCATTATAAAAAAGTTGCATGTTTGGCTTATGATTTCATATATATAAGGTCAGGTATAACATAATATCTGTACCTTGGAACAAAAAGGGCCAATGTCCATTTTTCTGAAATAGCAGGAAACCCAATTTAAGTTTGACACATTACATTAACAAGTAACATTGGCCCCGACAAAATATTTTTTTTTTCAATGATCTAATATTGGGAGGATTTGGCCCTTTTAACAATTACTGTATATCGCATCCTGAATTCATTCGTGCACTTAACTCAAATTTCTCAATTTTGGACATTGGCTCTTTTTGTTCCAAGGTACAGATATGATATTGGATTATCTTAAAACTAACTATTAAAATAAAAGAAGTAATTAAATTTTAAAATTTTTACTAAGCATAACATGACATTTTACCTACACTAATAAAAGAAAGATGTTTGTCTGTCTGTGTTGGTAAGGTTGTTTAAGGAAGGAAATCTATTGCACATACAAGTATTAAAATTTGGATGAAGCTAGACGAAGGCAAGGTGCTAGAGAGGGGTTGGGGCCAAAATATTGTCGTCGGGGAAAATATTTTGAATTTTGATCCGCCTTGTATCGGGTTAGTGATAATTTTTAAAGTTGCCAGTTGGTTTAACTAAACTATTTGTTTTGGGTTCGAGTCAATTTTTGAATCTCTCGGGTTGAGTTCAGATTAACCCGATTATTAAAAGAAAAAAATAAATGGTCAAGTGCGAGTATTACTTGTGCTCAGAGGATTCCGTACAATAAATATATGAATTATTAACTGTATCTCTCTATTCTAAAACTAGTTGGATGTACCAATCCCAAAACTTTCTTCTAATACATCTTAATATTTCAAAATGCAGTTACAAATGTCAGTACTTTAATATTATTAGTTCAATACTATACCAACTTTGACTTTCATCTTAAATTTCTGCTTCAGTCAATCAGAGTAAAAAAAAAGAGCTAGTACCAATCCCAAAACTTTCTTCTATCTAATACATCTTAATATTTCAAAATGTAGTTACAAATGTCAATACTTTAATATTATTACTTCAATACTATACCAACTTTGACTTTCATCTTAAATTTCTGCTTCAGTCAATTAATCAGAGTAAAAAAAAAAAGTTCATCTCAATCATGATATTTATTAAAATCAATAGTTTTCTGTTATTCTGTTGTACATCAGCTGTTAGCGAATAGCCGGCTTATCATGCTGCAAAGTTCCTGTCGCTTTACAAGCCGCTGGTGTACAATAGAACTACGAAAAATCAAGAAAATTATACAAAAATCGCTATTACAGTGCTCCCTTTCGGCAGAATATTTCCAAATTCAAAGTGGATCTGCTTAATATTCATAAAATTAATGATGAACTATTCTCACGCCTCTACAAATTGGGAGGCAGTTGAGACCTGCCACAATCGGGAGCTGGATACTCTAGATATTACTTCTATAAAGCACCTCCATAAGAACTTTTGAGAAGTGTTTACTAGTAATCCTCTCAAGCACATGGTACAGTGGCAGGATAATCCCCCCTGGTGGGACTTGCACTGTACGTGGCTTCACGGCCAAAAGAGGAAATTCCTGCAACTTGCAAAAACTAACCTGTCCAAAGATTATTGGAAGTCTTATAAGGTCTTTGCTGCCCCTCAAGCAGCATATGAAACATTGGGCCCGAGATTACTGGGGTGGCGTTTGTGAAAAGGCTGCCAGAGGTACCATGTACCATATTCAGGCATGAGATTGCAAAAAGTTGAAAAAAGAGGAAAAGCGCGTGAAATGGGAAAAAGAAATTTAAAATAACGCACATATCAGACAATCAAATGTTATTTTATTTGCAATAAAATTGTCAATATTTTTATTTAAATCCTACTTTATTTGGGGGGGGAGGGATCAAATTAATAATTTATGCAAATACTGTAAGTAATTCTAAAATTAAAGTTTCTGTTTTAAATTTATTCTGATGCAATGTTTTACATGGCAATCCTAAAATTTCAATTGGACAACTAGCTAACATGCTTTCACTAAAAATACCAGTTAATAAACATGGCAGTTCATGTTTAACCTACCACTCAGCTGCAAGAAAAATCTGCTGAAAACATCAGTGCTGATACACATTTTTCATGATTTGTTGAAATTCGTGTTTTTTCCACACCCCTTTAACATTATTTGCTTTTTTTCGCGATTTTTGTATTTCCCCCGCGATCTTTTGACGAAATTCGCATTTTTCGGTGATTTTTTTACGAATTTCGCTTTTTTTTGGTGATCTTTTAACGAAATTTGCGTTTTCGGCGATATTTAGACGAAATTCGCGTTTTTTCCGCTACCTTTTTACGAAATTCTCGATTTGTAGGCGATCTTTTCACAAAATTCGCATTTTTTCGCGATCTATTCACGAAATTCGCGTTTTTTCGCGATCTTTTCACGAAATTCTCGATTATTAGGCGATCTTTTCACGAAATTCCCGATTTTTCGGCGATCTTTTGACGAAATTCGCGTTTCTTCCACGATCTTTTGACGAAATTCCCGTTTTTCCGCGATCTTTTGACGAAATTCCCGTTTCTTCGGCGACCTTTTAACGAAATTTGCGTTTTTTCGGCGATCTTTTGACGAAATTTGCGTTTTCGGCGATATTTAGACGAAATTCCCGTTTTCCGCTACCTTTTCACGAAATTCCCGATTTGTAGGCGATCTTTTCACGAAATTCGCGTTTTTTCTGCTACCTTTTCACGAAATTGTCGATTATTAGGCGATCTTTTCACGAAATTCCCGATTTTTCAGCGATCTTTTGACGAAATTCGCGTTTCTCCCACGATCTTTTGACGAAATTCCCGTTTTTCCGCGATCTTTTGACGAAATTCCCGTTTTTTCGGCGACCCTTTAACGAAATTTGCGTTTTTTCGGCGACCCTTTAACGAAATTTGCGTTTTTTCGGCGATTTTTTAACGAAATTCGCGTTTTTTCGGCGATCTTTTGAAGAAATTCCCGTTTTTCCGCGATCCTTTGACAAAATTTCCGTTTTTCTGTGATCCTTTGACAAAATTCGGGTTTTTTCTGCGATCTTATGATGAAATTCGCGTTTCTTACGCGATCTTTCGACGAAATTCCAGTTTTTTTTGCGATCTTTTGACAAAATTCCAGTTTCTTTCATGATTTTTTGACAAAATTCCAGTTTCTTTCATGATTTTTTGACAAAATTCCCGTTTTTTCTGCGATCTTTTCTGAGAATAGGCGTTTATCCCGAAATCTTTTGACTAAATTCGCGTTTTTTTTTTTTTTTTTTTTTTTTTTTGCAATCCTTTGACAGAATTTGCGGGGTTTTTCCGATATTTTGGCGAACTTATGTTTTTTACGCGATCCTTTGACAGAATTCGCGTTTTCTTGATTATTTGACGAAATTCGCGATCTTTTGGCAAAATTAATGGTTTTTTTTTTGTAATTCTTAAATGAAATCCTGAGTTTTTCGCAATCTTTTGACAAAATTCGCATTTTTCTCTGCAAATCTTTGACAAAATTCGTATTTTTTCCGCGATTCTTTGACGAAAGTTGGCATTTTTCCTCAAACATTTGACGAAATCAGCGTTTTTCCGCAATTCTATGACGAAATTTGCGGGGTTTTCCGCGATCCTTTGACGAAATTCGCGCTTTTTCCCGCGATCCCTTGACGAAATTGCGTTTTTCCCGCGATCTTTCGCGAAATTGGCTATTTTCTTCCGCGAACGATTGGCGGAATTGCCTTTTCGGCGATCACTTGTCGAAATTTGCGATATTTTTTATGTCCAAATTTTCGGACTGACAACCGATTTTTTTCTAATTTTGATTTCGGAACAAATCATCAATGCGAGAAACGGCAAAAAATCGGAAAAAGCGGAAAATGACAAAAAAGCGGAAAATCGCGGATCCATGGAAGAATCTCATGCCTGCATATTATTAATGCCCTTGGTATAAGGAACAGCCCGAAGTCCAATTTCCTACTGACAGACGAAATTGGAGAAATTCTTGATAGCCAAGACCAAGCTAATGCCTTCATAGAGCAATTTAGTAATGCCCATGGCCTCAAAAGTATTCCTCATGATCTTAATACTACCGATGACTGCTGGAATATGCTGATTACTTCTGACAAGCTGAACCGTGCAATACAGCTGACAAAAAACACCACCCCTGGCAAGGATGGCATTCCTTTATGTGTGTATAAAGCCCTCATTGACAAGAATAAAGACAAACTGCTGCGGCTCCTCAACGAAAGATTTTGTCTGGAAATATTCCAGAGAGTTGGAGATCGGATTTAATTTTGCCAATTTGGAAGATTGGAAAGCCTAGGGCAGCCCTTAGTAGCTACCATCCCATCGCCCTCGCCTCTGTGAGTTATAAAATTATGGAGTGCATTCTTCCTCGAGGATCCTCGACAGAGGTTCAAGAGGATCCTCGACAATCTTTCATGAAAGACATTTTGGATTGATCACCAATAGTGACTGCACGAAAGCATTACAGTTATTCTATGCCGATATTAAATATGCCAGAATGGAGAACAAGTATATCATCGCTGTCAAATTAGACATACACGCGGCTTATGACTCCATCTGGAGGGAGTGTCTTATCTATAAGATGGCCATAGTTGGCATTGTTGGGAGACCTGCCTTGTGGATCTCTAATGCTCGTATTCACCATCTACCTCGACCTAGAAAACCTCGGTGGAACGCTCAAATGAAATTCACGGTAACATTTGATTGGACATTATCAAGGAGACGTCCAATCAGGATTAAAGGTGCATACCATTTGAGCGTTCGACCGAGGTTATTGGTATAACTCGAGGTCGAAGTAGTTCGTGAATATGAGCGTAAGTGGATTAGAATCAGAAGTATTAAAGTGGAGGGGTGTTTTTTCCCATCCAGTGAAATCCTACCAAGGCATGCCACAAGGCAATGTCCTTTCTCCGATTTTATTTATGATCTTTTTATGGGATCTGTTTGAAGCCATTGATTCAAGGGTACAGATCATTGTCTATGCTGATGATATTCTGCTTTAAGTTTCGGACCTCTGTCTGGAAACTGCCATCACCAAACTTTCAGATATTTTAAACAGAATTAGTACTTGGTGCAGTCACTAGAAATTAGATTTTTGCCCTGATAAATGTGCTGCCATAAACTTCTCTAGGTGCAAAGACTTGCTTCCTCAAAACCTCAGGCTTCACAGATCTGATATCCCCTGGCAGAATTCTGTAAAAATCCTGGGTGTTCTCTTTTCTCAAAACCTGTCCTTCAACTACCATATTGAATATATCAGACAAAAATGTATGAAACGTTTGAATTTATTGAAAGCTGTTGCCAGCCCACAATGGGATGTGAAGACTGTCAACCTCATCCCACTTGTTAACTTTTTCATCCGTGGTGTTATTGATTATGCTTGCCGAGTGTATGGCACTCCTGCCCAGTCTTCTCTGAAAAAATTGGATGTTGTCTATAATGCGAGTCTCCACTTTGCTACTGGTTTGCTGAAGTGGACCCCAATCTTCAAGCTTTACCAAGAAACTAATCAAGCACCTCCTAAGTTCCGACACATTTACCAAACCCAGTCTTTTTACATCTGTTGCACTACTGCATTCAAATTTCGATCGGCCTTGCCCGAACATCCTTCCCGATGATTTTTGCTGGCTTACTGTCCATGCTAATATGACACTGCAGATGTTGATAACTTCCTAACAGCTTTCGGGGAGCATTAAAGACTATTGTGAAAACATAGTGGATAAACTTCCATTCCAAACTAAAAACCTTCCCCCCCACAACAATCAGTCACTGTTTTAATTTATACATGAACAATCTACAACAGTTTTGCAGCTGCTGCATCATTGCTTTGGACGCACGAAGATGGATTTTAAAACTTCCATTGCTGCAGTAAATATAACTGATAATTATTTCAAAGCTCCCTTCATTCACCACCTGAACTTAGTTGTTACTGCTGAAGTCTTAGCCATTAATCTGGCCCTCCAACTTTTCCTAACTCGAGCCGATAATTATATCATCTTAATGAATAGCAAGTCTGCCTTGGAAGCCCTACAGTAGGGATGCACAACCTGTGGCCCGCGGGCCAAAAGTGGCCCGCGATGGGTTAACTTGTGGCCCGCGAATTTCGTCAAATTATAACTGGGAAAATCGTAATTTTTGTACATGTGTCGCTAGAAAAAATCGGGAATTTTGTCAATTTGTCGCTGGAAAAAATTGCAAATTTCAGATTGATCGGGTTCAGAAAAATCGCGAATTTTGTCGAGAATGTGCGGAAAAATCTCAAATTTCGTTAATCGGGTGCGGAAAAAATTCGAGTTCCGTCAGTTTATCGCAAGAAAATCGATAATTTCGTCAGAATAAATTAAGAATCGCGAATTTTGTTCAGTACGCTAGGAAAGATCAAGAATTTCGCTGATCGAGTGCGGAAAAATCACAAATTTTGTCGATCGGTGCATAAAAATCTTAAATTTCGTTAATCGGGTACAGAAATATCGTGAATTTTGTCGATGAGGTGCTGAAAAAGTCAAATTTCGTTGATCGGTTGCAGAAAATCGCGAGTATCGTCAGTTTATCGTGGGAAAAATTACACATTTCGTTAGTCAGTTAAGAATAACGAATTTCGTTGATCGGGTTCGGATAAATCGTGGATTTTGACAATCTTGTGTGAAAAAAACCTCATTTCGTTGATCGACTGCAGAAAATTGGCAAGTTTCGTCAGTTTTTTGAAAGAAAAAATCGTGAATTTCGTCAATTTTCCGCAAGGAAAAAATTATAAATTTTGTCAGTTAAGAATTATGAATTGCGATGATCAGGTTTCGAAAAACCGCGAACTTTGTTGATCATGTGCGAAATTTCGTTGATGTGCTGCGAAAAAAATTGCGAGTTTCGTCAATTTATCAAAAGGAAAAATCGCGAATTTCGTCAATTTGCCGCAGAAAAAATACAATTTTCTTCAGATTCACTTAAGAATCTAAAATTTTGTTGATCGGGCACCGATAAACCATAAATTTCGTTGATCGAGTGCGGAAAAATCGTGAATTTATCGATTCGGTGCAGACAAATCTGAAATTTTGTTAATCAGGCACAGAAAAATCACGAATTTTTTCGATGAGGTGCGAAATTTTGTTGATTGGTTACGGAAAAATTCACGAATTTCATTAGCTTATCGCGAGGAAAAAAATCACGAATTTAGTCAATTTTCCGCGGGAATAAATTACATATTTCGTAAGTCAGTTAAGAATCACAAATTTCGTTCATTGGGTTCGGAAAAATCGCCAATTTTCTCGATCCTGTGCTAAAAAAATCTCAAATTTCGTTGATCGGATGAGGAAAAATCGCAAGTTTCGTCAGTTTATCGAATGAAATAATCATAATTTTGTCAATTTGAAGCGGGAAAAACTACAAATTTCGTGACAGTCAGTTAAGAATTTCTAATTTCGATGATCATGCTTGCAAAAATTGCGAATTTCGTTGATCGGGTGCGGAAAAATCGTGAATTTCATTGATCGAGTGCTGAAAAATCGCGAATTTCGTTGATCGAGTCTGGAAAATCGCGAATTTTGTCGATTCGGTGCTGAAAATTCTCAAATTTCGTTAATTGGGCTCAGAAAAATCGTGCATTTTGTTGCTGAGGTGCAGAAAAATTGCAAATTTCGTTGATCGGTTGCAGAAAAATCGTGAGTTTCGTCAGGTTATCGCGAGAAGAAATCACGAATTTCGTAAAATTTCCGCAGTAAAAATTTACAAATTTCGTCAGATTTCGTGAGATTTTTTAAAAGCAGAAAAATCTGAAGTTTCGTTGATCGGCTGCGGAAAAATCGCAAGTTTCATCATCTTATTGCGAGAAAAATTCGCGCATTTTGTCACTCTGCCACGGTAAAGAAATGACGAATTTCGACAATTGATTGAAAAAAATACAAATTTTGTCGATTGGTCGCAAAAATATAGCGAAATTCTTCAATCGCTCGAGGGAAAAAATCGTAAATTTTGTCAAAATTTTTCATTTATGAAGAAGGAGCAGTTAGTCGTCATAAAGTGCTGTATGGTTATTCATACAGATGTGAAGAGGCTCTGCATACAATTATTCATTTCTATTGGTTTATTTTTTTATGAACAAAAATCAATATTGTTCAAAAATGAATTATTCTCCCCCCCCCCCCGATATAGAATTCTGTCTGTGTACTGATGTGGCCCTCGACAACCCAAATATTTTTGTAAGTGGCCCTTCTCTCAAAAAGGTTGTGCACCTCTACCCTACAGCATATCAATTACAAGTCATCAGTGGTGATATTATATCTTTTTCATACCCTGGTTTGAGTTCAGAGCTGCATGTGAAAGGTTACTCTAATATGGGTCCCTGGTCATCTTGGTATATCCCCTAACGAAAGAGCAGATAGTCTGGCTGCAAATGGCCTCTATGCGGTCAACACCTATAGCGGTGTGGCCACTGAAGATCTTAAAAGGAATTTAAAGGACCGATTCCACGCAAGTTTTCAGCACTGGTGGGATGACAGTAAATATACTGTTGATTCTCTGTACCTGGGACTAAGTATTTACAAATGGGCGAAAAACAGAAAAAAATGTTTTCATTGCTTGATTCAGAACTCAAACTGCTGTCACTGATAAATGCTTACACACTTTGAAATTCAATAATTCCCCTACCGTTTTTATGTTTGGTGGATGATGGGAGGGAGTTCTACTAAGCTTTCAACTGTCGAACTTTTGACGCAGAAAGATCAATTTTACAGGATGCTATGCTCTCTGTCAATTCTTCTCTTGATGAGTAGAATGACCTGTGGTGCTGTTTAAACTCTAATCCTCAGTGTCTTCTGCTTTTTGTCAACCTCTCCCTCGGGAGCGGTCGATTTTAGTCACGTTTTTCATTTCACTCTTCGTCTAACAGCGGTGTTTACTTTTTGAATTGCTGATGTTGGTTCTGTTGAGTTGCATGAGTCCTACATGCTGGGGTGTTTTGTTTTAGGTATTGTTAGGGTTTCGTCATCTAACGAAACCCTATTTGTCTTGCTCCTCTGTCTGTCTGTCTGTCTGTCACAGAGCCCATTCTCAGAAACTATATATATTGGAGACTTGAAATTTTGCATACTTATAGCTAGCTGAACACCTCACATCAAACGACAAATCCTAAAATTTTGAAAAAGTCTAATATTTAACCCTCTGGGCTCCAACTTGTGTATTTTAATTTTTTTGTTCTAACTGAGCTCCTAATTAAGTTGAAGACTTAAAATTTTGCATACTTATAGCTGAACACCTCACATCAAACGAAAAATCATACAATTTTGAAAAAGACTTATATTTAACCCTCTGGGCTCTAACTTGTGTATTTTAAGCTTTTTTTTCTAACTGAGCCCCTATTTAAATTGAAGTATTGAAATTTTGCATACGTATAGAAGAACACTTGCGATCACACGAAAAATCATAAAATTTTCAAAAAGTCTTATATTATTTACCCACCGGGCTGTAACTTGTGTATTTTAAGCAATTTTTCTAACCCCCCCCCCCCATTGCACCCGGTGGGTACTTTTCTAACTTTTGCCGACACCACTTTGACCACTCTTTCATATTATGCAGATAGCCTTACATACTTCAGTTCCACTTTTTACCGCCAGTGGGCGCCTACCTATCTCGGGTGCTATGGACCCAATCCCCTCGACTAATATACCTACGGATAGGTTGTAAAATGGAGTTTTGTTCGGATAGAGATTTGTGTAGAATAGAGTGCACCCCCTGGTTGCGAAATGTGGAACTAACAGATTTCGCAAAAGGATAAAGTGTTTTGAAAGGAATATTAAACGAAACCCTCTGTGTGATCTGTGATCTCACTTACACACTTGTTTTCTATATGTGATTTCGTTTTGGGTTTTGTCTATATATTCATTCTGGGATGTAATTGTGCTGTTGGTGCAAAGGGAGCAAAGGTGGCATTTTATATTATATAGGTTTTCTCAGGAACTTTTGGTCAGATTTCTATAGTCTATACTGATATCTAAATGTCAGAAATTAAATGGACAATCACTATAATGAGTGCCCCTTATTTTGTTTGGATAGATTTTTGCTTACAAATATAAAATTATAAAAACTTGAGGGTATACGCTGCCGAAGGCAGTGGGGGGGTGGGGGTGGGAGGGTCACGACTCCTAGGTGAATGGTACCTTTTGCATATATCAGTGACAATTTTGCAATTAACATTTTGTTGACCACTGGTGACTGTACTTGGTGACTTTAGCACATTTTTAAAATCAAAACATCAACTGGAAATTTTCAGTAGTAAATATTTGCTTTATTTAATCATGAAATGTCTGATAGATTTTTTGAATAAAAGAATGCACTTAACTGGCAATACTGCCAATGAACAATGTTTTTAAGCAGCACATTTCTTTAATTGTTTTTTTTATCTCACTGTACATACATTTATATTTAGACAATACTCAAATCTTAAAAGAAAATAAATAAATAACTTACCTCTGCATATTTAGCATTTTTAGGTTTCTGTGATGATGAATTAGATGATGTTTTTGTTCGTTTATTACGAATAGTAAACATAGGATTATAGTCCAACAAGCTTATTTTTTCTTTGCACTGTCTTTTTAATGATGAACGCCGAGATTTGATTCCACCTGCTTCTACTTCTGCATTATCATCATGCATTTCTGTCTCATTTTTAGATACAATTCCATTTTCTTCCAAAAATGGTTCTTTATCTTTGTTTTCACAATCTACTTCAGAATTAAAAGTATCTTCTTCAGGGATTTTTGATTTTAATGTATTGGCATCAGTAAAATTAGTGGATGGATCAGATTGTGCATTAACATTAACATCTTCAAAATCATAATTTTTATTATCGCCTTCTGTTATATATTCACCTAACATATTTTTGATTCGGCGGGCCATTTCGTCCTCAGTGGCAGGGTGAACCTTTAACAAAAGAAATGAATTTAAGAAACTATTACATTATATAGTAAGAGAATATTTAAAAAGAAAAAATGAATACACTCCCTCTATATATCAGAAAAATCTTTTACTAATCATAATTTTTCAATATGTAATTTATCACATAAGGTACAAATGCTTTAATAAAACTGTGAAATGAATGGAAAAACATAGCACACACAAAAATTTATCCTGAAACTAATAAAATTTGAATTGTAACCTGTGAATATTTTAACAGAAATAGATTTCTAGAAACTTCAAATACATGAATCAAAAATCAGAGTTCATTCCCCAAAGTAGTTTTTGAGTTATGTTTAAAAAAGTACCAGCATTGCAATCAGTTTTACAATGATTAACCCAGAGATTCCCATTGGTTTAAAAAAGGGAAGGGTGCTGCCAGCAAGAAAAGGACACTTTTTTTATTCTTAAGGGCATGTTTTGGATTCTTGAGCACTTTTTTTATTTTTAAAGTCACTTTTAATATTTAAAACTTAAATATCTGTTTTCAAAACAACATTCAATCAGATTCTACTATGTAAGCAAACTTTTTAATGCAAAAAAGCACTTTTTTAATGGAAAGGCAAGAAGGGTGCTAATTCCTTGGATGAGGGCAAGAGGATTGTTATTTTGTAAACCAAAGAACAGGTGGGACGCAGCGCCCTCCTGAAACTGCCTGGGGGAAACTCTGATTAACTCTTTGCATCATCATGTTGCATATCTGGAAACATGATGATGCATGCAGATCTGCAACATGCCCAAAAAGCCAATGTTATTTTCACAGTGAGCTTCAAAAGATGATTTTATTGATTGTTGCTATTCTGTAATGCTGCTATTAACCAGGGCTGTGGAGTCAGAGTCATGGAGTCGGAACCATTTTTGAGCAAAAGAGTCAGAGTTGCTAAAAAACAAGCTGACTCTGACTCCAACTTTTTCTGTTAGACAGTTTGAATTGAAATTTGACCAATTATGTATAATCTTAAATGTATCAAATGAATTATTATTATTAATTTTGGATTATACCAGGTAAAGTCCTGCACGGGTCAGGCTGTATCTGACCAGACCCGCAAATTCCATTTTAAGTCAACCCGCAACCCGACCCAAATCTGACAAAAAAAGAATTCCTCGACCCAAACTCGCAAAAAAAAATTCGGCAACCCAACTCAAGCCCAAGGTACTTCCACCCGCAATGAAAGGAAAGTAAATCATGTTTTAATACCATCATGGAAAATAATCTATAATTGTATCTTTAATACCATTTTTATGTTAGAAGAATGAACAAATCTATATTCTTTAATACTCAAATATAGTAAAACCTCTGAATAGAGGACACCTCGGGATCACTGAATAGCGTCAAACATCTTGTCCAATTATCCCGAATTTTTTTTTCCCGGCTCAGAATGAATCGAATTATTTTTCTGCAGGTTGAGTTCACAGTCGAAGTATTCTTGTGGCTCATATATAGGTTTTTTGCCACTCAGGTAGTTGGGATTTTCATGAAAAGTTTAAGCACAACTATGTTTCAAAGGAAATTAAATACATATTTCAATATGTATGAGGATATATTCAATTTACTGCATGAAAAATAAAAATATATAAGAAATGTGATCATTCTTTCTTTAAGAACCATTTTTTCTTCTTTCAAAATATGGAAAATGTTATCAGCATTTTGTTTTTATACAGATAAACACACATGTATAGTATTTTTTATAGTTTACGTACACATACACATGTTACATGTGTGTAGAGTGAGAGCTGCCCACTATTCAGAGATATAAGCGTTCAAATATATAAATTTTAGGAATTGAAAAAGTGTTCACTAAATAGAGTTGTCCACCTTAGAGGCATGGGTCGGGCTGTATGTAACACGAACCCGAAAATTCCATTTGAAGTTGACCCGAAATTGAAATGAAAGAAAAGTAAATCATGTCTTAATATAGTCTTCAATTAGGCATATTTTAGTTACATTCGGAAGTGCACTTTTGTACGACATCTTTGCATAGAGGCCAACCCTTCATTATTTTTCAAGTCAACTAAACATTTAATACAGAAAATGTGTTTAATAAATAAAATCAAATAAGTATAGCGAACAAGCTTTTACTTGAAAGAAATCCAGAAGATTGGCAACCAATCAATTTTTGAAATTATTAAAATTTAGAAAATCCAATTAAATTTTGTAGATTTGGTTGAGGAAAAGTGATGTCAATTATTTTTTCGAAATCTATACTAATAAAGAACAAATCGTTCTGTGTGTGTGTGCGATGGCTAGCAAAAACTACTACACGTAGAAGTCTGAAAATTCAGATGTGAGTAGTCCAAGACATGTCCTGATGTACCTGAGGCTCAGATTTTTAATTTTTTAAGGGCCAGAGCCCCTTTAAATTTTTATGCACAAAATTGTTAATAACTTGCCCTCTTTTTATCCAATCTTCTTCATTTTGGGAGAGCTTTCACCATATAGTTATTCTCGCCATTCTACCTTCCAGTTATGACCCTGGACTCTTGGGGCCCGATACAGGGCCCCTTGAAGTTTCTGCACTAATAAATTGTTAATAAATTGATGCATTTTAATCCGATCTTCATTTTTGGGATCCTTTATCCATTTAGTTATTCTCACATATCTACATTCCATTATGTTATTCCATTCCCCTGGGCCCCCTAGGGAATTGCAGGGCCTGGTCCAGGTCCCCTTGAACTTTTTGGGTGCCAAGCATTTTTCACCCCCCTAATTTTTCTCACCTTCTAAGTGCATAATTTTATAGTTGAGTCTGGAGTTATTACTCCTGGACCAACAGCCTCATACTTTTATTAGGACCCTAGGGAATCGCAGGGCCCCTTGAACTTTTTGAGTGCCAAGCATTTTTCACCCCCTAATTTTCTCACCTTCTAAGTGCATAATTTTATGGTTTTGAGTCTTGAGTTCTTATTTTTGGACCAACAGCCTCATATTTTGATTGGGGCCCTAGGGCCCTTTTTTAAACATTATCCATTCTTTTATGCATTTCTTTAAAATATTATTCTAACGAATAATTCAGACCCTATGCTTAATTTTGACTAATTGAAGTTCTAAAGCGCTAAGTACTAAGACATTTTAACATGTTTTCATGTTAGGGCTTTTTTTTAACAATGAGTTGGCCCCTTTTGGGCCCCCTATTATAGCTCCCTTAAAAAAGGTCTGATTCAATAGCTTTTTTTTTTTCTAACAACTTCTTAGGTACGTCTGCTACTAAATGAATGACAAAAAAATTTCTCAGACTTCAGCTACCACCAATTTTGAATATTAATCGCCTTCTTGGGGCCCTTGGCGTGGATTTTTAAAAAATTATCCGGATTTCTTGAAATTTTCTTTAACATAGTTTTAGAGTCTTCTGATTATTTTAATAACTACTAAAAATATCTTTATACCCAACTACATGCCAATTAAGCCCTGGTGCTTTGGGGCCCCGGTAGCAGGCCCTTTGAAATTTTTGCACCATAAATTGTTAATAAATTACCCCCCTCTTAATAAAATCTTCATTTTTGGAACCCTTTTTCCATTTAGTTATTCTCACGTATATACATTCCAATTAAGACCCTGGGGCTCCTATGGTTCCGTAGGGCCCAGTGCAGGGCCCTTGAACTTTTTGTCTGCCATGCATATTGCACCAACAAATTTTCTCACTTTATCAGTGCATAATCTTAAAGTTGAGTCTTGAACTCTTCTTCCAGGACCAATACTGTCATATTTTTATTGGGGCCATTGGGCCTTTTTAAAAGAATTTTCTGAATTTTTTTCGCATTTAATTAAAATATTATTTTAATGAATAATTAATACCCTATGCTTAATTTTGACTAATTGTAGATCTAAAGCGTTAAGTACTAAGACATTTTAACATGTTAAGGCCCTGCTCTCAACAATCAGTTGGGACCCTTTGAGCCTCCTGTTATAGCTCCCTTAAAAATGGTCCAATTCACAAACTTTTTTTTTCTAACAACTTCTTAGGTTCTCGAGCTACTACATGAATGACAAAAAAAAATTTCAGAGTTCAGCTACCACCAATTTTGAATATTAATTGCTTTCTTGGGGCCTTTGTTGCAGCTCCTTTAAAAACTATCCGATTCTATTGCAATTCTCTTTAATATAGTTTTAGCATCTTCCAGCTACTTTAAAACCATTAAAAAATTTTCTTTTACCCAACTACATTCCAGTTAGGACCCTAGCCTCCAGGGCCTGGTCTTTCTTTATACCTCAGCTACCACTTGTTTTGAACATTAATCTCGGTTTTTCAGCATCAACTTATGTTTACTCACTACAGCTGTAAATTAAAAATCGTGTTAATTTAAAGTTAACTTTAGATAATGGATTTCATCAGTTTATTAAATATCATATTAATGTTACAAGTAATTCATGAAATTTACAAGGGTAGAGGTCATCTTTCACCACCTGAGGCACATTCTTTTCTCCGATTCTAAGGACCTAATTTCAACGGGATTTGGTTCATTCAACTTAGAATATAACTACAGCTACTCTCTGTATTATGAAATTTTATCTTAGACTTTAGTTACGAACATTTTCTAACATTAATGATGCATTCTTTTTTGTATTTATTTTTTTGGGCTTGATTACTACGAGGTTTGGCTCACTCAACTTGGTTTTCAATTGTCTTCGGCACGTGTGGTGCACTTTCGGTACATGCTGCCTTAGGTAGCGTGGACCCAGATTACAGGTTCATTCGTAAATAAGTTTGTTGGGAACACACTAGACGCTGCAGAAGGCAATGGGTGCCTCCGAAATTAGGTTCATTTAAAAGAATTTCAAAAGATATCAAATCATACAAACTTGAGTTTTGTTAAGGTTATTATTTATAAACCGGGCAACGCTGGGCGGGCCTGTTAGTATAAGATAAAATAAACTATGATTAATAATAATTTTGGAACTTTACGTGAATTCTTTAACATGCCTGTGCTGTATGGGTACTAGTAGGAGAGCTGTTGAACATTTTTGAGTAGGTATTTGAGGCACCCTGAAAATTTGTGCAACACTTCTTTTGTAATGCCTGAATACAAAATCGAATGTCTGGCTGAAGGATCGTGGCCCAAAAACTGAGCCAGACATGTGTCAAGTGCCATTTGGCACTTGACACGTGTCTGGCACAGTTTTTGTGCCGACTAAAGTGTCTGTCATTTTCAAAATATTTTTTTATAAGCATAAATATTATTCTGCCTCAATCTCAGCGTGCCTCAAATACCTTTTTTGGGTAATCAAAAAATGGCACTTGACACGTGTCTGGCACAGTTTTTGGGCCGACTAAAGTGTCTGTCGTTTTCAAAATATTTTTTTCTAAGTATAAATATTATTCTGTCTCAATCTCAGCGTGCCTCAAATACCTTTTTTGGGGGGTAGTCAAAAAATGGCACTTGACACAGGTCTGGCACAGTTTTTGGGCCACGATCCTTCAGCCAGACATTCGATTTTGTATTCAGCCATTACAAAAGAAGTGTTGCACAAATTTTCAGGGTGCCTCAAATACCTTCCCTAAAATGTTTAACAGCTCTTGGACTGTACAAATTTTATCATGTACAATAGTACAGTTATCTTTTTTTATGTAGCCCACGGCATGCTATTAATACTTAATTTGACCCATGCTGGTAAACAAGTTTGACATGCCTGCCCTGCATAAACATAATACAAAATTTGCAATACAGATATTTACAACTTAAAAATGGAAAAAGTCTAAGATTTATTTGGATTTCATTTGAACAGAATGTAAGTTATATAGATTTTTATAAGTTTTTAGGGTTTTTAAAGTATTATATTGCATGAATTTTATTTTTATTTTTTAATGTTCAGTTGGCTTAACTTATATGTAACAAAAATGTAACATTAAATGTAGAACTAATTGAATGAAATATCTTAATATTTGTGCCTTCTTGGCCTTAAACAATGTAGGAAATAAATTTTGTTTTTTAACTTGTTTTGCAAATTAGGTTTTTGTTTAATGTCAAGTTTTTTAATAATTACTGTACTCAGATGAACACATTTCAAAATTAATAGAGGGTACCATCAACAGGTTTTCATTTATGCAATATGGCATCACCATTTGGGATGCAATTTACCAATGTATAATTCAAAATGTTTCAACAGTGCACTAATGCAGGTTGCTGTAGTCTGGACCAAAAACTTCCAATCCGAATATAAAAAAATCTATAATAAAAAAATAAAATATTAATTTCACTTAAATTTAGTTACCCTATTTCCATTCATGAATGCTATGAATGCAAAAATAAATTGTGATGAATCTTTACTGCTAATATTTAAATATATTATAGCTGTTATACAGTAAAACATTAAAAAAACAGTTTTATTTAAATTTTGTTACTTTATTCTGTCCCAGGGGGAGAATAAAGTAACAAAAAAATAAAATAAAGCACAAGAGAAAATTATTAACTAAGTTTAACTTGGGATACAGTTCCCATATCTTGGAGAAAAAAAAATCCATTTTAAAGTTTTAGCTATGTAATTCCTCACCAGGAGTGCTTCCGGCATAAAAATAGTATTGCCAAGTTCTGGAATAGGAAATGCCTAGATTTGCCATAGTTCGAACAAACACATCAGTCTAAGCACAATTTGGCCACTGTATGTCGCCACTCACATATACATACAAGCACGTTAATTTCACCTAGTCATCCCAGAAAATACGGCTCTAACAAGTTGCCAGCCATGGTAGACACCTCTTACAAAAATAGTTCATAGAGCTGTATAGAACTCTACAGAATTCTTTACAAGTTCTATAGAATAGCCTTTCTATAGAATTCTGTTTCTACAGAGTTTTGAAGAGTTCTATAGAATACTTTTTCTAAAGAAAATGTTTCTATAAAATTCATTAGAATTTTTTTCTATAGAATTTTTTTTTAATAAAAAAAATATTTTTTGGTCTTTTAAAATTTATGTTTATTAATTTATCTACACATACATATTAAATAATAGTAATAATTATTTTTGTAATACATCAGTTTTATGTAATAGTACTTACTCCATAGATTTAATATCATTATAATTTAATTTCTAATTCTAAACATTGTGATCCAATTGTTAATGTAATAATATATCAATTGAACTACACTGATTTAAATTATTTTTAATAAATATTTTTTTATGATTCATTAATTTTTCGTTTAATTTTATAATCATTTATTAATTTGCTGTTAATTTCATAAAAACATTCGTCTACTTTAATAAACTTTATTCACCAATGGTAATTCATCTAATTTAATAAACTTTATTCATTAATTTTTATTTTTATTTAAAAATTTTTATCTGAAGCATAAAATTGTTTAAACAATTACTTTTCAAGTTTAACAAATAATAATTTATTAGACTTCTAAATTTTTTTCAGGTATATATTAAAATACGAGTTATTTTTATCACCCCAAGTTCGATGCCGGCAGATTAATGAATTTTAACAGAAAGGAGAAATCTGAAATAAATATCTTATCATGATTTAAGCTGTGAAGCGCACTTGAAACTGTAAATAATATAGCACTACTACCACCAACAAAATAAATAAGTAAATGAATAAATAAATAAATTCTTTATTTTAACGGACCTTTTTTTCTGCTTAATTCTGGTTTTTTAATTTACAAATGATTTCGGTTTTCATAATTTACACAGTTGAGAATGAATCGTTGTATAAAATATATGATTTCTATATAATACAATAATTTCTATACAAATTTGATCATTGGGGGTGCAAATCATAAAAGAAACTAACTTGAAATAGTATAATGTGAGGTGGCAAACCGTGAGCAGTTGTAGAGTGTGCTGGAAGTACTAGTTCATGTCCGATCACAGAAGCCAAACAGCATTGAGCATAGTTAGTACTTGGGAGGGTGGGCATATGGAAACAGCTGCTGGTGCTGTTTTTTTTTTATAGAATATATTCGAATATTTTTCTAGGACATTTTATAGAAATATTTTTATAGAACATTTTATAGAATATATTCAAATATTTTTATAGAACATTTTATAGAATATATTCAAATATTTTTATAGAACATTTTATAGAATATATTCGAATATTTTACAGAAATTCTATAGACATTTCTATTGAATTTCTACAGATATTTCTATAGATTTTGGTGAAACTAGCTTATAGAAAAACAGGCCATAATTCTATAGGATTCTATAATACTTTTTCTATAAGTTTTTTTTATAGAATTATATAAGAAAGTTTTGTAAGGGACACACAACCGTCGGGCATACACACCAGCAATACTAGAAAGCATGAGCTAAAAAGTGAGAAAACAGGCCCTAAATCGATTTGGCTATGAATTTTGTGAGCAACTAATGAAATTTCAAGATAGGCAGAACCTGATCATGATAGAGTGTAAAGGTCAATTTTAGCACTAGCCACCGGTCACAGGGCCAGTAAATGAAAAAAAGTGGCTAGTGAAAAATTGTCTATCAGCAGCCACCTTCCAGCCACTTTTTTACAAGGAGATAATAAAATTTTCGCATTTTATCAAGGAATCTACTTTTTTTGGTTCCAATATATTTATATTAAAATATTTATTTGGGCTATTCAGTTTTAGATTAATACTTATGGAAATTTTACTGCTTAGCATTTTGAAATAAAAAAGTGGCAGCTAATTTAAGGAAAGTGACCACTTAAAAAATTAGTCCTACTGGCCGGTGGCCGCTAATGAAATTTCCCAATTTTGACCTATAATAGAGTGCCTAGATATGATAGAAGCAACATACGGGGTAATACATTTGACTGGTTGAGAAGATTCTGGACTGATTCTGGCAATGAGAAGATTCTGGCAAATCGCCAAGCATCTTGGTGAGTCTGCCATTATCGCCAAGCTAATGCTTGATAGCATGTCTCAATTGCATAATCAAAAATGGCCAGGCGAGCATCCACACGTTTTGAAGTAAAGAATACCTAGGTTTGCCATAATTTGGACAAACGTGTCTGTCTAAGCACAGTCTGAGCATCATGTCATCTGTTCAGCTCCATAGACCATTAAAGAGGGGCTGGAGTAAAGCAAGAGACAAAAATTATCCCTAATCCTATGATTATCCCCAATCAGGTTAATATCGCATTTCAATGTTCGATCAAGATTTTCGTGCTAACCGACAGTCGAGGTAGGGGATGAATACGGTTAACTTGATAGGACCAACGGTTTAAGCACAGTAATGAAATGCAAAACTGATAAGATCCTCTCCACTAGGTTGCCTCAAAGAGTTTGTGAGATTCAAGAATTTAAATTTGATTGGTCTAGACATCTTTAGACATTTAATAGAGTCAAACATCGGGTCGGGTTATCCAGAATTTTGTTTTCGAGTTCACACTAGACTTGTGGGTCATATATAGGTTTTTTGCCACCCAAGTCAACGGGATTTTAAGTTTGAGCACAACTATGTTTCAAATGAAAATAAATACGTATTTGAATACGTATGAGTATATATATTCAATTTACAGCATGAGAAATAAAATATATTTATATATAAGTAATGCAATCATAGATTATTCTTTCTTTAAGAATCATTTTTTCTTCTTTCAAAATATGAAAAATATTATCAACATTTCGATTTTGCTACACACAAAAACACATGTATCGTTTTTTGACAGTTTATGTACAGTGAGTGTACAGTTGTGGAGAAAAAAAAAAGTAAATACCCCTTACTAACTCTTCAAAAATTTATCATAGAAGAAAGTTACTGGTACCACATAATTGGTAATAAAGTCTACTTTTATATGACCAGGGGTGGGGCATTTCTAGAAAATCTTACCAGCCAAGGATTTATTTCACCAGCCAGTAAAATGCAACATACAGTTGAAAATTTTTATGACAAAATTTTCACAGCACAAAAATAGTTGGTTACTATTACTATAATGCATTTTCATATTTTTCGCCCCTGTAAAATTAAGAAATATAAACAAGAGCTGAAATTTTAATATAAAATAGAACTTAGTACCATGTTTACATCGCAGTAATTAGGAAAGTTGAAAAATATAGCTAAATACTGAAAAAAAAAATGCATATCTCTATAGTTTGCAGTTTTCAAAGACTACCTAAAAATTCACTCGCCAGTGGCGAGTAAAATGATACATTTCCCGCCCCTGTATATGACGTATATAAAATTTGCTTAGGGGGCTCATCTACATATTAAAACGAACCATAACTTTGTTTTTTTCAATAGCAGTACACAAGTCTGATAGCATAAATGAACTCTACACCTTTCAATTAACCTAAAAACAAATTTTTATGCAATTCGAGCAATAAGTTTCCGAGAAATTAATTATTTTACAATGAGCGTATTTTAGGGGCTGTATCCAAATTGAAGTTTGGTACTCGATTGCTGACCGAGAGAGCCCCCTTCTTGATCAAGACATCTTAAGCATACAGATGAAAATAAGGAGTTTTGCTTAGTTGCCACTGGCTGGTAGGTTGATTTTATTTAGTAGCCAGTTACTGGCTAGTGAAAATAATTTCTTTAGTAGCCAGTAAGTACATTTATGGCACTGAATATTTAATTTAAAAATATATAAGTTTTGAGTAAATAAGTAATTTACATACTAAATAAAAATATTTTAATTCATATTGTTTTGAATAAATTTGAGATACCAATTTCCAATGTACTTTAAGTTAACAGCAAAGTTATATGCAACATGCTTATATAGCTATAGTCCTACTATGCTTAGGTACTTGTGTAGCTAACAACATAAGTATGCCCCCTTTTTAAATTATTTGTTTAGAATTAAGATCTGATGAATAAAAAAACAGTTTTGTTTATCCACTGACTAGCAGGTGTGATTAAAAAAAAAAAAAACTGAAATTTACAGCAAATTTTCTGAAATGTAAAGGGGGGGCGTGTCCCTCAGGTACTAATTATATGTTTTTTTCCACGATCCTTTAATGAAATTCATGTTTTTCCGTGATCTATTGGCGATGTTTGCGTTTCTTTCGCAATCTTTTGATAAAATTTGCATTTTTTTCCCTGCAACTCTTTGACAAAGTTTGCTATTTTTTAATGATATTTGCGTTCTTTCTGCAATCTATTGATGAAATTCGTGTTTTTTCCCGCAATTTCTTGACGAAATCCCTTTTGGAAAATCCTGCATTTGGTTGGTACTTTCCATATTTTTTTAATTGCCGAGTGGTGACTGGCATGTGCTTATTTTCATCTTTACTTAAGCACCACTCAAGCAGTCATTGAAGGCAGCTAGATTACAGGATAGCTTAAGAACAAAATATCTAGTCATTTCTATCATAGACGGCCCCTTAAACCATCATTTTGCCGTTTTTTAAGCATAATTTGAAAACTACTTGGAAGAAAAATGTGAAATTTTGTATTTCCATAAAGCAGGACTTAATGAATCTGAATCTATCAAAAAAATTGTAGGTTGCAACTCATAATTTTTTCGAACATTAATTTCATAATTCATATCATAAAATTAAAAAAAATTGCACAATTCATGTATTTAAATTTGGGTATTTTAATATTATTACTACACAAAAAATTAGCACATTCAGAGTATAATTTCAGGAGATATTAATTAAAATATGAAAATGTAATTTAACATTAGAAGCACTAAATTTTGAATGTTTATAATTCAAAAAGTTATCATTCAAATCATTTGAATTTGGTGTCTAGGCATAGTTTGAACTGAAGATTTGAAATATTTTGTTAAAATTGGGTATTGCCATTGAAAAAAAAAAAAGTTTGGGTTCATTTTAATATGGCCCCCTGAGCAAGTTTTATATACATCATTTGAAAGTAAATTTTATTTCCAATCATTCAGTATTAGTAACTTTCTTCTACGACAATTTTTTGAAGAGTTAGCAGGGGGTGTTTACTTTTTTCTTTTCATGACTGCACATTGTACACATGTTACATGTGTGTAGAGTGAGAGGTGCCTGCTATTCAGAGATATAAGCATTGAAATATATAAATTTTAGTAATTGAAAAAATGTCCGCTAGATAAAAGTGTCTGCCTTAGAGTTCTGTACATCCGACCAGAACAAGAAAATTCAATTTCAAGTTAACATGCAAAACGACCCGAACCCGAATTGAAAGCAAAAGTAAATTACGTTTTAATGCAATACGAAATATGATTACCGTAAAATCCCGATTGTAAGCCTCCCCCCATTTTTCAAAAGCAAAAGAAGTTAAATTTTGGAGGGGGCTTATAATCGAGATTTAGAAAAAAATTTATTTTAATACATTTTATCATTCATTTAGAAGTAAATAAGGTAAATACAGAGGTGAGAGAATCTTCCATATTTTAACAGCTTTCCAATTTGTAAAAAAAAAAAACTAAATGCCCCCCTCCCCCCCCCCCCAAAAAAAAAAAAATCTCCCAAACAAAAAACTTCTAAGCAGAATTTAAAAACTTTACTTTTCTTTCAAATGCATTTCTTTATTTATTATTTTACTGCAACAATATTTAATCAGTAATCTAAGACCCCTCCCCAAAAAAATACTGCTTCCCCCAAGGGGTGATTCTGAGAAGGAAAAAAAAATCTGACATTCACAGAAGATTTTCTGAAAGGTTACAGCGGAGGGAGGAGGGCTGGGAATTCCCACTCCCCATTGCTAATTATATGTTTCTTTCGTGATCCTTTGGCAAAATGTGCATTTTTTTCACGACCATTTGACGGAACTTGTGACTTTTCACGATCCTTCGACGTTATTTGAGGAGTTTTTTTCACTATTCTTTTGTGAAATTCATGTTTTTTCCACGATTCTTTGACGGAATTAGCATTTCTTTTTGCAATCCTTTGAAGAAATTTGTGGGGTTTTTTCGTGATCCTATATAACAAAATTTGCATTTTTCCGCAATCCTATGATTAAATTTCGCATTTTTTTCCACGATTCTTTGGTAAAATTTGCATTTTTCCTGCAAATCTTTGGCAAAATTCATGTTTTTTGGTGATCCTATGCTGAAATTTGCATTTTTTCCACAATACTTTTGTGAAATTCGCATTTATTTTCCACAATTCCTTGAAGAAATTTGTGTTTTCCCCGCAATTGTTTGAAGAAATTCCAGTTTTTTCCACGATTCTTTGACAAAATTATCGTTTCTTTTCACGATCCTTTGAAGAAATTTGTTTTTCTGCGATCCTTTGAAGAAATTTTTGTTTTTCCGCGATCCTTTGAAGAAATTTGTGTTTCTCTACGGTCCTTTGAAGAAATTTGTGTTTTTTTTTCACAATCCTATGATGAAATTCATGTTTTTTCCACGATTCTTATGGCAAAATTTGCATTTTTCCCGCAATTCTTTGACGAAATTCGCATTTTTTTGCGATCCTATGCCAAAATTTACATTTTTCCGTGATACTTTGGCGAAATTAACATTTTCCCCCTGCGATTCTTTGAATTAATTTGTGTTTTTTCCGCAATTGTTTGAAGAAATTCCCATTTTTTCTGCAATTCTTTGAAAAATTATCATTACTTTTCACAATCCTTTGAAGAAATTCGCGTTTTTTGCACAATCCTTTCACGAAATTGACAATTTTTTCTGCGAACGATTGACGAAACTGATTTTTTTCGTGACCATTTGTCAAAATTCGCAATATTTTTTATGTCCGAATTTTCAAACTGATGACCAATTTTTTTAATTTTCGGTACCGAATGTCTAATAAATATCTTTTATAAAAAGCTATGCATCAAATTTGACGATTGGGAATAATTTTGTAGTCGTCAAATGCATTATTTAGTTGCATTTGACGACTAACGACTGCTAATTTCAAACACTGGTCTCCTGACCCTCATATCACGATCCTCTCCCTCCCACTCCCTGCATCTCATGCAGTTTAAAATCTGTAAATTTTTTTTCTGCTTGATTAGTGATTTTGCTGTAAAAATATTTAAATAGCCACCTAAATTATTTCACACCCTGCCCTCAAAAATTTTTTCCTTTCTTTTTGCTGCCCCCTCCCCCTAACATATGCAGTATATATAAAAAAAAGTTTTTACTTTGTTTTTGGTTCTATCTCTATATAATAAAACACAGTGTAACGAATCCGGGGCTAACCCATCAATCTTACCAGTCTCTGATAAGACGGAGCCACGTTAGGCTTAATTTCGATTGGAGATGTGTATGAGAAAACTTATCTGCCTAAATACAAATCTTTTCTGCTTGAAATCCCTTCTGTTCAACATAATTTTCTATAAAAGATTCAAAACTAACAAAATTTCAATGATTTGCATAGCCATTTCAAAAATAGTGTTGAAAACAAATGTAGCATACTCTGTGCATAAAACGTTAATAAGAAGCTGTAGTAGAGAGTCATTCCTTTTATGATTCATTGAAAAATATTAAATCATGGAGCTATGAAGATTAAAGTAGACGTCATAAATGACAACATTTGAAGCTGTGCTACCCCAGCTTATTCATGTGATGTCAGCCGCAGGTAAACAGAAGAAAAACACCAATAGGGTGTGAAGCGGAGGGGTTCTTCCATTACCGTCTCAATACTCATTGAGTAATACTGAGTATAGAGCAGTTCACATCACGTGACTTTTACTGTAGAACAATGAAAAAGCTGTAGGACACACAAATAGAAAAAGCACTAATGAAGGTAGCGACAGCTGTCCTACAGCAGCAGCAAAAACCTATTAGGAAGTAACTTCACCTTGCACAGCTCTGTTGAGACGATAATGGTTCCCGAAATACTTCTACAATTCGTTTCTGCTGAAATGTGATGCAAAGATTGCACAGAGAAAAAAACATGCTTGAGAAATGCCGCTATCTGCGCCCCCACAACTTGAATGGACAAGGTCCAGCAGAATGCGAAAGATACTTTGACGGTCATTTTCAAAATTCAAACGGTGTTTGTTGTTCGTTCAAAGTTAGCATCATTTGTGAAAGAAACGATAAACGATAATTTTCATTTGATACATTAAAACATCTAAATTCTCAATTAAAAATTAATAAATTAAAAAATATATTAATTTTTAAAAATTAAATTAAATTAAAATTAATTAAAGTTAAATAACAAAAATTAATTAAAAATTAATAAATTAAAAAATATATTAATTTTTAGAGATTAAATTTAATTAAAGTTAAATAACAAAAATTAATTAAAAATTAATAAATATAAGTAGTATACGCTGGTCCAGTAGGAACAATATTTTTTTCTTGTGGCAATGGTCACGTGACGTCATTGTATAGGAGTACAGGGGGGAAAGGGAAGGGAATTTTTCGACGGTTGAACGGGAGGATGATTCTTTTAGCGTACTCTTGAAGAAGGGGTCCACCTGTCAATCAAAAGGGGGTGGGGGAAGGGGTCAGAAATGGGGGCCACGTGACTGGATCGTATAGGAGTATGAAGGTTGAGTTGTTTTTTGCTGGAAGATGTTGAGATTTATTTTTTGCCGGATATGCTGGGGGAGGGGGAAGGGGAGTCGGAAAGGGGGGTCACGTGACTGGATTTTATAAGAGTATGAAGGTTGAGTTGTTTTCGCTGAATATGCTAGGGGAGGGGAAGGGGGGTTGGAAAGGGGGTCACATTACTGGATCGTATAGGAGTATGAAGGTTTGAGGTTGAGTTGTTTTTTTGCTGAATGTTGAGTTGTTTTTGCTGAATATGCTAGGGAGAGGAGGAAGGGGGTCGGAAAGGGGTCACGTGACTGGATCATATAGGAGTATGAAGGTTGAGTTGTTTTTTGCTGGATGTTGAGATGTATTTTTTGCTGGATATGGCAGGGGAGGGGGTCGGAAAGTGGGGTCACGTGACTGGATCGTATAAGAGTATGAAGGTTGAGTTGTTTTTGCTGAATATGCTAGGGTAGGGGAAGGGGGGGCCGGAAAAGGGGTCACATGACTGGATCGTATAGGAGTACGAAGGTTTGAGGTTGAGTTGTTTTTTGCTGAATGTTGAGTTGCTTTTGCTGAATATACTAGGGGAGTGGGAAGGGGGTCATGTGACTGGATTGTATAGGAGTACGAAGGTTGAGTTGTTTTTGTTGAATATGCTAGGGAAGGGGGATTGGAAAGGGAGTCACATGACTGGATCGTATAAGATAGTGAGGGTTTGAGGTTGAGTTGTTTTTTGCTGAAGGTTGAGTTGTTTTTGCTGAATAGTCTAGGGGCGGAGGAAGGGGGGTCACATGACTGGATCTTACAAAGATAACGATAGAAGGGGCGTGTCTACATGTCAATCAAAAAGGGGGCGTGTCTGAACATGAACTGTAACATGATGGGTAATTTTTTTTCGTCTGTAGAAGTCACGGGTGGTGTTTTAGGAGGGGAAGGAAGTGGGGTATGCCAATGTTTATGAGCTAGAGGAGAGGGTGTGGATTTGAGTTTCAGTTTCTGGAGGTGTTCATCGTTAGAGTATGATGTAATCAGTGAATTTTAATTTTATGGAATGAATTTTTAATAAGTTTTAATTAAAGAAATTTATTTTTTAATTGATTAATTTATTAATTTTTAAATAATTTAATTTATTAATTTTTAATTAATTAAATTTATTAATTTTTAATTAATTTAATTCATTAATTGTTAATTAAAAAATTATTTTTTAATTGATTAACTACAAAAGTTTTGTACAGCTATTAAAAATGTGCATTAACTATGTTTGATTCTTCTTTGTATAACAATAATTTAAAAACAAAATAGTTATAAAAAAATTAAGGTTACAAAACACTATTCTTATACTTGAATAAAAATAGCTTTCGGCTTTTGCTTACAAGTTTTATTGACAGATTTAAAACACACTGAGACTGTTTTGTTTCTTTAAAATTTATCCTATTTGTTAATCAATACACATATTATTATTATTATTATCAATTTTTTTTTTTGGTGTGTGTGTGTGTGTGTGGAGGGGGGGGGGGGGGGTTAACGATAAAAATACAATTTCAAAGTGTTATTAAAAAAATTGGTATTATTTCAATAGTTGCAGCAGACTTTTTTAATTATGCAGTTTTATTGCATACTTGTTAAATTCTTGTTTTATTAAGAAATCTTAATTTTGTTGTGGTGTATTAGCCAGAAAGACTGGTTTACCCAGAAGTATTGTAAATGCTAATAGTGTGTTTATTAGAACATAAACTAGCCGAACTTTGCTCATCTAAACGCTTCCATATTGTCAATTATTTTTATCAGTTTTTCAAGTTTTAAGTGAAAAACACAATTTAACCACCATCCTAGGCGGACATTTACACAAGTTTAATCATAAATATATACATCTAATTCAGGGGTTAAAACAACCAAACTGGAAAAAAAAACTTTTGTATATACTCACATATTAGTCAATCCTCTAATTTATGTTGTTAAAAATAAGAAAAAATTCAAAACCCTCGTTTAAGTCGACCCCCCCCCCCTCCCACAAATAAATTATCGATTATATTTTTTTCTCATTTTTTGCACAAGAAAAGCTATTAGAATTCTATTCTTTTAAATATACAAAATATTCTGTGAATGTGTCAACAAATTTGCGTTGTTAAATTGCAGAAAAAAAAGTATTGGGTTGCAAGTAAAGAAAAAGAAAGAAAAACAAAACTCTTTCTTTTCTTTACTTAAAAAAAAAAAAAAAAAAAAAAAAAAAAAATCCATATCTTCTACGTAAGTTGATTGATTTTTTTTTTCAAATTTTCAGCAAATTGAAATAATAGTAAATTAGGCTGTGTAACAAACTTTTATTAAAATATAATCAGTTATTAGAAAGTTACAACACCTGTCAAAAATGTCCACTTTACAGAAACTGCAAAGAAGTAGAAAACTTATCTGCGGTTTGTTTTTGTTTATTCACCTTATTCCGGAAATCAGAAGCCGAATGTTTGCAGAATCAGATAATCAATCAACTTTAGATGGATAACATGTTTTGCTATCAGACCTGCCAACCTTTGAAAATGAGAAATCGTAGCACACACACAATTTAAATTAATCTGGAGGTTGGTTGGTTGGTTTTTCGTGTTTCACAGCCATCTTTTGACATTCATAAAAGGAATAAGGTTTCTGTCTTTCAAATCAATATAGCAATTTTTTTCCTCTGAAAATTTTAATACGATTTTTAGAGTTTATTTCCGTTTCGCAGCTTTTTTTTTTTTTTTAACATTTGTAAAAGGAGCCTGGTTCTAATTTTTTAGCCCAGTGCAGTAAATTTTGACGGAATTCGCGATTTTTTTCCCGCCATCATTTCAGGATATTCACAATTTTTTCCAACAATCGTGATTCACATTTTCCTATCACGATTCTTTGTTGAAATCCGCACTTTTTACCATGAACATTATTGACGAAATTCGCGTTTTTTACGAGATCCTTTGACGATTTTTGCGTTTTTTTACCATGATCCTTTGACTAAATTAGTGTTTTCTTTCTGCGATCTTTCGGTGAAATTTGCGTTTTCTTAATAATCTTTCGATGAAATTTGCATTATCGTACTAATCTTTTGACGAAATTCGTATTTTCTTTCTGCGATATTTTGACAAAATTCACGTTTTTACCACGATCCTTTAACGAAATTTATTTTCTTCTGCGATCAATTGACGAAACTGATTTTTTTTACTTGGTCATTTGTCGAAAATCGCAATACTTTATCGCGAATCGTGCTATTTTGCACACTATTTCAAACCTTGCCCCTCAAGGAACTCCCTCCAGAACTCTTAAAATGGCACCCTTGTTTCTAAGGAAGGGGATTCCTGTATAAATATTTACAAAAACACGATTAGAGTGTTTTATGTTAAGAATTTTTTTTTCTCACGACCATTTTTTAATGTCCGAATTTTCAGACTAATGGCGAATTTTTTAAAACTTTCGGAAATGACTACTTGGAAATTTCGTAACAGAATCATTCCTGAAAAATATGCTACGCAGGATAATAATCGCAACTAGAAACAAAAAATGTTTTCGTGTTTTTTGCAGAAAATCGTAGTTTAAGACCGATTTTCGTAGCATCACAGTTTATAGGTCCAAATCGTAGCAACTACGATTTTTTCGTAGCAGTTGGCAGGTCTGTGCTATGCAGAAAGAAACCATGGATAGATTTTTTTCTTTTTAACTAAAGATTTAAAAAAAATAATGAAATATACAAAAGCATACCATCCAATATTTTAATCTACAAAGCTAGAAAATCAAAACTGAAATCTTTTCGAAAAATGAAATTTGTTGAAAATTCGGGAGGGGAGGTCTTACATTTGGGTGGGGTCGTATTTCAGAATTTTATAATAAATAACATAAATGTGTTGATAATTAAATCTGGATGGATTGGATAGTTAAATTAGCAAAGAATTGGAGCAGCAAAACATCATTACAGGATAGGAACTGATGTCCGTTTATAGAATAAAGGAGAAGGTTATCGCCGAAAAATCGAAATTGGTGATGCAGCACAAAATATCGGGCATGTCCAATGTAAAAAGAATAGAGACAAATTAAGTTTGTTATCTAAAATTTGTTGTAATTCAGATAAGTTTTTATTTACTTTTATAAAAAAAAATCTCAAATATCTACTTCAGTTTTATTATTTTTAAGCATCATCTTTTTTCAGTATTGTAAACATGTTTCTGATGTAAATAATTCGCAGGAAAGGGGTGTTTAATGTGGATAATTTTTTTTAACCTTAAAAAAAATTATCTATTAAAATATCTGACTTAATATTATCGTTTTTTAGTACTGAAAATGCATTCTTGACCTAAAACTGCTTGGATGAGTTTAAAGATCAATCACCTTACTACAAAAGATAGGAAATACAAGAAATAGGGCAGGATTTTTTTGCAAATTAAATTTCAGGATTTTAAACTTTGCTGGGTGTGGAGTCAGAGGAGAAATAAGAACTTTTGGGGAAAGGGGTGTAATTTAAATAATTGATTATTTACTTGTTGTTATTAGCGAGCAGCAAATTAATGTTTCTGATGTAAATAATTCGCAGGAAAGGGGTGTTTAATGTGGATAATTTTTTTTAACCTTAAAAAAAATTATCTATTAAAATATCTGACTTAATATTATCGTTTTTTAGTACTGAAAATGCATTCTTGACCTAAAACTGCTTGGATGAGTTTAAAGATCAATCACCTTACTACAAAAGATAGGAAATACAAGAAATAGGGCAGGATTTTTTTGCAAATTAAATTTCAGGATTTTAAACTTTGCTGGGTGTGGAGTCAGAGGAGAAATAAGAACTTTTGGGGAAAGGGGTGTAATTTAAATAATTGATTATTTACTTGTTGTTATTAGCGAGCAGCAAATTACCACAATTTTAAACTTATTGTGCTGAGGAGGGAGAGGGAGAGCAGAGAAGGGAAGTGCACATTTCATGCAGAGGAGGGAGGGGTGAGGATTTAATTACAAGTATGTGAAAACATGTAGAAATCCACAAAAAAGGTGAAAATATTCAAAATTCACTCTATTAGATTTTTAAATAAATTTTTTCCCACAAAAAAGTTGGTGAAAGGGGGGGGGGGCTATATTTGGGAGAGGAAAAGAAATAAAAATTGCTTAAAAGTGGGAAGGGGGCTTACTTTTGAGGGGGGGGGGCTTACTTTTGAGGGGGGGGGGCTTACAATCGGATTTTACAGTAATAAATATCTACATTTTTAGAACTATTAACATAATAAAATTCACCCTCAATTAAATGAATATCACAGGTATGACAAATTATACCCAACTTTAATATAATGAAAACAAAGAAAGCAGAAAAAATGTTTCAATCGATATGTAATGGTATAAAACTAAAAATCTAATCTTTAAATATGCTTTAAAATTAGTTGTGGCTTTAAAAGTTCCACTTATAAAGGTACACCTTATTTTACACAATTGGCATTTGCCTATAATTTATCATCAACATCAACAGTTATTATTCTGAAAATTTTCCCGTCTTATATAATGCACCCTGTATATCACAATAAAATTATTCACTTTATACATTTTTAAGGGAGCTCTAGAAGTATTAGTCATCTTTTACGAGTCTTCAAAATTACAAACTGAATTATATTTCTATAGCACATACTTTTAAAATACAATGTGCAGCAAAACGTTAAAATGATCTTTCCTGTCTTCCACACAGTAGTAGTGGTCATAACAACGTTAGAAGTATGAAGTCTAGAACATTAGAATTGTAACTATTCAGCAAAAATGCTTCATCAGTGCAGAAGCATTCCTTATAATCCTTATCATACCAGTACTTGAAAAAGTATTTTACCTTCCGGAAACGAATTCTAAATGACAAGACAAAACAGGTCATCAGGTCGTTTTGACAGGTCAAAACAAATGAATGCTGCATTTTGCTTTTATGAAACTTTGATCTGTGGTTTATATAGACTTTTAACATGAAAAAATATTTTGGACATTTAAAAAAAAAAAAATCGGATCAACCCGAACCCGACCCACAAGAGTCAAAAAGCCAACTCAAAACCGACCAGAACTGAAACAATGAAAGACAACCTGACCCGAACCTGACCTGCAACAAAAAAGTTGAAGTCAACTCGACCCGAATGTCAGGTCGGGTTCAGGTAAAAACAGTTAGCCCGACACAATGCAGGACTCTAATATGCAGCATATTTCATAGTAAGCCTCTTGTAGTGCACCTCAGTGATATATATCAATTTCAATATGTTTGAAATACACCATAATTGATTTTTTTCCCATAGACTGTAATATAATGGATTTCTTTTGAATGTCCCTGTAAATGAACTATAAATGCTACACACTTCATTTTTAATACCGAACATGTCATAGTAAGCCTTAATAACATATATCAATTGCATGACAATCTGAGGATATTTACGCAAGTTGAGAGCACACACAGACAGACAAACCAAATTCATAACCACTTTTCAACTATGTTCAGGGCAGAAAATTTTCAAAAATAATTCTGTACTAAGAATTTGAAACTTTCAGTGCTAAGGAGGGAGCAGACATTTTGGGGATTTAGATAACAGATTATTTATTGTTATTGATGCAGAAACATTAAAAATTAAAGGACTAAATTCCTTAACCTGCTTTAAAAATAATACATATTTAAATGTTTTAGGAGTGATGCAAGAAAAATGTTGATAAAACATAGTACCTTCTTAGGTTCAGAAAAAATTGGCTGATTTTCTTCAAGTTCGTCATTCACAAACAGCATAACTACAATACTTCAGATAGAAGAGTTCAGTTGTTAACTAAAGGGAAAAAAAAAAAAAAAAAAAAGAATAAGTAAGACACATGAAATGACTGAAATGTGATGATGATTATTAAATGAACTTATTAAAATTTTACTTACATATCATAAATATTTAACTATTTTATAAAATTTTGAACCAATTTCATTAGTTTCAAATTCATGTTGCCTAGCGCTAATTATAGTGCATATTACACTATATTTAACAGTTTTTCAATATGTGTAAAACTGTGGGATCATCACACATCTTGTCAATTACAAATAAAAACTGAAGGAGACACCAAAAATATGAGTAATATATGCGTATCAACAGGACTTGACAAATGCAATTACATTGGCAACTATACAGAAGATTGCTGACACAGTTTAGGATGATTTTATTTATTGTGTTGGTGATTCATGAAGTAGCATTATATTTAATTTCCACTATAGATAAGACTGCATGGCCAATTCTTCAGATGAAACAGGTAATCCAGAAGGTTGTAAATAAGAGTTTTTATTCTTTACCAGATTCGTACAAATTCCCGACTATCAATAGGCGGTGCTGGAGAAGAGACCCTCTACATTTAGTCTTTACAGAATCAAGATCAAGAGAAGAGTGATAGTCATTACAATTCTGAGAGAGGTGAGTTATTGGCGAAGAGCAATGTACAAAAAATCAAACCAGTAGATATCTGGTGAGAATTAAGTTGAGATGAGACACGTGTTAATTTCCATTAATGGATTCCCAATGAAGAGGATGAAAGGTCAAAATATGAATTTTAATGCCAACCAAATAATCAGGAAAATGTGGACTACCGAAAATCACAAAGCCACATTTTACAGGGGGATTGCCAAAAGTCTCATGAGACTGAAGGCCGAAAACGAATGTTAATAAAATAAAATAAATTAAAGACAGAGTACCAATAATGAAATAAATAATATATTGCATCTGGATTAACGGCTAAAAGTGTAGAAGGATGGTGCTAGCTAATTTCTGCATAGTAACAGAATAGTCACTAGAATAAAATCTGAAAGACGTTGCTAGGCGGAAAAAGGACATTATTTCTTTTATTTTTAATGCAGTGTGCTGCGGTTAAAAGAATAGAGAGAATGAGAATTGACTGCTTAATTTTATGAAAGGAAATGACCGTCACAAAATAAAATGAATTCAAATGCAGACTAATAATTAAAGTTAAGAATTTAGAAAAGACAATTTTAAAGGAAGAAAAGGGGAAAACTATTAACATTAATATGTGAAGATAGACACCTTCACAGCAACCATATTATTTTAGCTGAAGAGTACGTTTCAGGTACAGTCTTGTCCTTCATTTGATTAAAAAATAATATATTAGTGCATAAATCCACTTTAGAAACATATGCAAATGGCATTATTACTTTCTGTGCATGATAAGCAGCAATGTCCTCATGTCTCATACTGTTAACAGCAGAACCGAGCATAAATAGCATTTTTCCTCTTATATATGGAAAGTGCTGATTGTACATTCTGGATAAAAAGTAGCCAGAATTTATCATTTAAAATATGCACATAAAATATAACATGACAATATTTTTTTTTCTGCATGTTGGTACCACTGTACTGAGATTCAACAAAGAGTATGAGTGCCACCTGTTGATTTAGTATGTTGACAGAAGCTGTTTTGTTAGTCATATTTTTGAATGCTCTGAAATTTTTACAATGGAAAAATTAGTTGAACAAAGAGTTAGCCTTAAATTTTGAATATCAAACAAAATTCCATTCAACAAATTACTACAAATGTTGCAGAAGACCTTCAGTGAATCGTGCATGTCAAAAACACAGTCATATGAATGGTATAAAGCATTCAAAGAGGGCCGAGGTGGTCGTTGATTTGCCTCATTCTGGTCTACCTTCAACATCTACAAACAACTCAAACATCCTCGGGATCGAAAGCTTTCTGGATTTTGTAATTTTCCAGATTTCGGATCCTTCCAAAATTTGGAACCCTCCCCATCGCAATGCAGAATTTTTCAAAAACATAAAAATAACAAAATTTAAACAATCCCATGTAGACTATGAATAAAACTTAACTTTTGCATTTAAAAAAATTAAACAAAAATTCCTGCACTATCCAATGGTTACAATGAATAAATAAAAAAATAAAATAGGTAACTAATATTATTTTATCTACAAGCTCTACCCTTTTTTTTGTTATAGCGACATAATTTGCATAAAAAATTTTTGATTGATATTTTTTATAAATCTTATTTCTTAAATAAATGTGAAACCTTCCACCTCCCCGAAATCTGGAATTCCACTGGTATTTTTCAAAATCATAAAAACAACAAAATTAAAACAATCAGATGCAGAAGGTAATTCTGCATTTTTTTTTTTTTTTTTTTAAATTAGATAGAAATTTTTTTATTTTTAACCATTTTCGTGAATTCTGCTAACCGTGAGCAGATTGTTCTGGAATGTACGAGAAGGGAGGGCCAAGCCAATAAATGGAACTCTGCTATATATGTGTATTCAATGGCATAGCAATAATATTTTTTCGGAGTGAGGGGGAAGGAGGTGAAATATCTGACAATTTTTTTTTTAACAAATAGTAGTATAAATTCTAAAATTTGACAGAAAAATTATTTTTTCTAATTTCAGGAGGGGGGAGACTCCATGTTCCCCCACAACTGAAGTAACATATTTTTGTGGTTACACGTTGAAACAATGGACTGAAAAAAAAATTAGGCATCTGTAAAATTTTCAAAAAATTGCAAAATTTTACAAATTTAGGAAATTTTCGAATAAAATTTTTTTCTGGATTTCGGATCCTTCCGGATTTTGGAATTCTGGATAATGAGTCCTATACTGTAGTTGATTCTTGTAATTCACAGAAATTAAGACTTGACAATTTAAAACCAACCCTCTACATATTCGTGCAATACAAGAAATGAATTGACAGTTTCCCTTTTAAACTTTGGACATGGGTTTAAAATTTCATTGCATATAGAACTTAGTTCAATCAAAGAAAATACAAGGGATTCTGGATTTCATTACCGATATAAAACAATTTTGTTCAGAAATGGATATTGATAATGTATCATTCTGAATGTGCTTTGCTCATGCAGGTAGTTAAAAGCAGGGCTGCGGAGTCAGAGTCGGGCCCATTTTTTGAGCAAAAGAGACAGAGTCAGATTTGTTAAAATTCCCGGAGTTGTCCATTTTACAAGCAGGTCAGTGTTGTTGGAGTAGGACCATTTTTTAGCGAAAGAGTCGGAGTCGGATCTGTTAAAATTCCCGGAGTCAGAGTCGTCCATTTTTCCCACCGACTCCGCAGCCCTGGTTAAAAGTAAAGATACATCAGATTTTGAAAAAGTTTTCAAGGAAGTGCAATTGGGATTCAAGCCAGTGTTTCCATTTTTAATATTTTATTTTTTACATCAAATAAGATAATATTTTTTTTCTGATAGTATTAAACCTATATTTTTATATTTGTAATGCATTTTATAAAATTTTGAATAGTCAAAATCAATAAAATCCATTATAATCAGCACAGCTTCTTTTTATGTTTGTTTCTCTGTTAGGGGAGACTTGATCCCTAGGTCTAAAACCAGAGAAAAAATGCAATTAAGTCTCTGAAACTGGAAATATTAATAAAGTGATTCCTTATCAACAGATCTAGCAACATAATTTCATTCAGCCATTTTTACTTTTCTTATAAGAAAGGAATCTCTGTTTTCTTACAATCAAACTTCTTTTTGAGTAGATAGTTTGTGTTTCATATTTTTTGCTAAATATAACTAAATTACTTAATTTATTGATATAATATACTAACATTCCTTAATGCTTAAATATTGTTATTTAAATCCAACACAATTTCTTTATTTTTGATTTAGCAATTTTTTTTACCCAAACATGCACATTAGGGACACTTGATCCCTGCTCTATGGGGAGACTTGATCCTGGGAATCGAGTGCCCCCCAAACCAAAGTTAAGCTAAATTAATGTTAAATTTCATTAACCCCCTACTTCTCATTGTGACATTTAGATACTATCTCTATTAGTTAGAATATGATTGCCTTGATTTTAGATGGTTGACAAAGATAAAAAGTTAATATGTGGCTGCATATGATAATTAGCAAGCACATCGTGGATAAATGCACTCTGATCAACCGACTCAGATCCACTTGATGAACATTCTGATGAAATCATTGAAGATCCAAAATATTTGCCGATTGATAAAAATAACTTTGTCATCATGCGATTTCTGGGAAAGAAGAAAATTAGTCGTTTTGTAGGAAAAGTTTAAAATAAGATTTTATCATCTGAATGTGAAATCAATTTTCTAAGAAAATGAGGACTTAATTTCGACCAATTTATTTATCCAGAAAATGTTGACAATAGTGACATTGCCAAAAAACTACCCAAACCAACCATGCTTGGTAGAATTCTTCGAACTGCAATCATTTTAATATTTACACTTGATTTTTAAAGCTTTGAAAATGTTTTTTGATCATTAATTGTGTTTCTCTCCCTTTTAGCATGTTAGTCAACAATAAATTTGATTTCTACTACTTAATTTGAATCATTTCAATGCATCTGTTTCAAGGTCTCCCTGCAACTGGGGAGACTTGATCCTTTTTTTATTTTTTGGAAAACAATTTATTTTTATTTTAAAAATGGTTTTTCCAAAATAAAAAATATACCACAACAAGAAAGACATACGAGCCTTTAATAATAACTGGAAACATTTTTTAAAAATTTTGTTTTTTCCAAAATAAAAATTAAAAACTGAAAAAGGGATCAAGTCACCCCTACATATTTGATATTGGTCTGTTAACTATACTGAGGCAACACTCAAATTTTGTGAAAGACGTGAGTTGTTTCTAAACTCCCTCTGAATGAAAATACATTTTTGTTACATTAAATTATATGTTATTTTATAAGTAATACAGACAAACATTAAGATATTCAAAAAGCATGGTAATTCCTGTTTGTGTGTTACAATACCAGTTTTTTTTTATCATAATTATTTACTTTAAATAATTTATGCATAATAACTACATTAATTTATCTTCTAATATCATATGCTAATTTTAGCCATCTTTGAATGAAATAATTTATTATTTTTTTAATAAGGTAAGGCCATTTTTTCCTCTATGACTGTTAGTCTGTTACAATGGAATTGCCCGGAAGTATGTGTTTCGATAATTTCTAAAAGTTATAGAAAGTTGCTTTTGCTCTTATGTCACCTGCCACAAGTCTACCTTGTGAAAGAGGCTTCAGCACCGAAAATCTTATAAACTCTACGCTCAGAAATTGTTAAGGGTCCATAACATTAAAGAAAGTTGAAAAATAGATGTTCATGTATAATGCTTGACTTTCTTCCTTTTTATAAATAAAAATAAACATTTTGTATAATTATTCTGAGATGTCAATAATTTTTATCGAGGCAATGGTATCAATTTATAATTCAATGGTATTTTGTCATGTCTGCATAAATGTAATTCTTTAAATAGCATTGTAAAATAATAGTAGGGTTTAAAGATTTTTTTCTTCCTCCCAAACAGTTCAACTCTCCTCCATTTATAAATGCTGTTGGAAGCCCTGTTGTTTTAACATTTTGGGATGTTGTAATTTGAAGTTGGGTTTTTTTGGCCTTTTTTTTTTTTTTTTTGGCACAGTCATTATTTCTTGGTCATTATACAGCTTTGCTGCCTCTAAAATCTTTAGATATTTTTCTCCTAAAGACAAACCTTCAGAAAAAAAAATTGTCACTATCCTGTGACCCATCATAAACACCATCATCAGAATCCACATCTTGAGAACAGGGCGATGGAGGTTGAACAGAGGTTATGACCCACTGTATGTACTCCTTAAGCACATGCATTGACTTCACTAGCAAGTTTCAATTTTTCATGCCCCTTTAGATTGGTTGATTTACTGATACTAGATTTTTTTTACATATTACAAACACATTCGAAAAGTGTCAACTCAAAAAATTAAGTTTTCCAGAAGATTGAAAAACGGTTCCAGGAATAAAAATAAAATATTTTTCCTATTATTTATTGAAATGTGCTTTTAACCATACATTGAGATATATTTTTGTCATTTCATCATATTAATATCTCATCACATTTTTTCACAATTAAGATTTTTTTTAAATGGAAATTTAGATGAAATTATGCAAAATTTTGTGCCGCTCAGAAATCTTGTGCCAAAGGTCCAGGCCCATGTGATAGTCAGGGGCTGCTTCTGGCTGTAAAACAGTGTCAATAATTTCGCTATTAGTGACATCATCTGAATTTACGGTCTACAATATTATTTTCTTCAAATTCATTTCCAGTTATCTGCTTAGCATGAAGTAAAAGTTTTTTAGCTTTAGCCTAAATTGGGTTGTCTTTAAAAGCAGAAAATTCAGTTATTGAAAAAGACAAAATTTATCAACATTACAAAATTATTACTCTGGAAATGCAGCAATTTTGAATGACGATTATTTTCATTTTTAAGTAATTACCTTTTTTGAGTCATATTACAGTTATTACAAACAGGGTTAGAAATTAGGAGTCGTTAATCATCAAATGCACCTAAATTATTGCATTTCATGACCACAAAATTATGCCTAATCATCAAATTTGACATCTAGCTTTCTTTCACTTAATTTTTGTTTAACAAACGCTCTCATTCGTACTTTAGCCTTGTTTTCCTTTCGCTGCATGCAATTCAAGAGCGCCTGTTTTCTATAAAAGATCAGACAGTGGTACATACATGTCTTAGATTCCCTTTAGTGTTGACTCTAAGCCGCTTTAGCAGGGCGCAGTGCTCAGCAGCCCTTTTTATTTATAGTTTGCACCCGGCGGTTCTTTTAAATCCTTCCGATGTGCCTGGCTGCCTTTTTAACACTTCCTATGCGTCCCGTGGCAATTCAGTGGATCCCGGGAAAATATCGCAAATTCTGGGGACTCCAAACAAACCAGTTCAAAATATTTTTTGTGAGCAAGGTACAGGTATGTCTTTTTTTAGAATAGTGTCCCCTTTTTGAAAAATTCCTGCCCGGCAGCCCTTTTTTTCTAGAGTCAGTACTACCCTTGCACCTGTCAATCACCTCTAAGTTGACTTCCCATTAACCTATGACTGATGACAAAACTGATCTTAGCCATTACGCCACTAAAATTCTTGTATACCTTGTTCGAAAGCATAGTTCAAAATTGAAGTTTCAATTCAGCACAGATTTATAGCTTGGAGATGAGCATGTGTCTTAAAATGGTGAATTATGGTGTATCTTTTTACTTCCTTGTTCCTTCCTAAAGGTTCCAATTTTCTGTCTATGGACATACCTGCTTGATAATCTGTTTTGTATGCATATTAACTTTATAAAAAGAATAATTTTTTCTAGCATCCAAATATTGTAGTTTGTCATCTTACACTTCAATAAAAATCCAGTTTTTATTTTGCTGTGCTTAATATGTGCAGCTGCCCCCCCCCCCCCTCCTCCCTCTTGCCCTAAAAACATAAAAATAGAAACAATATTTATTAGTGTTGACTCTAAGCCATTTTAGCAGGGTGCAGTGCATGGCGGCCCTTTTTAACCCTTCCGATGCACCCGGCAGCCTTTTTTAACACTTCCTATGTTCCCTGTGGCCTTTAAGAGAGTTTCATAGCACCCAATTGCTCTTCTTTATAATCAAAATCTGCCATTTTCTTTTCTTCTATCAACATTTTCACGAACGAGAATTTCGAGCATGGGATGTGAACTAATTGGGAATTGGATCGAATTCTGATTCATTTTTATCTAGCTCAATTTTCCCGACAAATTTACTTCAATTCTTCAGGCTTTGCGTGAACAGCAGTACGGTCTAGTGAGCGGTATATGGTAAGCAAATTTTGATCGGTCCTTTGATTCACATATTAACGAGATTCACATGTCTTGTGAAATTCGTCAATTGATAGAGGGAAAATAAACATTAAATTCAACATTCAATCATGAAAAAAAATAGCAAAATTCTTCAATCCTTTGAAAAAAAAAAAAATCGTCAATAATTTGCCGAAAAAATATGAAATTTGTCAGTTGGTGGAGGGAGGGGGGGAAGAAATATGAAATTCATTTGATTGTGGGAAAATATTGCCAATTCTATTAGGGGACTGTAAACAAACCAGTTCAAAATATTTTTGTGAACAAGGTACGAGTGTGCCCCTTTTGAGAATAGTGTACCTTTTTTTAAAAAAAGTGTCTTTTTTTAAGAATAGTGTTCCCTTTTTTTTTGGGGGGGGGGGAGGGGGGGATCCAAGTCAAAAACACCCGTGGTACCATAAAATTTATTTAATAAAATTATTTAGTATGATGAATTGTCTCTATGTGGTACTTATTTGATTTCATTTCTTTTCAAAAATCTGGTTCGAATGACGTCTAACAGTGACTTAAAAAATGACAGAAGGTTAGCAGCTATTATATTTGGTTAAAAAAATAGCACCCTACTTGCCCCCCTGTTAAAAATATGGTGCCCCAACTACCTTTTGTATTATACATGACTGATAAGAGTCTGTATTTAGGGGTGGCCTGGCAGCCCCACCCTGTAAACTCACCAGCATCTGTCCAGGAGCTGCAGAAATTCCTCCCAGAGAAATATGTTCGAATTCAAAACTGAAAAGAGTACCCTAACTTCTAAATATTAAAAGTACCTTTAAAAGTCAAAAGCCCTTAAAAATCTAAAAAGTGCATTTTTACACATGGGGTAAATTCTGCTTGTAATAGATGATCCATTCTTGCCACTGTAATAGTGTATAATTATTTACTTTTGACAAGAAAGACTATTTAAAATAAGCTTAAAACAATTCTGAATAGTTATATCTACAAAATAATAATAATAAAAGCCTCATTTAGACACATCTTACTCAATAGTTATTGTTTATGTTGCCCTTTTATAATAAATTAGGTTACAATTAAGCATTAAATATTGACTTATATTTAGGGATGCACCGGATATTGATTTTGCCGGATATCGGATATCCGAAGCTCCTTCGTCTGCCGGATTCGGATATCCGGCCGGATATCAGATCAGATATCCAGCCCTAGATATGTTTTTAGTTATATATTGAATTATTTCTCTATATAATGTCATTTCAAAACAATAAATTACAAACATGTTTCACACATCATTGAAGCATTTTAAATGTATTGAAATATAATTTACAAAAACTATATCTCTTTGAATATCATGGCTTGAATTCAAGTTTTCCCAAGAGGGGAGTTTCGTACCCAAAATTTATAAATGCAGGGGAGTTGAACTGTTAGAAAGGGAAAAAAAATCTTTACACCCCATTATTTTTTATGTGCTACTTAAAGAATTACATTTATACAGACATGACAAAATACCGTTGAAACAATTTAAATTAACAACTCAAGATAATTATTCAAAATTTTTATTTTATTAAAACAAAGTAACAGAATCAAGCTTTATATATACCATGTCTATTTTTCAATTTTCACCCAATGTTATGGGCAATTAACAATCGGGTTGCTAAATGAATTTCTTAATTTAGATTTTATTCCATTTTGCATACTTTAGCCTCTTTCAGAAGTTACTCTTTTGACAAACAGTACACAGCGATTTTATAACTTTAGAAATTATCGGAAACACTTGGTTATGCTCTCTTAAAAAGTTTTAGAAAACTTTGTAAAATCTGATGTGCATTAATTTTTAACTTACATGAATAATGCACATCTGTGATGGTATGTCACTTCTGAACAAATTTTTTTATTATATCCTTAATGGAATTATAGTCAAAACTGTAATCACTGGTATTTTCGTTAATTGAACTATGTTCTACACATTGGAATCTACGCTATGAAATCCATATCCAAAGTTTGAAAAGGGAATAGTCAATTGATTTCTTCTATTACACGAGAAAAGGTTGATTTCAAAAAGTCATGTCCTAATTTCTGTTAATTGCGAGAAACAACTAGTTTGTTGTTTCTAATTATATTCTTTTTTAAGTTCATCAAAGTTTTTTTTTTTTTTTTCATGTGCATCACAAGTGTAATCTCATTTTGTTTAGTGCTGACTATTGGCCAATTTGATTAGGAGCTTAGTCTCCAGTGGCCGTTGCTGCCCTTCTAGCTATTTCCTATTTTGGGCAGACAGGTAAAACATCGCAAAATACGTAAAACGGTCATAGAAAAAACATTGCTGATTTCGTCAATCATGGTGAAAATAAATAAAATAATTTGTCGATTGGTTACAAGAAAAAAACTGAAGTTCATGGGAAATCGACAGTGGGAAAATATCACAAAATTCGTCAATCGATCATGGAAAACTATCGTGAAATTTACCAGTCCGTCACGAGCAAATACTGTGAAATTCCTCAGCTGGTCACAGAAAAAAAATGCAAAATTTTTCAATCGGATGCAGAAAAACAATCGTTACTTTCATCAGTATGTCACAAGAACAAACAGGGAAATTTACCAATCGTTCACAGAATAAAATTTCTAAATTTGTCAATTGATTGCGAAAAAAAATTTATGAAATTCACCAATCTGTCTCCAGAAAAAAATCGCAAAATTCATACAGTCGGTCGCGGAGAAAAATCGCAAAATTTTTTTGTCAGATGCAGAAAAACAAACATGAATTTTGTCGATTTGTTGTAAGAAGAAACTGTGAAATCTGCCAATTGATAGTGGAAAATATCACGAAGTTTGTCAGCCGGTCCTGAGACTTCATCGTCGTTTTACAAAGAAACATTTTCGGAAAATGATTTTTTTGGAAACAGGAGTCTCCCGGCCCCAATATTCTTTAGGGCACGAATCCTACCATCCCATCTTGAAATTCAAGACATGTATCTGCCATTCAAGCCCCCCGTGGCAGAAACACCGCGACATGGCGACATAGTCGCGGACACAAAAAATCTTCTGCGGACAATTGTTGTCTGCACTAATGAAGTCAATTTAAAAAATTGTCCGCAACCTTCGGACAATTTTTCCCGCGTAAAAAGTTCGAATTTCGGCAAAAAAGTGCGAATTTTGGCAAAAGATCGAGTTAAAAGCATTAATTTCGGCAGAAGATCGGGTAAAAATCATGAATTTTGGCAAAAGATCGCGTAAAAAGCGCGAATTTCGGCAAACGATCTTATAAAAAGCGCTAATTTCGGAAAAAGGTCGCCTAAAATGCGCAAATTTCGGCAAAAAATCGTGTAATGGAGTGAATTTTGGCAAAAGGTCGCATAAAAAGTGTGAATTTCAGCAAAAGATTGCGTTAAAAGCTTTAATTGCGGCAAAAGATCCGGTAAAAGGCGTGAATTTTGGCAAAAGATCGGGCAAAAAAACGTGAATTTTGGATAAAGATCGCATAAAAAGCGCGAATTTTGGAAAAGGATCGTGAAACAAATGCAAATTTCGTCAAAGGATCATGAAATAAACGCAAATTTCGTCAAAGGATCGTGAAACAAACGCCAGTTTTGTCAAAGGATCGCGAACAAAACGCGAGTTTTGTCAAAGGATCGCGAACAAAACGCAAATTTCGTCAAAGGATCGCGAACAAAACGCAAATTTTGTCAAAGGATCGCGAACAAAACGCTAATTTCGTCAAAGGATCGCGGACACATTGCGAATTTCATCAAAAGATCGCGGAAAATGCAAATTACGTCAGAGGGTCATGAAAAAACGCAAATTTCATCAAAGGATTGCAGAAAAGTACGAATTTCGTCAAGGGATCGCGAAACAAACGCGAATTTCGTCATACGATTGTGGAAAAGCGCGAATATTGTCAAAAGATCGCAAAAAGAAAAAGAAAAAAAACACCCCGCAAATTTCGCCCAAATATTGCAGAAAAAATGATAAATTCGTCAAAAAGCCATGGAAAAAACGTGAATTTCACCAAAGAATTACAAAAAAATAATTTCCCCAAAAGGCCGCAGATTTCATTCAAGCGTTTTAGAAAAAACTCAGTGCTTTTCGCGCTTGAGGCATCTGAAGCTTCCGAAGGTTTTTAAAATCATCATTATTGCCTATGTGTGGTTCTGCTTATCCTTCACACTTTAGAAATTCTACAAGAAGTTAGATGATGAAATGTTATAAGCAAAATTAATGAGAATGCATCATGCTTATCATGTTTTAAATAGAATGATAAAAAATTCCTAGTTTAATTTATTAATTATTCGTTAAAGTGACATGCAAAATTTGCAGACAGATAATGAAATTTTAAAAGCTTGTCGCAGACAGCTACAAAACTTTCTGCCACTGGGTTCAAGCCATGTAATGTATATTAATAATGTTATATAAAAAATGTTATTTAAACATTGAAATATTCTGTTTATTTGTACAATGAAATGCTGATAATTGCTACTGGATTTGGATATGGGATTGAGTATATTGATAATTGCTAATAATTAATTTGTACAATGAAATGCTGATAATTTGTGTAACAAATTTTAACCAATTAAATATGCCTATAATTGTAGAGTATTTTCACAAAGAAATACATACATTCTTTTTATAATTTAAACATAAAATATCTACTAATATACCCATGATTAAAGAGTGATTTTCTCCAAATAAAGGTTTAGTTGATGCCTTTTTTCTGTTTTAATTATTTAATAGTGTTTTGCTTTGAATCACATTTAGTTTTATTTTAAGTTAAATTACTGTGATATTTATAAGTAAAAAGAAAATTACTTTTAATTTTAAATATTTTATTTATAATGAAGTTGCAAACAGACTCGCATAAAACCAAAAACTTTCTACGCACATAAATATTGGGTCAAAAACTTTCAGCAAATTTAATGTTTAATAAAATGACGTGTTATATTACTTTGACTGTATGAATTTTAAATAGTAGTTTTAAAATAATTACCGTTTAATTTAAAAATTAATTAATATTAATTACAGAATAATTATGTTGGCTAAAAAAATAATAAAACTAAAAATCCATGATATGAAGGGGTGAATTCTTATCAGTTATTTTGTCAATGCATTTAGAAACAGCCCAATCCTTAATATTGTGACCTCTTCTCACAAAATGCAATAATGGACATTGCTTCTGAAACAACGGAATCACATTTTGTAAGGTTTGGTTTGTGTTTATGACGGCCGATTATCAACACGTGGGATATAGGCCCTGGGGGGAGTGCCCTTCGTGGGGGGTCTTTCTAAGGGAACCTAACCCGTATTTACGCATGGGAATCCACGGTTTCGAAGAAAACCACGAAAACTACGAAACGGTTAGGCCGATGGGTGCGATTGGGTTCGAACCCAGCACCTCCCGTCTACCAGCTTCGAGAGCAGAACCTCTCCGCCACTGGTGGGGCTCATTTTGTAAGGAGAGGTCCATTCTTAGGTATCATCATTAAAGAGACCGATGAGTTTTTATTGCAGCCCTTTGATGAAATTCTCATTTTTTTTCGCGATCATTTGGCGAAATTTCTGTTTTTCCGCGATATTTTGACGACATTTGCATTTTTTTTGACAAAATTCGCGTTTTTTTAGAGATCCTTTGACAAAATGCGCTTTTTTTCTCCTATCCTTAGACGAAATTTGCATTTTTCGCGATCTTTTGGCGAAATTCAAGCTTTTTTCACGGCGTTTTGACGAAATTCGCAATCCTTTGATGAAATTAGTTTTTTCCGCGGTTCTTAGTTCTTTGCCGAAATTTTCATTTTTTTTCATGATCTTTTGACAAAATTCGTGCTTTCTCTGCTATGCTTTTACGAAATTAGTTTTTTTCCTGCGCTTTTACACAAAATTTGCTTTTTTCTGCGATTCTTTGATGAAATTCGCTTTTTTTTCGCAATCCTTTGACGATATTCGTGTTTTTTCTGTGGCCTTTTGAGAAAATTCATTTTTTTTCACGATCCCTTGACTAAATGCGTGCTTTTTCTGCGGCCCATTTACCAAATTTGTGTTTCTTTCACGCTCCTTTAACAAAATTAGTTTTTTCCCGTGATTCTTTTATGAAATTTGCGGGATTTTTTTCACGATCCTTTGACAAAATTCGCGCTTTTTCCGCTATGTTTTACGAAATTCATTTTTTTTTCCTGCACTTCTTTGACATAATTTGCGTTTTTTCTGCTATTCTTTGACAAGAAATTTTTTTTTGTCCATGATTATTCTTTAAAGAAATTAGCGTTTTTCCGCGGTCCTTTAACGAAATGTTCATTTTTTCCGTGATGCTTTGACAAAATTGGGTATTTTTTCTGCGAACGATTGACGGAATTGGTTTATTTTCGGCGATCATTTGTTGAAATACGCAATATATTTCAGTGATTTTTTTTGTGTCTGAATTTTCGGACTGATGGGCGATTTTTTTTTTTTTTAATTTTCGGAAAATTCAGAACAGAATCACCCCTATCAAACAATAAATAAATTGTACATAAAATTGGAGAACATTTTTAATTTTTCGGTATTTAAAAAAAAATACAAGAACAAAAACTACTTTCCTTTTCTAAGAAATTTTCCGCAAAGTTCCGAATTTTGCGGAAAATTTTCCGCGCACGGCGTGCGTCTATATTATACAACTCTGGTTACAAATATAACTAATTGGATGTGCCAATCCCAAAACTTTCTTCTATCTCATACGTCTTAATACTTGCAAAAGTAATTTTAAATGTTAATACTTCGATATTATTAGTTCAATATTATACCAACTTTGATTTTGATCTAAGATTTCTGCTCGTCAATTAATCAAAATAAGAATAAGTTAATCTCAATCATGATATTTATTAAAATCAATAATTTTTTTTGTTATTCTGTTGTACATCAGCTGATTGTGAATAGACAGCTTAGCAGGATGCAAAGTTCCCATGACTTCACGAGCCACCAATATACAGTACAAAAACTGCAAAAAATTGAGAAAATTTTACAAAAAACGCTGTCACAGTGACACCTTCTGGCAGAATATTTCCAAATTCAAGGAAAAACTGATGGCCATAGCCAAAAATATACACAAAAAATTGGTTCAATTCTATGCTTAGTTTCATACACTTTTCGATGGTAAAATAATGGAAATAACACAAAAATCATTATTATAGCGCCCTCTTCCAGCAGACTATTTTCAAATTCAAGGAGGACCAGTTGGCCATAGCCAAAAACATACCCCTAAAAATTGGTTCAATTCTATGCATAACTTCATACAATTTTCGATGGTACATACAAGAATGAAAATGGCACAAAAATCACTGTTACAGCGCACCCTTCTGGTGGAATATTTCTAATTTAAAGGAGAACCTGCTGGACATAGCCAAAAACATACACAAAAAATTTTGTTCGATTATATGGATAACTTATTACATATTTAACAGACACTTTTCGACAGTACAATAATGAAAATGGCACAAAAATCGCAATTACAGCAGCACTCCTTTCTGACAGAATGCTTCCATATTGAAGAAGGACCTGCTGGCCACAGCCAAAAACATACAAGAAAATTTGGTTCAATTCTATGCATAACTTCATACACTTTTTGATGGCACAAAAATCATGATTACAGCGCCCCCTTCCAGTGGAATGTTCCAATATTGAAGAAGGGCCAGCTGGCTATAGCCAAAAATATTCACAAAAAAAATTGGTTCAATTCTGTGCATAACTTCATACACTTTTTGATGGTATGATGACAGACAAACAGACATTTTGTATAAGCATGTTTTGGGATCTCTGACCCCTAAAACGTCTAAGCCCACCGAAAACCAGAAATCGAAAAAAAATCTCAGTTACAATACTTTCTTCTATTGAAGATAGAAGAAAGTAAAAATAGGCCTGTTTAATTGTTAAACTTAAAAGAGAGAAAGAAAATTAATAAAGTCATACTTTAATAAACAACTTCAGATTTTGTTTCACATTCTGAAAGTAAAGGTACAATTTTCTAAAAGATGTAAACATAAATTCTTAAATTTATTATAGAGAGTTCAAATACCAATGTTAGGAAAGCTGGTAATTCTTTAAACTTTTGGGAATTACCTTTTACTCATAAATAGTGGACTTACTTTCATATTTTGCATTATAAACAAAAGTCGTTCGGCATTGTTTGGGTCAAACGATTTCTCTTATCCTTATATATTTGCTTTGTTACACATTGCCGGATATCCGGCAGAGAAGTCGGATATCCGGTGATTGTGATTCGGATATCCGACGGTATTTCGGATATTGAAAAATCAGCTGGATGTGCCGGATATCCGTTGCATCCCTACTTATATTAATCCATCTTTTATTGCCATTGCTAGTTTTTTAACATATAGAATTTGAAAAAGTTTGTGGCATGAAAACTAATAACAATTTACGTAATCATAATATACAGAACAATTCTAGTCTATATATATTATTCTAAACATAAAATGTGATATTACTTAGGGGGGAGGGGGGCACCTTTGAACATTTTTTAAAGAAATCCACATATTTCTTATTAGTGGTGTACCGAGTAGTACTTTGGCTGAGTAGCCGAGTAGTTGTGTAATAAGAAAAAAAAACTGATGACACATAATGCGAGTTTAGATGTACATATATATAAATATACCTGTGTACATATATATAAACCTGTGTGTACATATATAAAATATACATATATATTATATAAATTAACTAATTAAATTTGAAATTTATTTGTGCACCTTTTAAAGACAATTCAAACAGGGGCGGATTTAAGGGGTTGCGATGGCTGCAATCGCGAGGGGCCCCCGCATCCCAAGGACCCCCAAATCTTCTTTTGAGTTCAAAGAGAAATGTGAAGTCTTGAAAAAGAGATTTTCTTAGTGTTCTTGGTTAATTTTTCAGTTAATAAATATTACACCATTTTCATGTAATAAATAGCATTTTGCTATTACCAGAAATGTTTTAGCTTTTCCTTATCTTTTTTTTCCATTATGAATTATCAGGTCTATGACCGGTTGTGGAGAGATGGGGTGGGATTCAAAGGGATCTTGGGTCTGAGCCGAAAGGAACCCTGTTAGAGACCTTCTATGATGATTTAATTACTGTACAGATTGATGGCCTGATTAAATTATGGGCCGTCACCATGGGGCCCCTGACTTTTGGGGGGGGGGGGGGGGGGGGCCTCACACTTAGAATGCAGTTTTCATAAAGCTGATATTTTAAATGTATTTTTATTTTGTTACTCATTACCTATGCTAATAAAAGAAAGTTTCTGTATGTGCGGCGGCTAGCAAAATCTACGGAAAGTAGAAGTCTGAAAATTTGTGTGAGATAGTCTAAGCCAATTCCTGATATACCTGAGGGTCAGATTTTTAAGACCTGGGTCTCCTGGGCTCTTCAAGTTTTATACCCTAAAAATTTAATAACTTACCCTCTTTTTATCCGTTCTTCTTCGTTTTTGGGGCACTTTCTTCATTTAGTTATCCTCCTTTCTACATTTCAGTTAAGATCCTGGCCCACTGGGGCCTGGAACACAGCCCTTGAAATTTTCGTGCCCTAAATTGTTAATAAATTACTCCCTTTTAATCCAATATTCATTTTTGGGGCCCTTTTTTAGGTGCGTTCCTAATTATATAAATACGTTGCACCTATAGTCATTGTCTGGTTCGTCCGTCCATTTGTCCGCATATAACAGCACAAAAGCTACCCAATCGCATTGTTTAAAATTTAAAATATATAATCGTTGCAGAATTTTGTCTAGTCATTTCAAATTTTATGAAAATCACATCTATAGGTCAATTACAGGAACAGTCATAAGTGCACTTTAATGATGTTACACCATTTCGAACATAATGAAATGAATATGAATTCATGAAGTGAAATAAAATATGCATTCTGTAGAATAGACGGCGCAAAGAATATTTATTATTCATTTACAGGGTCACGCAAAAAATTCCGTTACATAATGGTATTGGGGGAAACATTTTTTGTGCCGTATTTTAATTATGTTAAACTATTTCACATATAATGAAATTGATATACGTTGCTAAGGTTTATTACAAGTTACATCCTCTATAATAGAAAGTACATAGTATTTGCAGGGACATACAAAAGATTTCGGATGCTGTATAGAAGACCCGAAGTACTGTATATTACTGATGATTGCTGGAAGTGCATTTTTAGCTATGATATGAGTTTTTAAGTTTAACAAATTTTTGCATATTACGTTGTGAGTATAAATGCTGTATATTATATATAGGGCTACACAAAATAATTTGTAAGGGTTACTGAGTATGAACGAAAATAGCTTAAAGGTGGTTTTAAATGAGTTATTAATTTTTACATTGAACTACATATTTAATATACTAAGAAATGTTTGGAGAATATAAATAAAATTAGATACAGGGCCATGCAAAGAATTGGATACATGGCCGTCTATGGATGATAATATCTGGAAGTGCGACTTCAGTAGTTTTAAGCGTGTTAAACATCATAGTTTATTTACAGAGGTACTCAAAAGTATTCCGTTATATTATGGTGTATGGGGAAATGTCGTAATTATATAAATACTTAGCACCTGTAGTCATTGTCTGGTCCATCCGTCCGTCTGCCCACATATAATAGCACAAAAACTATCCAACGTCATGGTTTGAAATTTACTATACATAATTGTTGCAAAACTCTTTCGAGCCATTTCAAATTTTATGAAAATCAAATCAAAACTTAAAAAGATATTAATAAAAGTTTTCTTCATTCTATTAAATCCTATCATACTTAATTCATTCAATGATATCCCATGATAGGTAATTATTATAGGTTGCCATGGTGATTATTCTATTAAATCCTATCATATGTAATTAATGACATAAATGCATTTAATGACATCCCAAGATACACTGTTAAAAATTTGCAGCATTCTGTCAGGTCATTTGACCGTTTTTTTCCGAAAACAGTTACACAACATGTAATTTAACACTATTCTGACCATATTATTGGCAATTTTATGGTCAGAATAGAGTTAAATTAGGGTTTTGAAACCGTTCTTTCAAAAAACGGTCAAATGATCTGCCAGAATGCTGCAAAATTTTTAACAGTGTAGGTAATGATTCCAGGTTGTCATTGTGATTACGTCATATTTAATATGGATTGTTATTATTATTGCATTAAAACCCCATACATTTACATCTTATTTCTTGTCATAAATGAGCCAAAAATGGAAAGAAGAGTTGAAAAGAGTTTTTGAGTTATAGCTCAGCAGACACTAAAATATTGTCTCCTTAGTTTCTGATTTACCTTGGCTTGAAGTTTGAATTATCATTTTATGTTCTTAAAAAATGGAAAGGAAGATAAGATACATAATTTTAGCACATTTATCCGCCACAGTATCTAAATTCATGTAAAATAATCTGATATAATTTGAACATGAAATGAATTTTGTGTAATTAATCCTTAACGATTTGAATACATTTTAATTCATTTGTAAGTAATTATTGTAATTAAGTTTTGAATATATATTATTTTAAAATTCTAAATGTACCCAATTTTTTAAGATGGAAGGGCCCCAAAAAGTTCCAGTGAGAGGGGCCCCTCACTTCATAAATCCACTCCTGAATTCAAAACAGTAGCCAATAAAGGAGAATTGATGCATAACAAGTACAATTATTAACCAATATAAAATTAAAACGTTCTTCAAACCTCCAATTTATTCCGATACCTGAAATCTGTCTATCAAAAATAAAAATGTTTATTGGTTACTGTAACAATTCATTGAATAATGCAAAGCATTTCATATTTATTTTATAACTGTACCTTATTTTCTTTTTATTAAAAATAAAAAAGAGAAAAATAAAAAAAGAGGTACAAAAAGAGATACAGGCTTTCTAACAGAAGACTTACTTAAAACTGACACTCCATTTGAATGGTGGTGGTGGTGGGGGAGAGAACTTTTCCGATTATGTGCAAAATTGCAAAAAAATTTTTATGTACACATTCAATCACTGTTCATTCTGAACGTATATTTTCAGAGGCAGGCCAAATTTATAGTAGTAAAAGAAATGCCCTGTCTACTGATATTTGAAATTCAATAAATTTAATTATTAATTTTTTTATTACATTTATTGTATTTTCAGTTTCTTTATCCAAAATAATAGTTTTTAATGTTTTCCTATATATTTAAATAAAATCCCTGCCGGCCCGACCTACAGGCGGAGGTAGATTTCGAAATTAAGTATACTAATTTCACAAACAAAAACCAAATCATGATTAGAGATAAACCCACTTTAACAATTTTATCTGGCCGCTTTTGACGAGTTTTTATTTCATTTTTATATAATAACTGGTTTTATCAGAATCATGTTAGGGCGGTATTCAAAAAAATACTTTTCCATGCTCAACAACTCGAAATTTTCTGGCATAACTCCAGATTCATTTTTAATAGGAAAAATATGAAACTTATTGACGTGATTTTTGAAGAGATTTATAAGCGACCTGTGTTTTTAATTTTAGTTCAATTAATTAAAACTTGATATATAAACAATTATTTTCTCAGTAAGACAATATTTTTCCTTTCTAACACAATCGCTTCGGGAAATTCCGTTCAAAATGCCCACTTTGACATCATTTTTTGAAATATATTCTGCCTCTCTCAAAAAATTGATCATTATGGTACATTATATAGTTTCTGAATAAGCGAATCTACCAAATGGATGCGTTTGAGAGCAAAAATGAATTTAAAAATGAGTCAGAAAATAAGCAGTTTGGATTTGAATACTCCCTTAATACAATGATTTTTCCAACACAATCCGCTTCGGGAAATTCGGTTCAAAAGGCCCACTTTGACAGCATGTTTTAAAATTTTTGAGATTTTGATAGTAATGTTAAATAAAGACTTGATTAATCAATCAATATCCGGATTATGCCTTTTAATTAAAGAAAAATTGCTTAAAAGATGAACGGCAACAAACGCACGTCATATCAACATGAACTACATCAGTGTACTGGCGAACGCATGCACAAGCTATGCCGGGAAAGGGAAGGTCGCTAAGAACAACCAGAATTGGCGAGGTATCGCTCAAATTTAACACTCCTTCCCGATATCAAGGCCAATTTTGATTAACACATAAAAAATTACAAAGAAATCATATACAATAAAAAAATAGATATGTAAACAGTCACTTTTCACTTTGAACTATATTTTTAGCCAGTCCAAGTGCATCACGTAATTTTATAAACAAAATGCTAGACAGAGCTTTTGTGAAGATATCAGCAGTTTGTTGTGCTGATGGAACATATTCTAATTTTAAAATATTTTGCTCAACTTTCTCTCTAATGGAGTGAAACCGCACATCAATGTGCTTAGATCTACGATGGTGCTGGGGATTTTGAGCAAGTTTTATAGCACTTTGGTTGTCGACATACAAAATGGGAGTGCCATCATATCCTATTAACTCTTTGAACAGCAACTTGAGCCAAACAAGCTCATTAGCTGCTTCACTAGCAGCAACATACTCAGCTTCAGTAGATGAAATTGCAACAGAATGTTGCAATCGAGACCACCAAGTTATTGCAGCATATGAATGAATCGAAACCATACCAGATGTTGAGCGTCTGGTCTTTTCATCACTAGTATGGTCTGCATCACTAAAAACTGAAAATTCTGTTTTTACTTGCGACTTGTATAGAAGACCAACATTGCTTGTGCCTCGTAAGTATCTGTAAATTCTTTTCACATGTTTCCAGTCTTCTTTTGTTGGTTTGCACAAAGCTCTTGAAACAAAGGCTACAGCAAAAGCTATATCTGGCCTAGTAGCAATTGCAAGATATTGTAAACAACCTACTGCTTCTCTGTAGGGAACATCAGCCATAGATGAATCTCCTTCCTGAGATTTAGCCACATCACAAGGTGTAGACAGTGGTTCTGAATTTTCAAGCCTAAATCTCTGCAGTATCTTTTCGGTATACAAACTTTGAGAAATAAAGATGTCACCATTATCTCTATGGTTAATTTGGACTCCTAAGAAAGAACCAAGAGGACCATCAGTAATTTTGAACTCTTCTTTCAGGTTACTAATTAACTTCTCTATTTCTGAAATACTTGATCCAGCTACAAGACCATCGTCTACATATAAGGCCACTATCAGTATAGATGAGTCGTTTCTCTTTGTAAACAGACAAGGATCAGCATGTGATTGCTGAAATTTCAATTTCTGAATTGCTTGAACAAAACGTCGATTCCAGCAGCGTGGAGCTTGCTTCAAGCCATAAAGAGAGCGAACTAATCTGCACACACGGCCAGAACCATCATCAAAGCCTTCTGGCTGTTTCATGTAGAGCTCTTTGTCGAGGAAACCATAGAGGAATGCTGTTTTCACATCAAATTGATGTAGGTACAGATTTTGCGAAGCAGCAACACTAAGAACTGTGCGCGAAGTGTCGAATCTAGCTACTGGTGCAAATAAATCATCATAATCATAACCAGCTTTTTGCGAGAATCCTCTTGCCACAAGTCGAGCTTTAGCTTTACAGGGAGAACCATCAGTATTTGTTTTTATTCTGTAGACCCACTTGTTGTCAAGTATCCGTTTATTTTCTGGAGGTTCTGTAAGTTTTCAAGTTCCATTTTCTTCATGAGACTGCAGTTCTTCTGTCATGGCCTCTTTCCACAGCTTAGATTCAGGTGACTTCACTGCTTCATCATAACAGGCAGGAGTTTCAATTCCAGTAAGTGTGCTTACAAAAAGTACATAATTTTCTGAGAGAAATTGTGGCTTCTTATGTTCTCGTTCAGGGTATCGTCTTCCAGGGTCAGGTTCTTCTTGGCATTCATCTTCATCACTTTTTTGGATACTTCCATTTTCTTCTTCTGAGTGTACTTCACTAGAAGTGGTGACTTCAACACTCAACTGCTCATATGGGAATTCATCACAAAATATAATATTGCAGCTTCGTTCCACTTTATTTTTAGAAGGTATAAAGACTCTATATCCATCATGAGCTTCATATCCAACAACCAGTCCTTCTACAGACTTCTTATCACACTTTTTGCGCCTTTGTTTTGGCTCATGTACATATAGCATTTTGTACCAAATATTCTTAGACGTTTCATGTTGAAGTTTTCTAACTTTCCATGCCACAATTCATATGGAGTTCTGTCTTCTACTGGAGTTGGACCTGTGTGATTTAACACGTAGACAGCAGTATTACATGCTTCAGCCCATAACTTCTTTGGCAATTCCTTTTGATGAACCATAGCTCTTCCAGCTTCCACAATGATGCGGATCTCTCTTTCAGCAGCTACGTTCTGTTCAGGCGTCTCAACCATTGCCAAACGCAGATCAATACCACAATCACTTAAAATCTTTTTCACACAATGGTTGTCAAATTCTTTGCCAGAGTCACAACGTATCCGTTTAACTGTATGTCCAGCAGTCTTTGCTTCATTAAGGAAAGTCTCTATACAATTTGGTACTTCACTCTTTGCTTTCAAGAAAAATACCCTTCGAAATTTTGTATAATCATCTTTCAAGACTAGCATAAAATGTGAACCACCAACTGAGTCTTCTTCCATTGGACCAGCAAGGTCAGCATTGATTTGTTCAGCAGGCTCTGTTGGTCTAACAGGTCTTGAGTGGAAGGACTTTCTTTGGGATTTGCTGTATGCACATCCTACACAAAATTCAGAGTTCTCACTAGATAAAGAAACGCCCTGTCTTTTATGAAACTTTATACAGTGTTTCTTGTTCTGATGTGCCATTCTTTCATGCATCACTTGAAGAGTATCACTAGTACTTGAAATAAGAACGGTTGCTGGTTTTCTGGGATTTTTAGTATGCATTTCCATCACAAATAGACCATTTTCTGATTTTTGAGCAACTGCAATGGTTTGATTACCATTTTTCACCAAACAAAATTTGTTTTTAAATACAACATTTAATCCTTTACTTAGAGCATGAGAAATGGAAAACAACTGATATTTTAATTCAGGTACATACCAGACATCTGTTAGGTGATTTTCCTGCCATTTACCAGCCACACGAGTTTTCACATTAATTTGTCCAGAACCATAGGCAATAAGTTTCTGACCTCCTGCAGCATTGACTACTTCTGGGACAGCAAATTTCTTAAAACTTTCAAATACAGAAGAGTCAAATGTCGTATGCTGAGATGCTCCTGAATCAGCAATCCAGCTTTTGTCATCCTGTGAAATTGTACATGGCATGGCTACACCAGATGAGGAAGGAAGTGTCTTGTTTTTATTTTGAGGACAGTTTATTCGTTTGTGTCCAGAAAATCCACACTGAAAACAAGTAATATTTACATTCAAAGGTTTCTTAATGTGCCATTTCTTCGGTTTTAATTTACTTCCTCTTGAATATTTGGCATTTGAATCATCTCTTCCATAACTTGGCAACGGCGCTTGCCGACTGGATTGAATTTGCAGTGCTGTACTTTCACATTGTTGTTGCTCTATTTGTTGCTCAAAAGCACATAATCTTTCAGTTAATAGTTCGATCGATTGATCTTTCAACGGAATTCCATCCCATACAGTCTTAAATGCAATGTATTCTTGAGGTAGCATCGAAATAATTCGAAAGAGTAACATCACTCCGGGAACTTCACATTTTAAAATACGCTGCAATTCATCGTTTGCTTCAATAAAAATATTTTGACTTCTACTTATAAAGGATGCAATATTCTCACCTTGTTTCCATTCCAGATGAAAGAAATCAGTCCATAAACGATCGAGTCTATGCGTCGATGATTTATCATAAATCGCGACCAACTTTTCATATGCATCTTTTGCTGTTGAACACGTTTTAATGTAATCAAAGTTCATGTCATCAAGTGCCTGGGAAATAAATAAAAGTGCCTTTGCATCGGCCAATTCAAACTTCTTTCTTGCTTCTGCTAAAGCGGCAGCATCATTGTATCCATCCGTCATTTCCGGCAAAGTCTTTTTTCCTGTCACATGACTCAGCAAATCATGTGTTTTTAATAATAATGACATGGACCTTTTCCATCTGGTCCAGTCTTTTGCCGATTCCAATTTTTCAATAGTGAACTTAAAGTCCATTGGTGCCATTTTAAAATTTCAATTTGGAGTACACAACACGGGACGAAAAGAAATGGCGCGATGCTTAAATTCGATGGCTTAAAGTTCAAATAAATACGACATATTTCGCAGAGGAAACGTTGCTGGAGGCCCTAACCTTTTGAGATTTTGATAGTAATGTTAAATAAAGACTTGATTAATCAATCAATATCTGGATTATGCCTTTTAATTAAAGAAAAATTGCTTAAAAGATGAACGGCAACAAACGCACGTCATATCAACATGAACTACATCAGTGTACTGGCGAACGCATGCACAAGCTACGCCAGGAAAGGGAAGGTCGCCAAGCACAACCAGAATTGGCGAGGTATCACTCAAATTTAACAAAAATATATTCTGCCTCTATCAAAAAATTGACCATTACGGTACATTATATAGTTTCTGAGTAAGAAAAGGTACCAATTGGAAGCCTTTGAGAGCAAAATTGAATTAAAAAATGATTCAGAAAATAAGCAGTTCAGATTTAAATACACCCTTACTGAGATAATTTTTTTCTTCAACTGCTATGTATTTTTAATTTGTTTTTGCTGTAAGAATTGGTCCTATCCAAAACTTGTCTATATAGATATTGTAGTCAATATTAAGAAGATATTATGATAAATTCATGGGGATTTTATATCTTTTAAATTGATGGAGTTATGGATTTTTTTTCTTCTTCAAACGCCCTTTTTGTTTTTGTTTTTAATTTTTTTGCGGTACGAATTGGTCCTATCAAAAACTTGTGAATATAAAAGTTGTAGATAATGTTAAGGAAATTCATGATACAATTAATTGGATTTGATATCTTGAGAATTGATGAAGTTATGAATTTTTTTCTCCCAAAAACCCTATTTTTTGCGCCCCTTGAACCCATTTTTAACTTTATCAAAAATCTGTGATACATAAATTTTTGGCCCTATTTTTAGAAGTAATAAAAACTTTAAACTGATTTGATATGTACAAAAATTAAGAAGTTACGGGGTGGGGGGTTCGGTTTTCACAAAACCCCTCCCTATTTCCATAGGCGTAGCGTGACCAGAAATTTTGGGGGGGCACCAAGGCCGTACGAAGTAAGAATGGCACCCAGAGCGAAAATTTCAATTTTGCGCCCCCCCCCCCAAAAAAAAAACAAAAAACAAAACAAACTTTGTGATGGATGTAATAAAATTGATAAAGTGCAGAAACATAAGTAAATTCTATCGAATAAATATTTCGCGTTTATTTTGGAACTAAGGTTTAATTGCAATTTAGGAATTCAGAGCAACTAAATAGCATAAAAGAAAATTTCACTTACTTGTTACAGAGTTCATGATGTTTTGCGACAGGGAAAATAAATGATAAAGAGAGAAAAAGAAATTCTCCGAAAAAGAATCAGCGGCCAAAAAATGAATAAATAAACAAATAAAACTGTAGTTCGCAGCATAAATTTCGCACCAGGGGCGACCGTTCCTTTAGTCCCCCATTTGCACGCCCCTAGGGGGCACACTAGAGGTCTGCACGGACCGCAATTGCCAGACCCGGCTCCAGCCCGACCAGAAAATTGAAAGTTCCACCCGGGCCTCGGCCCGTTTATATTTTCACAGTTTACGACCAGTTTCGGCTAATACAAAAAGCATTGAAAACAAGCTCGGCCCATGAAAAAATCAATTGAATCAGGCTCGGTTCGTCTCGACACAATTTCTCAAAAAATTCAGATTTTTCTTATCATACAAATGCATGGCTGCCACTTGCTACTAAAATGTTACTAAAAGCGGCTATTTTCAGCATCCGTCGTCTATGGCGACTATTTTAGGTCGAAAACCATTAAAAAGAAACTATTTCATTAAAACAGGCGACTTTTTGCAGATTTCAGAAACTATTTTTACTGAAAATATTCGATATTTTTCTTCAATGCGCCTGTAAAGTCATCTTCCCAAACGACATTTTTTCAATTGTTGCTTGAGGAGATTCGCCATTTTTTCCGCGACGAATTCCACCCCAATGAACTGACGAAACTACCTCTTTCCTATATCTTTTTACACTATCGTTGAAGGAGATTTTGCGATTTTTTCCGCGATCCTTTGCCAAATTTCGCAAATTTGTCTACGACAGATTGACGAAATTGATTTTTTTTTTCCGCCACCACTTGCCCAAATTCACTATATATATTTTCCGAGACCGATTGATGGTAGTTACTAATTTGTTTCTTTTGACGAAATTCCCTATTCTTTTGACGAAATTTGCGGTGATTTTTCCGCGATGACAAAATCGCCATTTGTTTCTGCGACCTTTGGAAAAATTCAAGCTATTTTTCTACTGTTGTTTGAGGAGATTCGCAATTTTTTCCGTGACGAATTGCAAGATTTGCGATTTTTTCTTCAATCGATTGACGAAAATAGTTATTTCTTTTCGCTATCATTTGCTACGATCGTTGAAGGAGATGTCGTAATTTTTCCTATGACTTATTGCAAATTTCCCGTTTTTGGGGGAGCGATCATTTCGCGAAATTCACAATTTTTTTCCGTGATCATTTGCCAAATTTTGCGTTTTTGTTTCCGTCGATCTTTTCACGGAACTCACGATTTTTCCCCCGCGATCCTTTGCCAAAATTCGCGAATTTTTCTGCGACAAACTGTCGAAATTTTTTCTCCGCCACCACTTGTCGAAATTTGTGATATATATTTTTTCCGCGACCGATTAATGGTACGTTGTTTGTTTCAGATATCATTCGACGAAATTTGCTATTCTTTTCCACGATAGTTTGTCGAAATTTGGGATTTTCTATTCAAAACCGACTTACGAAATTCTTGATTATTCGCGCAATCATTTGTTTAAATTCTCGATTTTTTACGCAATTATTTAACCAAATTCGCGTCTTTTAAGGTGTGACTCTGTTCTGAATTTTCCGAAAATTTAAGGCATTCAGTTCCGAAATTTTTAAAAAAATCGGTCATCAGTTCGAAAATTCGGGCATAAATATCGCAGATTTCGGCAAATGGTTGCCGAAAAAAATCTATTTCGACAATCGTTCACAGAAAAAAGGCGCCAATTTCGTCAAAGGATCGCAGAAAAAATCGCATTTCGCCAAAGAATCGCGAAAAAAATGCGAATTTCTACAAGGGATCACGAAAAAACGCAAACTTCGTTTAGAGATTGCGAAAAAACACACATTTCGCCAAGGAATCGCAAAAAACGAAAATTTCATAAAAAGATCTCGGAAAAATGCGAATTTCGTCAAAGGATCGCGATAAAGAAACACAAATTTCGTCAAAGGTTCGCGAAAAAGAAACAAATTTCGTCAAAGGATCGCGAAAAAACGCGAATTTCGCAAAAGGACCACCGAAAAAACCCATAATTGGCGCCGGGAGATTTCCCCCCTTTCCCTCCTCTGCTGTAATCTTTCAAAAAATCTGCTGTGAATTTGAGAATTTTTTTTTAAACTGAGAATCACCACTGCCGTCTTTTTGTCTGCGACCATTTGACGAAATCTGCATTTTTTTTTTCTCTTGGTCGTTAGACGAAATTCGTAATACTATTTTGTGCATTCTTTTGACGAATTTGCGATGGTTTTTCCATGACCGAATGATGAAAATCGCCATTTGTTTCCGTAATCTTTGATAAAATTCAAGATATTTTTCCACGGTCCTTTGAGGAGATTTGCGATTTTTTCGACGACGAATTACCAAAATTCGCATTTTTTTTTCTCCGCCGATCGTTTTATGGAGTTCACGATTTTCTTTACGCGATCTTTTTCTAAATTTTGTGAATTTTTCTACGACCGATTGACGAAAATGATATTCGGTATTTGTTTCAGAGATTTTTTGACGAAATTCGCGATATTTTTCCTCGATCTTTTGTCGAAATTCGTCTTTTCTTTTGTCTGACTAAGGAAGTTCAAGGGCAAGGAGGCAAAAAATAGAGAAAAAATCATTTAGGGGATAAAGGCAGAGGCTACTTTATTAGCCATGGCGGACTGTGGGAGATTTTTTACTGTGCCACTGCAAATGCTATACTCATTTATTTCTTTTAAAGGGTTTTACAAAAGCATTTTACTTTGTGCACTCCTTCCAGGGCCGAAACTAGCTATATTTTCACCCGGGGCAAACATGGATTTTGGCGCCCTCCGCCTTCCCCCGAAAAGTAAATTTACAAAGAGAAATTTACAAAAGTTTCTATTAGCAGACTTATTTTAAAATTTAAAATGTGCAGCAGTAAAATGTGTAATATTGAAATACATAACCAGCTTTGTCAAGAATTTATTCATTAAAACCTGTGAAAAAAATCGAAAGGGAGGAAATAATTTTGCTTTATACAGGTTTCCATCTTAGCAGATATAACTATTGTTATTCTTTCTGCTGGAACCATGCAGTTTTTTTTTATTATTTAGGACAAGAATCCATTAAAGAGAGATTTCATTTTTCCAGATTTTACTGTTGTTGTAGCATTACAAATTATTACAAATGAGGCACTTTAATGTCTATGAGTCCCATTGTTTTAGGAACTAAAAAACCAGGATTTACTGTATGCATAAAAATGAATTCCAGCATTGTAAAATATCTTCCTGTACTATCTACACTTGTTTTGTGAAATTATCACTTATACCACACTTCTTATTTATACATTGATATGTCTACATATTTTCCTCACCCTAATGCTAATTTTCAAATTTATGTGCAACTCAAAACAACAACAACAAAATTATTAAGATTTTACTTTTTATTTTGAGAATTTTCGACTGCCTGGTTTTTAATGTCCCAGTCAGTCACCTGACCTCGCCCCCTCTAGACCAGATATGATGATATACATGTAAAAAAGTAATTATAAGAAAAAGAATGGTGTTATTAATTTACTGTCTTGTATATTGTAGGCGAATCTTTTTATGTATTTGACAATTTTAATGCACATTACTCAGCTTTTCTTTTTGATTTTTCGGCTAAAAAATATTTTTTTACAAAAATTTCACACGCACATATATATATTGTATAAAACCGGCAAACCAAATTTTCATCTGGCGCCCAGGCCACATGCCCCCTTGCAACCCCCCCCCCCCCATAGTTTCGGCCCCGACTCCTTCTCTCGTTTGTTTTTATTGCCCGGGTAGCCACCCGATCTCGCCCATATCAAGACGGGTAAAATGAAAGCTGAGCGCTGCTCAGGGAGAGAGAGAAAAAAGTTGAACTGCCTTCATGGAATCGTTTCATCAGAAAAGTCGGAGTCAAACAAAATCTTCATTTGGCGCCCCCTTCGCCTTTCGGTATATTTAGAATTGGAGAAAGAAAATAGCCTAAGAGAACGGTATTTTTTTCTAATTAATTTGCAGCCTTTTATTATAGATGAATCTTTATACATATTTGTAAATTTTAATGAATTTAGTTCAGTTTTCCTTTTGAATTTTCCAGCTGTGAGACATTTTTATGCAAATTCAATGTAAATACACTATGACGCAAAAGTTTAGACAATGACGTCATTCAGCTTTAAAATGTAGAATTATGACGTCAGAATTACAAAAACCTGTAAATATATTCAAAAACTGATTTAAAATGCTATGTACAAAAGACAGTCGTTTTATTTGCTATAATACTAATTTTTTTCATAAAAATTCAAATGTGCTTGTCGCAAAAGTTTAGACACTATTCTAAATTTCTTGGAATATTCGCTGGCATATGCAAATTTAGAATCGATGATGTCACAAATTTGGAGTACTTAAGTTCTGCAAACGATTGCGCTTCATAGTCGACATGCCGAGAGCTAAAGAAATTCAAGTGAATGAGGTTTCAAGGATTTGGCAGTTGAAAGGTGAAGGGAAGAGCGTTTCTGAAATTTCTGCTATTATTAATAGGTCAAAAAAATCTATTTATCGAGTTTTATCGAGTCGTTCCGAATATAAAGCAAAATGTCGGTCTGGGAGGCCACGTGTGACAAATGTACGAGAGGATCGCCTGATACAAAGACTAGCGAATACTCAACAAATGAGCGTACGTGGAGTTCAAAGCTCATCGGGACTCTCTGTATCAAAGGATACGATTCGTAGACGAATTTTGGAAAAAGGAACAATCGTTTATAGCAAAATGCAGAATAAACCAGCTCTGAAACCACATCATAAGTTACAAAGACTTATGTGGGCTCGAAAGCATATGTCATATGGAGAGAAATGGCAGTCAGTCATATTTAGCGATGAAAAAAAGTGGAATCTGGATGGTCCAGATGGTTGTTTATCGTATTGGCATGACTTGCGGAAGGAACCTCGACGTTTTTTTAGTCGCAGACAAGGAGGGGGCTCGGTGATGGTTTGGGCAGCCTTTTGCTATAATGGACAAGTATCTCTGACCTTCACCAGTGGTCGTCAAACTTCACAGCATTATACATAGACATTAGAAGAAAACCTACTGCCATTTGCTGAGCTTCTAGGGGGTCCTCAGTGGGAATTTCAGCAAGACAATGCTTCAATTCACACTGCAAAACATTCAAAATCTTGGTTTAATTCCCTTAATATAAGAGTTCTCGACTGGCCAGCATGTAGCCCAGATCTTAACCCTATAGAAAACCTTTGGAGCATCATGTGTCGCAAATTTTATAGCAACGCTAGACAATACTCTTCTGAAAAGGAACTTAAGACATCTATTGAGAATGCATGGTACGATATCGATCCACAAACTATGCAAGATTTAGTTTCTTCCATGCAATCTCGTGTATATGACGTAATACATAAGCATGGATGCGCAACCAGGTTTTAAAAATTGTTTATTTCGATTTTATTTAATTTGTGTCTAAACTTTTGAGACAGCAGTTTATTTTTGTTACCATTTAATTTATTGCAATATGCACAATTCCACTTTTCTTTGTTATAAATATTGTTTATATGTACAGCACATTAATTTCAAGCAGTGATTTGAAAATTGAATAAATATTTTTCAAAGTATGTAAGAATTTCTTCATTGTCTAAACTTTTGCGTCATAGTGTACATATATTTTTGTATATAAAGACAAAAAAAAATCTTCATTTGGCGCCCCCTACGCTGTATGTTCTGGCGCCCGAGGTGTAGAAGGTTGGGGGGCACATGCCCCCCCGACGCTACGCCTATGCCTATTTCCATCCCCTTGGTCTGATTTTGCCCATTAACAAACTTGACCGAGATTTTATGCCCCTTGATTTTATGTATCAGTTTGGAAGAGATTGGTGCAGAATTGTGGAAGTTATCGTGTCCAGAAGAAAGTGATATATATACATAGATAGATAGATATGTAAAGTTTCTTACTGAGGGTGGTTTTGGGCTCTAGGGGTCATGATAGGTGTAGATCTGCAAAAATCTTTCAGAAATTCCAACATAGGAACGACGCCAATAGGTAGTATTTCATACGAAATCTACCTAAAAGAACTTATTTTTATTTGTATAAATGCGAAATTAATTTTAATCTGGAATTATTCTATGAGGGTTTTTGTTCTTAACTTTTTCTATATTTTGTAGACATATTGTTAAATACCAAGTAAATAGTTTTATGAATTAATGCATGTATTATACATTGATATTCAAATAACTTTTTACAGATCAGTTTTAAATTCATATGCTTAAAAAATGAAATTCTTACAACTACTCGTTATTGGCCGAGTACTCGGCCAAAATTTCGCCACGTACCTACCAAGTACTCGGTAGGGCTCATTTCTTACTTGAATTATATTTATTGAATTTCAAATATTTCGTGAGAGAAAGAATGTAATTCTGCATCACATGAAATAAAAAATTACAGTTTTACAGATAAATTAAATATGTTGTGAGACTTTAAAAAGCTGAAAGTTTTCTGTTCAAACCTGCCCCATGTAGGGGTACCTTTGAACAAGCTAGGGGCACCTTTGAACAAATAAACAAAATATGAAAATATTGACAGTTTTTTATTAAAAACTGCCTATCTTTCCAAAATATAAAATAATAAGAATAAAATTACGCAATTACATTTAACTGAAATTACTATTTTTTTTAAATATTTAATCAAATTTGTATCCATCAGAGCACATTGTTGAGACAGAATGGAAAATCCCTCTAATTCTGTTTAATTGTGGTGACTTTTTTATATAATATCCTTAAAATCCACTAAATTGATATCTGATGCATCTGGAAAATGTATCGTATTTTCTTTTTTACGAAGAAACCTGACATTAAGCCATTTAATCTGACCAATTTAATGAGTTCTTTTGCATGAAATTGAACTAACATGAAATCTTTTATATTCAAATTGTCATAAAAAATGGATAAAACCCTGTTTTATGAAATCCAGAAATAATGTTTACCATTGTAAATGAAACAGTATAGGATTTGTTAGACAAATCTGCTAAATCATGAATTATTGTTATGTGTCCTGAATTTGCTTTTAGTTGAAGCCCTGCATCAGTATAACTTTCATATTAAGTATAACACTTAATTAATCTCTTAATTTTCATATTTAAACAAATTTTCAACAATAATAATAATTAGGTACATCTATAACTCTTTGCTTCATAGATTTAGTTGTTCAATGGTGCCCCATCACATAGAGTTTAGCATTACAACTATTTACTCAATTAGGTTTGAGAATTTGAATAAAACAAACCTTATAAGTTAAAGCTAACATCTTTATTTAGATATTAAATAGTAAATTATAATTTTAGGGATACAAGATTATCAGCAAAAAACTTACAACTTTATTTTGTTAAGTTTAGATTCAAGAAAGCAAAATATACATATCTTGCTTAGACAGTATAGTGTGCATGCAAACTAATAAAGCTTTGTATTCTTGCTACATTGAAGCAGTAGTACTGTGCTGCTGTATATATTTAAAAAATATAATATATTTAAAGGAAAATATTTATGATGTTCAAAGGTGCCCTCAGTTCAAAGGTACCCCCCTCTCCCCTAATATTACATCAACATTAAATTGCAAAAAAACAGCACCTAGTATCATTAAAAATTTATGTACTTAATACTATTTTTTTTAGAAATGGAAAGCATTTAAGTATTAGTCATTTGACTTCTACAAAGTAAACAAAATGTCGAGATTATTTTGTATATCCTACAATATAATAATCAAGTTATTAAAATCAGGGTTGTTAAAAGCCCGGGTTTTTTTCAGAAAAAACCCAACCCACTGGGTTTTTTTCAGGTTTTTTGGTGTTATGGGAGGTGGTTCAGAATGTTTGAAAAAAAAAAGTACTTACTACTAAATTTATAGTAGCTAATTGATTACAAATATATATAATTAATGGCAATAATCAAAATTATGCTTTGCTTTTAGATAAATTGATTATTAGTAATAATTTTAACAATAAAACTATCATTAAAGTACTGTACTAAAACTAGTGCTGAATCAGAACTTTTAAACTAATATTTTGTTAAGGATAAAGTATTTTTATTCATTTTAATTGAAGTGATTGCCTATATATAATAAATATTTTCTCTAGAAAAAGTTAATTTTTGTTCAAAATTGAATTTTGAAACACATTGATTACTGATAGATTGCAAGATTGTTTTTTTTCTTTTGAATTGTTTGCATTCCAAAATGTGTTGCTATACTCTTTCTTAGGCATAGTAACATTCCCTTAGCCTAGGGTAAATAGGAATTTTCCATTTTCTCTTTTCAAAGCATTCTTCTCCCCACTTACTGAAAAACTGAAAGGACAATAAGGAAGAATTTTCAAGAACATAACAATATAAACTTCCCTCCCTCCCCTTTGAGTTGTACTGGTCCTCTCCTTCTTATACTGCAGGACAATGAGGAGGAATTTCCAAGAACAGAACAGTATCATACATCTCCAACTCCCCTTCCATAATCCCTTTTCTTTTGAAACTGGAGTAACTAGTTTGAAAGGTTTCTATAGACCCCTTGCATTGACGTCACGTTGCTATTAGCAACAACTGATACTATCGCATCTGGTGCACACATGTGGAGCACAGAACTGCCCGTTTACTGTTAAAAACACGTTATATTTCTGTTTAATTTAGATCTTCCTTATTTTTATTATTATAGTGCAAACAAGTCTAATAAATCAAATGGAGAGCACCATATTCACCTTATATTTGGGCGCCATATGAAGCGTTTTCAGACGTGTGACGTCATGTGCAACCCGTCTATTGCATTTCAATCTCTCTCTGAAGCTGGTCTGAATTTACTTGCACTTTCAGTTGACTAAATCTCCCAAGTCTTGCTACAGTGACAGTTTCATTTGGCTACTTTGTTTGTTACAAATATATTTTGATTAAATTCAGTTTTTTTTTTTTTTGTGTGTGTGTGTGTGTTTTAAATATCAAACTTCTATATAATTTATATAGGTATAGTATAGTATATATATTTAACCATGGGAAAAGCAGAAGGAAGTGGAAGAAAACAATCTGTTGAATGGACAATGGTAAATAAGACAACAAACATATACAAAGTGACTTGTAAAAACTGTGATAGTATAATAAGCGCAAAAATTGAAAGAATCCGTTCTCATATGAGTAAGTGCAAGAAATTTGAAGCCAATTCCTCTCATCTGTGTAACAGTGATAATGATGAACTTTCATTAATTGCTGATACATTTATTTCAAGGAAAAGGAAATCTGAAGATAGCATTCTTGAGGCCACTGATTCTGATGGTCTAGATGTTGATATTCTTCAGCCATCAAAACCAAAGCGCCAAAGATCAATGGGCGAGTATGCAATTAAAACATCAGATCATCAAAAGAAAATTCTTGATCAGAAAATATCAGAATTTTTTTATGCTAATAATATAGCTTTTAATGTGGCTGATAGTTATGCATTTAAAGAAATGATTAGTGCTTTGCGTCCGGGGTATGTTCCTCCTAACAGACAAAGGTTAGCTGGACAATTATTGGATGAGGCTAACAAGTCAGTTGATTTGCTAATGGAAGATAAATTAACAAATGCCGTTATTCGTTGTTACTTTAATGTTGGATGGGTGGTCCAACACAAGTAATGATTCCATTATTGCAGTAAGTATTCATACTGGCAAAAGTATACATTTGTTGGATGCTATAGATTGTGGATCCGAAAAGAAAACTGCTAAATTTTGTGCAGAAATAGCTGAAAAGGTTATTAGTGAATTTAAACAAAAGTATGATAAAAATATATTTGCTGTATGCTGCGATAATGAAAATAAAATGAAGAAATTTCGAGATATAATAACTGAAAAACATCCGCATATTCTAGCCTTTGGTTGCTCGGCACATTATATGAACCTTGTTGCCAAAGAAATCACTCCTAAAAGTTTGATGAAATATGTAGTTGAAATTCAAAAATTTTTCAGGAACCACAATAGACCACATGGGTGGTTGATTGAGAAAAAAGTTCACAAACCGCAACTGCCCAATGAAACAAGATGGAATTCTGAAGAAGCTTGCCTTTCATCGTTCATATTCAACTATCAGAAATATATAGAAATATCAATTGAACATAAAGGTGATATAGATACAAATATTTTAACTTTTTTGGATAACAAAGGGTTATATCGAGAGTGTGTAAACCTTCAGGCACAGTTATCTGTTATTGCTAAAGCACTTGATAAGTTGCAAACTGATAGTTGTACTCTTGGGCAAACAGTAGAAATTTGGCTTGATGTAATGGAAAGTAAAGAACTGTCTTCATATAAAGATTGCATAAAACATCGATTTGAAGAAGCTCTTACTCCATTTCACTTTATTGCGAATATTACAGATCCTGCCTTACAAGGAAAAAGATTGACACGGCAGCAAGAAAATTTAGCTGAACAGCTTATAGAAAAATTGAATCCTGCTTTTGATGTCTCTTTCAACATGTTCCAAATAAAAGATACTGATTATTATCCAGAATCTATGTTTTCTCAAAGTGTCATTGAATCCATTGAAGCCAAAAAGTGGTGGAAATTAATGGGTTGTAAATCAGAAAAAAATAAGCTTCTAAATACAGATTTTTGCAAATTTTTAGAAGACCTCCACACTACTACATCTACATCAATCAAAAGAATTTTTTCTACTTTTGGTCTGGTGTGGTCCAAACTCAGAAATAAACTTGGTTGCGAAAAAGCAAAAAAATTAGTAAAAGTGTATAAATATTTAAAGTCAAAAGGTGTTGAGACAGGATGGTGATTGAGATAAATGAAATTGTTTTTTATTGAATGAATGCGAATAAATTAATGATTATTTGATCAGTTTGTGTTGTTATTAAATTAAGTTGCTGTGGTAGTTTATATTTAATTAAGCTAAGCAAAGTTTTATACAATTGAAACTGGTTATAACAAAATTCATTGTACTGGGAAAAAATATTTTTTGTAAAGTAAGTATATTATTACTAATTAATAGAATAAACCAAGTAATTCTACATGTCTACATAATTAGGAATCTCAGCATATATGGTATTTTGTTATGAGTTTCCATTGTATAACATAAAATGGATTATATATCAAAGTATTTTTTAATCTAAAAAACTTTGTTTATGTTTGTGATAGTCACGATACATACTTACAGAAAATTAAGTAACAATTATTTCTTTTAAAAATTGTCATGGGTATAATTGGGACATTATTTTCCTTGTGGTGTGGGGATGATGGTGATAAACTTTATGAGTGGTGTACTGATATTAAGAAATATATTACAATATATATGTAATATAAATATATGCAATTTAAAGTTGAAATTTTGAAAAAACCCACTTGGGTTTTTTCAGAAAAAACCCACTTTCTGCCACCCGGGTTTTTTGGGTCGGGCAAAATCATAACAACCCTGATTAAAATATGGTTCATTTAATAATTAAATATAGTACTAATGCAAATTTATATCCAACTTAGTATATTACATTTTTAGGAAAAAGAATATATACATGCATTTATATATAAATGGAACATAAAGTACATTATTATTTTTCAAATTTTATAAAAAATATTCAGCAGCAAATAGATTTTTTAATAAATATTTCTCCCCCTCTATTTTTATTTTTTTTTTTTTCCGTCAAAGACACGATTTCTGAATTAAACTAAAAGTTAAACAGGAAAGGAAATAAAAACAAGGAATACATAGAAAATAAATCTACGAATATTAACTTACCTAAGTAACACTGTTTTCCATGACGTTTGACATGTTTCTTTCTAATTTAAAAACTCACCACTTCCCTTTCAATAAATAATTTGAGAAAAAAAAATAACTTGGAGATCGTCCAAATTTGTGTGCAGTGCCTGAAATCGGAGTTATTTTTATTATTGTTATTTCGCTTGAAATTTCAGCCATAGGACATGAGTTAAAACGAAAACTTTGCAACTCCAAAACATTTGTAGCACATTTGATTTAAAAATATATAATTAAAGATGTCTTGCAAAAACTGGTAATAATGAATATTGTCATATTAAAAGTAAATACACACATACAAAATGATTTCTCCGATTATTATAATTTCAGTTCTGTGTATATATATATATATATATATATATATATTTGTTCACCTTTTAAATGATCAATAGTAAACTCGTCAGTTTCATATCTTTCTTCAATTATTTATAAATAACATGAGCATCAGACGATAGAAAGTAGCGTATGTTTTCTCAAGTAATGTTGCTTAAAAACATCTCAGAGTTTAATACCGATGATTGCAAAGTAAAGTGAAAGAGACGATTTTTACAAAATACATATTTTACATTACACTATACACAAACACACCATTCATTAAACAAACGCTTTCATCTCAATCCTATCACCTGCCGACAAATATTTCCGTTGCCATGCGCAATATCATTATAGTGTTATATTTTTTATTATTATTCCCATTGTAGTTTTGTGAAATGAAAGCAATCCTAACTAATAAATGCAACAAAATAAGTAAGAGACTTTTAGAAGGCAGAGTCTAAAATTATTCATGAGAATTTATGCGTTATGTTATTTTTTCCTTAATGAACAAAAATAATTTCGGATACATTTCCTCGCATTTCTTAAACACCGATTTCTTAAAGAATTTAATTTACGCAATAAAATTAACTGAATTTCTCGATTTTTATTTTTCGAATATTTAAAACTAAAAAATTACGCGTATTATCTGTTTAATAAATAGGCGGCTCAAGACCGCACCCAGATAGCATGAACATTAGCAGCAAGTTTGATTTTTTCTGACACTATCTTGCCGTGACAAATTTGAATTGAGAAATTCGCAGCAAATTTCCCGCAAGGTATAGCATGCCCTACTTGCATGAGTAGTTTGTTGTGAAACTGATGGCAAGACTGTCTTTAATTCACGAAAGTGACGAAAACAAAAAATTCCTCTGTTGAGACAATAGACAATCAAACAAATATGCAGAAATTTTATTCGGTTGGTACCGCTTTCTCTAAACGCTATACATATCAAATACCAAAAAAAGGCTCGCATCGAAAAGTACAAATATTACCTTAACTTGTTTATGGTGATGAAAACGATGCATGCATCTTCTGACGGTGTGTTCGCGTCAATAGACATGAACAGGTCTATGGACCCCTCCGAAGGGTTTAAATTTATAGTGTAACAGTTATAAACAGATAGTGGGGCGTGAAAAGATTACTACTTTGCAGTACGTTTGCAGTATTTTTGATTAATTGTTTGCCGTTAATTTGCAATAAATTTGATGCAGCATGAATTTAACTTGCACGACAAGTTAGCTGCAAGTTCAAAGTGTGGTGACTTCAGCGTTTGCGTTATCTTGCTGCAGTCTTGTTATGAACTTTCAGTCTTGTCATGCTGAACTTGCTGCAACTTTGCAGGTTTTCAAAACAGGACTACAGCAAATTTTTTGAAAATTAAAAATGCTATCGGAGCAGAATGTGCTGGGTGCCAATGTGCTAAGACCCGCCCGTACAGGTCATTAACCAAATGAAAGGGTAATGTAAAATGAGTCACAAAATTCTTAAACTTTTTCTTGTATTTGAATAAAAATTGTGTAACTGTTTAAAATTTTTATCTGGTACAACAACAAATATTTGAAAAATTAAAGAAGGAATATTTTGACACATTGCTGACGGCTGACGCCAATTTAGTATTTTTTCGATTTCACCACCCGCGGGCGCATACTTTCGTATCCAGAATTCGGCTCTAAGGGGGGGGGGGGGGGGGGTTGAGTTGTTGATAACAATGGTCGCCTGTTAATTGAATCATTGGCTAATCGAATCAGTCTATTTAATGAATGAAATCATAGCGCTTTCTTTCTCGGATATTAGAATCAGCAATTACGCCGGTTATAATAAATTTAAACATCGTTTAAGATATTAGAGTTACAAAACCCAAAATGCATCAATGAAATAACACGAAACTATGTTATATTTATATAAAGTGTTTCAAAAAATCATAGATAAATTTTAAAAGATCGAAGAGCATCGTACAAAAAACATTTTTTGTAGCGAAAATCAGGTTTACAATCCAATTTTTCAGTCAAAAATTCACAGGGCTTCCCTCTAAGACAATCCCGGTTCCTAACTTTAATAATGAAATAATTTTAGCAAAATTTTCAATAGACTTATCTTACTTTGTATCAATGTAATAATATCACAAGAATTGGTGGAATTTATAATTAACGACGTCCAAATAGTTCTGAATTAGATATTCGATATTTTCGAATATAGTTAACATTAAACACGGTATAGTTAACTGAATTACTGTGCACTACCAGCAAATTAAGGGACTACTTTACTCACGCGAAAAGATCAGCTCGCTAATGTTAACCATATAGGAGAAAATTTTAAAAATATCTCATTTGCATTTCCGTATTTTTAAATGATTTTTCTTGAATTGGATAGCTGAGGTCGATCTCTGCAAAGGCTGTTTTTTTTTTACTTTTTCGGTTTTTCTAATGAGGATGCTTTCACTTTCGAAACCGGTTCCGAAAGTGAAAGCATTATAATAAAAAAAGGCCTGTAAACAAAATCGAAAAAGCAAAACACGCCCTATAGGTATCGACCTCAGCTATCCAATGCAAAAGATATACAGTGGAACCCGGTTAAGACGCTCACGGTTAATACGCGACCCCGCTTAACACGCGGATTTTTTCCGATCCCTTGAACATCGCCCATACTTTCAATGCAAAAATATCACGTTTAATACGCGAACGGTTATGACGCGATCCCGCTTAATACGCGATGAATTTTCGGTTCTATGAAGAAAAAAATCACGCTTAAGACGCGAATTCCCTCTCTCTCCTGTGTTCCCAATTTATCGGATTTTTATTATTCAGATAAAAAACACTGTTTCCGAATAGTATTTAATTTATTTAAAAACAGATAAAGGCGAAAATTACTAATCGGAAATAGTAGTAGATATTAGAATAAAAAAAATACCAGCTAAATTAGCAAAACTGCAATTCTGCTTTGATCCCACCTCCTTAACATTCTTTTTTTCTAGCTTCGTGTATGTTTTTACTGCAGTAGGTTAGACTTACTCAGATACTTCATTAAAATTTTTATGATTAAAGATGTTCATACCTGTTGTTAGAAAGGTTTTAAATGTACTTTATATCGCTACTGTGTTTTATAATGCATATTATAGGCAACAAAATGAATTTCGCAAAGATTAAATTACGACTGCGATTGGATAATTCTTTTATGTTTACTTTACCTTTTGCTATAACAATATTTTATAAGAATAGTTTTTCTTATTGTATTAACAATGAAGAACAGATTATACAGTAGAGCGCCGATTATCCGAACAAGTCGGGACCGACCCTAGTTCGGATAAGCAAAAGTTCGGATGCCATATCTCAAATTCTTCTTAAATACGTTAGTTGAATAGGATCAGCGTTCTTCTGCTGTTCGAGCCATTTCATAGCTATTTCCAAACATTCAAAGGCTTCGTTATGTGATGGACCATGATCATTTTCAGAGCATTCGTTTTCAATTTCTGTTTCGTCTTGAATATCATCCACAATCTCATCATCATTTAAAATCTGATATCCAGCTCTAATAAGGTGTTTGGATAATTAGAAGTTCGTTAAAAAAAATTTTTTGAGAGAAATAGGCTGTTCAGATAATTGGAAGTTCGGTTAAAAAATATTTTTTGAGAGAAATTGGCTGTTCGGATAATTGGAAGTTTGGTTAATTGGAGTTCGGATAATCGGCGCTCTACTGTAATTGTACTCATTATTACAAGTACTAAATATGATTTTAAAACTGGGTTGCGCTTCAAAGATTTAATATTTTTTTCATTCTGTTAAAAAGATTAGTCTAGTAGGAAAATTATTTTTGGTTGCAACGTATTAATCGACAATAAAGTAATGTTAGAATCTATATCTATTTTCCGTTATTATTCCAGTTTATCCTATAAAAAGAAACAATGAGTTAAAGTGGAATACAATTAAATTTCAATCTGAAGATATGTGAAAAACACAATTTTCGACCGTAAACGTATAAATGAAAGCTCTGAAGTTCATTTATATGATTAAATGTGTAAAAAAGCCCATTTCCTGTAACATTATAAAAATCACGTTTAATACGCGATCCCGCTTAATACACGACTTTTGACCGCTCCCTTGAAACGCGTCTTAACCGGGTTCCACTGTAATTTAAAAATATGAAAATGCGAACGAGATATTTTTAAAAATTTCTCCCATAGGATTAACATTAGCGAGCGTGTGTTTTTGCGTGATTGAAGTAGCCTCTTAAGTGGCATTTAATTTCACATAAAGGGAAAACAATGTAAATTTAATGAAAAATTCGTTAAAATAACTTCGTTACCATTACAGTTCTCAAAAAATTGCTGGGTTCGACTTGAAGTCTTATCTATATTAATATTATACAGAAGCAACGTTTGTTTGTTAGTTTATGTGTTTATAAGGGGTAATCTCTGGAACTACCGAACCGATTTTAAAAGTAATGGTGGCAAATTGATGGCCACAGTCCCTGTTTCAACATAAGTTATACTTTATGTCAGTGGCTAGAGCCGTCCTTAGGGTTGTGCCACAGATGCAGCCGCACAGGACCTCGCGCCAACGAAGGCTTGCGCCCGAAAAAAAAATTAATACAAAATAGCTAAATATTTATTGTTCATTTTTTTGAGACTTTATAATAAATTTATATTGTAAATATGCTTATTTATAAAATGTTTAGCGCAAGTTTTGGACGCTCGAGAAAAAAAAAAAAAAGCATTTCTGGCTTATATTTATTCTATAGGCATTTTTATACATGTTATTCTCTAGCATAGACAGCACCAGGTGCACAACAAGTCTTGACAGGTGCATGAACTAAATGTTAATTGTTAGAAGGCCAATGCTGATGATGATTCTGACAAACTGCACACCATTATTTTAATGATTAAACTGCTCACTATTATTTTAGTGACTATTTGTAATGGTAACAGTAAACAGGTTTACTTTCCTTTTTGTGTAATCAAGTTTCTCTTTTTATTATACGAATATCGATGTTCCTGCCCGCATGCATGTCACGTAAAGACGGCGGGGAGGCAATGGGGCTGAAAACCCCTTAAAGATTTAATGTCTCCCAAAAATTATGAAAGGTTAATGTTTTTAACGTTTCTTAAAAAAAGAAAAAATTTTGGTAAATATTAATTTTGACTCAGAATTTTTTCCTTTATTTTTAGACTATTAAATTAAAAATATTAACATGTTTAACATTTGTTAAATTAAAAAAATAAATAAACATGTGGCAATTAAAGAAAAAATAGAGTTTATAAGTTTAAAATTTTATTTTTATTACATGCATTACAGCTTAATATGAAGTGAACTGATTGAGTACTTTAATCAATTAAACCTTCGACTACGAATTTATTTTTTTATTAGAAATTGTAGCAGCTGGAGACGACTTTTAGGTAGCTTTCATTACAAAAAGCTACCTATTGCAGCCGTTCGGAGGAAAGCGATTTCAAAAAATTTTGGTATATTTTCATCGATCATGACCCCCAGACCCCGAAACCACCCTCCGTTCAAAAGTTGATATATATATATATATATATATATATATATATATATATATAACCATTAATTAAACATAACCTACCACCATCAAAAACCGTAATATTATGAATTAAAGCTGTAAGTATAAATTTTTATTATTATTATTATTATTATTATTATTATTTATTATAAGAATTATTATGGAAGAAAAATAATAAAGTGGACACCGACAAATAATGGAAATGCTTATATATTGAATTACGTTGTCAAGGGCACAGAATTCAATGATATAAGCAAAATGGTTGTTTTCTGTGAGAAAAATAAGCTAAAGCTAAAAGTTATTTTCCCCTGTGCCCAAAAAACCATTAAAATCAAGTGAATTGATTAAAAATGAAAACAGAATAGAAATATATATATATATATATATATATATATCTGATCTTTGTCATTCTGTAACTCTCGTATTTATGAACCGATTTGGATGAAACTCGGTGTGTACATAGTACATACAAATATCTCGACCGAGTTCGTTGGCCAGCTTCATCCGCCATCTTGTTTCAAAATGGCGGCCATTTAAAAAATTTAAAAAAATTTAAAATTTGAAATGTGGTACCAAAAAATTTAAAATTGAAAAATATTTTTTTCTTATGTGTTTGACCTTGATACAAAGATTCCGGAGCATTTTTTGTTTCGTCTATATCTTAAAAAATGGCTGAGTTATAGCACTTTGAATTTCAAGCATGGCTGATATTTTGAAACGACCTGATTTTTGTCACACGATAACAGGCGTATTTATGAATCGATTTGGATGCACCTTGGTGTATACATAATACGTAGCAATGTCTCGACTGAGTTCGTTGGCCAGCTTCATCCGCCATCTTGTTTCAAAATGGCGGCCATTTAATTTTTTTTTAAATTTTAATTTGAAATGTGGTACCAAAAAATTGAAAATTGAAAAATATATTTTTTATATGTGTTTGACGTTGATACAAAGATTCTGGAGCAGTTTTTGTTTCGTCTATATCTTAAAAAATGGCTGATTTATAGCACTTTGAATTTCTAGCGGGGCATTTTGAAACGACCTGATTTTTGTCACGCGATAACAGGCGTATTTATGAACCGGTTTGGATGTACCTTGGTGTATACATAATACATACCAATTTCTCGACCGAGTTCAATCGCCAGCTTCATCCGCCATCTTGTTTCAAAATGGCGGCCATTTAAAATTTTTTTAAAAATTTAAAATTTAAAATGAGGTACCAAAAAAATTGGAAAATGAAAAAGATTTTTTTGTATGTGTTTGGCATTAATACAAAGATTCTGGAACAGTTTTTGTTTCTTCTATATCTAAAAAAATGGCTGAGTTATACCATTTTGAATTTCTATTGTGGATGACAGTTTGAAACAACCTGATTTTTGTCACGCGATAACAGGCGTATTTATGAACCGATTTGGATGTAACTTGGTGTGTACATAGTACATACCAATGTCTCGACAGAGTTCGTTGGTCAGCTTCATTCGCCATCTTGTTTCAAAAGGGCTGCCATTTTTAAAAAAAATTAAATTTTAAATTTAAAATGAGTTATCAAAAAATTGAAAAATGAAAAAGATTTTTTTTATGTGTTTGACCTTGATACAAAGATTCCGGAGCAGTTTTTGTTTCGTATATATCTTAAAAAATGGTTGAATTATAGCACTTTGAATTTTTAGCATGGCTGACATTTTGAAACGATATGATATTTGTCACGTGCTAACACGCGTATTCATTAACCTATTTCGATGTAAGAAGGCATGTGGATAGTATATCGTAATGTCTCGACCAAGTTCGCTGGCCAGCTTCATCAGCCATCTTGTTTCAAAATGGAGGCCATTAAATTAAATAAAAAATTATATTTAAATTAAGGTGCAAAATAATTAGAAATTGAAAAAGGTTTCTTTCTTAAGTATTTGACCATGATATAAGGATTCCGGAGCATTTTTTTTTTGTCTTTATCTTAGAAAATGTCTCAGATATAGCAGTTTGAATTTCTAATGTGGGTGACATTTTGAAAAATCTGATTTTTTGCCTGCGACAGAACTTGTATATATCAACCGATCCGATTCCAATGTGAGTGAGCATGTGCACAGGAATTACTAAGGTCTCGACCAAGTTCACTCGTTAGCCTCATCCACCATGTTGTCTTAAAATGGCAGGAACTACAAGATATCGCCGAATTTGGCAACCAAATATAAGTTACTTTAAATAAAAGCAGCTTGGATAAAGCTGACTAATTTCGCGAAATTCTCATTCATAATGATTTAATATTGATAAAGATTAGGATTGAATCTCCTATAATCGGTTTCCACTAAATTGAGCTTCGTGTGTTTGAATAATATAAGCTTGCTTTTTAAAAATAAGGAATATGAAAGCTACCTCTTCCTCCCGGCACTGGCCGGAAGGACTTTTTTTTTATTCTATTCTTAAAACTTTTCAAAAAATTATCTTTGCAACACACTTCTATGAAAATTTATAAAAAAATAATTTTTTTTTTTTCTTTTAAGTAATATGAAACAGATATAAAAATATTCGACTATGGCACTCCTGCAGTCGAAACGTGGAACGTATAGATCCCGCCGTTGTCAAATACATAAATGAAGACCTGAGTGGATGAACATGTTATGCTACATTTTCTAAAAAAAAATTTTATCTTTTGTATGAAAGCGTTTTGAGGTATCCTATCACATGGTGAAGATAAAATACTTAGATTCTATTTAGTCTTGAAGATTTAAGACATTATTCATTAATATTTAATATTTTAATATTTAATAATGTCAATAATATTAATAATTTTTAATATATGAGAATTAAATAGGAATAAGTTATTCTGAGAGAGTTTAGTACCATACCTATTAATATTTTAAACACATGGTATCAAACAGAAAATAAATCAGTAAAACTTACAGCAAAAACTTTCACCTCAGATTTCTTCAAATGTAATTTTCGTTACTTAACATGTTCTTCCACTTAGCTCTTCAAATATGTTAACGATTAATTTTGATTTATGCTTCTGTTTAAATTATCAAAAAGGAATTAACATTCCACTAAATTGTTTTAAAAATTGCTCAATTTTGCAGAGTTTTAATAGATTATCTGCTGATTACTGATCTACTGTTGATGAATGTCACATAAATATATTACAGGTTTGTATGGGCCTAAATTTTCAGATTCAGGCCTTGGAAAACTATCCTGACCTGGTGCAAAAGCTAAAAAGTAGGTCCCGGCCTGAGACGAATAAAATTCATTAAGATCACCAGACTCAATTTCTAGAAAAATTTTCGATATTTGTTATTGAGTATTATTTTACAATTAAATTCTTTAACACTAGGACTCCCGGAAATTTTACTCAATCTGTATAAAAATATTTGACATGAGAATTTTTATTTAAAAGACTTATTTCTGAGAAGTTTACATTATACGTAATGAAAAAAATATTGAAATGTAAAAGATTTATGAGGAAGAATGCGTGTTTTTTGACAGCCTGATGTCATTTTCTGTCCAAGAATTTTATTAAAGTTACTTTTATTTGTAATGTGAAAATGGCATCAATAAGGATATAATCAATAAAAATAAATAAACCCCACTATTTTTCATTTCTCTGCAACAATGGAAGTAACCCAATTGCCATCATTTTGAATAAATTTCATAAAAAACATTAAACATTAAAAATAAATTATAAAAATTGAAATATTTTTTTAAAAATAGCTACTGCGGACACATCTGAAAATGAAAAGCTTTCGTTAAAAAAAAATATTATGAAAATTGGTTCAGTAGAAAGCTCAGAACTCTTGACTAAAAAACAGGCTTGTTTTTTAAATGTAGGGTAGGGGAGTACACGGTGAGACATTTTACACAGTGAGACAGCAGCCACTTTGACATATAGTTGTAACTTTTTCTTCAAGCTGGCACACACACATAACGACCTCATCTTATACAACACGTGGATGTAGTTTCGGCACTTCAGTTACTCGTCCGACAAAATAGTAAATAATTCTTTATTTTATAGTGGTTAAAGTTACATAAACGTCTATTTTAGAGTTTATTTCCCTCAATATGACATATATTTGCTTAACCAAACCTAGCTATATCTATAATAATGGACTATTTCGGCAAAACGACATAAACTTTTTAAAGCGATGAAATTGATGTAACAGATGTGGCATCCATTTTGTTACAACGTAACGAAAGCACACAGTGAGACACACAGTTGTGGTACACAGTGAGACATGTCTTATTGTGTACCTACTATGTGGTTTCAATGTTAAAAAAGTTATTTATTAATAAAAGAAGGGTTTTTTCTCTCTCTCTCTTTCTCTGCGTGCGTGTGGGCGTGCGATGGCTTGGGAAATTTACTAAACGCAAGAGGCTGAAAATTTGCATGAAGGTAACCCAAGGTCTGCCCTTGTCCACCCGAGGCTCATAGTTTTAATATTTTGAAAATCTAGAAATATTAAATAGAAATCATAAACTGCAGAAAATTATTGATAGAGTGTAAAAATGTATGATTAATGAAAATATATACATTGTCTCACTGTGTACTACTTAAGACAACAGTGAGACAATTTTCGACACCCCGTTATGCTGCTTCTGTGCTTTTATAAATAACTTTTTTAAAACCACTTACACATTAATGTGTAGCGCATTTGTGTGCTTAAAGATGTAGTACATTTTTTTTCAAAAGAATAAAAATCGTCAACATTTGTAAAGTAATAATAATTTTCGTCTCACTGTGTACTACCCTCCCCTATAGATATTCGCTGTTTAATTGAACCACTTTGTTGAGTAGAATTTTATTCAACAAAGTCGCGGATTCCGAATACCCCCCCCCCCCCCCCAAAAAAAAGAAAAAAAAATATTAACTTTGATTTTTTTTCATAAAAGCGGCTAATTTGCTTAATTAGTGATTCATATAAGCGGCAATGTTACTAATTATTTTAGCTCTGGAAGGGGTTTTAACCCCTCCCCTCCCCCCCTCTTCTCTGCGCCTACCTTTCTGTGGACACGGGCAATGCCGGACAGATTTACTGTAGATAATAATAAAGACGGATATTTGTTTGTCTGTCTTGTCTACCCAGAGTTTCCTGAAGAGACTGCAGAGCTATAAGATTTGACAGGAAGGTACTCGTATGTCTGAAGTTAGGCGCCTCGAAGTCAGTTCTTGGAATTATTTTATTATATACATATTTTCATTATTATTACGCTATATGTAGCGTTTTTTTTTGTGTGTGTGTGTTGTGCCTGTTTTTTACATTATTAAAAAGAGCCCGGTTTCAATCTTTTACTCTAATATAGTAAATTTTGTCCCTTTTTCAGCAAAGTTTATTTGGAGTTCGTAAAGCAATTTTTTTTAATTTATCGCGATTTTTTTTTTTTTTTTTTTTTTTTTTTACATTTGTAAGACAAATCCGGTTTCTATCTTTTAGCCCAATGTTGTGGATTTCACGCTGTGCGATTTTTGAATTTTTCGGAAAGTTCTATGCAACTTTTTGACATTCAAAAAACGAATGCGGTGTCTATCTTTTAGTCCAATAAATTGCATCTTCTGCGATTTTTGAATTTTTCTCGAAATTTTATGCGATTTTTCACGATTTGCAGCGATTTTGTAATATCGTAAAATGGAATCAGGTTTCAGTGTTTTAGCCCAATGTAGTAAATTATGTTCTGTGCAATTTTTGAATTTTTTCTGTATTTCTTCTGCGATTTTAATTTCTTTTTCACGTTCCACAGCAATTTGTTTCACATTTTTTTTTTTTTCTGAAATAAGCCTTCGGTAAATTTTGCTACTGCCATGATTAAACTCAAGTTGTAATAATACCAAACCGGTTCCTATGGCAGCATGAACGATGTGGCTGAAAATTTTAATTTTAATCTGGGTCAAAGAAAAATCACAATAATTCAAGGTTCGTTTGGTTCGAGACTGGAGCGGGCGTAGCTCTCAAGGGTTACGCTGTTTAGGCAGTAGATTCCCCAACCCCAGGTTTGTTTAAATTGAATTTCGTTTGGAAAAAATCGATTCATGAAGGTCCGCTGTCATCTAATGGAGTAAATTAGCTGCAAAATATGAGTTATGTAATCAGCATCAGTAATTTATGGAGATTAAGATAAAACTGGTAGATGAAAACAAAACAAAAAAAAAAAAACAGGCCGAACATAAGGGAATATGCAGCAAACGTAATACACACGGGGCCGCTCCTATGGGCCCTCATAATAGAGATATAATACTACACTGCTCAAAACAATTAGGGGAGCACATGTTTCTAACAAAATTACGCAAATGTTTACACAGATAAGTAACGTAAAATAAAACATCCATAATTTAAAGCGTAGTAGAAAACAGATAAAGAAAACTTCACATGCAAATTAAATTTTATGACATCAAAAACTAGAAAAAGGAGATAAGCGCAGAAATAGGGATTTTGCAGAAACGTCTGTTTCACTGTCTCAAATATAAAATTCAACTGTGGTTTGAGAAAAGGTGACTTGAAAAATGTCACAACAATATGATTTACCGGAATCCATGGCTTGGCGTATTATTGGGACAGTTGGATCGGGGGGAACCACAACGAAGTATAGTGGAGGCTGTTGCAGTCGTAAGAACTGTCAACGCAAGGCTGCGGAATCGATTCCAAGACATATAGAATGGTAGACATTAACAAGGGCAAGGTCGGCCATGTGCTACCACAGAAACAGATAACCGATATATCCTGTTAACAGCTCGTCGAGACGAAACGGGCAATGCTATTCAGCTGAAAACACAGTTGTTCTTGGCCACAGGACGAAGGATGTTCAGCCAAACAGTCCGAAATAGGCTTCACCAGGGCCAGATTAAGGGTGGAGGGCTACAGGAGCAGGCCCCGGGCTCTCAGCAGTGGCTTAAGTTGTATCAAAGTTTCGTTTTAAAAATTACTTAATTAAAAAAATTTCTAAAAGGGTAAAAGTACTCTGAAATGGCGAGGAAAAGGGCACATATCAAGTGTCAATATCGAATTCTTTTTCTTTTTTCCAATTTTATATCTTCGCAAATACGATATAACTGTTGCCGCGGTATCATTTGAATATTTTTACTCTCTTTCCCCGTGACAAAAGAAGAAAAATATCTTTATTCTATTTTCCTCTTCTATTTCGCAACCTCAAAAACCACATGTGCTTAGCATAAGTTTTCCAAGAAATTACTAACGAGCACAGGATCGACCCCCCACTGTCTGACATCTAAAATTCCGAAGAACATTGACCAGTATCTTGCAACAGCATTTTGCGTAAGTGACCATAGTGAAATCACCTTTATATCTTTTCCTATTCCCTCTTCTGCATAAAGTCCATGAAAAAAACAAAATAAAGAATCGAAAGGTAGGACTTTTGCAAACTCTTATTTGAATACTAATTGACCCGCCCGGGGTCCATTATAATAAACTGAAACAAAAGTCAAGTTTATAGGATTGGTGGATGGTGCCCCCCTCCCTGTAAATTTAACGAATTACCTTTAACATTAACACGATATTTACGGATGAAAACCCCCCTTCCCCTTTAAAGTTAACCACTTACCATTAACAGTAATGCGATTTTTAATTTACATAAGTTGAGGCCAAAAAGAAGATTAATAATCGAAAAAGCTTGTAGCTGGTGTATAAAGAAGTTTTTTAGTAGATTATAAAGTAGCCATGGTACCCTAGAACTATGTTAAAGAAAATGGAAAGATAATCGGATAATTTTTAAAGAAGCTGCACCAAGGGCCCCAAAAAGGCAGTTAATATTCTCAATCGATGTTAGCTGAAGTCTGATATTTGTCGTTCATGTAGTAGCTGAAGGACCTAAGAAGTTGTTAGAAAAAAAAAAAAAAAAAAAACTAGTGAATCGGACCATTTTAGTTTTGCATTGAGAGGATGACACAATTAGGGGGTGGAAAATGCATGGCTCACAAAAAATTTAAGGGTCCACGTACCGGATTCTAGGGGCCAGGGTCCTGAATGTAAAAACGGGGGAGTAACTAAATGAAAAACGGCCCGAAAACAAAGATCGGATTAAAAAAGGCACGATTTATTAACAATTCAGGACACAAAAACTTAAAGGGGCCCTGTAATGGACAATGGGGGCGGGGGGACAGGGTCTTAATTGGAATGTAGTGGGCATCAGAAAATTTTTTAGTAGTTTTTAAAGTTACCCGGAGAAGATATGTTAAAAAAATTGCAAGACAATCGAATCATTTTTAAAGAAGTTGCACCAAGGTCTCGAAGGAAGCGATTAATGTTTAACCCTCTCGCTGCGTAAGTAATTCTTCGCGATGAGTGTCTTTTACAGAATTTTTAATATTTTATCACCGGTTCTTTAAAGCAGAAAATTTTTGACTATCGTAATCGGGGAAAATGTCCTAATTAAATGAGACAAAGTTTTCGCTAAAAATAACTGGTGGGAATAACCAAATAGTATTAATTAGACGGAAAAATGCATGCCCGAGTATATCTCGGGTTGCGCAGCGAGAGGTGCTAAAATTGGTGCTAGTTGAAATCTGAGAAATTTTTTTGCCGTTCATGCAGTATTTGAAGAACTTAAGAAGTTGTTAGAAAAAAAAAAAAAAAAAAAAAAAAAAAAGCTAGTGAATTGGACTATTTTTAAGAAAACTATAATAAGGGGACCAAAATGGGCCAACTGATAGTTGTGAGCAGGGCCATAACATGAAAGCATGTTAAAAAGTCTTAGTACTTAGTGCTTTAGATCTTCAATTAGCCGAAATTAAGCATAGGGTAAGAATTAATCATTAGAATAAAATTTTTGAAAAATGCACAAAAATTGGGGGAAATGCTTCAAAAAGTCCCCTATGGTCCAAATAAAAATATGAGGGTGTTGGTATGGGGAGAAGAGTCCAAGACTCAACTTTTTTAAAGTTATGCATTGAGAGGGCACATTATTAGGGGCTAAAAAATGCATGGCGCACAAAAAGTTCAAAGGGCTCAGTACTGGACCCAAGGGGGACACGGTGCTAACTGGAATGCAGAAATGGGGGAATAACTAAATGGAGAATGGGCCCTCAAAACGAAGAAAATTGGACTAAAAGAGGAAAGTATTACCAGTTTACTGTATAGCAACTTAAACGGGTCCAGGGAGTCCGGACCTTAAAAAATTAAAAATCTGAGCCTCAGGTGCATTAGGACCTGTCTTCGACTATCCTCATCCAAATTTTCAGAGTTCTATGTGCATTAAATTTCGCTAGCCATCGCACACAGGTAAAGCGAAACTTTCTTTTATTAGTATAGATTATAAGAAGATTTTAGCAAATGCAGTTGTTTAAATTTCCTTTATAAAGATAAAGGAAACCCATTCGCGGCGAGAGCCTTTTCAGAATTTTTAATCTTTTGTCACCTGTTTTTCAAAACAGAAAATTTCATCTAATTGAATTATAGAAATGCTAAGATTAAATAAGGAAAAGTATACAATTAAAACTAACTTGTGGGAATAATCGAGGATTCTGAGTACATTAAGCGCCATGTATACGTGACGCTCATCCCAAGGTGTTAATAAATGTTTTTATTTCAGCTTGTGCTTGAGTATGAGTAAATTTCACTTGAAGGAAACCATTTTTTTAACTGTATATTTTTAAGTGGCTTGAAAAAAAAGTATTACACGGCTCATGCTAGTTCAATTGTTTGTGAATTATTTATCGTCATCTTGTTACCATATTAATTTAAGTTAGTTGATTTCTTACGAATTTCATTATTTAAATAGCTTTACACACATCCCTATTTTATTAAAATTTCCAAATTCATGCATTTTTCTTTTGTACCATTTACTAAACCTTAATACACATGGGTTAAATTGTTTAAAATGCTCACATTAATTTATTTAAGATAGTTCTCAAATTCCCAACCCAACAACGCGAAACTTTCTGACGCATTTTGTCCCAAACTTTTAAACAAGCATTCCAGATAGCATGGACATTAGCAGCAAGTTTGATTTTTTTCATACATTATCTTGCCACGACAAATTTGAATTGAGAAAATCGCGTAAAATCTCCCGCAAGGTATAACATCAACCATTTGCATGAGTAGTTTGTTGTGAAACTGATAGCAAGACTGTCTTTAATTCACGAAAGTGACGAAAGCAAAAAATCCCTCTGTTGAGAGAATAGACAATCAGCACATACAGAAATCACAAAAATTTTATTCTTTTGGCACCGCTTTTTTTAAAGCGCTATACTTATCAATTACCAAAAAAAAAAAAAAAAAAAAAAAAAAAAAAAAAAAAAAAAAAAAGGCTTGAATTGGTAAGTACAAATATTACCTTAACTTGTTTATGATGATAAGAACGATGCATGCACATTCTGACGGTGCGTTCGCATCAATAGACCAGATCAGGGCCCCCTTCGAAGGGGTTAAACTTATAGTGTAACATTTGTAAACAGATAGTGTGGCATAGAAAGATTACTACTTTGCAGTATTTTTTATTACTTGCTTGCCATTAATTTTCAATAAATTTGATACAGCATGAATTTAACTTGAACGACAAGTTAGCTGCAAGTTCAAAGTGTGGTGACTTCGGCGTTTGCGTTATCTTGCTGCAGTCTTGTTATTCATTTTCAGTCTTGTCATGCTGAACTTTTTGCAACTTTGCAGGTTTTCAAAGCAAAACTGCTGCAAATTTACTGCAAACTAAAAAAAAATCCTTGCCGGCCCGGCCTACAGGCAGAGGTAGATTTCGAAGTTAAGTATACTAATTTCACCAACAAAAACTAAATCATTATTAGATATAAATCCACTTTAACAGTTTTATCTGTCTGCTTTTGACGAGTTTTTATTTCCTTTTTATAAAATAGCTGGTTTTATCAGAATCATGTTAAGGCGATATTAAAAAAAATATTTTTCCATACTCAACAACTCGAAATTTTCTGGCACATTTTCAGATTCATTTTTAATAAAAAAATATATGAAACATGCTGACGTGATTTTTGAAAAGATTTATAAGCGACCTGTGTTTTTATTTTTCTTTCAATTAATTAAAACTTGATTAATAAAGAATTATTTTCTCAGTAGGGCAATATTTTTCGTTTCTAACACAATCGCTTCGGGAAATTCTGTTCAAAATGCCCAATTTGACATCATTTTTTGAAATATATTCTGCCTCTATCAAAAAATCGATCATTACTGTACATTATATAGTTTCTGAATAAGAGAATCTAGCAATTAGATGCGTTTGAGAGCAAAAATGAATTTAAAAATGAGTAAGAAAATAGACAGTTTGGATTTGAATGCACCCTTAATAAGATGATTTTTTTCTTCAACCGCTATGTATTTTTAATTTGTTTTTGCTGTAAGAATTGGCCCTATCAAAAACTTGTCTACATAAATGTTGAAAACGATATTAAGAAGATATATGATAAATTCATGGAGATTTTATATCTTGTGAATTGACGAAGTTATGAAAATTTTTCTTCTTCAACCCCCCCTTTTTTGTTTTCGTTTTTAATTTTTTTTTTGCGGTACGAATTGGTCCTATCAAAAACTTGTGAATATAAAAGTTGTAGATAATATTAAGGAGATGTATAATTAAATTATTGGATTTGATATCTTGAGAATTGACGAAGTAAGGAATTTTTTTCTCCCAAAAACCCTATTTTTGCGCCCCTTGAGCCTATTTTAAACTTTATCAAAAATCTGTGATGCATGAATTTTTGGCGCTATTTTTAGAAGTAATAAAAACTTTAAACTCATTTGATATGTACAAAAATTAAGAAGTTATGGGGTTTTTTCGGTTTTCACAAAACCCCTCCCTATTTCCATCCCCTTTGTCAGCTTTTGCCCATTAACGAACTTGACCGAGATTTTATGTCCCTTGATTTTATGTATCAGTTTGGAAGAAATTTGTGCAGAATTGTGGAAGTTATCGTGTCCAGAAAAAAGTGATAACACAATTGCTTCGGGAAATTCCGTTCAAAATGCCCACTTTGACATCATTTTTTGAAATATATTCTGCCTCTATCAAAAAATCGGTCATTGCGGTACATTATATAGTTTCTGAATAAGCGAATCTACCAATTAAATGCGTTTGAGAGCAAAAATGAATTTAAAAATGAGTCAGAAAATAAGCAGTTTGGATTTGAGTGCATCCTTAATGCAATGATTTTTCCAACACAATCCTCTTCGGGAAATTCGGTTCAAAATGCCCACTTTAACAGCATTTTTAAAAATATATTCTGCCTCTATCAAAAAATCGACCATTACGGTACCTTATATAGTTTCTGAGTAAAACGTACCAATTGGAGGCGTTTGAGAGCAAGAATGAATTGTGAAATGAGTCAGAAAATACGCAGTTTGGATTTGAATACACCCTTACTTAGATGATTTTTTTCTTCAACCGCTATGTATTAGGTAGCTTTCATTACAAAAAGCTACCTATTGCAGCCGTTCGGAGGAAAGCGATTTCAAAAAATTTTGGTATATTTTCATCGATCATGACCCCCAGACCCCGAAACCACCCTCCGTTCAAAATTGACACATATATATATATATATCCATATATATATATATATATATATAACCATTAATTAAACATCACCTACCATCATCAAAAACTGCAATATTGTGAATGATTGACTACACGCCATAAACCAACAATATAGAACTGCATGTGTAAAATAAAGTACCGTATACCTAATTACAAGAATTAACATGGAAGAAAAAAAGAAGAATATGGATTCCGAAAAAATTGAAAAACTTATATATTGAATTACGTTTTCAAGAGTACAGAATTCAATGATATAAGCAAATCGGTTGTTTTCTGTGGGAAAAAAGCTATAAGCTTAAAAAAAAATTTCCTCTGTACTCAAACAACCAATATAATCAAAATAATAGTTTCAAGACGAATACAGAACATTATCAAATAGCATGAAATGGAAAAAAAAACTACAACCCATTAAATATCTAATTTATAGCAATAGAAATCCCACAAAACATACCGTATTAATTCCCAGTAGATTTTCAAAATATATTCCCGCACATGGCATCCAAAAAGCATGATAAGATCAAGGTGAATAAAACAGTTAAGTTAACACAGAAATTAAAAGCTATGGAGTCAGTTAATTCATGTTGAAATATTGTGATAAATATAATTAATATAATATAAATAAAAAATAATTACATTATTTATAATACCTAAAAACAATTTTAAATTGTATAATAACAATTTTACAACATTGCCAATATTCAGCGTTAATTACCACCTAGTGTAAAAAATTAAAATTATGACTTTAAAGAGGCTATTTAAAAATACAAAATTTATGGTGCTGCCATCTATTATTATTTTATACAAATGTCACAGTAAGTAGAACCTAATACATGCTAATGAATTAAAATGTATCAACTGCATTCCTACACACATCCTAATATAAACAATACCATATTGTATTTCATTATTCAGAATTTTTTTTAAATAAATTAAATGTTAATACAATATATTCTATTACCATACCATTAAATCTACACTGAGAAATTAAAAAACATTTTTAACTTGATAATATATAGAATATAGGCTATATGCTATAAAATAAAATAAATTATATATTATAAAAATATAATAGTCGTAATATTTAGCTTACATATAAAAAATGAACAGGAAAGAAAAAATAAATAAATAAATAAATAAATAAATAAATAAAAAATAAATTATAAAATAAATAAATAAAAATGGATGATTATATAAGATTGTCAGATACTAAAATTCCAAATAGCCTAAAGATCACATATATAGTGTGTGAATTATCCTTATATTAGTCATAAAAAAGCTAAAAAAATATATATATGATTGTGCCAATCAAACATATAAACCAATAATTAATCATGGAATACAATGTTGAAAATAAAACACTATTAAATAGTATAGAGTAATAATAATAAAAAAAAATTTTACCCAATTTTAATACATACAGTATAACATTAGTTAATCAAATAAACCAATATGCATAATAATCACTAAAAAGTTGGTATACTATTATTAATTTATGTGACATTGTCCTGAGTAGACTAAATTAAAAATAAGTTAATTATTGAATTTGATTAAATAAGTTAAATTTAATATAAAATTTATAAAAAAAAAGAGGAAAAATCACCAATTACATATAGAACATCAAATCAACATCCATATAAAAAAGTCCTTCCGGCCAGTGCCGGGAGGAAGAGGTAGCTTTCATATTCCTTATTTTAAAAAAAGCAACCTTATATTATTCAAACACACGAAGCTCAATTTAGTGGAAACCGAATATAGGAGATTCAATACTAATTTTTATCAATACTAAATCATTATGAATGAGAATTTCGCGAAATTAGGCAGTTTTATCCAAGCTGCTTTTATTTAAAATAACTTATATTTGTCTGCCAAATTCGGCGATTTCTTGAAGTGCCTGCCATTTTAAGACAACATGGTGGATGAGGCTAACCAGTGAACTTGGTCGAGACGTTAGTAATTGCTGTGCACAGGCTCACTCACATCGGAATCGGTTGATATATACGAGTGCTGTCGCAGGCAAAAAATAAGATTTTTCAAAATGTCACCCACATTAGAAATTGAAACTGCTATATTTGAGCCATTTTTTAAGATAAAGACAAACAAAAAATGCTCTTGAATCCTTATATCAAGGTCAAATACTTAAGAAAGAAACTTTTTTCAATTTCTAATTTTTTTGCACCTCACTTTAAATATAATTTTTTTTCAATTTAATGGCCGCCATTTTGAAACAAGATGGCTGATGAAGCTGGCCAACGAACTTGGTCGAGATATTGATGTATACTATCCACAACCCTTCTTCCATCGAAATAGGCGAATACGTGTGTTATCGCGTGACAAATGCAAGATCGTTTCAAAGTGTTAGTCATGCTAGAAATTCAAAGTGCTATAATTCAACTATTTTTTAAGATATAAACAAAAGAACAAATTTTCAGAAACAAAAAGTGCTCCAGAATCTCTCTATTAAGGCCAACCAAATAAAAAAAATCTTTTTCATTTTCCAATTTTTTAATACTTCATTTTAAATTTTAAATTACTTTTTTTTAAATGGCAGGCGTTTTGAAACAAGATGGTAAATGAAGCTGGCCAACGAACTCGGTCGAGACATTGGTATGTACTATGTACAGACCAAGTTACATCCAAATCGGTTCATAAATACGCTTGTTATCGCGTGACAAAAATCAGGTCGTTTTAAAATGTCAGCCACAATAGAAATTCAAAATGCTATAACTCAGCCATTTTTTTAGATATAGACAAAACAAAACCTGTTCCGGAATCTTTGTATTAAGGTCAAACACATACAAAAAAAAATCTTTTTCATTTTCCAATTTTTTTGTATCTCATTTTAAATTTAAAAATGTTTTTTAAATGGCCGCCATTTTGAAACAATATGTCGGATGAAGCTGGCCAACGAACTCGTTCGAGATATTTGTATGTACTATATACACACCGAGGTACATCGAAATCGGTACATAAATACGTCTGTTATCACGTGACAAATATCAGGACGTTTCAAAATGTCAGCCACGCTAGAAATTCAAAATGCTATAACTCAGCCATTTTTTAAGATATAGACGAAACAAAAACTGCTCCCGAATCTTTTTATCAAGGTCAAACACATAAGAAAAAAATATTTTTTCAATTTACAATTTTTTGGTACCACATTTCAAATTTAATTTTTTCTTAAAAATTTAAATGGCTGCCATTTTAAAACAAGATGGCGGATGAAGCTGGCCAACGAACTCGGTCGAGACATTGGTACGTACTATGTATAAACGAAGTTACATCCAAATCGGTTCATAAATACTCCTTTTATCGCGTGACAAAATTCAGGACGTTTCAAAATGTCAACCACGCTAGAAATTCAAAATGCTATAACTCAGCCATTTTTTAAGATATAGACGAAACAAAAACTGCTCCGGAGTCTTTGTATAAAGTTCAAATACATAAGAAAAAAATATTTTTCCATTTTTAATTTTTTGGTACCACATTTCAAATTTTAAATTTTTAAAAATTTTTTAAATGGCCGCCATTTTGAAACAAAATGGCGGATGAAGCTGGCCAACGAACTCGGTTGAGATATTAGTGCGTACCATGTACACACCAAATTATATCCAAATCGGTTCATAAATACGAGAGTTACAGTGTGACATAGGTCATATATATATATATATATATATCAATTTTGAACGGAGGGTGGTTTCGGGGTCTGGGGGTCATGATCGATGAAAATATACCAAAATTTTTTTAAATCGCTTTCCTCCGAACGGCTGCAATATGTAGCTTTTTGTAATGAAAGCTACCTAATACGTATTAGAAATGTAGTTATAATACAAAAGCCCCATTTATATATATATATATATATATATATATATATATATATATATATATATTACCATTAATTAAACATAACCTACCACCGTCAATTATTATGAATTAAAGCTGTAAGTATTAAAAAAAAAAATATTATAAGAATTATTATGGAAGAAAAAAGAAAAAAGTGGACACCGACAAAAATTGAAAAGCTTATACATTGAATTACGTTATCAAGGGCACAGAATTCAATGATATAAGCGAAATGGTTGTTTTCTGTGGGAAAAATAAGCGAAAGCTAAAATTAATTTTCCCCTGTGCCCGACAAACACTAAAATCAAGTGAATTGATTAAAAATGAAAGCAGAATAGAAACAAATAATATGAAATGGAAGAATCAATAAAACGTATTTAAATATTTATAGGATATAAAATATAAATAATAAACACCATACCGATTAATATTTCAGTATTTTACAAAAATCCATGTGCACATGTCTACCAGAATATCAAAAAGATTAAGGTGAATAAAACAGTTAAGAAATCACAGTAAATGATACCAAAGGATGCAGTTAATACATTTTGAAATAAAATTTGAAATACCTTGTAAAACAAATTTAATCTAATATAAAATAAATAGATATTAATTACATTATTTAAAATGCACTATTAAATTAATAGATAACAGTTTAACAATATCGTCAAAATTTAGCTAAAAATACCCCCTGGTGTATAAATTATAACTGAAATGGAGCTAGAAAAATTAAAAATTAGAGCAATCTGAAAGAGACAAATTTGGTGCTGCCATCTATTATTAATTATATTAAACATCTATCGCGAGATAAAAATTTGTATGCTTTTGAATGTAAATAACTGTTTAAACAGCAAAACCAAACAAATCCTTATATATAGAGAATTATAAACCTAATATAAATCACACAATGTATTTAAAACTATTGTTAATAAAATTAAAAAGCATACAATATATTCTATTAGCTAACTTATTTAAACTAAACTAAGAGTTTAAATAATGCTAGAACATTGATAATATATAGCATATAGCTATATGCTATAAAACAAAATAAATTCAGTAATAATTAATATAAATAATTATTAAAAATAATAAAAAATTATTTTTTAATGAATTATATATTAGATATTTATAAAATGAACAGGAAATAAAAAACATGTGGAAGTATATAGAAGGTTAAATAATACTTAAAATCCCATTACTTAAAAAGCACAAATATAGAATGTGGATTATTTTCAGACATCCATAAAAATCCATAAAGTATGAATGTGGTACATTCAAAAACATTAAACCGATAATAAATATTAAAACGAATAGAGGAATAATAATAAAAATAATTACCCAATTTTAATGCATACAGTATAACTATATTTATATTAAAACTATTTATATGTATATTATTCACTATAAGAGTGGCATACTATTATATATATATATACAGGGTGATTCAGCTCGTCGGTGACAAACTTTAAGGATCGATAGAGCACACCTAGACGAACATTTTTGAATAGGGAATGTAGGGTCCCTGACGCGATGGTAAGGCGCTAGGCGCTTTCGAAAATTTGGGTGCCGAAATTCGAAACGTCATAAAAACTAGGGAAATGGTTAGATTTTCTTGCTTGTTGCGTCGAAATGATTCTGTTTGTTTAGACTTTCTTCAGTACCAATTTGATAAGCGTATCTCTTAAAACATGGATAGGGGGCGCTGCAGACTTTGGAGAGCTAGACAACAACTTTAAGCCCGTTATTTTGATAATTTAACACATGCTCGCCAAAGTTTATACTCTAACTTAAAGTTTGAACCCAAAAGTAGAGCCCTGAAAAAAGCGTAAGAGCCGGAATAAAATGTCAAAGTACAGGGTGGTCGAAACTCGAAGGCTCCTAAGAGATAAACAAACAGATTTCTTGACTTATGGCATGCATTTTCATGATTCTGTTTGCTGGGGCTCTCTGAAACTCAGTTGAACGGTACAAAAAGAAACATCGATAGGGGGCGCTTTGGGCAAAAAACATAATTCGTTGACATTTCGGACGCTAACTGGAAACGGGGCGCTACGATCAGTTAGTAATAATGAAAACACATTTTCTACCTCTGCTCAACACTTCTGAATAAATTTAGACCAAAAACATCAATGATACTGGAAATTTATTTACAAAAAATAACACTACAGAAGATGCTCGAAATTTCGACCTTGGGCCATGATGCAGGCTTCGCACCTCCGTCGCATTGAGGAGTGTGTGTTTCCAACAATGCCAGGAGTATCTCTGATCTGCCCTGCAGCTGCCACAATGCGCGCCACAAGTTCTTCAGCACTGCTGACAGGTGTATGGTATACCTCGGCCTTCAGGTAACCCCAAAGGAAGAAATCCAAGCAGGTGAGGTCTGGTGATCGGGCAGGCCAGTGAACTGGACCCCCACGCCCGATCCACCGCTGGCCATACCTTGCGTTTAGATGGAGACGCACGTCGTTCGTGTAATGGGCCGGAGCTCCATCGTGCTGGAACCACATCTGGCGACGCGAACCTTCGGGTACGTGCGCCTCATCCAGAAGCTGCGGCAGCACTTGATCCAGGAAAATCAGGTAATTTCCACCTGTCAGCCGTTCAGGTAACAAATAAGGGCCAATGAGGCAATCCCCCAGAATGCCGGCCCACACATTTACTGAGAAACGCTCCTGGGCTGCTCGGCTTCTGGTTTCATGTGGATTTTCATCACACCACACATGACTGTTGTGGGCGTTCCACATTCCCTCCCGGCTGAAGGTGGACTCGTCCGTAAACAAAATGCTGTTTACAAAACGGGGATCCCTGGATCTCATCGCCAAGTACCATCTTGAGAATTCCACTCGAGGGCCAAAATCCTGCTCTCTGAGCAACTGCACCCGCTGGATGTGGTAGGGGTGCAGATTCCGGGAACGTAAGATGCGCCACGCAGTTGCTTGCGAAATGCCAACATGTCTGGCGATATCTCTCGTGCTAAGACCTGGGTTGTCCTCAACCAGGTTAAGCACAGCCTCTTCGTTGTCGGGGGTGCTCACTGATCGCTCCCGTTCAGGCCTGCCTCCGTCGAAAGATCCCGTTGTGGACAACCTCTGGTGTACTCGAGCGAAGAAGGCATGGCAGGGGATTTGCCTGTTGGGGTAACGCTCGGCGTACAACCGCTGAGCGGCTCGTCCATTACAACCAGCAGCGCCATACGCCAAATGCATGTCAGCCAATTCAGAGTTTGTGTACCGTTCCATCCTACTACCGATCTGCAGACAAGTAACCCGAAGCTTAAGTAGGTACCGCACGTTCAAAAGACGTGTCTGCGCATACAACTACGTCATCTCGCGTTGTCGTCTACGCATTACGTATCTTTTGCATATCGATATGGTACGATATCTTTTGCATAAATCAGCAAAAAGCACCTTATGTAAATTTTATTGCGCGCATTGTGCATGATTGAAACCAGCTATGTTTGTTAAAAAAACAAACAAACTGCAGTTTTAATAGCTTCTTATGATAAGTAAATTACTCTCTTGTTTTGTTTCTAACTGATCGTAGCGCCCCGTTTCCAGTTAGCGTCCGAAATGTCAACGAATTATGTTTTTTGCCCAAAGCGCCCCCTATCGATGTTTCTTTTTGTACCGTTCAACTGAGTTTCAGAGAGCCCCAGCAAACAGAATCATGAAAATGCATGCCATAAGTCAAGAAATCTGTTTGTTTATCTCCTAGGAGCCTTCGAGTTTCGACCACCCTGTACTTTGACATTTTATTCCGGCTCTTACGCTTTTTGCAGGGCTCTACTTTTGGGTTCAAACTTTAAGTTAGAGTATAAACTTTGGCGAGCATGTGTTAAATTATCAAAATAACGGGCTTAAAGTTGTTGTCTAGCTCTCCAAAGTCTGCAGCGCCCCCTATCCATATTTTAAGAGATACGCTTATCAAATTGGTACTGAAGAAAGTCTAAACAAACAGAATCATTTCGACGCAACAAGCAAGAAAATCTAACCATTTCCCTAGTTTTTATGACGTTTCGAATTTCGGCACCCAAATTTTCGAAAGCGCCTAGCGCCTTACCATCGCGTCAGGGACCCTACATTCCCTATTCAAAAATGTTCGTCTAGGTGTGCTCTATCGATCCTTAAAGTTTGTCACCGACGAGCTGAATCACCCTGTATATATATATCTGACATTTGTCACACTGTAACTCTCGTATTTATGAACCGATTTGGATGTAATTCGGTGTGTACATAGTACGTACCAATGTCTCGACCGAGTTCGTTGGCCAGCTTCATCCGCCATTTTGTTTCAAAATGGCGGCCATTTAAAATTTAAAAAAAATTAAAATTTGAAATGTGGTACCAAAAAATTGAAAATGGAAAAATATTTTTTCTTATGTGTTTGACCTTTATACAAAGATTCCGGAGCAGTTTTTGTTTCGTCTATATCTTAAAAAATGGCTGAGTTATTGCATTTTGAATTTCTAGCGTGGCTGACATTTTGAAACGTCCTGAATTTTGTCACTCGATAAAAGGCGTATTTATAAACCAATTTGGATGTAACTTCGGTTATACATAGTACATACCAATGTCTCGACCGAGTTCGTTGGCCAGCTTCTTCCGCCATCTTGTTTAAAAATGGCGGCCATTTAAATTTTTAAGAAAAATTTAAATTTGAAATGTGGTACCAAAAAATTGAAAATTGGAAAAATATTTTTTCTTATGTGTTTGACCTTGATAAAAAGATTCGGGAGCAGTTTTTCTTTCGTCTATATCTTAAAAATTGGCTGAGTTATAGCATTTTGAATTTCTAGCGTGGCTGACATTTTGAAACGTCCTGATTTTTGTCACGTGATAACGGGCGTATTTATGAACCGATTTGGATGTACCTTGGTGTGTACATAGTACATACAAATATCTCGGCCGCGTTCGTGTTCCAGCTTCATCCGCCATCTTGTTTCAAAATGGCTGCCATTTAAATAATTTTAAAAAATTTTAAATTTAAAATGAGATACCAAAAAATTGGAAAATGAAAAAGATTTTTTTTTCGTATGTGTTTGACCTTAATACAAAGATTCCGGAACAGTTTTTGTTTCGTCTATATCTAAAAAAATGGCTGAGTTATAGCATTTTGAATTTCTATTGTGGCTGACATTTTAAAACGACTTGATTTTTGTCACGCGATATCAGGCGTATTTTAGAACCGATTTGGATGTAACTTGGTTTGTACATAGTACATACCAATGTCTCGACCGAGTTCGTTGGCCAGCTTCATTTACCATCTTGTTTCAAAAGGATTTCCATTTAAAAAAAAAATAAATTTAAAATTTAAAATGAGGTATTAAATTGGAAAATGAGAAAGATTTTTTTTATGTGTTTAGCCTTGATACAAAGATTCCGGAGCAGTTTTTGTTTCTGAAAATTTGTTCTTTTGTTTATATCTTGAAAAATGGTTGAATTATAGCACTTTGAATTTCTAGCATGGCTAACATTTTGAAACAATCTTGTATTTGTCACGCGATAACACACGTATTCACCTATTTCGATGTAAGAAGGCATGTGGATAGTATACAATAATATCTCGACCAAGTTCGCTGGCCAGCTTCACCAGGCATCTTGTTTCAAAATGGCGGCCATTAAATTAAAAAAAAATATATTTAAAGTGAGGTGCAAAAAAATTAGAAATTGAAAGAGGTTTCTTTCTTAAGTATTTAACCTTGATATAAGGATTCAGGAGCATTTTTTGTTTGTCTTTATCTTAAAAAATGGCTCAGATATAGCAATTTCAATATCTAATGTGGGTGACATTTTGAAAAATCTGATTTTTTGCCTGCGAAAGCACTCGTATATATCAAACGATTCTGATTTGAGTGAGCATGTGCACACCAATTACTAAGGTCTCGACCAAGTTCACTGGTTAGCCTCATCCACCATGTTGTCTTAAAATGGCAGGCACTTTAAGAAATCGCCGAATTTGGCAGCCAAATATAAGTTACTTTAAATAAAAGCAGCTTGGATAAAGCTCACTAATTTCGCGAAATTCTCATTCATAATGATTTAGTATTGATAAAAATTAGTATTGAATCTCCTATATTCGGTTTCCACAAAATTGAGCTTCGCGTTTTGAATAATATAAGTTGGCTTTTTAAAAATAAGGAATATGAAAGCTACCTCTTCCTCCCGGCACTGGCCGGAAGGACTTTTTTTAATTTGTTTTTGCTGTAAGAATTGGTCCTATCAAAAACTTGTCTATATAGATGTTGTAGACAATATTAAGAAGATATATGATAAATTCATGGGGATTTTATATCTTTTAAATTGACGGAGTTATGGATGTTTTACTTCTTCAAACCCCCTTTTTGTTTTTGTTTTTAATTTTTTTGCGGTACGAATTGGTCCTATCAAAAACTTGTGAATATAAAAGTTGTAGATATTATTAAGGAGATTTATAATAAAATTAATTGGAATTGATATCTTGAGAACTGACGAAGTTATGAATTTTTTTCTCCCCAAAACCCTATTTTTTGCGCCCCTTGAGCCCATTTTTAACTTTATCAAAAATCGGTGATACATGAATTTTTGGCCCTATTTTTAGAAGTAATAAAAACTTTAAACTGATTTGATATGTACAAAAATTAAGAAGTTATGGAAGTGCTTCGGTTTTCACAAAACCCCTCCCTATTTCCATCCCCTTGGTCCGATTTTGCCCATTAACGAACTTGACCGAGATTTTATGCCCTTTGATTTTATGTATCAGTTTGGAAGAGATTGGTGCGGAATTACGAAAGTAATCGTGTCCAGAAGAAAGTGATATATATATATATATATATGACATAATTTTAATTGAAACTGATCAATCTGTAATTACTCAATTTCCAGTAGATTATCCCACTAATTTGGAATTAACGGAATACTTTTTATCTAACAATACAATTAACTTCTTAGATCTTAAAATTACAATAAAAGACAACAAAACAATCACAGATTTATATGACAAACGTAAAGAATTTAAATTCAAAGTTAATACATTTACAAATTTTAAATCTTGTCTACATCATTCTGTATTTCGAAATATAATACTTAATCATTTATATAGAATAAAATGTTTATGTTCTTCTCCTCTAATTAACAATAATATTAAAAAACTAATTTATGAGGCATTAAATCATGGTTTTCCAAAAAAATTCATATATTCATTAATATACAATTAGTACTTTACTTACATGATCTTTTAAAACAAATTAACACATGCGTAAACAAAATTACGAACTAATTTATGAGGCATTAAATCATGGTTTTCCAAAAAAATTCATATATTCATTAATATACAATTAGTACTTTACTTACATGATCTTTTAAAACAAATTAACACATGCGTAAACAAAATTACAAAAAAATATATAAAATAAAAAAAAATATCTATAAAAAATTAAAAATTGTAAAATAATATTAAAAAATTATTATAGGTTGGATGGGTGGGTAGATGTTAGAGTACGGAGGAGGGTGGTGTTGTCTGGATAATACGCAATGGTTAATTTAAAAAAAATGGGGCTTTTGTATTATTACTATATTTTTGATACGTATTTTATAAGGATGTTGATTTGATATTTTATATGTAATTGGTGACTTTCATTAATATTATATTTAGCTTAATTAAAGTTTTATCTTATTTACAATCATTTGTTATTAAATTTTAATTTACTAAGGACAATATCATATTAATTACTAATAGTATGCCATTTTTATAGTGATTAATATACAGTGGTGGTCAGAATTATAAGAACAATTGAAAATTGAACAGAAAAAAAATTATTTCTGAACTAAATAAAGTGAAATTTATACATAAAATGCTTTTTTATGCTAGAAATCATTATAGAATGCAAAACATTGGAAAATGCAAAATATGAATGTTTTGCCATAATTAACAAAATATGCCATTGTAAAAATTGGACAAAATTATAAGGACAATGAATGTTTTTGCCTGGAACACACTAATAATTAATAATCTCCCCCTCCTTCTCAATCACTTTGATCTGTCTTGACGTCATGGAGTTTGGCAGTTCCTTAAGAACATTCTTGGAAATTTTTGACCATGCTTTTTCGATGGAGGACATGAGTTCTTGCTTTTTTTCATATTGTATACCATTTTTGTATACTTCGTGTGCCAGAATACCCCACAGATTTTCCATTGGATTCAGATCAGGGCCTTTCTGCCGGCCAATGAAGTAGTTTCACGAAATTAGCATCAAACTACGATTTTGAAGTTTGGAAAACATGTACTGAGACATTGTCCTGCTGGAAAAAATAGTCTCCACTCGTTATTAACGGTGCTTCCGGTAAAAGATTATCGCCCAATACATCAACATAACTCTCATAATTCATTCTAGCCTGCACAAAAACTATTGGAGTAGTTCCACCATTTGCGAAACCACATCAGACCTTTATTGAGCCACCTCCAAATGCACGCTTTGAGAAAATTTCTTTTTCTCTACGGAGATCATACCAGAAGTAGCGAAAACCATCTGGTCCATCCAAATTAAACTTTTTCTCATCTGAAAAGACAACATCATCCCACTTTTTCCCATAGTAATGCATTTTTTTGGCAAACTCCATTCTGAGTCTCTTATGAACTTTTGTAAGAGGCGGTCGTGACATATATTTACCATAGCGAACCTTTTTTTCTTTTTGTAAAACACGTCGAACAGTTCGAGCACTGCATTCTAAGTTCAATTCACGTTTTATTTCTGTTGACGTTTGTTTTTTGGAGCAAGATTGCCTTATTATTATTCTTTTCTCCCGTACAGAAACAGAAGATGGCCTACGTGTATGTCTTTGCCGTCCATATTTACCGGGATTTTTAAGATAATTGTAAATAACCATTCTTGATCTATTAAGCTTTGTCGCAATTTGGCGTACAGAAAGTCCTGAACTTTTAAATGCATCCACTTTCCCTTTCTCAAACTCCGAAAGCTTTGTACTTAGCGGTATGACTGAAAAACAGAATATGACGATCCCAAACACTTACTACGCATTTATATCGTCGCTGAGTTCCGTGTGCAGAGCAAAAAACATGCAAATTTTACTTTTTAGAACACACAAATACAGTTGTTTTTATAATTTTGTCCATACCAGATGGCTGTATAAATCCATAATACATTTTATGAATATGGATTTTCCACATATTTCCATAAAAACTTATAAAAATATTCTTCATTTTTCTTTTAGTTTCCATCCATTAAATTTGCATAAGTTTCCGGCCAAATGTAGCCAAGATTTGGCGATTTTTCCCTTATCCTTATAATTTTGACCACCACTGTACATATAAGTATATTTAATATAAATAATATATATACTTTATGTATTAAAATTGGGTAATTATTTTTATTATTATTCCTCTATTCTTTTTAATATTGATCTATTTTCACTTTGTGTTATAAAATTTATTATCGGTTTAATGTGTTTGAATGTCCCACATTCATACTTTTAATATTTTTATGGCTGTATGAAAATAATCCACACACTATATTTGAGATTTTTAGGTAATGGGAATTTAAGTATCTGATAATCTTCTATTTACTTCCATATATGTTTTTTTTTATTTCCTGTTCATTTTATAATTATCTTATATATAATAGTTATTATTAACGATTTTTATATTATTTTAATATATATTTATATTAATTATTATTGAATTTATTTTGTTTTATAGCATATAGCTATATGCTATATATTAGCAATGTTATAGAATTATTTAAATTCTTAGTGTAGTTTAAATGAGTAAGATAATAGAATATTTTGAATGCTTTTTTTAAAATTTTATTAACAATAGTTTTTTAAAAAATATATAGTGTGGTTTATATTAGGTTTATAATTATCTATATATAACGATTTGTTTGGTTTTGCTGTTAATACAAATTTTTTTACATTCAAAGGCTTTCAAATGTTCATCTTGTGACATTTGAATAATAAAAATAATACTAGATGGCAACACCAAAATTTGTCTTTTGACGATAAGTTATAAATTTTGTCTTTTGCAGCTCCTTTTAAGTTATAATTTCCTACACCAGGTGGATTTTTTGCTAAATTTTGACGATATTGTTAAATAGTAATTAATTAATTCAATAGTGCATTTTAGTTATTTTAAATAATGTAATTACTTTCTATTTATTTTATTTTATATTATATTAATTCCATTTATCATGGTATTTCAAAATGTATTAACTGCATCCTTTGGTATCAATTACTGTGAATTCTTAACTGTTTTATTCACCTTAATCTTTACGATATTTTGGTAGCCATGTGCGAGTGGATATATTGAAAAATACTGAAATATTAATCGGTATGTTGTGTATTATTTCTATTTTTTATCCTATAAATATTTAAACAGGTTTTATTGATTTTTCCATTTCATGTTATTTGTTTCTATTCTGTTTTCATTTTTAATCTATTCACTTGATTATAAGGGTTGTTCGGGCACAGAGAAAAATAATTTTTAGCTTTAGCTTATTTTTCTCACAGAAAACAACCATATTGCTTATATCATTGAATTCTGTGCCCTTGAAAACGTAATTCAATATATAAGCTATTCCATTATTTGTCGGTGTCCACTTTCTTATTTTTTCTTCCATAATAATTCTTATAATAAATTATTTGGCACTTTTTTATACTTACAGCTTTAATTCATAATATTACGGTTTTTGATGGTGGTAGGTTATGTTTAATTAATGGCTATATATATATATATATATTTTTTTTTTATGGTGGTAGGTTATGTTTAATTAATGGTTATATATATATATATATATATATATATAGATAGATAGATAGATAGATATATAAAGTTTTTTACTGAATGTGGTTTTGGGTTCTAGGGGTCATGATCGGTGTAGATCTGCAAAACATTTTCTGAAATTCCAACATAGGAACGATCCCAATAGGTAGTATTTCATACGAAATCTACCTAAAATGCTATGTGGGATAAAATTGACAGTCCTGACTGTTGAAGCAATTTAGAATCGAATAACATTTTCCATTTTTTGATAAGTAAATTACTTATCCCCGATAGCATGAACATTAACAGCAAGTTTGATTTTTTCTGATATTATCTTACCGTGACAAATTTGAATTGAGAAATTCGCAGCAAATATCCCGCAAGGTATAGCATCACTCACTTGCATGAGTAGTTTGTTGTGAAACTGATGGCAAGACTCTCTTTAATTCGCGAAAGTGACGAAAGCAAAAAATCCCTCTGTTGAGAGAATAGACAATCAGCAGATACGCAGAAATTGCAGAAATTTTATTCGGTTGGCACTGTTTTTTTAAACGCTATACTTCTTAAATACCAAAAAAGGCTCAAATTGAAAATATTCCCCTAATTTGTTTTTGGTAATAAAAACGATGCATGCACCTTAACAGTGCGTATGCATCAATAGTCAGGTCTATGGACCCCTTCGAAGGGGTTAAACTTATAGTGTAACAGTTGTAAACAGTTAAGGTGGCATGAAAAGATTACTACTTCGCAGTAAGTTTGCAGTATTTTTGATTACTTGTTTGCCGTTAATTTACAATAAATTTGGTACTGCATGAATTTAACTTGCACGACAAATTAGCTGCAACTTCAAAGTGTGGTGATTTCGGCGTTTGCGTTATCTTGCTGCAGTCGTGTGATGAACTTTCAGTCTTGTCATGCTGAGCTTGCTGCAACTTTGTAGGTTTTCAAAGCAAGACTTCAGCAAATTTTCTGCAAACTAAAAATGCTATGTGGGAATGAGTGATAAGCTATTCTTGATATGTATCGACAAGTTTTACCTCTTTCTCGTGCCGCGTCCGGAAATTTACTTCAAAACATTTACTTTGACAGTATTTTCTGAAAGATCTTCTGCTTTACCAAAAAGTGGAAAAACGCCATTTGATTACATAGTTTCTGAATAAGGACACTTGAAAATTTTACGCGTTTCTGAAGAAAATTGAATTTAAAAATCTGTCAGAAAGTAGTTCCTATGTATTTGAAAACAGTCTCAATTAGATTTATCATATTTTGCACAAAACTGACATTTCATTAAAAGGGAAAAATTTTAGGATACATATTTAGAACTTTTAATTCATTATTCATTGTCAAGATATGGATTGAACTAGAAGTAAATTTTCAAAAAAGTTTAAAGTGTTGATTTTTTTTAAATCAGGAAAAATTGTTTTTTTCTTAGTAAAAATTTATCTCACAATTACATTTTCTAACAAAATTTGGCGGTCTGCCCACTACAAGCTACGGCAACTTCCGTGCAGACTCTGCTAAAAATATGCTAATTTGTTCTCTTTTGAAATGATTACCTGATTGTGGAAGTTTGATTACGAAGAATATATTTAATGAAATTTCTCATATTTTGTACAAAAAATTGACTTATTTCAGCCAAACTGAAAACTTTTAGCATACACATTTAGAACTTTTAGTTCATTGTCACCATATAGATTGAACTTATAAAAATAAATTTTGATATTAAATAATTTCTTTTCATATTTGCAAAAGTTATACGTGTTTCTCTAGTTCACAAGATAAATTTGAACTACTTTCACAGCACTTAGAACTAAATCTCAATGAGGAACTTGTATACCTGAATACTTTGTGCAGAACAAGATGGTGCTGCCGTTACGAATTAGTAAAATCACTATATTTAAGTTATGACAATATTTTGTTTGTTTTAGAATGTATAAGTACAAACTGGGAAGAGAAACTTGATATTAGAAGGGAGGTAAAATCTCTATTAAAGAAGTTTTCCAAATTTGAGTGCGTATTAACACTAAAACTACCGCGAGTGGTCAAATGACTCTTTTTGAACTTTTTTTTGGAATTTCTTAAACTAAAACATTACGAAAGTTTTTTCTTATTTCACGACTTTTTTTAAAATATAGGATCATATTACTCTTTAAGATGCCTCATCTCCGAACTACTTTCTTTGCCTAGAAAAAATATTTTAGGCTTAACTACCGAAAGGGGTCATTTGACCCGTGAATAAATTTTATATTAAATCATAAAAGTATAAATGTTTTATTTTGTAACAATAGTAGTAAATTGCGTATTTTTGCTATTACATCTTTATTCTACTGTATTACATCATATTTGTCAACGTGTGATAGTATAATTAGAAATTGACCTTACTTCGAGTGACATTCTAGTTTGAACATTTCAGATTATATCGAGAACGAAATAATCTTACAAATATATGGTGAACATAAAACAAATTTGTACAATATTTGTTGTTACAGTCTGTCAAAATAGCAGTCTGTATAGATTCCACTATTTTAATTAAAAAAATAAACGGCAATCCTAGAGTGCGATGTAAGTTTTAAAGCTACATATATTTGAATATTGAGGGGTTAAAATTTTTTTGAATTTACATTTTTTTTTTTTTTTTTTTTTTTTTTGGCTGGAAAATTTAAATCAGATTTTGTTTTCAAAATTTGTTTCTTTTTACATATATAACATTTTTAACGTTTCAGTTTTTGCAAAAAATAAATTGCAAAAATATACAGAAAAAATGATTTATGATTTATCCTGGTACCATAAACTATTTAAATGGCATCTTTCAGTGAACAATTGGTTTAAAAACATTTTTGGTGTATTTGGATTTATTTTTTGCTAAAATCCGCTATTATTTTTTTTACACCTTTAGACATTATAATACAAACAGTTTATCTATACAATTTTAATATAAATATTTCATTATATTTATATGTAGTATTTGAGTATTTAATGAGATTTTTTTATGGGATTTATTGAGACTGTGGGGTATCTTTTATCCGGCACCCACAACAGACCGAAAGGCTGATTTTAGTAGAATCTATTCAGACTGGAACCCATTCAGAATATGACATTTGTTTATTAAATTTTTGAATTTCTTGAAATAATTAATTTTTTGCGTAATTATATATATATATATATATTTTACTTTAATAAATAAACAATTTGTATTATTTGAAAAAAAAATGTTTTATTCATACACAAAAGTGCATCAACTGGTATATTTTTCGCAAAACATCGTAAAATAGATAACTTTTTATATAGGGGTCATTTGGCCCCTTCCCGTAGAAATAGGTATAAAAAAAATATCAGTACGTTTAGTGTTAATGTGTACACTTAGGCACGATATTTTAGAGCGATTCGATAACGTAAATGCATTTCTTCAAAACCAATACTTCATCTCCTTACTGGTTGCAGCTATTTGGAATCGCATTTAACCCTTTATGTCCCGACGGTACTTTAAAGTATGATTAAAAAAGCTTGTTATAAAATTCCTTTAATACATCGATTAGCAGTAATACAATTTACAATCAGTTACAGATACTTTACTTTATATTGTTTCAAAAGATTATGTTTAAAACAAAAGTGTTTTTAAAAGAATGATTTATCTTTCATTCGCATCTGTTTAGCTTTCTTGATGTCTGAAGGCTAGACGTGGATGGATTTTTTAAATATTGAATTTAGAATAAAGTTTTATGTATCATTTTATTCGTTATACAATCAGTTATCAAAATAAAATTGCTACATAAGTGTAATATATAAGAAATTTGAAAAATGATTGATTTTAATCATGAGAAAATAATGAGTCAAAGCTCCCTACATATGGGAGGGTTGAAACCACTATAAAGGAGGCTTGACCCACTTTGTTTGATATTGAAATATTTGTGACGAGAAATAAAATCAGTTTAAGAAAAGCAAAATAACTTTATTGCTTTATTTATTATAAAAAAATATTTTTGAAAATATGATGCTTAAACAAACCTGTTTAGGTGCAATCGCATGTCAGAGGAGAAAAATTTTGTTTTAAACAGGATTTTGTCTGAGCAGGCATAATTGTACAACAAGGAAAATGAAATTTTAACATTTAACCCCTTGAGGGGCACCGTTATATATTATATACCACCTACGATTAATGAAGTTTTACACCAGAAAAATTTTATTAAATTTTACTTTTCTAACTTTGGTGGGGAAAAGGCGTAAAATTGCTTTTACTTATTTTGAAATAGAATTTTTCAAAGATTCCGGTGGGAATTCAGCATTTCACAAACGTAATTGCTTGCCCCTCAAGGGGTTAAGACAGTATTCCGCTAGAGACAGGTTCCGTTTGCATAGGGTTTCATGCATTATAATGTCCGTATTTAGTAGCAACTGTCCCGCTTTATTTTTGTCTCCTTTTCCTACTTTTTGTGACATTAGACCTGACAACTCTAGTTATTACAGTTTGGCTTTATTTCACTCTATTCATTATGTTGAAATTTGTCTACATAACTTCCTAAATTTTTTCGATGTTGTTCTATGTTCTTTTGCAGCCGCATGAGTACTTAACTTATCATGAACATCTATTAACCCATTCAAGGTCAAACAGGGTCCGACATAGTTTATGGGGGGCCCCCGAGGCAATAACCATTCTGGGGAGCTCTTTTCTATCTATCTATAGATTTTTTTTGTGAATAATGTGGAAGTGGCTAATTCTAAACTTCATATATATTGCATTATATGCATAAATTTTGTACCCGGTACTGCTCACATCTGTATACAGAGTATCACAAAAAGATGGTCACAACTTTAAAAAAAATACCAGTAGGATAACAGTCGAAAAACAAGTTGGAAATTGCACATCAAACGTTTCAAATGGGGTGCGTTTGTACTATTAGTTTTATAAATATTTTTTGCACCGCATATTGTACTTAATGTATATTTTAGTGCACTTCATAAGTGCATATCAGTTTCATTCTGTTGTAAAGGCTGTAACATCATTAAAATGCACTTGTAATATTTTTTTTCTTATTGACCGTAATGCAACGGAAAACTTTTGACTGTCCTTGTAATTAAACTATACACCCGATTTTCATAAAATTTTAAATGACTCGACAAAATTTCGCAACAATTATATATTTAAAATTTCAGACCATTCGGTTGAGTAGTTTTTTCTCTGTTATATGCGGACGGACCGACAGACAGACAGACGAACCGACCGACAACTATAGGTGCTACGTATTTACATAATTACGAACGCACCTGAAAATGATAGATTGGTTGATACGAGTATTTCTTTGCAAACTTTTACTTTGCTAATCTACGTACGTTATAAGATGTCTAAAAGAAAATGTCACAAATTGATCATAATTAATCGTTTTAACTTGACACTTTATGAGAAAAACGTTAATAAAGAATTTCTTTTGAAAACAATAGAATACTAAGTTTTCATAATAAAATTTTAATCATTAGTTTTCTAATGATATAGTTTGCTTTTTTGCATGGGGGAAGAGGGTGCTGGAAGCAGGGATGGTAAGGGGGACCGCACTCCCTTCCTAAATGTTTGAAAATATATGAATTTTGCTAACCATTTGGCACCTTTTAATGAAAATCCTGACTACTCTCATGGGAGGGGGGGCTCCTAAAAAGGGGGCCTGGGGCAGCTGCCCCGCATGCTCCTACATAAGTCGGGCCCTGGGGTCAAAGTACTTTCAGTACTAAAATGTTGAAAAAAATAACTGGCACCGGGATATACGAACAAATTTATTTGGAAATATGAAAAAGGCTATATTTCACATACATATTAAATTGAAAAGATTTTAGCAAAATTCTGGTGCCATTGTGACGTTTGGGAATTAAAATAAAGTGGTTTCATAAACATAGCACTGCCCCTGAAACGGTTAAGACTACTGCTTTCGTTCTTTCTCTCCTTTTCCACTGTTTCTATTTACCTAATGTAAGTAATATTTAAATGGAAAAAATTTCCTATCAACTTTCCCATTTATATTTCATTATTTTTTTTTCGTGCAGTGCAAATAGAATTTTTTTAAATCTTTCTTTAATCAGTTTTAAACGTTTACTTTTCCATCACCCCATTTTACTGTACCTTTGCACAATAAATTTACATTCATTTTTATATATAACCATTAATCTTTCATTATGCACAGTGTAAATAAAAATATTTCCAAAGCCCCTTAATTAATACATTTCTGACGGGCAATTTTTTTTTTATCAAATATGAATTTTAAAACAATAGAAGCACCTCCTTGTTCTGAAAATCTTTTGTAAATTGGTGTTCTAAATAGGTTTCCCAAGTTTATGCATCTGTAAATATCTTTCAATGAGCGAATTTCATATAAAATGTCTTACAATCTAAAAAAATGCGGACAACTTGATAAAAATGCTTTTTCTGTAAGGTAGAAGCCACGCCCTTAGTCAATGATGTTTTTTTAATGGAAACGAGAATTCTCGTTTCCCGTCTTGTTTCCCGTCTTTGCACACTACTGTTATTTTAGAGAAAATGTTGTACCTTTAAATCGCCCAATTGTTCTAATTAAATAAAGCAACATTTTCTGTATTAAAATACTGGTATCAAAAAGCCGGAGACTTGGCAGCTCTGAGACAGTCGAATGTGACCCACCGCGCCGGCGTGAACGTGTTAAGGGAGCTTTGAACATCGGATCAACCCTCCCTCACATTGACTGGGTCAAGCCTCCTCATATATCTTTTTTCTAAAGAATAGCACATTGTTATGTTAAGCCTAACTTACTGTATAATCTTTATACCTGGAATATAAGCTCGATATTTCTGCATTACTTAAAACCTACTTACATAAATTTCTGTGATATATTTTATTTGAAAAAAGCTTACAAAATATTTCTAACAAACACAACATTTAGGTTGAAAACGCCTCACAATTGATTTTTTCCTCACCTATTTCGATTATCTGTATGAAACAGAGACTGTTATTTAAGCATTCCGGTAGCGTTGGTTGACACCTATTGATAAAACTCTGAAATTCTTTTAAATACGAAAACTGATGGGCGAGTTAAGCTTCCCGTATGGTCAACACTCCCTAGTCTCCTTTATATATGTACATTACATTATATTTGTACATTTCAAAATTTTATAAAATACCTTAAAATATTTTATAATTTGGAACATAAAGGAATAAAATAATTAAGAGCACTATTAAAAATAACACCCCAAAAAAGTTTGAGTAACAAAGTATACATAATCAATTTTTTTTAATTTGTGTTTAAGGATAAAAAAAAAAAAGTTGTGTGTGTGTGGGGGGGGGGGGATTACCAGTAGCAGGGGAAAGGAGGCCCCAAAATTTTTCAGTATCCCCGGACCCCAGAAATGCTTAATCCGGCCCTGGGCTTCACCAGGGTGGTCTCTATGCACGTAAGCTAATGGTCTGTATTCCGTTCACCTCAATCAACTGCCCAGATAGCCTGAACATTAGCAGCAAGTTTGATTTTTTCTGACATTATCTTGCCGTGACAAATTTGAATTGAGAAATTCGCAGCAAATTTCCCGCAAGGTATAGCATCCCCTACTTGCATGAGTAGTTTGTTGTGAAACGGATGGCAAGATTGTCATTAATTCACGAAAGTGACGAAAGTAAAAAAATCCCTCTGTTGAAAGAATAGACAATCAGCACATACGCAGAAATTGCAGAAATTTTATTCGGTTGGCACCGCTTATTCTGAATACTATACTTATCAAATACCAAAAAAGGCTCGCATTGGAAAGTGCAAATATTACCTTAACTTGTCTATGGTGATAGAAACGTTGCATGCACCTTCTGATGGTATGTCTGCATCAATAGACCTGATCAGGTCTATGGATCCCTCCGAAAGGGTTAAACTTGTAGTGTAACAGCTGTAAGCAAATAGTGGGGCGTGAAAGATTACTACTTTGCATTAAGTTTGCAATATTTTTGATTACTTGTTTGCGTTAATTTGCAATAAATTTGATAGAGCATGAATTTAACTTGCACGACAAGTTAGCTACAAGTTCAAAGTGTGGTGACTTCGGCGTTTGCGTTATCTTGCTGCAGTCTTATCATGCTGAGCTTGCTGCAACTTTGCAGATTTTCAAAGCAAGACTGCTGCAAATTTTCTGAAAATTAAAAATGCTATCTGGGTGTGTTCAAAGAAGGTGGGCAACAGAACATCGAGTTTGGACGCAACGTTGTTGGAGTCAAATTCTGTTTACAGACGAGTCCCGATTCAGTCTGGATGTGACATGCGAATGTGTTTTGGCATGGAGAAAAAGGGGCAATCAAAATAATCCCATATTCGTTCTCGTTTGTGAAAGATCACATTAAGATCAAGTGGATTGTTGCTACGGGCTGGAATCAGCATAGGTGGACATACGGGCCTGTATATCATTCGGAATGGAACTTTGACAGTCCGAAGTTATACATATGGAACTCATGTCGTATTTTATGTTGCAGCAATTGTTGATTTCTTTTTTTACATGCATGATAATGCCACACCGCAGACAGCTCGTCTTGTGGAGAACATTCTTAAAGTTGAAACAATACATCATATGGAATAGCGAATATGCTCTCCTGACTTGAATCCAATCGAGCATATGTGGGACACACTCGGACGATGCATTGCCGCAAGACTGAGGTCTCCTTTTATTCTGCGGGACTTGGAGGTTACAATTCTTGAGGAAAGGAACAGTACTCCCCGAAAACGTATCGAAAATATCATCGAATCCATGGAAAACAGATATGCGACAGTTTTATCTATTCGAAGGGACCGGGACCACACGCCATATTAAATACCTTGCATCATTCCTAAACTGTACTGTTTTTTGTCATTTACATGTAACCCAAATTGTTGACTTAAACCATCTTTTCATGTTCTACCCATCGTACAGTGGGACGTTTTGATAATCTAGGTGGACAAAATTAATTTTTCCGATTATCTCGGAATTTGACAAAACCAGATGTACTGGTTTGAATGTCTGTATTTTCGAAATCCATACGAGTTTTGACGAAAAAAATCAGAGATGACGATTAATTATGACCGTAAAGAAGCCATTTGCGCAGTTGGTTTGAGGAAGTTTCAAAAGTTGCTCTAGTTTCCTTTAAGTTTGAAAGCACGACGTGACTATTCTGTTTTATTTGGAAGCACGAGTTTGCTGTACATATGTCAGATCATTTGTCAAGGTCAGATTTAACCCATTTTTGTTTGAAAATAAGCAATATTAAACCCGCTTAACCGCTTTTTTCAAAGGTTATAATTCTGGATGATCCTTGATGTTGTTTACAAATTTCATCTTGACTTTTAACTTATTATTCACCAATAAGCATTTTTTAAATCAAAGTGCCATTCCTAAAGTACTGAAAAATTAAAAAAAAACTCCTGCAGATCGTTAAGTTTTTATTAATAAACAAGCATCATATTAACTTGCAGTGCACTATGTATGTTTAGTTCAAATCCTGCTAGTCAAATTTAAACCACTTTTAATTATCCGACTGAGCCTAAACAATAAAAACATGTGTAATTTGAATTACAAAACAATATTATTATAATTTAAAGAAAGTAGAAGTTTGTTTAAAATACTGTTTCTACAGGGCTTCACAAAAATTTAGATTAAAACTTGCAAGTTAATTTTAAACCAATTTCAATAATCTGATTAAGCTGAAACTTTGCTCAGGATATGTAGTTCTGATGACAATGCAATATTATTTTAATTTATGAAACGTAGCAATTACGCTTTTTTTACAGGTTCACATAAAGGATTAGTTCAAATCTTGCAAGACAATTTTAAACCACTTTCAATTATCTGATTGAGCTGAAACTTTGCCGACATGTGTTTTTCCGATGTCAATTCTATTAAATTATAATTTGACGGACGTAGAAATTATGCATTTGTTACAGTGCCACACAAAAGATCGCGGAAAGATTGTTGTTAAAAAGCAGAAATTGTAATTAAATTTCAACAAAATTACTATAGTTTATTGAGATACACAATAGCATTTTTAAAATTAAAAACAAAGTGCGTAGTAGTTGTATTTCTTTTACAGGGACACGTAAAAATTTCGGATACATTACCGTCTATGTGCAGAAATTTTATTTCAAATTGAATGAAATTTATATAAGTTATTTATTCATACAACATCATTTTTTTAACCGAAAATAATTTAGGTAGCATTTATATGTTTTACAGGGTACCACAAAACATTAAAGTTCTTTTAGTGTGATATTATTTTAAAAAAAATTATTTTTCAGGATGACTACACAAATTTCTCGAGCAATTCTGAGTAGACAAAAATACAAAAAGAAATGAATGTTAAGTTATATATGTGCATTAAATTGTTTTTTACGTAATTGTAAAATAAGTATGTTTAACGCATTATTTGCAATGCATTATACAGGGTGCCCACAAAAGTCCTTCACACGCCGAACGGTTGTAGGTATAGTCATAAAAGTGGTGTCTAGATATAGTAAAGTGGGTATGCACTACCAGATGAGATAGAGATCCTATATTAGAGAGAGATTGGACATTGACGAAATGTCCGTCATTTTCATTACAAAGTAGATGGGACGCTGTACAACGCAATGCAGTTTCATCAGCGTCTAACACTTTTTATTCTATTAAAATTATGAAAATTTCGTTTTATATGCCTTCAAAGAGTCTTTCAGAACATAAATATGAGCACATTTCCATTTTAATGAGTAAGAATTCTCAGAAAATGCATTTTTTACTCTATTTTTTTTTTACTAATTAAAATAGTGGGCAGTAAAAGATTGGGCATATAAGAGCTTTATTTTAATTTCGCAATATTTGAGAAAATAATTTTTAACGTTTATCAGATAGAAAATGAACTATAGAATTCGTTTTTTTAAAAACTATCTATAATTTATTACGCATTTTAAAACAACAGTAATTATTATAATTTTCACCATCTTCTCATTGATAATTTCAGAAACAATAAAATTTGAACATATGATATACCACTCCCATTTAACTATGTATGTGATTCAAAGTTAATGTAACATCTGCGCTGAAAATGTTTTATAAGTTTCTATGTACTGCTACTTCTGTTTGATATTCTTTTTAAATACGGAAGTCTGGTAAATAAAAAGTATTAGAATGAGTATTGTTATAAAAATATTAAATGAAAGTTTAGAAAAAAATTAAATAGGGTCCCTACTGTTAAAAGAAAGAAATAAAAAATATGAAAAACAAATTCATTAAATAAATCAAAATCCGATAACTAAATAAAATCGCACTGCTGCGTAACGTGAAACAGCTGAGTAAAAAAAAACTGCATTTTCTGAGAATTCTTACTCATTAAAATGAAAGTTTGGTTATATTTATGTTCCGAAAAACTCTTTGAAGGCATATAAAATGAAAATTTTATAATTTTAATAGAATAAAAAGTGTTAGACGCTGATAAAAATGCATTGCGTTGTACGGCGTTGCATTTACTTTGTAACGGAAATGGCGGACCATTTTTCCAATGTCCAATCTCAAGATGAGACCGCTTCCAGCGCCACCTGGTGCAAAACAGCTGTGTTAATATTCCTATCTCGAAAACCAGATTCATATTCAGAACGAGATTCATTTAGCATTCATGTTCACAAGGTGTCGTCATTCACTTTTATCCCATATTTCAAACCGTTTCCGCGATATGAACGCTAATGCCGCCATTTTGTACCAGGCGGTAAGTGGTCTCATCTAGCAGCGCATAGCCTCTTTACTATACCTAGACACCACGTTTATGAATATAGACGCAGTCGTTCGGCAGTTAATGGGGGTGGGAACGGACCTTAGTGGGCACCCTGTATTTTTATTTTAAGAAATCGTTTTTAAATAACCAAATATTTATCACTGTTTGAGTATTTTATTAGTGATGCATTAAAAAAAAAAAAAAAAGCAGCAAAAACTAATTAAACTTCAACGAAAAAATTTTATCCTCCTAGATCGTCAAAACGTCCCACTGTGCATCGTTTCAAAGAATTAGAGCTCTCTTGCATTTTTTTTTTGCGTCTTTTTTTCCGTATTGCGCATTGATACACATGTTACTCTCATTTCATGCCCATGCATGGCTGTCTCTCAATGTTCTCTTCAATGTTTTGCTTGCTCCCCTAATTTTTTTGAGCAATGTATAATTGCGATAAAAAATATTTTTATAAATCTTTGGATAAAAAAAATTGGGGCATAAAATTTTTAACCTTAGGCCTCACCTTTTCCATCACACTTATAGGGAGGGAGCTCCTCAAAAAGGTCTAAAAATCATTTAATTTTTGAAACAGAATTTAAATCCTCTATTTTTTTTTTCTTATCTGGACACATTTAACCCTCTAATGCCCATGGTATCATTCTTGCTACCACCAGTGCTTCCGATTTAGTGGATTTTTTTACTCAGATTCACACCAGAAATTTAAAACAGGAATTTAAAATAGAATTTTTTTCTTTAATTAACAGCAGACATTTCGTTATTAAATAAACCGTAATTTTCTACACTGTAAAAAAACCCACTGTAGATTTGCCAGAACAAACTCGATCACAGTGAATCTGCTGTATCTTTCTTTGGTTTCCTGACTATATTAACATGGAAAATACAGTAGTTGCGCAAAATTAACAGCACAATGTGCTGGCAATTTGGACGTCTTTTTTTACAGCACAAACTGCTGGCGTCCAAATTGCCAGCACATTGTGCTGTTAATTTTATGCAACTACTGTATTTTCCATGTTAATATAGTCAGGAAAACAGATACAGCACACTCACTGTGATCGAGTTTGTGCGCGAGATGAACAGTACTTTGTACTGTAAAAATGTCGTTTTTTTTTACAGTTTATCTAAATTTTCTGGTATGAATTCCGATTCTCTGAATTACTCAATTTCTGCAACGCATTCTACACTGGGAATTAGAGGGTTAAAAAGAATGGTGACCAAAGAAAGAAAGCGCCCAATAGTTTAGTTGAAGCAAGTAATAGTAGAAAGTATCGCCGTTCCAGAAAGAAAAATATCAATTCTCATTTCTTTATTTTTGAAATTTGACCGAGATCTTTGATAAAAAATGAATTTTCAATAAAACATAAATTAAAATATTATTAAAAAATGATTTTAATGATTTTAATATTATGAAAATTTAATTTTAAAGATTAAAAAACTTTATTATTCGGCCCAAAAGTCTGTAATAATTTACTACTGGACCCCTGACTTTGCCGATCCCCCCCTGAATGGGAAAAAGGGGGGGGGGGTCGCTACGGCCTGGGATATAGAAAATAATGCAAATAATCATACTCAGTAAAATATTCTTAACTCCTTCGCGCCGAGCGTCGGGAACACAATTTTTAATCTTTTGGTTTTTCCAAACAGAAAAGTACAGTTGAACCTCGATTATCCGAAATAATTGGGACCGACTATCTTTCGGATAATCGAGAATGCTTCACTTTTAAGATTAAGGAGAAATATATGCAATATTTCTTTTTATGGTAACAAGTGCAGCTTAAAAATAGAGGGGATAGAATAAATAAAGCAATAGCAAAATAGAAACAAGAATAAATTACCTGAATTTTAATTTTGAAATTAAGTACCTTTTACGTATATCACAAGGGTTTGAAAAAAAATTGTTGCAGTTTCGATTGCTTTTGCTTTGGAGCTCTATCACGGAGTTTTTTAATATTATTAGTTCATCAGTATCACAGTCTTTCTGCTACTCCAGTGATGTCAAACCTTTTGCAAAACATACAAAAGCTTCAGAATTGCTAATTTGTTCGTTTTCTTCATTCCACTCTGTAGCTTACAGGAGCTCAAGTTAAATTCAAAGGAACTCTAAGAAAGGGGGATCGAAAATATTTATATGTACTCGTAGTCCGGAGAAGACTACTTTCACAAAAAAAAAAAAAAACCAAAAAAAAAAAACATTCAAAATGGATTTTGGTTAACTGAGAATTTCGGTTCAAAGAGTTTCGGATAAAAGAGGTTTTACCGTATGCCACATTTAATTACTAAAATTATGTCATTAAATAGGGTAGAAATTACTTTATTGGAACATGTTTCTGGGAAAAATCAAGGATTGTACATCTATTCGTCACTTATATACGTGATGCGAAAGGTTAATTCATTTACCAAATTTTATCGGTATCGTTATTGCTACTGCTACGGCCACCGGAATATTATTGTTACACAGCTGAGGCAAATTTTTGTAACATTATTTCAAGTGATGAAACCCATTTAAAAAGGTTCTTTTTCAATTTAAAAAAAACCTTATTTTAAAAATATGTATATCGCTAATAACAACAATAATAATAATGTTGATAACTTGATATTTTGGGAGTGTTTTAAAACAAATTTCATCAAAATATTACATCAATAATGAATGAAAACATAAATAGAAATATAAAAAGTGAATTTTTAAGCTTGTTTTTTTTTTCTTTTTTCTTCATTTTATCAGAAGATAAAAAAAAAAAAAGTAAGAATATATAAGCAAGATGTTTCGTATTTATAGATTTTCATTCTATGAATTTTAGCAGTTAAAGTAGTAATTTTATTAGTTAATTATATTAGTAGTAAATTACAATATTATATAGCAGATTATGTTGCTTAACATGATTTTCTGAAAATATTAATAGTCTATTTTGTAACATTTTTTCTTTCATTTGAAATGTTTTGAAATATTAGATAATATGAAATTTTTAGATTCACAGAATAAAAGTTGTACTTCTTTTCAAATTTTGATCCAACTGCATATTTTTAACCCTTTCGGGACAAGCGTCTTTTACAGAATTTTTAATCTTTAATCACCGGTTTTTTAAAACAGAAATTTTTACCTAATTGAATCGAGAAAATGCACGGATTAAATAAGGCAAAATTTACCATAAACATTTGCTGGTGAGAACAATCACCGGTTCTGAGCACCTTATGCGGGACGAATACCGGTCGCTCGTCCCCAAGGGGTTAAAACAGGGGTCTTTAGCCTTTTTGCATGAAAGTCGGTTGCCACCACAAATTCCGAAAGTTAATCTTATTCACGTTATTTAACTGCAAAGTTTCTGTCATTAAATAAGGCAAAGTTTTAAATTCTAAAATAGTGATAGCTTGGTGGCTCACCGGCCGCAGATTGAAGTCCCATATTTTAGAAATTGCATTATGTGTTACTTCCTGTGGGAAAGAAGAGGTAAACTAATTATTTTAACACAATCAAACTGATTGCTAAAGTCATCATACGAATTGGTTAGCTGAGCGAAATATGCTCGCTGGTTGCGGCCCAGTTAGCTTAAACGGTAGAGCATTGATCCAGTAAACCAAGGATCTGGGTTCGATTCCCGGCTTGGGCATTTTTTCGCTCAGTTGGAAATTTTCAATTCGTATAAAGAAGAGGTAATTTATTTATTTTCTGGATACATATTTTATGTAGATTTAAAAACAAAAATAGCAGTATGTCAGTAACTGATTAACCCTTAAATGCCTGATTTTTCAAAAATCATTGTAATAATGTTTTTCGGCTTTCATTTTTTTAAATAAATCATGGGAAAAAAAAAATCATATCTCGCTTTAAGTATGGTTTACGGCTAAAAAACAGTTTGTTACTAATCGGCAATACTGGTCTTTAATTGAAAAAATAATTTTCCTTGATAAAATTCTATAATATTAAACACCCAAAAATTTTAGGAACTATAATAAGAAATAAATTTTACTTGCTCACTGCAGAACAAAATAGGGTATTTTGACATTTGAAGCCCACCGAAGTGGAGAATGCTTTGGGGCTTATAGCTACAATGGCTGTCGCCTCGAATGATCCTTATTATACAGAAACAACAACAAGTCACAACAATTTTTATTTTCCATTACATATATTACATAACTACAATGGGACATTCCCAATTACATCCATGTCTTACCCAGGGACTCGAACCCGGGCCCTCGGGGTGACACCAACCTCCGCTTACTGATCACGCCACCGGGCGACAAAATAGGGTATTTCGCAAGCTTCCCAGCAAAACAAAAAGAACAAGTAGCAACAATTGAAAAATTAAATCTATCTTTATTCTCAAACAGCGTAAGTGTTGCCATCTACATGTTGAAAATCAATTTAATAATATTTTCAGAATGTATTTTATTGGCAACATTAGGCATTATAGCTTCAATATTATTCTAATTGTATTTTAGAGCCTAAATTGGGTATGTTGCCTAAAAGCAACATCCGGCATTTAAGGGTTAAGTTTTTCAAATGTACTATTTTATCAGGTCATCAAGTATGAAAATTGTGATTACAAAAGGGCCAGACTACCAACAGGCAAACTTCCACCAGTAAAAAAGAATCGAAAAATTTGTGTTATTTATACCAGTAATTTTTCATATATTCATGATAGATCTTTATAATAAGATGAAAATTTCTATTAAAATTTACTGATGGAAGATTGCCCCGTTGGTAATCTCGCCTTTTTGTAATCACAAGTTTCATACTTCATGACATAATATAAATATTGTACGCATGTCATTCTGTGTTTTTCAAATCAAATTAAATCAGAAATTTTATTATATAAAAGATGTTAATTAAGAATAAGAAACATTTCATTAAATGTTTTTTTTTTTTTTTTTTTTTTTTTTTTGCTTCAAATTTTCTTTATTTGACTTGAAAGGGGAGAAAAAAAAGTAAACGGAAAATTGGCAGCTATGCATTTACATTGAATAATTCAAGCATTGTTTATTTAAGATGAGTCGTAAAATGTATGTTTCAAGAGACAAGTTTTACATAAAAGCGTACTACGTTTGTCTTTAAATTTATTCTTTAAGGCAGGGATGTCTAATAACGCGCGTGCCAGAGGCGCAGACAGCCAACTTGGGCACAGGGAATAAAGTTTTCTATGGCCTCGGTGCATATATTTACAAAAAGGAGGGGGGGGGGGATTTAGAAGGTGTTAATAATCTTTATTTTTTTTATTTACTTAATTTTCAATTAATTTACATGTTTATAACCGTTTTTACTTAACCGGTTTCAATTAATGTTGTTAATGAATTTCATTTCTAAATCAAATTAACGTCTAATAAGTAATTATGTGCTATTTGTGATTTCCATGAAAAAACTATTTATATAATAACATACACATGTAACTATATGGGATTTTTGTGAGCTGTAGAAGCAAATTGTGTGTAACATTCCACACCAACTTAAATCCATGGAACGATGAATAATGAGAAACTGACATATCTTTAAAATAGAGAAGCTTCAACTGTTACCACTTTCGCAGGGGTTGATTACCGCCGGGGCTAACTTCCACCAGTAAATTTAAATAGACATTTTCTTCTTATTTAAACGCCTTATTAATGCAGAATTTCAGTCATAAATTATGGTAAAAATATCTGTTTATTTTTACTGGTAGATGATTACTTCGGCGAAATTCAGGCCCTGTGTTTCCCCCTATTGTGACAACCGGAAAACCCCCATTCAGTGTCAGTGAAAAATATTATAACATCTGGGCAAACTGCCACCAAGCAAAACAAGTAGAAATTTTCACCACATTTGTAAGAGAATTTTTGCATGAATAAAGGGCTTAAATATGGCGAAATTTTTTATTCAAATTTATTGGTGGAAGTTTGTCCCGGCGCTAATCAGAAACTGTTTATCTTATTATTATTAAAAAAAAAAAAAAAAAAAAAGACGTCATCTTGTGACAACCTCCTCAGTTACTTCACTCGCAACTGATAGACGGTACACAATATGTCTCCTCCTCTTTATTAATAACTCCTTTCTTAAATTAGGGTATTGCATATGGCGCATTACATTATTTTTAAGCGGAATGTTTCCTTGAAAGTCTTGCACGGGGGGGGGGGGGGTCTGGGAATTTTTCTCCACACGTCTCCTCAGTCTCTCTGCGCCACTGCCGTGTACCACGCGCCTTACTTAATGGCAAAAATTCCGCGATTAAATAAGGCGAAGATTATTATTTGGAAATAATAATGACAGTTGGCACGAGGGTTCACTACCCATACTTTAGGGTACATGAAATATTTCTAGCAATTTGAAAAGTAGCTTCAAATAATGCGAATACTTTATGTTAACCATCTTTTAAAATATACACCTAATTGAATATTTATTAGAAGTGAAATCAGTAATGACTATATATGTAATGATTTCAGATGGCCTAAGGAAAAAAAAATCATCTCATTAATTTTCTATTGTCCGAAAATATTAACAATGGTAACTTTAAAATAAAGTATTATTAATCCATTTGGGCTTCGCATCACTACAAGTCCTCCAAAAAGAGTACAAAATGACTGCAACTGATTTTCGAAAAAGGAGAAAAAACGAATCTAACAGCAGAACATGCATTTCGTCTTCCAAATGAAACTAGGTTATTTTAACACCTTGCCAACGGGCAATTTCTATCAAATCTTAATTTTAAAACAGTAGAAACTCTTCCCTGTTCTGAAAGTCTTTTGTTAATTGGTATTCTAGATACGTTTCCCAAGTTTATGCATCGGTAAATATCTTTCAATGTACGAATTTAATATAAAATGTCTTACAATCTAAAAAATATATGGTCAAAATGATATAAATGCATTTTCTATAAGGTAGAAACCACGACCTTAGTCAATGATGTTTTTTGGTCGTGAATATGTTAGCCCTTTGAGGGGCAAAGTACTTCTATTCGTGAAATTCTAAAATGAATGACTGACACGAGAATTTATATACAAATTTATTCCATAGTAAGGTAAAAGCTTTATTCCTATACTTAATAAAATTAAATTTTTCATTCCAAAATTCTGGTGTCAGTGTGGCATTTGGCAATTAAATTTAAGTAGGATATATTATATCCCACTACCCTTCAAGGGGTTAATGAGTTTTCGTCTAAAATTTTTAAAATCTGATCTTAGTTTTCGTTCGCCACTCGGAGATTTTTTTTAAAATTTGATATGCAAAATGTGTTTTCGCAACTCATTAATGAAACTTTCAATGTATGAAATTTTAATCATTTCCAAAATTCATTGCCGTTTGCCTGTATACGGAATTTCGCCTTAAGAGCCTATGCTATAAACACGAAAACATCTGCAAAGTAATGTTAAATCAATGTCAGCGTTATTTTCAAATTTCTTGTTTGCATTTTAATATTTTTAATTTTTGTTTTTATTTATTTATTTATATTTTTTGCGTAAGATATCGCGGAGGTCGACGTCTTTTTTTTTCTTTTTCTTTTTTTGTGTGTGTGTGTGTGTGGGGGGGGGGGGGGGGATATTTTCAGTTTCGAAATCGTTTCCGAAAGAGAAAATAACCCTGGGGAAAAAACTACAACCAAAATCGAAAAAAATACGCAAGTACCCGGTTAGACATGGAGTTGAAATATCTTATGCAAAGAAAAGAAAATAATTTAAAATAGTTAAAATGCAAACAAGAAATCTGAAACGAAAGCTGCCATTAAACATACCGTGAATATCTCAAGTTTTATAAAAATATTTTACATCAGAATTTATATTTCAAACTATATAATTTTTTTATTTCACTTATTTCTGTGTGATTTATATTTTATTTATTTCATGAAGAAATTTATGGTTCGAATCGAAATATTTTCATTTGGTACCGATCAAATGACCGGTTGTTGGTTATAGCATAACAATGTTATCCAATTTTCAATCTCCAGTTATCACTAATTTTTTTAAAGAAATAGTCGACTTCTTGAACGATAAAAAAAGTATGAAAATAATAGAAACATTTATATATCTATACTATAAAGAAAAACATGTCGTGAGTAACGCTGATGTCATATCGGCTGACATCATACTGACCAATAAATTTCACTTTTACTGTAAATGTTTGAACTTCTAAACATCGCACAATTTCAATTTCACACCAACGAATAGAGGCAAAATGATCTTTCAAATGCAATTTATTTGAAAACCGTATCTCAATTTGCTGATTTTTTTATGTTTTTTAAGGGGGCACAGGACCTTTGAGTTTGTCGAAACAATGAAAACCATCGCCTTTTTCAAAGTACCAAAACACAAACAATATGCAATTAAGATTTTTTTCCCTTTCTACCTAAAGTAGATAACCTTAACTACGTTATCCAGAAAAATATATGTTGTATGTACAAAATAAATATTTAAATTTTAAATTTAAAAATTCGTTTGAGTAATGCGTGATTAAGTGCTGCGCGCATGATAAAATTCTAAATTATGCATATAGAAAACAATTTTTGAACAAAATAGAATCATAGCACACCTACTGTTAACTTAAAACCAAAATATGTACAAAATGTTTTGTTTAAAATTTAATTTTAGCACAAAATAAAAAAAAGTTCAAAATTTTCAAAAAAAATTACAAGTTTTTCAAGTGCAGAAAAATAAAATAACCAAGATATGTGAATTTTTTTTGGTGTTAGCATGTAGACTATAAAGAAAGACATATTTGGTTATTTTCTTTTTAAGCTGTAGCTTAAATATTTTGAAAGTAACAGTGTGCGCAAACTCCAATTTTACTAATCTGAGAAAACGCTTTTTGAAGTTTCAATATCTACGGACATTCAATTATACTCACCGTCTATAAATGATTATAACTCAAGAAATAATGCAGATTTTAGAATAGGGTTTTTTGCATGTTGTTGAGAAATTTTAGAACATTCAGAAAAAAAAGGAAAATCGAAAACTGATTTTTGAAAGTTTAAAGATCCTGTGCCCCCTTAAGAAAATTTACAAGCATAGAATTAAAAAGAAATCTGTATGGCGTGCAGCCCGATTATGGAAGATTAATTAGCTTGCACTTAAAGCTAAATAAATAATTCAGAATTTTTTCCCGACTAATATTCCATAACGAAATAAGAACTTCATTAATAAATAAATAAAATAATAATAAAATACAAACAAAACTGAAATTTAGCACACTTGTAATCGAACTACGCGCTTTAAACCGCTGAAATGATCCAAATAAAAAATTCTGCACTAAGTAGTGAAATCTTTGGCAATTCTTTCGGCTATTAACTCCTGGCATGCGGCTAATATGAAAGTATAAGCTTATAAAGAATTTCAAAACTTTATTTGAATCCGTAATTGATATTTTTGGTGTTGATATTGCTTAATCTAAAAGAAAATATATTAAATTAAAAAATCCTTTAGAGTTTCAATAACAATAATAATAAATAGTTTTCACCTATACTATGAATTTCATCTATATTCCGTAACCGGGGAAGCCCGGGGGTGACATAATAACATAACCGTAATGCTCTACCACGTCCAAAATAAATAAAAAACCTCAATTCTTATTACAATCTGTCATAAAAATATTTTTTTTTTTATTTAATATGGATAGAATTTTCCGATAGGTTCATATTTGTAAATATTCTTCCAAAAATCTAGCGAGATTTGTTTTTGTTTTTATTCGGCATAAAAAAATTCCTTCCCTCATAAATATAACGTTAAGAGCAGAATATTATGTTTATAATATTTGTAAATTTTCAATTGAAATAAAACCAGCAGATTATAATATCCGTTTTATTATTATTATTTTCATTGCAATTCTATGTCCTTTCGTTTTTCTGATAACCACTTTTAAATAATAGAGGGTTGTGTAAGTGTTGGTGGGTGGATGCGGTCTTCAAAATTTGAGTTATACTCTCAGAAAAAACTGTAAATTTATGAGCGTTTGCCCTTCAATTTTCACGGGCAACAGCCTTATTTGATGAAAAACGGTCTGATCCATTAAATAAGCGACCTTATCCCTTAGAAAATTAAGGGCAATCCACATATTTTTACAGTTCTATCCCATCTGTTAGCAAAAATACGGATTGGTAATTGGATATGGATTTTTTTTTTTAGCCTCCGGTACGGTATGCTATTTCTTTCTCCCAGCTTATTTTGTGTCCAAAAAATAACGTTACCTTACTGAAGCTAGCCGTAAAACAAAGCATTACGATTAAATACTCTTTAGCAAATTTTTAAACTTCTAAGCATCGCACATTTTAAATTTTTATACCGTCGTATTAGAAAAAAAAAGTTCTTTTAAATGCATTTTGTTTGAAAACTGTATCTCCATTTATTTTTAAAATATTAATTTTTTTGTAGTTTTTGGAGCCATTTGCTTAATATTGGCAACGGAAGTACTCCATTTCTGTAGAAAGTAAAGGAAAAATAGTTTTAAAATAGTAATTATATATTTTTGTTGCCATTTTCTCGTAACAACCGAAAGAAAATGTAATTAAAATACGTGCTATTTTGAAAAAGATATAAACGAATGATTTCTGTTAAAACAATGGAGCTATTATATACTATATTTAATTGTAAGTATCTATGAATCATTGGATAGCCGTTTTTTTTTTCGATTTTCTTGAATGACGGGATCTTTTTGCTGCATTTGTGTATTATTCCGCGATAGTGATGTGATATGAATGCTTTACTGTAGAAGTTTAAGAGTAGATCGTAAATGTGGAATACTTAAGCGGATGCGAATGACGTCATTTTACATAAAATAAAACGTGTGCTTTAAGTCTTAAAATTGAAATATGTTTTGTACTGCAGAAGAGTCCCGCTTAAACGAGTTATTTTCTTCTGATGGACTGATGGCTTCTATCATTATGAAACAGCCATTATAAATGAAGTGTTAGGTGAAGATTGCTCTTTCACCTTCACCTAACACTTCATTTATAATGGCTTTTTCACAATAACAGAAGCCACCAGTCCATCAGAAGAAAACGAAGTAATGGAAATGCCGGGGGCGACACTAAATTCTGAAAAAGCAGAATTCCTGTTCTCTATAGTTATTTATTTTTATTTATTTATTTATTTATTTATTTATTTTTACGGGGTATGACTGGAATCTCTGCTGCTGGGCTCTGCCCGTAATTGTACAGGGATATTTTTGTGTGTGTATCATAAATCTGAAGTTTGTAAAAAATTGTCCGATACGTTTTATATCATTTTGTTAATTCATAAAATCTTGATAGAACATTACTGAAAATATTTTTGGCACAAAGTCTTCTCATTATCAATCAGTGTGCCGCGATACGCCACTTGTGAAGCACTACTCTAGAATGAAATTGGAACACTGAAGTTTGGAATTAAAAAAGCGTATAAATGAATTGAAAATTCATTATGGTGATGCTGACATATATGGTGTTAACTGACATATTTAAAGGGGAAAAAAACTTATACAACGGACCAAACACGATAAGAAACAAGAGATATACACTTTGTAGAAGAAAAGCATGTAGCCCTTTTAACGAGAAAAAAGATATACTTTGACCAGAGATACAGATGTAATCTGATGGGATCAATTGCCTACAAAGCGTTAGACTAAGAAGCGATTAATTCTCAAGACATCAAAGTAAAGAAATTTTAAATTTTGTAGTAGCAGTTGTCTACGCATAGGCATGAAAAACGCTGGTCATAAAACCTCTTAATTGTGTGTTTAATAATTAATTAATTATTAATTTTTCGTTTATGAATTTTTGAGTTTCGGTTCCAATTCATTTCCATATTTTTTTAACGATGAAATGCTTTGTTTATGGGCAGAATAAATTTTTAGCTGCATTATAGCTCCCACCCCTTCCTGTTTTTTTTTTTTTTTTCACCCAAGCATTATGAGTTAAAAATTCATTTTATAGAGGAAAAAAATCTTGTTGAAATTCTCCAGGTACCTTTCTTCTAATTTTTCTTCTAATTTATTATTATTATATGTAAAATGATATTTTCTGAAGAGATAAAAAGACTTTTAGATTAATGTATATTTAACTAAAATTGTCGGTGACACAAAGGCGACAATTTTTATAAAACCAAAGTTTGATCTGACGATAATTTTTACATGAATTAACTATACTAACTTATTTTGCTTCTTAAAATAACTTTTAAATTCATTGAAAAATATATTAATTGTATTTCCAAAACTATTAATATATATTCCATACTTTCAGAATATATTATTATATCATCAAATATAGTAATATAGTATATAATAGTATGTACTATTAAAAAGCAGTAAAATTGCTATTTTAAAGTATGTACTATTATTACATCAAATAAAAAAAAATTATTATAATAGAATTTTGTAAGTATATTTGTCTACTATCTGCTCATTATCATTAGCGTTCATGGAGCCACACCCCCTCCCTCCTGTTGGCAGGCTACTGTTTATTATGATTATTCTGTATTAGTGTGTTGACATGAATAAGTTCTAAGTTTTTAAAGTTATACTATTTTATAGACGGCTGTTTGAAAAACGTATAAACAGTGTGCTTAGTTGTACAAATGCTATTTCATATCGTTTTATAGACTGCACAGCTATTCGATCTCTATTTAATTTTTCAGGCGATGATTCAGGCGAATTTGTCTTTAACTTTTTGAAGACGGGTGATTTTTACTTTTACCGCAGACCAGTCCCCTATCTGCCGGATTGAGTGCTCAGCTTAAAGGGTTGTGTACCTGGCCAATTGGAAAAATGTGCCATATCTCCGAATGATCGCTTGGAGAAATTGGTAGAACAGCGAATATCAGCAAAGTAAGAAAAAGCAGCAGAAAGCTTGGAATCACTTTAGGAGATATCCCACTGCTGAAAATCACATTGCATTTAAAAAAAAAGTCCTTCCGGCCAGTGCCGGGAGGAACAGGTAGCTTTCATATTCCTTATTTTAGGTAGCTTTCTTTACAAAAAAGCTACCTATTGCAGCCGTTCGGAGGAAAGCGATTTCAAAAAATTTTGGTATATTTTCATCGATCATGACCCCCAGACCCCGAAACCACCCTCCGTTCAAAATTGATATATATATATATATATATATATATATATATCTATATATATATATATATATATATATATATATCTGACCTATGTCACACTGTAACTCCCATAATTATGAACCGATTTCGATGTAATTCGGTGTGTACATAGTACATACCAATGTCTCGACCGAGTTCGTTGGCCAGCTTCATCCGCCGTTTTGTTTCAAAATGGCGGCCATTTAAAATTTTTTAAAAAATTTAAAACTTGAAATGTGGTACCAAAAAATTAAAAATGGAAAAATATTTTTTTCTTATGTATTTGACATTTATACAAAGATTCCGGAGCAGTTTTTGTTTCGTCTATATCTTAAAAAATGGCTGAGTTATAGCATTTTGAATTTCTAGCGTGGCTGACATTTTGAAACGTCCTGAATTTTGTCACGCGATAAAAGGCGTATTTATGAACCGATTTGGATGTAATTCGGTGTGTACATAGTACATACCAATCTCTCGACCGAGTTCGTTGGCCAGCTTCATCCGCCATTTTGTTTCAAAATGGCGGCCATTTAAAATTTTTTTAAAAATTTAAAATTTGAAATGTGGTACCAAAAAATTGAAAATGGAAAAATATTTTTTTCTTATGTATTTGACCTTTATACAAAGATTTCGGAGCAGTTTTTGTTTCGTCTATATCTTAAAAAATGGCTGAGTTATAGCATTTTGAATTTCTAGCGTGGCTGACATTTTGAAACGTCCTGATTTTTCTCACGTAATAACAGGCGTATTTATGAATCGACTTGGATGTACCTTCGTGTGTACATAGTACATACAAATATCTCGACCGAGTTCGTTGGCCAGCTTCATCCGCCATTTTGTTTCAAAATGGCGGCCATTTAAAAAAATTAAAAAATAAAAAAATTTAAATGAGATGCCAAAAAATTGGAAAATGAAAAAGATTTTTTTTGTATGTGTTTGACCTTAATACAAAGATTCCGGAACAGTTTTTCTTTCGTCTATATCTAAAAAAAAATGGCTGAGTAATAGCATTTTGAATTTCTGTTGTGGCTGACATTTTAAAACGACCTGATTTTTGTCACGCGATAACAGGCGTATTTATGAACCTATTTGGATGTAACTTGGTCTGTACATAGTACATACCAATGTCTCGACCGAGTTCGTTGGCCAGCTTCATTCGCCATCTTGTTTCAAAAGGGTTGCCATTTAAAAAAAATTAAATTTAAAATTCAAAATGAGGTATTAAAAAATTGGAAAATGAAAAAGATTTTTTTATGTGTTTGGCCTTGATACAAAGATTCCGGAGCAGTTTTTGTTTCTGAAAATTTTTTCTTTTGTTGATATCTTAAAAAATGGTTGATTTATAGCACTTTGAATTTCTAGCATGGCTAACATTTTGAAACGATCTTGTATTTGTCACGGGATAACACACGTATTCGCCTATTTCCATGTAAGAAGGCATGTGAATAGTATACATCAACACCTCGACCAAGTTCGCTGGCCAGATTCATCAGCCATCTTGTTTCAAAATGGCGGCCATTAAATTAAAAAAAATATATATATTTAAAGTGAGGTGCAGAAAAATTAGAAATTGAAAAAAGGTTTCTTTCTTAAGTATTTGATCTTGATATAAGGATTCAGAAGCATTTTTTGTTTGTCTTTACCTTAAAAAATGGCTCAGATATAGCAGTTTCAATTTCTATTGTGGGTGACATTTTGAAAAATCTGATTTTTTGCATGCGACAGCACTCCTATATATTAACCGATTCCGATGTGAGTGAGCATGTGCACAGCAATTACTAAGGTCTCGACCAAGTTCACTGCTTAGCCTCATCCACCATGTTGTCTTAAAATGACAGGCACTTTAAGAAATTGCCGAATTTGGCAGCCAAATATAAGTTACTTTAAAGAAAAGCAGCTTGGATAAAGCTGACTAATTTCGCGAAATTCTCATTCATTATATTGATAAAAATTAGTATTGAATCTCCTATATTAGGTTTCCACTAAATTGAGCTTCGTGTGTTTGCATGATATAAGTTGGCTTTTTTTAAATAAGGATTATGAAAGCTACCTCTTCCTCCCGGCACTGGCCGGAAGGACTTTTTAAAAAGCCAGCTTATATTATTCGAACGCACAAAGCTCAATTTAGTGGAAACCGATTATAGGAGATTCAATACTAATTTTTATTAATACTAGATCATTATGAAGCGAAATTAGTCAGCTCTATCCAAGCTGCTTTTATTTAAAATAACTTATATTTGGTTGCCAAATTCGGCGATACATTGAAGTGCCTGCCATTTTAAGACAACAAGGTGGATGAGGCTAACCAGTGAACTTGGTCGAGACTCGAGACCTTAGTAATTCCTGTGCACATGCTCACTCACATCGGAATCATTTGATATATACGAGTGCTGTCGCAAACAAAAAATCAGATTTTTAAAAATGTCACCGGCATTAGAAATTCAAACTGCTATATCTGAGCCATTTTTTAAGATAAATTCAAAACAAAAGATGCGCTGGAATCCTTATATCAAGATCAAATACTTAAGAAAGAAACCTTTTCAATTTCTAATTTTTTTTGCATCTTACATTAAATATATATATTTTTAATTTACTGGCCGCCATTTTGAAACAAGATGGCTGATAAAGTTGGCCAGCGAACTTGGGCAAGACATTGCTATATACTATCCACATGCCTTCTTACATCGAAATAGGTTAATAAATACACGTGTTATCGCGTGACAAATATCAGATCGTTTCAAATTGTCAGCCATGCTAGAAATTCAAAGTGCTATAATTTAACCATTTTTTAAGATATAGACGAAACAAAAACTGCTGCGGAATCTTTGTATCAAGGTCACACACATAAAAAAAAAAATCTTTTTCATTTTTCAATTTTTTGATACTTCATTTTAAATTTTAAGTTTTAAATTGTTTTTAATGGCAGCCCTTTTCAAACAAGATGGCGAATGAAGCTGGCCAACGAACTCGATCCAGACATTGTTATGTACTATGTACACACCAAGTTACATCCAAATCGGTTCATAAATACGACTGCTATTGCGTGACAAAAATCAGGTCGATTCAAAATGTCAGCCACAATAGAAATTCAGAATGCTATAACTCAACCCTTTTTCTAGATATAGACGAAACAAAATCTGTTCCAGAATCTTTGTATTAAGGTCAAACACATACAAAAAAAATCTTTTTCATTTTCCAATTTTTTGATACCTCATTTTTTAAATTTTGAATTTAATTTTTTTTTATGACAGCCCTTTTGAAACAAGATGGCGAATGAAGCTGGCCAACGAACTCGGTCGAGACATATGTATGTACTATGTGTACACCAAGGTACATCCAAATCGGTTCATAAATACGCCTGTTATCGCGTGACAAAAATCAGGTCATTTCAAAATGTCAGCCAAGCTAGAAATTCAAAGTGCTTTAACTCAGCCATTTTTTAAGATATAAACGAAGCAAAAACTGTTCCGGAATCTTTGTATCAAGGTCAAACACATAAGAAAAAAATATTTTTTAATTTTCAAGTTTTTGGTACCACATTTCAAATTAAAAAAAAATTTTAAAAATTTAAATGGCCGCCATTTTGAAACAAGATGGCGGATGAAGCTGGCCAACGAACTCGGTCGAGACATTGGTACGTACTATGTATACACGAAATTTCATCCAAATCGGTTCATAAATACGAGAGTTACAGTGTGACAAATATCAGATATATATATATATATATATATATATATATATATATCAACTTTTGAACGGAGGGTGGTTTCGGGGTCTGGGGGTCATGATCGATGAAAATATACCAAAATTTTTTGAAATCGCTTTCCTCCGAACGGCTGCAATAGGTAGCTTTTTGTAATGAAAGCTACCTAACAAACGTAGAATTTTAAAAAGTGTGGCGAAAATTTCAGCGTATCACTGAATAGATATATTTTATGACATGGATAAAATATACATCAAGTATTACCTGTAATACGTCAAACAAAAAACTGCGGGGAAAAGTTAAAAGTTGTATGGTCCTTTATGAGGAGCATGCAGTTTCAATCTTAACCCCTTAATTCTCGCTCCCGTGATATTCACGGGCTGTGTCTTTTATTCAGATTGTTTGATTCCCACCAGTTTCATAAAATAGTGTAATTGGCTTTATTATGGTATCAGTTTGCCTGTCATTAAATAAGGTGAATATTTCTTTTTCGAAAAAGTGGTGCCAATAAGCAATAAGAATTTTTAAACCGTAATTTAACGCAACCGTTAAGCGGTTAAAACATAACGGCCAGACAATCACATCTGCAAAAAAGTCCTTCCAGCCAGTGCCGGGAGGAAGAGGTAGCTTTCATAATCCTTATTTAAAAAAAGCCAACTTATATCATGCAAACACACGAAGCTCAATTTAGTGGAAACCGAATATAGGAGATTCAATACTAATTTTTATCAATATAATGAATGAGAATTTCGCGAAATTAGTCAGCTTTATCCAAGCTGCTTTTCTTTAAAGTAACTTATATTTGGCTGCCAAATTCGGCAATTTCTTAAAGTGCCTGTCATTTTAAGACAACATGGTGGATGAGGCTAAGCAGTGAACTTGGTTGAGACCTTAGTAATTGCTGTGCACATGCTCACTCACATCGAAATCGGTTAATATATAGGAGTGCTGTCGCATGCAAAAAATCAGATTTTTCAAAATGTCACCCACAATAGAAATTGAAACTGCGATATCTGAGCCATTTTTTAAGGTAAAGACGAACAAAAAATGCTCCTGAATCCTTATATCAAGGTCAAATACTTAAGAAAGAAACCTTTTTCAATTTCTAATTTTTTTGCACCTCACTTTAAATATATATATATTTTTTAATTTAATGGCCGCCATTTTGAAACAAGATGGCTGATGAATCTGGCCAGCGAACTTGGTCGAATTGTTGATGTATACTATCCACATGCCTTCTTACATCAAAATAGGCGAATACGTGTGTTATCGTGTGACAAATACAAGATCGTTTCAAAATGTTAGCCATGCTAGAAATTCAAAGTGCTATAAATCAACCATTTTTTAAGATGAAGAACAAATTTTCAGAAACAAAAACTGCTCCGGAATCTTTGTGTCAAGGCCAAACACATAAAAAAAATCTTTTTCATTTTCCAATTTTTTAATACCTCATTTTGAATTTTAAATTTAATTTTTAAAAATGGCAACCCTTTTGAAACAAGATGGCGAATGAAGCTGGCCAACGAAATCGGTCGAGACATTGGTATGTACTATGTACAGACCAAGTTACATCCAAATAGGTTCATAAATACGCCTGTTATCGCGTGACAAAAATCAGGTCGTTTTAAAATGTCAGCCACAAGAGAAATTCAAAATGCTATTACTCAGCCATTTTTTTTAGATATAGACGAAAGAAAAACTGTTCCGGAATCTTTGTATTAAGGTCAAACACATACAAAAAAAAAATCTTTTTCATTTTCCAATTTTTTGGTATCTCATTTAAATTTTTTTATTTTTTAATTTTTTTAAATGGCCGCCATTTTGAAACAAGATGGCGGATGAAGCTGGTCAACGAACTCGGTCGAGATATTTGTATGTACTATGTACACAAGAAGGTACATCCAAATCGGTTCATAAATACGCCTGTTATTACGTGAGAAAAATCAGGACGTTTCAAAATGTCAGCCACGCTAGAAATTCAAAATGCTATAACTCAGCCATTTCTTAAGATATAGACGAAACAAAAACTGCTCCCGAAACTTTTTATCAAGGTCAAACACATAAGAAGAAAATATTTTTTCAATTTTCAATTTTTGGTACCACATTTCAAATTTAAATTTTTCTTAAAAATTTAAATGGCCGCCATTTTTAAACAAGATGGCGGGTGAAGCTGGCCAACAAACCCGGTCGAGACATTGGTATGTACTATGTATAAACGAAGTTACATCCAAATCGGTTCATAAATACGCCTTTTATCGCGTGACAAAATTCAGGACGTTTCAAAATGTCAGCCACGCTAGAAATTCAAAATGCTATAACTCAGCCATTTTTTAAGATATAGACAAAACAAAAACTGCTCCGAAATCTTTGTATAAAGGTCAAATACATAAGAAAAAAATATTTTTCCATTTTCAATTTTTTGGTACCACATTTCAAATTTTAAATTAAAAAAATTTTTTTAAATGGCCGCCATTTTGAAACAAAATGGCGGATGAAGCTGGCCAACGATCTCGGTCGAGAGATTGGTATGTACTATGTACACACCGAATTACATCCAAATCGGTTCATAAATACGCCTTTTATCGCGTGACAAAATTCAGGACGTTTCAAAATGTCAGCCACGCTAGAAATTCAAAATGTTATAACTCAGCCATTTTTTAAGATATAGACGAAACAAAAACTGCTCCGGAATCTTTGTATAAAGGTCAAATACATAAGAAAAAAATATTTTTCCATTTTTAATTTTTTGGTACCACATTTCTAGTTTTAAATTTTTTTTAAATTTTAAATGGCCGCCATTTTGAAACAAAACGGCGGATGAAGCTGGCCAACGAACTCGGTCGAGACATTGGTATGTACTATGTACACACCGAATTACATCGAAATCGGTTCATAATTACGGGAGTTACAGTGTGACATAGGTCAGATATATATATATATATATTGATATATATATATATATATATATATATATATATCAATTTTGAACGGAGGGTGGTTTCGGGGTCTGGGGGTCATGATCGATGAAAATATACCAAAATTTTTTGAAATCGCTTTCCTCCGAACGGCTGCAATAGGTAGCTTTTTTGTAAAGAAAGCTACCTAAGATACCAGTGATGCAATAGGAAATTCCCTTTCCTACATTTGAAAGTCTGATGCATATCCTGAACCCTTTCTATCATACAAAAAACAAAGAGAAATATTGCGTATGAATTTTAATACTCGTATTTCTTATGCATACAATAGCCCATTTACTAAAACAGAACTTCAAAATTTCGTACGTACTACTCATTTATCTGCTCCCGGTCCTGATAAAATTATTTACATTATGCTAAAAAATCTCAGTCCATTTTCACCTACACATCTCCAAATAACCACAGACCTATCGCATTGTCTATTTGCCTTTGTAAACTCCTTAAAAAATTGTTAATGTCCTTACTTGTACGCATGGTAGAATCAAATCTATACCTTGCTGCTTTCCAAAGTGGTTTCTAGCGCGGGAAATCTACTGTAGATAATATAATTGACTTGGAAACACATATCCGCAATGCCTTATTAAAAAGCAAGCATTTAGTTTCAATATTATTTTTATATTGAAAAGGCCTATGATAAGACTTGGAGGTATGGAGTCCTCCTTGACCTGTTTAGTATGAACTTTCGGGAAATCTCCCAATTTTTATAAAGAACGTTTTAGCTATCCGTGTCTTTAAGGTCCACGTTGGAAATATTTTGTCAGATTTTCCAAGAAGTATGGGCCACTCAGAGTAGTGTCCTGAGTGTGACACTGTTTGCAATAAAAATAAATGACATTTTAAATCAGCTTCCCCCTTCTCTGGATGGTATCCTGCATGTGGATGACTTTAAAATTTCATGCCAAGGATATGACATGCGATTCAATGAACGGTTAAGGTTGTACTCAAATCCAAACTGCTTATTTTCTGATTCATTTTTGAATTCATTTTTGTTCTGAAACGCATCGAATTGGCAGATTCTTTTATTCAGAAACTATATAATGTGCCGTGCTTCTCGATTTTTTGATAAAAGTAGAATATATTACAAAAAATGCTGTCAAAGTGGGCGTTTTGAACCATTTTTCCCGAAGCGAGAGAGCTGGGAACGAAAATAATGGTTAAACTGAGAAAATAATTGTTTAAAAATGAAGTTTGTTTGTTTGCTTGTTTTATTGAACACATGCATCAGACTTGTGTGCTTGACACCAGGACCCGCTTATAAGTCATTTTCGATATACAGGGACGAGATAGCACAAGGAAATTTACAACACCAGAGTATTACATCCGGGAGCTCCACAAAGAATGAGCAACGGAGCCGGCGGGATTCGAACCCGCTCCCACCTACGCTCTCAAGCGATTAGCGGCGTGGTGTCTTATCCACTCATACACGGCGGGCCCATAAATGAAGTTCTAATTAATTGAGCGAAAAATGAAAACACACGGCCTCTTATACATCTCTTCAAAAATCACTCCAGCAAGTTTCATGTTTTTACTTTAAAAATGAGTCTGAAAATGTATCAGAAAATTTTGAGCTGTTGAGGGTGGGAAAATATTTTTTTGAGTACACCCTTAATACAAAACGTCATTAACTCTGTTATTAGATGGACAAATCAAAATGGGTTTAACTTTCTCCAGATAAAACCTTTTGTTTACATTTCTGTAAACGACGGAATCGCTATCCTGATCTTGAAATATTTATCAGCAGGACCAAAATTGCTGTTGCTGACAATGCCCGTTTTTCAGGTGTTTATTTTGAGAAGAAACTAACTTTTAAACCTCACACTTGCGTAGTAAATGTGAAAAGCAGTTGAATTTGTTAAAAGTTCTATCAAATACCAGTTGGGGAGGTGACCGAATATCTCTTTTAAGAATTTACCGCTTCTTAAAACGTTCAAAACTTGACTATGGCTGTCCAATTTCTGGACCGGCCAGCAAAACTGTTCTAAAGAAACGGGACACCCCAAAGAGCACTTCGCATCTGTTCTGGAGCTTTTAGGTTTTCTTCAGTTCAAAGTTTATGTTTCGATTGCTGTGAACCATCATTACATTAAATTCGCCAAAAATATCTCTTAAATTGTATTATCGTATTATTTCGCATTCAGTTATCATTTGATCACTTCATGATCATTTATTAAACACAGACAACGATATGCTGTATCAGCATAGTCCTTCTTGCATTCCGTCATTTGGTTTCAGAGTGAGAGAAAAAATCCGTGGATCCTCTCTTGAAAGTATTAAAATTAAATCTTGCCCTCGATACCGCTTACCTCCCTGGGCTACATCGAATGTTACCTACCTCAAACGTTTTGGTAGTTTTGATAAAGATAATACAAATCCTGCTGTATTTAAACCGATTTTTGCTTCTCATCGTGACGACTACTCTGATTATGTGTATGAATACCGATGGTTCAAAATCTCCAAATTCTTTTGGATGTGCTTTTGCTGCCAATCATAACTCCATTAGTTTTCGTTTACCATCATTGATTCTTGTGTTTACAGCCGAGCTCATTGCATTGAAAAGGCTGTCATCCCCATATATCATAATCGTCATAATCGTTCTTTTATTATTTATACACATTCTAAAAGCTCTCTTCATGCACTTCAGTCTTGTTCGCGGGAAAACTCCACCATTTCATCAATACTGGATCTTCTAAATGTAGTGATGGCTAAAATTGTGGACACTTTTAGGTAGCTTTCATTACAAAAACTAGAAACCTACTTATTGCAGCCGTCCGAAGGATATATATCCATATAATATGTGGGAGATTCTTAAAAGGTGGGATCATTAAACGTTAACTATATGTAATTTTTAAAATTTCCAAATTTAAGGCCATTTTTTTTTTAATTTTGTCTATAAATATAATATATAAATATTTTTAATAGTATGTCTACAAAATTATACACAAATATTAAAAGACAGCAACTATTCTGGAAAATTAATTATTAAAGCATGTAATTAGCAGTTGTGTACGTTACAAATTTTGGACATGTTTTTGCACGTACGTTACAGATTTTGGGCATTTATCTTAGTATTTAAAAAATTCTTAAGACTAAGAATGTAGTAAATGTGTCTGTATACATATATATATGTATAATTAACTTATTGTTATCCAGTAATAATAATAATAAAATCAAATGCTTTATTACGTACGTTACTTTCGGACATAACAAAATACAGAAAAATTCTTTATAGAAAAGTCCTTCTATCTTCAAAAAAGCAATAAATCAGCCTGCCATCTCTGAACGAAATTATCAAAAAATCATCCGTTTCCTTTATGCATTCGTTGTTTACCATTAGAACCACCTGGAAAAAAGTTAAAACTCTTTTTCTTGGTAGTACATTGGAGCAGTTAACGTTATGAATGTCCGAAATTGGCCTCTTTAGCATATAATAATAAAATTTTAAGATATTTATACAAAGCTTTTACAATAAATTATGTCATTTTCTGTCTCTGAATAGAATTAAAAACTCAATGTAAAAAAAAATAATAATAAAGTCAATGATAATTAAAGTTATGTTTGAAAGGCTTAAAGTTATGACTTGTGTCCAGTGCCCACCTTTTGAGAATCGCCCATGTATATATTTATATCTCAAATTTGTCATGTTGTAACTCTCGAATTTTTGAACCGATTTGGATGAAATTTTTCATATGTATAGTACATACTAATGTCTCGGCCGAGATCGTTGGCCAGCTTCATCCGTCATCTTATTTCAAAATGGCGGCAATTTGAATTTTGTGGACAGTTTTGGAAATTTTTAGGTTTCCTAACTTTCTCTTTAAAATGACCGATGATGTTAACTTACACTGTAGTGACTCTTTAAAATATCTTTTAATGTTCTAACATTCTGTTTAAAATTATACATGATAAGAGTTTGCATTTTGTGAAACGTAACATTTTCTAAAAGTATGCAATGTTAGAAAACATAAAAAGGTTTCAAAAATTCAAATGGCCGCCATTTCGGAACAAGATGGCGGATGAAGCTGGTTAACGAACTCGGTCGAGACATTAGTATGTACTATGCATATGAAAAATTTCATCCAAATCGGTTCAAAAATTCGAGAGTTACAGCATGACAAAATTCAGATATAATTATACATATATATATATATATATATATATATATATATGTCAACATTTCAACGGAGTGTGGTTTTGGGATCTGGGGGTTACGATCGACCAAAATATAGCAAAATTTCCTGAAGTGTTTCCTTCGGACGGCTGCAATAGGTAACTTTTTACTTTTAGGTAGCTTTCATTACAAAAAGCTACCTATTGCAGCCGTTCGGAGGAAAGCGATTTCAAAAAATTTTGGTATATTTTCATCGATCATGACCCCCAGACCCCGAAACCACCCTCCGTTCAAAAGTTGATATATATATATATATATATATATATATATATATATATCCATATATATATATATATATCTGACCTTTGTCATACTGTAACTCTCGAATTTATGAACCGATTTGGATGTAATTCGGTATGTACATAGTGCATACCAATGTCTCGACCGAGTTCGTTGGCCAGCTTCATCCGCCATTTTGTTTCAAAATGGCGGCTATTTAAAATTTTCTTAAAAATTTTAAATTTGAAATGTGGTACAAAAGAATTGAAAATGGAAAAATATTTTTCTCTTATGTATTTTACCTTTATACAAAGATTCCGGAGCAGTTTTTGTTTCGTCTATATCTTAAAAAATGGCTGAGTTATAGCATTTTGAATTTCTAGCGTGGCTGACATTTTGAAACGTCCTGAATTTTGTCACGCGATAAAAGGCGTATTTATGAACCGATTTGGATGTAACTTCGGTTGTACATAGTACATACCAATGTCTCGACCGAGTTCGTTGGTCAGCTTCATCCGCCATCTTGTTTTAAAATGGCAGCCATTTAAATTTTTAAGAAAAATTTAAATTTGAAATGTGGTACCAAAAAATTGAAAATTGAAAAAATATTTTTTTTTATGTATTATGACCTTGATACAAAGATTCTGGAGCAGTTTTTGTTTCGTCTATATCTCAAAAAATGGCTGAGTTATAGCATTTTGAATTTCTAGCGTGGCTGACATTTTGAAACGTCCTGATATTTGTCACGTGATAACAGGCGTATTTATGAACCGATTTGGATGTACTTTGGTGTGTACATAGTACATACAAATAGCTCGACCTAGTTCGTTGGCCAGCTTCATCCGCCATCTTGTTTCAAAATGGCGGACATTTAAAAAAATTTAAAAAAATTAAAATTTAAAATGAGATACCAAAATATTAGAAAATGAAAAAGATTTTTTTTGTATGTGTTTGAGCTTAATACAAAGATTCCGGAACAGTTTTTGTTTCGTCTATATCGAAAAAAATGGCTGAGTTATAGCGTTTTGAATTTCTATTGTGGCTGACATTTTAAAACGACCTGATTTTTGTCACCCGGTAACAAGCGTATTTATGAACCGATTTGGATGTTACTTGGTCTGTACATAGTACATACCAATGTCTCGACCGAGTTCGTTGGCGAGCTTTATTCGCCATCTTGTTTCAAAATGTTTGCCATTTAAAAAAATTAAATTTAAAATTTAAAATGAGGTATTAAAAAATTGGAAAATGAAAAATTTTTTTTTATGTGTTTGGCCTTGATACAAAGATTCCGGAGCAGATTTTGTTTCTGAAAATTTGTTCTTTTGTTTATATCTTAAAAAAAGGTTGAATTATAGCACTTTGAATTTCTAGTATGGCTAACATTTTGAAACGATCTTGTATTTGTCACGCGATAACACACGTATTCGCCTATTTCTATGTGAGAAAGCATGTGGATAGTATACATCAACATCTCAGCCAAATATAAGTTACTTTAAATAAAAGCAGCTTGGATAAAGCTGACTAATTTCGTGAAATTCTCATTCATAATGATTTAGTATTGATAAAAATTAGTATTGAATCTCCTATATTCGGTTTCCACTAAATTGAGCTTCGTGTGTTTGAATAATATAAGTTGGCTTTTTTAAAATAAGGTATTTGAAAGCTACCTCTTCCTCCCGGCACTGGCCGGAAGGACTTTTTGTAATGAAAGCTACCTAAAAGCGCCCACAATTTTGGCCACCACTGTAAACTGAGAAATCGTGGGTATAACATCCAATTTTGTAGGGAAGCGGGACACATGGGAATTAATGGCAATGACAAAGCAGATGTGGCAGCCAAGCAAGCGTCAGCTTCCATTAATTGTAGGGCACCCTTCTCTGGCATTAAAAATGAAATAAAGCATGTGATAATAAATAAGAGGAAATAATCCTGGGATATAGAACTTCATAATAAGCTGCACTCTATAAAACTGGTAAAATCCATTTGGTACTCCAATTCATCAAGGAAAGAGGATATACTCTTGACTCGTTTGTGTATAGGCCACTCAATAATTACTCATAAGCATCTTTTTTGTGAGATCCAGCTCTCAAGTGTCCACATCGTTATTTTACTGAACTTGCAACTCACCACACCACATTTAACGGATTGCTCTACACTTAGATATTTGTACAGTGAATACCTCAAAGTGTTATCACCTCACTTGATCACCTTCAGAGAAAAACCCAATGAGAATATTTTTATGTTTTTAAAACAGGCAAGATTTTATCATCATATTTAGTATTTTTCGCATCTCATTTTTATCAACAAAACTACTTTATCTTTGTCCCAACTTACTTTTTAATCTCCTATGTGGTTCTATAATTATTTATCTGGATGCATACCTCCAACCAGATATCCTCCATCTTTATATTTTGACTCGTGTTTGGCGCAGTATGTCCAAGTATGGACTTCGTGCCAGTAAAACCAACCTCCGTCTGATCGCCGTGGTTAGCACCTTGGCCATCATGACTTCAGCGCTATTTAGTGAATTACTTTAAATTACTGTGTTCGTCGGTTAAGGATGAAGACGGGTGTTTTAAGTATTGACGAGGAGTCATATTCCTTCTTAAAATGCACAAATCTACCTTAAAAACTAAAGCCTTATGGAATTTGCCTATATTTGCCTATCTATAGAATGTCAAAAAAAGGCTGATTTTTAGAATTTTTTCCCGAAATAGGAATGAAGATTTTAGATCGGGGTTTTTGTATGTTATTTATTATTATTTGAAGAACATTATAAATTTTTTTAATCAAAAATTGGTGACGGAGTTGCTTGGGTTGATGTCCTACCGTGCGCTCCGGGCACTTGCAATCAAGTGGATCCGATAGATCAGCAAAGTCGTCTTCAGTCAAGTTTCGTTAAGGATTATAAAAATAGATAAGATTGTCTGGAGCTTCAAGCACTTCGAGGACAAAAAGTTGAAAATCAATCAAGTGGCGGCCATTTGAATAAAAGGTCTATTTTAACCCCTTTTTTGGCACTTTGGTGTGCTTCTACAAATGTTTATTTTTATAAAAATGTTTGAAAATGGTCCAAGCTCCAATAAATTATGTTCCCTTTAATAAAAAAAATTTGCAAGATCGTTTAATAAGTTTTGCGTTCAGATCTCACCCAATTTGAAAAAAAGTCATTTGCGTAAAATGCTTTTATATAAGTGCTTCAAAGCGATTAAGCCTGCGGACGCGTTGCACTTAGACGTTAAATAACTACGAAAATACTTAGAGTTCGGCCAAATCATTTTACACACATGGTTCACTACAGACTATAAGGAATAGAAAAATGCATAGAAAAAAAAATCGATTTTTTTCAACCGAAAAACAAGCAAATCTCCCCATAAATTCTTCGTGACGAGTGGCATATAAGCAGTGGTGGGATATCGCCGGTTCGCACCGATGCAGTAGAACCGTTACCCAATTTTTTCTTGAGTTCGGCGAACCGGTTGTTAAAAAGACACTTGTAATAGGTAAATCACAAATTTATATTTATTGCTCTCTTCTAACGTTAATCTGCGCAACAACATATTGTAAGTACAATATTGTGACATATTCTTATTTGTTTTAGCTTGGCGTTTCGTCCAAAATTCCTGTTAGATAAATATACCGGTGTTTCGTTGAGTTTTTTTTATAGGAGGGTAGTGACATATGCGCATAGTAAATGATCAGATAAAAAGTTTTTTTTCCAAATTAAGGACAACTTACGTTAGCGAACTTAGAGATAGTGACACTATATGCCTATATGCATGGTACTCGTGAACTCATAAAATACAGGTGTCCTCAGTTATTTAGTAATGCGACTCACCATTCTGACTATTAGCTTGTTCTCGAAGAAAAAAAGGAAAAGTGCATGTAGGACTCGCACCCTGAGGGATCTGTACCGTAATTATTGCAGTAAAGCCTAGTAAGTACAGTCGTGGAAAAAAAAGTAAACACCCCCTACTAACTCCTCAAAAAATTATCATAGAAGAAAGTTACTGGTACCGAACGATTGGAAATAGAGTCTACTTTTAAATGATGTATATAAAATTTGCTTAGGGGGCCATCTTCATATTAAAACGAACCATAACTTTGTTTTTTTTTCAATAGCAGTACACAATTCTGACAGCATAAATGAACTCTACACCCTTCAATTAATCTAAAAACAAACTTTTATGCAATTCGTACCATAAGTTTCCGAGAAATTAATTATTTTAAAACGAGCGTATTTTAAGGGCTGTATCCAAATTGAAGTTCGGTACTGGATTGCTAACCGAGAGAGCTCCTTTCTTGATCAAGGTACCTTAAGCAGTCAATTAAGCCTGTTAGATTACAGGATAGCATAAGAAATTTCAAAATATTTAGCCACTTCTATCATAGACCTGTCTTAAACCATATTTTGCCGTTTTATAAGCATAATTTGAAAACTACTTGGAAGAAAAATGTGAAATTTTGGATTTCCATAAAGCAGGACTTAATAAATCTGAATCAATCAAAAAAAATTGTAGGTTGCAATTCATAATTTTTACGAATATTAATTTCATAATTCATATAAAAAAATTATAAAAATTGCAAATTCAACGTATTTATGTTTGGGTATATTAGTATTATTGCTGCACAAAAAATTAAAACATTAGGATCATAATTTCAGATGTTATAAATAAAAATCTGAAAATGTAATTTAACATTAGAAGCACTAAATTTTGAATGTTTATAATTAAAAAACGTATCATTCAAATGACTTGAAATTTGGTGTGTAGGCATAGTTTGAACCAAAGATGTGAAATATCTCGTTAAAATTGGGTATTGCCATTTAAAAAAATGAAGTTTGGATTCGTTTTAATATGTAGATCCCCCCTAAGCAAATTTTATATATGTCACTTAAAAGTAGACTTTATTTCCAATCGTTCGATACCTGTAACTTTCGTCTACGATAATTTGTTGAGGAGTTAGTAGGGGGTGTTAACTTTTTTTTTTCCACGACTGTACCTATAGTTTCTTTACAAATGAACAAAAATAAAAACTGCCTACTTACACCTAGATGCTTCTTGTAATTATACCACATAATTGCATGACTGCGATTCATGTTGTAGCCAAAAAATTTCATTACAACATGTTAATTTGGCTTGGAACACGGTTATGGAGAATTCGCCACTTTGATATGTGCTTATGGCATACTTGCCAACATTCAACTAAACTTCCGTAAAATGTGAGTTAAATTGACCCGGGTTATACGCATTATTAACCAGAAAATATATTTGATGTATCATTATACATTTAAAACGATGTTTCTCTATGAAATGTATTTGAATTACTATCTTTAGTAAATTTCTGGTTCGAAACGTGCTTAACCTGGGTCAATTTAGCTCACATTTTACAGAAGTTTAAGGGAAAGTTGGCAAGTATGGCTTGGTAGAAAGCGCGATCTTTTATTTCGTTTACTTAAAGCTGTAACGTTTTATTGCATGTTGTCAAAATGTCAAAATTTTTGCAAAAATATCGGGCCGTGCACGATAATAATTTCAACATATCTTCAGCCGTTCCTGAAAAAAAAAAAAAATCGGTCTTGACATACACACGGTCAGACGAATTTGTCACGTAATAAATCGACAAAGAATTATAAATGAATGGTTTTCGGATATATAAAAATATATGTATATATATATATATATACATATATATATATATATATATATATATATATTTTTTTTTTTTTTTTTTTTTTTTTTTTACATGTGCTTTAAGGCCTTCCTGCATGAAAAATTGCAAGATCAACGGGAAGTACTCTATGTTTTAAGAATGAGTTTCTATGAGGAAAACATTATTTTAAGGCCCTAACTTTTTACTTTCATTAAGTTAGAAGCTTGAAATGTTTACAAAACAACGAGGCCGTGTTTCTTATTATTTGACATTAATTTCAACTTGCTACCTTCATGTTTTTCTGAAAAAAAAAAAAAAAATAAAATAAAAACGGTCTTGTCAGTCAGACGGACAACAAAGTGATCCTGTAAGGGTTCCGAAATTGCTTTTGAAGTACGGAACCCTAAAAATCAGAAAAGGAAAAAAGATGCAGGATTTCGAGAAATACGTCATTGTGCGCCCAAGGGCGATTAAAATTTTTTGCCCAGGTCTACTTTAGTTTTATTAGAGCATAGCTGTCAAATCTCTCCTGATTTCAGTACTGCTATTTCCGAATAGAAGTATTCGCTTTATTCAATGACGGAAAATTGCGATAAAGTATGACTATGATTACTATTCGGAAATAGTGGTGGTTAAAAATTGGGAGACTTGGTAGCTATGATAGAGAAAAGAAATGGTGAAAATGGATGTAAATTATTTTGAGACTGTGGCAGAAAATGCGAGTTTACGTTTGAGAAAATCCTTAAATTCTTTCTGATAAAATGCTTCTGTCTCTGACAGGTTTTCCAACTAATTGTTTTAACATTTTTTTTTTAAATTTTAAGTTATTTATTTTAAAAGTTATTTAAATTATATAATTAAAATCATATAATCATTACTATTAAAAATTAAATTTAACCAAAAATATACAATGAAATAATTGTAGAATACTTCTAATGCAAAATAATGCCTGTCTCTAAATAGTTTCCGAAACAGCACTTTAATTCAACCTTTCACTTTGCGCCCTGTCGCAAATTTTGTGACAGACATCGGATTTTTGGAAAATCTGTTCTCACAAATAGCATCGAAATTAAAATTAAATTTTTGCTACTGCCATGCATAATTTCTCTTCTAACATGTATTTTATTACTGTTATGAAATATCTTCCAATTTTGATAGCGCAACTACTGTGCGCGGAATATAAGTCACGTGGTGTTGCCAGGCGTCCCGCGTAAATCGGGGCTCCAAATGCTCTGGACACCAGTATTTTAAAGTAATTTTCTTTGCCTTATCTAATAGCAGAATTATCTACGATTAAAGATGGCGAAATAAACTGTAAGAAATTAGTGGTGTCCAGAGCATTTGGAGCCCCGATTTACGTGGGACACCTGGCAACACTAACGTCACGTGCCGGCTTGAGCGAACTAATTATCTTCGTCTGCTGAAAGGTTAAAATTATTTCCCAGAAACCATTGACATTAAAATATAAATTTAACGAAGAAATATACAGGGTTCCATAATTAAACGACCCTACTTTAAAGTTGTCTACAGACAAAACTATTGTTTATAAAGTTATGAAATTTTGTGAAATACATAGTAAAGGGATGGTACTTTGTTTAAACTAAAAAAATATAAATAAAAATACTTCAAAATTTCGCCACCAGAGGGCGATTTTTATTAAATTATACATTTAGCATTACGATAGTTTAGAAATTTTATTTATCAACTTAACCTTATTCTAAAGACAGCATTTCACGACATGTTCCTACCATTTCCCAGAACACACTGTTATCAACTGTGGAACATGGTACTTACGATTCCAGATGGTACCTGCAGGCCCCGATCATGACAAATTGGGGCCCTGGGCAAAGATAAATTAGGGGGCCCCATTCGAATCGTTGCAACATTATTCACATAGAACTGATGGTCAGTCACATGTGTAATGCATAAAGAATATTTTCTCACCTTGGATTTTAAATAGAAGAAAATTCTTAGCGCCGTCAATTCTAAATTAGGTACCTTAATTAATAAAAATACTCTTTTTTTCTTAGTACAGAGCAAAACTCTTTTATGTAACTTTAGCTACTTGTTTACTTTAAGATGAATTTAATAACTTCAACTTATAGAAGAATGCTGAATATTCTAACATGTAAATATGTGTTAGTCAAGTTACTTTCTTTTACATCTTTCTAAGTTGTACTACTACACACAACATAATATCAAATCAAATACATTCACAAGTCAAAAGTGTTTTTTCAATAAATCTAAAAAAGATGACAATTTTGGGTTTCTTTTTTGTATTTAACTCTAAGTTAAAAGAAAAAAGCTGGAATACGGAAGAAAATGTATCTCATAACAATTAGAACCGATTACTTTTAGCCACTAAAGTTTAGATATGATTTAATTTCATTGCTAATACAATCCATTAAAATCGAAATATTATTTCTTATTTAAAGGTGGTTGAGGTTAGCTTTGCGAAAGCATTGAGCTCTGTCAGTTCAAAATGAAATGTCTTTTTCAGAAAGTTTAATAGAATCTTTTAAAGATGAAATGTGGGTGTATTCGAAAATTTTCAGGGTTGGAATTGGGGGAAAAAAGTAAACATTTCATAAATTAATATATGGATTTGGGGGCCCCTGGGCAAAGTCCCGATTTGCCCATTCAATAATAAGGGCCTGGGTACCTGAAAATGATGAAAGTCATGCAGAACATGTTTGGTTATAACAAAATTTGTTAAACTATCGTAAATGTATGCTAAATGTGTAATTCGTTAAAAAACGGCCTCCTAATTTTTTTTTTCGCTCAAACAAATTCCCATACTTTTATTATGTCTTCCGAAAAATTTCACAATATTCTGAACAATAGATTTGTCTGTAGACAACTTTAAAATAGGGTCGATTAATTATGAACAGCCGGTAAATAAAATTTCTAAGCTATCGTAATGCTAAATGTGTAATTTATTAAAAATCGCCTTAGTTTTGTCTGTAGACAACTTTAAAGTAAGGTCGTTTAATAATGGACACCCTGTATTATGAATCAATAGTAGACTGCATCTAATAAAATATATCCGAATAGTTTTAGAAATGATACATTAATTTAAAATTATCTCCCGCGAACAAATTGACTTTAATTATAATAATAATAAAAATATATTCCATGAAACAACAGTAAAGTACACAAGAACACGTCTAACAACACCCAGTTTCCCTTTATGCAAATCTTATTACATCGAACAAGAAATGCGAAATAAATGATGATATACAACATAATATAAGGAGAAAAAACAAACACGCATTCTCTTTAAAGCGTTGAAATCGATTTTATTCAGGATCGCTCTGCGATTCTAATGGAGAATGTAATCTTTCTTTCCCCTCCTTCTCGTTTTGTTTTGGATGAAATTTTTAAAAAAATTCTTTATTAAGGCTTAATTTTTAAGCTTTTTTTTTTTTTTCAAGGAGTCGATGTTAATGACTTGATGTTTAAAATATTTGAAAATGTGCTGCAGATGAATTTCATAAACTGTTATGGAACAGCATTAAAAATTCTTCGGAACTAAAAAGCTAAAAGAAAATAAATCTGAGAAATCGATTTTGAACGCAATTTTTGAATTTAAGTTCATCCTTTAGATATGTACAGCTGGAATCTGGCAAATTCATTTTCGATACAGTCGCTTCTAGCGTACCAGAATTTTTGATGGTTTTCTTTGGAAGAATCGATTTTAGCCAGGATTGCTCTACGAAATTAATAGCGAATGTAATCTTTCTTCCACTCTCTTTATCTTTTTGTTTTGGATGGATTTTTTTTTTAATTCATTATTAAGGCTCAATTTTTAAGCTTTTTATTTTTAAGGATTTGAAGTCAATGGCTTGATGTTTAAAATACTTGAAAACGTGTATAAGATGCACTCCCTTAACTTTCAATGAAAAGCATTAACAATTCTTTGGAATTAAAACTTTTGAAAGAAAATAAATAGGATAAATCTATTTTGAACGCAGTTTTAGACTTTAAATCCATCCTTTAGACAGCATTTTGTTTTTAATTTAAATTCTGTCTGGTATATTCATTCTCGACATCGTCGGTTGCGTTTGCGTCGCCGTGACGTGCCACTTTTTGACAGTTTTCTTTGTAAGAATCTATTTCAGCCAGGGTCGCTCTACGAATTTAACAGAAAATGTAATCTTTCTTCCTCTCTATTTTTCTTTTTATTGGGGATGGATTTTTTAAAAATCATTATTAAGGGGGATTTGCTTTTTTTCGTTTGAAAAAAAAACGAAGAGGGGCTATGTGCCCCGGGTGCCAGAGCGGAAAACGAACGGCTAGCCAAACGAAAATTGGTTTCTGTGGCCTTAAAAACCTACACTAGACACGCGAAGAAACTAGCACGCTAATGGTAAATCTATAAGAGCGTTCTTTTCAAATTTCTCGTTTGCATTTTAATATTTTTGAATGATTTTTTTTTCTTAGGATATCTGAGGTTGATGTTTAACGTTGTTAGTTTAAACGTTTTCGATTTTAGTTGTAGTTCTTTTTATGAGGCTAATTTCACTTTTGGAACCAGTTCCGAAACTGAAAGTAACTTTATATATAAAAAAAGCTGCAACCAAAACGAAAAAGTAAACATTAACCCGATTGGAGATCAGCTGTCCCAAATAGAAAATACCATTTAAAAATAATAAAATACAAGGGAGAAATTTGAAAAGAACGCTCTCCTAAGTTTAACATTAGCTTTCGAGTTCCTTCACGTGATTTGTGTAGTCTCTTAAGATAATGTGATTAATATCACTGTGACTTAAAACGCCTCATTTGTAAATTTACAACTAGCGTAAAATCTATGAAAATGAAATCTGTCTATAACGGTTGATTGGTTGTATTTATGCCGGCCAATTATCTGCACGTGGGATATAGGCCCTAAGGGGGGGGAGTGCCTTCCGTGGAGGTCTTTCTAAGGGAACCTAACCCGTATTAACGCTTGGAGAACCAAGGTTCGAAGAAAACCACGAAAACTCCGAACAATTAGGCCGACGGGCGCGATTGGGATTGAACCCAGTGATTGGGATCGAACCCCAGAATTTTTATGTTCAATTTCAAGTCAAAATACTGAATAGTTTTTTGTAAAGTGTACGACAAAATGTAATTTGTGTAGCCTAGTAGAGGATTCGCTTCGCTCATCCTAATAACATGCAAAAAGCTTGAAGCTAAAATCTTTATTTCTACTCCAGAAAAAAAAGTCCTTCCGGCCAATGCCGTGAAGGAAGAGGTAGCTTTCATATTCTTTATTTTTTAAAAGCCAGCTTATATTATTCAAACACAGGAGCTCAAATTAGTGAACCCCGATTATAGAAGATTAAATACTAATTTTTGTCAATACTGAATATGAATGAGAAATTCGTGAAATTAGTCAGCTTTATCCAAGCTGGTTCTGTTTAAAGTGGTTTTATATTTGGTCGCAAAATTCGGTGATATCTTGAAGTGCCCGTCATTTTAAAACATTATGATGGGTGAAGCTAACCAATGAACTTGGTCGAGACCTTAGAAATTCCTGTGCTCACTTACATCGGAATCGGCTGATAGAGCGCAGTCGCTGGCAAAAAATGAGATTTTTCAAAATGTCACCCACATTAGAAATCCAATCTGCTATATCTCAGCCATTTTTTAAGGTAAAGACAAAACAAAGAATGCTTCGGAATCTTTGTATCAAGCTCAAACACATAAGAAAAAAATCTTTTTCAGTTTCTAAATTTTTGTACCCCATTTTAAATTTAAAATTTTTTGAAAAATCATTTTGAAACAAGATGGCGGATAAAGCTGGCCAACGAACTCGGTCGAGACATTGCTATGTCCTTTGCACATGCATTGTCAGATCCAAATCGATTCATAAATACGCGTATTATCGCGTGACAAATATCAGATCGTTTCAAAATGTCAGCCACACTAGAATTTTAAAGTGCTATAACTCAACCGTTTTTTAAGATATAGACGAAACAAAAAATGCTCCGGAATCTTTGTATCAAGATCAAACACATAAAAAAAAATCTTTTTCAATTTCTAATTTTCTTGCATCTCATTTTAAATTTAAATTTAAAAAAATTTAAATGGCCGCCATTTTGACAGATGATGGCGGATGAAGCTGGCTAATGAACTCGGACGAGACATTGCTATGTACTATGCACATGCCTTGTCACATCCAAATCGCTTCATAAATACGCGTATTATCGCGTGACAAAAATCATATCGTTTCACAACGTCAGCCATGCTAGAAATTCAAAGTGCTGTAACTCAGCCATTTTTTAAGGTACGGTAGAGCGCCAATTATTGGAACTCCAATTAACCGAACTTCCAATTATCCGAACAGCCAATTTCTCTTTTAAAAAAACCGAACTTCCATTTATCCGAACAGCCTATTCCGCTCAAAATTTTTTTTTTAATGATGATGAGATTGTGGATGAGATTTAAGATGAAAAAGAATTTGAAGAAATGAAAACGAATGCTCTGAAATTGACCCAGGTCCATCACATAACGAATCCTTTGAATGTTTGGAAACAGCTGTGAAATGGCTCGAACGGCAGAAGAACTCTTCTGATCCTATTCAACTAACGTATTTAAGAAGAATTCGAGATATAGCTGCATTGGAAAGAACGTCTTCTTTGAAGCAAGCAACAATTGCATGCTTTTTGCTTAAATTATAATCTCTGGAGTTCAGAAAATGATAAAAAGAAAATTTTAAATGATAAAAAAGCAAACAAAAAAAATATATATATACAAATTTTAAACACGCTAGCTCTAACTGGTGCTGCCAGTCCTAAGCTTGTGTGAAGGCTTTAGTATAGTCATGAACATCCCTTAAATTGTCTGTCCATTTATCCGAACTAGGGTCGCTCCCGACTTGTTTGGATAATCGGTGCTCTACTGTATAGACGAAATAAAAACTACTCCGGAATCTTTGTATCAAGGTCAAACACATAAGAAAAAAATATTTTTCAATTTCTAATTTTTTGTACCTCATTTTAAATTTAAATTTTTTGTTTTGAAATTTTTAATGGCCGTCATTTTCAAAGAAGGTTACGGATGAAGCCGGCCAGCGAACTCGGTCGAGGCATTGCGTTGCACTATGAACATGCCTTATCACATCCAAATCAGTTCATAAATATGCGTATTATGCGTGACAAAAATCAGATCGTTTCAAAATGTCAGCCATGCTAGAAATTCAAAGTGCTATAACTCAGCCATTTTTTAAAGGTATAGACGAAACAAAAAATGCTCCGGAATTTTTGTATCAAGCTCAAACCCGTAAGAAAAGAATCTTTTCAATTTCTAATTTTTTTGTACCTCATTTTAAATTTAAAATTTTTAAATGGCCGCCATTTTGAAACAAGATGGCGGATGAAGCTGGCCAACGAACTCGGTCGAGACATTGGTATGTACTACGTACACACCAAGTTATATCCAAATCGGTTCATAAATACGAGAGTTACAGTGTGACAAAGATCAGATATATATATATATATATCTATATAACCATCAAATAAACATTACCGACCACCAACAAAAACAGAATGAATAAAATGACATTAACAAATTGACAAAAATACAGTTCTCCCAACACTCTTAACATAGATTCCAAAAACTTGGTATATAACAGCAGGAAATGGATAACTGAAATGGAATAATGGAAATTTGTAGAACTTAGACAGAATCATCGGGTCCCAAATGTCTCAAGTTCCACAAATAAAATGTGTGGTTTCATCTTCATATTAGCCATAAATTAGCTAAAGAATATGAATTTCGAACTACCACACACATAAAACAGAGAAATAAACCATTGAACACCAATTAAGTTCAAAATAAAACAAGATTAAAAAGAATAGAGGAAAAAAATTACCAAATTAAAATTCATACTGTCTTAGCAGTACGCATAACAAATACACTCATTGGAGATCACCAGCACATGTTGTCAAAAAAGTTTTTTATATGATGGTGGACCAAGGATCAACATTATACAGCATAGCTAAGCAAACTCCCATTATATATAACCAGTGCCCTCTATAGCTAATTTAGAATTGAGAATGAACTGCTCCATGCATTCAAATGAATCAGTGTGGTGCTGCCATCTATTGACTTATTAGTAAAATAAAAACTATTATATAATAAAAACTATTAATAACTATTAATGGATTAATTTTTAAAACAAATACTGTTTAGAGATAGATATATGATAATTAAATAATAATTAGAAATATGTTAATAAATACATACAATTGTATTATAAAAAATTAGTAATTGATATATTAAATCAAAATGATATGTAAAATGCTGAAAATGATGATTATTAATGTTTCACATAAATATGTGTACCTCGCTATAACATTTCACAATTTAAATTCCTGTGTCAACATTGCATCATCCCTTAAATTGATTTATAATAAATATAAAAATTAAAATTAAGATGCTAAGGAATTAATATTAATAATAATTAAATTTTGAAATTAATAAGTTACATTTAATATGCCTACAAACTTTCTTAAAAATTAAATACACATAATTTAAGGGGGGAGGGAAGAATAAATAATAAATTTATTAAAACATACATATTATTCTCATTTAAGATAGTATACTTTGTATTAGAAATTAATATGATATTGCCCTGAGTAGGCTAAAATTTAAATACAAGTTAACCGTTAACATTATTAAATATTAATGAATATGAATAAATTTAAAATGAATTGATAAATATATGATATAAGATAGATATATGATAATTAAAAATATGTTAATAAATACATACAATTGTATTATAAAAAATTAGTAATTGATATGTTAAATCAAAATGATAGGTAAAACGCTGAAAATGATTGTTATTAATGTTTCACGTAAATATGTGTACCTCGCTATAACATATCACAATTTAAATTCCTGTGACAACATTACATCATCACTTGAATTAATTTATAATTAAATATAAAAATTAAAATTAAGAGGCTAAGGAATTAATATTAATAATAATTAAATTTTGAAATTAATAAGTTACATTTAATGTGCCTACAAACTTTCTTAAAAATTAAATACACATAATTTAAGGGGAGAGGGAAGAATAAATAATAAATTTATTAAAACATGCATATTATTCTCGTTTAAGATAGTAAACTTTGTGTTAGAAATTAATATGATATTGTCCTGAGTAGGCAAAAATTTAAATACAAGTTAATCGTTAACATTATTAAATATTAATGAATATGAATAAATTTTAAATGAATTGATAAACATATAAATATAACTATACCATTATACATACGAAAGTATCGAATCAACATTCATTATAAAATGTGTATTAGCAACGCAGTTATAAATCAAATGCCCCATTAAAAAAAAAAAAAAAATAGCCATTGCGTATTATCCAGACAACACCACCCTCCTTCGTACTCTAACATCTACCCACCCAACCGTCTTATAGTTTTTTATTATTATTATTTTACAATTTTTAATTTTTTATAATTATTTTCTTATTTTATACATTTTTTTCTAATTTTTTACGCATATGTTAATTTGTTTTTTAAGATCATTTAAGTACTAATTATATATTAAAGAACATATGAATTTTTTTGGAAAACCATGATTTAATGCATCATAAATTAGTTTTTTAATATTGTTGTTAATTAGATGAGAAGAACATAAACTCTTTATTCTATATAAATGATTAAGGATTACATTACGATATACAGATTTATGAAGACAAAATTGAAAATTGGTAAATAACTTTGAATTTAAATTCTTTACGTTTTTCATATAGATCAGTTATTGTTTTGTTTTGTTTTAATGTAATTTTAAGATCTAAAAAGTTAATTGTATTGTTAGATAGGAGGTTTTCCGTTAATTCTAAATTAGTAGGATAATCTACTATGGAAATTGAGAAATTAGTTTGATCAGTGGCAATTAAAATTATGTCATCAATATAACGATATAAATGTAGATTACTATTAGTAAAAGTATGTTCATAGTGATGTCAAATAATAAACTGAATGTGCATATATATATATATATATATATATATATATATATATGTAGATAGATAGATAGATAGATAGATAGATAGATGTATCACATTTGAACGGAGGGTGGGTTCGGGGTCCGGGATTCATGATCGGTGAAATGAAAGCTACCTAAAATGCTAAAGACATCTTTTTTCGTCCTTCTAGAGGCAAATCCCCCCCCTCCCCCTAAAGGCTTTATTTTTAAGTATTCGAAGTGACTTGCGGTGTTGAAACGTGCATCAGATGCATACATCTTTTAAATTGGGTTCTGATTCATTCCTATGATTCCTAATGATAAAACGAATAAATTCTTAATTTTATTTAGTTTTGTGTTCAAAATTCATTTTGGTGTAATATGTAATAAATTCGTTTTCATACAGATTGTCCATATATGTTTCTTCTCATTAAAAAAAAAAGTCATTTTTCATTATTTTTGTAGGTAAAACTATATTTAATGAAAAGATTAAAAAAGAAATGTTTTGAAAAGAAGTATAGAATTTAGATGTATTGGCTGCGTTAAAAGATCTCTATTATTTTAGCTTATTTAAATTACTTTAAAATTCATCTAATTTTTAAAAAATCTAATTAATGAAAGAGCCATCTAACACCCTCCAAATATATTATTGGAAGTTTATTATTATACTAGTTGGCCTGCCCGGTTTGCCCGGTACCGTGGTAATAGTCTTAAATATACCTAAACTAAGTATTGATTCATTTTAAGATATTTTAAATGCAGAATTTTAAATTATGCAGAAAAAACGGAATTCGCGAAAGTGACAAGGAGACGAACGTTTTTGAAAGGTTAAAATCGATATTTTTAAAAACCGCCAAAGGGCGTCGATTTAAAGGAAAATTAACTTAGATATAGTTTGGTATCTTTGGGTTTTATATTTCCATTACGGAAGTCGATGCAGATTTTTAAACATCGCAGAAAAAAACTGAAATTTGCTTTATGGACTTTGTTTAAGAAACGAATGTTTTTTCAAAAGCTCAATAGTCATATTTTTTTTAAACAAGTTGCGGAATTCGAAAGGAAAATGAACGTAGATGTGGTCTTTTTTTTTATCCATGACCGATGTAGAACTTTAAACATTGCAGAACAAAAACGGAATTTGCGAAAGCGATTTACGGAAACAAACGTTTTTGAAAGGATTAATATTAATATATATATTAATAAAACAACGTTTAGCTCTGTCCGTGTGTTTGTCTGTGTGCGATGGCTAGCAAAATCTACGGCATGTACGAGGCTCAAAACTTTGTGAAGATAGTCCAAAGCCTCTCCCAATGTATCTGGGTCTGAGAATTTTAAAATTCTAATTAATAGCTGAGTAATTAATTTACAATCTCAACTCACTCTCATCAAAAAGTCATTTATTTGATCTCCGGTCGGCGCATGCGTACAAACTCTTTAACGCATTAGAAACTAGCAAAGAAACATTTTCGACTGTATTTCTGTATTTCTTTTATTGTTTTTTTTATCCAAATCGACCAAACCGTTCGGTACAGTTAAAATTGAAAGTCATATTCCGAAAAATCAGACTCTTACGCCTCAATTGTTGCAATAAATTCAAAAAATGTCGCAATTAACCCTTTCAAAGAAAATTTTCAAAAAGGGTCGTTAAAAAAAAAAGAAAAGTTTTTCCCCTTTATTGCAACGCAACTCCAGGGCGCAATTTTAAAGGTACTGACAAACCAAAAGAATGTTTATAAAGTTGAAACCTTTTTCAAATCGATGGTGTAATTGTTTTTTAAAAATATGAATTTTAATCCTTTCAAATATACCGTCAAACGCAAGTCACTTCGCGACTCGTAAAAGAGGATATTTTTTCTGCGCTAAAAGTAACTAAATGCCCGTATTTTAACACAATCTTTTTAGAGCAACTCAATAGGTCAGATTTACATCCCCTACAAAAATTTCAAAACGTACGGACGGGTAGAAATATTTTTTACAAAATAAAATGCGTGAAAACTTCGACGATTTCGGTGCGGCTTCTCTAGATTCCGGTTAAAAGTTTTCTCTCTTAAATATGAATAGCTTTTTTATTAAATTTAAAAAAGAGCTTGGTTTTAGTTATATCTACGACCCATTAAAATTTCAAAGATTTCGGACAACAATAACTATGTATGTTGTTATGGTAATGAAAAAAAACGCAAAAAAAAGAAAAAAAAAATTACGCTTCGACAGAGAACAAAACGTAAATTTACTGAGCTTATCGTTATCTCAGTGGCGTAATCAGCTAACGCGGTGATTTTCTATACAATAGGTGTCGGGTTCTAAACTCAGTAGGATTAAAACGGGCAACGCCGGGCGGAGCAGCTAGTTTTTTTTATAACCGAAGGCGTCATTTTAAAGGAAAATGAACGTAGACGTGGTTTGGTATCTTTGACTTTCCAATTTTGATTCACGAAGCAGTTGCAGAAATATAAACATAACATAATAAATGGAATTCCCAAACGTGAGTTTCCCAAACGATTTTTTGAAAAAGTTAATATTCATATTTTTTGAAACGGATTGTGTCATTCGAATAGAAATGAATTTAGATATGGTCTGGTGTTTTTAGTCTTTCGTATTTTGGTCAAAAACCTGATTGCAGATTTTGAAAGATTGTAAAAATAGCGAAAAACATCAAAACCGGACTCCGGAAACTCCGGAAACTTTTTTTTTCTTGAAAGGGTTAACATTGATATTTTTCGAATGAATTGCGGTGTTTTAAACCTAAAAGAACGGTCTTTAATTAAATGTAATTGTTTTTTCATATTTAGAAGCGTTACGCGGATACTGTCATTAAAAAACGGAGACGGAAGGGTGGAACACAAATTCGGGGTTTCTTAATTAAATTTTTGTAAGGGTTTACATTCGTATTTTTCTAAACTAAATACTCCTTTAGAAAGCTTAAAGTACGTAGATGTAGTATGGTGTCATTTGCTTCTTCTTGTTCAAACAGTTCGGCCGATGCGCTTTTCAAAACACTGGGAGAAAAAAGCCTCTTTCGTACTTTTGGATCTTCTCTGTTTTCGCGTTCCTGAACGACTTTTATGGCATGCATCGGCACGGCGTTTCTTCGGTCGAACTTTATAATTGTGGGGTTTAATTAATATCTCGGCTAATTATAAAAAATGAAAAATCTGAGCCTCATGTGCATTAGGACCTGCCTTGGGCTATCTTCATCCAAATCGCCAGACCTCTAGGTGTGAAAAATTTTCCTAGCAAGCGCGCGCACACACACAGAGACGTAGGATTGAAAAATAAATGAAATGAATAAATAGAAAAAGAAATGAAAAAAAAAATTAACTAACAACTTTTTTTTTTTTTTTACACACTTGATTTCATTTGAATTATATCAGAATCATAATAATATTGTTGCATATGCGCATATTATGAGTATTATTTTAGTTATTTTAATTTTATAACCTCTTTACAATCAACATTTTTATATTACTATTTATACCAAGTAATCAGCAATTTTTGCTTGATATTTCCTTATAGCTTGTTTTTAGCCATTCCTTTTTTTATTCCATCTTATATACATTCACAAGATGTTTTATTATATATATGTATAGTTAAACTTTTTGTAATTATAAAACATTTTAACAATATATACAGTGTGATTCATAAATATCGAAACAATAGGCTATTTTCTTAAATATTGCCCCTAGACCCATACTTCCAATTCCAAAGTTTCATAAAGAAAAAGGTGCAAAATATGATGACATTGATGGGATTTTGAATCCCGTTAAACAGGCGTGAGTACGTGATAAATTGTAAATTGGGACTTACCCTTCTTCAGCATATTTGTCCATTTCGGTGTAAATCCACACTTTGTTTTGATCCAATATGTATTAGTTATCGTATTCTTTAATGCACCACTCTTCATACCTTCTTTGACAAAAGAAATTGTAGACTATTTGTTATTCTAAATGAATAAGCGGTAACAGTTTAAGCTATTTAATTCACATTGTTTAAATTGTAAATGAGAGAGCATTTTACATGCCTCTTCTCTGGATAAACTACATGTTCAGAATGGAAAAAAAGTGTTTACATTATAAGATAATAAATCAGTAATAATAATTGTAATAATAATATAATAATAATAATAATAATAAATCAGTTTAATGTAGTCTATGAGTCTTAATGCAGTCACTCAACAAGTCATTATCTTTATCAAAGGATTTTCAAGGTTAAATTCATTTGAAGAGATTTATGGCTGAGTTGAAACGACGTATTATTTATGTAACTGAAGAAATTATCTTTAGCACAGTTATTTAGCTTGATTTATGTCCATCAACTCCTCCTTAATTTCTCAAGTTTCATTGTCACACAAATTTAAGTTCCTTCTATGGGTTTGAAAAACAGGTTTGGGAGCTGGTTTCGTAAACAGGTCTGCTATCATCAATTTGGTTGCGAAGTACTTTAGGTTGATAGTCCCTTCTTGCTTTAGTTGTTTTATCAGGTGGAACCTAATTTCAATATGTTTAGTCTTACTTGAGTGCTTTTCTAATTCTATCACCTTGATCGTGGACTGGTTATCTTCATATATCTATAGGTAAGGTTTGCTTTAGGTTTAATTCTTCCAGTAGATTGACTAGCCACTTTATTTCAATTGCTGCATTTGCTGCTGACACATACTCGGCCTCTGCCGAAGATAATGCAATGCAGGATTGTTTCTTGGTCAACCATTGTATGGGATTTCCCCTAACAGATATAGGTTCCCACTCGTTGATTTTCGTGAATCTACATCTCCTCCCCAATCTGCATCCGCATAAACTTCAAGTATCGGTTTCTTTTCACCGCTTAGAACTAGACTATAATTTTTTGTAGTCTTTAAATATCTTATCACTCTTTTTACTGCATTCCAGTCTTTCATTCTTGGTGATTCATTTCTTCTGCTAAGAATGTTTACTGCTGCACAGATGTCAGGTCTGCTTATAGTTTCTAGATATAGAATTGCTCCTATGGCTTGTCGGTAATATGTGTTGCTTGGTAAAATGTTATCCTCATCATTAAAGCGTGTGTAATTTGTTTCCATGGGTGTGCTACACGGTTTTGCGTCTTGCAAATTAAATTTATTGATTAATTCCTCTATTTTCTGAGTTTGATTTATCATGTAGCTTTTATTTACTTTTTTAATGTTCATAGATAGGTAGTTACTGATGTCATCTAAATTCTTTAGCTCGTATTCTTTATTTAAGCTCGCAATTACTTCCTCTATTATTTCGTTTTTTCCGGCAATTAAAATGTCGTCTACGTATGTTATTATGTATGTTGTGTTATCGCCCCTTTTTCGCGTAAAAAGGCATGAGTCAAATTTGCTCTGACTGAAATTCATCTTTTTTAGTGTTTCTGTAATTTTATTATGCCACGCTCTCGCGGCTTGTTTAAGTCCGTATATGGGTTTGTTTAGCCTGCATACTTTATTTTCCTCATTTGGTTCAGCGAAACCTTCTGGTTGTGACATATATATCTCCTCCTCAAGCTCTCCATGTAAGAACGCGGTGTTAATATCAATATGTTTTACATTTAAATTTTGATGCAATGCTGCTATTAATAATGCTCTTATTGTTGTATATGACACGACTGGTGCATAAGTTTCATCATAATCCTCCCCGAAATTTTGTGAATATCCTTTTGCAACTAAACGTGCTTTATATTTTTGGATTTTTCCTGTGTTGTCGCGTTTTAGTTTGTAGGTCCATTTGCAACCTATTATTCTCCTATTTGGTGGAGGTTCTACAATTGACCAAGTTTTGTTTTTCATAAGGGAGTTCATTTCGCTTTTCATTGCATCTATCCAGTTTTGTTCATCCTTAAAATTTTCCATGTTTTCGATTTCCTCATAATTTTTTGGTTCAGTAGCGTTTTCGTTCTTAACCATGTATATTAACCTATCAGGAGGTACACCTTTATTAATTCTTTCTGATCGTCTAGGTTCTGCTACTGGTTGATTGGACGTGGATGGTGCCTCACTGCTATTTGAAATTTCTATTTCTACAAAGTTTTCATTAACCCGATTTTCATCTTGTTTTGGTTTGTTTTCTACTTTCTCGTTTCTATATTTAAATTTGTTTTCGAGAAATTTAGAGCGGTTCTCGCGATCTTTATTTCATTTCCTCCTACATATATTTTGTATCCTTTGGATTCATTATCATATCCGACGAAAATTCCCTCTATAGCTTTATCGTCTAATTTTTGTCTTCTGGCTTTACTGATATATGCGAAGGCTTTACAGCCAAATACCCTAACGTAACTTAAGTTTGGCTGTCTGGTTGTCCATAACTCGTATGGCGTTTTTTCATTTGCTTTTGTCGGTAGTCTGTTTTGCAAATGATTTGCTGTGCAAATTGCTTCCCCCCAGAACTTTAATGGTAAATTCGATTCACTTAACATTGTCCTTGCCATTTCAACTAACGATCTATTTTCCCTCTCTGCCACACCGTTCTGGCTTGCGCAATATGGGACTGTGTGTTGATGTTTTATCCCATTAGCCCAGAGGTAATTTTCTATTTCATCTGATGTGAATTCCCCTCCGTTATCTGTTCTAATTGCTTTCGGTTTTTCTCCAAATTTGTTGCTAATTAACGCGATTAATTCTTTAAGTTTTTCGTAAACTTCACTTTTTCTAGACAATAGGTATATGATCGTAAATCGTGAGTAGTCATCAATAAAAGTCAAAAAGTATGATTTCCTCCCTATTGTCGGTGTTTGAAAAGATCCGCACACGTCGGAGTGAATGAGCTAGAGTCTTTTAGTTGCTCTATACTCTGCAATTTTTGGATAGGGTTCATCAGTTAATTTTGCCTTAATGCACGGTTCGCAATCTATTTTATGCTTACAGTTGTTTATTTGGATTCCTCTAGCTAAATCCTTTTGCGTAATTTCTTTAATTGATTTTAGATTTCTATGTCCTAACCTACGATGCCATAATTGTAGGCAATTTTTGTTGTTGTAGCTTTGTGCTACGTTTGCATTGTTTTCGAATGCTAACTGAACTTCGTATAGGTTATTTACTTTTCGCGCTTCTAAGCATATTTCTCCGTTAAGTTTGAACATACATCTGTCATTTCTGAATATAATTTCACATCCATTTTGCGTCGCTTTGCTAACCGATAATAAATTTGTTTCGATTTCAGGTACTAGTAATACATCTTTAAGTGTTATTTCATGAACTTTGTTGTCTGATGTTCGCGTGTTTATATTTACGTCACCTGACCCATAACTGATAAGTTTTTTTCCGTTTGCGATGGTTACATTTGTTTTTTCGCGTGATTTTATTTCTGTAAACATTGATTCTGAACATACAATATGGCTTGAGCTGCCACTGTCTACTATAAATGTTTTGTTTTCCATTCCTTGCGTTATAAAGGCGTAATTTTTATTTTCGCTCGCCCTTCATGTATTGTTTTCATTTTCAGAGTGACTGTACCTACGCTTTGATTCTGGTGTTTGTTCACTTCTAAAATTGTTTTCACTCTTTTGAAAAACTAGTGATGTAGAGTAATGTTTTTTGTTTGGTCTAATGTGTTGATTTTGTGGGGTATTTTGTGTTTTGGCTTTGTTATGCCAACATTCCTGTGCATAATGGTTTCTCATCAGACAATTGGAGCAGTATTTATTACTTGTTTTGTTGTTATAATTTTTCTGTGCTTTAAATGCTCTGGCAGGATTTTCTGGTCTCTCATCATTATCATATCGTCGGTTATATTCGTCGATAAGTGTAGACTTAATAAATGACGGTGTAAGTTGATTTTCTTCTCTCGATTCAAGGGCAGTGATGAGAGTATCATAAGATTCGGGTAGGGAGCATCATAACAGTGCAGAAATGTGGTTATCATTTATAACTTCTCCTATGGCCGCTAATGTATCTACTAATTCCATTATTTTTGTAATATGGTTAACAACGTTGCCACCTTCCGCTAATTTAATCCCGTAAAGTTTTCTTAAGAGATAAAGTTTGCAAGTTTGCTAGAAAAATTATGTCACTCATGGATTTCACGCAAAGCTTGCCAAGTTTGTCTGGCTGTCTGTAAATTTTTAACATGTGTAATGTGACTATCATGAATTGTTAGATTAATTAGTGCACGGGCTTTCTTATCACTTTTGGACCAAGCGTCCGTAATTGGATTAGGCGGTTCTTCCGTAATTACATGATATAAGTCTTCTTTAGTTAACATCATTTCAGTCTTAAATTTCCATAACGAATAGTTCGTAGCTGTGAGTTTTTCTATTGCTAAATTATCTTTAGAAGCTGCCATTTTCTTAACTTTTGATTACTTATGTGTTACCGTAAAAAGTTCTTCCAACTTTTCTTTTTGAAATTTTAAAAGTTTTATTATCAAATATCTGATATTTCAGATTTCAGTGGAGGCTATTTAATTTACTTATTTTTAATCAGTGATCAGTCTCATAATCTTGATGGGATTTTGAATCCCGTTAAACAGGCGTGAGTACGTGATAAATTGTAAATTGGGACTCACCCTTCTTCAAGATACTTATCCATTTCGGTGCAAATCCACACTTTGTTTTGATCCAATATGTATTAGTTATCGTATTCTTTAATGCACCACTCTTCATACCTCCTTTGACAAAAGAAATTGTAGACTATTTGTTATCTCAAATGAATATGCGGTAACACTTTAAGCTATTTAATTCACATTGTTTAAATTGTAAAAGAGAGAGCATTTTACATGCCTCTTCTCTGGATTAACTACATGTTTAGAATGGAAAAAAATGTTTACATTATAAGATAATAAATCAGTAATAATAACTGTAATAATAATATCATAATAATAATAATAAATCAGTTTAATGTAGTATATGAGTCTTAATGCAGTCACTCAACAAGTCATTATCTTTATCAAAGGATTTTCAAGGTTAAATACATTTGAAGAGATTTATGGCTGAGTTGAAACGACGTATTATTTATGTAACTGAAAAAAATATCTTTAGCACAGTTATTTAGCTTGATTTATGTCCATCAGACATAAGTTGTAACTCCATGGGGAGTTAAAACTTATATATTATGTATTGACCAGTATTTGAAAAAATACGAAAATTAAATCTTTACTAGCAGGAATGACCGAGCTAAGCTCGGTCAAAATTACTTTGTGTCTATCTCGATATATTATTCCCACTGAATAATTATTGCTGTTTTAGTTGCAATTAGCTTGATCCTGAGCCATAGAGATCCAAAATGACTCACTAAATCGAATTTTTTCGAACATGCGACCTAACCAATGCACTTCTCGAGCCTGAAAAGGATGGAATGCAAATTGTAGTAAAAATCGTTCGTCATTTTCCAGATAAAATTAGCTTGACCCACGTTGATCCAAAAATGACCCACCAATCGAAATTTATCGAACACGTGGCCTATTCCAATGGTCTTCACGTACTGGGAAACGGTATGATACAGTTAGCTTGACCCTGAACCATTATGACCCAAAATGACCCATTAATAGAATTTTCTTGAGCATGCGACCTAACCCAATGGTTTTCACGTGTCCAGAAACCATATAATACAAAGATTTGTCACAATCGTTTGAGCCGTTTTTTAGATACAGCTAGCTTGATTCTGATCCATTAGGACCTAAAATGACCAACTGGTTGAATTTTCTTTAGCATGCGACCTAGCCACTATTTTTTAGATACAATTAGCTTGACCCTAACCGATTGTGACCCAAAATGACCCACTAATTGAATTTTCTTGAACATATGTTGGTCACCCAATGGTCTTTTCAAGACCGAAAACAATAGAATACAAAATTTAGTCAAAATCGTTGCAGCCGTTTTCTAGATAAAATTAGCTTGACCCACAGTGACCCAAAAATGACCTACTAATCGAATTTTCTCGAACATGTGACTTAGCACATTGGTCTTCTCGTAATCCAACACTGTAGAATATAGATCACAGTAAAAATCGTTAGAGCCATTTTTAGATAAAGTTAGCATGACTCGCAGTAACCCAAAAATGACCCATTAATTGAAATAAATTTATCGAGCATGTGACCTAGCCCAATAGTCTTCTCGTACCCGAAAACAGTTGGATACAAAATTGATTCAAAATCGTTTTATTCATTTTTTAGATACAATTAGCTTGACCCACAGTGACCCCAAAATGACCCACTAATCGAATTTTCCCGAACATGGGACATAGTCCAATGGTCATCTCATGCCCAGAAACGATATATTACAAAATTTGGTCAAAATGTTTTGAGCATTTTTTTAGATTCAATTAGCTTGACCCTGACCCATTGTGACCCAAAATGACCCACTAATCGAATTTTCTCGAACATGTGACTTAGCCCAATTGTCTGCTCATGGCCAGGAACGGTATATTACAAAATTTTGTGAAAATGTCTTGAGCCGTTTTTTAGATATAATTAGCTTGAGTCTGACTCATAATGACCCAAAATGACCCACTAATCGAATTTTCTAGAACATGTGACTTAGCCCAATGGTCTGCTCATGGCCAGAAACGGTATAATACAAACTTTTTTCAAAATAAGTTGATTCGTTTTTTAGATACATTAGTTTGACCCACAGTGAGCCAAAAATGACCCACTAATCGAATTTTCTCGAACTTGTGACTTAATCCAATGGTCTTCTAATGCTCAGACAAGGTATAATACAAAATTTGGTCAAAATCAGTTGAGTTGTTTTTTGGATACAATTAGCTTGATCCACAGTGACCCACTAATGGAATTTTTTCGAACTTGTGGCTTAGCCCAATGGTCTTCTCATGCCCAGAAACGGTATAATACCGAATTGTGTCTTAATCATTTGATTCGTTTTTTAGATACAATTAGCTTGACCCCCCCCCCCCCCCAAAATGGCTCAGTAATCAAATTTTCCCGAACGTGGGACTTAGTCCAATGGTCATCTCATACCCAGAAACGGTACATTATAAAAATTGGTCAAAATGTTTTGAGCATTTTTTTAGATTCAATTAGCTTCATCCTGACCCATTGTAACCCAAAGTGACCCACTAATCGAATTTTCTCGAACATGTGACTTAGCCCAATGGTCATATGCTCAGAAACGGTATAATAGAGAATTTTGTCAAAATCCTTTGATTCGTGATTTAGATACAATTAGGTTGACCCACAGTGACTCAAAAATGACTCACTAATCGAATTTTCCCGAACATGGGACTTAGTCCTATGGTCATCTCATGCCCAGAAACGGTATATTACAAAATTTGGTCAAAATGTTTTGAGCATTTTTTTAGATTCAATTAGCTTGAACCTGGCCCATTGTGACCCAAAATGACCCACTAATCGATTTTCTTGAACATGTGACTTAGCCCAGTGGTCCGCTCATGCCCAGAAACGGTATAAGACAAAATTTTGTCAAAATCGGTTCATTCGTTTATCAGGTACAATTCGCTTGACCCACAGTGACCCAAAAATGACCCACTAATCGAATTTTTTCGAACTTGTGACTTAGCCCAATGGTCTTCTCATGCCCAGAAAAGGTATAATACCGAATTTTGTCTTAATTGTTTTATTCCTTTTTTAGGTACAATTAGCTTGACGCGCAGTGACCCCAAAATGAACCACTAATCAAATTTTTCCGAACATGGGGCTTAGCCCAATGGTCATCTTATGTCCAGAAACGGTATATTACAAAAATTGGTCAAAATGTTTTGAGCATTTTTTAGATTCAATTAGCTTGACCCTGACCCATTGTGACCCAAAATGACCCACTAATTGAATTTTCTCAAACAAGTGACTTAACCTAATGGTCATCTCATGCCCAGAAACGGTGAAAATGTTTTGAGCCTTATCCAATTAGCTTGATGCTGACCTATTGTGACCCAAAATGACCCACTAATCGAATTTTCTTGAACATGAGACCTAGCTCAATGGTATTCTCGTGCCCGAAAACGATAGATTACAAAATTTCGTCAAAATCGTTACAGCCTTTTTCTAGATAAACTTAGCTTGACCCACAGTAACCCAAAAATGACCCACTAATCGAATTTTCTCGAACATGTGAATTAGCCAATGGTCTTCTCGTAACCAAAAACTATAGAATATAGAGTTTAGTGAAAATTGTTAGAGCCGTTTTTTGGATAAAAATAGCTTGACCCGCAGTGACTCAAAAATGACGCACTAATCGAAAATTCTCGAACATGTGACGTAGCCCAATAGTCTTCTCGTACCCGAAAACAGTTGGATACAAAATTTAGTCAAAATCGATTGAGCCGTTTTTTAGCTATAATTAGCTTGACCCTGACCCATAATGACCCAAAATGACCCACTAATCTAATTTTCTCGATTATGTGGCCTAGCCCAATAGACTTCTCGTGCCCGAAAACGATAGATTAAAAATTTTCGTCAAAGTCGTTAGAGCCGTTTTCTAGATAAACTTAGCTTGATGCATAGTGACCCCAAAATGACCCACTAATCGAATTTTCTCGAACATGTGAATTATCCCAATGGTTTTCTCGTAATCAAAAACTGTAGAATATAGTTTAGTGAAAATCGTTAGAGCCGTTTTTTAGATAAAAATAGCTTGACCTGTAGTGTCCCAAAAATGGCCCACTAATCGAAATTTGTCGAACATGTGACGTAGCCCAATAGTGATATCGTACCCGAAAACGGTTGGATACAAAATTTAATCAAAATCGATTGAGCCGTTTTTTAGATATAATTACCTTGACCCTGACCCATAATGACCCAAAAATGACCTACTAATCGAATTTTCTCGAACATGTGACCTAGCTCAATAGTCTTCTCATGCCCGAAAATTGTAAAATAAAAAATTTTGTCAAAATCGTTAGAGCTGTTTTTAAGATAAAATTTACATACACACACACACACATACCTACACACACAATTTTTTCTCGCATTATAATATAAGATACAGCCCCCCGTAGGGTAAAAATTCCAATTAGGAAAACTTTCCTTATCCATTTCTGAATTAAACGCAAAAAATTGCATCTTCATATCTTCATATCTGCAAAACTCGCAGACTCATGGCCGTTTAAATAATTCATCAGGTTGTAAGGGACTAGACACAAATTGAAATGCGTGCAATTCAAGAAACAACGTTACTTTAAAAGTTCTAGAAAACATGTAAAAAATATATTTGTTAAGTTAGAATTTTTATTTATTTATTTATTTATTTATTTTTTTTGTGGTGGTTAACCATATAATTTGCAAACAAAATCACATCCTAAAATTTCTCATAAGTTAAAATTTTTTTTAAATGATTAGTATTTTTTTAAGTGGATTTAATTTAAAATCATTATATCTCGAAACATTATTCATCGGATTTGAATTTTTTTAAATTTTAATTAAAGAAGAAAGTATAATTTTAGTTTTGTCTCAGGATTTTTTTAAATATTAATTTTAAAAATATTAAAAATATTTATTTAAAAACTTATGTAACTTATTAAAAAAAAAAAACATATTTTCAAAAGTAAAAGAAATTTCAAATTTGCCGAAACAAAACTAATGCAAAATAATAAAAAATATACATGTTACAAGTTTGCACCTCTTTTATTTAACTATTCTTGACTTATAATAATTTAAAGACAAGAAATGGTAAAAAAAAAAAAACCATCATGCAGAAAAACGCATCATTTAAAGTTTTCAACATGGATTGGCTCCTAATAAAATGTTTAAATGCTTTTTAAAAAAATGCACGTGAAAAAATAACTTCTTTCTGTAGCTTAAACTTCCGCTTCAGTTTAACTTTGCCGTTTCCGCCTCCTTTCTGTGCTGTTTAAATGTCCGTAAATAAATGTTAAATGTGTAATTTAAAACAATGTTTTTTTCTAACATGCCGATTAAGAGTTTTTTCCTAATTTTAGTCCTCACAACTTAAATCTTTTTATCATCCCGGCGAGGCCGTTAAAAAAAGTCTGTATTCTGGGCCCAGGACTGGCGACTTTTTTCTGAAGAGTCGGCCAGGCCGAGCCTAACGTATTTTTTCATACCGAAGCGGGTGTTGGTGGGATTTATGATGGCTAATTATCTACACGAGGGATATGGGCCCGAAGGGGGGGTGCCCTCCGTGGGGGTCTTTCTAAGGAAATCTAACCCGTATTTCCGCGAGGATATCCAAGGTTCGAAGAAAATCACGGAAAACTATGAACGATTAGGCCGACGGGCGTAATTGGATTCGAACCCAGCACCTCTCGTCTACCAGCTTTGGGAGCAGAACTTCTTGGTCAATGGTTATACCGAACCGGGACTGGCTTCCTTCTACCTAGGTCTCCACGGGGTGAAATTTTCAGTCTCTGCCTCGACACAAGCCGTATTAAAATCATTGTCTCTGTCTGACCTAATCCGTACAAAAATAAGTAAAATTTGACTCAGTCCAAAAAACTTTTAGAACCAATGCATATATTTTTAAATGGCCACTATTTTACAATAAAACTTTAAAATTCATTTTTTTTTAAAGGATATTAGATTAAGACAAAAAGATTAAAATACAGTAAAACTAGTGAAAAAAACCCTGCCTATGACGGAATCCTTTCTTAAACGGAAAAATCTGTTGATCCATGGATAATGAATAGAGAAAAAATAGACTACAATTAGAACTTCTAAGAAGGGAAAATATGTATAACGCATTTTTTTCTTTCCTATGTGATTCCGTCTTAAAAGATTTTACGGTATAGCATTTTTCAAAGTCTCCAACACATTAAATATGGATTAACGATATTAAAGGACAAGTGAAACATTTACATAATAAACAGGGATCCATTAACCCGAGAGTACTTTCGTCTTTTTTTCAGAACGTTGTTAGTCGCCCTGGGTCTTTTTGCCACCGGCACCCCGCATACAGAAAATGTAAAATAAGAAACATTTTTCATTTAATATTGGAATATTACATTTCAATGAAGTTATAAATTTGCAGTTTACTTAAATTATACATTTTTTCATGAGATATGGAATAATACGAAAAAGTAAAAATGAACTGACACTAGGGCTCGTTGCGTATACTTTTCCACCTATTTCAACTTTGCTTGTAAAAATGTACCTGAAGAAAAAACAGATATTCTTGTTAACTCACTATGGTGATGGAAAAACATTTAAAGTCAGCTACATGGTAGTTCTCCATTGTATTTGTAAGGGGATACGAGTTTGGGCAAGATAATTTATATGGCGGCAAAAAGACCGACACGCGAATACTGCCGGGTTAATACAACAAATTATTACAGCTTTTGGCGCTTCTTTAGAAATAATAATTATAAATATGAAAAAAGAAAAGCTATAATAAGTATTTTTGGTCAGAATTCCTCCATACGAAACAATTTTTAACCATATCGATGTAAAAAAAACTATGTAGAAATTCAGTCAGGCCGGGCCGGGCTATGATTTGTACTTTTTTCCAGGCAGGACCGAAAATTTTTCCTATGGGTCGGTTCGGGACCAGACCTAGATATTTCGATAATTTATATGGCGTATTTATAATTTTTCGTCCCAGGAACGAAATTAGGAATGCTTTTTCATGACAACTTTTTCCTCATGTTTGGATGGCTAATGTTTCGTTATGTTATTCTTCCACTGATAATTAGTAAATTTTTTGTGTCTTAATTTAATGTAAATTAAATTACTCACTCATTTAGAAATAAATTTTGATTTAGTTATAAGTTAAGCTTCGGCGTATTGGATTTTTTGGGGGGACGAAATTGGGACCATTATTTTTCTTTTGCATTTTTTAGATACTTTTGAAAAAACAATTTTTTGCATTGTTAAATTTTTTTGTAGGATATTTGCCTATTTTTCTATGTGCGTAAGTAGTTAGTCTATGTAAAATCCAAATTTGGTAGGTTTTCACTGAATATTAAAACTTCCAAGGACCTAAAAGTGACTGGGGGACGATTTAATAGGGCACCTTACCCTATATATAATACCTTTATATATTGGGATACTTTACATAAAAGGTATGATTTTATTTTTCATTTCCATTTTCCGTTTGCGTATGAGGGAATTATGTTGTATTATAGTAGTTTATAACCATATAGATACATATATATATGTATGTCCAATCCACGCACAACTCTTCAACGGATTTATGTAGACACAGGCTTCCAAAAGTTAAGGAGCAGTGACCGTTTGCTTTCGATTATACATGTTTTGTCAAATATCTACTAAAATTCATGACGAATTGTCCTTGAACTTCGAAGTTGTAAAGAACATGTTTGACTTCATATTTTTCTGCGAACATTTAGTAGTGGGGAGAAATAGGGGGGAAACAATAAATTTAATAATGAAATAATATTTGCGATTGCCCGCATGTAGCAGAAAATGCGCAAAATGGTTTATCACTCTGTAGCAAATGTCTACATGGGCCCTGTTTAATGGTCGTGTGCATTTGTGTAAGCATAGCACGCATATTCGCGAAAGTGTTACCGTTTCTGTGAAAAATTAATTTTTTTTTTAATATATACAGAGTTTATAACCAATTTTAACACCACTTTCTGAAAACTTGAAAAAAAAAAAAAAAAGAACAGTAAGAAACCGTATACAGGAACTAAAATGTGAAATATATTGACTATTTGATGAGATAACTTTTAACTGCGCATGCGCGAAAGTTTCAGAAAAATTTTATTTCATGATTTGGTAGTCTATGTAGGGTAACTTATATAAAAAGTCTTGTGAACTATCGCGAAAATTTAGAAAGATAGGGCGATATTGTGGGTTTGCTTTCTAAAAGTAGCTTTATTATAAAGGATTTTCCACAATTTGTCAACCAGCTCGCTGTAACTTTTTGAGTTTTCACAATATTTGACTGGACTTTTTATATGAGTTACCCTAAATATCTGACTACGAAATTATGAAATGAAAATTTTGGAATCTTTCACGTATACGTAGTTAAGAATGATTTCATATAAATGCCAATATCTCATCAAAGATTCAATATATCAATGTTTTAATTGCAGTATACTATTTTTATTGCTCTTTTTCATGTTCTCGGAAAGCGGTGTTATATTTGGTTAAAAAGTCTGTATTCTATAAAGAAAAAACATTTGGATTTTTCGCAGAAACGTTAACACCTTCACAAATATTCATGTTACGCTTACATAAAAGACACGACCGTTAATCAGGACCCACGTAGTCATTTTCTATAGTGACAAACCATTTTGAGCATTTTCTGTTACATAGGTGATCGCAAAAATTATTTTATTATTAAATTTATTGCTGGTCCCCTAATTGTACCCGTGACTAAATCTTCACTGAAAAATATGAAGTGAAACATGTTTTTCACATCCTCGAAGTTCGAGGACGATTCGCCAAGAATTTTAGTAAATATTCGACAAACCGTGTACAATCGAAAACATCCGGCCACTGTTCCTTAACTTTTGGAGGCCAGTGTATATTGAATATTGGTTGTTGTTGTTTTAAAGGATTTGTTCAGCTGGTGGTCCCGTTTCAATTTCATTGCGGGAAAAAAAGATGCGTTTGTCTGCTTCTCTGTTTTCTTGTCCCTTTTTTTACTTTATAGGTTCTATATTTTAATTTACCATTATCAGCTACGTGTCAAAATGAGCGAAGTTGGAAACTATGGGATATAAAATGAATATGGATTAAAATCCTACATCCTGTCGGGCATCCGATTTTACTCGAATCCTAGCCCACCCATGATCCGGGTGAGATTGGGTAGGCACTATTTTTTTAGTTGCGGACCGGATTCGGGTTGACTCCAAGGTGAATCCCCCGGAATTTTCTGCTTGAAGCCAACCTGAAACCCGACCCTAATCCGATCTAATCCCTAAATGAAGGAAATTAATTCATATTTTAATACAAATATGGGAAAATAGTCTACAATTATATCGCTAATATCAATTTTATCTTTTATTTTTTTTTTTATTTATAGAAATGAACACATATACACTCATTGATATTCAAATATACAGTTTTTTTTATTTAAAAAATATTCAGGACATTCTTTTGAAAAATCTTGTTAACCCGAACCCGACTCGAAAGTTTTAAAACCTAACCCGAAACCAACCCGAACTCGAAACGAACCCGCAACGAAAAAAAATTAACAACAACCCGACCCAATCCGAACAGCGGGTCTGGTTGAGTTCGGGTAAAATCGAGTTACACGATTTGAGGCAGAACTCTAACTCCGAGTACAATTTCCGTGTTCTGGTCGGGTATAAAATCAGATGTAGGACTTTAAAGTAGATATAAAGGGCTATCACAAAAACACAAAGATAATAAATAATACCTTAGAGTGCGTTTTATTATTAATCTTTAAATATTTGTTATGTTTCTCACCTGAAATATTTCTTCACTTTTAGTATGTTAATTCAAGTACGTATCACATTATCAATGAAGCAGAGTGAAACACCTTTAAACGGTTGTCATTCATACTGCCATTCCTCCTACATGACTTAGCTTCTTTTTAACAAAACAAGCAAATGTCATTAATTTCCCCTTTCTGAATTTATTGAATTAATTTGAAGACAAATACATGTGCTATGTACTGTTAGTGTACCACCCCTTCCCCTCCAATAATAATAATAATAACATTTTTGGTAAGACTCTTACAGAAAAAGAACTTATTATTAAATCCTACTTAAATGAATAAATAAATGGTAACTGGTCTTTCTTTAATTACTTTTAAAGAATTTTATCCAACTTATAAATTTAGAATTGAAAAATTATTAAGATAAATATCAAGTTACTATTAGGAATTTAATTTCACCCTCAGGGCCGAATCAAGACAAAGAGATGCCCAGGGTCTAGTAAATTCAGCTCCCCCCTTCCTATATTGTCCAAAAAATTAAACATTTTACATGCATTAAATTACAGATGAGATATGAACATATAAATACATATTTAGAATATATATATATATATAATTTTATCGTACTTTAAAAGTACAAAATATTGATTGTAATCAGTATGAGGTTTTACAATAGATTTAAAATATAAGCTTTACAAAAATTAAGTCCCAAATTTGGAGACTCGAAAATTTATGGTCCCCAGGACTAAGGCTTAGTTAGTCCCTTGCTAATCGATAAATTTAAATTTTCAAGCTATCGGTAATTTTTAATAATTACTCGACTGCTAAGAAGGGCTATGTGTTTGACGCGTATCTGGGTATGTGGATTTCTTTATACTCTCGAAACATCCCAACGGCTGAATGTATCTTAATGAATGGGGTCTCTATCGATTCGCCTTAACCGTCCGAAAGTTATAGGCTAAGTTTTGCTTTTATAAATTCAAAATGGCGGTAGGGATGAAAAAATTTACGCACCCTATTGAGTGGCACATCATTGGATAGGTATTTCAAAATGAAGACGATGTTTTATTCACTATTTTACAGTCAGAAGCTCCGTTTAAATATTACACAAATTGGAAGTTGTGTAGGTAGGATCTCTAGCTTTATTGAAATTCTAGCCTTCATAGACATCTATAGGCCTCATCAAAACAGTGTTTATACCTAGGAACTAACAATTAAACACAACTTAAAAGTTATCAATACAAGGAAAAAAAAATAGGTAAGTAATATAAAAAATAGTTTCACATTGGTGAGAAATAATTAGTTATTTCGCTTTTTACGCAGTCGGGTTTTTGATTTTTTAAATTTAATTTATAATTGAACTTTTACTCATTTTCGTGTTTTTCATGAGATGAAATCTTAAACCTCGTTATAGCGAGAACCCTGTTATAACGAACAATTGCTATACTCCCTCCGTCCTCGCTACAACTGAGTTCGACTTGCTAAGACGAGGCGCTTCCTTGGTAAATATACAAACGATGTTCCATTCTGCGTGAAAGTTTTCTTTTGCTTTTTCTGCATTATTGAAAATCAAGTCGTATTTTCACCCCATACCAAAAAGGCAATGGCATGACTCTTGTTCACCCACTCGGGGGGTTTGAAACTGAAGTTTTTGTTGTAATTCCGGTCTTTGAGACTCCCTGTCATGACCTCCGCGCCCTTCAAGAGGCACCATCCCGGAGGTCTCCTTAGGCAAAGAAATATGTAATTATATGCTCGCTCTACTTTTTCATTTTTCTACCTCATTTATTCACTTTCAGGTACTACACGTGTTAAAGAAACAGTCGAGTATAACGAAGTATCGCTGTTCTCAAATCTAATTCTCCACTTCCTGACACAAGTTTTAATTAATTTTTTTTCGTAAGTACAGTAAATTCTGTCTAAGGCGGACTCTGTATAAGCCGGAAATCTGTCTACCGCGGAAATTTTTCCAAGTCCCGGCGAACCCATAGAAAATTACATTAGTTCATGCTGCATAAGGCGGAATCTGTCTAACGCGGAAACGGAAAGCATTTTAAGGTCCCACCGAATCCAAAATTTTTCATAAGGCGGAAAAAAGGATAATTTAAAAATGAAAGGCATTTTGTTTATTAAACTTTAAAACTGATAAGTCAAATACTCAATGTCGTGCATGTTAATTAAATTCCGTAGCACTTTGAAAAAGTTAATTCAAAAGGACAGAAACTGTTTAAATTTTAAGAAATTTATACTTGTGCCATTTTTTTCATATGCAAAATTATATTTAAAAGTTAATATTTTTAGTAGAATGAACATTTATCAAAATATATATTTTCAAAAGTGCAATATATTATACTTTAAAGATGTACTCAAATTCAAAATTATAGCGTTTTGTCTCATTCTTGAAGTTTATTGGAGGGGGGGGGGGGGGGATCTGTTAGTTTTTTGTGTGTGTGCGTGTAAACTTCCAATTCGCGTGTATTACAGAGCAGTACTAGGAAACTGAATAGCGTTTGTCATTTATCTATAAAGACAAAAGATCTTTCCGAATTTCAGTTTTCAACCGATTTTCAAGTCAGGAAAATCAATAAAAAATCATGAAATTCGAGGGATTTTTTTTTTTTTGGGGGGGGGGGGGGTGGATCTTTTTTGCATAAGCCGGAATATTGTCTACCACGGAAATTTTTCTCAGTCCCGATCGATTCCGCCTTAGACAGAGTTTACTGTATATCAAATTATTAGGTGCTCTTATCCAGAAATTATGCAATCGAAATGATTTTCGCGTTTTTCGGCAAAGACAGGAGATTTTTCAGAAAATGCTCCCGAAATTGGGGTTTTAATTGTATATTCAAATCCAAACTGCTTATTTTCTTATTCCTTTTTGTTCTGAAATGCATCCAATTGGCAGATTATCTTATTCAGAAACTATATAATGTGCTGTGCTTGTCGATTTTTTTTTTTTTATAAAAGCAGAATATATTGCAAAAAAATGCTCTCAAAGTGGGCGTTTGGAACCGAATTTCCCGCAGCGAGAGAGCTGGGAACGAAAATAATGGTCATACAGAGAAAATAATTGTTTATAAATTAAGTTCTAATTAATTGAGCGAAAAATGAAAACACGCGGTCTCTTATACATCTCTTCAAAAATCACGTCAGCAAGTTTCATGTTTTTACTTTTAAAAATCAGTTTGAAAATGTATTAGAAAGTTTTGAGCTGTTGAAGGTGGAAAAATATTTTTTTGAGTATATCCTTAAACCAAATTTCCGGACGTGACAGCGCAGGAAAGAAAAATAGCGCTGTCCTGAGACAACAATCGCTTATAGTTCAAGATGCAATTCATTTATCGGAAAAGGGAAAACTTCAATGATCCTACCTGTAAATATCATGCTTTTATTGTTTAAAAATGAGTTAGAAAATGTGCCAGAAAGTTTCGCGTTGTTGACCGTTAAGGGGGCTGGTCACTCAGTTTCCGATTTCCTTCATTAAAATAAAGTCTATGGGCATTTGATGCATTCGTATATTTAAAATATCTCCTCGGGAAATTAATATGTTTAATTTCTACTTTCTGTGTACACTTCTTAAAAGATGTCTCTTTTTTTCTTAGTCCTCAAAATATTTCTAAAGTATAGACTTAATTTTATAGGAAGTGTTAAAATCTTACTCACATTTCGCCCGCTTTTAACACGTAAAATATTAAATTAAGCATAGATTTTAGAAATATTTTGAATACTAAGAAAAAAAGAGACATCCTTTAAGAAGAGTACACAGAAAAAAGATGTTCAAAATATGAATTTCCCGAGAAGAAATTTTAAATATACGAATGCATCAAAAGTCCATAGACTTAACATTACGGAGGAGAATTCCGAAGCTGACTGGCCAGCTCCCTTAAAAATATTTTTTTGAACCCTCTCTCTCATGTTAAACCTATGAGCTATGAATGCATCCTCATTTTCTAAATTTATCCTCTGAAAATTTAAATTTTTACTTTCTTTTTCCTTTATGCTCTTCTTGAAGATTTTCTTTCTTTTTTATTTGACAAAATGTTTCTAAAATACATAGTTACAGAGTTTACATGTTATCTTATCTGCAACTCGTCTGCTTCACTTAGATTTTAACACTTAAAATATAAAATTAAGCACAGTGAAACCTCCCTGTGCGACCACCTCCATTAAGTGACCACATCCCTGAACGACCATTTTTTCATGGAACGAAATTTATTCCCATAGGCTCAATACTAATTTTGCCTCTATTCAGCGACCATCCCAGTTGAACTCCCTCCATGAGCGACCCATTTCTTGAAGAAAATGAAACAAATTCCGTTTTTTCCTGGTCGCTTGAAGAAGGTTTTATTAGAATAATAATTCCGGAGAGCGCATTATTCATCAAACTTCTGAACTAACTTTAGAATTTTTATTTATTCCGGTAACTTTTAAGTTTTTAAACCCCTTTGTGCCTTTTTTGGCAACGAATTTAACTATGAAGACAAATTAAGGATGATGGTCAGTAAACTCCTCTGCCCTATTCTGTCAGGAAACTCTCAAAGAAATAGATAAATTAATGAAATCGTCATAATTTGTTCCCGTCCAAAAAAAATTTGCATTTATTTACTGAACTTCGAAAGGACTTGGAAATAAAATTTATAGAAGATAAAACCGTAAAATCAAAGCACACGTCAATGTATTCATTTTTTAAACTCTGCAATAATTAACTTTTGTTTTGATATTTAAATTTTCATATTTTTTCCTAATGTGAAAAATAAATTTCACTAACATTAATTGTTACCCTTTTTCAACAATTAAAATCTAGATTTAAAAATGACCTCCATTAAGAGACCACCTCTCGGTGAGACCAGTTTTTATTGAAACGGAACGTGGTCGCTTTAGGGAGGTTTTACTGTATGTATTTTAGAAACATTTTGTCAAATACAAAAGACAGATGTATCCTTCAAGAAAAGCATACAGAAAAAAGAAGGAATTTTTTTTTATTTTCCGATGAGAAATTTAAAATATACGGATGCATTCGAAGCCCACAGGTTTAACGTTAGGGAGGAGGATTTGCTATCCGACTGGTGAGGAGCCTTAGGGCAGAGGTGCTTCCTGAACGGGGCCCGCCTTCCATATGCGGCCCCACTAATTGGGTACATAATTATATGATGGGTTCGAGTAAAAACAAGGTAACTAACAAAATGTATGTTTCCAGATATTCAAGGTTGAAGTTTTGTAAAGAAATCTACAAACAAAACTATTGTGATTTCTTCCTATAAAACAGCTGATTTGTGAAGACTGGATCTCCAGTTAACTCAAGGTGTTACACTCTTTGTCTGATAGATGTATTTTATTGGACTTTTTGAATTTTAATAACAAAGATACATGATAAAGCCAGAACATGAGACGTATAAGTTGCGTATTTTTTTTTTTTTTTTTTTTTTTTTTTTTTACACAGCACCAAGAAAAAGTATTTAAAAATAAGACGTTTCACAACGTAAAAACTTTCTATCTTTCCAGATATTCAAAGTTGAAGTTTTATAAAGAAATCTACAAACAAAACTATTGTGATTTCTTCCTATAAAACAGCTGACTTGTGAAGACTGGATCTCCAGTTAACTCAAGGTGTTACACTCTTTGTCTGATAGATGTATTTTATTGGACTTTTTGAATTTTAATAACAAAGATACACGATAAAGCCAGAACATGAGACGTATAAGTTGCGTATATTCTTTTTTTTTTTTACACAGCACCAAGAAAAAGTATTTAAAAATAAGACGTTTCACAACGTAAAAACTTTCTATCTTCCCAGATATTCAAAGTTGAAGTTTTATAAAGAAATCTACAAACAAAACTATTGTGATTTCTTCCTATAAAACAGCTGACTTGTGAAGACTGGATCTCCAGTTAACTCAAGGTGTTACACTCTTTGTCTGATAGATGTATTTTATTGGACTTTTTGAATTTTAATAACAAAGATACATGATAAAGCCAGAACATGAGACGTATAAGTTGCGTATTTTTTTTTTTTTTTTTTTTTTTTTTTTTTTTTACACAGCACCAAGAAAAAGTATTTAAAAATAAGACGTTTCACAACGTAAAAACTTTCTATCTTTCCAGATATTCAAAGTTGAAGTTTTATAAAGAAATCTACAAACAAAACTATTGTGATTTCTTCCTATAAAACAGCTGACTTGTGAAGACTGGATCTCCAGTTAACTCAAGGTGTTACACTCTTTGTCTGATAGATGTATTTTATTGGACTTTTTGAATTTTAATAACAAAGATACACGATAAAGCCAGAACATGAGACGTATAAGTTGCGTATATTCTTTTTTTTTTTTACACAGCACCAAGAAAAAGTATTTAAAAATAAGACGTTTCACAACGTAAAATCTTTCTATCTTCCCAGATATTCAAAGTTGAAGTTTTATAAAGAAATCTACAAACAAAACTATTGTGATTTCTTCCTATAAAACAGCTGACTTGTGAAGACTGGATCTCCAGTTAACTCAAGGTGTTACACTCTTTGTCTGATAGATGTATTTTATTGGACTTTTTGAATTTTAATAACAAAGATATATGATAAAGCCAGAACATGAAACGTATAAGTTGCGTATATTCTTTTTTTTTTTTTTTTTTTTTTTTTTTTTTTTTTTTTTACACAGCACCAAGAAAAAGTATTTAAAAATAAGAAGTTTCACAACGTAAAAACTTTCTATCTTTTTAAATGTATTAAAAAACTCAGTGCGAATTTAATTAATTTTAAATGATGTTTGATTAGTGACGAAGATTGAAAACTATATATGTCATTGTTGCGCAAATAGAAATTCCCGGCCGGCTCGGCCTACAGGCACAGGTAGATTTCGAAGTTACTCGTAAGTACTAATTTCACCAACAAAAGCTAAATCAAAATTAGAGACAAATCCAGTTAACACGTTAAGCGCCACGACAGCGAACTTTCCGTTTAAAACGCGTCATTCACCGATGGCTGACGTCTAAAATATGATACAAAACTGAAAAAATATACATTGTTTTAAATAATTACTGAACAAATATTTAAAATTTACCTACCTTTTATTTATTACAGGATTATACTTTCTTACAAATTACTTTAAACATTGTAAATTTTCAGCGATTCAGTGTCAGTCATCGTGGCACTCAACGTGTAAAACAATTTTATCTTGCCGTTTTTGACGAGTTTTTAATTTCCTTTTTCTGTAAGAGTTGTTTTTATCAGAATCATGTTAAGGTTATTTTTTATTCTTTTACAACCCCCGCCCCCCCCCTCTCTTTTTTTTAAATTTTTTATTAATTTTTTCTCTAAGACTTGGTACTATCAAAAACTTGTCAGTATAGAAGTTGTAGATAATATTAAGAAGATTTATAATAAATTTAAGCTGATTTGATATCTTGTGAATTGATGAAGTTATGATTTTTTTTCCTCTTCAACCCCTCCTTTTTTTCGTTTTTCATTTTATGTTTGCTGCAAGAGGTCATATCAATAATTTGTCAATATAAAAGTTGTAGATAATATTAAGAAGATTTATAATAAATTTAAGTGAATTTGATATCTTGAGAATTGACGAAATTATGAATTTGTTTCTTCCTAAAACCGTAATTTTTTCGCCCTTTGAGGCCATTTTTAATGATATCAAAAATCTGTGATACATAAATTTTTAGCCCTTTTCCTAGAAGTAATAATAACTTCAAATTGATTCGATATGTATCATAATTAAAAAGTTATGGGGTTTTTAGCTGTTTCACAAAAACCTTCCCAATGCCCACCCCTTTCGTCCGATTTTGCCCATTAACGAACTTGGCCGAGATTTTCTGCCCCTTGATTTTATGTATCAGTTTGGAAGAGATTTGTACAGAATTATGGAAGTTACTGTTTCCATAAAAATGTGATATATATATATGCTATGCTTGTTAGCTACCAGTATTTTAGAACGGAAAAATGTGGCATTTTTATCGGAGATATGTCGTCAATTGAATAACGCGGAGAAAACCTTTCAAAAATAACGGTGGCAAACAAGCATAGCGATTTTCAGCTGTGTGACAGACATGACATGTTTTCATGGAATTAGCCTATATATATATATATATATATATACAAAGTGAAATTATGAATAAAATGACATTAACAAATTGACAAAAATACAGTTCGCCCCCAACACACGTAACATAGATTCCAAAAACATAGTAAGAAAACAACAGAAATTGAATAACAGAAATGGAATAATGGAAATTTGTAAGAACTTAGACAGAATCGTCGGATCCCCAAATGCCTAAAGTTCCACAAATAAAATGTGTGGTTTCATATTCATATTAGTCATACATTAGCTAAAGAATATGAATTTGGGACAACCACACACATAAATAGAGAAATAAACCATTGAACACCAATTAAGTTCAAAATAAAACATGATTAAAAAGGATAGAGGAAAAATAAAAACAAATTACCAAATTGAAATCTATACTGTCTTAGCATTAGGTATAACATAATACAGTCATTGGAGATCACCAGCACATGTTGCCAAAAAAGTTTTTTATATGATGGTGGACATATATATATATATATATATATATATATATATATATATATATAGTATTAAAATGAACAAAGTGAAATTGAACAGCTAAAACTAAGCTATATTAATTACCAAGCTAAAGTTACCTTTTACTTGATAAAGAGAGTACCATTAAAAATGCCAGAATAATAAGGTTATAAGACTAAACTAAAAGTAACATACTTAATAACATGCGCATGTACAGCAATGCTATTAGAATGCTGAAATAATAAATATAAAATCACAAATATATGAACAAATTGGTAAAATTCTAAAGATGAACCAGATATGAACATATGAAACCAGTATGTAAACTAAGAAACTATGAATAACCCACAGAATTATCAGTGGAGCTTGCAAGTTAATTCATAGTGAAGATGCGTTATTTCATCCAATTTTGTCGGCATTGAGCCTAAAATGACAAAATTTAGCTCCTAATAGCGCATCATAAAAAAAAATGATAAATTACCAAGAGGTCTAAAGAAAGATACACCTCACACAAGATATTAAAAATTGAAAAATTATTAGAGCGCAATACTTCAATTATAGACAAATCTAAAACTTCAGAAAGTTGACCCACAATATTGTGGTTAATTTGTCATCTTTGCCTGTAAAACGTGTTTGTTGAACATGAAAACTTTTACTTGAGAATGGATAGCATTCTAAAAACCTCCGGGTAGAGAAGACTGATTAATGCACTGTAAAAACAACTCGGAAACGTTTCCGAAAATCAGTGGCAGAAAAAGAAACTTCGTTTTTATAAGTGTCTCTTTAAATCTCGAAAATATATTGGTTTCTGAGCTTTCTAAAAATAAAGAACGCTTTTCGAAATTGTTGGTAACTCGGTGGAGGTTATTGTATATTCTCGTTCGTGATTATAGTGTATTTTCCTAGATTAAGAAACAGTTGTCTTTAATTTTACGATGTAGCGGTCCGTGGGCCGCATGTTGCTATTACGCTTATTTCTGCGGACCGCAGAGTTCTTTGAAACAATTAATTTATTTTATAATAAGCTCTTCCTCTGAGAAGAAGAGTTTTTAATCGGAGCTAAGAAAAAATTCTTAGAAGTTCAATGTGTTTTATCTGTAATCACATCGTAAAGAGAAAGGATACAGGTGCAGTAAGCCATAAAAAACGGGTTGCAATATGAATCCGGTTATCGCTCAAATTTAAATGTCCTCATTCAGCCTAAACAAAACAAGCACGTAAAACAGGGACCGAATTCTATGGCATTTATTTCTATAAATGAAAGTGATCTGCTTATGTTTAAGCATTCTAAAGTAGAATTTCATTGTATTATGAATTAAAAACTGTAATACTAAATGTTTTCTGTTTTTTTTCTGAAAGCACGTGGTTGTATTTGGGCCGAACGTAGCGGATTTTAGGGTTACCTTTTTGGCGTCAGCCCCATCCACCACACTTCATCTCTGTTCTTTCTCTTTACTCTGTGACCTGCAATACATTTAAATAATACACATTTTTATTCATCCGAGCCTCATATTCATACCAATTTTGGCTACACCATTGATAACGTGACCTACGAGCATATATTAAGGGGAGGCTCTACTACTTTGTGTCAAACTTTTCGATTTTTTTAGTGTTTTTCGCATGTCTGATATGTCTAGATTCTTGACCTAAAGCAGTTTCGTGAAATATCAATTTCTTCTAATATTTTCTGACCATTGAATGTAATGCCGCTCGTTAAACGTAACACTATTATTAAATTTTAACTCATTTTTCTCGAAACCCTGTTTTTCAAACTGAGCGACCCTTTTTCTCGATAACTAATGGGCCGATTTCCTTTTTTTTCTTTTTTTTCTTTCTTTTTAAAGAAAGCTAAGAGTTTTTGCTGAAGCTTATACCACCGAAAGTGCAATTTTCATTTATTACATATTTTTTAGAGCTCGAAAAGTTTTAAAAAGTAAAAAGAAAAGTGCCCAGTTAAACTGATGGCATTGAACACAGGCTAGTCACACTAACTGTATATTATGATCTTATTTATGGCTATTATTCATAAAATAGAACTAACTCTTGAGCAACTTGAGCAAAACTGTAAATAATCAGGGAAGCTCCTTATCAGAATAAACCGGTATACCAAATTTGAAGCAATTCGGATAATTCAGCATGAAAAACTCATTTATCTAAATTAAGGGGGGAATTAGCCCCTCCGTTCGCCCCCTCTATACTTAACCAATGAACCTCCAAATCTAATCAGAAAAGCGCCTTATCAGAATAAACCAGTATACCAAATTTGAAGCAAATCGAATAACTCTACATGAAAAACCCATTTATCTAAATTAAGGGGAGGAATTAGCTCCCATTACACCCCCCCCCTTTTTATACTTAACCAATGAACCCCCAAGATTAATTAGGGAAGGGCCTTATCAGAATGAACCTATTTACAAAATTTAAAGCAGATCGGACATTTCTATCAAGAGTTATCGCGTTACGTACATACGTACATACAGAATCTGCGGGCACATTAGCTGTCAGGCTTTGATAGCCTGTGAGCTAAAAAGGCCAAAAAGTGATATTTTTTGTTCAAATGATCGGATTTTTTCAAAAATCAACATTTTAAAACTAAATGGTGGTATAAGCTCCAGAGAAATTAATGCTCTTTCATAATACAATGACCTAATTTACTTGACATGATTGTGACCGCGAAGAAAAACGGTAGCTCTATCGGAAGTCCATGGCGCGCACTTGCAGTCGCAAAAGACAATATATATATTTTTTTCCACAAAAAATTTGAAATATACAAGTAAAATGTGAATAAATATAATGCAAAAAAGTCCGAAGGCGATATCTCTTTTCTTTGTGACCGAAAAAAAAAATCGTAAAAATCACTTAAATTTTAGGCCAATGAAGTAGAATCTCCCCTTAATTGGAAACCCTTATTCTAGAGCAATAGATTTTATTTTATTTGGCTTGAATTTATGGTTGATTTTCCCTGAATTACACTTGGGGGAAATTTAAACAAGTCGTAAATCGTACGTCAAATGTGGCAAATGAAGTGCGTTCATACTATAACTAGTTTTATAAATATTTGGATCTTGGTGCAATAGTTGTTGCACTCTTATGCAAAAATGCGTGAATACAACATTTATTACCATTATATATATTCAATTCAGTAATATGGAAATAATGGGACTACCTCTTAAATAGGACGTCATCACCATGCCAAACCAGAATCATTACCTATTATGGAATATAGTTGAATTAATGACGAATGATAGGATTTAATAGAATGAAGAAAACTTTTATTAATATCTTTTTAAGTTTTGATTCGATTCTCATAAAATTTGAAATGACTCGACAAATTTCTGCAGCGATTATATATATTAAATTTCAAACCATTCGGTTGGGTAATTTTTGCGCTGTTATATGCGGACAGACGGACGGACCAAACGCCGACTAAAGGTGCTACGTATTTATATAATTACGAATCCGCCTAAAAACATACAACCCGACTAAAAGCCGGCCGCTTGAGTTGTGCCGAGTAAAATCAAGCTGAACGATTCGATGCAGGACTAATTCTAATCAGCGGCCCGACTGTAATTTCAACTTAATCTTGTCCCCCGGTTTTCGGAGAGGATGATTTTAATTATATGGTAAAAAAATACACATGTTTGTTAATCGATAAAAATATAACACAATTACGAACGAAAATATACAATAAACTCTTCCGAGTTACACACGATTTCGAAAAGTGTCTTTTGTCTTTAGAAAGCTCACAAAACAATACATTTTCAAGATTTAAAGAAGACATTTATAAAAACAAAGTTTCCTTTGGTGCCATTTATTTTCGGAAACGTTTCTCAGTATTTTTTATTCTGTATTAATTAGGTTTCTGAAATCGAAATATCGGTTAATATCGAAATGTGCTATCCATTCTCCATTTAATATTTTCAGCTGCGTGATTTAATTTATACATGGAAGAATAATATAAATGTTAAGGGGGCCCGGGACACAAAAATATCCAAATTTTCTAAAAACCTTTTTTGCACTAAAAATTTCTCTGTGTTTTTCTGTTTTAAATGACGTTTAAATCATGTTTCTATCTTAATTAGAAGAGAAAATATTAAATTTTTCGTTTTGGTTTGTTTTCAAAATCTAACTTTCAAGCAATGGTTGTCCTGAAAATCGTTATAAGTCAAGAATCGTTAAAGATAAATGATTCAAACTTGGAACATGTCTTTTTCAATTGTTTTACTTTAATTTTGATTCGGCAAATTAGAAAAAAATATTTACTTTTCAAAATATGATTTTTTTTTAAAAGTTACACCCTTTTTTAAAAAAAATTTTACTTTAAATATTTTTAATTTTTTTTATTTAATATTTTTAAAAATGCTGAATCTAAATTAAAACTTATATATTTCTGTTCATTTAAATGAAAAAAAAAATTGAAATTCTACAAATAATATTTCGAGTTATAACGATTTTAAATTACCACAATTTTTTAAAGAATTTTAAATTTTAAATTTTTTTTTTAAATATATGAGAAGTTTTATCATGTGATTTTGTTTACAAATAACATGGTTAACCATCACAAAAAAAAAAAAAAAAAAAAAAAATTCAAAATTTTTACTCAATAAATCAAAATTATTTTAAATTATGTCCCGGACCCCTTAATGTTAATTTGTTGGGTAGTTTTTGCGCTGTTATATGCGAACAGACGGACTGACCAGACGACGACTATAGGTGCAACGTATTTATATAATTACGGACGCACCTAAAAAGACAATTTTCGACCTAAATTTCAATTGAACTTCATGAACTCCATTTTCTTTGACTCTCCACATAGCTATAGGTCAATTGAAGTTCACGAGTCAACCACTAGTGTATACTTGAAAGCAAATCTATGCCCCTGTGTCTGAGATCTATGCAAGCGAAATGAAAACGGAAATAACGGAAACGACATCTGCGCAGAGAGCAAGATTATTATGAGATTAAAAAGAAGACATGTGTCCCCCTAAGTTTCGTAATTGCTCTACCACGGAGTCGTAAAAAATGAGGGAAAGAGGCCAATATCTTATAGCAAGTCTTTTAAAGATATCAGAATTACTCAAGTTAATAGAGGGCTGACAAAAATAATCTGCAATCTTACATCGGTGAAAAATGATGAACTCCGCAGGTGTGCTTGTTAGTAACAGATATCCCTATGGAAGCAGTAAGCTATTGTTTTAGAAGTTGCAGTATTTTTAACTCTTTGCACTCCGAGTTATTTAAGGGTGTTTTCAAATCCAAAAGGGCAACTTTCTGACATAAGTTTTAATTTATTTTTGTTCGAAAATGCATGAAACTAGCTGGTGTTGTTGTTCAGAAACTATGTAATTGAGCTGGGTTTTTTTTTTTTTTTCATTTTTTTGCAAACGCAATAGATTTTCAGAAAATAGTGTCAAAGTGGGCGTTTTGAATCGAATTCCCGCGCGAAGAAAGAAAGAGCACTCATGAGCGGGCGAAAAACGGGTTTGTCACGTGATCGAAATTGCTTATAACTCAATAGGTAATTGATTGAACAAAAAATGGAAAAAACAGTTCAATTCCAAATCGCTTCCATCGCCAGACTTTCCAATTTTATAGCTTTCCGTTAAAAAATAAATTTATAAATGTGTCAAAACGTTTTGCGCTTGTTGAGAAAAGCAGTTAAGAACAGCCTTAACCCCTTAAGGATCGTTTAGTATTTATAAAAACCATCAAAAAAAGTATCTATTTTTTTATTGCAAAAATTGAACAATTATAAGATCTCTAACTAAAATATGCAATGAGTTGTATGTTTAAGGCGAAAAAAAAATGTTATAGAGCAACTTCACATTTGCCGAAAAGTAAATAGTGTCAAAGTGGGCGTTTTGAATCGAATTCCCGCGCGAAGAAAGAAAGAGCACTCATGAGCGGGCGAAAAACGGGTTTGTCACGTGATCGAAATTGCTTATAACTCAATAGGTAATTGATTGAACAAAAAATGGAAAAAACAGTTCAATTCCAAATCGCTTCCATCGCCAGACTTTCCAATTTTATAGCTTTCCGTTAAAAAATAAATTTATAAATGTGTCAAAACGTTTTGCGCTTGTTGAGAAAAGCAGTTAAGAACAGCCTTAAGGATCGTTTAGTATTTATAAAAACCATCAAAAAAAGTATCTATTTTTTTATTGCAAAAATTGAACAATTATAAGATCTCTAACTAAAATATGCAATGAGTTGTATGTTTAAGGCGAAAAAAAAATGTTATAGAGCAACTTCACATTTGCCGAAAAGTAAATAGTGTCAAAGTGGGCGTTTTGAATCGAATTCCCGCGCGAAGAAAGAAAGAGCACTCATGAGCGGGCGAAAAACGGGTTTGTCACGTGATCGAAATTGCTTATAACTCAATAGGTAATTGATTGAACAAAAAATGGAAAAAACAGTTCAATTCCAAATCGCTTCCATCGCCAGACTTTCCAATTTTATAGCTTTCCGTTAAAAAATAAATTTATAAATGTGTCAAAACGTTTTGCGCTTGTTGAGAAAAGCAGTTAAGAACAGCCTTAACCCCTTAAGGATCGCTTAGTATTTATAAAAACCATCAAAAAAAGTACCTATTTTTTATTGCAAAAATTGAGCAATTATGAGATCTCTAACTAAAATATGCAATGAGTTGTATATTTGAGGCGAAAAAAAAAATGTTATAGAGCAACTTCACATTTGCCGAAAAGCCATCATGCGGGAATTTTGCCCCTTAATGTTTGTTTTGCACCATATAAATTGATAAGAATAGGATCCTTATTTTTTAAATTTTTACTACTTTACAAATGTTTACAAATAATATTTAAAATAATATGTATGCATAAAATATTGACTATCAATTAAAAACGAATTATATCCAGAAATGATTGATTCATCAAAATGCATAATTTACTCAAATATAGACCGTCCAAACCGAACTCGACCGCAACTTTTCAAAGACTTCATATGGAAATGGCAGTTAATTTTTTCTGGTTTTAGAAGTATTTTACGGTTTTAAATCTTCATCCCGTCAATATCACGGGCACGAGAAACAAACAAGTTGGAAATTGCTCGTCAAACGTGGCAAATGAGGTGCGTTCGTACTATAACTAGTTTTAAAATTATTTTTTGCATCCCATATTGTACTGAATGTATAATTTTTTGCACTTCATAACGTGCATAGTCTGATACATCATTAAAATGCACTTCCAATAATTTTTTCGGAACACTTTTGACTGTCCCTGTAATTAAACTATACATCCGATTTTCCTAAAATTTGAAATAGCTCAACAAAATTTTGCAACAATTATATCTTTAAAATTTCAGACCATTCGGAAGGCTGTAATATCATTAAAATGCACTTGCAATAATTTTTCCCATTGGCCGTAATGTAAAGAAAAACTTTTGGCTGTCCCTGTAATTAAACTATACATCCGATTTTCCTAAAATTTGAAATGGCTCGACAAAATTTTGCAACAATTATATCTTTAAAATTTCAGATCATTCGGAAGGCTCTAATACCATTAAAATCCACTTGCAATAATTTTTCCCATTGGCCGTAATGTAAAGAAAAACTTTTGACTGTCCCTGTAATTAAACAATACGTCCGATTTTCCTAAAATTTGAAATGGCTCGACAAAATTTTGCAACAATTATATCTTTAAAATTTCAGATCATTCGGAAGGCTCTAATATCATTAAAATCCACTTGCAATAATTTTTCCCATTGGCCGTAATGTAAAGAAAAACTTTTGACTGTCCCTGTAATTAAACTATACATCCGATTTTCATAAAATTTGAAATGGCTCGACAAAATTTTGCAACAATCACATATTTGAAATTTCAGACTATTCGGTTGGGTAGTTTTTGCTCTGTTACATGCGGACAGACGGACAGACGGACGAACAGACGGACAGACGGACAGACGGACGGACTGAACGCCGACTATAGGTGCTACGTATTTATATAATTACGAACGCACCTAAAAACGACACCTCAGCCCGTCATATTGACGCGAGCGAGAATTAAGGGGTTAAAAAAAATCCTCTAGCTACATATTATTTAAGGTGTATTATTTGAAATTTGCGTCACCAAAGAATGTACGTCGTTTTATGACGCCTGCATGAGTGATATCAGCTTTTGGTGATGGCAAGTATATTTTATAAATTACAGGGTGTTCATAATTAAACGACCCTACTTTAAAGTTGTCTACAGACGAAACTATTGGTCAGAAAATTGTGAAATTTTGTGACGGACATAATAAAGGAATGGAAATTTGTTTGAGCGAAAAAAAAAAAATTAGTTCAAAATTTCGCCACCAGGGGGCTTTTTTTTAAGTGAATTACACATTTTTTAAAGTTACGCTTTATTTTTCTCAGATTAAACAAGAGAAATATACAGATCGCCCCCTGAAAAAAATAAAGCGTAGAAACTTTAAAAAGTTATTGGTGTTCGAATTGAACTGACCGTACAAACTCTGAAAAAAAAAAAAAAAATCCGTCTACAACAGCCGCCATTTTTTCTCAGAGCTCAGGCCTAGTATTCAGTAGGCGATGGCTAAATGTGTAATTTATAAAAAAAAAAACGCCATCTGGTGGCGAAATTTTGAATTAACATTTTTTTTCGCTTAAACAAATTCCCATTCCTTTTTTATGCCCGATACAAAGTTTCACAACTTTCTGACCAATAGTTTCGTATTTAGACAACTTTAAAGTAGGGTCGTTTAATTATGGACATCCTGTATATCGCATTTTTAAACTGGGAATAAAATGTCGAGCGTGACTCGACGAAGGTCAGTCTGTGATCTAAACCAATGTCGAGTCATACTCGACAAAAGAGAGCAAAGGTAAAAATAATTTTTCAGTTTTAGTTAATCTTTTATAATTTCTGATCACTGTGAAAGAAACTGGTTTTAAAAATACATATTATTACATGGCTGGATCCCATTTTGAATAAAGCTTTATAACTGAGCTACACCGCTGCCTAAAACTTTTTTCTCCAAAATGATGAATCTTGATAGCTTACGCGCGCTGTTACTGTTAAACCTTTTAAGGTAATTTCATAAAATTATAACCATATATGTTTTGGGGCTGTTCACGTGTTAAAACCAAAAATAAAGTTATTGGGTCGATCAGAAAGTCGTGTCGTGTTGGGAAAATCAATTCGTACCGGAAAATTCTATCATTTAATTATTAGACATTGATTCCGATATTTAATGTCTAATAATTACCGGGCACAATTTTCCAGTACGAATTGATTTTCCCAACACGACATGACTTTTCGATCGACCTAATAGATTTTTTAAAAAAAATGCATTTAAAAAATATAAAAAACATTTTGAAATTTATTATTTAATATATATATACTAATAAGTTTCCAATTTAATGCGAAAATTTCTTGTAATTTTTTTTGTTATTTTATATAAACATTAAAGGTAATAGAAATTGATTTTGATCGATTCTTTTAAATATGCATAACTATAAATTGCATGGCACGTGATGTTTTCCGTTCACGTTTTAACCCCATATATACTTTTGAATTTAAAATTTTAATTATAAACAACATTATTGTTAACATCAACGAGAATATGTACTTGTATATAAAGTTAGTTTACATATATATGTACCGTGTTTACTCGCGTAATAGTCGCCCTCGCATAATAGTCGCACCCCCCGTTTTGAAGCAGAACAAAACTTCAAAATATTTTCTTCGCATTAAAGTCGCAGTCGCGTAATTGACTTTTATTTAGAAAATAGAAAATCATCAGCTGTTCTGTTCCCAGAACTAGTACACTTAATGGATTCATCTGTTCTGTTACTCCCATTGACATATCCGATGGTCACTCCATTCTTCAGATACCGATTCACATTATATTAGTGATACTGATACCTTCAGTGAAAGTGATTTATTATGAGAGTTTTTTGTCAAAATTTTCACAAAGATTATTTGTAAATTTTATGTCTATAAAAATATTACCGTAAAAAGGAAAATGGTATTTAATAAACAGCACATAATCTGGAAACCTTTAATAAGTAAAATTTTATTATATGTTTTTTTTTTTTTTTTTTTTTTTTTTTTTTTTTTAAATACCAGTAATGTTTTAGCATTAGAGTGTACAATATCGTGTAGTAGATTTCCTCGCATAATAGTCGCACCTAAACTTTCACAATGAAAAATTGGCAAAAAAAGTGCGACTATTACGCGAGTAAACACGGTATTTCGTCTTTATCTAATCCCATCAGCCCTTTACTTTTAGACTAAATGTTCCGACATTCCGACATTTATCTCCGATACCTCGGATTTTATTGAACATCGTATATAATCCTGGTTTTCGCAAATATAAAACATTATTGAACAAGCTTTAATTACTTGAAGGGGATTGGGGGCAAGATACCACACTTCTCTTCAATTATCTACCTTCTAAAAAATAATTTAATCAAAAAACGTAAAAAATACAGGCAGCAAGTTGCCGGAACACTCATTTGATTGAAAGAGATTTTTCTGTCTGTTACTTGACGAAATTTCCGTGTTTTGACAGGAGAATTTTAAGAAATTTTGAGTTCCGGTTCTCGATTTTTTCGTATTTTGAGAGAAAAGGGACATACGTAAAAATTCCGTTTCTAATACGAAAAAGTAACATGCTATGAACAATTGACGGAACACTCCTGTGATTTGACGAAAATGCAGCTTCAATTTAAAGATGTGAATCTTTGTCAATGCAGCTGAATTCGTGGCGATTTCGAGTATTTTTTTTATGTTAGATTGAGAAATTTTCTGTATTTTGGGGGAAAATTGGCAAATCAAAACGGAAACTTTCATGTTTTAACAAAAGAAAAAAAAATCTGACGAAAAAATCTTATAATTCAGGGATTTTGTTTGAGAATGTAATCATAAATTAAGGCTTTTGTCGGTATATTAACCCAAGAGCACACGCACCAGGGTAATATGACATAGTACGGTCGGTACGGTTTTTACATTTGTCACCACTATTTCACGAAAAGAAATCATCGACTGATTTTATCTCTGACTTTGTAACACTTGTCTGCAATGAAATAAAGTGACAATATTTATTTGAAAGTATTGGTGGCAAAATAGAAGACGCACAAACTCTGGGTATGTCGTATCCTGCGCGTATGCTCCCGGTTTGAGGGTGAACTCAACAAAGGTCAATTTTATTTATATATTTTAAAAAACAAATCCTAGAAGACTGTAGTTATTACCACATTTCACTTTCCAAACACGCATGGTGTAAGTTAAGTACTGTAATCATGATTTGTGCGTGAATGTGTTTGAACACCACTCCCAAACGGTAATTCCGATTGAGTTTTCATTTGGCAAATTTGTTACAGATTACGCAAGAAATGTATACAGATTTCCGTAAAAATCGGACGACGGATTATGTGTTTAACCCACTTTTAAACTATTTTCAAACCATTTTGCGACCGATTCTATAGGAAAATTTACCAAGGAGATGTAAAAGAGTATAGGTGGTAAATATTGCGCCGATGGAAGTAGTTGCGCAGAGGTAACGTCGCCAGCTTCGGAGCGATAATGTAATCATAAAATACGTAATACTGAGCTAAGAATCAGCTTTCTCAAATATTGATTCATTAAAACCTTGAAACAGAATCGAAAGGAACCGAAAAGATTAATTAAAATTAAATGCATTAAACCTGTATAATGTGAAGAAAAATCTGCTTCATACCAGGTGTCTGCGAATCATTTTAACTGTTTGTCAATTTTAATGCATTTGGTTTAATTTTCCTTTTGGATTTTCCGTCTGTGGTACATTTGTATCCAAATTTCATATATATGCATTGCATATATATATATATATATATATAAACAATAAATAAAATCTTCATTTGGCGCCCCCTTCGCCTGGCGCCCGATGCATGTGCCCCCTCTGCCCCCCCCCCCTTAGTTTCGGCCCTGAGCGAGAGGTCATTACTGTTCGAAACCAGCTAATTCCATTGTGCCAGAAATTTATAAAAATCCCCCTTTTTTAAGTGCGTTTGTAATTATATAAATGCGTAGCTCCTATAGTCGTCGTCTGGTCCGTCCGTCCGTCTGTCCGCCTGTCCGCATATAACAGCGCAAAAACTACCCGACTGAATGGTTTGAAATTTAATGTATAGAATCGGTGCAGAATTTTATCGAGTCCATTGAAATTTTATGATAATTGGATTAAAATTTAAAAAGATATTAATAAAAGTTTTCTTCATTCTTTTATATCCTATTATACGTAATGAATTCAACGATATTCTGTGATAGGTAATGATTCTAGGTTGCTATGGTGATGACGTCCTATTTAAGATGGAGTTCTATTATTTCCGTATTATTGAATTTAATATATACAATCTTAATAAATTTTGTATTCATGAATTTTTGCATAAGAGTGCAACCGCTATATTGTGCCAAGATCTGAACATTTATAAAACTAGTTATAGTACGAACGCACCTCATTTGCCACGTTTGACGTACAATTTCGGACTTGTTTACTTTATGACCGCGCACACCAGTGTTCGGCATGTCGAGCGGATCACTCCACATTTTTTTGAAATAGTAATATTCTCTTTTTTGAATGACAGACTATATAAGACGAATTTTATTATTTCAAAGAAAGTGGTAACAATCAAGAAATCTGAAGAGAAAAAAAAACCCAACTAGCAACGTCCAGTCTGTCTCTAATACTTTGAAATTTCCTTCATAAACCAAACTGGCAGACTGATGATGATAATTTGATAACACCAGTCTGCCTTTTAAAACTTTTTGTCTGATGATTTATTATGAACAACTTTTCCTGAATCAATTTTTGATGCTGATTCCGGAAATGACTTCCATTTCTGTCTATCACGTCAGAATTTTACAAAAAATAGGAAGTTGTGTTTCAATATTTTAATTAATGCAATAAAAAATTTATCACAATTTCATACAAAGCATTTAATTAAACACCTTAAAAATACTGTAAAAATTTTTCTTATAAGTTCAATATATCTTTTTAATAAAACGAAAAGCAAACAGTGTTCAATTAAACAAACTTTCTTCTTTTTGTCTTTCTTGCAGATTCTTCTTCATCATTTATGTCCCTCTTCAACATCCAACAGTAGTCTGCCATCATATTTACATTCCATCTTCTCCGGTACCTATTCTCCATCTATTTGATATCCTGGTTAAAGCGCTAACCGTGCTCTTCACTATAATGTCCCAGATTTTCTGGAATGCAGAAATGGGAATGTAGAAAGTGCATTTTTATACTTATATTACAGCCCAAATTCTTGGAATTTTCCAGCATTGTTTCAACAATATTCCTGTGATTTGAATCTTTCTTATTCCCTAGAAAGTTTTTGGTAACACATTTGAAGGCGGTCCATGCGTCTTTATCTCCTTCATCCTTTTTTTTTTTTTTTTCTTTTATCTTTATCCTTCATCAGTTTTTTGATTTGATCAGTTTTTTGATTTGATGAGAAACGAAAATTCCAGCTTTTAATTCTTCGTGTGTGATGAAGGGAAATTCCATAGTAAGATGCTTGAAGCGATAACCATATTGTGGTAGAGCCTTTACAAATTGCTTCATTAATTCTAATTTGAGGAGTAATGGTGGAAGCAAGATTTTTGGGGGATTTACGAGTGGTTCATGCACGATGTTTTCAATCCCTGGAACAAAAATTTTCCGCTCTGGCCAAACTCTCACAATTCAATACTTTTTCTTTGCCCGACTGTCCCATTCACATAGGAAGCAAGGCATTTTTGCGTACCCATCTTGTTGTAATAATAGTATTCCTATAACTCTGAAGTCACTGCAGATAAGCCATTTGTATACCTCATACAAAATATTTCTTAACAATATCTTCTAAAAGTCGTAGATAAGTTGGCAAGTATTGAGAAGTACATTTACGTTATGTGTGACTACCACATAATGCTTGTTCTCAGCGATGAATCTTCGAAATTAACTCGGGTCGATTACAAACAAACTATACGTGATAGAAAAATTTTAAGAACAGTTCTGTAATCAGCGTAAAAAAATGCATTAAGGGCAGTCATTGTTTTTTAATCATCTAATATCATGCAGACTAGTGTAATAGATGTGTATTTTATTGCTGATACTCGAAACATGCTTTGCGAGTTTGTCTTTAACCCCTTGAGGGGCAAAGTACTTCGGTTGCTAAAATGGTAAAATGATTGATTGACACCAGGATTTACAAGAAATTTTATATGTAAGTAACTAAAAGCGTTTCTTGAAGTATATACTAGAAATCAAAATTTAGTTTTAAAATCCTGGTGCCAATGTGGCATTTGGGGATTAAAGTTAAGTGGTATATATAATATACCGGCGCCCTTCAAGGGGTTAATATCCGCAAAGCTTCAACCTAAATTGTACTTAAATAAACAGGCATTCAGCAAAAAAAGTGGGAATAAACGAAAGTCTAAAATAAACTGAAAATTTATTTATTTATTTTAAGGGGACAATTTACCTTAAAATGGGTCAAAAAATCATTTTTATTATTTTTTTAATATTTAATAAAAGTCTGTTTAATTGTGAATATTTTAGCGCCTTATTTTTGCCCATAGGTTAATTATATCTCTGGATATTGTACATTTTGTTAACACACTCAGCGCAATTACCCACACAAATTAATACTTTAGATGGCCTTTTCTCCATGTTCATATTTTCTTCACTTTCATGTTTTAAAAATGCTAAGGCTTTTTTTTTTTTTTTTTTTTGTATTTGAGATAGAAATTTAAACTTTTTTGCACATATTCTTTATTATATATGTGATAAATCTACGCATGGAATTAGCCTTCAGGTTTTTTGTTATTTTTAAAAAATAACAATACATGAAGATGTGTTAGATTTCTTCGTTTTACACTATAATATCAACAAAAAAAATTATATTAAATGTAATATTAGATGTATCTAAAACTCCATACGCAGTCTTGTGTAATACACATATGAAAATCTAAAAGAAAAAAAATGGGCAAAAATATCAATTTTTAAAAAATGTAGTATGGATTTTAAAAAATTCAAATTTTTATAAACTTTTTAAAAATTTTAATTAAATCTGCAGTTATTTTTTTTTCAAAATGTAGTTTTAATTTAACATTGAAATGCAATGAGTTCACCATTTGAAACAAATTTTTTTTAATAAACAAAATTTTTGAAAGCGTAAACTGTCCCCTTAAGAATGAATTGGAGGTAAATTTCCATTAACTATTTCCAAAAATATTTTCTCTAAATTTTTAATTTTTTTTTTTTCAATTTCCGAAAACTGTCAAAATTAAAGTCTTCACTTTTTAGACGGGAGTCGGGGGTCGGAAGAAAGAGTTTGTGTATTCTACAGCCATAGGTAAGAGGTAGAGCCCTGCATCGGGTCGGGTTACTCGATTTTTAACGGAAAAAAAAAAAAAACGCGATTAACGAAAAAAATTAGCGTCACGCCGATCCTACTTGGACCGCGTGTCGAGTTCGAGTAGGATCGGTGTGAGGCTAATTTTTCGGAGAAGGTCGGATTCAGGTCCAGTTGACTTTAAGGCTGCATACAGACGCTTGTTTTACCATCCTTCTCCAGTTTTTATGGAAATCTTTTGTTCAGGACCCTGCTGTGGTTTATTCACAAAAGAATGGGGGGGGGGGGAATCAACAATGGGTCAGGAGATAAGGAGCTCAACCCTACTTGAAGGAAGGTTTTTCTTTTGCAGGACATCAGTCCCTTTCCTTTTAAATTCATTAAAAATCAAAAACACCGCGTGGCCACAAGAAACGATGCCGACACCGATAACAGTTTAGAAGGATGGTGCGTTCGCAGCTTAAATTTTTCAGATTCGGGATTTTTGATTGAGCGCGTTATATTATTTATGAGAGCGTTATTTTCAGATTTCTCGCTTGAATTTTAATATTTTCAAAGGTTTTTATTTTTGCACAGGATCGCTGAAGTCGATCTCTAACGTTGTTAGCTTGTACTTTTTCGATTTTGGTTGCAGTTTCTTTTTATGTCTAATTTCACTTTTGGAACCGGTTCCGAAAGTCAAACTAGCCTCATTTAGAAACTGATTCCTTCTTTTTCTAAACTTTCAGACATGTGCCATCCAACCCGGTCTGGGATTGAATGAGACAGTAAAGGGTACAAATGAGACATAGAATAATACAGACTTCTCTTTTCTGTTTGCTCTTCTTAAAGGATGTCACTTTTTTACTTAGTTGTCAAAATATTTCTAAAATATATGCTTAATTTAATATTTTATATGTTAAAAACTGACGAACTGTGAGTAAGAATTTAACACTTCACATAAAATCAAGTATATATTTTAGAAATATTTTGACAGCTAAGAAAAAAGACGCATTCTTTAAGAAGAGTACGCAGAAAAAAGAAGTTAAAAATATTAATCTCCTGAGGAGATATTTTAAAAATACGAATGCATTCCTTAGGTTTAACATTAGCGAGAGGAAATCGGAAGTTGACTGACTAACAGCGTTAGGGCGGTTCTCAAATCCCCTGCTCAACAGCGCGCAATTTTCTGGCTCATTTTTAGCATAAAATTGGCAGACCCTATTGAAGCGTTTTCGAATCGAAATGAGTTTTCCACTTTTCATTTTAATAATTTACTTAGCGATGGTGGTCGCGTGACAACTGGTTTTTCTCCTGCCTCGCGGTGTCGCGTTCGGAAATTCGGTTCAAAACGCCCAGTTTGACAGTATTTTCTGGTAGATTTTTTGCGTTTACCGAAAAATAAAAAACATCTTTCGATTACATAGTTTCCGAATAACAACACATATGCCAATTCCATGCGTTTCCGAACAAAAACGAATTTAAAAAGTCCTTCCGGCCAGTGCCGGGAGGAAGAGGTAGCTTTCATATTCCTTATTTTTAAAAAAGCCAGGTTATATTATTCAAAAACACGAAGCTCAAATTGGTGTTACCCGTTTATAGAAGATTCAATACTAGTTTTTGTCAATACTGAATATGAATGAGAATTTCGCGAAATTAGTCTGCTTTATCGAAGCTCTGGTTTTATTTAAAGTGATTTATGTTTGGTCGCCAAATTCGGCGATATCTTGAAGTGCCCGTCATTTTAAAACAACAAGGTGGGTGAAGCTATGAATTTGGTCGGGATCTTAGTAATTCCTGTGCACATGCTCACTCACATCGAAATCGGTTGATATATACGAGTGCTGTTGCAAGCAAAAAATCAGATTTTTCAAAATGTCACCCACATTAGAAATCTAAACTGCTATATCTCAGCCATTTTAATCTTATTCAACTATGTTTTTGGAATCTATGTTATGTGTGTTGAGGGGAACTGTTTTTGTTAATGTCATTTTATTAATAATTTCACAGTTTTTGTTGGTGGTCGGTAATGTTTATTTAATGCTTATATATATATATATATAAGTCACATTTGAACGGAGGGGGGTTGTGAGGTCTGGGGGTCATGATCGGTGAAAATATACCAAAATTTTCCAGAAGTGCTTTCCTTCGGACGGCTGCAATATGTAGCTTTTTATTTTTTGTAATGAAAGCTACCTAAAATGTGTCAGAAAGTAGCCCCTTTGGATTTGAGAACAGCCTTAAGAAAGGCCTCGCAAAAATCATTCACCTGGGGCCCCGTGACATCTAAGGTTGTTTCTGTATAAAGTCCCTAAGTTCTGCGGAAAAGAAAACAAAAAATGCCATTGTTATTTTCTTCTAATGAGGTACAAATGCACGCCCCTCTCTTCCCCCACAGTCTATGAATTCCTTACTTACGTTTTTGTTGTATGCAAGAACTTACGCATGGCTTCCCGACTCGCATCTTACCCTTCTTTCGACAAAAAAATAAAATAAAATGAAAAAAAATATCTAGAACAGATTGTTGCTGCAGCAAATGTAGACTGCCTCAAGACACCAGGCACTCACGGTAATACAGACACATCAGACGGATGTCAGGGGCCCCTCCAAATTTAAGAAATGGAGACATGAATTACAACATACATTTTTTTTTTTTCACTTTCATGAATATACAGGGATAGCAAAAAATAAGTTTCCCACTTCAGAAGGCTCTGGGGTGCGATCTATTTCTCCGAATGAAAAGAAATTTAAACTACAAATAACTCAAATGATATACTTGACATTTATTAACGCTATTTCTATGTCAATTGCCACCTTTTAAGATTTCGATTTTTGGATATTTTATCCGTAATTTTTTAACTGAAATAATCACAAATCCTTTTTAATACTCTCAGTGCTTGACTTGTAGTTGTGTTAGTTTAAGAATTACAAATAAAATAACCATAAATGAAAATCTTAAAAGGCGTCATTTGACAACGATAGAAATAGTGTTAAAGGGAGTAAGAAGATTTGATATGACGAAAAAATATATTTATTATTATTATTATTATTATGTTTTAACCTTTAAGAATGCCGTACAGTTGGTCCTCTAAGGAGATTCCCATGAGTGTAGTGGACGGTATACGGAGGTTTACAACGTATACCTACTGGTTTCTATTAAGAAACTTCGTATACTTTCTGTTTCTCAAATAAAGGTATAGCGTAAATTATTATACTCTAGCTATGAACGTTCATGACTCTAGCGTATACCCTCTGCCTATAGCGTATACCTTCTTGTTTTTTTACGACTACAACACTGGAGACTCCTAAAATTAACGGCCGTACGAGCCATAAACTTTCAGCTGCGAACCAGTGAGCTGCGAAGAGCAAAACTTTAAAACTCCATTATCTCGAAACACTGCCTTTCAGAGACTTTTTTTCGCGATAATTTCTGAACAAGTTAACAGATTTAAATATTTCCTTTTTTTTTAAATAAAGCAAATTAAAGTATGTACAAATTATACGAGAAAAACAAAGAAACACTTTCTTTCCAGCTGCAACAAAATTTATAATAAATTTTTATGGATTTTGAATTTCTATTATAATTTTTTAATTTTCAATTTATTTTTTGTTTTAGGTATAATCGAGAAAAAAACGAAATAATCAACATAAAGAAGAAATGACGGCTGAAAAATATGGAACCTGGACTTCAAAATCCTGGCAAAATTAGTTTTGCAACATTAATTTTGTCGTACAATATTAAAACACTTCTTTTTTTTACAATTTAACAAATATTTTTTTTAATTTATAGAAAATATAAATAAATAAATTCAAACACTTGATAGTCTAAATTAATTACAATCTTCGTAATCCACGATTCAAACTTCAGTCATTTTTCTTCAAACTTTTCTGGAGCTCTTAAAACCTGGAATGGAAAAACCAATCTTATTCCCTTCATTTTCTTTCCTTTTTAGACTAATATAGTAAATTTTGTCTTCCTCAATTTTGGAATTTTTAGCGATTTTATTTTTGAATTTTTGGTAATTTTTAAGGTGATTTGAAACACGATTTGTAGCGTTTTTCGGCGGCTATTTTTTGACACCCGTAAAAGGACTTCTGTTTCAAACTTTTAGCCTAATGGAGTAAATTTTGTCCTCCACGATTTTTAATGTGATTCTCGGCGATTTTTCGTGTTCCGCGACGATATTTTGATATTCATAAAAAGATTTTTTTTCCACTTATAGTCTAATGTAGTAAATTTTGTCCACTGGTTTTGATCGTTTAGCGACTTTTAATGCTATTTGTACCGTTGTTTCGCGTTTCGTTGCAATTTTTTGACTTTCGTAAAAATGATTAAGTTTAAAAAATATAGCCTAATATAGTAAATTTTGTCTTGTTCTACTTTTAATGTGATTTTCAGTGCGATTTATAGCATTTTTGTGTTTCGTAAGCCATTTTTGACGTTCTTAAAATGAATTTAGTTTAAATATTTAATGTGATATTTTTTATATCTTGTTTATAGTTACACTTAGTCTTCCACGATTTTCAAATTTATTTTTTTTAGGTGAGTTCGCAATTATAAAAATACGTAGCACCTATAGTCGTCGTTTGGTCCGTCTGTCTGTCCGCATATAGCAGCGCAAAAACTACTCAACCGAATGGTTTGAAATTTAATATATAGAATCGTTTCAGAATTTTGCCGAGTCATTTCAAATTTTATGAAAATCGAATCAAAACTTAAAAAGATATTACTAAAAGTTTTCTTCATTCTATTAAATCCTATCATACATAATTATTTCAGTGATATCCCATGATAGGTCATGATTACAGGTTACCATGGTGATGACGTCCTATTTAAGCTGGAGTCCTATTATTTCCGTATTTCTGAATTTAATATATTTAATGGTAATAAATTTTGTATTCATGCATTTTTGCAAAAGAGTGCAACAGCTATTGCATCAAGATCTGAATATTTATAAAACTAGTTATAGTACGTACGCACCTCATTTGCCACGTTTAACGTACAGTTTCCGACTTGTTTCGCATTTCGCGTCGATTTTTTGACATTCGTGAAAGAATTCCGGTTACAATGTTTTAGCTCACTGTCAGTAAATTTTGTCCTCTAGAAGTTTTCAATTTTTAACAATTTTTTATGCGATTTTTTGCCTTTCTTCTTTTGCAATTTCGCGGCGATTTTTCCACATTAGTAAAAGGAAATCCGGATTTTATGTCTTATCCCAATGAAATGAATTTTGTCCTCTTTTTAAAAAAAATTTATGCGGAATTCGCGCAGCTAGTTTTTAATTTTTCTCGAATATTTTAATACGATTTTTAGATTTTTTTTTCGCGTTCAACTGCGATTTTTCGACATCCGTAAAATAAATCCTGTTTTAATCTATTAGCCCTATATAGTAACTTTTATGCTCTGCGAGTTTTGAAATAATTTTTAGCTATTTTTTATGTGAGTTTTAGCGTGTTTTATTATTATTATTATTATTATTATTCGCTGCGATTTTTTCACATTAGTAAAAAGGATCCGGACTCAATATTCTACCCTATATAGTAAAATGTATTCCCTTTTCAACAAAATTTATTCGGAGTTCGTGCAGTGATTTTTTAAATGTTTCGCGATTTTTTTTTTTTTTTTTTTTTTTTTTGCATTTTTTTGAGTGTTTATGATGTTTTCTTTCTTTCTTTTTTTTTTTTTTTTTTTTTTTTGCTAAATATGTTAAGTGTAATAATCAATGTAAAGAAAATAAAACAGATAGTCAAAATAAATCTAGTTTGCAGATGATTAAAATACTGAAGATGCTTCAACACTTCTTAAAGGAACCCCTTCTCATCACGCAAAATGAAAAAAGAAAATTAGAAACTAGAAACAGAAGCACATTTTTCTAATTTTCTTTCTAATGAAGTGCGTACGTTGTTGTTTTTGATTCTTTTTTAACACTTTCCAACATAGTTGAAAAGTGTTTATGAATTCGGTTTGTCTGTCTATGTTCCCATGCTCTAACTCACGTAAATGTACTCGGATCACCATGTAATTGTTAATTGATATATGTTATGCAGGTTTACTATGGCATGTTCGTAATTGAAAATGGAGCGTGTAGCTTTTATATTTCGTTTACAGGGATACTCAAAAGAGTTTTGTTGCATTATGGTCTATGGGGGGGGGGGGGTCGTTTGCCGTGTATTCTAATGATGTTAAACTCTTTCTAACATTATGAAATTGATGTACATCTCTGAGGTGCATTACAAGATGGTTATTGTAGCATATGGTGGGCATAGCAGTTATCGTTCCTTTAAAGAGACACACAAAGTAATTCGGCTGTAAGTTTGTTTCTAACTGTGCTGTGCGTTTTTAAATTTAACTATTTTTTTTCGTATTACTTGGTGTGAGTAAATTCTAAGGATCATGTACAGTGCTGCACAGCTGCACAAAAGAATAAAGTTATTTTTCTGTGTATAGATGGTATTTACTGAAATTGGATTTTCAAATGTGCTATGCGTTTCCCGAATTGTTTACTTCGACATCATCTTTTACCTTATTAAACTATGAAGTTCTGTTACAGTATTCTCAATGCGTTGGAAAGTGTTCCATAATGTATGATTGATGCATTTCCCCCCTTTCTTATTTTTATTTATGTTTATTTTGTATTCAAAGAGCTCCTTTTTATGAAGTCTTGAAACAACTAATCCTATTTTTGTTTCACTAGGTTTTTTTTTTATTATTATTACCAACGCATTTGCCTGGGAGTGGTTTTAATGGTTTTGAATTCAGGGGGTGGCCCGGGGGGGGGGGGGGGGACATACCCACCAGAGGAATGAGATGTCCCTCCTGAGAGATTTTTGATTTTGTGTTTTCAATGGTCAAAAGTGCAATCCCCCGCTCCGCGGAACTCTATAATGTCTCCCCCCCCCCCCCCTGAGGGACCACAAAAATCCCTCCCGAAGAAAAGTGTCTGAATTCAACACTGGGTTTTAACCCCCTAAATCTTCCCACCAGGGCTTAATTTTCGCCGGAACCCACAGGAGCCCAGCTCCGGTACTTCTCTGTTTTCCGTAAATATTTAAATATTGGTCGGAATTTACCGGAGCTCATAAATATATGGCTCCGGAGCCCAGTGCAACAGCACTTCCGAAAAACCGAAGCCTAAATTACCCTTTCCTTTCCTTCCCATCTTCAAGCTTTTGCATTCTTTTTTATCAAAGTGACGTATGTTTATTATGTATTATGTGACGTAATGTGTCGTACATTTAGGAGATGGAGATAAAAGACTTAATTTTTATATCAGTTTTTGGGCTTGGACTGACTCAAGTTCAATGCGTCTTACATTCAAAATTTTATCTATTCATGTATTTAAAAAAACAAAAGCAAAAACAAAAACAAAAACAAAACCTTAATTTTGTATTATATTCTATTTCAAATCATTTTAATGCTATTTTGATCAGAATGAAAGGAAAACAGAAATCGTTTTTTTCGATTCTAGTGATATTTGCAAATGTATGTCGGCTATAAGTGTTGATACGGCGCCACTCAAGAGACTGAACAATGAATTTGCTTTCAGCTCGATTTTCTTTTGTGACAGTAGAATAATTTTTAATTGTCTTTTTTTTTTTTTTTTTTTTTTTTTTTTAGATATCTAACTTGAAAAGAATATTTTCTGTGTTTAGCCAACGAGCATCAGCTTGAGGTTTTGTTTGTTTGAGATTTTTGTCTTCTAATGCGTACGAGTATCATGTTAGTCACTTTTCTGATATTTTTTATCATGAACGCTGCCCATGCTAAGGCTCTGCTCTGCAGTATTTACGAAGGCACTTTCATTTGTAAGTAGATATAATTGCCATGCATTGTTATTCTGATATAAAGCAATCCAGCAGTGTTTCCCCTTTTTCTATAAAAGCATCGAATCTTTCCGATAACGGTGTCAAATTTTTAATTTAATCTGATTTTCAGGGACTCACCACAAAGACTGTTATGCAGAAGTAATCGATTATAGTTTAAGATATGCACCTTTTATAAGCAATTGAAAAATATTGTTCCAAATTTCAGCATATAAATATTAATTTCTGTATCTTTCATTCATTTTTTTCATAAAAATGCATAGCTGCGAACTATCCCTTTTGTTTGTTAACACTATTTCCGAATCATAATCCTTACCATACTTAATCGTAGAAGTCTGCAATTAATTAACATTAAAATTAGGCAAAGATTACTATTCGGAAGGAGTGATAACTAAAAAGTGGAATAGTTGACAGCCAAGTACATGCTGATAGCTATATATTTAAATTTTTTATTTCGCTAAGGAAAAAAATGCTTTAAATATTGTAAATAGATGTACGAAATTTAAATATACAGATTGGAGTGACAGTGGAAAGGGGGGAACGGTAGTTGTTAGTACCGGTACCGCAGAAAATTAGGGCTCCAGCACTTTTTTTGTTAGAAATTAAGCCCTGCTTCCCACCCCATTTCACAGTGACAATGCGCGTCAATCCCCCATACCGAACACAGCGTGTTAGCTTATGTAATAAAATTTAAAATAATATTTTCAGCCTCTCATAACGATATAAGTTTAGTGAATGAAGGGTTTTGCACATTCGATTTTTATTCCTTTTTCCCCCCCTCCTGGCCCCCGTCTGGTATTTAGAACTACAACCTAGTCACATCTGGCGCTCTGACAATAAGACCCTAAGGTCACAAAGCATTTCCTTGTAATTTGAGAACTGTACTATGAAGAGTAATGGACAACATTTTGAATAGATAAAATAATTTCATGAATTATTAATCAACTCAAAAATAAGCAGCTGTTTGCATAACTCTTTTAGCAATGATACACAGGATGTTTCATGATAAACAAGCTGCGGATAAATCTTTCAATTGTCTGATAAAAGATCCTGTTGCCGTTATTGGACCTTAAATGGTGTTGTGGTACCATTTCGTCCCCATGTATTTTTCTACTGGTTTAATTTATTTACCAATTAGTAAGATTCAGATGAAAAAAAGTAAGTATAAATGTGATATACTACTGATTTTTTTCAATTGACAAATACAGTCATGTAAAAGTATAATTTTTTTAAATAAAAATTAGTTTTATTTTTTTATATTATTATTATTTTTAATAAGTTATAATATTAGCTGAGGACGAAATTGCTCCACGAACCCAGTTAACCCTCTCCGGCGCGAAGTAATTTTAAACTGATGAAATAATGGTATGACACCAAAATTTATAAACGAAATTTATTAGAAAATATGAACTTTCTTATTTTCACGTACATTATAAAAGGAAAAATTTTATTAAATATTCTTGGTGCCGTCTGTCAGTTTTGGAATTAAAATTAGGTGTCCTTTTTTTAAGGACATCGCCCTTGAAAGTGTTAAGGGTTAAAGCTGCTCTCATCAGTGTTGCAGTCGTAAAAATGCCAGAAGGTATACGCTAGAGTCATGAATGTTCATGGCCGGAGTATACGCTATAGCTTTATTTTTGAAACAGAGGGTATACGGAGTTGCCTAGCAAAATCCATAAGATACACGGCGTATACCTCCATATACCATCCACTACATCCCCGTTTCAAATTTTATTTTCTCAAATATACACTGAAAGAAAAAATATACCGCCTTCATCTAGAACGAATAGGTACAGTCATTTTCTAAATTCCGAAAATAGAAATATAGATTTCCGAGTTTTGCGCATAAGGTACACAAATAAACTGAATAGACGAAATGATCGCGAATTTCTAGTCTATAATTTTCTAGGTGATGAAACGATACATTCTATTATGAATCTTTTGAATTGCGAGAAATGATCACTTGATTTCTAGAATTCATTCATAAACTAGAATTATAGTTACTAAAACTCACTTCTTGTATTCGCATTTATTTGCAGAGATTTTTAAATATGTTTGATTTGACCACGATAACATAGGGAAACGCCCTTGAATTTTAACAGGGATAACTAGAACTCTATACCAAAGGGAACTATTGGGTGAGTGCAAAAGTTCTACCCGTTTTTTCGCGAAAACAGAAAGGCGGAGAACACAAAAAGTTAAGCACGTATGAATTCACGCTTGCACCATCATTATGTATGACCTTTTGCCATCTGTCTGGCAGTAAGTTAATCCCTCGCTGATAAAACTCCTCTGTTTTATAGCCAAAATACTGTTGTAACGCCGTTTTTACAGTCTCCACATCATTGAAGGTTGGGGAGTAATGGCGTTGTGTAACAATCAAATAAGGGGATAAATCGAAGGTTCAAGGTTGGGGCTATACGCTGGCTGAGGTGAAAGTTCCTAACTAAGGTCCAGTAATTTTTGCCGAGTCCTTAAAGCAACATGGGGGCTGACTTTATCGTTTTGAAAGAGAACCCCTCTACGATTGATGAATGCTGGCCGCATAGACATGAGTTTTGCTCACAATTTGTCCAATTGTTGGCAGTAGAGGTCTACCTTGATAATTTGGTTTGGTGCGAGGACCTCCTAGTTGATTATTCCCCTAGAATTAAGCCATATACTGAGCAAAACATTTTTGGAATGGAGTCCTCTTGTTTAGGTCGATGGAGTACCCTCTGCAACATCGGCACATGGTCCTTCGACGCTTCACATTACGGTACAGTACCCACTTCTCCTCACTCGTTACAATTCGGTTCAAAAATGGTTCTCTACTGTTACAGGGAAGCAAAGAAAGACAGGTGCTGATCCTCTTTTATCGTTGCCTTTCTGTAAGCTGGTGTGCTACCCGCTGATCGAATTTTTTGATTAAGCCAAGCGCATGCATTCGTCTTTGGACTGTTGTTCTGTGTACCGAGAACATTTCGGCGAATCCTCCGACTGCTGGATGTAGGGAATTCGCTATGGCTGTGTCCATATCCTCGTCAAAAACCACTTATAGGCATCAAAAACGGGCATGATCTTTACAACTCCTGCCTCCGTCCCGGAATTTCCTAAACCAACGATAGCATGTGCTATCGTCCACGGCATCTTCCTCATACACATGACAAATGCTGTGGCAAGCTCTGGCTGCTGTAACGGCTTTATCGTACTCCTACAGTAAACAATGTCTGACGTGGTTTTGCTTGCTTGCTATGTTGTTTCCCGTTCCGCATGAGTTCTTCTGACAAATGTTGTGCATATACATACTCTACTGCTCTACACGTTATTATTCACTTTCCTGACCTCGAAACATAAGCTGTAACGACTGTATTTCACTTGACATTTACTTATGCTCAAAACGGGTAGAACTTTTGCACTCACCCAATAGAATTTATAAAGATTACATGGAACTATTTTGTCTAGAGCCACAATTAATTTTCTACATGCCAGTTGCAGAATTTTTTTTTCAGTGTACAATCCGAAACTTTCTGTCACAATTGAATCGTATATTTCATAAACCGCGTAAGTACACTGTTCAAATTCTGCAGCAAACTGTCCGGTCATTTTACAGATAACGGTGACTTGACCATATTAATAAGCGTATCTGCATTGTTAAAAATTTTGCAGCATTCTGGCAGGTCATTCGACCGTTTTTTGAAAAAACGGTTTCATAACCATAATTTAACTATATTCTGACCATAAAATGGCCAATAATATGGTCAGAATAGTGTTAAAATTACGGTTGTGTAACCGTTTTCGGAAAAAACGGTCAAATGACCTACCAGAATGCTGCAAATTTTTAACAGTGTGACTATATTATTGACCACGTTATGGTCAGAATAAAGTTAAATTACGGTTATGTAAGCGTTTTTTTAAAAAAAAGTTCGAATGACAGGAGAGTTAGCTGCACTTTTTTAACAGTGTAGTGCAAAATTATTTTATATTTTGAGATATTTAACAATTTAAGAAAAACTAACTAACCGAGCTAAAAGTAGATAGTCTTACGACAAAATTTTGGGCAAAATTTTACGACAAAATTACCCATTTTAGTTAGTTACCTGGATATTTATTCTTCAATTAAATATAGCTGTGAAAAAAATTTATATTGCTATTAGTCAGGAGGGATTACTGAAAAAGAAAGAAAAATTTAGAGCTTTAGATTTTTTTACAACTCTTGTATTTTAAAGAAAGTCAATATTTTAGATTTAAATATTGAATTTAAATGTATTTTTTAAATTATGATGAAGTATGTAAAAAATCTAATGTATTTATTCAGAATTTTATTTAAAAGATAATTTTAACCCTTTCAGGAGCAAGTAATTGTGTTTCTGTAATGTCAAATTTACACCAGAATCTTCATATGTTTTTATTGCAAAATAAGGAAAAACCATTTTACGACTTTCTTCCACCAAATTTAGAAAAGTAAAATTTAATTAAAAATTTTCTGGTGCAAACCTCCATTAATCGTAGGTGGGATATAATATATCCCACCGCCCCTCAAAGGGTTAGTTAAATTTGTGAAACAGGTACACTTAATATACACAATATCATTTCAGCTAATGCATTAGAACTACATAGGTTACTCCGCACTAATCGAGTTTCATCACGATTCACTAATTTACTCACAAGACGTTTCTTTCCAGGATACGCTGTTTCTCTGCAAGGCTAACGAGAAAGACAGGCTATCGCGGTGCATCCCAAGTGTCTTTTTTTACAGATGACGTTCTGCTCTTTTCGCACACCTTGCATTGGTGCATTCGAGCATCACGTGACTCCAGCGGTCTGTAAAAAAATATACGTGGAATGCACCGCGGGAACCTGTCTTTTTCGTTAGCCTCGTTCTCTGTAAATAACGTCACAAGTCTTGAGTGCTGTCTCATTTTGTATGAGGACCTCTTTCATAAGTAAATATCATGCATATCTAACGATTTTAAGACTTTGAAGGAGTTTAGAAGGATTAAAATGTAAACATTTTTATATAACAAAATTCTCACGCTTAGATGAAAGTAGAATAAATTCAATAATAAAAACTAGAAATTGACCGAAAATTTGGTTTCACTTTCGTTTTCAGGCCAAAATCTGATTTTCGCCGAAAATTAGTTTTCGGCGAAAATGCGACTGAAAATTCGACCCGACCGAAACTCGACCAAAACTATCAGTATTTCAAAAATCTCTCTTTCTTCCTTCGGAAATTTTCAACATTACTCATCGGTTTGAGCTTTATCCGCTTAAATGACACTATTTATTGCTACGAACTTCGTTGTTTATAATTATCAGTCATGAATGATTGACTCAAGACGTGAATGCTAATTATACGGCAAGCAATGCATATATATCTAAACTATTTCACGTCCTCATTAAAAGCTCCAAGACATAACAGTAATAGAAAATTTTCAGTTTGAAACCACAGAAATGTTTCGAATACTCTTTGAGAAAGTTCTAGTATAACAGATTATCATTTACAGAGATCATTATAAAAGATAAATCGAAGTGTGTATACATAAAACTAATTATTTTTTAATTTAATGAAATTCGTATAATTACAAAATCTTTCTGTGTCGTTGATGAATTAATTACGTTTTATTAAAAGTTTTGGGTCTAATTCACAGACAGCCAATTTGGACAATACGTATAATTAATTAATAATTATGTATATTTAATAAATACGCATAATTAATTAATAATTATGCATGTTTAATAAATACGTATAATTAATTAATAATTATGTATCTTTATGTATCTATTAATTACTTTAATACATACAATTTAACTGCTGTAAAAAATTGGACATTTTCGTTTTCGGCCGAAAATAGGAAGATCACCGAAATTCAGTTTTGGTTTCAGTTTCGACTTTAAAAACCTGTTTCGGTCGATCCTTAATAAAAGCAACTTCCTTCTATGTGCATACTTGAAAAAAAAAAAAAAAAACTCCGCATATGCCCTAAAAATCAAGCTGTATCGGGAGAACCTCCCCTGAATATCAGAGTGCCATTCTCAGGTTAATTCATAACAAGGAAAGTTTTTTCTTTAAAGCCAAAGTAACATTTTAAAAGCAATCTGTTTTTAACCCCCTCCCCTTTCCAATCACATAGACATTGACTCTTTTCGCTTATCTCTTTTATTATTACCTGCAGATGTTTTTATTAATCTTACTTATTTGACATACATATTCTTTCCTTTCTTTGAAGTACGTCATCTTTACCTTTACACCTGTAAATTAATCTCGAATGTAAGTCAGTTTCAATTTGTAAAATAATTATATTTTATTGAAAAATAAAGTATTCTAATAATTAACACTTGCAAGGAATATGTTATTTTGTTTAGTAATTTTGCGATTTCTCGTATAGGTATTAATTGGAAAAATTCTCTTACTTTCAGGGCCAGATCAAGCCAAAAAGAGGCCTTGTATTCATTCAAAGTCCCTTTCCTATATTCTCACAAAAGTTAAATTTTCCGTCGTCTTAAAATACGTATTTGAAACATAAACAGATATTTAAACATATATATACACTATATGGCCATTAATGATCGGCAACTTTCAATTTTAGACATTTTGTCCAATATTTAGATATATACTGTCACATTCTTCTGGAATTTCAGTATTAAAAAGAATAGGTATGACCTCATATTCATCAATGTCGATTTGATAAGGGGGACAATCAGGGGGCAACAAAAAATCAAAGAAAAAAATAATACTTGGGATCACCCTGTAAAATAAAATGCACGAAATGATCTAATCGCTACAGAATATAAATAAACAGACATTGTGCAATATGTGTATTCATTTGTGTAAGAATAGCACGTATATTAAGAAAAACATAGCGATTAAAAAAAAAAAATTCTTGCATGTTTTTTGCTTATAAAATACAGGGTTTTCAACCAAATTTAATGTCAGTTTCAGAAAAATTGACAAAATGTAGTAGACACAATATAGTGCAATTGGAATATAAATATATTAAATAGTTTAGGAAATATGAGCAGTTGTATGAAATAATTTTTATCTGCGCGTGCGTGAACAAGGATCTTTTTACATAATTTAACAGTCAACTCTGTGGAGCAACTTATTAAAAAAATTCAGTCACATATCATAAAAATTCAGAAAGATATCGACGTTAAAGTGAGCTAATTTTTAATTGCTCGATAAAACTAGCTGAATTATAAGAAATTGTCCACAAGTTGTCAATTTTAATTATTTTTTTTTTTTAAATTTTTTTTTATGCTTTAGTTCTTCTTGGATAACCACCAGAACGAGCCTATACCATGATAAAAAGAAGTATCAAAATCGAAGCATTTTTTCCAAATCTGCTCGTTGATAGTCACTAAATACTAACTTTTTTCTGAAAATCAGTTAATAAAAACTGACAATTTGTGGAAAATCCCTTATCATTCAGCTGCTTTTAGAAAAAAACTAAAAATTGGCTCATTCTAACGCCGATATCTTTATGAATTTTTAAGATATTTGACTGGATTTTTTTCATAAGTTGCTCCATACAGTGGACTATTACATTATGTAAAAAGATTCTTGTTATCATTCGCGCATGCGCAGATAAAAATTATTTCATACAACTACTCATATTTCCTAAAATATTTAATATATTTATATTCCAATTGCACTATATTGTTGCCACTATATTTTATCAATTTTTCTGAAACTGGCGTTAAATTTGGTTGAAAACCCTGTGTGTTATAAGCAAAAAACATGCAAGAATTTTTTTAATTTTTTTTAAAAATCGCTATATTTCTCTTAATATACGTGCTATTCTTACACAAATGAATACACATATTGCACAATGTCTGTTTATTTATATTATGTAGCGATTAGATCATTTTGTGCATTTTATTTTACAGGGTGATCCCAAGTATTATTTTTTTTCTTTGATTTTTTGTTGGCCTCCTAATTGCTCTCCTTATAAAATCGACATTGATAAATATGAGGTAAAACTTGTTCTTTTTAATCCTGAAATTCCAGAAGAATCTGACAAGTGTGTTTCTAGATATTCGACAAAATGTCTAAAATTGAAAGTTGTCTGTCATTAATGGCCATATAGTGTATATATATGTGTATGTATTTAATCTTATTTTACTTTAAGTACAAAGAATTGATTATAATCAGTAAAAAGTGAAAAGAAGTTTAAAATGTCAATTTTACGAAAATTGTATACCAAATTTCCCTACCCTTTCCCCAAACAAACTGATGTACCTCGCATATGAATTGGCCGAGTTGGGAACATTACTTAATCATTTCTTGCTTTCTCGAAGTGTCTTTCTTGTGGTCACGCGATGATTTTCATCTTTAATAGCTTTAGAATAAAATCAAAGGACATTCTGCAGGAGTAAAACCCTTCCTTCAAGTCGATCTAATCTTCTTATTTACAATCCATTGTTGAATCTCCCATCCTTTCGGGAATAAACCACAAACGATCGGAGAAGAATACTTTTCCTGTAAAAATGTTGAAGAAAGGAAAAACAACAGTTTAAACGCAGCCTTAGTGTTTACTAGCCCAATAAAGCTTCAAAGCCACGCGAAACTTTTAACATTGCATAAAACTTTTATTGATGCAAGAGGTTTTGTTGGTTGGGGGACACAGCGGTCATATTTTGCGCACGAAGACAAAGCTGACCGCTACATTCGTTTAAAGTGAAATTCGGCCCAATTACACACATCCATGCCTAATCCTGATGCAAGAGGCAAGAAATTCGGGGATGAAGGTTGCTAAGTGCTTCACAGAAAAATTCACAAAACACCGTAAAAATTCAATCAAACTGGTGAAGCGGGCGAAGCATTAAATGGTATGATAGCCTTCTTGAATACGATACTCCAAAGCATAGCTTTGGATCGTCGAAATCTCACGATTACACAAGACGAAATTTTCTATTAAATTTTAGTGGTAGCAAAAAAGCGTAAAAGTTGGCAGCTATGCTCCAAAGTTTCGAACTCCACTTACAGTTTTTTTCAGTACTAATGGCACGGATCTGACAAATACGTAAAATCTGAAATACCGCCAAAGGCAAACTGCGCATCTTACGTTTGAATATTGCAACCTTACTTTTTAGCAAGCTTGTCATCATAGTTCTGCTGCCTCTCTACACTGTAAAAAAAAAAAAAAAACGACATTTCTACAGTACAAAGTACTGTTCATCTCGCGTACAAACTCGATCACAGTGAATGTGCTGTATCTTTCTTTGGTTTCCTGATTATATTAACATGAAAAATACAGTAATTGCGTAAAATTAACAGCACAATGTGCTGGCAATTTGGACGCCAGCAGTTTGTGCTGTAAAAAAATGCGTCCAAATTGCCAGCACATTGTGCTGTTAATTTTACGCAACTACTGTATTTTCCACGTTAATATAGTCAGGAAACCAAAGAAAGATACAGCACATTCACTGTGATCGAGTTTGTTCTGGCAAATTTACAGTGGATTTTTTACAGTGTAGTTGAGTTTCAAAAATCCCCAAAAGCTTGCCGTGGATAAACAAATTTAAGTATAAGAATATTTTACATAATGCGAATAAAACTTTCAAGACTTATAAACATTGTTTTCGTATGAGAATTGATGTTTTCATATATAAAGTAAGTTGAAATACGCATTTAAGAAATCCGCGAAGGTTGCGGATAAAACTAAATTACTATGATTATATTTGTTACATAGTGTGATTAAAACTTTGAATGCTTTTAGGCAGTGTGAGTGTTTACATATGAGAACTATAGTTTTCATTTGTAAAAGAAGCTAAAATACGCGTTTGTTTAATTAATTTATGAACAAGCGGACACATTGCTTTAAAAACTCAACGTAATAAATATCTAATTTAAATACAGGGTGTCCATAATTAAACTTGGCCTCTGCGAGCAGTCTGTATAAAAACTATGCAGCAGAATTTTCTGAAATTGGGAAATAGCATAATGAGATGATAGGAATTTTATCAAGCACAAAAAATAGTTTCAAAAACCATCACTAGATGGCGTATTATAAGCTTTATAAAGACATGAATCTACCAGACTCTACAAATTTTAACAATCTTCTGTTTACAAAACATGCTCCATATGTTGTTTACTGTTATCTGCTACCATCGCGAAGCGTAAAATCGCATGTTCAGCTGTTGAAAGAAGTTTATACCGAGGAATGTTACGCGTATGGCATGCTATGCTATCTGTAAGCTCGGAGCCATATGTGATGGGATCACGGTAGACAAAGTCTTTGAAGTATCCCCGCTGTCAAAAGTCGCAAAAATTCAAAGTCTGGGGATATGGGAGACCAAGTTGTAGGAAAATAACGGTTGGTGATTGCGTCATCACAAAAATGGCAGCGGAGCACCTGTTTCGCACAACAGGCAATGTGTGGAGGAGCTCCATCCTACATAAGCGCTATTGTTGAAACACATCGCCTTGCCTGAAGAGCCGGAATCACGGAATGCTCCAATAACGATGTGCATTGTTGACTTGTGTAGGAGCATGTCACAGGACTTGCGGAGCTCAGCTCTTCGAAAGAAAATGGACCCGGAATGAATGTAGCAGTAAAGCCGCATCAAACTGTTACATGCAACAACTCCTATAACGGCATTTGCAGACATCGATGTTGGTTTTCTGCCCAAATACAGAAACTATGTGTGTTAACAGCACCATCCAGATGAAAGCGGGGCTCGTCCATCCTCATAATGTTCCATGGTCATTCATTTTGGAGCTCACATTGCGCAAGAAACTGCAATGCAAAGGTTTGTAGGCTACTAAGATAAGATCAGTTAGTAAAAGCTTCTGCACAAGTGACAGTTTATAGGGATAGTAGCGTAACACATTTGGAAGAATCTTATGAGCCGTGGAACAAGGTTGGCTAACTGTTTCTGCAATACGCTGAACACTAGTGCTGCCCATGAAACAGGATATCCTGTCTTCCTGCATTTGCGTCGCTATATCATCCACAACCTGTGTGCTGCAACAAACCTTCGTCCTCTTTCGGACTGAACGGCCAATGATTCCGTTGCTTCAAATTTCATAACCATGTTTCTCAGTCTTCGGCTAGTGAGTGGAACTTTTCGTAACCGCTTCGAAAACCAAAATGTCTTCAAAGCTCCAGGAGCACAGTCACTATTTTGGTAAAACAATTTCACGGGCAATCAAACAGGCTGAGGTATGTCGTACATGTTTCCTCAACAGGGTTTCCTCTCAAATCGGCGTTGTTAGCTATGTTTGGTAGGTTAGGTAAGAGTTGTATGCGGTAGCGTGCAGTGAAATATTTAGCTGTTAGAAGGCATTTATTTTTATTTTTTTCTCATTCAGGGAAGCTTCCCGGATGTTTTTGTTAAGTTTGCAGCACAGGAATGACTACATTTTTAACTGACCTCTCCCTCTGTTCCCCAGATATTGTGTTGTATATTATTTTGCCTGGAGAGAGGCCAAGATCTATTTCATTAACCCATATTGGACCGCTGTCCTATAAATAGGACAGGTAATAGAACATTTTTTAAATAAAATTGTTAAAGATTTTCTTGATGCATTTTGTTATGACGCTTTTAAAATAAATAAAATATAACATATAAACAAAAAATTCAGTGACCAATTTAAATTTAATTGAAAAAATTTATTAAAAAATTCCTTTAAAAATTGCGATCTTATAATCAATAATTTTACCATTATTATTTTTTTTTTTATTGGGGAAATCATAGAGTTTTTTTTGTACTGCAAAAACAGTACTTTTAGAGTAAAATAAAATATTTGCTGATAAAATTAGTTTATGCATGTATGCCCTTACTAGGTGTCCTAAAAATAGGTTGGTTGGTTGATTTTTGACGGCCAATTATCTAATCGGGGTATATAGGCCCAGGGGGGAGTGCCCTTCGTGGGGGTCATTCTAAGGGAACCTAACCCATATTTACGCATGGAAATCCATGGTTCGAAGAAAACCACGAAAACTCCGAACGATTAGGCCGACGGGCACGATTGGCTTCGAACCCAGCACCTCTCGTCTACCAGCTTCGAGGGCAGAACCTCTCGGCCACTGGTGGGGCCCTAAAAATAGGACAATGGTCCAATCCCTCCTTTTCTTCTTTGCATTTCATTCAAAACTCACATTCCTTTTTTATCTATTGATGAAACATTTTTGCTCCAAACATCTGAAAACTGACTGGTCACGTTTTTTGGTACGTGGCCAGTCTGTTCCAGCGTCAGTAGAGTACAGGAACATTCCATTTGTGAAAATAGGGGAGACACTAAATGATTCTCTGTTGTGTGAATTCGCAGTGTTCGTCGCAGCTTTATTTTGTGTGATGATGTACTTTTGAAAAATTGTATTTGTAAAATGGCACGCAAATTTTTAACAGCGGAAAGAAGCACTTGGACTATATGAATTCTTTAAGTGACAATGAAATTGATGAACCTGAAATGGTTATTATTCCACCTAATCCAGATTCCGTTAGTGATGAAGAAGAGATCGACGAGTCTGGTACAAAACCGCCGTAATGTACCATGAACGTCACATTCAAGATACCGCAGGAACAATTGAAATTTTGTAAATGATAGTGAAGAATTACACCTTCCAATTAAAAAACCAAAGTGGTGAAAACATAAACGAAAATTTTAACTTTCAAGAGAGACTATTTGCCATCGAGAACACGAAAATATAGTTAGTATGATTTCGGGAAAAACTCCCGTTGAACTCTTCCACGTGATAGCTGATGATACGATGGTCCATACTGTTATGGAAACAAATCGGTATGCAGCACAAAAAAACTGTCATTCTTTTAGCATCACTGAAGCTGAACTCAAGAAATTCTTGGGTGTTATATTCTTTAGTGGATGTCAGATTTTGCCACGCGAAAAAATGCATTGGGAAAATGTACCAGACACTGGAACCACTTTAGTGAGTAACGCTATATCTAGAAAATGATATAGTAACATAAAGCGCTGTATTCATTTCAATGACAATTCTGCAATCAATCAACAAGACCGTTTCTATAAAATTCGACCGCTTATTGACAAGCTCAATATTCCTTTGATGCAGTTTGGCCTATTTATAAAAAATCTAACAATTGATGAAAGAATGGCGAGATATTTTGGAAGGCACGGACGCAAGATGTACATGAAAAATAAACCAGTGAAATTTGGATACAAACTGTAGATGTCAGCATCTTACAATGGATATCCTTTCCATATTATTCCTTAACAAGGAGCTACAGAAGAAAGTTCTGAGCCTCTTTATCAACGTGTTGCGGAAGATTTGGTTTCCGTAGTGAAAAATCCAAAACTTCACAGAATAAATATGGATAACGTTTACACCTCATATAGTTTATTTGTTCATTTGAAGGAAAAATGTTTTTGTGCTACAGGAACTATTATAGTCGAATGGCAAAATGTCCATTAGAACCTTTGAAACAGTTTGCTAAAACAGAAAGAGGCTCTGCAACTGCTACTGCTTGTTTTGACACAGTCGACAATATAACTGTAGTGCGTTGGAATGATAACCGCGTGGTTTCATTCCTCACAAATTTCGAGGAAACGAAAGTAAAAAGCAAAGCACAACGCAGAGTAAAAGGTGGTAGAAAGCAAAATGATATTCCATTTTGTGTTACATCGTACAATAAACACAAAAATGGAGTGAACTTATTCGACAGTCACAGTGAAACATATTTTGCATCCATTCAAGGAAGAAAGTGACACTGGAAACGTTTTTGAACAGTTTTAAAACGGCACTTGTCGCAGCTCGGAAATTTTCTAATCTGTTTTGCCCTCATGAAGTATATGGTCTGTTAGAGTTCCCCAGATCTGTCACAATTAGTTATTTAGGTGAAACAATCCCAAGAAACAACATCAGACAACGCGGTATGGTTCAGAATAAAAAAGAGCTTCTCATCTAAATAATGAGCACGTTTTGGAGAAAAAAACCTTGAAGGACGTCAAAGAAGATGTCAATTGAAGAATTGCAAGAGGAGACCAACAACAGTTTCTTTAAAGTGTAATATTGGTCTTTGCATTGACTGTTTCCCGAAATTCCACACATGATAAATCTTTCTGTAATGTAAGTGAAATTTTTATGAAATTACTATTCTTTGGATCGTTGTCCTGTTTATAGGACAGCTAATTACATAAAAAATTAAAAACATTTTTTTTTGATAAAATTGAAGTTTTAAAATTTTTCAAAAATATTTATTTGGTGCGGTCCAATATGGGTTAATGAGCACAGGCACTGCCCACCTTCGAAGAGCTGAAGTTACAGAAGTAAATAAAATGGAGAGAATTTCTACTCCTGGAGTGACTTTAGAGAGTGATTTTAGATAATTTCTAATGCGTCATTTTCCCCCGCAAAAAAACTTACAAATTCTCCAAAATGATATTTGTAAAAACATTACAATAAAATTTGTAAAAACATTAGTTTCGAGCACTGGGGCTATTCCCAGTGTTCACCCACGACGTTACAAAAAGGAAATTCAAAACGTTATTCCGAAAAATGTTCAAATGTTCACTTTGAAACTAGCGCGACAGGAGAAATTACTAGCAATAACTGGATCATTTGAAAAAACACAGCAAAATTTAGGCATTCAGGCTCTTGCATATCATATCCCGTTTTTGCTGGCACTCCAGCGAGAGTGTATCACTATTAGACACTTACTGCATGACATCCCAACAGATGTTTCATGCGAAGGGATTGCAGAAGACCTCAAAGAAGTGGGTATTAATAGTTGGGAAGTTCGGGAACATACAAGGACAAGCAACCCCAAAACAGACAGAGTGTTAGTTTCAAAATAGGAACATTTCTAGCCGGAGAAATAAAACTTTTTGCACCAACTCCACAGAATTTCGCTGTTTTCCGACAGACCTTGCTTCCAATACTCTTAGGAAGCAAGAGTCAACAGCTGTAAGAACTGATGGTCAATAACCACGCAGCAAAAGAGCTGTCGTAATTAAAAGATCTGCCGTAACTGCGGTACTTATCATGATAAGGCCTGTGGGCAGGATGTACCAGCTTGTGTATCGTGCCGGAGTTTCTAAAAGACGAAAGGCAAGAAATGTCCAAAATATCAAAACTAGATAAAGATTCAAGGAATGAAGAGCATCAACATTTGACGACAGGGGCGGACTGGCCCACCCCGCGATCGCGAGGTGGGCCATAAAAAAAATGCAGTTTTTTTCTTTTTAATAAAACAACAATAACAACAAATTATGAAAATCAATTTCTCTTTTCCACAGTTTTCGCGAAGGATTTTTTTTTGATCAGGTAAGTCGTAATTTCTGCCTTCCCTCTTCCATCAGCAATCTTTGTCAGATCTGTGCGAAATACTCATTTTGTATAGAAGCCAAGAGATACGGGATAAAGTAAAAAGCACATATGGTCAGTGAAGGGTGGGAAGTTGTTCGGTGGGATGGGTCTGCCTGCGAGCACTTGCGTAGTAACAAAAGATAGACAAGGATTAGCTTATAATCTACAAATCAAGGATCTTGGGAGGCAAGGATTAACTTATAGAGAAAAACGAGAGGAGGCAGCGGCAGACTTGAATAATAGAGACGTTAAACAATAAACACGGAATTTTTTTACAACTGGTAATGCTGCTATGTAAATATGATAAAATTTTGCACGGTTATATAGCCCAAGCTATGGAGAGAAGTCAAGAAAGAAGATCTTCAGAAAGTATGATGAAGGCTAGAATAGAGCATAAAGAAGAACAAAATGAAAATCCTAAACGGCATGGAAGAGGTTCGTTGATTACATTCCTGTCCAAGTAATTTATAAATCAGTTAATTGCTTATCTCCCCATTCAGAACAAAATAAACATTGCCGATGATACAAAACAGCGAGGTCCATTCAGTATTGAAGTAAATTTCACAAAAGATATATCGGTAATGGAGCATTTGGCACTTTGTGTTCGTCATGTGCAGCGTGAAGTGAAGGTTATTTTTAAAAATTGATTGACGCCCCCAAAACAACAGCGAAAGCCTTTTATCTCCAAGTAAAAGTAAAAGAAAAACTTAAAAAGTTTAAACTATCTTCTTCGCAAATAGTTGGCACTTCTTTTGATGGTGCAGCAAATATGACTCGGAGATATAAAAGTCTGCAGGCACAACTGAAAAGGACAATTTAAATATACAGCTTGTTCATTGATATGCACATGTGCTTAATTTGTTCCTGACTGATGCAACAGAATGTTGCAAATTGAGAACGGGCTTCTTGGTTTCAATGTAAGCTACAACCGTGCTTAGCTCAGAGCGATATGAACGAATGAAAGCATGGATTCAGTGAATGAGTCTGTAGGTGGAAATAAACTTCTTCGCCTATTACAAAAAGTAAGCGCTATCAGGTGGTGGATTAAGGATCAAGCACTTAATATCATGTTTGGCTAGTCTTCGAAATATTTTGAAGATCAACGTAAGTATTGCTTAAGTGCCTACAAGGTATCACCGAAATGGATGATTTCCCATCACTTGTATATTTTTAGGCAAGATCACCTATGGATAATTGGTGCAAGTTTCAGAATATAGTAATAGCAACCATTTTAAGCGAACTATTCAATATGCCTACACCCACATCGACGTATTTGCATAGATAAGCGGCTTGTGCTACTTAACTGCAGCTAACAAAATCCAAACCCTGAACGCCAATCACAAAAGAAATAATTTTGATATTGTTATAAAAAACACTTCTGAATTTTCGGAACATCTTCGGAAGAAACTAATAGAAAAGGAGTACGCTATTGAAATTGAGAGTTTCCTACCGGAAAAGAGAATATATTGCGAAAGGTCGATGTGGTGAATATTCTCACGATGAGGCAAGAAGTATTATCGGATCCCCATCTGACTTATTTAAGGTAAGCGTTTATAATGTCTTTTTAGACACAGCTATTCAGCAGTTGAAAACACGATTTACTAGAAATGACTTGCCTATGAAAGACACTGCCTGGTTCGATCCTCGCCGCTTCAGTGAGGTTAAATTTTAAATGAACTTGCTGAAGAATCTTTTAGTATTCTGTCTGGCTTGGCGAAAGTCATGAAAGACTATGTCAGAAAAGAGTTGCTGCAATTTATGCTGCTGGCACTATACTCATTGCAGGGTTATTGCAAATGGATCATCGGGTTTTGATACGTTACTACATGCGAACTAGGAAACGTATCTGTTTCCATGGCAACTCAAACGAGAGGGCGTTAACTACAGTTTCGCGCTGCGCATGTGTCATGCGCGTGTGGTTTCCATGGTTGCTGCGCGAACGTCATATTCAAAATGGCGACTGGACAGCAGAAATTTTCTACATAGTTCGCTGTGGAATGGAAAGTTCGCGGGTAGCGCGATTTGTTTATTTGTTGAGACTACGGATGAAACTCTCTCTAACTCGGTTCACTGTTTCTTCAGTAACGCTTGGTCGGCCGGAGCTTTTGCCTTTACATAAACAACCGGTTCCTTTGAACTGTCGATACCAGCGCAGAATGCTTTGTTGGGTTGGTGGTTTGCATTTGTATGCCTGCCGGAATGCTCTCTGAATGGTTATAAGCAATTCACACTTTGAAAATTCTAGTACACAAAACGCTTTCTGCTGTCCAGTCGCCATTTTGAATAGGACGTTCGCGCAGCAACCATGGCAACCACACGCGCATGACACATATGCAGCGCGAAACTGTAGTTAATACGTTGAGTACCACGGTGACTGACACTGAAGCTGAAAAATTTACAATTTTTTAAGTAATTTTTAAGAAGGTATAATCCTGTAATAAATAAAAGGTACCCAGATAGCATTTTTAATTTGCAGAAAATTTGCAACAGTCTTGCTTTGAAAACCTGCAAAGTTGCAGCAAACTCAGCATGACAAGACTGAAAGTTCATAACAAGACTGCAGCAAGATAAAGCAAACGCCGAAGTCACCACACTTTGAACTTGCAGCTAACTTGTCGTGCAAGTTAAATTCATGCTGTATCAAATTTATTGCAAATTACAGCAAACAAGTAATCAAAAATATTGCAAACTTACTGCAAAGTAGTAATCTTTCCATACCACGCTATATGTTTACAACTGTTATACTATAAGCTTAACCCCTTCGGAGGGGTCCATAAACCTGATCTGGTCTATTGATGCGAATGTACCGTCAGAAGGTGCATGCATCGTTTTCATCACCAGAAACAAGTTAGGGTAATATTTGTACTTTTCAATATGAGCCTTTTGTGGTATTTGATAAGTATAGCGTTTAGAAAAAGTGGTGCCAACCTAATAAAATTTCTGAAATTTCTGCGTATGTGCTTGTCTATTCTCTCAACAGAGGAATTTTTTGCTTTCGTCACTTTCAGCAATTAAAGACAGCCTTGGCATTAGTTTCACAACAAACAACTCATGCAAGTGAGGGATGGTATATCTTGCGGGAAATTTGCTGCGAATTTCTCAATTCAAATTTGTCACGGCAAGATAATGCCAGAAAAAATCAAACTTGCTGTTAATGTTCATGCTATCTGGGTAAGTAAATTTTAAATAAATTTTCAGCAATTACTTCAAACAATATATATAATTTTAGTTTTATATCATATTTTAGACCTTCAGTCATCGGTGAATGACGCGTTCTAAACGGAAAGTTCAGTGTCGTGACGTGGCGCTTAACGTGTCAACGCCCTCTCATTTGAGTTGTCATGGAAACATATACGTTTCCTAGATCGCACGTAGTAACGTATCAAAACCCGATGATTCATTTGGAATAACCCTGTATAATCAGTCACTATTGCAGCAACAATCTCGACATAGCGAGCACAAAAAACGAGCGATTCAGAATAACTCATTAAAGATGATGAGGATTGCTGTAAAGTTAATAGGAAATGTAAAAAATGCCTAGCTTGTGCATTAGAATTATTGTGCGAGTTGAATGCCTTGTGGTCATATTTATCTAAAACAAAGATGCAAATTTAGTGTCGAATACGTAAGCGTACATGTGTGTATGGGCGGAGCGAGTAGAAGATATAGGGCTTTAAAAGTCAGGCAAATTATGAGAGAGGCTTTATAAGTGAGCGTGGCAATTTTCACGTTTTGTTCGCTTGCACACCTCGCCAAATATCTTGGTGTTTTTTCGCTACATACGGTGAAATTCAAAAGCAGACAGTAAAAATGAGTAACCATCAAAGTTTGAATGCTGTAATAAGGGGGCGAATAGCGGAGAGACTGGAAACAAGGCAGTCTCAATTACAGATTTCTGGAGACTTCAATGTAATGCCCAATGTGCTATCGAACTTATGGAAACAGCTTAAGGGTACTAGATCGATAGAAAAAAAAGCCTGGACAAGGTCGTCCAAGAGCCGCGATGGCCAATGAAGATCGCTATTTCTCTATTACAGCGAGAAATAACAGGAGTGCAGCATTTTCCCAGGTCTCTCGTGACCTTTATGCGGCTACAGGAAACCGAGTTTTAAGGGTTACTATTTGCAGAAGACTTCATGACAGAGGACTGTTTGCAATAAGACCTGCTGCTTGCGCCAGCTCACTTCTGCATACAGGAAAACCCGTTTATCACGATGCAGAGATAATAGACTTTGTACCAGGGATCATTAGGGGACCGTTCTATTCACTGATGAGTCTCGGTTCAGCCTAAATACTAATTCTCGACGTACTTTCATCTGGATAAAACCAGGGATCAAATACCTGCCTCCCAACGTCCAAGAAAGGGACCACTATGACAGCGGAGGTTTGATGGTCCGGGCAGGCATCATGTTGGATGAGCGCACACCCCTCCCTGTGTTTGATAAAGGTTCTGTGGCTGGTCTGAAGTGTAGGGATGATATATACTGGTGTGCAAAAGTTATGGACGAAATGAAGAAATTAAAATAGCAACGGCGCAAAAAGGCAGAAGGGATTTGTAACCTTGTTGGGAAATTCATTTCACTTTTCCCATATTTTTATAACTCGAGAATATTATGGTACAATTTGTATCGATTTGCAGAACTTCTGTACGACATTTAAAAAAAAGTCCCGTCCATAATTTTTGCACACGAGTGTATTTGTACCCTATGTTCGCCTTTTCAGGTATGCAGTTGGTCCTGATTTCATTTTAACGGACTACAACACGCGCCCAGATAGAGCTCATCTGGTCGAAGAATTTCTGGAAAATGAGGATATTCGCTTGATGGATTAGTCCGCCAGATCTCCCGACCTAAATCCTATAAAGCATCTCTAGGACGCTCTGGGATGGACAATTGGAACTCGCTTTCCATCTTCCGGAATCACTGAGTACCTGAAAACAGCGTTGCTGGAGGAGTGAGACTAACTGCCTGATTTCCAGTATGAATTCACGTTGGCGGAGCTGTATAACTGTAAGAGGGAAACATACCCCTATTAACCCATTTTTTGGTTCAATATTGTAAGCTCTGTTTTATTCCTTCTGACGCTGATGAGTCTTACGCGAGAACTGTTCAATGTTTGTTTTTTTTTTTTTTTTTTTTTGCATTTTATCAACCTACGTACATTCCTAATTTCATTAAAATCTACCCAGTAGTTCTGGAGATGATCAACCAAATTACGATTTTGATAAGACAATAGATGGAATTGCCTCAAGCTCAAAAGAATTGTCCATACATCTGACATTCTAATTAGTTTGTAGCGAGGGTATAAAACAAACTGTTCCATTTTCAGGTACTATATTGATATTATAAACAAACATTAATCAATGTACAGAAGGTAGTCAGCGTTCAGACATTTTAACAATGGGGTTATCGAATGGTGGGCCAACGCATAAGTCTAGCGGGGTGGGCCAAACTATGGCAGTCCGCCGACGATCAGTGAAGCACGGACGATACGGGAGCACGCACGGAAGGGCGGATTAAATGTACTAAGGTGGCAGCAAAACAGAAATATAGTAGCCCTCTTCACTCTGATTTTGTGACATCACAGTATCAACAGTTTTGGCAAGCGCTATCACAAAGATGATGGAAACGCAAGTAACCCTAACAGCCCTAGTGTCAACAAGGAACCTCCCCTCTCACAACAAGCAACCCAGCCAGAAAAACGATGAAGAAGGATAATCCAGTCAACTCGCAATATTAAATTTATTTGTTAACTTTCTGAACGTACAAGTTATAATTATAGAAAATTCCGCTAGTCATTGACCAATCGAATCCTAAAAAGATTCGTTTGATTAATGACAGGGTAAAAATTTATAAAGTACATGCGACACGTTTAAGTTATCAACAGGAGGGAATGGGTTAGAAAATATGGAATCGGAACATTTATTTGGTAACTTAGCATGACATGCAACATATATCCAATTTTATTTACCATTTCATATTACATTTTGTATTTTTTGTGTTTTTTGTTGTTTCACTGGTACTTGAACCTTACAAAGTTTCTATTTTTGCAAGTTTTCCTTTCGGGTATTGGCGGATATTTTTAAAATGACACTTCTCTTCTAGCAGCTTTGCATCTGATTGCTGAGTTGACGAAGGTATACAATGTTTAATTTTTCACAAAGGTTCTACATTATTTTTGCAGCAAGTTTCGGATGTGGGCAAGCTTGGTTTGGGTTTGGATATTGTTTACATACACATAAATATCCTTTAATTGAATGGTCAGTTTCTCCTCACTATATTTTTATTATGTAAGGATATTTTCATATTTTAATCACAGTAGACTTTTCTGTAACTTGATTTAAGGTTTTAGTCTAGATAAACACACACCTACTAAAAAAGGATAGAATTTACCAATTTTGCTAACTTTAGAAGTTATGTTCATTCTTACACATACACACACAACTTCCTTCCAGTTTTATCACAGACATAATTCGGATATTTCTTTTTACTCTATGTTCAAACAATTCTTTTTCTTACTGTTTCTTTATCTTACATACATTGATGTTAATTAGTTTTTACAATTTATCTATAGTTTTAAAATATCAACGTGTAGTGTATTCTTGAAAAGGATAATCAGTTACTTTATTTCTATTAAATGATTGAGAAATCTCATTTAAGATAAATAAGAAATTTGGTAGTGATTAAATTCAATCAAAGATAACTTAATGGTGTTAACTAATATAACTTTGATGGGTTTTTTAGTGTAAAAAAGGGGGTAATATTTTCGTGTAGCTGTACTTTTTACAGATTGACTAGAAATAACGTAATGCTGACTAGTGGTAACCTCACGGTTGATGATTTTGATATTACTCGATTATCAGAGTTTTATTTTCACATATTAATCTTTGTTCTAACCCTATTTTATTTTAATACGATGGCAAATAAACGGAATGCGATTTTGGAGCTCCATCATCAAGGAGAGCGTCTGTGTGAGATTGCTCGATTGTTTGAAGTACCTCATCCAACTGTTTCCAAAGCAATCAAGAGGTTTCAAGAGCTTGGCTATAAAGAAGACCGACCGGGAAGAGGTAGAAACACTTCCAAAAATCTACAATTGGTTAAGAAGCGTCTATCCCGAAATCCTCAGGTGCCGATGAGAAAAATAGACAGGGATTGCTCGTGAATCGGCTCCACTTATGGCCAAAGAGGAGCTGAACCTTCATCCTTAGAAGCACAACTTCTCACCGATGAAAACAAACAAGTACGGTTCAAAAGATGCAGGAAGCTGCTGATGCAAGCTGCAACTCCGCACTGGGAGCGGATCCTATTTTTTTGACGAAAATGTATTCTTGGTGGAACAATCGTACAATCGTCAGAATGATCAGATTTGGTCAACAACTTCTTCAGGCAAGCCTTCCATGGTTCAACATCGTCAAAATCCCAATTCTGTTATGGTGTGGGCAGGAATTTGTGCAACAGGCAAAACTCCTCTCATTTTCTTCGATTTTGGAGTCAAAATCAATAAAGAAGGTACCAAAAAGAGATTCTTGAGGATGTGGTGCTTCCCTGGAATCTAAAAAAAAATCGAAGAGAAGTTTGGACGTTTCAGCAAGATTCTGCGCCTTCTCATCGAGCGAAATCCACGCAGGACTGGTGTCGGACCAATTTTCCAGACTTCATCTTAGCCAGGGTGGCGAGTGGTCAGGGAAAAACACAGTCGAAAAAGGGTGTTAAATACCGGTATTTTGTTAAAGAGAAATTTGCCTTCTTTAATAGATTAATAATATTCGAAGTATTTTCTAGAAGAAAATACTGGTAACTACTACTTTTTTTTACTGTGTTTTTCCCTGACCACTCGCCACCCTGTTAGCTCAAGAATGGGCTCCATACTCGTGTGACCTCAACCTTTTGAAAAGTTTGTGGTCGATTTCGGAGGCAATGGTCTCTCAAAGCCTTACAAAAGTTTGGAAGCTCCGAAGCGTTCATTGATTCGAGAATGGAAGCGAATCACTCCGGCCGAGCAGAGACCAATTGCTGAAAAATTTCCCAAACGTTTACGTCTCTTCATCAGAGAAAAAGGAGGACACTTTGAGGAAAAGTGATTTTTTATTTCTCTAACACATTGTTGTTAATAAATAAACTATTTGTTTATGCAAAAGTTTTTGTGTTTTCATTAACACGTTGAGTGCCACGTTAGTCACCGGTGAATGGCACTGAACTTTCCGGTCCGCGTCAGTCATCGGTGACTGGCACTTACAGATTCTGTAACTTGAGTCTTATTTCGTGGCCTAATAGGAAAGACAGACAAAATAGACTTGGCATTCAATTTGTTAACTAAGTAAAATTAGACCGTTACGTTATTTCTGGTCACACTGTAATGTGTCATAAAGTTTTATTTATTTTATGGCTAATTGTTTCCACCTTATTGTAAGATTTAAAAAAATAACTTTTCACCGATTATTATTTTTAACCTCTCAGTATTTCTAACAGGATCCCCCATAGCATTTTTAGTTTGCAGAAAATTTGCAGAAGTCTTGCTTTGAAAACATGCAAAGTTGCAGTAAGCTCAGCATGACAAGACTGAATGTTCATAACAACACGGCAGCAAGATAACGCAAACGCCAAAGTCACCACACTTTGAACTTGCAGCTAACTTGCCGTGCAAGTTAAATTCATGCTGTATCAAATTTATTGCAAATTAACGGCAAACAAAAGCAATAAAAAATATTGCAAACTTACTGCAAGGTGGTAATCTTTCCATGCCACATTAACTGTTTACAACTGTTTCACTATAAGTTTAATCCCTTCGAAAGCGTCCCTAGACCTGATCAGGTCTATTGATACCAGTGTTGCGAGATTAGGGACTTTTTTGTCCCCAGATTGTTGATTGTCACCGCTTTTTTTAAATAGAAATATTCGGCCTATTTAAAAAAATAGATTAAAAATTCTGGAAAAGAATTCGAATTATACTATTTAAAAAAAGTGGTGACAGTCAAATAATCTGAATTAAAAAGTCCCCAATCTGGCAACATTGATTGATGCATACGCACCGTTAAGGTGTATGCACTGTTTTTACCACCATAAACAAGATAGGGTAATATTTTTACTTTTCAATTCGAGCCTTTTTTGATATTTCATAAGTATAGCGTTTAAAACAAGTTGGAAATTGCTCGTCAAACGTGGCAAATGAGGTGCGTTCGTACTATAACTAGTTTTATAATTATTTTTTGCACCCCATAATGTACTGAATGTATATTTTTTTGCGCTTCATAAGTGCATAGTCTGTAACATCATTAAAATGCACTTACAATAATTTTTTCCCATTGGCCGTAATGTAACGGAAAACTTTTGACTGTCCTGTAATTAAACCATACATTCGATTTTCATAAAATTTGAAATGGCTCGACAAAATTTTGCAGCAATTATATATTTAAAATTTCAGACCATTCGGAAGGCTGTAAAATCATTAAAATGCATTTGCAATAATTTTTTCCCATTGGCCATAATGTAACGGAAAACTTTTGGGTGTCCCTGTAATTAAACTATACATCCGATTTTCATAAAATTGGAAATGGCTCGACAAAATTTTGCAGCAATTATATATTAAAAATTTCAGACCATTCGGAAGTCTGTAACATCATTAAAATTCACTTGCAATAATTTTTCCCATTGGCCGTAATGTAAAGAAAAACTTTTGACTGTCCCTGTAATTAAACTATACATCCGATTTTCATAAGATTGGAAATGGCTCGACAAAATTTTGCAGCAATTATATATTAAAAATTTCAGATCATTCGGTCGGGTAGTTTTTGCTCTGTTATATGCGGACGGACAGACGGACTGAACGACGACTATAGGTGCTACGTATTTATATAATTACGAACGCACCTAAAAAGCGGTGCCAGCCGAATAAAATTTCTGCAATTTCTACGTATCTGCTGATTGTCTATTCTCTCAACAGAGGGATTTTTTGCTGTTGTCCCTTTCGTGAATTAAAGGCAGTCTTGCCATCAGCTTCACAACAATAACTACTCATGCAAGTGGGTGATAGTACACCTTGTGGGAGATTTGCTGCGAATCTCTCAATTCAAATTTGTCACGACAAGATAATATCAGAAAAAATCAAACTTGCTGGTAATGTTCATGCTATCTGGGATAGTATACATTTCACAAAGATATATCAAATTTCTTTTTATAACTTCAACGTCTCATAGTACTGAGAGATCTCATAAACTAGAGCACCCAATTGATTCTAGGAAAACAAAGGCATCGACTAGAATGCCCTCATTTATGCATTACTGCGTGCACATATTTCATATCACAACACAAACTTAGCATTGCTATACAGTATTTTTTACTGTAAAAGTTTTTTCACAGAAAGCTATTATTTAAAATGTTAATATATATATATGTGATGTACAATAATTTTATATCAACTTCATGTGATACATATTCAAGATTTTTCTTACGTTTAAAGTATAACTTTAACAAAAATAGCAAATTTCATAATCTTGCGCTCGTAGTACGAAAGAAAAAATGCACCAAAGTTCTTTTTTAGGGTTTCATTCATCTGACGAAACAATATTCGTCTCACTCCTCTGTCTGTCTGCTTGTCTGTCTGTCTGTCCGTCACAGAGCCCGTTCTCAGAAACTATATATTGTTGGAGACTTGAAATTTTGGATTCTTATAGCTGAACACCTCACATCAAACGACAAATCATAAAATTTTGAAAAAGTCTTATATTTACCCCTCCGGGCTCTAACTTGTGCATTTTAAGCTTTTTTTTCTCTAACTGAGCCCTAATTAAGTTGAAGACTTGAAATTTTGGATACTTATAGTTGAACACCTCACATCAAATGACAAATCATAAATTTTTGAAAAAGTCTTATATTTACCCCTCTGGGCTCTAACTTGTGTATTTGAAGCTTTTTTTTTTTTCTAACCGAGCCCCTAATTAAGTTGAAGACTTGAAATTTTGAATACTTATAGCTGAACACCTCATATCAAACGATAAATCATAAATTTTTGTAAAAGTCTTATATTTACCCCACCGGGCTCTAACTTGTGTTTTAAAGCTTTTTTTTTTTCTAACTGAGCCCCTAATTAAGTTAAAGACTTGAAATTTTGGATTCTTATACCTGGACACCTCACATCAAACGGCAAATCTTACAATTTTGAAAAAGCCTTATATTTGCCCTTCTGGGCTCTAACTTGTGTATTTTAAGTTTTTTTTTTAACTGAGCCCCTAATTAAGTTGAAGACTTGAAATTTTGGATACTTATAGCTGAGCACCTCACATCAAACTACAAATCATAAAATTTTGAAAAAGTCTTATATTTACCCCTCTGAGCTCTAACTTGTGTATTTTAAGCAATTTTTCTAACTCAGCCCCTAATTAAGTTGGAGATGTGAAATTTTGCATACTTATAGCAGCACAATTGCGATCACACAAAAAAATCATAAATTTTCAAAGAGTCTTATATTATTTACCACTCCGGGCTCTAACTTCTGTATTTTTAGCAATTTTTCTAACCTCCAACCTTTTCATCCGGGGTGCACTTTTCTAGCTTTTGCCGACATTCCTTTTACCACTCTTTCATATTATGCACCATAGCCGTACATATTTTAGTTCCAATTTTTACCTCCAGGGGTCGCCTAATCTTGGGTGTTATGGGCCTGATCCCCTCGACTCTAATATCTATGGATAGTTTGTAAAACGGAGTTTCGTTTCGATAGAGGTTTGTTTAGAATGGAGTACGCCCCGTGGCTGCGAAATGTGGAACTAACCGATTTTGCAAAAGTATTAAAGTGTTTTGAAAGAAATATTAAACGAAACCCTATGTGCGATCTGTGATTACACTTACCCACTTGTTATTTGTATCTGCAAACATCATTTAACGTACGTACTATATTCTATACTAGCTGAGCCGCGCGGCATTGCTCAGGCTGATAATAATATTCTTAATTGAAACTGAAGTTTGTACTGCAAAATCTTATAAAAAGATGAAATCTCGAATCGAACGAACCTCGAACCCGGTTCCCGCTGCCTACAGAACCGTTTAGCATGATTCTCGAATCTTTTAGTTCCACATTCTACCACCAGGAGGCGAATTCTATTCTTAACAAAACTGTTTCTGAACGAAACTCCGTTAAGCAACTTACCTGTAGATACATTAGTCAAGGGGGTGGCGGACTTAAGTAAGAATTTAACATATTTGTTGAAATTACTCTTCGAAAAGAGTGGTAAGTACACTTTTGAAATTTTCTATTAAATAAGTAATATTTATCGCAAGGCTCTGTCAAAAACCCGCATCTAAATCGGTAGAAAACGGTAGGGTTTTAAATATTTGATCACGCCCCTAAAAAATTTTTATTAGCAAGAATTTAAAATATTTGTTGAAATTACTATTCGGAAATAGGGGTAAGTACAAATTTGAAATTTTATATTAAATAAGTATTATTTATCGCAGGGCTCTGTCAAAAATCCGCATCTGAAACGGTAGAAAACGGTACGATTTTAAATATTTGATCGCGTCCCCTAAAAAAAGTTTAATGGCCCTCTCCCCCCCCCCCCATAATTTGATGCCCCCTACTCTTAAAAACCTGTATTATGTGTTATAAACTATCTAAAAGTTTTATGTTAAATAAGTAATATTTATCCCAGTGCTCTGTCAATATTCCGCATCTAAAATGGTAGAGAACGTTTAAATTTTAAATATTTGATCGCCTCCACCACCACAATTTAATTCCCCCTACTCTTTAAAATCTTTATTATGTGTTATAAATTATCTGAAAGTTCCAAATCGACTAGTTCGTCCGTTTTCTTAATTTTAACAAATTCGCGTTTCAGCATTTCTTTTCCTTTTAAAAATCAAATTTTTTATAAAACAAAAACTTGAAGATCGATTTTTATAAAATTTAGATATTATTAAACAGCGTTTAACGATAGGGCTAGATGCATAACTTTAAAATCTCTAAATGGTGTATTTAAAAAAAAAAAATGACGGCGTTGAAAAGAATCCTAGCATAACAAAAAAAAAAAAAATGTGGTTTCTAAAAACTTACTTTTAAATTGAGAATTTGAAAGGAATCATTCAATTAATTAAATAATAATTAATATCTAAGGTTGTAACTGAGCGACTCTGAAGAAATTTACATATCTGAAATCATCGAAAAATTCTACATCTGGATGCATACAAATTAAATCTATAAATTCAATATTTGAAAAACTTTACAGGTCGTCTATAAATGCCACTACCCACCGGCGCCAGTTGGCCTGCCTTTGAAACACCTGCTATCGTTATGAAAGATTTCTCAAAAATCTGTGTTTCTTTGAACGGAAATAAAGAGATTTTATAAATGGATTTTTAATGGATTTTTCAACTATTTACAGAAGTATGAAAACAATTTTTAGAATTTCTGAAAGGGGAATTTTTTCTGTGTCCGGCTGTGTAATTTTCGAGTTTTTAGGCTTAAGAGCCATTATTTTGAAAATCAAACAAAGTGTGATAGTTGTATTTTTTGATTTGCTTGATATTTTTTTTATGTGGAAGTAGATCACATTTAATGAATAATGTGCAATTTTGAAGCCCTTAAAAAATTTTCTCTTCACTGTAAAAAATGTCAAAGTTCAAGGTTGTGACCGCCATTTTTCATGAAAAGTGAAATGCGAGTATGTTTGCAGTGCTAAAGCTTGGGAAAGCAACAACATCCCAAAATTATTTTGTGGTGATATGTTAGTATAATACTACCTGTTTAGTAAACTGTATTCGTTTCCATGGGGCATTGCTATTTTACATTGTTATGTTGCCTCAAAATGCAATGAAAATGACGTTTTTGTCCGTTTTCAGCACGTATTTTCTTATTTAAGCAATAGTACCCCAAACTTTTTCTTATAGAATATCAAAGTGAACTACTAGGACAAGCTAAATAATATAAAACTTTACCGGAATATTGCTGCTGTTAGCAGGAATAGTCTGTTAAATATTCAAAAATTTCAAAATAGGCAGCATTTCAATTAGTCTTTTCTCAAAACAGCGTCACGGTTCAATAAAACAAGATATATCACGTAGTAGTTGGAAGTATGTACAAACACATGGAAAAAAGAAGTGGGGCCTCGTCATATTTTTAGAAAAAAAAAATGTCAAAAGTCACAAAAAAAGACCGTCATTTATCATACTTTTTCCCTATCAGAAATATAAACGTCCCGTTTCTCTTCCCGCTAGCTATGTTTTTTCCCTATGAGAAAATGAAATATTCCTTTTTCTTTCCCCTTCCTTGTTCTAAATGGAAAAAAGGGAAATTTAAACGGGATATTTTGACTATGAATTTTCGTAAATTTTATTTTTTTTTTCTAAAAATATGACGAGTCCCACTTTTTTTTCTTTTCCATGTGTTTGTACACATTTTCAACTACTACGTGATTCATTTTGTTTTATTGAACCGTGACGCTGTTTTGAGAAAAGACTAACTGAAATGTTGACGATTTTGAAATTTTTGAATATTTAACAGACTATTTCTGCTAACAGCAGCAATATCCCGATAAAGTATTATATTATTTAGATTGTCCTAGTACTACACTTCGATATTTTATAAGAAAAAGTTTGTGGTACTACTGCTTAATTAATAAAATACGAGCGGAAAACGGACAAAAACGCCATTTTCATTGCATTTTAAGGCAACATAACAATGTAAAATAACAATGTCCCATAGAAACGAATACAGTTTACTAAGCAGGTAGTGTTATACTAATATTTCACCCCAAAAGAATTTTGGGATGTCGTTGCTTTCCCAAGCTTTAGCACTGCAAACATACTCGCATTTCACTTTTCATGAAAAATGACGGTCACAACCTTGAACTTTGACATTTTCTACAGGGAAGGGAAAAATTTTTTAGGGCTTCAAAATTGCACATTATTCATTAAATGTGATCTACTTCAACATAAAAAAAATATCAAGCAATTCAAAAAATACAACTATCAAAATATCACTTTTTTGTCTGAATTTCAAAATAATGGCCCTTAATAGAATTTAAGGTACATCCCTTTATATATAAAAAAAGTGCCCAGTACATTTATAGCCCTGGTAGTGCTGTAATTGTATTAAACCCTCCCTTCTCTTCAATTTTTCGAATAATCATTCTGCGTTTTGATAAAAATCTATGCTTTTGTTGAATTATGAATACTTTTCCATTCTTTTAATTTGGGGTTTTTAATTAATTTCTCAACTAATTATTAGAAATTTAAAATTCTGAAAATCAGGTGCACCATGAGAGGTCTTCGACTACCTTCAGAACAAATTTCATCCTCGTACGTGCCGTAGATTTCGTTAGCCTTCGCAGACACACAGGCACACAGAGCCATGTGTTCTTTTATTAGTATAGATAAGAGTTTAATTACCTCATTACAAAAAAAAAAAATACAGTGACACTGCGGTTTTAAAATTAAAAATTTTCACGAAAAAAAGCACGATTAAAAATTTAATCGTGCCCCTCCTCTTTTCACCCTCCCCGAAATTCGACTCCCCCTCCTTTTTTAAACTGTTTGTTATGTGTTATAAACTATCTGAAAGTTAAAAATCGATCGGCATGATAGAAAACGCTACGGTTTTAAAAATTTGTTCCCCCCCCCCCCCCGAAATTTGACGCGCCCTCCTTTTTAAAAAAATTTATTATGTGTTATAAACTATCTTAATGTATGTAATCAGTCAAATATCGCGAAAATTCCCAAAGATAGGGGCGATATAGTGAGTTGCTTTCTAAAAATAGCTTTATTATAAGGGATTTTCCACAATTTGTCAATCAGCTCACTATATCTTTCTGAGTTTTCACAATACTTGACTGCACTTTTTATAGAAGTTGCCCAGAATAGCTGACTATCAAATTATGAAATAAAAATTTTGAAATCTTCCACGCATGCGCAGTTAAAAATTATTTCATAAAAATGCCCATATCTCATCAAATATTCAATATATCCATGTTTTAATTGCAGTATACTGTTGCTACTATTCTTTGTCAAGTTTTCGGAAAGTTGTGTTAAATTTGGTTGAAAACACTGTATGCTATAAACAAAAAACTTGTGAATTTTTCACAGACACAATAACATCTTCACGAATATGGGTGCTAGGCTTACACAATTGCACACAAACGTTGAACAGGACCCAAATAGTCATTTAAGACAGCGACAGACCATTTCCAGCATTTTCTGTTACATAGGTGATCGCAAATATTATTTTATTATTAAATGTATTATTAGCCCCCCCTCCCAATTGTCCTCCCGACTAAATTTTCACCGAGAAATATGAAATCAAACATGTTCTTTACATCCCAGAAGTTCAAGAACAATTCGCCAATAATTTTCGTAGATATTCGACAAGCACTGTAAAATCGAAAGCTTCCAGTCCCTGTACCTTAACTTTTAAAGGCCAGTGTATTTTGCGCCCAATACTTGAAAACTGATTCAGCTGAATTTTATACGTATCACGAAGATCTTCCAAGGCGAGAGCCTGATGAAGTTTGCAGGCTTTTGTGGATAAAATTCAACAGGTGAGCCCTACTGTGAAAGAGCTACGTGTATTCAATGACCCCTGTGCAGACAAAAATAGAAATACTACTTCGATTCGTTTACTTCTAGCTTTCGCATCAACTGGTCGCTTTCAGAAAATAGACCAGTACTTTCCCGTTCGTCGTCATTTTTTAATGGAGTGTGAGTGTAACCTTGGCACTGCAAAAAAAAAAAAATAATAATAATAATAATAATAATAATCATAAGGAGGGAGGCCAAAATATACCTACCTGAGGATTATAACGAGACGAGTAGAATAGCGAAAAATACTGGTTGCTCTGTGACAAACATTTTGCCTGAAAACATATCCCTCATAGAATGCATGGTCACAGTGACGTCGTTCTGACTTCACTGTAAGTCACATCACATCTGTGACCAAAATGCCACCACTCAGTGATGTCACATTGTGACTGAGATGTGAACTTCGTAGAAAATTTTAAAAAATTACGAAAATTCTTTAAAACATGTTATTTACTGTAAAATTATATTTTTCTGGCAATTAAAAAAAATTGTGACGTCACTGTTATGTCACTACTATGTAACGTACGTCACGTCACATATGTGACAAAAAAAACCACCATATTGTAAGTCACAGTGTGACAAAAATATGAACTTCAAAAATCTTTGAAAATGAAGAGAAATATTTTAAATAGTCCCGAGTTACAGCGGCATAAGGAATGAAAATATATTAGTGGATAGCAAATGGTAAATTCTGTCACGAAAGGGGCGGGGGAATAATAAATAAAGTGCACGATACAAGCATTAATAAACTAAATGTTCATAAAGTTAATAATAATAAACTAAATAATAAACTAAATTTTCACAAGCATTAATAAACTACTTTTTCATGATTTCAATTTTATCTAGCATTGCAATTTAATATAATCCTTCACTGATTGTCATTATTATAAAAGTGATTCTCGGAAAAATGGCACGTACTGGAGTAATTTGGATAATATATTTAGAATTAGGAATATTAAATTTGTACACTTTACATATTTAGTTTGCTGGGAGGAAATTTATTTATTTATTTATTTATTTACCGACCAGGGTTATTCGAAACATTTCTGTGGTTTCAAACTAAAAATTTTCTATTACAGTTAAATCTGCACCTTTTAATGAGCACGTACAAAGAGTCTTAAGAGTTTAGTCATCTATGCATTTCTTGATTTATAATTTGCATTTAAGTCATAAATTCGTGGCCGCCCCTCCGGGTGGTTCCGAACCGACCCCTTGAGTGGGGGAGGAGACCGGAAGCTCGGCAGAGTTCGTTGTGTACGAATGCGAGGGGGCCGGATGGGGACGATTCGCCACCTCCAAGTGAGACTTGCGGTCGACAGGCCAAGAGTCCGGTGGCCACGGTTAGCGGAGGTCGTGCATGGGTAGACACGGTTTTGATGTTGACGTGCTTCTGCCCCCGGCAGCCGGGTTCTCTGGCCAAGCCGGGTAGCGACACTCCATAGTCTGATCCCAGAGCCGGCGGTGGCCGGGTGGTGACTCTGGGCAAAGGATAGCTAAGGCGATAGGACCCCATCCACCAATTGACTAAGAGGGAGCCTGAAGTATGAGTGAGGGCTTTGTAGAGGAAAGTCCTCGGTGCTCGCTAGTGACGACGGGGCTCGCGGGAACGCCATGCAGGGACTCCCGGAGCAACCGAAGGGCGAGGGTTACGGACAGCGCCCAGGTTACTTTTTGACTTGGGTGGCTCATCCCTCCGAGGACCTCAGCTGGAGCAGTTGTGAGCCGACCCTTAGGGTGGTAGGGTTTGGCGGTGCCCCCGTTGACCAAGGAGCGGTCGCGTGGGGAGGCCAGTGTGGCTCTGGTTGCTCCATGTCGTGCCGTGACCCTTGGGAGGGGGTCGGCCGGCAGGTCCACCATCGAACGCTATTCCCGCAGGGAAACGGGCCGGAGGCTCGCCGGTAACGCGGCGGCTCATCGTGCCTCAGGTGAACTCTTGGTCCGATCCAGGTCCTCCGTGTCTATGCGGTACCGGAGTTTGCCTCGCCTGGTGATGAGGACCTAGAGGTGTCTCCACCTAACTTTCGAACGCACTAACAAAGGTAGCGGTCGGTCACTGCACGGGGTCAGGGGTCTTCGGGCCTGGGTACCCTCGACGGCCGTGAGGTAAGGTAGTGGTGGGCGGGCTTCTGTCGGCCTCCGCTGGCTTCTCCGTCCTAGGATGGAGTCGAGTCGGTGGGGGCTGGCGGGACTCCGTTCCATCCAACCCCCTAGCGAGGCGGAGTCTATTCCGTCTAGGTGGAGCTTTCCGTGCCCGCCTGGGGTCGCTAACGGCACCTAGTCTGGGCCAACTGGCTCCCGGCGTGATCCGCGAGGGGTTCCGTCGGTTGAGCCGGGTGGACTGGGCGAAGAGCCAGGAGCTGGGTCGCTTTACGGCCGGAGGGATTTTCCCCGTCCTCCCTGGTTTTCAAGCTAGGGGCTCTTCACTAACTTTCCGATCGGCTGGCCCACAAAAATGTCTCTGCCGGAAAATGGTATCTGATCTTGGGGGCCTGTCCGTAAATTAAATTCGGGTCGGGAAGCCTCGGTTCAGTCCGTGGGCCCAGCGTCTTTATAGGCGTCTGGTTCCTGCGATGGCTTGCGGGGTCTACCGGCTCGAGTAACCAAGTTTAGGGACCACTTGGTTTTTCTAGCTGGGTGGTGAGGACTGTCGTAGCGGCCGTTCGTCTCTTCTTGGGAATAGCCGTCACCGTGTGCGCTGGGCAGCGGTGTCGGTTTGACCGGAGTTGGCGCGGGGTTCCGCTCTGTTGGAGCTTGTCTGGCGGCGACCTTCGGGACGCGTCGCGGGGCTTGCTTCACGGGTGGTTCCTTGTGTCGACAAATGGGCCTGAAAAGGGCCTGGGACCGGAAGATGGACCCCCCGTCTTAAGTCATAAATTCTACTTCTTTCAGACTTTTTAAATAAAATTTGCATTTTCCGAAAATAAAAGAAATATACAAAATTTGTGCAAAACCAATGATATAATTACTTATTCGTATTTAAAGTCTGTATTTTAGAGATATGACTTAAAAAAAGGGTTATTTTACAAATTGTTTTATTTTATAGAAAATTAATATGAAAAGATTGACAGATTGACAAAGAATTTTTTTTATCCTCGATATTTTTTTTTATTTATTAAGAAGATATTTTGTATTGATTACGTGTGAAACAAACTTTACTTTAAAAAAATGAAAAAAAAGGGGAGGGGGGGGGGGTCGTTATTACCATTAAATTTATTTTTACACCTTTTAAAAATTTAAACAATGTTTTATCTAATAAACTCTAATTATGAATTATTATAATTATTTACAAAAAAGTAACTTTACAATACATTTTAACTTTAATTATTTAGTACGGATAAAAAGAAAAGGTTAAATACATTGGAAATTTTTTCAAATACAAAATTTTAATTAACGATACTTTCAGAAAATTACTGCGCATTCAAGTTCCAAATCTCTTGTATACAAAAACAAATAATCTGTAACAGACCATCTGCTGAAAATCGTCTGCCCACAGAAAAATAAATATGAGAAGACGCGGGAAATAGTTCAGTGTTTAGAACATCACCACGCCTACAACATTTTAAGATAAGCAAATGACTTCCGCCATTTTAGGATACACGGATATTAATGGAACGTATATGTAAGTCTTATTTAATTTAATTATTTTATTCCTGATTTGTATATTATGAGTTAAATAGTTTTATGTTATATTTGTAAGAGACTGATCTGGAATCGTCAGAAGCGAGCGATATTTTCCAATTTGATAACTGTAAAGAAAAATATCTTAATCTGCCATCGCTTGAAAAAAAAAAAAAAAAAAAAAAAAAAAAAAAAAAAAAAAAAAGCTGCGCAGAGACTGATTCATGCCTACATTCATACTGGAATTAATATAAACATTAATTTACACTTACTTGAGATTGAAAATGTGTTGAGACAATGTTTTGAAATTTTTTTTCGGCTTCTTCCTATATTTTTATTACTAACACTTATAGTTATTATTATTTTGGGGTTAAATATGATGTTCGATTATCATGAGATTACGAAACTGTTTCAGATTAGAAATTAACATTATACTGGGAAAATGTATTTTTACATATTTTTACATTTTTACAGTAGTGAAACATTTGAAAGATTTTTCTTTTAGTGCTAATAATATTTTAAATTATCTTTTAAAATCCTAAATCTTCAAACCAATGTTTTCAGATTTAACATTTGCCAAAATCATAAAATAATAGGAATTCCTTATACCATATGGAAATATTTTTGAGATATTGTTAAATCTAATAATGCATTTAATTTATCTATTGTAGTTTCCTGTTGTTTAATAGAACAATTATAAATACTAATTATTATTTTTAGAGTTTTTCAAATTGGTATATTTATTTTTTTTTAATTGTATGTAAGCATTTTTTCTGTTTGTGATTTTAATCAAACATTTAATTATAGACATTCTGAATCGGTTATTGAATTTTCTTCTATTGTGAATTCATTTTCTACGTTTATAATACGCGTAATTATTGGCACTAAAAAGTAAAATATGATATTTAAGCATTGAAATAAGGTGTTTTTCATGCCTGATAGGAAGTTATAGATTAAACTGCTTTAGTATATATTTTTTAAAAGTTCATATAATACAGGATACATAATATAGGACACAAAGTTGAAAAGTGCTTATGACTTCGGTTTGTCTCTCCGTCTGTCCGTCTAGCAGTCTGTCCGCACTCTAACTCTAGTAAATATACTCGAATTGCCCTGAAATTTTTGGATGTTATTGACGTTTACCATAGCACGGTACCTATTTGTAATGAAGTTTGTAGCATGCTAGTTCATTTACAGGGACAGCCAATAGTTTTCCGTTACATTACGGCCCATGGAAAAAAATCGTTTCAAATGATTTTTAATGATTTTACGCACGCTTTCAAACAGAATAAAATTGATATGCATTTATGAAGTGCACTATGCATTCTGTTGACTATGTGATACAAAGAATAGTTATTGTTCATTTACAGGGCTAAAAAAGGAATTCAAATACATAATGATATAGGGGTGGAGGGAATTGTTTGCGGCATACTTTAATTATGTTAATCTATTTCATATATAATGAAATTGATATGTGTCGCTGAGGTTTACATACTATAAATTATTTCATGTATAATACGAATAACACGTATATAGCATTCACAGGGACACACAAAATGTTTCAGATACTATATTGTTTCCGAAGTACTGTTCATTAGCGATGATTGCTGGAAATGTATTTTTAATTATGATATGCGCTTTTATGACTCACTATATTTATCCATAGTATATGGTGTATATAAATGCTGTAATTCCTATACAGGGCTACACAAAAGTATTCGTAAGGATTCCTGGGTATAGGCGCAAATTGCTTGAAGTTGGTTTTTAAATGAGTTATGCTTTTTTTCGCTGAACTACATTTAATTTACAAAGAAATGTTTGTAGAATATAGATAAAATGATATACAGGGTCACGTAAAAAATTGGATACATGACCGTCTATATATTATAATTTCTGGAAATGTGATTTCAGCAGTTTTAAGAGTGCCTTAGTTTGAATTAAATTTTAACTAAATAGTGGCGTGTAATCAAGATTTTAGGTAAACTACAGGGTTGTACAAAAGTATTCAAGTATGTTTCCATGCATTAGTATAAATTGCTGAAAAAGAATTTCAACCTGTTAGGCGTTTTCTTGCTAAAATAAATTTTCCCATTATATAGTATATATACACTTTGAAAAATGGGTACTCAAAATTGAGTAAAAAGTACTCAATTTTAAATGCGTCACATACTCAAAATAGCTCCGATCCAAATGTACTCAAAGTTGAGAAACACATGTACTCATTTTTTATTCCATGGTTCTGATCAAATATGAATCGTTATGTGCTGCCCCTCCACTCACACACAAAAAACCCCTAAAATTTAAAGTAAAAATGTACTGACATTTATTTCCCGTTCAAAGTTATTAACAAGAAATGTTTAATTGATTATTTATTGAGAAAAATAGCAAAATTCTTAACAAGATACTCAAATCGAATATTTTTATGACAAGAGCATTATTTCCAAGCACTTTTAAATTATTTTTAAAATACTGTGCATAATTTAATATTTACATTAATAAACATCATTTATGCCGCAATAAATGAAATGAACCATTACAGGGTACAAAATTATTCGTTTGTTTGGGTTGATAACATGTGATGTTTCAAAATAGGGGAAGCATAAGTTCATTTTTGATCCAAAAATATTCAATTCGTTATGAGTACGTCGGTTTACTCATTTTTGAGTACTTCATTTTTTTCAGTGTATCAACCCACAGATCAAATACAGGGCTGTTCAAAAGAATTGGAAAACATATTTGGCTATGGACGGTAACTGCTGAAATCAGTTTTTCAAATGTTTTATGCGTTTTCTAAAATGTTTACTTAGTTATCTTATTTACGTTATTTCCTTAAATTACGATGTCTTGTTAAAGCATCCAGAAAGTGTTGGAAAGTATTTTATAATCTATGCTTAACGCATGATATTTCTTACTCGTTTTTTCTATTTCCCAGATCTGTCTTTTCCTATAAAACATACCAAATCTATTTAGCTCATATCCACAAAATACAATATACACGGGAATAAAAAATTTAAATAAATATGGCTTATCATGCCGTTCTATAAATAATAGTTGTATTAATATCCGTTAGTCTCCATGTTCGTATTTAATAAAGCAATGACAAATCAGAACAAATTATAAGACTTACACATTCTAAATATCAAGCTTGAACTCAATATCAAGCATAGAACTTAATAAAAAAATATGTCAGTTGATAAGCATTGTTTTTTAAGTGGAAAAATTTAAAATGTTTTAGAAGAATAGGACTCCAAAATAGCGATATTTTGCTAAAAAGTACGGTAAAAAGATAAGACTTTATATTTACAACAAAAGTTTATTTTAAAATTCATCGCTATATTAATACTTAGAAGTTTTTCCAGAGAGAGTCATTGTACAATATTTCAAATGAAAATCAAATTTCAAATTAATTGCTTAAAAGGCGCAAAGGCCAACATAGTCAAAAAGATTCCATGCCGGGTCTCGAACCCGGGCCATCATTATAGCACACTGACATTCTACCGACTAAACCACATGGAACGACACCCAACTTGTTAAATTTCTCACTATTACATGTTAACAAGGCTTGATGAAGGAATTTAAGAGCGAGTTGGTTATATATTATGACGTCAACAGTATAACTATGACGTCACGTGACGTCACATCGACGGTCACAAAATCACAGTGTGACTTCACAACGACGTCGCCGTGACGTCACCATGTCTTACGGGAATGCCATCGATTGAAACTATATTAATACTTGGAAATTTTTCCAGGGAGAAACATTCGCCTTTCATACAACATTTCAAATTAAAATTGCCTTTTAAGCAATTAATTTGAAATTTGATTTTCATTTGAAATATTGTATGCAAGGCAAATGGTTCTCTCTGGAAAAATTTCCAAGTATTAATATAATTTCAATCGATGCTGGATTTAATTAAGTTTCGTGTTTGCATCATGTTGGTGGCTCACGCTAAATATTCCATCTTGTGCTGCGTTTCTAGCGTTGCCAACATGTAATAGTGAGAAATTTTCCACCCTGGTATCGTTCCATGTGGTTTAGTCGGTAGAATGTCAGTGCGCTGTACTGATGGCCCGGGTTCGAGTTCCAGCATGGAATCTTTTTCACTATTTGCGCCTTTTAAGCAATTAATTTGAAATTTGATTTTCATTTGAAATTATCACAGTGTTTATGACAAGTTCGTCACAAATGACACATATTTCACAAATTGGTCACAGTGTGACTTCAAAGCATTGTCGCTTTCGTCACAGGTTCGTCACAAAGTTAATGCCAAAATAGTCACAAATGACACACTTTTCACAAATTTGTCACACCGTGACTTCACAGAGTGGTCACAATGTGACGTCACAAACGACTTCTAAAACGGCCATAATGACTTCGCATTCTAGTCACTATGACGTCACGTGATGCCACATCGACGGTCACAAAATCACAGTGTGACTTCACAACGACGCCGTCACCATGCCTTACGGGATAGGACTTTAGGAATTGGTGGCCCAAATATTTTAAAATGTCTACGAAATCCGTTAATAAAACTGAGAGCTTTTCCGTTTCTATATATCGATATATACAGTATACTTTTCAAGTGCAGGTTGCGTAACCGCTTAGCGAATTTATTGATGGCTTTTTCAAAAAAAATATCCAGTTTCAAAAACCAGGAGCTGTTGTGGTATTTCCTACAGATCAAGCTCTACAATGCCAATCTGCCATTCCATTGCAAAGAAATTGAAGGTCTGAAAAGATGGTTCCTTATATTCCGGATGACAAGAAACTATTCTATGACGTCATAGTTACTTGGCTTACAAATTCTTGCCACGATGAAGGTGAGTCGATAGGCGAATGGCTTTGCTCGTTCTTTTTTATAATTTCATTCTTATTTTAAACCTTAGTTTTAGTCATTCAGTTTTTTTCTTTGGAAACAAAACAAATATGTTTTTGTTTTTCATTTTAAAGTTTTTTTTTTTTTTTTAACCCAGCTGAAACTTAAAAAGTTTTAAGGAAGAAATGTATCGTACGACTTTTATCAACTCTATAAAAATTCTCGGTAAATATATAATGTTTTCAAGTACTACTCTATACCTAAACATGATTTTGAAGTTCTAATAAAAATTTTCTGGTTATTGAATAAAAACTGCCACTTATACAATATTTTTCAATTTATCAAAAACTAGATATTGGACTTATTCCCTTAATAAACCTGAAGATTCAACTAAAATGACTAACAAGTCCCCATTTGCAACATCTTCCCCTAGCCATGTTTCCTCTGTGAATGGAACAGTCATGACAAGCAGAACACGAGATATAGAGGTAAAGAAGATGTACTTGATATTTTTGATGGACCCCCACGAAAATATTCTTACTTCTATTTTACACCAAACATGACATCCTGAAGCAGTTTGTGAAAGCCTTCCCAAAAGAAGTGATGTATATACCGGGTGTCCCAAAAATGACTGATGGATTTTAAAATTCAATAACTTGCAAACGGTGACAGAAATTAAAAAAAAATTCTTGCAGGAGTTTTATGTAAGATGTCAGGAGTTTTTATGTTGCGATTCTCAGTTTTAGTTACAAATAGCATCGATAGATAGCGGTGCAAGCAATAACCGCTAAATCCAGGCTCGATTTTTCGGCCTCTCTCTTCTTCCATGCGAAAAAGGGAGATTAAAATGTATTGAATGGATCCCGAAGTACCAAAAATCGGGTCTGGACAGAACACCTATTGCTCTCAGCGCCATCTATTGTTTGAAATTCGAACTAAAATCAAGAATCACAGTAAAAGAAACCCCTGACATCATACATAACCCTCCTGCAAGAATTTTTTTAATATCTGTCACCGTTTGCAAGTTATTGAATTTTAAAATCCATCAGTCATTTTTGGGACACCCGGTAAGTACCTGGCAAGTAACTTTCTTCAGCTGTCAAAAGCGAATCTAAAAGTAGGAACTTTCGTCAGTTTCGACATTTGAAATCTTATTAACTACGAAACGGATGAAAATATAATGGAAAAAATTCAGAGATTGTCATGGAAATTTCTGGCAAGATCTGGTTATAATCCCATAAGTAATTACACCAGACATCTAATATGGGATGTAGGTTAAGCCCATTTCCTTCTGTTTCGTGACAATTTTAAGCTTGTGAATAAACATAAAATATACGTGATATAATTCTGATTATAATAAAGAGTAAAATTTAATTTATACTCTAAAAATGATAGATTCGTATTAGCGCCGTGTAGTTCCAACGAGATTTTAATCTTATGAATTGTTAGTCGTGTAGTTAAATAATTAATTAACAAAATTACACCGTTCAGAAAACCTGCATTAAAATCAGACTAAGTAAATACAATAGTCAAATGAAAGAAAATTGAGACGTAATAAAATTAATAATAACAGTATTTATTTACATATTATACAATTACATAAAAAACAAAAGAAAATGAACATTAAACGAAATCGTTATGCTACCACGTAACTGATTAAAAAGATCAATTGATCTTAGATATACAAAAAGGTCTCCCAACTGGAAACTACTTGTAGATAACTGCATTTTTGTCATTTTTAAATCTTTAATTAGTAACAACACTAGTTCTATTATATTATCATTAACATTCATTAATTAGGAAAATCAATACTTAATTTGATAATAAATCCTATTTGAATTAAATTAATTGATTACATAAAATTCTATATTCTTAAGTTATATATTAAATTGGATAAATATTGAAGCGTTTTAATATATTAATATTATAATTATTCAAGTACTAATAATCACTAGTCCCATACTTCCACGCTTCACTAACCACAACAATTTATTTACGTTTGTTATTATAGAACTAATAAAAAAATTAAAAGTACGCATTTTACAATGGAAATAGTAGGATGTGATCAGGGACTTCCAGTGAGCTTGGCAAAATAGCTGGATCACCACATAAAAAATATTAATTTGAACTGGGCCCGATTTTAACAATTATTCATGAGCGTTATTATAAAAAAATCTCATAAATGGAGACTAAATCCATTCAGATTTTTAAAGGGTAGAAAAATTCATCCTATGAACAGAATCATCAAAATAATGCATAGGAATGCTTAATAGCAAACCATCGAAGTAATTTTAATCAGACTCGGAGGCCTAAGAAAATGCAACGCTGCATATTGAAAATTCAACTTTGCTGTATGCAAGTAGGACTCAGCAGGCATGTGTTGCGAAAGCTTACTCCATCTGCACCTGCTTGTCCATCTGCACGTGTCTCTTAGATGTGACACACATAATATTAAATAATGAAGGTACTGCTAACTAATCCCCATGCTAAAAATAGGGTGTGTACTAGCTACGTCATTTTAGGCAACTAACCTCCTATGTTAGATTAATTTTTAACACAATTATTCAATTGGTGAATAATGGAGGATTAATTCCCACAGTTAACCATTAACGATAATCTGGGTGAATTAGTTCTCCAGATTCGTCCGGGATGGCTCAGTTGGTAGAGCATTGGCGGCTTCAACCAGGGCATCTCTGGTTCGAATCCTGGCCCGGACTTTTTTCGCCTAGTTGGAAATTATTTGAAGCATGGAAAAATTAACCTATTTGGAACCGATATAATCTCCTATGGTCATTCTGCCATCCCAAAAACATTGCCATTGGTCGTGGGTGTATCTAGAGTAGCGCGGGCTTTACTCACCCATGACAGCCTCATCACTCAATCCTCTCAATACACCTCTGACATGCAGTAAATCAAATAATCATAAAAATGTCTTTTGAAATCTTCCTATAAGCTAGGGCCGAGACCGAGTGTCTCCAGGAAAGTAATGAAAAAACACTTGATTTTGCTAAACATTAGTATCCAAGGGAGATAAATATTCCAATTAAAAAAAATAGTTATTATAATTACAAAAACTTGTTAATTTCTTTCTTTTAATACTATACAGCTTTTATTCTATGCAGAACGGCCGTGGAATCAATCGTTTCTATAGAAAAAGTATTCCAGGTTGAAATATGTGGAAATTCAAATACTTATAGCAATATCGCATAAGATGCACAATAGACAAAGGGAATGAAAATCCTCTTCACCAGTATTCTTTTATGGTAATTACGTAGTACACATTTGATGACGTTATTTTATAGAGATATGTGAGAGGGGAACAGACGGTGGTACTACTGCACTGTAAAAAAAAATCTGTAAAGTTACTAAATTTTTTCTAGGAAACTGGGATTTCTAGCATCTTTTATGTAACGGCAACAACAAAAATTCATGTAACAGATACACTTTTGCGCCGAAAATCAAAAAATCTGCAAGGTTACTAAGATTTTTTTAGGAAACTGGGATGCCTAGAACTTTTCATGTAACTGCAACCAGTGTTACAGATAAAATTTTAGTAGGATTACCGTAATTTTAGCAGATTCATTTGTAAAGTTACAGATTTCTGTAACTTTACAAAAACTAGTTTTGTAGATTTGCAACTTTTTTTGTACAGTTGCAGATGAAAATTTAGTAATCATGTAACTTTACATCTGTAGAACTACAGATTTTTTTTTTTTTTACAGGGTACCGAACCGAACTGATAATCACGGAACTGTCTATTTGTTCTCTCTCTTCTATGGTCGGACGACGGGTCGTTTCTTGGTACTTTGAGTAATAAGCTGCCGTTGATCAGGCATTAGTTAATTTCCTGGAAAACCTATTGTGTACAATTCCAGAAAATCCCTTCCTCTTGTTCGGGAGGAGATGCTTTTTGGGTCAGTCGCATCCTACGTTTTCTACTGGCAAGCAAGTGAAAAAGGTTAAAAAGTTCTTCCGGCCTCTACGAGGAGGAAAAAGTAGCTTTTCTATTGCTTGTTCTAAAAAATTCAGTTAATTTTACTCAAAAACACAAAGCTAAAATGCATTGAGCCCGATTATAGAAGGTTCAATCCCAATTTTCGTCAGTACTGAATTTGAAAAAGAATTTTTCTAAATATAGCTATAACCAAGTTGGTTTCATTTATGACGATTTATTTAGATTTGGCGATATTTCGCCAAGTATCGTCAAGCTTGGCAATAATCTGACGGATATGACTATGTAGTTTTAAAAATATGAGATTAACAATAGTTACAACAATTAAAGTACATTTGCGAGAAATCACTTTTTCGGCAGCTCATAAATGAAACCTGATTATGGACAAAATCAGGCACCCTAGACTTTCGAGACAGATGCCACACAAAATTGTACACAAGCTCAGTCGCATCCAAACCGGTTAATAAATACGAGTGCTGCCGCATGACAAAAATCAGATTTCGCCAAAATGTCGGCCACTCTAGACTATAAAACTGCTATATCTCAGCCATCTTTTAGGATAGAGGCGAAACAAAAAATATTCTAGAATCCCTGAAAGAAAAGAAAGAAAAGAAAGAAAAGAAAGAAAAAAAGAAAGAAAAGAAAAGAAAAGAAAAGAAAGAAAAGAAAGAAAGAAAAAGAAAGAAAAGAAAAGAAAAGAAAAGAAAAGAAAAAGAAAGGACTTTTCATTTTCTAATTTTTTCTACATCTTTTTAAATTTTTAAAAATGCAAAAAATTTTTAAACCACTTTTCAAACAAGAAGGCGGATGAAGCGGCCTAACGAACTCGGTCGAGATCTTGGTATGTCCGGTACATATGCTCCATTTCATCCAAACCGGCCCATAAACATAAGAGATATAGTATGACAAATTTTAGATTGTTTCAAAATGTAGCCACCCTAGAATTTCAAACTACTACATCTGAGCCATTTTTTAAGATAAAGGCAAAACAAAAAAAGCTCCGAAATCCTTGCATCAAGCTCCAACATTTAAAGGAAAAACTTTTTCAATTTCTATTTTTTTGTATATCTTTTTGAATTTAAAAAAATTCAGAACATTTTAAGTGGCCACACCATTTTGAAACAAAAAGGCAGATGAAACTGGCCAACGCACTCGGTCGAGACTTTCGTATGTTCCGCACACATACTCAATCACGCTCAGATCGGTTCATGAATACGAAAGTTACAGCATGACAAAAATTAGATATATATATTTATACCGGGTGTTTCAAAAGTTCCGTGCGAAAGTAAAACGCGATTAAAAAAAAGATCTATGGGTCTGAGAGACATGCGGTTTACAGATAAATATACAGCGTGGTACGGGATTTTGTATGACACCAACAAAAAATTAGTTCAAAATTTCGACAATAGAGGGAGATACTGCAGATAATTCCATGGCGGTACTGCAGATAATTTAATATTGCTCGCATAACGAAAGATTTGGATTAAAAAAAACATTAGAGAATACTGCATGTACAGTTCTTTTGTATCCAAATCTTGCGTTGTGCGAGCAATATCGAATCATTCCATGGAATTATCTGTAATAGTGCCCTCTATTGTCGAGATTTTTAATTAATGTTTTGTTGATGTCATACAAAATCCCGTACCACGCTGAGTATATATCTGCAAACCGCATGTCTCTACGGCCCATAGTTTTTTTTTATATAACTTTTACTTTTGCATTGAAACACACGGTATATATATAAGGTTAGTTGGGGCAACTGGCCATGATTTTACAAGGTAACTCTGGATCTTCTGACCGTTCAGCTTCAAAAAGCTAATGTTCATTTGAATTAAAGTCTGAACTTCTGTAAATGTGTTCAGTTAGGTTCCCTATACCAAACAGAAAAGCTCAAAATTACATTTTAATATTTAAAAATATAAAAATATGCATATTTCATCTTTTTTTCCTCATGGGTCCAGTTGCCCCATCAAAATGGGGTAAGTGGACCAGGAGGGTCTATATTCCATACCCGTTTATTTTTTTTCCTATGGGATATCAGGTCTTGTTTGAAAAAGTGTAAACAACTTTAAAAAATTTAAACCAGGCAGATCATGTAAATTATATATAAATAAAGAGCGTTGTAAGGGAAACCTTTGCTGTTAATGTGTCTAACAAAAGCACTAAAAGGGAAAATATTAGATTTATTTATACCAAAAACATAAAAATTAAGCAAGTAATTATGTCCTTTAGTATAGGTAATAAGTACAAAAGTCACATGGGTGTTTTAAGGAAAAAAATAGCAAGGTAAATCTATGAACAAACGGCTACGTAAGTAATTAAGTACTTTATCTGTATCATCGTACAATTTCAAGGTTTGGCTATCTCGCTTTCAGGGGCAAGGTACTTGCATTCGTAAAATGTTGAAATAATTTAAAGACACCAGTATTTACAAGAGAATCTATTTGAAAACAAGTAAAAGTATATTTTCGCGTACTTAATAAAGGTGAAATTTTCATTATAAAATTCCGGTGCCAATGTGGCAATTAGGAATTAAAATTATGTGATGCGATAACGGCATCGCCGCCTCTCAAGGGGTCAAGAAATTTGGTTTGATACCACTCAGTATGCTTTCTTTAAATTTTATTACGTAATTTTAATAAGGTATTCTATAATTTACTTTATTGTGAGCAAAAAACAATGGAGAAATGTACTTCCCGTTGTAAGAGAAATTTAAAAAAAATATTTATAACTATTGGGGTAACTGGATCCAGCATGGTGCAGTTACCCCGGATATATGTCCCAGTTACCCTATTCTTGAAAAATTTATGGGGTAACTGGGACACCGGGCTTACATTTGAAACATGAAGTAAATATGTGTAGATACCTAATAATATTAACGTAGATGCCTAATCTTTTAAAAAAAAAGATTGTTTAATAAAAGTACTTACAGTATTTTAATAAAAAGTCGAGGAAGTTCAACCAAATTGACGTTGTTTTTAAAAAAAGAAACGCAAATTTTCGACAACCTATCACAGCAAAGAGAGAGTTATGATTGAGTTGACACACGTTGTTTTAGGAAGTAGAGGTTAAGGGGCATTGTTCACAAAAGCTAAAACTTAAAATACATCAACGGTTTTTTATAAAATAGCATATGGCCCAGTTACCTCGTGGGTCCAGTTACCCCAACTAACCTTATATATATATACGGGCATATATGGATATATTGATATTAACACTTGTTGTTTTCGGGGTTAGGTCAAGGAGTCATGATAGGTGAAAATATATCGAAATTTTTCAGAATTGAATTTCCTCAGGACTGTTGCAATAGGTAATGAAAGCTACCTAAAAGGGCACAAGCGAGGACCAAATGTTATGCTTGATATATGCGTCATTGGATCATTTGATGAAAAGAAAGAGATTCTACACGTTCCTCACCTCTCAAGATGCTGTTGTTCGGCGTCAGGATGAAATTACAACCAAGTAAGATATTTCCTTCATTCAATAACCACTAAATTTAATTATTACTCATTTATTTTTTATTTAATTTAACCTTTATCTTTTTTAACCCCTTCGGGACCGGCGGCTTTTACACAAATTTTATCCGGTTGGCACCACGTTTTTTTAATAAGTTACCTTTTCTTAAACAATCACGAAAATGCTCTAATTAAAGAAAGCAAATATTACTTTTCTTTTTTACTGGTGTCTAAAACAAATTCTGTGTGCTCTTTTTGAGGGTGCATATATGCATCCATGGTCCCGAATGGGTTAAAGATTTAAGAAGTTATTCTACACTGAATCTCAAGAATAAAGATTTTTTTCAATTACAGTGCATTGCTAGTTACGTGAGTGAAGAAGACTTCCGACGTCGGGAAAATGCTTTGTTAAAAAATGAACAGCACGTCGCAGCTGGGGCCATAACTGATCAGGCAGACTTTTATAATAGAAGTTCCCTGAGGAAGGATAGAACCGCATTACAGGTAAAAAAATGTGTAATATGTAATAAAAAGTGGAAGAACAAAACTGGTAATAAACTTTATCTTTGTTCTAAGCTCATTCTTACACAGAGTATATTTAGAAAATCTCGTGAAAAGCAAGACGTAGTTTTTACCGAAATAAGTACACCACAACTAACTTATTCGCTGTTGAGGTATTGTACCATAAGGGTTTCTTTCGTTATTACTTCAGATCTTTCACAGATCAACATGGTGAACGCGGTCGACTAACGAACGCGATAAGGGAAGAAGTAAAATACGCGTTTGAGTAACTTCTTAAGGAAATAGAACCAAACCAGAAAAGTTTGATCACGCTGCAATGATTTGTATGTTAGTCCTGAAAATAAATTTCACTTTGTTAAATTTCTGTGTAAGTAGGCTCCTTTTCTTGCGAATATTAGCAAAGACAATGAGTTGTACATCTGTGGACCTATTATTTTTATATCTGGTATATATTACATATAGTGTATATATTGTTATCTGTGGACACCATTAGATACGTTTTGGTGGCGAATAAACCTAAGAAAGAGGAAAATAATTTTTACAGTGTTTTAGTGGTTAATTATGCAGCTGGTACTTAGAAGTATCGACAGGAATATGGGTAAGACGGGGTCTCATCTCCCGGTCCCAGGCCCTTGCAGGCCCATTTGTCCATGCTCAGAGCGACTCGAGAGACAAACCCCGCGACGCGTCCCGAAGGTCGCCGCCAGGAATGGCCCGTCAGGGCCGCTCCTCACATAAACTCCGGTCAGACCGGCGCACTGTCCAGTGCGCGTCACGCCGGTTATTCCCAAAAGAGGATGAATGGTCGCTCATGGAATATGGGGCTCATGAATGGTCAGGAATATAGGTAATATGTAGGGGGGAAAAGTTGAAACTCACATATTTTTATTTACACTACTTGAGATGATAATCCTGAAAACAGTGCTTTTTTTCATTACAACAGAGAAACACTTGCAAAATGAGCATTTTGAATGAGGTTTGGACTGCATTTTTCGAATGGAACACATCTCACATCTGACCCTCTGCTGAACAAATATAGGCTAATGAGCTCCAAGATTTTGTTTCCTAATATCTTTGGGCACAGAAAAATTAATTTTCCTTCTCTTCTTCGGTTGCTCCGGTGTGATGCTGACCTCAGGACGACCTCTCTTCCTTACACTTCCTTGGGCTATGAGCCCCACTGCCAAATTCCTCCGAAAGTCCAATAATGAAATTTCTCCATGAATTTCTTTATAAATGACATGGACATTGACATATACCATTTCGAGAATCGCAAAGAACAATATGTGCCACCATTTCTTAGATTTTCGATCCGCGTCATACAGTGAGCGGAGCATATCTGTCTTGTCCACTCCGCCCATTGATGAGTTGTAGTCTTTGACTATCATAGGTGCTGCAACGTCTATCTTTGTACCATTTTGATCTTGACAACTCAAGGAAGTTGCTTCAGTGCCATGATAATTTTATAACAGATGGACACATTTGTTGTCCTTCCATTTGAAAAATGAAATTTCCTGGTCAGTTGAGCAATAATCAAAATCACCCCTCTGCATTTCCTTATCCTTTTGAAGTTTGGGTAGATGCTTCCTATCGGAACGAACAGTTCCACATGCATATATGTTGTTTGCCTTCAGGTGTTCAAATAACTCGAGAGAAGTAAAATAATTATCCATCATCGCTGTATAGTTATCTCCTTTTAGAGAACTGGCCAGTTTGTCCGCAACACTTCCCCCTAGTCAAAACCTTTCTTTGGAAGTTACGTCTTCAATGTCCTTTCTCTTACCTTGATATACCTCGAACTCGTATATATAACCACTCATGTCAGAGCAGCACCATATTTTATAACCCCTTCTTATAAGTGTCAGGGGATTGTACTGCGTGAAAGATGAGCGTCCTTTGAATAGAACCATATTTTTGTCTATGCATTGTACTGCATTAGGTAATCTCAAAAGCTGAAAGCTTCGATTGAGGTCATGAATTAGAGGTCGAATTTTATACAGTTTATCAGAATTTTTTTCTGGTGTAGCACCCGTTCATCTCTCACATGAATATTTGAATGAATTTCGAAGTATCTATCGCGCGACATTGTCTTGGGAACAAGTGGAACTGCAATGTCAGCACAACTAGGCCAATAATGATTTACACGAGGTAAACGATGATAGTTAAATAGAAACTGAAATCCTAAAAATGCTTTCATTTCGAGGGCTGCCACAGGCGACTATTTTTTAATTCGATTTTGCACTACTTTTTCAAAATAAATATCACTTACATACGCTTTGACCACTTTTGCAAGAGAAATATACTACAAAATGAATATTTTAAAAATAGTGGTGCAAACACAATATAAATCTGTCGCCTGTGGCAGCCCTGCATTTCTCCTATTTCAATAGGTTTTCACTCTCTTCTGTTTTGTTTTATGTACAAGTTAGTTTGAAACACCAAATTTTCAATTAAACTTATACATTCTGGAACAACAGTGAGAAAAATATCGGTTGCTGTCTCTTTTCCCAAGAAATGCTGCCGAACTCCAATCTCCTAGACCAACTTCCTTTGTAAAAACCGGCAACTTACTTAATAAGGTTATTTTATTCCACTTTCTTTCGTATTCAGAATTTGATATATCATCACTGGAATCAGAATCTGGAATTGATTGAACCTTCTGTAATCCGAAACAACCAGGAACAGCATAATTTTCTTGATCTAATTCATCCTCAGAACTGCTCTCAGATGGTGTGTCTATATTAGAAGAAAAGTCTTCCGGCATGAGAACCGCGATTTCTTTCTCAGTCAGATATCTTTTGCGAGGCGTTTTTGCCTGAAAATATCTATTTCAAGGGGGAAAAAATTACATTATAAGATTGTGAGCCTACTAACAAAAATCAAGATCAAATAAAGATTATAGCATATATATTTGAAAAAAAAGTACGAGGGTAAGTCAAAAATTATCTGCAATTTTGACATAACTCTTCTTATATTGTTCATACTGACTTCTGTCCTCATTTATTTTATTGTTATGCTGTTGTAGTCATGCTTTGAAAGTTTGATCGTAATTCCTCCATTTGTTTTCCTTTTGTTGGCAATAGATCATGAGCGCTCCATTAGAGATTTGCACAAAAGAGGACTAACGAGCAGCGGTCCGATTTTTGTGGTCGGAAGGTGTATCAGGGGCCGCAATCTATCGAAGACTTTTGGCACAATACGGGAACAGTGTCGCAACGGATTGTTGACAAATGGATTGAAAAATTCAAAAATTGGACGCACAAGTGTTACGCATGAGGACCGTGTACGGCCACAAATGAAGACAACATTGAGCGTGCACGTGACATGGTTCTGTTAGACAGACAAGTGACTATTGATGAAGTGGCACATAGTCTGCAAATTAGTCATGGTTCTGCCTACGAAATCATCCACACCAGACTTGCTTTTCATAAAGTCGGTGCATGCGTGGCTTTCTGCTCCGCCGAAAACCTTCTTTTTTGAGGGCATCAGGAAGCTTGTGAAACGAGCAAGTGCGATGAAAAGCAAGGAGACTATATTGAAAAATGATATTAACGTTAGTTTCCTATTTGTATTGCAATAAAATTTATAACTACATTGCGGATAATTTTTGACTTACACTCGTATTACAACATTGTACAAAATACTAAGGAAGTTCTACTAATGAAAATGAAAATCAAATAATGATTACCAAAAGTTCTACTAATGAAAATGAAAATCAAATAATGATTACCAAAAGTAGGGTTTCTTTGGGGTAAAAAATTCTCACCTTTATTTTGTCTCCCATTTGAAGTAATTTTTATACATACAAATCTAACTATGTTCATTTTGTTATATTTTCCCTTTCCGAAAAAAAAAAATAAAACTCTCATGGACTGGCGGTACTTTTCCGGTACTAGCATAAATTCTTGACCCTATGATAGAAAATAAAATAGTAAATTTCAAATGAAAGATAGGGCATGCTTACCTGTAGAGTATAGAAGACAATAGAAAATAATAGTACCAAATAACCGGTAATAAACCACTAAAATTACTCAAATAAACAACATGCGCGTCAATTCTACTGCAAAATGGCTTTCAAATGCTGCATGGCTATCGTAAAATCTCTATAATGCAAAGAAAAAAGATATCTGCTTGGTACTACCATCTCCTGCATGCTGTCAGAACTACACTCTTCGTTTTTTTATGAATACCGCCAGGAAAAACGTTCATATTACGAATATACAGGTGTTTGTTTAAAGTGGTACCCTTGAGTACCGTCAGGATAAAAAGGATTAAACTCTTCGAGGAAATTTTTAGATTCTTATGGGCAGTTTTTTATTGTTAAAGGTTATAGTTCCATTCTGTTGATTTGTAAGACAAATTTAAAGTCGAGCACGAGAGTCGTCTTTTTAAGGGGACGGTGGAGCTTAAAATCCTTAAAAATAATTTTTTTTATTTTTGTAAATTTCAACTTAAATATTATTCAAGGGTACATTATATACATTATAACATGCATTTATCCCAAAAAAAATTAAAAAAAAATTTTATTTTTGAGAAAAAAAATGGAATTTTACGCGTCATGTTAGAAATCTTCGAAATGCTGCGTCTTCAATATCAATGAAAATCCCCAATATTTTTTATAAAAGTTTGGTTTATATATAGAAATAAAATAGAGCATCAAATTTTACATATTTGAATTTAAAGGTTAAAAAAAAAATGAAAAAATTTGAAATTTTTTCGAAAAATTTTCAAAATTTCAAATTTTTTCAATTTTTTTTTATTTTTTGTAAATTTTATCTTAAATATTATTCAAGGGTACATTATATGCATTATAGCATGCATTTATCACAAAACAAATTTTATTTTTGAGAAAAAAATGGAATTTTACGCGTCGTCTTAGAAATCTTCGAAGTGCCCCCTGCGCGTTCCATATCAATGAAAATCCCCAATATTTTTTATAAAAGTTTGATTTATATATAGAAATAAAATAGAGCATCGAATTTCACATATTTGAATTTAAAGGTTAAAAAAAAAATTTTTTTTGAAAAATTTTGAAATTTTTTCGAAAAAATTTTGAAATTTTGAATTTTTTTTTTTTTTTTTTTACCTTTAAATTCAAATATATAAAATTCGATGCTCTATTTTATTTCTATATATAAACCAAACTTTTATAAAAAATATTGGGGATTTTCATTGATATTGAAGACGCATGGGGCGTTTCGAAGATTTCTAAGACATTCTATTAATAATAAAAATTAAAATAATTATTAAATTAAATTCCATTTTTTTCTCAAAAATAAATTTTTTTTTAAAGTTTTTTTGGGATAAATGCATGTTATAATGTATATAATGTACCCTTGAATAATATTTAAGTTGAAATTTACAAAAATAAAAAAAAATATTTTTAAGGATTTTAAGCTCCACCGTCCCTTTAAGAACAGCAGTGTGTCAGTTTTTTCTATGTAAGTAAATTTTTCAATACAAAAGGTAGCAAGGGCACAATTTTTTGACTGAGGGGCCAGAAAGGCGCCATTTTTTGGATGGTGATAAGAGGGGTGCTATCCAAATCTGTTCATAAATACGAAAGTTACAGCATGACAAAAATAAGATATATGGATATATCCATATGTATATATGTATATGAATATTTAAACAGGAGATGTTTATGATTTCTGGTGGTCATGATCGGTGAAAATATACCGAAATGTTCCAGAATTGCTTTTCTCGGGACTGCTACAGTAGGTAGCTTTTCACTTTTAGTAATGGAAGCCCCCTAAAAGCGAGTAAGCGATGGCCACATGTTATACTTGATGAGTCAACGAATCATTTGGTGAAAAAACGAGACTCGACACGTTCCTCACCGCACAAGATGCTGTTGTTCGGCGTCAGAATGAAATTACAACCAAGTAAGATAATTTTCTTTATTCAATAACCACCAAATTTAATTCTTACTGATTTATTTTTTATTTACTTTAACCTTTACCTTTTTTAAAGATTTAACAAGTTATTCACCAGTGAATTTCAAGAACAAAGATTCTTCTCCAGTACAGTGTATTGCTTGTTACGTGAGTGAAGAAAACTTTTGACGTCAGAAAAATGCTTTGTTAAAAAACGAGTAGCACGTTGCAGATAACTGATCAGCCATACACTTACAATAAGGAGGAAGGATAAAACCACAATACAGGTAAAAAATGTGTAATATGTAATAAAAAGTGGTAGAGCAAAACTGATGCTAAACTTTATCTTTGTTCTAAGCTCACGGTTACCCAGAGTATTTTTGGAAAATCTCGTGAAAAGCAAGACAGAGTTTTTACCAAAATAAGTACACCGCAACTAACTTATTCGCTCTTGAGGTAAGGTACCATAAGGGTTTCTATCAGTATTACGTCAGATGTTTCCCAAAACAACATGGTGAACGCGGTCGACCAACAAACACGATAAGGGAAGAAGTTGAACACGCGTTTGAGTAACTTCTTAAGGAAATAGAACCAAAGCGCAAAAGGTCCATCAGGCTGCAATGATTTCTTCGTTAGTCCTGAAAATAAATTTCACCTTGTTAAATTTTTGTGTAAGTAGGCTACTCTTCTTGCGAAAATTTGTAAAGACAACCACTTGAACGTCTGTAGAACACTTAATGACCAATCATAATGCTGAAGGCTTCAAGGTTCGCATTCACCGATGTCCTTGACCTAAAATCTTACAACGTGGAAGCAGACTCGCGAATTTTCAGTCCTGTATCCCACGCTGCTAAAAATATTATTCATAGTTCTAGTTATGATGTCATAATTTCCAGCCCTGACGCAGACGTTTTCATCATCGACGTTTATCATTGGAACGAGTAGTCAACTTTAAATAATTTTCAATAATTGTACTTTAGATGGTACTTGAAGAAGTATCTCTTTCCCTGCCATTCGGCTGCTGAGAAACATGGAATGTACGTAAGTTACGTTTTGCCAGCAATCCATGAAATTACAAGATGTGACACTCCGAAAAGTTTCAAAAATAAAAAAGTCCTTCCGGCCAGTGCCGGGAGGAAGAGGTAGCTTTCATATTCCTTATTTTTAAAAAGCAAGCTTATATTATTCAAACAAACGAAGCTCAATTTAGTGGAAACCGATTATAGGAGATTCAATACTAATTTTTATCAATACTAAATCCTTATGAATGAGAATTCCGTGAAATTTAGTCAGCTTTATCCAAGCTGCTTTTATTTAAAGTAACTTGCCAAATTCGGCGATATCTTGAAGTTCCTGCCATTTTAAGACAACATGGTGTATTAGGCTAACGAGTAAACTTGGTCGAGACCTTAGTAATTCCTGTGCACATACTCACCCACATCGGAATCGGTTGATATATACAAGTGCTCTCGCAGGCAAAAAATCAGATTTTTCAAAATGTCACTCACATTAGAAATTGAAACTGCTATATCTGAGCCATTTTTTAAGATAAAGACAAAACAAAAAACGCGCCAAAATCCTTATATCATGGTCAAATACTTAAGAAAGAAACCTTTTTCAATTTCTAATTTTTTTGCACCTCACTTTAAATATAATTTTTTATTTAATTTAATGGCCGCCATTTTGAAACAAGATGGCTGATGAAGCTGGCCAGCGAACTTGGTCGAGACGATACGATATACTATTCACATGCCTTCTTACATCGAAATAGGTTAATAAATACGCGTGTTACCACGTGACAAATATCAGATTGTTTCGAAATGTCAGCCATGCTGGAAATTCAAAATGCTATAATTCAACCATTTTTTAAGATATATACGAAACAAAAACTGCTCCGGAATCTTTGTATCAAGGTCAAACACATAAAAAAATAATCTTTTTCATTTTTCAATTTTTTGATAACTCATTTTAAATTTAAAATTATTTTTTTTTAATGGCAGCCATTTTGAAACAAGATGGTGAATGAAGCTGGCCAATGAACTCGGTCAGGACATTGGTATGCACTATGTACACACCAAGTTACATCCAAATTGGTTCATAAATACGCCTGTTATCGCGTGACAAAAATGAGGTCGTTTCAAAATGTCAGCCACAATAGAAATTCAAAATGCTATAACTCAGCCATTTTTTTAGATATAGACGAAACAAAAGCTGTTCCGGAATCTTTGTATTAAGGTCAAACACATACAAAAAAAATCTTTTTCATTTTCCATTTTTTTGGTACCTCATTTTTAATTTTAATTTTTTTTAAAAATTTTAAATGGCCGCCATTTTGAAACAAGATGGCGGATGAAGCTGGCGAACGAAATCAGTCGAGACATTGGTACGTATTGTGTATACACTAAGGTACATCCAAATTGGTTCATAAATACGTCTGTTATCGTTTGACAAAAATCAGGTCATTTCAAAATGTCAGCCACACTAGAAATTATACTAGTGCTATAACTCAGCCATTTTTTAAGATATAGACGAAACAAAAACTGATCCGAAATATTTGTATCAAGGTGAAACACATAAGAAAAAAATATTTTTCAATTTTCAATTTTTTGGTACCACATTTCAAATTTTAATTTTTTTAAATTTAAATGGCCGCCATTTTGAAACAAGATGGCAAATGAAGCTGGCCAACGAACTCGGTCGAGACGTATTATGTATATACGAAGGTATATCCAAATCGATTCATAAATACGCCTGTTATCGCGTGACAAAAATCAGGTTGTTTCAAAATGTCAGCCAAGATAGAAATTCAAAGTGCTATAACTCAGCCATTTTTTAAGATATAGACGAAACAAAAAAATTCCGGAATATTTGTACCAAGGTCAAACACATGAGAAAAAAATATGTTTCAATTTTTCAATTTTTTGGTACCACATTTCAAATTTTAAATTAAAAAAAAATTTAAATGGCCGCCATTTTGAAACAAGATGGCGGATGAAGCTGGCTAACGTACTCGGTCGAGGCATTTGCATGCACTATTCATACACGAAGTTACATCCAAATCGGTTCATAAATACGAGAGTTACAGTGTGACAAAGATCATATATATATATATGGATATATACAGGGTTAGCGAAATTAAACTTCCGCTACTCAAAGGGCCCTAGAGGCCGTTCTACTAGTCCGACGAGAAAAATATTTGGACAATAGATACTTCGGTGGATGCGCTCGAGATTTCCGAAATAAAAAATATTAGTTTAAAAAATCGCCACTAGATGGTGCTACGAGTTAGCGTGTGAAGAGAGGACAAACTGAGATCCCGAAACACTGAAGGACCAGTGGTCTTACACAAAAGGAACACAATAAGGACAATAAGTGGGCACAGAATTTCCATGGCCAGAAATCATCAACCGCCATTCTCGCGAGAAATTTGTAGCGTGAATGTTTTGCGAGTGTCCAGATCTTGTCGTTCCAATTTCTGAAACGCTTGAATGTTATACGGGCAGAAGATCAGAATTCTAAGAATTGTATTACACTGTAGTAGGGTATATCAAGGGTACGTGAAATCGTCGGTACATTGACATTTCCATGAGGCGAATGAGTGCCTGCTTCCATGACCGCTGTAGCAATATCCTCTACGACGGCGGTTGCACACTTTTACTTCCACTTCCCGGCAGATCGCCTAACTGTCCTGTTTGCTCAAATTTCATCATCATGTCATTAAGAGCACGCTCCGATATCGGTCCACGTCGTTGTTTCTTGAGACGGTTGAACTCTCTCACAACTGCATCTGCATTCTCACCGTTGCGGTAATACAGTTTGACTAGCATTGGCAACGTCGGCATTTTGAAATGCTCATATGATTGGGGAACGAACTTCTTCCTTTTATCGTGCGTGGAATTTGCATGTGTTGCTGCAATGTGCTGCCCTGCTGCGCCCTCTGGTGGCGAGTTTTTAAACTATTTTTTTTATTTCGGAAATCTCGAGCGCATCCTCCGAAGTGTCTGTTGTCAAAATATTTTCCTCTTCGGAGTAGTAGAACGGCCTACAGGGGCCTTTGAATAGCGGAAGTTTAATTTCGCTAACCCTGTATATGGATATATATATAAACTCTATCCATTAGGTTTTAAAATCTGTGATACATTATCTGTAAAAATAACCTTAAATTATCGAGCTTTTGGATACCATGTGCAGGAGTATATTTGGATTAAAAAAAACTGGGATTTTATTAGGTATGTTGTGTAATATTACTATTTATCCTTGCTATAAATTAAATATTTAAAAGGTTGTATTGCTTTTTCCATTTCATAGCATTTAATATTATTCTGTTTTCATCTTGAAACTATTGTCTTGGTTATTTTGGTCGTTTGAGTACAGGAGAAAAAAAAAATTCAGCTTTTAGCTTTTTTTCTCACAGAAAACAACTAATTTGCTTATATAATTGTATTCTGTACTCTTGATAACGTAATTCAATATATAAGCTTTTCAATTATTTTTTTCGATGTCCATATTAATTCTTGTTATATAGTACAAGGGACTTTATTTCATACATAGCAGCTTCTATATATGTTTTTGGTATCCATTCAGTGTGTTTTGGGGGAAACTGTATTATTGTCAATTCATTCATACTATCACAATTTTTGTGGGTGGTCGGTAATGTTTAATTAATGGTTATATATATATATATCAACTTTTGAACGGAGGTTGGTTTCGGGGTCTGGGGATCATGATCGATGAATATATACCAAATTTTTTTTTTAATTGCTTCCCTCCGAACGGCTGCAATATGTAGCTTTTTGTAATGAAAGCTACCTAAAACAAGCATTGGTTATAGCATCCTCAGATTTTTCTTGTTCAACCATTGTCGATTTTGGGGTTGGTGAACTGAGACTTGCAAAAAATTGGTTTATTCCTAGGTTTAAACCGAAAAGACGTGGTTTTCTCCTCGGCTCATTCGTGAAAGATCAGATTTATTTCCAAAAATTCCTGTTTAATTTTTTAAAAACCTGGTTTAATCCCTTTTAAAAACCAAGGTTTTCTCAACCTTTTCAACTATGGGTGAACACCTCCACCCAACAGCTCCTAGATGACGAGCAAGTTTGTACGTACTTCTTGAGCAAATGACACAATTTAAGCTCTTCAAGGTAAGTTTTAGATTCTTATGGGCAGTTTTTAATTTTAAAAGCATTCTTTTGATTTTTAACCCTTAAATGCCGGGTGTTGCTTTTCGGCAACATACCTAATTTAGGCTCTAAAATACTATTAGAATACTATTGAAGCTATAATGCCTAATGTTTCCAATAAAATACATTCTGAAAATATTATTAAATCGATTATCAACATGTAGATGGCAACACTTGTGCTGTTTAAGAATAAAGATAGATTTATTTTTTCAATTGCTGCTACTTGTTCTTTTTGTTATGTTTGGAAGCTTGCGAAATACCCTATTTTGTTCTGCAGTAAGCAAGTAAAATTTATTTCTTATTATAGTTCCTAAAATTCTTGTGTGTTTAATATTACAGAATTTTATGAAGGAAAATTATTTTTTCAATTAAAGACCAGTATTGCCGATTAGTAACAAAGTGTTTTTTAGCCGTAAACCATACTTAAAACAAAATATGATTTTTTAAAATATTTTTCCCATAATTTATTTAAAAAATGAAAGCCGAAAAACATTATTACAATGATTTTTGAAAAATCAGGCATTTAAAGGTTAAGACAATTTTAATATTTAAAATCGGGCAATTTGTTTCAAGAACAGCAGTGAGTCAGTTTTTACTATGTAAGTAATTTTTTTAATACTAAAGGCAGTAAGGGCACAGTTGTTTTTACTGAGGGGCAAAAAAGGTGCCATTTTTTTGGATGAGGGCGTGCTATTTTTTAAACAAAAGCGTTGCACCCTTCAGAAAATGATGGGAGAAACTCTGCCAGATGTATCTCTGGAAAAATGCAAAGTATGAAAGATTTTAGCCTACTAACATCACACAATACGGATATGATATAACAGATACTGCATGTGTTCCAAAATATATAACTAATCCGTTTATAATGCCTTCCCACCTCAGGCCATGCGGCTGTTCTTCCAAGGGCTTTACTCTATCCTGTTCCTGCTGAAAACACTATGTGGAGTATACATACTTGTGCAGATGCGTGTGAGAAGCCTGTAAAAATTGATTACTATTATTTTGACAATTATTTCCGAACCATAAAATTTTGATTACAAAATGTTTCAATTATGCATCATTTTTAATAATCTCATTTTATAGCTTTTTCTGCAGTGTAATATGAATTATTTTGTGCCCTCCCTCTTCGACCTTTTCCCTACACCTACTAGCACTTTATCACACCGCTAACATGAATTTCTTACTACGAGGCAATCTTAGAAACGAATACTAAGTTCAACTTAGGTTTTAAATTGTAAAAGCCTATTATGATATTGTTATACAACATGAAATTTCTACATTCTTCAACTTGCAGTCAGTTTTCTTTCTGCTTTTTTTTTCAGGAAACTGTTGTTTTCACAGCCATGTTACAAGGAATAAAAGTTATGGAGTACCGAAAAATGAATAATTTAGCACCAACAGCAACAGCATTTAGCACTAAAACGATCGGAAATGTTACTCAAGTTTTATAAAAAATATTTTACACCTGAATTTTTATTTAAATCTGTTTAACATATTTATTTAACACTTTTCTCCTTTGTGTCTTTTAAACTTATTTTACAAAGAAATTTCTGGTTCGAACCGCCATACCCCCCACGGTCTTTTTATTGTTAAGGATAACCAATGTTTGCCGAGATACCGACCATGAACTAGAAGGCCGTACAGCGGTCGACCGATTTGGATTCTCCCTCCTCCATTTAAGGCTGTTCTCAAATCCAAAATGGAAACTTTCTGACATAAGTTTTAATTTATTTTTGTTCGGAAATGCATGAAACTAGCAAGTATTGTTGTTCAGAAACTACCTAATCGAGCTGTTTTTTTTTCGTTTTTTCCATACGCAATAGATCTTTCAGAAAATAGTGTCAAAGTGAGCGTTTTGAGCCAAATTTCCGCGAGAAGGAAGATTAGCTATCAAGAAAGGTGTAAAAACGAGTTTGTCACGTGATCGAAATCGCTTATAACTCAATAGGTAATTGATTGATCAAAAAATTGAAAAAACAGTTCGATCCCAAATCGTTTCTATGGTCAGGCTTTCCAATTTTATATATTTCCATTAAAAAATGAATTTGTAAATGTGTGAAAACGTTTTGTGCTTATTGAGCAGAGCAGTTAAGAACAGCCTTAACCTACCCTTTGTGACGCTGGAAGCCCCTCGTGTATTTTCCTACCTTCTACCCCCCCAACCCCAATTAGAAGAGAAATTGCGATGCCCTGTTTTTGCATAGTTACTCTGATCCGCTCTACTGAGAGACTCAACATCAACGAGAACGAATGAAGGACGGTAAAATATAAGCGTGACCGAATAATACTGCTGGATGTTGCATAGGGTGCAGCCACATATAGTGGACGAGAGAAAAAGTTTGAAACGGAAACTGAATTTGTGCACTAACCTGGTAGTATATAAAACAATCCAGCAATAATCCAATCTGTAAACCTCATTTGGATCACGGCTCTGGGCTTGCGTCGACCGCTAATATGGTTTTGCATATAATATTTGGTGTCTTTTCCCTTTAGCGTAGTAGATATGATAAAATAATTGCTATGGTGAAGAGCTTGTATAGCATTCATAAGACATAGTTTTCTCTTTTTCAACTCATTCGCAACCCCAGTTTGAAAAAAAAACAACACCAGACCCCAGATTTTTTATTGTAGTATAATGATCGTCATTCATTTTCGTAAGATTTATTTATGCACTACCTGACAGAAAATAAAACGCGGCAAGATTTGGTTGCATAATTATGCTAATTGCACGAAATACGCTGCTGAAATATTTATGCAAAGGATTTGAAATGGAAGTCTGTTTCATAATTTAGCGACATAAAAGGTTAGAAAGCGTCAAATTACTCAAAATTTGTTACTTTCTGAATCCTTGTGAAGCTCGTTTTTCAAGCTGCTTTTCGTGTCAGAAGACACACGTAGTTAAAAGATGCTTGACCAATGACGCCGAAATCAGTTATGGCAATTGGAAAATCTCACAAGGTGTTTAATTCTAGGTCTGTGAATGGCTGATAGGTTTCATTGTAGTATCGCAGATGAAATGCACCTACATGCGTCCATTATGCAAAGGATTTGGAGATGATGGATGAAGGAAGTGAATGTGTATCGCACCAGAGGTTTCGGTGCATCTACATGGATGCCAGCACGCTTTGATTGACGCATTTAAAGACATGTGGTATCAGCCCTACAATCTACGACTGCCGATATTACGCAGAATATTCAGAAGTATTGGATGCTACAGTACCAGCAAGAAATATTTTACGATTATTGGTCGAAAGCAGCCTGAAGTCATACTACCCTTTAGGAAGACATCCGTTGGAGCAACTCCATCGATATTTCAATGGTATCGAAACAGAAAGTTTAGGTCGATTGAATGCACAAGGTAGTATCCAGCGACGTGAGTATGGCTTCTATTTCACGAATAAAAGTTGTCGAGTAAGAGTCTGGGAACGAGAGAAGGACAAGTAAAATACTGCTGCGACTAAAGAACGCCATGGTATCCTACACGGCATCACGATTTGGAGCAGGATCAGTTACCTTTGATTCATATAAGAACCATAATAACCACATCACGACTGGTTGACGTTTTTCAGCAGGTTCCATTACACTACCTTCGATGCTTGTAAAGCGTGGTTTTCCAGCAAGATAATGTTCGACAGCACAAGACAATCATCAGTTGCAGTCAAAACCTGCAAATCATTCAAATGCTTTCATAGCCACCGGAGTATCCAGATCTCAGACCGTACGATCACATTTGTGACGTAATTTGCCATCATTCGTTTGATCTACCCCAGAAACAAATAGAGGGAAAATGGGGCACATCTTTCTGGACACTATTCGCATATGGATGTCACCATACCTCGAAATGTTTTGCTCGTATCTCCGAAAGGGGAGGTTCTACTTCTTACTGACCCCTTGTATATTTTAATCACTATATTGCATTATATTTTTGAAAGTAAAATCAATTACTGAAAGTAAAGAAATTTAAAGTAAAATCAATTGTTATACATATTCTGACAGCTAATTTTTATCACGTTCTACTGATACTTACATAGTGTTGCATTTTCTCAGTCAGACAGTGTATGACATTCCAATTCAGCGAAATAGGCAGTTTTACAACATATGACGCTGGACTACTGATGAAAATTTTCTTTTGCAAGGCGCGAGTCACATACTTAATGAGACAATAACTAAGTCCTGTGGAAAGCTATACTTTAAAATAATATTTTATGTTACATATATATAAAATTGGGGTTACTTGAACTCTCAGATGCTACTTGGACCCAAAGCAAAGAACATGTTTTAAATCAGTCCTTAAGGCTGTTCTTAACTACTCTGCTCAACAAGCGCAAAACGTTTTGACATATTTACAAATTCATTTTTTAACGGAGAGATATAAAATTTGAAAGCCTGGCAATGGAAGCGATTTGGACTGGAACTTTTTTTTTCATTTTTTGATCCATCGATTACCTATTGAATTATAAGTGAATTCGATCACGTGACAAACACGTTTTTCGCCGCTCTTGAGTGCTCTTTCTCCCTTCGAGCGGAAATTCGGTTCAAAACGCCCACTTTGACACTCTTTTCTGAAAGATCTATTGAGTTTGCAAAAAAATGGAAAAACAGCTCAATGAGATAGTTTCTGAACAACAACACCAGCTTGTTTCATGCATTTTAGAACAAAAATAAATTAAAACTTGTGTCAGAAAGTTGCTCTTTTGGATTTGAGAATACCCTTAATCTACTGTGTTGAGAATACTGACGTGATTCACAAATACTCTACAGATAACACAATTAAGTAGCAACAGTACACCCAGTTCTGAATTAAAACATTTTTTATTTGGGATCGAACAGTTATATCTTGGGTCCAAGCAACGCCAAGTTACGGTACATCTACTAACTATTTACATAAAAAGCATTTTTTTTTTTTTTTTTTTTTTTTTTTGCCTTTAGCAAATTGTATTACATTCTTTCAACAATTGGACTTTCAAACTGACTAGCTCGGGTATTGCTCCAAACTAAAAAGTGTAATTATTTCAAACAAAGAACATCTAAATCTAATTTATTGTTTTCTAACTCAAATCTGTTTTGGGAACAATTTGATCCAGACAAAAAAAAAAAAAAAAAAAAAAAATGCATTTCATATTTATGACACCGGGCGAGAATATATGCACGTAAATGACACTGCGATATGATAGTAGCAAAGGTGTTATTTTAGTTCAACATTCATTAATATTTATATTTTTAATTCACTCAAATATTTTAAATGCTTTATTTTACAGGGTGACACCCGGAATTTAAAATTAAATATCTCTGAAACGGAGATCAATAGAAAAATGAACCAAATAGTATGTTTTTTTTAAGCCGTAAATAACCCATATAAGTTTCAAAATTATTTACAAAATGTTGCCGAAAAAGTCGTGCTGTACGCTTCAGTCGCATTACAGTGACCGTGGAATATGCTATAAACTGGTCTTTGAAAGCAGTCGTTGCAGTCGTCTATTGGGATAATAGATACAAAATGTGCACTTTTCGCGGTGCAGAGAGGCTGCAAATGAAGAAATATATTTTCCGTCCCTTTATGTAGTACGTCAACGGAAATGGACCCGCATGCCTCACAGATAAACTTTTCAAGCTCGTCCAGTGTTTCAGGATTGTTCCGGAATATAGTTTTCTTTAATGTGCCGCACAAAAGCAGTCACAGGGTTAAGATCAAGTCAGTATGGAAGCCAATCCAATCGATTCGAAAGGTACACCTTTCGCAGCGCAGAGATGCTGCACATGGAGAAAGAATGCTTCAGTCTCTCTATGTAGTGCGTCAACGGAAATGGGCCCCGCATGATTCACAGTTTAACTCTTCAAGCACGTCCGGGGCTTCAGAATTGTTCTAGAACACCGTTTTCTTTAAAGTGGCCCCCAAAAGTAGTCGCAGGAATAAGATCGTCAGTATGGAAGCCAATCCACGCGTGTTCTAGCAAATTCATTATTGTTCAAAGCAATGACTATTCTCGAAGTATTTCTCAGGAAAGGCAGAAACCCCTGGGCTACAGTGTGGCCTAGCCCCATTTTGCAAGAACCACGAAGTGCCAGGTCGATCCTCCAGCATATTTGTTGTGGAGACAGAATTCTTCTAAAACCACAACATATCGATCATCTATCGCAAGATAGAAAGACCAATAATGCGTTGCTGGATACTGCAGCTCAAATGATAACTTTTAGGGAATGTTATTGGTCGTGCTTGACACAAATGCGGGTTTTTGGTAAACTCAAATTACCAGTTTTATCTGTTCACGAAAACAACCATGTGAAAATGGCCGAAACCCCTCATGTGACATATTGTTGGAAAGGCCTGTGGCCACTTGCTCATGTTATGAACCTCTCGCTCCCCTCCCACTTTGCCCCCACGGGGAGGGCATTTTTATAAATTTAGATCAAGACCACTCGTCTGACATATGGTTGGAAAGGCTTGTGACCACATATTGATATCATGCACCTCCGGTGATCCTCCCTCCACTTTTCTAAATTTTGCCGATACCTCTCATGTGATATATCGTTGGAAATCCCAGTGACCACTTATCCATATTATGCAGCTCCTATGTACCTCTTCCCACTTTGACTACCCCCCCCCCGCCCCAAGGATCCGGTCCGAGGTTCGTTCGTGCATTGCGTGTACACCACACCTGCTATACGGTGCTGTATGCAGCAGAGACTCAGTTCGAGATTTCATATTACAAGATTACGTATAAATTAGAGGCTCCGATTAAAGGAGGGGCCCACTAGCGGGGGAAACCACCTAGTCCTTATTAACGCCGACTCATTCCAGTTCACCCTCAGACGATTCTTGATAAAATCGAATCGGTTATAGTATAAAAGCAATTGGCAAACCAAAGTCATCGAGAAAAATTTTACACAATCAAAAAACATCTAGATGTCCATACAATCGGGAAAATCAATAAAAACATATTTTTGTGGCTCATCACTAAACTGATATATACTTTCACATTTTCAGAGCTAAATTTGTTTCATTGCTTGTCTCATGCTGTAATCTATTTATTTTACCGATGGAATATGCTGTTTACAGTTTTTTTTTTCTTTCGTCGAAGAAGTAAATGTTTTAAACTGTGTATTCTGTTCAATTTTGCATTTGTTTACCATTTAGCTTATGTTTACTTTTAATTTTCTCCCTAAAAATTTTTACACTGTAATCTAACGAAGTAAAATTTATTTCTAAACATATCTTTAATTTCTCATTTTGATAAAATTTAGCGATTTTTCTACAATTCAGAATATTACTGTATCTTGGCATTCTATTGTTTTTTATAATTACATTTTAAAACTTAAGATAACTAAATTAGTGTTTTTCAAATGACTATTTCAACAGAGATGTACAAGGTGACGTCACGAACAGGTTTTTGCTGCTGTTGTAGGACAGCTAGCTATCGCTACCTTTATCAATGCTTTTAGGTAGCTTTCTTTACAAAAAGCTACCTATTGCAGCCGTTCGGAGGAAAGCGATTTCAAAAAATTTTGGTATATTTTCATCGATCATGACCCCCAGACTACGAAACCACCCTCCGTTCAAAATTGATATATATATATATATATATATATATATCTGACCTATGTCACACTGTAACGCTCGTATTTATGAACCGATTTGGATGTAATTCGGTGTGTACATAGTACATACCAATGTCTCGACCGAGTTCGTTGGCCAGCTTCATCCGCCATTTTGTTTCAAAATGGCGGCCATTTAAATATTTAAAAAAGATTTTAAATTTAAAATGTGGTACCAAAAAATTGAAAATGGAAAAATATTTTTTTCTTATGTATTTGACCTTTATACAAAGACTCCGTAGCAGTTTTTGTTTCGTCTATATCTTAAAAAATGGCTGAGTTATAGCATTTTGAATTTCTAGCGAAGCTGACATTTTGAAACGTCCTGAATTTTGTCACGCGATAAAAGGCGTATTTATGAACCGATTTGGATGTAACTTCGTTTATACATAGTACAGACCAATGTCTCGACCGAGTTCGTTGGCGAGTTTCATCCGCCATTTTGTTTAAAAATGGCGGCCATTTAAAATTTTAAGAAAAATTTAAATTTGAAATGTGGTACCAAAAAATTGAAAATTGAAAAAATATTTTTTCTTATGTGTTTGACCTCGATAAAAAGATTCGGGAGCAGTTTTTGTTTTGTCTATATCTTAAAAAATGGCTGAGTTATAGCATTTTGAATTTCTAGCGTGGCTGACATTTTGAAACGCCCTGATTTTTGTCACGCGATAACAGGCGTATTTATGAACCGATTTCAATGTAACTTGGTCTGTACATAGTACATACCAATGTTTCGACCGAGTTTGTTGGCCAGCTTCATTCGCCATCTTGTTTCAAAAGGGTTGCCATTTAAAAAAAAATGTAATTTAAAATTTAAAATGAGGTATTAAAAAATTGGAAAATGAAAAAGATTTTTTTTTATGTGTTTGGCCTTGATACAAAGATTCTGGAGCAGTTTTTGTTTCTGAAAATTTGTTCTTTTGTTTATATCTTAAAAAGTGGTTGAATTATAGCACTTTGAATTTCTATCATGGCTAACACTTTGAAACGATCTTGTATTTGTCTCGCGATACCACACGTATTCGCCTATTTCGATGGAAGAAGGCATGTGGATAGTATACATCAATATCTCGACCAAGTTCACTGGCCAGCTTCATCAGCCATCTTGTTTCAAAATGGCGGCCATTAAATTAAAAATATATATATTTAAATTGAGGTGCAAAAAAATTAGAAATTGAAAAAGGTTTCTTTCTTAAGTATTTGACCTTGATATAAGGATTCAGGAACATTTTTTGTTTGTCTTTATCTTAAAAAATGGCTCAGATATAGCATTTTCAATTTCTAAAGTGGGTGACATTTTGAAAAATCTGATTTTTTGCCCGCGACAGCACTCGTATTTATCAACCGATTCCGATGTGAGTGAGCCTGTGCACAGAAATTACTAAGGTCTCGACCAAGTTCACTGGTTAGCCTTATCCACCATGTTGTTTTAAAATGGCAGGCACTTTAAGAAATCGCCGAATTTGGCAGCGAAATATAAGTTACTTTAAATAAAAGCAGCTTGGATAAAGCTGACTAATTTTGCGAAATTCTCGTTCATAATGATTTAGTATTGATAAAAATTAGTATTGAATCTCCTACATTCGGTTTCCACTTAATTGAGCTTCGTGTGTTTGAATAATATAAGTTGGCTTTTTTAAAATAAGGAATTATGAAAGCTACCTCTTCCTCCCGGCACTGGCCGGAAGGACTTTTTCTGTTTGTGTCTTCTACAGCTTTTTTCATTGTTCTTCGGTAAAAGTCACGTGATGTGAACTGCTCTATAGTACTGAAATATACATACTCTATATTTTTAAAAGTATGTCTGAAATACATGCATATTTTATTTATTTATTGCAAACTCGCACTGCCATGTACTCGTATTACCACGTAATTTTTTTATGTTGTTGAAGTTTACAGTAGAATGTTCGATGTTGAAAACGAAGTGGTAACATTTATAGTTTATTTACAGGAACACGCAAAATTTTCCGGGACATTCTGATCTATGTGGAAAAATTGTTTTGCGGTGCATTTTATTGATATTACGAGATTTCAAACATAATCATGGATTGATATGAACCACTGGGATGGACTACAACATGTTTTCTCAGGAATTGTTTATTGTTATTAACACATACATCTGACTTGTGTGCTTGACATCTAGGTCCGCTTATAAGTCATCGTCAATATACAGGGACGAGATAGCACAATGAAATTTACAACACAGAGAAATTACATCCGGGAGTTCCACAAAGAGTGTGCAATGGAGCCAGCGAGAGTCGAACTCGCAGACCTCTGCCGCTCTCAATGCTTGGCGGCTGGCAGCGCGGTGTCCTAACCGCTCGGCCACCGAGGCCCCTTTCTCAGGAATATAAAATAAGTAGCATTTATAGTCCGTTTACAGGGACGCGAAAAATAATTCTATTACATTATGATCTACGGTGAAAAGTCGTTTGCGATGCATTTTATTGATGTTATGATACTTTAAACATAATGAAATTAAAAAGGATTACTGAGGTGCACTAAGCCAGTATTCTCTATCTATATTATAAAGCAAAAATGTGTCCGTGCGTAACGCTGACGCTATTTTGACGGTGGCAGCAGCAGACGATTAAATTTAAATTTTACTGCAATTTTTTAAACATCTAAATATCACACATTTTCAACTCTTACACCGTCGAATAAGGAAAAAATGCACTTTCAAATTAAATTTGTTTGAAAGCTACATCGCAATTTGTTTAAAAACTGTATAGCTATTTTTTTTAATTTTCATTATTTTTAAAATAATTTTTGTACATGATTTTTTAAAAAATCTATCTGCATTGTGTGCAGACGATTGCGAAAGAGAAATCCGTTCGCCCTTAAACTAATATAAATAGCTTAGCATTTGTATCCTACTTATATTCTATAACGAAATCAAAGCATTCATCAATCAATAAATAAAACACGAATTTAAGACACGTAATCGAATTACACGCTTAAACTCTTGAAATGGCAAGAATCAAAAAGGCTGATTGTAAATAGTAATCTTTGACGATTTCTTCGGCGTTTGAATAACTGGCGCGAGGCCAATACGAAAGTATCGCTTTTAATAAATTAAAAATATATATTTGAACACATTACATGTTTTTCATATGAATGTGATGTTTTGTATTGTTTGTGGCCACTCTTAAAATATATATTAAATGCAAAAAATCTATTACCTTTATCAATTTAAAATAAAAAAATGTTTCCGCTATAGGGGACACTAAGGAGGCCTGACCCACCCATCAGTTTTCATATTTAAATGAATTTCAGATTTTTATCAATAGGTGCCAACAAAAGCTACTGAAATGTTCAAGCAACAGTCTTTATTTCATATAGATAATCGAAATAGGTGTGGAAAAAATTTCTGTGAGGCGTTTTTAACCTAAAAGTTGATTTTTTTAGAAACATTTTGTAAGCTTTTTACAGATAAAATATATCATAGAAATTTAATTAAGTAGGTTAATGCAGAAATATCGAGCTTTCATTCCAGGCATAAAGATTAAACAGTGAGTTAGGCTTAACATAACAATGTGTTATTCTTAAAAAAAAGGGGGGGGGGGCTATGTGGGGAGGTTTGACCGAGTCAATGTGAGGGAGGGTTGACCAGATGCTCAAGGCTCCCTTCATTAAGTGATTTTGGAAATCTTTTTATTATACAATGTGCATAATGAAAGGTTAATGGTCATATATAAAAAATAATGTAAATTTATTCTGTAAAGCTACAGTAAAATGGGGTGATGGAAAAGAAAATAGTTTAAAACTGATTAAAGAAAGATGTGAAAAATTGCTATAGTATCCGCTGCCAGAAAAAATTTAATGAAATATAAATGGGAAAGTTAATAGGAACTTTTTCTATTTAAATATTACTTACAATAGGTAAATAGAAACAGTGGAAAAGACTAGAAAGGACTAGAAAGTATGAAAGCAGCAGTCTTAACTCTTTCAGAGTCAGTGGTATGTTTATGAAACCACTTAATTTTAATTCCCAAACGGCACAATGGCACCAGATATTTTTAAAATCCTTTCCATTTAATATGCATGTGAAATATAGCCTTTTTTTATTTGAAAACAAATTTGCTCGTAAATCCCGGTGCCTGTCATTTATTGCAACATTTTAGTACTGAAAGTACTTTGCCCCTAAAATAATTAAAAGATGTTAATGATAAGTTAAGTGCTCATGCGGGGGAAAAAACATAGCATTGATCGAAAAACTTCAGGAAGGTACATAGACAAATTTCACCAGGATGTGATGTGTGTGACCAGTGAGATGAAACCAAACTATGTGACAACTAGAGTTGTCAAGTCGAGTGTCACAAAAAGTAGGACAAGGAGGGAAAAAAGGGACAGTGGCCCCTAAATCCAGACGTAATAATACATGAAACCCTATGAAAAGTGAACCTCTCTCTAACGGAGCGCTGTCTTAAATGTTAAAATTTCATTTTCATTGCTGTACAATTACACCTGTACAGACAAAATCCTGTTTAAAACAAAAATTTTCTCCTCGGACTTGCGATTGCGTCTAAACGGGTTTATTTAAGCATCATATTTTCAAACATATTTTTCTATAATAATTAAAGCATATATCATAAAGTTATTTTGTTTTTTTTTAACTGATTTTATTTTTCCTCCAAATATTTCAATATAAAACAATGTGGATCAAGCCTCCCACATAGTGAGTCAACCTTCCCATATGTGGGGAGAGTCTTGACCCATTCTTTTCTCATGATTAAAATCAATCATTTTTTAAATTTCTTATATGTTCACGTGAGTAGGAATTTTATTTTGATAACTGGTTGTATAACGAATAAAATGATATATAAAACTTTATTCTAAGTTCAATATTTGAAAAATAAAAAAATATTTTGTAAAAAGTGGGTCAACCCTCCCTAGTCTACCCTATTATGCGATCCGGGTATACCCCTTTGTGTACATAGATAATGGAGAGCGTAGCATATTAGTCCAAGAGCCAACAGCACAAAAACCTATGTTATCAAGCATAAGAAAAAACCCTTTATTTTATGGAAGTGTAGAAGTAGGGGAATCTAATGATCCATGTCTGCCGAAAGTGAAGTGGTGCATAAGCCAAAAATGAATGCCACTAGTGGTTGACTCGTAGGTTTAGCATTGTGTTTGTCCTACAAACAAAGATATGAAAACATGGAAGACTGGGAGCAGGAAAACACAATGATAAACCTACGAGTCAACCACTGGTGGTATTAATTTTTGGCTTATGCACCACTTCACTTCCGGCAGACATGGATCATTAGATTCCCCTATTTCTACGCTTCCATAAAATAAAGGTTTTTTTTTCTTGTGCTTGATAACATAGGTTTTTGTGCTGCTGGCTCTTGGACTATATGTATCGTTCATTGACAAAGGCGCACAAAATAATTCGGTTACAGGAGTGACTATAATAAATGATTGCTAAAGTGGGTTTTCCGCTGTGGTAGGTATTTTTAAACTTATTTGTTTTTAGTGTAATACGTGGCGTGTATAAACTCTATCGTCCTATGCAGGGCTGCACGAAAGAATTCACACACATTACCGGATATGGACAGCAGTTGCTGAAAATGTATTTTTACCGTTAGACCGGGAGACGGCAGCGCAGACAATCACCTCATCGAGTTCACGGATGAAATTCCAGAATTAGTTAAAACTCGATTCCCATATTAAAACGCAATAGGTCTTCCAAGTCAAACTTCTGAAAACCCGCTTTAAGCGGTTGACTCGTACGTTTACTATTGTGTTTTCCTGCACCCAAAGGTATGAAAACATGGATAGCTGGGAGCAGGAAAACATAATGGTAAACCTACGAGTCAACCGCTAAAATCGGGTTTTTAGGCTGCCGCCTCCCGGTCTGTGTGTTATGTGTTTTATAAATTGCTTAATGGAGGATATTCCATTTTCGTTTTGATCACGTGGTCAAGGTAAAAACTTCTAGCGTAAAGAAGGGAATGCTCCGTAGACGTGTAATGTAAATCCCCGCTAGCCAATGAAACAGTTCATGAGGCAAAGCAGTAGTATCTTCCCTTCTTATCAGTTAGAAGTTCTTTGGGTAAATTACCGGTATCACGAGACTTTTTTCAGCCTCGAACCCATATTTGGAATATCCTCCATTAGATATCTCATTTCATTGTATGAAAAAAAAATGAATTATCTTAATAATATTCTACTAATGTCGGAAGGTATTTCATAATTTATGCCGGATGCCTGATTTTTCGTTCTTGTTTAGACGTTAGGTATATTTAATAACATATTTGTAATTGAATAGCAGGAATTGTTATACACGTCGTTCTGGATATGGTAAAATCAGTGAAGACTAGATACAATACAGAAATGAACATGAAAGAAATTTACCAATAGGTGAATAAAGAGTGGGTGGCTAAGCCGGAAGAATTAGTCTATGGACATTACCTACGAGTGGCAACAGCTACATATCTGCGGATATATACTCTCAGAAAAGACTGTTTATTGGACATCAGGGAAGCAGAATCCAAATGGCATTCAGCCCTATTGTTGTTTATTTCCATATAAGGAAAGGGCATGTTTACAAACAAACACTTTCGTCAACCAATCTACCAACTACATTTTTGCTTTAGCGATCATTGGAAAAATCACCATGGCGACGGACCAATTTAATGGAGGATATTCCATCTACGTTTTGATCACGTGGCCAAGGTAAAAACTTCTAGCGTAAAGAAGGGAAGGCTCCGTAGACGTAATGAAAGACCCTCTCCAGCCAGTGAAACAGTTCATACGGAAAGCAACAGTAGCCTGCCTTCCTATCAGTTAGAAGTTCTTTGGGTAAATTACCAGTATCACATGACTTTTTTCAGCCTCGAACCTAGATTTGGAATAAAGTGCGTTACTTCAATAATGTCATGCTTTTGAATTTAAAAATGAGTTCCAAAATTATATATAATATATAAACAATCATACATCATGAAGATTCACGTTGTTGAGCAGGGGAAAATGCAAAGACTTTTAAGATACTAGACTGGCATTTCCTCGGCTACTCCCATTCAAAAGCATGGCAGCCATCTGAAATGATTTGAAGTAAATTGAAACACCTGAACCGCGAGGTTTGTACGTCAACTGTGAGTTATTTACCATTAAGTGCTATGGCTAGATGAGCTTAAAAATTTAATTTTATCAATATATATGAAGTTTATGGCATATTTTTTACATGGAGCTATTTTTTTTATATCTAAATATGCGTTATAAATATTGAATTTTCAGAAATAAAGTTAAATAAGGCGATTTATAAATAATTTTGTGGATGATATGTTTGAAAAAGAGTATCTAATTTTAACATGCCTTATGAACCAAAATAAAGGCGAAATTTATATGGAAACAGATTGTTAAAGATTATAATCCCACCTTTTTTTAAGTTTGACTTACAAAAGTAACTGGTAAGGAAGTTTAGTTTAAAGGTAGCAACTGTAACATAATATAGTAATTTATAAAATTTTAAATTACGTGTAAAGAAAGCTACATTTTTAAACTAATTTTTATGCAAAAAGGTAATTACAAAATGCATATTAACGAAAGTAACACTATATTTTTTATCTTTGGAGGATGTTTATTGAAATACTTACTTGCTATACGAAAAAAACAAAGAAATTGATGAATAATAAAGTATTTTTTTAAAAAAAGGCCTAAATGAAATAGGGTAGACTAATGCTTAATGATCCGCAATAAAAAAATACGCTGATAAAAGCATTTTCTTAGGTAAATTAAAATATAAAACATATATACTGCCGTACAACAGCTGTGATCAAAAATCCTCGGTTAAATTGACAGTTTGCCGGTCTATGTATCTTAAAGGTCTTTGGGTTAATGTTATTTTGAGAATCGCCTTAAGCAGGCAGGACACTATTTCGTGGCTTTTTGGCATGCCCATAGGTAATTAAGTGGTGAAGTGTCATCCTTTTATAAACATCTGTTCAGTAGTTATACAGCTTGTGAAAATAAGGTAAAAATTTATAGTGACAAACTGTATGCCCTAGATTAGATTGCAGCCAAGTGGTAATGAATGTAGGGACTTTACACATGTTTCGTCAGCTGCGGGTTTATAGAGGAAAAACACGTGAAAATAGAGGAAAATGTTCGTGAAGAACATTTTAACACTGTTTCCCTTTCGTCGATTAAACACTCTTTCTTGGAGGGTATATGCCCGCAGAGGTGTGGCTGTTGCCACTTGTGGTCAAGTGCATTACCTTCTTATCTTTAAAATTTCAATTACTTTTCAGCACAAATTGTTTAACTAGGAAACAAGATTTTAATATGTACGATTTCTAGTACCATGAGCAGTAAGATGACTTGGTGATTTTTTCACGTTTGCCACATTGGCGTTGAAAAAGTGAACTTCATAGAAGAACCACTGGTGTCCCAACCATACTCTTATGACTCTGACTGTTTGGAGGTCATATATACATCCTGTAGAGATTACATCAAAATTGAAGTGGGTTCGGTTGACATGGAATGAATTGCATTTCACCACTTTTGAAAATTCCATTGCATTTCTGACATAAGGCGTAACTTTTGGCAGACCCTTTGCTTATTCAACAACTTAATGTTTTCATGTGGCTAAAAGAATAAAGTAACCAAAATTCTTCTTGAACAAGGAAATGGACTTTTCCCAAGGCTAACGAAAAAGGACAGGCTTCCGCGGTGCATTCCACGTAACTTTTTTAAAGACCGTTGGAGTCACGTGATGCTCGAATGCACCAATGCAGGTGTACGAAAAGAGCATCACGTCACTCAAGCGGTCTGCGAGGCAAACGAAAAGACAGGCTACCGCGGTGCATTCCACGTATATTTTTTTACGTACCGCTGGAGTCATGTGATCCTCGAATGCATCAATGCAGGTACGAAAAGAGCGACACGTCACTCTAGCGGTCTGTAAAACAAGATACGTGGGATGCACCGTGGTAGCCTGTCTTTTTCGTTAGCCTTGGACTTTACCCGAGGCTAACGTGAAAGATAGGCTACCGCGGTGGGTCCGATTCTTCTTTTTTTACAAACCGCTGGAGTCACGTGATGCTCTTTTCGCACACCTTCATTGGTGCATTCGAGCATCACGTGACTCCAGCGGCCTGTAAAAAAAAGAAGAATCGAACCCACCGCGGTAGCTTGTCTTTTTCGTTAGCCTCGGACTTTACCCATGTGACGTCAATCGCGGGCCGCGGATATGCAGAAGAAAAACACCAATAAGGAAAGGGCAGCTGACGTCACTGTTGGTCGGATTACTGTGGACCAGCAAAAAAAACCTGTCCGTTCTTTATGACTCCTACTGTGCATATGAGCTAGGAAAATTTGATTGGTCTACGTTTAACAAGTCTCTGATATGATTGGCCTACGTCATCAAGACTATTCCTGCAATGATCGTTATAACAAAAATGTAACTGGTAGAATGGTTGACGGAAGTGTTTGTTTGTAAACATACTCTTTCCTTATAAACTTGAAGAACATTTTAACACTGCTTCCTCTTCGTCCAATAAACAGCCTTTTTCGGGGGGTTCAACCCGCAGAGACGTGGCAGTTGCCATTCGAGGGTAAAGTCTATTCTTATATAATCAACTTGCTTGAGCTACTTTGAATTAACAGAATTCATGATTATCTTGTCAGACGAAGAGGGATTACACAGATTTATAGCAAAATTAGTAATTTTGTGAAGGATGACTATAGAATATAGAAAAAAAAATCCAAAGCTTCTTTACATTTTTAATAATATTTCCATGTAGAAATCTGTGATAAGTAGATATGACCACTAGAATTAATTATAACAAAAAAGAAAAAAAAAGAGAGAGAATGAAATAGCAATTAAGGAAATAACTCCAATAACCTCTTAAATCTATATTAATAAAAGTTTTATCTGTGCAAGTGTGTCAAGCTGTTGGCGATAGCTAGGGAAAATCCATAACACTTATAGGTCTGATAATTTCATTCCGGATAGACGATGTACCCAAGGTTCAGATTTTAGATTTGTTATTTTATATTGAATGGCACATTTCCCTTGTTTCCTCAATTTTCCAAGTACGCTGGAAATTTTTATTCACTCATAAAAGCATAAAAGCAATCCAAATTCAATCTTTTAACCAGATAAAGTAAATTTTGTCCTCTTTTCAGTAAAGCTTATTAGGAATTCATACAGCATTTTTTTTATTTTTTGAGTTTTTTAATAAGTCTTTATTCCGCTGAAAATAACAGTTTGCATTGATAGTCTATCCATCCAATCATATATTTTATACCTCTGTATAAAGCAGACTTTAGTTAATAATTTAAAATACATACATATCAGGGGTGATTCTGAGTAAAAAAAAAAAAATCTAAAATTCACAGCACATTTTTTGAAAACTTACAGTGGAGGATGGTGGTGGTGATTTCATCTTCTTTTAACCCAATATAGTAAAAGTTTTTTCCTGTTAAATTAGGTTTAATCAGAATTCCTACAGCAATTTATGAATATTTTCCAAAATTTTTATGCGATTTTTAGTATTTTCCATTGAATTTTTGACATCATAAAAGGAATCCGGTTTCAGTCTTTCAGCTCAATATACTAAGTTTTATCCTCTACGAATTTAGTTCGATGTTTTGCGTTTCTTCTGGTATCACAGCGGTCCCTTGACATTCGTAAAGGAACCCAGTTTCAGCTCAATGCAGTAAATATTTTGTTCTTTGTGATTTTTAAATTTTTAGTGTTTTTTCGTTATTTAAGAGGATATAGACAATTTTTTTCGGAAACGGAAAGAATACTCTGGTAAATTCTTTCACCTGAAAAATATTCATTACTTTTTGAAAAATTGGATAACCGCGAACCCACTCACAATGGTAAAAATCCAACCCGAACTCTAAACAATTAAAGTCAACCTGACCCGCAAAGAAAAAAAGAAGCGTTAACTAAACCGATCAAACTCTACCTGAGACCAAGGGCTTCGTAGATTTCTAAATCGAATGGATCTTAAATCATAGTCTGTAGAGGAAGGCAGATTTAAAACTTCTTACTGATACAAAACCATTAAGGAAATTTTTCATATACCTATGGAGCATAAAATTTGCAAATTTCGAAACTTATTGATGACGTTCGTGTGCTGATTACATCATGACAGATTGAAATTTGCGATTTTTTTCAACGATCGTTTCACGATATTCAAGCTTTTTCTACGATCGTTACGCGAAATTTACGATTTTTCTACGATCGTTATGCAAAATTCACGCTTTTTGTCATGATCCTTTCACGAAGTTCACGATCTTTTTCCACGCTCGTTTCACGAAATTCAAGATTTACTTTCACGATCGTTTCGCGAAATTCCTGATTTCATCCACGATTGCTTTGCGAAATTCACGTTTTTTTCCACGAGTGTTTCGCGGAATTCCTGATTTTTTCCACGATCGTTTTGCGAAATTCCCGATAATTTTTCACTATCACTTGACGAAATTCAGGACTTTTTCCCCGCACACTTTTGACAAAATTAATGTTCTTAGGGTTCCGTACTTAAAAAGTAAAACCGGAACCATTATAAGATCAGTTCTGTGTCTGTCTGTCCGTCTGTAACAGCTATTTTACTCGTAAACTATGAAACGTGGAAAGTTCAAATAGGCTGAAGTAATAAAGACTGACCCACATATTTATAGATTATAACCATTCACAAATATATTTAGGAAAAATGTAGAGGAGTTAATTTGAGTTACTTGAAAAAAAAAATCTTTTCTCTGTATATCGTGTGAAAACTTTCGTAACGCCGAAATCAAAAATATGCATTTCGTTTAATTTTAGGTATTATATTTTCAGATATCGCCGAAAATGTACTGCAAAAATCCACCCCCTCTATTTCCAAATCTACTGAAACTAAAATTATGAAAAAATTAGGGGTAGTAGAAGTTAATTTAAACTTGTAGGAAAACTATAGAGATCCCAAGGTCACACAGTTTTTGCGAAAATCGTATTTTTCTGTTGCACACAAATTTCGATTTGCGGGCGTTCAGCAAAGCAGTTGAGGAGCGCTGGACGTACCTGTGGGCAGCTTTCTCTGCACATATCGGTTTTCAAGCCTTTCGCTACTCAAAATCTTTTTTGAACATAACTCTATTACTTTTAAAAAATTGCTCTTTCTCCCCCCCCCCCCCCCCACTTTATGCAAGTGAAATCATTAAATTAATTCATTTCATAAAACAATACGTATTTCCATTTACATGTTTTTTTTTCTCTACTTTTCGTAACGAACTTAATTCAATACGTTCAAATACACAGCTCTATGATTCAATTTCCAGTTATAAAAATTCCATTCTCACAGAATTAATTTCTGTCCGTTAACGGTCTTTGTTTAAAAGTAATCAAGTAAATACACAAAAAAATCTAAGTGCAGCTGCCCATACATTACGCTACATTTTCTTTTCATCAGCTTTTATTCGCGTTGTAAATAAGTCATTCTTAATTGCAGCTAAAATTTGACGGTTGAAAAGAAATAACAAAAATAAAATTACTTTAAGGGAATGCGGTCTCAAATGTATTTCATGTACGTTAGCACATATGCCCTTTCCTCTGCATGTTCCCATACATCCATTATATTACTCAATTTCATTTAAGCTAATTCTTTGGTGTTAATATTAACAAAATCCAGATTTTAAGTCGCCGATCCTATAAAATAAAGAAGGGATGTTTTACATCCCGGTGAGTTATGGCTAGAAGGGATGCCATATTATATTCCGCTAAACCTCCCGACAATGCTTTGTCTGTTGTGAGAATTCGACGATATCTCACATTGGAACTCTGAATTTACAAGGCAGAAGCCAGCATAGGGAAACTAATGTATTTTCACCTAGCCTCCAAATTTCTTCAGAGTCCTAGAAAATGTCGCTAAAGATGAAACAAATATATCAATTTCAATCAATCTTTACAAGTGACATTAGTGTGAAAGGTACTCCTTTATTTAGCGAGAGAAATATTCCTTTGATATTTACAAGGATCTCTTTCCCTTGGGAAACTAGATAGTGAAACCAGATATTGACCTGACGTCAGGTTCCTGACTGCAGCCTATAGAGAAAGGGCTTGTTCATGAGCTCATGGTCACGGATGGTGAGTGGCTAATGGGAATGTTTTTTGTCCGAGACGGAAAAACGAAACTGATAAAAAGGGGATGCAGGAGCATTCTCGAGGCGTCTTGTTTTTGAGTTCTTTTTTGGAAGCTGAGGCTCCGAGTACACTTTAGCCGTGTAGAGGAGAATCTCTCACGGGTTGGCTTCGGAACATATTTCGAAGCACAGTAAAGAAGTAGCCAGGCGTGGCGGAAAAATTTCTCCACCCCGGAGAAAGACATCGGAGGTCCCTAGACCTTGATCGGACATTCACTAAAAGGGCGACATTCCTGTCGCGTATCACCGACTCTCATCTTCGAGAAATGTGAAGTATAAATATATAGAGACATTCTCCCTGCAAGCTATTTGCCACTCGAGGACTGGACTTGATTCTACAAATACATTATTGACAGCTGAACTCGAACCCATTTATGAAGAATGTTGTACATACGCCTTATTTAATCCAGAAAACATTATTTAATTGTTTGTAATGCAATAAAATATTTCTTCGACTTTAAATAAGCCTTGGCCGTTGAAGTTGCCCGCTACCACACCACCTTACGACATCGACTCCGTTACAACTTGGTGGCAGCTAGAAGATTTACAGCAAGAATAATTGTTATTAGAGGAAAGCCCAGGAGGAAACAGACGGCGAACACCCGGAGTTTCTGACAACAACTCGAGAGGCAGCCGAAAGAATCGAAACGACAGTTCCGAGGAAGACAGACGGACAGCCCATCTAGACACTGCCCATGAGACAGTTCAGCTAGATCAACTAGACAGTGCTTCGAGACAGTGCAAGGTGGACCTTGGACGACAAACAGTAGGACGCAACACGCCCGATACGAGGACTTGAGCTACAGTGGACGACACCCGCGGAATGCCATAACGGACCGTTCCCCAGACAAGATACTTCAAGCAACATCTGCAACAGGTAAGCTCATTTCATTTTGAGTGGCTCTTAAACCATTATTTATCATACTGATAGGATGTTAAAATGTTGTTTAGATAAAAATAAGAGAAACTTTTTGATTTTTAGGTAAATGAAAATATTAAGATTATGATAAATCGATAATGTGTAGTTAATTGAAATCTAACGATTAATGCAAATTTATATGTTATGTTATCTTTATCATTATTTTTAATGTTTGGAAAGCAGAAACTATAAACGAAACTATAAAGCAGAAACTATAAGCTAAATTCATAACTACTCAAAAAAAAAAAGCCCAGTAAATTTTTTTTCTTAAATAACTTGTGTGAGAAATATATTTTGATGAGTGATTGTATAAAGAGAAATTTTCATGCATGTTGGAGATTACTAAATGACAAATGAGAAAAATTAAAATTTTATCCTAAATAGTATAGAGGCATTTTCATAAAGGCTGCAGAGAGTGTTCAGTTCTTGAGAGATACTGGGAATGTAGTTTGCCTATAGTATTTGAAAAATTACTTATTGGTTTCATATTGTGTGTATAGGGACTCTAAAGCTTTAAAATTTTGAATGTTATTGTTTGCTTTATGTTTGACACAAAAATATAGAAAATCTGAAAATCTTTTGCAAAATCATAAATTTATTTTTACATATTGGTTATGCATTTGAAATGTTTATTTATATTGTGTGCTTAGGGGTAAAATATTTCTTGTGAGGTGTAAGGTTCATATACTTGTAAATTGATAAACAAAACGAATAGTTTCCGTTTGTACTATTTCAACATACCGTAGTCATGTCGGAGTTAAATTCACTTAAGTACTGCAGGAAAGCGGATTTACAGAATCTAGCGGACGTTTTAGGGGTGGAAATAGATGAACAAGACAATATGGCAACGATAATCGAAAAAAATTGAAGCAGCAGAAAAATACGACGAGGAACTAACTTTAGTGCAGGCAGGGTTTATCGTGAAAGATAGGGAAGACCGAATCGCGGCAGAGAAAGAGAAAGACAGGGAAAAAAAGAGAGAGAAGAGAGAGTTAGGGAAGAGAGAGAGAAAGAAAAAGAAAGGGCGTTTACTTTAGAACAGCTAAAATTAACGCAGAATTCAGAAAGGCGAAATTCTACGGCTAGCAGCGGTTCCGAAAGATCCGTTAAATTACCTCTTAAAACCTCTCTTCGTTTTGATCCTGAACGATCCGATATAACATTATTCCTGAATTTGTTCGAACGACAGGCGAATAGGTCCGGAATAGAGCAAGACGAATACGTCACACACTTGTTAGCATTATTGCCGGTAGAAATTGCGGAATTGATCTTACGCGAACCAGCTCAAAAAATTGACAATTTCGAACATGTTAAATCGCTTTTATTAGCCCGGTACAGGCTGAGTGCGGAAGCGTACCGTCAAAAATTGAATAAACATGCACGTAATCCAGGAAACCCGTGGAGAGATCTCATATTCGAATTGAATAGTTTTCTTGAGGGATGGATAAACGGTTTGGGGATTACGCAATTTTCTGAATTAAAAGACTTGTTGATCACTGATCAGATCAAACGACGCGCGCCGGTCGAATTAAAAGAACATTCTATTGATTCGTGGCCGAATTATAAAGACCCCTTGGTGCTCGTTACGGCACTAGATGAATATGAGGCGATAAAAGGAGTATCCAAAAAACGTGGAACACGAAACCCACGCTTGATAGGAAACCTGAAAGGCCTAAGTATGAAGATAAATCGCGCGATAGGAATTCCGAAAACAAACTCAACTGGCGTGAGCGGGAAACAAATAAAGAAAGGGAAAAAGTCTTCGATCGTAAAAATTGGAGTAAGCGCTTTATTTGCTCCAAAACTGGGCACTTAAAGGCCAATTGTCCCGAAAACAAAAGGACCGAAAAAACCGTTGCTAAAGTTCATCACGTTAGTGGGCATATTGATCTCGAGGAAGGTTTCAAACCTTACTTAAGCCATGCCTTAATTAATGGAGAGAAAAATCACGGTTTAAGAGACAGTGGAAGCTGTTATGATGTGGTCTCAGGCAAATTCATTAACCCTTTGAGCTCTGCCGGGTGAATTTTCACCCACATAAAATCAAAATCGTTTAATTTCCTTCAAAAAGTCTCCATTTTAATTGCAAAAACTGGGTTTTGTAGATTTTACTTGTCTTCTTAAAATCTAGATGGCAGCACTATTCTCTGCAAATATCTAGTAGGTTTTTAATGCGACCTTAAAAACACTCCAATTTTGAAGGTTTAGAAATTTTGTATTTTTCAAGCATTATAAAGAAATATTTTTCAAAGGAGATAACATTTTTTTCTCTTGGATACATCAAACATTTAATAATAATTACATGCAAATCACTAAACTGAAAATTTAAATAATTACAGGGGATAGAAATAAGTAATGGTAGAATTTTCTACCTGCAGAGCTCTAAGGACTGCAAAAATGTGCTTTGTCACTAGATGGCAGCACTAAAATTACATACCAGACAGTGTTTCAGAACCAAAATTTAGATGCTTATAATTTAATTCCAAGGAATTTAAATTTGTGTTTAATTCAGCAGATTGACGAGTTTATTATGTTTTAAATATTTCTAAACATAAATTAAATATTTTTAAAATCTGTTTCATCTATAAATTTGATTAGTTTGTATTTTTATATTATGATTTAAAAATTTTTAAATTTTGAATTTTCTCATTTAATAAATTTTTAAAATATTTTAATAGTCTTAGAATTTGTTTAAACAATGTAACTGCTTAAAATATGTTGAAATTTCAGCAATTATAGTAATTTTAGAATAACTTTGCGGTGTCATTTCTTGTATTTGCGTGTTGAAATGAATGCTCTAGAGCTCTGATGGTGGAAAAACTTCCCATGTCCCCCAGCCTAAAGGGGGTATTTAAAAAAATTTTTAAACACATGGTTCAATTTCATACAGTCCCCTAATCATATTTTAAGTGTTTTTCTGGCATATTTTTAAAATTTTAATAACCCGGAGCTCAAAGGGTTAAGCCGGAGCAATTAGACGGTATGGTTGTGTGGGTTAAACAACCGTTAATGAACGATTTACGTTGTTTGCCGACGGCTGATGTAACATTAGAATTGGACAGATTGGGGAGCATAAAAACAAAGGCCATAGTAGCAGACGTATAATCAGACATGTCTTACTACATTTTGGGGAACCAAACTCAAAAATTGATCGATAAAATTAAGAGCGGTAAGGTCCAAATTTTAAACGCCGTGATAACACGGAGTCAGACGAAACCGAAACCAGAAGTTCGAACCGACAAAAGGGGAGGATGCGAAAAAGAGAAGTTCCCAGTCAAAAGAGACGGACGCGGATACGGGAGAAAAACTGGTAGGAGATGAAACCCAGTCAGGGGGAGTGAATGAAGATTTGGGGGAAGACGAAGAGGATCTTTTGTTACCTGATCTAGTGGAGGACTCGAGCATAGGATTAAGCCAGGTCGGGAAGAAGGAATTTAAAAGAGAACAAGAAACGGATGACTCTTTAAGCGAAGTTAGAAAAAGGGCAGAGTTAAAGAAGTCGCATTACGAGTATAAAGACTCGTTAATAGTACGGAAAACGTACGATCACCGGGGAAATGAAAGGATACAATTAGTCATACCCCTGAAGTTTAGACAGGGTCTTTTAATCGCGTGCCATGAGGGCATTTCGGCTCATCTGGGAGAGAAGAAAACGAAAGACAAATTCTTAAAATACTTCTTTTTTTCTCTGAAAATTTTGTAAAATCATGCGACGCGTGTCAGCGCGTAGGGTGATCGGGGGAGCAGAAAAAGGCCCCTTTGACACACGTACCGATTATTTCAGAGGTATTTTCAAAACTATCAATAGATTTAGTTGGCCTCTTACCAGAATCCAAAAAGGGAAATAAATACATGTTGACCGCCATATGTGTGTATAGCCGATACCCAGAAGCGATTCCAATTGCAGATATGCTTTCGGAAACGGTAATTGAAGCTTTGACAACTATTTTCAGCCGTGTAGGTTACGCGTCGGAAATCCAAACAGATTTGGGGCGTAGCTTTACTTCAAATTTAACTACTGCTTTTCTGAAGAAATTCGGTGTAAGGCTAAGACATTCGAGCGTGTGTCACCCTTCCTTGAATTTAATTGAGCGATTTCACAGGTCAGTTAAGAGACTATTGAAGGCGATGTGTGTCGAAAATGGGAGTGATTGGGAGGCAAACGTACCCCATGCACTGTTAGCTTTAAGAACAGTGACCAACGAATCGACGGGATTCAGTCCCGCGGAGCTAGTTTTCGGGAGAAATTTGAGAACGCCGGAAACATTGTTGTTTGAACAATGGATGGGAGAGAGTCAAGAACATGAATTAGTCACCGAATATGTTTTCAAACTGATGAATCGTTTAAAACGTTGCCAAGAGCTGGCCGTCAAAAACATGACTACTAGCAGAGATAAGAGAAAATTCTGGTACGATAGAAACGCGACAGAAAGGAGTTTCGAGCCACGAGACGAGGTACTGGTTTTGGCCACAAGTAAACCAAATAAAATGTCGGTAAAATGGATTGGTCCAGGCAAAATCGAATCTAAAATTTCCGCTACGAATTATATTGTAAATGTTCCAGGTAGACGCGAAAAATCCCAAATTTACCACGTGAATTTATTAAAACCTTATGTGAAACGCGTGGAGAAAATCAACATTTTGACCCGTGAATTTCACGACCCAGACGCAATGCAAGATTTAGAGATAGTTTACCCTTCGGCAGACTCTAACAGTTATGACTTCAGTCAAGTAGTGGAGGAAAGTGACTTGAGGGACCGGTGCACATCTGAACAGCTGCGGGAGTTAGAGAATTTATTAGACACGTATAGGGAAGTCTTTTCGAACGACCCAGGACTAACAGATCTATCAGAGCATGATATTGAGCTTGCCGAAAACAAACCAGTGAGGATAAGACCTTATAGAGCATCAGTCAGACAAAATGAAATTTTGAAAAAAAAAATCAAGCGTATGCTTGATTTAAAAATCATAAAGGAGGGGGAATCGGATTATAATTCTCCCATGATTTTAGTGGAGGCCCCGGGTAAGGAAGCCCGACCTTGTGTTGATTACCGAAAATTGAACTCCATTACTAGGGCTGAATTTTTCCCACTTCCTAATTACAAGGATAGAGTATAAAGAGTTGCCGCAGCCAAATATATCACGGTATTGGATTTGACTAAGGGGTACTGGCAGATTCCGATGACCCCCAGAGCTCAAAAATTGGCCCCTTTCGTGACTAGTTTCGGGAGTTATTTACCGCTGACAATGCCTTTCGGTTTGGTCAACGGTTCTTACAGATTTTCCAAATTTATGGCTAGATTACTCAGTGGGGTAGAAGAATTTTGTCTACCATACCTAGACGACATGGCCATTTTCTCGAATAGCTGGGAGGATCATCTTAAGCATCTAAAGATAGTGTTAACCAGAATCAAAGAGGCTAAATTAAAAGTCAAAATCGCAAAATGTAAATTTGCGAAAAAAACTGTTAAGTATCTAGGGCACGTAGTGAGGGAAGGTCAACGCAAACCGGTGGAGGCGAAAATCAAGGCCATCGCGGAGTTGCCGGCGCCCAAAAACAAGACGGAAATTAGAAGATGTTTGGGTATGGCGGGTTATTATTCGAGATATATAAAAAATTACGCAACCATAGTAGAACCACTCACGCGCGCTTTAAAAGGAAAAAACAAAAAGGGAAAAGTAGATTGGAGCGACGAAATGGAAAAGGCGTTCAAACTCTCAAAAACCAAACTCACCGAAGAACCCATTTTGTATGCCCCTGATTACGATTCCGAATTCATAATACAAAACGATGCGTCTGAAGTGGGTATTGGGGTTATTTTGGCGCAGAGGAAGGGCTCAGAAGAACCCAATAATTTTTCTTAACCGAAAATTCACAGAACCAGAGCGGAGTTTCAGTGCCTCCGAGCGTGAATGTGCCGCAATAATTTTCGCAATAAAGAAACTTAGGCACTATATTGATGGGCAAAAGTTTTCCATAGAAACGGACCACAACCCATTAATTTTCTTGAAAAACAATGCAGGTAACAATCCCAGACTACTCAGGTGGGCACTGACACTGCAGCCCCACCATTATGCAATAACCCATCGACCAGGCAAGGCTATACCCCACATGGATTACTTGAGCCGAGTAGAGTAAGTCGCTCATTAAACCGACTATATGTATATATTAATATTTATTTTATTATGTGTAAATGTAATCGTGTAAAATATAAATGTGTTTTGTCTGTTAAAGAGAAATTTCGTAACCAAATGTATCCCGCATTTGCAAGCTAAATATAAAATGCAGGAAAAGGTTTCTTTTAGGAGTTGATATAATTAAATATGGGCCACTTAAAATGTATGAGCTAACCATTTCCCTAACAGAATATTGCATCTTGCAGTCGAAATATGATTTGAGGGAGGGGTGTTGTGAGAATTCGACGATATCTCACATTGGAACTCTCAATTTACAAGGCAGAAGCCAGCATAGGGAAACTAATATATTTTCACCTAGCCTCCAAATTTCTTCAGAGTCCTAGAAAATGTCGCTAAAGATGAAACAAATATATCAATTTCAATCAATCTTTACAAGTGACATTAGTGTGAAAGGTACTCCTTTATTTAGTGAGAGAAATATTCCTTTGATATTTACGAGGATCTCTTTCCCGTGGGAAACTAGATAGTGAAACTAGATATTGACCTGACGTCAGGTTCCTGACTGCAGCCTATAGAGAAAGGACTTGTTCATGAGCTCATGGTCACGGATGGTGAGTGGCTAATGGGAGTGTTTTTTGTCCGAGACGGAAAAACGAAACTGATAAAAAGGGGATGCAGGAGCATTCTCGAGGCGTCTTGTTTTTGAGTTCTGTTTTGGAAGCTCAGGCTCCGAGTACACTTTAGCCGTGTAGAGGAGAATCTCTCACGGGTTGGTTTCGGAACATATTTCGAAGCACAGTAAAGAAGTAGCCAGGCGTGGCGGAAAAATTTCTCCACCCGGAGAAAGACATCGGAGGTCCCTAGACCTTGATCGGACATTCACTAAAAGGGCGACATTCCTGTCGCGTATCACCGACTCTCATCTTCGAGAAATGTGAAGTATAAATATATAGAGACATTCTCCCTGCAAGCTATTTGCCACTCGAGGACTGGACTTGATTCTACAAATACATTATTGACAGCTGAACTCGAACCCATTTATGAAGAATGTTGTACATACGCCTTATTTAATCCAGAAAACATTATTTAATTGTTTGTAATGCAATAAAATATTTCTTCGACTTTAAATAAGCCTTGGCCGTTGAAGTTGCCCGCTACCACACCATCTTACGACATCGGCTCCGTTACACTGTCTTCATTCGGTCGCCAAAAACCTTTGTAAATTGGCGATAATGTGCTACGCCAAGCCATGGAATCAGTGAGCGAAAATACACTTCGTTTTCCCTCTCGCTGGCTGTAAGTCCCGAAAAAGGCCGCTTGTATTTTTTCAGTGTTACGGAGCACCTCTCCTTGGATTACATAGAATCGCTATATATAAATGTATCCTCCATTATGATAGTGCTGTTCCTGTGCATAATACTGGAGTTTCTCCATTCCATCATCGAACCCGAAACCACCGTTGTAAGGCGAACGAAAAGCCTTCACAGTACCATTCGTCGCAAAAGTATAAAAGGATTATTGATAATGATTTTAGAAAAAAATTGTCGGTAATTAGCCAAAATATTAACCCTTAAGGACACGGATGGTTTGGACATGCATAAAGGTAGGGGCGAAGTACTCTATGCGCAATCGGCTTTTAACAACTTTTAATTATAAATTTGTGTAATGCAATGCCCAATAGTAATATAAAAGCAATAAACGTCAAATTGGTAGGCCACCCGTTTCTTTAAAGGTTAATTAAAAACCTACCTGGAAAAACGCGGCACGGAGCAAAGAAGCATTTATTGTCAGCACCGAATTAAGTTCATCATAAAGGATTAGGATAAGATTAAAAAAGAGTTATACAGAATAGCAATATCTGATGCTATTTGGGTTTCATATCTCTCTGGACTTCCATGGTATATCCATTTATACTTTTCTAGTATACACAGCTATACTCAATTCTACGTTGTATAGTTTTTTACGAAGTCTTATTATTCTTTTAGCAACAATTTTTTTTGTAATAATACAGTTACTAATTAATATATTTATTGTATGGAATCCTCTGTGCGCCAGTAATACTCGCACTTGACCGATTATTTTGTCTGCAACCGATTAAAGAAATTCGCGATATTTTTTCGCGACCGAATGATGAAATTGGCGTTATTTTCTTGCGCGATCTTTTTGACGAAACTCGCGATATTTTTCTCCGAGACAAACAGACGAATTCGATTCTTTTCAACGATCGATTGAAGAAAATCGTTTCTTGTTTCTGAGATCTTTGACGAAATTCACGCTATTTTTTCCCGATCGTTTGAAGATTTGCGATTTTTTCCGCGTCCGATTCACGAAATTCCTCAAAAAGAAAAAAAATCGCCGATCTCTACGAACATTAAAAAATATTTGCGGAAGAACCGCATTTCTGTGAAGGAATTTAAGTGAGGTAAAATAAAGCACAGCATCTTTTATTACGCGGGAGTTTCCTATTTTTTGCGCAGTGGACCATATTCTCCCTTTGGGTTCGAGGCTACAAAAATTAGTCTGCTTAGGAATAACATTCAGAACCGTGCATTTTAAAAGCATTCTGTTTAGAAAATTTATGCTTACATTTTATTTTTATATGGCGTTTTAGACCTTTTCAGAAACAGATATGGGTTAACATGAATTCTTTTATCTATTTTAACACTTTATGTGCCAAATTATGAATTCATGAAAATTTCATCTTCTAAAGCAGTTTTCGTGAATTTTTTAAATTACATTAGAAGACTTACATAATCATTTAATAAATTTTTGAAGGATTTTGCCAATTAAAATTAACTAAATTTGAATTTATAGGGATTTTGTCCAATATTTATAACTCCACTCAAATCTTTTTTTTAAATATATTTTATAGAATTAGGAAATGTAGAAACATAATATTCTTACAATGGAAGTATTTCTGAATCCCCCCCCCCCCCCCCCCGAAATCTTTCAGCGTCAAGAAAGCTGAAAAGACGCAAAGCCAAAAGAAATCATCTTTTATAGTATCTATAACTCATTCTAAACCGTATTACTACTAATTGGTGTATTAAATGAATTTTAACAAGTTATAAAGGGTTAAAGCAATTGCATGTATGTTTTTGCTTTTATCTATAAAATGAAAATTTTAAACTTTAATAAGTATATATGGATCTTAATTAATATGTATATAAATATTTATCGAAAATAATTCGTACAAAATAAATCTGTAGTATTTTACGCATGCATTTATGTTGCATCAAACAACGCGATAACATAAACAAACGCACTAGTCGCTATTTTTACACACGTGATTCCACCGCCCCCTGAATACTAGGCCTGAGCGCTGACTCAAAAATGGCGGCTGCCGAAGGCGGATTTTTTTTCAGCATGTTTACGGTTCCTTAAATATTCGTACCAATAAATTTTTAAAGTTTTTTTCGCACTTTATTTTTCTGAGATTAAACAAGTCAGAGAAATCTTTAATAAAATACTGGTGTCAAAGTTTAAGGGACCGTATCACGTTAAAAAAAATCCGCCTTCGACAGCCGCCATTTTTGTGTCAGCGCTCAGGCCTAGTATTCAGGGGGCGGTGGTAATTCCCACTGTGACGTCACATGTATACTGTACATCCCTCACGGATCATACATCAAACCTTGCCCTCAAAGAAAACTTTACCCCACTCCAGAAACACTTAAATGGCGTATATGCTTTTGAAAAATGGGATTCGTGATGTAAATATTAGCAGAAACTCAATACAGTCTTGGTTAATATCTATTAAGAGTGTTTTATGTTTTCCATCTAATTTTTTTATATTATAGTCCGAATTTTCCGACTGATGACCGACTTTTTTCGGAAAATTTTGAACAGAATCACCCCTGAATATATATGAAAGTTTTTTAAAATTATTAAAGAAAGCTAGAACATATATCTTTTTCCCAAAACAGAGCGAAGAAAATATTCTAGCATTGTTTCCCTAAGTTACTCCTTTATCGCCCAAAGCAGTTGCTATTTAGCAACTGCTTTGGGCGATAAAGGAGTAATTTTGGAAGCAGTCAGGAACTTTGGAAAACAGACCAGTTCATCAAGATATACAGAGTGTCTACAAGTTAGTTGGGCAATTTCGTAAGCGAGGAACTTCCGAAATACTAAGTGAAATTAACTAGTTGAACATCAGACTAGTAGTAATATTGCCGAAGTTTATTCATAGATGGCTTTAGGTGTCACAACTGCTGCTATCGCTTAGTGAGCGGAGCTGTTATTCAATGGCCACCATGATCACAAGATCTTTCACCACTTGATTTCGGTGTATGGGGTTTTGTAAAGGACCAAGGGTACAAGCCGCCACTTCCTGACCTAAAATCAAGAATCCGCACTGCAATTAATTTGATTGATGGAATCATGCTGATAAATCTGTAGCAAGAAAGGATTTACCGATGGAACATTTGCAGAGTCACGAAAGGAAGACGCATCAAACATTTGTGATAGTGGTAAACCTGAACTATTTTTCTGTCTTACAACAATATGTACTTGAAATTTTTTTTCCTGTCAATTCCATTCAATAAATCATTCTTTTTGCCCAACTAATTTGTAGACACCCTGTATTTAGATTCTGGGAAACTAAGGTAATTTTGGGTACATTTAAGTTTATAATCCCAGGCGCAGGTGGATTTGCTTTTAACAAATATAGGAAACTAAATAATTAAACTTTGAACATAGATTAAATCAAGAAATTTAAAACTATGAATGTATCCTACTCTGTTAGGGGAGTAGTCAGAATTATGATGGAGTTAAATTTTTAGGCGAGTAAGATATCAATTTACCAATGGAATAATATACTGCTAACATTCAAACAGAATGGTTTCTGTATAACTAGCAGGTATAAACTTTGTTTCTCATGGGAAAGCTATAACATATACCCTCCAATTTTTTTTATGGCTGCTTCAATGATGGCCAGTAGATTAATTTTTTTTTTTTTTAAATACAAATTATGAAAGTGGCTCAACTCTGAAAAGTACATTTTTTGGAATGATGATGGTCTAACATTGGATATTTGAAATCAAAAGGATAGCATTGTTAAAGCTTCAGTATCCCTAAAAGATAAGACACAGTGGCTCAGAGTTATATTAAGAATTTTTTTTTTGAAGTATAAAAAAGTTTTTATTGCTGAATGGGTTCAGTACAGTCAAACACGGTTCAGACACGTTTCAAGGGAGTGGACAAAAGATGCATATTATACGCGATTTGTATAATGTTGGAGGCACTGGGCTTATTTATACATCTGATCATCTAAATTAACTTTAGAGCTTTTATTTATATGTTTACGGTTGAAAATTGTGTCTTTTAAGTACATTTAGATTAAAAATAAAGTGTATTAAATTTTAATAAGCATTGTTTCTTTTTATAGGACCAACTGTAATATATGGAGATAAATATGGATTCAAACACGGCTTTATTATCATTATAACCAAAAAAACAAAACAAAAATAATTTTCCTGCTAGACTAATTTTTTAATACAAACAAAAAATATTAAATCTTTTAAGCACAATCCAGATTTTAAAATCATGCTTACAAAGAAACCACATTTGGTGTTGCTCACATCTAGCAACAAGACCTGGTGCATTTTGTAGCCCTATATATAGAAGTAAGAGAACCGATAAAATTTCTCTTAAAATCTTATCTTATATACATTTTTATACTTTTATTTTTTTATTATTACATTTTTGTTTATTTCATGCCAAAAATGAGTTAAGTCGCCAAATATGGCACTACAATTTTTCAGTCCGCTTTATCCGAAGAGTAAATGCACAGTACATATTAGAATAAGAATTATATCGGATTAAATTTTTTTTTTTTAATAATTGATAGCATAAGAAACAAATATTAGATTTTTCTTTTTTTTTTTCTATGCAGACGATAAATATATAAATAGTAAATATAAAAAGCTATAAAAGCTTCCAAGATCATTGAAAACTATTTTTTAGTGAAATACAAACTAAGAAAACTTTTTTCTTTTGAAATGGAATAATGTTTCAAATTTTTAAAATGAAATGTTGCTGTATTAAATGATCCTTTGGTAAAAGTAATTATAAAGTAAATTAATATTTTCACACAATTTAAAAATTATTGTGGCTATTTAGATCAGACATTACATTTTCTACTGAAGTCCAAAGCACTCCTCACACAAACAGCTACGATATTTGGCTAGGGTTGCCGGAAAGCTCTACTTTTGAAAAAAAAACAACTGTTTCCCTGCCAAAAATAAGAATATAATGTTGCAAATTTTCAATGTCAAATTCGTGGGTTCTTGGAAGAATTTTTAAACTTTTTTCATTATTTTATACTTATTATTAACTATTTTTTATTTTTAAATGCTTTTCTTTAAAAAACTTCAATATTAATACTCCGATAAGTGGTCTCGAAAATTGCACTGCTGTAAAATCAAGAAATATTATTTTAACAGAAAAATTTTATCGATTCTCAAACTTCATAATATAGGGCTTTAAAATGCACCAGGTCTCAATGCTAGGTGCGAGCAACAGCAAAAGTAGTTCCCTTGTTAGTACTTGCAATAATAGTACCATTATAATCTGGCCTTCATTTTTAATATAACAAAAAGTACTATCCTTATTAATCTTTCTGTAAAAAATATTAGTATGGCAAAAAATAAATAAAACATAAAAGAAAACAACTGCAGCCGTATTTGTTTAATCGTCACGAGTTTCAATTACTTGCTTATAACATGCATTATAAAAAATAATAGTGATATAACGGCAGTATTACAACAGGTATAATCATGTCTAGTCATAATTTTGCTGGCATACCTGAAATTGTATCTCTCTCTCTACTACATTAAATATACATATGAAGTGAGAGACAAAGAATTTTAGGAAGGACTCATGATCATAGAATTGCAGTGTTGCTAATTAAATTTTTTAATATATACCACTATTTCTGATTAGCAATGCTCCCCTTAATCTATTAAATAAAATGAATATTACTATTCGGAAACAATGATTTTTACCTGAACAAAAAAATCTGCTAAATTGGTATCACTAGAGAAAAGTGAAGGAATTCGGATATTGATATAAAGAGTTTGTCTTAAGTGTGATTTTTACAGGGTGTCTATTCAAACTCAGCCACAATTTTTCCTGACTTTTTCATACCAATAATATAAAATTTCCAAATGTAACTTTTATTGAGTTATATGAAGAAATATTAAAAGCTACAAAATATTTATATTTTGTATAAGGGTGTCTAGCACAGCTCAGCTACAAATTTCCCAGGCTTTCTGTACCAATAATAATAAAAAAAAAATCAGGTATTGAGATTTTGTGATGTTACCTACAATCTTAAAAATTGTATAATAATTGCTTGACACTTCCTATATTTCTTAATGAGAATCTTTTTTAACATGCTAAACATTTTTCAGATACACTTTGAGAACTCAGATTCATCCATTTTGTCCATTCAGGATGAAATTTTTTTTATCAGTCAGATTGCTTTGACATATTTTAATACAAAAACTTTTTCTTTGTAATATAGCTGCTCGGTAACTAACAAAATTTAAGGATTATAAATATTTATATAATTAAATTAACAAATGTTCCCAAAACAAAGATAAATACGCAAACTGAATCACCTAAGCAATCTTACAAAACTGTACAAAGATTCAGTGAAAGTGAAGCTGGTATTGAAAACTTTTGAGTTACAAGGAAGGACTGAACGGGTGTAAACAAAAAGAACAGCATAAGAGGTTGAAATATTTACAGTAATTATAAGAGCAAAGTTAAATTTTCTTGGCACTATTATTTCAAATCGTTAGTTTTGTAATCAGAATTTTTTTCTGAATTTGCTTCAGGAGTTTAAAATTTCTCGAGGCCTTTCTCAGAAATTACAAATTTCCTTAATTTCCAGGTGGCTAGTCCCTGTTTTGAACACCAAAGGAGCAAAAATCTTTCATGTAATAACTTTCCAAGTATTAAACCTAATATTTTTGCATTAGCCTTATGGGTGATGTTCCAGGGACTGATAAAATCAATGTATTAAGCAGGATTGGATATTTACCACAAACGTCTTAAGCAGGTCTGACTGTTTATTCATTGTTTGTTCTGTTTTTGTACCGACATTTATTTTCATGGTGTGTGTTTTCAAAATTGGTTATGGCAAGAGCTCAGCTGTAATAACACATACAGTATGGAACCATTTATACAAAATGATATTTCCAATTGACTTATTTAAAAAAAATGAGCCATACGGTGCCAATTTGATATGTATATTGCTTTAAACATTACAACATGCATGATCAACTAAGATTTGAAATGGAAGCATATTACATTACATATCGGACATTTTGATTTTTATACAGATGGCAAGACAACCCCGTTTTTAACACCAAAGGAGCAAAAATCTTTCATGTAATAACTGTTCAAGTATTAAACATGATACTTTTGCATAAGCCTTATGGGTGATATTCCAGGAGAAAACAGGGGAGTTTTTGTTTCCAAAATATTTCTATAAATTGCCTTCTTTTAAACTTTGATTAATGTCTGATCTTGTTTGGACCTGATTCTTTCAGAGTAGTCTAATAATTTGTGATCAAAACACTGTCACAGCTACATATATACTACAAATCTGATCACATAGATGTCGCTTTAATGCCCAACCACTTACCTGGAATATACCTGACCTCAACCATTCTGGATAAATGGTTCTATACTGTATTCTTGTTCAAATTAAATTTATTGCATAAATTAATTATGCATTGTTAAAATTGAAGATATGCCACAAAGGAAATGAGTAGAACAATTAAATTTTTCAAAACAGTCTATTTTTAGTCGATGATATAATCAATGCAATTTTTTTTTATATTGTGTTATAAATTCCAGACATGCATTTTACTTTGATAGCACAAGTCGGTTTTTTATGGTACTGTAAGAACATTTTACTATTTCAAAATCTTAGAATAATCAGACCACAGAGAACTAACTTCAACATGTTATCAGTAAGGATGGCATTTATCACTGTAAAAATGGTAGGGGTCCTACCAGTCATCTTATGAGTATTACTACTTTGCCAAATACCTAATGGTTGCCTGTAAAATCATTGCAGGTGCAAAGTCCTCCAAGTTACCTATAAATTATACTGCTGGAGGTGCCTTGCCAGGTGAAGGTCTCGTCACCTGACCAAGGCTCTAAATTATGAAATCAACTTGACTAGTGCAGGAGCCAAGCAACACTATAAAAATGTTAAGTAACTGGCATAACAAAGCTCACAACTAAGCAGTAAGCACTGCGATGGGATTAACAGTGGTCATCCAAGCAAAATTTGGGCCCTTTCACAAAATCCATTTAATAAAACAGGCCCCTTCACAAAAATCCATTTAATAAAACAGGCCCCTTCACAAAATTCCATTCCATAAGAACATACTCTTTATTATTTTTATTTTGTTATGCTTTAAATGTGCAATTTGCAACCAAAACAAGTTCACCTGAAAGGAAAACTTTAGCAGGTAACTTAAAGAAGTTATTAATAAATGCTTGGTTCGAATTTGATTAACAGGATTTCACCTTTCGTTGCAAAATGTTATTTTTCACAAAAATCTAAAATTTCATAAAAATAACTTTTACTTTTCACAAAATGGGCTCCAAGAAAAAAAACCTGGATCGACCCCTCATGGAGATCTAGGCGCTTGTAATGTTTATTGCCTAGGCGGTCACGTGGCCCGATACCAGGTATAAACCCGTTCAGCTGGGGCAACCTGTCAGGTAGGGGACTGGTCATTAGAAAGAAAGAGTACTACTATTTCCAAAAATTTATCTTTGTGGTAGTCTTCTACTATAAATGTTACAGAAATGTACAATGAAATTGTTTGAAAAAAAAAAATGGTTTCAATACCAGTTTAATGACCAATGGAATCCCTATCATTATTTATGTGACAACCTTTCAACAATTAGTTGAAAGTTTTATGCACAGATTTCAAAGCTTTCATTTGACATAATTTAAGTTGCACAAAAAAGTCTTTTTTAACTGACCAGTGTTGCTGATTTAGCAATTTTTTAAAATTTGGATACCTACCAGATTTTCCAAATAAAAATATATCTTATTTAATGAAGTTTGATAAAACAAATATTACTATTCAGACATTCTGGTAGAAATCCAAACAAAAAACTCAGCTAAATTGGCAACACTGAAACTGATATATTGTAAGAGATAGATTAACAAAGAATATAAACTACAAAATGTTTTAAATTTCAGACCAAGAAAAACAAACTTGTACTATCAATGCAAAAATTCTATCTAAAATATAAAAAGTACTGTAAAAAAGAAAATTATTAGCTTTATCAACCATTATGTTATGTATTTTCTGATGAGTAGGATTTTGTACCAAACTGATTTTCTGAGTGGCAGTATAATTCTGGTTAAATTGAGATTCTCTTCTTCAAGGTCTTTTACAGCATACATATTGGTTCTTAAAATCATCTGTATTGTATGAATATGGAGGTGATACTTGAAACAGTACAAGTAAAAACAATGGTCTGAACAACAAAAGGTTTATCAACTATTGCAGACTACTGTCATCCCAGTTTATGTAAACTAGTACGCAATAGCTGATAAATCTTTTGTTGCTCAGAACAGTGGTTTATTTAATAAACTGTATTGTATGCTGGAATGTCGAATAGAAATTAAAGAAAGACACACAGAATCAAAATGTTTCATCTTTTAATAATATATATATATATATGTCTCTGTCCTCTGTTTGTGTGAACAGCATACCCAGAAAAAATTGTCTAGTATTTCTTACTAACTTCTTGATTCCATCTTCTGTACAGATGCAAGTCCCTCTGATGTGCTGATCAATAAGGGGACAATGACAAGTTGGTAAGGCATTACTGTACAGAAATACCACCAACATCTTGCCTTTTCTGTACAAGGGGAAAGAAAACACAAAAATACAAACCACTAAGATCAAGAAAATGGTGTTAAGCACAGTATTGAAACTTGTCTGGGGTATGAAGGAACACTGAGAATATACACTAAATTCTTTAGAACTGAATAGAATATGCTAACATAAAAGACAACTTTTCCCACATGTCAAATGTATTCTTGAATCAACTTAAAATTCACAAGAGTTCAATTAAGAATGGGAACTGGTTCACCATTTATAATGAACTCTAGTAAGTCTTAAATTGATTCAGGCATACAGATGACCTCTAAGAGAAACCTCTTTTAATTAATTTGGGAGTGCCCTATAACAAGGCAAACTATTTTTTGATTAAGCTAATTTATTGCAGGGGTAGAAGGAAAGAATGATTGAAAAGAGTGCAAAACAATGTGGTTAAGTGAGCAGCAGTGAATGAAGACTAAAGTTTAGAATAATCACTAATTACTAATAATTACCGAAAATTTAAAAACAATTTAGGAGACATCGAATTTTTTATGAGGTAAAGATCAATATAATTTTTAAACAAAACTTTAAAAAATACAATAAATGGTCAATTAAATGACCTCTGATAACAATATAAAATCTACAGTTAATTTCATCGCTTCAGTAAAAAAGTTATTTTTTTAATCTAGTTGCCATATTCACCTCATGTATCAAAACTGTACAATGCATCTGTTCTTTGGAAGCTGTTTATGACAGTCTTTACACGCATTTTTTAACATATGTATTTTTTTGATTAGTTTTGCTGTGAACATTAAAAAGTTATGTGAAAAAATTATTTAAAAAGGGGAAAAATAGATAAAATAAGTTAATCCTTTTAAATAATAATAAAGTTAATTAGTTCCATTTTTTTAAACATAAGAAAATCTTTATAAAAAGCCAGATTATATAAATATATTCTAGAGATAACAAATCGTTTACAGAGTGCATGAAAATTGTCTTACACAGAGACAATGACTAAGTTACATATATAACTGACAAACTACACTGAAAATAAAAATCATGAATAGCAAAGTGAAGAATGAGATGATTTACATTTAAAATCACATTTCGTTTAAAAAAAATTAAGATATGATAGGAAGTGAGTAATATTTAAGAGGAAACACAGTGATATAAATATAATGCTTATATACATAACACAAAGATAGAAAAGTTTTTAATGCAGATTCATTTGTGCAAGATGATCGCTATAGGTTGTTGCAAAATATTAAGTTAAAACAACTGAAATTAAAAATTTAAATAAAGTTAACAAGCATTTCTCACTTAAAAAAAGATCATGGATATATTGAAAATAATTTGAACTTAGTTTTCAAATTATGAACATGGGGGAGAAAAAAAGATTTGTGCAGAGAGCTACACCTAGCATTTTTGTGAAACTGTACATATAAGTCACCCAAAACAATATTTGGGCCAGACAATACATTCCAGCTTGTCCTAAGAAATGGCAAATATCACATTCAAGAGAAAATGAAGAGACTTATTAAAGGGTTAGCTCTTGGCATATCATGAATAAAATCTCTCGAAAATATTATAATTTTCAAGCTCAAATTTCCCAAATATGGTAAAAAAACTTTATACAAGAAAAACATCAAAGAACATAACACTGCAGAGCAAGATAATAGGTCAAAGCAGCCAACTTGAAAACGGCTACAATTCTAAGCACTCATATAATTTGGCACACACATAGAGAATTGTGCACTTGGATACTTGATGAATAATAGGATACAAATGAGAATTTCTTTTTCCAGAATAAATGTACATTTGAGCTTAGATATTTTTCATTTTACTTGATATGGAGAAAATTGACCTTTTTAGGTAATACTCCATATTTTAAAGTGTAATTACAATGTTTGTGCATTGAACTATTTCGAGATTATTCTACAAAAGTTTTGTGCCATAAAAAAGGCATCAAAATACACTAAATGCTGACCACTTTGACCAACATTACAACATACATAGTGATGCTAAAAAACTATTAAGACACAAAACTGTGTGGGAATAAATATTTCAATTTCATTAAAATTAGGACCAACTTTCTTTACAAAGAACATGTAAGGCAGTTGTGTTTCTAAATATTAACCTTTACATTAATATTTCCTTTATTGTTTAATACATCTGTATGCACCTGTTTAATGTATTCTAAAATCTTTGCCTTTGTGTTTAAATGGACAGGTCAGTGGGTAAAATATTTTGCACTATTCTGGTCTTACAGCTAGAAATGCTCATGGAACTGATTTAGATTATTTTGGTCTGATTAGGGTATATGATTAAAGCCCCAGTTTCAGTTTAATTTATTAAAATTCAATTTTGTATAAGCACCCCTAGGTTACAACAAATATAGCATTTTATTACATAGCAGATAACTTACAATAATAGCATTTACAGTAAAAGATCTGTGACACAGATATACAGTTATTAATTGTTAACACAAAGAAAGCACAGAAACACTTCTGACAAAGGGAAACAATTCTACAAAATTATTTTTATATCTAAATTATTGATAAACAAATCAAAAAGAAAATTACTACTAATTAAATCTGAAAGAAAACAGACTACTAAACTTAATTATACTAAACACACCAATCTGTGTGTGACATGCCAAGCTCTGTACAAGGGACGGTTATGAACAATGACACTCTGCAAAATATTAAGCCTTGAATCTGTGTTTCTTTTTTTTTTTTTACAATGTTTTATTACAAAGTACACCCGAAGAAAGAATTTTCCTTCTGTTATCAGTGAATAAAAAATGTCGTTGCTGAGCCAGAAGACCAAAAGGGTCAAGGGGTGACATTGGCGATTGGTAAGACAGGGAGACGGATCAATGCTACAGGAGCAGGAAAAGACATGGCATGGCACGAATAAGTCATCAAGTAGGCAGTCTATTTAAAAAAAATAAAAACATTTGTTAAATGCATACACAATTATAATTTGACAAAGCTTATAGAACTGTCCCTTGTCTTTTCTTCTGTAAATATAGAGCCACTTTGTCATTTTTAACACAAAACAAGACCATACAATGTGTTTAGTAATGTTTTAAAAAAGCAACATGTAAGAAAAGATTCTCAAAAATAATGTATAAATATTTAGTTAAGCAGAGAGCAAAAACATGTGTTAATCAAACAATGAACAAAGGACAAGGGACAGCACATATTTTAATCACACAATTAACACAAGAATGATTATCACTCATCCTAAAATGAAAAATTAAGCTTACAAAACTAAATGACAATGGACAAGAAACAAACTTAAAGCCATCAATGAAATAAGAAGAGAAATAGAAATTTAGAAAATCTCAAGTATTTAAACAGAGTATTTAAACAAATAAATATAGTAGTACTTAATTTATTGCATTATCCCAATTCGGACATACATGCTTCTACAAAGCAATACTAAACAAAAATGAAAAGCAATTTCATCTTTACATATGTTCCTCTAAAAAAAGGAAGTTGCATAGCCAGTGATACAAGTAATTTAATCTTTAAAATTATTTATATATATATGCAAAGAGAAATTCAGATTTCTCCATCAGCATACTGGAAATATTGTTAGAATTTTCAAAAATGCAAATGATTTAAAACCAAAACCAATTAAATAGGATTTTATATTGAAATAAGGTTACTTATAAAAAGGTGGTACATAATTCATTAAATATAATAAAATGAAAATTATATACAAAAATACTTTAAAGAAGCCTCCAAGATTCTTAAATAGCAAAAAGAAAAAGAGAGGAAGAATGAATAAAATTAAGAATATCAGTTTTCAGACTAAAGACTGGTATTAACTCTCTGGATCATACAATATCTAAACCCTCCCAGTGCCTAGAGTTTCATAACAGCAGAGTCTAGCTGGCAGGATTTCCATTCTCCTATAAATTGGAGAGAGAGAGAGAGAGAGAGAGAGAGAGAGAGGTTGTGTGTTTCTCGGTGATGGATGAGGCTGATATTTCCAAACAATAAAATGAAAATTTTTGTACCTATAAAATCCTCATTGCTACCTATGTACATTTCAGAATTAGAATGTTTTCATTTTCAGATTTGTTCATTTGGTTTTGTCAAGGAAAAACTAAAGACAAGGTCATTGTGTAAAGTTCATGAGAATGCAAATTAAGCAAAAAATATTTATGCAAATAAAGGAAAATAACAGAATGTCAAAGATATTGCATTGATATTTTATGTATTAATTATATATATATATGTAAACCTTTCTTTTTCTACATACTGATTAAACAGCAGGGAAACAAAACTATGCTTGGTTAAAAGCTTTCTGTTCAACTCAATAAAACAAATTCTTGCTGTATTATTGTTATAAAGCATTTTATTTTTAGTGTTATTTACAGAAACAATGAATATTAAAACTATGTACAGATTTTTAAATTTTACATTACTTACAAATTTACAACAAAAGGGCATCCTTCCAAACTACATTTTTTGTTCATCGAATCAAGTATCTTGGTTCCTATTGAGAATTTTCCTTCAGATTCTGAAAGCCAATTTTTTTTGCCAAATGTTGCCAAATTTGGTGATATTTTTTCATTTGGCACGAAGCATGTGTTTTGGAATAAGTAATTTTAAAAGTCGATTTTTCTGCCAAATTTGCTGAAATGTTGCCAACTTTCTGACTTTATTTACTAACTGTTCCAACCTTCATTCTCATTGAAATGCATCGATACCTAATGACCCCAAAATAACCCAGTAATCAAATTTTCTTGAACAAGTGACCTAGCCCAATGGTCTTCTGATACCCTATAATGGTAAGATAAAAAATTAGTCAAAATCGCTAGAGCCCCTTTTTTTGATAAAATTTGCATACACACACACACGCACACAAAAGATGTGCTCGTATTGTAATATATGATTTATTCGAAATTAATGGTTATACTGATTTGGCTATGCTCAGCAGATTTGTTAAATAAATCAGAGACATTAAATTAAAATAAATATATCAACTACATTATTAAAGTGAAATTACAAAACAAATTGAACCTAATAAAAAATTAAACTAAATTTAATATATACAAATAATTGCACATAAAAACTGCAATTTGTTAAGGGGGGGGGGGGGAGAAAGTATGTGTGTTTTTTGAAATTTATTTTTCATTTATAATTGACATAGTAAAAATGAAGAATGAAAAAAATTCAGCTATGCTTTAAAATATAATGATTGAAAGTTAAATTGATTTCTAAGATAAGTCAATTTCAAATGTAAATACTATATCAATTTTCTGAACCGCTTAGTATTTTCCGAAAAAAAGGAGAAGCAAAAGATTAATCCTCTACCCTTTTTTTTAAACTCAAAATTGTATGTATCATTTAATTATAAAATATATAAATTATGATATAATTTTATATTTTGATAAGATAAACATTTTAAACAAAAGCATTTTCTATAATTGAACATAATTTGGAATTAAAATTCAAAACCCTCTGTATATATAAGTTTATTGTATAAGCATGATAAAGTTATTTGTTTGGAACTCGGTATTTATAAAACATTGCACTATAAATGGATAGTTTATTTTGCCGTTTTACAGTCTTAATGTTTTCTAACCTTTTTAACTAAATGAAATGCTGAGGAATATTGATAAATGGAGGGGCTAGTTGAAAACTGATGAAAGGGACAAACTGGGCAAATAGGCCATGATAACAAAACAATTGCCATTCTCTTACTCATCCTTAATACAACTTATTTAAAAAATAATTTTAAATACAGAAACTTAAAATATTTACATGTATATTATGTAAAAATGAACAACTCTGACATCAATTTACTTTAATGAATGTCTTCACCGATGAAGTTTGTTTTCTAATGCTGAATAAAGAACAGGATGCTGTGTGTGTGTATATATATATATATATATATATATATATTAATTATATGCCATCTTTAAATTAAAAATTTGGTCAGATTTAGTTAAAAGAACTTGTTCAATATATTTTGATCTCAAAGGTATTATATTTTTATATACTGCTACTCACAACATGATTCTGCTATCTGTTGAAGGAATCAGTACTTTATGAATCACGTTAGCTAAATAAAGCCAGCAGCTCACAAATTTTCTTCATTAGATAAAGCAACAACAAACTGATAAAACATTCTAAATACATTATTTTTGGGCAGGAATGTGTAATTAAAAGATGCACTTTACTTCCCCAGCCTTGAATTTATTATGCTGTCATAACTTATTAACAACTGTCATTTAGGTTTGTTTATGCCCCTCTCCCCTTCCTTTACTATCTTTTTGTTTAGTCTCTTTCCTTCCTTTTACTGCTTTATTTGCATTTACATGCATTCACCATCTCTTGCATTTATCATCATACTCTGTGTAACATTCTTTATCTTTCACTGCTCCATGTACAGTTATGTGTTACATAGTTATGTTCCAAATATCCCTTGATGAATGGTTGTGCCTTTTTATAATGGTTTGAAGATTATTTACTTGCATACACAGTTAACCAACAAATTTCTGAAAAATCAAACTTAAAACAATAAATCTTTTTTATGAATTCATAGTTATTTCATGTTACTTCTACAATAAATTTTATACAATGTTTAAAATGCAAACTAAATCATAGCATTTTTTAAAAGTTCATTTCTTATTTTCTAATTAAACAGGCATCAACTCTTAAATACTATTCAGAATTCTTAATTATTATAAAATACTTAATGTAAAACATTGAGATAGAAAGAACTATATTATTAATATTCAAACATTCAGAATGTGTGTTAAACAAAATAAATAATATAATTGCAAGATTGCATACAGATATTTTTAATGAAGTTTTATACAGAGTAAAGTGTGACACAGAAAACACATACTTATCTAAGAAAAGTTAGTTTAATAAGAAAGATAAGTCAAATTCTCCACAAACAAAAAGGAAGAAAAAGTTTAGTTTACCTTTTTATTTAATTGAAAGATACCAAAGAGAACTTCAGACTACAGACTAATAGATAATAAATACACTTACCAATATGCAATCATCTATAGGTTGAAAACAATTCCCATAAAACTTATAAATATATACTTATCATTCTAATACTAATAACTGAAACTTGGCAATGGCAAAATTTTACAAACTAAAAAACCAATCAAAAACAACTTTTGAAAAATGAAAGAAAACCAACTTATAAAGTCTTTAAATGATGCAAACAAAAAATATACAAACCCCATCAGGTGTACGAATAAAAAGGTGTCCCAAATTAGTATGGCTTGTTTGCATCTTTCGAGCGTTTTAACTGTACTTTTAGGCGTTTCATTCCAATCTGGAATCCATTCATAGATTGAATTGCTGACTGTGCACTAGATGGATTATCATAGCTCACAAACCCTAAATAATGAAATTTGAATTTAGGTTCAAGATTTTACATATAAATAAGAGAATTTTCATAAGACAAACCTTTAGATACATACCAAAGCACTTGCTAAGATTGGTCTGCTTGTCAATAAAGACTTTGGCTGAAATAACATTTCCAAATGGCATAAAGGTTTGTGCTAAATCAGCATCATTAAATTCTTGTGGGAGATGGTATATAAACAAATTTGCCCCCTCTGGACCTACAAAAAGGAGGAAAGAAAAATAACATTAAATCATTAAATTCATAACGAGATATGAGAATAAAATACAGATACAAGTCTAACCTTCTATTTGTTTCCCTGCTGGATTTGGAGACTGAAGACCTATCTGGGCAAATGGAAGTGCTAAATGATAAAAAATATGTAACAATTACTCATCTTAACAACATGTAGTGATATAAAATGTCAAAATGTGTACTTCCACTAATATTTGTTATTATTCAATGGAAATGCTTTAATCTTTATAAAGAATATGCTTTGACATAAAAACTCATTTAACCTTCTCACCGCTGAAAACTGATATATCCATTCATTAAGCTGTTGGTTTTACTGCAATGGAAGCATTATTTAAATTAATATAATGGACCTTATGCATGCGACCTGAGGTTGAGGCTAAAATTCGTCTGCTGGCGGTATTTACTGGCAGTGTTTAGCATAGCAATCTATGGAGTGCGAGTTATTAATGCTTGTTTGTTAAAAATACCGCAAAAGAATTCTTTAATGCAGCAGCATATACATAATATATTGTAATCTAAATTCAAAATGTTGTTCTTTATGCGAGAAAATTACCTAAGTTTGCAAATTTTCAGTTAAAACGTATGCATTCAACCTGGGTCAAGGCTAAAGTCGTCTGCTAGCGGTGTTTGCACCTGCGCATACTGGTATTCTGCCAGTGCAGTAACTAGAATAACAGATCATCATACTGCCAGCTCTGGCGTCTGATGTCACCTGAATAGAGTCCATTATACAGATATAATACAGTTTTAAAAAATAAGGTTATGATTAATACTGTCAAGGATTATATACTTGTGTGTAATAAAAATTTTTATATGATGTTGGAAAACACATCTTTTTTTAATCATTAAAAACAAAATTGCTGAGAAAACAACATTACAATTTTGCCCCTTTTGCTCAGTGGCCAGGGTGTTAACTTTCTTCAAAATGATGCTAAACAAACTGGTGAATCTAAAAATCCAGTATCTTCAACATCAGCTATTAAAATCAGAGTTACATTCTCATTTTATTTTACATCTGAAATTCTACAAACCAGAATTTCATATCTTGAATATTAGTTTTACTACATATAAGATATCTGGTAGTTTCAGAAAACCTAACTTTTATAATAAGTTACATTAGACACAAATTCATGTAAGGATCTAGGACTGTTCCCAGGAATATTCCTATCAATATTTTTAAAGCAAAAGGGGAGAGGGCTCGCGCCAACATTGCTTTCATTCACCCATATACAGGTTATCCTAAAAAGGTTATTGAAACACACTTCTTGCATATGTGGAAATAAGTATGCAATGTAAACTACAAAAGTATTTAAAATAAGGTAGGATACAAGCAAATGAAAGTCCCCTCATAATTTTTTAATAAGTGAAAACTAATTTTTTGTTTGACCCCTATTTCTAGAATAAAAACTGATCAGGAAAAAAATTATTTTTGCCTCAATGAGATCATTAGAAAAAACTGTATACTTGCATCTTAAATTAACTGAAGATAAATGAAAAAAATAGTATAAGTCAACTTTTTTAATGACTTAATGGCAACTTCAATGATTTTTTAATGGCTATTTCATGAGTAAAATTAGGAACCATTCAAATTGATTCTACATTCTTCAGATAAAACAAAACCAATTTACAAAACATTCTCAAAGTGTTTTCTCTCATCTGCAATACATAACTGAACTTTTTAAATAATGCTTCCATAAATACTTGATGTACTTCGACACTAACATTGCTAGAAGCATTATCTTTTGGTTAAGGTCAACAGCATGCATTATCTGCATTTCCTTTCTTTTTTATAATATTTTAAAAGATTGGGCAATTACATTTTTTATTTGACATAGGATCTCTGTTCACAATGATCAATTTTTAATTAAGGATAACTCATTCAAGTTTAAAGGTACAAGTATGCAGTTTTTTGTGAGATCTTGTTTTAGAAAAATTAATTTTTTTCTAATTGACCAATTTTTTCCATGGCTGCAAGAAGTCTGTCAAAGCCAAGACTTGAAATTTTTCCAAATTAGGTATAACTAAATGGAAATGAGCTAAACAATTTTTATGTCTTGTATTATGGTTAAATATTGATCTTTTATGATAAAAGAAAACAAAAGTTTTTGCTAGCAAAATCAATATCATGTAAGTATATAAAGTAGAATTTACTATCAGTCAAAAATCTGCACAGGATTGAAATCAGTCCTGAGACTGAAGGTCACACATGATTTTGTTTGAAGGTGTTGTAAAAAAATATTAAAGATTGTACAACTTTTTGAAAATTAATGGCTGGATTATTTCATTAACATTATCTTATTTCATACCTTAGTTTGCTCTTTCCATCACTTACTTATCTAGATCAACAAAATATATTTTAAAACTCTTTGGGACAACCTGTATAGATCTAGAAGACTTAAATGTATAGTTTGCATTTTCTAAACACATATTTAAAGTCATATTTGTTGCTTGCAAAAACCCGTTTTGGTGAACATTCTATAAGATTTAAAACAGAGCTAGAGTATAAATAAAATCTATTTTAATAAAAGGAATAACTGAAAATACTTTTTGTTATCAAAATATACCTCTTTCAGTTGCATCAAAATGCCATAATTTTTGTTTATTTTTCTTAACCCTTCCGGCACTGGCAGTCACATATGTTTTCCTTACTTTTAAAATGCTTTAAACTATAAATAATGCCTTGCAGATATGTAAAAACCTCATAATCACATATGTGCACTCTATATTTTGACTTTTTAGTAGACAAGTACCGCCATCTAACTTTGAAATAGTAAAAAACAAAAAAAGTTGACAAAAGTTAAAATTTTTTTGGACTTAAAAAAAAATCAGGGCCAAAAGGGTTTAAACATAAATTAGGGACTATTTTCCTGAATGAATAATTTGTGATAAACAATAAAAATACTAGTATGTTTTTATGTCTTAAATCCTGTTGTAATACAACATTTTCCAAACATCTTCAAAAATTCTTCCTTCGACTATTGTCATATGCAAAGAATGCTAAGTAACTACATTCGTCAGGTTTCAGAAACTAACCTATTTGTTAAATTTCAGTAAAACCTAACTTCTGTGATTTGGTTAATTACTTTTAATTTTATTAGAGTAAAAAGGGATTTCTACCCCAAACTAAAAAAAAATTCAGGGCCGAAAAGGGTTAATATAACCTGTAATTTACTACAAAAACAAAATTTCTTATCCTTATCTTCCTTCTTTATAAATATCAGATTAACGCAACAATTAAAAAAAAAATTAAAATTACTTTAATGTGTTCTATATTATCATTACACAACGATCAAAATCAAAAATTTAATAGAAATTTTTTAAAATGTGAAAATAAAATGTTCCATATTTTTGAAAATACCGAACTAAATTCAGTCAAACATAATACAGCTAATATTTGACAAAAATATTCACTGAATTTCAAATTGGTCATAATTTTTTAGTGTTGTGGGAAATTGTAATAAACTGGTGAATAGACAAAAATGAAAATGTATTTATTGTGTTAAAATATTTAATAGTATTTTCTATAATAAATACATAGAATTTTCATACTTCAGTTGAAGAATGACTACCTATCAACATGTACAGTTTTATACTACGCTGGCATTCTTTTACCCAAATGTAGAGTTTGATTTCCATGCATTCTAATCAGAAGCAAATACTGTCAATATTAAATAATTAACACTGTTATACACACAGTAAACCATAACTTGGTTCAAATTTACGATTTTTTCCAAGACTGACTATGAATTTTTATGTGAACTCTTGACGAAATTTGCAATTTTTTCCACAATCATTTGATGAAATTTGAGATTAATTTCTGCACTTGTTTGACAAAATTTGCTATTTTTTATATATCTGTTGACAAAATTCATGATTTTTTCCCACCATCATTCGACGAAATTCCTGATTTTTATTCAGACAGTTTGGTGAAATTCGTAACCCTTTGTCTCAAGCGATTGATGAAATTTGCGAGTTTATTCCATAATCATTCAACAAAATTTGTGATTAATTTCTATGCAATTGATTGACAATGCATAATTTTTTCACACAACCTCTTCATGAAATTCACGATTTTTTCCATGACTGATTAATGAAACTCATTTTTTTTCTGCAATTGTTTGATCAAATTCTATTTTTTTTTCCATGACTGATTGATGAAATTCACAACTTTTTTCCGCAACCTCTTGACAAAATTCATGAGTTTTTATGCAACCGTTTTATGAAAGTCGTGATGTTTTGCTTGAGTGATTGACCAAAATTTGTGCTTTTATTCATGGATTGTTTGATGAAATTCTCTTTTTTTCACAGCACAAATCACTCTTTTTAAAACAAAAACATTTTTACAATTCCGTGGAAATCACCGATTGATTTTTAAAATAACAATAAAAGTGGAAATGTGGCAGCCCTGATTTTACACAAAAAATAAAGGTGACAGAACATGCAGCTGATTTAAAAATTAACAGCTCAATTGCAATAGGAGCCTGTAAAAAATTATTAAAAATAAAAAAGAAAGCAAAAAATTTGGTAAACTTATCAAGCAGAAATTCCGGGAGAGATTACTGAATGTAGTTTATATCCATTTGACACAGAAGGAAAATACGATCAAGAGAACTTTTTGGCAACATTTGTTTTAAGAATATTTTCTTTCAGAAATCCTGCTGTGATTAAAGAACCAATTTCTACATTATATGTTTATTTTTGTATGTTTTTTTTTAATGGTATTAGCTTTTATATATGGAATAAAATTTAGGCACAAGTGAGTAATGTGTTTGAAGCTTTCGCAGCCATTCAGATTCCACCATCATATATGAGAATAGAATTTATAATTAATATGTTTTAAATAAAACAAGTGTGATACAACCACTTAGAGCTGTGCAGTGAACCAGATAAACTAAAAAATTCTTTTAAGTCTAAATCAATATATCAGAATTTATAAATTAATAAAAAAAATAATAGACATAAAAAAACCATTGATATAAATAATCAAACCTGAGTATGGCTGTAAGCTTGAATAGGCTTGAGTTAATGCATCTAGTGAAGCTCCATTTGTAGGCAGAGCAGTTTTATTTCCAATGCTAAAAAACATGTACAAATTTAGATTATTTCCAACAAAAATCAAAACCAACAAAATATTAGAAAAATCTGCATTACCTTAAGTTCTAGCCAATACTTGACAGTATATAAAAAATATATTTCACAATTTTTTTTGTTGCTTTAGATCTTACACCAAATGTTTTGTTAGTTATAAAACATATAAAGAAAACAAAAGACTTTTAAACTAGTAACAGGGGTAGTACTGGTCCCAGGTGATATTTCAGGGTACGATTTACCTGGCATACTACTATTTTTCCACTATCGTTTGATGAAATTTACAATTTTTTCCACGACCGGCTATGAAAATTGTGAATGTTTTCTGCGGTTGCTTGTCAAAGTTCGTGATTTTTTCTCGCAATAGTTTGCCGAAATTTGTGACTTTTTCCGCAATCATTTGACAAAATTTGTAAATTTATTTCACAATCATTTCTTGAAGTCTGTGCTTAATTTCTGCACTTGATCAATGAAATATGTGATTTTTTTAAGCGACTCTGCTAAATTACGATATTTTTCTGCAATTATTCAATGAAATTTTATTCTGCAATTGTTGGACATTAGAGATTAATTTCTGCAATTGTTTGACAAAATTCGTGATTTTTTCCCCCCGTGACTGATTGATAAAATTCATCAGTTTTTTTACTTGACCTCCTGATGAAATTTGTGAATTTTTCCACGAATGTTTGATGAAAGTCAAGATTTTTTGCTCCAATGATTGTCTGGAATTTGCGAATGTATTTATGGATCGTTTGACAAAATTCTATTTTTTTTGCGGCATCCATCAACATGGCTTTTTTTTTTAATAACTCCATGAAAAATGTTGATTTTTAAAAAAGTAAAAAAAGCAGAAAAGTAACACCCCTGTGAATGATTGACGACATTCTCGATAGAGATTGATTGAAGACTGTAGGTGTTACGCATCTATTCATTTAAAGCTTAAATAAGTATTCAGAAGCTTTTATAAACCATAAGGTTTAAAAAAAGGTATTATTTACCTTTTATATCAATGTGTGTTTGTTTTTCACCCTTTCTTGAGCAACATGTTTACGTGTCTGAAACGACTGGCAATTTTGTTTCACTCACTGGTTTCAGAGGCAAATATGTTATTAAGTAACTGCCAGTAACAGTAATTTTGGGATCACATCATTCACCATGACCGGTTAGTTTTTGCAACGTCATACATTGTAGCCAATGACGTTTTGGATGCATGTTTGTACTTTCAGATTGGCAAGAAGATGCAAAACAATTGTTTAAGCTGTGTATAAATGTTTGGACTGTTGTGGATTCTTTGCCTCTTGTAATTTTTGCACGTAGAAAGTTTATGAACATAAAATTGGAAGCCAGTGATAAAATGAGCCAGTATATTGGAAAAGTTTTAGAAATTGTTAGAGATTTAGAACAAACTGGAAAAGTGTGTCTAAGGATGAAGTTGCTTTTCAAATTCTAGAGAGTTTACCTTCATCTTATTGCTCGTCTTTATCAGTTGTCTGATGATGAGTTCACTGTGGAAGGTCTTCAATCATTTTTACTTGCTGAGTATGACCGTTTGAAAAATAAACAATTAGATGACCAAGATATATTTAAATATAGAAATTCAGCCTTAATGTCTTCTAGAAATTTTTCTACTGATACTATGCCAAAGGTTCAGTCTCCTAGTGCTGTGAATTCAAGTGTGCAACAAGAAAGCCAAAAGTGCTACAGGTGTGGTAGAGTTGGTCACTTAATCCTAGAATACTAGATGTTCATAATTATCATGACTGTGGTATTTTAATGTTAACTCCATACTAACTATATCTAGTATTCTAGGGTTAATCAAGAATTGTAGATACAGATCACAAACAAGAAAACAAAATTCGTTTAGACCAAGATGCAGATTAAGTTCAAGGAAGTCCCAAATGCCTAATCAAACTTTCTTTGCATATGCCCTGCTATCTGATGGACCTGAACTTCACTTTATTTTGGATTCTGCAGCAACAGATGATTTTAGTTTTGATCGATCTATCTTTTACAATTTTAGAGAACTAAAATCTCAAGCTGTAATTGCAAAAAGAACTGCTGACATTTGTGGTTTAGGGGACATTGACACAAGTGAACTGTGGTACTGCAATAAAAACTTTTAATTTAAAAAATGTATATTATGTCCCTGATATGGTAAGAAACCTTGTGTCTTAAAAAGTTAACTGAGAAAAATTTTAAAGTAAAGTTTGAAAAATGTAATGCTATAATTTTTAATCCTGATAATTCTGAATTTTAACAGTTCCTTTAGTAACTAAATTTTATTGTATTACTTCTAAATGTGTGTCTAATGAATCTTGTGCTTATGTTGTTAGAAATAGTAAGTTAAATAATTGTTCTAATGACTTAGTGCTCTGGCATAAGTGTTTTGGTCATTTAAATGCTAAAAACTTAGTAAATTTTTCGAAATCAAACTATGTAACGTGGCTTAAAAATTTATCAGGTGAAATGGGGTCATGTGAAGTTTGTAATTTAGCAAAACGTACTAGAGAATCTCATCATGTCATAGATGATATTAAGACAGGTAGCATTTTAAAGTTAGTGCACCTCAATATTTGGAGACCAGCCCCTGAACCTTCTTTAGGTGAGGCTTGGTTTTTCCTGAGTTCAGTTGATAATTTTTCTAGGTATTCACATGTATACATTCTGAAACATAAAAGTCATGCATTTGATTATTTTAAGCATTATAAAGCTTTAGTTAAGAAACAGACAGGTCATGTAATTAAACAACTCCGTTCTGATTGTGGTAAAGAATTTTGCTCTAATCAATTTGAGAAATTCTTAAAAGATGAAGAGATTATACATGAGCACACAAACACTTATTTGTTGCAGGTGAATGGCATTGAGGAAAGGTTTAATCGCACTTTAATGGGAGAAGTTAGAGCAATGTTAATTCAGGCAAATTTACCTAAAGGATTATCGGCTGAAATGGTTTGTACTGTAAATTACTTGAAAAATAGTACCCTCATACCAAATTGCATGGTAAAGCTCCTTTGAAAGTCTGGAAAGGTGAAACTTTTTGAAAGAGTTATAAGAAATACTTTTCTTTTTCATATTCCAAAAAAGGAGGTAATAAGATCTGAAAAATGAATTTTAATTGGCTGAGCTGGGAGCATTAGAGGTTATAGAATATGGTTTCCTGGAACCTAACAAGTATGGGAAACTAAAAATTATTGAAAATGATTTATTTCAGAATTAGTTAGAGACTCCAGGGATAGAATGGATTGTATTTTTACAATTCAGTTCACATGTGAATAGCATAAGAATTATGCTGTCTACTTTGGAGGTTTTTAATTTGGTAGCAGATGTCTACTTATTTTAGTGTTACTTAAGTTATTTATGTGCAGTATAAATTCAATGTTTTTGTGAACTTAATGATGTTTAACCCCTTGGGAACGAGTGACCAGTATTCATGACGCGTAAGGTGCTCAGAATCAGGGATTATTCTCACCAGTAAATTTTGCCTTATTTAATCAGAGCATTTTCTCGATTAAATTAGGTAAAAATTTCTGTTTTAAAAAACCGGTGATTAAAGATTAAAAATTCTGTAAAAGACGCTTGTCCCAAAGGGGTTAAGTTACTGCACATTAAATTATAATGTGTCTGTGATGATGTTTTTTCTAGAACTAGTAATACTACAGTCTATTCTACAGTTTTAATAAACTTTTTGTTTTCTTCAGAAGATGTTATAATCATTCAAGCCTTCATCAGGCAGATATATTTTTTATAACTAGAAGGTAAGCAGTGTGATTATAGATATTGTGGGATAGGTGTTATCTGACCCAACAAAGACTATCGTAATTTTTTTCAATGAGAGATTAACAAAATTTGCGATTTTTTTTTCTGCCAGACTGACAAATTCCCAATTTTTTTCTGCAACGACTTGATGAAATTTATGAGTTTTTCATCATCAGATGACAAAATGTTTCACTATCTTTTGGCTCATTTTTTTCTCTCTTATGCACATATTAATTTCAAAATACCCGATTCTGTGGGATTTTGAAAAAAGATTTGCATGATTCCATAAACAAAAAGTATATAATATATATATATATTTTTATCCAGGAAAATATGACTGTTCGTGCTATAGTACAAAACTTGCGAAACTTCAGGATAGGTTACTGTATTTTAGGACATTTCTGGACTTTTTAATTTTTTAGGAATTTCAGAACAAGTACAACTCCTGCATTAATTACTTGTTTTCAGATTATAAAAGATAAAAATAATGAATATTAGCCAGAATATGCAAGTAGCAGGAGAGAATTTAAAAAACATAAAAAATAAAAATTGTAAAAGGAAATACATCCGTGATGATCACAGTTTTGCTGGAAACTGAGCCTTACATTTAACTTACAACATAAATTCCAAATAACACACTTCATCTATACATCCAAAAATCAATAAAAAAATGTATCTAAGTGGAAGTACCTACTTAAATCATCACGAAAGCATAAAAACGCTATGCAGAAATGAACATAAATATAATTATTGACATAAACATTAAGGTTTTAAAACATTAATATTACTGAGAAGTGTATTACCTGTTTACACCAGAAAAGTTGCCTAAAGAAGAATTTGATAATCCTAATGCCATACTAGTAACTGGGTTTAGAGAAGTGATGCCACTCAAAGGAGAGCTTGTATTAGAATTGTTTCCTAAACACAGAAATAAGAAATCTGATAAATAAAAATTCATCATAAGATGTTTGCATCCGAAAGAAAAAATATCAACAACATATCCGAAATTAAAACCCAAAACATAATTTAAACAAGAACGAAAAATCAGGCATCAGCATAGGTTATGAAACACTTTCAAATGCTATAAGAATATTATTTAGAAATTTCATTTTTTCATACAATGAAATGAGATATCTAAATAAGTACAACTTACAATTACATATAATACAAAATTTAAAAAAAACATAACACAGTAAAAATCTATTTTCAGCAATTGCTGTCCATTTCTGAATATATGTGCATATACTTTCATGCAGTCCTGTATATGATCTACAGAATTTATACACACCACATAACACATTAGAAATTGGATAAGCTTAAAAATGCGTACCACAGTGGACAGTTCCAGCAATTACCGATCATAGTCAGTCCAGTAATAAAATTCTTCTGAGTGTCTTTGTAAATGAGCGGTAAATACTATGTTCTCAATAACCTTTAGAGAACACTGGTTTAGTGCACCTCAGAGATCCTTTTTAATTAAATTATTTTTTAAGCATCATAACATTTAAATGCATATCAAACATTTTTTCACCATAGATCAGGGCATAACGGAATTCTTTTGTATGTCCCTGTAAACAATCTATACATGCTACTTATTTTATACTTCTGAGAAAACATCTTGTAGTCCATCCTAGTGGTTCATGTCAATCTGTTTATGTTTGAAATATTGTAATATCAATAAATTTCTAAATAAACTATAAATGCTACTTATTCTATTCTACTAAGAAAGTTCCCCTCAGTGATGCATATAAATCTCATTATGTTTGAAATATCCTAACAAACAAAATATACAGCAAACTTTTTTCCCCATAGACCATAATGTAATGGAATTCCTTTGCGAGTCCCTGTAAACAAACTATCAACACTATACACTTCATTTACAATATGAAATATTCTACAGTAAATATCAATAACATATAAAAGTTACATGGCAATCTGAATATATTTACAAGAGTTAGAGCACTGTCAGACAGACAAATCAAATTCATAAACACTTTTCAAGTATGTAATCACACCATAAATAAATAACACAGAAATGAAAGAAAATGCTTGTTTATATATTTATATATATATATAACTATTCAATATTAAAAGTGCATTTAAATCACATAATACAAAAATTAATAGAAATCATTTCCACTAAATTTCAACTTGTTTAAAAATCTATCAAACATTGCAGCGATAGTGTTTCCTTTAAAGCTTTTAATTTATCCTCTACAAGTTAATCTTGAAGGCGTTTAAGAGTCGAGATTTCTTGATTGATCAGTAACAAAAGTTTATTTTCCTAAAAAAGTATGATATATATTCTCAAGAGCTAACACCTGTTCGAAAGCAATTTTATCTTTTTCTGCATCAGATTCTGTTTTGCCTGAATTCAACACAGAATATATTATTTCTGCATCAGTAACTTATCTGACTCCTAAATGCCATCCTGGTAACTCTCTTCTTCCGGTGCAGAACTGAGAAGAGAAGCCGATGCCTCTTTCACAAACTTTAGTAATTTAGCTGATTTTTCTCGTGTAATATATAATCTAAATCTAGCAAATTCAAGATAATCATTTTGGCTTTCAATAAACACCATAGCTGGGCCATAGATGTTTTTAGCCATTAATTTAACAGGTATGCAATAACATTAATCAGTCTGAATATGTTCTGAAGACGATTAGCATGTGGGTCTGTGAGCGAGATTGCTTTGTTTTCTGTACAGATAACACAAATAATATCAATAACAATGGAGTAAGTTCAGTATTTACTGCAGTCACTCACAATTTAATCATTCAGTAGGTATGTGGACTATGTTCACACATCCACATGCTTTAACTCCCATGGTATTGGCATGTAAATGAAGCAATTTGATTGGATGGCAATGACAGACTACTCTGAAGTTCATTATTTATGGTCATGCATGCCAACGAATGTGTTCAGAATATAGCAGTCTAATAGTTATTTACAAGAAACATAGAACATTTTCATCTAATGAATGCAGAAATGCCTTAAAAATTTCTTAATTCAACCGATCATTTAACTTTTATTGCAGTCAAAGACTAAATTATCTAGTTTAAACATGATAGCTGTTTGTTTACACCTGAAATATATTGCAGATATTAGAGAGTGGAGTATTTATAGTAATATTACAATTACAAACATTAATTACCTACCAGCATTAGATAAGCTGAGACTGGAAGAATTCGTAGAGTTTCCAGCAGCAGCTAATGCAGCTAGGTTCTGAATAACAACTGGGTTTATACCTATAGAAAACGTCGTTTTTAAATGAAAACAATCAATACATGAATATACACTATAGTTGCATAATAAAATGCACTTAAAAATAGATGAATGAACTAATAAAATTATATGATATTTTAAATGGAAATAGTGAAATCATCATAAACTAATAACAATAGTTTAGCTACACAGATACTATAAAGGAAATAAAGACTTTCATAATGTGCACGAAACTTTCAAAAAAGGTGAGGGGGGGGGGGGGGAAGCTGCAGTAAAAATTATAAAAAAAAAAAAAAAATGAAATTCTCACTTGTTTCAGAGTGAATGAAATAATTTGTAACCCGTTTCTCATTCATTTTTTCTAGGAAATTAATGGATTGTCATGTGTGCCTGCTTGCTTTATCTTGAAGCAGTTCAACAGATTGATGGCAGTGGAGGTAAAGAGATTTTTATTTCATGTTTGAAAATTGGGAATAAAATATATTTCTGAGAGTATGTGGAGTTGATCTTTTGCCGTTATGCAAAGCCAGCAACAATCACAAATCTTTTGCTAAAACTTTCTTTAGATACATTGAACCATGTTTTAAGATTTTTTTTTGCTCCTCATTGAGGATATTAAATGGATATCTCTTTATTACAACCATTTAAATAGACCCAAGCTTCATTTATTGTAACAACATTTTTACTTTTTTCTTCAGATAAATGCTTCTCATTAAGAAATCTGCACTGCATTACACGTTTGGTGACATGTCGTGAAGAAAGACGAATAATGTGTTTTTGGCCTTTTTAAAATTAAATCGATATTAATGGTTTTGTTAACAGTTGACATTGAACATTTAAGGATTTAGCAAGTCTTTTGACTTGGGGGATTTTCTTTTACCGTAAGAGATCTTACCTTTGTGATATTCAAGGAATTTCTTTTCATTCTTGTGTACATATTTGGGACAATTTTTCTACTTGAAGCCTGACATTCACGTTTTTCCTCTGACTTATTAACAATATTACCTACTGTGGTTTTAGATAGGGATGCACCGAATAGTGATTTTGGCCGAATGCCGAATATTCAGCCTACAGGCGAACCGAATACCGAATATTTGGCTAGCCAAATAGTAACTGCTAGGCCAAATACCGAATATTCGGCTTGTCGAATAATTTTATATTTCAAAGTTTAAAGGCATTAAATTGTTAAATTTTAAAACAGTTTTACATAATATTTAAAACAAAAACTTTCATTTTGATAATCAAGAGCTTTTTTTTTTTTTTTTTTTAATCTGCTTTGAGTTATTTAAGAACAGGATAGTTATAAAAAAATTTTAATTAATAAAATTTTAAATTTCATGGTTTCTTCTGTGAATTAAAACAAATGCATAAAATTTTCTTAAATTCTAAAACAAATACTTTAAAATCAAAGAGAATTTGTGAAAAAATTGGAAGAAAAATTGTACAGGATCATATATTATTGGTTTGTCATGAAGAGACTAAAGTAAAAGTAAATAAGTAATATTTGTTTGTCAGGAAGAAACTAAAGTAAATAAATAATACAATCTATTCAAATTTTATATGGTGGCAACTCAGCAAGAATAACTGTTCTACTCCTTTTTATTAAGCATGGGAGTTTTTAAATACATCCTAGATCGGTGTCTGGAGTGGGCAATCATTTTCAGAGATTGTAAATGTTGTTCTTAAAATCTTAGCAAGAAACAGATTATTTACTGGAAAATGTTCAGGAAGTTGCATTTGTACATAATTAATTCCTATGAAAATCCTCGTGATTGGTTAATTTTCTTAAATAATACTTGACAAACAGCAAATAAATAATGTAAAAACATTCTCTTTTATTTAAATATATGATTCTGTTTCTAATTATTCTGAATATCTTAATGAGTTGACTGTTCACATAAGCACAATACATAAATAAGTGATATACGGTTTTTAAAAATGTGTTTTAAAAGTTTCTTTTAAGTATTCGGTTGGCTGAATATTTCGGTATTCGGCCAAACCGAATATTCAGCAGGCCGAATAGTTTGCTATTGTCAGCAGGCCGAATAGTTTGCTATTCGGCCAAGCCGAATATTCGGTATACCGAATAGTTTGATATTCAGTCAAACCGAATATTCGGTAACATGGCCGAATACCGAATAGATACCAAATATTCAGTGCATCCCTAGTTTTAGACAGAAAAAACATGCCTTCCACAGTTTTTTTAAAATATCCAAATACAGTAGACTCCCTCAAATCTGCACTGCTTGGGACCAGAGGTGGTGAAGATTTTAGAATTTTGCAGATTTCTGGTCATTGCTTAGTTAAAACAGTAATCTGAATATAATAATGCAATCAAAATTACAATGAATGCTTGCAATATAGTAAAATAATAAACTAAAATGATAAAAAGTAAGATAATTTTAAAAATGATTAAATAATAAAAGTAAAGGTCAAGTAAATAATTAATAATGTATAATTAAATATGCGTAATAAAGATGAGATACGTTTTCCTTGAATTATTCAATGAAACTTTCCTCATACAGATACCCCATTAATTCATGTCAAAATCATAAAGTAAGGAAGTTATTTCAGGTTTAGCCAGCCTTAATAACCAAAAAATTATTAATTACTTGATTAATACATAAGTATATTTGGTAAAAAGATAATGATTATCAGTGATAACCAGCAATATCTTAATTTTTTTTCAGAAAAATGTATACTTGGTTCATGAAAAATGACGAGTTCAGTCATATTATCAAGAATTACATATTAAAATACATACGGGATGATATAAAACAAAAAAATTCTGTAACTTTGTTCCTACATCTTAACGGAAAGTTTCATTGTTTACATTATCACGTTTGCGTTATCATTGTTGTGGATTTTAGGCATTTGAGTATTTCAGGGTTGAGGATTTGAGGGAGCTGTGATATCGTTTGATATCACATATATTATTCTTTAAAGGTAATTAATATGATCCCTTGATAGTTAAAATTTAATATTAACTATCAATATAAAAATCCCCTTTCTATTTCTTTTTGTATATCTAAGTTTTAAATTAATCTTCTTTCCTTTTCACATTACTTTAACGTTCCCAGAAAACTCTCTCTCTGCTCTTTTATCTATGTAAATAAAATAAAAAAAGAATATTATTCACAGCCATTTCATTTCGAAAGAGTCATTCTTTTCGCGTTGCATCTGCCTATAAAATTTCTCTCTGTCAGATTTCTAATTCGATCCTTTACTAAGAGATAGTCAAAACTTTGGTTAAACCAGCGGTTAGATAATAATATCCAGATGTACTTTTAAACTTAAGTCGCCTTTCAATTTGCCGCACTCATTCCAATGCTATTGACAGCTTTCGGATTCTTTCTTACTTTCTCACGGACTATCGCTTGGCTAATTATCGCCTATTAGGCTTTTCATCTAAATTAAACTTCCCCATGTATTCCAATGTAACGGTCACCCCTTGGCAAGATCTGTGTCTTACCCAATATCTATATATCGCCAAAACTTTACGAATGAAAATGTGAAACTTAGTCACTTTTTGCCTGCTTCTCAGAATGTAAAGATTAAGTCTTGATTGTGTGTAAGGGGGGTCACTCCCAAGGCACTTATGTGTCTCTTCAAATTTTCATTAAAGTTTCCTTATTTCGCTACAAGTATTAGTGAATCTTCTGGATCTGAGTTTATTGTGTTGTTTGCGCATTCGTACTCCACTACGGAAAAATCTAAAAATCTCATTTAAGTAATTCAAATGATATTTCCATTTACTTATCAATATCTCAAGTTTTTAGGGAAGAAGACACCCGCAACGAGAAACATCTCTTTCACAAACTTTGGTGCCCAAGGAAGAAGATTTTTTTTAAACTTGTAGCTGGGAGTGACCCTCGCTTTTATTCTGCATTTTACAAAAAAATTACGAGACTTCAGATTAATTAACTGCACGGAAGGACTAGATGAAAAGACTGTAACTAAGAACAAGTGATTGAGAAACCTTTTTCCCTCCGTTTCATCCGGGTTTTTGGGCCCTTTCGTTCGACCTTTAATCACCGTCGTGCTGCTGTGTGATCGACCGTTGGTCAAATATCGCCGCTATCAACTTGTGAAGTCGAAAAATATGTTTGTTGTTTCCAGGTGCAATACTGTTTCGTTTTCTCCTGCGCTCGCCTGATAAGGATATAAGGAAGCGGAGTTCGCTTTAGATATAAGAAAGCGGATGATTAAAGAATTTTCTACTCTTGTGTCATTTTCGCCTGATCGGAGGATTTTCATCTTCTACTTGAGAAAAATAAAGTGTCAGTTTTCGAATAGTGCCTGTGCGCGCGATGTGTGTGAATCTGTTTTTGAATATTCAAGTTCTCAAAGAAATACTCGTGTACTTGCAAAAAAAAGTGTGAAACGGGTTTGTGATTAAGATGCGTGGTGTGATTTCAGCGAATAATTTCTACGCAGTTGATTAGTCATCGGTGTTCAAAATTAATTTGTGAAATATGTCTCATCAAGTTCGAAAATACAGTTGTCGCTCCCGTGATGTGATGTTTTTTTTAAATGTCTAGTTTTACGACATTTTTTTATGCTTTACAGATATAGTAAGACTTCACATTTTTGAACTAAAGTGTCAGTATAAAAAAAAAAAAAAGTAAAAAAAAATGAGTCTGGATATTTTATACAAATTGCGTATAAATTACCTGGTTATGAATAAGATATTTAACGCTTTTATAGGAACGCACCTTGCGATTATGATTGTTTCTTTTCACTATTTATTTTGAGAACTGTTTATTATTTCTCTTTAAAAAAAAAAAAGAAATGAAAACAAAAATAATTGGTTGAAAGTACTCTTTTAAAGCCAATTTACAACTGTGTTACAATAGCCACGATACATTTACATATAACACAAACTGTGGCAATGAACATTTTATTTAAATTGAGAAAGTTATTCAAGTTATTCTATTTGTATGGTTATCTTTTATTTTACTTTTTAATGTGGTTCACAATCTTATTTTAGCTATTTGTTTACTTTACTGATGAGGAGTATTATTTTATTTTAGTAATTTGTTTCTTTTTACACTAAGGTAGTATCTCAGGTGGGAAAGTGTAAAAATTGGTTACTCTTTTTTTTTTTTTTTACATATTTTTTTTTCCTGCATGGATGTCACTTGTTTAAACTATGCTAATAACACCTTCAGTATATTTAATTAGCTTTGAATGACAAGTAAGTTTTTATTACAAGGGTTATGTTTTTATCTACGCAGTGTTACATTTATGAAAACTAAAAAAATGGAAATTTATATTTAAATTTCAGTATTGTGTTTTTATTCGTGTGCCAGCAATTATTTGGTTCTTGTGCAGAATATTTTAATTTGACTATATGTGTTTAACATTTTTTTATTTTTATCAAAGGTAAGTCTTTTTAAATATAGATAGATGTTCGTTTCCCATTGCTTTAAAAAAAAAAAAAAAAAAGTTTAATAATTAAAGCAATCTAGACACATTTTATGCTTTCATATGTTATTATAATTTTTAATTTTGTGCTTATGGTATTATTTCAAGTTTTTTTGAAAATGTGATGGGTTTATATTTTATGCATTTTATGTTATTAAATTCAAATGTTGTGTCATATAATATTGCGACAATTTTTGGTTACCCATATTTTTCTTTTTTCGAAAATTTGACTTTTCCCCATTTCGTTTTATATTTAAATTTCACGAATGCATTAGGTAAATGAAACAGAAGTGTGTGACAAATAATAATTTTTGATTAATTTTGATTTTTTTTTTTAGTGAGAATTTTTTTGTTGTAAAGTATTCAGAATTGTTCTAGAACCATTATTGATAGCAGTAGTCGCCCATGCATGCCCGTTTTAAAAATAAAATTACAGTGTGGTTCAAAGATAATACTCACTTCTCCGGTTTACATCATTTTTGTTGAAAAGAACACTTTTAAGAAAGATTTGGATTTCTTATATTTTTTGTCAATTTTTTTTTCACAAGTACTTCATATGTTGGATATTTGTTTATGTTACACAAAATTTTCTCATTTAGAATACAATTTTGTCCATTTGTATACATACATTTCACTAGTTTATGAGTTTGGGGTTTCTTTTCCCCTCCTTTCACACACATACAGTAATTTTTTTTTCTCTCGATAGATACAGCATTGTGAAGGATTCTAAAAAAAAAATCACTTTTTTTTTAATATTTCACTTTTTATACACTTAGGTACATCTTATTTCTTCATCATATGGCATATGTGATAATTTAATTAACATTTAATTTTAAAGTTAAAGGTTTGTTTTTTTTTAAAAATTAATTGTGTACTGCTTTATATATATTTTTTTCATCGGACTATTCGGCGCGCAAATGGTCGGATGATTGAAAATATATTGTTTTTGTGTGAAAATACTCTGATGTGGATCGTTTTTGTTTTTTTTCTTCACATGTAAAAGATGTTTTTTATCAGAAGGGTACACAGCAACACTATACACTTTTTACAACATTTGCATTTCTTTAGATATTTTTGGAAATTCGGTATAAAACTTTAGACAGTTGTTTAGATAGTTTTAGTTCAGAGGTTGAGTACAAGTGTTTACATTTTTATCACACAAGAAACTTTTCCTGGTCACATTTGTCCTTTTCGCTTTTCTTTACTTAAAAGCACAGTTCTTTGTTTTTTTTTTTGTTTGTTTTTGTTTGTTTTAACTTGAGGCTAAGCATTTTTGTGCTTGTGATACAATGCTCTTGGTTCCATATGTACACACTGAGTTTGTGTTCATAGATTATACAACTGAGTTCATAGGTTTTACAACTGAGTTCATAGTTCACTGAGTTCATAGAAAATACACTTTACACGAGTTCATAGATAAAACACTTTACACGAGTTCATAGTTCATTGAGTTCATAGGAAAAACACTTTACACGAGTTCATTGCATTGTCAATTCTTTGTGTACTTCAGGGACCAATTGCACTATTTTTTTTTCTTTTCTTTCTTTCATGACAATAATTAGTTCATAGAATTTTTTTCCTTACACATATTAGTTCATAGTTTTTCTTTCTTGTGATTTCTTTTGCATATTAGTTCATACCAATTTTGTTTTGGTAGACAGTAGACACTTTAGTTCATTGTAATAATATTTTTGTTAGACACATGAGTTCATAGCAAGTTTCATTCTTTTACAAACACTTTAGTTCATTGTTTTACTTTTACACTAGTCAGTGAGGTACCCCTACACATTATTTCTTTGAAATAATGTTTCACTTTTGTTCATTGATATACTTAGATTGCTGTATTCATTTACACATGCAACTATGTCGTTGAATTTAACCTTTGTTCACTGACACACATTGCTTTGATACTCGTATACATCGTTAGTTCATTGAGATTTGCTTACATTTTTAGTCATGCATATATGTCAGTTTGTTTTTAAACATTGCAGACTGAATTGAAATATTCATTTTCTTTTCAAGTTTTTGAACCTTTGCACATTAACATTCTTTTTGTATGTTTGTTTTTATGTCTCACTATACCAGGACTACTTTTAATTTTACATGATACATTGCAACATAAACATTTATTAAACTTTACATTTTGCATACACTTTATTTTTTTTTTTTTTTTGCTTTTTAATATTTTGTTATGTAATGACATTCTCATGTCACCATCACTTTGTTTAACAACAAAGATTTCTCAGTAAATAGGAAACTACCTCTTCACATACTATGCATATTTTTTTTATTTTAGGCTCATATTTTTTTTTCTTTTCTAGTTTTATGTTACACCAGGTTTTCATCATTAAACTTTCTCACATTTTAAAAGTTACCAGTTATTAAATTATCGTTTAATTTCTTGGTTCTAAATACCATGATACAGTAATGTCATCATCACTTTGCCTATTTGCAAATTGACAGTTTGGCATTCTTTCACAGTACATAATTTTAATCCTTCACTGACATTTTAATCCAACTCTATACTTTTGTAGCAGTTGCTTTTCTCTTTTGTCATATACTTTTTCTACAATCACATAATACATTTTCTTTTCTCATATAATACTTTTAAAGTGTTTTTTTTTTTTCGATACACACCACTTTTAAATTACACAAGCCAGACGATGTATTAAAAAAAAAAAACAGTTACTTTTAAATCACAAATGCTGTTCAGTTGCAGTAAATTGTTAGGAATTTCCTCATCTTTACCCATAGTACAGATCCTTACTAACACAATGTCATCTTGACATATTAATAAGTTAAATCTTTGATAAATAAATGGGCTCACTGCATGAGGTATTTGTAGTTGCTATTAGTAGGTAACGACTACTTCTCACAAACAAAAATAAGATTTTTTTTTAAATATTTTATATTTTGATATTGGACACTTTAGTTTTGTAATTAATGCATCTCTTTTTCTCTTCTAATCACTGCACTCAGAAATTGTGTTCAATTTAAAATTATAGTTCTATGGTCACACACTTCATTTGTGCTGAGAAACATTCCTGAATGGGTTCCCCAATTACATTTCTGTGCCCATCTATATCGCTTATTCATATTTTTAAAAATGTTATTTAGCTATTTTACATACTGTATGTTAATTAGTTATATGTTGTGTTTATTTTTTTGTTCACTTATTTTTATGATCTGAAATGGATCAAGATTTTGAGAAGAATTATAGAGCTTCTTTTAAAGCTTCTCAATACTGGTCATGACAATCAGTTTCTAACAAATATTTGCAAATTTATTGATAATGGTACCTTATTTTAATGTGACGTCACATAATACAAAACAGGTAAAAAAAAAAATTCCTGTTGTTGAATTAATATGTGCACAAGTACAGTTAAAAATACTGTTTATTAAAACATAGTCTATAAGACTCGTTCACGTGAACCTTTTTGAACTTCTACTGAGCCTTTATCAAAAAGGACATTATGAAGCATATTTAAGTCATGACATATATAATCATATATATATATATATATTTGCAATTTCAACATTTTGTTTTGTATTGTTTCATGTAAAGTTTTTATTATTTCTTTGGAGAGGACACAGATTTTTTTTTTTCTCTCTTTTCCCTTCCCCATCTCTGGGCGTTCAAGGCTGGTCGGTTTTTGGGGGGAAATATGTGATATCGTTTGATATCACATATATTATTCTTTAAAGGTAATTAATATGATCCCTTGATAGTTAAAATTTAATATTAACTATCAATATAAAAATCCCCTTTCTATTTCTTTTTGTATATCTAAGTTTTAAATTAATCTTCTTTCCTTTTCACATTACTTTAACGTTCCCAGAAAACTCTCTCTCTGCTCTTTTATCTATGTAAATAAAATAAAAGAATATTATTCACAGCCATTTCATTTCGAAAGAGTCATTCTTTTCGCGTTGCATCTGCCTATAAAATTTCTCTCTGTCAGATTTCTAATTCGATCCTTTACTAAGAGATAGTCAAAACTTTGGTTAAACCAGCGGTTAGATAATAATATCCAGATGTACTTTTAAACTTAAGTCGCCTTTCAATTTGCCGCACTCATTCCAATGCTATTGACAGCTTTCGGATTCTTTCTTACTTTCTCACGGACTATCGCTTGGCTAATTATCGCCTATTAGGCTTTTCATCTAAATTAAACTTCCCCATGTATTCCAATGTAACGGTCACCCCTTGGCAAGATCTGTGTCTTACCCAATATCTATATATCGCCAAAACTTTACGAATGAAAATGTGAAACTTAGTCACTTTTTGCCTGCTTCTCAGAATGTAAAGATTAAGTCTTGATTGTGTGTAAGGGGGGTCACTCCCAAGGCACTTATGTGTCTCTTCAAATTTTCATTAAAGTTTCCTTATTTCGCTACAAGTATTAGTGAATCTTCTGGATCTGAGTTTATTGTGTTGTTTGCGCATTCGTACTCCACTACGGAAAAATCTAAAAATCTCATTTAAGTAATTCAAATGATATTTCCATTTACTTATCAATATCTCAAGTTTTTAGGGAAGAAGACACCCGCAACGAGAAACATCTCTTTCACAGGAGCCTACTGTACAAATAATTCTCTTCAGAAAGTACAGAAATATAGACTTCTATTTATCAGTTCTTTAAAAGTGCCATTTTGCATGCAATCAAAAATTTCAGTTTCTGACCAGAATTTATATTTTAAGAAACATTAGCTGTGAAAAATAATTACTCAATGCAGACAATTTCTTTTTATTTTTTATACTAAAAGAAACTTGTCTAAAAAATGTGCAAAACAGCCTCTAAATCACAAAGTAATTCTAGAATGAAGAGAGAATTATATCAAAATATCAATTATAAGCAGTCTTTAAACAGTTCAGTGTTTACGCCCCTTCACCCCCACAAAGTTCCAGTTATTTTATGTATAGTTGTACCGAACTAAGTAAAATAAATTATAAAAAGAAAACAATAAGAACAGTATTAGAGGCAAATGATTTACTATAATTTTAATGAAATATGCAATATTTATAATCAGTTAAAATCGATAATTTTAGCTTCAAGCTGTTAACATCCTATTTTTGACACGATTACAAAAACTTTTACATCAATACATACGTGAAAATTTCAGATATTAAGGACTCTGAGAAAATCTTTTCCACCCTTACTTAGTCTATAAACAAAGAATAATTCAGAAAATAATGCTAAAGTAAGTCAAATGAAGAAAATGAAAAATAGAATGACACTCTTGATGATGAGATTTCAAATTTAGAGCTAAATGAAAACAGTTGAGTACTTAAAAGTTGGGATGAAATCTTTATGGCATTAAAATATATTAATAAATAGAGAAAATAATAGGGGTAGACTAGCTGGCTTCGCCCGCTAGCGGGCCCCTCCTTTTTTATAAATCTCGAAAGAACAAACCTCGAACCGGGTCCCCACTGCCTACAGCACCGCATAGCAGTCGTGCTGCGCATGAACTGCAAAATCTTCTGAAAAAAGCAATCTCACTCGAACGAACCTTGAACCAGGTCCCCGCTGCCTACGGCACCCTAAAGCAGGCGTGCTGTGCAAGCACTGCAAAATCTTTTCAAATAGACAATCTCGCTCGAACAAAACTCGAACCGTATCATCGCTGCCTATGGCACTGTATAACAGGAGCCCTTCCTTTGTATGAACCTCTAATAATACGAAATCTCGAAGTGAAAGAACATCAAACCAGCATACATGCCAACATGTCATTTTTGAAAACCTTACAATTTTTACGACGTATTCTTCCGTACTTAAAAAAGTACATAACAAATGCATATGCATTGAAAAAAGGAATATCATTTCATAATAATATTTTTTTACACTATATTCCCTTGACCAGGGGTGATTCTGAGTAAAAAAAAAATTCTGAAATTCACCTCAAATTTTCTGAAAAGTTATAGCAGGGGGGAGGGGTGGAAAGGGGGGATGGGGAAATCCACTCCAGGCACTAACTATGCACTTATTCCATGACCCTTTGACGAAATTTGCCGTTTTTTCGCGATCTTTTGACGAAATTTGCCGTTCTTTCGCGATCTTGCAACGAAATTCGCCGTTCTTTCGCGATCTTGTGACGAAATTCGCCGTTCTTTCGCGATCTTGCGACGAAATTTGCCGTTCTTTCACGATCTTGCAACGAAATGTGCCGTTATTTCGACGAAATTTTCGTTTTTTTTCACGATCTTTCGACGAAATTTTCGTTTTTTTTCACGATCTTTCGACGAAATTTTCGTTTTTTTTTCACGATCTTTCGACGAAATTTTCGTTTTTTTTTCACGATCTTTCGACGAAATTTTCGTTTTTTTTTTCACGATCTTTCGACGAAATTTTCGTTTTTTTTCACGATCTTTCGACGAAATTTTCGTTTTTTTTTTCACGATCTTTCGACAAAATTTGCATTTTTTCGCGTTTCTTGGACGAAATTTGCGTTTTTTTCCGCGATCCTTTGGCGAAATTTGCGTTTTTCCTGAAAACGATTGGCAAAATAATTTTTTTCGGCAACCTTTTGTCGAAATTCGCAATTTTTTCATGTCCGAATTTTCGGATTGGTGACCGAATTTTTTAAATTTTCAGAAAATTCGGATCAGAATCACCCCTACCCTTGACGAAATCGACGTTTTTTCCGCGATTCTTTCACGAAATCGGCGTTTTTTCCACATTTTTATGAAATCGACGTTTTTTTTGCGATCCTTTGACGAAATCAGCGTTTTTTCCGGCGATCCTTCGACGAAATCGGAGTTTTTCTCCCGCGATCCTTTGACGAAATCGGCGTTTTTTTTTGGGGATATTTTTACGAAATCGGCGTATTTTTGCGGTTCTTTGACAAAATCGGCATTTCCTCCACGATCCTTCAACGAAATCGGCATTTTTTCCATACGCAAAACCGTACAATCGTACTGCTCATCCGTACAACCGTACACTTAGTAGAAAATCCGTACACTGTACGGTTAAACCGTACAAGTTGGCAGCTATGAACCAGGTCCCCGCTGCCTACGGCACCGTATAGCAGGCATGCTACGCACGCACTGCAAAAACTTGTAAAGAAGTATACCTTACTTGAAAGATCATCGAACCGGGTCCTCGCAGCCTACGGCACCATATAGCAGACGTGCTGTGTATGCACTGCATAATCTTGTAAGAAATGCATTCTAGCTAAACAAACCTTGAACCAGCTGCCTATGGCCCCGTATAGCAGGCGCGCTGCAAAACCTTTTGAAACAGCTAATCGTGCTTGGTGGCCGAATTGGTTCGATGGACACTTCGGATGCATATTTTGATTAACTGGTCACAGACCTTTCCAATGATATATCTCTTGAGGGTATCGTCAAAACGTCGGGTATCGCCAAAATTTCGAAAAGTGCCCCCCTAGGGTGAGGTGAAAAGGGGGAGGATGAAAACCGGAGAAGCATAACATGAATCAGCCTTCATAGACCTTTCCTATGATATATCACATGACGGATAACTGATAAATATAGAAAAGTTACCCCCCTGGAGGGGGAAATTGGGAGGATGGACACCGGAGATGCATAAAGATAGTAGCAAGAATGGGGACAAACTGGGCTCGTGAAGTGCAACAGTTTGATATGAAGCACTGCTGTACTAAGTCAAAACCAGAAGAAGCTGCAAAAGTTAACCCTCTAATGGCACGCAACTAAGGGGTGACAGAGCATGTGTAAAAGTACAAAATTTGATGAAAGCAATGAAAATGAGACCAAAAGATGAAAATTTTAATATTTTAATGAAGCCCCCGTCCTCATAGCCCCCATGCAATTTATCAAAAATCTGAGATAGCCAAAAGATGCGGCCGGGAAAAAAATAGATTTGGTTAAAACTTTACCAGGAGACTTCTCCCCGCTGTGACTCCAATAGGGACGAAGTTATGGCGATTTGAAAAAACAGCCCCTATCTTAACATGGCCCTACTTTATGATATAGCCTCATAACCCATGACATTGTAAAATATGTATCGCTGAACATTTACGGACATTAATAGTAATAGAGATGATGATGATGATGATAATGCAAAGAAATCCTATTTTTTTTTTAATATTTCCTTAAATATATCAGCTCCTATTGGTCGTAGAGCTCAGATCTCGAGACAAAATTAGCTCCATCGCACCCAAGCAAACTTTTCCCTGCGATTATTTTGCTGTCTTCCGATTTCCTCTAACTCTATTAGGGGCCCGGGTAGGGCCCCTTTAAAATATTTTTCGTAGTAATTTCAGCAATTATCTTAAATTATTGGTTAAGACCGCCACCCTCCCGATCCATGTATCTACGGAAAGGCTGCGTGAAGAAGTTTTGTTCAGATACGCTTTCGTTAAGAATAGAGTGCGCTCCCTGGTGGTGGAATGTGGAACTAACATAACGCGATTTTGTTAAAATTAAGAAATCTAACAATGCGATCTGTTTGAAACTTTGAGATAGTTCATAACACATAATAAAAAGCTTATAAAAGAATGGTGCGTGCAATTTTGTGTGAGGAGGGGGAGAGGGACGCTGTTTTTTTTTTTTTTTAATTAGCCTTTCTGACTTTTTTAGATGTCGTTTTGTAACCCGGTTCGACTTTCATTCAAGCGTGATTACCTTTTTTACAAGATTTTGCAGTGCGTGAGCAGCACGGCTGCTATGCGGTACCATAGGCAGCGGTGACATGATTTCGAATTTTTGTTCAAGTGAGATTGCCTTTTTACAAGATTTTGCAGGTGAGCGAAACACGGCTGCTAAACGGTGCTGTAGGCAGCGGGGACACTGTTTCGAGGTTTGTTCGAGTGAGATTGCCTTTTTTACAAGATTTTGCAGGTGCAGACCCTGTTCGACGTTTCCAATAAATCGCATTGTTAGATTTCCTACTGTAAATGAAATCGAGTTATGTTAGTTCCATATTCCACAACCAGGGTGCACACTCTATTCATAACAAAAGTGTATCTGAACGAAACTCCGTTAAACAACCTATCAGTAGATATGTTACTCGAGGCGGTGGTGGTCTTAAGCAAGAATTTATGATATATGCTGAAATTACTATTCTGAAATAGCGGTAACTAAACTTTTGACATTTTCATATTTAATAATTAGCATATATCTCAGGATTTCCTCAAAATACGGCTCCTAAAACAGTAATGCAAAGTTTTAAAAAAGAAATCTAGTGCTCCTCCCCTCCCACCCTCCCAGAATTTCACGCTACATTCTTTTTTATACTTTTTCTTATGTGTTATAAACTGTCTTAAACTTTCAAACAGATCGCCTTGTTAGATTTCTTAATTTAAATGGAATGGCGGTCTGTTAGTTCCACATTCCACCACCAGGGAGCACAGTGTAATCTTAACAAAACTGTATCTGACTGAAAGTCCATTAAACAACCTATCAGTAGATATGCTATTCGAGGTGTTTGCGGTCTTAAGCAAGAATTTAGTATATTTGCTGAAATTGCTATTCAGAAAGTGGTAACTTAATTTTAGACATTTTTATATTTAATAAGTAGCAGTTATCTGAAGACTCCATCAGAAAACTGAACCTGAAATGATCAGAAATGCAAAGGTAAAAAAAAAAAGAAATATTTTGTCCCTCCCCCTCCCCTCCACCTGCCTGAAATTTCACACGCCATTTTCTATAAATTTTTTCTTATGTGTTATAAACTATCATGAAGTTTCAAACAGATCGCCTTGTTAGATTTCCTACTTTAAATGAAATCGCGGTATGTTAGTTCCACATTCCACCACCAAGGAGCGCACTCAAGAGAACTGCCAATTTTTAATTAACTTATAACTTCGGTAATTACTGCATGATTTTCTCGAAACCTCAAAGTTGGTGTTCCCTGGAAAGAGGCAGCCCGAATCGACATATTGTGCAACCCTCTGCGTGCCGTGTAAAAAAAAATAGTTCCGGCTTCAAGGGCAAATGTTACCAACATACATACAGACATTTACGGACATTAATAGAGATGAGATGAGGAATTTTGAAAATCCAACCAATATCATTACTTTACATACTATGTCATTATGTAATAGTTTACAATATTATTAAATGGGAATTCAGAATGAGCAAAGATCTTGCGAATATTATATTAATGTTAAGATTGATAAATAATAAAGGCAATGCACACCATTAATTGCTAATTATAATAATATAAAAGAACAAAAACATTGAATGTGAATTACAGAAACAACCAATGTAAAATAATAATCACCGTGTTTACTACACATAGAAAAAATACAGACAGACAATTTTTAAAAGCAGACAAGAATTAAAAAAAAAAAACTTTGAGCATTTAAAATAAAATAATGCAATAAATACTAATCAGGGGAGATAGGGTGGGGGGGATAGAGAATGTACTATATACAAAACTATACTACATACCAGAATTGTTGGTTAAACTAGCCAATGCAGCTATACTCTGTAAATTTGCAGAATTAAGGTCTGGAAATGAAAGAATGGGAATGTTTATTTTTATATATACACACATAATTATATTAAGTAGAAATATACCGATTTTTGGTTATCAACTTTTTAAACTTTTAATGATAAAATTTTTATGTGTGATATTATTTACTCAATAAAATAATTGAAAAAATTCCTTACTAATATTTGTTATTAACAATATTGATATTTATATTTAATATAATTATTACCTGAAATGCTTATATAGAAATTAAATCATACAGAAATATATGAAAAAAATACCTGAAGCAGTATTGCTGGTGCTAGATAATCCAATATTAGGACTCACTCCTTGTCCAGCAAGGTTCTGAAGATTTAGGGTATTCAAACCTACATTTATTTTAGAAAAGAAAAGCTATACTTTTTTTTTTAATAAAACATAATGCAAAAGGGAACTCATTTTAATCTATCGTAATATGTCATTACGATATATGCATTCAACAAAATGAATATTTATAAACACATCTATTTTAGTAATTATTCATTGTAAAAAAAATCTCCTTGGATGCAGATTTTTTTTTTATTAAATACTGAAACCAGTTTATAGCAGTTCCAGTGGATATCACTAGTTATAAAAATGTGTCACTAAAATTATAGTAGAAAATATATGAAAAGTCAAAATCTTCAGCCTACTTTTTCATGAAATTGAATTTTTGTACCAAGCAGGGTAGGTGCTAAGGAAAACAATAAGGTGGGAATTGCAGAAAAGTTTGAAGTAGGATATGAGAAAAGTGAAGTTATTTCAAGTAAGAAGTATTGTGTGAATCCCACAATCACATGTTGTGAAATATGGTGTCATGTATTGAGTTATGAAGAAAAGCTCTTTCCTATGTAAAACTTCATCAGTGCACATAAAGTTAGCAATCAGCAAAGCATTACCAGAAAAAAGTGTGACACTGATTTGTGTTTTTTTCCAACATGATTTCCATTGACTGAAGTGTTTCCCGTGAGAGAACAAAGTGTATACAGGAGCACAGGTTTTATTTATTTTTTAATATATTGGTTAAAAGCTGGAATCTAAGGCTTTGAAGTATACAAAACTTATCAGAAACTTCCTTTATTTTTATTTTTTTATTTTTTTTGGGGGGGGGGGCGAGGGGGTGTCACTGAATTTTTTTAAGTCAATACTCCGTCAGGCACATCTGTATTAATTGCATATTAAGACACAGTGCATCTGTTCAAAACTCTTCAATAGCACATAATTAACTCAATTCTAACACTCTTAAAGTGATCAGTGACCTTCATTAGGATGTACAAAGAGAGAGTATTAAAAAAAAAAAACCCATTTATAATCCTCAAAGCAAGTAAAACAAAAAACGAAAATGGACAAAAACTGAAATGACAGGTGCCTGATGGAAGGTTAATAATTTCAAAGGGTTAAAAAAAGAGGAAAAAAAGGTTGTAATTTATTTATGAAATTAACACTTAAATGTTTGACTTTTTGCATGCATAAAAACTAGTTATTTTGAAGTTTAGAATAATTTTTTCAAGTGGCACATTTTTCTAAATTATAAATATTAAAGTAGTCCGCAACATCTGGGTGAAAAATCCTCTATCCTTCACTTCTCTTTTCAAAACTGAGTCATTATGAGTAATAGACTCTCCTACAGATAATCAGAAATCTAATAGAAAGATTATTTTTTTAGTGCAGAAATCCCTCATTTTCTAGAGACAGAAACAGCTAGCCAGTTAGAGGAATTGTACCAGTACAGTCTATTCTAAAAAATCTGCACCTCATTTGCAAAGAAATTTTTATGCAAGATTCATGAAAAAAAAAATCAAAATGGTGATGGTTTGACTGGTGAGTTCGAAGCTGGATAATTTGTGCTGATGAAGCAATGGTGCACTCAAAATATCACAGTTGAAAAAAAATTATAAGTGGTATAATGTAGTCTTTGGGGCAATCATACATACAGAACTGGAGGGATTTGGTCGTGAACTATTTGAATTTTCTAGTGACACAGACTTTTGTGACTGAACAAGAACTGCTGACTGTCTCAGTGTTCATATAGACTTTAAAAGAAAAAAATCCAAGGAATCTAGAAAAATTTTAAGGAGTTCAAGAATTTTAAAGGACACGATACACTGATGGAAATTGATTTATGAAAACACTACAAAAACTTTTATAATATTCATTAAAAATGAATGAAATCTCATACATTATACATGCTATGTACAAGAGATAATTTAGAAAGATAAAATTTCATACATATTAATAAACTAAAACATAAGGTCAAAAATTGGATTTTAGTAACATAAAAACATGGAAATTGATTTATGAAATATCACATTTAATTGAAATCAATAATTAGTAAAGCCACCTTTCTTCATCAGAGTTTCTTTTATTCTAGATGGCATTGATAAAACAAGATTTTGAATGTATTTCTGATCAATTAACTTCCAGTTTTGACAGATGGAAGTTTTCAATTCTACAAGTGATGTGTACTGCATCCCATTTGCATAAACCATTCGAACAAGCTGTCCCCAAACATTTTCGATTGGGTTCAGCTCAGGACTAATAGGTGGATAATCTAAAAGAACAATATTCTGTTCGTCAAACCAATCTTTCATTGCATTTGAAATGTGAATACTTTCATTGTCTTGCATGAAGATGTAATCTAAACCATAATATTGCCGTGCAAATAGAAGTGAATTTTCTAACACTAAACTGTAATCAAAAGAATTCTGGCGACCGTTTAAAAATACAATTTCACTTTTACCATCATAAGCCATCGCTGCCCAAATCATCAAACTTCTGCCACCAAAATTTCTGCTGAATGCAAATTTTGGTCCTTTTCGGAGATCTCTCCAATAATACTTCAAACCATGTGGACTAGAGTCCTGTGAGGATCAGGTTGTACATGACCCAAACCCAAAAATTCTATTTGAAGTCAACCTGCAACTCAATCTGCACCTAACAAAAAATTCCCTCAACCTGATCCGAACACGACAAAATAATTTTCGGCGACCCACAACCCAACGTGACATATTTCAACCTACATCCAACACGAACCTGCGATACTTCAACCCGCAACCAGAACTGAACCCACAATACTTCAACCCGCAACCAGAACTGAACCCGCAATACTTCAACCCGCAACCAGAACTGAACCCGCAATACAACCCTAAATGAAAGGAAAGTAAACCATGTTTTATTGCAATTATGAAAAGTACAATCTACAATTATATCTCTAACACAAATTTTATGTTTTATATAGAAAAATGGACAAATCTATATTCTTTAAATATTCAAATATATGTGGGTATGACGGTGGACCTCGATGGTGCATCTCAGTATGGTTCACATGACACACCCAAGTGACGTATCTCTCTTTGCATACGAAAGTAAAAACTCAACATTTTATCGCAGGAAATGCACGTGTAATTAAAATGTCAAGTCAGTTGTGGCCTGACTTTTGAGCAAAGTAATTCTGTATTATTTCTAATGTACATAGCATTTTATTTAACAGATATTTAATTAAAGTAATTCAGTTTGAAAAGATGTCTACTCCAATCTCTACTCAATTAAACGCTTCAGCAAACAGGCTGAAGTAATAAAAAAAAAGCAGAAAACTCAGGATCGTTGAATACAGTCAACATCAGGGTCAGGTTGTCCCTAATTTTCTTTCTTTGGATCAGAATGACTAATTTTCTTTTTGTGTGTCCAATTCACGCTAGAAAATACTTGCGGGTCATATTTAAGTTTTTTACAAGTCGGGTTGTTGCGACTTTCACAAAAAGTTTGAGCAGAACTATGTTTCAGAAAACAATAAATATATATTTGAATATGAATGTGTTGGAACGCTCTGTGCACATTAATTAATCAACAAGAGAGATTACGAAAATGAGCATTTAAATCCAACATGCAGAGAGAGTTGAAATTAAGAGATTATTGAACATTTATGTCGTGATATATTCGTATAGTAGTGCACCATAATTCTGGGTTCTTGTGTGCAATTTAGATTGATACGTGCTATTGCATCAATTAAAATTACGTAGTTTAAATTTAATCGCGTTGTGTGTTTTCGATGCACAAGAACCTTATGAATTGCACAGAGATTACAGGTGACCCGAAGAGATTATATTTCAAATTGTAGAATGGCCCTAATTTATAACCTACTCTGTGAAGAAAGAAGAAAAAATAATTCTGAAAATGGTAATAGAATAATTAAATGCAAAGCATAAATAGAAGAGAAACTTTTTTTTTTAACTTAAATAAAAAATTTATTTACACACACATTTCATATTTCATAAGAATTCAAAGTTTAGAAGAATTTCAAATATTTTATATCAGGTGAAAATCCTGAATTTTCATGATTAAAATTGAATACACATCTTGAGTATATAATACTTGAGTAATTATAAAGAATGACTTATTACAAAAAAAAAAATGATTTATTATAGAAATGACTCACTATAAAAATAAATTGTTGCCATTCCCACTCTTCCACTGAAATATGTGATTGCAATTTTATTTCCTCAATGGAACTATTAAGAGCATTCGTACCTTACTAAAGCTTGTTTCCATCGTCAGTTCTGACATTTTTTTAAAATCGCCACCGTTGTTCACTCATCAATCATGGGGGTATACTTTCTTTATAACATTATTCCATGGTCTCTCATACGACTCCATATTGAAATTATTTGTCACAATTCAGGCATCCGAGAGTTAAAGAAAACTTTAGGCTTCTCCCTTGAAAGAATAGTACCAGACCCTTCAAGAGCGCATCTCCTTCCTCTTAAGATGCTATGTTTTCATCATCTGAGTATTTTTTTTCACTCCTCATCCTTCGAGCAGCAAAAAGCAAGAGGGGAAAAAATCCTTTTTTCTTTGGAAAGTCAGGGGGCAAAGGTTCCGTGTTCCCTGACCAATAGAAATTGTCTTCCCTCTTTTTTTCATTAGATATGTGTTCAGCATATCTTATGGGGTACACATAATTTTGTCGAAATTTGCATAGCCACTCCTTTTAATTTCAGTGGAAGAGATATGGTTTATTTTTGTTTTTATTACTGTTGAAGTTACTGTAAATTTTTTTGATTATTTTATGTATTGTAATAATCCAGTTTATACTTGATTAAGCATTGTATGTATTTAAAAGATGGAATTGTGTTGAACAATCCATCAGAATGAATATATGTTTAGTTACTGCATGAGGAATAAAGCGTATATAAGAAATGCGAAATGTTATTCATTCTTTACGGCATAGTAAATAACCATTTTTAGGTGTGTTTGTAATTATATAAATATGTAGCACCTATAGTTGTTGTCTGGTCTATACACATATAACTACCGCTCAAAAACTACCCAGTCGAATGGTTTGAAATTTAATATATAGAATCATTGCAGAATTTTGTCAAGTCATTTCAAATTTGATAAAAATCTAATCAAAACTTATACTGAATTCAATATATATAATTGTAATAAATTTTTTATTCATGCATTTTTGCATAAGAGTGCAACAGCTATTGCACCCAGATCTGAATATTTATAAAACTAGTTATAGTATGAACGCACCCCCATTTTCCACATTTGAAGTACAATTTCTGACTTGTATTTTCTCTCGGAATATGAAAAAATTACCAACATTTCGTTTTTGATACGCATAAAAACACATGTTTCATATTTGTGATAGTTTATGCATACGCACATGTAATGTGTGTGTAGATTGGGATGTGTCTACTATTTAGAGCCAGAATTGTACAAATGTATAAGTGTTAAAAAGTGAAAAAAGTGTTCGCTAAACAGAGGTATCTGCTTTTCGGGAGTGTCCATTATGGAGGTTTTATTGTATATTGATTTTTAACCTGAAAAAGTATTTTGAACATTCTTTTGAAAAATCTGGTCAACCCGAACCGCAAGAGTGAAAAACCCAACCTGAAGCAAAAAAGTAAAAGTCAACTCCACCTGAACCCGAACCACAATGAACGGATCTAGCGCCAACCCGACCTGTGGGTTGGGTGCAGGTAAAAGCAGATAACCTGACCCGATGCAGGACTATAGACTGGGCTATCCAAATGAAATCTTTTTTCGTCGGAGAAAAAGACTTCCAATTGTCAGCCATTGCCATGTACATCTCTCAATACTGCAAACGCAGAAGTAACATTGGACCAGACTTCATTTTTGACCATCTCAAGCTCCGTGAAGAATGTAAAATTTGCCTAACTCTTCTAGAAGTAACAGGAAGGGATAGACTGCACAAATCTTCTTTGAACTGTGACCGGCTTTTGATGCAAGTTGAAGAATCCCCATTTTCTCTCTCTTACTTAAACGTGGATTACCTTTTTTGTTAAAATTTTGTCATCATTTGCTGGATCTTTTCTAGTTATATATCACACCAACTGATCTTTTAATTACTTTACTAATTTCTGGAAAAGCCTTTCCATATTCTAGATATGCATAGATTTTAACTCTTTCTTCCTCAGACAACATCTTTCGTTTACCCATCGTGAAAAGTATGACTGAAATGTATTGCTTTCATTATATAACACTTTTTATGTCTACTGTGCATGTCACATTACCTTGTTTATGCAAATTTTTGTCACATCACTTTGGAATAGCCAATGAAATGTGATATTTCATAAATTCATTTCCATGTTTGCATATTATGAAAACCTAATTTTTTACTTTTTGTTTACTAAATATTATGTATGAAATTTTATTTTTGTAACTTTCAATTTTTGTAAATTTCATTCATGTTTAATGAATATTACAGAAGTTTTTGTTAAAAAAACGTGTTTTTATAAATCAATTTCCACTAGTGTATATTTTCATGGATGCTGTACACTTGAATGTTTTTTTGGAAGGCGGGGGGGAATAGAAGAAAAGCATTTCAAACAAATTTTATTCTATTAATCTAATAGTTAGTACTAAATTTGCACAGCATTCACAATCCATTACTTAGTGGTTTTATAAATTTGAATACAAAATTGCCAGTCAACTATTTTATGCAACGACTAATGGTCATAAATATACAAGCCAATCAAATTTATAAATTCTCAAAATAAATTATAAATACTTAAAAAACATGTGGCGTATACAAAAAAATGCAGTAACTTCTAATTTAAAAAAAATTCTTTTTTAGAATGGCAGTCAGTGCTGCAGCAGTTCTATTTGGCAACAAGTGCAATTTTCTTTTCTTCTACACATTTGCCGATGGCTCAAAAATGAACAGCTTGGGAGTGTTCTGTAGTACTATAATTTTATGTATATCAAGTTATGCTTCACCTTATGATGGTTTTGCTGTTATAAGGATTATAAATTTAATTTAGAGGTATGTCATATAAAACAAAGTATATTTAAAATTATGGCACCAGTCACATAAAATATTCATTAGCATTAAATATATTTATATCGTACATATTGAATATAATTAATGAATTTAATCTATCAGGATAGACTTTTTAGGAACACAACGTTTCGGCTAACTTAAAAATAAATGTACAGTAAAATGAAAGCTTTGCAAGGCATATTTAGGATTTCAACATTCAAAACTGAAATACTTACTTTACAATTCTGGATTAAATCAATAGGTGACTAAAGTTTTAAACCAAAATAAAAATGCATGCACAACCAAATATAAGATATTCAGTACTAAAATTAAAATTGTCTTATTTTAAAACTGATAAAAAATTCCTCACCTTTGAATAAGGTACCATAGAGACATTTAATTAGTAACTTAAAGAAAATATATCTGTTTATTCAAGGATACATTCAAGCTTATTTCCAAAGCAGTATACTTTCTAAAAGCATAAGCTACAGAAAAATTCATGATTACAAGCTCATAATTGCTTGTAAATAAAAAAGTAAGAAAACAATGAAGTAGAAATTCAGACAGTAAATTTTCTCATATGTAAATAAATAAATGCAGAAGGAAAAACAAACACACACCTACCAAAATATAATTGCAAAGTACTAAATCACATTAGATAACATCCTCAGAGCAAAGATAGTACTAGAGAGCACATCCCATAGTTATTTACTGGGAAAGTTGAATCCAACATTAGGTCCTTTTTGGTGCTTTAAAGGTTGCCTGTTTTGGCAGCAATCGCTTCCTTGGCAATTTTCCGATTTCATTTTCACAATAAAATAAATGTAAATATAGAAGTGAAAGTGAAACTACAAGCTGCCACGCTGTTAACTACTCTAGGATTTTATTTGCGTCAAATCTACACACAACCAAAACATAAAAGGCAAAGCAAAAAGTATGGTCAACTCAAGATAAACGCCGATAGAATAAAGTTTCAGCAGGAATCCGGAGGGAAATTCCCAGGAGATTTTGGCTGAAGAAATTCTGGTTTGGCACACTTCCTTTGCCCACCATCACGTGACGGCAGGGTTGTTATCGCAGGGGTGATTGTGAAATCATGAAAAAATACCTGAAATTTTAGCGAGAAGAAGCTTTGGTATTGAGAGAGAACATATAATTTATTGCAGGAAAGTCCATTTCCTTCATTATGAAATATATTTACTTTTAATTATGTTTAACAATCATATTAAATTGATATTTTAGTGTTATTTCATGAATTTACTTATCAGAAAAACGAATTCCAGTATTGAAAATGAAATTAATACCTGAATTCAGGTATATTACCTGAACTTAATCACCCCTGGTTATGATTTTGCCCTACAAAACCCGGGGTTCTTTTTCCTTAAAAATTTCAACTTTAAATTACATAGGTAATATATTTCTAAATATCAGTTACACCACTTGCAAAGTTTATCAACCCCCACCCCAAAGAAAATATATCTTAATTCTCCCAATGACAATTTTTAAAACAAATAATTGTAACTTAATTTTTTATAAGTATGTGTAACTATCACAAACACAAAAACTAATTTTTTCCCCATAAAAATAAAAAACTTTGATACATTATCCATTCCATGTTATACAGCTGAAACTCATAACAAAATACAGTACAACCTCGATTATCCGGGCTAATTGGGACTGCTAGTACCTCGGATATCGGAAATCTCGGTTAATAGAAATTGTGTATAAAAACTCTCTGTGCTCACGAATTTAACATCTCTAAGAATAAAAAACAATAGAATGTTTTTTAAATGATAAAAATAAACATATATAAAGTTATGTTCCACAGCTCAACAAATTTAACACTAGAAAGGTGGCGGTTTCTGTATACCTAGAAAGACTGAGAGCGGTCATTTTGACCACCATATTTGAATGACCAAAAATAAAGCATTTTTTAATATTTTTTTGTTCAAACAAGTTTTTTAAAGTACATTTATTAATAGAATAATAGAATATTATTTTATTTATTTACCGTTTTATATATAATATTAATTTTAGTTAAAGGAAATACAATATATATAATCAATTGTCAACAAAAATTACAAAAACACAATTTAAAAGATTTTTTTTGGATTTGCTCAAAGTATCTTAAATTTATATAACATAACTGCTTTTTTACGTGTATATATTTAAAAATATAAATATTACAGAAATAACTTATATTATTCATTTTCACATTCTCTGCAAACACTCAGCTTTATAACTTTGTAAGTGCTGGAGCCACAAACTGACTTTTTGCAATCACTACAAATGTTCATAGTTTTATTCCGGCATCGATTGATTTGGCATTGTTTTCGTTTCGTACCCGAGATTGTGAGTGCACCTGTATTTGGAGTTAAGTCTGACAGCAGAAATGTCTTAGAGGCGACATATTTTGTACGCAGTTCGTCAGCTAAATTCAAAATAAAATCACGACGCTTTATATTTACACCGGTAGTCTCTTTATAAATCACACAAGCATTTATAGCAGCTAAGTCCAGAATATTAAAAAAAATTGCACAGGCCATCGTCGAGAAGTTGATTTTGTGGAATATTTTCTTGCCATCTGGTCAAGTGCATCCACACCGTATTTCGTTGAGTTGTAAAACTGAACAACTTCATGCGTCTTTTTTTCATTGCCATTGACTTCGTGTAGGATGTAAAGTGCTTAACAACAAAACATTTTTATTTTCCTTTCCTTGATACGAGGTCAGTGATATATTATCGTGCTTGAGAATTTTGCTTGAATACAGTTCTCCATTTGTGAGCTTGAAGGATTCGGGCACTCCTTTCTTTCCACGTTTCACAGTTCCATCGATGCTAAGTCCTTTATTTCTTAGAGTTTTGGCAAATTTCTATGTTGTGAAAAAAATTATCCGTTGTTATGTTCCTTCGTGTATTTTGAAATCGCTCTGCCAAGCGACAAACAGCATGTTCTCCAACTGTTTCATCAATGGGTCTATTTTCTTTTTTACCTAAATATGGAAAGCCATTCAACAAATATTTTGATCGAACCTCAGCTCCTAACCAAAATTTAATCCCAAATTTATCTGGTTTTTGCGGCATATAACTGTGTAAATGTGCAACGTGCCTTACTTGAGAAGAGTTGTTCGTCTACTGTTATATTTTCTCCCGGTTTATAGCAAAGTAAACAATTTTCAATAAATGAGTTCCAGATCTCTGACACTAGTGCAAATTGATCAGATCGAAGTCTTTCAGATCTTGTTGCCTTCAGATCAAACCGCAAATATATCATTATTTCTTTGAACCTGTCCCGAGCCATTGTTTGGTGAAAAAAGTTTATTCCCCATGTCGTGAACCATAAGTTGTTTATTGAAATACCTTTTGAAATAAAAGCTCCACGAGCATACAGTAGGGAAATAAAAGCATCTAATTCGTCTAAAGATATATTCCAATGCGGATCCTGTAAACATCGATGAGCTTTCGCTTCTGTGCACATTTTTATGAAACGAAGAATCTTTTCATTTATGAATAGTCTCCATGCAATTGTGAAATTCCCTAACATTACATTCCTAGTGGCAAATGAACTTGGTCCAGGAACTTTTCTCAACAGATTGTGCTGCTGTCGTTTTCCGGAGGAAATATTACCAGAAGGAACTGCCCATATTGTTCCATCTTTTGCTACTTCCACATTTTGCTCATTTCCTACATTTTGGGAACATACTCTTTTTTCTTCACTTTTATGTAGTAGTTTACTTTTCTTTTGACGTTTTCTGTTTTGTTTTCGTTTTCATCCACGTGTGGTACTCGCATGACTTGAATCGACATTTATCAAAAAATTTTCTTCATTTTCAGACTCAGACGAAAAATTTTTTTGTGCAGTTTCAGTAAAAAAAAAAAAAACGGCATTCGTCCGCGGAAGAGGTTTCATTTACATTTCCAGGGTTACATTCATCGTCAGATAAATCTGAATTTTCATCTGTACCTGAATCGGTTTCAGATACAGTCCGCGATATTTTTAGAAACTCTTCTTCTGACAGATTTCTTTTACCAACAGTTCTTTGCGATATCGCGTGAAAAAAATGTACATACGATCAGGTAAAGAACTTCAAAAGAAATAAATACCTGTTACTAAAAAAGCAGATGCTTTCCAACATAAAAGGAATTTCACGCGACCAGCAGGTGTTTTTCAATCCCACTTATTCTTCAAATAACAGTAGTCTATTACAGCCCCTACAAAATGAATCAGGTGACAAGCAGATGTTTTTAACATCCCTCCCTACCTCAAGCATGCTTCTTTCCATGAAATATTATTAAAATTATCTCGAAAGGAAAGAATTGTTCGTAGACAGCAAAAACTGAAAAGTAAATGTAATGTTAGATTTTATTTCTTCAGCGGTCAAAATGACCGCAATCCGTCTTTCTAGGTATACATATTTACAAGGCTCATAATATTGTGTAAAAAAATTAAAATTTTTGCGCTACATAATCCTTTATGAATAATTGGGAAAATTCAATAAACAATTTAGAAATTGAAGAATATTTAAGAAAAATACAAGCGTCTGAAATTCATTTTCGGCCAAAATGACCGCTCCCGTCTTTTTAGTGTTAAAATGAAAATCTACTACTAGCAGTAAATTTTAAAAAACAAATTGAAAATTTTTTAACTATACTAAGTTAAATATTGAAAGAACGCATTTTTAAAAATAAAACAAATATCAAGAAAACATTTTTTAAAAATTAATTACATTAATTTGTTAAATTTGCATTATTTTTAAAAAAAGCCTGTTATCTTTCGATGAAAAAGTCCACAAGAAAATTCACTGAAAAGTCTAAAAAATGAAAAACGAGGGGGGGGGGGGGTTTATAATTGTCCGGTAACATATTGCACCTGATGTTCAATAGGGTCACACAGTCACTGGAAACAAAGTATTGTTCGCTGTTGACTTCTCAGGGTGCAATGTTTCTTGGAACTTGAGTGCTTCTGGGGGCAGAAGAGCCTGTAGGATGGACAGTGAACTAAAAGAGTGGTCTTTTTCAAGGCTCATTCACACACACAAAAAAAAAATCAGACTTTGTTATCGGCTCGGTTAACAGAAACCTCGATTAATCGAAGCTCGGTTAATCGAGGTTCTACTGTACCACATATGCTGAGAATCCTAATTTAATGATGTAGACATGTAGAATTATTTGGTTTATTCTATTAATTAGTTATAATAAAAAATACTTTACAATGGATATTTTTTTCCAGTTCTGTGAATTTTGTTATATTCAGTTTCAATTGCATAAAATTTTGCTTAATTAAATATAAACTACCACCCCAACTTAATTCAATAACAACATAAACTAACTGAATAATCATTAATTTATTCATTCACATTAATACAGTAGAAAATGTCGTCTCTCAGTTATCATTACCAGTCTGTTTCAACACTTTTTGATTTTAAGCATCTATAAACTTTTACTAATTTTTTAGCCTTTTCACATCCAAGTTTGTTTCACAGTTTAGAAAAAAGAAAAAGGTCCAGACCAAAAGTCGAAAAAATCCTTTCAATTGAGGCTGATGTTAATGTAATTGAGTAGAGATCTTCTAAAAATTTACAAAATTCTGTATTTAAAAGGTAACTTTTCTCTGATTTACAGCCCATTAATTTCCACCACTTTTTACCTTCAAAGGATTCAATCATATTTTGGGGAAACATAGATTCAGGATAATAATCTGAATCTTTTATTTGAAACATCTTGAAAGAGACATCAAAGCAGGATTCAATTTTACCATAAAATGTTCAGCTAAACTTTCTTGCTGTCGTCAATCTTTTTCCTCGTAAGGGAGGATCTGTGATATTTGCAATGAAGTGAATTGGAATAAGAGCTTCTTCAAATCTATGTTTTATGCAATCTTCATATGAGGACAGTTCTTTACTTTCCATTGCATCAAACCAAATTTCCACTGTTTGTCCAAGAGTACAACTATCAGTTTGCAACTTATCAAGTGCTTTAACTTTAACAATAATAGATAACTGTGCTTGGAGGTTTACATATTCTCGATCTAACCTTTTGTCATTCAAAAAAGGTTAAAATATTTTTTTCTATATCATCTTTATGTTCAATTGATATTTCTATATATAGTTGTATATGAATGATGAAAGGCAGACTTCTTCAGAATTCCACCTTGTTTCATTAGGCAATTGTGGTTTCTGTCTCTTTTCTCAATCAGCCACCCATGTAGTCTATTATGGTTTCAGAAATATTTTTGAATTTCAACTACATATTTCATCAAACTTTTAGGAATGATTTCTTTGGCAACAAGGCTCATATAATGAGCTGAGCAACCAAAGGTTAGAATATGGAGATATTTTTCAGTTATTATATCTCGAAATTTCTTCATTTTATTTTCATTATCGCAGCATACAGCAAATATATTTTTAGCATATCTTTGCTTAAATTCACTAATAACTTTTTCAGCTATTTCTGAACAAAATTTAACAGTTTTCTTTTCAGATCCACAATCTATAGCATCCAATAGTATGAATACTTACTGCAGTAATGGAATCATTAGTTCTGTTGGACTATCCATCCAACATTAAAGTAATAGGGACATTTGTTAATTTATCTTCTCTTCCATTAACAAATCAACTGAATTATTAGCCTCATCCAATAATTGTCCAGCTAACCTTTGTCTGTTAGGAGGAACATATCCTGGATGCAAAGCACTAACCATAACCATTTCTTTAAATGCATAACTATCAGCAACATTAAAAACTATATTATTTGCATAGAAAAATTCTCATATTTTCTGATCAAGAATTTTCTTTTGGTGATCAGATGCTTTAATTGCATATTCTCCCACTGATCTTTGACGCTTTGATTTTGATGGCTATGGAATTTCAACATCCAGACTATCAGAATTTGTGCCCTGAAGAATGCTACATTCAACTGTCTGTTTCCTTTTCTGTGAAATAAATGTGACAGCACTTAATGAGGTTCATCATCATCAGTATTTGACAATGGAGAGGAAATGGCTACAGATTTCTTACATTTATTCATATGAGTACGGATTCTCTCAATTTTTGCACTAATTATACTGTCACAGATTTTACAGGTCCCTTGATATTTGTGTGTTTGGTTGGTTCACCATTGTCTACTCAATAGATTGCTTTCTTCCACATCCTTCAGTTTTACCCATGGTTAACCAAATAAATACACTACATATTATATAAAAGTTAGATATCTTTTTCAAAACAACCTGAGTTTTATCAGAATATACAGTAGAAGATCTTTATAACACAAACCTAAAAACGCAAGGTTGTGTATTATATGGATCACATTTCATGCATCATTAAATTTACCTTGTAAACAGAGCCAAATAAGTCTGAAATATATCAAAACACATTACAGTATCTTTATACTGCATTCCTTGTTACCAGGAGTTATCCGAATTATAACTTTTTGCATTATATAGATCATTCCACTTTGTTTAATTTACTTTATAAACATTGCCCAACTGTATCTGGACCAAATCATTCATTATATTACTCATTTTCAAATATGTTTATAGTAATAACTTTTTTTTTTCATTAAAAAGTTCTTAATTAAGGAGATAAAATTTAACTAATGTATCAAATTTAGTTTTCTAGAGAGTAGAAATTTTTTCCAATTCTTTTCTTAATTGTAAAATTCATTGTTTACGCCTGAGAAGTTGTGCGTTATAAAGAACTTTTACTGTGTTTGTAGCAAGCAAAGTAGCCAAATGAAGCTGTCACTTTAGCAAGACTTGGGAGATATTTTTTGGTCAACTGAAAGTACAACTAAATTCAGACCAGTTTCAGAGAGAGAGAGATTGAAATACAACAGAAACCTTCCAAACAAGTTACTCCAGTTTCTAAAGAAAAGGGATTATAGAAGGGGAGTTGGGGATATATGAAATTGTTCTGTTCTTGGAAATTCCTTCTCATTGTCCTGAAGTGGGAGAGGAAGAGGAGAAATACAACTCAGGGGGAAGGGAGGGAAGTATATATTGTTCTGTTCTTGAAAATTCCTCCTCATTGTCCTTCCAGTAAGTGGGAGAAGAATACTTTGAAAAGGGAAAACCGAAATTTCCCATTTACCTCAGGCTAAGGAAATGTTACTTACTGTGCAGCAACACATTTTGAAATACAAACAAATATAATAATAATAATCTTGCAATCCATCATTAATTAATATGTTTCAGAATTCAATGTTCTTGAGAAAATATTTATTATATATAGGCAATCACTTCAATTAAAATTAATAAAGATACTTTATCCTTAACAAAATAGTTTAAAAGTTCTGATTCAGTACTAGTATTTTTATAGAACTTCAATGCTAATTCCATTGTTAAAATTATCACTAATAATCAATTTTTTTAAAAGCAAAGCATAATTTTGATTATTGTCATTGATATGATTTATATATTTTTGTAATAAATTACTTTAAATTGTATTTAGAAGTACATTTTTTTTCAAACATTCTGAACCACCTCCAACTCTTTCTAATATTAGCATTGTGTTACCCTTCAATCCTAAATCAAGCTTTCACATTGCTAAAATTCTCAGACAATATGATTTCAAAATAATTTTTGCCCCTACCAATAAACTCAGCCTCTCCAAACTCAAAGACCCTATCGAATTATCCAATTCATGGGGTATCTACCATATTAATTGCCAGTGAGGCCTTTCCTATATTGGACAAACGAAATGCTGCTTAAAATTTCATATCAAAGAACATCAACAATATATTAAAAAACAAGAAATCAATAATCCTCTATTGCAAAACATTGCTGGGAGATGAATCATACTTTTGACTTCAATTCGGTTAAAATAATCTCTAAACCTACTTCTATACATGAACTTAACTTCCTTGAAGCATTTTATATTTATAAAAATTTAAAAAATATTCTTAATTGTGAATTCGCTATTCCCCCATTATCAGATTGTTAGAAATATTACATAAAACTTCATTCTCTTAATTTTTTTTCCCCCCTCACTGCTTCGGTCCTATTTCCCATCTATATTCCTATTGGCTGTTACCGGCAAACCTCTGTTTTTCTATTGGTCAATAAACATTTAACTTGAATCCCCACCTCTCCTATATATGCGAGCAAATTTCCACCATCCTTAGCACTGAGGAAGGTATGCCATATGCTATCGAAACCGGTATGCTTAAAATTTAAAATTTTTGGTGATGTAACGTTATTTTTTACACTTCTATTATATTTCACCAAGCTCCTTCTTGATAATTTTCACCAAAAGTTAGTTTTATCATAGAGGTGGTGTGAAGTGACCTGCAGTAGAAATTTTTTAAAAAGGGTTAATATTCATATTTTAAAAAACCAATAGCATCGTCAAAGAGAAGGTCTCAGCTTTAAAAAAAAAAGGTATTTTTTGTTAATCAATACCTCTGAAACTGAGCCCTAGGGGAGCGTCCGTAAAAGGGAGAAAAGTCCACTACAAAAACAATCATTTTTCAAAGTATTAACAATATTTTTTTTGAACAGATTGTAGCATTGAAAATGCAAAAGCACATAATTTAAGAATGTCATCTGTTTTTCCTTATCCCAAATAGATCCACTGGTGGACATTAAGAAAAATGGTCAAGAACACCCAGACTCTGTTCCTTCCCTGCTATGCTTGTTCTGGAAGTGCAATCCACTCTCTCCTGCAATGCCAGAGCCTTCGCTGCAATTTTTAAAATTTTGGGTTTTAATTAATATCTCAGGTAATTATCAAAAATAAAAAAATTGAGCCTCATATGCATCAGAACCTGCCTTGTACTATCCTCACCTAAACTTTCAGACTTATATGTGCAGTAGATTTCACTAGCCATCGCACACAGACAGACACACATTGAAACTATCTTCTTTTATTAGTACAGATTAAAAAGTCTAAAACAGGTTCAAAAAGTTGCTATGACAGGGGACTTCAATCTGGTAAGGCACAGAATTACCCATTTAAGTAACAGTGCAAACTAATAGATACTTGGAGATACAGATCTCCTGTAAGAGCTTTAGAAAAAAACAAGCCTTTTGAGCAACAGTGTGAAATAACAGATTAAAAAATTTTCATGATTTTTTTATATGAGTATGAAGTTACTTTTCAAAATCCAAAATGAATTACATTCAGATTTTCTTATAGCAATTTGTTCAAAGATGCATCACTTTAAGATAAAATAATATATTTTCCAACTAGCTGCCCCACACAACGTTGCCCAGGCCCATGAAAATATTTTAAAATTAACCTTAAATTTGTATGATTTTAAATCTTTAACTTAATTTTGTCTAAAATACACTGACTGTGTGAAAAATCGGTTAAATAATAATAATAAAAAAAACAGATATTTACTAGTAAACAGGCTTGAGATAATTGCCACAGGATATGAAGGGAATGGCGATATGTTTCCAATGACTGCAAGTTTTAGTGTTAAAATATTGATAATTAACTGCAAAAAATCTATGACTTAAGTGTAACCATTTTTTTTTTTTTTTTTTTTTTTTCATCATATCAAAATCCTAAGTGATTTTTTTTTCAAACTGATTATTACAGTAAAATCTTGTACTTTCATCTTCCAGTGCCAAGGGGTGCAATATGTTCTATATGAACACTCGACACTGACTGATCCCCACCGCCTGCAGCACCTGCAAGCAGGCGTGCTGCAAAATCTGTTAGTTCCATATTCCACTGCCAATCACTCTGTTCTTAAAAAAAAAAAAACACTTTCAGAATGAAATGTGCTGTGCCTCTGCTGCCTGTGTCATCATATAGCAGGCATGCTGTGAATGCGCTGCAAATTCCTTTAGTTCTGCCTTCTACCGCAAGGGGGTGCAATATGATCTATATGAAAGGGGTTCAGAAAAAGTTAGAAAATTACCCTCCCTCCCCCCCAAGAGGGCAACTATCGCTCCTCTGAAATACATGCCCCCTCTTTGAAATTTTTATCTATCGTAATAATATCTAATATAATAATATCTATATCATAATAATAATAAGCTGAAATAATTTATCAAACGGCTGCCAGATAAAATCACTCGGAAAATTAAAATTGTTAATTAAATGTATTTTCGTTAATTGTAGCCAGATTTCAAAGAAAACTAGATATTTGGATTCATCGTGAAATAATATGCATAGATACGTTAATTTCAAATCGATAAATGCAATATAAAAAAAGATCTATATCGAAGGAAAATTGCCTACTGTCATTAGTCACTTGTTTTGAAATAATTTCAGGGTCTGCTCGAAGAATGTATCTCATTGGTTGTGAAAATGCTAGACTACTGGTCTACTCAGATTGAAAATGAATTCTGTGGCTTGATAAAAATCTAAGCTTTAATTGAATTCTGAATACTTTTTCCAATATTTTAATTGGGGTTTTTAACTAATTACTATTACGAGAAATTTAAAATTCCAAGTCTCGGGTGCACCAGGAGAGGCCTTTGACTACGCCTCCCAAACATTTTTGGCCTTGTACATGCTGTAGATTTTGCTAGCCATCGCACACACAGAGCAAAACTTTCTTTTATTAGTACCATTGATACATAACTAAAAGTTTCAGCTACCTCACATAGGGAACCATTCATTACTGTTTGGATGAATATTAAACACTTTATTGTGGCTGAAAATACACTTAAAATTTTATTACTTGACTTTAAATTTTATCAATAGCAACAAGTAACAAGTTTTAGAAAAAATAACAAAAATGAATACCTGTGTTGCTGTTATTTACAGATGCTGCTTGAGCAGCTGCTAAAGCAGCTAACTGCTGGATGCTTAGGGAACTAAGACCTGAAAAAAAAAGTTCCTTTAGAATATCAAAATTTACGCTTTAGCAGAAAAACAACACTAACAAACTCACGTTAAAAAATAACAAACAATTCTTAAGGCTGTTCTCAAATGCTTTCGTCAACTAGCGCAAAACGTTTTTACATATTCACTAACTCATTTATAAAAGTAAAGGTACAAAATTGGCAATGCTGACTAGAGAAGCGATTTGGAATCAAACTGTTTTTTCCATTTTTTGATCAACAGATTACCTATCGAGTTAGAAGCGAAATGGGTCACGTGAGCGAGGCATTTTTTCTCCCTTCCTGACTCTTTTTCTTCTCTTGTCTAGAAATTCTGTTCAAAAGTTTGACAGCATTTTCTAAAAGATCTATTACGTTTACAATAAAACAGAAATCACAGTTTCTGAGTAACAACACCTACTAGTTTTATGCATTTCCGAACAAAAATAAATTTAAACTTATGCCAGAAAGTTGCCCCTTTGGATTTGAGAACAGCCTTAATGACTAAATTGTAGGTGAATAATAATGGAAAATGAAACCAAAAAAAATCTGAAATCTTTCTAATTATGCACAATAGACAAAATTTAAAATTTTTGGGGAAATTTTTTTTATTGAAGAATTAAACTGTATGACTTTCAGATCAAAGAAACTTTCTGAACTTCATAAACCAGGGGTTGATCCAGAATTTTTATTTTCTTGGGGCTCATTTTGTAACAAAAGATGAAATTCTGTTATTCAAATTGGACTGGTGAACTAGTTTTGTTTGCAAATGACATATTTTAAAACCTAAAAATTATGAAGAGAATGTTTTTATGTAATGGAATTTTATGAAGGGGTCTGTTGTATTAAATTTATTTTTTAGAAGGGCCCTAAATTTCCCCTGGATTGACACATATAAGCAATTAAAAACAACGGACTATACCAGGTCACCATTTTGATGCTGAAGGTGAATTTTACACTGAATATTTCTTTTCACTGTTATCAAATGATATTTTTTTTCAAAGTTTCCACATCTGCTGTAATTTTTCTTAAAAAGCATTAATCTTGTAACTAGTAGAAAGAGTAATAAATAAGGCAGGGCTCCCACTGTCCCAATTTTCTGTGTCAGACTGCAGCAAACAAAAATTTATCTGTGACCCAATAAGCCTACTATCATAAGAAATAACAGAAACACTTAAAGTAAGCAAAATTTCCATTTATAAAGAATATATATAATATAAGGATACAACAAATACCATAAATCTAGAGACTTAAAGCAAATTTCAGCTATTTTTTTAAGCCCAGCATTTATTTTTAAGTTGGTGGATTAATCTGCAAGGTTTAAAATAATCTGCAGCGCCCGCTTCCGTGCTGCACTGTTTCTGCTACTGGCCCCACTTGGTCCCTTTTTTGACCACTATTTTAAAACAATATCATCTTTTCAGATTTTCTCTTGCAAATTTTACATAAACCTACTCAAAGTTATTTATATTGAAAGTTTTGTAAAAATGTACCACGCAAATTCTTCTTTGAAACTTCTGGTATTAAGAAAAAACAATCCTTATCAGTGGGAGCTCTAGAGGAAATCCATATTATTGAACTAATTATCCCTCGATTTCCTCTCTGGGGGAAAAAAGTAAAAAAACAAGGTACTGATAAATTTTTTTAACATTAAAAGGGTTTGTTCAATGCTGATGGAACTGCATGAATAGATATCCATTTGATTATTTTGAAAATAAAATATGGTATCCATACCCTATTATTTCTCTATTTCTAAATATAATTAATATTCAAAATTTGAAATGGGTTTTTGATATTTTGTTTGCACAAAAAAAATCAATTTGAAGAAAAAGAAAAATAATTTTTGAAACAAAATTTATTCATTAATCATTTTGTTTTAAAATAAACAATACTCTTTTGCTTGAAAGCTAATTTAACAAGAATCAGACACAGTTATCAGAAGTAAGAAAAAAATTATAAGTGATGACTTACCACTAGAAACCTGAGGAAGATTTGCAAATGCACCAAAAGCTGGCTGTGAGGCAGCCTAAAAGCATTAATAAAATTCATTTGATTACACATAAAAAAAAAAGACAAACATTGTGTGGTACTTTTCGGTTAGCTGGGCACCAGTGTTATATATGCATATAAATATACCTACATATATGTATATATAAGTATATATACATATATATAATACTGGCGCCCGGCTAACCGAAAAGTACCCATTGTGTTAACTGAGACTGCGTTAATTTGTGTAAAAAACTTATTTTTATACTGTGCAAATCTTAGAGAAAAAAAAAAAAAATTTAAATTTTCTCTATATAAAGTCTAATAAAGAATGAGAAAAAATTAAACATGGATAAACTTTTACAGCTAAGACTCTGACTAAGATTTTAATGCTGAACATTTCTCATTTTATTGCTGTACTATTACAAAGTGGCAGTCAATTAAGTGAGCATTTGAATTAAAAAACTTTAAAAAAAATAACCTGTCACCTGAAAAAAAAAAAAAAAAAACCATGTGAAAACACAAAAATAAAAATATTAGAGATTTTTTTCTTTTATTCTTAAATCATAATGGAGAATTTGCATGTTTTCTAACTTTATCACAAAATAATAGTACATGAAAAAATAAGAAGGGTAGCCTGCATATTTTTTTTATTTTGAACTTTTATTATTGATTTATGATTGTTTTATATCGCACTATTTACCGTATCTCGAAAGTGCTCCGTAATACATCTGACATCACAGTTCATGACAACAAACGACATAAGGTGTGTCCCAACGAAATAAAGCCACCGTAATTGTGTGCCGTAACTGGACGCGAAACAAACAAATAAGAATGAAACAAGTATATTAAGGAAGTCTATATACAAATACATATTTACAAGTAGTAACTCACTCCCTGCCCCACCTGGGCAGGAGAAAAAGATGAATGCGTAAAAAAAGAGGGAAAAAGTGTCCCGCCGAAATAAAGCCACTGCCAATATTAGTATTTATTGGTAACTATCGACATTCGAGCTGCTACAGTTCAACATGTTTATGACATTAAGAAGTTGTCAAATACTTGCTCTGTGCCTCTCGAAATTTCTGTAGACTTTAGAAGGTTGTATTTTCTATTTGTCCTGTACCATTGTATCGGGAAAGAAAACCCAGCTATCAAAGTTCAAGAAAGTTCAGATAACAGCTTTTAAAGAACAAGGTCTTTCACATAGACCAATATATAAGCAAATCAAACAATCTAAAACCATAATAGACAATATTTTTAGTCAGGGCAATGCGTACGGATAAAAAAAGGAGGGTGTACGTGCAGAAAAATGACTTCCAGGCAGGAAAGAGATGTTTTGCATCATCTTTCACGAGGTGATATTTCCCTAAAATTGTTGGCCCATGAGGATAACATCCCTTGACAAGATCAAGCCTGTCACGAATTGAAAAACGCAAAAGCAATTTATGAAATAAGAAAAGGAAACAGCAGCACATGTTGAAAGCTATCCATGTGTAAAGAAGAGTCAATTCGGCCAAATATAATCAAACCTGGAAGGATCAATGGCATCGTATTATAGTCTTAGATGAGAAAAAAATTAATTTGGATAGCTTAGAGGGCCTTGCTTTCTATTGGCATAACATGAGGAAAGAAGAGGAAAATTTCTCCGAAAGACAGCAAGATGGAGGCTCATTAATGGTGTGGGGAGGCTTTGGCTATGGCGGTAAACTTATCCTGTCTCTTCCTTCAGGCCGCATCAAGGCTACCAATTACGAAGGAATTCTAGAAACCCATCTACTACCATTTGCAGACAGAATTGGTGGCCTAAGTTGGGTTTTCCAGCAGGACAACGTTGCCATTCACGTTGTAAAATCCTCCTTTGAATGGTTTTTGGATAATGGGGTGCATGTCATGGAACAGCTCACGCTTTCCCCTTATTTTAATCCCAAATAATATGTGTGGGATATCCTCAGTAGGGTGGTATATGCCAATGGCAGACAGTTTCAGTCTGTGGCAGAATTGAAAGCTGCCATCATTAAAGCCTGGGATAATATTGATGCTACTGTGCTCCAGGAATTGGTAAATGGTATGCTACATCGTATATACCAAGTCATATATAAACATCGTGGATATATTAGCTATAAACTGTAGTGGCTTTATTTCGATGGGACACTTCCCCCCCCCCCCTCATTTATACACATTCTTTTTTTTTTCCTGCCCAAGTGGGGCAGGGAGTGAGTTACTCCTTGTAAATACGTATTTGTAAATAGACTTTCTTAAAATATTTGTTTTGTTTTTATTGGTTTGTTTCATGCCCAGTTACAGCACATATTCATGGTGGCTTTATTTCGGTGGGACACACCTTATATTGTTTATGTGCATCGCTTTTCAACTTTTCAGTTTTAAATATTGCTGTTTCTAAAATTATTATGACTGAGAACACAAAGTCATATTATAAATACAGTGAAACCTCCCTGTGCGACCACCTCCCTGAACGATCACTTTTTCATTGAACGAAATTTATTCCCATAGGCTCAATACTAATTTTACCTCCATTCAGAGACCATCACCGTTGAACTCCCTCCATGAGCGACCCATTTCTTTGAAGAAAAGGAAACAAATTCAGTTTTTTCCTGGTCACTTGAAGAAGGTTTTATTAGAAAAATAATTCCGGAGGCCGCATTATTCATCAAACTTCTACACTAAGTTTAGATTTTTTTTTTATTCTGGTAACTTTTAAGTGTTTAAACCCCTTTATGTCTTTTAAGACAATGAATTTAACTCTGATGACGAATTAAGAATGAAGATCAATAAACTTCCCTGCCCTATTCTTTCAGGAAACTCTCAAAGAAAAAGATAAATTAATAAAATTATTATTTGTTCCCGTCCCCCCAAAAAATTGCATTTATTTACTGAACTTTGAAAGGACTTGGAAATAAGAGTTATGAAAGATAAAACCGTAAAATCAAAGCATATGTTAATATATTCATTTTTTAAACTCTACAGTAATTAACTTATGTAATTAACTTTTATTTTGATACTTAAATTTTTATATTTTTTCCTAATGTGAAAAATAAATTTTAGTAACATTATTTCGTACCTTTTTTCAACAATTAAAATCTAGATTTAAACATGACCTCCATTAAGAGACCACCTCTCTAAATGATAAATTTTTATTGGAACGGAACGTGGTCGCTTTAAGGTGGTTTTACTGTACTGTATTGTGCCACTCTGCACTAATACAACCAGTAACTTCAAGTGAAAAGTTGTTTTTCAGTGTGCCTTTAGAAAATCATGGAATAAAGCTATGAAGAGAGATGACAAGAAAAATCCTAATTTATCTAATACATCATCTGTTTGATATTCTGAAGATCATTTTTCAGTAAGTTCATATTTGCATGGCTGTTTGTAACACTTGATAAAATCCCCTGAAAAAAAAAAAAGGCTGAACTTTCATGGCGTCACGCAACCGCGACCTTTTGACGAAATTTCCATTTTTTTCGGCGATCTTTAGACAAAATTCGCGTGTTTTCGGCGATCTTTAGACAAAATTCGCGTGTTTTCGGCGATCTTTAGACAAAATTCGCGTGTTTTCGGCGATCTTTAGACAAAATTCGCGTGTTTTCGGCGATCTTTAGACAAAATTCGCGTTTTTCCGGCGATCTTTAGACAAAATTCGCGTTTTTCCGGCGATCTTTAGACAAAATTCGCGTTTTTCCGGCGATCTTTAGACAAAATTCGCGTTTTTCCGGCGATCTTTAGACAAAATTCGCGTTTTTCCGGCGATCTTTAGACAAAATTCGCGTTTTTCCGGCGATCTTTAGACAAAATTCGCGTTTTTCCGGCGATCTTTAGACAAAATTCGCGTTTTTCCGGCGATCTTTAGACAAAATTCGCGTTTTTCCGGCGATCTTTAGACAAAATTCGCGTTTTTCCAACGATCTTTAGACAAAATTCGCGTTTTTCCGGCGATCTTTAGACAAAATTCGCGTTTTTCCGGCGATCTTTAGACAAAATTCGCGTTTTTTCGGCGATCTTTAGACAAAATTCGCGGTTTTCCGGCGATCTTTAGACAAAATTCGCGGTTTTCCGGCGATCTTTAGACAAAATTCGCGGTTTTCCGGCGATCTTTAGACAAAATTCGCGGTCTTTCGGCGATCTTTAGACAAAATTCGCGGTCTTTCGGCGATCTTTAGACAAAATTCGCGGTCTTTCGGCGATCTTTAGACAAAATTCGCGTTTTTTCGGCGATCTTTTGACAAAATTCATGTTTTTCCGCAATCTTTTTTATAAAATTCACTTTTATTCATTATCTTTTACACATTACCTTTTTTGCAAAATTTGCGTTATTTCGGCGATCTTTTTTTTTACAAATTCGCGTTTTTTCGGCGATCTTTTTTACAAAATTCGCGTTTTTTCGACGATCTTTTTTACAAAATTCGCGTTTTTTCGGCGATCTTTTGACGAAATTCCCATTTTTCCCGCGATCTTTTGACAAAATTCCCGTTTTTCCCGCGATCTTTTGACAAAATTCTCGTTTTTCCCGCGATCTTTTGACAAAATTCCCGTTTTTCCCGCGATTTTTTTACAAAATTAGCGTTTCTCCGCGATCTTTTTACAAAATTAGCGTTTTTTCTGCGATCCTTTGACAAACTTTACGTGTTTTCTGCGATCCTTTGAGAAAATTTGCATTTTTTCTGCAATTTGACAGAATTCCCTGTTTTTTTCTGCGATCTTTTGACGCAAATCAGGTTTTTTTTGCGATCTTTTGACGAAATTCCAGTTTCTTTCGCGATCTATTGACAAAATTCTCGTTGTTTCTGCGATCTTTTTTGAAAATAGGCGTTTATTCCGAAACCTTTTGACGAAATTCACGTTTTTTTGCGGTCCCTTGACAGAAATCACGATTGTTTGACAGATTTTGCATTTTTTCTGCAATTCTTTGATGAAATTGGCGTTTTTTCCACGATCCTTTGACAGAATTCACGTTTTTTACGCGATTCTTTGACATTATTTGACACTTTTTTGCGATCTTCTGACGAAATCAGTGTTTTTTAAGCGATCTTTTGGCAAAATTCGTATTTTTTCGCGATGTTTCGACGAAATCAGTGTTGTTCCGCGATCCTTTGACGAAAGTTGCCATTTTTCCGCAACCCTTTGACGAAATCAGCTGCTTTTTCGCGATTCTATGACTAAATTTGCAGTGGTTTTCCGCGATCCTTAGACGAAATTGCATTTTTTCTGCGATAGTTTTCGAAATTGGCTATTTTTTTCTACGAACGATTGACGAAAGTGTTTTTTTTGGTATAGCCTATATCTATATTTTTCGGTATACCATATAGATAGCTTGTCGAAATTTGTGATATTTTGTGCCCAAATTTTCGGACTGATGACCGATTTTTTTTAAATTTCAGGACAAATCATCAATGCGAGTAACGGCAAAAAATCGGAAAACGACAAAAAGCGGAAAAATCTCATGCCCGTGTGACTCTGGAATTTCCGGGGCACGTTTTATCAAATCCCCGGAAATCCGGGGATTCCCCGGAACACAAACAGGCATGTATTTGATTTTGTTTAAATATTTCTATTTTAGAACATTAATTGATTGAATAAATAGTTACTCAAAAGAAAAAAAAGCATTCATATTTATAATGTGCTCATTCGTATTTAAAAACAGAACAAAAACACTCTGTAGTATATTTCATACGTGTATTGTATCTGTAAAGATTCATAAGCAATAATCCTGTGTTATTAATGATTAAATAGGTAAAATGTAGAAACGTCTGAGAAATGACACACACAAATATGTTAGTTTTTAATTCAGGAAGTAAATAAAAATTTTATTGTGTAACTGTAGATTTTTCTTAAATTAGAGACTAGGTTTAAAAAATAAAGGATTTATTTCAAAAAAATATTTTGTCATGTCTTAATAGAGATTAAAAAACATAAAAATATTGAAACTACCCAAAAAACATTTTTAATATTAAATTTTTACTTTCCAACATAAAAATAATCCGGGTCCCCGCTGCCTATGACACCGTGTAGCAGGTGTGCTTCGACTGCATTGCATAATCTTAAAAAAAAAAAAAAAAAAAAAAAAAAAAAAATCAACAGAAAAAAAACCGAGAACCAGATCCCCCCTGCCTGCAGCACCATATAGCAGCACTGCAAATTCTTGTAAAAACCCCTAAAAATTTACAAAAGTGCCCCCCGGGGGTGAAGTGGGGGGGCGAGGGGCACCGGATGTGCATAATATGAATAAGTTTTCATACATCTTTCTAACGATGTTACATGAGGCATGTACTAAAAATTTAGAAAATAACTCCTCCCCTGACGACCCTCCCCTCCCCCTGCATTTCCCACTCTTTCAAATATCTAATGTTAAAAAATAATATTTATTTGAGTGTTAAGTGAAAAATCACATTTAAAACGCAATAAACAGTTGATCTGAAGAAAAAAAAGAGAAAACTCAGTTTTCTCTTTTTTTTTTTGCGTCCCCCCTCTCCCTCCCCACCACCACCAAAAATCAACTCACACTAAATTTATAAAATCCTTATTATGCGTTAAAAACAACGTCAAAGTTTAAAAGCAATTGGTTCTATATTTTTCCTAATTTTAACAATATCCTGTCAACTCTCTCTATTGTACTGATTCTGCCCTTCTCGGAACGGGTTACTTTCTCGTAATGCGCCAACGAAGTGATATTTTCCAATTCTGCCCCTAACGTGTTGGAATTATTTCCCATTCACTGGGGTTGCTTCGTCGTAATTCATCCCGACTGCAATCAGCAGCCGGAAAGCATTACTTGGGTCGGTTTAAGATGGCGTCTCTGTATATCAAGAGATATGCATCTCTTGTAAATGAGGATAGATAGACCTAATTTTTGTTAAATGTATATTCGCATTGTACTATTGTTACTATTAGTATTCAGTTTTGTTAGGTTCATTACTAGAAATAGTTTTACCTTAAATTAAATGTAAATTAATTGTGGGAGAAGCATAGTTTTTCAATTATTTGCCTAATACAGCTTGTATTTTAAAACTTATATTATTAAAAAAAAAAAAAATCTTTATGCTAAAATATATTTTTGAGGTTAAAACTTATTGCACTAATCCAAAAGTGCAATTACAAATAATTTTTGCTTAAATAATCCCTTGATTTTGATCTAAACAATAAAAAATATATAATAATGTATATATACATAATGTATAATATATAATGTTATAATATATAATGTAACATAATTATGAGAGAAACTTAATTTTCCAATTATTTGGCTGATAGAGCTTGTCTTTTAAAGCTTGTATTCAAAATAATAATAATAATAATAATCCTAAATAATGCATTTGAGAAGATTAAAACTTATTATACTAATCCAAAAATGTAATTACAAATATTTTTTGTATAAATAATTTCTTGATTTTACTCTAAATAATAATAAATATTATATCATTGTAAATGTAAGATAATCACGACTGAAGCATAATTTTTGAATTATATTTGACTGATATAGCTGGTATTTTAAAGCTCGCATTAAAAAAAAAAAAAAAAAAAAAAAAAAAAAAAAAAAAAAAACCTTCATGCTGAAATATATTTTTGAGAAGATTAAAACTTGATGTAATCCAAAAGTATAATTACAAATAGTTTTGCTTAAATCCGTTTATTTTATTCTAATAATAAAAATTAAAATATAAATGTAAAATAATTATGAGAAAGCATAAAGTTTCAATTAATTGGCCTAGAGATTTACCATAGCTTGTATTTTAAAACTTGTATACATTAAAAAAAAAGCTTGTATTAAAAAAGTTAGTATAATAAAGTGTCATTAAAAAAAATAAAAAAAAAACCTGCATGGTAAAATATATTTTTGAGAAGATTAAAACTTGCTGTAATAATTCAAGAGAGTATTTACAAATAGTTTTTGTTTAAATAATTCCTTGATTTTACTTTAAATAGCAATAAAAAATTATGTACCGTATTTTATGGAAGAAACGCCGCACCCGTCGTAAACGCCGCACTCCTCAAATTGGCCTGAATACGCTTAAAAATATCGTAAACGCCGCACCCGTTGTAAACGCCGCATCCATCGGAACGCAACTTTTGTCGACAGCCTCACATTGACCTAATTTTAATCAAAGCTTTCTGAGCAGTGTAGGATGCCTCGTTCTTAATATCTTAAGATGTGTATAGTTTTATTTAAAATATTTCAATCCGATTTTAAGTATTTTTATGAATTTTTAAATTAAGGAAACTCAGTTGGTATTTAAAGAACATCGTAAACGCAGCACTTAGAAAAAAATTAACTTTTAATCTCGTAAACGCCGCGGCGTTTCTTCCATAAAATACGGTAATTGTAAAATAATTATGAGTATGCATTATTTTTCAATTATTTGGCTGATACAGCTTGTATTTTAAAACTTGTAAAAAAAAAAAAAAAAAAAGAAAAAGAAAAAGAAAAAGAAAGCTTGTATTGAAAAAATTAGTTTAATAAAGCGTACTCACATAAAAAAAAAAGACTTTATGATAAATTTATATTTGAATTAATACAGTAAGTTTTAATCTTCACAAAAGAGTAATTACAAATAGTTTTTGTTTAAATAATCCCTCGATTTTAATCTAAATATTAATAAAAAATTATATACCGTATATACTCGCGCATAAGTCGACCCCCCCCCCCCCCTCCTCCCAATTCTTAAGCAAAATTTTGAAAAAAATTGAATTTTCGTGTATAAGTCGAACCACATTTCTGGTAGCATGTTGAAAAATAATTTGTAATCGAGGATAGAAAAATTTAAAAAAATTTTCATTAAATTAGTAATTTTTTTACGTTTCTAATCAGATTTTTTTTTTAATTCAACGTTTTAAACCTGTATAATTATATATAACCGAAGAAGCTTAAACTATTTTGAAACCTATTCACATCAATTCAATTATACTTAAAAAGATAAAATTCTTTCAAAAATCCATTCAGGCATTATTTACAAGTAAACAACTTCTTAGACTGCTAAAATATAGTACTTCTTTGTATTATAGGAATTTTAACCTTTAACTGATGGACTAACATTTGTCACACAACTGATGTGATCCGGTCTCTCAGACCCCTCGAATAAAATGAATAAAAAAAATAACTCAAATGGTTGAATTAATTAAATTTTGTCCTAACAATATCGTTGTACTTCTCTTAGGAGCATGTGAATTAAATTGCATCCAAAAAGTATTTTATTCATATTATTTAACTTCCGTACAGAAAAGTAAAAAGCTGTAAAAGTGTTTACAGCTGGGAGTCGCGGGGTCTGGGAGACCGAGTGACATCAGTTAAAGGTTAAGAAAGATATCTAGAAGCATTCTAAAGTTGGATTCTTTTTAAAAAGGGGATTAAAATGCTGAAAGGAATATATTGAAGGGTTTTTTCTCCCACGAGAAAATGGGTGGAAAACAATTACAGGGACATTGAGCTTTGTTTGTCAGTCACTTGGAAATGACCATTGTCCGCTTTTATCTCTCATGTAATTACTTAAAAGACTGAAAAAAAAAACAATCGCAGTAGTCTGTGATTTTTTTTTTTTTTTTTTTTTTTTTTTTACTTTCTCGTGTATAAGTCGATCCCCCATTTTCAACGCCCAAATTTTGTCTAAAATTCTTCGACTTATACACGAGTATATAAGGTAATTGTGAATGTAAAATAATTATTATGCGTGAAACATAAATTTTCAATTATTTGGCTGATATAACTTGTATTTTAAAGCTTATATTGAAAAAAAAAAAAAAAAACTTCATGCTAAAATATAATTTTATAATTTTTAGAAGATTAAAAATTGTACTAATTTAAAAGTGTAATTGCAAAAAGCTTTTGTTTAAATAATCCCTTAATTTTACTCTAAGTAATATTAAAAATTATATAATTATATCAAAACTTCGTAAAGATTATTTATAACTTACCACCTATTAAAACTTTACACACTGTTTATAGCGATATTATATAATTCCCTTTATATTAATCTATAAAAAATCAATATATAATCATAGTGCCAATTAAAGGTCTCTTTTTAAAGGGGTAGCACGTAAACACACATGTTCGTGTTTCAGATAAAGAGACCACATGTGTCCTTGGAAGCGATTGGTCGAAATTCTAGTCGAAACTCGTTGACCTTGTAATTGAGAGGTCAAACGCTGCTCCCCTATTCCGTTTGGGGCAGAATTGGAAATTGTTGAACATCGGTATGGATTACGTGAATCGGAGGTTTCCTACTCAGCTTGTTCCGAGAAGGGCAGAATCAGGACATATGTGAAAAGATTTTTAATGTGGTTAAAAATCGATTTTTTCATAAACTTACCATTCAATTTTTTTCAAATTAACATTTTATAAATCAACGTGCAAAATAATATCCAGATGCGAAAGAACCAAATTTGTAAAATCAGTAGTTTAAAAATTTTGAACCTTTATTTCCAAAGCCTATATCACTTTTCTTTCCGTTCTGCTTGCTGACAAAATGTAAACATTGGCATGTCGTGAACTGTGACGTCAGAGTAAGCCACACCCCGATTTGGAGAGACGTGATTTTAGCTTACTTTTAGGATTAATTATTAAATATTATTGATATTTTTTTTTGTGTTTTTGAGAACATTTTTGAAAACTATGGATGTGGAATTATCAGAAAAATATAAAAATGATCGAATCCCCCATGTGTGCAAATTCCTCATTATGTGTAGAAATGTGTTTCAATTTCATTATATTTTTTATACCAGTGTTGGCATGATTTCAACATTTTGGATATTTAGAACTATTTTTTTGAAGGAAAAAGATATATATATATATATGAATAAGTTTACTGTCGATATCATCTATGTATATATTTATCTAAGTGATTATTTTATCTAATTGATTAATTTTTTAATTCAAGTTTTTTTTTTCAATGTACAGTATTATTGTTTTTATGTATGCATTTATTAGTACATTATTATTATTTTATTAAGGATGGGTACCAAGAGCATTAAGTATTTTCCCAGGCAAGTGTTTTGCTAAGGGGAAAGCTTAATTGCCAGTTACTATCTGTATGTATGATATTACGATGTAAAGTAAAGAATTGGACAGTTTTGGTACAAAAGAGGGACTTTTATGACCTCATGTTTTATGGGACAGCTGCAGGATCTTCGTGTGGGAGCCCGCGGTCTCGTGGGAAAGTGGGGTTTGAAATATCGGATGTAGGAGGGTCGGAAGGCCCTCTGCATTTCGGGGACCCACTGACCACTGGCCGACACGAAGGCGGGTCCAGGCAGCGGCGAGTGGTTGGAGATTTTAATTATGCTGAATATGTTAATTCGCATCCACCACTCAGGGCCGCACATGCAAATTTTTAACAGAGAGAGATTTTCTTTTTCTCGAAAAAAATACAGATGTACAAAAAGAGTTCCAGAGTGCGGTGGTTATTTTTTTCAAGCCCATTTTTGGCTGATCTGCCCATATTTACTTGCTCTGTCTAAGACGAGCAATATAGTAGTGTTAATTTTTTTTAAAAAAATTATTTAAACATTTTTGCTTTTGGCCCAGACCTGGGTGGAATTTAGTGTAAATAAAACTAAAATTACGGAACACGAATATGTGTGTTGTGGTTCTACAAACAAAAAAAAAGAACTTTTGGATATATATATATAACTGTCAAGTCTACAACTCTAAAAGGATCTTGTGACCCCAATGGGGAAAAAGGTACGATGTTATGGATGTTCTCTTTTCTATTGTGTACCGTTTTAATATCAAATGTTTTGAATTGGGAATAGGGTGCCCAGGAGAACTTGTCAACTTCAATTAATATCCAAATTAGTGTTTTTTTTCATGAGTTATTATTTTGGATGGTAATAGTATAAATTATTTAATTGTAACTTAATATAATTTGCCTGTGGTGTAAATAAATGATGTATTATTATTAATTCCCTTCTTTGTTATTATTTGTTAAAAGTCTTGCTAATTACTTATTTTACGTATTTAGAAATTACCTGACTGCTTAATATTATTATTAGACCATATATGTAAAAGCCATAATTAAATTTATCTTGTAGGGTTGGTTTGTCTGAAAATTGGGGAGTTATATTTAGTGGTTGTGATTTTATTATATATTTCCCTTCAAACCAATTGGCCATAGGTTAGTTATCTTCTAAACATTTCACAACGCATTGTCTTATTTATTCAAGATAACCTTTTAGGTAAATGACCGTAGGTTATCTATTAACTAACTAGGCTTTACGATCACCAGGTCCTCTATAATTAGAGGCCCCTATAAGATAGATTTTCTTTTGGATCAAGTAAGTTCGGAGAAAAGGGTGCGCCCAACACTCTTGTTAGCTTGTGTTAGGGAATTTATAGATAAATTAAGATATTCATTAACCTAATTTTTAATAGTTGTCTAGATCTTGCCAGCAACCAGCAAATGGTATCAGTGTGTAAAAAAGATGATTGGGTTTTATTTTTGCAAGTGTTTTTTTTTTCGTGACACACTGCAAAAAAAATGTAAAAAATAAAAATAAAATCTGTGAATTATTGAAATACACATTGATTTTGTTTAACCTCTTCAGTCCCTGGGTCCCCATATGGGAACCTCTGTTCTTTTTCTTATAAAAACTAAAATGATTTTTTTACATTTCCCCATCACTTCTTAATAGCTGAATTTTTTGTGCATTCAAAGGAAACGAATAAATGGCAGCATCTAAGCTGATTCCCACATAAAATAAATGTTATTTTCATCTGAGTTTACAAAATGCCTAAAAATGCACAAAAGACAGAATGACCAAGAAAGTGAGAAATTTTCATAAGTATTTAACTTAAACCTAGTGACTACTCTTTACAGGCCGGGACTGATTTATTTTTTTCTAGGTAGAGCCGGGACTGGTTTCATTCCTACTCTTCACGGCCCAAAATTTTCAGTCCTAGTTTTGACCCAGTCCGTATGAAATTCATTGTCTAGGCGTGGCCTGGTCCGTTCAAGGGTCAGTTAAATTAGGCCTGCACCAAAAATTTTTACAAAAAATGCATACATTTTTAAATCGCCATTATTCTACAATCAAACATTAAAATTTATTCTTTTTAAAGAATAGTAGATTTATACGCTTATTAAAATATAGTAAAACATGTGAAAAAGAATCTACCAATGACAGAATCCTGTTTTAAACTGAAAAACAGTGTTGATCCATGCAAAATTAATATACTAATACGTAAGAAAAGAATATATCATATAATACATTTACACTTGCTAAGAAGGGAACTTGTATATAACGCATTTTTCTCTCTTTTCTATGCAATTCCCACTTGGTAGATTTTACTGTATAACATTTTTCAGATTTTTAACACTTCAATACATGGAATATGGATTAACAGTATTAATGATAACAAACATTACACGGAATTAGTGACATATTAATGATAACTGAAACATACAAGAAAATAAAAGAACAAAACAGGCATTCGTTAAAAAAAATAAATATCACAGCCTGCAGCACTTCTATAAAAATGAAGATTATAAACATAAAAAAAAAAGTTAAGATAAATTTTTGGTCAGAACTCTTCATACGAGACAAATTTTTTAACAAATCGACGTAAAAATAAATGTTTTGTAGAAATTCACTTGGGCTGGGCCGGAATTTAAACTTTTTTCCGGGCCGAAATTTTAACTTTTTTACTGGGCCGGGCCAATATTTCTTTCTTACGGGCCGGGCCTGGAAATTTTGGCCCGTGCAGACCTCTACTGCAGACACCCAATATCCATATACACAATTTTTATTCAAATGCATTGCATATAAAAATAGAAAAAAATTGACTTATCACATAGATGTAACACCAAGTTATGTAAGAAACAACTAAGCAGCTTATTCTTGCTTATAACTTGACATCAGCACTAATAAGTAGCAAGCAAATAAGAAGTTTGAATAGTTGAGTTTTGAAAATGTGCAATAGGTATTTACACAATGAAATTTAAAATTACATATCTGCCAACTTGTATGTTTTTTGTTACTACTAAAATTTAATAAAAATTTTTGCCTTATTTAATCATTAACATTTGTTAAATTTCAACGACTGAATTAGGCAAAATTTACTACAGTATAGGACCCACTATCCGGAATTCCAAAACCTGGAAAGACCCGAAATCCAGGAAAAAAATTTGAAAATTTCCTAAATTTATAAATTTTTTGAAAATTTTACAGATTCCTAATTTTTTTTTTTTCAATCCATTGTGTTTCAATGTGTAACCACTAAAATATGTTACTTCAGCTCCCCCCCCCCCGACATTAAGAAAAAATCATTTTTTTCTCCAATTTTAGTATAAAATTAATTTATATTAAGATTCGTTAAAAAAAAGAAAATCGTCAGATATTTCACCAAGGGTGATTCTGTTCTGAATTTTCCAAAAATTTTAAAAAATTGCTCTTCAGTCCGAAAATTCCGACGTAAAAAATATCGCGAATTTTGACAAATGGTCGGCGAAAAAAATCAATTACGCCAATCTTTCGCAGAAAAAAAAATCACCAATTTCGCCAAGGGATCGCGAAAAAACACGCAAATTTCGTCGAAGGATTACAAAAAAATGCGAATTTCATCAAAGAATCGCAGAAAAAACACGCAAATTTCGTCGAAGGATTACAAAAAAAAATGCTAATTTCATCAAAGAATCGCAGAAAAAATGCGAATTTCGTCAAAGGATCGCAGAAAAAATGCTAATTATGTCAAAGGATCGTGAAAATAAATGCTAAATCCGTCAAAGAATCGCAGAAAAAATGCGAATTTCATAAAAGAATCACGGAAAAAAAAACAAATTTTGTCAAAGAATCGGGAAAAAAAAAACGCTAATTTCATCAAAGAATTGCAGAAAAAATGCTAATTTTGTAAAAGAATGAGAACTTCTTTCAAAGAATCACGAATTTTGTCAAAGGATTGCGAAAAAACGCAAATTTTGTCAAAGTATCGCAGAAAAAAACAAGAATTTTGTCAAATGATCGCAAAAAAACGGTGATTTCGTTAAATGATCGTAAAAAAATATGCAAATTTTGCCAAAGAATCGTGGAAAAAAACGAGAATTTCATCAAATGATTACGTAAAAATTCTAATTTCGTCAATGTTCTTAGAAAAAATACGCAACTTTTGTCAAAGAATCGCAGAAAAAACACAAATTTTGTCAAAGGATCGTGAAAAAACCCACAAATTTTGTCAAAGGATCACGGAAAAAATACGAACTTCGGGAGGACCCGAAATCCGGAAAGCCTTTGGTCCCGAGGATTCTGGATAATAGGTCCTGTACTGTATTAAATTTTAGTGCTAAGAAAAATCCGTACAAGTTGGCATTTATGAAATTGTTAAAAGATTTTATATAAGTGACTAAAAAAGATCGGTTATTATTCTGATTACAAATGACACTCTTTGTAGTAAATAATAGAATGAAAACATTTGCAAACAATGCAGAAGGAATTTATATGGCTCCAACTTTTCTTCATTTTTGTTACCTCTATTTTAATAGACATCTTTGCCTTATTTAATTTTAGAAATTCTGCTATTAAATAAACAAAATATATTTTTTTAAAGTGCAAAAGTTGGGGCCACACATGGTAGTGCCTTAAAAAGTTAGTCACGAGCTGCATCTGAGTTTGCATACGTATAACAGTCTGTAACTTTGTGTTTTTTAAACTAACTTAACTTCATAACTTCCCTTGGTCACATGAAGTCACCTAAAGTTAGAAGCGATTGTGATTTTACTTAAGTCCTGAAATTATTTGAAAGAAAAATGAGGGCTTAGATGTATTATAATCCCACATCCGCCATCTTGGATTTTTTTCTTGCATGAAAATTCCTTTTTCGCTCAGTAGTAAATGTCGCCAATGGTTAAATATTGTTGATAGATTAATATAATATTGAAAAAACTGGGATATAATAATCATAACAATTAAAAAACAATTTTTAATTCATGCCAAGAAAAAAATACAAGATGCCGGATGCGGGATTATAATATGTCTGTTCCAAAATGAGAATGAGGAGTATAATTAAAATTTTAATGATACACTTATTTTAATAAAATACATTAAAATGTACTGCAAATATTAAAAACACTAATTAAATTATTAAAGATGTTTTTAAATTTCTATCACGACATATTTATTTTTTTTTCCCAAGTCACTATAAAATAACTACTAACGATTGGATGCTGTCCCATTTGTTCCAGGAGAGTCAGAAGAAATACTATAATAAAATAAACTACACAAGCAAAACTTTGAACTTTCTTCTATGGTGTTTAAATTTTGCTTCTTAGTATTGTTTACAATAAAATTAGTCCTTTGTAATTAGGACAATAATTTAGAATAACCCTACACTTTAAGTGATTCCCATATTACAAAAACTTTTCAATGAAGAAAAACAGAGCATTTACATAAGTTTTAAAAGTAAAAAATAAAATCATATTTACTTCATTTACCGCTAAATACTGTGGATTAATTGCTGCTAAATTTGCTAGGTTCGCCATATTCATAAGATTTGCCATTAGTTGATAGTGGCGTTTTTGATCTTTATCTTTCTGTGTATCTGCAAATTTTACAACTAGTGGATTGTTACAACCCTAGGAAAAAATTTATAAAAATTAGAGACAGAAAAAAGTTGAAAGAACATACAAACAACATTAAAAACCTACAATATATTCTTACAAGAATAAGCCTGACATTAAAACTCTAATATGCAATTTAAAATATGACCACATCCAAAATATAAACAGGGCTCTAGAAATAGAAAAAAAAAAAAATAATAGCCAGAGAAACTTTCAAGTTGTCAGCATAAAACATTTGTGCTTCCTCTACTACTCACATCATTTAATCATGGATTTATTTATAAAATTCATGCAAGTTTTAAAAAAATTATTGAAGAAGAATTAGTATATCTAGTAGCAATACTGTCTGGCTCAGACAAGAAAAATCCTGGAACTGTTCTTGACTCTGTCCTGTTGCCAGGGTAACTGGTCAATCAACTTTATTTTAGAGAAGTCCAGCATTTTTTTTTTCCTTCTGTTCAATCGGTTATTCCAAGAATTACCATAACATTTTCTGCCCTTCCCCTCTTACTGACAAAGTTCCTTCACTACAAGTTTTGGAGCCTCCGAAAGCAGGAAATCTACTCAGGGTTTTTCTTGTCTGAGCCAAACAGTACATTGGATATTTTTTAACTCAGTTAATGAAAGTAATATTAACACATTCAGCAGTTAAAATATCAGTTACTGCCACAGTTTCAGAAAGGTACTACATCCTGCTTGTCCTTTGATTTAAAAAATAGCCTGCTTCTTGCCCCTCAATCAAAACTCTTGTGCCCTTATTGCATTAAAAAATTTGCTTGGATAATAAAAACTGACTCATTCCTATATCTTGAGAAGAGTGCCTTGACTTTTAAATATTAAAAATGCCTTTAAAAGTCAAAAATGTTAAGAGTCAAATGCACTCTTAAGAATAAAAAAAGTACCTTTTTCCTAGGAACAACACCCTGTTTTTGTTTTTTTAGGTAGATTTCGTATGAAATACTACCTATTGGGATCGTTCCTATGTTGGAATTTCTGAAAAATTTTTGCAGATCTACACCGATCATGACCCCTAGAACCCAAAACCACCCTCAGTAAAAAACTTTATACAGTCGAACCTCTATTTAACGAAGTCGCTAAATCCCGGAAAAAAGTTCGTTATACGGAAAATTCGTTAAATAGAGATTCACCTTTTAAAATACTTTAAACTACATACAACAGATTTTAAATTCATAAACACTAAATATTTTTACTAAAAGTAATTAATCACATTTTTTTAATAAATTATATCGATTTGTTTTATTTATTTTACCCACTAATATCCATCATCAATTCATTTTTTCTATGTGTTTAAATCTTTGAAATCTGGAAGGAAAACAAAACATTGTCCGGGAATACACTGTATTTTCTGTTTAAAGTAAATAGTTATACATTAAAATTAACGAATTTTAATGACATTACCTTATTTATTATTATTATAAAAAATAATTTTTACCATACTTTAACATATGCGTCCTTAAATTTAATTTCTGAAAAACTGTTAATTTTGCCTGACTTTTTTATTTAAAAAAGTGCTTTCTCTCATAAGTCTCGCATCTTTACAATGCACCAAAAACCCCTTCATGCGTATTTTCTTCTAACTATAATACGCGTCAGATTGTTTCAAATGATTTTAGCATTTCATCGTACGAAGTTTTGTTAATTCCTGCATAATGATCATTTCCATCATCATCATATTCGTCTTCATTGCAATTCATAGCTGTATTGTTTTTATTTTTCTCACTGTCAAAAATATCCAATTCGGATAGTGTTTCCGAGGTCTCAATTTCAGAATTAAGTGAAATACAATCATCAGTCAGCACATCATGGTTAATTTCTTTTTTCTCATCTGTATCCACATTTTTTTAAGTTACTCTAAGGGATTATCGTCTTCGTCCTGTGTACTTACCGAATTCTCACTGCTGACAAAGAAGGCGCCTTGTAATACCAGTTCAATGCCATTAAACATCATAAAATGAGTTTAAAGAAAGAATAAGTTTGAAATGTCCAGAAGTATATTGAGAAATGGGGAGAAAAAAAAATTGATCACAAGAAAAAGTTCGTTAAATAGAGAATGCACTTCACTATTTGGAGGTTATTTTACAAAGAAATTTGCAAAATGTTCTTGGTTTCAAGGAAAAGTTCGCAAAATAGAGGTTCGTTAAGTAGAGGTCCGACTGTATCTATCTATCTATCTATATATATATCACTTTCTTCTGGACACGATAACTTTCATAATTTTGCACAAATCTCTTCCAAACTGATACATAAAATGAATGGGCATGAAATCTCGGTCAAGTTCGTTAACGAGCAAAATCAGACCAAGGGGATGGAAATAAAGAGGGGTTTTGTGAAAACAGAACCCCCCCCCCCCCCATAACTTCTTAATTTTTGTACATATCAAATCAGTTTAAAGTTTTTATTACTTCTAAAAATAGGGCCAAAAATTTATGTATCACAGATTTTTGATAAAGTTAAAAATGGGCTCAAGGGGCGCAAAAAATAGGGTTTTTGGGAGAAAAAAATTCATAATTTCGTCAATTCTCAAGATATCAATTCCAATTAATTTTATTATAAATCTCCTTAACATTATCTACAACTTTTATAGTCACAAGTTTTTGATAGGACCAATTTGTACCGCAAAAAAAAATTAAAAACGAAAATAAAAAGGAGGGTTTGAAGAAGAAAAAAATCCATAACTCCGTCAATTCAAAAGATATAAAATCCCCATGAATTTATCATATATCTTCTTAATATTGTCTACAACATCTATATAGACAAGTTTTGGATAGGACCAATTCTTACAGCAAAAACAAATTAAAAATACATAGCAGTTGAAGAAAAAAATCATCTTAGTAAGGGTGCTTTCAAATCCAAACTGCTTATTTTCTGACTCATTTTTGCTCTCAAAGGATTCCAATTGGTACGTTTTCTTACTCAGAAACTATATAATGTACCGTAATGGTCGATTTTTTGATAGAGGCAGAATATATTTTTTAAAATGCTGTTAAAAAGGGCATTTTGAATCGAATTTACCGAAGCAGATTGTGTTGGAAAAATCATTGTATTAAGGATGCACTCAAATCCAAACTGCTTATTTTCTGACTCATTTTTAAATTCTCTCTCAAATGCATTTAATTGGTATATTCGCTTATTCAGAAACTACATAATGTACCGTAATGATCGATTTTTTGATAGAGGCAGAATATATTTCAAAAAATGATGTCAAAGTGGGCATTTTGAATGGAATTTCCCCGAAGTGATTGTGTTAGAAACGAAAAATATTGTCCTCCTGAGAAAATAATTGTTTATATATCAAGTTTTAATTAATTGAACAAAAAATAAAAACACAGGTAGCTTATAAATCTCTTCAAAAATCACGTCAGCAAGTTTAATTTTTTTTAAATTAAAAATGAATCTGGAATTATGCCAAAACATTTCGAGTTGTTGAGCATGGAAAAGTATTTTTTTGAATACCGCCCTAACATGATTCTGATAAAACCAGCTATTATATAAATATGAAATAAAAACTTGTCAAAAGCGGCCAGATAAAATTGTTAAAGTGGATTTATCTCTAATCATGATTTAGTTTTTGTTTGTGAAATTAGTATATTTGACTTCGAAATCTACCTCTGCCTGTAGGCCGGGCCGGCAGGGATTTTTTAACTGGGGGGGAGGGGAAGAGTTCTGAATCTATTTCGGTTGCCAGTGACAACTGTATTTGTCGAGCCTTGATTATAAAATCATTCAAAAATTAAAGTTTTTTTTTTTTGTCTCATACATGAGCAATAACAGAGAGGCATTGATGCTGGGCTAATAATTTTGCTTAAAATATTTTAGGTTCTTAGTGGGTTCAGTGTGCCCCCTTAGAGGATCAGCGCCACTTCAAGTCTACTGCCATCTGAGAAAAAATTTTGAGCTACATTACAATTAAACTTCCCTCCCATAAACCGAACTTCAAATTGCCCTTCAGAAAAAATCTGAATGGTATACTGCCAGGTTAAAAGGCTGAACTCTTATGAAAGAAATTTAGTTTAGACAATATGAAAGATTTTATTTTCTAAAGAAAAAAAAGTATTGAAAAACAACCACTATTAACACAGACTTTTTCTCCAGGAAATCCTAGAGTTTTTGCAGATCCTAGGAAAAGAACGAGGAAGGGAATATTATTTAGTTTGAGGGGGAGAGGATTTTTACACTTCTAAACTATTAATAAGAACAAAATGTCGAAATTTGAAGCCAACAGGGAAGAGACATTTTGATTCTTTGGGTGAGAAAAATTTCCCCTCTTTCCTCCAATGAAATTTACCATTGAACAGCCACCCTCGATTGCAGCTGATTACTTTATTTTTTTTAATTTTCATTGTTGTGTATTTACATGTGCATTACACATTTATCACAAAATGCAAAAAATGAAGCAGTTCAAACTACAGTTGAAGATCTTTATAACGCAAACCTAAAAACTCAAGGTTTTGTGTAATATAGAATTTTGCGTTATATGAATCACATAATTAAATTCACCTTGTAAACATGGCCAAATATGTCTGAAACATATCAAAGTGCATTAGAATATCTTTATACTGCATTCCTTGTTACCAAGAGTTATCCAAATTATAAATTTTTGCATAATATAAATCAGACATTGTTAAATTTACTTTATAAACTTAATCCAAATATAACTGACACAACCATCCCTTATATTAGACATTTTCAAAAATGTTTATTGTAATAATAACATTTTTTTTTTAATAAAAAGGACTTAAATTAAAAGATAAAGTTGAACTAATGTATCAAATTTAGTCCTCTAGAGAGTAGCAATATTTTACAATGTGAAAATGCAGGTGCTTTTTAACTGCAAAATTCATTGCTTACATCTGAGAAGTTGTGTGTTATATGGAGAATTGCGTTATAAAGATCTTCTACTGTACATTTGACAGTAAAATGTCTAATAATATACTTTAACTAAGCAATACTACATATTGTATGAATGCATTAAAGGAGTATAAATTGAAACAGGTTTCTCCCACTCTGATCATGAAATCACATGTTAACCTGTGGGAATATTTAATTAGGTACTCATTAGCTAATTTTATCAAAATAGTTTTCACCACCAGAAAGTAGACATTCAATGCTGGTATGTAGGTACATTTTTCATATACATCTCTTCTATACATCTATACACATTTTCTATACATCTCTGTTAGCAGATCTCTACAATAATCTTAAGCTAGGGGTGCACAACCTTTTTAAGAGAAGGGCCACTTACAAAAATGTTTGCGTTGTCGAGGGCCATATCAGTACAACAGAAAAAATTCAATATCGGGGAGGAGTGTGTGTGTGTGTGTGGGGGGGGGGGGTAATAAGTCTTTATTCTTCATGAACAATTATTTTTTGTATGTAACAAAAACAAACGGAAATAAATAATTGTATGTGGGAATGCATGGCTTCTTCGCATCTGTATGAATAACCATACAACACTTTATGAAGACTAACGGTTCCCTTCTTGATAAACGGTAACTTGAAGAAAAAAAAAATACACAACATTTCTAAATAATTTAACGTTATGGAAAATTATAAAAATATTTTATTGAAGAATAACTTCATTTAAAATAAAAGGAAACTTATTATTGAATAACAAGGCATGATGGACTAATTATCCTATTTTTTCTGCGGACTATTAACAAAACTCGTTTTATTTCTTTTGTCAATCAAGTGTGACTGATTGTGACGAAATTTGCGATTTTTTACCAACGACTAATAGACAGATTTCGCGGTAATTTTCCATTACCGATTGGCAAAATTTGCAATCTTTTCAAACAATCAATTTGCGATACCTGAGATAAAATTTCAAAATTCGCGATTTTTTTTCCACAACGGATCAACAAAAATTGCGATTTTTTTCCGCCCCCGATCGAATTATTTCACGACTTGTTTGTTCTGCGTCCGATCTTCGAGATTTGCAAGTTTTTTCCAGGAACGATTGACAAAATTCGCGATTTTTTTTCATGAGTGATTGGGAATTTTGCGATATTTTAAGTGACGGATTGACAATATTTGCAATTTTTTCCCAACGACCAATGGACGAAACATGATTTTTTCCTGATATACATTGCTGTAATTTGCGATTTTTTTCGAGCAATAAATTGGCGAAAGTCGCGATTTCTTTTACTCGCACAGTCGATGAAATTTGCGAATTTTTCCTGCGACCAATGGATTTCTATTTAATGATATTTTTTGGGATCGATACGCGAATTTTTGAGAAAATTCACAATTTTTTTTCACGAACGATTGACAAATTTCGCAATATTTTTGCGACCAATTGACAAAATTTGTATTTTTTCCTATCAATTGTCGAAATTCGTGATTTTTTTCCGCGACAGATTGACAAAATTCGTGATTTTTTCTCGCGATAAATTGATAAAATCACAATTTTTCACCAGCAATCAACGAAATTTACAATTTTTTTACTTTATCGACAAAACTTGCGATTTTTCTGTGCCCGATTAACGAAATTCGCGATTGTTAAGCGACTCTGACGAAATTTGAAAAATTTCCCGCGGCGAATTGATGAAATTTGCGATTTTTCTTGCAATAAGCTGGTGAAACTCTCAATAAGCTGGTGGACTCACGATTTTTCCGTAGCTCATCGACAAAATTCGCGATTTTTCCACGTCCAATCAACGAAATTCGCAATTCTTAACTGACTCTGGAGAAATTTGTAATTTTTATGCGACAAATTGATGAAATTTGAGATTATTTCTCGCGGTAAACTGACGAAACTCACGATTTTTCTGCAGCCAATTAACAAAAATTGCAATTTTTCCGTACCTCAAATTACAAAATTCGCGATTTTTCTGTGCCCGATTAACGAAATTTGAGATTTTTCCGCACCGAATCGACAAAATTCGTGATTTTTCCCTCTCGCGATCAACAAAATTCGAAATTTTTCCGCGCACGATAAACGAAATTTGCGATTCTTAACTGACTGACGAAATTTGTAATTTTACCCGCGGCAAATTGACAAAATTCCTATTTTATCACACTTTAAACTGACAGAACTCGCGATTTTTCCGCAACCGATCAAGGATCACATATTCAACAAAATTCACGATTTTTAACTGACTCTGACGAAATTTGCAATTTTTTCAGAGGAAAATTGTCGAAATTCGCGATTTTTTCTTGCGATAAACTGATAAATCTCGCCATTTTTCTCCAACCGATCAACGGAATTTGAGATTTTTCTGCAACTCATTGATAAAATTCACGATTTTTCCGAACTCGATCAACGAAATTTGCGATTCTTAATTGGCTCTGATGAAATTTGCAATTTCTTCCCAAGGCAAATTGACGAAATTCGCGATTTTTTCCTGCGACATAGGGACAAAAATTGCAATTTTTCCAGTTATAAATTAACGAAATAGTATAAACCCCCCCCCCCCCCGAAGAAATTGTATAAATTGTGATCGCGGGCCACAAGTTAACCCATGGCGGGCCACAGGTTGTGCATCCCTACAAGCTATTTGGCATATTCTGTAAAAATTAGATTTTTTAAAGAAATTCTATAACCCATAAGTGTAAGATTAAAAAATGTGTATAATTTCGGCAAAATTTATTACTCTTTAAAACTAGCTTTAAGCTTTAAACTAGCTAAACTTTAAATAGCTTTCTTGGAAATTTCCTCAGAAGTAAGATTTATTAAAGTGTTAAATCAAAATTGTTCATTGATTATTTTTATTTCTATATAGCAAAACTTGATTTATACAAATAAATATATAAATAAATGAAATAAAATATATTTTAATAGTTGAGAATTACATACATCTTTTGGGAGAAAGAAATAAGACTTGTTCTTCAAAGTTAAATCTTGTATATTAAAATTGCAAATCCATATTAAACTTTAAACCATGTGAAAACTCAATTTTTAACTATATATTTTTGTTAAGTAATTTATTATTTTGTTAAGTAATTTATTTCCTTAAAATAAATAAATAATTAAATATTACTTTAAAGCAGAAATGTAAATGCATTAATTAAAAAGTTAACTGCATTAAAAAATAAATAAAACATTTAAGAATCTCTCTAAATTTAATAATAATTTAAGAATAATTTTAACGGTAAAAAATTTTTACTCATACAGTCATATGTATGTAATAAAAATGTGCAATGTGTTATTTCTTTCAATTCACTTTAAATAATGCCTAAATAATTTTAAGTAAAATGTATACAGGAACAGGACATTATATTCTGATTTTTCTTAAATATTGTTATGTGTTAAATTTTAAGTCTAAGAGCTTTTCACTTGAAATCAGGTCCTACATGCTTGTATAAAAAAATTATTAATTTAAAATTTTAAGATTCTGCTTATTGAAGTGAAAATGAAAATCACAATAATTGCATTTATGAAATACATAAGATATGCATTTGCAAACATTATATCTAAGAATATTCAAATTTATTCAATGGCCACAGTCCATGCTTGACATCTATTGTCATACCATATAACAGCATTTTTGCATCTCTAAAATAATTTTAATGCATTTTATTAAAAATGTATGTAGAATGTTATTTAATAATTATAATAACCTTTTATTATCATATAATATTAATGTTCATTGCAGTTAGTAGAATCTGTATTAGTGGAGATTATGACAAATATTGTTCTTTCCTTTTACTCTTGTATTTTTAAATTTTTCCCATTTAGGAAATGCTCTTCTTTTAAATAAATTTAATAAAGTAATTGTGAATAATAATAATAAGAACAACAAGGAAAAATTAATCTAGAAATATATTCTATGCTACACTTACACAATAAATTGGAGGAAAATCGCAAATGATAGGTTTTTGACGGAATAAACCGGTAAAAACACGGTTTTTTACCACTGTCATGTCAAAAACCCAACCCTGGCTAGCTGGAAAACAAATACGGAAATTTAACATGTCGAGTGTAGAGATCAGGGCTGCGGAGTTGGTGGGAAAAACGGACGACTCCAACTCCGGGAATTTTAACAGATCCGACTCTTTCGCTCAAAAATGGGCCGACTCAGACTCCGAGAATGCAGACCTGCTTGTAAAATAGATGACTCTAACTCCGGGAATTTTAACAGATCTGACTCCGACTCTCTCGCTCAAATATGGGCCCGACTCCAACTCCCACTCTGCAGCCCCCTGGTAGAGATCAGAATCAGACCGTTATATCATGTCTGAGTATGGGCTTTATATTTTCAGCAGACTCGGGTCAGGCTCAAGTAGGTTTCATGCTTCTGTTTTATTCTATTACATATCCGGACAGGACCAGAACTGGACTCAATTGTGTCCAGGACATGCGAGGCAAGCAATTTGACTTGTAAAAATAATAGTAACGATAATGAGCTTCTGATAATGGAATCTATGAAAATATACTTTAATAAATTACAGAGAAATATTTTCAAAAAATCTACTTTTTTAAAAATTATACAGCTTTCTAGGTTATGATGTTTTTCTTCTGTTCTAAACAAGGTAAATTTAGAAGAAAACAAGAAATCTTTCCTTGAATTTAATAGTCTAAGTGATCATTATGTTGCTATTCTGTATTCTATGGCTTGTGAAATGTGAACATATAGTAATCTAAAATATACCAAACGTATAGTACATAATTAATCTAAATTTTTTTATAAATATGGATACAGTATTTTTTAAAAGAATCTTATTTGTAAGTTTAAAAAAAAAATCAGGCCTGAGTGATTTCATTGATTTCTCTACAGGACGGACCATGAACTGCAAAATAATAAACGGGCCGGACTGCACCCAGGACTGGAAATTTTGGCTCACATAGAACCTCTAAGGTAGATCAGTGAAACGTCCCCTTAATACAGTACATCAAAATTATAAAATATTGAAACTGAATAATGCAGTATGCTACTGAAATGATTGATTGTGAATAAATAAATAATTCCCAATTTAATAAGTAACAATACAGCTGGTAAACATTGAAAAGTTTTACTTTTCAATTATTGGTGTAGATGTGCTTGTGGTATGTACATAATATAAAATACTTTGAAGCTTTTTGAATAAAACAAATTTTAAATATATTTATTTACACTTATTCGACTTAATTGAACTGTATAAAAACTGATATGCAAAAAATGCCAGTTTATAATTTTATTCGTCAAACACGATTTAAAAAAAACTGGAAGGTTCATTAATACCTAATCTTCAGCTTTTTAAAATTAATTCAACTGAAACTGACAAGACCAAGTAAGGATTGTTTACTTTGCCCTCCTATGTTCATACGGAAGCAAATTCCCTAACATTTGGTAACGAATCTCTCACTCAAAAGATAGCTTTGCAATCAAAAATTCTGTATTAATATGGAAATATCTTGAGCATAGCATGTCATTTTAGGCTGTAACCAGTTTTTCTTTTTTTTTTAAAGCATAAATTAAAATTCTGTGATGTAAATACATATAAATATGAATATAAATGTGTGCATACGTGGTAGTTAATTAGTACATATAAATTTAGGAGAAGTATATTCTGCTATCAGGATTCTACTGAATTTTTAAATTTTATTTTTTTTTTAATAAATCCAACAAATCTAAAAAACACCTTTTCCTGGCTACAGCTTATTATTTAATTAAAAAATATATCACTGACATTCTTTTATTGAAAGATATTGAGAAATGCTATATTCATTTCTATTAGAATAATTTTGTTCTAAAACTACAAATTTACTAGTCGTTTCTAAAAGAGTCTACTGAAATCAGATTAATATTAATGATTGTGTTAATGGAATATAATTTATCAAGCGACAGTCACTGACAATTTCATTCTTATTTCGCACCGCACAAAATAGATCGTCAGCGTCACTACAAAAACTATATATGAAAGTTTATTTACTTTGATTCCCAGTCAAAAATGAATAACTGAAGAAAAATTCTGACAAAATTGCTTGATAAGACGAGCGCTCTCTGTATTAAGCTGAAAGAACACTCAGCTTTTTAAATAATATCAAAATTTAAAGAATAACAGCATCGCCATGTGCATTCAACTCAGCGTTTTAGCGTTCTTTGGCAATCATATTACCCTCATATTTTTTTTCTTGGAATTGCCAATCTATGAGGAGAAATGTTAGGGCACATAGCAACAACTTTGACCCTGACCTTGACCTTTGGAAATGAGTTTCATAAAATATTAAGAGGAGTTTACGTAGTAGGTTACACTTATTTAATTTTCTAACGATATTTCAAGGGTCGGGAAATAAGTACGTTTTAGATGGGTTTCCTTGTATCAGCTCCCTTAGACTAGGGTGCCTCTATAAGAGAGGGGAAACATTTGGACAAAAACAAATCCCCAAACATCTAGAAAGCTTTTCATAATCATGTTTAATTTGAATAATGTTTAACTTGTCTTACTCGAACTCTCCCAGACAAGTATAGTCAAGTTCTGGAATATGGCTCAAAAATTTGTATTTCATAATTTGGTAGCTATTTAGGGCAACTTATATAAAAACTTCAGTCAAATATCGCGAAAATTCTGAAAGCTTCTGGCGATACAGTGAGTTGCTTTCTAAAAGTAGCTGGCAGGGCTGCTACTGGCGACTGCTTTTTTATTTTATTGGCACCACTATTTAAAAAAAAAATAATTTTGTGTTTGTGTGCGATGGCTAGCGGAATCTACCGCAAGTAGAAGTCTGAAAATTTGGGTGAGAATAGTTCAAAGCTGGTCCTGATGCACCCGAGTCTCAGATTTTTAATTTTTTATGACCCGGGCCAACTGGGCCCCTTTAAGTTTTTATGCCCTAAATAGAAAATAACTCGCCCTCTTTTAATAAGATCTTTTTCGTTTTTGGGTTCCTTTCTCCATTTAGTTATTTCTACATTCTAGTTAAGACCCTGGCCCATGGACCCTATTCAGGTGACGTCAGACGCCAGAGCTGGCGGTATGATAATCTGTTATTCTAGTTACTGCACCGGCAGAATACCAGTATGCGCAGGCGCAAACACCGCTAGCAGACGACTTTAGCCTTGACCCAGGTTGAATGCATACGTTTTTACTGAAAATTTGCAAACTTAGGGAATTTTCTCGCATAAAGAACAACATTTTAAATTTAGGTTACAATATATTAAGTATATGCTGGTGCATCAAAGAATTCTTTTGCGGTATTTTTAACAAACAAGCATTAATAACTCACACTCCATAGACTGCTATGCTAAACACCGCCAGTAAATACCGCCAGCAGACGAATTTTAGCCTCAACCTCAGGTCGCGTGCATAAGGTCCATTGGGGCCCGGTAAAGGGTCCCTTGAACTTTTTGTACCTTAAATAGATCAGTTTCAACTGACGTCACACCCTAGCAACCAGCTTGGCAACAGCGTGAATGTTTTTTGTTTGCCTCCAAAATTTCCCGAGTTTCTCAACTGTCATTGGTTGAGGGCTAAAAGATCGGGGATTTTGATTGGTTGGTGGAAACTTGGAGGGCATGTGGTCACGTGGTTGAAACTGATCTATTGTTAATAAATTGCCCCTTTTAATCCTATCTTCGTTTTGTGGATCCTTTTTTTTATTTTGTTATACCCCTATTTCTACATTCCACTTAAGACCTTGGCTTCCTAGGGCCCGTCCGGGGCCCATTGAACTTTTTGTGCGTCATGCATTTTTTACCCCTAATATTCTCACCCTCACAATGATTAATTTGTAAAATCTTGAATTACGCTCCTCGGGTACACATCCTCATATATTTTTGGACCCTAGAGTCCTTTTTTATGAATTTACCCACATTTTTTTTCACATTTATTTAAAATTTTATTCTAAGGATTAATTTATACCCTATGCTTAATTTTGACTAACTGAAGATCGACAGCTCTAAGTACTAGGACGTTTTAACATGCTTTCATCTTAGGGCCCTACTCTCAACTATCAGCTGGCTCCTTTTGAACCCCTTAATAGGGGTCCCCCATAATAGCTCCCTTAACCCCGTAATTGTTTTGCCCGAGTGCCGCTCAAACAAAAAGATTTTGCTTTCTTTGATACTAAAAGCTGTTAAATACCACTTAATTTTAACTGTAATCTTTGGTTTGTTAAATGACATACATTTTTCGATTGTACAAAGCCAAATATTTTAGTAAAAAAAAAAAAAAACGTAGTGTCGTGTCCTTATTTTTAATTTATTGTGTAAAAAAAAAGGAAACAGTTAAGGAGTTAAAAATAGTCTTATTCACTAGCTTTTTTTAGGTCCTGCATTTACTACATGAACGACAAAAAGAAAAAAAAATTCTCAGATTTCAGCTACCACCAATTTTGAATACTAATCGCTGTCTTGGGACCCTTGGTGCAGCTTCTTTAAAAATGATCCGATTCTCCGGCAATTTTCTTTAACATAGTTCTAGTGTCATCCGGCTACTCTATAAACTACTAAAAAAATTTCATTATACCCAACTACATTCCAGTTAAGACGCTGGCCGCCTTGGGTTTGAAGTGTTTGTGCCCTAAATTGTTTATAAATTGGGCCCCCTTTAATCCGATCTTCGTTTTGGGGGCCCTTTCTCCATTTAGTTATTCCCCCGTTTCTACATCAAATAAAGACAATGGCCCCCCTAGGGGTCGGTCCGGTGTCCCTTGAAAGTTTTAAGCACCATGCATTTTCACCCCTTAATTGTGTCACCCTCTAAATGCATAACTTTAAAGTTGAGTCTTGGACTCCTATCCCCGGTCAACACCCTTATATTTCTGTTGGAGCCCTAGGGCCCTTTTTAAGTATTTCTTCTCCGTTTTGAGGCATGTCTTTAAAATTTTATTCTAATGATGAATTCATACCCGATGCTTAATTTCTACTAATTTAAGATATAAAGCATCAAGTACTAGGACCTTTTAATATGTTTTCATCTTAGGGACCTCCTGTCAACTATCAATTGGCCCCTTTTGGGCCCCCTATTACAGCCCCCTTAAAAATGATCCGATTCACAAGTTTTTTTAAAAAACAACTTCTTAGGTCCTCCAGCTACTACATGAACGACAAACAAATTTCTCAGACTTTAGCTACCACGAAATTTAAATATTAATCGCCTTCTTGTGGCCTTGGTGCAGCTTCTTTAAAAATGATCCGATTCTCCTACAATGTTCTTTAACATAGTCCCATGGCATGGTCCTCCGGCATCTTTATAAAATAGTAAAAAATTTCCTTATACCCAAGTTATCACCTTTTTCGAATATTAATCTTCTTTTTCGCATCAACTTATGTTTACTCACTACAGCCGTAAATTATTGATCGCGTTACAGTTAAAGTCAGGCCCTGACTGTCGCACGGGCACTCGGTGCCCGTGCCCTGGGCACGAAATTTACGAGGGGTACAAAATTTTACATAATTTCATCTAAATTTCCATTTAAAAAAATCATAATTGTGAAAAAATGTGATATTTGAGATATTAATACGATGAAATGACAAAAGTATATCTCAATATATGGTTAAAATACATTTCAATAAATAATAGAAAAAATATTTTATTTTTATTCCTGGAACCATTTTTCAATTTTCCAGAATACTTAATTTTTTGAGTTGACACTTTTTGAATAAGTATGTAGTATGTAAAAAAACTAATATGAATAAATCAACCAATCTAAGGAGGCACGAAAATTGAAAGTGCCCTGGGGACAGAAATTAGCTAGTCAGACCCTGGTTAAAGTGGTTAACTTTAGAGGGGGGGGGATTTCATCCGTAAATTCAATATCGCGTAATGTAAAAGGTAATTCGTCAAATTTACCTTCCACCGCTTGAGGGCGCATTCTTTCCTTGGGTTCTATGCATGGGCGTACCCAAGGGAGGGGGGCTGATGCGGCTACAGCCCCCCTCCAAATTTTTGAAATTGATATGAAAAATTGTTTAATTTTTTCTTTTCTTTTTTGAAAAAAAAATTAATTTTTTTCTATAATACAGCGGACTAGTCATTCGCATTAGTCCCATATTAGTCCAGATTGACACAAAAGAAGAGAAAGGGGGCTGATGGGGTTACAGCCCCCCCCCCCCTCCTCCCGAAATATTCGAAAATTAAACGAAAAAAGTGTTTTTTCCTTACTTTTTTAGATAAATCTGTAATTTTTTCTTCTGTCATAGAGCGAAATAGCCATTCTAATTAATCCCATATTAGTCTACATTGACATCACAGCATACTCAAAGATGGGGAGGGGACTGATGGAATGACAGCCCCCTCATCTCGAAATAACCGAAAATGAAATGAAAAAATAGTGCTGATGCCTTTTTTTCTTTCTGTTTGAGATAAATTTGCATCCCCCCCCCTATCATTCAACAGACTAGCAGCTCCCTACACTTTAGTTCCATATTAGTACACAGTGACACTACATTATATACCAAAAAATGGAAGGAGGCTAATGGGATTGCTGCCCCCTATTAAAATAGTCGAAAACGAAATGAAAAAATAGTGCTGATTTTCTTTTCTTTCTGATTGAGATAAATTTGCATTTCCCCTATCATTCAACAGACTAGCCGCTCTCTTCTCTTTAGTTCCATATTATTATACAGTGACACTACATTATACCCCAAAAAAGGGACGGGGCCAATGGGGTTGCAGCCCCCTCCCAAAATAGTCGAAAATGAAATGAAAAAAGTTCTTTTTTTCTACTTGTTCGAGATATATTTGTATTTTTCTCCAATTATTTAACAGACTAGCCGCTCTCACCACATTATACCCAACAGGTGAAAGGGGCTAATGAGGTTACAGCCCCCTCTTCTACAATAGTCGAAAATGAAATGAAAAAATAATGCTTTTTTTCTTTCTGTTTAAGATAAATTTGTATTTTTTCCTCTATCATTCAACAGACTAGCCGCTCTCTTCAATTTAGTTCCATATTAGTGCACAGTGACACCACATTATACCCAAAGGAGTGGAAGAGGGTATTGGGGTTACAGCCCCCTCTCAAAATAGTCTAAAATGAAATGAAAAAAATGCTGATTTTTTTTGTTTGAGATAAATTTGTAACTTTGTTTTCTGTAATATAAATAACTAGCCATTCTACACTGTTAAAAATATCGTGAAAAATTACCTCTGCTTTTCAAGGCTATCTATTTTCTGACCAATGAGAACGCTTCATAGGTGGTTATGTAGCGTTCTCATTGGTTAGAAAATAGAGAGCCTTTAAAAACAGACGTAATTTTGCATCCCTATTCTATATAAAAATGGGATTTAAAAGATGAAATTGTTAACAATATTCTTCACATAAAATTGCATAAATCTTATAGTAGCAGGCGGTCAATGGCAACATTTCAAAAGTTCTTGGAGGGAGAAAAAATTCTTTGGATGCATTGGAGCTCAGAGATTTTGGTGCAGTTTTATTCTCATATACAGTGGACTCTCTCTATTCTGAACACGCATGGGACCGACCAAAAATGTTCAGATTATGGGGGTGTTCATTATAGAGGGAGACTGCGAAATAAATGCATTACTACTACAACGATTGAGTTTGTAGACTGTATAAAATGCCAATTACCGAGATGGATGTGCTGAATTTAGAATTGGCGGCTAGTGCAATGTCAAAGTGAATACAGTCGAACCTGTAATCTACCGTCTCTTTTTTTAATTAAAAAAGTTTTACAAAACATACATATATACAATATATTACTTAAAAACAAAATCTGTACGTTATTTAACAAAGTGAGTAATTTTAGTTTGTTTTTGCACTGTGCGTGCTTGTGCAGTGTACATGTTAGCCAGTTGTTTAACCCCTTAATTCTCGTTCCCGTGATATTTGCGGGCTGCGTCTTTTATTCAGATTTTTTTATTCCTACCAGTTTTATAAAATAGTGCAATTGGCTTTATATGGTATCATTTTACCTGTCATTAAATAAGGTGAATATTTCTTTTTCAAAAAAAACTGGTGCCAATAAGCAATTTGATTTTTTAAACCGCAATTTAATGCGACCGTTAAGGGGTTAAAAATTGGAAAGACTTCGGGTGATGTTCAGTTACATAGTTAAGCGTACTTCTAGTTTCATCGGTCTATTCTGACTTTACGCTTTCTTCACTATCCTCTTCCGCTTCAACGATGTTGTTATCGCAAACTGGAAGTCTTCCGTCGGCTCCAAGATAAGCTCCAGGTTCAGTATAGACCATTTGGAGAATTGACCCCAAGTCACTCACACCTGTTGCTTCTTATTCCTCAATAAGAATTGCTCATTCTCACATTGGAATCCAGGTTTGCAGAAGCAGCTTTGGAATGCGTAGGAAGTTACTTCATTCCAAGTTGTTGATATCCAATGGATATCATCCATAACGTTGATCTTCTTCGTTAGTTTTGTTGCCTTCAAAAAATGGATTCGGTAGTGAGCTTTAAAGGTCTTGATTACTCCTTTATCCAGTTGTTGGATTATAAAAGTAGAATTCGGTGGTCAGGAACTTCAGACTCACGTTGCTCAGCTGCATGTTTGTGTGTGCCGTCTGGCATTATCCACAAAAAGAAGAATTTTTCTCTTTCTCTCTTCATCATCTCGTTACTACCCTCCAATCATTGTGAGAAATTTGTGAATGTCATCATGGCTGTTCAATTTAATTTACATAGGCAATGATGCGATTTTCACATTTTAGAAACATCGTGGTTTCTCACATTTTCCGATCACAAGTGGTAAGAGCTTCTCACAAATAAAACTGGCACTGAGCATCACGACAGGTCTTTCTTTTGACATTTTTAAGCCCACACCTTTCTCGCTTGCTTCTGTTAGGGTTTTATTTGGAAGACCAGTTTCGTTGGCATTGAAAATGTTAAACGCGTCGAAATCCTTCAATATATCCTGAAGATTTCTTTCCATTCCTTCACAGTGTCGATATTTACGTCTGCAGCTTCACCAGTGATTATTTTGAATTCGATGTTATACCGATTTTTGAAGCGAGTCAACCATCCTTCTTATGCCTTGAATTCCATTATTTTCTCCTTTTCTGTAAAATTAAGAGCAATCTTCTTTAGCAGGGGTCTTGTACAAGAAGATTCTTCATTCTCATTTGGCAATAAAACTTCAGATGCGATTGTTTATGTTCTTGTTTCCCATTTTCTTTTTGAAAATTCTACAGTTTGAGGAAATTTCATTTGATTTGTTCAAAAGCGATTAGAATTTTTTTCTCTTTCTTGCTCATGGTGTTGACTTAACCTACTGAAATTCCAAACTCGCATGCAATTTTCCTTTGACTTGCGTTTGATTTTAATTTTTGAACAACTTCGTATTTCTCCTAAAGCTTCAGTTCTTTCCGTTTTTCTACTTATTTCCAATATAGCTGCATAAGTGCAATGCTTCTTACCCTGCAACTGTAGAGAAACGGCGAACAAAAATTTACCATTGCCGAGCAAAAGGAAGAAAGAAACAGTAGCGATAGTCCCCATGGAGGCGTGCGGAAAAGAAACCATAATCCTTTTTTAGCCACTCCCTCTAATACCTGTTGACTTTTATCTGTCACTGGGGGCGGGGCCTTTCTGTTGCATAATCTTTCTATTTTTATCTCGGCTCCAGAGAGGGGGACTCTCCTGACATGGTTTTTACATTATTATTATTATTTTTTTTTGTATCCCTTTGCATAAAAATTGATTGTTTTGTTCATTTTATTTATCTGATTAACATGATTTACTTTTTGTGAAATGGCAACAGTTTTATATCTGGACTTTTTTGTTTATTAAAAATATAAGAATGTTCTAGCTAGTTTAGATGTAGAACACGTAAAGGCATACCTGTTTGAAAAATATTCTTTCAATTTTTTTTTTTTTTGTTATAACATATGTTTTGTTAACTGAAGATTTTATCTCAATTATTCAAACAAATTACAGCATCGAGCAGATACTTAAAATCTGGCAATGATTCTGTCTGTTTATTTTTAAATCGAGTTTATTGAAATTTTTATTCTTCTGCAACAATTCCCAGAATTTTTAATTACAAACACACGTTCAGTTTACAGAGAGGCGGAGTAGAATGGGGATCAAAAGTAGCGTTCATAATAGCGAGGTGTTGATATTAGAGAGTATTCAGAATATAGAGAGTTCATCTTATGTTAAATCTATGGAGTTTCGCCGGGGCCGTCGGAATGTGTTCATAATACCGAGGTGTTCACATTAAAGAGTGTTCAGATAGAGAGAGTCCACTGTATATTTTTTAAAATACACTGCTAAATAAAATTAGGGGAGCAAGCAAAAAAGTGAAGAGAACAGTGCGAGACAGCCATGCACGTTCATAAAATTGAGAGTAACATATGTATCAACGCGCAATACAGAAAAAAAGACGCAAAAAAATTTGCAAGAGAGCTTTAGTTCTTTAAAACGATGGATAGAACGTGAAAAGATGGTTTAGGGTAACAATTTGGTTAAATGTAAAAGACAAAAAAAGTACTTTTTAGGAATGATGCTAGAAATTTAATCTGGCGTGTGGTCCCTTCTAATAGATAAAACTGTCGCATACTTGATTTCCATGGATTTGATGACATTATCGATAAGTTTTCGAGGAGTACTGTTCCACTCCTCAAAAATTACAACCTCCAAGTCCCAGACAATAAAAGAAGGCCCCAGTCTCGCTGCAATGCGTCATCCGAGTGTGTCCCAAACATGATCGACCGGATTCAGGTCAGGAGAGCATGTTGGTTATTCCATATGCTGTATTGTTTCAAATTTAAGCACGTTCTCCACAAGATTAGCTGTATGCGGTCTGGCATTATCATGCATGAAAAAAAAAGGAATCGCCAATTGCTGCAACGTAAAATACGACATGAGGTCTCAGTATCTCATCTGTATAACTTTGGGCCGTCAAAGTGCCATTCCGAATGATATGCAGGCCCGTACCATGTGCTGATTTGAGCCAATAGCATCAACCCACCTCGTCTGTAATGCGATTTTTCAAGAACGAATGTGGGATTATTTTGAGTGCCCCTTTCCCTCCATGCCAAAACACATTGGGTGTCACATCCAGACTTAATCGAGACTCGTCTGTAGACAGAATTTGACTCCAATAACGTTGCCTCCAAACTCGATGTTCAGTTGCCCACCTTCTTTGGGCTGCACAGTCGCTTGAGGTCAACGGACTACAGACCATTGGCTTACGTGCATAGAGCCGACCCTGATTAAGCCTATTTCGGACTGTTTGGCTGGACATCCTTCGTCCTGTGACCAAGAGCAACTGTGTTTGCAGCTGAGTAGCATTCCCAGTTCCGTCTCAACGAGCTGTTAACAGGATATATCGGCCATCAGTTACTGTGGTAGCACATGGCTAACCTTGCCCTTGTCGATGTCTACCATTCCATGTGTCTTCAAATCGATTCCACAACCTTGCATTGACACTTCTTGCGACTCCAACAGCGTTTGCTACACTTCGTTGTGTTTTTCTAGATTCAACTGTTCCGGTAATACGCCAAGCCACAGATTCCGGTAAATCACATTGTTGTGACATTTGCAAGCCACCTTTTCTCAAAACACAAGCTGGATAGTTGAATTTTAAAACTGAGACAGTGAAACAGACGTTTTTACAAAATCCCGATTTCTGCACTTATCTCCTTTTTCTAATTTTTGACGTCATAAACTTTGATTTGCATGTGAAGTTTTCATCATCTGTTTTCTACTGCGCTTTAAATTATGGATGTTTTATTTTACGTCACTTATCGGTGTAAATATTTGTGTAATTTTGTTAAGACCATGTGCTCTCCTAATTGTTTTGAGGAGTGTAGTTAAAGTACTCTTGAATCATAAATTTGTGTCAGTTTGAAAATGCCGCGACAGCAAGGCTTTAGCAAATATTATTGATCATTATTAAATCCCGCTCTTAAAGTGTTTATTTAATGATGTTTCTATTTTAGTTAATACTGAAAAGTTATTTTAGCTTTTGTATTTTACGAAAAGTTTTTTATGGAGTCTGACAAATGATGACTGACACATTTCCTTGAGGGCCCCAGGGATTTTTTCCAACCAGTTTCCAGCCTCTTTATGCGACTGTAACAAATGTTAGCGTGCTCTTAATTTTATAAGAAAGAATACGAAACTGTGTCGAAGCAGAGCCCTGAGTAAAAATTCCTCTAGCTAATGCTAATCCTATGGGGGAAATGTTTTAAAATATCTTGTTTGCATTTTAATATTTTCAAATGATTCTTTTTTTGCACAGGATAGATGAGATCGATCATAAAGGCCGTTTTTTACTTTTTCGATTTTGTTTACTGTTTTTTTTTTTTTTTTAATTACGGTACTTTCACTCTCGGAACCGATTTCAAATGTGAAGGTATCCTCATAAAAAATACTTGCAAACAAAATTGAAAAAGATAAAAACACTCTTTTATAGAGATTGATCTCAGCTATCCAATGCAAAAAAATTAAAAATATTGAACTATGTATGAGATATTTAAAAGAAATCTCTCATATAATTAACATTAGTGCTCTGAACATAAACATTTCATTACTGCAGACATTTCATTAATCAAAATTAATTTTGTGTTTTCATTTTTTAACATTATAAAAATGTGAAAACTTAAGTTTATTTAGAAATCAGGCTTTTCAGCACGCTTTTGAACATCATCTTCATAATATAAATAAATTATTTGAGATAAGCTTATTGAATTATATAAGCTTATGCAGTATGATGTTATTGCAGAAATATATATGAAGGTAAATTTTTAATAAAAATTGTATGCGCTAGCCTTACGTTTTCTTACACTTTAAGATATTAAAAAGTCCTTCCGGCCAGTGCCGGGAGGAAGAGGTATAGGTCAAAATTGGAAAATTTCATTAGCGGCCACTGGCCAGTAGGACTAATTTTTAAAGTGGCCACTTTCTTTAAACTAGCGGACATTTTATTTCAAAATGCTAAACAGTAAAATTTCTATAAGCATTAATCTAAAACTGAGTAGCCCAAATAAATATGTTAATATAAATATACTGGAACCAAAAAAAGTAGAATCCTTGATGAAATGCAAGAAAATTTTATTTTCTCCTTGTAAAAAAGTGGCCGGAAGGTGGCCGCTGATAGACAATTTTTCACTAGCCACTTTTTTTCATTTACTGGCCCTGTGGCCGGTGGCTAGTGCTAATTTTGACCTTTAGGAAGAGGTAGCTTTCATATTCCTTATTTTTAAAAAAGCCAGCTTATATTATTCAAACACACGAAGCTCTATTTAGTGGAAACCGATTATAGGAGATTCAGTACTAATTTTTATCAATACTAAATCATTATGAATTAGAATTTCGCGAAATTAGTCAGCTTTATCCAAGCTGCTTTTATTTAAAGTAACTTATATTTGGTTGTGAAATTCGGCGATATCTTGAAGTGCTTGTCATTTTAAGACAACATCGTGGATGAGGTTAACCAGTGAACTTGGTCGAGACCTTAGTAATTCCTGTGCACATGCTCACTCTCATCGGAATGGGTTGATATATACGAGTGCATATACACGGTTGTATATACAGGTAAAAAATCAGATTTTTCAAAATGTGACCCACATTAGAAATTCAAACTGCTATATCTGAGCCTTTTTTTAAGATAAAGACAAAACAAAAAAAGCTCCGGAATCCTTATATAAGGTCAAATACTTAATTGAGAAACCTTTTTCAATTTCTAATTTTTTTGCACCTCACTTTAAATATAATTTTTTTTTAATTTAATGGCCGCCATTTTGAAACAAGATGGCTGATGAAGCTGGCCAGCAAACTTGGTCGACACATTGCTATATACTATCCACATGCATTCTTACATCGAAATAGGTTAATAAACACGCGTGTTATAGCGTGACAAATATCTGATCGTTTCAAATTGTCAGCCATGCTAGAAATTCAAAGTGCTATAATTCAATCTTTTTTTAAGATATAGACGAAAGAAAAACTGCTACAGAATCTTTGTATCAAGGTCATAACACATAAAAAAAATCTTTATCATTTTCCAATTTTTTGAGACCTCATTTTAAATTTTAAATTAAAATTTATTTTTTAATGGCAGCCCTTTTGAAACGAGATGGCGAATGAAGCTCGCCAACGATCGGTCGAGACATTGGTATGTACTATGTATACACCAAGTTACATCCAAATCGTTTCATAAATACACTGTTATCGCGTGACAAAAATCAGGTCGTTTCAAAATGTCAGCCACGCTAGAAATTCAAAGTGCTACAACTCAGCCATTTTTTGATATAGACAAAACAAAAACTGCTCCAGAATCTTTGTATCAAGGTCAAACACATAAGAAAAAAGTATTTTTCAATTTTCAATTTTTTGGTACCACATTTCAAATTAAAATTAAAAAAAAAAATTAAATGGCCGCCATTTTGAAACAAGATGGCGGATGAAGCTTGACAACTATCTCGGTCGAGACATTAGTATGTACTATGTATAAACCAAGTTACATCCAAATCGGTTCATTAATACGCCTGTTATCGCGTGACAATATCAGGTCGTTTCAAAATGTCCGCCACAATAGAAATTCCAAATGCTATAACTCAGCCAATTTTTTATACATAAGTGAAACAAAAACTGCTCCGGAATCTTTGTATCAAGGTCAAACACATAAAAAAAAATATTTTTCAATTTTCAATTTTTTGGTACCACATTTCAAATTTTAAATTAAAAAAAAAATGTAAATGGCCGCCATTTTGAAACAAGATGGCGGGTGAAGCTGGCAAACGAACTGGGTCAAGACATTGGTATGTACTATGTACACACCAAGGTTTATCCAAATCGATTCATAAATACGCCTGTTATCGCGTTACAAATATCAGGTCGTTTCAAAATGTCAGCCACGCTAGAATTCAAAGTGCTATAACTCAGCCATTTTTTAAGATATAGACAAAACAAAAACTGCTCCAGAATCTTTGTATCAAGGTCAAACACATAAGAAAAAAATATTTTTCAATTTTGAATTTTTTGGTACTACATTTCAAATTTTAAATTTTTAAAATTTTTTTTGAATGGCCGCCATTTTTAAACAAGACGGCGGATGAAGCTGGCCAACGAACTCGGTCGAGATATTGGTACGTACTATGTACACACGAAGTTACATCCAAATCGGTTCATAAATACGGGAGTTACAGTGTGACAAAGTTCATATATATATATATGGATATATATATATATCAACTTTTGAACGGAGGGTGGTTTCGGGGTCTAAGGGTCATGATCGATGAAAATATACCAAAATTTTTTGAAATCGCTTTCCTCCGAACGGCTGCAATAGGTATCTTTTTGTAATGAAAGCTACCTAAAAGAATGGACCGTCTTAATACATTCGAGGGCCCCCTAACACCTCTTATTGATTTTTAGGGGGCTTACAAATTAACTTATATTAACTTATTTATTTTTTATAAAAGTCTTTTGCCGCGGAAAGATATATCTTGCTGTCATAAATTGGAATCTGATTATGATCACATTTTGTTCTTATTGATTATAAGTAAAGTTATTGCTAAATACCCAAATTATAACCAATTTGTCATAAAAAAGTACGATACACAACATTTTCTGAATAATTTCTTACAGTTACTAATACAATAGAACTGGTTTATAAAGAGGACAATAAGACCTCAGCATTTGCTCCTTGTAACAGTGTTCTTGTTATCTTCAAGTTTAAGATTCCATATAATGAAACACAAGAAAATAAGTAAAAGTTAAGTAAAATTATTAAAACTAAAAAAAGTGATTAATCGGATATATGCAATTTAAATTTCTAGATTAGCAGGTTAAAATTAATTTAGAAAAGACAGCTTGACGTTTATCTTAATGATTTTTCAATTCTAATTTTACAAGTAGGATTAAATTATTTATAAATAATTGAAGAAATCAAGTTTACTTTTATTAATAAAAACAAGAAGAAAAATCATGCTGTAAGCATAGATTATGAAACACTTTCCAACACATCTATAAAACTGTAACACGAAACTTCCCCGTTAAAGAAGGCGCAAGAATATATGTGAGTACAGTTTAAAAAACACATAACACGATTAAAAATCCAGTTTTAGCAATTACCTTATAGAACGAAAAAAATAGTCTAATTACTTTGTGTATCCCGTTTTACGGTCCATAGATTTTCAAATACACTACATAGCATGCTAAAATTTAGCTCATTTAGAAACTTCACTATCAGCGATTTTTGCCAGTAGATAGATTTTTTGTACAACCCTGTATATTATCTAAAGACTTTTGTACACTCCACACATTAAGCTAAAATTTAATTCACATAAAACACTTATAGCACAACTTAAATCGCGCTTCCAGCAATCACGAACCATAAAGGGCGATGTATCTTGTTCGTTTGCGCAACCTGCATATGAATTCATTTATATTGCACAAACTTCCATTAGTATATAAATACAGGGTGCAAAGGAAAGTCCCTTTAACCTGAAAATACTTGCGAACGGAGAGAGCTACAGCTATGCAAGTGAGATAACGGTATAGTAAAGCGACTACGCTCGATTTAATGCAAACGACTGCAGCGCCTCTAGTGGCAATATTTGGAAGATAGTCATTGCAAATCGAAAACGAAAAGAGATAGAGCAAAATTTTCAATTAGAAAGTTTTAGATCATCAATTAATTAGTATGAAACGACATTGGGTTTACATGGATGAGATCAATCTTCGCCTGCATACCCAAAAATGTCTGAAATCGATGCACTCCATTTTGTGTAAACGTTTGAATGGAATAGCCAGAAGTATGAAGAAATACGCACAATTTTTTGTATAAATACGTAATTACCTCAATTCATTTTGATAACATCACAAAAAAAAAAAAAAAATTACAAAGTGTCTCACAGTGATAAAAAGTTAATATTCAGTATGTTCGAAAAGTTCGCCATTGCTCACGATACACGTTTGTATTCGTGAGAGTAATTCTGCATGCACATTTCTCATCATGGAACGATAATTGCAAGCCTCTTCAATCATTACCGTCTCAATATTCAAGGCCTCCGGACTGATTTCGTGACGCACCAAATGAAGATTAACCCCTTGAAGGGCAAGCAATAGTGTTTGTGTAATGCTTAATTCCCACCGGAAATTTAGAAAATTTTATTTCAAAATAAGGAAAAGCAATTTTACGACTTTTCTCCACTAAAGTCAGAAAACTAAAATTTCCTAAAATTTTTCTGGTGCAAATCCTGATTAATCGTAGGTGGGATAAAATATATCCCAACGCCCCTCAAGGGGTTAAGGGGCGGCGCTATATATTACATACCACCTACGATTAATCAGGATTTGCACCAGAAAATTTTTAGGAAATTTTAATTTTCTGACTTTAGTGGAGAAAAGTCGTAAAATTGCTTTTCCTTATTTTGAAATAAAATTTTTCTAAATTTCCGGTAGGAATTAAGCATTACACAAACGCAATTGCTTGCCCTTCAAGGGGTTAATCTTCATTTGGTACGTCACGAAATCAGTCCGGAGGCCTTGAGTATTGAGACGGTAATGCTTCAATAAGACAACATAGATTTAACACTTTCAAGGGCGGTGGCTAGACGGTCTAGCCACCTAAGTTTAATTCCCAAACGGACAAATGGCACCAAGACTATTTTAATAAAATTTTGCTTTTGTAATGAAAGTGCCAATTAGCGTGTTTTTATTTTCTAAGAAATTCGTTTGAATATTCTGGTGTCAGTCAATTATTTTATCAGTTTACGAACAGAATTTTTCTGCCCCTGAAAGGGTTAATCTAAAATGTTAAATGCATTAGAAATTAAATTTTCACAGACATTAAACACAGTACAACGTCACAATGTGCAATTGTGCACTGCTACATTTCCGGAATGTGAATATGCAAAGTAGAATCGTCGCTCATCGATTTCGGACATTTTTGTGTATACAGGCGACGATTTTTCTTATCCGTGTGAACCAAGTGTCGTTTCATACTAATTAACTAATGCTCTAAAACTTTCTAATTGGAAATTTTGCTCTATCTCTTTTCGTTTTCGATTTGCCATGGTTATCTTCCAAATTTCGCCACTAGGGGCGCTGCTGTCGTTTGCATTAGGTTGGGCGCAGTTGCTTTACTATACCGTTACCTCACTTGCATAGCTGTAGCTCTCGCCGTTCTCAAGTATTTTCAGATTAAAGGGACTTTCCTTTCCACCCTGTATAGTTCAGCAGGAAAATGCATAACACAATTAAAACAAGTTGGAAATTGCACGTCGAACGTGGCAAATGTGGTGCGTTCGTACTATAACTAGTTTCATGAATATTTTTTGCACCGAATATTGTACTGAATGTATATTTTAGCGCACTTCATAAGTGCATATCAATTTCATTCTGTTCGAAAGGCTGTAACATCATTAAAATGCACTTGAAATATTTTTTTCCCATTGGCCGTAATGCAACGGAAAACTTTTGACTTTCCTTGTAATTAAACTATGCATCCGATTTTCATAAAAGTTGAAATGACTTGACAAAATTTTGCAACAATTATATACTAAAAATTTCAGACCATTCGGTTGGGTAGTTTTTGCTCTGTTATATGCGGACGGACGGACAGAAAGACAGACAGGATGGACCGAACGATTATTATAGCTGCTATGTATTTATATAATTACGAACGCAACTAAAAACTACTCTCTAAGCCATTCAATTCCTTAGTTAGTAATACTTATGAATTCCTTTGTGTATCCCTCTATATGATCAACAGACCTCCATATTTTTAAATAAAAACTTATAGTGCACCTCATTAATGCAGATAAATTTCATTATGTTTGAAATAGTGTAACAACATTAAAATATACTCCAAACGATTTTTCCCCGTAGACCATTATTTTAGAGAATTGTTTTGTGTGACCTTGTAAATGAATAATAAATGCTTTGCTTAGAATATTCTACAGAATTCACGTTTTAGTGCACTTCATAAATGCATATCAATTTCATTATGTTTAAAATTATGTAACATTATCAAAATGCACTCTAAACGATTTTTTTCGATTTTCCCTGTAATATTCTTGACTGTCCCTGTAAATGAATTATACATGCTACACACTTTATTTTCAATAAAGATCGTGCTATAGTAAATGTCAATAACATACGTAAATTTCAGGGCAATCCGATTATATATGCGCGAATTAGACTGCGGACAGACGGACAGACAAACCGCAATTATGTTGGAAAGTGTTAAAAAGGCTTTAATAAAAAGTTTTGTTTTTCTACAATTTTTTGGGGGGTGGGAAGGGGTGGGGAAGGCACATTCATATCACATGTGTTTTTCTTAATATTGCTAGCATTCAGAAAGATAAATATATAATGATTTTATTTGCTAAAAAATTATTTAATAAGAAAGATTGCATAACTGAGATGTTTCCCCCTTTTTCCATAACAGTTTAGTATACACTTGAACTAACATAGTTTGCTAATGGGAAGCGAGGAAAATTGGAAATTATTTTGTTAGCTTCCAAAATTTTTACGCGTTGCAACCGATTTATCTGTAATATATTTTTACATTAAAGTATAGCAACTATTTCATTTCTTTTTGCTCGTTAATACTAGATTTTTGCTCCATCTGAGTTCGCTATAAACGATAGTAACAACATGTATAACAAATGGAGTTTGATTATTATTCCAATATTTCAGTAATTTCTTCCTTTCTTTTTTTTTTGGGGGGGGGGGGGAGTTTCCAGTAAATTAGAGGGTCTTCAACCTTTATACCTGAAGGCCGTTTGCCATCGCAAATTCTGAAAATTAATCTGGTCTTCGTTAATAGCTAAGTTTCTGTCATTAAATAAGGCAGGCCCCGACTATCACGTTTCTGTGGCAAGGATTCGTGCCCCTTTAGATTGGTTGATTTATTGATACTAGCTTTTTTTACATATTAAACCCTAATTCGAAAAGTGTCAACCCAAAAATTATGTTTCAGGAAAATTGAAAAACGGTTATAGGAATAAAAATAAAATATTTCTTCTATTATTTATTGGAATTTGCTTTTAACCATACATTGAGATATATTTTTGCCATATTATCGTATTGATATCTCAAATACCACATTTTTTTTTTTTTTTTTTTTTTTTTACAATTATGATTTTTTAAATAGAAATTTAGATAGAAATATGATAATTTTCGTGCTTAGGGCACGGGCCCGGGTGCCCATGCGATAGTCAGGGCCTGAAATAAGGCACATTTTTCGAAGTTACAATACTGGTAGCTTGGTGAATAACTTTCATGCCTGGCGCTTTTTCCACTTCGGTCTTTTTAGATGATAACCTACCATGGTCGTAATCTGGCGGGGGCAAGGGGGGGGGGGGGGCACATGCCCCCCTAGTTTTTTAAGATCGAGGGCAAAGTCGTGTTTTTGCCCCTCCAGTTTTTTTGTCTTCTTTTCTAGTAAAAACACATTTTTGTATTAAATTTTTCTTCTTTTTTGCCCCAAATAATTTCTGTACTATCGTACTACATGTTGGCATAAGTAATTTCTGTAAGTAAAAATATTTTCTGTCTTCGTTTTTTTCTCTTTGTATAAAGTAGAAAAACTATTTTCCCTTTTCATTCTCAGGGATGTTTGTTTAGCTTCAAATGCACGTGTGGGAAAAGATTTCATGATTACTGTGTCTTGTCTCTGAACATTGTCATTTCTTCTCATATTTATCTTCTCTTCTTGAATATGAAAAATATTACAAGCATTTCGTTTTTGATAGACAGGAAAATACATGTGTCGTATTAGTAACACAGTGGGTGGCCAAATAATTAGTTATATGCCTAAATTTTACATTGCGAAGAACTCGAAGCTTTGTTTTGTTGTTGTTTACTGGTGGATTGTTAAACTACTTTCGGTACACATAGATTGAACACTTGTGGGTTTATAAATAAAAACAAACTTTCGTTCATAAAATAGAAATTTATTGTGAAAAATCTTAACACAAGCGCTCTAAGACAAATTCCTCAATATTTCGTCGAACCTCCCTTTACGGATTGTACTCTCCTTGACCTGCTATGCATACATTTTTTTAAGCTTTCCTTTTAATTACTCATTATGGTGCCAGACCATAATCAAGGCTTTTATAAAATTTCTTTGGTTTGTTGTGTTTTCTTTTGACACATGTTGCAGAGAATAGAATTCATCATAAACAATTGAAAACATTTAAATCACCAAGTGTTTCCATAATATCACTGACGCACGTTATGCACTAAGAATACCCTACCAGTTGATAGCACCTATCAAATGTTACCTGTCAGTGTTGTCAGCACAAAAACATTAAACCAAGGTTGCCAATAAGAAAAGTTGCAGTGTAACTAATAATTTGGCCACCCACTGTCGTTTACTGTACGCATAAACATGTTACGTGTGTGTAGATTGTGATGGAGGATGCTATTCTGAAATAAAAGTGTACAAACATATAAGTGCGTTACGAATTGAAAATGTGTCCGCTAAATAGAGGTGTCTGTTTTGGAGATCATATTGTATATAGTTTTTTTACCAGAAAAAATATTTTGGACATTCTTTTGAAAAAAAATGGGTCAACTCAAATCCGACCCGCAAGAGTCAAAACTGAACCCGAAACCGACTCGAATTCGAAACAATGAAAGTCAATCTGGTCCAAATCCGACTCCCAGCAAAAAAAAAAAACTAGTTGGATGTGCCAATCCCAAAAATTTCTTCTATCTTATACATCTTAATATTTCAAAACCTAGTTACACATGTTAATACTTCAATATTATTAGTTCAATACTATACCAACTTTGATTTTCATCTTAAATTTCTGCTCAAGTCAATTAAACGGACTAAAAACGAGTTAATCTATATCATGATATTTGTTAAAATTATTAATTTTTCCTTATTCTGTCGTTATCAGCTATTTGCGAATAGCCGGCATAGCAGGAAGCGAGTTCCCGCCGCTGCATGAGCCGCCGATGCACAATAGAACTACGAAAAATCAAGAAAAGTATACAAAAATCGCTAGCACGGAGCCTCTTTACCGCGCAATATTTCCAAATTCAAGGAGAACCTGTTGGCCAAAGCCAAAAACAAGCACAAACATTTTGGTTCAATTGTATGCATAATTTTATACGCTGTTCGATGGTACAATAATGAAAATGGCACAGAGATCGGAATTATAGCGCCCCCTTCTTTCGGAATTTTTTTAAGTTCAGGGCGGACTTGTTTGCCATAGCCAGAAACATGCACAAAAAATTTGGTTCAATTATATGGATAACTTCATACACTTTTCGATGGTACAATAATGAAAATGGTACAGACATCGCAATTATAGTGCCCCCTTCCGGCAGAATTTTCCCAAATTCAGGGAGGACCTTCGTGACATGACCAAAAATAAACACATAAAATTTGGTTCAATTCTATGCATAACTTCATACACTTTTCGGCTGTACAATATTCAAAATGGCACAAAAATTGTACAAAAATCGCTATTACAGCGCCCTCTACGAGCGATTTTTTTACAAATTAAGGGAGGACCTGCTTGTCATATCCAAAAACTTAAACTAAAAATTTGGTTCAATTCTATGCATAACTCCATACACTTTTGGAGGGTACAATATTCAAAATCGCACAAAAATTGTTATATCAGCGCCCCCTACCTTCGAATTTTTTCCAAATTCCGGGAGGACCTGCTTGCCATAGCCAAAAACTTATAATAAAATTTTGGTTTAATTCTATTCATAACTTCATACACTTTTTGATGGTACAATGGCGACAGACAGACGGACAGACGGACGGACGGACAGACGGACACACAGACAGACAGACATTTTCTATAAACATGTTTTTTGGAATCTCTGACCCCTAAAACATGCTAATCCGTCGAAAACCGGAAGTCGAAAAAAATTTCGATTACAATACTTTCTTCTATTGAAGATAGAAGAAAGTAAAAAGGAGGCACGCAACGGAAACATCTAAGGCCAACCCGACCCTAAACGAACCGCGGGTCGACTTGGGTATGGTTTGGCGCTATTTTTTTTTTTTTTTTTTTTTTTTTTTTTTTTTTTTTTTTTTTTTGTAATAAGTACCAGAAAATTGAAATTTCCTTCTTTCCCAATCTTCCTTCCAAATATTATAAATTGTATAAAAATCCGCATTTAATATTTTATAAAGTAAAAACACTATGAAAAAACCCTCAATATTTTTATTTGAGTCTTACGGGGAATTCACTATGAAAATGTGTAAAATTAAAAGCATTTCAATTAAAATAAATAAACTAAAATCAGTATTTTATTTAATTTTTGGTATTGATAAATTATCTGGATTCATCTTAAACCAGTATGAGTGCGATTTAAATCCAATTAAATTTTCGCCTAAATATTACAGTGTTACATAGTTCTAACAAGGAGAGGGTACAACCCTGATAATCACAGATTTTGATTATTTTTATATATCTTGTATGGTAGAAGCCCCATAGTCTCAGGTTCAACGGATTTTATACAACGCTCCTTAGTTCTTGAGAAACAGGGGGGAGGAGGGGGAGTCTAATATTATATCACAACTTAAATACTTACTCAGAAACAAAATTATTGCGGTGGTCATAGCACGATCGGTACGGCGTCTGTTTAATATTCGGAGTACTCAATACTCGGGCTCGATACCGGGGCGAGCTGCATTTGATTTTCACATTTTTTGTTTTATAAATATACTTGTATTTATATTTTAATAACCTCATTGTCTAAAATTGTATATCGCGATTTCGCCAAGAAATCGCGTAATAAAATCGCGACTTTCGTTGAACAAGGGCCGAAATTAATCGCGAATTTCGTGAAACGATTTTGAAATATAATCGGCAATCTCGCAAAAATCAAGAATCTCGGCAAACGATCTCGGAAAAAATTCGCGAAATTCGGCAAACAATCCCGGAAAAAATCGCAAATTTACGCAAACGATCGCGGAGAAAAATCGCGAATTTCGGCAAATGATCGTGGAAAAAATTTCAAATATCAGAAAATGACGCGGGAAAAAAATCGGAAATTTTGGCAAACAATCGCGGAGACAAATCGTGTATTCCGGTAAGCGATCACGGAATAAAATCGCGAATTTCGTCGAACGATTGTTGTAAAATATCGCGATTTCGTCAACAGGTCGCGTACAAAAATCTCGAAATTCGTTGAAAAAGGAAATCGCGAATTTCGTGAAAGGATTGCAAAATAAAATTGCTAATTTCGGTAAAGATCTCTGGCAAAATCGCGAACATCGCCAACGATCCCAGAAAAAATCGCGAATTTAAACAAATGATCGCGAAAAAAAATCGAAAATTTCGGCAAGTGATCGCCGAAAAAATCGCGAATTTCGGAAAACAATCGTGGAAAAATAATCGCGCGAATTTCAGAAAACGATCGCGGAAAAAATCGCGAATTCCAGGCACACGATTCTAGAAATTCACAATTTCATAGTCGACCGTGAAAAAAAAATCGTAAATTTCGGCAGTCGGTAGTGGTGAAAAAAACGTCAAATAATCGCTGAATAAAATCGCGAATTTCGTCGAATCATTGCGGAAAAATATCGCGATTTCATGTAGAGGTCGCGTAAAAAAATCAAGAATTTCGTAAAATGATTGTGAAATAAAATCTCAAATTTCGTCGAACGACCCCAGAATAAAATTGCAAATTTCGGCAAACGATCTCGGAAAAAAATCGCAAATTTAGACACACGATCGCGAAATAAACGCGCGAATTTCGGCAAAAGATCGCGGAAAAAAATCGTGAACGTTTTCCGTTACATTATGGTCTTCGGGGAAAAATTGTAAAATTCTATAGATGAAATACAGAGCTACACGAAAGAAATCATTAAGGATGCCAGTTTATAGAGGTGAATTCCTATAGTGTGTTTGTCATTTTTTAGCTAAACTATATCTTATTATGCAAAAAAATGCTTTTAGAATATGAATAAATTCATACGGCTGCGCTAAAGAAATCATATGTATTGCCATTGAAAGGGTTTACAAAAAATGCACATTCAATATTTATGCGTTTTATTCTTTTTCTGCTGAACCAAATTTTACTGGATGTACATGATGTACATGGCTGAACAAAAGTATATTTTATATCTTGTCAACTGAAAAATGATAATAACCTAGAAAAACCTTTTTAGTTGTTTCCTAGATTTTCCAGCTATTTAAATTTTAGTTTCGCTATGTGGAAAGAGTAAAGCTCTTTACGTCGTATACAGGGTTGCACAAAAGAATTCACACACATTATCTGCTATGGAAAGCAATTCTTCAAAATGGATTTTTAACTGCGTTCTGAGTTTTTTATATTGTTTATTTAGTTCCTTTCATCGTATGAAAGAAGAAAATTTCTTAACAATATATTGATAATGTCGAAAAATGTTTTATATTCTATAACCGATGCACTAATTTTCGTTCTTGCTTTTCTTAATTTGAAACCTGAACAGATAGTTCAAAATTTTTGATATTTAAAGATAATATCTATTTTTAAATTCTTAAGCTAAAATTCTCCTGTGTACCCTAAAAAAAACATCGCAGTAAAATTTCTGAGTCATTTCAATCAGAACGCTAGCTGCAGATTTTATTTTAATAAACTTTTATTATTTGTTGCCCTCCGACAGAAAGCGTTAAACGTATTTATCACAATCACCTCCCACACCATCCTCATCATTTTAAAAATTCCTAAAAAGCCCAAAGCTTTGACACATTTTTAATAAGTTTGTTTGAACTCTTTTCTAATTGAACTTTTCATCAGACCTAATAAGAGATATAACTGTTGTGCACTCAATATTTCTAAATATTTCTTTAAAAATATGAAATGCTTAGTTTGTGATTTCTCCTATTTTCTTCGTATATTACTAAGTTTTAAATTTATTTAAGTATTTAATTTAATTGTGTGCGTGTACATGGTTGTAGAAGGGGTTGGGGGCACATAACTTTTTTCAAAAGCGCCTGCAGATTTTTGCCCCCCTAGTTTTAGAGCCCAAGTTACGCCTATGTAACCTACCATGGTATTAGAATATCTCTTCTGCTATATGGGTCCTTCTCACGACATTTTGACTTTTAAGTCCCTGAATAATAATTTTTATTTTAGTACATATTCTTGTTTCCCCCCCCCCCCTTTTTTTTTCATATACTGGGGAACATCCCCTTGCATGACTGTATAACAATATTAACGAGATAAATAAGTTTTGGACGATGTTGGGGATTCAAATATCCAGGAAACTCCTATCCGTCCGGTGTCCCTGATGCTGATTTTTAAGTTTGGAGCTGTCTGTATATAATTGTTTCAATAAAAGTAATATTTAATGTAACTTTTTTTTTTTTTCCAAAACTGGGACAATTGTTTTATATAAATATGTAGCAAAAAAATTAACTTGCAGTATTTTTAAGGTTGATATTATTTTTTTAAACTCTGTCCCTGGGTTTTAGATTCCTTACCGTCCATCTTGTTAAATTATACAGATAATCACTCAGATGCAGTCACAGAATTTTTGTCAACTTTTTTCTCATGCAGAAGTATGATAAAGAATGGCTAAAATTCTTTGACAGGAAATTTACTGCAGAATTTAAATCAGCATTTAAATATCAATTTCAAGCATCGTGGCTTTATTGGTTGTCTTACCGTCCCCAAAGTTTATTCCTGCACTTTTCGAGGTAAATTATTATTATTTTTTTAATTTAATCCAATGTAAATACCTGTTTTTAAAAATCAGTGAACATTGTGGCTGTCACTGAGTCTTAACACGATTTGCCTAAAAATAGGTGGTAATTTTCCTTACCGTCCCATTCTTACAATCCCTTTTTTCCCCAATACCGTCCCTTTTTTAATATACTGCCCCCCCCCCCTTTTTTTTTACCTTATCGTCTCTTTTTTAACACCCCTTTAAGACAATGTTATACCAAAATTTTGTACTAAATATACTACTTTGTTATTATTTCTTATTTGAATGTCCTGTGGGCACTATGCAAATTCATTATAAGTAAAAATTTGGAAGAAAATAAAAACTTTTAGTGGTAAAATGGTAAGGAAAATTAAACTCGTAAGTTTAACTTAAACCTCAGTTAAATAAAAATAAAAAGCTTTCGCTGCTGACCATTTTTTTCTTTATTTTGAATCATTAAGGCATTCGTCTATCAGATTAAAATGTTATTTTAGCAAGTTTAATTTTATCAGATTTTTATTTCTGAAAGTCAAAAGATTGTGAGAATGCCCCATATAGCCTCATGTAGATGAACCCTGCAAACATTTCAAAACATGAAAATCGGGAATCCTGTTTTCTATCAAATGTTTTGAAAGTTTGTTATGCTCAAGAGGTTTTTTTTTCGAAGGGGATAACAACGGATGGGGGATTTTGAGAGGGGGGAGATTTGAGAAGGGAATAAACAGGTTCTGCTTCTCGCTTTTCTATTCGCGTATGAGTTACCCAACCTACTATTTGGTATGATATCGGTTTTCACGAGTGATAGTGATAGAAGATGATTGTTTGTGGAAGTAACATGCTTATTCATGTTAGAAAAGCAGCTGAAGAGTGTTCGAGAATTCTTTGAAACAAAACAAAACAACAAAACACAGAGAGAGAGAGAAAGAAAGGCAAGTGCTCGAAAACAGCGCTTCACTTAAAAAGATGAAAGAAAAAGTCACAATAAATGTTTTGAAATTGTGATATTTAACGAGGAATTTCTATCAAAAAAGAACGCCTTATTACTTTAGGTCAAGCCAAGTCCCATTTAATCGACGGATTATAAATTTATTTATTTTCTAATTCACGCATATTAAAATTTAGTCAATTTGTAAAATTTTAAACAAAACCACATTTGAAAATTCGCTTTCGAACAAAAGCTATTGCAAAAAGAATTTCAACTATCCCTCGTCTATACGGACATAAAATGAATTCATAAAATTAACATTTCATATTAAAAATGATTATTTTACAGCTTGTGTACATGATTTTGTGAAAATGACTAGCCTTATTTTTAGGAAAATTTATTTACGCATGCAGTAAAAAATGTACATAAAATGACCTGTTTAAAAAATCTTCCAGTTGATACTTCTTAAAATATGCATAAATATGCATTTATAAATGTTTTAAACGCTTCGGAATTTGTAACTTATATGAAATAATTATCATTTATTATTGAAAAAATAGAAACTTTTTTTAGAGACTAAGTTATTTTAACTAGACACTATTTGCTTAAGTATTACAAAAAATATACGACTGAGTTATACGAGCATTATCATGAGCGCAGTGTGTAAAAATGTATCTACTTATGACTTAAAATTAATATTAAATATAATTATATCATATGGGTTGTATTATTACTATATCAAAAACACATTTTTCCGTTTTTAGCGCCAGGATACGCCGAAAATTAATAAAATTCAAAGTATCATAACTTAGTAAGTTTTGGACGTAGATGAATGGAATTTTGAACGTTTTACTTGAAAAAAAAAAAAAAAAAAAAGAGAGAGGAAAATACTTTCTTAATATAACTTATATGATTCAGGGTTAGGGATCGTGTAAAAATTTTAATTTCGTAACTTTTCAAAAAGTAACTATTTTGACGTAACTGGATTTTTGTATAATGAAGAATAATATTTGAAACATTTTTTTTAACTGGAAACGCTTCTAAACGAACGCTTTACCTATTAGTGAATGATAAGAAAGGGCATCCTGCTTATCATTGTATACTGCACTAATTTAGAAAATACAGTAAAACCTCCCAAAAGCGACCACGTTTCGTTCCAATAAATATTGGTCGCTCCTAGAGGTGGTCTCTTAATGGAGGTCATGTTTAAATATCGATTTTAATTGTTGAAAAAAGGTAACAATTAACGTTACTAAAATTTATTTTTAACATTAGGAAAAATATAAAAATTTAAGTATCAAAATAAAAGTTAATTACATAAGTTAACTACTGCAGAGTTTAAAAATGAATACATTGACGTTTGCTTTTATTTTATAGTTTTACCTTTTATAACTTTTATTTCCAAGCCCTTTCGAAGTTTAGTAAATAAATGCAATTTTTTTTTGTGGACGGAAACAAATAATAACGATTTCATTAATTTATCTATTTCTTTGAGAGTTTCGTGACAGAATAGGGTAAGGGAGTTTATTGGCCGTCAATCTTAATTTGTTACCAGAATTAAATTCATTGCCTAAAAAGGCACAAAGGGGTTTAAACATTTAAAAGTTACCGGAATAAAAGAAAAATCTAAACTTAGTTTAGAAGTTTGATGAATAATGCGCTCTCCGGAATTATTTTTTAATAAAACCATCTTCAAGCGACCTGAAAAAAATGGAATTGGTTTCATTTTCTTCAAAGAAATTGGTCGCTCATGGAGGGAGTTCAACTGGGATGGTCTCTGAATGGAGGTAAAATTAGTGTTGAGCCTATGGGAATAAATTTCGTTCCATGAAAAAATGGTCGTTCAGGGAGGTGGTCGCACAGGGAGGTTTCACTGTATTTTTTTGTTTTGTTTTCTGTCATCTTTGTTAATAGCTAATACGAACTGTAAAAATTAAACAATTCCGACACTATCTCATACGTCAAAATCGATCAAGCCGGTGGTGATTTATTTCGAAACTCATATGATGCATGTATACATAAATGAACACGAAGACACGTGAAAAACTTTTCCTCTTTTTGTCTTTACCTTAGTTGGATAAAAAGTAATGAAGCTTAAGTTTATTTTCTGAAATCATAACAGATGATACGACAAAAAATAGTAAACAAAAGAAATGCGTAAACAATAAACATAATTGTGAAGATCAAAGAGTGGCAATGATTCTAAATACAATCAGATAATTTACTTTGACAATTTTTTCGCCAAGAATGTTGTATTTGATCATTTTCTAAAAATCTTCTCAAAAATTCTCCCCTAAATTGGAAATCAATAACAATTCATTGAAAAATGATTTTACTTCAAGAATACAAATCCATGTTAAAACTAGAAAGAAAAAAAGAAAAGAAAGAAATCCAGTGATTTATATTAAGAAATCTTTCAATCGAATCAAAATATTTCCCGGACAAAAGCTGTGTTTTTACTTTGAAAGTAGAAAGCACATGTTTCAAATATTCAGACGTCAAGCAGTTTTTATTCCCCTTCATTTGAAATCTGCCCAAAGCGTCAGGGAATGTTTGAAAGAAAAATATTTCAGAAAAATCAGAATAACATTTTCATTTCTGTATCGTGACATTTCTGTATTTATTATTTAATTAAGATACTTTATCTCTATCGCAAAAAAAATAAAAAAACCAGTGAGATATTAAAATCCATTTTCAAAAAGAAAAAGAGAAGAGAACATAAAAAAAAATAGTTTTACATATTTAAGGGAATACTTCAGTCAAGAGAAAAGATCCGCTCGATAATGCTAATTCTATGGAAGAAATTTATAAAGATATCTCGGTTGCATTTCAATATTTTAAAATGATTTTTTTTGCATTTGATACCTGAGCTCGGTCTGTACAAAGGCCGTTTTTTATTTTTTCTATTTGATTGCAGATTTTATTTATGAGGATGCTTTCACTTTCGAAACCAGTTCCGAAAATGAAAGTGTCCTCATTAAAAATATCTGTAAACAAAATCGAAACAGTGAAAAACGATCGTTGTACAGATCGATCTCAACCATCTAATGCAAAAAAAAAAAAAAAAAAAAAAAAATCATTTAAAAATATTGAAATGCAACCGAGATATTTTTATAAATTTCTTCCACAAGATTAGCATTAGTGAACGGGTCTTTTCGCTTGACTGATGTAGCCTCTTAACCCTACCCTGAGCAGTGAAGTTAATCAATTATGTTGATCAATTAAAATTGAACTTTCGATCAATAAATTCCATTTCTTGCTAACACTATATTTAAATGAAAATATTTGCCTTGTGTAATCACAGATATCTGTCATTAAACAAGGTGAAGAATTACTCTTTAAAATTTATGGTATCTATCATTATATATGAGTTTAAAAAATCGTTCTTCCAAAAGAAAAATTCATGCAGTGCAGATGCAGAGTTAAATAGAAAATAGAAGTATGTTATCAGAAACAGTTAATAATTGAACTAAAATAATGAAAAAAAAATCAAGTTACAGATACCCTCTGTTGTATTGCTGTCGTTATATCGCTCATTTGGATATAAAGTTTTTTTTTCAACGTGTATCCAGAAAAGAAAAGGGCTTCATCTTAACTGTACTTTTTAAGGAATTATACCGAAATGTCGAAAACAAAATGTTTCTCTCTCGTTAATTTTCTTAAGCTTAATACAAATAATTAGTAATTCAATTGTCTTTTCGATTTTTTAGGCGAGTTCGTTATTATACAATTACATAGGACCTATAGCAGGGCTTAATTTCTAAGAAAAAAAGTACCGGAGCCCTAATATTATGTAGTACCGGTACTACAAATGTACCGTCCCCCGTCACTTCAATCTGCATATTTATAATCATCATTTGTTCTACCAATTTTATTTTCAGACATTAAAAACAACTACACGCAGTTATAGACAATAGATGGCGACACATTTTGAAAATAGGGAAAAATAACAGGGAAAATCTGCAAAGCAAGGATTAGCGAGAGAGTGAGACGAAAAACATCAATAACTGAAGATGCCTCGGTGAAAAAAAAAAAAAAGAGGTGAAAATATTTTTAAAACTATCTTGAATGTTTGTGTTAAAGTATATATATGTTTTAAAACTTGTGACATATACGCTATTTTTTGGCTGTATGATAAACTATGAAATCTTAGTGTGTTTTTAATGTCTGAAAATAAAATTGGTAGAACAAATGATGATTATGAATGATATGACATTATAAAAGAATAGATTATAAAACTGCATATTTATATTTCGTACATCATTTGCAAAATTTAAAGCAATTTTTTTTTCTTTAGCAAAATAAAAACTTTAAAAATATCTATCAGCATATACTTAGCTGTCAACTATTCCACTTTTTAGTTATCACTCCTTCCGAATAGTAATCTTTGCCTAGTTTTAGCGTTAATTGCAGAATTCTGCGATTAAATATGGTAAGGATTATGATTCGGAAATAGTGTTAACACAAAAAAGAATAGTTCGTAGCTATGCATTTTTTCATAAAAATGCATTGCTGCGAATTGCACTGCGCTCCGGAGCCCTGCATTTATGAGCTCCGGTGAATTACGAACAATATTTAAATATTTACTAAAAGCAGAGAAGTACCGGAGCTGGGCTCCGGTGGGCTCCGGCGTAAATTAAGCCCTGACCTATAGTCGTCATCTGGTCCGTCCGTCTGTTCGAAACTAATCTAAAAAAAATCTATATCTAACCGAATCGTTTGAAATTTAATAGGGTAACTCTTGGATAGATGGCCATAGAGGAGAGATGACCAGTCTAAATATCTCGAAAACTAGTACATAGATTGCAATATAAACATTGTTCGTATGAAATAGTTCAACGAGTTTATTTATTGCGACGTGCAATTGTGTTTTTCGATTATAAAAAGTATGTGTAATTTTAATGTAAATTAAGTAGGTGGTTGAATATTTTTCTTGACTTAGGTATCTGAATGTTTTGCAGTACGTACGTTATATATATATATATTACTATATGGACTTTTAAGGCACGTATATAATCTAATCTTTACTTCTAAGACTAAAACAAAGACGTACAATGGCTATTGATGCTTTAAATTGGGCGATCATCAGTCCTTCAATTTCAGGAGAGATGGCCACATGAAATCGAGGAGAGATGGCCACTTTTAATCAATATTTCAAAATTATACTTAGTGATGATTTTAACTAAATATAATTAAATTTAAAATACATATATAACGTTTACGTTTATAAATATATTAATTGATATAGTTATTTAAATTTTAACTCGTATAAATATTTTAATAATAATAATAATAATAATATAATAATACCTAACGATTTATTTGTTTCAGAAAATACTGAAAAACGTCGGAAACTTTCATAACAGAAATTGATAAAGTTGATAAATAAACTAAATTAACGTAATAAACCTACAATTAACGCAAGAAAAAAAACACTACAATTTCAGTAGTGAAGAAAACGAAATACATTTAAATTATCAGATTCTACAGATCCCGAGTAAATAGAATTGAATTAGTATCACTGTGTTGGTTGTGCAAAACTATATAATATCACATCCAAAAAGAATGTCTGGATACAATGCATATACTGCATGCAATAAACTAAATTAACGTAATAAACCTTCAATTAACGCAAGAAAAGAAAAAAAAAACACTACAATTTCAGTAGTGAAGAAAACGAAATACATTTAAATTATCAGATTCTACAGATCCTGAGTAAATAGAATTGAATTAGTATCACTGTGTTGGTTGTGCAAAACTATATAATATCACATCCAAAAAGAATGTCTGGATACAATGCATAAGGTACCTGAAGTGGTTCCATGAAACGTGTACAAATTATCAAGGCGTTTACCAAGCATGTGGTAAGATTTTACGAAAAGTGAAGTATTGAAATTATACTTCGAATTTTGTCTGTTCGAGTTTTCTTCCCTCATTTTCCATCATATAACTGCATCTTTACAAATTGCAATATGTTTTTCATGATTAACATATGAAATGTGTTATTTTTTTGCTATTTCAATTAACTTTTTCTTTCTTGTATTGGACGGCCATCTCTCCTCGGCTTTAAGGAGAGGTGGCCATCTGCCATTTAAATTTCGATTTTGTTTAACACTTTTTGTTTTTAATATTTAATTATTTTTTGCATAAAATATTATGAGTATATGTATAAGGATTTTAAATAGGCATCAATATTTTTTGTATTTGCATTCTAAGAATTTTTATTTAAATCTTTAAAAACTATGGCCATCTATCCCAGAGTTACCCTATATATAATCGTTTCAGAATTTTGTAGAGTCATTTCAAATTTTATGAAAATCGAATCAAAACTTAACTAGTTTGTTGTGGCCATCACAAAACTTTCTTCTATATAAATCACAACAATTAAATCATTTAAATAGTACAAGAAATAACAACGACTTAGAACCAATTCATATCAAAGTATATCTGAATTTGATGTTGAATGAAAATTCGTGCATTAGTTCTTGAGATAGAGTTATAGCGGAAATTCTGAAAAATGTAGCATAGAAGCGCCACCTGTTGTGCGATTTACACCAAAAATAAGCAGCACTAAATGATATCAAGGTATACCTGAATCTGAAGTTTGTTGAAAATCCAAGCATTAGTTCTTGAGATAAAGCTATTGTGGAAATCGCAAAAAATACAGAATAGTAGCGCCACCTGTTGAGCGATTTACACCAAAAATTAAACAGCACTAATTTATATGTCAATTCATGTCAAGGACTAACTAAATCTGAAGTTTGATGAAAATCCGTGCAATAGTTCTTGAGATACAGCTCTTGCGGGAATCGTGAAAAATGCAGCACAACAGCGCCACCTGTTGGGCGATTTACACCAAAAATTACACAGCACTAATTTATATCAGGGACTAACTAAATCTGAATTTAGATGAAAATCCGTGCAATAGTTCTTGAGATACAGCTCATGCAGGAATCATGAATAATGCAGCATAGAAGCGCCACCTGTTGGGCGATTTTCACAAAAAAGTAATCAGCACCAAACTATATCCTGGACAAACTGAATCTGAAGTTTTATGAAAATCCGTGCAGTAGTTCTTGAGATATAGCTATTGCAGTAATCGTGAAAAATGCCGCATAGCAGCGCCATCTGTTGGGAGATTTTCACCAAAAACTAATCAGGTCCAGTTCATATCAAGGTCTAACTAAATATAAAGTTTTGTGAAATTCCGTGCATTAGTTCTTGAGATAGAGCGCCCACAAAATTTTTGTCACATACAGACTCACAGAGTGACAGGGTGACAGAGTGACAGAGTGACAGACAGACTCACAGACAGACATTTTCTGAAAACCATCAAATCGTGTTCTGGGCATTCTATAACGTATAAATCCTTCGAAAACCGGAAGTCGAAATTTTTCACGAATCCAATACTTTCTTCTTGTAAAGATAGAAGAAAGTAAAAAGATATTAATAAAAGCTTTCATTCCATTAAGTCCTATCATACGTAATTAATTCAATGATATCCCATGATAAGTAAGGATTCTAGGTTGCCAGGGTGATGACGTTCTATTTAAGATGGATCCCTATTATTTCCGTATTACTGAATTCAATATATATATACAGTGAATCCTCTCTTTAAGGGCCACCTGCCGTTCCATTGAAAATTGGCCCTTATGAGGGGTGGCCCTTGAATAGGGGTGACAAAAAAAAAAAAACAACAACTAAAATAAGGAAATCAAAACCTATATAGGTGAAAAAACTGTTTATTAACATTTTCAAATTCAATACATGATTGAAAAAATTTTCTATTGAAGTTTGTTTGCCTTTCATAATTTTTCGCAGACAATTTTGGTTTCTAATGATTCTTTTACTTTATGGAACAAATTACTTAAATTTGCATCATTTATTAATGTCTTAGAATGATATATTAGTTTCCTGAGCGTTTCCTGACAGGTGTAAAATTTGCGCTTCAATATGCATTCACAGTTTTAGTTCTCGAATTACTTTAATTCATCTTTTAACTAATCCGTCAATGAAAGACAAAACCATGTGCAAAAATCTCAAACTTTGAAATTTAATAACTGTGTCAATTTTTGTAGTACAAATGTCAAACATTTTGTGTTATATCTATTATGATACGTGTAATTTTTTACTAAATATAACTATAGGGACTGGGGGACCGTATAAAAAGTTAGATTTCGTAATTTTTATAAAATTGATTTTTTACTTTAAATAATGCCACAACATGAATATTTAGCTCATTTGAAACGTTTTTGTAATTGGAACTATATGTCTACGACCAACGGTTGAGAAATTAAAGGTCGGCGATAGATAACATATTGCACCCTGTATATTTTAAATTTCGAACCATTCGGTTGGGTAGTTTTTTGCGCTGTTATATGGGGAGAGACGGACGGACCAGACGACGCCTATAGGTACTACGTATTTATGTAATTACGAGCGCACCTAAAAAAGGTCACAAGTGACCGCAGAGCCTTTGTAAGAGAAAGAAGAGAGAAATCGTTTATGACTCCTCGTCGCATAATTTGAAAATGTGAGCATTATTTTTACCACGGAAATTCTAAAATCAACATTCAACTGTGCATTTCTTAATCATCCCCGCACCACGCCAAACGATGCTTAATATCTCGCGAGCTTTCGTCTCATTCTTAATTAGTGAAATAAATCATGCAAACTTGTTTCTTTTCCATGGTCTTTTTAACGATCTTAAACATCCCTATGTACAGTCGTGGAAAAAAAAAAAAAAAAAAAAAAAAAAAGGAAACACCGCCTATTAACTCCTCAACAAATTATCGTAGAAGAAAGTTACTGGTACCGAACGATTGGAAATAAAGTCTACTTTTAAATGATGCATATAAAATTTGCTTAGGGTGCCATCTACATATTAAAACGAACCATAACTTTGTTTTTTTCAATAGCAGTACACAATTCTGACAGCATAAATGAACTCTACGTCTACACCCTTCAATTAGTCCAAAAATAAATTTTTATGCAATTCGAGCCATAAGTTTCTGAGAAATTAATTATTTTAAAACCAGCGTATTTTAAGGGTTGTATCCAGATTAAAGTTCGGTACTCGATTGTTAACCGAGAGAGCTCCCTTTTTGATCAAGGCACCTTAAGCAGTCAATTAAGCCTGTTAGATTACAGGATAGCATAAGAAATTTCAAAATATTTAGTCACTTCTATCATAGATGGCCCCTTAAACCGCCATTTTTTAAGCATAATTTGAAAACTACTTGCATGAAAAATGTGAAATTTTCGATTTCCATAAGGCTTAATAAATCTGAATCCATCTAAAAAATTGTAGGTTGCAATTCATAATTTTTTTAATATTAATTTCATAATTCATAATTCATATCATAAAATTATAAAAATTGCAAATTCAACGTATTTATGTTTGGGTATATTAGTATTAATGCTACACAAAAAATTAGGACATTAGGATCATAATTTCAGAAGTTATAAATAAAAATATGAAAATGTAATTTAACATTAGAAGCACTCAATATTGAATGTTTATAATTCAAAAACTTATGATTGAAATGACTTGAAATTTAGTTTCTAGGCATAGTATGAACCAAAATTTTGAAATATCTCGTTAAAATTGGATCTTGCCATTGAAAAAAATGAAGTTTGGATTCGTTTTAATATGTAGATGCCCCCCTAAGCAAATTTTATATACGTCATTTAAAAGTAGACTTTATTTCCAATCGTTCGGTACCAGTAACTTTCGTCTACGATAATTTGTTGAGGAGTTAGTCGGGGGTGTTTACTTTTTTTTTTCCCACGACTGTAAAATGACATAAAAGCAAAGCTAAAAGATAGAAAACAGGAATTCTGCTTTTTCAGAATTTAGTGTCGCCCCCCGATAAAAAAAAATTATATATATATATATATATATATATATATATATATATATATATATATATATATATATATATATATATATATATACAGGGTGTATCTGAAAAAGGTGGCAAAACTTTACGGAGTGATAGAACGCAGCTATACGAGCAAATTTCTTCATAGAATGTAGAGTCGGAACGCAAGCGGTGAGAAGTTAAAAGGTAGTTTTCCAAGTAGCAGTTAAATAATTAACACAAGAATGAGAGGAGATAGTTCAGAAAACATTTTATGAACAGGAATGTAATTAATGTACATGCTCAAAGAAATTGCTCAAAATATCTTCCGCCAGCTGTAATGCACGCTTTACATTTGCGGGATAGAGACTGACGTTCATTTGCGGAGACACCAGGCATTTCCGAATATCGCCGGCAACAACGGCAATCCTGGCGACTAGATCCATATCGGTTTCAATGGGACACTCGTAGATTAGGTTTTTCATATCGCCTCACAGGAAAGAGTCCAAGTACAAGAGATCTGGCGAATTTGGTGGCCAAGCTATGGGACCACCACGACCAATCCATCACCCTGGGACATTGGAAAACTACCTTTTAACTTCTCACCGCTTGCGTTCGACCATACATTCTATGAAGAAATTTGCTCGTATAGCTGCGTTCTATCACCCCGTAAAGTTTTGCCCACTTTTTCAGATGACACCCTGTATAAATATAGATGGTACAAATCATATTTCAGTTTTAAGACATAAAATACACACTTTTATTTTATATAAAATGACGTCATTTGCATCCGTTAAAGAATTCCAGATTTCCGATTCAGTCTTAAACAACATCTATAGAAAAGTATGCATAGGCATAGCTGCCAACTTTTACGCTTTTTTCCTACCACTATATTTTTGATCAGAAAAATTTGCCTTATTCAATCCTATGATTTAGATGATTAAATAAGACAAATTTCTCTGTTAAAAATTAATGGTAAGAAAAAAGCGTAAAACTTGGCAGCTATGGCATATGACGTCACTATCGCGGGATAATACACAAACCCAGTAAAAGCCATGTCGTAAACTCGACAAAAAAAAAAAAAAAAAAAAAAAATCGGTTGTTTGATGATTCATATGACTTCATTTGGTTGTAACGTTATTAAATATAGTTTATAATAGCTCCATGTTTTATGAGAAATCATTCATTTATATTTTTTCAAAATAGTACGTATTTTAATTAATTTTTTTTTTCAGTTTTTATGAGAAAATGGCAACAAAAAATATAGTAATCTACTATTTTCTTTTTACTTTCTACAGAAATGGAGTAATTCAATTGCCACCATTACAATAATGGCATTAAAAACTACGAAAAAATTTATATCTGAAAAATAAATTGAGATGCAGTTTTCAAACAAATTGCAGTTAAAACTACTTTTTTCCTATACGACGGTGAAAAAATTGAAAATGTGTGATGCTTAGAAGTTTTAAAAATTGCAATAGAGATTATCAGTAACCGTACAATGATAAACCTGCTTCGATTTACGGCTGGCTTACATGTAACGTTACTTTTTAGGGACGACACTTTAATTGTTGCCTGAAAGAAACAGCATATCGGGGGCAAATACTAAATAGGTATACATAAACCTGCCCTTCATAATAATATGCACATAGCTGACAAACTTCCAGATTTAGAGTAAAGAACACATTGTATAAGGAAAGTATTGTAATCATGATTTCTGCGTGAAAAAGAGTTAATAAGTTAACTCCCAAACGGTACTTTCTGATTGCGCCCCCATTTGGCGAATATATTATAGAACACTGTCGCAAGAATTGTATAGGTTTTCGCACAAATCGGCAGATGGATTAGGTATTTAATCCATTTTGCGACCGATTCTATATAGGGAAAATCACCAAGGAAATGCGACAGAATATAAGTGATAAATATTGCTGTTATACGCATCAGTGGCGCAGAGGTAACGTCTCCCGTTTGAAATCGTGGAGGTCCAGCTTTCAAAAGCAGTCGATTCCATTCACGTTACACCGGTGTTCGGAAAATCGAGTGGAGTGAATCCAGATAACTTTTAAGTCGAATAAACGTACTTTAAACTAGAAATTTTTTCTAAAAGAGAGAAAAATTAATACAACAGAGAAACAAGTTACATTTTTAAAGAATTTTCTTGAATAAATGGTATGATGAATTTCTTGAAAAATATGGTATGATGTAAGTTTTTTTTTCTTCTTTTTTTAGCTTGAAAGAAACATGAAGGTTGGCTTGTATGTAATACAGAAACGTAATATTCCACTAAAAATTAGCTAAAAAATTCTGTTTGAAAAGTTCAATAATAGGAACCGCCATTATATTTTACACAAGCTAATAAATAAAATATAAAAGGAGTTTTTATAAATAATTGTACTTCAGGTACTACTGCTTGCTAACTACGGTAGAGGAATTCTCATGACATTTTCTGTTTGTATTATCCTTCTGGCGTTACTCCTTGGATTTTCATCGGCAACTAATAAGTTAGAATGTTTTTTCTTTTTCCAATTTTAATATAATGAGTGGGACTTGGTTGACATGTGATTTGCAGGGAGAAAAAAAGATTGAAGAAGAAAGTAATGAATTTTCGACAACTTAAAGATAATTTCGTAAAATGTGTATTTACATACGGAGATGAGTGTGTCGTCGAATTTAAGAAGAGTGAGAAAAACCTCTTAATAACAAATTTAGCAAATAAATATTAGCTTTTATATAAGTGAAGTAGCATTAAAAATAACTCCATTTCGTTGGAACAATAAATTTGAGCATACGAGTGTAACAATTCGATTGATACAAATTCAGTATATCAATAATTTCGACAGAACTAATTCCATTTAAAAAATTGGGATGCAAAAAGGTTAATTTTAAGAAACAAAAAATGGAACCGACTTCAAAGGATTTTGTTTCTTACCTTTGTGTTTTTGTGTCAATCATGTATTGTTTTTCACATTAAGATAATAATTTTGAGTAGTGAACATTATTTCGGCAGTAGACAGGCCCGGCGTTTCGGTCATATTGTGACAACCTAAGCAATCCTAAGCCAGGGTCAGTGAAAGAGATTTTAATACCCTGGCCAACTTCCATTAGTAAAAACGAATTTTATTTGACCCGACCCGAAAATTTTATTTCAAGTCAACCCGAAACCAGACCCAAACCCGACGTATATCAACGCAAAACAAGACCCGAAATGAAAGAAAATTAATCCATATTTTAATGCAATTATGAAAAAAAAAAACCCTCTGAAATTCTATCTCTAATATCAATTTCATCATTTATGTAGAAAAATGGACACACACACACACACACACACCAACACACACACACACACACACACACACACACACACATATATATATTGACTCATTTATTTGTAAATATATAGTCTTTTCACCTTAAACAAGATTGTGGACTTCCTTTTGAAAAAAACAGACTACCAAACCTGACTTACAAGAGTCGAAACTCAAACCCGAAGCAATTAAATTTAACCCGACAAGCAACGAAAAAATTGTAGGACTCTACAAGGGTGTTATAAGGTCCCGCATCGGGTCGGGTATATGTATATGAAAAACAAAGAAATTCGCAAGCTAATGTTAAACCTATGGGAGCGTTCTTTTCAAATTTCTAGCTTGCATTTTAATATTTTAAAATGATTTTTTTTTTCTTAGGATAGCTTAGATTGAACTTTAGTTTTGCTAGACTTTTAAGTTTCGGAACCGGTACTGAAAGTGAAAGTAACTTTATAAAAAAAATCTGCAACCAAAATCGAAAAAGTAAACACTAACCCGGTTAGACTTCAACTATTGTAAGTAAGAAAAAAAATCTTTTAAAGCTATTAATATGCAAGCGAGAAATTTAAACAAGAACACTCCCATAGGTTTAACATTGGCGTTCCAGTTTCTTCGCATGACTAGTGTAGGCTCTTAACGCTCAAGCTAAATGTTAATCCTATGGAAGCGTTGTTTACGCATTTCTTGCTCGCATTTTAATTATTAAATTATTTTTATTTTTTAATGAATTTTTTTGGATAGGGTATCTGAAGTCGATAACTTTTCTTGTGCGTGGGGTGGGGCGCCAAAATCCTTGTTTGTCCTGGGCGCAAAAAAGGCTAGTTTCGGCCTTGCGGGTAACATCGGGTTACTCGATTCGGGGTAGGGCTCTGCACGAGTGTCATAAGTTACATGTTTAACCCTCTGTCCCACTCCTTGCAAAATAGAAAATCTGCAGTTTGTCTTTATAAAATCTGTAAAAACAATACATATATATATATTTATTCAATCCATCGACAGTTAAAATGGAATTGAAGATTATGATGATGGCAAAGTTAAACGTGCTCTGTATGTCAATGGAAATGAGCATTGAACGAATGTGTTTAAATATGAGTTTCAGGTTGCATTTAAGTTTATATACAGATGAAATTATTAAATTATAGTCAGGCAGCACACAAATATATTGATGAGCCAAACGTTACATCCTCGCCCTAACAGTCTCATAAGCCTTCTCAAGTCCTAAAATCTTTCAGTGTTAATAGTATAGGGTCAGGAGGGGTAATTATGACCAGGGGGTAATTATGACCATCACCATATTGGAGAAAACTGTGTACGGTAAAATTTTGTTTCAAGCTTAGATATTAACCTCATAATGTATAGATATTCTTTATCACTACTCTGAAGCCTTTTTGAGATCCGAATAGCAATTTGAAACTAAGCCTATCAAAATTTTGATAAACAGATGTGTCACTTTGAAGTTCAAAGTGGTCTCAATTACCCCAAACAAATGGGTATAGGCAAATAGAAAGAGAAAATATAGTGGTCATAATTTCCTCACTAGTGGTTTTAATTACCCCAAACTTTTCTGATTGTGATTTTTTGATGGAGTAATTATAACCATCCCTTTAACTTAAAAAAAAAACAGTTATGACAATTAAAACTTTTATAAGGTGTTCTTAAAGGGTCAAAGTTACTTCCTGTGTACTAAAAACACCACTTTTCCAAATAGAAAAAAGTAAAAAAAAAAAAAAAAAAAAAAAAAAAAACACACACAAAAAAAACAAAGTTTAAAATATACAAAGTGGTCATAATTACCCCTCCTGACACTATATATTATATTTAAAGAATTTAAAAACCCTTTAAGATTGTCCACAGAAAAAAGTTAATAGAAAACGTTAAATAGAAAATAAAAGAAAATGCTCCATAAAAACGAATGAAAAATATTGTTTAGCTGTAGTGTTCTATTATTATTAGTCATGCAAAAGTTTTCAAGATGTTAAGCAACCAGAATCAATAACATTTTCTACCTCCGAAAGGTTATTAGAAAATTAGGCAAAAAATGAGCAGATCTTCTCATATGACGCATTCTCACAAAATTTTAATTTTCAGGAATAAAAATCTGGTGAAATTAAACATAATAAAATAACATTTTAAACTTATAGACGAATGCCTTAATGATTCAAAATAAAGAACAAAATGGTCAGCAGCGACGATTTTTTTTTATTTAACTGAGGTTCAAGTTAAACTCATGAGTTTAATTTCCTTACCATCTTACCCCTCTAACTTTTTATTTTCTTCTACATTTTTACATATAATGAATTTGCCTAGTACCCACAGAACACTGAAATAAGAAATAATAGCAATGTGGTATTTTTAATACAAAATTTTGGTATAACATTGTCTTAAAGGGAAGTTAAGGAAGGAACGGTAAGGGGAAAAAAAGGACGGCAAGGAAAATTACCATCTATTTTTATGCAAATCATGTTAAGACTAATTGATAGCTACAATGTTCATTGATTTTTAGCAACAGTTATTTACATTGGATAAAAAAAAAAATAATAATTTACTCCGAAAAGTGCAGGAATAAACCTTGGGGACGATAAGACTACCAATAAAGCCTCGATGCTTGAAATTGATATTTAAATGCTGATTTAAATTCTGCAGTAAATTTCCTGTCAAAGAATTTTCATCATTCTTTCTCTAGCATACCTCTGCATGAGAAAAAAGTTGAGAAAAAATTCTGCGGCTGCATCTGATGTGATTTTCTGTATAAGTTTATCAAGAGGGACGGTAAGGAATATAAAATCCAGGGACAGAGTAAAAAAAAAAAAATAACAACCGTAAAAATGTGTGCAGGTTAATTTTTTGCTACGTATTTATATAAAACAATAGTCCCAGTTTCGAAAAAAAAAAAGAAATACATCGAATCACTTTTATTGAAAGAATTTTATACAGACATCTCCAAACTTAAAAATCAGCATCAGGGACACGGGATGGTAAGGATTTTCGTGGTATATTTGGATCCCTAACGGGACTAACGAGAAAGACAGGCTACCGCGGTGCATTTCGCGTATCTTTTTTTACAGACCGCTGGAGTCATGTGATGCTCAAATGCACCAATGAAGCTGTGCGAAAAGAGCATCACGTGTCATCAGCGGTCTGTAAAAAAAAGACACGTGGGATCAGGGCCGAAACTAGGGGGGGGGGGGGGGGGCAGAGGGGGCACGTGCCCCGGGCGCTGCTTTAACAGGAGGTGAAGGGGGCGCCAAAATGAAGATTTTGTTTGACGTTTGACACAAGAATGTATATATATATATATATATTATGAAATTTGTATAAAAATGTCTCGCAGCTGGAAAATTTAAAAGGAAAACTGAACCAAATGCATTAAACTTTACAAATAGATAAAAAGATTCATTACAATACAAAATTTCAAAGTATCATGCCTATGCGTTTGCTTTCTATCTTTTAAATCACTTCCTGCGAGGGGAATCCGAGGGAAAATCATTACCGTTTTTCAAGGTCAGTCTCTATTGTGGGACACCCTACTGTCCACTACGGATAACTACCAAAGCAGAAGTGACCCCTCAGTCTAGATAAAAAAAATTCCATGAAAGCTGTTTGTTTTTTTTCCGCTGAACTGTGTTGAGCTTCCTTTCTTTCCTTTTTTTTTTTTTTTTTTTTTTTCCGTCTTGCCATGGGCGTTGACTGCCCAGGACAACGGGAAGGGGAATGCACAGAGTAAAATTCTTAGTAAAACCTTTCTTTTTTAGATATCGACCTCATTTAGACTATGCAAAAAAAAAAAAAGTTTAAAAAGATTAAAATGCAATTCTTTTCAATAACTTTTCAAAGATTTTAATGGATCAATGTTTGACAAAGCTGATTACGTAGTTCAGTTTTATATATTTTAAATTTAAAAATAGGTTGTCTGTTAGATATTTAGTAAAATGTTTTTTTGTAAATTTACTTTGTGGTGGAGGGGGGGGGGGCGCCAAAATCCATGTAAGAAATACCCCCCCCCCTCCAAGAATATATACTAAAATAAAAATTATTATTCAGGACTTAAAAGTCAAAATTATGTAAGAATGCCTCATACAGGTATTAGAAGTTTTCCGAATTTGGCTTTTTCTTTCTTTTCCTCTTTTTCTCTTTTTGTTATCTTTATATAATAACTAGAGCACCTTTGACCAAAAGTTTGCATTGTCTAGGACAAACAGCAATTAAATGAAAGCTCAGATGATAAATGTCCTGTGTGAAAAAAAAAAGTGAGTTAATCATATGATTAAAGATACTCAATGGACCTCTACCATCTGTTAAATTACCATTGGAAAAAACCTAATACAGTAAATACTCGTTACAACGAATCTCTGGAGAACACCGATTAAATTTGTCATACTGAAATATCCGTTAAAGGGAATATTTTTTATAATGAAATAGGATAATACATCTCTTTAACAATTCAAATTATATTCGTTAAATGGAAAAATTCGTTAAACTGACATTCATTGTAACGAAATTCTACTATACTCACAGAGATTTTGATTGATAAAGGAGGCATTTGATTTGACAATAAACGCAATAGATATTTGGAACTTTACAGCTCATTTTCTCTAAACGATGATTGTGTCACTTACTACCTTTATCAGCTGAGCTGTTCGAATAATACTTTTTATGTAATAAGTTTCTAATATTTGAAAAAAAAAAATATTTTCTATAATATCTATATTTTTATCCATCAAACTCATTACTAGACAAAAACAGTTGGTAGCTACTTCTGTCTAAATTTTATTAGCTCTTTCACGGCGAAAGTACTGTTGTTTCTAAAATATTGAAATGATTCATTGGCACCAGGATTTACGAACAAATTTATTTGAAAATAAGTAAAAAACTTTCTTCATGTACCTTACAAATTCAAAAATTAAATTATAAAATTCTGGTGTCATTGTGGCATTTTGGGATTACATTTAAGTGGTATATATAATATACCGATGCCCTTCAAGGGGTTAAAGCGAAAGAAGATGAAAGGACGGATGCTAAAATTAACACCACTAAAAATTTTCCTATGACCAGTACTGTAGTGGTAAAATAACGAGAGGGTATACGCTATAGACAGAGTGTATATGCTAAAGAATATACGCGGGAACAAAATCATAGAAACAGAGGGTATACGGAGGTTCTTTAAAAAATTCAGAAGGTATACGGCGTATACCACGGTATACCCACACCTACAGGGCCTGCTTAACACTTTGGAATAGGGGAAGCCCGAAGTCACACAGGGGGCCCCCTATTACTCTAGAAATTGCTTTTTTATTTACTAAATCTCATTTTCGTATGCTTGAATAATTTGAAATTTTACCATCAAAGTTTAGAGTAAATAACATTTTTAATTAAACTAAAACTACCTATATAAAAGTATTTAATTATATGTTTAATTGTAAATAACTAATTTATTTTGTAAATGGCAAATATGGAACTATAGTTGAGAATATGTGAACTTCAAATTATTTTTTGTGATTTACAAATTGCCATATAGTAAGAAAAAAAAAGTTTCATAAGAAAAAAAATGCATTTTTTACAGTGATTGAGTTTCTTTTTTCTAAAACTTGGTTTTGAAAAGTAAAATTGGGGGCCCTTTTGTATTTCAGTGGGTAAGCACGGGCTTCACGGGCCTATTCCGTAAACAAGCCCTGCACACCTACATCCCTGCCTAAGACCCCTTTGTTTAATGAACTTGTTAAAGACGTGGTGTGGATATCCCAAATTGAATTTTAAACATATATTCTAAAAAAATCTACACAGCTTGAGATCAAGGGCTATGTAAATTTTGTGGATTTTAGATCATTGCTTTGTTTACAGTTTAAAATGTCTTCAGAAAAGTCATATCTTTATGAAATAACTATGTTATATAATAGAAAGCAAGCAGAAGACGAAGGGGAGGGGGGATTGAAAAAAATTCTCTTAATACAAAAATCGAAGTTTATGAATAAATATTGCAGTTACCACTTTGCTTTTAATGTCGAAACATACTATAAAAAGCAAACGTAATTACACCGCCCAGCAATTATATTTTCTTAAAGAGAAGATTTTTGTTAAAAAATAATTGCATTGAAAATATTATTGAAATAGTAATTTGAAACAGACTCCAATTTCTAAGAAAACACGCTATTAAATTAATCTGAGAGCAGAAAAAATGTCTACTAATTCAATGACAGATAAAATGCATTCGAAATTTAAATCTGTTAGATGTTATATTATATAGGATATAATTATTACCGAATTTAAAAAAATTCTTTGTCAAAGACTTCTTTTTAAAATCTCAAAAAAAAAAAAAAAAAAGTATTCTACCCGGAGTTTGCATGCAGTAAACATGCGAGAATGCGAATCATTATTTACCCATTATCCGCCATTATCTGAACATTATTCTTACATATGTTTGCCGATAGATGGCAGTAGCACTCTGATGGAGAAAGTTTTTAAAATCTGGCGATAAAAAAAGGAATTTGCTGCTGTAACAGCTGTTTTAAGTAGATTTTTATAAAATTTTATGCTCACATTAACTACTTCGGAGTGTTGTACCATAAGTTATTCGATTACGTATCAGTCTTAGAAAGTTAATAATATTATCGTCATAAAAGCACAAAATATGAGGGCTCAAAGGAAATTCCCGAAAAAGAAATTTTTGAATTATCTATAAAAGGGGAAATCCTTAAAATAATAATAATAATTTGCTGTTTAACATAAACTTACCCCTCTTTATTCATTATTATTTTTAAACAAAGTTCGAATTCAACCAATTCCCGAAACGAAAAATGTCTCTAATACAATCAAAGCTCTTTTATAATGATCTCTTTTATAACGACAACCGGTTTTAGCGAGCAATAAATAAATAATGTAAAAATAAATAAGGGTGATGGTTGATCTAATGTAATACTACATTGGAGACAACTCGGTTGTAATGAGGAAAACTCGTATTCGGTTATAAAGAGCAAAAATTTTGCAAACTCGCAAAAAAAAAAAAAAAAAAAAAAAAAGAAAAAAGAAAAAATCCATTTTTTTAAAACGAAAAATGTGCCGTTTCATCTTTATTTTCTACAAACAAATGGTAGTTGTGTTCCCTTTATGAGTTCATTGACTTAAAAAGAGAGGAGGAATACATGAAGTAAAATGTGGCCCAAAAAGAAAAAAAAAAGAGACAGAGAGAGGAAAACGACTTCTTTAAAAACTAAATTAATACTTTTAGAAATTTATAACGATATCTCGGTTGCATTTCAATATTTTTAAATGATTTTTTTTGCATTGGATAGCTGAGATCGATCTGTACGAGTTGGGTTGAATTGATTTTTGACGGCCAATTATCTACTCGAGGGATATAGGCCCAGGGGGAGCGCCCTTCGTGGGGGTCTTTCTAAGGGAACCTAACCCGTATTTACGCATGAAAATCCATGGTTCGAAGGAAACCACGAACACTCCGAACGATTAGGCCGACGGGAACGATTGGATTCAAAACCAGCATCTCCCGTCTACCAGCTTCGACAGCAGAACCTCTCGGCCACTGGTGGTGTCGATCTGTACGAAGGCCATCTTTTACTTTTTCAATTTCGATTGCAGATTTTTTTTATCAGAATGCTTTCAGTTTCGAAACCGGTTCCAAAAATGAAAGTGTCCTCATGAAAAATATCTGTAAACAAAATCGAAAAAGTGAAAAACGACCTTTGTACAAAACGATCTCAGCTATCCAATGCAAAGAAAAAAAAAATCATTTAAAAATATTCAAATGCAACCGAGATATCTTTATAAATTTCTTCCATAGGATTAGCATTAGCGAACGGGTCTTTTGCCTCTTATGGTAAGCGTAATTACTGCAATTGCCGCCCTCCTTCCTTTCACAGAATTATTTTCTACATATGAACTCTGAAGATATTTATTCTGAAAATAATCTGTAGATTGTATACAAAACCAACGAGGTACGTCTCCCGTCTCAAACTATCTATAATGAGCTTGAAGCAAATAATAAGTACATGTAAAGCAGTATACAATTAATACTAAAAGGGAATACTTTCAGAATACCTTTTTTTTCACCACTAGTCTCTTTTTTTTATGCATTATTAATATTCTAAATGTAGTATGCATAAAATATTCTTTTACGCTTCATTTTTCAAAAAAGTTTGAAAAATACTTTATTTTACTTACTTAAAAAATTTAGTCCCTGAAAAAGTTTAACGTTACACCACCTACTTCTTCAGTTTTCATTTGAACAACGAGATTTTATTGCATGGTGAATTTAATAAATGTCGGATAAAATCGCGTGCATAACAAGTAGAGTTGCCAGGGAAGCATCACAAATGGATTTTGAATACTAATATTTTCGTAAAATAAAATTTACCTTATTTAATCGCAGAATTTCTGTAATTAAATAAGACGAATAATGCTATACCAAAATAGTAATATTCAAAATTCAATTGTGGTATTTTCTGGGCAATCTTGATAATAAAATACTTATGAAAATAAAAATATAGTGTAAGTAGGACCTCACAATGGAGGTATAAGAGAATGAATGTACAGTCAGAGTTTTTGACTTTTATAGTAATTGTAAGCATGTTAAAGGACTTTGCTATTTTTTTTAACATAGCCATGGTTTCTATTTTGGTAAAAAGTGTCAAATTCTGCACTAAGTCCTGAGCAATATCATGAAGATTTCAACATTTGAGAAGCTGATCATTTCATTTTCGTGTAATCATGTGACGATAATTACTTAAAAGGTTACTTCCTTCACGTGAAAAGACCCGCTCGCTAATGTTAATCCTATGGGACAATTTTTTTTAAATTTCTCGTTTGCTTTTCAATACTTTTTGAATGATTTTTTTAGCACTGGATAGCTGAGGTCGATCTCCACAAAGGCCATTTTTTACTTTTTTCATTTTGTTTACAAGTTTTTTTTAAAATTAAGATACTTTCACTTTCTAAACCGGTTTCGAAAGTGAAAATATCCTCATTGAAAAAAACAAAACAAAACAAAACAAAAAAAAAACCGAAAAAGTAAAAAATGGCCTTTGTAAAGATCGACCTCAGCTACACAGTGCAAAAAAAGAAAAAAAAAAAAAAAAAAGAAAAAAAAAATTGAAATGCAAACGAGGTATTAAAAAAAATATGTTCCATAAGACTAACATTAGCGAGCGGGCGTTTTCGCAGGAGGCGAAGAAAGACGCTTCTTAAAAAATATTTTCTCCCGCTGATCACCCCGAAACTTTTGACATATTTTCTGACTCATTTTTAAAAATAAAAGTATAATAAGTAATGATGATTAAAGTGATTTGTAAACAAACCTTAATTTTCATTTTCCAATAAATGAATTAAATCTTGAGTTATAAGAGATTATAGTCTCGGGATGACAGTTATTTTCCTTTCCAGCCCCTTACAGTTTGAAAACTTCGTTCTTCTGTAGTTGTCGTCAACGTTAAAATTTAAATACGCATATCTGTTATAAAGCAAAAACATGTCCGCGAGTAATGCTGATGTCATATCGACGGTGACAACGGCCTAAGTAATCCTTTTCGCTTTATTCGTTAATTTATTAACTTCTAAACATCGCGCAATTTAAATTTTTACACCGTCGAGTAGAAAAAAAAATTACTTTTAAATGCAGTCTGTTTGAAAACTGTACTTTATTTTACTGACATTTTATGGTTTTAAAATAATTTTTAAGCATGAATTAAAAGAAAAAATATTTCCTGCAAAAAATAGTGTAAAACCTGATTATGGAAAATGAACCTGTTTGCGTTTAAAACAATGTACCGGGTGTCCCAAAAAGGACTGACTGATTTTAAAATTCAATAACTTGCAAACGGTGACAGATATTTAAAAAATTCTTGCAGGAGGGTTATGGATAAGGTCAAAAGTTTTATTACAGTGATTTTCGATTTTAGTTCGAATTACAAACAATAGATGGCGCTGTAAGCAATAGTCGCTAAATACAGGCTCGATTTCTGGTCCTTTCTCTTGTTCCATGCTGAAAAAGGAGATGGAAATGTATTATCCGGGCCACGAAGTACCAAAAATCGAGCCTGAATTCAGCGTCTATTGATCGCAGCGCCATCTATTGTTTGTAATTCGAACTAAAATTGAAAATCACTGTAATAAAACTTTTGACCTTATCCATAACCCTCCTGCAAGAATTTTTTAAATATCTGTCACCGTTTGCAAGTTATTGAATTTTAAAATCAGTCAGTCCTTTTTGGGACACCCGGTATATAATTCATCATTTGTTCAATTCCGTATAATTTTCCAGAACTTAAATTGCCAAATAAAATTAAAACTTCACAAATAAATAAGTAAATAAAACACGAATTTAACAGATATGCCATAGAACCACGCACTTAAACACTGAAATAATCAGAATAAAATAAAAGAATTTTGTTATACTTAAATCTTTAGCGATTAACCGCTGATAGGAGGCTAATACGAAAATACCGTATATGCAGGGCTGCGGAGTCGGTGGGTAAAATGGACGACACCGACTCAAACTCCAACTCTTTCGCTCAAAAATGGGCCGACTCCAACTCAGACTCCGACAACGCAGACCTACTTGTAAAATGGACAACTCAGACTCCAGGAATTTTAACAGATCCGACTCCGACTCTGACTCTTTCGCTCAAAAATGGGCCCGACTCCGACTAGGCAGCCCTGCGTATATGTTCGCGTATAAGTCGACCTTCAAAGTCCGAGAGAAATAATATGCCATTATGTCTGAATGTCAGTATTTTCGAAATGTTTTACTCGTCTTATTTTTTTTTTTAAATCTAAGATTTCGCTGTAATTTTCTGCAAGTTAGTAAATCAAATATAGAAATACAGAAATACTGCTACTAAAAAGGAATCGAATGTTATTGCTCTCGGATTTTGGGGACCGCTTATACGGTAGCAAAAATGCTTTTTAGTGTCGTTATAATGGTCAATCTAAGAAAATATGCTAAATGTAAAAGTATGTTAGAATATGTAATTATAAGCGATTTTCACTTACGTTCTGTATATCGGATAGTATATAATCTTATCTTTTAATCCGGAAGCCTAGGTTGGATCGACGGGCTAAACTAATATTGGAATCACATGTTATTTCTCTCGGATTTTGGGGTCGGCTTACACGCGAATATATACGGTACCAAAAAGGCTTTTTCGTGTCGTTAGTGCGCAATCTAAGAAAACATGCTAAAATGTAACAAGTATGTTAGAGTTTATAATTATAAGCGATTTTCATCTATGTTCTATATATTGGATATTATACAGAGTGTATCTGAAAAGGGGGGCAAAACTTTACGGTGTGATAGAACGCAGCTATACGAGCAAATTTCGTCATAGTATGTAGGGTCGGAACGAAAGCGGTGAGAAATTAAAAAGGTAGTTTTTCACTGTCGCAGTTAAAGAATTAACACAAGAATGAGAGGAGATACTTCAGAAAACATTTTATTTACATGAATTTAATTAATGTACATGTTGAAAGAAACTGCTCAAAAGATCTTCCGCTAGCTGTAATACATGCTTCACACTTACGGGATAAGAACTGACGCACATTTGCGAAGACACCAGGCATTTCCCGAATATCGCCAGCAACAACGGCAATCCTGGCGACTAGATCCATATTGGTTTCAATGGGCACTTGTAGATTAGGCTTTTCATATGGCCCAACAGTAAAATTTCCAAACACGAGAGATCCGACGATCTTGGTGGCCAAGTTATGGGAACGCCTTGACCCATCCATTGCCCTGGGGACAGTGGAAAACTACCTTTTTACTTCCCACTGTTTGCGTTCCGATCATACATTGTATGACGAAATCTGCTCGTATAGCTGCGTTCTATCACCCCGTAAAGTTTTGCCCCCTATTTCAGATACGCCCTGTTATTATCTTATCTTTTAATCAGGAAGCCTGGGTTGGATCGACGGATTAAATAAATATTGGAAAAACTGCTTGATGCGGTAGTTTGATGTTGTGAATTGAAACGTTGTAAATATAAGGGACTTTTTTTTAACGAGTATAAAAACCCTTTTTGATTCTAAGCAGTTAAGATCCAAAAACAAAGTGAAATATCATAGGAATATGCCAATTGTAACAAATACCACCCATTCATAATAATTCCTTAATAAGAAAATTATAAATATATTTTTACAAATCTTTATTTAGATCTTAGAATTTTGCGCCCTTTCGATTCGTTCGCCTGACGCACTTTCCTCCAATTGCTGCATGGTACCTAAGCCCTTGAATGAGTTACATCTTATAATGAGTCATCTTTAGTACCTCTGCTATACTCTTATACTTGAATATTTTCAGGAGAAATCTTCCACAAAGAATTTTTTTTGTAATCTGTGGTGCTATTGAACATAACAATAGTCGCCAGCCCTGGCCTGAAATCCAAAGCTTAAAGGATCAGCTATGAATAATGCACAATTTAATGAATAAATGAAATCAAATAACTTCCACACAGAAACAAGGCACCATATAATATGTGTGCTTTCCGACTTAAAAAAAGGGGGGAGGGGGAAGCAAAAAAAAAAAAAAGAAAGAAACTGACGATTGGCAGCTGCAATATAATATTCAATTTGTATTCATCTTGTTGATTTTGTGCCATTAATAGCTGAACACTCGAAATCTCCATGTGTTTATTCTCAAATATTTTACATATTATTAATTAATATTTACTTCGCCAATTATTATTCGATATATTTTTTTTTTGTATTATTATGAATTGTGCTTATGAAGTTTCTCTGAAGATTTCGTACCATATTCACAGTTTTTATTTTTTTCATTTTCACTCTTCATTGTTTAATATTTTTTTCATTTATTTTTCCATTTATTTTCACACATATGATTTCATTTTGATCATATATAATAAAAATGAAATCACAAATATAAAAATAAAATTTGAAAGACAATAGGAGAAACAGAAATACAAAAACCATGAAACTATGAATAGCTTACTGATTTGTCAGAAGATCTAAGTAAGCTTAATTCATAGTAAAGACATGTTATTTCGTCGAATATTGTCCGTAGTATGCCTAAAATGAATATTTAGCTCCTTATAACATCGGAAAACCCAAACAAGTGAAAGGAACGATGACATTAAGAACAACAACAAAAAAAAAACTATAATACATACGAGGTAAAAAAAATAAATTTATAAATGAGATAAATAAAACTTAGAGTAATATACACAACTCACCAGGAAAACAAAAAACGGCAAAGATGTAGAATGAAATATATCTTATAATATATATACACACCATTGGTATGATATGTTTATATGGGGCATTCTCACAATCTTTTGACTTTTATGTCCCTGAATAATAATTTTTATTTTAGTACATATTCTTGTGTTTTTTTTATTTCATATTCTGGGAAACATCCCATTGCATAATTGCATAACAATATTAACGAGATAAATAAGTTTTGGATGATGTTGGGGGTCCAAATACCAGGAAAACTCCTACCACCCCGTGTCCCTGGTGCTGATTTTTAAGTTTGGAGCTGTCTGTATAAAATTGTTACAATAAAAGTAATTAGATGTAATTTTTTTACGAAACTGGGACAATTCTTTTATATAAATATGTAGCAAAATTTAACCTGCACACATTTGTACGGTTGATATTATTTTTTGACCTCTGTCTCTGGGTTTTATATTCCTTACCATCCATCTTGCTAAACTTACACAGAAAATCACTTCAGATGCAGTTACAGAACTTTTTTCAAGTTTTGTCTCCTGCAGAAGTATGCTAGAGAAAGAATGTCAAAAATTCTTTGCCAGGAAATTTACTGCAGAATTTAGATCAGCATTTAAATATCAATTTCAAGCATCGTGGCTTTATTGGCAGTCTTATCGTCCCCAAGGTTTATTCCTGCACTTTTCGAGGTAAATTAAATTTTTTAAAAAATTTAATCCAATGTAAATAACTGTCTTTAAAAATCAATGAACATTGTGGCTATTCCTTAGTCTTAACACGATTTGCCTAAAAATAGTGGTAATTTTCCTTACCGTCCCATCCTTACCATCCTTTCCCACCCCCCCCCATTACTGTCCCTTTTTTCCTATACCATCCCCCCCTTTTTTTTGCCTTCCGTCCCTTCTTTAACACCCCTTTAAGACAATGTTATACAAAATTTTGTACTAAAAATACTACATTGTTATTATTTCTTATTTGAATATCCTGTGGGTATTACGCAAATTCATTATAAGTAAAAATTTAGAAGAAAATAGAAAGTTATAGTGGTAAAATGGTAAGGAAAATTAAACTCGCAAGTTTAACTTAAACCTCAGTTAAATAAAAATTTTTTCGCTGCTGACCATTTTTCTTTATTTTGAATCATTAAGGCATTCGTCTATCAGATTAAAATGTTATTTTAGCAAGTTTAATTTCACAAGGTTTTTATTCCCGAACGTCAAAAGATTGTGAGAATGCCCCATATGCATATGCCATAAAAAAATATTTGCCCCCCCCCCCTCCCCCCCCCCCCAAAAAAAAAAACCGTGGCTCAAGGCCTGGGCTTTGTGGTCATAGCTGAAAATCATCAGGATTTGCATCTACATAAAAATGTGATACATACATATTAGTCGTTTAAATGTAATATCTTAAAAGTACACCATTTCGAGCTATTGTATTTATTGAAGAACTGATATCGCGTTGTATTTATTCGTTAAGAGGCTACTCCAGTCAAGCGAAACGACCCGTTCGCTAATGCTAATGTTATGGAAGAAATTTATAACGATATCTCGGTTGTATTTCAATATTTTTAAATGATTTTTTTTGCATTGGATAGCTGAGATCGATCTGTACAAAGGCCGTTTTTTACTTCTTCGATTTTGTTTACAGAAAATTTTAACGAGGACACTTTCAATTTCGGAGCCGGATTCGAAAGTGAAAGCATCCCCATAAATAAAATATGCAATCAAAATCGAAAAAGCAAAAAACGGCCTTTGTACAGATCAATCTCAGCTATACAATGCAAATATCATTTAAAAATATTTAAATACAACCGAGATATCTTTATAAATTTCTTCCATAGGATTAACATTATCCAGCGTCTCTTTTCGCGTGATAGAAGTAAGGAGTTATTTTTTATCTTGGTACCGATATCTCACTACTAACATCTCTATAAGACAAAAAGTTTTTTTACAAGTGTCCAGTGATTAGTCACAAAATCTATAGTTATCCATCATCAGAAAACGTTTTATTGTCGGAAATAGCGAAGCATTTTTGTGTTTCAGTACAGTATTTGAACTAAACATCTTGATTTTCCCAACACTTGAGGAGAAAATTAAGTGGTAAAGACAGATTTTCCTTGGAACATTAATATCTTCATTAGCCTTCATTAAACAACTCAAAGATACGATAAAGCGACCGTCATCAATCTTTTATTTGAGGAGCTCGAGTGGACATTATCAGAAAAACAAAAGAGTCACAATTAGCTTTATTTTTTATATTTTAATATGGGCTTTTGTAAATCCATTAACAAAGGCAGGCAAAAATAAATTTACTTCAAAATATTGAAAATGTCATATTGATCGATTGCTCTAATAATGATAGTTACTGAAAACGAGTTTTTTAGCTGGATGCTCAAAATGTGTTTAGAGATTATAGATGTAGAAAGTAGAGCAAAAAGAAAAAAAAAGTAAATTCACTGAAAATCGATAAAAGCATGCCTTTTTAAAGAGGAAATTTTGAAAGTTTGGTGATAAAAGTAAAAAAAATAGCTTTATTTCAGCTTTTATGAAAAATAACGCACTTTTAAAGTCATGAATAATGCTTAGGAACGTAATGATTCTAACAAATAATCTTCTGGCAGTTTTTGTTCAATATTTTATAGATATTTAAAGGTTATAAATGCTATAGAAATAACAATTTTTGCATTAAAATAAAATTCAAAGAAATTAAGAAATAAGTAAACGATAAAAATCAACACCTCTTAATGGACATTATCCGCTTATCTGAGTTCGAGGCTGTAAAAACCACATGTTTGGGGAAAACAAACCGGCATGTTTCCGTAGTAAAGTACGGTGACATTTTTTTTAACTGTCTGAAAGTAAATTATTTCACAACGTGCCAAAGTATTGTGCTGCGTATAGCTGTTACAACAGTTCAATTAATTCGTTTATAGACAAGAAATTATTTATTTTCATAAGTTTATGCGAATACCAATCCGGTTTTGCAGCCAATTGGCATATTTTAGTCAGCATCGGTTGGCGCAAATTTAATTTAACTTTCTCAACCAAGGCTTCTTGTGTGTAGCAAACATTTTCATTGGAATTTAATTTTTTTACTCCATTTTTATATAGGTGCAATTTTTAAAGTTAAATGTATAAACCATGTTTATATAACTTTCAATTGAATATAAAAAAATCATCCATAGCTACTCTCATACACTTGAAACAATATTATTGCGAACATCGCACGCTTATACATTTTGGCGTTAAATCGCATTGTTTGGCGACAAAAGTTGAATCATAGTACAGTTATTTTTACAGTTACATCTGCTAATATCTCCTGTAAGTCACATGATGTTGAAGTGTGACGTCAGGCGGATATTGTCCATTCTATTTGCGCAAGACTGAAGCAAAAAGTTCTATAGTACACGATGTCACCAAGCAAGAGGTCGAGGCTAACGAAAAAGGCAGGCTACCGCGGTGCATTGCAAGTGCCTTTTTTTACAGACCGCTAGAGTGACGTGATGCTCTTTTCGTACGCTTGCATTGGTGCATTCGAGCATCACGTGACTCCAGCGGTCTGTAAAAAAAGATACGTGGAATGCACCGCGGTAGCCTGTCTTTTTCGTTAGCCTCGGCAAGAGGTGATGTGTACTTGTTTCAACTTCTGCGAGATATCTAAGGAAACAAATGTTCCTCGCATCCGTTTATGAACCAATGGGATACAGCAGTCTTTAATTAATATAAATTTTAATCAATAGGCATCGCATCTTTCCGTAGTTTTGGTATTTCGAGAATTTGACGAATATCTGGCATGGAAAGCCATATCTTTGTGACACGGAATCACGATTATTCTTTCTCATACGTTTTTCGCTTTGGTTCTTCCCAAAGTTATCAAAGAGAGTTGAAATCAGAAAAGTCCTTCCTGCCTGTACCGGGTATCTTTTTACTTTTTGTTGTGGAAGCGACCTGAAACAAAATGTGTTCTATTAAGAGGTAATACCGTTTTTACGCCTTTAAATGTAAGAATTTTTGGGGAAAAAAAGAAATGCTAAGTGTTTATAAAATTCGATTCGCGGTAAATTATTATACATAGGGTTATGTGGGGCAACTGGGTCATGATTTTACAATGTGACTCTGGATATTCTGGCAATTCAGCTTCCAAAAGCTAATGCCCATTTGAATTAAAGTCTGAACCTTTGTAAATATGTTCAATTAGGTTCACTCTATCAGATAGAAATTTTCAAAATTATATTTTGATGTCTAAAAATAAAAATATATAGTATATATTTCACATTTCTTTCTTCATGGGTCTAGTTGCCCCATACAAATGGGGCAAATGGACCATGTAGATTTGTGTTCCACACGCGTTTTTTTTTTAAATATATGGCGCATCAGGTCCTGTTTCAAAAACTGTAAATAACTTTAAAATAATTAAACTCCGCAGATCATGTAAAATATATATCAACTAAAGAGCCTTGTAATGGAAACCTTTGCTGTCAAGGTGTCTAAAAAAAGAGCCAAATGTGAAACTCTTAGATTTATTTATACAAAAAAAAAAAAACATAGGAATTAATTAAGTACTTATGTACTTTAGTATAGGTAATAACTAATAAGTATAAAAGTTACGTGGGTATTTTTGAAAAAAAAAAATAAACAAGATAGATCTATGAACAAACGGGTACGTAAGTACTTAAGTATATCATTTTTTTTTTTTATTTATCTCAATGAAAAGTTCAACAAGTCTAATAAATCTGCGGAGAATGTAACCACGTTTTATATCGAAGAGAACTGGTTATTATTGGTTTCGATAATTTTCTAATAATACTACTTTGTACACCTCTTCATCGGTATAGTAAAATTTCGAAGTTTGGCTATCTCACTTAAGAAATTTGGTTTGATAGCCGCCAACATGTTTAAAAAAAATTATTATGTAATTTTAATAAAGGTATTACATAATTTTCTTTATTGCGAGAAAAAAAAGGAAGAAATTAATTTCTCCAGTAAGAGAAACTCCAAAAAATTATTTATAATTGTTAGGATAACTGGATTCTACAGGGTCCAGTTACCGCTGATGCGTGTCCCAGTTACCCCATTCTTGAAAAATTTAAAGGTAACTGGAACACCGGCCTTACATTTGAAACATGAAGTAAATATGTATAGATACCTAAGGATATTAATGCACTTATATGCCTGATCTTAAAAAAATGAAGCAATGTTTAATAAAAGTACTTACCGTATTTTAATAAAAAGCCGAGGAAGTTCAACCAAATTGACGTTGTTTGTGAAAAAAAGAAACCTACAGTTTCGGAAACCTATCACAGCAAACAGAGAGTTATGACTGAGTTGACACGTTTTAGAGCTCAGAGATCCCCAAAAACATGTTTATAGAAAATGTCTGTCTGTCCGTGTGTCCGTCTGTATGTCGCCATTGTACCATCAAAAAGCATATGGAGTTATGCACAGAATTGAACCAAATTTCTTTTTTTAAGTTTTTGGCTACGGCAAGCAAGTCCTTCCTTCATTTGGAAAAGAATCCGCCGGAAGGGGGCGCTGTAATAGCGATTTTTGCGCGATTTTTAATATTGTACCATCGAAAAGTGTATGAAATTATGCTTAGAATTGAACCAATTTTTTTTAAATGTCTTTGGCTATAGTAAGCAGGTCTTCCCTTAAATCGGAAAAAATCCGCCAAAAGGGGGCGCTGCAATTGCGATTTTTGTGCCATTTTCAATATTGTACCTTCGAAAAGTGTATGAAGTTACGCATAGAATTGAACCGAATTTTTTGTGTAAGTTTTTGGCCATGGCAAGAAGGTCTTCCCTGAATGTGGAAAAATTCCGCCGGAATGGAGCGCTGTAATAGCTTTTTTTGTGTAATCTTCTTAATTTTTCGTAGTTCTTTTGTACACCAGTGTCTCGTGAATCGACGGGAACTTCCCATCCTGATAAGCCGAATTTTCGTGATTTTAATAAATATCGTGATCATCAACTCGTTTTACTCTGATTTATGGACTGAAGCAGAACTTTCAGATGAAAGTCAAAGTTGATATAGTATTGAGCTAATAAAAAGGAAATATTGACATCTGTAAAAACATTTTGAAATATTAAAATATATGAGATAGAAGAAAGTTTTGGGATTGGCACATCCAACTAGTTGTAAAATAGCCTATGGCCCAGTTACCTCGTAGGTCTAGTTACCCCAGCTTAACTTATATTAAAGTAGAAAACGGAATTATACTTTTATACGAATTGAATATTTCCAACTGAGCGAAAACATGCCCAAGCCCGGAATCAAACCCAGATCCTTGACTTACATTGCCAGTGCTCTACCGTTTAAGCTACCTGGGCTAACAACCGGCGAGCATATTTCGCTCAGAAAACCTTATTAGTAATAACATCTGGCCTGCCATCTAGAGAGCTCAACGGAATAAACCGCAGGTAAAGGAACTGCATATAAACGATGGGTACGTAGATATACTATTATTTTTAATACAATAATACTAATTGATAAAGTTATCATTACAGAATAAACCACAGGTAAAAGAACTCCATATAAACGATGGGTTCGTAGATATACTATTATTTTTAACACAATCATCTACTTATAATAAAATCTGAGTGCAGGAAGCTGTCGGTAACTATGCCGGTGCGAACCACTCCGGTCTCCGAATCGACCGTAGCTAAACGCCATATTAGGCTTAATGAAAAACATATCCTAACATATGACAGCTAAATGATAATTTTTTTCTACTTGAAATCATGTCTGTTCAACATATTTTCACGTAAAACATGTGTATCATATCCATTTATAATGTATTAAGTTCTAAATTAAAATTAAGCTATTATAAGCATAGAAATCAGATCTAAACAAACGATACTGTTGCCATTCAGATTCAAATTCCAGCAAATCTACAAACAAACGAATGACTCTTTGAATGCTTCAATAATTAAAGAAAAAATACAGGTTAACGCCGATGCTGGTCTTAAAATATTTGTAAAAGTATTATTAAAACCTTTAAATATTTTAACTTTGTTTAAAACCTTCAAAAACTATCCAACTAAGTTCTAAATTTAAAGGCCAAATCAACAACAACAATAAGTTCTAAATTAAGAATAATGGATAACTAATGCCATCTGGTGGAAAAAAGTTATAACTTTCGCTCTAGGAAGGTCCGTGGAAGCATACTGCATTGCATTTATTTTTAATTTAATCAGAATGATTATTCCTTTGCACAATTTCAGATTTCCTGTGACATTTGTTTTCTGTCTTATATGACAAAATAAAAATTATCCGAATTTTATTATCTAAAACTTTCAAATGCATTTACAATAAAGAATTATTTCAATGGCACTTTAGCATTATTTAAAGGTACAATTTTTTCAGTACCGAAGGCTGTGAGCAGCGCCTCTGTAGGCCGTTTTAATTCCCAATAAATTAGGAGCTTATGTTTCTTCTAATTCTTTTGGCGTCAACTTTCTGTTGTAAGACCAATGTCAGACGGGCGTCTTTTTTGCTGCTTTTTTGCTTAAGTATTATCCATTCACAACTCTATAACATTGTGAATGGATAATATTTAAGCAAAAAAGCAGCAAAAAAGACGCCCGTCTAACATTGGTCTAATGGTACTTTTTTTTTAATGCATTTTATCAGATTTAAAGACATTGCAAATAAAATGAATATTTCTTATCGGTACAACATATTTTAATTATCTTGCAGATAAAATTATGAATTTTAACATAGTTTGTAGAAAAGAAAATAAAAAGTCATGATAAACAACAAATTTTTAATGTAGAGGGAACATAAACAAGCATTTTTGTCATAGAATGTGTAGCTGGAAATGGCGCGTATAAGCGCTGGTGACTAAATTGTAGTTTACAGTAGCGGTCAAAAGTTTCCGGCCAGCATAAAATTGTTGGTTAATTTGTAAGTATACCCATATGAAGAGGAATCTCAAAGTGATACTTATGCACTTTATTGATATAACAGTTAAGAACTTATTTATGAAATAAAAATTAAATATTAATAAATTTAATTGACAAAATAAATTGCAAAAGAAAACGCATGTTCTCAAAAGTTTCCGGCCACCTCGGCAAATTTGGAAAAAAAAATTGTGTTATAACAGAAAATAACAGTGATCAACAGCATTTACAATTAGTATTTTGAATTCATACATTTAGCAATAAGTACTGCGGCTCAGCAACGTGGTATCGATTGAATGAACGGTTATAGATCATCAATGTTAAGTTTTGTCCACGGTTCTTGCAATTTTTGTGAAAATGCTGCTGAATTGGAATATTTATAATTCCACACACGTTTTCAAGTTAGTTTCAAAGATTTTCTATTGGATTCAGATCGGATGATTGGACTGTCCATTTCAAAAGCGGAATTTTTTGTGCGAAAGCTACTGCTTGACGATCTTGCATGTATGCTTTTGGTCATTATCATGATGAAACAAATAGTTGCGACCACAATTTTTCCTCCAATAAGGCAGCAAATGATCTTGCAAGATATCCTTATGCATTGTACTATTCATCTTGCCGCGGATTTCAAATAACGGACAGGCACATTTTTCAGAAAATGCTCCCCACAGCATAACGTGTCCTCCGCCATGCTTCATTGTAGGAATAATATATCGCGCATCTTATCTTTTGTTTTAGGTCGTCGGTTGTAATGTCTTTTATCACTCACAAAAAGACTGAACATCGATTCATCTAAAAATAGTACTTTTTTCCAGTTTTTACTTGACCAGTCTTTGTATTCCTTGGCAAACGCCAGTCGGGCCGTCTGAATTTTTTTGCTTATGAAAGATTTTTTAACACCGACTGTTCCATAAAGTTCTACGTCACATAAGTGTCTTGACACTGTAGACAGACTTGTTTCAGCAATGTTTTAACACCATAAATCGCGTGGAATTGCAGCGAAATTTTTACGCGGGTCATCAACTGCTTTTCTTCTGATAATTCTGTACTCAAGAATAGTCGTTTTCCGGGGTCCCCCGGACTGTGACAAGTTCCGAAGACCAGGACCATCTTTATATATTTTTTAAAATATCGTTTAAAGCAAATTTTTCTATCGATAGCTTTGCTGCAATCTCACGAGAGGATTGTCCATTTAGCGACAAACAAATCACTTGTTTAGGAACAATAAATTGTTAAACTTTTCATTTTTGAATTTCAAATACATTATTCATGTTGATTAATTAACAAACATGGCCATAAAAACACTTTAGCGATAGCAAAAACTAATGGATGACGAATGGCCGTAAACTTTTGCACGCGCGAATTTCGAATTCCTCCCCTTTGCATCAAGTATCTTCAGTATCCAATCAAAATGATCAAGTAGTCAGAGGTAATTTGCTTATTCCTAACTTTTGGAGCAATTTTGCTTCTTCTTCGCTGAAACGTTCTGTCAAACAAATCAAAGAAACTAACTGGCCGGAAACTTTTGACCGCCACTGTACATAATTTCTTTGTTCTAATCACAAAAAAATCAAAGGATAATACTTTTTGATTAACAAAATGCCTGAGGCATCATTTTTTTTTTTTTTAAGTCAGAAAAATATTTTTTTTAACTATTGTTTTGAAGATTTATCATTCACTTTCCGTCATTTTTGACGGGGATTATATACTAGTATAAAATAATAGTATATCTACTAACCTGCGGTTTATTCTGGGCATTTTTGTGCTCAGTTGGAAATATTTAATTCGTATGATAACTTTACCAATCAGAATGATTAAGTTAAAAATAATAGTATTCATATACTTTTATCACGAATGTTTTCAGAGAGATTTATGCGATATATTAGTTGATATTCATCAAGTCTTGTGTATAAACATATTATATATTTGTGTTGTTGAACAAATTTGAAACACCCTGTATATCATAACCGTTAAAGTTTGTGTACCTTTAAAATAATACCAAAGCTTTAGATTCCTGAAAAATAAGTTTAAGTAATACTCTTTTTTCAGATTCATTAAGTGACAAAAATAATGAAATGTGTGAAGAAACGCATCAAAAACAGGCGGAAAAATTAATTAATTTGTATTACTATAAAAAAAATATGTTAAGACAATCGCTAATTCTTTCTTCGCTAGCCGCATTTTGCAAGCCAGAAAATTTTTCATTATGACCAACATAACAAGGAAAAAAATTCATCTTCAAAAACTTTATAATTCAAACGATGCTCTAAATAGCGGCACTGACAAGAAAAAAAATTTAATTTGCGAAAAGGGTAAAAAAAAAAATGTGATGGGGAAGTAATAAAAATATCCTAAAAGTTCCAAAACAAACGCTATCATTTCGTGAAAATAAAGTCAAAGTCCAACATTTAAAATAAACAAAGATGTAATGGAAAGAAAATATTTTAAGAGCACGTTAATTATCTTTGAAAGGAATTGAGAACAAAAGAATTTGAAATATTTACTTTAGCAACCTTTGTTGTGCCCCAGTTTTCAATTAATTTCTATGAAGCTTCAAATTCATCATTTTTAATCAGATCAAGCGAATAATCAACATATACAATAGCTGATGAATTGGAGCATAATATTTTGGGCGGGTAAAACAGCGTTGGATAGATTTAGTCACCAAAGTCTTTCAAATATGAAAAAAAAAATAAATATATTCAGTTAGCCATCATTTTTTTTAAAGCTTGAATAAAAAGACTAAATTAATTTTAAAAGAGTTATTTGTTGTTATTTTCCCAGAAAAACTGTTTATTAAATATTTGATATTTAAAAAATACAAAATAAATAAAAAATACCCCCCCCCCTCCCCCTTACTTCCTCCGGAGTATAAGAACTTTTAATGCAGTGAAACTGTCATTTTATTCAAATGATCTTGAATAATTATAAAAGCATTTTTTTAAATGTCAAAATTAAAACTAAAAGAAAACACATCTGTTCTTTACAAAAAAAAAAAAAAGCGATTATTTTTTTTAATGTTAAGAATGCAGTGAAAACCTATTCAACGAAAAATAGTTTGTACAAATCTAGCAATATCTATGGAAATTAATGTTAAAATAAGATTATTTAGAATGGTTAAAAAGTTAGAAGTAGCACTAAATTTTTTTACAATTCTTTGAAACATAAAATTCGTGTTAAGGATTGGGGGTAAAAAAAAAAAATCGATTTTTCGAACTTTTTACTCTGAATTTCTGAGTAAAAAATCCATTGCAAAAAGAATTGTTCCAAAATTCCTATTAGAAGAAAAGTTGTCACTAAAAATGTCCGCAACGCAAGTAAAGATTCGTAAAAGTATATATATAAAAGTATATTACTAAGGTTTTCAAGAAATATATTCTAAAATCCAAGTAACAGTTATCACTTCCGTTCTATTTCGTCCCCATAAGTTGCCTCAAGTGCGGAGTGGTTATTCTTGTAACAAAACTAGTTTTACAGTGAAAGAAACAGCATTTACTCAATGCGTTTATTTAAAGTGGTAATTTACAAGATCGTTACCGAGACTTTTTTCGAAGAGGTGGATGGAGGGGCATATAGATTTTAAACTACAATGACTACTGCTACTACTGCTGCTACTACTACTACTGCTACTACTACTACTACTACTACTATTAATCCTTTGAATTCTGAGTTATTAAAATTTCGAAAATATTCTAAAAACACAATAAATGTGATTTGGGGACAGTCTGAAATGGGACCATATAGTTTAAATTTTTTTTATAAATACTCCCCTTAGGCTATAGTCCAAGAGCCGACAGCACAAAAACCTATGTTATCAAGCACAAGAAAAAAAACCTTTATTTTATAGGAGAGTAGAAGTAGAGGAATCTAATGATCCATGTCTGCCGGAAGTGAAGTGGTGCATAAACCAAAAATTAATACCACCAGTGGTGGACTCGTAGGTTTATCATTGTGTTTGTCCTACAGCTATCCTCCATGTTTTCATACCTTTGTAGGATAAACACATTGATAAACTTACGAGTCAACCACTGGTGGTATTAATTTTCGGTTTATGCACCACTTCACTTCCAACAGACGTGGATCATTAGATACCCCTACTTCTACTCTTCCATAAAATAAAGATTTTTTTCTTGTGCTTTACATACATAACATAGGTTTTTGTGCTGTCGTCTATTGGACCAATACGGGTGGTGGGAAGATTTTTCCCATTACAGCTCTAGGGCGTCTTTTCAGCATTCAAACACAAGAAATGACATTGAAAATTTATTAAAATATCGATTATTATTATTTACTAGAAGTGTCCAAGAGAAAAATATATTATTTCTTATAAACTTCTTTATAACGCTCGAAAAACATGAAATTTCTAACTCATGAAAATTAGAAAGTTTTAGTTCATCTCGGAAAAGTAACCAGACATTGGCAAAGTGTGCTGTTGCCATGTAGGTGTGGGAAGGAGAAATAAAAAATCTAAATCGTGTTATCGATTTTGATATTAGAGTAATTTGATTGCAAATATATATATATATTTAAATTTATGTGGGAAGAAATTCACCCACCAGAGCCTAAAGAGTTAAATGGAAGTATATGAGTGGATCCTTTACAAGGTATTTCGGGCTCAAGGCCTTCAGTTCCCTCTACCCCTCCTTTGTATGAGGCTTTGGTAATTTAATTTTTTACTTGGTAGTTTTCGGTTGCAGATGACTGCCATCTCGACCAGGATGTAGAAAAAATAATTCAAAGTTTTATCATAATTGTTTTGCCTTTTTTAATTAAAAAAAAAAATAAAATAAAAAAAATAAAGAAAGAAAGAAATCAAAATAGAAATGCTGTGATTAAATAAGGTGATTACAAATTTTTCGATTTAAATATTAAAAAGAAATTTTCTAGTCTAAAATAGTGGTGACAAGCTTCTTGAAAATTCTAAAAAATGTACGCCGTTGCATACAGCTGATAGCACATTTTGTTTGATAATTTGCATGAAACTTTATTTAATATTAATGCCTATACCAATAGATTTAATAAAAGTTAATAACATAATAGGGAGTTTTAATAATATCCGTTATACCACGAATGACCAGAATTCATTACTATGAAAATTCATTTGAAAATATTTCCCTTAACAAGATACATTCTGATATAAATATGAGAATGATTTGGAATTCGAACAATATTTATGTATACATAATAATTGGCTTGTTTATATAACTCACAGAGTAGTAAAATAATACATGAACTCAATTTCATGAAAACCTTATGAAGTGAAAAGAGGTCGCGAGTATTAAACATCATTATTATGGACACAGAAATGTCATATTTTATACATATCTATACTAATAACAGAATGCCAGTTTGAAATAGACGGAAATACCTTTCTCGGCAAACCTCATTGTTCAGTCATTATTATTCATCTTTTATGCGACTCTTTTCAGGAGAATGAGTATTAAAATTCTAGCGAAATTTAAAAATGAAAAAGTAATCATGTTTCCTACCGCTGGACGTAGATAAACATTGATGCAAATGTATTGAATTAAAAAATAAATCCAACATTAAAGTTAAAATGTTATTTGTTTAACACAGAATACCCTAATTTGTGATTTTTATCACTATTTTGCTAGAAATAAGCCTTTAAATGTTTATTGTAGATCATGTTTTATTCGAAAATTTAAATTTCACAGACGTATCGAAAGAGAAGGAAATTTATAGATAAACACCATCTTAAGCATAGGAAAAACTTCTTTTTGCATGCGTATAAAATTTAAAAACATCGCATTACTTCCATCTTCTAGGAATAACTGAAATTAAAAACTTCTCAAACTGAAATACGGAGATTTTCTATTATAATAAAAATAAAATTTTGGAGTCTGTATTTTATAAATAATAACCTGACTTAACTATAACTATATTTTACCCGATTTATTTAGATTTCTAGGAATCTCCTGAATTATTTCGTTTTAGGGCCTTAGAAAAAATTACTATTTTCTCTCTTAAATAAATATAATGAATTACATTAAATTTAGACTCCTTCATAAAGATTGTTTTCAAGAATAAAATACGTATTAGTGGAAAGTACCATATAACATTTCCTTCAATGATTATAATTTTCCAAAAAAATAATGCACAAACATTTCTTGATAAATGTTTTAATTTGTGTAAGTCTACTCTAATAGTTATTCTACAAAGAATACTAGAGATCATAAGGGAATAAATAAAGAAAACAAAGTATGCAAATATAAGAAATCATGGACATACGAGTATTCTATATTCACTCTAATGAAACCAATACCTACATTGACTCTCTATAAATGTAAAATAAAATTTGAATATTAAGTTGTATCTATGTAGCATTACATTTTAATAACAATGGGACTATCGACCTACTTTTCTGCAAAGTAAAGAAAGTTACGAATACACTTTATGGCAACTTTTGAAGTTATATAGAAATCAGAAAATGTAAAGAAATTTATTTTAAGCGCATGAGAATGAAAACGAAACATTTTATTCATGTTTCTGAAGCATCTGAATATCAATTTCATGCAAATGAACGTTCTCTTTCCACCAAACTACATTGTTAGGCTATTAATATTCATATTTTGTTCATCTTTTCTCTGACAAAATGTTCCCGGAAATTATACGGTGAAAAACGCAGACACACGAATTCATTTCTGTTTCTAATGTGCCTCCCTTCACTACAATAGTGCGAGATTTTACAATTTAAAAATAATTTTATATATTAATTGCTTTTTCGAGTGCCATATTTACTGTAGGAACAACATTTATTTTATTACTTAAAATTCTGCATTCGAGTGTTAAACTTTCAGCGTGCGGTAATTGATCACGAAGATGTATTCGGGAAAGAATTTTTCTAATAACTGATATTATTTTGACATATCAAAAGGTTTTAAATTATTCATTGAACTATATTTTTCTTCCACATTCGAAACTAACTGCGAATTGTTTCTAATTACTTCGGAGAAAAAGAACTTCCTTTCAAAGCCTAGGTTTTAGAATTCGAGTAATTAGCACTATCAGAAATATTTATTAGATGTGAATTGATTTCTCAAATATTTCCATATGAACAGTTTTTAGCTTTTTTTTGGACAGAATATTTACGTAATATACTTTTGAAAATGGAATGAAATAATGTTCTTTTTGACAAAATTCGTGGTTATAAGAGTAATTAATATTATTACAATTCGTCTTTTTAATACTTTCCAATATAGTTGAAAAGAGCTTATCAATTCAGTTTGTCTGTCCGTGCTCTAACTGGGGTAAATAGAGTAAGATTGTCATGCAATTGATATGTTATCGAGCTTTACTATGGTATGTTCGGTATTGAAAACAAAATGTGTAACATTATAGTTCTTTTATAGGGACATTCAAAAGAATTCCATTACATTACGGTTTATGGGGGAAAATCATTTGCGGTGTATTTTAATGATGTTACACTTATTCAAACATATTGAACTTAATATGTACCACTCATGTTCATTACAAGTTTCTTACCATGGAATAGGGTGTGCATAGCATTTATCGTTCATTTACAAGGACATACAAAATAATTCGGTTACAGTACTGTCCATGAACAATAATTGCTGCAGTGCGTTTTCAGTTGTTGTTGTTGCATGCGTTTTTTAATTCCACTAATATTTTGCCTATTACTTGGTGTGTATAAATTCTACAGATAATATAAAGGACTGTACAAAAGGTCTCGAGTACATTTCCGTTTATTGACGGAAATTGCTGAAGCTGAATTTTCAACTGTGCTCTACGTATCTTAACTGAACCAATTTTTACGGATGCTATACAGTAAATATATAAATATATAGACAATAAACAGGGCTGCACAAAATAATTCGGATATTTTCCCGATTATTGATGGTAATTGCTGAAATTGGGTTTTCAAATTTATAGTTTATTTAGTGAGACACTCAAAAACATTCCATTACATTATGGTCTATGGGGAAATGTCGTAATTATATAAATAGGTAGCACCTATAGTCGTCATATGTCCGTCTGCATGCATATAACAGCGCAAAAACTACCCAGCAGAATAATTTGAAATTTAGTATATGTAATCGTTGAAGAACTTTGTTGAGAGATTTCAAATTTTATGAAAATTCGAATGAAAACTTAAAAAGATATTAATAAAAGTTTTTTTCATTCTATGAAATCCTAGCAATCGTAAATAATTCAATGCTATACGATGATAGGTAATGATTCTAGGTTGTCATGGTGATGAAGTCCTATTTAAGATAGTCATATTATTTCCGTATTACTGAATTGAATATATCTAATTGTAATAAGTTTTGTATTCATGCATTTTTGCATAAGAGTGCGACAGCTATTGCACCAATATCTGAATATTTATAAAACTTCGTTGTAGTACGATCACACCTGATTTGGCACATTTAACGTACAATTTCCGACTTGTTTAAATTGTTATTTTGGACACAAAGGGCAAATGCATGAGTTACAGTTATCGCAACGCTACACTGTTAAAAATCTGCAGCAAACTGTCCAACATTTCTACCATTTTTAGGTAGATTTCGTATGAAATACTACCTATTGGGATCGTTCCTATGTTGGAATTTCTGACAAATTTTTGCAGATCTACACCGATCATGACCCCTAGAACCCAAAACCACCCTCACTAAAAAACTTTATCTATCTATCTATCTATCTATATATATCACTTTCTTCTGGACACGATAACTTTCGTAATTCTGCACCAATCTCTTCCAAACTGATACATAAAATCAAAGGGCATAAAATCTCCGTCAAGTTCGTTAATGGGCAAAATCGGACCAAGGGGATGGAAATAGGGAGGGGTTTTGTGAAAACAGAAAACCCCCCATAACTTCTTAATTTTTGTACATATCAAATCAGTTTAAAGTTTTTATTACTTCTAAAAATAGGGCCAAAAATTTATGTATCATAGATTTTTGATAAAATTAAAAATGGGCTCAAGGGGCGCAAAAAATAGGGTTTTTGGGAGAAAAAAAATCACAACTTCGTCAATTCTCAAGATATCAAATCCAATTAATTTTATTATAAATATCCTTAACATTATCTACAACTTTTATATTCACAAGTGTTTGATAGAATGAATTCGTACCCCCCCCAAAATAAAAAAAAATTAAAAACGAAAACAAAAAGGGGGTTTGAAGAAAAAAAAAATCCATAACTCCGTCAATTCAAAAGATATAAAATCCCCATGAATTTATCATATATCTTCTTAATATTTTCTACAACATCTATACAGACAAGTTTTGGATAGGACCAATTCGTACCGCAAAAAAAAAAAAAAAAAAAAAAAAAATTAAAAACGAAAACAAAAAGGGGGTTTGAAGAAGAAAAAAATCCATAACTCCGTCAATTCAAAAGATATAAAATCCCCATGAATTTATCATATATCTTTTTAATATTGTCTACAACATCTATATAGACAAGTTTTGGATAGGACCAATTCTTACAGCAAAAACAAATTAAAAATACATAGCGGTTGAAGAAAAAAATCATCTTAGTAAGGGCGTATTCAAATCCAAACTGCTTATTTTCTGACTCATTTTACAATTCATTTTTGCTCTCAAAGGCTTCCAATTGGTACGTTTTCTTACTCAGAAACTATATAATGTACCGTAATAGTCGATTTTTTGATAGAGGCAGAATATATTTTTTAAAATGCTGTTAAAAAGGGCATTTTGAACCGAATTTACCGAAGCGGATTGTGTTGGAAAAATCATTGTATTAAGGATGCACTCAAATCCAAACTGCTTATTTTCTGACTCATTTTTAAATTCATTTTTGCTCTCAAACGCATTTAATTGGTAGATTCGCTTATTCAGAAACTATATAATGTACCGTAATGATCGATTTTTTGATAGAGGCAGAATATATTTCAAAAAATGATGTCAAAATGGGCATTTTGAACGGAATTTCCCGAAGCGATTGTATTAGAAACGAAAAATATTGTCCTTCTGAGAAAATAATTGTTTATATATCAAGTTTTAATTAATTGAAGAAAAAATAAAAACACAGGCCGCTTATAAATCTCTTCAAAAATCACGTCAGCAAGTTTCATATATTTTTTTTTTTTTTTTTTAATTAAAAAAATGAATCTGGAATTATGCCAGAAAATTTCGAGTTATTGAACATGGAAAAGTATTTTTTTGAATACCGCCCTAACATGATTCTGATAAAACCAGCTATTATATAAAAATGAAATAAAACTCGTCAAAAGCGGCCAGATAAAATTGTTAAAGTGGATTTATCTCTAATCATGATTTAGTTTTTGTTTGTGAAATTAGTATATTTGACTTCGAAATCTACCTCTGCCTGTAGACCGGGCCGGCAGGTATTTTTAAAGATAACGGCTACTTGGTCATATTATTCAGCGCAACTGACCGTATTATTGACAATATTATTATCAGAATAAAGTTAAATTACTGTTATGTAACCGTTGTATTTAAAAAGGTCGAATTGCTGGACAGTTTGCTGCAGATTTTTAACAGTGTACGGAAATTCGTGCATTTTGAGATTGGTATTTATTTTTATTTATTTTTTTGTTTTCATGGGAACGAAGGACAGTTACCCACATTAAAGGGAACAAAAATGTTTGAAAGGACAAAAATTGAAGTTTGATCATAGATTAGAAAGCCTGTAATTAATTTAGAATATTTTTTCTTGCATTTTTTTATTTATATTTTACAGAAAAAAATGTTGTTAAATTGCAAAAAAGAATAGCGAAGCTTTTAATATTCCACCACAAAATTAGTCCTGCAAAACTAGTTTTTCCACAATATGATGAAGTTATAGCAAAAAATAGGATCAAATTTTATGAACTTTGAATTTGTTAGAATTTTCTATTTTTTTTTTTTTTTGGTTTCCGTTATAATCGTGAGATAACGTAATAAGAAATAACGACTAAAAAATAAAGAGTTCGGACTTCAGTGTCGTGGCAAAACTGGTTTTGCAAGATTAATTTTATCATATTTACATATTTATATTTTGTATTTATTAATTTTTTTAAAAAGAATTAAATATTTGTTATTTTTTACTAAAATTTAGCAAATATTTTTATTTCCATAATAAATAAATGTAAACAGAAGCATTAGTTTAAGGGGACGTTAAAAAAAGTTTTTAAATTTTTATCATAGAGATATGAAATTTTATGGAAATATACATTTCACTATAAGTATACAGAACTCTTTAACACTTTATGTACTGAATTATGAATTCATGAAAATGTTATCTTCTAAAGCATTTTTCGTGAATTATTTAAACTACATTAGAAGATTTACATAATCATTTAATACATTTTAGAAAGATTTTAAAAGAGTTGAAGGATTTAGAAGGATTAATTAAATTTGAATTTATAGGGATTTTGTGCCATATTTATAACCCCACTCAAAAATTTTCTTTTAAATATTTTTCTTAGTATTTTGTAGAATTAGGAAATGTACAAATATAATGTTCTTACAATAGAAATATAGGTATATTTCCGATTTGAAAAATCCCCTCCCCCCACCCATCGCCAAGAAAGCTGAAAAGATGCAAAGGCAAAAGAAATTCTCCTTTTAAAAATATTTTTGTTTTGTGTAACCAATAATGCTTTTGGAACAAGATAAAGTAATGTATCTATAACTCATTCTAAACTGTATTACAACTAATCGATGTATTAAATGAATTTTATAACAAGTTATTTTAATGGTACTTATAAGTACCGTTAGTAGATAAAGGGTTAAAAGAAATTTTCAATCTTATTATAATTTTAATATTAAAAAAAAATGTAAAATTATTAAATGCTTCATAAGTCTTAATTTTTGAGATATTTCCTCGATTTTGCTTTTTAATCACTTAAATAAATCTGTGTATCGATTTTTTAATCCCTTGAATAGTTAATTTTTTAGACCATTTTTTTCTGAATTCCATGTAGATTTTCATCAAATTTTTGCCTTTTAATAAGTTAAAAATCAAAATCAAATTTAATTATCTTAATGAAGTCTGATTTTAATATGCATACACACTTTCTTTGTAAACATTACCAGGATTCTTCCCTAAAAATTTCATGATTTTTGATAAAAAATTAAGAAGCATGGAGCATTTCAAAAATCTAAAAACGTTGAAAAATCAGTTTTGAGAAAAATAGATTTAAAGTACAGGGTGATTATAAATGAATATCCCAACTTTACAGGGCTATTAAAAGAAAAAAAAAGTAAAATCCTGTTCAGAAACTGTGGTTAAGGTGCTGGCTACTGGAAAAGAGTTGCCGGATTGAATCCGATTCACCCATGGATGCGTACTACACGCATCCATGGGTGAATCGGATTCAATCCGGCAACTCTTTTCCAGTAGCCAGCACCTTAACCACAGTTTCTGAACAGGATTTTACTTTTTTTTTCTTTTAATAGCCCTGTAAAGTTGGGCTCGGATTCCCTTTCAACTGAGGTCTCGGTTTGTTTAACCCCTTCGGGACGGGAGCCTTTTACGAAATTTTTAATCTTTTGTCACCGTTTTTCAAAAACAGAAATTTGTGTCTTCTTGAATCGAGAAAATGCGCTGATTAAATAAGGCAAATTTTACAGTAAAATTTTACTGGTGAGGAAAAACAAGGATTCTGAGCGCTTCATGCGGCACATATACGTGTCGCTCGTCCTCAAGGGGTTAAGAGTCAAACATATTACATTTCTTTATCGCGGGACGTCTTATGATGGTCAGGCGGTCACTATCATGTTTCATGACTTTCATCGGATGTCTAGAGGTCAGATATCACCAGTGGACGTTGTTGACACGTCGATATCCACCTCACCCTTTCTACTGTTGATGACCATAGAACGTTTGGAAAAGAAAGGCCACTTGAAAGATTTATGGTTTTTCGTCGGGTAAAGCAAATAAACGCATTCTCGTGTGTAAAAGAAGACTTCAGCGCCCCTTTCAATACCTGACCAACCCTGAAGACAGGTTCGACCTCCTTTTTAACTTTTTGCTCTCCGCACCAAAATTTCAATCACCTACCAGCAACTCCACGCCATTCTTACATATTTAAAATAACATGTGGGGAACTCCCTAAAAGTATGTTTATTTGTTGTATGTTCATTTGTTGTTTCCCGTATGGGTGTCAGTAGATTTGTAGTTAAAATTAGTATGTCACCGTATAGGTGTCAGTGGATTTGTTGTTAAACTTAGTATGTCACCTTATAGGTGTCAGTGGATTTGTTGTTAAACTTAGTATGTCACCGTATAGGTGTCAGTGGAGTGCAAAAGGTTAAAAGGAAAATATTATTTTCTAGTTTCTGAAAAAAGTCTTTTAGCCACACTGGGGGCTCTTATAAGCGCTGAAGCCATATACCTTGCACATACCGCACCCCATTTGGCCGCCCTGATTCGTAATTTAAATCTGAAAAATTCTAGAGTTTTGTTTATTTTTTCCTAATATAATCAAAAGTGGTTTGTGCTAGAGCTGCGTTTTTAGTTATTATTTCTCTGGACTTTAAACTAACATCTCCAGTATATATATATATTTACATTATAAACATCAGAAATATTCGATAGGAAGATAAACGCAAAATTTATTCTTAAATCTTAAGAAATATCAATTCTTTATGACCTGAGCATGAACAAGTTCTTTATCTGCATTCAACATGATAAATAATTGCGAAGAAAATTCATAAAAACATCAAACTAATTAAAACTCTTACAATAACAAAGAATTCAAATTAAATGCTTCGGATAAATTGGATCATTTGAATAAACTGGGGACACAATTAATTGAAGAAAACACTTGAAAAAATAATTTGATATTTAAAATTGTTTTCGAGTAATAATATACAAAAATTAAACATCTTTATTATCATGAAGATTAAAGTATGTTTTATGAGTAGGATAAGTTAGAACGGCTGTTTTCGAATAGAGATAATAGGAGACATGCCTTGAATTTCTAAGCTTTATATTCAAGTTTTTACAGAACAAATTAACGCTTTCATTTTAACTCTAGAATGAATTAATTTATTAAAATAATTAAGAAAATTTAATGCGATTACTTTGAAAGACTTGAAGCAATTTTTGGAATTTGTTTTGCATAATAACCATAATTTCTATCAAACAATTTTACTTTGCTGTTGGAGATATTGCAAGTAAATTTTAGTATATTTTATGTAGTACCAAATGCATTTCAAAAGAAGAATTTTATTAAGTAACTTCAAATTATTGTCTTACGGGATTTTATTACTCACGATATTAATTTTTCTCTTTGAAAATATTTTTTATTCCTTCTCAAAATATTAACACTACTAGATTAATTTTAACACAATTATTCTACAGTGCAGCGCAAAAGTTTCAGCACAACGCAAATATTTTAATAAAAATAAAATTATATAACGGAATGCTTTCAAATATCCACTGTAGATGAATACTATGATCATAAGTATATATCTGAAGTTTCGAAAAAATTCATCGTTACGAAAATCAGAAATTACAAGAAAACAGTTTTTGTGATGTGGCAAAAGTTTATGCACAAATGAGATTTTATGCAAATATCTCCTTAGACATGATAGGTGGAGGATCGGCGAGATTTTTTTCCTAGAGTATAAAGTGTAGAGATCGCTGTACGAGTTATATCAAAATGTCGAAATCTCTGCCGCTCTCCCTTGAAGAAGTTGTAGAAGTTTGGAAGCTGAAAGCTGAAGATAAATCTTTTTTACAAATTTCGCTATTTTAAATCGGTCTAAACGTGGTGTTTATAGTGTTTTGCAACGTGGAAAACAATTCAAAAATGTATATTGCTCAGAAACATCGAGTAAAACCTCATTTTGTGAGGATAGAAGAATAAAAAGATTGGCTTTAACTAGCTACTTGTCTCTTAATGATATAAAAAATCGACTTGGCTCAAAAATATCACATGGCATCATATGCAGACGAATAACACAATCAGGATTCATCGAAAAGCGAAAATTATCTCGTAAGCTTTTTCTGAAACAGTGTCACAAACAAGCAAAACTTGAATGGGCAAAACAGCACATGTATTATCGTAACGAATGAATTAGTGTTATTTTTTCTCATAAAAAATGGAATTTGGATGGTCCAAATGGCTTCTCATTCTTTTGGCGTGCCTTGTGGAAAGATCCGAAGAGCATATTCAGCAGGCAACAACGTGGTGATACGCTCATGGTATGGGGCGCTTTTGGCTGTAACGTACAAACGTCTCTTTGATTCCTAAATGACAGACAAAATTCACAAAAGTATCAGGAAACTATGATGGAGCATTTCTGACCGTTTGGAGAACTCCTAGGTGGTCCCAACAGGACCTTTCAGCAAGACAACGCATCAATACTCACTTCCCGTTGCACAAAAGAATGGCTTAGATCTCAGAATATCAGTGTGATGAACTGGCCAGCACTCAGTCCAGATCTCAATCCTATAGAGAACATCTGGGGAATCCTCTCACGTGATGGCTACAAGAATGAGAAGCAGTATTACCCAGTGCAAAAGCTCAAATCAGCGATCGAGGAAGCCTGGTACAAACTCGTTCCCAAAACCTTCCATACTCTTGTGTTATCAATCGAAAATCGAGTATTCGATCTCATCAGGTGCAATGGAAGCACCACAGACTACTAAAGGACTTTTGTGCCTTCTGAAATGCATATATTTCGTTTTTGTGCAATAACTTTTGCGACATCACAATTTTCAATTTTTTATAATTTATTATTTTCCTTACAATGAATTGTTTCTGAATTCGAAACATAAATTTGCAATCAAATTGTTTAGATACAGTAAAAATTTCAAAGCATTCTGATGTATATTTTTCATTTTATAAAAATATTTAGCTTGTGCATAAACTTTTGTGCCTCACAGTAATTGGTAAACAAATGATATGATATGTAAATTTCCAACTGGGCAAAAAAAAAATGTCCGGACCAGGATTCGAACCAGGGATATATTGACTGAAGCCGCCAACGCTTTACCATCTGAGCTATCCCGGACGAATCTGGTGGATCTGATTCACCTAGTTAACCTTATTCGCCCAGTTGGAAATTTAGATCTCATATGATTTATTTACCAATTAGAATAATTGTGTTAAAATTAATCTAGACCAGCGTTTTCTGGAATTCTATTACCTACGATTTATTCTGTTGAGCAGATTCAGATATCAAACCAGATGTTATAATCAATAAGGTTAGCTGTGTGGATTAGATCCATCAGATTTGTTCGGAATAGCTCAAATGGTACAGCATTGGTGGCTTCAGCCAAGATACCCCTGGTTCGAATCCTGGTCCGGACATTTTTTTCGCCTAGTTGGACATTTATATCTCATATTAACACTACTGTTTGCTCGAAATTAACTTTCACATGCTAATAGTTATCCGAACAAAATGTATTCCTATATTTCGAGTGAGAGATGTGACGAATTATATTTTCGCATACATACGGTGCGTCTCAAAAGTATATGGACTAGTGATTTTTTGAAATAGCAGGTTAAAAAATGAAGCCATAATCACGAAAGAGAAATAATAAGCATATGGAATCATAATATCTGTTTATTACAACAAAGAACTACAGTATAAGTTTTAGAGAATTTTTGTAAAAAAAAAAAATTAAATTCAAATTACCTGTCCCAAAAATATATAGGCAATGAAGCGAATTGCTTTTATTACCACCGTACCAAAAAAAAATTGCATTTTTTGCGTTCTGTACATGTGAAGTAACCACTTCCAAATATAAAATCACAGCTCGTTCTTCAATTTTCGAATAGTGAGAAAATGCCTCGCAACGTTCAATTCTCTGCTGCTTATATAGCTAATATGTGGCGTTTAAAGGATCAAAATGTTGAAATTTCTGATGTTGCTAAACAAATGAAGAGTAGCAGATCCGGAATTTATGAAATTTTATCAAAAAGTGACAATGCAATTGCAAAACAACGTTCAGGTCGACCAAGAAAATCATCTCTACGAGAAGAGAGAGATAATTTGCAAACAGTTTCAATCGTAAAGAAGTCTGTTCGTTAAATTTCAAAGACTTTAGCGTTTACTATTACGAGATCTACTACGAGACCTACTACGAGTTCACCGTTGCATACAGGCAAGCAAAATTCATAAATATCGTAAAATGTTTAGGACACCTACGCTGAAAGTGCACCATTGAAATGCACGCATTCTTTAAACTAAAAAACACATGCCTCGGGAAAATGAATTGCAGGGCTTCCAAATGGTCAGCCAACTGAATACCAATATTATTTTAGAACATTTTTCTTTTTAGATTTTTCTTACAAACCGCCCCGGAATCACATCTGAAAGTTAATTCTAGCGCAAACCTACCATAAAATTTTCTGTTAAAATTTATTGGTATTCAGTTGGTGGACCATTTGGGAGCCCTGGAATTGTTAAGTGTTACTTCAGTGACGAAAACAAAATCATTTGGATGTCCCTGATGGCTGGGCATGCTATTGGCATAATCTGCAACGAGAATCTCGCGAGTTGTTTAGTCGACAACAAAGAGGGGATTATCTTATGGTGTGGGGCGCGATTTTCTTCAATGGAACAACGGATATTGCTTTTCTTAAAGATCAACAGTGCTCTGAGGATTATTAAAATATCGTCAAAAGCAATCTACTTCTATTTGGAAACATTTTAGGAAAGGAAAACTGAAAATCCCAAGAGGACAATGTGTCGATTCACACCTGCCACTCAACAACAGCTTGGTTTACGCAGAATCAAGTGACTATTATACTGGCCAGACATCAACACAGAACTAAATCCAATTGAAACCTTTGGGGAGTATCTACACGAGAGGTGTATGCTCATGGTCGTCAATTTTCTACTATTCAGGAATTAAAGCAACAAGTAGAGCAGAATTGGTTCTCTTTACAGCCACACGTTCTCCAAACACTAGTTTGAAGCATACTTCATAAGGTTTTCAAGATAATTTAAAGAAATGGATCAACAATTTGAATTTAAATGCAAAATATTCGAATAGTCCATATATTTTTAGGACAGCGTATTTTTTTACAAAAATTCTGTAAAATCTATACTGTATATCTTCGTTGTCATAAACTTGTATTATGATTCCATATGCTTATTTTTTTTTTCGTGATTATGGCTTCATTCTTTGAATTGTTATTTAAAAAAATCGCCTGTTCATATACTTTTGAGACGCACTGTACAAGGAATGTCTCCATAAGAGTCTACTTAAAAAAATTTGACAAACAAGTAAAAATTAAATTTTAAAAATCAAAAATCCCGACTGCGTAAAAAGCAAACTAATTAATTACTTCTTATCAATGTGAAACTATTTTTTATATTACTTACCTATTTTTTTATTTACTTGTATTGATGACTTTTAAGTTGTATTTAATTGTTACTTCCTATCTATAAACACTGTTTTGATGAGGCTTATACATGTCTATGATGGTTACAGTTGCAGTAAAGCTAGAGATCCTACCTACACAACTTCCAACGGATCTTCTGACTGTAAAATAGTCAATGAAACATCGTCTTCATTTTGAAAGACCTATCCAATGATATGCCACTCAATATGATGCGTAAGAATTTTTTTCGTCTCTACCGCCATTTTGTATTTTACGGCCGCCATTTTCAATTTATAAAAACAAAACTAGCCTATAACAATCGGACGGTTAAGACGAATTCATAGAGACCTCATTCATTAAAATCCATCCAGCCGTTGGGATGTTTCGAGGGTATAAAGAAATCCACATACCCAGATATGCGTGAAACACATAACCCTTCTTGGCAGTCGGGTAAAAAGAATGTTCTTTGCATGTTGGTATACCCGTTTATGAAATAACTGCAGTGGAATCTCAATTATACGCCTGTAAAAAATAAGGAGAATTTCTCTACTTGATGATTTAGTGCTGATTGGCGACGCACTGGAATGTTTAGAAACCCAGATTTATTATCATTCACTTTCAATTTCACGCGTTTGGGTAAAATGTGCCGAAAAAATGTCTGTATTCTAAACGCTGAACCCTTTTTAAATAAGTTTAATTTAAATAAATGCATTTTTAAAACTTTAGTTTTGACAAATAACTTTTTTGAGTCACTGAAGTTCAACTATATTATTATATATTTCAGAACAAAATTTAAGATGCATAAAAATTTTTAGAACTCAAAATTGCTTTTACAACATGCGTAAATTTTACCTAAACCACTGAACAATTCATGAAACACAAGGTTAAGCAACGATACGATATGAGTGGAATCGGAAGAAACAAACTTTGTGGCAATGAAAATTTGTTTATTTCCCCTTAATAAAAATATCAAACGTAAAACGAAAGTAATTCTAAACGAGGGAGATGGGTTATATGCTCTTGAAGTAAGAAATCTGACGCAAAAAAGAGAAAATAAACTAGAAAACAGAAATTCTGCTTTTTCAGAATTTAGTGTCGCCCCCGATGAAAAAAAATATATATAACTATAGATAGTACAAAACGTATTTTAGTTTTAAGATTTAAAATACACGCTTTTATTTTGTATGAAATGCCGTCATTTGCATCCGTGAAGAATTCCACATTTATGATCCAGTCTTAAACAACATCTGTAGAAAAGTACGCATAGGACGTCACTGTCGTGAAATAATACACAAAACAAGCAAATGATGCAAGCGATGTCGTCATTTAAGAAACTCGACAAAAAATCGGGTATCTAATGATTTATATACCTTCATTTGTTTGTAAAATGAATATTGATACAGGAAATTAAATACAGTTTATAATAGTTCCATGTTTTATCAGAAATCATTCATTTCTATTTTTTCAAAATTTGGAAAAGTTACTACACACGGATTAATAAAATTGCATTCTTTCAGCTTTTTGATAAGAATTAAGAAAATGCTTTGAAAAAAAAATGTCCACATATATACAGTGGAACCCGGTTAAGACGCGTTTCAAGGGAGTGGACAAATGTCGCGTATTAAGCGAGATCGCGTATTAAACGTGATTTGTATAATGTTGCAGGAACTGGGCTTATTTGCACATTTAATCGTCTAATGAACTTTACAGCATATGATATTCATTTATATGTTTACGGTCGAAAATTGTGTCTTTTAAGTATATTTAGATTAAATTTTAATTGTGTTTAACTCATTGTTTCTTTATTTAGTACTGACTGGAATAAACACGGAAAATAAATGTGGATTCCAACATGGTTTTTTTGTCAATTTCTACGTCGCAACCAAAAATGAAACTAGAAAAATAATTTTCCTAGTAGAGTAATTTTTTAACAGAAAAAAAAAAAAAACATTAAATCTTTGAAGCACAACCTAGTTTTTACCTGACTGCCAAGAAGAGTTATGTGTTTGACGCGTATCTGGGTATATTGATTTCTTTATACCCTCGAAACATCCCAAAGGCTGGATGGATTTTAATGAATAAGTCGTCTTAACCGTCCGGTGGTTATAGGTTAGGTTTTGTTTTTATAAATTGAAAATGGCGGCCGTAAAATACAAAATGGCGGTAGAGACGAAATTTTTTTTTACGCACCATATTGAGAGGCATATCATTGGATAGGTCTTTCAAAATGAAGACGATGTTTCATTGACTATTTTACAGTCAGAAGCTCCATTTAAATATTACGCAACCTGGAAGTTGTGTAGGTAGGATCTCTAACTTTACTGCAACTCTCTTCATAGACATCTATAGGCCTCATCAAAACAGTGTTTATAGACAAGAACTAACAATTAAACACAACATAAAAGTCATCAATACAAGTAAATAATAAAAATAGGTAAGTAATATAAAAAATAGTTTCGTATTAATGAGAAATAATTAATTAGTTCGCTTTTTACGCAGTCGGGTGTTTTGATTTTTTGAATTAAATTTTTACTTGTTAAAATCATATTTAGTATTTTTATTAATAAGTACCATTATAATCAGCCCTTTTTTTAATACAAGCAAAAAACTATTTTTATTAATCTTTGTCTACATAACTTTGTTAACATAACAAAAATTAAAGAAAACATGACAGAATTATCGAACCGCAGTCGCATTTGTTTAATCTTTATGAGTTTCATATTTTGTTGCCTATAATATGCATCATAAAACATTGTAGTGATATAACGACATTTAAAACCCAAAAAAACAACAGGTATGATCATCTCTAATCATAATAATTTTTAAGACGTATCTAAGTAACCTGAATTCCGGTATCTCTTTCTTACTACAGTAAAAACATACATGAAGAGAGAGATAAAGAATGTTAGTAAGCGAGATCAAATAAGAAGTGTAGTTTTACCAATTTAGCGGGATTTTGTTTTATTGAAATATCTATTACCATTTCTATAAGTAATTTTCACGTTAATTAATCCGTTATTAAATATATAAAGTAAATAATGCTATTCGAAAGCAGCATTTTTTTTCTGAAAAAAAAAATTGGTAAAATTGGCAACACTTGAGAAGAGAACAGAAATTCGCATCTTGATCAATGAATTCGCGTTTTAAGAGTGATTTTTTTCCCTCAAAGAGCCAAAAATTTAGCGTTTATTAAGCGGGATCGCGTAATAACCATTCGCGTATTAAACGTGCTATTTTTGCATTAGCCTTATGAGTGATATTCAAGGGATTGGAATAAAGTTGCGAAGTAAGCGGGATCACGTATTAAAATTTATTTTGATATCAGAAATTTATTAATCTTATTGAAAATAGTGACATTTTTATATTTAAGACCAATGCCATAGCTGCCAACTATTATGTTTTATTGTACCACAAAATTTAATAGAATTTTTGGTCTTATTTAAACGGCATATTACGGCGACTAAAAAAGGTAAAAAGTACTATTAAACATTTGTGGTACAAAAAAGCGCAAAAGTCGGCAGCTATGCAAACCTATACTTAGGACATGTGCAACAACGTGAATTTTGTCACCATTATTTTACAATAATAATCTTCACCTTACTTAATTGCAGAATTCTACAACAGTCTAAAATAGTGGTAACAAAAGACACATATTGCACAGGTCCCTAAGACAGTTTAAGACAGTTGAGTTCCAATATATATATATATATATATATATCTAGAAATGACATTCTTTTAACATTTTTATATTCTGAAAATTTGGTAAGAAAGTGTATAATGATTTTGAAAAACTATTAATAATATATATTACCTTTCGCCGCTTCTTAAAATATATTTAAAAAAAATTAAATATATAATTATAGTATAAAAAATAAAATATATATATTATAAAAAATGTAATTATTATATAAAAAATATAATTATTTAAATAAAAAGTGCCATTCAAAGTGCAACTGGAGAGAAAAAGACATTTTTATAAAAATATAAATTTAAATAAATTCAGTTCAGAATTAAAAGGTATAAAATAAAGCTTGAGGATTGTAAATAGAAAATGAAAATAGCTATGGCCAGCGAGTTTGATAGCAAATGGATCACGATTTAGAGAGGTAAATTAAAAATAAACATAGTGGAGAATCAAAAGGAAAACAATAGCTAAAGCTCGATGCTTCTGTACTAAATTAAAATTTGCAGGTGACAGTTGGCAAGCAGTTTGACCCCAAATGAAATAATCATGGAGAAGAGTTTAAATAAATATCTTTCAGAATCCAAAGAAAAACACTAGCTAAAGCTCTATGATAATAAATTAAAAGATGCAGGCGACAATTGACAGTCAGTTTGAAACCAAATGAAAGAAAAATGGAGAGGAATTTAAGTAAATATCCTTCATAATGAAAAGGAAAGAGATAGCTAATGTTTCATAATACACTAAATTAAGGGGACTGGGAAAGCAAAATTCAACCAAAAAATCGATTTTTACTTTTTTATATCATTAAATAGTTTAAACTTTTATCTTTCCAACGATGTGTCACACATGTTTATATATAAGAAAATAAGTGTTGAAATTATGCATTTTTTCTAAGAGTACTTCACAGCTTAATGGCCATTTAAATCTTTAATTGACTTTTTCTGAAAACTTGGATTTTTCATGTTTATATTCCTTTTTTTTCAATATCTATTAAACTTAAGAACTCAGATTTTTAATACTTATATTATGTTATATTGTATACTTTAACACAGGGATTTAATGATTTGTTGAGAATTATTTATTTTAGGCAGTGAAATCTTACCAAAAATGGTAATTTAAAAATGACTTTCAATAAATAATTAATAATTAATTTGGAGTTTCATTTGGAAAGAAAACGGTCCGTTAAAATACGTAAAGCATGTTATTTTAACTACTCTAAAAAATCTAGATCTCTATCTTTCACCATTTCTGAGAAAAAGGTATACATAAAGTTGGTGAATTTAACCCTCTAATTCATACTGTTGCCAATTGGCAACAAATTAAAATTCCTCTCCCTATCGTTTATTTAGCGTTGCCTGTTGATAACTTTATGCTTTACGTATTCATTTCGACCCTATACTTAGGTTTAGTTCATTGAAAATACCATAGGTGATAATAGTTCTTATTTAGTTAGAAATAAAAAGGAACTTTTGAAGCCTTTCATTTTCCTAGCCAAAGATGAATTTCTAACACAAATAAAAAATATTTAAAATGCAAAATTTCGTTTGAAAAAATCTTTTTCAGAAGAATATGCTTTTAAAAGTTATTTTAAACAATTTATAGTAAAGTTTTTTGAAACAAATATTGTATGCATGCGAATATACATTTGTTACCATTTGGCAACACCATGAATTGAGTTCCGCTTTTGTTTACATTTTTAGTATTCTGTTCAATGAATTTGTTGATTGTTTCATCTTCCTTTTTGTCTATTTTTTCAATAAAAAAATTTGTTCTGCTAAAGCCTCATCATGTTTAATATATATTTTAAAGCAAAGACACACACAAAAAAAATATTAACAGAAGAAATGTGGATTGTATTGTCAAGTGAATGTGGCATTTCTTACAATGACAGCGATGACGATACACCTTTTGATCCAAATTTTCTGTTCAAAAACGGTTCAGACACTTATGATGAGACTGATTGTGATTTACAAGCAGATAAATCAGCTAAGCAAATTGACTAGAATGTTGATGCAAACGTTGGGATAGTGAATAGTTCATCTACATCAAAACAAAAGCAGTCAGGTAAACGTAAACAGAAAAAAGTGAAAGCTCCAAACTCTTCAGCCAGATCCTTCTTGGATTATCGGAGATCTTTCTCTGCCTGAAAGTGTTTTATCATTAAAAACACCATATAAATATTTTTTGTATTTTTCCACCCAGTACTTTTCGACTGTGCTCTGAACAAACAAGCCTGTATAGTGTTCTAATACAGATTCAAAAGCCACTCAACATATGCTCGACAGATATAAAAAAGTATCTAAGAATTTGTATCTTGAGTAGCATGGTAAACTCAAAAATCATAAGATTGTTTCGGAACCCTGTCACTGGTGTACCATCAGGTAGTCGCACTATGATCTAGAATACATTTGAAAGTATACGACAATTTTCCAATCTGAACGACATTGTCTAATGGGAAAGTTAAGTTTTCAAGTTGAGACCAATAGTAGGTACCCTGGATGAAAATTCTTACCCATTCCCATGGAAGAATCTTTCCGTGTCTATGAGCAAATAAAAGCAAAGACTCGTCACCATAGGAAGTAGTATATATCCTCCCCCCCCCCCCCCACACACACACAAAAAAAAGCATAAATATGGTTTTAAATTGTTACTTTTCGCAGGAGTATCAAGATTTGCGTAGAATTTTGAAAATTTATTGGAAAAAATATCTGTCAAGTGGACATGGCTTGGAGGTTAGCGTTTGCTAACTATGCTATGCTAGACTAACGCATCCACTTGTTGAACCTGCAAATCATGAACTGTATTTTGATAAATATTAAACATCAGTGAACCTAATGACACTTTTAAAATCAAAAGTAATTTCGAGCCTTGGAATAATAAGAAGAGACAGAATCCCGTGATGCAAAATGCCACAGCGACAATTAATAGAAAAAAGACCAGAGAAGTATCGTAGAATACGCTCAGAATACTCTTAATGCATGGTGGTGCCATTTGGCAACCATTTAAAAAAATCCAAAATACGAAAAAATATAAGAGTGATAATTTTTTCAGTATTTTTCCTTTAATGTATGCCCATTAAGGAATCAAATATATATTTTTTAAGGAAAAATAAAAAATCATGCATTAGAGGGTTAACATGGCGGAGATAGGGCTTTCCCGTTCCCCTTAAGAATTGCAGTCGAGAGGTAACAACCAATTCGATACCAAATGGAATATAAACGGAGAGGAATTTAAATAAATATCCTTCAGCATAAAAAGGAAAACAATAAATAAAGTGCCGTGGTCAGTTTGATACAAAATGAATAAATAAATAACATACAAGTAGAGAGATAAACATCAGTAGTTATAGTTCAGAATGAAAAGAAAAACATTACCTAGAAATCCGTACTGTTACTTATAATAAGCCCGTAACCCTTTCAAGGGCAAAGTACTTCTAAAATGTTGAAATAATTGATTGTCACCAGAATTTATGAAAAAATTTATTAGAAAATAAGCAAAATCTTATCTTCAAGTACATAATAAAATCAAAATTTATTCCAAAATTCTGGCGTCATTGTGGTATTTATGGATTATTAAGCTTAAGTGGTAAAAATAATATCCCCCTGGGCTTTCAAGAGGTAAAGCAAATCGGGTAGACGATAACGATATGTATTCTGCGTAACAGATAGTTATTTCCTTTAAAAGGTGTAGAACTGCAATGAAGAATAATATCTTAATTGCTGGTAGTATATCTTAACAGCTTGTAACTAGATGTTCTTTAACAAGATCACACGTCAAGAGAATTCGTTGTTTAATTTTCTGTCCATTTTGTATGTATTTTTAAAAATATATCGAATTTCATTCAAAATTTGAGAGAAATCACATGTTCTTACGTTTAAATACCAGTATTTTCTAGTAGTCTTCCTTGCATTTTTTAATCAAAGAATTCTTGATAAATTTCTGAGATTAAATAGGGTGGATGATGATATACGTAAATACTGGTTCTCAAACAGAAGAGCACGCTTTTGAATTTTAGGGCCCCCTTACACACCGGAAAACACGGTAATTATGTGGAGGAAAGAAAAATAATTTTTAATTACCTAAACGTGTTTTCCTTTTTATTGTGATAAATTATGACTATGTATTTGCAAAGTTATTAGTTTTTAGCGCACTATAAATGGCGGGAAAAACATGGAAATTAACAAACTGCCAAATTTTAACATTTTAATTAAAACTTACAGGTCTGTGATAAGTAATTAAAAAAATGTAATGGGATTTCGGATATATATATATATTTATAAGGATGTAACGAATATGCTAGAACTTATAAATGTGTTCAAAAAACCGACCTCCGATTTTATAGTTTATGCAATATTAAATACATAATATAAGATTTATTAACGCTTTGCGTCATTATTGTATTCCAGGAAAACGTATTTTATCGGAATTAATTCTGAACACTGAACTGACAACCGTTATTGTTAGTTTTATTATAATTTTATAAAATTAAGAAATAAAGGGTTTCCACTAAGAAGGAGTTAGATCCATTTTTTCCCTTTTGGGAAAAAAAAGTTTTAAAATTTAAATTTTAAAGTTTCGTCAAAAGTTTTTTTTTCTACTTATGCATTACTCCATACATCTACGCATTGTTTACCACTAATAATATCCAAAAATAAGTATTTTGAGCTTGGGCAACTTTTTGACTCTCCGAACACATAGTATAACGAAAGTATTGTAATTATGATTTGTGTGTCAGTGTGTGAGTAAACACGGTATCTCCCAAACGGCAGTAACTTGCATTCATGCATGCAAGAGCAACAGAAAAATATCAGTTTTAACGTTAATGTTATTGCTGTTAATTTATAATTTTTGTCTGTAAAAAATTTTTTTAATACGAAAATGTTTACTTGAGAACAGATAGCATCTGAAAAGCCTCTATTCCGGTTTCAGAAAACTGATAAATACACTCTAAAAAAGACTCGGAAACGTTTTCGAAAATCAGTGGCAGCAAAAGAAACTGTTTTTATTTTAAATGCTTTTTTAAATCTGAAAAATTTATTGATTTTTGAGGTTTAAAATAAAGAACGCGTTTCGGAATTCATGTGTAACTCCGAAGAGGTTATTGTATATTTTCGTTCGTGCTTATATTACATTTTCCGATCTTATCCCTCCGTCGGTCGCAATAGGCCTGACAGGCACAAAACAATTATTTCCGTTCTCCTCTCCGCCACTAGAGCGCGCAGGGTTCCTTACTTTTGAGTGTAATAAGCAATGTTTTTTTTTTCAATCAAATTGAAATATTCTCTCTTTGTACCTCCTAATGAAGGTCACTGTTCACTTTAACCCTTTAGTGCGCAGCTTTGCATAGATGCAAACAACAGTGTTTTGAATTTAATAGATTTTTTTAATTCGTTTATACCCAATTCACACCAGAAAATTAAAATAGCAAAATTTGCTTTAGTAATTAATAACAGACATTCCGTTTTTAAATAAAGCGAAATGAACCATTGAAACTTTCTGGCGTAAAGTCAGATTATCTGAACTACGTAATTTCTAGAACGTATTTTATCATGGAAATTAAAGGGTTAAATCTTAAGTTTAATAAAATAAATAATATTATAAAATAAGGTATTTGGAGACATACTTATTAAAATATTTACTAATTTGCATTATTTTAGCGTAAAACAGCCGCACGACAGTAATTTTTACTTATATTGCAGATGTGCAACAGAAGAAAAGATTGACGTATTATATGAAAAATGTATCTCTGATTTTTTTTCATTATTTTTCCTGTGTAATAAACCTTTCAGAGAATCATAAATAATTTTTTCGAAACAAAATAAAAAATCGCGCATTTAAGGATTAAGAGCGTTAGAATCGCGTCAATTTATTGCTAATGACACTTTTCTAACTGGCGCCTGTCAGGCGCATTGCGCCCGAACTCGGGAGTCTCAGAGTTGCGTCCGACGGAGGGTTAAGAAACATCATTTTTTTATTTTATTTTATTTTATTTATTTTTTTTTTTTTACAATGTAAAAACAACATAGCCGAAAAGGCATTATGAACACATGCACCTTAATTAAAAAGGCAGCGGTAAAAATAACCGCAATTGCATGCGCATTTTTACTTTTTATAGCTTGAATTATACATAGTTTCCCTTATTACAGAAAAATTTGATTTGAATTAGCAGTCCGAACTGAATTATACTTCGCAAAGAAAGATTAAATTGGAATTAAATTAAATGGGAAAGTTGGAAACGTGAAATATCTTATCTAGCCACGGTTTCAATTCTATCTCAATTAGTTTAAAGTTAAAAAATGCGAGAATTTGTCGCACGATGAAATTAATCACAAGCGTAAGGTTTTATAGGGCGTAATCTGTTTGGAATTGATAGTATGTTGTTCATTACTTATCTTTGATTTATTGGAAATCTGCCTCTTAACTCCACCCTCTTTCAATCTGGAATTAGAGTAAATAAATGGCAACAAATACTTTGACTCTATTAACTTTTAAAACATCCAGAATTTGATATTTCAAGATGCTTTGTAACTTGGTCATTTTGAATCATTAAGTTTTGCTATTATTTTGACTTTGAGAATAGAAAATATCGATTTAATATCATTTAATGTTTTAAGTAAAAGTAAATTGGATAAAAATAAATAAGAAAATCTGTAAGTTTACTAAATTTGTCTGCATTTTTTTTTTTCTTTAATCTTAAGAAGAAAGTATTGGATTTATGAAACTATAGACTTCCTGTTTTGGTGGATTTACACGTTTTGGGATGTTCTGAATATTATTTTAGGACTGACGTGTCTGTCTGTTACACAAAATTTGTGGACGCTGTAAGTGAAGAACTAATGCACAGAGTTCCACGACACTTCATATTTAGTTGAATCGTGACACAAGTAGGTGCTGATTAGTTTTTGGTGTATATCACATAACAGGTGGCGCTGATAGGTCATGCTTTAAACGACATATAGCTGTTTCTCGGTATCTATAGCATAGGGCAATAATAAGATGGGATAATTGAAACAAACAATATGTAAGAAGATTAGTGTAAAATTATTGTCTTGATAGTGTCCATTGTTGTCTTGATAGTGTCTTGACATTGTTGATTATTTTCTGCAATTTTTTCGTCTTTAATCTTAAGAAGAAAGCATTAGATTCAAGAAGCTATAGACTTCCTATTTTAAAGGATTTACACATTTTGGGATGTCCTGAATATTATTTTTGGACTGACGTGTCTGTCTGTCTGTGCGTTACACAAAATGTTTGGACGCTGTAAGTGAAGAACTAATTAATGGAATTCCACGAAACTTCATAATTAGTTGAATTGTGACACAAGTAGATGATGATTAGTTTTTGGTGTATATCACATAACAGGTGGCGCTGATAGGTCATGCTTTAAATGATATGCGCAATAGCTGTTTCTCGGTATCTATAGCATAGGGCAATAATAGGATGAGATAATTAAAACATATGATAGGTAAGAAGATTATTGTAAAATTATTGCCTTGATATTGTTGATTGTCTTGATAGAGTTTTGATTGTTGATTATTTTGTTGATATTGTTGATTATTTTCTGCAATTTTTTTCTTCTTTAATCTTAAGAAGAAAATATTAGATTCATGAAACTATAGACTTCCTGATTTGATGGATTTACACATTTTGGGATGTCCTGAATATTATTTTTGGACTGACGTGTCTGTATCTGTTTGTGCGTTACACAAAATTGTTTGGACGCTGTAAGTGAAGAACTAATGCACGGAATTCCACGAAACTTCATATTTAGTTGAATCTTGTCATAAGTAGGTGCTGATTAGTGTTTGGTGTATATCACATGACAGGTGGCGCTGATATGTCATGGTTTAAACGATATACGTAGCTGTTTCTCGGTATCTATAGGAGGGCAATAATAGCATGGGGTAATTGAAACAAATAAGATGTATGACGATTATTATAAAAATTATAGAGATTCAATTTTGGTTTTGATTACTCAACAAGAGGCGCTGCCATGCTATGCTTTTTTCAATGGCATTTTTAGTCTTTTTCCTCGGGAATAAGCGTTCAATTTTTAACCCCTTAAAAGTCTCATTTTAGGTCTACTTTAGTGACTAAAAACATTTATATTAGAAATTTTAATTTTAGGATTATTTTTTGACTTGCGAGTGTAATTTGTATAACAATATGTTTTGTAGTTTAAGTGATAGTAATTTTCACTTTCTGAAGACATAGTGTAAGGGAATTATTATAATAATTTGGGTGAGTGTACTTGAAAGAAAGAGAGAGAGATAAAGAGGAAGAGAGAGAGAAAATGAGTGGGTGAACACAACTCCCAAATGGTACTTCTGATTCAGCTTCCATCAGGCGAATATGGTATAGATCACTGTCGCAAGAACTGCATAAATTTTTGTAAAAATCAGCCGACAAATTAAGTATTTAATCCATTTTTAAATCATTTTAAGACCATTTTGCGACCGATTCTATAGGGAAAATCACCGTAAGAAAAAATGACAAAGTGCAAGTGATAAATGTTGCGTCGATGGCCTGAAGTATGAGCGGCGCGGAAGTAACGTCTCCAGTTCTTAAACGGGAGATTCAGCGTTCGAATCCAGCCGATTTTAGTGTGTCAGAAAGTTATAATTTTTTTAAAAAGATTTTATAGACACGTGCACCAATGTGCAGAAAGTAGATTCAAACGACAGCAGATTTTTTTATAAAAAGTCCGCATATACATTTAAAAAAACTACCTATTAAGCCGAATTTCGCAAAAGAAAGAAAAAACTCCGTTCATGCCTGGCAACGGAGATTGGTCTGTTGTTAAACAATAAAAATAATATATCAGAATGGAGAGCACCACTGTTTTAAAGATGCTTACATAGGGCATACCCACAATCCGCTACCCCAAAAAGTTTGGAAATAACCGGTTTAATCACTCACAACAGCACGACAAACACTCTGAGTGAGGTATGTGTCTATTTGTTTGATTAGTTGTACTATGTAGAAGAAGTTAAAAACAGACATTGTGATTACACTGATGTGACACACAGTAATGGGGCAAATTATACACAGCGTACGCGTTCAAAATGAGAAAATATGTATTTTTAGTACCTAAAAAGCTTATATAGTATACAATTATCAATACATAATATCACGGCAAGTGACGATTAGCAAAAAATAGCTTATGATAATTACCAATGCTTTCGTAAATATTTTAAATAAATAATTTATTCATTAATGATTATTATTTATTATTTAATAATTTAGTTTTTTTTTATCATATATCCATAGATCAAATCCTTATTTACTGAATAATGTTTTTCAGCAGTCTAAAACGCACCTGTTTAAGCAACCCCCTTTTTTGGTTTAGCAATGGATCAAAGTCATTGTGTAAAAAAGCACAAAAATTACTAATGAAAAAGTGTCCTAAAACTCTCCTTTTCTCACTCATGTCGCAGAATAAGTTTTGAACAAGATGTAGGGTTACCAAAGTTTTAATTTTATTCTTACCAAAACAAATACATCTAATATAGTTTCTGGTACTTTCAAAGCGAATTTGATTATTATTACTTCGTAGTACAACATTTAGCTTTGAGTTTTCTCTTTGTTTTAAAACATCAACCGAAAAGAGAATGAAGCATTGGAAAACGGGTTGTGTAATACTGGGAAAACATTGCTCGAAAAAATAAAACAATGGCTGTTAACCATTTGAAAAGGAAGGAAAAGGGGAAATTTATAGAATATTTAAGAGTTATAAAAAATTAAAGCAGCTGAATTAAAAAAAAAAAAACGTGAAGGTCGTACATCACCTACATTTACACTGGAAAATATTTGCAAAATAGAGAATTTCTTCAAGAAAATCCCTCCAATTTCCACCCGTGTAGCTGCTAAAAAATTAAATTTAACGCAATCAACTTTAATGTAGGGTAATTCCGGGATTTATGCCGCACATTTTTTTGAATTTGTGTATAAAGTCCCATGGTGGACATAGAATAAAAAAAATCATTCTGTGCTATTAAATGTTACATATACAACGCGTGTACGGCGACAAAAAAATTCAAAACAAATTATTAATATTTTTTAACATTTTTTTTTCTAAAACATTACATTGCGGCTCGTCACACGTACATTCAGGCTGAGACGCCGCACTTGTGCGGTAGTTATGCCGCGCTTGTAATAAGAACAGAATGAAGTTATAAATAAAAATATTCAAAGAAATATTCATATCTGGACTATAATTGTGGATGTAATAACAAAATGAAACTAAATGAGTACAATGAAACGTATTAGTAGATTCAAATTAATAATTGTTGCCTACTTTCACTATTAAAATTATCGACTTATTTTTTTTACATTAAATTTTAATTGTTATTTCAGCAACAACGTAACATCAATGTATTAGAAAGAGAAAAGAAAAAAAAGTAAAATTGTGTTTACATAATTTATTTGTTAACTCTTTCCGGACCGGTGGCTTTTACACAAATTTTATTCGGTTTGTACCACTCTGTTTAAAGAAGTTACCTTTACTTAAATAATCATGAAAATGCTCTAATTAAACAAAGCAGATATTACTTTTCTTTTTTACTGGTGCCAGAAACAAATTTTGTAAGCTCTTTATGAAGGTGCTTATATGCACCTATGGTCCCGAATGGGTTAAGAGATCGACTTCAATCTACAGAAAAAGTGTCGAAAAAGTACAGTCTTTATGTAACTACATTTAAACACATGATGTAACGAAGCCAATTACACTTCCTCTTTTTTGGAGTAGTTTGCAAAGAACGTCTGCGTTATGCGTAATCCAATTTTTCATTATTGTCATCTTGACTTGCATCTTTCTTGCCCTTCTTACTGTTTATTTTCCCCTTTTTCTCCTTTTGTTTTAGTAAACTTGATAATATGCCTAACATGGTTAGTCTGCGCAAAAAGAAAAGGAAAAGTTAATAACACTTAATCATCCCGTACAAAAGAAACTGCTGCGTGCATACCGGAATAGCAGTGCAGCATGTATCCCATTTTGCATGGTGCAGACGTCGGCCATCACAGCTACCTGCCATCTCTAAAGGGAATGGCGTAATCATACACACAGTACTCTATACAAACGTTACACTTAGTTGTGACTTCGAAATCATGCATGCATTTAGTAATTAGTGTATGAAAAGTATTTAAACATAAAGAGTTTAAAAGTTTGGACAGTGAAATCATGCGCTTACGTCAAATTAAGGATTATACTTCTACAAGTAAACATCGAAATGGGATTCACGCTATACACTGGTTAAAATAATTTTATTGCGTACCTATACTGTGCGTTTGACGACCATCTATCGACAATTACAAGAAATAAAAGGGGTGCGGCATCTATCCCGTATGCGGCGACTCTCCCGGAGATACCCTATATTAAAATAAAAACAACTTGAAGAATTAAACGTTTTGTAAAATCAGCTCTAAAATACACGAAGAATCAGAGTAAACGAGGAAAATCACGCTGTCCTAGAGTCTTAGTCTTTGACCAAGAAGTAGGATTACCCAAAGTTTTAATTTTATTATTATCAAATTAATTACATCCAATACATATTACTTTATTTTACAGGTAATTCAAAAATTACTGTTTTGCAATACAACATTGACTCAGTTCATTTTGAATTTGATTAACGGCCATTGCTTTATCTCTTACAACAATGTTTCCCCAGTATTGGAAACCACGTTTTGGAAATCCACCATTCTCTTTTCGGCTTCTGTTTTAACCCTTTCGGGTCAATTTTTTTTTTCAAGTTTAAGAACAAAATTACTTTTACTTTAATAATGTTAATCGTAGCTATCCAAAAATAGATTTATGGAAGTTTAAAGATTATCCCATTGTCTGCAATCTAACAGATGTACTTATTTTGTGTGCTATTCATTCATATTTATATGATAATAGGTATAGGGAGAGGTTTTGAAGACGTTTTGGAAAATATCGTATTACAACAAGGTTTAAGAGATATTACTACTTTCTAATGTTTTTTGCGTTTTATCACACATGATTCGCTCAAAAAAGTAACCTATATTTTAAATTTAAAGAGTGAAATATATGTATAAAATAAAGGAATAGCCAACAGTACAAAGAGAATTAAGCAAACTTTTATTGTTATTGTTATTACTAAAAGTCAAAACATAAATGAAGTCATAATAAGAAAGACATAGCCATATATACTATCATTACTATATGTAGATAGCAACAAAAGTAATTGTTAAGACAAAATACTACTCGATGAAAAGACATGTACTATTAACAGTACACCAGACCCGAAAGGGTTGAAACAAAGAGAAAACAAAAAGAATTGTTGTATTACGAATTAGTAGTCATTGAATTACCTTTAAAAGAGAGTAATAAGTATTAGAAATAATTAATTTTGGAATAATAAAATATAAACTTTAGTAACTCTACTCCTTGTTCAAACCTTAAGTTGCTCGCATCTACTTAAAATAAAACATGCTATCTTGCGAAACAAAAACTAGTTTCCCAAATTTTCCAGAAACGTGAGTGAATTCCATTCATTGATTCCAGAAAACCATTAACTGCAAAGAAGTGAAATATGACATCTCCACATGTACTCTTGGAAAAAAAAAAAAACTGCGGCTTTCAGGTGACCATTATCTTTGTTTGTCTTTAGTCTTCCATTCATCAAGAAGGTTGAAATCTTATCTTGAAATTTTTTACCTATTGATCAAGCCAAAGACATATTAAATATTAATCTAAGGACAGGTAAATACGATTCCTCAAATTTATTTGTTATCTGAGAGAGATGATGATTTACAAGTACAGAAAAAAGTAAGCACTGTTTCTATAACATAAGAATCTGCATATATCCCTCCCCCCCCCCCCCCCCCAAAAAAAAAAAAAAAAAGAAAAAAAAAGAATTGTTTTTGAAAAAGACATTTGTAACTTAAGAAATAATAGAATATGAATCTAAAGGTAACGACCCAATTAAAAATAATTTTTACGGAAACCATGCAACCTTAATTATTGGCTTGTTCAGAAAATTCTGAGAGTTTTTTCGTAAGATTTTATGCAAAATGTAATAAATGTTACTTTATATTAATTCCATAGTATTACATGTCTTCCTTATTCAATTTTAAATCACATTTAAGCCTGTTTCGAAATTCCATCGATATAGAAATTAGTTGGTCTAAAGGCAAAAATTTATAGAATAAATTTTAAGGAGCATCTTCATCAGCATATGATTTTCCACTTAATGAATTTTAAAAAGAGCAAAACAAATAAAAGTCAGATAGTTCAATGTATGGTGAGTATGCCGGATATCTAAAAACAAAAACAAAAAAAAACCTGTCTACCCCATGTCATTTTTTAGGCGATCAAAGGCACATGAGGCTTCACAGTTTCGTGATAAAACACCACTCATTTTCTGAATGCTCTCAATGAATCTGCAGCATATGTCGGGTTTTTTTTTCTTTTCTGTTAGATATGAGCAGTAGACATCAGATCATATCTCCCCGTATAATGAAAGAAGTTCATAATGAATAATAATCCCACCAGACAAAAAGTGTAATTTTTTGTGCCTGAATCAGTACTGCCATAGTCCGCTACCCCTTTCTTTTATTCAGATTACTTGATTGCTACCACTTTTAATAAATAGTATAATTCGCCTTACTTTCGCGTTATTTAATCTGTAATTAAATAAGATGAATAGTTCAACTTAAAAAAATGGTGGCAATCAAGCAATCTAAATTTTAAAAACGTAGCGACTGGCGTGAATATTGGATTTTAGTGCATAGTTATGTCACCGAGTTGATTGCAGGATATGATTTGTACTATACACTCATGTATAAACCATTTTCATCTTCATTAATATATATATATATTTAAAAAGGTCCATTTCATGTTTTTTTTAGAGATATGCCACATATTGAATATCGATTTATGTAGTGTTTCTATGTTTCTAGTATTTACGGCAAGGCAATGGAATATCGAAACGGAAAACATGTCAACTAAATTGTTACGCTGTATTCTTGTTTATAATCTTTATATGTTGTAAGTGAATATAATATCTCTCAGTCAGAAGATGAGAGCTCTGACTTATATAATACCTATATATAATAATTTTTAATAATTCTTTTTATGCCGATATTTATCTAATATTATAATACGAGAAAATCTTTTATGTGCGTAAATTTTATGTAAAAAGCTGTTCAGAAAATAAACGTTGGCAAGATTTTGCCAAATTTGGCGAAATGTTGCCAACTTTGTGTTTATACTTCAAATAGATTTGATAAATATGGTTTCAGACTATTTTTTTAAATTTTAAACTTGAGTGCATTGCAGGAAAAACTGGGTTTCCGTGACATTTTGAGGTTTTTTTTTTTTTTTTTTTTTTTTTTTTTTTTTTTTTTTTTTTTTTTTTCTTGATTGCTGGTCAAACAAAAATTGGTTAAAAATGAAAATATTTTACATTTTCCAATTCGGGATAGAACATATATTAATTTTCAGCAATAAAAAAAAAATGCTTTTTTGGGATTGGAAATTATAAAATCGCTTAATCGCTTAAATCGCTTACTGGCACTGTTTTCTTAAAGATGCTTTGCCTTTATAGGAATAAAAACACAATTTTATTAGTAACTAAATACTTCTAAATTTTAGTAAAAATAGTGTGGTGAATCGGTCTGAGAATACCGTTTTTAGCTGCGTTCGTAATTATATAAATACGTAGCACCTATAGTCGTCGTCTGGTTCGTCCGTCTGTCCGCATATAACAACGCAAAAACTACCCAGCCGGATGGTTTGAAATTTAATATATAGAATCGTTGCAGAATTTTGTCGAGTCATTTCAAATTTTATGAAAATCGAACCAAAACTTAAAAAGATATTAATAAGAGTGATGAATGAGAATGGAACATCAATTTTTACTCTACAATTCGCAGATGACCAAGTTATAATTGCAACAAGTAAAAATTAAATCAATGCAAAAACCCTTGACGGGTTAAAAGTTTCTGACGCAGCACTTTATCTTATGCTCTAAGAATTTTAAATATGGAACTTAAAAATACTGATATCAAATTTTGAGTGACGTTATGCTATTTCTTAAAAAATATATTTGTATTTATTTCATCATTTTATTTTTGTTTTATTTATAATCGCATGTGCAAAAGTTATGTTCAACATGAAAAGCTGCATAAAATTTTATTCGCTGTTGCTTTATCATTTACATCTCTCATAAATTCAAAATATGAGTTTTAAAAGATATGATATAAAATTTAAGTGACGCCTTGATGTGACTTTAAAAGGTTTGTTTTAAAATTCAATTTAAATTATTTTTGACTTGGTTAAAATATTTTTTTACATCTACACAATACTTTTAATTTTCCAATTCACTGTTAAATATATCACTTTCATTGAATCTATACTATGCATTGAAATGTATTTATTTCAATAAATTGATTTATCTTTTGTGTCACGCTATTCAAAATTGTGAGTAAGATTTATGTAAATGGTTTCTTTGCGTCATTGTGTCCAAACTACATGAAATGTATGAAAAAGGATAGTTTGACGCAAATAAACCATTTACATAAATCTTACTCACAATTTTGAATAGCGTGACACAAAAGATAAATCAATTTATTGAAATAAATACATTTCAATGCATAGTATAGATTCAATGAAAGTGATATATTTAACAGTGAATTGGAAAATTAAAAGTATTGTGTAGATGTAAAAAAATATTTTAACCAAGTCAAAAATAATTTAAATTGAATTTTAAAACAAACCTTTTAAAGTCACATCAAGGCGTCACTTAAATTTTATATCATATCTTTTAAAACTCATATTTTGAATTTATGAGAGATGTAAATGATAAAGCAACAGCGAATAAAATTTTATGCAGCTTTTCATGTTGAACATAACTTTTGCACATGCGATTATAAATAAAACAAAAATAAAATGATGAAATAAATACAAATATATTTTTTAAGAAATAGCATAACGTCACTCAAAATTTGATATCAGTATTTTTAAGTTCCATATTTAAAATTCTTAGAGCATAAGATAAAGTGCTGCGTCAGAAACTTTTAACCCGTCAAGGGTTTTTGCATTGATATCATTACTTTTTTGAGGTTAGTGATAAAATGATTAAAAAAAAGATACTTATGGAATTTAATGCAGATTTAATTTTTACTATTTTATTACAATTTTCATTATAGCAGTTTGTATATAAAAACAAGTGTGTAAGTATAATCGCAGATCGCACAGAGGGTTTCATTTCATATTCCTTTAAAAACACTTTATACTTAAATTAATAAATCCAAAATGTTAATTTATAATTATTAAATCCTTACATAGATGGTGCACCAATAGTTCCAATTTTCATGGGGCAGGGAACGCATTCTTTTAAACAAACCACCTTCCAATTGAAGTCACCAAAAACCAAGTTGAATAAGCCAGACCCCGTTGTGTTGTTTCACAAACAGCAGTCTCATGTACCCTCCTTCCCCCCTTTTTCAAAATTTTTCAGACCAGTACCTAAGAATGGAACCGAAATAATTTTTTCTCTTCAGAAATTACGATAAAAAAATAGTATGCAGTACTCATAAATTTACTTTAATGCTATATAGGGTGATTATTAAGTTAATTATAACGTTTGGAATCTGTTGCATTGATGTCCGAAAGGTGGTTTCTGAGTTATGGAAGCTGGACCCATAAGGCGCCATAGAGGGGCGAAGCCCACTAGTGTCTATCATAATTATATCTGCCATGTGGACTAATTGCGATATTTAATCAAAATAGCCCCCCCCCCTCCTCATCCCCGGAAATATAACAAATACAAAATGTGTCTTTATAAACCTATCGTCAAATAGGTTTTTATTTCTTTTTCCCTAAAAAAAAAAAAAACATGATTTTTATATCCGTAACGTAAATAGCGGACGAAGCCCGCTAGTTCCTATCATAATATATATTTTTAATAATTTTATATAGTCTATAATAAAAATCAGACTTAAAATAGTCTAGTTCCATGAGTACTTGTAGTGTCAGTTACATGCTACGATTTTTGGATACCAGTATTTTAGAACGGGAAAATGTGACTTATTTTATCGGAGATATCTCATTAATTAAATAAGGTGAAGCAAACTTTTTGAAAAAAAAGGTGGCCAACAAGCATGGCAGTTATCAGCTATGTGACTTTGTGCTAAAGTCCATTAATTTGATCTGCTTTAAAAAGATTACGGAAGATTGAATTATAGTAGAACCTGGATTAACCGAGCTTCGATTAATCGAGGTTTCTGTTAACCGAGCCGATAACAAAGTCTGATTTTTTTTTTCCTTTTGAATGAGCCTTAAAAATAACCACACTTTTTAGCTCACTGTCCGTGCTATACAGGCCCTTCTGCCCCCAAAAGCACTCAACTCCAAAGAAACCCTGGACCCTGAGAAGTCAATAGCGAACAATGCTTTGTTTCCAGTGGCTGTGTGAACTTTCGTAAATTTTTCAAATTGCATTTTAAAATTTACTACTGGTAGTTGATTTTCTTTTTAAATTTGTTAAGCTGTGAAACAGAACTTTACATATATTTATTTTTATTATTTAAAAAACGTTCTATATATTTTTTTAAAAGAGATGTTAAATTCGCAAGCACGGCGAGTTTTTACACACAGTTTCTATTAACCGAGATTTCCGATTCCGATTTACTAACAGTCCCAATTAGCTCGGATAATCGAGGCTGCTCTATATAATTAAAAAATCAATGGCGATCTTACTGTAAACGGGTTTCCCTTTTATTGAGGGATTTCAAGACCGAATCAGCTGATGTTAGTTGCTGTTTCTGTGCTTGATTAAATAAGATTAGTTAAACATTTGAAAATTACCAAATATAAAAGAAACTAAGTCAACAGAGTGTTTGCTTTATGGTATTTTTTAACAACGCTATAAGAAAATGATTTTAAATAAGAGATTTTAAATGTAACGTTTTAAATCTGACATAATTTTCACCAAACTTTCCTTTCTCTTTGTTACATTCAACTGAAAATATTTTTATTATTAGAAAGATAATATTATTATTTGCGCTACCTTAAAATTGGCAACTATAGTTAAAAATATCATCTCGAAATTTGAAATAAATCTCTCATATAAATATATTTTTTAATTTAAACTGTTTTGCAATATTATTATTTGGCCACTTTGGCCAATATGAAGTAATTTCCTCCATTTACGACTTTTAACACATATCAATGAATTTATTATTTAAAAATTTTCTTTTTCTTTTAATATTCACGTGTAAATATAATTTTTATGACGTAATTTTCAATGTTTTCCTGCTTTTAATGCGTAATCATTTAATTCTAATTTGAAAATAATTGATTATTTTATAATTTTCTTTCATTTTAAGTAAGCATGTGTAAAAACAATTTTTATGACGTAATGTTTAATATTTTCCTGCTTTTAACACGTTATCATTTAATTCTAATTTAAAAGGATTTTTTTCTGTTTATAATAGTCACGTGTGAATAAATTTTTAATTTAAAGGGTATATTATTCTTTGCGCTGTTTTAACAATTGGCAACAATTTAAAATAACCTTTTCTAAAATATGTAAAAAATATCTCTGGAAATTCTGAAAATTTTAATTTAAAATTGAAATAAACCGTCAAAAAATTAGGCAAGTTAAAAATAATAAATGCACTCTGCAAACTTCGAGTTTCTATTGAATGATTAAATTGAATGAAAATGATTAAATTCCCATGTATATTTTTTTTCCTATGAGACTTTTTTAATGAGACAATTTTATCCAGATTTAACATTAAATATCTCTTAAAATAATTCTTCGATTTAAAAACTGTCTATTTCAACATTTTTATCAAACATTTCTCTATAATTTTACCCATTTTAATATTTTTGTATGCAGTAATTTTCTTAATATTTGCGAAATAGACCTCTAGTCACAAGAGATTCTTTCAAAGCGGTGAAAAGCGTTAGTTTTTTCCTTTTTTTCCGAATAAGAGACAAAATGTAGTACGCAATTGCGTCAAAAGATGGCGACACCAGAATTCTGATATGCTTATTATGTAAAACTTCATTGTTATTTATAAATAAAACATTTCAACTAAATTATTTATTATAAAATAATTATTACATCACAATAGTTTTTATGCAAGGAAAATAATAATTATAATAATAATAATATTATGGATGTCAGTGATTATATATTGATTGACCGTCATAATAATAAAAAATGATATTATAAAAAGAGCTGAAATGAATTATTTTTTTACGTTTCTGATCGTGTGATTTATATTCAAATAATAATTATTAATGTATATTTTTTGTAAAGTGATTGAAATTAATATATTTATAAAATTTATGGTAATATTTTTATTGTTGAAAAATTGCCAAGAAATAATCATCATCAAATTCACGTCATTATAATTGTAATTTTATTTAACTTAATAGCAATTAAAAAATTACAAAGGAACTGAGAATAATGGTCAACTAACAGACTTAAAAAAAAAAAAAAAAAAAAAAAAACAAAAAAAAAAAAAAACTTCACACGCACCAAGGAGTATCGAACTGCCTATGTTAAGATCAGTAGACGATGGCCCTCAACCACTCAGCCGTGGGAAGACAAAATTTTTCTCCCCAAAAGTGGTTAAAAAGAAAGCATGTGTATGAATACAGTGTCATGCATTTTCGGTGAAATTTCCATAGAATGGCGAAGAAATATAGTCCGATTTTTCATGCGCATTATAAAGCGAACAAGAGTCTTGCTGGAAACAAGTAAATTGTTATTTGGTTCATCTGAAACATATTTATTTGATTTTTAAAAAATCGCCCGTGTCATTTTCGAGAGAAAAAAAAAATCGAATTATTTAACGAACGAGAGTTTTCCCAGAAAAAAGAAAAGTGTTATTCACCTCGCCTTAATCACATTTATATTATGTATCAATTTAAAAATAATCGTTAGAACCGTTTTCGAGATTTTCAAATTAGGAACTTCCTCGATATTATACCAACGTTTTCACTTTAAAAATGACTATTTAGATCTCAAAATATACTGCACGTAGAAATGTAAAAATTTCAGTATACGATTAGACTGCAGATATAAGACTGTTCTAGAAAATTCAGAACAATAAGACGTATATCTGCTGAGTTATTAAAAGGCGGCTTTTCGCATTTTCTTTGATGTCGAGTTAGCTGTATATATGAGTTCCGCCATCTACGAATTCTATGATACGATACGATACGATTTTAACGATACGATACGATACGATTTTAGGCTTAAGGCTGCGTCACTCGAAATACTACCGTCTTCCATGATTTAAAAAATCAAAAAACCCGACTGCGTAAAAAGCGAACTAATTATTTATTTCTCATCAATGTGAAACTGTTTTTTATATTACTCACCTATTTTTTTTGTTATTTATTTACTTGTATTGATGACTTTTAAGTTGTGTTTAATTGTTAGTTCCTATCTATAAACACTGTTTTGATGAGGTCTATAGATGTCTATAACGATTAGAGTTGCAGTAAAGCTAGAGATCCTTCCTACCTACACACCTTCCAGGTTGTGTACTATTTTAACGGAGCTTCTGACTGTAAAATAGTCAATGAAACATCGTCTTCATTTTGAAAGACCTATCAAATGATATGCCACTCAATAGGCTGCGTATTTTTTTCGTCTCTACCGCCATTTTGTATTTTACGGCCGCCATTTTGAATTTATAAAAACAAAACCTAACCTACAACCATCGGACGGTTAAGACGACTCATTCATTAAAATCCATCCAGCCGTTGGGATGTTTCGAGGGTATAAAGGAATCCACATACCCAGATAGGCATGAAACACATAACCCTTCTTGGCAGTCGGGTAAAAAGTAAGAATGATTTAGAGAAAATGACGGTAAAAATTAAGGAAGAATATGAGAGATGGTGACTTCACAGGAACGTCAGCAAGACCAAATACCTATGTATAGGAGGAAATGAGACAGACCTAAATCTAGATAATAACATAAAAATAGAAAGTTGTAAGACTTATAGATATCTAGGTGTGGACAATAGAGAAGAAAGAGACTCACAGGAAATTAAATACAGAATTTGTCAGGGGAGAAAGGCTGTAAAATTATTAAATTCTATTTGGTGGAGTAAGGAGATCTCTAGGAAAAAAAGTACAGTAAACTCTGTCTAAAGCGGAATCGATCGGGACAAAGAAAATTTTCCGCAGTAAAACAATATTCCGCCTTAGACAATTTTATTCTATGGCTATGGATTCGCAGGGACTAGAAAATCCTTCCGAGTTAGACAGATTTCCGTCTTACACAGAGTCCGCCTTACAGAGAGTTTACTGTATATTATATACAACTATTGTAAAGAGCATATTGTTATATGGAGCAGAAGGGTGGAGAATTATGGAGACAGAAAGAAAGAAATTAGCGCCAGTAGAAATGGATGCCCTCAGAAGATCTTGCAGGGTATCAAGAATAGAAAGAATAAGAAATGAAAGAATAAAGGAAATGATGAAAATAAAGGAAACCATATTAGATGACATTAAAAAAAAAGCAATTAATCATATGGTAATGTTAAAAGAATGAATGATGAAAGACTATCCAAAATCACTTTCAATTATGAAAAAAAAAAAAAAAAGGAAACGTGGAAGCCCACGAAAGAACTAGATGGATGATATTTCAAAGGCAATGAGGGATAGAGGTCTGGAGGAGGAATGGACCCTTGACCGGAAAAAATGGAAAAGGACTGTTTTAGATTCTCCGGATGGCGGCATCTGACGCCATAAGCCGAGTTTATATATATATATAATAAGAGTTTTCTTCATTCTATTAAATCCTACCATACATAATTAATTCAGTTATATCCTATGATAGGTAATGATTGTAGGTTGCCATGATAATTACGTCCTATTTAAGATGGAGTCATAAATATTTTCATTTTTTTAACTGAAATTATTGATTTCATTGATTTCATTTAAATTGAATAACATATGGAAAGCAAAAATAAATAAATGTGACCTAGTGCGATCTTAGTACATCTTTCAGATTATGTAGAGTAAACGTAAACTACTAAAGCAGCGCATCTTTTATTTACAGCTCATCTTAGCAATTAATCAGAAAAGTTGTTTTTATGGGGCGTACCTGGTTCAATATGATAAAATGATATTCATTATTTATTTTTTGATTTATAGGAAGTGCTCTCTGAAACTCCACCCTCTTTTAGTCTAGCTTTCGAATAAATAAGCAAAGATGCATAGCGATAGTTTTAAAACTTTCATCGTCAGCTCATGAATTAGTAGCGTAATATATTTACTTAGAGTCACAGCACTGTTAAAAATAATTAAAACAAAGAAAAAAACCTATAATTTTCCCACACTTCATATCTTGGAAAACGACGTTTATTAAAATCATGTTATTTTACTAGTAATAAGAGAAAGCGCAATGATACCTCGGCTAACGACTATCTCGGTTAACGAATGTTTTGGCTATTGTAATTCCCCCCCCCCCCCCCCCCCTGTTTTTCTGACTCGACTAACGAACCTGGATTCGGCTTACAACGTTTTTTTTCCCTAACGAATATGTCGGATAACGATCATTGTATTCTCTGTATTTCTGACTGGGCTAACGAACATGGATTCGGTTTACGAACGTTTTATCTCTAACGAATGTTTCGGCCAACAGCCATTGTCTTTTTCTTTTTCTGAATGAGATAACGAATCTAACTTTTTTTTTTAAACAAATATTTCGGCTAAGGATAATTTTTTTCTCTGTTTTTCTGACTTGGTTAACGAACCTTGATTGGGCATACGAACTTTTTCTAACGAAAATGATCATTGTTTTTCTTGCCTTTCTAACACAGCTAACGGATCTGGATTCAGTTTACGAAATTTTTTCCTCCTTTTTTAGATATGTGCACTAACAGAACGCAGAAGCATTCCATTTTAATTGGACAGGAAATCAGTTTCGGTTAACGAACATTTCCGCTAATGAACGTAATTCCGGAACGAATTAGGTTCGTTAGCCGAGTTATAACTATATATTTTATAAATATATAGCTATCTTTATTGAATTTAGAATAAAAAGAGTATTTGTGTTTGAGAGATAAAAGCAATTGTAACTTTTTGTTGTAAAAAACGATATAGAATCATGATTACTCGAAATAGTTTAAATTTAATAGAAAAGTTCTGTTTATTAACATACTTCAGACGCTATAGCACATTCTAAACCTAAATTTGTATACAGTTTAGCAAAATTTCTCTTTTTAAGGTAAAGTCGAATGTCTGTCGTATTTTTTCCAAAAACATTTAGGGTCTAATGTTTTTCCAAAAACATTTGTCTATGCATAATATGTTATATCTTTTAGGTAGCTTTCTTTACAAAAAGCTACCTATTGCAGCCGTTCGGAGGAAAGCGATTTCAAAAAATTTTGGTATATTTTCATCGATCATGACCCCCAGACCCCGAAACCACCCTCCGTCCAAAATTGATATATATATATATATATATATATATCAATATATATATATATATATATATATATATATATATATATATATATATATCTGACCTATGTCACACTGTAACTCTGGTATTTATGAACCGATTTGGATGTAATTCGGTGTGTACATAGTACATACCAATGTCTCGACCGAGTTCGTTGGCCAGCTTCATCCGCCATTTTGTTTCAAAATGGCGGCCATTTAAAAATTTAAAAAAAATTTAAAATTTAAAATGTGGTACCAAAAAATTGAAAATGGAAACATATTTTTTTCTTATGTATTTGACCTTTATACAAAGACTCCGTAGCAGTTTTTGTTTCGTCTATATCTTAAAAAATGGCTGAGTTATAGCATTTTGAATTTCTAGCGAAGCTGAGATTTTGAAACGTCCTGAATTTTGTCACGCGATAAAAGGCGTATTTATGAACCGATTTGGATGTAACTTCGTTTATACATAGTACAGACCAATGTCTCGACCGAGTTCGTTGGCCAGCTTCATCCGCCATTTTGTTTAAAAATGGCGGCCATTTAAAATTTTAAGAAAAATTTAAATTTGAAATGTGGTACCAAAAAATTGAAAATTGAAAAAATATTTTTTTCTTATGTGTTTGACCTCGATAAAAAGATTCGGGAGCAGTTTTTGTTTCGTCTATATCTTAAAAAATGGCTGAGTTATAGTATTTTGAATTTCTAGCGTGGCTGACATTTTGAAACGCCCTGATTTTTGTCACGCGATAACAGGCGTATTTATGAACCGATTTGGATGTAACTTCGTTTATACATAGTACAGACCAATGTCTCGACCGAGTTCGTTGGCCAGCTTCATCCGCCATTTTGTTTAAAAATGGCGGCCATTTAAAATTTTAAGAAAAATTTAAATTTGAAATGTGGTACCAAAAAATTGAAAATTGAAAAAATATTTTTTTCTTATGTGTTTGACCTCGATAAAAAGATTCGGGAGCAGTTTTTGTTTCGTCTATATCTTAAAAAATGGCTGAGTTATAGCATTTTGAATTTCTAGCGTGGCTGACATTTTGAAACGCCCTGATTTTTGTCACGCGATAACAGGCGTATTTATGAACCGATTTTAATGTAACTTGGTCTGTACATAGTACATACCAATGTTCCGACCGAGTTTGTTGTCCAGCTTCATTCGCCATCTTGTTTCAAAAGGGTTGCCATTAAAAAAAAAAAATGTAATTTAAAATTTAAAATGAGGTATTAAAAAATTGGAAAATGAAAAAGATTTTTTTTATGTGTTTGGCCTTGATACAAAGATTCTGGAGCAGTTTTTGTTTCTGAAAATTTGTTCTTTTGTTTATATCTTAAAAAGTGGTTGAATTATAGCACTTTGAATTTCTATCATGGCTAATACTTTGAAACGATCTTGTATTTGTCTCGCGATACCACACGTATTCGCCTATTTCGATGGAAGAAGGCATGTGGATAGTATACATCAATATCTGGACCAAGTTCGCTGGCCAGCTTCATCAGCCATCTTGTTTCAAAATGGCGGCCATTAAATTAGAAAAATATATATTTAAAGTGAGGTGGAAAAAAATTAGAAATTGAAAAAGGTTTCTTTCTTAAGTATTTGACCTTGATATAAGGATTCAGGAGCATTTTTTGTTTGTCTTTATCTTAAGAAATGGCTCAGATATAGCAGTTTCAATTTCTAACGTGGGTGACATTTTGAAAAATCTGATTTTTTGCCTGCGACAGCACTCGTATGTATCAACCGATTCCGATGTGACTGAGCATGTGCACAGCAATTACTAAGGTCTCGACCAAGTTCACTGGTTAGCCTCATCCACCATATTGTCTTAAAATGGCAGGCACTTTAAGAAATCGCCGAATTTGGCAGCGAAATATAAGTTACTTTAAATAAAAGCAGCTTGGATAAAGCTGACTAATTTTGCGAAATTCTCATTCAAAATGATTTAGTATTGATAAAAATTAGTATTGAATCTCCTACATTCGGTTTCCACTTAATTGAGCTTCGTGTGTTTGAATAATATAAGTTGGCTTTTTTAAAATAAGGAATATGAAAGCTACCACTTCCTCCCGGCACTGGCCGGAAGGGCTTTTTGTGGTTGAAACAGACAAATTTAGGCTTATATTTAAAATATAGACATAATCTATAATCTGTGAATATTTCATGCAAAAATATTTTAAGTAAGAACAACAAAAGATATCCTGAATGTAATTAAAAGGAGCACTGCTTATCTAAATCACTTTAAAATGTATTTTTAATCATTATATAAAAACGACACTTGGCATATTTTTAATCATAACTAGCGTAAATAAAGAAAACATTTTATACCGTCTTTTTTAAATATTTAGAACGTATTACTCTTTCATATATATGGAAAGATAAAATTTAAACCTATTTTAAAATTTAAAGCTTAAAATTAAAGGTTCACAATTAAAAATTCCCAATTTTTATCTAACTTTGAAAGCCCGTAATTGTAATCTGATTTGCCCCTGTTAAATTTTTTTAATATTTAATAAGAGTAAAAGTTTGACTTTACGCGATTCTCACTTCTTGTCGTTAGAGCTGAGCTTCAAATTTGCCAAACCCATAAAACGTCAATGCCAGGATACTTTCTAGCGTCTAGCCTAACACTAGAATGCCCGGAAATTTTACTCAAGTTTCATAAAAATATTTGACACCAGAATTTTTATTTAAAATTATTTGTCTGATTTATTTGACGTAAATCTGCGTAGTTTAAATTTAACTTTTTTTATGAAAGAATTTCTGGTTCCAGTTGACATTTAATCATATGGTTGGAGTCGGACAGACTCCTTCCGGGCGTTCTAGAGCTAAATGAGATCACGTCCTATTTCTTTAATGTCGCACTCTAGCGGAAATAATCCATATTTAAGACGAGACAACGTAAAATCCATGCTTTTTCTGCATTATGCCTTGACAAATAAACGTACGTCGCTCGAACGAGCTACCGGCATAGACTCTCCAGCCAGCTGGGCCTGATTTTTAAGAAGGAGAGGTACAAAGGAAAATAAAATCAGGTCCCGATTTCAAAGACTTGTATTTATTCGCCACGACTACAAGAAATGCGAGGATCCAACCCGAGATCTACACCCAGGGCCGAAACTAAGGGGGGGGGGGCAGAGGGGCCATGTGCCCCGGGCGCCAGAGCCAAGGGGCGCCAAGTGAAAGATTATACCTTTGGAATCGATCATTTTCTTCTGATGGAGTGATGGATTTCATTATTATGAAACAGCCAGTATAAATGAAGTGTTAGGTGAAGATGAAAGAGCAGCCGTAAAAAGTTAGAACTCTGATTTTCTGGTCAGAATGGGGGGGGGGGGTGAAATGGCCATAATTTTTTTTTTTTTCCAAAACAAATTATGGCCATTTTTTCCCCCCGTTCTGACCAGAAAATCAGAGTTCGAATTTTTTATGACTGCTCTTTCATCTTCACCTAACACTTCATTTATATTGGCTGTTTCATAATAATGAAATCCACCAGTCCATCAAAAGAAAATAACTCGGTTAAAGTGGAAACTCGAATAATCGGAACTCTACTGTATAAGCAAACACTGTAAATAGCCGGCAATACATGCAAATTCTTTTATGTGAACGAACTATAATTGCATGAAACGTCACATTAAATTTACGTAGTTCAGTATTACATAATTTATGATTACATATTTTAAATTTTAAAATAAGTCGGGCATTAGAAAATTAGTAAAATTCTCTTTGTAAATATACTTTGAGGAAGAAAGGGGGGGGGGGGGGAGCGCCAAAATTCATGTTTGTCCCGGGCGCAAAAAAGGCTAGTTTCGGCCCTGTCTACACCTATATAATTCACGGCCTCGACTACAATCTCCAACTTTTGATATATATGAGAAACCCTCCTCGGACATCTCAACGCGTAGCAATCACCTGTCTTACGGGGTTCGTTACATATATATGTATATATTGACATAGATATACATTAAAAAAAAAAGTTTCAGGATATTTTTCCAACGATCCCGATAAGACATGTACATCACAGCTGCCAACGTTTCCTTTTTTAAAAAGTTTTATTTAACTGGACTGTTGAACCATACTGGATGGTTAAACCATATTTCAACCAGAAATTCTGTGTCATGATTGCAAAAAAGAAAACTATATAGAAGGAATAAAACACTTTATTTAACCCTCCAATACACGCGCGGCGCGGAGTACTGCGTACTCCAGAGGAGCTCTTTGGTATGCATGGTTTGTACTTTGCCACCGATAAATTCAAACAAAAATCGTCATATTATTTAACTGCAGACATTTGTTACAAATTCTGCGATAATATAATTTGAAGGTTACTTTTCGAAAAATAGTGCTGGCAAAGATTAAATACCGTACGTACTGTGGATATCGCATACTTTGCCCGTGTATTCTAGGGTTAAAAGTATTTTTGGTTCAAAGTATGTATTCGATTAAAAAAAAAAGAAAAACCCGGAAGATCGGCAGCTATGCTTATCTACGTTTTTTTTTTCAATGAGACTGAATATGACTATTTATTTTTTCAATTAAAATATTCTTTTATGTCAAAAGACTAGAATAAATAGGCTTAGTTGTAAATTATATCCAATAAACTGCTGGTTATTTGATACGTGACACCACATGTCACGCGATCAATCTTAAAGTGACGCTTTTAGAAACTACCCCAAAATAATAAAATTGTGCATAACCTTGTCTAATAGAAGCTCTGATGAGGCTTCCTTCACAAAACTACTTCCCATCTACAAAAAGGTTTCTTGGAAGAAGACTTTTTCTAAATAAAAGCAAGTCTTTCCTTTTCAGAATACTTTAATGGCTTCGGATACATTACATTAATAAGTGTTTTACGGAGGTATCGTTATTCCCCCCCCCCCCCCACGTTAGATAGCGACAAGCTGTTTAATGTTTGAAGTGTACATTTTAACTAATGAGCTGGCAGGATACCTTTATTTTATATACTATTAACATTCATTCGTCGATTAAGAAGGTGCTAAAAAAGCTCAATTTGATTAATAGTAATAAAGAATTAAAAAATGATAAATTAAAATAAAGTATTAATTCTGTACCTTGGAACAAAAATGGCCAATGTCTATTTTTCTCAAATGGCAGGAAACCCAATTTAAGTTTGAGGAATTTTAAGAATCTTGCTACGATTTCTGTACTATTATTTTTCAAAGTTGTACCTTTCAATTCAGCAATGTTTTCTCACTGCAATCTAATGTTACATTGATTTAGTTTTTCTTTTACGTTTTAATTTGGCCATTTTTACATTAACAGTAAGTAACATTGGCCTCGACAAAATATTTTGTTTTCAATGATCTAATATTGGGAGGACTTTGGCCCTTTTAGCAATTACTTTATATCGCATCCTGAATTCATTCGTGCATTTAACTCAAATTTCTCAATTTTGGACATTGGTCCTTTTTGTTCCAAGGTACAGAATTATTTAAAATAAATGCAAAATATTCATGCCGTGGAGGATATGTCATGTGCAAGAAAAGAATAAAAATAACATGCCACAATTTCAAGGCAACAAAGCGCAAAATGTTTTACATTTTTACCTGTATTTTCCTTTAAAACTATGCAAAAATGCAGTAACAATAATATGCTTACTGCGGTGCCTGATAAGAAAGGTATATATGTTACGGCCAAAACCCGAAATTGGCCAATTCCCGAACTGGCCGGCCAATTCGCGAACTGGCCAACAACGTTTTAAACTGACTGGCCAATTCGGGAATTGGCCGGCCAAAACCCGAACTGGCCAGATGCAATCGGCCAGTTTGCGAAGTGGCCATACAGTATCGGCCAATTCGCGAAATTGGTATATAGAAACCGATTTTTACTTTTTATCATTTTCTAACATAGTTGAAAGTGTTTTTGAATTGAATTTGTCTGGCTGTATGCATGCCCGTGCTCTAACTTGGGTAAAGACTCGGATTGACTTGTAATTGTTATAATATTTAGCTTTATAAACACATTTTGGTAGTACTAGTGAAGTTGTACTATTTTTGGTTAATTTGCAGGAACACACAAAAATATTTCATTACAGTATCATCAATGGTTTTTTTCAGTGCATTTTAATGTTGTTACATTATCTCAATTATAATAAAATAGGTATGCTTCATTAAGATGGACGACAAACTGTTATCTATAAAGGGTATGAAATAAGTAGCAATTATAGTTTGTCTACAGAAACACTCAAAAGTATTTCTTTACATTGCAGTGAATGGTGAAAGATCATTTCTAGTGCACTTAATTGATGTTACACTATTTCAAATATAATAAAATTTACATTCCTAACTCATGTAGTGAGCAAGAGTATTGATTAAGTAGCCATTATAGTTCGTTTATAGGACTCCCAAAAGAATTCAGATAAAGAATTATGATATATGTGAAAAAAATCGTTTATAGGGTATTTTAATGATCTTACACTACTTCAAATGTAATGAAACTGTTATATATTACTAATATGCTCTACAACATTTTTCTATAGTTTATTGGTTAGGTAAAATTTGTCGTTTATTTACAGAGTCCCTCAAATAATTTGTTTATTGGATTGGACAATTAATCCGATGCATCGATATTTGTCACAGAGGACAGAAATCTTCAGCAGATTAGAATATAATGCTCATAATAAACCCAATTTATCGAAATATATCAAACAGGCGGGAAATTGTCCAACATATCAGAATATAATCGTCACAGTATAGAACGTTCTTTCCTATCAAGTGTGCACGTCATTGCCACCTACCGGGTAGCCTTGAATCCCCACTTCGTATATTGGCCAAGGCTTTTCGGCCAGTTCGCGAATTGGCCGGCCAAAACCCGAAGTACGCTGTTCATTTCACATATTTCGGGTTTTGGCCAGGAATCTCGGCCAGTTCCCGAATTGGCCAAGCTCCGGGTTTTGGCCGTAACATATATATATATAAGCAAAATACTAAATATCCTATTCTCCAATATTTCAAATATTTTGAGTATAGTTGAAATAACACAGAAACTTTACTGTATACAAAATTTTATGAAGAGTATTAATTCATATATGTTGGGGCTTCTCAAACATTTAGGATTACTTTTTAACGTATACGGTATCCAGTCATACATTATAAAAATATATTTGAGAGTCAGTATATTCCGTAGTAATTTCTGTTTGGTAATTCTTTTGGAAGTAGCATATAAGAATATACATGGTGTTTTTTTAACCCTTTCCGGTCCGGCGGTTCTTCCACAAATTTTATTCAGTTCGCACCACATTTTAAAAAGAAGTTACTTTCAATCACACAATTTCGAAAATGCTCTAATTAAAAAAGGCAAATTTTATTTTCCTTTATTACTGGTGTCAAAAGCAAATTTTGCAAAGAAAAATCATCCCGAGCCAGACTCGGAGTTAGACCGAAAAGTGTTAATTCCGCTTCACTTCAAATAGATGTTGAAGCGAGTTAACTATAGTCATGAACGAGACTGTCTACATATGGTAAAACGGATATTTGCTTTCACGATGGGTTGCATTTCAGCGCCCGCCCTATTGGAAACTGCAGAGTTATCGTTACTATCTCGAAGGCAGTACGAGATACTGAATAAAAAGAGTCAGCTACAAAGTTGTAGAGCCTCCTCGAATGGGTATGAAATTGATCTTTCATGTAAAAATAACTTCATTAGAAGCTTTGAAATGTAAATTATTTATATCCAATCACTAACTTAAATACGCCACTAATTGCATGTGTGGTATTATAAGTAAAATGCGCATTTACTCATAAAATTGAGTTATGTAAGCAAGACGCAATTTATTTTAGTTAGAAAATAAATTTAAACAGTTTCATTGTATCTACCCTCGGGTCACACTGCTGCCCATGGTGGATAAATTATGCATACTTAACTTATTATTCTTATTAAAATAAACAGTATTTTGCTTACATGTGTTAGTTTTATTTGTAAATGTGCATCCTCCATATAATGCCGCATTTCTGCATATTATTAGTGGCGTTTTTAAGCTGGTGATTGAATATCAAAAAATACATTTCATCGATTATAATGTTATTTTTACATGTAAGACATTTCATACTAACACAAAGGCGTTGTAAACCTTTGTAGTTGATTTTTCCCCCGTACCTCGTACAATTTTTGAAATAGGAACGATAACTCCGCAATTCACCACTAGGGAGCTCTGCAATGTATCTCATAGTAACACAAATGCCTATTTTACTATATCGAGACACCCGTTCATGGTTGTAGTTAACTTGGTTCATATGTTATTTGAGGGGAAACTGAGTAAAGGAAGCACCTTTTATATTCATATGCATTGTTATTTTGCTTAGATTCAAAAGATAAACGTGAATAATTCGCGTCATTAATCTCATAAAAAAACTCCTCTAAGATTCACAAAAATACAATAGATGCTCGTTAAAAAGATCACCTATTATAGCGACCCTTCCGCTATAAAGGCCAATTCAAATAGTCTCAAATATTTACCCATTTATATAATATTACTGTTATATCCAATAGAACGACCAAATAAACTTTATACTATAGTGAATATTTCTCCCTGTTCTACAAATATCATAGCTGGAAAACCTTTCGATTTTTAACTACCATTATTTCCGAATAGAAATATTCTCTTTATTTAATGACAAAAGTTTTCGATTAAATAAGACGAAGATTCGGAAATAGTGGTAATCATAAATAGGAAGGTTTGGAAACTATGCAATTTAAATTTCTTCTATAATGTGAAATATATAACCTTTTCTTCTTAAAATTAGATTTTTTTTTCAAAAGAATGAAGTGAAATTCTGAAGTGAAAAGCACTTCAAAGCCTTATTATTGTCATCTATATCTGATATAAGGACAAGGGGCCACCTCTGTTCAAAATTATTGCAAATATATTCGACATCAAAATGCTTTTATGTGGATTCAGTGCTTTGAGAAATTTATTTACCACACAATACCACAAAGTAATCCTCAAAAATTTCAGAATTGCACTATTATTTACTAAACATCATCCATGTACTTGTTTCTTTCAGCTTTTCCTCATTAGCTTGGAAATTATATTCTTGAGATATCTCAGCATTTAAATAGCAATAATAAAAAAGATTATATTACTTCCATAGAAAATTGTATAACTAAACTAAATTCTGATAATTTGAATAAAGATCAAATATTACATTTTTAGCTATTTCAACTTTACTTCTGTTTTTAATTTAGAAATATCCTCCTTTTATAATATATATATACAGTCGAAGCTCGTTAACATGAACCTCAAGGGGAATCAAAATTTTGTTCATGTTAACAGTAATTCACGTTATCAGTATCAAATCTTTGTATTCGTTTTTATAGGGGACTGTGAAAACAATTCATGTTAAAAGTAATTCGCGTTAAGCGTGTTCATGTTAACTAGGTTTGACTATATATATATATATATATATATATATATATTAATTACAATCAAGCGAATACTATTTTAACATCAACATCTTAAAACAATTCTTTTAAAATTTATTTTTGTGCTATGAAATAAAAATGTAATTACAAAAAACTATCATACCTCCCACTATAACAAATCTTTCCTGTGAAATGAAGGAAGTCGTTATAACGAGCCATGACTGTACTAAAATACTAATTATTTACAAAAGTAATATCGGAAGTACATTAGATATTAAACTGAAGTCAATTCTTAATGTCTTTTCATTATAACGAACCATTCATGTGAAACGACTGAGGTCGTTATAACGAATTATTACTGTACTAAAACATCGATTGTTTATGAAACTAATATCGAAAATACATTAGATATTAAACTGAAGTCAATTCCTAGTGATGCATTCCTACTCATGTTCTTCCACTATAATCAACCTTTCTTGTGAAACGAGTGAGGTCGTTATAACGAGCGATGACTGCTCTAAAACATTGATTGTTTACAATACTAATATCGGAAGTACATTAGACATTAAAATGAAGATAATTATTAATGACACATTCACTACATTGCTAAATAAATTTACAGCAAAAACATCACAGTGTTTTGATTTTTCAAGGTGCACTGTATTTTTGTAAAACACTAATACCCTTTTTTACACTAATGCTATTCTTGATGTGTCCAATTATTGGACATACCAAAACTGCAAAAGAAAAATTGGATGTAATCCAAAATTCTGTTTTTGAAAGACATTTCGAGAGAATGAGAAACCTTTTGTATTATTCAGTGATAACACATTTCTGTAATTCAAAGCTCTTTTGACAAAGAATCAGAGCTACAAATCACTCACGAAACAAACCCTTATCAATAAAGAAAAGTTAAGACTCATTCGAAAACTGTCCAAATAGGGGATAATTCATTCAAAGGATGGAAAATTTTCGTGCCTTTGTCGTGATAATGGATGTGTTGGAAAAAACCAGGTCGGAAGAGATATTAGACAAGTTTGAAACTGTTTAGATTTAATTTATTCTAATAACATTAATGTTATATGTAAGAGCAATTTTGAAATTCTTATAACTCAATTTTGTTATTGATAAAAGTTTTTACTAGAAAAATAATAAAGATTGTAAAATTTCTTTTTTATTAAGGAGAAAAAAAAATTGATTCTTTAAGGCTGTCAGGAACAAAAAATGTTTTCTGCTCAATGACTCAATTTTTTTTTTATTTGTATTCATGGAGTGATTTTTATACGTAAAAGCATGAAATTTTCAGCGATTACTATTCAAGTGCTTTGGTAGCGATTAGTGTTTTCCTTATAATTTTATTGAAACTTGAGTTATAAGTGATTTCTCCCCGATGGCGAAATTTATCTAATACCTGAATCTCTAAAATCGACTTAAATCGCCAAATCTTACACTATTTTATGAAAAATAATTTTGTAGGAAAGAGAGAAATACCACCCACTTTGATCTGAACCACCACCTGAATCTCTAAAATCGACTTAAATCGCCAAATCTTACACTATTTTATGAAAAATAATTTTGTAGGAAAGAGAGAAATACGACCCACTTTGATCTGAACCACCACCTGAATCTCTAAAATCAACTTAAATCGCCAAATCTTACACTATTTTATGAAAAATAATTTTGTAGGAAAGAGAGAAATACCACCCACTTTCTTAGTTTATAATTAAAAATACTTGCAAATTTTGCTCATTTAAGAACAATAAACGATCAAGTGCGAGCATTACTTGCTTACAGAGGGTTCTGTAGAATAAATATATGAATTTGTAATTGTATTATATATATATATATATATATATATATATATAAAAGTTGCTAAAAGAATACTAAGACTTTGTAAAAAACTATACAACGTAGGGTTGGGTATAACTGTATATATTAGAAAAGTGTAAATGGGTATACCATGAAAGTTCAAAGAGATATGGAACCTAAATAATATCAAATATAGCTATTCGTATAACTCTTTTTTTAATATTATCCTAATCTGTTTATGATGAACTTAATTCGGTACTGACAATAAAAGCAGTGTATAGTTAAACTTCATTTGGCGTTTCGTGAAACTAAATTCAGCGTAGTAATAACCTTTATTTCTACAGTGTAGCTAAAACAAAACCTTTGTTCAAAGTTTAAATTTGGCATTGTGCTAAGCGCGCTTTGAATTGAGGTCTCAATTTTGCAACGCCGCCTTGGTCAGTGCCGCGTTTTTCCAGATAGGTGTTTAATTAACTTTTAAAGTCACTCGAGGCGTATTGAGAGATACAATCAATGCAAATTATCGCGAATCCCACAGTATTTATGCGATTCATTCTAATTAAATCTTTCGAGGGCGATGCCCATAAAAAACGGACACCTAATTTTAATTTCAAAACAGACAAACGGCACCAAGAATACTTAATTAAAATTTTCCTTTTATCATGTACGTGAAAATAAGCAAGTTCGCATTTTCTAATAAATTCGTTTATAAATTCTGGTGTCAGTTCATTATTTGATAAGTTTATAAATAGAATTACTCCGTGCCGGAAAGGATTAAGTGGTCGCAGGACTCTTAAAGCTTCAAAGTTTAAGAAATTTAATTTTTTTTAGATGTTAAACTCTTATCTTTTCTGAATATTTTGATTTAATTGTTTCCTTGAAATTTCCATTAGATCAAAAGTACTGGCTTTTAGAATTATACCCGCTCAATAGCTGAAGCGGCGTTTCCGAAACTTTAAAGTCACTATTTTCCAAATGGCGTTTTTTGGGCATAACGCGCAGGATACCTCAAAAACTTCTGAATATTTTTTCATGAAATTTTCCAAACATATATTTCATGTTAGTCTGTACAAACTGAACTTAAAATTTCCTTTTTATTGTTCAAAAAAATATTTTTTTAGGTGATTTTACTGTTGAAATTTTCAAAATTTTCTATTAGCTAAATGCAACATTGCATTAAAAATATAAAAATGCTTTAAATACAAATTTATTTAAGTTCAGGGAAATTATTACAATACAAGTATAAGTAAGCACCAAAATTTTCATTCTAGTTGCAATATTTGTTTTGTAATCCTGCGCGTAAAGTGTTATGCCAGTTTTTTGTATGACAAATGTCTAACAGTTTCGAGCCCCCTGTAAATACTAATTCTGTATCTTGCAATTTTTTAAATACATGAAATGAAAGAACATACTTATATCTTTCATCACAATTAAAATTGTGTTTTAAAATCATATACATTTTAAGACGTTAAAAGTTGAAAATGGTCTTCTTTTCATTTTTTCCACTTTTTAGAGTCCCGAGACCCCTTAAATTAGTATGTTTTTAACAATTTGACGTTTATTGCTTCTATACTGTTACTAGACATTACATTACACACATACATCATTAAAAGTTGTTAACTAGGCATAGAGTACGCCGCCCCTGTCCTTGTGTATGTCCAAACTGACCGTACATTTAAGGGTTAATATCTCGGCTAATTACCGATGATTTTCTTTGAAAATCATTATCAACAATGCTTTTATTCTTCTGAAACGATAGGTAAATTCAGCGATGCTCAACAATTTTTCTGAATGCCCGTAAATTGAAATTTGTGTATAACAGAAAAATGCTAATTACTCAAAAACTATGTGATCTAGGGTAATCGCTATAATTTTCCGGCAAGGTTTATATTAACGTCTACTACCTCTAATTTTTTCATAATTTTAGTTTCAGTAGATTCGGAATTAGATGGGGGGGGGGACATATTTTTGCGCTACATTTTCAACAATATCTTTGAAAATATAATACCTAAAATTAAAAGGAATGTATTTTTGAGTTCAGCGTTACAAACGCTTCCACATGATACCCCACATGGTATGCAAAGAAAAGATTTTTTTTTCAAGTAGCATAATTAGCCCCTCTACTGTTTTACTAAATATATTTATGAATGTTTATTAATCTGAAAATATGTGGGCCAATGTTCTTTATTACTTCCCCGAATTTGAACTTTCCACCTTCCATAGTTTACGAGTAAAATGGCTGTGACAGACAGACAGACGGACAGATAGACGGACGGACAGACATAGGAGTGATCTTATAATGGTTCCGTTTTTACTTTTTAAGTACGGAACCCTAAAAATGACTTCGTGAATGTGTCAGAAAGCAACGAGTTTTACTTTGAACGGCCTTATAAGCAACTGATTGCATACAATAAGAAAACTATATAACATTGCAATATTGAGATTACGTATTATCGTAATATTGAGATTTAAGAGAAATAAAATCTTATGATTTTAACTGTACAGGGTGAAATTTATACACAAATAAAAGAAATTGAATCCGGATTTTGAACGATCACCAAATTTTACACGTCTGCGGTATGTTAAAGAGAGTCATGTGTTAATCAATCTATGCATACATGCATGTACGCAAATATACAGGATGCCCACTAAGACCATCAGAACACATGCTGCTTATGGTGGACGCATTGAGTATACTTAAATTATAGTAGTCGTAAATTTCTAAATGGGTGTAAAAAGTCCGGGCCAGGATTCGAATCAGGGATGTCTTGGCTAAAGCCGACAATGCTCTACCTACTGAGCCATCCCAGATGAATATAGAGGACTAATTCACCCAACTAACCTATAACGATCACAACATCTGGTCTGATATCTGTGTCAGCTCAACAGAATAAATCGTAGGTTATTTTTTGGAACTGCAGTAAACGCCGCATACGTAATTATGTTAGATTGATTTTTAACGTAATTATTCAATTGGAATAAATCATAACAGTTGTAAATTTACAAATGGCTGAAAAAAGTCCGGACCAAGATTCTAACCAGGAATGTCTTGACTGAAACCGCCAATGCTCTACCTACTGAGCCATCCCTGGTTGGAATCCTGGCCCGGATTTTTTCACCCATTTGGAAATTTACAACTGTTACAATTTATTTACCAATTGAATAATTGTGTTAAAAATTAAGCTAATATACTTAAATTAATTTTTCGTATTAAAATAAATTCTCCCTTGCTTAGTTGTGTTAGTTTTATAGGTAAATGTGCATCTGCTTTATAATGGCACACTTCTGCAAACAAGTTTTGGTGTATTTACGCTGGTGATAGGATATAAAAAATGACATTTCAGGGGTCCTATTAAAGATTTTTTACGTGTAAAATATCATTCCATACTAAATCGAGGACGCTGTACAACTTTGTAACTGACATTATCCTCGTATCTCGTACCGTTTTTGAGATAGGAACGCTGACTCCGCAGTATGCGATTAGATGGTGCTCTAAGCAATCTCACGCCATAGCCACTTTACTATATATAGATACCACGTTTATGATTATAGGACAGGACTTTAGTGGGTCCTATATATATATGTACTATAGCAAACCCCGCGGCTTTGCTCGCGTAATAGTTGAAATATGCCAAGAACAATTTTTGGAATAATTCAACAATTACAAATTAAGCCACAGTTTGACTAAACTTTATTATAAAAGTGCAATAGGCAGAAATGAGATTTTAATTAATAAAAATAACTAAAACTAATTCCAATTAAATGATAATTTAGAAAGTAATTTGTGACTTTTATGCTCATTTCAGTATTCATTTGAAGTTTTGAATTTTTTAGAAACCAACTTAACACATTTACATCTTAAAATTAACCATCATGTCAAATTTCAAGCTTCTTGTCTAGCAGTCTACCACCTCTCTGGTGTTAGTGGCACCAACATAAAATGCCTAAATAGAGTGGAAATAGAAAGTCTCGAAAAATGTTGAAACAGAAACTGTCACCATTAATTTGCCAACATTAATCTTGAAATCGGTTATTATATCCTAATATTCTATAGAAAACGGAATTTAGGTGCTTTTAAAGGCTTTCTTGTTGTTCCTGCCAACCAGGTGGTAGTGACACCGGCATAAAATATAGGCCGTATAGGATCAGGGACTATCACTCTTGATTCGCAACCAATAACTTCTGTAATCGGTTTATTATTTCCTGAGATTTCTTAGAAATCGTAATTTAGAACTCTTTTAGAATGCTTTTCGCTCCTTCCCTTCGCTTCACTCCTTTTAATTTCGAATTTATTTTCGACTATTCTTAGAGAACATTTATATTTTAAAGGTAACTACCATGCTATGTTTAAAGTTTCTAGCCTCTTCAATGCCTCAGAAATCGAAATTTAGGATGTTTTGTGCTCCTGCAACCCTCTAGGGGTTGTGGCATCGATATAAAATATAGCTTATGTTTGAGCAGGTTCTTTCACCATCAATTTGCAACCATTATGTTTGAAATCGGTTTCGTATTTCATACGATTGCATAAAAATCGTAATTTAGAAAGCTTATAGAACGCTTTTCGTTCACTTCATCCTTTTAAATTTGGAAGTTTCTTTCGACAATTCTTAGAAAGCATTTGCATCTTTGAAGTAATTACCATTCCAAATTTAAAATGTCAGACCCCTCAGTAACACAAAAAACGCAATTTAGAACATTTTTTGCTCCTATAACACCCAGGTGGTAGTGACAACAACGTAAAATATAGGCTATGTTGGAGCGGGGACTGTCACCATCAATTCTAAATCATTACTTCTGAAATCGACTTATATTTCCTGAGATTGCGTAGAAATTGCTATTTAGAACGTTTTTAGAACTCTCTTCGTTCATTTTCACCCCCTTTTATATTTCAAATTTTTAAGGAACTCTTCTCAGAGGGCATTTACATCTCATAAGAAATTAAAATGCCAAATTTCAAGTTGCTAGCCGCTTCACTATCACGAAAATCACAATTTAGAACTATTTTAAAATGCAACCGCAAGGTGGTAGTGACGCCGACATGAAATAGATCCTATATTGGAGCAAGGGCTGTCATCATCAATTTCCAACCATTACTTTTGAAATCAGTTGGGTACCTTTCTGAGATTGCGTAGAAATCGCAATTTAGAACGTTTTTCGTCCATTTTCACTTCTTTTAAATTTCGAATTATTTAAGAAATGTCCTTAGAGATCATTTATATCTTATTAGTAACTATCATGTCTAGTTTCAAGTTGCTATCCCCTGAAGTATTACAAAAAACGAAAATTAGATCTATTTTAGCTCCTTCACCCCCTTTGAGGTAGTGGCACCGACATGAAATACAGCCTATGTTGAAGCGAGGGCTATCACCATCGTTTTCACTCAATTATTTCTTAAATCGGTTCGGTATTTCCTGAGACTGCGTAGAAATCGCAATTTAGAAAGTTTTTTAGAACGCTTTTCGCTCATTTTCACCCCTTTTAAATTTCGATTTTTTAGGAAACATTCTTTGAGATCATTTGTATCTTACAAATAACTGCCCTGCCTAATTTCAGGATTCTAGGTCCTTCAGAAACACAAAAATCGCAATTTATAACATTTTTTGTTTCTGAAACCCTTAGGTGGTAGTGACACCGATATTAAATAGAGCCCATGTTGGAGCAAGGACTGTCATAATCAATTTCCAAACATTACTTATGAAATAGGTTAGGTATGTTTTGAGATTGCGTAGAAATCGCTATTTAGAACGTTTTTTAGAACTCTTTTCGCTCATTTTCACCCCTTTTAAATTTCGAATTTTCTAAGAAATGTTCTTAGAGATCACTTATATCTTATACGTAACTACCATTCCAAATTTCATGTTTCTAGGATCTTCAGTACCACAAAAATTCGCATTTTCGAACGTTTTTTGCTCCTGCACCTTCTTTGGGGGTAATGGCACCGACATAAAATGCAGCCTATGTTGGAGCAAGGGTTGTCACCATCATTTTGAAACCATTATTTTTTAAATCGGTTTGGTACTTCTTGAGATTTCGAAAAATCGCCATTTAGAACCTTTTTTAGAACGCTTTTTGCGCATTTTCACCCCTTTTAAATTTCGAATTTTATAAGAAATGTTCTTAGAGATCATTTACATCTTATAAGTTACTACTATTCCAAATTTCATGTTTCTAGGTGCTTCAATAACACAAAAATCGCATTTTCGAACGTTTTTTTGCTCCTGCACCCGCTTTAGGGGTAGTGGCACCGACATAAAATGCAGCCTATGTTGGAGCAAGGGTAGTAACCATCATTTTGACATCATTAGTTTTGAAATCGGTTCGGTACTTATTGAGATTGCGTAAAAATTGCCATTAAGAACGTTTCTTAGAACGCTTATTGCGCATTTTCACCGCTTTTAAATTTCAAATTTTTAAAGAAATGTTCTTAGAATTAATTTACATCTGATAAGTAACTATCATGCCAAATTTTATGTTTCTAGGCCCTTCAGTAACGCAAAAATCGCAATTTCGAACGTTTTTTTTTCTCCTGCGCCCCCTTTAGGGGTAGTGGCATCGACATAAAATATAGCCTATGTTGGAGCAAGAGTTGTCACCATCATTTTGCCACCATTAGTTTTGAAATCGGTTTGGTACTTCTTGATATTGCGTAAAATTCGACATTTAGAACGTTTTTCAGAACGCTTTTTGTGCATTTTCACCCCTTTTAAATTTCGAATTTTTTAAGAAATGTTCTTAGAGATCATTAGTATCTTACAAGTACTTACCATTCCAAATTTAATGTTTCTAGGCCTTTCAGTAACACAAAAATCGCATTTTTAGAACGTTTTTTGCTCCTGCACCCCCTTTTGGCCAGTGGCATGGACGTACGACATAACCTATGTTCTAAGTTGGACTAACACCATCATTTTGATACCATTACTTTTGAAATCGGTTCGGTAGTTCCAGAGCTTACCTCCTACAAATAAACAATTTTTACCTCTTTATAATATGAGTGTAGATATGAGATATGCGCAAATATATGTAAATGTATTTATGTCCGGAAGTTGTACCCTAATGCACGCCTTTGTTTAAACTGTGGTCCGGGAACTACAAACTATTCGCAATGCGCCTTTAGGGAGTCAGTGGAGATCTCGTGTTCCGTGTAAAAACATTTCACGTACCTGGAATCCGAGAGAAAGATTGAGAGCAAAATGTAAGGAAAAACTAATAATACTGTTAAAAATACAGTAGAAATATTTGTATAGCTCTATTTAGTTTATGTATCATGTATTCCGTAAACGAGATCAATAATTTCAGTCTTAAATCCGGGGGGGGGGGGGCACAAAGTCATGGGAATACAAACAAGCGTCCGTAGTAACTAAAAAATTAAGAACCCTGCCCTAATTGCTCATGTGCAGTAATCAGTTGAAACAACGATGTTAGAGTCGTTGGGATTCTTCAGCTATAATAGCGTATATGACTTTAAAAGACACATCTGAAATAATAATAATAATAATAATAATAATAATAAACATCTTTGAACACTATTAATATGTTTTCGAATTAAAATTCTTATCGAAATGATTCCAAAAAATATAATTTATTAGCCGTTACCCGTGACGTTGTTGACGTCGCATTAAAAGATAAATGCCTTAATTAAGCAAAGCATTTCACTCCTGATAATTAAAAACATCTATAATTAACCGAAACTTTACGGTATTTCTTATTTATAGGGGCTTTGACATAACTCCGACATAAAAAATGAAAATTCGTGCCAATAATATAAATAATCACGAAAATGAAACTAAAACAAATGCGAAAAAGGTAGGGTCAAATAAAATTGTGGAAATCGACGAATTATCTTCGTATAACGAAAAAAAACAACGCTGGAAGAATTCTACTACAACAGTGTATTTTAGGCGTTATTTGGTATGAAATTTGCATATGTATGCATTGAATCCTAATTTAAAAAGAAAAGCTTAAAGAAAGCTGTCTTAAAAATGAAAACATATTTTTACTCTTTTAAAGGTAAAAAAAAATGTGAAATTAAAATCAGGTTGCCAAACCACGATTTACAAACGTGTCCCCAATATATTTCGAGCACCAGAGCTTTAATTTCGGTATTGGCAGGGGGGAAATGATGTTACTTTGGTTCACTCATATTAAATCTTTAGGTTTCATGAACGAAAATGCAACTTTCTTTTGAAAAATAAAGTAATTTGTTTCATATTTTCTGAAGTGAATGACTTTAAGAATTAACACTCGTCAAATTTTTTTTCTTCAGGAAATCGAGTTTATTTTTTAGTTTTTAAGAATGCAAAAAATTATTCCAAGCATATCCGTTTTATTTTCCTTATATGACGCCATATTAGCCTGCTTTCCGTACTTACTTATATTCATGCAAGAAATATTTGAAATTTTTCGTTTTATTCCCAATAGTACGTCATAGTAATCTTTTTTTTAAATTCTTAAATTTTTTTGTTTCAGTTTCCCTTTTTTTTTTCGTAAAAATCATTCAGTTAATTGTTGAGGAGGAATTATCATTCCGAGTTTTATTTTTTAGCAACGATAAAGAAAGATGGTTAAATTTTATACGAAAAATGTCAATTAATTCTATGAAAATAATAAAATTTTGAATTATTAAGGAAAATATTTGAATAAAATACATAAAAGATAGACTATGTTCATTTCTGTGTTATAATCCGTCTATATTCAAAGATACAAAGGTACAAATTAATCCATTTCGACTTTTACTTAACTCAAACATTCACACACACTTTCATATTTATCATATTATTAGAATATAGTTTCATTGTTAAGTAAAATGAATCAGAAGGAATAAACAAGCAGTTTTTTAAATTCCACATTTTGCAAATTATAATTTTTTCTGTATTTACGAGGGTTCATATTCATCTTGCCCTTGTACACATATCTTCGTATATATATATGTAGGCTTCTATTAAATATATTTCCGTGTAATGAGGTTAAAATTATTTTGTTAACACTACAATTAAAATAATGCAGAGTTTTATTATTCCAAACTACATTAAATCGCCTCGAATAACTTAAATTTGACCCTGTATCTGAATTATAACAGACTAATAAGGTCCAAAACATCAGTTTTTTGTGTAGCTTAAAACGTGAAAACTTGTCCTTTATTGTCTTTTCAGTCAATCCTTTAACAATTCGCTTTCTTTATATTATTTTACTTTTACTACTACTATTCATTATCATCTTTGTTGCTCTTGCTATTGTCTTAATTCATCAGGGAAGTAAATAACGAGGGAATAAAATCCTTTGTCAGAATTTCTACGTTAGTTTAAATGGTGAGATACTCTTCCGTTATTTATTAGAATTAAATTAGGAAATTAACTATTAGGCAAAAAGAGCTATTATTATGATAATCCTTATGAAATAAATGAATGCGCATAAAAATATCTTATAATGCAACTAATGCTCTTCTTCTAAAACAATGTTGTAGAAACAAAAATCAAGTTTATTGCTATAAGTTACTCCATGAAATGATCCAAGCTTTACCTTAAATCATAAGATTAAATTTCAGATCAAAATTTTAATTATACTATGCTTCGGCGGATAAGACGAACTTCAGATAAGACGGGTTATTAAGGCTGTTCTCAAATCCAAACTGGCACAGTCTAGAATTAATTTTTATTCTTTCACTCATGATATTGGTAGGTGTTCTGACTCGGAAATTAAATAGTTTCCATTTTTTGATAAAGCATCAAAGGATACCCTAGAAAATGCTGTCAAAGTTAGCGTTTTGAACCCCATTTCCGGCCGCTACAGCTTGATAAAGGTCGTCATGTTACAACAATCGCTTACAACTCAAAATGTAATTCCTTTATTAAAAAATGAAAAACTATTCGATTCCAAATCATTTCAATTAGTCATCCTTGGCAGTATCATGCTTGCAAGTATGATGCTTGTAAGTATTATGCTTCTACGTTTGAAAATGAATGCGTAAATGCGTCAGAATGTTTCGCGGGGAAAAATATTTTATCGCTTAAACTTTTGATAAAGTTTTATTTTATCTTATATATGTCCTCTTAACACTACAACCACCCCCCCCCCCCAAAAAAAAACAATGATCCAGAAAACAATACATAGATATCGTAAAAAAATTATGTGAATTTCTGTTGTAGATTTCTTGGAAGCTTCTAATCCCACATCACGATTAAAATTCTTTATTTTTCTTGTTCAGAATTTTACATATTAGGAACATTTTTGAATCTGAGAAAGAACTTTTGGCTTACCAGATATTCAAAAGGGATCCACATAACGATGCTTGCAACAGTTAAATGAAGAATGCATGCACTTAAAAAAATAAACCGTCAATTGACACATATATTTTCGTTAACCCCCCGAGCGTCTTGAGAGTTTTCCTGCATTTTCATAAAAATGCTTATGAAATTATCTTAATTTACATTTTCTTTCCCTGTTTGTAGCTAAAACACTTTATGCCCCTTTGATATACATTTTAAAATACAATTCAATGATGGAACGTTTCCCATTTTTTATACATTTTATACATTTTATACACCCCGTTATACATTTTCTCTTAATTTATGTACATCAAAATCATGTATATCTAAAATCGAAGACAAAACTAAAGAAAAATTCTCAAATCTAAGCTATATTTCCTTGAAATCACGCAGGATTGACGAGTTATCGGCAGTAGTTTTCCGTTTCTTCCATGGAATTCAAATCTGTTGATTTCTTTCAAATCACTGAATATTCTTTTATCAAAAAAAGGTAGAAAGAACTAAAATCTCTCCATGCTAAGCTAAAATTAACAAGAAATTCGCCAACATAATCACGTAAAATTTCGGTGAAGTCAAGTAGGATTTAAGGAACTCTACTACCGGAATTTTTCGGTTTTTTTACAGTGCGGGCTGGCACGACATGACGAGAACTTCTGTATGATTATTTTATAAAGTACGTTTTTATGGAAAAAGTACGCTCTTGACCATTTCACTCGCCCATGGCGAGGTTGTCTGTAGCTCAAAATCTGCAGAACTGTCAACTATTCATGGCTGCCACGACGCACTTAAAAAAATCCTGTTTTTATGTATCACCCTGCATTAACAAGTTTTTTTTCTTACTACGAATACGATGCATTTTCATTTTAACCCATTCGTCTATGGCATCCCATTAATAGCACATGTATTTACATTGACTTTTATTATTTTCTTAAAAACTATTTTTATTATAATCTACACGTAGTAATGATAGTGCATGCATAGCTGCAAAACTTCCGGGCTTTTTTAGTCAAACAACATACATGCTTAATAAAGTGACTTGTTTCCATGTTGTACGTATTCGATTGCATTTCTTAGGACAAATTTCTGGTTCAAAGTGTGTTCATTTGACTTAAAAAAAAAACAAAACGGAAAGTTGGTAGCCATGTATGTGTCTACACATTTATTATTATGACTTTATTATGTTTCAGTATTTAGTACAGGGTTCCTATACATTCCAGGGACTTTTTCAGGTATGACCAATATTTTCTAGTAGAAAAATCCGCCTGGTTTAATAGCGCGAAACTTTGCTTTAATTAACATGAATTTTTCGTTAAAAAAAATACTAGTTTCCAAAAATTTTCTGGTCTAGAAATTCCCTGACTTGTAGGAACCTTCTAGTAATAAAACAAAAACAGCTTCTGTTGAAGGCTGGAGTAGCACAGATGAAGTTTATTCCAACAGAGCGAAAAATGTTATTTGTTCGACAACAAATAAGAGTAAGTTATGTCAGCTTGGTATCGTCCGGATAGCTTAACAAGTAAAGCATTGGCACGGCACGCCAAGTATCCAGGTTCGATTCCTGGTCTGGACATTTTTCGCTCTGTTTGAATAAATTTCAACTGTGCTACTCCAGCCTTGAATATGATTTAATCCACTTGGAAGAAATATTCGTTCTCTTCATTACGACAAAAACAGTCCCCTTAAATCTATTTACACCGTTGCTGAATCTTTTATTTCAAACATATGTTTCACTCTTTAAATTTAAAATAGGGGCTAGTTTTTCGAACGAATAATTTACGATAAAAAATAAATAATACTCGAAAATTGTTATGTCTGCTTAATCCTGTTGAAATTTTCCAAACGCCTTCAAAATTACTTCCTGAGTCTATCGCCGTATTAATGTTAAATAGTTAAATTTTAGTAAACCTTAACTTTTGTAATTTGGATAGCTACTTTTAATTTTTTAAAGCTAAAACTAAATTTTCTCCAAAATGGTAATAAAAAAAAAAATTGTGCCCGAAACGGTGAAACATTATTAAGGGGTCTCAGGACTCTTAACCCTTAAATGCCGGGTGTTGCTTTTCGGCAACATACCCAATTTAGGCTTCTAAAATACCATTAGAATACTATTGAAGCTATAATGCCTAATGTTGCCAATAAATTACATTCTGAAAATATTATTAAATCGATTTTCAACATGTAGATGGCAACACTTGTGCTGTTTAAGAATAAAGATAGATTTATTTTTCAATTGTTGCTACTTGCTCTTTTTGTTTTGTTTGGAAGCTTGCGAAATTCTCTATTTTGTTCTGCAGTAAGCAAGTAAAATTTATTTCTTATTATAGTTCCTAAAATTCTTGTGTGTTTAATATTATAGAATTTTATCAAGGAAAATAATTTTTTCAATTAAAGACCAGTATTGCCGATTAGTAACAAACTGTTTTTTAGCCGTAAACCATACTTAAGACAAAATATGATTTTTTAAAGTATTTTTCCCAAGATTTATTTAAAAAATGAAAGCCGAAAAACATTATTACAATGATTTTTGAAAACTCAGGCATTTAAGGGTTAAAGCTTCAAAATTTTCGAAATTTTAACTTTTTTAGATGTTAAACTCCTATCATTTCTGAACATTTTAATATAATTGTTTCCTTGAAATTCCCATTAGAACAGAGGTTATGGATTTTAGAATTATACCTGCTCAATAGCTGAAGCGGCGTTTCCGAAATTTTGAAGTCATTTTTCTCCAAATAACGTTTCTGTGCATAACGCGCAGGATATCTGAAAAACTTCTGAATATTTTTTCATGAAATTTTCAAAAGATATGTATCATACTAGTCTGTATAAACTGAACCTATAAAATTTCCTTTTTATTGGTCAAAAAAATATTTTTTTAGGTGATTATACTGTTAAAATTTTCAAAATTTTGTATTAGCTAAATACAACTTTGTATTAAAAACATAAGGATGCTTTAAATACAAATTTATTTAGGTTCAGGGTAATTATTATAATATGAAGTATAAGTAGGCACCAAAACTTTCATTCTAGTTATTTATTTTGTAATCCTGTGCGTAAGCTGTTATACCAATTTTCTGCACGTCAAATGTCTGGCATTTTGGAGCTCCTTATAAATGCTAATTCTGAATTTTGCAATTTTTTAAATATTTAAACTGAAAGAACATAGTTATATCTTTCATCCCAATAGAAACTGCGTTTTAAAATCATATACATTTTAAGATATTAAATATTGAAAATGTTCTTTTTTTTTTCACTTTTTCCAATTTTAAGAGTCCTGAGACCCCAAGTAATTTTTTTCTTATTATCGGTTTTAGTGTACAATGTTAAGGTCCTTTATTTCTGTCTTTCCTCCAGGACGAATTCCTGTTATCTAAGCATTTTCCTATAATTGAATTATCTCAAATGCTGAAATGCACGGGCCTCCAAAAGTTACTGAACAGTGACCGGTGCTTTCAATTGTACACGGTTTGTCGAATGTCTACCAAAATTCATGACGTCCTTGAACTTCAAGGATATAAAGAGCATGTTTGACGTCACATCTTCAGTGAAGATTTAGTCGCGAGGACAATTAGGGGACAACAATAAATTTGATAATAAAACAATATTTGCGATCACCCATGTAACTGAAGTTGCTAAAAATAGTCTGTGATTCTAGAAAATGACTATTTGGGTCCTGTTTAATGATCGTGTGCATTTGTGTAAGCATAGCACACATATTCGTGAAGGTGTTAACGTTTCTATGAAAAAAAAAAAATCAAATGTTTTCTGTTTATGGAATACAGAGTTTTCATCCAAATTTAACACCATTTTCCCAAAACTTTCCAAAGAACAGTATAAACAGTATACTGCAATTAAAACATAACTATATTGAATATAAAATTACTCGAAGAATTCTCTACCTAAAAAATGAGTAAAACGGTTTAAAAGATGTTAAAAAGTCAAATACTCTCGGCTATGTACTTAGCCTTCATCAAGATTTAAATCTTTAATCCCGACAAAGGCTAGGTACATAACCGAAAGTACTTGACATGTTTTAACATCTTTTAAACTGTTTTAATCATATTTTAGGCTGTGAATTATTTGTGTAATTTTATATTGTATTATTAAGATGAATTTTAGCATTCTGAATTAGTTCATTTTATGTGAGTATACTGAATATTTGATGAGGTATGGGCATTTCATTTCTATGAAATAATTTTTAACTGCGCATACGTGAAAAATTCCAAAATTTTTATTTCGTAATTTGGTACTCATCTATTTAGGGCAACTCATAAAAAGTCCAATCAAATATTGTGAAAACTCAAAAAAGATACAGTGAACTGGTTGACAAATTGTGGGATATCCCATACAAGAAAGCTACTTTTAGTAAGCAACTAACTATATTGCGCCCATCTTTCTGAATTTTTGTGATATTTGACTGGACTTTTTATATAAGTTGCCTTAAATAGATGACTACCAAATTATGAAATAAAAATTTTGGAATCTTTCACGTATACGCAATTAAACAATATTTCTTACAAATGCCCCTATCTCATCAAATATTCAATATATTCATATTTTAATTGCAGTATACTGCTTCTACTGCTCTTTTTTAAAGTTTTTGGAAAGTACTGTTGAATCTGATTGAAATATCTGGATTCTATAAATAAAAAACATTTAAAATTTTCACAGAAACGTTAATATCTTCACGAATATGCGTGCTAAAATGCACACAAATGTTGAACAGGAAGTCGCATAACCATTTGCTACACATTGTAAAAAAAAAAAGGACTAAAATAACGGAAATACTACTGGCAATCTAGACGTCAGTACTATTTCCGTATTTTAACGAAACATTTTCCCGGTAAATTACAGAAAACTTTAAGTTTTTTTGGAATTTAACGGAAATTTTTCTGTAATTTACCGGGAAAAAGTTCCGTTAAAATACGGAAATAGTACTGGCGTCTAGATTGCCAGTAGTATTTCAGTATTTTAGTCCGTTTTTTTTTTTTTTTTACAGTGCAGTGACAGACCATTGCGAACGTTTTCTGTTACATAGGTGATCGCAAACGTTATTTTATTATTAAATTTATTCTTATTTTCTATTATTTATTATTATTTTCTATTTCTAATTATTTAATTTTTATTATTAAATCTTCACAGAGAAATATGAAGTTAAACATGTTCTTTATATACTCGAAGTTCAAAGCCAATTCGTCAAGAATTTTGGTAGATGTTAGACAAACCGTGTACAATCGAAAGCATCCGCTCACTGTTCCTCAACTTTTGGAGATCAGTGTATATCCTATTTTAAACATAGAATAGAAATCGAATATGATTTGTTTTACTATGAAATCTGACTTACCTCCATTGTTTGTGAATGGTTCATAGACTTGATAGCATTGATGGCGCACTGTCTGGAAGCGAAGGTGACAAATGCACAACCTAAAAAAAGAAACAGTAAAATGATGTATTAGTGACAAGCATCTATTTGGTAACAAAAATGGGGTAGGGTTACTATTCCCCACCTTTCTGAATCAGGGATTTTATATAATGGCAATTCTTATCATTTTTTATCTCATAATACATTTGAAATTTGATGAAATTTAAAAATCCCCGTTACTTCAAGTGTATTAGAATCTGCCTATAATCTGGCCTGCCCGCAATCCATCGTTACGGGCTTCATCTTGTAAATGAAAATTTCAATACAACATATATATCTATTAATAGTGAAAGGGAAAATGTATGGTATTTTTTACAACAACAAATTATTAATTTTAATATTCATTAAAGAATTCGAACCGTCGACCGATATACAAAAAATATGACTGATAGAGAGAAAAAAGTAAAAAAATCCTTAACAAAATAAATGCAGTATCTTTCTTCCTATCCGTTTTTTTTTTACTTTCCCTTTTTCCCCCTATTAAATCAACAGGTATTATATCTAGATCTTTTGTTTAGTTTTGAAACATTGAGAATTAATAAAAATAAATAAAAAATCTTGTGATCTTTCAAAATCCAACTTAAAAAAAAATCTGAATAATACTTAAGTCAAAATATTTATTTAATGACACTTAAAAAAAAAAAAAAACTGGATCCATTTATTTGTTCTTTAGTTTACTTCAAAATTCTTTATGTCCAAAAAGTATAACGTCTAAAATCATTAACTAAAAACACTTGAATAGTTTGAAAAAATCATCAGCGATTGTCTGTTTATTAAAAAAAAAAAAAAAATCTAATATTTACACGCAAACAAAACTATGCTATTTTATACGAATATTACAGAAGAAGTTTTAGAAAAACTACGAATAAATAAATTTGTTTATTTTGAACAAGGAAAGGGGTTTCGTTGTATTCAAAGACTAAAATAGTGGAAGTTGTGAAAAAGTTAAACGAGATTAGTCTATATATGTATTTGTTTATTTTCATTCCTTTATTTAAACTAACGCAATTCATTTTCAGCAACTGAAATATTTGAACATAAATTCTGGTTTTTTTGAACAAAGCATTTATTTTATTTCAAGTAGCCTTCTTTTAAAAGACAGTGGTAAGAAAAAAAATATGTGTGTAATTCCAGTATGCAGAATAAATTACCTGTTTCTACGTGGATAGAAGCTGCTTTTTTTAAATATTCATTCATTGTAAAAGTGAATATTTTTGGAATTAATGGTCTTTTATTTCATTTAAGATTTTGTTTATGAGTCCCCAGTGTCGGCTAGTCAACCATTTATAAAAAAAAATAATTTGTTGAAATAAAAAGTCAGTTCAAACTACGTGTAGTTGGAAATAAAAAGTGAAAAAGAAATATTACAAAGTCTATTATTTTAAGTTTAAGCCATCTGTGACACTTAATTTAGAAAGAAAAAAGGCATATAAATTACTAATATATATATATAAATGAATTCTACTATAGATGTCATAATTTTTAAACTTTTAAAATTTTGAAAAATTTAACAGGTATGAATATCATTTTTCGTTTCCCCCCATTTGTGTATGATGAATTATAATCTTCTCTATATATTATAATTATATATATATATATGTGTGTGTGTGTAGGGAAGTTGCGATCAACACATGACCTTTTCACCCGCCAATCACAACTGCCCGGTTGATCTCCAGCCGCGTCCTCTCAGCCAATAATCACAACTACCCCCCAACGGTTATTTGACTTCCAATGGTCGATTTATGATGTCATTAGAAACTAATCTATATATAAAAATCTGGAGCCTATTTAGACCCCCTTCAGGAAAATCCATTTAATAAAAACAGTTCTCTTCAAAAAATTCCTCTTACTATAGCAAGTTCCTTCACAAAACACCTTTTAACCCTTTGCACTCCGTTGCCGCCGATGCGGCGACATCATGTTTCTTTGCAAAATTTGTTTTTGGCACCAGAAATAAACGAAAATAAAATTTGCCTTATTTGATTAGAGCATTTTTGAAACTGTGTACTTTAAGGAAACTTCTTTCAAAAAAGTGGATGCCGATCAAATAAAATTCGTGTAAGAGACGCCGGAGTCCAAAGGGTCAATACAGCAGGCTCCTTTTCACAAAATTCCTCTTAATAGAATAGGTCCCTTGAGAAAGTTTCATTGCATTAAAACGTACTCTTTATTAATTATTTTTAATTTGTTAGGTTTGAAAATGCGTAATTTGCAAACAAAACAAATTCACTGGAAGGAAAACTTTAGCAGAAGGAGTTAAAGTAGTTATCAACAAATGCTTGGTTCGAATTTGAGTAACTGGATTTCATTTTCTCTACAAAATGTCATTTTTCACAAAAATATAATAAATTTCACAAAAATAACTTTTATTTTTCTCAAAAAAGGCCCCAAGGAAAAAAGTCCTTCCGGCCAGTGCCGGGAGGAAGAGGTAGCTTTCATATTCCTTATTTTTAAAAAGCCAACTTATATTACTCAAACACACGAAGCTCAATTAAGTGGAAACCGAATGTAAGAGATTCAATACTAATTTTTATCAATACTAAATCATTATGAATGAGAATTTCGCGAAATTAGTCAGCTTTATCCAAGCTGCTTTTATTTAAAGTCTCTTATATTTGGCTGCAAATTCGGCGATTTCTTAAAGTGTCTGCCATTTTAAGACAACATGGTGGATGAGGCTAACCAGTGAACTTGGTCGAGACCTTAGTAATTGCTGTGCACATGCTCACTCATATCGGAATCGGTTGATATATACGAGTGCTGTCGCAGGCAAAAAATCAGATTTTTCAAAATGTCACCAACTTTAGAAATTGAAACTGCTATATCTGAGTCATTTTTTAAGATAAAGACAAACAAAAAATGCTCCTGAATCCTTATATCAAGGAAAGAAACCTTTTTCAATTTCTAATTTTTTTTGCACTTCATTTAAATATAATTTTTTTTAATTTAATGGCCGCCATTTTGAAACAAGATGGCTGATGAAGCTGGCCAGCGAACTTGGTCGAGATATTGATGTATACTATCCACATGCCTTCTTCCATCGAAATAGGCGAATACGTGTGGTATCGCGTGACAAATGCAAGATCGTTTCAAAGTGTTAGCCATGATAGAAATTCAAAGTGCTCTAATTCAACCACTTTTTAAGATATAAACAAAAGAACAAATTTTCAGAAACAAAAACTGCTCCAGAATCTTTGTATCAAGGCCAAGCACATAAATAAAATCTTTTTCATTTTCCAATTTTTTAATACCTCATTTTAAATTTTAAATTACATTTTTTTTTTAAAAAAAGGCAGCCCTTTTGAAACAAGATGGCGAATGAAGCTGGCCAACGAACTCGGTCGAGACATTGGTATGTACTATGTACAGACCAAGTTACATTCAAATCGGTTCATAAATACGCCTGTTATCGCGTGACAATAATCAGGTCGTTTTAAAATGTCAGCCACAATAGAAATTCAAAATGTTATAACTCAGCCATTTTTTTAGATGTAGACGAAACAAACCTGTTCCGGAATCTTTGTATTAAGGTCAAACACATACAAAAAAAATCTTTTTCATTTTCCAATTTTTTGGTATCTCATTTTAAATTTAATTTTTAAAAATTTTTTTTAAATGGCCACCATTTTGAAACAAGTTGGCGAATGAAGCTGGTCAACGAACTCGGTTGAGTTATTTGTATGTACTATGTACACACCAAGGTACATCCAAATCGGTTCATAAATACGTCTGTTATCACGTGGCAAAAATCCGGACGTTTCAAAATGTCAGCCACGCTAGAAATTCAAAATGCTATAACTCAGCCATTTTTTAAGATATAGACGAAACAAAAACTGCTTCCGAATCTTTTTATCAAGGTCAAACACATAAGAAAAAAAATATTTTTTCAATTTTTAATTTTTTGCTACCACATTTCAAATTTAAATTTTTCTTAAAATTTTAAATGGCCGCCATTTTTAAACAAGATGGCGGATGAAGCTGGCCAACAAACTCGTTCGAGACATTGGTCTGTACTATGTATAAACGAAGTTACATCCAAATCGGTTCATAAATACGCCTTTTATCGCGTGACAAAATTCAGGACGTTTCAAAATGTCAGCTTCGCTAGAAATTCAAAGTGCTATAACTCAGCCATTTTTTAAGATATAGACGAAAGAAAAACTGCTACGAAGTCTTTGTATAAAGGTCAAATACATAAGAAAAAAATATTTTTCCATTTTCAATTTTTTGGTACCACATTTCAAATTTTAAATTTTTTTAAAATTTTTAAATGGCCGCCATTTTGAAACAAAATGGCGGATGAAGCTGGCCAACGAACTCGGTCGAGACATTGGTATGTACTATGTACACACCGAATTACATCCAAATCGGTTCATAAATACGAGAGTTACAGTGTGACATAGGTCAGATATATATATATATATATATATATGTTTAATTAATGGTAATATATATATATATATATATATATATTGATATATATATATATATATATATATATATCAATTTTGAACGGAGGGTGGTTTCGGGGTCTGGGGGTCATGATCGATGAAAATATACCAAAATTTTTTGAAATCGCTTTCCTCCGAACGGCTGCAATAGGTAGCTTTTTGTAAAGAAAGCCACCTAAAAAAAATCTGCATCGAGCTCCGAGACACACACATACAGATATACATATATATAAATTATTGGTGATATTACATAGCAAGATTAACAGTATTTGCCAAGAATCTCGTGCTTCATTCACTTTTTCAATAAAAAAAAGTCCTTCCGGCCAGTGCCGGGAGGAAGAGGTAGCTTTCATATTCTTTATTTTTAAAAAGCCAACTTATATTATTCAAACACACGAAGCTCAATTAAGTGGAAACCGAATGTAGGAGATTCAATACTAATTTTTATCAATACTAAATCATTATGAATGAGAATTTCGCAAAATTAGTCAGCTTTATCCAAGCTGCTTTTAATTAAAGTAACTTATATTTGGCTGCTAAATTCGGCGATTTCTTAAAGTGCCTGCCATTTTAAGACAACATGGTGGATGAGGCTAACCAGTGAGCTTGGTCGAGACCTTAGTAATTGCTGTGCACATGCTCACTCACAACGGAATCGGTTGATATATACGAGTGCTGTCGTAGGCAAAAATCAGATTTTTCAAAATGTCACCCACGTTAGGAATTGAAACTACAATATCTGAGCCATTTTTTAAGATAAAGGCAAACAAAAAATGCTCCTGAATCCTTATATCAAGGTCAAATACTTAAGAAAGAAACCTTTTTCAATTTCTAATTTTTTTGCACCTCACTTTAAATATAATTTTTTTTAATTTAATGGCCGCCATTTTGAAACAAGATGGCTGATGAAGCTGGCCAGCGAACTTGGTCGAGATATTGATGTATACTATCCACATGTCTTCTTCCATCGAAATAGGCGAATACGTGTGGTATCGCGTGACAAATACAAGATCGTTGCAAAAGTGTTAGCCATGATAGAAATTCAAAGTGCTATAATTCAACCACTTTTTAAGATATAAACAAAAGAACAAATTTTCAGAAACAAAAACTGCTCCGAATCTTTGTATCAAGGCCAAACCACATAAAAAAAATCTTTTTCATTTTCCAATTTTTTAATACCTCATTTTAAATTTTAAAATACATTTAAAAAAAATCGCAACCCTTTTGAAACAAGACGGCGAATGAAGCTGGCCAACGAACTCGGTCGAGACATTGGTGTTTACTATGTATAAACGAAGTTACATCCAAATCGGTTCATAAATACGCCTTTTATCGCGTGACAAAATTCAGGACGTTTCAAAATATCAGCTTCGCTAGAAATTCAAAATGCTATAACTCAGCCATTTTTTAAGATATAGACGAAACAAAAACTGCTACGGAGTCTTTGTATAAAGGTCAAATACATAAGAAAAAAATTAATTTTCCATTTTCAATTTTTTGGTACCACATTTAAAATTTAAAAATTTTTTAAATTTTTTTAAATGGCCGCCATTTTGAAACAAAATAGCGGATGAAGCTGGCCAACGAACTCGGTCGAGACATTGGTATGTACTATGTACACACCGAATTACATCCAAATCGGTTCATAAATACGAGAGTTACAGTATGACATAGGTCAGATATTATATATATATATATATATGTATATATATATTGTATATATATATATATATATATATATTGATATATATATATATATATATATATATCAATTTTGAACGGAGGGTGGTTTCGGGGTCTGGGGGTCATGATCGATGAAAATATACCAAAATTTTTTGAAAATCGCTTTCCTCCGAACGGCTGCAATAGGTAGCTTTTTTGTAAAGAAAGCTACCTAATATAATGTGTATCAGTCTGGAACCAAGTTTTGATTCATAATTTAAACAATAATGAAGTTGTTTGGCAGATATTTCGAAGATACTTCATGAGATTTTTGTGAAGTGTGATAGCATTATGAGAAGTGCAAAGAGTTCAATAAATTTCGATATCGTATCACATCGTATGTACTGTCAGTTAAGTCTAAAATTTGGAGCTCACTATTGTATGGATGCGGATAGAGGGCACTTCCAGCACGTCTCGTTTATGAAATTTTCGGTAAAATTTCCTCATTATTGAAATCAAAAATAATATCCCAGCGGTGGTAGTTGACAGTATATACAGCGTGGATGATCGAATTACTGTACAGGGCGGGTATAATTAAACTTCCCCTATAAACAGCATCTTACAGAGCAAACGGGTGAACGGAATGCAATGAAATTTGGTATATAGACTATACACGAGATGCGCTCACGGAATTTAGAAAAGCAAAAATAGTTCCAAAATGTCCACCAGATGGCGCTTTTCCCGGAAAAACATTAAATTTAACACAATAAACGACCAAAACGGAATACAAAAACAATATTAACAATCCAGAACAAGAATTATGAGTAATAAAATGTAAAACCGGCTGTTTTGGCCGTTTATTGTGTTAAATTTAATGTTTTTTCCGGAAAAAGCGCCATCTGTTGGACATTTTGGAACTATTTTTTTTTCGAAATTCCTTGAGCGCATCTCGTGTATAGTTTATATACCAAATTTCATTGCATTCCGTTCACCCGTTTGCGCTGTAGGATGCTGTTTATAGGGGAAGTTTAATTATAACCACCCTGTACATTTACGGCACTTCTCATGATGCCATCACATTTAACCCCTTAGAGAACCCCCTTCCGGTTTACGTGCCGCATAAGGTGCTTAGAATTCTTGATTATTCTCACCAATAAATTTTTATTGTAAATCTTGCCTAATTTAATCCGAGCATTTTCCCGATTCAATTAGGCAAAAATTTCTCTTTTAAAAAACCAGTGATGAAAGATTAAAAATTCTGTGAAAGAGGCAATTTCTGTGAAAGAGGAAGAAAGGGAGAAGGGGGTCAAGAAGGGGGTTAAAGGGAAGTAAGATTGTTGGAAATGTATAATTCTGGTTGACAGCGACATTTTTAGTTAACCAATTTATGGAAGCTGATCTTCAAATATGTAATTGATCTTATATAATTAATCACAAAAACAGACGCCAGGTATCGCGTTAGCGGTGGATGTGGGATACAATCATACAATATTGCAAAGTAAAAGCGAAATGAAGGGTGGCCTGATATTACCGCGACCAGTGGCAATCATCCGTTACCAAGACATCGTGCATTTCGCTTTGACTTTGCGATGTTCCAAGACCCGCGGCCGCAACCACCGCCTGAAGGCAGTTTTCGTGATTTCTTAAGTAAGATCAGTTGCACATTTGAAGATAAGCTTGTATTAAATGGTTAACTAAAAATGTCGCTATCTCCCGGATTAATAGTTACAGTATGATGTTTATTCATTTTGATGATGTTCTGATCAAAAATGTGTGTTCAGTTTGGAATACGTTACCCTGCATTTTTGCGTTCTAGTTTCTTTGCAAATATTATTATTTTTACTTTGTTCGTCTAATTTTTCTTTTTGTTCAAGCGTTCAGGAAAGCCCTGTATATATTGCGGTCTCTCACGATTTTTTATCACATCATGCTTCCTTAATGTGTGTATTTTGTAGAAATACTCATATAGATTTTTTTAATCGCCCTAAACTAGCATGAACTTCTAAGTCACAAATTTTAAATCGCATAAAAGCATTAAAAAAAAGTTGGTAAACAACGTAAATTAAATTCGAAACATCAAAAAATCTTGGATATAACATATATATTACCTAATAAGAATAGGGTTTACGACTACGCATAATTGGTGTCATTAAAATATTTCGATTTTCCTTATTCTACTACGCACTTTACAAAATTTCATCTAAAATAAACAAAAAATCGGTAAATTCGAATTTAAAATAACCGAGAAGTAAAATAGTAAAAAAATCTTATCTTATTTTGAAGTGTGTTATTTTCAGAGTCATACAGTGTGAGCCACAAGTTTCCATACATAGGAAAAATAAACACGTAACCATTTTTAACACTTTCCAACATAGTTGAAAAGTGTTGACTTCGGTTTGTCTGTCGGGCCACCCGTATTTTAATTTGTTTAAACCTTAAATGCATATTGATGCATTTCTGCATCACTTTTTATTTAACTCTTATCAACCGCTATATTTATATAGAACTATTGATCCTGTAAAAAACACAAAAATATGCTACTAAATAAAGTGAAAAATCTATCGTAAAATTTCTGATGTAGTTCTGATCCTTAATATAAAAATAAAAAACACAATTCTATAATAATAATTCGTGCATTTAAGAGTTAAGTTTTACAAAATAAAACATCATAAAATAAGGTATTGAGATTCATCCTTATTAAAATATTTACTAATTTGCAATATTTTAGTTTTTAGTTGTATAGCAGATGTGCGACATAAGAAAAAGTTAACGTATTATACGAAAAATTTATCTCCGATTTTTTTCATTATTTTTCCTGTGTAATAAACCTTTCTGAGAATCATATATAATTTTTTTGAAATAAAATAAAAAATCATGCATTTAAGTGTTAAATGTACTCAGACTGCCATGTAATCTCATATATGTTATTGATATTTACTATGGCATGTTCGGTATTGAAAATGAAGGCTATAGCATTTATATTCATTTACAAGGACACTCAAAAGAATTCAGTTACATTATGTTCTATGGGGAAAAACCGTTTGCAATGTATTTTAATGACGTTGCATTACTTCAAACATATTGAAATTGATATACCTCAATGAGGTGCAGTAGATGAATCTTACATTAGAGTGTGGTGTGCATAACATTTATCGGTCAGTTATAGGGACGCACAAAATAATTAGGTTACTGTACTGTCCATGAGCGATAATTGCTGGAAGCGCGTTTAGAGTTGTGGTATGAGTATATAAATTTAACTATTTTTTTGTATATTACTTGGTGTGTATAAATTCTATATATCATATACAGGACTGAAAAAAAATTCTTGTACATTTACATTTACTGACGAAAATTACTGAAAGGGAATTTTCACCTGCATTATGCGTTTCTGAACTGAACTAAATTTTAGCATAGGGGAACCCGGGGTAAAACGGGGTACCGGAGTGGAATGAAGTTTGACGTTTTTCGGTGTCAAGGAGGTGCTGCCAGCGAGCGGAAATAAGCAGAAGTAAGAAAACCTTTTGCCGTTCAACTTCTGCAGCCATGTTAGTCTAAGTTTTCTCGAGCGTTGGTGCTTGAATTTTTCGCTGTGTCATTTTTTGCTCCTGTATTGTAATTTCTGATGATTTTGTAACCAAGATAAAGCATACATACTTGCTTACACTACAACGATAGTTAGCTCATGCTTGAAATACATTTAACTGTTTTTAGTTTTGTGTAGTTCAACGTTTGTTTACATATTTTTCTCGAGTGACCTTACTTCCCTAACCTAAATCGTGTCCCTGGGGCGGAATGGGGAAGTACCCGAAAATGTTTTTAACTAAATTGTTCTGACTGTAAATGATTATATTGCGGTGAATTTTACTCACAAGGGAACCACTTTTGGTGTTGCTCGCACCTAGCATCGAGACCTGCTGCGTTTTGTAGCCCTATACATAAAAGTTAGAGAACCGAAAAAATTTCTCTGTTAAAATAATATTTTATATACTTTTTTATACTTTTAATTTTTTATTATTACATATTTATTTGTTTATTTCACGCCAAAAGTGAGTTAAGTCGCCAAATATGGCGCTACAATTTTTCCGTCCGCTTTATCCAAAGAGCAAATGTACAGAACTTATTACTAGAATTATATCAGATTGCGATATATATATATATTTTTAATTGATAGCATAAGAAACAAATATTAGGTTTTTATTTTTTTTCTATGCAGACGATAAATATACAAATAATAAATATAATTCTATAAAAGGTTCGAAGATCATTGAAAACTATTTTTTAGTGAAGTACAAAATGAGCAAACTATTTTCTTTTGAAATCGAATGAAATAAAGTTTCGAATGTTTAAAATGAAATGTTACTATTAAACGATATCAGTCCAGGCAATAGGGGATTTTACCTAGCAAAATTAATGGTAGTACTGGAAATCGACTTTCTAGATGTTTTTTGGGTCGCTGAATCCGAATTTGTAACTTCCCACCAAAATTTCCCCCGGCAACCCCCCCAAAGTTTGGTAAAAAGCCCCCCAAAAAAGGTTTTTATTAAAAAAATCAATTTTTTTATTGTTTTAGAGAAAAAGTATCTAGAAATTCAGAAAGTAGACAAAATTTCCAACAAATTAGATATATGACATTATGACTTAGGATGAAGGGGAAGGGGGGGATCTGCCTCGGAACATGCGCGCGGTGCTGCGTAAACTAAGTTGCGTAATTCCACTTAACCACTCACACGTTTACATTCGCCCTCCCATCTCCCATCCGAACTTTCTCTATAAGGTTTACTTTAAGATTTTTGGGTCGCTGAATCCGAATTTTTAACTTTCCCCCAAAAATCCCCCCCCCCGACCCACCCCCCCCAAATAGCTGTTTTTAACTTAAATTTCTTATTGTTTTAGGGGAAAAGCATCACAAAATTCAGAAACTAGACAAAATTTGCAACAAATAGGATATATGACATTATGAATTAGGATGAACGGAGAGGGGGAGGGCTGCCTCGGAACATGCACTACGGCGCTACGTGCACTAAATGATGAAGTCCAGGCAATAGGGGATTTTATCTGGCAAAATTAGTGGTTGGAAATCGGCTTACTAGATGTTTTTTGGGTCGCTAAATCCGAATTTGTAACTTCCCACCAAAATTTCACCCGGCAACCCCCCAAAAAATTGATTTTTTGAAAAAATTTGGTTTATGAGAAAAGCGCGCGGGGAATGTTCCGAGGCAGCCCCCTCTCTCCCCGTTTATCCTACGTCATAATGCCATATATCCTATTTGTTGCAAATTTTGTCTAGTTTCTGAATTTCGTAATACTTTTCCCCTAAAACAATAAGAAATTTAAGTTAAAAGCAACTATTTGGGGGGATTTTCGGGGGGGGGGGAATTTTGGGGGTAAGTTAAAAATTCGGATTCAGCGACCCAAAAAACTTAAAGTAAACCTCGATAGTTCGGAGAAAGTTCGGAGGGAAGATGGGAGGGCTAATGTAAACGTGTGAGTGGTTAAGTGGAATTGCGCAACTTAGTCCACGCAGCACTGCGGCGCATGTTCCGAGGCAGATCCCCCCCTCCCCTACATCCTAAGTCATAATGTCATATATCTAATTTGCTGCAAATTTTGTCTACTTTCTGAATTTCTAGCTACTTTTTCCCTAAAACAATAAAAAATGGAATTTTTTAATAAAAACCTTTTTTGGGGGGCTTTTTACCAAAATTTGGGGGGGGGGTGCCGGGGGAAATTTTGGTGGGAAGTTACAAATTCGGATTCAGCGACACAAAAAACATCTAGGAAGCCGATTTCCAGTACTACCATTAATTTTGCTAGGTAGAGTCCCTATACGGTCTCTATTGCCTGGACTATATACAGGGTGTCCGGTCTCAACGGTGTCCAATGGCTAATTGCTAAACCGTTAGTCATAGACATATAGTTCCAATTGCAAAAATGTTTTAAATGAGGTAAAGAAGTATTTTTAAAGCGATTTGGGTCAAGAAAAACATTTATTAAAAAATTACGAAATTTAAATTTTTATACGGTCCCCAGGTCCTATAAGTGATATTTAGGAAAATTATCCTATTGTACTGACAAGTAATACAAAAAAAGTCCCATTCCTCTGCGATTAAAACTGACCGAGTAATAGATGTTTAAAGTTGGAGTATCTTTTTTGCTGCAAAATAGGGGTCAGTCACAAATTTACTAGAAATAAAAATAATCGTCAGATATAAAATTTAACATTAAACATTGGGAGTAAATTAACAATTACAATTATATTTTGAGATTTTTGTTCATTCTGACATATTAAAACAAAATATACAACTTGTACTAAAAAAAAAAAAAAACAGAAATTTTGTTAAATGATTATAAAAGCAGCAGTCACAACTCTGGAGAAAATGATACATAGATTACCTAATCTAAAACTTTTTTTTATGCGTATATTTTTTATACATAACTTTTGAATGGCTGCTCTGAATATGTTAAGGAAATTAAAATGTTCTTTTTTGAAAATGATCCTCATATCACTTTTATTTTCTTTTACATTAAACATCAATTATTTGAATTATATGATTCTACCTGTGCGATTACTTCGATGATTTAAATAAACATAACAAAATTGTTACAATACTTTAATATTTTGTTCTAATAGAGCACAGATTTATCCATTAAAGTTCGGACATCATATAACCGCCCACATTCTCTCTTTTTAATTAACTTTTCTTTTTTTAAGGTCTTGTTCCATTTGTCATTTTATTGTAATGATAAAAAAAAAATAATTATTATTATTTTTACATTACCCCTTCTGAAAATTCCACTGTCTCTCCCCTCAGCAAATATTCATTAGAGCAGTTATTTTTTTATTTTTTTTAATTAAAAATTAGGGGGAAAATACTGTTAAATCAAAACCTATGTTAAATTATTAAATTTTAACATTTAAAAATTTATATATTTTTTCTTTTGCCGTACTTCTCGCTAAGCAAGTTTCAAAAGCATATAAATCACTTTTGCCATCAAACACTTGCCTCTGCATTTGCTAAGCACGAATACAGCCAAGATGAGTCACTTTGATGCCGAAACACCTGGCCAATCATATTACAAATTGGTAAAACGTGGTTGGGATAAAATATGCATTTTAAACCTTAGAAAGCATTTGTATGTGCATGATTTGAGGCCGCAAGTGTTTTGGCACATCTATTGTACAAATAAAGTTGTTTACCTCATTTTCCTTGTCCAATAGGAAAAAATTTCACTCCATTTAATATTTATTTTTTGTTTAGCAAGTATAAATTGCATTTTGATTTTGGTCTCTAAAATATTTTTTTCAAACAAGTTTTTATAAAGAACTAAATAGTTGAATTTGAAAAAAGCATAATATCATCAAAATGCATCATAGGCAATCCCTGCATATACATCGCAATGTATCTGACATCTTTTGTGCGGCACTGTATAAAAAATATAAACGCAACCCACTTTCATTTGGAAAAATTACATTGTGAATCTTAGTGCCTTACATAAATGTTACTCATTTTAATTTTAAAATTTCTGTTTGTAGGTAATAATGTATACGAAATTGTTGGAGTGGTCCTGTAAAATAAGTATAAATGGTACGTACCTAAAATAATATTAATATTACATTGTCATTGGATTTACTTAATTATGCAAAATTTAATCTTGATCGGATATTTGGAAGTGAGTTAAAATTGGAATACAAATTTTGAATAAGGAAGACATAGATATGAACGTCGAAGTTAAAAGCTTATGAAAATAATACAACTTTTTAAAATAAAATCATCAAAAGAAGCGCACTCATTTCCTTACAAAAAAAAAAAAAAGTCAAAATACAATTGAAGACGTCAGTTTCGAAACTCGCCTTATCCGAAATTTAAAAAATCGTGTTTCTCTATCAATCTATTCTATTGGTATAAATGTACCAATCAAGCACTACAATCTCTAAATTTTCAATGAATACCAATGGACGCATTTAAAGGTTTTACGCGATTTCCCAAAATTTGATTTTCTCGATAAGGTGAGTTTTGAAACTCACTTCTTCAATTATTTTAACCAATCTGAAAGTTAATTACTAAAGATTAACACTACCGTAATATTTATACGGGGGCAGCACCTTCAGTTAAATCGCATTAAAAATACTTCTTTACATTATTTAAAACCTTTTTGTAATTGGAACTATATGTCTTTGACTAACGGTTTAGGAATTAGCCATTGATCATCGTTTGGAGTGGACGCCCTTTATAATACTTTAAGCACTTCGTGTACGACCCCTGAAAGCTTGGTCCAACTCATCTGTTTTCAGTTACAGAAAAGTGGTTTAAGTCATAAAATTGAAAATGTCGTAACTCGGTCAATTTTAGTGCTAGATGAATGGGACTTTTTTTGCCGTACTTGTTAGAGAAATAGGAAAAGTTTGCTAAATATCACTTATAGGACCGGGGGACCGTATAAAAATTTAAATTTCGTAATTTTTAAATAAATGTTTTTCTTGACCTAAATCGCTTTAAAAATAATTCTTTACCTCATTTAAAACATTTTTGTAATTGGAACTATATGTCTATGACTAATGGTTTAGGAATTAGCCATTAGACACCGTTGAGACCGGACACCCTGTATAATGTAATAATGTATTATATGGTCCTTCGGTAAAAGTAATCATAAAGTAAATTAATATTTTTACACAATTTATAAAAATTACTGTGGCGAAATAGGTCGGACATTGCAATTTCTAGCTATTACAAATTCAGCTATGACATTTGGCTAGGGTTGCCGGAACGCTCTACTTTTGAAAATAAACGCCAACTGTTTCCCCGCCAAAAATATGAATATAAAGTTGCAATTTTTCAAAATCAAATTCGTGGGTTTTTGAAGGAATTTTCAAACTTTTTTCAATATTTTATACTTATTATTAACTAATTTTTATTTTTAAATGCTTTTCTTTAAAAAAATTCAATGTTAATAGCCTGATAAGTGGTCTCGAAAATTGCATTTTCAGAAAGTTATGCTGCTGTATAATCAAGAAATATTATTTTAACAGAAAAATTTTATCGATTCTCAAACTTCATAATATAGGGCTTTAAAATGCACCAGGTCTCAATGCTAGGTGCGAGCAACACCAAAAGTGGTTCCCTTGTCAGAGTCAGTTGAAGGTTGGGTCGCTTGTTCCATGTGCAAAAAATGGGCGCACAATTCCTGTGCGGCAATCTTAGAAATAGATAGCGAAGATGACGAGACTGTTCTTGTGTGAATTTTGTCAATAGGCTTAAAGAAAAGACACAATGAAAACTGTAGTTAAATCTTTATAGTCACCTGAAACTAAATAAATATAGAGAAAACTTATTTTTTTTTGCATTTCCACTAGTTTCATATGTTTTTATAATTACTTGTCCTTACCACATCGTTCTGCCCCGGATATGGGACAGAACTGGGCGAATGACACAATGTTCTGTTTCTAAAAAAAAAAAAAAAAAAAACATTGTTCTTCTGTTTTCTTACAATATTATTAAATTTTTGCGATTATTACATTATAATGTGTTCATTTCAGCTTTTTGAATTAACCCTTTTGTATTTTAAAACATATTTTCACCTTGGTACCCCGTTCTGCCCCGGGTTCCCTTACTATGTAGTACATATACAAATATAGAAATCATATACAAGGTTGCACATAAGAATTCGGAAACATTACCGATTATAGATGGTAAATGTTGAAATTAGATTTTCATATGTGTTATACGTTTTCCAAATTGTTTACTTAGATAACATCTTTCACCTTATCAGAACTGATGTTTTGTTACAGTATTCTAAATGGAGTTGGAAAGTGTTTCATAATCTATGCTTGACACATGTTTTTTCCAACTTGCTATTTAAATAATACGTTAGACTGATGAATATCACGATACCAATATGATAAGACCGTTAGTATGATTTCAATTCGTTGCTTTTTTATTCAAACGCTTTTCTGGGGTATTTGAAATAATTGAAATTTAAAAACCATACGAAAAGAAACTTATCGCCAATACTGTATTAAAAAAAAAATTAGAAATATCATTTTCAGGGTTCCAAGGACTAAACCTTTTCGTATATCATCTTTCTTTAATTAATCTTTCTCTTATCTCTCTTAGTTCTCCTTTAATAAAATCATTAAAAGAATGGGCTTTAATAAATTTCTTCCTGCTGCGAGAGGCTATAATATTGTGACAAAAAATTAAAACCTGTGAAAGATGGGAACAGGAAATAAGTAAGTTTGTCAAAGTTCAGTAGATAAACAAAAGGCCATTTATACTCTTTAGTCTCCGCAAATATTTGGCCCCGTTGTCTGGGGATGGGTGACCAATCATAGCTGTTCATGCACTCCCATTTCTTGACCAACACTTAGCGCCAGGATGTGTTCAGAAAAATTGAGATAGATGCTCGGCTGTTAAAGAAATGGGGTTCCTTTCTTTTGGGAGATGTTTTGGATTTCTCTTTCGTCAGCAGTAATCAAAAATAAGAAAGCTCAGATGGAATAGCATGTTCCAGAAAGCAAAATATTAACTACCGGATATTCCCAAAGTCTTAGAGTACTTCAAGAAAAGATAATACTTACAGCTTCTAGGCATTCAAATTATAGAAAAGGGTAATTTTACTCTTTAGTTTATTTATTTTAGACTTTTAGGTTGATTTCTTCAGAGATCGATCTATTGCAGTCATGCTGTTTATATAACTATTAGCAGTATACACATTCTTCGCACGGTAAAGAAGAAAAAAAAAAGAAAAGTGCTCAGTTAAACTGACGGCATTGAGATCACAGGCTATTCACCCAAATAGTATATTGTACTCTTATTTAAAAGAATAATGCCCCTCGAAAAATAAAGAAATCGACAAAAAAACCTGTTTACCTAAATTAAAGGGGGGAAGGGGGTTAGCTTCTCAATTCCCCCTCTATACTTAATCAATGAACCTCCAAATCTAATCAGGAAAGCGCCTTATGCGAATAAACCGGTATACCAAATTTGAAGCAAATCGGATAATACTGCATAAAAAACAAATTCATCTAAATTAAGGGGGAGATTAGCCTCCTGCCCCCCCCCCCTTTATACTTAACCAATGAACTCCCAAAACTAATCAGGGAAGCGTCTTATCAGAATGAACCGATATGCAAAATTTGAAGCAAATAGGATATTTCTATCAAGAGTTATCGCGTTACGTACATACAGGAACCTGCGGGCACATTAGCTCTCAGGCTTTGGTAACCTGTGTGCTAAAAAGTACTTATCAACTCTGAATTAGAGTCCGCATGGGTTGGATTGTATCTGACCGAATCTGACGAAGAAAAATTCATCGATCCGAACTCGATACACATCAATTCTAAATCGATCCGAACTCGATACACACCAATTCTAAATCGAACCGAATCCGAAATATACTCATGTCCAAAATTAAGGTCACAAACATAAAATCTGTGAAAACTGATGCCCTATTCACTGTGTTGCCACGAAATTTGGCACATAGTTATATTGCAATGGAAGAAAGAATATAGCAACATAACAATATGGTAAAGATTTTAATTGTGAATTATGAAACAGGGTATATCAAAAAGTGTTAAATCATGAATCAGAGATAAAGCATTTATCTCTGGAAAAGTCTGTCTAATATGGAGTGTGACCGCCGTGCACTACTATGCAAGCCTCCCAACGAGCTCTCATACTGTTGATGAGGGTGTCAATAAATGTTTGTGGCAACAAAACCCATTCTTCCAAAAGCGCGGCTTTTAACTCCTGTCGGTCCTGGGAGGGGGCTTACGATGCGAAATGGCTCTTCCTAGACTATCCCAAACATGTTCAATAGGATTAAGGTCCAGAGACCACGAGGGCCAATTCATACGGCGAATATCCTCTTCTTCAAGAAAATTACCAACAGTGTGAGCCCTGTATGGATTCGCATTATCGTCCATAAACATGAAGTCAGGGCCTACAGCACCACGGAACAACCTCGCATAGGCTTCAAGGACCTCATCCCTAACGCCCAGCGTCCAGTCATGTGTGTCCCTTTCACTGCATCCAACAGGAGAGCCCGTTGTTGTGGAGGCGAAGACACCAGTCTTGGACACAACAAGAATGGGGGCGCGTTCTTTTCAGTAAAGAATCGAGACTCACCGCGCAGAGTGATTCTTATCGAATCTTCATCTAGATAGAACATGGAACTCGCTATCATACCTCCTACGCAAAAGAAATCAACAGATTTGGTGGCAAAGGAGGCCTTGTCTGGGGCGGCATAATGTTGGGCAGTCGTACGCCACTGCACGTCTTCGATGCAGGTACTGTCAACGTACATCGCAATAGGGATGAGGTCCTTGAAGCCTATAAGAGGTTGTTCTGAGGTGCTGTTGGCCTGGAGTTCATGGTTATGGACGATAATGCGAAGCCACACAGAGTTCATATTGTTGATGATTCTTCTGAAGCAAAGAATATTCGCCGTATGAATTGGCCCTCGAGGTCTTCTGACCTCAATCCTATTGAACATGTTTCGGATCGTCTAGGACGAGCCATTGCACAGCGTAACCTCTCTCCAGGACCCGCCAGGAGTTAAAAGTTACGTTTTTGGAAGAATGGGCTTTGTTGCCACAAACATTTATTGATATCCTCATAAACAGTATGAGAGCTCATTGGGAGGCTTGTATAGCAGTGCACGTCGGTCACACTCCATATTAGACAGACTTTTCCCGAGATAAATGCTTTATCTTTGATTCATGATTTAACACTTTTTGATATACCCTGTTTCTTAATTCACAATTAAAATCTTTTCCGTATTGTTATGCTGCTATATTCTTTCTAGCATTGTAATATACCTCAGTGCCAAATTTCGTGGCAACACAGTGAATAGTTCATCAGTTTTCACAGATTTTATGTTTGTGATCTTAATTTTGGACATGAGTGTATTCAGATCCAAACCCCAAGTGAAAGAAAATTAATCTTTATTTTATTACAGTTAATTAAAAGTAATCTGCGATTAAATCTCTTACATCAATTTTATCTTTTTTGTATAAGAATGAACACATATAAACTCATTAATATTCAAATATATAGTTTTGTCATTGAAAAATATTCAGGAAATTTCTTTTGAAATATCGGCAATATCTGTACTCGACCCTGTGAAATATATAAAATTTTCGAAAACACAGATCAATTTAACTATACCTTTTTTCAAAAGGCAGCTGAGTCTGAGGAAATTTTTTACAATTATAATAATAATCCTTCATTACTATTGTTTTTGTTGTTATATCATTATTAGTCTTTAATTCTCATTACGTTTCTGAGAAAAATTTGTGGTGAACTTGTGCTTCACATTGAAGCTACAAAATATTTATTTTTCTTTTTTTTAGATCTTTAAAAATTGAGACAAAAGAATATTCTTAGCGAGTCTGCATCTTCCAGAATAACAATATTTTGATTTAAATGTGAGTTTTGATGTTTTGCGTAAGGGTAATTTTATTGCTATTATTTGTAAGTTTAGAGCCAAATATGAAAATATTTTAAAATGTACAGCTATTTTAACCCTTTATCTACTGACGGTACTTATAAGTACCATTAAAATAACTTGTTATAAAAGTCATTTAATATATCGATTAATAGTAAACAGTTTAGAATGAGTTATAGATGCATTACTTTATCTTGTTCCAAAAGCATTATTGGTTACACAAAACAAAAATATTTTTAAAAGGATGATTTCATTTGCCTTTGCATTTTTTCAGCTTTCTTGGCGTTAGAGCGGGGGGGATTTTTCAATTAGGAAATATTTCTATATTTCTAATGTAAGAACATTATATTTGAGCATTTCCTAATTCTACAAAGTACTAAGAAAAATATTTAAAATAAAATATTTTAGCGGGGTTGTAAATATTGCACAAAATCCCTATAAATTCAAATTTAATTAATCCTCCTAAATCATTCAATCCTTCTAAAATCCTCCTAAAATTTATTAAATGATTATGCAAATCTTCTAATGTGGTTTTAAAAATTCACGAAAAATGCTCCAGAAGATAAAATTTTCATCAATTCATGATGCAGTACATAAAGGGTTAAACGTTACACAAAGTTTTTAACCATATTCTATAATATATATGAAATCATTTGTTTTACAAATTTAAAAACTTTCTCCGGTGGTAGGCAGATACCTTAACCCAAAGTCACTCGTAAACTAATGTTAAACCGATGTCAGCGTTATTTTCAAATTTCTTGTTTGCATTCCAACATTTTAAATGATTTTTTTTGCACAGGATACCTGGGGTTGATATCTAACCAGGTATTTTTTGTACTTTTTAGATTTTTTTTGTTGCAGTTTTTTACTGAGGATACTTTTATTTTCGGAACCGTTTCCGATATTGAAGGTGTCCCCTAGTAGAAAAATATTACAACGAAAATCAAAAAGTACAAAGACACCTGGTTACGTCGATTTTAAATATACTATGAAAACAAGAACCATTTTAAAACACTGAAATGCAAACTAGTAATTTGAAAAGAAGATTTCCATTGGTTTAACATTAGCTTGTGAGTGTCTTTGCATTGATAGTATAGGTTCTTAGCCTTTACAAACCAAGTTCACAAGTGACTCATATTAGGAACAAATAAAATTTTACATGTCTATAGTAATTTAATTTTATTTATTGTGAATTTTTTTTTTAAAGTGACGAGTATAAAAATAATTACTAGAAAAGAGGAATTCTGCTTTTTCAGAATTTAGTTTCGCCCCCGATTAAAACAAATATGCATATAAATATAGGTAGTACAAAACGCATTTCAGTTTTAAGACTTAAAACACACGCTTTTATTTTATATAAAATGACGTCATTCGCATCCGATGAAGAATTCCATATTTACGATCCAGCCTTAAACAACATCTTTAGAAAAGTATGCGTATAACGTCACTACCGCAGAATAATCCACAAATCCAGCAAAAAAGCGATGTCATCATTCAAGAAACTCGACGAAAAACAAAAAAAGGATCTAATGATTCATATGTTTGTAACATTAATATGGATACATAAAATTAAATATAGTTTATAATAGCTGCATGTTTTATCAGAAATCATAAATTTACACTATATGGCCATTAATGACCGGCGACTTTCAATTTTAGACATTTTGTCGTACATTTAAAAATATACTTGTCAGATTCTTCTGGAATTTTAGGATTAAAAAGAACAGATTTCACTTCATATTTATCAACTTCGATTTCATAAGGAGTACAATTAGGGGGCCAACAAAAAATTAAAGGAAAAAAATAATACTTGGGATCACCCTGTAAAATAAAATGCACGAAATGACCTATCGCTGCAAAATATACACAGGAAGACATTTTAGAATATGTGTATTCATTTGTGTAAGAATAGCATGTATATTAATAGAGAGATAGCAATTAAAAAAAAAAAAATCGTGCATGTTTTTTGCTTATAACATACATGGTTTTTAACCAAATTTTACGTCAGTTTCAGAAAAATTGGCAAAATGTAGTAGAAACAATATAGTGCAATTGGAATATAAATATATTAAATATTTAAGGAAATATCGGAAGTTGTGTAAAATAATTTTTATCTGCGCATGCGCGAACGATAACAAGAAACTTTACGCATAATTTAATAGTCAACTCTGTGGAGCAACTTATTAAAAAAATCAGTCAAATATCATAAAAATTCAGAGAGATATCGGCGTTAGAGTGAGCTGTTTTTTAGTTTTCCACTAAAACTCGAAGAATGATAAGGGATTGTCCACAAATTGTTACTTTTAAGTTATCTGACAGCGTTCGGAGCAAGTTTTTTTGAAAAAGATTTTTAATTGTAGTTTACGGTTATGTTTAGGAAGATTTTGACTCTAAACTACGATGAAAAAGAAAGTATAGTCTATACATTGATTACATTTAGGTAAATTGAGGAGTTTATGGTAAAATTTTGTGAAATTTAGCCCAATACGCAAAACACTCTACAGTAAATTCTATCGCATATATATATGTGTTTTCAGTATACACGTAATTTGTATGACAGAGGTGAAGATAATAAACTGCATTCTAAGATATATTATACATTTTTCATGCATTATGAGTCATAACTTGCAATTTGATTTTTATAGTGATATTTCAGTAGCTTTTTGAGAAATTACGTTTTGCGTATGGAATTTTCACAGAAAAGTGCATCTTCCATAAAATTCATTTATTAAACTGGAACATTTACTTAACTGTTTTAAACTTTATTTAACATTTACTTAACAGTTGTATGAATTGGAAATTCACTGTACTTATCGATCAAGGTCATTTTTTGTGCCGTTTATATCTAAAAGAATCTCTATACATAGAAAAGTATATCTATCAGAATGTAAAAACTACTTGATAGCTGTGAATGAAACCGGAAGTGTCAAACGTTTCAGCTTTAATTTATTTTTTCCTTCGAACAAAAACTGCCAAATCTGCCTTTTAGATATAAACGGCACAAAAAAAAGACCTTGATCGATAAATACAGCAAATTTCCAATTCACATAACTTTATTTAGTTTATTTTAGTTAATTTATTTTAGTTTATTGTCTTCACCACTGTCATACAAATACGTGTATACAGAAAATACACATATATGCCATAGAATTTACTATAGAGTGTTTTGCCTATTGGGGTAAATTTCACAAAATTTTACCATAAACTCCTCCATTTACCTAAATTTAATCAATGTATGGACTATAATTCCCTTTTCATCGTAGTTTAGAGTCAAAATCTTCTAAGCATAACCGTAAACTGTAATTAAATAGCTTTTTCAAAAAACTTGCTCCGAACGCTGTCAAATAACTTAAAAATAACAATTTGTGGACAATCCCTTATCATTCTTCGAGTTTTAGTGAAAACTAAAAAACAGCGTACTCTAATGCCGATATCTCTCTGAATTTTTACGATATTTGACTGATGTATTTTAATAAGTTGCTCCATAGAGATGACTATTAAATTATGCAAAAAGTTCTCTGTTATCGTTCGCGCATGCGCAGAAAAAAATTATTTTATACAACTGCCCATATTTCCTTAAATATTTAATATATTTATATTCCAATTACACTATGTTGTTTCTACTACATTTTGTCAATTTTTCTGAAGCTGGTGTTAAATTTGGTTAAAAACCCTGTATGTTATAAGCAAAAAACATGCAATAATTTTTTTATCATTATTTTTATTAAATCGCTATATCTGTATTAATATACACGCTATTCTTACACGAATAAATACACATATTCTACAATGTCTGCCTATGTATATTCTGTAGCGATAGCTCATTCAGTGCATTTTATTTTACAGGATGAGTTAAAACTTCCTTCTTAGAAGTTAAAAAAATCGCAAGAGATTATCATTATTTAAGAGTACAATGATACATCTGCTTTATTTTACGGCTAGCTTCCGTAACGGAACGTTATTTTTTAAGAGACGACATTTCAATTGCTGGCCGAAAGAAATAGCATATCGAGGGCTAAGAAGAAAAAATCCTTATCAGATAAAATGCTATACAAATTACTTAAATTTATCGAGTTGAACAATACGCCTATTCATGCAAGTAAATAGTGTAATGCTTTGTAATGTTTTCCTTTAAATTTATCGTATCGTTAAAAATCCATCTGTAGTATACACTATGATCAGAAATATCCTAATATAGGAATATCCTAAAGAAATTTCTTGACATGATCTTTTAAATCTGAATTTTTTGGACTTTTTCCACGATCTTCTAAATTAAATCTTTTCAAGATGTCCAGGTTTGATAAGCGTTATACACTGGCCTTCAAAAGTTAAGGTACAGGGACTGAATGCTTTCGATTGCACACGTTTTGTCGAATATCTACCAACATTACTGGCGAATTGTTCTTGAACTTCGGGGATGTAAAGAACATGTTTGATTTTATATTTCTCGGTGAAGATTTCTCGGGGTTACAATTAGGGGGCTAATAATAAATTTAATAATAAAATAATATTTGCGATCACCTATGTAACAGAAAAGGCTGGAAATGGTTTGTCACTGTGGTAAATGAATATTTGGGTTCTGTTCAATATTTTGTATGCATTTGTGTAAGCATAGCACTCATATTCGTGAAGATGTTAACGTTTCTCTGAAAAAATCAAATGTTTTCTGTTTATGGAATACAGAGTTTTCAACCAAATTTAACACAACTTTCCGAAAACTTGCCAAAGAATAGTAGCAACACTATAATGCAATTAAAACATGAATATATTGAATATTTGATGAGATATGGGCATTTGTATGAAATAATTTTTAATTGCGCATGCGTGGAAGTTCCTAAAATCTTTATTATATAATTTGGTTGTCAGCTATTTAGGGCAACTTGTATAAAAAGTCCAGTCAAATATCGAGAAAATTCACAAAGATAGGGTCGATATAGTGAGTTGCTTCCTAAAAATAGCTTTATTATAAGGGATTTTCCACAACTTTTAAATCAGCTCACTATATCTTTCTAAGTTTTCACAACATTTGACTGGACTTTTTATAGAAGTTGCCCCAAAATACTGACTACCAAGTTATGAAATAAAAATTTTGAAATCTTCCGTGCATGCGCAGTTAAAAATTATCTCATAAAAATGCCCATATCTCATCAAATATTCAATATATTCATGTTTTAATTGCAGTATACTGTTGCTACTATTCTTTGGCAAGTTTTCGAAAAATTGTGTTAAATTTGGTTGAAAACTCTGTATGCTATAGGCAAATAACTTTTGAATTTTTCACAAAAACGTTAACATCTTCACGAATATGAGTGCTATGCTTGCACAAATGCATATAAATGTTGAACAGGACCCAAATAGTCATTTACCATAGTGATAAACCATTTCCAGCCTTTTTTTGTTTCATAGGTGATCGCAAATATTTTTTTATTATTAAATTTATTATTAGCCCCCTAATTGTACCCCCCGATAAATCTTCACCGAGAAATATAAAATCAAACGAGTTCTTTACATCCTAGAAGTTTAAGAACAATTCGCCAATAATGTTGGTAGATATTTGACAAAACGTGTGCAATCGAAAGCATCCAGTCCCTGTACCTTAACTTTTGGAGACCAGTGTATTACGATTTTCTATAGATAGCAACGCTTCGCTATTATGATAGTTTTTTTTATAATACATATCCTGAACAGAAAATCAAATATACAGGGTGTCTACAAATTAGTTGGGCGAAAAGAATGATTTATTGGATGGAATTGACAGGAAAATAAATTAAAGTTTATATTGTGGTAAGATAGAAAAATAGTTCAAATTTACCATTATCACAAATGTTCGATGTGACTTCCTTTCGTGACTCTGCAAATGTCCCATCGGTAAATCATTTCTTGTCACAGATTTGTCAGCATGTTTCCGTCTATCCAATTAATTGCAGTGCAGATTCTGGATTTTAGTTCAGGAATGGGTGCAGGAAGTGTCAGCTTAATCCTTTACAAAACTCCATTCACCGAAACCAAGCGGTAAAAGATCTTGTGATCGTGGTGGCCATTGAATAACACCTCCACTAGCTAAGCGATGGCGTCAGTGATGACACCTAACGCCATCTATAAATAAACTCCGGCAATATTACTACTAGTTTGACTTTCAACTAGTTAATTTCATTTAATATTTCGGAAGTTCTTCACTTACGAAATTACCCAACTACTTTGTAGACACCCCATACTTGTATTTCTTAGGCCATGGGCCACTTAAAAGTTAAGGGCGGGAGGGGCAATAGTCACTAACCAATTTTGCACTCATCGGTTGTCTCTCATATATGTCTTTGCCGGATAATGGTATCTGATCTTGAGGGACCTCCGTAAAGTAACTCCGGCTCGGGAAACCTCGTGTAGGTTCGTGGGCCCGACTCCTTTGCAGGTGCTCGGTTCCTGCGGGCTGTCGGGGCGTACCGGGTCGGGAACCAAGAAAAGGAACCATTAGGCTCTTCCAGCTGGATGATGAGGACTGTCGTATGCGACCATTTCATCTCTCTCTTGGGAATACCCGGCGTGACGTGCGTTGGGCAGTGCGCCGGTCTGACCGGAGTTTTTGTGAGGGGCGGCCTTCGCGGGTCACTCCTGGCGGCGACCTTCCTGACGCGTCGCGGGGTTTGGCATCTGGGTTGCTCCGAGCAGGGACATATGAACCTGCAAGGGCCTTTGAATCGGGAGATGCGGTTTCCCAATTTGACCCGTCTTACCAATTTTGCACATGTAAATTGTTTGGTAAATTGATATTGATTGTTGCAAATTTTTTTTTTGTCTTTTAATGGAGAATATATAAGTACAAAAACTGGCACTTACTGAGGGTGAAATAATGTTCATATTTCTTTAACATTCCATACTTCCTTAATATATGTATGTGTTTTGCAGATATCTCATATCAATTTTTAAATCTTTTTGACGGTCATGTTTTTCTAAGTTAGATAGTTCAAAACAAAGCAAATGTAATTGAAAATCGTCAAAAAAGCAGATGTCACTCCTGTGTGTGTACAAGTACATATAAGTATTTTTCCTTGCATTTTCTCATTTCTTTACGAATATTTATATCCTACAGGACTTAAATAATAGGAATTGGAGTAATTTCTATTCCACTTGATTATTTTTAGCTATATATAATAACCACCAATTTATTAAAAAAAAAGCCAACATTGGGGACTCGTAAACAAAATCTTAAATGAAATAAAAGACCATTAATTCCAAAAATATTCCCTTTCAGAATAAATAAATATTAAAAAAATAATTTTATTCAAGTAGTAGCAAGTCATTTTTTCGCCATAAAAACTGCACGCATAGTTTTTTTCTTACAAATGTCTTTCAAAGAATAAGAAGGATGCGTAAATAATTTTTAAAGAAGACTGCGTAAATAAATACTTTGCAGCAAAAACAGAATTTATGTTCAAATATTTCACTTGCTGAAAATAAATTGCGTTAGTTTAAATAAAGGAGTGAAATTAAACAAATACATGTATAAACTGATCTTTAACTTTCAACTTTCACTATTTTAATCTTTGAATACAACGAAATCTCTTTTCTTGTTGAAAGTAAATAAATATATTTATTCATAGTTTTCCGAAAGTTTATTATATAATATTCTTGTAAAATAGCATATTTTTGAATGCGTATAAATATACGACTCCTTTTTCATTTTTTTTTTTCAAAGAGACAGATAATCACTGATGATTTTAAAAGTATTCAACCAATTTCAGTTAGGGATATCAGAGCTTTTTTTCCCCTGAGTGTAAAGATTTCTTGAGCAAAGAAAACTAATGAACGAATAAATGAATGCAGTTAAAGAAAATGAGATTAAATAAATATTTTGACTTAGTTTATTTATTCAGTTTTTTTTTAAAGTTGGGTTTTGAGAGATCAATATATTTTTTTCTTTCAGTTTTAATGGTTCTCATTATTTCAAAACTAAGTAAATATCTTAGACATTACCTGTTGATTCACTGTAAAAAAAAAAAAAATCATTTATAACGTATCTTTATTTCTAGGCTGCTTCCATGCTGAGGGTCCGGGTTCGAATCCCAGTGTAAGACATGGATGTGATTGTGTGTGCAATGTTTTATATGTATGTAATGGAAAGAAATAAAATTGTTATGTCTGGTTTCTGTCATCTGTTTCTATGTATAAATAAGGTTCATTCGAGGCGACAGCCAAAGTTGCTATAGGCTTCAAAGCAATCTCCACTTTGGTGGGCTTCATATGTCAAATCTGTATTTCTTACGTGAATACGGACAAAATCTGTTAAAAGAACAGAAAGTTTGTAATAAATACAGATTATTTCCTTAAAATAAACAGTTTTTTTTTTTTTTTTTACTGGCTACCTGGATGACAGTTTTTTTCTGTAAAATCAATAGATTTATTTTATAGTGTTCTAATATGTGTATAAAAAAGAGAGCTTGATATGCAAGTTAGACATAAATTTGTTAAGCATAATGGATGGCTTATTATGTGTAAACAGCGGAATATGACAGACCACACTCCACATGATTATAAGATAATAAAACACTCAAAATTTATGTTTTATGCAGATGTTCCATGTGGTTACACATTGCTACTCTGAAAATATCGCATGTGAAAATCAATTCCTGTTATATGTTTGTGAGCATGTTTACGTCGATCAAAACACGTCCTACGCTGATTTGCCATTTCAGTTCAGGAATGGATTTTGCCAGAGTCAGACTATAAGTTCTTTAGCAAAAGTTAAGTTCACCTGACATCTACCGGGGCCGTCGCGAAACAACTTCCTTCTCTTACGGGCCTGCTTCAAGACGAAAATGTACAGCAAGATGGCGGTGCAAGGGATCTGAGTAGGAAACGAAATAGGTCGGATAGTTGTATGTTTGTATAAAAAAAGTGCTAGAAATTTCCGTTTTAGAATATTTTATTGAGCAATTTGTGGCTTGTTTTAGATCTATTTGATTTATACATTCAATAATTAAACAGAGAAGGGTCATTAAACTGGTGCTTTTTTTTTCTCCTTTGATTTAAAATATATTCAAATATATTTGATTCGCTATTTTTATCGGAGATTTTAACTTGAAATATACATTTATGGTAGAAAAAATAATACATTAAAATTATCAACTTTATCATGAAAAAATAAAAATACAAAAATAGTTAAAGAATTGGGATTCGTGGTATTTTTCGGAGAGTTTAACTCGAAACATACATTTATGACAGGAGATATCATGTATTAAAATAACACAATTTTAGCAGATAATAATTAAATTTCCCTTTAAAAATAAATACGTCTTAATTTAAAAGTATAAATTTCAGGATTGATATTACATAAAATCAAAAATAAAGATATTAATTTTTTTAAACAATTAAAACAAAAATTCTATTTATCAATTAAAATTTTAATTTTAGAATGAGATTGCCCGAATAAAGTGCATATGTACATGATGTAGGCAGACAGTGGTAAAATAAAATGGCTCCAGGAAATATTATTTCTAATTGTAAATGGTTTTCAAATTTTTAAAAACTAATTATAATTAGTTTTTAAAAACCCTTTTACAATAGTATATTTAACAAAGTACTTTCCTAAAATTCCAAGAGCCCAAAATCCTATTGTACAACTCACTATTGAAAATTTAGGTCTGGATTTCATAAGTAAATGCAAGTGTGGAAGCCAACGTTGCTATATATTTAAGGAAGCAGTTTACCTTTTCAACATTTTTATTAAATTTAAATAAATGATTCAAATGGTGCAATAAGTCACTGCGTTTCAATGTTCAACTAAAAGTACATTAAAAAAATGTTTAACTGCATATTTAGTTAAAAATAGTTTAAAACATTTTGAATTGTTTAAAATTCTACTTTTTTAAATATTAATATTTTTGCCCACTTTTTAAAAAGATTTTCAAATGTGTATTACACAAGACTAAGCATGGAGTTTAGATAAATCAAATATTACATTTAATATAATTTTTTCACTGATATACATAGTGTAAAAGAGGGAAATCTAATGCATCTTCATATACTTTTATCAAAAAAATAAATAAAATAAAACCATGAAGGACAATTCCATGCTCATATTTTTCACATAATTCCATACTCATGTTTTTCACATATATAATGAAGAACATGTACAAAAAAGTTTAAATCTATATCTGAAATACGAAAAAAAAGGCCTTAGCATTTTTAAAGCATGAAAGTGAAGAAAATAGGAACATGGCCAAAAAAAAACAAAAACATTTAAAGTTGGTTGTTTCTGGGTAATTGCGCTGTGTGTATTAATGAAATTTACCATATCTGGCGTTATAATCGCCGTATGGGTAAAAATGAGGTGTCACAATATTCATAATTAAATAGGCTTCCATTTAATATTTCTTTATATATAAGAAATCGATTTTTTGGGTTAATTTTCAGGTGAACTGTCCCCTTAAGTTATGTGTTCGTCAAGAATTGCGAATATAATAAAATAAATAACTTTACAAAAGTCAAGAATGACAACAGAAAACTCACTTCTAATAAAATAAAATCACATGTATTAAACGTGCAACAGTCGTTGATAAGTTTCCAGATATTTCAACTTCCTTAATACTTGTCTCTTTAAGTGAGATTATTTTTTTATGCAATATTAAATACCATATATTTTTTAAATTATTGTAAGTATGTGCTTACTGTTAGTGAAAAATGCTATTTTATTTGTAACACCTACCAACGGAATGTGTATTTTAAGTTATGCATACATTATGAAAATTAAATTTTTTATTGATAAATAGAATTTTTCTTTTAATTAATTAAAAAATATAACATTTTTATTTATCAGTTTATGTAATATCAATCCTGATATTTATAATTTTAAATTAAGGCATTTTAATGTAAGAAATTTTTAAAGGGAACTTTGTCATAAATGTATATTTCAAGTTAAAATCATAGACAAAAACCGCGAATCAAATGTTTTCGAATATATTTTAAATCAAAGGGCAAAAAGAAGCAAAAAAAAAAAAAAAAAAAAAAAAAAAAAAAAAAAAAAAAAAAAGAAAAAAGAAAAAAGAAAGAAAGTACCTGTTTAGTGACCTTCGATGTTTAATTATTGAATGTATAATTCAAACAGCCATAACAAAATATTACAAAACGGAAATTTATAGCACTGTTTCTGATGCATACATACAACTATTCGACTTGGTTCGTTTGCTAACTCAGATCTCTTGCGTGACATGTCTTATTCTTGAAGCAGGCCCGTAGAGAAGAAAGTTGTTTCGCGACGGCCTCGCATCTACGCGGCGGAAGGCGGTTCATTTTTTCCGACTCCTTCGATGAGGGGTATTTTTGTTGCACTGCAAGAGAATGCAACGAATAGCCAAGAAGTGTCTCTAACATGTTTATTAACAACCGTGGAGAGAATTTCTTTTGTTTATTTTGCGCGCTTTGATTTTAAACCTTTGAACAGAAATAAAAAAATTCACAGCTAACCACAGAGCCTTTGGAAAATAAAACCCAGAGAAATAATTTCTGAGTCTTGTTGCAGAATGTGATCTGAACGGAGCCTTATGCCTCTGTTAACCCAATTTCAGTTTACCCACAAACTGATATCTAGGGTTGAAAGTTCTGATGATCGATGTGGCTATGGAATAACACGTCTGCGACCAATCTGAACTGGGATTTTTAACACTGAGGTAAGAAGTATTGCGTTGAGGAATAATTCATCAGCGTGCTGTTTTCTTCAAAATTAAAAATGCACGCAATAATAAAGTGAACTGGCAAAGCATTTAATGTTATTTAAAAGAGAATATTTTGCTCTACAAGATAGTGTGTTTTGATTTTATCGATTTAAGTGTATTTTCATATCATTAAAATGAAACGTAAAGTAAAGAAAAAATGAGCATCTTCAAAAACATTTGTTTTTTGCACTTTATCAGGTATTTAGGCCATCAAAGTTGCTCGTGATGGAGAAGAAGCAATGCCACAAAGTACTGTCACGGCTGATTTCAGTACCGGTCGAGAAAGCTCCTGTTTGTTTCTATTGTTTTAGGACGGTAATTTATAACGTCAGATCATGCTATCTCCGGCTGACACAATCGACTAATAAAGCTCTTGTTTGTTTTCCGCCTTTCTAGGACGATTTTCTCGGCTGATGGAATCGGCGGAGATCACGTGATCTGACGTCATGAATTCCGTCCTAGGCCGCTGCCCTAATAAACAGTTGCTTCCTTGGCCGGTACTGAAGTCCGTCATGGTATCAGCCGCCCTTGGTTTTCGCGCTTTAAATTTTGAGCTCAAGGATGGGTCACACAGCGGTCGACCAATTGAGATCGATGGATCCTCTTCATTATAAAAATCCACGACAAACGACCAGAAAACTTCCTAATCATTCCTTTATGAAATGGCTCAACTAATTTGTATCCAAACCTGCATTTCGTCAAGGGGAAATTTCAAATACTTCCTCCTATCATCTCGAGGTTTTGTATCCTGATCAAATGAATGAATTCCTCAATTAATATTAGGATTAGATTTTTAAACACAAATAATTGTCATAGACCTTTTTAAAGTATCAGTTCTCTTTTTTTCTCAATGTGATCAATGTTTGAATTCCCTAATTAATATTATTAGGAATAATATTTTAAATATAATAATCATTTTCATTGACTGATTTCTTTTTATACGAATTGCATTTTTCTAACTGAGCGAAAAAATGTCCAAGCCGGGATTCGAACCAAGGACCTTTTACTTAAATTGCCGGTGCTCAACTCATTGAGCAACGTGGGGGCGAAAATGGCGGGAATATCTCGCTCAAATAATCTTATTGGTAATAGCATCTGACATGTAGACAGATCAGCAGAATAAACCACAGGAAATGGAACTCTATTAAACGATGGGTACGCAGATAGACTACTATTTTTAACTCATTCGTACTGATTGGTAAACATATAAGAATTGAATTTCTCCAACTGAGCAGTAAAATGCCCAAGCCGGGATTCAAACTTAGAACCTTTGACTTAAATTGCCATTGCTACTAATAATAAGCTCGACGCAGCAGGGGTCGCTCGGTAGCTTCAGGGCCCCAAGCCCTTCCTTCCCGCTTTTCGGTGTCTTTAATTTGTGCAATATCCCTTTTAAATTTGTCCGGTTTCATTCTTTTTTCCAACCTGGCTTTCGCTAGAGTATCTTTTACTTGGTACGTGGCTGAGGACCTATGAACCTTGCTTCCGCAAAAGAGTCGGAATAAGTAGAAGAATAAAGGGCTGCAGATGAAAAGAGTATACATACAGTACGGAAGTATTAAAATCGTATGATATTTTTACCAATCAGTGTGACTGAATTAAAAATATCGTATACCTACGCAGCCATCGTTTAACGGAGTTCCATTACCTGCGGATATTCTGTTGAGCTGTCTACATAGCAGACAAGATGCTATTTCCAATAAGACTATCTGAGCAAAATGTGCCCTCCGGTTGTCGACCCATGTAGCTCAATGGACAGTATTCTCGTGACGTCACAGTGGGAATCACGTGGTGTAAAAATAGTGGCTAGCACGCTTGTTTACCTTATTGCGTCATTTGATACAACCTAAATACAAGTAAATGCACGCGTAAAATACTGCAGATTTATTTCGTACGAATTATTTTCGATGAATACTTATATACATATTAATTAAAATCCATATATACTTATTAATAAAAAATTAAATTTTTTATTTTTTAAATAAAATGAAAAACATCACACAATTGCATTAAAATAGAGAAAAGAGAATATAAAGAGCTATATCAGCTATAAAGAGGTTTAAAACTCCAAATAAAAATAAAACATAATCATAAATTTTCTAAACACAATGCTTTTCAATGGCAAGGTTATGAATGTTATTCCCAAGCAGACGAATTTTTTTAGCCTCGAACCCAAAGGGAGAATATTGTCCATAGGTTAAGCATTGACAATTTAAGTCAAAGGTTCTGGGTTCGGATTTGGCTTGTGCATTTTTCGCTCAATTGTAAAAATTCAATTATTTACCAATCAGCATGAATGAGAAATAATCGTGTAATTTACTTTTACAAAACTTTCAGTATTTTAATTTTTTAATGCAACGAAATCACCTTTCTAGCTCAAAGTAAATAAAATTATTTATCCACCCATATTGTTTAAAGTAGCATTTCTTTTGTTGCTGGGTGTAAATATGCGATTTTTTCTTTCCTTCAAAGAGACAGGTAGTCGCTAGCTATTTTCAAAGTATTCAACCGATTTTAGTTATTGATTTTAGACTTTTTTTTTTAGAGTGTAAAAGACTTCTTAAGCAAAGAAAACTAATGACTAATAAATGAACGCAGTTAAAGAAAAGCTGACAAAATAAATATTTTGACTTATTTTACTAATTCAGATTTTTTTAAAAGTTCGGTTCAACTGCTTTGGAAAATTTCGTCTGGACGGTGGACATAATAGCGCCTTGTAGAATTATATGAAACACAAAAATAAATTTTTTTCGTAAGCTTCGTGGGTATAGCTTCTAGTTAAATTAAAGGAACCCATAAATTTATTTAAAAAAAGTTATGTAATGGCTGATTAAAAAAAAGTTGTTAAAAAATTCTTTCTTATTTGTTAATAACTTTTTAAAATAATTTTAGTAAAAGCTTTAATTCATATTGAAGGCAATTAAATAAGCTTTAATTAAAAAAAAATCAAGATGATCCATTGAGTAGTTTTTTTAAATCTGACCCACCGTGTCAAAAAATGTGGTTGACCATATTTGTTTATAACTTAGAGTAGAAGCAACAAAATCTAATAAAAAAATTCTTGTGTTATGTACAATCTTAAGATATGCACAATAAACTGTTAAAATTTCAAAAAGATCCATCATGCAGTTTTCTTACAAAAAAATAATAATAAAGTGCTTTTGTCTGGCCTCCTTATGTAGAAGGTCCCTTAAAAAAAACCCATAAATGAACAAGATATTGGAAGCAGTGAATCATTCTTTTTCGGTTATGAGTTCCTCGCGAATTCCCGTTTTAACCTATGAGAATATTTAAACAAACTCATTACCTAATACAATTATCGAAATACGGTTTTCACCATCAGAAAGTAAACTTTCGATGCAAATGTAGTGAGTTTTCAAAAATTATTTTAATAAATTTTATATGTTTTTAAAAACGTAAAATAAATTAAAAATTTCAGTTGAGTAAAATTTTCAAAATGTATATCGTCTTCTTAAAAACATTCACATATGAAAATAATTTAAAAAACGCACTACGTTGGCATCGAACGTCCACGTTCTGATGGGGAAAACCATATTACGATAATTATTTTAGATAATGAGTAATCACCTGTTTTCATTTTCTCATTGGTTAACATGGGAAATTGTCTCCCCCCGGGATTGCACTTATACTCTAAAGCGAAAGCTGGGTTCCCGGGGCGGTCATCCCTGTCATCCCTGGTTAACATGGGATTTCGCGGTCGGTGAGGGGATAGCCTGTATTGGTGTTGTGCATACAAGCGCAGAAGCAGAACTGAGAGCAGATATAAAAGAAAGCTATATGAATGAAATATAGAATTAAAAGTTTATAGAATGGGAGGCGGCAGCGCAGACAATCACCTCATCGAGTTCACGGTTGAAATTCCAGAATTAGTTAAAATTCGATTCACATATTAAAACGCAATCGGTCTGCCAAGTCATATTTTGGTGGAAAACACATGAAAACCCGATTTTAGAGGTTGACTTGTAGGTTGACCATTGTGTTTTCCTGCACCCAAAGGTATGAAAATATGGAGGACTGGGAGCAGATAAACATAATGGCAAACGTACGAATGAACTGACACTGAATGAACTGAGGTTGACTTGTAGGTTGACCATTGTGTTTTCCTGCACCCAAAGGTATGAAAATATGGAGGACTGGGAGCAGAAAAAATAATGGTAAACGTACGAATGAACTGATAAAATCGGGTTTTCGGGTGTTTTCCACCAAGTTATGACTTGGCAGACCGATTGCGTTTTAATATGTAAATCGAGTTTTAACTAATTCTGGAATTTACGTCGTGAACTCGATGAGGTGATTGTCTGTGCTACCGCCTCCAGGTCTATTAAGAAGGAAAATAATCTGTCGTAAAAAAAGAAAGAAAAGAACATTCAAAATAAGATGGTAACCGAAGATAAAGTAGTGATTAATAAAGGGAAAAGCAAGTCGGGTACAAATAGCTAAACGAAAAAAAATCAGAACATATAAACACAGATTAATCTGATAGAGCAGCAAAGGTGGGGAACAGACAGATTGATACACTATTAAAAAGCAGAAAAAACAACGTTTAAAAATGCACAAATAATACATGAAAAACAGCAAACAGCTGTTTCGAATCTACTAGCGAGATTCTTCTTCAGTGCAAGATAGGGAAAAATGAACAGCGTGCTAGAAAAAGCAAGGCTGAACAAAATGATAGACAGAGACGCGGTGGCTTATATAATATACCCTATGCGGGTAGCGAAGGCGCCAAAAACAACCAATGAGAGAAAAGCAGTGGAAACGACTGGGTGGACAAGTAGCGACAACTACCGGCGAAGGAGAGAAAAAGAAAGCAAAAAAGGGGAAATTAAATTAATACTTTCCAAATACTTGGAAAATCAGGAGTACTAGATAAGTCATTGACTAAAGAGTGAGAATTTTTAATGATGTGGTAAGCTTCCCAAAAATTAAGATCAAGGTTAGAAGAACATTTGCTTTTTCTAGCACACTGTTCCTTCTTCCCTATCTTGCACTGAAGAAGAATCTCGCTAGTAGATTCGAAACAGCTGTTTGCTGCTTTTCATGTATTATTTGTGCATTTTTAAACGTTGTTTTTTCTGCTTTTTAATATTGTTGCACAAAGAGTTTATTTTCTATTTTTAGATTGATATACACTGTTTGGTTTGGGAGATATCTGTTGTTATTTTGACAATGAATTTTTGTGGCATAATCCACGGGCTATATTTTTATGTTCAGTCAATTGACGATATTTTTAATGAAATAAATTGTAGTTTTGCATGCTTAAATAAGTGCTGGCGTTAATCGTTTTTGTGATTGATTCAGTATTTCATGAAATCTGCGCTGTATTTATTAGTACGGTCAGTTTTTTTTTATTTTTGAGATCATTTTCCTTTTATAGTTATTTTTTTATGTGTAGGAAGTCATTGTATGTAGTCATTTCTTTTTTGGATGCATCCAAAATCGAGAAAACGCAGTTTGGATTTGTAATTAGAAGTTTAATTAAATGACGTTTATTCTTAAATAAATAATTTCATTTACTTCCCTTCACTCTCAAAAAAACTTTCTTCAATTCACGGAAATTCTACTGGCAGCAGTGCGGCCGGCATATTTCCGTGAATTTACGAATATCAGTTTTTCCCCTTCTGTTACAGGGGGTAAAATATCCGTCAATTGAAGAAAGTTGGGAAAAAGCAAAAGAGGCCAATGTTGGATTCAAACCAACCATCTCAGTGTTACGAGACGAATGCGATAGCACTGAGCTATAGTTTTACAGCAGGGTAACGCTTTGAAGTAAATATGTTTGCTTTAGATGGGTATGACTTGATCAATTTCTTTAAAGCTTTTAATTTTGAAGTTCATTTCGGGAAAATTTCGTGTTTAATGAGATTGTGTCTGGGTTTTTATACTTTAGTATTAATATAGTATAAAAATATGAATTTTAAATAGTTTTATTTAGATTGCTAGAGGTAAAATACGGATATTATATTTTTATTCGACGAGAGTTTTTATTTGAGTAATATCGATTTTTTCCATTTAATTTTAATTAAAACATCTTTTAAATGCGTTCAATTAAAGTATATTTTAAATGCGAATATTTATTTATAAACAACTTTATATATTCAACTTTATTTAACTTTATTCAACTTTAAAAAGTAAATTGTGAGTACTTTTGAATGCAAATTAGAAAGAAAAGTAATTGCTATTTATTTTGAAATTCGAAAACTGTCTTTTTTAATTAAATTAGAAATCCTAATTTATAGAATTTTTGATTTTTCATTTAAAAAATAAATTCGGATTTATTAGTAATAGACCCAATACGCATGCGTGCTAGGAATGAACGGAATTTATCCCTCTTTTTTAGACGTTCGGGGAGAATTCACGGATAAAACATGTTTTCTAGGAGTACGGAAATTATTTGTAAAAAATGAGGTATAAATACGTATGTTACATTTTTATTCGACGAGAGTTTTTATTTGAGTAATATCGATTTTTTTCCATTTAATTTTAATTAAAACATCTTTTAAATGCGTTCAATTAAAGTATATTTTAAATGCGAATATTTATTTATAAACAACTTTATAAATTCAACTTTATTTAACTTTATTCAACTTAAAAAAGTTAATTGTGAGTACTTTTGAATGCAAATTAGAAAGAAAAGTAATTGCTATTTATTTTGAAATTCGAAAACTGTCTTTTTTAATTAAATTAGAAATCCTAATTTATAGAATTTTTCATTTTTCATTTTAAAAATAAATTCGGATTTATTAGTAATAGACCCAATACGCATGCGTGCTAGGAATGAACGGAATTTATCCCTCTTTTTTAGACGTTCGGGGAGAATTCACGGATAAAACATGTTTTCTAGGAGTACGGAAATTATTTGTAAAAAATGAGGTATAAATACGTATGTTACATTTTTATTCGACGAGAGTTTTTATTTGAGTAATATCGATTTTTTTCCATTTAATTTTAATTAAAACATCTTTTAAATGCGTTCAATTAAAGTATATTTTAAATGCGAATATTTATTTATAAACAACTTTATAAATTCAACTTTATTCAACTTAAAAAAGTTAATTGTGAGTACTTTTGAATGCAAATTAGAAAGAAAAGTAATTGCTATTTATTTTGAAATTCGAAAACTGTCTTTTTTAATTAAATTAGAAATCTTAATTTATAGAATTTTTGGTTTTTCATTTTAAAAATAAATTCGGATTTATTAGTAATAGACCCAATACGCATGCGTGCTAGGAATGAACGGAATAGACGTTCGGGGAGAATTCACGGACAAAACATGTTTTCTAGGAGTACGGAAATTATTTGTAAAAATTGAGGTATAAATACGGATATTATATTTTTATTCGACGAGAGTTTTTATTTGAGTAATATCGTTTTTTTCCATTTAATTTTAATTAAAACATCTTTTAAATGCATTCAATTAAAGTATATTTTAAATGCGAATATTTATTTGTAAACAACTTTATAAATTCAACTTTATTTAACTTTATTCAACTTAAAAAAGTTAATTGTGAGTACTTTTGAATGCAAATTAGAAAGAAAAGTAATTGCTATTTATTTTGAAATTCGAAAACTGTCTTTTTTAATTAAATTAGAAATCTTAATTTATAGAATTTTTGGTTTTTCATTTTAAAAATAAATTCGGATTTATTAGTAATAGACCCAATACGCATGCGTGCTAGGAATGAACGGAATAGACGTTCGGGGAGAATTCACGGACAAAACATGTTTTCTAGGAGTACGGAAATTATTTGTAAAAATTGAGGTATAAATACGGATATTATATTTTTATTCGACGAGAGTTTTTATTTGAGTAATATCGTTTTTTTCCATTTAATTTTAATTAAAACATCTTTTAAATGCATTCAATTAAAGTATATTTTAAATGCGAATATTTATTTGTAAAAAACTTTATAAATTCAACTTTATTTAACTTTATTCAACTTTAAAAAGTAAATTGTGAGTACTTTTGAATGCAAATTAGAAAGAAAAATAATTGTTATTTATTCTGAAATTCGAAAACTGTCTTTTTTAATTAAATTAGAAATCTTAATTTATAGAATTTTTGGTTTTTCATTTTAAAAATAAATTCGGATTTATTAGTAATAGACCCAATACGCATGCGTGCTAGGAATGAAAGGAAATTCTCCCTCTTTTTTAGACGTTCGGGGAGAATTCACGGACAAAACAAGTTTTCTAGGAGTACGGAAATTATTTGTAAAAAATGAGGTATAATTTAGTGTATATTGACGAGTTTTTCTGACAGTGTTGAAATATTTTCACATATTTTAAGGAGGCTTTTTGTGCAACTTTAGTATTAAAGCAATTTTGGATGGAAACTATTTATATATTTTTAAAAACATTTTTAAAGAGAGTTTTTCAGAATTTTCGTACACGTTATTCTGTTATCATAACATTTTGATCATTAGAAAGTTATAAGGAGAGTTCCGATTTTTCTTGTTTAGGCACACAGTATAATTTTTAAAGTTAGTGCTTCTGATGTAGCATCAGTTCTCGCAAATGAGAATCTTTAACCCTTAAATGCCGGGTGTTGCTTTTCGGCAACATACCCAATTTAGGTTCTAAAATACTATTAGAATAATATTGAATCTTTAATACTTAATATTGCAATAAAGTACATTCTGAAAATATTATTAAATCGATTTTAAACATGTAGATGGCAACACTTGTGTTGTTTAAGAATAAAAATAGATTTATTTTTTCAGTTGTTGCTATTTGTTCTTTTTGCTTTGTTCGGAAGCTTACGAAATACCCTATTTTGTTCTGCAGTAAATTTATTTCTTATTATAGTTCCTAAAATTCTTGTGTGTTTAATATTATAGAATTTTATCAAGGAAAATTATTTTTTCAATTAAAGACCAGTTTTGTCGATTAGTAACAAACTGTTTTTTAGCCATAAACCATACTTAAAACAAAATATGATTTTTTAAAGTATTTTTCCCATCATTTATTTAAACAATGAAAGCCGAGAAACAATATTTTAATTAATTTTTCAACTACATTTCAGCAGTGACATTGCGCTTGAAATTATTGAATATTAATGATGTGAATTATCACACTGCTAACAAAGCGTAAACCAACTTAGTGAAAAATGTCCAAGCCGGGAATCGAACCCGGGTCCCTGGAATAGATCTCCAGTGCTCTACCACTAAACCACAAGGACGATGTCCAGCCTGGCATTTCTCACTTATATAAGTAGGTAAGGCTGCTACCGCAGCACAAGATGGAGAAGTCTTCATGAGCACACATTCTAGCGGCGTAACATGAGACGCAAATAAACCCAGCATCGGTGAATATACAATTTTAATTAATTTTTCAACTACATTTCAGCAGTGAAATTACGCTTGAAATTATTGAATATTAATGATGTGAAAGAGAATTAATGATGTGAATGAGAGAAACATTATTACAATGATTTTTGAAAACCAGGCATTTAAGGGTTAAATTGAGATTTTACATAACATTTCTAACACCTGGAATATAAAATTAAAAATGCTGTAATCTACGCAAGAAAATTATTAGAAATGCCACAAAATAAAAGTAGAGTTATGCTTTTTTTTCACTTAGGTACTCTCTATTCCATCACTTTTCCCTATTATAATTTTAGAATAATTTTTAATATTCAACGGCACTGGGACTTATTAGACATCAAACAATATTAACCATAATGTTAGTGGTTTTGCCACTAGAGATAATTTTCAAATGAAACTGGTTAATCAGCAAAATTAAATATGTAACTGAATAAAATAGGTTCTTAAAGTTATGTGGAAATATTTCTTAAAAAATAAACCATTTTTCATAGTACATAGACCAATTAAAGCTTTCACACTAATGATTATTCTTAACCCCTTATTTAATAAACAGTAGTTAAAATGTACGTTCACTGTCTTTGAAATATGCATGTAGTTTTACTACATTATCAGTAACTGAAGATTCCCGAAAGATACTCCTATGCGCATATATAATGAAGGGTAAAAACTGCGAAAAAAATCGACTTCTTTCAGTAAAGCAAATTTGCGACTCTAAATGTTAGTGGCTTTTAATATTCATTCGATGGAAGTGGTTAAATAAAACATTAAAAATTTGCCTTTTAAATAAATTATTCTTTGTAATGAGAATACAGGAGGGATGAATTTCAAAGGACGCGACACTTTTTTCTTTATTTTTATTGAGTATATGAAAATCCTTACAAAATTCCCCCAATGACCGAAAGTTATACAAATATCCATTATGAGAATGAAAGAATAAAAAATTAACCACTTTCATAATTTAATAAAACATTAGAATATTGCACTTAACATATATTCTTGAAAATATTTACACTAAACCTTCAGAGAATGCCCACGTAGATGAGAGCTGTTAAGAAGAAAAAAAAGTAAACAGAATAATTATGCCTTCTAATTCCTACGGTGTAAATCACACATAATAGCTTTATGATAATTGTACTACTGTTAGGAAACAAGCAGCAGTAAGATCTTCAGTGTATGAGTCAATCAGTCGCTCAAAAGTTTCTTATATATTATTCTTTATGCTCGAGAACATGGTTTTTAAATAGTATTTCCAACGAAATTATAAAATTATTTTAATTCCTACATGTGTAACATTTTCAGAGGTTATCGCAGAATCAGGCAGCTTTTCTATTTTACTATAAAATTGGTATATCTTTGGTTATACGAGGGTGTGAAGTTTGGTTACCTTCACATATTCATTTTCCATGATTTTCCCTTTTCATCCCCTTTTTAAAATTATGACTTTTTCTAAATTCTTAACTTTAATTATCAGTCTGTATTTGGATTCAATTTATTTTGTAACGGTCTTTTCCTTTCATAAAAATTAAGCAGTCAATTTAAATTCTCTCTCTGTAATTCTCTAACCTCAGCGCACAGTATTAAAAATAAAAGAAAGGCCTTTACCCGCCTAACAACATTTTTCATATTTCATTCGCATGCCTAATTTAGTTGCTATGCAGAATTTACCAGACATTATACATCTGCTTTTGACCGTTACTCCGCTGTCTTTCTTTTTTTGCAACATATAAAATTAATCCCATGAGACTTTTCACAACTCCCTGTAGTATTTTAGTCTTGTGGTTTTATGTACTCCGTATTTTCTCCTCTTATCTTTTGGTGTTAAAGAATTCATATTTTGCCCTTTGACATCCCCATTGAGTTTTAACTAACGGAAAAAGAACACATGCCTCCGCTAAACCAATTCGCACCATATCATACGTTATTGCCTGTATTTTTGTATATGTAGTTCCGCCAATACTCCAGGACTTCGAGAAGATGTAATTACATCATTGTGCTCTTGATTGTTGAACCAGCAATGTAAAAAATATTGTTCCCTCCCCAGCGGTCGACGGCTGCCTTGCCGTGGACTCGCTCTGTGACGTTCTACACGGATCCTGGTGTTGCAAGCTAAAATAAACTATTCTTTGATCTCCAATAGCTTTGTACTTGATCCACGGCACAATTTAATCTTTTTGTATTGTTTTTTGAATATTACCTGTCATCAAGAATCGTACATAGAAAAGAATCGTGGTCATAGAGGGGTATTTTTTTCAACCTCCGTTGGAGCGTAAAATATAGACAAGTGTGGATAACAAAATGGTATTATAACCAGGAGTCAAATACAATCAAAGTTGCTTTTCGACAGAGTCACTGTGAAGATTGAGATACCGGTGGATGAGTTTACCAATAAGGAAAGGGCAGCTGACGTCACTGTTGATCGAATTACTGTGGATCAGCAAGAAAAACCTATCCGTTCCTTATGACTCCTACTGTACACATGGCTCGGGAAATTTCATTGGTCTACGTTTAACAGGTCTATGATACGATTGGCCTACGTCGCTAAGACGATTCCTGCAATGATCGCTTTGACAAAAATATAGTGGTAGATTGGTTGACGGAAGTGTTTGTTTGTAAACATGTCCTTTCCTTATACCCTCTTCATTGAAGGTTGCCGCAAGCGTGTTGAGATAGGTCTCCATGCCGTCTTGAAGATTTTCGCTCGTGCGGAAGAGGTGCGCTCCAGACTTGTCTTCAGTTTTCGAAGAAACTATCGGTTCCAGACATCGGTTTCAAACTCGGTTCCAGACATGGATTCTACGCCGAGTGATCGAACACTTCACATCGAAATTGTGAAATAATCTGTTGGGCCATTCGTTCGTCCTAGCACGGATTGACTTTTACCTTTCTCGAGAGCTGAAGACAGGTCTGGGATGGCTGCGTTTCCATACCACCGAAAAGCTCCAAGACGCCGTGCAAACCTATTCTCAAGACGCTGGCTGGCGGCAATCTTCTACTATGAAGTGGATATTGGAAAACTCGTCTTGCGGTATGAAAAATGTCTCAATCTTCAAGGTGACTATATGTCAAAAAGTAACTTTGATTGTACTTGATTTCTGGTTATAAAACCATTTTGTTTTTCGCGCTTGCCTTTATTTTACTCTCCATCGAAGTTTGAAAAAAAAAAAAAAAAAAAACCGCTTGTAGTTGACTGCCGCTTTTTCGCTGTTTTCATATCCCCAAAATCGCCTTTTGAAAATAACTTTAATACTAAATCTGCACTACCAACTATTCCAATTAAGAGGTATGCTAGTGCAAAAGATAATTTTTTGTGTAATAAAGAAATTGGCAATTTCTTTTCAAACGGATATCAGCATTAGATTAGATAAAATTTAACCAACGAATTTCGTAAAATTAAAATTAATCTGATCATCAGGAAGATAAAATAAGAAAATGAGACGTAGGCCATCCTCCAGACTCGTGAACACCGCTGCTTGGTGAGGACGGTTCTGAAACAAACAAGCAACTGTATCGCAGAGTTCGGTTGCCCATCTTTTTTTGATGCACCATGTATACCTGAAATTTAATAAAGACCAGATGTGTTTACAACGTGTTTAAAATACCAGATGTGTTTAAAAGCAAAATATACCCAGATTATATCGTGAAAAAAAAGGCAAATATTTTTAATCTAAGAAAATAAAATATAACCACGAACGAAAAAATACAATAGCTTCTTCCAAATTGCCCATGATTCCAAAAAGTCTTCTTTATCGTTAGAAGCCCCAGAAAACAATTTATTTTTGCGATTTAGAGAATAATTTATAAAAAACGAAGTTTCTTTTGATGTCACTGATTTCCGGAATAGTTTCCGAGTAGTTTTAACAGTCTATTAATCAGTTTTCTGAAATCGTGCCGTCGGTTTATAGGATACCATTGATTTTCAATTTAACATTGTCAGCTGCGTAATTGAATGTATACTGGAGAATAAAGAAATAAGAAAATAATATTACTTTTAGTAATATTAATGTTTTTAATTTATCACTTTTGTCTGTAAAACATGTTTGTTGAACGTGGACATTTTTACTTGAGAACTGACAGCATCTGAAAACCTACATTCTGGGTTAAGAGAAACCTGATTAATATACAGGGTGTTTTTATTAAACTGACGCTATTCACAGTTATCTATAGTTCGTTCTAATAACTGGAATGGCACTAAACTTGGCAAGGAGACTCATGACGCCATGGGGAAAAAAGCTTCCGCGAAAAAAAATTAGTTCAAAACACCGCCCATAGGGAAAATATGGCACTGTTGTAGGCTATGCAGCCGAGAAAGAGCATAAAATACGAATATAAAATAAAATACAAATTTATACCTACTTATGCGACATGGAGCTATGAAGATTAAAAGCAGACAACATATCAATCTAACACCGTGGGAAGCTTTGAGACCGAAACAAGAGTTTTTCTCCCTCTCCGGCGCCCTACATGTTTGGTTTTTACCGTAGTTGACATGTGCCCCAAGAAGAAACTGGCTTACAGCCAGGGCTGCGGAGTCGGTGGGAAAAATGGACGACTCCGAGTCCGACTCCGGGAATTTTAACATATCCGACTCCGATTCTTTCGCTCAGAAATGGGCCTGACTCCGACACCGACTCCGCCAACGCAACCCTGCTTGTAAAATGGACGACTTCGACTCCGAACCCGGGAATTTTAACAGATCCGACTCCGAAAGTTTCGCTCAAAAATGGGCCTGACTCCGACTCCGCAGCCCTATTTACAGCGCAGCTCACCGTGGTCAAATATGGCGGAAGCAGGGGGGTAGGAACAGTTTCAAGTGACGCCATTTATGTCGTCTCCTTTAATTTTCATAACTCCATGGTATGCAACAACTACGCCAATAATTTGGGCTATAAACGTATGCGTAAAGCACCATGAAACTACAGCGCCTAGAAGATACAGTGTGGAAAACGGCTATTCCTATAATGCTTTAAAAAGTGCTAAAAACTTGTATTCCATAAATCTCCAACAATGCTCAGCGGCAATATGCTGATACGAGCGCCATCTCGTAACTCTTTTCAATATAAACACTGTGTTTTCAAAAATTATAGAATGTTAAATGTCAGAAACTATAAATATAAGATATTTTGGTCTGTTATAAGCTAATTTAGTTAAGGAATGACGTGAAATAGGTTAAAGAGTCTCTTTTAGAATGACTACCGTTTTCAAATCACTACGATGGCGTCACTACGACCGACATATTGTTATTCAGCATCCTTGTACGGGACATTTCTATTTCCACTAGACTTCTGTTCTACCGTACTTCAGAACCTGTTCTAGCGTCCTTAGAGTCGTTCTGATTGGCTGGTCTGATTCAGATGAAGTGGCTAGACGTCCGGGCACCGTTTGCACATATTCGGATGTTTGTTTTCAGCTATTTCGTTTCTGATACTACATAAGTTTGATTTGAATATTTTCTTTCCATTTTTAGATGATGAAACTGCTATTTTCTACTTGAAAATATTTAAAAATACCTGTATAAAACAGACCTCCATCATTTTCATACTAAAACTGTTTTTTTTTTCCAAACATTTTAAGTTAAAGACCGTTTCATAAATTTTAAATGTTATTTATATTAAAAATTATAAAAAAATATTTAATTTATATTAAAAACGCATTGTCACTAATAAAACGCTGCAGTTGCAGGGGGAATTTGTATATCTAAACCATGAAAAAAAAATGTATAAAAGCAGGGTTATTTTTGATCTATTTATTTTTGTAACGCTGATAATAAAAATAACCCTGAAAAGTATTCTTTTTTTAGCACTGAATATGGAATTTTTAAATATGTTTCATAGAGGTATAGGAGGATTCAGTTGCAAATTCAAGGGACAAGTAGAAGGTATTCCCCCTCCCCCCCCCTCCCCCCAAAAAAGAAAAAAAAAGTTTGATTTTATATTTTTTCATAATTTAGATGCAACTGCGTCGTTTTATAAGTGAAAATGCGTTTTTAATATAAATTATATATTTTTTAATAATTTTTAATACAAATAACATTTAAAATTTATGAAACAATCTTTATGACTTTATCTTAAAAGATTAAAAAAAAAAACGGTTTTAGTGTGGAAATGACGGAGATGCGTTTTAACAGGTATTTTTGAATACTTTCAAGTAGAAAATAGCAGTTTCATCATCTAAAAATAGAAAATAATTTATTCAAATCAAACTTATGTAGCACCAGAAACGAAATAGTAGCTGAAAACAAATATGCGAAATATGTGCAAACGATGATCGGGCGTTTGGCCACTTTATCTGGAGCGTGCCAACCAATCAGAACGGCTCTGAAGGACGCCAGAACAGAAGTCTAGTGGAATGCGAAATGTTGCTCCTTGTACATTTATGGGATTCAATTTTTTAGCACTATTTTGTAGCCGTTTTCCACACTGTATCTTCTAGGCGCTGTAATGAAAATTTTCAGTTCAGGTTGAATACGAGTCTCACGTTACCGCAATGCGTATAGCTCAAATTAATGGCGCTGTTGTCGCAGACGTAGGAATAAATTCGCATTTTCACTTGTTAACTGTATTTTGTGCTCATTCTCAACTGCGTAACCTGCACAAGAACTATTTTTTCTTTCGCAGAATCATTTTAACATGGCGTCATTAGTCCCCTTAACAAGCTTAGTGCCATTCCTGTTATTAGAACGAACTACAGATGGCTCTGAATAGAGTCAGTAAAAAACAACAACAACAACAAAAAAACCCTGCACTTTAAAAAACAACTCGCAAACTTTTCTGAAAATTAATGGTAGGAAAAGAAACTTTGCTTTATATATACTTCTTTAAATCTCCAAAATATATCAGATTCTGAATTTTCTAAAGCAGTGTTGCCAGAGGGCTACTTTTTTAAAATTCAGATCTGTTGATTGGCACCACTTTTTTGAAATGGTAGAATTCACTTTATTTAATGACATATTAATTAAGGCGAAAACAAAGGGAACTTTACCATTTCAAAAAAGTGGTGACAATCAAGAAATCTAAATTTAAAGAGAGTAGCCCACTGGCAACACTGTTCTACAGATAAAGAAAACTTTTTGGTTTCGTTAGTCACTCGGAAGTGGTTATTGGAGTATATTTTCATTCGTGGTTATATTGTATTTTCCTACATTAAGAAACACAAGTCTTCTTTTACAGTGTAGGCTAAAAATAGAACAACGCTTATTGCTTGATAATTCTCAAAAATTCTGTTTTTTAATTAATTATTAAATTCCCTTTTCTGGTTAAGCTCTGTGTCTTTTCTAGTGAAATTCAACTTCGATATGTCACTCATTATGATTTATAAAGCTACTATTGATTAAAGGAAAAATAATTATACCTACCCTTACTTTGTCCATTAGCATCCCGTAGGACCGTGCATTCTTCTATACTACCGAAGGAGGAAAACATAAGACGGACATCGTTTTCCGAACATTTCTTGGACAGCATTCCAATAAAAAGCTTCCGTTCTGAAAAGACAAAAAAGAATAATGTATCGCTTCTCAATAAATTTCCCGTCGTTAAAATTTTGACATAAAAAAAAACTATCGTGAAAGAGCAAAGAGGGACAAAAATTATGAGAATATAATTGAAAATCATTTTAGAATTATTTGTAAAGGCAGTTATTTCTTGAAATTTGGAATAAATGATACGAAGTAAAGTTATACCAGGTAATCCAAAACACACAAAATAAATAAAAAGTCACTAATTAAGAAAGTATAGATAATAAGACGATGTGATTTTCACAGAAATATACATAAAAGACTGCGATATTCTTAATAACAAAGAGTTTTTGTAAGATTATTTGCATTTACCAACGGCTGGCGACATTTCGATTCTCTTGTTTAGTTCTGCTCCGTTTGTATAATGATGCAGTTTACAATGCAGCTAGTAATACAAAGGTTAATACTGATAAAAATTTGTAGCAAACTGACCAGTCATTTTACTGTTTTTATAGAAAATAGTTACATAACCGTAATTTATTTATATTCTGACCAATAAGAACGCATAATGATTTAAATTATGGTAAAATAAATGTTCGTTTTCTATATAAACGGTCTAGTGGCTGGACAGTTTGCTGCAAATTTTTAACGGTGAAGTTAAAAAGTTCATGAGAAAGGCCATTAGACGTAGCACGGCGCTGCGTACAGCATCGAAAAGGGTTTTAGCTGTAATTTCTATTACGTGATGGCACATAACGTCCTCCAGCATAGCCAGTGACATCGGTCGACCCCTAAAAACCTGTAATTTAAAATAGACCTATGATAATATCCCGTTCAGACTATGTGACTACCAATAAATAGGGTTGTGTTAAAATAATAAATAGTAATAATAAATAAACGTGCTCTTAGATTTCGTTTAAAAGAACATGAAGGTTATGTTAAAAAGTTCAACGTTCAACCAAAACGTTCAGGAGCTTAAACGTTCTTCTATTGCTCAACATTGTTGGTCTTTTCAACATAGGTTCAATTTTTCCACAGCCAACACTATCCAGAAATGTTCTTCTAACCTTGACCTTGATTTTTGGGAAGCTTACCACATCATTAAAAATTCTCACTCTTTAATCAATGACGTATCTAGTACTTCTGATTTTCCAAGTATTTGGAAAGCATTAATTTAATTTCCTCTCTTTGGTTTCTTTTTCTCTCGTTCTCCGGTAGATGAGGCTCTGATGAGTTAACTTAGATGAATTTTGCAATTTGAAAAGGCATTTCTAATTCCGGGCGTATCATCTCCAAAGTTCAAGCTAAGTGTACTTAAATATCGTAGTCTGGACGGGGTATAAAAAGGTCACAAAGTGAAAGGTCTGGAGACAGCTAAATCTCTCTGATGCTGTGAACAGTGTCGTGTCATTCCTGATGGCCAATCTGATGTATGCATGACGTCACAATGAGCATTCGAATTCCTAGCTGCATTGTAAACTTTGCTGCATAACTCTACAAACGGAACACAGCTGAACAACAAGATAACTAAAGCGTCGCCTTTCGGTAGTAAATGTAACTATTATTTAAATCTTTTTCTCTATTAAAAAAAATCCATGTTTTACTGTGCACCTGTGAAATGCGCATTGCTCTACTAACTATACATATCGAATTATTGAATTTTTGTTTCTTTTGTAACTTTTGAATCATCCGGTACCTCGGTAGTACACCGGCGAGAAAAATGAAAGGAATAACTATAAAAAGGTACTTTGTGTTAATTATTTTAAGGCAAGTCCTATGAAAGGTAGTAGGCTGGTAGTTCAGAGTTAATGTTATCAGGTAGTCGAATGGCATTCATCTTAGCTACGCAGAGGTAGGTATGCAAATTCAATAATATTTTTGCATTTGTAAGAGGGAACGTGTCATTGAGCAGGGAATTTACGGATTGTGCGAAATGACCTTTAATTATGAGAATGGAAAAAGGTAGGTCCGCAAGCTTGTAAAGCTGCAAATTTTACATTTTAATCATGGATATCCCCATACATATTTTTTCTGCGCATCTCTAAAAAGTTATATAAATAACAAACATTTCCCCACTCCACTTTATATCCCATTTCCTATATTTTTATTTTATTTATTTATTTCTTTTAGCAGAAATAGGGCATTCTGCATTTTGAAGATATATTAGGCATAACAAAATAAAGATTTTGTGTAAATTCCATGTTTTAAGCGGCAAAATCATTCAAGTTACATGCGTTTTCATGCTTGTTTCTTTAATCTCTCCCGCCAATGTAATTTTGAGTCATTTGTAGCTATTGTATAGAGCATAAAAGAAAGAAATCCGAAATCAAAACATAGGTCCAGTTCTAATGATCGCAGAACAAATCAATTTGGACAGAAACTCTGTTTATGATTTTCCACATTGCTATAACATTTAAATTTTCTGACAGAACTGTGTATATATTTATTTTTTATAAGAACTTTGAAAATCTCAATACGAACCTCTATAATTTTTGCTTTCATCCGATTTGTCACGACGGATTTACTTTATATACAATTTTTCATCATTTTCAAACAATCTTCGTGTCAGATATGTATCGAAAAATGTTGTAGAAATCTACTACAAAGATATTTGTTTGTAAATAGTAGTAATTTTTTTTTGTTTGTAAATAGTGGTAGATTTTTGTTTGTAACATTTTTGGTGTCTTGTGACAAATGTTCAACCCTAACAATAAAATGGCAATTAATTTTTTAACAATACTATCTTAATCCTCCAAGTACCAGGTTTTACATTTTGAAGCGTCTTGTTAGTTTTGCGTGATTTGAGCCCAAAAATTTTATTCTTTTAAATTTATCGTCTTCATTCGAGGCGTCTATTTACTTTTATTTATTAAGTTTATATTATTATTTTCCAGTTAGAAACATGAAAATCTTCAAAAAGGGGTAAAAAAGACCCCGATGGTACTAGGAGGGTTAATGATACTCATCTCGATATAGGGAAGACTTATGTACAGTTGTGGAAAAAAAAACAGTAAACACCCCCTACTAACTCCTCAACAAATTATCTTAGAAGAAAGTTACTGGTGCCAAATGATTGGAAATAATGTCTATTTTTAAATGATGTACATAAAATTTGCTTAGGGGGGGCCCATCTACATATTAAAACAAGCCATAACTTTTATTTTTCAATAGCAGTACACAATTCTGACAGCATAAATGAACTCTACACCCTTCAATTAGCCTAAAAACAAATTTTTATGCAATTCGTATGATAAGTTTCCGAGAAATTAATTATTTTATAACCAGCGTATTTTAAAGGCTGTACCCAAATTGAAGTTCGATACTTGATTGTTAACCGAGAGAGCCCCCTTCTTGATCAAGGCACCTTAAGCAGTCAATGAAGCCTGCTTGATTACGGGACAGCAGAAGAAATTTCAAAATATTTACTCGCTTCTATCATAGAACCATTATTTTGCCGTTTTTTAAGCATAATTTGAAAACTACTTGGAAGAAAAATGTGAAATTTTGGATTTCCATAAAGCAGGACTTAATAAATCTAAATCCATCAAAAAAGCTGTAGGTTGCAATTCATAATTTGTTCGAATATTAATTTCATAATTCATATCATAAAATTATAAAAATTGCAAATTCAACGTACTTATGTTTGGGTATATTAGTATTATTGCTACACAAAAAATTAGTTCATTAGAAGCATAATTTCAGGAGATATAAATAAAAATATGAAAATGTAATTTAACATTAGAAGCACTAAATTTTGAATGTCTATAATTCGAAAACTTATCATTCAAATGATTTGAAATTTCGTGTCTAAGAATAGTTTGAACTGAAGATTTGAAATACGTATCTCGTTAAAATTGGGTGTTGCCATTGAAAAAAATGAAGTTTGGATTCGTTTTAATATGTAGATGGCTACCTAAGCAAATTTTATATACATCATTTAAAAGTAGACATTATTTCCAATCGTTCGGTACCAGTAACTTTCGTCTACGATAATTTGTTGAGGAGTTAGTAGGGGGTGTTTACTTTTTTTCCACGACTGTACCTAAGGCTACTGCCCTCATTTAAAATAACATTCGTGTCTAAGTTTTATTATTCATCTGGGTGAGTGGTAATATCATTTTTTATTGTTACAGTCTTTTTGAATTTCAGAAGAATGACGTTCTGCGAAATGGAAAGGTGGAAAACTTTTTTGAAAGCACCGAAGTAAAAGTTTGCAACTGCATCGTTTTATTGTTTTACAAAGATAAGAAAAATATATTTCTTTTAACTACACCACCCAGTTTTAATTGCGATATCGAGCTAAATGCGATATCACTTATCCATGTAAAATTTCTAATAAAGTCCATTTTATGTAAAATCCACCTGATATTGTGCCTAGGGTCACATAATTTCCTTCTACCTAGATGCATGGCCAGATAAAATTTCAAATTGTAAATGTTGAATAATTCATTAAAGAAGTATTTTAATTTTAAGCATAAAGCTTACAAGTTAGAATTTTGGGAAATTTTTGGAATTTAAACATTTCCTATATTTAAAATGATGTTTCCTATGATATGATAATTTGGGAATCATTTTTACTCATTATTAAAAAAATGCAGTTTTAAACGTATTCTAAACCAGAAGATTTCTGACTCATGAAGTATCTGATGGTAATTGTTTGCTTAATAATTTTTTAATCTAAGTTTCTGGTTTCTGGTAGATTGTAAATTCCAAATTTCAAGGAAGGGCCCTGGGTACAACAACTGCCAGCCCTAGGCGCATGGTGTTCTTGGACCTAGGGCTATTTGCATTGTTTTAAGAAAACGATTCTACTTGGCATAATTTCCAATTTAAGTATGTATGATACTTCCAGTAAGAAGTAAATACAGGGTGTTTCAGAAAGGACTCCCCATCTTTGAAACGACATATCTGCGAAACAGTGAGAGACAGAAAGGTGAAACAAGCGACATGTTGGACAAACAGGTCTGGAATTTGTTATACACCGGTTTTCAGAAATAGTTCGAAGACTGGACATTAGAGGGCGTTGCAGTCACAGAGCAGTGCCTTTGAAATTTTGTCTGAAAGTTTGCTTCGTGAACAGAGGTCAAATCACATAGTAATGGTTTCGATATGGTTACCTTTCTTAGCAATAGCATGACACAACCGACGTGTATATTTTGCAGTCACTCGTTGCAATGTCTCTACTGAAATGGATGCACATGCCTCATAGATGAATTGTTCAAGCTGTCCCATCGCTTGAGGATTCTTATAGTAAACAATGTTTTTAAAATAGCCCCACAAGAAGAAGTCCTATGGATTGAGATTCAGGGAATATGGAGGCCAATCCGTACCAATGCCAACGGTGGTACTCCAGTACAATAAAAGCTTGTTGCCCCAAGGAATACGACATCATGCTCTTCAATTTCCGTATAATAACTAATTCGATACAACTCCCTTACACGTGTCAGCAATGAAACAGACTCACGGATACTATTTAAAGCTTCATGTGCTTGTGCTGCCACCTTTTAGCAAATCTTGGAACTATTTCTGCAAACCGATGTATAACAAATTCCAGACCAGTCTGTCCAACATACCACTTGTTTCATCTTTTTGTCTCTTACTGTTTCGCAGTTATGTCATTTCAAAGTTGGGGAGTCCTTTCTGAAATACCCTGTAGTGTGTAGTAATAAACATGGGTGCATAATTATTTAACAGTTTCAAAAGTGATTAATAGTTCAGTTTTTGTGAGTTAAACAAAATGTGGCCCAAGGTACAAGGGTCTTCCCCAATATTGATATACAGTTGACTTGCTAGAATTTAGCATAGGGTAACTCCGGGAGAGTCGCCGCATACGGGATAGATGTCGCACCCTTCGTATTTCTTGTAATTATCGATAGATAGTCGTCAAACGCTCAGTATAGGTACGCAATGAGATTATTTTAACCAGTGTATAGCGTGAATCCCATTTCGATGGTTACTTGTAGAAGTACAATCCTTAATTTGACGTAAGTGCATGATTTCACTGTCCAAACTTTTAAACACGTTATGTTTAAATACTTTTCATACACTAATTACTAAATGCATGCATGATTTCGAAGTCAAAACAAAGTGCAGCGTTTGTATAGAGTACTGTGTGTATGGTTAAGCCATTCCCTTTAGCGATGGCAGGTAAGCGTGATGGCTGACGTCTGCACCATGCAAAATGGGACTCATGCCGCACTGCTATTCCGGTATACATGCCGCAGTTTCTTTTGTACGGGATGATTAAGTGTTATTAACTTTTCCTTTTCTTTTTGCACAGACTAACCATGTTAGGCATTCTATCAAGTTTACTAAAACCAAAGTAGAAAAAGGGGAAAATGAAAAGTAAGATGCGTAAGAAAGATGCAAGTCAAGATGATAATAATGAAAAATTGGATTACGCGTAACGCAGACGTTCTTTGCAAACTACTCCAAAAAAGAGGAAGTGTAATTGGCTTCGTTGCATCATGTGTTTAAATGTAGTTACACAAAGACTGTACTTTTTCGACGCTTTTTCTGCAGTTTGTAGTCGAAACAACAGGTCTCTTAACCCATTCAGGACCATAGGTGCATATAAGCATCTTCATAACGAGCTTACAAAATTTGTTTCTGGCACCAGAAAAGTAATATTTGCTTTGTTTAATTAGAGCATTTTCATGATTATTTAAGTAATGGTAACTTCTTTTTAAAAAGTGGTACCAACCGAATAAAATTTGTGTAAAAGCCACCGGTCCCGAAAAGGTTAACAAATAAATTATGTAAACACAATTTTACTTTTTTCTTTTCCCTTTCGAATACATTGATGTTACGTTGTTGCTGAAATAACAATTAAAATTTATGTAAAAAAATTAAGCCGGCAATTTTGATAGTGAAAGTAGTAAACAATTATTAATTTGAATCTACTAATACGTTTCATTGTACTCATTTAGTTTCATTTTGTTATTACATCATTAATTATAGTCCAGATATGAATATTTTTTTAATATCTTTATGTATGATTTCATTCTCTTCTTATTATAAGCGCGGCATAACTACCGCGCAAGTGCGGCGTCTCAGCCTGAATATACGAGTGACGTGCCGCAGTGTAATGTTTTAGGAAAAAAAAATGTTAAAACATTAAAAAGTATTAATAATTTGTTTTGAATTTTTTTGCAACAGTACACGCGTTGTATATTTAACATTAAATAGCACAGCAGGATTCTTTTAATTTTATGTCCACCATGGTACTTTATACACAAATTCAAAAAAATGTGCGGCATAAATCCCGGAATTACCCTATATGAAATGACAGGAAAGTGATTATGAATTTGTAGCAAAACTATGACACCTTACGTTTCCCATTTTACTTATCTAATCATAACTCCGCAATGGTCAGAGGTGAGCGAAAATTTATTTTGGAGGTTTTCGATCATACGTATTCTAATATTGGTCAAAAAAGTATATGTTTCTACTTATGAATTTTTAATAAACACATTATCAATTAATAATTAATATTTCAACCTATTTACGACAACGGATTGCAACTGTTCTGCATGCCAAAGGGAAAGCTAGAATGTATTAGGACTGTAGTTTTAATGTTTTGAATCGGCAATGCATTAAAAAAATAATTAGTATGCAACTGCAATTGAAAATATCTGATTCCCAAGATAAACATTTGTACACTATATGGCCAAAGGTGACCGGTCACTTGCGATTTTTGACGTTTTGTTAAATATCTAGAAAAATACATGAGGAATTAACCTGAAATTGCAGGTGTGTAAACAGTATTGTATAGGTCAGATATTTCCACGAAGATTTTTTCCCGAAACCCCATAGGGAACGTCAAAAAATTGAAAAAGAAAGAATATCTTTTGGATAACCCTGTAAAAACTAATGGAGCAAAAGCGTTTAAACTCGAGATTATTAATAAGTGGCTTATTGTAATATACTGTGTTCATTTTTATGAGGATAGCGTGTATACCCGTAGAGAAATTAAGGTTTTTATAAAAACAGTCCCAAATTTCGCCAAGGTTTTTGCTTATAATTTGCAGAGTTCTTAATATAAAAAAATATCCCTGCCATGCAGGCCTACAGGCGGAGGTAGATTTCGAAATTAAGTATACTAATTTCACAAACAAAAACCAAATCATGATTAGAGATAAACCCACTTTAACAATTTTATCTGGCCTCTTTTGACGAGTTTTTATTTCTTTTTTATATAATAACAGGTTTTATCAGAACCATGTTAGGGCGGTATTAAAAAAAATACTTTTCCATGCTCAACAACTCGAAATTTTCTGGCATAACTCCAGATTAATTTTTAATAGGAAAAATATGAAACTTATTGACGTGATTTTTGAAGAGATTTATAAGCGACCTGTGTTTTCAATTTTCGTTTAATTAATTAAAACTTGATATATAAACAATTATTTTCTCAGTAAGACAATATTTTTCGTTTCTAACACAATCGCTTCGGGAAATTCCGTTCAAAATGCCCACTTTGACATCATTTTTTGAGATATATTCTGCCTCTATCAAAAAATCGATCATTATGGTACATTATATAGATTCTGAATAAGCGAATCTACCAAATGGATGCGTTTGAGAGCAAAAATGAATTTAAAAATGAGTCAGAAAATAAGCAGTTTGGATTTGAATACTCCCTTAATACGATGATTTTTCCAACACAATCCGCTTCGGGAAATTCGGTTCAAAAGGCCCACTTTGACAGCATGTTTTAAAATATATTCCGCCTCTATCAAAAAATTGACCATTACGGTACATTATATAGTTTCTGAGTAAGAAAAGGTACCAATTGGAAGCCTTTGAGAGCAAAAATGAATTAAAAAATGATTCAGAAAATAAGCAGTTTGGATTTAAATACACCTTTACTAAGATGATTTTCTTCTTCAACTGCTATGTATTTTTAATTTGTTTTTGCTGTAAGAATTAGTCCTATCCAAAACTTGTCTGTATAGATGTTGTAGACAATATTAAGAAGATATATGATAAATTCATGGGGTTTTTATATCTTTTGAATTGATGGAGTTATGGATTTTTTTCTTCTTCAAACGCCCTTTTTGTTTTCGTTTTTAATTTTTTTTGCGGTACGAATTGGTCCTATCAAAAACTTGTGAATATAAAAGTTGTAGATAATTTTAAGGAGATTCATGATAAAATTAATTGGATTTGATATCTTGAGAATTGACGAAGTTATGAATTTTTTTCTCCCAAAAACCCTATTTTTTTGCACCCTTTGAGCCCATTTTCAACTTTATCAAAAATCTGTGATACATAAATTTTTGGCCCTATTTTTAGAAGTAATAAAAACTTTAATCTGATTTGATATGTACAAAAATTAAGTAGTTATGAGGGGTTTTCGGTTTCCACAAAACCCCTCCCTATTTCCATCCCCTTGGTCCGATTTTGTCCATTAACGAACTTGACCGAGATTTTATGCCCCTTGATTTTATGTATCAGTTTGGAAGAGATTGGTGCAGAATTGTGGAAGTTATCGTGTCCAGAAGAAAGTGATGTATATAGATAGATACATAGACAGATAGATAGATAGATAGATAGATATACATATATATAAAGTTTTTTACTGAGGGTGGTTTTGGGCTCTAGGGGTCATGATCGGTGTAGATCTGCAAAAATTTTTCAGAAATTCCAACATAGGAACGACGCCAATAGGTAGTATTTCATACGAAATCTACCTAAAAAGTTCTTTTCAGAAAATATGACGAACAACATTGTACACAATACCCCGCAATCAGAATGAAAAAATAATAAAAATTGGATGAAAAATAAGCAGGTTTACTAAAAAAGGTTTCACTGTGCATGCGCGAAGGCAATCAAAATATAATGTACATAATGTGTTAGCTAAGTGTATAGAGCAACTTTTGTAAAAGTCATAAAAACATAGTTTGAAAAGTCTGACAATAATCGTTTATAGAACAAGCTCAAAATCAGTTGTTCCCAAAATGAAGCAAAAATATAAGGGGTTGTATCCATATATCCATTGATTAGTGCCAATGTAGCATACACAATATTGCACGTAATACTGTATTTGGATACAATCCCTCATCTTTTTGCTTCATTTTGGGAACAACGGATTTTGAGCTTATTCTATAAACGATTATTATCAGACTTTTCAAACTATGTTTTTGAGACTTTTACAAAAGTTGCTCTATAAAGTTAGCTAACACATTATGCACATTACCTTTTGATTGCATTCGCGCATGCGTAGTGAAACATTTTTTAGCAAACCTGCTCATTTTTCATCCAATTTTTATTATTTTTTCATTCTGATTCAGGGGTATTGTGTACAATATTGTTCATCATATTTTCTGAAAAGAACTTTTTTTTTATATTAAGAACTCTGCAAATTATAAGCAAAAAACTTGGTGAAATTTGGGACTGTTTTTTAAAAACCTTAATTTCTCTACGAGTATACATGCTATCCTCATAAAAATAAACACAGTATATTACAATAAGCCACTTATTAATAATCTCGAGTTTAAACGCTTTTGCTCCATTAGTTTTTACAGGGTTATCCAAAAGATATTCTTTCTTTTTCAATTTTTTGACGGTCCCCTATGGGGTTTTGGGAAAAAAATCTTCACGAAAATATATGACCTATACTATACTGTTTACACACCTGCAATTTCAGGTTAATTCCTCATGTATTTTTCTAGATATTTAACAAAACGTCAAAAATCGCTAGTGACCGGTCACCTTTGGCCATATAGTGTAGAAAGACTAATAGTCTAGCTATAAAAATACACTTATTCAAACAAAATAAAATAAATTATGATGATATCATATTTCAGAACGTTTCTGAACCAAATTTGTTTTTAAAAAAAAATTCCGTTTTCACATCTCAATACTAAAGGAATTAAGAAATGAAATTTTTGTACATTTTGCAATCTAAATAATAATAAAAAAAATGTATATCTGTTGACTTATTGAACTTACAAGCCACAGTTAGTCAAATTATGAGGTAAATTTTTCAAAATGTTAATAAACGCAATACTCGAAATTATTTGCAGATAATTATTCGTAGATTAGAAATAAATTTCAAAGCAAATTTAGGTTATTTACTGCAATAGCTGAAAATAGATGTATTTTAGAAAACAATGCTGATTAGTTTCTCATTAAGCACAACAATCAAAACTTCTTTTCGAACTTAACTCTTAAGAATTTTTAATTAGAACTTAAAAACAGAGAAAATGGTCTAATTTTTTAACCGAATAATAAATTAATTAGGAACAACAATTTATCCTCCGAAGCTTTTAAAAATATAGAGTTAAGAATTATCTAAACTCATTTGTTTTTTTTTCACTACTTTGTGCAATTTGACTTAAAATCATTAAAGAGGAAAAACTCTCGGTTTTTTAAAAGATTATCCATCTATTTAAGAGGTAATTAGTTTAGAATTATGCGTAATTTTAGTGAAATAACTTTTATTCAAAAGTATTTTGTTTCGTTTTAGCACAAGGATTTTCTTCTTTTTAATGCCCCTGAGATGTGCTTAGAGATTTTTTTTTGTATGTGTGTGTGTGTGTGGGGGGGGGGGGTGGATTTCACGGTACAAAATTCTGAAAGTGCAAAATTTTTACTGATTCAAATATATTTATTTAAAATATTAAGTTAATTTTCATATGTTTAATGCTTAACGTACTACAATATAAAACAAAGTAAAAGCTGTGCAGGAAATTGTGAAAAAAAATATATTTTACTTTTGAAGCTGGTCCTTTTTTTTGAAATCAATGAATTGCATAAGCTTCTGATGACAAAATTAAATGGCTTGAAGATGATTAACCCTTTGTATCACCGCGTTGCATATATGGAACACACCCAAAAGTAGAATGTTGAACTTTAAAAGACGATTTTATTTGTCACTGCTATGTCCGAACAGATCAATTAACATAAATTGTCCATAGAATTCTAAACAGACAGCGATACTTAATTAGTTTTTAATATCTAACAAGGGAATCACTTTTGGTGCTGCTCGCACCAGCATTGAGACCTGGTGCATTTTAAAGTCCTATATATTACGAAGTTTGAGGATCGATAAAATTTTTCTGTTAAAATAATATTTCTTGATTTTACAGCAACACAACTTTCTGAAAATGCAATTTTCGAGATCACTTATCGGACTATTAACATTGAAAATAAAAATTAGTTAATAATAAGTATAAAATATTGAAAAAAGTTTAAAAATTCCTTGAAAAACCCACGAATTTGATTTTGAAAAATTGCAACATTATATTAATAATTTTGGCAGGGGAAAAGTTGGCGTTTTTTTTCGAAAGGAGAGCTTTCCAGCAACCCTAGCCAAATGTCATAGTTGCTTGTCTTGCATGAGGTTGGTTGTATTTATGTCGGCCAATTATCTGCACGTGGGATATAGGCCCTAAAAGGGGAGGGGAGTGCCTTCCGTGGAGGTCTTTCTAAGGGAACCTAACCCGTATTAACGCTTGGAGAACCAAGGTTCGAAGAAAACCACGAAAACTCCGAACGATTAGGCCGACGGGCGCGATTGGGATCGAACCCAGCACCTCCCGTCTACCAGCTTCGAGAGCAGAACCTCTCGGCCACTGGTAGGGCTGTCTTGCGTGAGGAGTGGTTTGGAGAACTTCAATAGAAATTGTAATGTCCGACCTAATTAGCCACAGTAATTTTTCTGAATTGTATAAAAATATGAATTTACTTTATGATTACTTTTAACAAAGGACCGTTTAATACAGCAACATTTTATTTTAAACATACGAAACTTTATTCCATTCGATTTCAAAAGAAAATTGTTTGCTTATTTTGTAATTTACTGAAAAATATTTTTCAATAATCTTGAAAGCTTTTATAGAAACAAGAATTAGGTTTTTATTTTTTTTCTATGCAGACGATAAATATATAAATAGTAAATATATTTATATATTTATCGTCTGCATAGAAAAAAAAATAAAAACCCAATTCTTGTTTCTTATGCAATGCTATCAATTATCCACGGAGGCAATTATAAAACAAATCGCAATCTGATATAATTCTAACCTGTACCCCCCGGATAAAGCAGGCGGAAAAATTGCAGAGCCATATTTGGTGACTTAACTCACTTTTGGCGTGAAATAAACAAATAAAAATGTAATAATAAAAAATTAAAAGTATAAAAAAGTATATAAAATTTGATTTTAACAGAGAAATATTATCGGCTCTCTAACTTTTATGTATAGGGATACAAAATGCACTAGGTCTCGATGCTTGGTGCGAGCAGCACCAAAAGTGGTTCCCTTGTAAGTTTTATTTATAATTTGAGCAGTTTCATATCGTTATTGCTAAAATAAATTCGGTAATTTTTTTTAAATTATGAGGGTAAGTCAGTAAGTAGGTCACAAACTGATATGAAAGGTCGGAAATTAGTAGTAAATTGTTTCCAAATATGCCAATAGATGGCAACATAATCCAACTATAAGATGCTAATTTCGAATTTATGAGACAGCAGTTGTACAAGATGAGCAGGGTCAAAAGTTGTTGACGAAGAGAGAAGTGGTCGTCCAGTTGACATTGTGACAGAAGAATCAGTGCGGAAGGTTGAGGATATGGTTGCTATGCTGTCAATTGTTGTTCGCATGCCAGCTCTAACCATTTTCTCAACCTTACGCACTGATTCTTCTGTCGCAGTCTCAAGTGAACGACCACTTTGCTCCTCGTCAACAACTTTTGAACGACCCTCTTCATCTTGTACAACTGCTGTCTCATAAATTCGAAATTAACATCTTATAGTTGGATTATGCTGCTACCTACTGGCATATTTGGAAACAATTTACAACTAATTTCCGACTTCTCATATCAGTTTGTGACCTATTTACTGACTTACCCTCGTATAAAGGCTGCAAATGCCTAAACATATATTTTTTATAAAGGTGGGCTTAGATGCCTTATGTTCCTTCAGCCGTTGTTTTGAATTGTTTGGCGATTTTTTGTTGGCGTGTTGGCTGTGTTTGTGGATGTGGCAACCTCGATATGTGGAACCCCGTGTGACGTGTGTGTTCTGCGTGTTGTGTTCTGGCAACCCGTGAGAAGTGGTGGATTTTGTGATGTATTTTGATATCTTGTTGTATCGTTCTGTCTTTTTATTGTTTTGTTAAATTTATTGGATGTATCTGACTGACTATGGTTTCTGTAATCCGTTTAAACGCTTTTGCTGAAGTAATTAAGTAATATGAGGAAATTTTGACAAGAAAAGTAGGTTTGTTTATAGCGGGTCGATGCGTATTCATAAGCATATTTTGGAAAATGAGGGTGATGTTATGAGAGAGATTTCGTGCTGGAGCTTTCAAGAAAGCAGATGTCTGTTAAGGTATGTTGATAATTTGATGTATATTTTGCTGCTTTAAGAGTTTTTTACATTTTAAGATTGCTAGAAAGCGAGAACTGCTGAATTTTGAGAATGACACTCCGCGAGAAGTGCTGAATGCAGTGATTTTTTTGCGGTTAATGTGCGCGAAACGCTCATACAAGATTACTGATTGCCACTTTAGCGAATTTTGTTTATTATTTATATTTTATTTTAGTTAAGCGAAACATGCATATAAACCGGTGCTTGGCGATATTTACTACTTGGCGGAAAAGGGGTTTTCACCCGTTATCGCCATGTTGGGTTTTAATGCATTATAATTGGCGTAACAACGCACCACAAAAATAAATAAAAGCATGAAAGTACAGCTAAATGTATATATTTTGTAGACATAATGAGTAAATTAATATTTGAAAATAAGAGTGTACACTTAACTTCAAGTTAGATGTTGTAGAATTTTATAATAAAACAGCTGGAAACTAATAACGTGAGGGCACAATTTACTTTCCTACCGATGGTCACTATATCCTTATACTGGGAACTTACGATTAAGTTCGCTAGGTGCCGGTACCGATGGCACGTTTTCAATTGTATTCTGTTTAGAGATATTAGGTGAGCGTGATTGCCCTTCTGAGCGTCATTACCCTACTTTCCCCTACACCAAAATTTTGGTGCTGATTACGGTAAAAAGTTTTCATCACTTTTTATGGTGTTTTCACAGTAAGGGATTTTAATGCTGCTATTTGGAGATACCCATGGTCATTTAATGGTCATTTTTGCAATTATAAACACCACTTAAGGATTAATTCACTAATAGTACGAAATACGAAATTGCAATCAAGAGTTGGAATACTGAAGCAGAAACATTTTCCTTATAATCACTGCATATGATTCATCCACCATAGATTCATCCAATTTTACATTTTTTTTCTTCAGAAAATTGATTATGTGTATTCTTTATATGCGATTTCATTTATTAAGTACAAATTTTGCTTTAACCCTTTATATCCCAAATTATGAATTCGTGAAAATTTCATCTTCTAAAGTATTTTTCGTGAATTTTTGAAACTCCATTAGACGATTTACACAATCATTTAATAAATTTTAGAAGGATTTTGCCAATTCAAATTAATTAAATTTGAATTTATAGGGATTTTGTGCAATATTTATAACTCCACTCAAATCTTTTATTTAATTTTTTTTTTAGTATTTTGTAAAATTAAGAAATGTACAAATATAATGCTCTTACACTAGAAATATAGAAATATTTGCGAAGTCCCCCCTCCCCCAATCTTTCAACGTCATGAAAGCTGAAAAGATGCAAGTGAAAAAGAAATCATCCTTTTAAAAACATTTTTGTTTTGTTCAACAGACAATGTTTTTGCAACAAGACAAAGTAAAGTATCTATAACTCATTCTAAACTGTATTACTACTAATATATGCATTGAATGAATTTTATAACAAGTTTATTTTAATGGTACTTTAAAGTACCGCTGGGGCATAAAGGGTTAAAATATGTTTAAGGGACTTGAAAAACAAAATCGGAATTGACAGTTACAACCCACTAATTTGAACTTCTAGTGAATCTTACCATTATAATTATTTATTTAACGTTCGTAGCAGAATATATATATATATATAAATGCACGATCAATATAATGTGAGATAGCAACAAGATAGTTAACAGAAAAAGAAACATTTTAGGTGGTCAACTATTGAAAAATTTTTGAGCCAACTATTGAAAAATTAGAATCAACTATTGAAAAATTATTGAGCCAACTATTGAAAAATTATTCATTCAACTATTGAAAATAAATTTAAATCCTATATCATGCCCCTCCCCCCACCTCATCTGTGAGACTACACTTTAGAGTGTGGTGGAGTTCAAGTCTCTGTTTACTAAATATTACTTATCGTTCCTAACGTATTCAGTTTTATGAAGTAGGATCTATTACACTAAAATCTGCCTTTGTTTTTCACGGCTATTTCTCCTAGAATATGGAACGCTGCGCGAGGAAATTAACACCAGTTATCTGCGTCGATCCGAGGATGTCATCATAAGTTCTTAGAATTTTAATAATGGAATTAGTTCCCGTGATATTAATTTTTTTTGTAACTTTTACGAAGTTTCTCTAAAGATGGCAACAACATTACTCCATTTTTGTGAGGGGAAAAAAAAAAAACGGAAAGGAAAAGATAAATATTAGGATATCGTCTCCTATTTGAAATGGCGACCAAATATATTTTTGTTTTGCTTGAATAATAGATTTATTGATTTTTGTTTACACTCTCTTTAAAAAATGTAATGTAAAGAATATTAAGATGACTTACTTCCACATTTAATAAAATTATTTTTAAAAAGCTGAAAGATTTTAATATTATTGATCTGCATGAAATAATATGATCGAAATTTGTTTAAAATGTAAGTGAATGGACTGTGTTAAAACATGAAGTATTGAGCATGGAGTCTGAGCATACATACAGGGCATGTTCTCAGATTAAAAGTTTTTGTCCAACTCACAGTAACCCACGCTATACAATACAAGTTGACTATACTCACCTGTGGAAGAAATAGTTTAAGCGAGCTAGACAAATAAACAAGCTTTAGCTTGTCAATATTGGCAAGACCTCTTTCCGAATATTTTTATCCAATATCCACGCGACTAATAGAATTTTATTGCCCATATGTCGTCATTTTCTTATAAAGGCATTCTACTATAATTGCATCAAAATCATGTAACTTGCAAAATCTAATTTTCGTAATTTTCAATTCATTTACATTGTAAACAGGATTTCTAGCTTATAAGATTAATAAATTTGATATTATAAATATTCTCTTAATGTTAAAATTAAATTAGATTTTACTCTTCAAAATAAAAAGATCCCATGCAATCCAAATGTAACAAATCAGGGTGGTATACCAGCTAGTATATAAAAAAAAAATAAGCCTATCATTATCAGTAAACTCAATATATTTTTTGTCTATCTATCAGAATAGCTGCACCAAATGTGACAAATATTTTTTTCGGATTTTTTTAAGTTGTTTCGCCGCATTTCATCTTACAAATTTTTCCGCTAATCAAGGACGTTATTTAACAATTTTTTTTTTTTTTTTTTTTTTTACCACTTTCTGAACACTTAGCGTCAGGAAAGTATTGCAATCAAGATTTGTATGTGTGTGTGAGATAACTTCCTAACGGTACTTGCGACTGAGCTCCCATTTGATGAGTAAGGTTGCGTTTAGAAAGGAAAAGTGCTTACTGTCATTCTAAAGCTATAAAATGTGTTTTTTAACAAAAGGATTATTTCCCTAGGGTTTCTTTTCGTTGTGTTTGTGACGCATAGGCTACCTCCTTACACTGTTAGACTGCATCTTAACCTTAACATAGTATTATTTACGTAAACCATCAAATATGAACTTGTCAAATTTGTTTCCTATGTTTTAGGGAAACCATCACTTCTACAAAAGATCACTGACTTTGTCCATCTTTTGGAGAACAAGCAATCTTCCAAAACCCTCATGCTGCAGAAATAGAAGCAGAGGAAGAAGAATTACTAAGAGATTCGGATGAAGATATTTCTTAAACAGAACTTTCCTACATTACTAACATTTTCATTGTATTATTTTATCTTTCTCATGGTTAAAATTTAAGCGTTTGTTAAGTATTATCATAAAATAAGAATTTTCAATATTTTAATTTGGTAAATTGTAGGCATATAGTATAAGAATTTGGTTAAAGAATTTGAAAATATTTGAATTTGGTAAGTCTTCGCATAGCATTAAAATATAAAGATAAAATAAAAAGGTAGCAGAAGGAAAAAGAAAAAGAAAATAAAGTTGTAGCAATTTAGATTAAAGAATCCGACAAAGTGTATGTACAGAAAAAAAAGTGAAAGAAGAAAAAATGGTCATAGTTTTTGTAAATATTTTAATTTGGAAATGTGTACGTACAATATGATAAATTAAATAACCTTTGTTAAAGAATTTGTTAACATTTGGTAAAAGTTTTGTGCATATTGGTTTAATTGTAGTATATCATTTTTAATTTTATTTGTGTTATTACGCTTAAGCAAATTATGTTGGTTCTCAGTATAAGTATGGTATGGAATATTGTTATTATTGGCTATTATTCTGTTTTGTACTCTACTTAGGTATTGTCTCTGTAAAATAATGTCAGTGTAATGTTAATTTGTCAAAATTAATTTCAACGAGGATTAGTACGACCCACTATTTCCGATTTTGGCAGGCCAGACGAAGTTTTGATTCGAAGGGGGGGGGGGGGGGGTTCTTCGCTGTCAGAGGTTTTTTTCACTTGTTTGTGGCTCGCAGTTAAATTTCCCTACCGCCAGGAATGCATGTTAAAGCCTTTTTGGTAGACCGCCTCGTTCGGTTGAACATGTCAGAAATTTATAAAAATTTCGCTTCTTTCTTTAATTTTGAGTTTATTGCTAGGTTCACCAGTGTAAAGAGAATCGAGTGGAGTCTCTCCAGATTTTTAGGTTTACATATCTATATATAAATAAACGAAGTGTGCCTTTTTATCGTCGGACAAAACTTAATTACTATATTCCACGTAATTTCAATTGGCCTCTCAAGGACATCCATCCCTCCCCCCCCCACTTCATCCCTTCACTGTCATGGGAAAAAGTAGAGCCATCGGTCAGCTAAATGCGGCCTTACCATAGTTACTGACCTTAGATAAGGACGATAAACTGACTCTGAGATGCCAATTCAAATTACATATAGTATAAGCCGTTAGTTTTGGAGATATAGTTCCAATTGCAAAGATGTTTCAAATGTTAATTTTCATAATATAAAAATTCATTATAGTCAAAATAGTTATTTTTTTAAAGTTACGAAATTTAGATTTTTATACGTTTCTTGGGTCAAAAAAAAAAAAAAAAAAAAAAAAAAAAAGCTCCATACTTTAAGAATTAAACAGTAACAACTCCATTCATCTACATCCAGAAATAACCGAGTTGCGGTACTTTTAATTTTTCGAATCTTTGATTTTTACTGGCACTGAAAACGGAAAAACGCCTTTTTAGTACCATAAAACGCACTAAAATTCATAAAAATGTAAGTATCATACCTAGGTAAGTTTTGGTACTACAAAAATGGAATTTTTACTGTTATAGTAGATCATGGAAAATATTCTTCTAAATATAACGGATAGGAGCCAAGCACTATATAAAAATGAAATTCCGCAACTTGAAAAATGTAACCATTTTGATGTAAATGAATTTTCACACAACATTTAAACAGGGTTCGTACGCCTCAAAGAGACTTTGAATACCCGTATTTTCGTAAAGTATTGGTCATAAAATTTAAGAACAGAATTTCTTCATTAAATTAATACTTCACGAAAAATCTGGTATTCAAATTCCCTGAAGTGTACAAACCCTGTTAAAACAGTTTGCAATTTGAAATATAGTTTTAAAACTAACAGTTTAGGAATAGCTAGTGGCTAAAGATAGGAAGAGGTACCTGTATATATAAAAGAATAAAAACTTACATTATTACCTAAAACATTTCGACTGATTTTTGCAAAGTTGTGTTATTACAGGCTATATAATTAGGCACATTAATCTACGTGTAGTTTAGAGAGTGAAAAATAACCACAATTTTTATTCTTCTATTTATTGAAGCTAATCTTTATGTTGTAGAAGAATTGCTAAAGTTACCATAGTTTTTTTTCTTAAATTACCGACTTTGACACTGACAGTAATCTAATACGTCTATTATTTTTAAGTATGCAAAACAACAACAACAACAAAAAAGGTCTATAAAATGTAAAAAGAAAAGAAAAGTGCAGTTTTAATTCATATAATGTTTTTCATTTGTATGTGGTTTGATTTGCATAAGGAGTGTTTACATATTAAAAATTGTACCAACTTACAGTTTTTAAACAGTAATAACTTTTGCCACGTTATTCGAGTTCCTTGGATCAAAATAAACAGGAAGAGTATACAGTTTATCCATTTTTCTCAAATTTTTCACAGAATTATTAAAGGAAATGTGTTAGTTGATTATCGATAAATTTAGAAAAAATAAAAATAAGATGATGTGTGAGAAAAAGTACCAGAGTTATTTCAAAGCAAAAAAAAAAAAAAAAAAAAAAAAAAAAAAAGCATAAAAATTCTAAAACTAAAATAAAATTACTTTACATAAAAGTAAATTTTATACAACTTTTTTGGTTATTTTCTTTCTGTTTTGGTAATGTAAAGAATAACAGAAGACTTAAACAGTCGAAAGGTAAAATTTCTCTGTATCACAATAACTAATGATAGGAATAAGCTGTAAATTCACTGTAAAAAAAAAAAAAAAAGTGGACTAAAAAACGGAGATTCTACTGGCAATCTAGACGCCAGTGCTACTTCCGTATTTTTACGGAAAAATTTCCCCATAAATTACAGAAAAATTTCCTGTTTTAATCAGAAAAACGGAAATTTAAAAAAAAAAATCTGAAACCAAAATCAAAAAAGTAAAAACTTAGCCCGTTTGTAGATCGCCCTTAGCTATCCTATGCAAAATAATCATTCGAAAATATCAAAATTCAGGTGCGATATTTGAAAATAACTTCCCCATAGGATTAACATTATCATCCGGGTCATTTTGAGTGACTAGTACCCTTGGGGATGAGCGACCGGTATTTGTGCCGCGGAAGGTGTTCAGAATCGGGGATTATTCTCACCAGTAAATTTTTATTGTACAATTTGCCTTATTTAATACGAGCATTTTCCCGATTCAAATAGGCAAAAATTTCTGTTTTAAAAAACCAGTGATTAAAGACTAAAAATTCTGCAAAAGACGCTCGTCCCCAAGGGGTTAAGCGAGGACATTCATAAAATAATCTGGAGTGACTCCACTCGACTTTCCGAATACTGGTCAATAATAATAATTATAATAATAATAATAATAAAATGAAAATATAGGTTACTTTTAGAGTTATAAAACATAAATTTTATCTAGTACATTTGTACTTTATGACACAAATTATTAAAATTTGGCTAGAAATTAACATGCAAAATTACGTTCTATTGTCCTTAAAAAAATATTTCAAAAATAAAGATCATTTTAAAGTAATTAGTTTTTTTTCTCCCAATTGCTTTTTTTTATCATTGTAATTTATTCAGAAACTGCATAGAAATTTATTTTCTTCGTTGAAAAAATTACTTGCGTTTGAATTCACTGTTATAAATTCTTTATTTTACAAAAGGAAAAAAAAAAGTGATGAAATATTGATTTAAAATATTTCTAGCTCATAAAATATTTTATGTGTTTCAAATCACTGCACGAGTAAACTTGTGTTAATAAGAGCTCCTGAGACCTCATAAAGTTAGAAATGTATTTCCATGCTTTAGGTTTTTAATTACAAACAAGCAAACTAAAATATGTATTTATTTAAAATCCGTTACAATAGAGTTTCTTTTTCAGTTATACGATTCAGATAAGATATGCGATCAATTGGAAAATTATTTTAAGGGACTGGTTACTGTTTTTTTTTTTTTTTTTGAAAAGTGATGAAAATATCAATTTTCCAATTTTTTAATGTAGACATTCATAGTATATTTTGACGAAGTTTTGTAAAGATCATACAGTTAAAAATATGCATATTTTAAACCGCATCCATTTAGAGTCCTGCATCGGGTCGGTTTACTCGATTTTACACAAACCTGACCCATGGTTCGGGTCGGGTCAGGTTGACTGTACATTTTTCGGTGCGTGTCGGTTGACTTTAAATGTTTCGGTTGGAGTTTTGATTCTTTGGGATCGGATTTGGGTTGACTGACATTTCAAATGTAAGCTCTGAATATTTTTTTAATGAAAAAATTATATATAATATTGATGAGTGTATATATGCTCATTTTTATACAAAGAAGATAAAATTGGTATTAGAGATATAACTGTAGACTATTTTTTCATAATTATATTGAAATATGGATGCACTTTTTTGCACTTCGGGTTCGGTTTTGAATGATTCGTGTTCGGGTCGGGTTTCGGGTTGAAGAATTTTTTTGCCATATTCGGATCGGGTTTCGGGTTGACTTAAAGAGAATTTTCGGGTTCAAGTCGGGTACAACCCGACTCGCGAAGGACTCTCCATCCATTTCCCATTAAATGATATATTTTTTTATTTCTCCCAGTTACTGTTTTTAAAATATATACGTATAATCAAAATGTCAAAACTTCAACATGTACTCTTTCATTGACTCAATGATATTGTCCATTAACTCATTACTTTTTTAGACCTAATTTTAAGATGCATTTCATAAAGTTAAGAATGGGATTTCCAGTAATATAACTAGTTTATATTTAAAAAAGTAATGTGTTAACCAAAAAATCCTTTTTACTGAATTCTTAACATATGTCATGATATTTTATTTATTTTTTCATAATTAGCTTTTTTGGCCGTTGTTAAGACAGTTAAAGGTCTTAGGACAGGTTGTGTAAATTTCGAAATAGTGATTTCAATGTAAACGGTAAAATTCCTTCTGAACAATCTTCTGGCATTGAATGACTTAATCCGTGATTTAGCAAGTAATAATCCACGGATAACTACTGAAGAAATTGATGAGAGACTAAAGGCTGACAATTCGATTGCATTTCGCCATTTAAAACGGCTTGGGTACACTTCGAAACTCGATGCATTGGAAATCGGGAATGAACTTTTCAATCACCCAATAAATAATACAAATTGTAAATTGCACGTCAAACGTGGCAAATGAGGTGCGTTCGTGCTATAACTAAAATATTTTTTGCACCGCACATTTCCCTGAATGTATATTTTAGTGTACTTCATAAGTGCATATCCATTTCATTCTGTTCGAAAGGCTGTAACATCATTAAAATGCACTTGAAATAATTTTTCCCATTGGCTGTAATGTAATGGAAAACTTTTGACTGTCCCTATCATTAAACTATACATCTGATTTTCATAAAAATTGAAATGACTCGACAAAATTTTGCAACAGTTATATATTTAAAATTTCAGGCCATTCGGTTGGGTTGTTTTTGCCCTGTTATATGCGGACAGACGGACAGACGGATAGACAGACAGACGGACCGAAGGACCGAAGGACGACTATAGGTGCTACGTATTTATATAATTACGAATGCACCTAATAATGAAGGTTCTATTACAATGTTCGAACTTATCTTGGGTCATTGGCGGGTTTTGTAATTCAAATTAAATGAAAAAAGGAAACGTCTTCTCATCGCTTGTTTCGACAACATGAAAAACAAACTACATGCATAATTTCGTAATAGGACTTTTCTAGATTATTTCATGAACAATTTTCTTATGTTCAGCAAGCGTTTTTGAAAAATTAAATTTAAAAAAAAGTTTTAAAAAGTGCACTACATTTTTAAGATGCACAATTTTTAAAGATATATTTTTTTGCCTCAAGTAATAAGTCGCAAAACCGGAAGTTAAAGCAATACATTGTTTTAGTTTACTTGAACGGTTAAACACATCTCAAGTGGCATTTCAAGAGCTTAAAAGAAAGGATGTTAAAAATAAAATTGTTCAATAAATAAAACAAAATATTACTTTTTTGAGAAATTCTGACTTTTTCCGGATTTTAAATGTACTAATGGTTAATTTTATCAGATGTTTTTATAATTGCTTAATATTTACTATGTTTAATTATTTTTATTGATTTAGGAGCCCAGATACACGTACAAATACGTAGAAAAAGTATGTTGTTCTGGACAGTGGTCGAAAAGGCTATTTTATTTTTGTAGCGAGCTAAAACTAATTTATCGAAAATGTTAACTCCATCTACAACTTACTTGTTTTAGAATGTAGCGACTAGAAACTTACGTCGTTACTTTCAGACTTTGTCAGAGGATTCAATTTACACTTGAAATTATAGGACACAGATTAAGTATAATACAAGGGCTACTCGTTATATCGCGTTTGTTGCGATACAATCAAATAATTGCGATAAAACAGACAGCATTAAAAAAAAAATTAAGAACGATAACATACAAGAAAATGTTTTGTGTCATTCTCTAAAATGTTAGTTTAAGCACATATTATTCTGTATATGCAGACCAAGGTAACTTAATATTAATTTTCTCTGCTGCAATAAACAATATATATGTAAACAAAGCCATTCCAAAATAAGAAGCGCGGCATTAAAATATTAAAGACCTAATAATGAATAAAGTCGAAAAGTGTTTCCAGCAAAAGAATTAATTTCTTTGATTTGGATTTTGGCACTTAGTAGATTTACCAGCCACTGCCAATGGAAAAAAATTCATGACGTCATACGATGCGTTGCTAAATACTGTAGTTGAGTTACTGACATTCGTAAATTGTTGTGAATAACACATTTTGCACAAAAGAAGAAAGTTATGATCATGTTATTAGCTCGCACAAATCTTTTTTTCTCCTGAAGTTAAAAATGGCGTTAGTGTTCGCTACAAACTACTGATTTTTTGTATTACGCTACACTGTTAAAAATCTGCAGCAAACTGACCAGTCATTCGACCGTTTTTAAAGATGACTTTACCTGACCATATTCTTAAGCGTATCTAACCATACTAATTAATCGTATATGATCATACTATTAAGCGCATCTGACCATACCATTAAGCGTATCTGACCATACTATTGACCATATAGTGATCAGAATGAAGTTAAATGTTTTCAATAAGAATGGTCGATGACTGGACAGTTTGCTGCAAATATTTAACAGTATACTAGCTACATTACTTTTTCAAAATGTAGGACGCTACACTACAAAATATCGGCAAAATTAGCGACTACTATAGCTTTGTTATTTCGACCAACGTTTCAGATAATTGTTACATTTTGGTACGATATGGATATTTTACAGTTCATTTCTAAACACCTCTACTTTAATTATGTCACCTTTGCATCATAGTAAGACCACGCACTAGTCACGGTAAGAAACGAAAATACTAATGTTAAGGCTATTGAAAAGTTATTTTCAAATATGTCGCTTGCATTTTAATATTTTTGAATAATTTTTTTTTCATAGGATAGCTGAGAACGATCTATAACAGGGCTAGATTTTATTTTTTCGATTTTGGTTTCAGATTAAAAAAAAAAAAATACTTTCACTTTCGGACTTTCGGAACCGTTTGGAACCTGTTCTGAAATTAAAACTATCCTAATATATATAAAAAAAAAACTATAACCGAAATCGAAAAAGTAAAAACCAGGCCAGTTAGAGATAAACCTCAGTTATCCTATTAAATATATATATATATATATATATATATATATTAAAATGCAAGTGAGATATTTGAAAATAACGTTTCCATAGACGTTTAACGTTTCCATTAACGTTTTCCGTGACTAGTGCGGGCTCTTAAGCGAAAAAACTAAAAATAAAATCCATCATCTGTTCAAAAGTTATGCGGTGGCAAAGTTTCAATACATATGACGACGAAGTGAGAGTAACGATTCTTTCCTCAAGTCATATAAGAAATATTTACGACAAATTCATATATATTTTTTATCATTATTCCTCTGTTTTATTTATTTACTCTGAATTGTATTTCGTTTGCATCAAAAAATCATGTTGAAGTTATGAAGACAGTTAATTAAGTCCTCCATTAACAAAAGTATTTTCTTTTTTTTTGGAACGGATGTTTACCAGCTCCAAAAAGAGTGGTTTTATTTTTCAACGACGCAATTAGTATCCGAAGTGAAATTTACTTTTCATCATATATCATAAATGGTAGGACAGAATTTATTCCATAAATATCTTCTTTTTGCAAAGATTTATTAAAACTGAAAAATAGGTTGCCTGAGACAGCATAGCTGTAAAGGCAATATTTCGTATAAATGCTTTCTAATAGCTTATTAATCTCTTTTTATATACCTGAAAATTAATCTATTTTCCCTGAAACAAATTACGAAGATTAAATAGCTTTTAATTAACACGTCACTCTCATTTAATTACGTGTAGCTAGAGCTATTCTGTTGTATTTTCGAAAGTTGGCGGATTTTTTTCCCCTTCGTGTAAGCAAAGTTTTCTTTTTCAAGAAAGAATATCTTGATTCTTTTTTCTTCATTCAGTTGAGATAGAATTTAGCGTAACTAAAATCACATTAGAAGTATTAAAATTGCTAAAAGCATCCTAAGATAATTTTTCTTTTCTTTTTTTTCTTCGCTTCTTTTTCTTCTAACGACATATAAATTCGTTGTTAGTGAATAATATTGGGAGTTGAAAAAAATTGTCATCAAAGTATGTTTAAAATTATACATTCTAAAAAGAAAAAAAATTAAAAATATATATGCTTTTTTATAATCATTCAATGTTTTTCTTGAAAATTACGCCTAATTTCATAACAGCAATTCATGATTTTTACAAAGAATAATAATAATAAAATAAAAAAAAATAAAAATTAATAATCCATTACAATACGTTAGTTTATCTTGGGCACCGAACCCGATTATGGAAAATGCACCGCATTTTTTCACGTTTGGTAGAAATTGCAAGCTAGTAAATTTATTAAAAAGATATAATTTTTGCTCCGTTTCTTTTTGAAGCTATGGCAACAGGAAAGGAACAAAAAAAGCATTATTTAAACTAGCTTTTTAAGATTTCTAAATTGATTTCTTAATGTATAATCATAATTTAAATAATATGAAACTGTTAATTGATTAAAGCGTATTTTTAAAAATATTACTCTTTATTTTCTACTTTTCAGTTTATAAATATTTCGTTATCACAGCTTCACCGCCAATTAGCCTTCTTCGGCGAGAGTGGTTTGGCGCATAATTCAAACCATTGTTGTGACTCGTAAACAATTGTATATTAACATTATAAACAATTTGGCGATTTATCACCTGTAGTGGACAAACGGAAAAATGCCCTAAAATTGATATACAGTTAAACCTCTTTAACGCGAACTATCAAGGGAAAACTTTTTTTGTTCGTGTTAAAAGTAGTTAGTGTTATCAGAACTTAAATACATTATGTAAAATAGGACGGGGCAATCGAAAACAGTTCGTACTAAAAGTAATTCGCGTTAAGCGTGTTCGTGTTAACGAAGTTTGACTATATTAATTTATTATTAAGTTCTAAAAATATTGTCATCGAAAACACACCTTTATACATAAATTTTGGAATTATAGCATATTAGGAAGTGAGTTAAAAATTTATTACGAAATTCCATCTTTAAATTAAAAAAAAAACAGAAAAAAAATCAAGTTGAGTTTAAGAAAAAAGAAAAAGAGAAAAAGAAAGGAAAGTATGGATGTATTTCAGATGTTTACTTTACATATTTTTTGTAGATTATTCCAAGCTATTTATTTCCTAAAAAATGAAATACAATCGTTTCACTAGATTTTATCAACTCAATGCAAAAATCCATGTATTTTACTATACTTTTAACACAGAATGAATCGCTAGAATTCTTGCGTTTCCCCCAAAACAAACACCGGTGACTCAAATAAAAGCCGCCTCACCAGCGGCTGAGAGGTTCTGCCTTCAAACTTGGTAGACGGTGCTGGGTTCGAATTAATGTCGCGCTCGTCGACCTAGCCGTTCGGAGTTTGGTGGGTTTTTTCAAACTTCGCTAAACAACGGGTTAGGATCCCTTAAGGCTATTCTCAACTGCTCTGCTCAACAAGCGGAAAACGTTTTGACACATTTACAAATTCATTTTTTAACACAAAGATATAAAATTGGAAAGCCTGACCCTGGAAGCGATTTGGAATCGAACAGGTTTTTCCATTTTTTGATCCATCCATTACCTATTGAGTTTTATGCGATTTGGATCACGTGACACGACATTTTTCTCCCCTTATTGACTGGATTTTTTTCTTCCGTTCGGAAGTTCAATTCAAATTACCAACTTTGACAGTGTTTACCGAAAGATCTATTGCGTTTACAAGAAAACGGAAAAAAACAGCTCGATGACATTGTTTCTAAATAATAACACCTTCTAGTTTCGTGTGTTTCTGAACAAAAATGTATTAAAACTTATGTCAGAAAGTTGACTCTTTGGATTTGAGAACAGCCTTAAAAAGATCCCCACCGAGGGCAACTTCCCCCGGGCTTATATCTCTCATGTAGATAACAGGCGATAACAAAAATCAACCAATCAACCAACCAAGCAAGCAAGTCCTAAACGAGTCCACCCAACATCATCTCGAAAATTCCATTTAAAGCAGGGATTGAAATCCCATAAGCTATTTGATCCCGTGGCCAGCAGGCCAGCATTTTAATTCCAAAGAACCTATCAAACTTTCGAATAGGAATATTTGCTTTATTTAATGACAGGCTTTCTGTGATTAATTAAAGAAAATATTACAACTCGAACATTCTGTTAGAATTGCATGTTATGTTAACGAACATTCTGTTATTTTGAATTTCTAGTGCTAAAAGTAGTTGCGTTGTTGCTAATTTATTGCGTTTTTTATTCGAAATATCTAGCAGAATTTTCAAATTGTAATCACTGCTTTATTTAAATACCGAATGCCCGTCATTAAATAAAACCCAATCGCGCCTAACCGTTCGGAATTTTCGTGGTTTTCTTCGAACCTTGGGAAACCTCGCGTAAGTACGGTTTAGGTTCCCTTAGAAACACCCCCACGGAGGGCACTCCCCCTGGGGCCTATATTCCTGGAGTATATCTACTCGAGGGATATAGGCCCTAGGGGGAGCGGCTGTCAAAAATCAACCCAAGCCAACCCGTCATTAAATAAAGCGAAGGAATTCTATTCCGAAATTATGGTTGATTTTTGAAAAACAAACGCGCGCGCGCACACACACACACATAAAGCAGGTTACGGTATACCGCAGTTTCCGGGATGTCTAATTTGAAGTCATCTCAAAACCCGATCGGACCCAACAAAATAATTTTGTTGACATAAAACTCGATTCTAACATCATAAAATAAATTTAATCGAACCCAAATCCTAATTAGGTAGTTAAGACATTGTGGTGACGAAATAGACACCTCCATACAAGGTCACACGACAGTGTAATGGTTAGTAGGGCTTATTTTTAAACGCAAAAGCATGTCGCTTGCAGTCATGATTATTCAAGTGATTTGAAATCGAATACTTTTCCATTTTTCGATAAATGTATTACATATTGAATTATAAGAAATTGTTTTCTCATAACAAACTTTTGTTTTTGTATCAATAAACGGAAGCCGAATCTTCACGAAGTGGGTTCGTAAATGTAAAAAGAAGTTTCCCCAATCATTCATAATTGTAGGCATGGATTTTGTTAAGATAAATTAAAGCTAAAAAAGAATATAAAATTAAATTAACTATTGTCAGAAAAATATTTTAGAACCTATTTTAAAACACGAAATTCAAGTTTTATCAGGCAAAGACATCAATAAAATCGAGTTTTATAGAGACAAAGCCTTTCAAAACAATTTACACTTATTCAGCGGAGAAAAAAAATACTAACAGGCATATACACCTACTAATCGTGTAACACACATACTAATCGTGTTCCATTTAAAGATACCTGTAAAATCACATGAGCCTATGGAATTTTGAGCTTTAACTTGCTAAAGCGAGCGTTAGGATGACGTAACCCTAAAACATTGAAATGACTTTGGAAAGCCGCCAAAGAGCTGTGGGAGAAAATTGACGTGACTATGTACTAAAAAAAAATCTATAATAGAAAATTCGAACCACAACGTTAAAAATCTGCAACAAACAATCCAGTCGTTCCACCATTTTAATAGATAACGGTAATTTTACCATATTATGAAGCGTTCACAACCACTGGTTAAAATTTGCGACAAACTCATTCGACCGTTTTTATAGAAAATATTTATATTAGGTTGTAACGAAAGTTTCCCGCCAAATCACCATTACATAATACTTATTATAGTATACATAATTAACTATAATTTTATATATAACCACCATTCCGCCAAACCTTCACAGTGTAATATGATACAATACTAGTACCTAAAGCTGTACACTTTATTCGGTGACATTCTGTAGCTGCCTTTTTGCAACGGAATTTATATAAAGAAAAAAGTTCTTTTCGGAGAATATGACGAACAACATTGTACACAATACCCCGTAATCAGAATGAAACAATAATAAAAATTGGATGAAAAATGAGCAGGTTTACTAAAAAATGTTTCATTGCGCATGCGTGAATGCAATTAATCTATAATGTGCATAATGTGTTAGCTAAATGTATAGAGCAACTTTTGTAAAAGTCTCAAAGACATAGTTTGAAAAGTCTGATAATAATCGTTTATAGAATAAGCTCAAAATCCGTTGTTCTCAAAATGAAGCAAAAAGATGAGGGATTGTATCCAAATACAGTATTACGTGAAATATTGTGTATACTGAATTGGCACTAATCAATGGATATATGGATAAAAACCCTTATGTTTTTACTTCATTTTGGGAACTCCCAAGCCCTTCATCACAGAATATTATAACTAATTGCTGTTCATTTATACAAATTCGTCACTTCGTTTTGAAAATGAAAGAGCCAATAATTATTAGACTTGAAAGTAGAAGTAGCAGTTCCTTGGATTGAACTTAGAGAAATATTACTAACTGCAGTTCCATTTATTTTATTACATTACTCTATTCTCATATACGTCACTTTCATTTTAAATGCGTAGCTGGACAGTCGAAGTAGCAGTGCTTCAGATTAAATTTGCGTAGAAATATTTAACTGCCGTACCACAAACTTTAATACGTCACTTTGCATTAATTTATTTTCAGGTTATTGAACCATAAATTGGTTATATTGTACGAAAGAGCGCCGTTATATACTTGATTGTTTTTACACAAGATTTCTATGGATTTTCTGATAGTGGATGCGTAATAATTGAATGTTAGGTATATGATTTTTGCATGAAAAAAATGTATTGTGATATTCCGATTGAAACTTAAACGAGAGAGAGCTGTAGATGAGACAAAATTTTATATCTGCTTTATGCCTCTTTGATTCTTTCTTTGAGTTTTCTTTTGGTCATTCCTATGTATTCCAATTATTCTGCTGCTATCAGTTCTAAAAAGAATGGCATATACACCAGCTAATTCGTGTTGGATCTATTTTCGTACAAATTAACTCTTAATTTTCCTAGTATTTAACAGTGTATATCAACTTATACATAGCACTCATTACTCCTGACCATTATCCTGATTATTATCTGATCATAATATGGGCAATAATATGGTCAGAATAGAGTTAAATTACGGATATGTAGCTGTTTTCTATAAAAACGGTCGAATGACTGGACAGTTTGTTGTAAATTTTTAACAGTGATAGTCAGAATGGAGACAAATTACGGTTATGCAACCATTATCTATAAAAACAGTAGAATGAGTGGGGTGTTTTCTGCAAATTTTGAACAGTGCAGAGTTATAGCCAAGCGCAAAGTTATCGAGAAAAGTCAAATTGACGCAAAAAATACGGAATCTATGCATAGAAATGTACAGGAAAAATCATTTCCTTAAAATGCGGAAGGATCTTTTCTAGATCTTTCTAGATCTAGATTTAATATAGGTAACGAAAAAGTAATAGAAATGAGCAACTAAGTTACATAATGCAGAGCTGCCAAATACTAAGATTGTTTGTAACTCTTTTTTCCGAAACTTCACCTTATTAAATCGCGGAATTCTGCGATTAAAAATAAGGCGAAGATTATTATTCGAAAACAGTGGTGACAAAAAATCGTAGCAGTTACCAAATATAATAATGTTTCAATAGATTTTGCAGGTCTTTAAAAAGAAGTCGAATAATACTGTCCCACTGATTTGCTATCGCACTTCTTCCAGTATTGCTTGTATATTATGGGGATAGGATGTGGTTATGTGCGTATCGCAAAAAAGATAAATAAAATTAATAGAGATTGCGCAATGTTTTTTAAGTAGCGCTTTTTATGAATATTCGTATGCTATGAAAAAGTCAAATCAGATATATTTTTTTAAATCTAAGAAATTCTAAAGAGAAATAAGTTCATAAGAATTTTAATTTTCTTTTATTATAAATTATAATAAATTAGTTTTCCTTTTCTTTTGGGCTCGGATGAAGTATTTTATTTGTGTTAGTAAGTAAATTAAAAATGACATATAACCCTTTCATATATTTTTCATCATAATTTTAGTGTGCCGCGTTTAGTAGAAATCAGATATTTCCCATTTTTACCGCTTACGAAAATTATAAATTTAAAATAGCGTGAATAAAAGGTAAAGAAATAAAGTGAATGTTTTTTTTAAAGCTTTAATTAGATTTATTAAAAATAACTACGCGTAGCTGAAAATTTTAAACACATTTGGAACACAATTTTAGCTTGTTTTGCACAGGGGCGGATCCAGCTTTCTATTTAGAGGAAGATGACGTCTTTTTTTTTTTTTTTTTTTTTTTTTGAGGGGTTGAGGATCTATAATAGTAATTTTTATATGTTAAGTTTGTGCATATATCCAAACTTGCTGTTCTATGACACATTAACGGAGTTATATATCCATTCGTAAATGCATAAAATTTGCAGATATATTCGTAAATGTATAAAATTTATTATTTCTATTCAGATATTAATAAATCGAACAATTCCCTATTTTCTCTTAAAGGCACAGAAAAAGTTTGTTGTCAAAGTTGATTGTTAAAATGCTGATGTTTAAGTTGATTTTTGTCACTGGACAGTTGCGAAAATATTTAAAGCAGTATATTTAATATTTTTCATTTAACCCTTTATCTACTGGCGGTACTTATAAGTGCCATTAAAATAACTTGTTATAAAATTCATTTAATAAATATATTAGTTGTAATGCAGTTTAGAATGAGTTATAGATACATTACTTTATCTTGTTTCAAAAGCATTATTGGTTACACAAAACAAAAATATTTTTAAAAGGATGATTTATTTTGCCTTTGCATCTTTTCAGCTTTCTTGGTGTTGGGAGGGGGATGGGGGATTTTTTAATTCGGAAATATTTCTATATTTCTATTGTAAGAACATTATATTTGTACATTTCCTAATTCTAGAAAATACTAAGAAAAATATTTAAAATAAAAGATTTTAGTGGGGTTATAAATATTGCACAAAATCCCTATAAATTCAAATTTAATTCATCCTTCTAAATCCACCAATCCTTCTAAAATCTCTCTTATTAAATGATTATGTAAATTTTCTAATTTAGTCTAAGCAATTCACGAAAAATGCTTTAGAATATAAAATTTTCATGAATTCCCAATTCAGTACATAAAGAGTTAATCATAAGAGAATATCTAGTTATAATTGAAACTGTACTATCACATATAAGAAAATGAAACACGTTGTTCGACTTTTTAGTGCTTAAAGATTAATGTCTGCAATTCCTGTGTCTTTCCCTTTAAATTATTTTCTGCGTGTCAGAAATATTTGCTGCATTGAGTAGGATCATTTTTCGAAAACAAACTTAGTACGTATTTATATTTACATAGAATAATATATTTTTCATTTTTGTAGAGAAACTTCCTTGGGGTTTCGTGACCCTTGCTCTTGGATCTGCCCTTAATTTTGCTATTTGCAGCAAGTTTTTTCAGTTTAGTATTTGTTAATAAGAAGGTCAGTACTTTTAATTCAACGCAAAAACAAAAAGCATCTTTTTCTCCTATTTATTTTAATGTTTACATCTTTCTCCAAAAGAGGGCACTACCAGTCCTGAAAATTAAAAAGTAACTGTATCGCCAGCATTCCTACTTGCTGGTACCCGTATAATAAGGAAACAGATTTCTCATTGATGAATTAAAAATAAATAAGTAAATAAATGCTACAGCTTAAAGAAAAAAAAATGACAAAGTCACTTTTGAGAGTAGTCTAGACAGACAGCGACTTTATAAAAAGTAAAATATATATTTAATGGTCAAAAATAAATTGAAAAGAGTTTTAACTTCCATAATAATATTGTTAAAAATTCTTTCATTATTGTTACCTAAGAAAACAAAAAGAATAATTTATTAGTTCGTTATTGATAATATTTAGTATTTAATATTTTTGAAATAGAAAACATTTATTTTTTTTTGGAATAGTTATTTAAGAAAGCATCTTTAGCAAGCACAGTAAAAATAGATTAGTTCAAAATTATTTATAAGTATTAATAAACTATCTAAAAGCAATTAACAGATCCATGAAAGGATAGAGATATCCATGAAAGATAGATATTCAAATATTTGAAATTTGTTCTGCAGTATGCACTTTAAAGAATGTGAAATGTATATAAATTTTTAAATCTCTCAATTTCAATAGATTTTATTATCTATGTCATTTGTCATAGAATTAAGCGAACCATTAACTATAACGATATACGATTTTTTATTTATAGGCATTAAAAAGAATTACTGAATCACGGTAATTTTAAGACACTTAAAATAAAAATAAAAATAAAAATCCAGGCTATTATACACTCATGTTTTGTTAATATATCTCAAATCCTAATTAGGGCCGGTGAGAGGGCGCCAGGTAAAGAGTAATTCTTGCATGTTGCATCCCTCATCATACATAATTACCTAGTCAAATATTTTAACGTTTCTAGATTTCTCATAAAACATCCATTAAAAAAAGTATTGAAATTGCAGCAAGGAAAATGCATTTTCATTCATTTATATTGATTTTAAACTTCAACAGACAAACTTCAATGGCAAAAGAAAAGCAGTTTCGTTTAATAGACTAGTACCCCATTGTTCTGGTGTCCGTAGGTTGTCACCTTCGACAGGGCCCGATTAATTGGACTTATCTGTTGCGGCAGAAAAGAAGTGATATCCCTTGTTATTCTATAGGAAAAAAATATTTATCCTTCTAGTTCATTCATATATGGAAATTTCAACAATATACAGGATGCAATATGTTATCTATCGCCGACCTTTAATTTCTCAACCGTTGGTCGTAGACATATAGTTCCAATTACAAAAACGTTTCAAATGAGGTAAATATTCATGTTGTGGCATTATTTAAAGTAAAAAAATCAATTTTATAAAAATTACGAAATCTAACTTTTTATACGGTCCCCCAGCCCCCATAGTTATGTTTAGTAAAAGTTTACGCATATCATAACAGATATAACACAAAAAGTTTGACATCTGTACTACAAAAATTGACGCAGTTATTAAATTTCAAAGATTAAGATCTTTGCACATGATTTTGTCTTTCCTTGAGGGATCAGTTAAAAGATGAATTAAAGTAATTCGAGATCAAAATCAGGCTGCAATGTCCTTTTTACGGCGAAATCACCTTCAGCCGGTATGGCCAAATCGGGCTATCACCAAAGAGGGTTATTTCAACTACCTACTTTCACTTTTGAATGTTGTTTGACCCCTAAAATTTAGCTCAAATTTTTAGATGAAATAACCCTATTTGGTGATACCATGATTTGGCGATACCGGCTAAAGGTGGTTTCGTCGTAAAAAGGACATTGCACCCTGATTTTGATCTCGAATTACTTTAATTCATCTTTTAACTGATCCCTCAATGAAAGAAAACATCATGTGCAAAAATCTCAAACTTTGAAATTTAATAACTGTGTCAATTTTTGTAGTACAGATGTCAAACTTTTTGTATTATATCTGTTATGAGATGTGTAAACTTTTACTAAATATAATTATAGGGACTGGGGGACGTATAAAAAGTTAGATTTCGTAATTTTTATAAAATTGATTTTTTACTTTAAATAATGCCACAACATGAATATTTACCTCATTTGAAACGTTTTTGTAATTGGAGGTATATGTCTACGACCAACGGTTGAAAAATTAAGGGTCGGCGATAGATAACATATTGCACCCTATATATATATATATACATATATATATTAGGTTGAGCAAAAAGTTCTGGGAAATTTTTGATCAAATAGTTACCAAAATTTGTATCATATATAGGAGTACTAGTGGTATATCTATAGGAGTTCAAGAATTTCGGCTCCAAAATGCCTATTGTACAGTATGATTTGCGTGTGTTGATCCGGCATTATTGGTAAAAAGGTCTAACGATTCAGAAAGCCGTCGATGAGATTAATGAGGGTGAAGGTGCTGATACGGCGACAAACTTCGTATTTTCAGCAAATCCGGAATCTGGCAAAACGATGGCAGAAAGTCTTGGACTATGATGGTCTCTACTTTGAAGAATAATCCTTGTTGCTTTTGTTGTTCATTTGCGCATAACAAAGCAACTTTCACAAATTTCCCACACCTTTTTGCTCAACCTAGTATATATATTTTCAGAACGTACATAGGAAGATTCTTTATCCTCCAAAGTAAGCTCCAAATTTTTAACACTTTCCAACAAAGTTGAAAAGTGTTTATGACTTCGGTTTGTCTGTCCGTCTGGTCGTCTGTACGCGCTCTGACTCCCGTAAATATACTCGGATCGTTCTGAAATTTTTAGATGTTAGTGACTTCTACCATAGCACGAACCCTATTGCAAATGAAGTTTGTAGTATGTTTAGTCCATTTACAGGGACAGTCAAAAGTTTTCCGTTACATTACGGCCTATGGGGAAAAATCGTTTAAAATGATTTTTAATGATATTACATGCTTTCAAACATAATAAATTGATATGCATTTATCAAGTTGACTAAAATATGCATTTTCTGCACAATATGCGGCCCAAAAAATAGTTATTATTCATTTACAGGGCCGCACAAAAGAATTAATTTACATAATGATATAGAAGTGGAGGGAATTTTTTCCGGCGTATTTTAATTATGTTAAACTATTACATGTATAATGAAATAAATATACGTCGCTAAGGTTTACTATAACTTATTTCATGGATAATACGAAATGCAGAGCATTTACAGGGACACACAAAATATTTCAGATACTATATTGTATCCTAAGTACTGTAAAGTAGCGATGATTGCTGGAAATGCATTTTTAATTATGTTATGTGCTTTTATGTTTCACTATATTTATGAATTATATATGGTGTGTATAAATGCTGTAATTGATATACAGGGCTACTCAAAAGAATTCGTAATGGTTACTGGGTATGATTGCAAATTGCTTAAAGGTGATTTTTAAATGAGTTAGGCATTTTTACGCTGAACCGCATTTGGTTTACTAAGAAATGTTTGTAAAACATATATAAAATGACATACAGGGTCACGCAAAGAATTGGATACATGGCCGTCTATAAATGATAATTTCTGGAAATGTGATTCCGGTAGTTTTAAGAGTGTTTTACTTTGAATTAAACTTTAGCTAAATAGTGGCGTGTATTAAAGGTATTAGGTTAACTGCAAAGTTTTACAAAAGTATACAAGTATGTTTAAATCTATTAGAATAAATTGCTGAAAGAGAAATTTCAACCTGTTATGCGTTTTTTTGCTAAACTAAATTTCTCCATTCTATAGTATATATATATCAACCTACAGATCAAATACAGGGCTGTTCAAAAGAATTGGAATACATATTTGCTATGGATGGTAACTGCTGAAATCAGTTTTTCAAATGTTTTATGTGTTTTCTAAAATGCTTACTTAGTTCACTTATATACCTTATTTCCCTAAATAACGAAGTTTTGTTAAAGCATTCAGGAAGTGTTGGAAAGTGTTTTATAATCTATGTTTAACGCATGATTTTTCTTAATTGTTATATCTTTTGTCAGTCATAAGTTACAAACGAGTAAAGAATACTTTTTATACTTTTCGGAATTTTTTGAAACATTAACACAAATTTTAAAATGCTCATAATTATCTTACAACTATTTTAAACTTACAGAGGGATAAAGAACCTTCCATCTTCAGTTGAAAAAATGTAGCTGATCTGCGTAAGTTTGCGATTGTATAAAGAAAAAGATTATTTTAAGAACCAAAAGTAAATTTGCTTCATATACGTTTTATGCGTTCTGTATATTAATGACTTCTTTATGTGTAGATGTAATAATTTCCCTATTTATGGAACATTATACTGTATATTATCCATAATTTAAACTATGCTTAAAAGCAGCATTTTTGTTTATACAAGAAGTTTAACATAAAAGAAGGTAGAGGGAGGAATGGGACATGCCAGCAAAGGGAGATGTCTAATTCCTTCTTTTTAATAAGATGAATGCAAATTTCTAATATGCAAATATTTTTAGAGGGTAATATATTAAGAATAACAGTATAAATATATTCAATTACTTCAAAATGTAAATAAATTGAATTGATGAATTTTTAATGTCATCTCTCACTGACAATTCTGAATTTTCCTTCCAGTGATGAAGGTACAGAAATTTGATATTGTAGCACAGGCATTATCAACCTACAATCTTTGTTAGACTGTATATATAGCCAACGCTAGATTATTTGTGCCTTATCATACATTCTTGTATGGCTGTCCTATACCTCCCTGTTAGTGGGGAGGTACGGGACACATTTTGAAATTTACAATTTCTTTATTTATAAAATTCTTTCTGCAAATTATGTTTCCACACTGTTCAAGGACATTAGAAAGTGTTTTATTTTGTATTCTATATATCGACATTTCTGTTTTTGTGCCAAAGAAAGTTGATTTTCTTATTTCTGTAAAAAGTGTCCCATTTCTCCCCACTCACCCCTATTTTTTTCCCATAGGATAACATGGGACTCTACTTTTTTTTCTTCCCCACCAGATAAGTCCCCTTAACATCTGAAGATAAGGGAAGCAGGGTTTCATTTCGGGGACCCTCTTTCATTGGGGAAAAGTTTTCTAAATTCTACATACCTGAAAACCCACCAATACTATACAAATAATATTCCCAAGATTGGCTTAGCCGAATTCACGTATATTTTACTACAGTTTTTTTTTCATGTTTATAGGCACCACCGATAGAGTATATTTGCAGTAATATCTATTTGTTGTATGTTCAGTTAATCGTGCTTTCGAACCAGCACATAAAGATGCCACATGATTTGTTAATTGCACATTAATCACATTCAGATTTCCCGGTTAGATGAATGTCCTGAAGCAATGTGGATTTTCTCTTGTATTTCATCTCCAAAAAAATCCAAAATTCAATGCAAAATTAAAAATGGGAATTACAGGCTGCATTTTTCAAATATTTTGGGTCCCTTCTTAAATTTTAGAGGGGAAGCTTGTGCTTCACGTGCTTTTTGGATATTAACTCCTTAACGGTCGCTTAATATTTAGAAAAAAATCATCAAAAATGTACCTATTTTTTTATTACAGAAATTGAATAATTATACAGTTTCTATATAAAATATGCAATTAATTTTTTTTTAAGGCGAAAAAAAAAAAGATGTTATAGAACAAATTCACATTTGTGGAACAGCCATCATGTTGAATTCTGTGTTTTAATTTTTGTTTTACACGATACAAATTAATGCGAATAAAACCTTTATTTTTCACATCTTAGATCTTTATTTATCATCATCAAACAAATTTTTACAAATAATATTTGAAATAATATAATATACATTAAATTTTGATTATTAATAATTTTTTTGAGTGTGATATATTTCGAAACATGCAATACCGAGCTCAACATCCCAATCAGCGCCAGAAACCAAACCATAACGCTACTATTTAAAGACTTCAGACGGAAATGCCAGTTAACTTTTTCATGTTTCAGAATTTTTTTCCAGCAATAAGCCTGCCCGGAAATATGACGGCACGAGAAATAACGAACAATACCTCAGCCCGTGATTTTCACGGGAGCGAGAATTAAGGGGTTAAGCATGCGGATTGGCTGTATTGATACCAAAGTTCGAATTTATTTTTAAAATAGAAAAACTGAAAGTTCAATAAATTAAAATCTCTAATTTATTTAAAAACAAAACAAAAATAATGCTTTCGAATTCAATAAAGTAGCAATTTTCTCATTCATTTAAACTTATTCGGAATTTATTTTTTGGAGTATTAAAAAAAAATTATTAGCATGTAAAATATATTCTAAACGAACACATTTAAAAAACATAGTAGTTTAAGATAAAAAAATCGATTTTATTCAAAAAAGCAAACATTTTTTCTCGAATTTAATTCAAAATATAATATTCATATTTTACATCTAAGAATCAAATTATGTCTTATTAAAAATATGTCTAATACGTAATAATTTTTTTCCTCTATTATGCTATATGTGTTAAAACACCAACCATTATTTCATAACGACGAAATGTCCCTACAATTAAGTTTAAATTTCTGAGCTTTCTGAACAAGAAATTAAATTAAATTTAAAAAGTCAAAAAACCCGACTGCGTAAAAAGCGAACTAATTAATTATTTCTCATCAATGTGAAACTATTTTTTATGTTAATTACCTATTTTTTTTATTTACTTGTATTGATGACTTTTAAGTTGCGTTTAATTGTTAGTTCCTATCTATAAACACACACAGTTTTGATGCGGCCTATAGCTGTCTATGATGGTTAGAGTTGAAGTAAAGCTAGAGATCCTACTTACACAACTTCCTGGTTGTGTAATATTTAAACGGAGTTTCTGACTGTAAAATAGTTAATGAAACATCGTCTTCATTTTGAAAGACCTATCCAATGATATGCCATTCAATAGGGTGCGTAAAAATTTTTTTCGTGTCTACCGCCATTTTGTATTTTACGGCTGACATTTTGAATTTATAAAAACAATAGCCTATAACCATCGGACGGTTAAGACGAATCGATAGAGACCTCATTCATTAAAATCCACCCAGCTGTTGGTTTGTTTCGAGGGTATAAAGAAATCCACACACCCAGATACGCGTGAAACACATAACCCTTCTTGGCAGTCGGGTAACAAGTCTTACCAGTCCCCTATTTGAAGAAACCCGTATCTTCATTTTAAATTCTCACTCTTCTAATATTAAGTGCTCGCTGGCCGAGTGGTTAAGATGCTCTGTTCGAAATGCGCGGTTCCAGGTTCAAAACCAAGTGAATCCACGGAAGAAAGAGAGACGTATTTTTTAAAAAACTCTTTTTAGATTACAGAAATTTTCTGTTCCAGAACGGAAAAAAGGAACGAAAATTTCTTCGATTCTCAAATGTATACTTGTAGCAGTGCTGCCTGTAATATTTCCGTGAATTGAAGAAACATTTCTGAGAGTGTAGCGCGCGCTATAGCTTTTCGGTATTGTATCTTAAAACAACCAACTACCAAATCAAAATTTTCACTAATCAGACAAAAAGGATATTTCTATTAAAAGAGTAAAATGCTTAATTTTTTTAACGAATAACACCATTCATAACTTAAAGACTTTTGAATGTAAATGCATAAAATTGCTTTTTATGTTGATCACATAAGAGATCGACCTATTGCAATCACTTCATTTATATACCTATCCACAGGGTGTCCCAAAAAGGAGTACCTATTTTTAAAAACGAATAGAGTTAGTTAAAAAATGCTTGCAGGAAACGGATATGAGAAGTCTGGAATTTTGTTTAGAACACTTTATTATTATAGTTCAAAATCTGACCGACAGATGGCGCTGCAGCGCATTTTGGTAGCTATATAGCCAATGAATACACCATTTTGAAGAATTTACGCAACGACAACTACTGTTTCTCTTGAAATGGTTACTACTGAACTTTCACTGACCACGTCTACTTCTGTCTGGTCTTCACGCATGCTCCGTTTGTTCATATAGCCACCAAATGGGTTGTAGCGCCATCTGTCGGTCAGATTTTGAACTATTATAATAAAGCGTTCTAAAAACAATTCCATACTTCACACAAGCGTTTCCTGCAAGAATTCTTTAATAACTCTTATTCGTTTGTTAATTATTCATTTTTAAAAATAGGTACTCCTCTTTGGGACACCCTGTATCTACACTAATAAAAAAAAAGTTTTGCTCAGAGTGTGTGTGTCTTTCTGTCTGCGTCTGTCTGCGATGGCTAGCGAAATCTACCGCACGTAGAAATCTGAAATTTTGGATGAGAATTGTCCAAGGTAAGTCCTGATGCACCCGAGGCTCAGATTTTTAATTTTGAGTTAATTAGCAAAAATATTAATTACAAACTCATCAAAAAAGGGATCTTTTTTGCAAATATCGGCAGTCGCGTGCGCGCATGCTCATTCCTTGCTCTCTTCGAGAGTGTAATCAGTTTTGAAAAATACAAATTTTAACCTTTCAAAAAAATTCGCGACTGCAGGTCACTTTGCGCCTCCCGAAGACAATCTAAAACGTCGTTAAAGTAATTAAACGTCAGTATTTCCACACATCCTTTTTAGAGCATATTGGCAGACCGTATTTACGTCACATACAAAACTTTCAAAAGGTTCAGACGAGTATATTAAAAAATTGAGAAATTTTCCATGAAAACTCTAAAATCAATATATTTGGGCTCCTGTTTTCTTAGTAAAGATACATATTTTTTCACGAAATTTTAAAGAGATATTGGATACAGTTACATTTATAACCAATTAAAATTTCGGAGAGTTCGGACGAAAATAACTTTTGTTTGTTATGTTAACGAACCCGAGGCGAAAATAAAAGACAGAAGAAAACTTTTTTCTTTACAACTAGATATCAATATTTTTCCACGAAATTTTTATACGCTCTGCAAAACCGTTATGTATAACCAATAAAAATTTCAAAGATTTCGAACATCAAGAAATGTGTATATGTATTTAAACTGTGGAACGACCGTACGAGAAAAAATAAGAAAATGTCTTATAATGGGTGGTTTTACCACTATATATCAATATTTTTCCATTTAAAATATGAATTCATACAAAATCTAGTTAAAGATATAAACGTATATAGATTTGAGGCTTATTTAAGGTCATCACGTGTCAGCTAGTATCTATATATAATGCAAAATTTGTCATCAGGATAACGTGCGAAATGCTAAACCGATTAGAATCTAATTGGGACAGTATATTAATCTGTCAAATAGTTTGGATGTGTTCGTTAATCAAGTATGTAGCTCTTATAGTTCGTTTACAGGTACACACAAAAGAAATTAGATTACTGTCAATGGGGGGAAAATCGCTTGCAATGTATTTATTATGTTAGACTACTCCAAGTATAATGAAGTTGATATGCATTACTGAAGTGCACTACAACCTGCTTTCTGTAAAATATAGCGTGCATAAAATTTATCCTTCATTTACAGGGACGCACAAAAGATCTTGGTTACATTCTGCCTGTAAGCGCTAATTACTGGATGTGCGTTTTCAGTCATTGAATGCGTTTTTAAACATAACTAAATTTCAGTTTATCACGCGATGTTTATAAATTCTATGGATAATGCACAGGACTCCACAAAAGCATTCCTAAGCATTACCACCTACGGACATGAATTGTTAAAATTACCTTTCTCGCCAAAATATTGAAATTAGAAGAAGTATCACCAATGTGTTTTATTTGTATTAAATCTTATGTATAAATAATAATTAATAAAAAAGAACTCAACCTACTTTTTCAATTGAGGCGGAAGGACTTGTTTACACATACATAAATTTTTTTTTACACAAACTTTCATATAAGTTTACAAATTAAGTTGCAAAGATAACTGATTACTGAATATTCTTCTACGACGCTAAAAATAGCATAACACCATCTCAAAAAAGCAAATAATTAGATTACATGATGATATTTATTTATTATTACTTATTTGCCATTATATTTTTTTATATGGTCACGAGATACAGAATTAATAAGATTAACTTTCTAACAATGAATAAACTTTTTTTCCAAGCACTCAAATTAAATATATTTCTTGAGTTATTAATAGCTTTACTGAAAGACGATATTATATGTCATCTTTCAGCCGAAAACATGTTAAGTATTATTTATACTAGTTCTTTGATTGATAACGTTGATCTTTCACAGCATAATGTTTGAAATTGGGACTTTTAACATTAATTTGAGGTTAAATTTCATTCATATTGACTTGAAACAAACTAAAAAATAGCTCAATATTTTTAGATAGAAATCGCGTTTTAGTCATAAAAGGAAAAATCTACACAAAATACTACAGTATTTTTTTGCCCTCTTATCTTTACGATTGTAATCATGATTTGTGTGCGTGCGAGAGAGAGAAAGAAAGTTAATACAATGACTCTCACACGGCATTTCCAATAGAGGTTTTGCCAATACATATTCTTTAGCAAATTTATGGCTAATATGAAGATGAAACCACGCATTTTATTTGTGGAACTTAAGGCATTTGGGACCCGATGATTCTGTCTAAGTTCTACAAATTTCTATCATTCCATTTATGTTATTCAATTTCTGCTATTTTTTATCATGTTTTTGGAATCTATGTTAAGTGTGTTGGGGGAACTGTATTTGTTAATGTCATTTTATTCATAATTTCACAGTTTTTGTTGGTGGTCGGTAATGTTTATTTAATTGTTATATATATATATATATATATATATATTTCAGTTTTCACAACAATACCACAATACGTTTGAAATGCCCGGAAAGTATCACAATTTCTTTTATTATTTTATTTGAAAGAATGAAAAATTAGCTAGTCAAAGCAGATTTTTTTTCTTAGGATCATTGTAAGTGTAGTTATACGGAGGGATATATTACAGGGGCAGTTATACGGAGTTATACGGGGGAAGTTATTTTTGTTATAAGTGAAAATTATACAATTTCAGGGAAGAAAAATCATTGATACATTTTTCTTCTTTAATTATGATATTCTTGCAGAAAGATTTTGGATGATCTGGCAAAAATATTTCTATTAGAAGGGTCATCCAGAAAATAAGTTTCTCACGGCCCGTAAAAAGAAACAAAGCATAATTACCTGGAAATATTTATTGCAAAATATACAGCAGTGTTTCAGCTACTTTTCAACATAAATACCCCCGGAATTGTAACACTTGCACAGCGTGGGATAAGTTTTTGTATTCCAGTGTCATAGAAGTCTGTCACCTGGGAATGGAGCCAGCCTGTCACAGTTTTCAACCCACGTCTCATCACTCGTAACGATTCTGTTGAGGTACTCGTTGCCGTCATCGTGGTATCGCTGCAGAAAAGAGCAGAAAATATCGGCGATGCATGACATCATCACGATACATTCGTTGTTCTGGTAATTTTGTGCCAGGTGAGCGCCGAAGAACCGTACACCCGAACACAAAATCAAACCCATCGGGGCAGCATTGTCTTTTCTACAGCGATACCACGATGAGGACAACGAGTACCTCAAGAGGATCGTTACGAATGATGAGAGATGTGTTGACAACTGTGACAAGCGGGTTTCATTCCCAGGCGGCAGATTTCTATGAAACTGGACTACAAAAATGTATGTTGCAATTCTGTTGCCTGTTATGTTAGCTGAAATATTGCTGTATCTTTTGAAATAAATCTTTACAGGTAATTATGTTTTGTCTCTCTTTACGCGCCGTTGGAAACTTATTTCTGGATGGCCCTCGTATAAAAAGCACTTGCGTTACATCTGCTTCTGCCTGATTTTCCTAGCTATTTTTTAAAACTTACCGGAATTAGAATATGCAGAGGCGTTTGTTGTTTAAAATTCCTTCGGAAATTTTCGATATATTTTAAAATGATTATCGTGACAGAATTCTGTATTATTTAATAAAATTTACAATGTATTTAAATAATTTAATCGTATTTTAATCATTTATTATCATTTCGCCACTTTTAAACTTTTTATAATTAGTTTCTTTTATTTACTAATTTAACAACTTAATTTTTATCTTACCACCAATTGGTTATAAGTTAAAGAAATGTCCGGAATTTTGCAATACCGAACACAAACACTTTCATAATGAAATATGCGAGGTGTGTCGGTTAAGAGAGTGTGCCATATAATCGAGCTTCAGATAAACAGGGTCTGCTAAAACAAGAAATACACTTAATTTTTAAATGTTATTCGTAAAACTTTCATATGTACAGTTATGAAAATAAATCATAGTATAAAACTGAAATCATATAAAATTAAAAACATGAATACATCAAATGATTCATAGTTTTATTACTAAAATAGGTGTAAAAAACAATTAAAAGGCCTTAAGCATTAAAACCAATTTACAGATGTTAAATATAAAAGAATTCGCCAGAGTTCCGAACGCTTTCGACCAAACCCTGGCCATCATCAAGAGGTGGAGTGAGAAGACATCAACCTATTTTAGTAATAAAACTATGAATCATTTGATGTATTCATGTTTTTAATTAACATTTTAAGGTGAATTTGACGTTCTTTTACATATAGATTTTCTATATATTTAATCATATAAATCACACACACACAAAAAAAATGTTTTCCCCTCTTTTAAGGATTGATATCTTTTAAACTAAAGCATTTGAAGGTGAAATATTGAAAAAAATAAATTTAAAGTACATCTGGATGATTTGAATTCAGTCTGATTTGAACGTGATGATTTGAATGATGATTTCAGAATGATAAATTCAGTCATTCCAACCTTACAAAAGAAAAAAAAAAAAACCAGAGGCGAGACAATAGTTTATTTACCTGCTGTTTGGTTATTTTTCTCCAATTAACCTATTACAATGCCGTCTATTAATGTTAACACCGACTCTGTTTTTTACGCTTAAGTCATTTTAATGACAAACTCATCTGCTAAAATCTAATCTTAAACGAGTAATTTTCTCCCCAGTGAATGCTTTAAAAGTTTACTTACAACTGCTCCACCCTAATTTACATACAAATATACATACCATACGCGAACAGAGTGATCGGAAAATTATCACTTTTACGATCATTAGCACTAACAAAACAAATACTTTCTACGTCCCAGGATAGATAATTTTGCTTAAAAGCAGCAATACTAATTACTTTTCATCAACACTGTTTAATGAAAATTTCTCTGCCACTGCCATCATTTCATTTTCGGCACATTTGCTTAATGAAAACCGGTTTCATCTTAGTTTTCATCTCTCAAATTGCCCGATAGGAGAAAGAAGTTTAATCTGGGAATTTTCCTGCAATGTTCTGTTGAATCATTTTATCTGGAAACCGAGGTATTGGTAGAGGAAATAAATATAAATAGAAAATGTTGTAATGTAGACTCCGTTCTGCCTTTCAATTAATCACAAGTTGTTCCGTAAGTTTCTTTGATTTACTGCCATATAAAGTTATTACACGTATTTATTATAATCTGGCGGTCAATTGCGACAACTGTCTAGAGAGTGTTTATATATCTTCATAAGTATATGTTTTATGTCATGACAAAATATATACAGCAACTCAATGATTTAAAATAAAAATAATCGGAAAACTTGTAAAAACTATTTAAATTATAAGACAGAGAAAAGTTATGTATTGTAAGAAAAATTTAAAATTTAAAATAAGAGAATAACATCATATACATAACTGCAATCGTCTATAAAAAGTGAAAGAGATTAAGCACTAAAAATTACATCACAAGTAATCAAAACGAAAAATATACCCATTTATCATTATAAAATGTTATAACAAATGAAATATTGGATGGTAGCTGTTTTTTGATAAATCTAGTTTTGTGTCTAAAGTTTGTGCATCAGTTTTCCCAACATATGCGCAGCTATAGTTAACCTCAAGATCTCAAAATGGTACGTTATATTATGCCACAGACGAATTGGCATATTAGACATTTCATACTCGATAGCTTCTGTGATCCGTGTCTTCAACATCGTAATGTCATGAATTTCGATACATACACATAGTCTTTAACATATACCTACACATAGTCTTTAACATATACCTACACAAAGAAGTCCCGAGTCGTGTTATCTGGCACCTGATTGTTTTATCTTGTCCATTTTTACCTTTTACCCTTATTGGTTCTATGTCAATTCCCACGTGACATTGGGCACGAATTTTACTCAGTTGGCACCACTTTTTTTTTTTTTAAATAAAGAAACACTTTTACTTGTACTTTGACAACGTGTGCTTTACATATTCCAAAAACAAACTTTAGATACAGCAGAAGATTTAAAGACCGGCAGGCATCAGCACAGACAATCACCTCATCATGTTCACTGCGGAAATTCCAGATTTTGTTAAACTCGATTCACATATTAAAAAGCAATCGGTCTGCCAAGTCATATATCTTGGTGGAAAACACATGAAAACACGATTTTAGCGGTTGACTCGTAGGTTTACCATTGTGTTTCCTGAACTCATAGGTATGAAATCATGGAGGACTGGGAGCAGGAAAACACAATGATAAACCTACGTTTCACTTTGAAGCTGCTATAAAATGAAAACTACTGAACCAACATTTACCAAAGTTCGAAATATCATGAAAGAGATAATATCGTAATGAAGATACATAGAGAATTAAGTGCTGAATATGTATTTCATTAACGAATTTAGTCAATATGAAGAATGTATAACATGAAGTTTATTTAAACCAATTTGGTTAAACCGTTGTTTGGTTAAGCGTTGAGAAGTATTATGCATTTAGACTCATGTCATAAATGTTCATTTGAACATGCAGCATATAAATGTTCATTTGAACATTTTTATGCTGCAGGGTGATCATAATTAACGTTTCACTTTGAAGCTGCTATAAAATGAAAACTACTGAACCAACATTTAACAAAGTTCGAAATATCATGAAAGAGATAATATCGTAATGAAGATACATAGAGAATTCAGTGCTGAATATGTATTGCATTAACGAATTTAGTCAATATGAAGAATGTATAACATGAAGTTTATTAAAAACAATTTGGTTAAACCTATAGCGTTGAGAAGTATTATGCATTTAGACTCATGTCATAAATGTTCATTTGAACATGCAGCATATAAATGTTCATTTGAACATTTTTATGCTGCAGGGTGATCATAATTAACGTTTCACTTTGAAGCTGCTATAAAATGAAAACCTACTGAACCAACATTTACCAAAGTTCGAAATATAATGAAAGAGATAACATCATGAAAGAAGAATCTCGCTAGTAGATTCGAAGCAGCTGTTTACTTGCTTTTCCTGTATTATTTGTGCATTTTTAAACGTTTGTTTTCTGCTTTTTGATATCATGAAAGAGGTCAGGGGATTTTATAAGCAAAGAAAAAAGGTAAAAAAGTCAATACCAGAGGGAAGCTGGCGCTGTATGCTGTATTCAGGACCAGGGATTTTGTGTTTATTAATAATACTATTAATAAAGCCTAATAGTCTAATTATTATAGTAATTATACTAGTATTAATAAAACCTAATAGTCTAATTATTATGTTAATTAGACTATTACAATGCGCAATGTCTTGTAAACGGCTTACCACGGTTGCTTGTAAAACAATTGCTTAAACAACATTCTACAGACGACTTAGTTATTGGTATGCACTTTCTCGTTTCATGGTCACTGAAGAGCTGAACAGACGTAACTTTTGGCTTTGCGGTTATTTCAAAAGCTCCGCTTATCGCGGAAACTTTAGAGACTTGTCATAGTTGAAAGATGCCATCTTTCGATATATTCGTAAGGCTCCGTTCAGAAAGAAAAAGAGCTCACTGTTATGGCAAAGCAATAAAATGTGGTATTGCACAAAAGCATGGGAAATTCAACAATGGGTTCAACAGTGAAAAGGAGATAAGGATATTAGATCAAACTTCTACCTTTTGCAGGATGTTTCAGGCCGTCCAGCACTTTCCCTGTAAAGTCATAAAAGATGAAAAAACCCCGTAACCAAAACAAAAAGACCGCGAGCAGACTGATACTTCTATCTGAAGCTTAAGGCTGCATATAAACGCTTGTTTTGCCATCCTTCTTACAGTTTTCCAGGAAATCTTTTGTTCTGGACTCTTCTGCGGTTTATTCAAAAAAGGATGAGGGGAATCAACAATGGGCTAGGAGATAAGGAGCTCAACTCTACTTAACGGAAAGGTTGCTCTTTTGCAGGACATCAGTCCCTTTCCTTTGAAAGTCATAAAAGATAAAAAACACCGAGGGGCCACAAGAAAATATAGTGATAACAGTTAGAAGGATGGTCTATTCGCACCTTAACATCCCTACTAATATGCTGCGAGCTACTGTAGAGAGAGCGGTATTGGTCTTTAACCTGTGGTTCCAGAAAATGGTACAGAACACGCTGAACCTGTATGCCAAGACTTACTTGTAAAATTTCTGTTATGATGTCAATACCAGCAATAAACCTTTATTTTCCCGCTGGCGATGATTTTGTGAACTAGTTATTTTATTTCTTTGCAGGATATAAAATACCGTGCCTTCTTTCATAATATTTCAAACCTTGCTAACATTTGGTCCAGTAGTTTTCATTTTATTGAGGTTTCAAAGTAAATCTTTAATACGTATATCTAGCATATTAACAGATGTGTTACTGAAGCCATGATCATTAAAACAAGAGCGTTCGATGTTAATAGAAGAGTCGTTTTTAGGTTTTACAAAATCGTTAATGTTTGATCTGTGTATGAAGAGGATTGACATGTATTTCATTTTAAACATTTAACCCCTTAATTCTCGCTCCCGTCATATTCTCGGGCTGTGTCTTTTACTCAAATTGTTTGATTCCCACCAGTTTTATAAAATAGTGAAATTGGCTATGTTTTAGTATCGTTTTTACTGTCATTAAATAAGGTTAATATTTCTTTTTCATAAAAGTGGTGCCAATAAGCAATTTCAATTATTCAACCGAAATTTAATTCGAGCGTTAAAGGGTTAAGAGACATTAACATTATCCACACTAGTCATTCATAGGAGCTCGCACGCTAACGTTAAATCCATATGAGCGTTCTTTTCAAATTTCTCCCTTGCATTTTAATATTTTTAAATGATTTTTTTTCTGCGTACGACAGCTGAGGTCAATCTCTAACCTGGCTAGTTTTTGTTTTTTCGATTTCGGTCGCAGTTTATTTTAATGAGGCTACTTTCACTTTCGGAACCGGTTCCGAAAGCGAAATTAGGAAAAAAGTTCTGAATTCAAAATTTAAAATAGCTTGAGCGTTGAAAGGTTGAATAATACTTTTATACTTAAAAAAAAAGACTTTACATTGTATTTTAAATGAGTAAAGAAAGAAAATAGCTCATTAGTGTATAATTAGATATATTAAAATTCACAAACAAAATTGCATAAATTATTTACAAATACCAATTTTTAGATTAATAAAACTTGTCCATCTTAAGGGGGATAGCATTTGGAAAACCAACAAATTCTAACATTCAAAACAAACAATGTCAGCTTCAAGGGGGAGTTTCGCAAACCCTGTATGTAAAGAAGCGGCAGTGGCGTCATCTATTGTATAATACTCGATTCACAACTTTAATGCTTTTATTTCTTGTAATTATTTCTAATGACTCATTAGAAATAATTACAAGAAATAACCAAGTTCTGTAATGAGGGAGTCTCATACTATATCGAACATGTGGACAGAATTCCTCAAATTTGTGCTTACCTTTAATTAAAGCATTACAGTCAAGAATCGAATATGACACAGTAGATGGCGCCACTACCACTTCTTTACATACAGGTTTGGGACCCCCATATGAAAATTATTGTTTTGAATCTGAAAATGTGCGTATTGTATATATAAGGCCTTATGCTACCTCCCTTAAGATAGGCAACTTTTATTAACCCGAAACTGTTGGGATATATTTGTACTTTAACTATTGTAAGTAATTTATGTAATTTTTTTTTTGCGATTTGTAATATAGCTACTTATGAGTTACTTGATGAGCTATTTTCGTCCTTTACTAATAGTTTACATATTTTTCATAAGTTTATTAATATAAACAGTACACAACATCAAATACTTGAACAAAGTAAATCGATATTATTGGAAATTATATCAAGGGTTGCGTAGTCGTTGGAGAGTGTTGTGCGTTAGGTAAAGACGTAGCAAGATCGATATAAATTTTGAATATATTTATTTACCTAATATTCATTGAAAGCTAAAACTTTATTGTTTACTATTTAGTTTTTATTACTAGCTGTATTTTATTAACCATACATTATTTTCATTATTTTCATTTTTAAAGATTTTATTATTTTTTGATATTCTGTTTTCCCAGAAGTATGTAGTTTTATAACACTTTATGTGGATTAGAAAGGTCTGAAATGGCGAACCACTGTAATTATTATTATTATTTTTATAATGTTTGAACCTTTACAAATGTCGTATAATTTGTCCGATAGTAAAATTACGGTCGTACAAGCCGTAAACGTTGAGCCGCGCAGACCGGCGATATCTGCGTAGGTAAAATTTCAAATTCAATTATCTCGAAATACTGTTTTTCAGCGGTTTTGCCACGATTTTGAAGAAGCTAACAGATTTAAATGTTTCTTTTTTTAAAAAAATAAAAGAAAGACAATTATCTAAAAACTTTACCTGAATAACAAACAAAGAAAAGAATATGATTAATTATTTGCATTTTGAAATTTTTATTATATTTTTTTAATTTTTCTAAAAAAAAATTGTTTGTTTTTCAGGTAGGTATTATCAAGGGACAACGTAACAAGCAGTTTGAATAAGAAATGACGACTTAATGCTGTTCTTAAATTCAGAAGGACAACTTTATAACATAAATTTTAGTTTATTTTTGTTCGGAAATGTATGAAAATAGCAGGTGTATGCCATCAGAAACTATGTCATCGAACTGTTTTTCCCGTTTTTTTTGCAAACGCAATAGATCTTTCAGAAAATAGTGTCAAAATGAGCGTTTTGAACCGAATTTACACGCGAAAGAAGAATAACTAGTCAACGAAGTGAGAAAAATGCGTTGTCGCGTGATCAAAATCGCTTATAACTGAACAGGTAATTTATTGATCAAAAAATGGAAAACACAGTTCAATTCCAAATTGCTTCCATAGTGAGGCCTTCCAATTTTATGTTTTTCCGTTAAAAAATGAATTTGTAAATGTGTCAAAACGACTTCATAGAATCGGAGGAAGCCTAAATATAGAGGAGTCTGGGCTTCAAAAGGGAACCTGGACCTCAAAATCAGGCAAAACTAGTTTTGCAAGATTAATTTTACCATTCAGCATTAAAAATTTTGTGTTTGTTTTTTACAATTTAACAAATATTTTTTATAACATATACATAAATAAATGCAAGAACAAGTAACAGTCAATGTTTATTACAGAGTTCCTAATCTGCGATCAAACTTCAGTCGAATTCCGTTATTTTAAACATTTATGTTCTCCTTAAAACCAAATATTCATGATCACCGAGTTCGAACTTATTGAATTTTGCGACTTTTAGATGAGTCATTTAATCCTAAAAGGTTTGATACCTTGTAATACAAATGTAAAAAAGGTATTTCAGAAAGAATGTCTGGCCATATAAAAAACAGTTTACCTCGCTTTAAAAAAGTTAATTATTTTCGTTCCGAAAATTCTCCCCACCGGTCTTAAAGGGTTAAATTTTGCAATCGCGCGTTTTCCGAATTCATATTTTTACGATTATGGGAGATTTACAAATTCTTATTAGTTTAAAATAGTTTTATTTTTATTTTGCATTGAAAATAGAAAATACCGTCAAAAGTTATTGCATTATATATATAGAAAATTATGCAGACATAGGAAAATATTGTCATAGAATTTGAAAAGCAACATAACATGTGAAATGTAATAAAAAAGAAGGAAGAACGATTGATCGTTACGTAAATATTATGTATGACTTCGATGGTATCGATGGTAAACACCCGATTGCTATCCTCAAAAAACTTTCATTATTGCTGTCATTGTATCTGTAAGATCACATGATTTAATTTCCATATTTATACACTTTATACAGTGATATTTAGCCGAAAGGTAGTATTTGACTATAGAAATGTATGTTCTTTTGCTTTTGATTACAAAAACAAAAGAAATTGGCGTCAGAGAAAAAGTCGCTGTATCTTACCAATTCAAAGGATAGTAACCCAGTGCTAATGAAAGTCCAAATAAGTTAAAGCATCGGACAAATGAATATAGCGTTAAAAAAATGAGTATTTTATTACAAATCGTTATTTCATGCTTAGGAGAACTATTATTCGCCATGAATCCAACATCAAACAGCTCAGTCTACAATAGACAGAGGAATCTCGCAGGCATAAATATTTAATATAGTTTTATCTGTTGCTAGTCCATTATGAAAATTTCATTTCAATCTTGTATAAGACACACTGTTTTTTCTTTCTTTGAAAAACAAGAAACTTTTGACGTACTAGAGTCCGTGAAAAGTTTTGTTTCACATTATAATGTACTGAAACGCTATTTTTCGAATTGTAAAGAACTCCAGTAAGACTTTTAGTTGGATTCTACTATTTTTTTTTTTTTTTTACGAATGATAAGTACTATAAGATAATATTGCTTGAATTGGCTTTAAATACATGAACAACCTTAGTGCTTACTGGTAAAAGTGAAAATAAAACATTTAAGAAGGAGTTTCTATGCATCTGTTTTAACGGGACATGAATAGACGGATAAATATAAGCAAATGAGTTGTTGTTTACCAAGAGCAAAATTCTTATCAATTAAGGCTTTTCCTCTAAAACACTAGTAGAAATATACATCATGCTACTACAATAGATCAAGCACATCGGCAACTTACGCTAGCTCTTTTGAAGAGCCAGAATATAGACAATGTATGTTAGCCCTTATTAGGAGCACCACAAATTTGACAGTAAACAGAAACGGAAATCTCCTGCATCGTTACCTTTTCTCATCTAGTAACCATTCATTGAGAGATCTTACCATATCATGGACTGATGGATTTAACATATACACCTATGTCACGTATACGGTAGTGTTTCAAGATAGAGTTTCGCAGGGAAGCTCTTCGTTGTTCTGTTATTTCGGCCCTTTCAGACTCCCTAAAGATAAACTGGGTAAAGCATAGCTATTCATTTCAAATGATGAGAGTAGAGGCATGGTTTGTAACTCTCCATGATATTTTCGCTCAGAGAAATAGTGCGTTTTGTGCCCAAAACAAACTTCGACTCATGCTCAATGAAACGAGCTAACGAGATGTTTGGGCACCAAAGTGGGTGGAGCGAATCGCAGAACATCAGCAGAATAGGCAAAGAGTCTTTTTACTTATCACTATATATTTAACAAATGTAAACAATATTGGGTACAAATGTTGTTATCAATGCCCTCTGGCCAACTGAAATGGGAAGCCAGGTCCCAAAAGTACAAGGTGCAGATGGTTGAATTCCATTTCACGAAGCACCACAGGGACAGAAATCTGGCTTCAAAGCTTCCTCACAATTTTGATATCTTACCTGAAAGGGCGATATCGTGCTTCGGCAACTCTCCTCCACCTACTGACCTCCCAGCTGGAGAACTCTCCACACCACTGATTTTTCTTACCAATGTGTGGAATCGACAGAGCAGCGTTCTCAAGATATCAGTCACCCTCTAAAATAATGACCGTGCATGCTGCCGTAAACTTCGGTGTTCTGATAAGAACCCGTGTTCTACAGCATTGTATATCGTTGGCCGTATATATAGGCATATGTAGCGAAAAAATAAAAACGTATTTCACTCAGCTTAATGTGTAGATTACCGAGAAATGTTAAATTGAAGAAATTCTAGGAATGGGTAGCTTAAACTTATGGGAAAGTACGTCTTGAGTAAAGCTGTCTAATTGAACTTGTTCATGTTCAACACTCTCGACTATTCAGTTAAGTTTACCATGACGATGGACGATGTTAACGCTTGACGGTGTATAAAATAAATTATTTATACATTTATTTATTCATTTCGAGAAAGAAAACTACTAGAGCTTCTAAGCCTCCATATTTTTGAATGGCAATAATTTCGAATGGAAAATTTGTGCTTTATTTAATGTAGAAAATCCTACATTTAAACAAGACAAAGTTTTTTATTTGAAATTACTTGCATTAAAAAAACAGGATGGCCGATAGCTCTGAACTGCTGAGAATTTGGACAGTCTATAAAATCAAGAATGTATGTTTTTCTCAACATGCTTAACAAAAATTATAAATTGAAAAAACTAATTCAATTTCTTCTTTCTTAATCTCATAAGTTAAATTAAAAAAAACTTTGTTTATATTCAACTCCTGTATGAAGTGGATTTCTTTCTTTACTAACAATTCAGTTAAGTTTACCATCATGATGGACGACGTTAATGCTTGACGGTGTATAAAATAAATTATTTATACATTTATTTATTCATTTCGAGAAAGAAAAAAAAATACTATAGCTTCTAAACCTCCATATTTTTGAATGGCAATAATTTCGAATGGAGAATTTGTGCTTTATTTAATGTAGAAAATCCTACATTTAAACAAGACAAAGTTTTTATTTGAAATTACTTGCATTAAAAAAACAGGATGGCCGATAGCTCTGAAATGCTGAGAATTTGGACAATCTATAAAATCAAGAATGTATGTTTTTCTCAACAGGCTTAACACAAATTATAAATTGAAAAAACTAATTCAATTCCTTCTTCCTTAATCTCATAAGTTATGTAAAAAAAAACTTTGTTTGTATTCAACTCCTGTATGAAGTGGATTATCTTTCTTTACTATCTATTTTCTGTGTGTAGTACACCAAACGAGGCACAGAGAGGTCTGAGGGGTGTAAATGCCATAAATTTAATTTTTAGAATATGAAAGTCAAAGTTTACTGTACATAATTAATTTTGGATAAGGTTTAGATTATATCAAGTTATTTCCTCCTGTTCACAAAAATTTTATTTACCTGCTTCCAAAAATTTAATTACATTCCGACTACAATATCTTGGTTATTATTATTAGATTTCTAATAAGATTACGCAATTATTCTCCCTTCCCAGGTTAGGTTTCTAAGCATAAGGGCTCTGTTGGCAATAAAGAAACAATGTTTCAGCTAAAATTAGATTTATTAATCATATTATAATGAAAAATTATCATCATATGATCATATTTTAAGATAATAAAGTTAAATCATGCTAATACAATAAGTGTATGATACATATTATAGTACGTTTATACTAAAATTATAAGAAAATGAATTGACTTTATGATAATTTTGTAAGCAAATGGTCAATTTTATCCTACTACAACGAAAAATCTGACATTATTTTCACATGGTACGTTTATTTAAAAAAGTTTGAGAATATATGCAGATAGTTTTGAACTTGGTGTGTTAAAAAACATCTAAATCCAAATTTATAGACATTTATAAAATCACCCTTTAGATGTTTTATCCACTATATAGAGTAGAAGCTGTTAACGGTGAAATAATGTATCAAATCTAATATAATATTTCGGAGGGGCACGTCATTTTTACATGGAATTTGTATCTAACGTTGTATGAGTACTTTTAAACATAATATGTAAAACCCTCCCTCCCCCCAAAAAGGAAAAAAAGGTAGGATGCTCATTACGCAACGAATATTTCCGACAGCTACACTGACGGTAAAAATAATAGGAAGAATGAAATCTCATGTAACTTGAATGATTTTGCAGCCAAGAACGTGGAACTTGCACAAAAGTTTTATTTTATCATGCGTGAGATATTGTCAAATATAGATAAAAAAAGTAAACAAAAATGTAGGTAATGTGACATAATTGGGGTAGGCAAAAGTTTGCGTTACATTTTACAACTTTTAGAGATACGTAGAAAATATTTATAAGGGGTTTAAGCACCCCTGACCGAATTGCAAGCATTACAACTATACAAGCTTAGTGTCCTTCTTCCATTCTCCAAATTAAACGTCATTTCTCAGAATTCGTTAAATGCTTTTTCCACGACATGTTGCACCTTCCACACACGAAAGTTCTGTCTAATTTCCATACTTCTGAATAGCGAAGGTAAATACCATTGGATTACATGAGATTGACCTTGAATTATTAACCACTACATTTCATTAGACTTTACTTAATATAATTACTATAAAGTATTAAAACCTTTTTATAGTTTCTTTTTAAAAATTTTTCGTCATGTGAATCTATGCATGCTTCCAATGAGTTATATTACTTAGATATCACGATTAAAGTGTACGAATAGAGAAGTTATAAGTACTACAATAAAAGAATAATTGCACTCTTACGTGTCTGTAGTTTTCGTATTAATCGAAAATATACAATAATACTTGTCTCCCTCCTTAATCCTTTCGGGTTCAATATATTTTTAATTTTTGGGGAAAAATTACTTTTCGGATTAAAAAATTTAAAGTAACTATCCAAATGACATTAACACGTTGAGTGCCCTGGTGACTGACACTAAAGCTAAAATATTTACAATGTTTTAAGTAATTTTTAAGAAAGTATAATCCTGTAATAAATAAAAGGTAAGTAAATTTTAAGTAAATTTTCAGTAATTACTTAAAACAATATATCTATATTTAGTTTTATATCATATTTTAGACCGTCGGTGAATGACGCGTTCTAAACGGAAAGTTCAGTGTCAGGCACCGGTGGCGGACGTGGCGCTTAACGTGTTAATTGAATCCATGCTATCAAAAACTATTTAAGTCCACTTCTTTCGAAATGCGTTTTTTATTTGTATATGTATCCTTGAAGGTAGGCTTATATGTATGGAAAAAATTACGTAGAATTATTCACCCGTTACCATTCATATCCGTCGTTTATTTCGAAAACAACATTGGTCAATGAGAATACCAACATACCGGGTGTCCCAAAAAGGACTGATTGATTTTAAAATTCAATAACTTCCAAACGGTGACAGATATTAAAAAAATTCTTGCAGGAGGGTTATGCATAAAGTCAAAAGTTTTTTTACAGTGATTTTCAATTTTAGTTCGAATTACAAACAATAGATGGGGCTGTAAGCAATAGTAGCTAAATACAGGCTCGATTTTTGGTCCTTTATCTTGTTCCATGCAGAAAAAGGAGATGGAAATGTATTATCCGGGCCACGAAGTACCAAAAATCGAGCCTGAATTTAGTGTCTATTGATCGCAGCGTCATCTATTGTTTGTAATTCGAACTAAAATTGAAAATCACTGTAAAAAAACTTTTGACCTTATGCATAACCCTTCTGCAAGAATTTTTTAAATATCTGTCACCGTTTACAAGTTATTGAATTTTAAAATCAGTCAGTCCTTTTTGGGACACCCGGTATATTCCAATGACCAATAACAAAAGGAAATGGAAATGTGATCGAACACGATAGTGTGTATGACTACGATGGTGTATCAATAAATTTTTGCTCTCACATAGAAATAATTGATATTTTGATGAGTGAAATTTATGAAATTGCTACATTGAATTAGCCATTTTTCTATACAGTCACCATGAACAGTAACACATATCTGCAAACGGTATTTCAAAGAGAGAGGGGGAGAATGCATTCTAGGAGGCGCGACCCAAAAGGGGGCATCTTTCTAACTTTTACCGCCCCCCACATGTGACATATTGTTGGGAAGGCCTTTGACCACTTATTCATGTTATGCACTCCCGAGCCCCTCCTCCCAAATTTGCCCCCCGGGGGCATGAATGATGTCTGCAAAATTTGGAAAAGTGCCCCCGGAGGGCAAATTTGGGGGAGGGGCTTGGGAGGTGCATAGCAAGAAAAAAGGTCACAGTCCTTTCCAACAACATGTCACATGTGGGGGTCGGGTAGAAAAATACACCCCTTTTGGGGCTACTATCACGCCTCCTGAAATACATCCTCCTCCCTCTCTTTAAATTACCGGTTTCACAAATGTGTTACTGTGCACACTGACTGTATAGAAAAGGACTCATAAAATGTAGCAATTTCATAAATTTCACTCGATTATTTCTATGTGAGGGTAAAAACGTATTGATACTCCCTCGTATGTGCTTTAATCAATAGGTGCCAAGGATTACATATTTTAAATACCACTATTTTCGAATAATAATCTTCTGATTATTTAATCGCATAATTCTGTCATTTAATACATTTAAATCATTTCTGTCATTTGAAGGTTAATATTACTATTCGGAAATAGCGGTATTAAAAATATGTAATATTTGACACGTATACACTTACTGTTAATCCTTAACCCTTAATTATTCGCGCTGGCATATTTTGTACACCATTGGATGTTGCAAAGTTAGATATGCATGTAACAAATGTGCATTGTTCGAAAATATTGTCACATGCGCCTATGTTATGTTTTTAAAAATATTGTACTACACGATAATTTGTATTTGTCTCAAAATTAATTATATAAAACATTAATTTATTTTCCTAGAAATTTGGAAATATACAGTGTACAAAATACACCGCACGGAAAATTTTGCCGTGAGAATTTGAACGAATTTTTAAGGGTTAAGATACATACGTAAATGATTTAAGCATATTTTTTCAAATATCTAATAAAAATATGAAAAATATCATTTTTTTCTATCATTTCTAAAGGTACTAAATCCCATTGAGTGAAAAAACTTAAGGCTAAAGGGTTTTATTAAGTTTTTTTGTTATCTTCCAATTTCTTATAAAGTAAATAACTGATAACCTACAAACATATTTAAACGTTTAGGAAATATAATGAATACATACAAGTTCTTATAAAGCTAGTATTTGTGTGAAGCTCACTTTTTATTGATTCCTGAAAAGTCTTAAATTTTGGACTTGTATAGCTTTTGAAATCTCCGATTCAATTGAGGTTTACTGAAATTTTGCAAATATACCTATTAATACAAATATAACGAGTATAGTTATTTTGTGTACTATTCATATGACAATAGGCCGTAGAAGAGTTTTAGAAAACGCTTGGAAAATGTATTACAACAGGATTAATTGACATAACTTTCAAGTTTTTTTAATCATAAACGGAAAAACGTAGGAAAAACGTAACGTCGGAAAACGTAGTCCCTATTTTAAAATTTAGATAATGAAACGCACCTTTGAAATCAAAGAATCGCCATCAGTACAAAGCGACATAAGTGAGCTTCTTTTTTTATTACTAAATATTTAAACATAAATGAAGCGATAACAGTAAATATAAAGATATATACAGTCATTACCACATGGGGATAATAGTAAAAATATTTTAAAAGGTAAAACAATAGCAAATATTTTATATTAAGATGGCCAGACGCTAAAGGGTTAATGCAGGGTTCGCAGCGTCCTGTCCTATATTGTTTATTTATTCCCGATAAATATTTTCTAAATATTATTTTCATTGTAGCTTCTGATTACACAGGTGAAATAAATGTACCACGAAGATTTGAGTTTGGAAATAGTGGTAAATTAAAAAAATATATATATATGGAATGCTGCTGCGACTCCTAGTTAATGCAATGAGATTGAATTTAAACACTTTTGATATAGCATGCCACGGTTCTGTTTAATATAAATTTTAATTTCCTTAGGAAATAATTTTTTTAATGGAAAAATGGCTGCTGTTCTCTTTTGCTTTAGCTCGTATATCGGTATATTTTAATTGATAGTTTTATATCAGAGATATCGATAATTTTTTTAAAACAAATAGAAAAGTACACATTGCGGAAATCTTAATTTTACGATACTTCAATAAAGGGACGTAGTATACGCAAATAAATATATCAGTTTAGGTTAGCCTTTTTTTCTGAGTCAGGACTTACACAGAATTACTATTTTATAAAATTCCTGATTTTCTCACAATTCGTACACTTTTACAAAAATTTTTGATCGGAATTTTCCGCCTTATTTAATTATAGAAAATTATTACAAATCCTGTGATGCAACGAGGTCAATAAACAGCTGTTAAAAACTATGCTATTTAAATATTTAATACACTACTATGGTAATTGGACAGAATTAATTGTCCCTTTTCTGCGAGTAAACAAAAGCGAGAAAAACTAAAATTTGCGAATTTTGAAGAAAAGTTACCAATTTCGTCCCCCTACTTAAATTTCAATTCGTATATTATTTGTAGTGAGGAATATTTGGAAAAGGGGCAGGTGACACCAACAACGAAATTTATTTTCTTCGAAATTAATTTTCTTTTGTTGCTCTTCAAGCTGATGCTTTTTCTCTAGTGAAATTTAGTGATTCCTTGTGAGGAGATACTGTTCAAAAAAAGAAAAACTAGTATGTTCTGGCTATCACAACATTTTCTTCTATATAAATGCTGAACCTTTTTTCTCTAGTGAGATTTTAGTGACCCCCTGTGGGGAGATCCTTTTCAGAAAAAAGAAAAAAAAAAAGAAAAGTGCCCAGATAAACTGATGGCATTGAGCTCACAGACTATTCACACTAATTGTATATTATACTCTTATTTTAAAGAATAATGCCACTCAAGAAAATAAGTGAAGGGGAATTAGCCCCCGTTTCCCCCTTTATACTTAACCAGCGAACCTCCAAATCTAATCAGGGAAGCTCCTTATCATAATAAACCGGTATACCAAATTTGGAGCAAATCGAATAATCTTGCAAAAAAAAAAAAAAAAAACATTTATCTAAATTAAGGTGGTGGACTAAACCCCCTTTATCCTTAACCAATGAATCGCCAAAACGAATCAGCGAAGCTCCTTAACATAATAAACCGGTATACCAACTTCGGAGCAAATCGAATCATTCTGCATGAAAAACCCATTTATCTAAATTAAGAGGGGCGGGCTAACCTCCCTTTTCCCCCTTTACCCTTAACCAATGAACCCCAAAACTAATCAGGGAAGTTCCTTAACATAATAAACCGGTATACCAAATTCGGAGCAAATCGAATTATTCTGCATGAAAAACACATTTATCTGAATTAAGGGGGGTGGACTAAACCTGTTTTTCCCCCCTTTATCCTTAACCAATGAACCCCCAAAACTAATCGGGGAAGTTCCTTAACATAATAAACCGGTATAGCAAATTCAGAGCAAATCGAATCATTCTGCATGAAAAACACATTTATCTGAATTAAGGGGGGTGGACTAACCCCGTTTTTCCCCTTTTATTCTTAACCAATGAACCCCCAGAACTAATCAGGGAAGTTCCTTAACATGATAAACCGGTATACCAAATTCGGAGCAAATTGAATGATTCTGCATGAAAAACCCATTTATCTGAATTAAGGGGGGTGGACTAACCCCGTTTTTCCCCCTTTACCCATAACCAATGAACCCCCAAAACTAATCAGGGAAGTTCCTTAACATAATAAACCGCTATACTAAATTCGGAGCAAATCGAATCATTCTGCATGAAAAACACATTTATCTGAATTAAGGGGGGTGGACTAACCCCGTTTTCCCCTCTTTATCCTTAACCAATGAACTCCCAAAACTAATCAGGGAAGTTCCTTAACATAATAAACCGGTATACCAAATTCGGAGCAAATCGAATCATTCTGCATGAAAACCCATTTATCTGAATTAAGGGGGGGGTGGACTAACCCCGTTTTCCCCCCTTTATCCTTAACCAATGAACTCCCAAAACTAATCAGGGAAGCGCCTTATCACAGTGAACCTAGGAAAAATTTTTGAAGCAAATCGGATGTTTCTATCAAGAGTTATCGCGTTACGTACATACATACGCACGTACGTACATACATACAGAATGGGCGGGCACATTAGCTCTCAGGCTTTGATAGCCTGTGAGCTAACTAGTATGTCCTGACCAACACAAAACTTTCTTCTATATAAATGCTGATGCTTTTTTTTCTAGTGAGATTTTAGTGACACCTTGTGGGGAGATCCTGTTCAAAAAGAGAAAAACTAGTATGTTCTGGCCATCACAGAACTTTCTTCTATATAAATGCTGATGCTTTTATGTCTAGTGAGATTTTAGTGACTCCTGGTCGGGAGATCGCTGTTCAAAAAGAGAAAAACTAGTATGTCCTAGACCTCACAAAACTTTTTTCTATATAAATGCTGATGCATTTTTCTCTAGTGAGATTTTAGTGACTCCTTGTCGGGAGATCCTGTTCAAAAAAAGAATAACCTTTATGAGCCCAACAAGATGGCACCGTGCGAAAGGATGAACGTGAAATTTGAATAAAGAAATTCTGCTGCTGCTGCCTTTTTTTGGGACTCAGTAAGTGAAATTGCAGATAATACACAGTGCCGTATATCCCCTAGAGGTGACTTTTGAAACTAATTTTTTTCGCAGATTCCTTCTCTCCCCCCCCCCCCCCCGTTTGGTTTAATCTTTCCACAAAATCTGACGCCATTCTCTCAATTATATCGCGCTACAGAACATTGAGTGCTGTCAATTTAATTATGGCCACCTAGTATATATATATATTAATATAATATATATATATATGTATATATTAATATATCATCAATATATATATATTAATTATATATTAATATACATGATCAATATATACAGTTGTGGCCAAAATGGTGTACACTTTTAGGTAGCTTTCATTACAACAAGTAAAAAACTAACTATTGCAGACATCCGAAGGAAAACAGTTCGGGAAATTTTGCTATATATTAGCCGATCATGACCCCCAGATCTCAAAACCACTCTCCGTTGAAATGTTGACTTATATATATATCTGAATTTTATCATGCTGTAACTCTCGAATTTTTGAACCGATTTGGATGAAATTTTTCATATATATAGTACATACTAATGTCTCGACTGAGTTCGTTGGCCAGCTTCATCCGCCATCTTTTTTCAAAATGGCGGCCATTTGATTTTTTGAAATTTTTTTATGTTTTCTAACATTGTATACTTATAGAAAATGTTACGTTTCACAAAATGCAAACTCTTATGTATCATTTTAAACAGAATGTTAGAAACATTAAAAGATATTCTAAAGAGTCACACAGTGCAAGTTAAACAACATAGGCCATTTTAAAGAGAAAGTTCGGAAACCTAAAAATTTCCAAAAGTGTCCACAAAATTCAAATGGCGAATGAAGCTGGCCAATGAACTCGGTCGAGACATTAGTATGTACTATACATATGAAAAATTTCATCCAAATAGGTTAAAAAATTCGAGAGTTACAGCATGACAAAATTCAGATATATATATATATATATGTAAATAGTATATATATATATATATATATGTCAGTATTTCAACGGAGGGTGGTTTTGGTACCTGGAGGTCATGATCAGCGAAAATATAGCAAAATTTCCCGAAGTGTTTTTCTTCGGACGGCTGCAATAGGTAACTTTTTACTTTTTGTAATGAAAGCTACCTAAAAGTGTCCACAATTTTGGCCACCACTGTATATTACATAAGACGCAAAAAAGTAATTTACAACAACATAAAAAATTGGACTTATATAAAAAAAATGCTTTCATCAGTTACTTAGTTTTAGTTTCACCTGCTTTTCCTATTCTATTCCGATGCATTACCTTCTATATACGGACTAGACTCTATGTAAGGGAAAATACAAACAAACAAACATATATGTAGTTTCTCAGTAAACCTTACATACAATTTTCACTTATGTTTCGGAAATTCATCGTTTCCGCACACTATGCCAGGGGGTGGATTTTGGACACTTTACTAATTTTTTTTCGTTTTTTTTCTATCAAAACACGATGCACATTATACATGCGTAAATATGGTATATTATGATACTAAGCTTCATATTTTCTAACAAATTATTAATAAAATAATTATTTTAAAACTATTCAATGCATCAAAGGATAAGAATTTATATACTCCCAGCCTGTTACAATTCATCAAAATACTACATCTACTTTTATCGGTAATTTATCTACTTCATTTTGCGATAAAGTTAATCAGCACTTATTATGAAACAAAGTTTTATTTTTCACGCACGAATTATTAAAAAGAATGAAGTTACGAAAACTTATAACGATTTTTTTGGTTTAAACTTCTTTTTTTTTTTTCGTACATGGATTTCTCAAAAACTTTGCTAAACAAAAGATAATATAATTAATTATTCAACAAATTCTTAAGTATAAAATTAAGAATCGTAAAACTAAAAAAAAAAAAAGGAACATGCATAAAAATTTCATTAAACAGCCTATGGCATAAAATAATTTTCGGAGAAAAAGCAACATTGATTGTTTTATCATTAAAGTCATTCAAGTAAAAATTGGTTTTTATATTTATCATTTATTTTCAATAAATAAAAAAAGAAATAATTAACTATTTAGATTTCTTTGTTAGATTGAGGATGAAGTTAACCTTAAATTTTTATAGTTTTATGCAAATCGACCTTTTTTTAAAAAAAAAATACGAAAATTTTTATAGTAAAATATGGATAGTCGTCTCTACGGACTTAACCATTTGCTGATTTTATCACAAAGGAATCACCCAGTTATAGAAATTAACTTTTTAACAATCATTATGTGATAAAAAGAAATCCTTTTTTATGTTTTCTAGTTTGAATTGCAATAATTTAAGATAAATTTTTCATTATTAATCAGCCTTTTTGTCAGTAGAAATCGCAATTTCTTGTATAACACTTTTAGAACCAGGATTTAATTTTTAATGAGCGCTGTTGGTTTTGCATCATTTCAAACAGAAATTTATTTCTATTCAGTTTAGCTTTTTCATACGAAGAGTCTATTTGATTTTATTTATTGAGTATAACTATATTATTGTTTTTTTCTGCATTGTAAAAAATTTATGTAACGTTACTCCATAAAACTGGTGGCAACATGCTGCCTCCAATTTTATGGAGTAATTTAACTTATTTAATGGTCTAATTTAAACTGATTCAACTGGTGAAATACGAAGGGGTATCGGTAAGTTTTTGTTAAATTTGTGATAAGTTATTATTACGATAAGTTAAATTTATGAAATTGCTACATTGTATAAGTCCTTTTCTATATAGTCACCGTGCACAGTAACATGTTTCTGCAAACTGTATTTCAAAACTAGCGGGGAGCATGTATTCCAAGAGGCGCGGCAGTAGACCCAAAGAGGGGCATTTTTGTAACTTTTACGGACTCCCACGTGTGACATATTGTTGGGAAAGCCTGTGACCAATTATTCATGTTATCCACATCCCGAGCTCCTCACCCGAATTTGCCCTTCGGGAGGCACTTCGCTAAATTTTGCCGACACCATTCATGCGCCCCGGAGGGCAAATATTGAGGGAGGGGCTTGGGGGTGCATAACATGAATAAGTGGTCACAGGCCTTTCCAACAATATGTCACATGTGGGGGTCAGAAAAAGTTAGAAAAATGCCCCCCTTTGGGTCTACTATGGCGCCTCCTCGAATACATCCTCCCCCCTCTTTTACCTCCTTTTGAAATACCGTTTGCAAAAATGTGTTACTGTGCACGGTGACTATATAGAAAAGGACTCATACAATGTAGCAATTTCATAAATTTTACTGAAATATTTCTATGTGAGGGCAAAACCTTATTGATAGCCCCTCGTATTACACATTAGTGTACAGTTTTTATCGGTTAAATTACTCAATAAAGTTATATTTAACCAAACTGGTATTACGTTACACTAATGTGTAATATTACACCAGTTGTATCAGTTTAAATTACACCATTATATAAGTTAAATTACTCCATAAAATTGGAGGCAGCATGTTGCCACCAATTTTATGGAGTAACGTTGCATAAATATTTTACAGTGTGGTTCAAAATATGAAAATCTTAAAAAAGCGGCTGAAACCCCCCTGTAAGACCCCAACACTAAGACTCTAATGTTATCGGAGGGAAAATAATTTTGCTATTGCAATACAGACGTTTCGTAACACTTTGCTGTCTATTTTCAAATGATATTGTGCATTATATTACAATTAAAAAATTTACCAGGTTTCGTACGTTTGCTTACTTTTTCACTTACATTTTTTTTTCAATACCGGTATTACTACAAAGAAAATGTCGATATATGTAATCAAAGGTTACATACATATATATTTATAGAGTAAACTAAAGTGTTGCCTAGCATAAAATATTGTTACCAATTTAGTAAGATGGCAAATGAGGAGCTATAGATAACCGTTAGTACATGCACGTATATACAGGAGCTGATCATTTTATTAGAGGCTCTTCTAATAAATGACAATTTCTCACTTAACGCTATTTCTACCGGTGTCAAATGACACCTTTTAAAAGACTTCGATTTATGATTTTTCATTTGTAACTTTTAGATTGAAACAATTACAAATCATTTTTAATACAATGAAGACTTTCTTTTATGCTTATTACATTCAAAAACCCTACGAGCAAATTAACGAAAATAAAAACTTTAAAAAGGTAGTATAGTGGTAATAAATTATAAGTGCTTTAAAAAAAAATTCTATGAAGTACAGTTTATAGTTTACCGTTTATATACAAATACTCAGAAACATTGCTGATGTTATAGTTAGCTCTACATGAGCACTATGCAGCTATTTTGTATTAGTGCTCTCAAATACCACTTGACAGTCACGCTTAGCGTTTATGATTGTTTTTCACACTTTCCAACATTTATGACTTCGGTTTGTCTGTCTGCCGGCTGTCCTTTCTCTAACTCTCGCAAATATACACGGATTGCCATGTAATTCATATATGTTACTGAGGTTCACTATGGCTTGTTCTGTATTAAAAATAGAGCGTTGGATGTATAGTTAGTTTACAGGGGCACTCAAAAGAATCCTGTCACATGGGTATATTGCGGTGATTTTAATGATGTTACACTATTTCAAACATAATGAAATTGACATATATTTATGAAGTGCACTAAAACATGCTTTCTGTATAATATGGGGTGCAAAGCATTTGTGATGCATTTACAGGGTCACACAAAAGAATTTCATCACATAATGGTTTGCGGGGAAAAACTGTTTCCGGCCAATTTTAATTATTTTACATTATTTCAAGTACAATGAAACTGATACACATTACTGAGGTTTACTACAAGGTACTTGCAGTAGAGTATGACATGCATAGCATTTATCATCTATTTACAGGGACAGACAACATATTTCTGTTATAGTACTGTCTACGAGCGATTAATGCTGGAAATGCGTTTTCAGTTATGGTGTGCATTTAACTCTATTTTTGAATAATACCTGATGTGTATAAATCCCATTGATCATATACAAGACTACTTAAAATAATTCGAAAGAATTACTGTGTGCCAGCTTAAGAGTATTTTTTTAATTGAGTTATGTATAACTCAATAATTTAGCTGAGCTAATATAGCTGAACAATTTAAAGAAATATTTGCAGAATATAAATAAATTCATATGCAAGGATACGCAAACAACTGGATACATTACCATCTATGACGGTAATTTCTGAAAGTACATATTTAGTTGTGTTATGCGTTTGTTTTCCTTGAGTTAAATTTTAGTTTAATATGAGTCGTATATATAAATCCGCACATAATATGCAGAGTTGTACAAAATTATTTCAATGAATTTCCATCTATCGGTGGAAATTGCTGAATATGTAGTTTCGACTGTGTTATGTGTTTTGCAATTAAGTTAAATTTTAGCAGACTATGTTGTGTACATACAGATCTATATACCATGTAAGGTAGGGGAGACCGGGGCAAGATGAAGAGCGGGGCAAGATGACGAATGTCTTAATTTTTCCGTTTTCCACTAGGTGGAAGCATCAACTGGACACTACTGGCTCTCCTATCGTCCGCTCATTAAACAATAGTATAGAGACGCTGAAATTGCCATTTTTGTGTTAGTTGTGAAGCTTTGATTGTTTACTGCTGCCGCGTTATAACCTTTATGCACGTGTAAATAAGCTCTGTTACAGATACAGGTAAGATATATAGTTTCTCTTTAATATTTATGAGTAACTTAGTTTAAATACTACCTATTACCATGAATAAATGCCAATTAATCGCCTTCCTTCATGGCAATGAAAACGAATATTTTTAAACAGGCAGTCCGGGGCAAGATAACGAGCTTGTCATCCTCAGACCCTGGTAGTAGAAAACCAACGTATAAATCCTCCAGAAGAACCAAAACTTATGGCATATACTGATTCAGATGCCCCAAAGAAGCCTGTTGGTGTTTTTTTTTTTATTTCAAACCATTGCCTAAAGCAACACAATGTGAGAAAAAAAAGAAAAGCAAAACACTGAACTCAAGCATTCTTACAAGCACACCCATCAAAGAAATGTTAGAACAAAGGGTAAAGCAGAAGGGAGAACAGGAACGTTACAAAAACAGAGAAAAGAAGCTCGTGAAGCTAAGAAGGTAGTTAAAAAAAACTCAAACTAAGTTCCTGTAGGTCTAAGTCTATTAAATCCAAGCCAAACAGCCCAGTTGCATCAACTTCAAAAGATGGTGTTTTCAGATCTCCTGCTTGTGACCCACCAACAGAAGAATGGATCCATTGCTGTAAATGGCAAGACTGGTAACATGAGGAATGTTCCAATTGTGAAAATGGCATTTTTATTTCTGACTATTGTTAGCTGCACAACTAAACACTTCAACATTTCGTTACAATGCATTATGCTTAGTTTGATACTTTGTAAGATGTAAAAACACAGTTATCATTTGTTAAACCATGTAACATATTCAAAAGATAAAATATGCTCAACCTTTTTCAGTGTTGTCATCATGCCCCAAGGTCAAAGTCATCTTGCCCCAGTACTGCGGCAAGATGACGATTTGTTAATATTATGAAAAAATAAAATTATCCTTTATGTTTTGCTGAAATATTAAATGGTAATACATTTAATACTACAAAGGGATACTCTAACAGTTCATGCAAAATTAATTTTACTATACTTAAAAATAAATTAATAAACAACAAAAGTTTTTAACATAGTCATCTTGCCCCGGTCTCCCCTACTGCACAAAAGAATTCGTGCACCGTTTCTGCTATGGGCGGCAGTTTCTGAAATCTGGTTTTCGAATGTGTTATTCGTTTCCTAAATTGTGTACTTATGTCACCTTTCATACATTAGCAGGAGAGCTGTTAAACATTTTAGGGTAGACATTTCAGGCACCATGAAAATTTGTGTAACACTTCTTTTGCAATGTCTGAATACAAAATCGAATGTCTGGCTGAAGGATCGTGGCACTTAGCCAATCCGTGAATTTTTAAATTTCCAAAATTTCGTTGCAAAAAAATCCTTGAGGTATTTTGAAATTTTAATACCTTCAAATTTGGTATTTAATGAAATAAAAAGTATAAAAGCCAGACACTTTAGTCGGCCCAAAAACTGTGCTAGACACGTGTGAAGTGGTATTTAATGACTACCCAAAAAATGTATTTGAGGCACGCTGAGATTGAGACAGAATAATATTTGTGCTTAGAAAAAAATATTTTGAAAAGGACAGACACTTTTGTTGGCACTTTCTATTTGCCAGACAACAGGGAATGTTAAACGCGAGTGCCAGTAAAGCTGAGCTTGCGGTGCCGCGCTGAAGATCCATTTACTGACTTACGATACAAACAAAGCGTAAACCGCGTTGAAGTGCCTCGCGAAAGCTATCTTAAGATGAATTTCAACTGAATGCGTGCACTATCACAACAAATTTAACTGCGATAGGCTCTCGCAAGACCACATCCCTCATAGCAAGCGTGCAGTTGTTCGGAAAATTTTGGAGTAGTTAAAAAATTCTTATTAGTAATGAAACATGTGCAGCTTTAAAAGTATTATTTTGTCTGTATATTAATTTTCTTTTTATATAACACGCGTTACTTATATACATTAATCATGAAAAGTAAAAAACAAAAATGTGTTATTTCCACAAAAAGCGATGGAAAAATCACTGTTTTTAGTGAAAAACTCTACAAAAATGTCGTGAAGTGTTGAAAATTTGGCAAAAACATAGGTTAAAATATAAAGACATTATTTTACCATCCAATGCTAATCTGAAAGAGGGTTATCATAGACATTGCTATAAAAGTTTCATCGTTTTAATGCAGAAATGCTGTGACGACAACGCTTCAAGAAAATGCAATGTACCTTCTTATTCATTTGGTATAGTATAATTTTATTTTTATTCCTTATAATAATATATTCACAAATAGCGTAAGACATTCATAGTTCTTGACTAAAATAAATCTTGTCTATCGGATAGTTGAAAACATTCATTATACCAACTATAGAATACATTTATGTATACTATATTTATATCTTTTACCTGTATATCTCAATACAATAGCAGTAGCATCAGCTCATCTATGAATTTATTACCTCCATGAATTTCAATAGTTGCTTCAGTGAATGTAAAGAAACATTTTGCAAGAAATATTTTTTTAACATCATATAATTTTAGAAACTATTAACTAGGAAGGTTTGCATAAGCGCATACTCAGAAATCTTAAGAAATTTTTATAAAAATACTCTTTTTATGAAAAAAACTTTGTCTACTCTGTATACGGAACTAGTTCAAGAAAGTTTAACTTAAATAAATATATTTTTATGACAATGATTTTGCCATATACATTTATATGTATATATAATTAAATTTAACGATCGTTTAATGACGGTTAGTACAAAATTGAAACTGATTAAAATTCCTTCAAACTCAAAATTAAGGTCCGATTCTGAGCACTGTCAATTTGATTTCGATAGTGTTAGTGTTGGAGACAACATGCGAAAAGCGTTGTTGTCATGGAATTTTTTTTTACTTTCCATGATTAATATATATAAGTAACGCGTATTACATAAAAAGAAGAAAAATAATATACAAACAAAATAGCACTTTTAAAGCTGCACATGTTTCACTACGAATAAGAATTTTTTAACTACTTCAAAAATTTCCGAACAACTGCACGCTTGCTATGAGTCACGTGGTCTTGCGAGAGCCTATCGCAGTTAGAGTTGTGATTGCGCACGCATCCAGTTGAACTTCATCTTAAGATAGCTTTTGCGAGGCACTTCAACGCGGTTTACGCTTTGTTTGCATCGTAAGTCAGTAAATGGATGTTCAGCGCGGCACTGCAAACTCAGCTTTACTGGCACTCGCGTTTAACATTCCCTGTTGTCTGGCAAGTAGAAAGTGCCAACAAAAGTGTCTGTCATTTTCAAAATATTTTTTCTAAGCATAAATATTATTCTGTCTCAATCTCAGCGTGCCTCAAATACCTTTTTTGGGTAGTCATAAAATGCCACTTGAAATGTGTCTGGCACAGTTTTTGGGCCGACTAAAGTGTCTGGCTTTTATACTTTTTATTTAATTAAATACCATAGATACATTAGAATAATTGCGTTAATATTAATCAAGTGTAATGAATGTGTGTTTATATTCGATTAATATCTAATGAAGATTTCAAGATTTTCACGTTCCAAAAATCTATTGAAAACACTGAGTTTCACAATATTTTCTGAAAGATCACACAGGATTATGAAATACCTTGTTGAACTTCTTAAAATTTAGTAACAATATTTTCTTTTTTTACGCATTTAATACATGTATAATTTAATCGTGCATAATGTCTTATTAACAAGATTTTGTATTTTATTTTTTCTGACGCCAGTTTCTTGGTGCATTTTATTTCAAAACCTTAATAAACTTGAGATATTTCAAAGAGATTGGAGGAAAAATAATTCGTATGAGACACTTTAATCATTGCCGCAAGCGAGATTTTCAAAACACATAAAACTAATTGAATCCTTGATCAGATTTAAATCAGATTCAGATTGATTTACGTTGAGTTTGAATAATTTATCTTCTCTCCCTTCCTTAGAAACAAACAAACACACACTGATTTTTACTACTTTGTTTTAAATTAATTTTTTTTTAATTCTGTCCACCGCTTCTTTAACCTCTCCATGCCCTTGACCACATATGTGGACGTTTAGTTTTTTATAGTTATAATTACTGTCAATAATAAAAAGAACAAAAATTTGATAATAATTTATTCACTACAGAATTCCTCAACAAGAAATAAAAATTGTATGGTTAGGTTGCAAGGATAATGTTATTTCCGATGTACAGTTAGAAATAAAGCATGAGGTAATTTTCCGGCAGTCAGTGTTGTTGGGTTATTTGAACAAATCCTTAATATTAGATAAAGTTAATATCAGATATTAAATATATTAACACTTTCGGGTCCGATTTGTTTTTCAATTTTGAGAACAAAATTACTTTTACTTTAATAATGTTAATCGTAGTTATCCAAATAGATTTACCGAAGTTTAAAGATTATCTCATTGTCTGAAATCTAACGAATCAAGCAGGACGGTCGTTCTGCCAAGCCAAGCTGAAAAAAAATGCTAACCCCGCCAAACAAACAAACGCCAAGAATAACAGCAAGACACCGTAACTGCTTATTATACTGAACACAACTTGTCCATGTTAAATGGACGAAATATGACAGCGTAAAATTTCCCATATCAAAAGAAACAATCATCGCAGAAAAATAAAACCAACACTAGAATGACCTAATAAAGAAGATCTTCAATTTGAGATCAAATGCATCCTCATAAATTAATTATAAACAGAGATATAGATTTTTTAAAATAACGTCGAGATACTGAAAATGACAGATTTATTTTCTTCGTCACAACTTATGTTTAAATCGAGGTAGAGACTTAAATAATGGACAGAAAAAAGTAAGGATTGAATTTTTGGATAGATATTTACTCAATCTACGTGCTTTTATAAAATTCAGCTTTAAAAACATTAATTTTCTATTCATAATTAGCGAAAAACTGTTAATTAGTTCTAAATTTTACAAAATATGCCAAATAGCGATAAACCCGCCAAAATATTTTAGAAATCTTATACTTTTCTTTTATATTATCCTTTTGCATTGATTTCATCGAAGATAACTATGGCTGAGATTCAGATAGATTTTTCGCTGTTCGCGAAATGAGTTTGACCAATCAGAAGCCTGCATGTTTTAGAATATTTGCTGTTTCTGGATCCCGGCCTATGTGATGAAAGTTTTGAGTCATTTTTTTTAGTGCCGTGGATGAAGTGCAATGTTTGCAGAAATGTAGGCTAGGATCCAGATAGATTTTTTGCTGTTAGCGAAACGAGAATCGCCAATCTACAGCGCCTAGAAGATACAGTGTGGAAAACGGCTACAAAATAGTGCTAAAAAATTGAATCCCATAAATGTACAACGATGCTGAATAACAAGCTGTCGATCGTAGCGCCATCGTAGTGATTTAAAAACGATAGTCATTCTAAAAGAGACTCTTTAACCTATTTCACGTCATTCCTTAACTAAATGAGCTTATAACAGACCAAAATATCTTATATTTATAGTTTCCGATATTTAACATTCTATAATTTTTGAAAACACAGTGTTTATATTGAAAAGAGTTACGAGATGACGCTCGTATCAGCATATTGCCGCTGAGCATTGTTAAAGATTTATGGGATACAAGTTTTTAGTACTTTTTAAAGCATTATAGGAATAGCCGTTTTCCACACTGTATCTTCTAGGCGCTGTAACCAATCAATAGCCTGCATTTCTGCAAACAGCGAAAAGTTCACAAAAATGCAGGATTCTGATTGATGAATGTCGTTTCTCTAACAGCCAAAAATCTATCTAGATTGCGCCCAATGGAGGATATTCCAAATATGGGTTCGAGGCTGAAAAAAGTCACGTGATACCGGTAATTTATCCAAGGAACTACTGACTGATAAGAAGGGAAGATACTACTACTTTGCCTCGTGAACCGTTTCATTGGCTAGCGGGGATTTACATTACACGTCTACGGAGCCTTCCCTTCTTTACTATAGAAGTTTTTAACTTGGCCACGTGATCACAATGTAGATGGAATATCCTCCATTATGTTGAACACAATTTTGCATTTCCACATCCTGGAAGGGTATTGATTGACATAACAACAATACATATTCGAAACTATTTAAGGCACTGATTCGGAATTCCTTTGCTATACATTTCGATATTAAAGAAGTTTTTGTTTCCATAGTAACAGTACTTTTCTGTATTGCTTTCTCTAAAACACAAATATAGAAATTTAACAAAGAGCGCTCAGAATCAACACCATAACAGAGAGCCTTTATACATAAGAGTGGTGATATATGCACAGGAAGCATGCTCATTTCAAGTTTTTGCCGAAAGTATGGCTACAGCGTCTAGAATACCTTGTGTGGAAATATGCTATCCAAACAACGCTAAAAATTTGTATCCTTTAAAAGTGTAAAGATACTGCTAAAATCCCAAATATCGATCACAGCGACATCTGCGGGATTTAGTATTACATCGTATAGACTAGCAATATCTTGCAGTTTGAGAAAATATCCTGCAGATGTCGCTGTGATCTGTATATTTCAGCAGCATCGTTGCACAGTTAAGGGATACAATGTTTTAGCACTTTTTAAAGTATTACAGGGATAGCCAATTTCCACACTATATATTCTAGGTGCTAAAGTACGGCAATCCACTTTCTTGAATAGAGGCTATTCGAGGCTAACGAGAAAGACAGGCTACAGCGGTGGGTCCGATTCTTCTTTTTTTACAGACCGCTGGAGTCACGTGATGCTCTTTTCGCACACCTTCATTGGTGCATTCGAGCATCACGTGACTCCAGCGGTCTGTAAAAAAAGAAGAATAGGACCCACCGCGGTAGCCTGTCTTTTTCGTTAGCCTCGGAGGCTATTCTATCAACGTTATGATCACGTGGTCAAGGCAAAAACGTCTAACGTAAAGAAAGGAAGGCTCCGTCGACGTAATGTAAATCCCCGCTAGCCAATGAAACAGTTCACGGGAGAAAGCAGTTGTAGTTTCCTGTTTCTCTTCTCATCAGTTAGAAGTTCTTTAGGTAAATTGCCGGTACCACGTGACTTTTTCAGCCTTGAACCCATATTTGGAATATCCTCCATTAGACGATATGCGCATGGACGACCTTTATTAGACTAGGGAAATAATTCAATATGCATTAGCCTGACGATAATGACACGCTCGCAAAGAACTTTAACGATTTGTTTTTATCACTTCTACCAAAAAACCTTTATTGGCCATATGTCGCTTCTTCGTTATAGCGACACACTTGTTCCTAATTGGATCCCGTCCTTAATGTATCAAAATACGGAGTTTGCTTTCTGTACTATTCCTGAGCTCAGTTATAACGTCTAGAAATATAGGCCGAGATTCAGGTACATTTTTGCAAACAGTGAAAAGTTAGCAATAATTCTGGCTTCTGATTGGTCAGTCTCGTTGCGATAACAAAGAAAAATCTACCTAGATCATGGTCATGGTGTGGAAACAGGCTATTCCAGTAATACTTTAAAAATTGCTAAAAATTTAATCCCATAAATATTGAAAAATACTGAATGATAAATGTCGATAGCAGCAACATTTTCTAGATCTTCTTTGAGCAAAACGTTTTCTCAATTGATGTCTTTTGAAATAGTTACGTTGGAATTACCATATGTCGCTGTGATCGACATTCATCGTTCAGCCTCGTTCAACATTTATGGGATACAATTTTTTAGCACCTTTTAATAAGCCGATTTTTAAACTATATCTTCTAGATACTAATAGCTCCGTTATAGGTCTAGATTATATGTTGTAGAAATCGACTATCCCAGCAATACTTAAAAAAGCGCAGAAAGAGTGAATCCCTTAAATGTACAATGATGTTGAATTCCAAACAGTCATTTGCAGCGACATCTGCAGGATATTTTTTAAAGAAGAAAGAGACACGTGTAATGCACCGCTATAGCGTCTAGAATACATAACGTGGAAATTTGCTATCCAAGCAGCGCTAAAAAGTTGTATCCCTTAAATGTGCACTGACGCTGAAATCCAGGGAGCTGATCACAGCGACATCTGTGATATACTTTCAAAGTAAACATCGTATTATTACAGCGGGCTTGACGCCAAGCACACAGGTACAGCGCCTAGAAGATACAGTGTGGAAAACGACTGCAAAATAGTGCTAAAAAATTGAATCCCATAAATGTACAACGATGCTGAATAAAAAGATGTCGATCGTAGCGCCATCGTAGTGATTTAAAAACGATAGTCATTCTAAAAGAGACTCTTTAACCTATTTCACGTAATTCCTTAACTAAATTAGCTTATAACAGACTAAAATATCTTATTTTTATAGTTTCCGATATTTAACATTCTATAATTTTTGAAATCACTGGGTTTCTATTGAAAAGAGTTACGAGATGGCGCTCGTATCAGCATATTGCCGCTGAGCATTGCTGGAGATTTATGGGATACAAGTTTTTAGCACTTTTTAAAGCATTATAGGAATAGGCGTTTTCCACACTGTATCTTCTAGGCGCTGTAACACAGGTCAGATGTATGTTAATAAAATGTAAAAAAAAAAAAAAAAAAAAATGCTACAGCGTCTAGACCAAATTATAGCGCCTAGAATATATAGTGTAGAAATTGGCTATACCTGTAATACTTAAAAAAGTGCTAAAATATTGTATCCTTAAATGTGCAATGATGCTGCTGAAATATACAGATCGCAGCGACATCTGCAGGATATTTTCTATAACTGCAAGATATTACTAGTCTATACAATGTAATACGAAAATCCCGCAGATTTAGCTGCGATCGACACTTGAGATTTTAGCAGTATCGTCGATCATTTATGGGATACAAATTTTTAGCGTTGTTTAATAAAATATTTCCACACTAGGTATTCTAGACGCTGTAACCAAATCGTCATAAGTTTTAGGAAATATCCTGAAGATATCGCTGTGATCGACTCATTGGATTTCAGCATCATTTGAAATTTAAGAGATCCAATATTTTATCACTTTTTAAAGTATTACTGGGATAGCCGATTTCCACACTATATATTCTAGGCGCTGTGTAGCACCGCGGTAGCCTGTCTTTTTCGTTTACCTCGGAGTAGATATAGATGAAGTCATTTGTAGCTGTTCCTAAACTGTGGTCAACAACATATAAGGCCAGTTCATAACGTCACACGGAGTTGATTATCTGTACACGGCAATGGACACAAAAAAAAATCGGCGCGCAGCTTTGTACTAATCATCGTGTAAAGATGATCCAACTCTGAGGCTAACGAAAAAGACAGGCTACCGCGGTGGGTCCGATTCTTCTTTTTTTACAGACCGCTGGAGTCACGTGATGCTCGAATGCATCAAAGAAGGTGCGTGAAGAGAGCATCACGTGACTCCAGCGGTTTGTAAAAAAAGAAGAATCGGACCCACCGCGGTAGCCTGTCTTTTTCGTTAGCCTCGATCCAACTCCGTGTGACTTTTAAACATCATGAACTGGCCTATTCTGTCATTGGTCGCGCTAACACCCTCCCTCCTGCGTCCACCGTATATAGCGGCATCTTGTACTGGAGACTGCTAAATGGGCTGCTATCGGTCAAAATCAAGAGAGAAAAGGGCAGAAGACAGGGAAAGAACTCGTTTTTTTTTGGTAACTAGTTTTTCACACGGGAAGATTGACATGTCTGTTCCTCTCCTTTCATAACTTCATGGTGGTGAAATAAGACAAAGCCTCATAAATATTTGAGAAAGTGTTGACTCGCGTCACGAAAACATCACACAAAGCAGGCAAAGCAAAGAAACAAAATCATTCATTGGCTCGTGAATATGAACGAGCCAATGAATGATTTTTCTTCTTTGTTTTGCCTGCTTTGTGTGACGTTTTCCTGACACGTGTCAAGGCTTTCTCCAATATTTAAAGGGCGTTGAACAGGCCGGGATCAAGATAGATTTTTCGCTATTAGCGGGATGAGATTGATCAATCAGACGTCTGCATTTTTCCGAACTTTTTGATGTTTGCAGTAAACACCGAAAAGCCTGCAAGGATGGAGGCTACTGATTGGTCAATGTAATTTTACTAACAGAGAAAAATTTATCTGAATCCCGGACATTAACTTTGGTTGGTTAAAACAATTCTGAATAAAATCAAATCAGGAAGCCCATGTTTGTTAACTTTTCTGGTTAGTTTAATTGAAATATTTCTCGTCTATTACTGAAAACTGAGTTACCGTACTTTGGACAAAAAATTGAATATGAGTACACGACTTGTGCATATGTCACCACTCTAACACAGTGTTGCCAGATGGGCTACTTTTTTAAATTCAGATACTTGATTGGCACCACTTTTTTGAAATTGTAAAATGCGCCTTATTTAATGACATATTAATTAAGGCGAAAACAAAGGGAATTTTACCGTTTATAATAAGTGCTGGCAATCAAGAAATGTGAATTAAAAAAAAAGTAGCCCACTGGCAACACTGCTCTAACCTATAAATGTTCTCGTTTATGACCATGATTCTAAGTGCAGTTGGTTAAATTTGAGTATCTGGGCATTAGAGAAAGCAATAGTGGCCCACCGTGGCTGAGTGGATAAGACACCATGCTGCTAATCGCTTGAGAGCGTAGGTGGAAGCAGATTCGAATCCCGCCGTGATCCGCATGTGAAATGATGTATGTGTTCAATAAATCAAACAAACAAACAAGCAAGCAATAGTGAAAGGTACAGCTGGCATGGAAACAACGACTTCTTTAATTCGTATAGAAAATTAATGAATAGTAGTCAATGACTAAAGTTTAAAATGTAGGCAAATGGTCTGGAAATATCAATGGCTCCCATCTAGTATTTCACAAAATTAATTTAATAGATTCACATGATGTATAACTTGATGCAACTCTTAGCTAATGAAAATTCTGCAACAAGACTTATGTAGGTAGATCTTTTGAATGAATAATTCATAATTCTGAGAACAAAACGAAGTTCTTAAGGGCTCTTCCTCACACCCCCCTCAAAAAAGGAAATACGATAGAAAGATATAAGAATTTGGATAGCTTCAATATGTCTGTGATCTTTTGTCAGAGTTCAGAAAAAGAGTCTGGGCATAAAAAAAAAATAAATAAAAATAAATATTTGACGAACGATTATAGATTTCAGGCAATTTTTAACCGAAAAATATTTAATTCTAATGTATATGCGGCTTTAATAATAGACTATTAAAGATAATCAATTTAGGGGAAATTTTATAGTAAATTAATATCCTCACATTTATGCAAATAGGTATGGATAAACAGACTTGAGTAAAATTACATATTTATTCTTTCTTCTCTATAACACGATCTAAATGAAGATGAAGTTATATGTACAGTTTATATCTTTAAATTTTTAGATTTTTTATATCAAAAATGTTCCTTTATTATGCCTGGAATTGCTAGATTTACAGATCTTCGATTCTTTAGATGCCTGCGGGGTTTCATTCTCGGATTAACCGTAGGTATTTGTAAAGGTAAAGTTATTTTGCAAAACCGTCAGCAAAAAAAATTTAGAAAAAACAATTAACTGATAGACTAACTGTAAATATATATTTTATTTCGACTCTGTTTTTTACTAAATTTTCATCTTTTGTAGAAAATTTTAAGGAGATATAAATTGAGAAAGACTGATACTTTGAAAGAAGAAATTTACTTTCCTTACTTTTAAATTATTAATCACTATAAAAAATGAATGATAGGTAAACAAAATGTATACTATTGTGTTTGCTCCCTGCTTATAAAGGCTATACAAGGACTAATTTTAATTTGAGCTAGTAGAATTATTTCAATTATATATCATTTGTTTTAAAAAAAGAACTGATATCTACTAAAAAACAACTTTTCAAAAGTAAAAAAAAAAGCCAAGCAAAAAAAAAAAAGAAAAGAAAAAAGGTGAAAGTTGTGGCTAAAAAATAGTGTGATATCAAATTTCCAAGCTTATATTACGGTACTTATTTAACATTTTTTGATAAAAATTTACCATATGTAAGTCGAGTACCTAAGTATGCGTTGATAGAAAGCCTTTTCTCCTTTACTAAATACATCATAACGTGTTTCTGAAAATTAAATTTTTTTTAATTATGCATGATGGGCTTGGCGGCCATCTTTCCATATTTTACACATATTTCTAAGCACTCAAGCTCGTAACATATTTGGTTTATTAAGAATTTCGAGCTTCTAGTTTTAGCTACAGACAGATAAATTGGGAAAGTTTTTTATTTTGAAAAAACAAATTGATTTTTACTGCTTTAACTAATTAATTAACCCCCCTCCGAAAAAAGAGAATCATAAGATGAAACCTGAAGTTACTTCAGCTTTATTTTTAGACACAAATTTTTAGGCACTCATTTCCATAAATTAAAAGAATAAAATGTTTGCTTTAGTAACAATTTCGAACTTCCAAGCTTAACAATGAACTTGTGTGCTTAGAAATTTGTGTAAAATATGGAAAGATGGCCGCCAAGCCCATCATGCATAATTAAAAAAAAATTAATTTTCAGAAACACGTTATGATGTATTTAGTAAAGGAGAAAAGGCTTTCTATCAACGCATACTTAGGTACTCGACTTACATATGGTAAATTTTTATCAAAAAATGTTAAATAAGTACCGTAATATAAGCTTGGAAATTTGATATCACACTATTTTTTAGCCACAACTTTCACCTTTTTTCTTTTCTTTTTTTTTGCTTGGCTTTTTTTTACTTTTGAAAAGTTGTTTTTTAGTAGATATAGTTATTTGTGTACTATTCAATTCATATTTATATGGTGACAGGTTAAGGAAGAGTTTTTGGAGACGTTTGGAAAATATCGTATTACAACAGGGTTTAACAGATATTACGACTTCTAATGTTTTTGCGCTGTATCACACGATTCGTTCAGAAAAGTAACCTATATTTTAAATGTAAAGAGTGAAATATATGTATAAAATAAAGGGATTGCCAACGTGCAAAGAGAATCAAACAAACTTTTATTATTATTGTTAATACTAAATGTCAAAACATAAATGAATTCATAATAAGAAAGGCATAGCCATATACTACCATTAATATATGCTGATAGTAACAAAAGTAATTGTTAACCCTTAACCGAAACGTACGTCTGTGAGATGTTTGCGTCTACATATCTGCCCTTAATATTTTCTCTCTCCGACTGTCTAAATTTATATTTATGCTGTTATACTAAAAAATTGGTATTGTTAATGCATTGCTATTAAAGATTAAATGTTCAAGTTCAATATTTGATAAATTATTAAGTGTTCTGTTTGTGCACGGGATTTTCACGTTTCCGGTTAAGGGTTAAGGTAAAATAATACTCAATTAAAATACATGTACTATTTATTAATAGTGCACCAGGGTTAAGTTTTAATAATTTGTATAAATGCAAGAGATAAATCTACTGTTAGTTTTTTGTTTTATAAGAAATCATTTCATTTATAAGTTACTATTAACGCTGAGCGACCACAAATGTGGGCGTCATTTATTTTGTGAATTTTTATTGTTTTTCGCATTTTTTTTCGCTTTTTATTAATATAAAATGAATAAATCGTAAAATAAAAAAGTCATTTTTTTCACACCATTAAAAAATTGTCCCTGAAGAGGTTAAAACAATTTTTACAGATTAAAACACTACAAATATATTTTATATTTTTCAATTTATTATTTTTAATTATTATTTGAACACGCATACTTGATTTACTCGTTTCTTCATTTGAAAACATTTAATGCAATATTCAAATTAAACAAGCTTTAATTTTCTAATAGTAACCAATCTGCAAAACTAGATTATTTGAATATAATTCTTTTATTTCCAAGAATAACAAAGCATATTTGAAAATCGGGAACCTGGTATCGAAGCTGAAGGACGGATCTTTTAATTCTGTTTGCAATTTTATGTCCTTTTTTTCTAGTTTGCAGAGAAGATTAGGAAAATATCAAGAAACGATGAGTAAAAGGATTATGAGTTGAAAGCCGATTTTCATAAGATTAAAAGAAGGAAGAAGAATTAATACTTGTAAATAGTTCATCACAATCTAATATTAAGAATTTTGTAAAGCTGTTGTTAGCATTATTTTGACTGTTTCTGGTATTTTTTTTTAAACACGAGGTTTATATTTAAGAACATTTGAAAAATATTAAAGAATTAAATTTAGATATTTTTATTTTTGGAATGTTGTTTAATTTCAAAAGGCAAGATATATTTTATTATAAAATTTTCAAGGATTTAAAAAAACTAACATGATGACAATTTACCGCATTTTATTATCAATTTGGTTTCATTAAGAAACAGCAAATTCTGCATTAGTCTTTAGCCGAAAATTGTCATAGAAGAGTACCCCCAGTTGCTTTTAAATTTATACTAATAAAAGAAAAGATAGCTCTCTCTCTCTCTCTCTCTCTGTGTGTGTGTGTGTGTGTGCTTATTGGCGATAGCTAGCAAAATCTAATGAAGCAGAGGTCTGCAAATTTGTATGAGGATAGTTCAAGGCATGTTCTGATGCACATGAGGCTGAGATTTTTAATATTTTGATAATTAGCCTAGAGATATTAATTAAAAACTCATAAAAAAGCGATTTTTTAGTACCTTCTTTCCAGAGCGCGTAGAAGGGAAGAACAAAATGTTGTATTTCTTTGGCGTTTTTCTTGACGCACTATGACCGAACCGTTTGGGATACGAAAAAAAGGAAGGCATTCTTAAATTTCGTACTTTTATATCATAAAGTTCATTATTCTATCAGTCCGAAAAAATATTTTTGTTAACCCTTTGAATTTTTTTCAAAAACGATCGTTTTCCCGATTAACTTTTTTTCCTCTTTCGATAACGCTCTCCCAGGGCTCAATTTCAGAAGTACAGATTAACAAAACATATGTGTTAAAGCGATCACCTTTTCGACGATACAATCGGTTTTCAAAAATACGATTTTAACACTTTCAAAAAATTCGCGAATTCGCGTCACTTTGCGCCGCACGGAGACAGTCTTTTTTTTTCAACGTTAAAAGTAACTAAACGTCCGTATTTGGACACAATCGTTTTAGAGCATCTAGGCAGAATGGATTTACATCACCTGCAAATATTTCGAACGAGTATTAAGAAAAAAGAAATCTGAGAAATTTTCCATGATAACGCTAAAAAGCGGAATCTTTTGGCACGGATTCGGTTCATGTTTTCACTTCTAAATATGCATATTTTATCACGAAATTTTAAAGAGGGCTTTACTACAGTTATATTCATAACCGATTAAAAATAACCGATAAAAATTTCAAAGAGTTCGGACAACAAGAACTATTTTATTATTATTATTGTTATTATTGTTATAAATGACAAAACGTAACAAAAAACAGAAAATGTCTTTTTAAGAGCTCTTTTACCACTAAATTTCAATATTTTTCGCACATTTTTCATTTCAAAATATAAGTTCATAGAAAATCGAGTTAAAGGTATCAAATCATACAAATTTGAGGGTTTTTAAGGTTATTATCACGCACTCGGACACTGCCGGGCGGGTCAGCTATTACGTAAATAAAAAAAGAAACAAAAGACAAAATTACAAAAACTGTCAGCTTGTTTATTAGTATTAGCTTAACCTCTTGCCTGTTTCGCATGAATCCAGTTCGGGCAACTCAAACGCGCCATACATGGAATGCCCGAACTCAGTTCGGGCAGGAGAAAAATTAGTGGTACTATATTGTGTTCTCTGTCTTTTTGCAAATGTGTAATATAATTTACTATTTTCATAATACATGGTAATGAATAGATAATACGTGATTTTATCACATTGCTAACGAAGCGTAGAACCAACAATGTGAAAATAGTCCAAGCCGGGGATTGAAACCGGAACCTTTGGAATAGCGCTCCAAGTGCTCTACCATTTAAGTTACGAGGACGATGCCCAGCATAGCATTTCCCACATATTTTGGTAAGGCTGCAGCTGCAGCACAAGATGGAATAGTCTTCATGAGCACATATGGTAATGGGTGAGTAAAATAGAACTAGAATCCATTATGTTTTCTAATGTATGTGAAAATATTAAATATAGTAATTATTTCATTTAAAATTTTGTTTTTTACAAAATAACATATTTCTAACCTTTTTATTGTTATAATGAAGAAATTTCAATGCAATATTGTAGCGTGTTCTTCATATTTCCCCAATAGAAATAATCATATTAACGGACATACTTTGTTTGGCTTTGAAATGAAGATTTGAAAAATATTATGGAGTGCATTAGGTTAGACTTTAAATTAATATTTGCTGATTATATTGACATACATCTATTTTAGTGAAATTGTGACACGTTATTTCTGAAGCGAATGAATTAAAAAGAGTGCAATATACATAATAAAGGCTCCCAAATGGTTCGCTTTTTGAATACCAGTATTTTCTAAGGAAAAGTTTCGTGCTGGGATTCTAGATCCCTTGAAATAGAAATAACCTTCGGGGTAGATATCTACAAAGTTTGAAAGAAAAATCTAAAAAGGAATGTTATGTAGAAAATATTGGCACTCAAAAAGCGGACCATTTAGAAGCATTGATAATATAAAGTATTTCTGTTTCTCATTTTATATAGGCAACGATTAAATGAGGGGTACACAAAAATAGAAGACCAAGTCCATTTTGAAAACAACGAGATAGTCCATTTAGAAGGTACATAAAATCTGTTTTGTCCACTCACACAGTGAACCAAGTCTATTTTTACTTTATCATATATGTCATCAGTTTACAGACTTGGTTTAGTGCGGGAGTGGATAAACTGATTTTAATCACCTTCTAAACGGACTAACTCAGTTATTTTTTTCAAGATGGACTTGTGACTATGCACTGTAAAAAAATACTGCCAGTTTTCCGGTAGGAATCTGAATAATAGTTGCCCTTATCGTACCGGAATAATTTCCAACCCAGCTCGGAATAAAATCCGTAAAAATAAGGAAATAGTCAGTAAAACGGTATTTTACGGATTTTATCCGGAACTGGGTTGGAAATTATTCCGGTACGATAAGGGCAACTATTTTTCCAATTCCTACCGGAAAATGGCAGTATTTTTTTTTACAGTGTGGTTGTGAGCCCTCAAATTGAAACAAGCATTCATTAATTTATTTTCATAATAGATTAGACCTTTATTAAATATTACTATTACAGAATTCACAGGTATGCTTTAAAAAATTAATGCAGTTTCTTTTTCATAAATGGACCTTTTCATTTCTATATAATAATAAGTGTAATTTCCTCCCCCTCCTGCAATTTTTAATCCAAAAACAATTTAGGAAAAAAAAAAGCAAACCTTCAATATACATTTATGACACGTGTAATGACATAAAACGAATTCTTTCGAAGGTTAAAAACACTAGTGATCACTTTGTCATTAAGATTACTTAAAGAAAATTTTGCTCTTCTAGTTATCATTTCATTTTTGGCACATTTATGTAATGAAACTTGGTCTCGTCCCACTTCCCATCACCTAAATTTCCTAATAACGGAGAGTCGTATAATCTAAGAAACGGTATTCGCCGAACAAATATTGTTTCGGGTTAATTTTGCACCGGCAAACAAGCATCTGCTAAAGTAAAAGATGGCAGTCATTCCCGAGAGCACGAGAAGAGGTCTTTCAATAATTCATGCACTATTTACATGTTTTTTTTTATTGTTATTTTCACAGGAAGTTTACTTCGGGTCAAGATTTAAAGAATATTTCTAAAATAGGTACTTAATTTATAGTTTTATGTATTAAAATGTTAGCGAAACTGTGTATGATTTTAACATTTCAAACAAAATGAAGTTTATATTTTAGAGATATTTTGACAGCTAAAAAAAAAGAAGAAATTCTTTAAGAAGAGCACACAGAAAAAAGAAGTTAAAAATATTAATTTTCTGAGGAGATATTTTAAAAATAGGAATACATTACGCACTCACAGGCTTAACTTAACGAGGGGGAATTCGAGATCTCTTTGACGGTTAACCTTAAATTTATTTTTAAGGGCAGTCGGAACCCCTATACCTGCCACGTTAAATTAATGTACCTTTTCTCATTAACTACTTAAGATATGGACTTGAAAAAATTTTTATGCATAAAATAAACAATTCTTAATAATCCGAAGTTAAATTTATAATTAAATGAAGTTTAGATATTTTTTTAAAAAAAATCTGAAGTAGAAACAACATTTAAATTTAAAAAAAAACATGGAATTTTTTCAAAGAGATTGATAATAATAAAAAAAAGTTCTTTTTATGAGTTTAAACAATTCACCTCAGATTAAACAGGGATATGTATAGAATGTTCAAGCAAAATTTCAAAGCATACTGTATAATAGTTTTTTCAAAAAGGTACATCGAAGTTAAAAAAAAAGAACATTTTGAGAAAATCAAGTTTAAAGTAAATGAACGCACTTACTTAAAACATTCCTGCTCCATAGTATTTATTTTTTACTTTTTTTGTTCATATTCTTCTTGGTGTTTCCTTTTCAATCTTTCAAACACCCTTTTTTCTTTAGTTTGCTGCAAATGATCATATTTTGCTCTTAGCATTCGCTCGCGATGAAGAGTTTCTTAAGGTGTTTTGGCAATATAGCCCTCGTTAAAAACTTTACTTTGCGATCTCGGCATTATTTTTCAGTCGTAAATAAAGAAAATAATAATAAAAGATTAAAAAAATAACAAAACTTTCAGAAAATAAAAAGTCAACTACTGTGTCAATGCGAAGTTCAACTAGCAAACTAAACAAACACAAAACTAGTATGTTGTGGCCATCACAAAACTTTCTTCTATCTCATACATGTCAATACCTCAAAATTCACTATCTCAGTGCCAAATTAAATGGCAATCTGTGTTCATCATGAGAATTCTAAAAATATGAAATTCCGTGCATAAGTTCTCGAGGTATGACTGTCACTGAAATCGTGTAAATCCTGCAAAATGCAGCATAGCAGCGCCACCTATTGGGTTATTTACACCAGAACCTAATTATCACCAACTTATGTCAACGTCTAACTGAATATGAAGTTTGAAGAAAATTCGTGCATTAGTTCTTGAGATAGAGGTATTGCGCAAATCATGACAAATGCAGCATAGACGCGCCACCTGTTGAGCGATTTGCAACAACACATAATCAGCAGCAATATTAATCAAGTTATACTTAAATCTGAAGTTTGATGAAAATTCGTGCATTAGTTCTTGAGAGAGAGCTATTGAGGAAATAGTTCAAAATGCAGCACAGCAGCGCCACCTATTGGGCGATTTACACCAACAGGTAGCAGCATCAATTCATATGGTGGACTAACTAAATCCGAAGTTTGATGAAAATGTGTGCATTAGTTCTTGAGATAGAGCTACTGCGAAAATAGTGTAAATCCTGCAAAATGCAGCATAACAGCGCACCTGTTGGGAGATTTACACCAAAACGTAAACAGCATCCATTCATGTCAAGGACTAACGGAATCTGAAGTTTTATAAAAATCCGTGCATTAGTTCTTGAGATAGAGCTTTTGCGGAAATCCTGCAAAATGCTACATAGCAACGCCACCTGCCGGGCGATTTACACCAAAAACTAATCAGCACCAATCTATATCAGGGACTACCTGAATATAAATTTTTATTAAATTTCGTGCATTAGTTCTAGAGATAGAGCGCCCACAAAATTTGTGTCACAGACAGACAGAGATTTTGTAAAAACATGTTTTTTGGAATCTCTGACCCATAAAACGTGTAACTCCGTCGAAAACGGGAATTCGAAAATTTTCATGAAACCAATTACTTTCTTCTTGTAAAGATAGAAGAAAGTAAAAACACATTGTTTATTCCAAAGTAAATCAAAATATATCGATTAACCCCTTAATTCTCGCTCCCGTGATATTCACGAGCTGTGTCTTTTATTCATTTTATTCTATTTTGCTTGATTCCCACCAGTTTTATAAAATAGTGCAATTGGCTTTGTTGTGGTATCATTTTACCTGTTCAAAAAAGTGGTGCCAATAAGAAATTTGAATTTTTAAACCGTAATTTAATGCGACCGTTAAGGGGTTAAAATAAATCGAATAAGTTTTAATAAATCACTTTTCCGTTTTAAAACATGGAGAAAATAAATTCTGAGGCTAAGCAACGAAGAACAGAGCGAAATAGCTTTCAGTGTTTACGTTCTCAGCTCTTTAAAAGGGCGTGGTTGCGAAGTATGAGGAAATAAACAAACAGAATTACTAAAAATTTTCCCACTTCTTGTTGCCGTAGAAACAAAAGTAATATATCAGTAGAAAGAGGAGAAATAGTAGATTAAGAAATATTAAAAAAATCGAAAATTCGATATATGTTAGGTTTTGACCTTCCAACTGCCCTTAATGTATCCGATCTCATAAACAATCATGAGGGGCTTAAAAAATATATTTAACTATACATATGAAGACGTGAGTTTCAAAACGCGCTTTATCCAGAAAGTAAAATTTTGGGAAATCGCAAAAAATCTAACTGCATCCATTGGTTTCCATTGTAAACCAAGACTTTACAATGCTAGAATACTAGAACTAGTTTTTTGCACATTGTATTGTTTTTCAGTTACAACAATTTACGGGAAAAAATCAAACCTTCAATATACATTTATGACCAAGTGTAATGACATAAAACGAATTCTTTCGGAGGATAAAAACACTAGCGATCACTTTGTCATTAAGATTACTTAAAAGAAAATTTTGCTCTTCTAGTTATCATTTCATTTTTGGCACATTTATTTAATGAAACTTGGTCTCGTCTCACATCCCATCACCTAAATTGCCTAATAACGGAGAGTAGTATAATCTAAGAAACGGCATTCGCCGAACAAATATTCTTTCGGGTTAATTTTGCACCGGCAAACAAGCATCTGCTAAAGTAAAAGATGGCAGTCATTCCCGAGAGCACGAGAAAGGATCTTTCAATAATTCATGCACTATTTACAAGCTTTTTTTTTTATTATTATTTTCACAGGAAGTTTATTTCGGGACGAGATTAAAAGAATATCAAAGAAGGTAAGAAAGTGGATTAAAATAGAAAAGCTGATTTTCTTGGAGGTAAATGAAAAAAAAAAAGATGAAACAATATCATAAATACTCTATCGTGTTTCAATATTATGCGAGATTTTTTAGAAAACAAAATGTACTTTTAGAGCCACGCTTTTATTTAATAAGAAAAGTTTATTTTCAGACGAAGTTAAAAATGCCAAACAAGATAAGAAAAAAAAGATTAAAGGGAAAAAGTGAAACTACTTTAAACTAAATTTTTCTTTGAGAAATAGTAATTTCAGAAACATGGTATGGTATATTATAAAGTTATTTAATGTTGTTAAGTACAAAAATTTTGGTTGAGAAAATAGGAAACATCCAATAAGAGTTTATTTATTCTAAAATCGTTTTAAGAGAAAAGCGTTTTTCTTTTTCAGTAAAGGATTAGATAGATAATGAAGCTGATACCTCCAAATTTCCAATAAGTAGACTAAAAAAAAAAAAATCTTTTGATTTTTCCGTGATATATTGCGTTGGTTTAATTACTTAGTGTGTTTATGTTCTTCGTCCTTTCTCTTTTTTACCCGTTCAATTATTGGTTCTGATCAAATAATCGCATGCTGTGATAAAACAGTTATAATCATAATTATGTTGCACGGCCCTGTGCCGATTAATGGGAGTAAAAATAGATTTGTTTTCTAAACGAATAAGGAATTTTCGTAATTATCGGACCAGATTTTTCAATAAATTTTTAACACATTCTACGCCTGAAACATATTATTAGGTTGAGCAAAAAGTTCTGTGAAATTTGTAAGCTAATAGTTACCAGAATTTTTTTTATCGTATATAGGAGTACTAGTGATATATCTAGGAGAGTTCAGGAGTTTCGGCTCCAAAATGCCTATTGTACAGTATGATTTGCGTGTGTTGATCCGGCATTATTGGAAAAAAGGTCACAACGATTCTGAAAGCCATCGTTGAGATTAATGAGGGTGAAGTTGCTGGTACGGCGATAAACTTCGTACTTGCAGCAAATCCGGAATCTGGCAGAACGATGGCAGAAAGTCGTGGACTATGATGGACTCTACTTAGAAGAATAGTCTTTGTTGTTAATTTGCGCATAACAACGCTACTTTTCCACATTTCCCAGAACTTTTTGCTCAACCTAGCATTACGAATATTTTTTTTTTATATCTGTGGCCCGTCTTTCCGTTTATTCAGCCCATCACCTTTATAATATATGTCCATTTATAATAGTGGTAGCCATTAAAATTTTGTTGCAAGAGACAAAATATGGGAGCGAAGCGAGCTAGGGAGCCGCTTTTTTTGAAGCCGTATGGCTATATTTTATAATGAAATGCTAATTATTTTGAATGTAGTTATTAATAAGTAAATAATTATTTTAACCAATGTTAAGAACATATTAACTGTGTAATGGATAAGGTCTATAACCAGGTGTCCAGCGTAAATCGGGGCTTTAAATGCTCTGGACACCAGTATTTTAAAGTAATTTTCTTCGCCTTATCTAATGGTAGTGATTATCCGTGATTAAAGATGGCGAAATAAACTGTAAGAAATGAGTGGTGTTCAGAGCATTTGGAGCGCTGAATTACGCAGGTCACCAGGCAACACTAGTTCTGAAGACGAGATGAAGCACTTTAGACCAGACTTGCAATATTCTACTCCAATATTGAGGTTATTAATTGCAATAAATTTTTTTTGAAGTATTATGGATGATGGCGAGTGACATCTCGAATTCCCCTCGCTAATATTAAACGTATGGGCGGGTAATGCATTCATATTTTTAAAATATCTTTCTAGGAAATTAACATTTTAAACTTATTTTTTCTGTATACTTTTTTTTAAAGAACATCTTTCTCTTTTTTTAGTTGTCAAACTACTTCTAAAATATGTACTTAATTTGCAATGTTATGTATTAAAATGTTAAGGAAACTGCTTTAACATTTCAAATAAAATAAAGTGCATATTTAGAAATATTTTGACAACTAAAAAAAGTGAGATAGCCTTTAAAAAGAGTACACACACACACACACACACAAAAAGAAGTTAAAAATATTTATTCTCCGAGGAGATATTTTAAAAATACGAATGTATTATACTCTCACAAGCTTAATATTAGAGGATGGTAATTCGAGATTTCACTGACCATCACACTTAAGTTTGTTTTTAACGTATCAGATTTTACAATCATGAGGTGTTTAAATAATACATTTTACAAAATATGTGTAGCTGTATATATTTATACATTTAAAAAAAAATATCAGGTCATCAGGTATGAAACTTGTGACTACAAAAGGGACAGATTACCAACGGGGCAAACTTCCACCAGTAAAAAAGAATAGGATTTTTTGTGTTATTCATGACAGTAATTTTTCATGAATATGACGCTTATATAAGATGAAATTATCTATTAAAATTTACTGTTGGAAGATTGCCCCGTTGGAAATCATAAGTTTCATACTTGATGACTTAATAATATCGCTCACCCGCAAGAAAAGTGACACATCTCACAAAAATTCATTTTGCGTTTTATTTCACTAATAGGTCTGTCATAGGTGTGTCTTGTTACACAAACAGTTTGATAAGTGTAGTTATACGGAAAATAACTTTATTCCGCTATATGTCCATTTGTGACCACAGGAGAGGGGTGGATTATGTGGGGAGGTAAAATTAAACAACCCTCCAAACCTCATCCTATGTCTTCATTCTTAAGGGTTTTATGCACGCCTTTGTCCCTGCATACATAATTAAGTGCTATAATTTCACGTTACAGTAAAATCATGCAATTTTTCTCCTTTTGCCTCTCCTATGAAATTTACTTTTGTCGAGATATGTCACTTTTCTTGTTGGTGAGCGATATGTGCCCAACTTGAAGTGCCACTTAGCGAATACCACTGATTTATAATATAAATATAAATGCAGAAACTTTTGTGATATGAAATGAAGAGAGCATCGTCTCTAGTTAGAGTTAAGGGGACCGGGAAAGCCCTATCTCCGTCATGTTAAATTCACAAACTTTATGTAAAGAAAATCCTCAGAAATGGTAAAAGATAGAAGTCTAGATTTGTTAGAGTAGTTAGAATAACATGATTTACGCATTTTAACAGACCATTTTCTTTCTAAGTGAAACTCAGAATTAATTATTAGTTACTTATTGAAAGTCATTTTTAAATTAGCATTTTTGGTAAGATTTCACTGCCTAAAATAAATAATTCTCAATAAATCATTAAATTCCCAGAATTAATTATTAGTTACTTATTGAAAGTCATTTTTAAATTAGCATTTTTGGTAAGATTTCACTGCCTAAAATAAATAATTCTCAATAGATCATTAAATTCCTGTGTTAAACAATACAATATAACATAATATAAGTATTAAATAAAAATCTGAGTTCTTAAGTTTAATAGATATTGAAAAAAAGGAACATAAACATGAACAGTTGAAGTTTTGAGAAAAAGTCAATTAAAGATTTAAATGGCCATTAAGCTGTGAAGTACTCTTAGAAAAGAATGAATAATTTTAACACTTATATTTTTTATATGTAAACATGTGTGACACATCGTTGGAAAGATAAAAGTTTAAACTATTTAATGATATAAAAAAGTAAAAATCGATTTTTTGGTTGAATTTTGCTTTCCACGTCCCCTTAAGTAAAAGCGTAAAATGTGCTTAATTTTAAAATCAGACGTTCTTAAAATTTTAAATGTATAGGACAGTACATGATCATAAGAGTTGTAAAATTTAAGCGATAAAATTTGTGGATGAGTGTGACTAGACTTTGGAGATCCCTTTAGTTCTCTAAAATCTACCATCTTATTCCATTTGAAAGTAGGAGTGGTCAGTTGTTGGTCTGTCAAGTAAGTGTTGCAAATATAGCGATTTTTTTTTAATTAAAAAATATACAATTTCTGAATATAATATTAGTCTTATTTAATCTGTCATTAAATAAGATGGATACTACTATTTGGAAATAGTGGTAGATGTCTGAATTTAAAATAATCCGTTACATTGGCAGGGATGACCGCCCCTGGAACATAGGGAGTCCATGTATCCAATTATATGTCTTTAAATCAATTCGTATATTAAAAGAAAACTGGATATTCAACTCTATAACTTTTGCCATATACGGTGGATGGATTATTTCATTATTGTTTAAAAGATAAATGATATTTATTACATTTTTTTTTTTTATATTTTATATTTATATGGAATTATATTTTTGTAATGTTATTAGCACTAAAACATGCCGGGAATTTTACTCAAGTCTTATAAAAATATTTCGCACCAGAATAGTTAACACTATTTAAATTTTTATTTAACTGACTTCTGTGCGATTTTTATTTTATTTATTTTATGAAGAAATTTCTCGTTCGAATTGAAATATTTTCATTTAGTACCGGACAAATGACCCGTTAGTGGTACATTTAGTATTACCAGGTGTCCCAAAAATGGCTGATGGATTTTAAAATTCAATAACTTGCAAACGGTGTCAGATATTAAAAAAATTCTTGCAGGAATATTATGTAAGATGTCAGGAGTTTTTATGCTGCGATTCTCAGTTTTAGTTACAAACAGCATCGATAGATAGCGTTGCAAGCAATAACCGCTAAATACAGGCTCGATTTTTCAGTCTCCCCTTCTTCCATGAGAAAAAAGAGATTAAATTGTATTGAATGGATCCTAAAGTACCAAAAATCAGGTCTGGACTGTGCACCTATTGCTCTCAGCACCATCTATTGCTTGAAATTCGAACTAAAATCAAGAATCACAGTAAAAAAACTCCTGGCATCATACATAACCCTCCTGCAAGAATTTTTTTAATATCTGTCACCGTTTGCAAGTTATTGAATTTTAAAATCCATCAGTCATTTTTGGGACACCCGGTATATACATTATATAGTCATTAATGTCAGTAATTTAATTACTTTGCAGTAGTATCAATTTATGTTAAGTAATTTTTAATACCCGTTATATGTTATATAACTTTTAAGTAAACATTCATTGCGTATTGTTAGTTAATAATTGTTCCATATGATATACAGTAGAGCGCCGATTATCGGAATTCCAATTAACCGAACTTCCAATTATCCGAACAGCCTATTTCTCTCAAAAAATATTTTTAAACCGAATTTCTAGTTATCCGAACAGCCTATTTCTCTCAAAAATTTTTTTTAATGATGATGAGATTGTGGATGAGATTTAAGATGAAAAAGAAATTTAAGAAAGTTTAGAAATGAAAACGAATGTTCTAAAAATGACCCAGGTCCATATCATAACGGAGCCTTTGAATGTTTGGAGAAAGCTATAAAATGGCTCGAACGGCAGAAGAACTCTGATCCTATTCAAATAAAATATTTAAGAAGAATTCCAGATATGGCAGCATTGGAAAGAACGTCTTCTGTGAAGCAATCAACAACCGAAAACTTTTTTGCTTAAGTTATAATCTCTGGAGTTCAGAAAATGATAAAAAGAGAAAGAGAAATTTTTAAATGATAAAAAAGTAAACAAACAAACAAAAAAGAAAAAAAAAAACATTAAACACGCCAGCACTAACTGGTGCTGCCAGTCCTAAGCCTGGATAAAGTGTGAAGGTTTTAGTATAGTCAAGAACATCCCTTAACTTGTCAGTCCATTTATCCGAACTTTTGCTTATCCGAACGAGCGTCGGTTACGAATTGTTCGGATAATCGGCGCTCTACTGTATTTTAAAATTTCCACGAATGTCTGAGAGACCACTTTTAAAATCTTACTGACCCAAGTCCTTTTGATTGCTGTCCGTGTAGCTTTTTAGGTGCGTTCGTAATTATATAAATACGTAGAACCTACATTTTGGGATCATCCGGTACTTACTGCGATACAGTATGCGTCACAGTAATGTCATAGCAGAATAGGCTACACTATTAAATTTACAATTATTACAATTGCGTAATTATATAAATATGTAGGTAGCACCTATAGTCGTCGTCTGGTCCGTCCCTCTGTCCACATATAACAGCGCAAAAACTACCCAACCAAATGGTTTGAAATTTAATATGTGTAACTGTTGCTGAATTTTATCATTTCAAATTTTATGAAAATCGAATCAAAACTTAAAAAGATTTTAATAAAAGTTTTCTTCATTTTAGTAAATCCTATCATACGTAATTAATTCAATGATATTCAATAATAGGTAAGGTTGCCATGATGATGACATCCTATTTAAGAGGGAGTCCTATTATTTCCGTATTACTGAATTTAATAATAATAAAAAAACTAAACCTGTGGCTGTAGGATCCATGAAGGATCTGGGCCTACAGTGCTCAACCCTGTTTACTTGACCCTGGGCCCCAAGGTGCTATGCAGCATGTGCCCGGCCAGGTAGTCAACCCAACGCGAGACCCTCGGTGTTTAGTTCCCAAGCAAGCTTGGTACTCATTTTATCGACCCCGAAGGGATGAAAGGTTGAGTGAACCTTGCTCAGCGGGGAGCAGAACTCGCGACCTGTAGCATGGTAGACAGGTGTGCTGACCACTAATCGAATTTAATAATAATCGTAATACATTTTGTATTCATGCATTTTTGCATAAGAGTGCAACAGATAATGTACCAAGATCTGAATAGTTATAAAACTACTTATAGTACGAACGCACCTCATTTGCCACGTTTGACGTACAATTTCCGACTTATTTATAATGTTATTTGATAAACTTGGTCAATGTTTTAATGCCAAACCACTAAAACTACGTCAAAGTATGTAATGCTGTGGCAGCGGCAGATACATACTCAACAACAAAATATTATACACGATGACTGACGAAAAAGTGTACCCCATGATAAAAGGCCGTTGTCACTGGTATTTTTAATAGTATAATCCTTGTTTCATCTCACAAATCTGTCATTAAATAAGGCGAAAATTACTATTAAAAATACCGGTGACAAAGGATCATTGATTCTGGCACACTGTAAAAAAAGGCAAATGATTTTTAAATAACTACGAACGAAAATACACAACCTTCGATTTATCTACAATTCCGTAAAGCGTTTTTGACCTTTAGAAACCTCAGAAACCAATATATTTTCGAGATTTAAAGAAGCATTAAAAAAAAAGAAGTTTTTTTGCTGAATTTCGGAAACGTTTCTGAGTAGTTTTTAGAATGTATTAGTAGAGATTAGTAGTAGAATGTATTTTAGAATGTTTAGAATGTATCAGTTTTATCAAACCAGAATACCTTGTTTTTATGATGCTATCCATTCTCAAGTAAACATTTGCATGTTCAAAAACATGCTTTATAGACAAATACCATAACAGCGTTCACATTAAAATTAACATTATATTGATACTCTAGAATATATTAGGTCACTAAATAGGAACATCCGATTACAAAAGAGCCAGACTACCAACGGAGCAAACTTTCACCATTAAACAAAACGTTTGCCTTATTCATGACAGTACCCATCAAAGAAAGAAACAGTGGGCCATCAGCTGGAAAAAAGATGGCAGCCAGCACTGCCATCAACGGTAAAGTGCATGGTGCCATTACTTAAACCAGTACAAAAGTGTCCGTGCGGAATGCAGGTGGCCCATCAGTGATGGCCAACAGCAGGCCAGCATTGGTATGCTATCACATTACTTCCATCCGGCACTTTTCCTGCAGTGCTAGCACCTATCTCACTGCTATTCCTTTGCTGGCCCAGCACTTTCCCTTACAAAATTATCTTATAGAATTCTATAAAAAAATAAAGTATTATAGCCCTTTTTTCTATAAGCTAGTTTCACCAAGAGCTACAGAAATGTCTGTAGAAGTGTCTATAGAAATATTTGAACTCACAGCGGTTTCCATGTGGGCACCCTCCCAAGTACTAACCTCGCTCGGTGCTGTTTGGTTTTCGTGATCGGACATTAACAAGCACTTTCAGCGTATTCTACGACTGCTCGTAGTTTTCAAGCTCTCATTACACTATTTCAAGTTTGTTTCTTTTGTGATTTACGTTCCCAATCATTAAACTGGTATAGAAATTATTGTATTGCATAGAAATCCTATATATTTTATACGCTTTTTTTGTACGCTTTTTCTTTATTATTGAAATTGCGTTGAAATACAGAATTTATTTATTTATTCGTTTACTTATTTATTTTGTTGGTGGCAGTGGTGCTATATTATTTACAGTTTAAAAAAAATTAGCTTCACAGCTTAAATTGTGTTAAGATATTCATTTCAGATTTGTGTTCAAATTCTCATCTTCCATATTCGCAAAGCCACCTAGCGTAATGGTTCCCAGCAATAATACTGCAAAAGTTCGGGCACTTCCATGTAGTGGTGGGCCAGCGTATGAGATAAAACGGAAGCCCACCAGAATTTTATCTGATGATTTCCAACAGCAAAGTTGACTGAAGCTGTCCAGCAGTGGTCATGCAGTGGTAGACCATTAGCCAGCACTTCTCCATCATTGCCAGCACCTATCTTGCTGCTGGCCAGCAATTTCCTCTTTGCTGGGTAATTTTAAATGAATGCGGTTGTTATATAAGACGGAAATTTCTATTAAAATTTACTGGTCGAAGCTTGTCCCGTTGTTAATCTGGCCCTTTTGTAATCAGACGTTTCATCCTTAATGACCTAATATAAATTCAGTTACGCAGATGAAAATGCTTAATTGAGAATTGATAGCATACCAAAAACCAAAAATACGGTTTGAGAAAACTGATTAATGCACAATAAAAACGACACAGAAACGTTTCCAAAAATCATTGGCAGCCAAAGAAACTTTATATTTTTATAAGTGCTTCTTTAAATCTCTAAAATATATTGGTTTTCAAGGTTTCTAATGATAAAGAACGGTTTTTTGGAATCGTGGGTAATTCGAAAGAGATTATTGTATATTTTCGTAGATTTTTTTTTTCCGTGTAGAGGTACACCGGTAACAACGAATTCTTTTATCTGGGTCTATTTTTCGAGGCCCATCCTATATATGTGGGCAAATGCAACAGATATTTCAACAAATTACTAACACCAAAATAGATCAATACAGAAAAGCTACACTTTGATCTCTCAACATTGAATCCCAGAGTAAGATTTTTTGAAGTATTTTACATCATCTCTCACACACAATGTCAATAGGGAAATCGGCGAAAAAAGGATTTTGGAAGAAAAGCAGTCAAAAGGATTTTCGAAGGAAAAATCAGCTTTTTGCAGTAAGTTAATGCAGATGAGTTAATGCAGAAGGAATTAGAGAAGTAAACAGGAATGACAGAAACATATCAAGAAGGATTTCAAAGATTCCGACACCTCATCACATGAATTGAAATTAGTCTCATAAAACTGCTAACAATAATAGCAAGAACGAAAAATCATGCATCAAGCAAAGATTACGAAACACTTTCCAACATATTCAGAATACTGTAACAAAACTTCACAGTTTAATAAGGTGAAAGTTGATGTTTAAGTAAACAATTTGTAAAACGCATAATACATTTGAAAACCAAATTCAAGCAATTACCACCAATAGTCAGGAAAATACCCAAATTTTTGTACAGCCCTGTATATTTGCATGTATACTGGATGGATACTATGCTAAAATTGTTTTCAGTTAGGAATCTCACAGCACAGTTCAAAATTCTCCTGCAATGATTTCCGGCAAAAAACTGAAATGTACTCGATATCTTTTGTAAAGCCTTATATATAATCGATAGCATTTTTAACCCTTTAAAACCTCACCTACACAATTGTGTAGGTGATCCTAAAGAAAAAAAACAATTTCTTCTTTTTGTGCGATTTAAATTTAGCCTGCACTCATACAATTGTGTGGGTCATCCCTCGGCATAACCTGTCATCGGGTATTTTTTAAATATTCTTTTCAATCAAATATGATACTATTAATTAGGGGAAACCACCAAATCTTTTAATTTCTATCAAAACTCTTCAGGTCTTAAAGGGATAAACAGCAAGTAATATGAAAAAAAAAATAGTTAAATTTAAAAACGCGTACCACAAGTGAAAACGCACATTTTTCATAGGCAGTGTTGTAATCGAATTATTTTGTGCGCCCCTGTAAATTAACAATGAACGCTATGCACACCATGTATCGGGTGGGCTATCTGTTTATGATTACAAAGTCGACACTAATATTTTAGGCAGGTAAAACGTTTTTACAGTAACAACTGATGGCCATTCATGAAAATTTGGCAAGAAAATCGTTTTGGCACTAGAAATTAAGCAGTCTGAAATGTTAAAACAGTAAAATTTTCATTCTTATAAGACTCAAACTCAAAGAGTTACGTAACTCTTTGAGTTACATGAGTTACATAACTGCAGTTTTAAGCTTTACAGTTTTTTTTTAGTGTTGGAAAACTCGAAACTACGTAAAAGTTCTATGTATCATAACTCGGTATGTTTTAGTCGTAGAATAATGTGATTTTTCCTGCCTTACTTGTCAGAGAAAACGTAGAACGTTTTCCAGATATAGCTTACTGGACCCCAGGGACCGTATAAAAATTTAAAAAGTCTAACCTTTTGAAAATTAATGACAGTATTATTTCATCAACATAATTTTAATTCTCACCTTAGTTTGAACATTTTTGCAGTTTAGATTGCCTAGATATCTCCAACAGGTAAATTCAGGAAAATTAATCCAACAGGACAATTAAAGCACATTTAAATTTTATAAGACACTTTGTATATTCAAGGGAAATCTGGTGCAAATCAAGTGCAAAAAATATATTAAAGAATCTTTATGACAACTATCCCGACGTCTGATACTTAGTGTTTCCACTTAGTCTTTTGCAGTTGTCTAGGTGTCGAGTTTTCCAGGAAACGAGGACATAGTACCCATATCTAAAAGGATAGTAACTTAATAGATTTAAATATATAGTAGCTTAAACTGCTCGTTGATAACATGGCAAGGGTGTGGCAAGAGTTACAGATTTTGAGAACCACTTTAAAAAAAAAATATTCTCCTTATATAATCGCAGAAGTATGCGATTAAAAACGGCGAAGTAAAAAAAAAAAAAAAAATATATATATATATATATACATATATATATACTACTATATAGTAGTATTCAAAATCCGTAGCTTTTAGCAGGTATGTGGTACCATTTTCAGGTGCGTTCGTAATTATATAAATACTTGGAGCCCTAGTCGTCGCCTGGTCCGTTCGTCTGTCTGTCCGCATATAACAACGCAAAAACTACCGAACCGAATGGTTCGAAATTTAATATAGTATATAATTGTTGCAGAATTTTGTCGAGTCATATCAAATTTTCTGAAAATCGAATCAAAACTTAAAAAGATATTAATAAAATTATTCTTCATTCTATTAAATCCTATCATACGTCATTAATTCAATGATATCCCATGATAGGTAATGATTCTAGGTTGGCCTGGTGATTCCGTCATATTTAAGATCGAGTCCTATTATTTCGTATTACTGAATTTAATGTATATAATCTTAATGAATTTTGTATTCGTGCATTTTTGCATAAGAGTGCAACAGCTATTTCACCAATATCTGAATATTTACAAAATTAGTTATAGTACGAACGCACCTCATTTGCCACGTTTGACGTACAATTTCTAACTTGTTTTCCCAACTTAAGGCTCCTGTCCCTGCCGGCGAAGGCATCTACTACTAATCCTATATGGGGAGGGATTTTTCTAATATCTCGTTTGCATTTCGACATTTAAATTTTTATTATTATTATTATTATTATTTTTTTTTTTTTTGCATTGAATAGCCGAAGTCCGTCCTTTTTTACTTTTTCGATTTTGGTTGCAGATATTTTTTGGAATGACTCATTTTCAGAACCGGTTTTGAAAGTGAAAGTAACTTTATAAAAAATATTTACGATCAAAATCGAAAAAATGAAAAAAGGTGCGATGTAAAGACGGACCTCGGCTATCCAATGCAGAAAAAATTATTTAAAAATGTGGAAATGCAAACGAGATATTAGATAAATCCCTCCCCATAGGATTAGCATTAGCTCGTGAGTGCCGGCAGGGACAGGAGCCTTAACACATTGACTGCCGTGGCACAGAAATATTTGTGCCAGCAATATTTCCCGAAGCGCCATACAACCCGAACACGTTTGCTAAAATATTTTTATTGAAGACAATTCATTGCTATGAAGCGGGACTTTTGATACTTTGTAACCGTGCATTAAAATAAAAATAAAATCCTCCCCCCCCCCCCCCCCCAACCCAGGCGTGTTGAGTGATTTCAGTCTGGAGTTCAAAGTGTAAAAAATAACTAAAATTTGATACATTTGAGTTAAAAATGTATAATGTTAACACACTGCACAAAACTAACAAATATTTCCACGATTGAGAATTGTGCACCGACTCTATAAACAGTGGAAACCGCTTTGTAAATATCTGCCAAAAAAGCCACTTTCTCACAATCTGTGGCGGCCAACGCTTTAAAGAATTTAGACGTGCATAGAAATACATGGAGTAATATTTTGGCACGATAAATAGTATTTATTGGTAGCGTAACCCTTTATTTACTGAATTATTTATCAAAAATTTGCTTCATCTCAATAATTATCTTCCTTAATATACACTATATGGCCAAAGGTGACCGGTCACTTGCGATTTTAGATGTTTTGTAAAATATGTAGAAAAATACATGAGGAATTAACCTGAAACTGCAGGTGTTTAAACAGTATAGTATAGGTCATACATTTCCGCGAAGATTTTTCCCCCGAAACACCATAGGGGACCGTCAACAAATTGAAAAAGAACGAATATCTTTTGGACAACCCTGTAAAAACTAATGTAGCAAAAACGTTCAAACTCGAGATTATTAATAAGCGGCTTATTGTTATATACTGTGTTTATGTACATTTTTATGAGGATAGCATGTATATTCGTAGAGATATTAAGGTTTTTATAAAAAGAGTCCCAAATTTCGCCACGTTTTTTGTTTATAATTTGCAGAGTTCTTAATATAAAAAATGTTCTTTTCAGAAAATATGACAAACAACATTATGCACAATACTCTGCAATCAGAAGTAAAAAATAATAAAAATTACTATATTTGGATACAATCCTCTCATCTTTTTGCTTCCTTTTGGGAACAACGGATTTTTGAGCTTATTCTATCGACGATAATTTTCAGAATTTTCAAGCTATGATTTTGAGAGTTTTACAAAAGGTGCTCTATATACTTAGCTAATACATTATGCACATTATATTTTGATTGTATTCGCGCATGCGCGGTGAAACATTTTTTAGTAAACCAGTTCATTTTTCATCCAATTTTTATTATTTTTTTATTCTGCTTGAAGAGTTTTATGAACAATGCTGTTTGTCATATTTTCTGAAAAGAACTTTTTTTGCTATGTTAAGAACTCTGCAAATTATAAGCAAAAAACTTGGCGAAATTTGTGACTGTTTTTATAGAAACCTTAAATTATTTACGAGCATACATGCTATCCTCATAAAAAATGAGCACAGTATATTACAATAAGTCACTTATTAATAGTCTCAAGTTTGAACGCTTTTGCTACATTAGGTTTTACAGGGCTATCCAAAATATATTCGTTCATTTATTTAATTTGCTGACGGTCCCTTATGGGGATTCGGGGGAAAAATCTTCGCTTAAATATATGACATATACTATACTGTTTACACACCTGCAGTTTCAGGTTAATTCCTCATGTATTTTTCTAGATATTTGACAAAACGTATAAAATCGCAAGTGACCGGTCACCTTTGGCCATATATGATGATGTACTCGAATCTTTAATTAATAATAATGTGAAATTTAGATATTTTTTTTTATTAAAACGGATTAAATGAATCGGTAGTTAACGTTTTTTTTTGTAAAATATTTACAAAATATAAACGGACTAATTACGCAAAAATATTCTTATGGAAATATCACAATTCTTATAAAAGAAATGTATTTAAATGTGTTATGCTACTCTCTGTAAATGGAAAGGCTTTTGCAGTTGAAAATGTTTCATATAACCTTTTTTTTTTTTTTTTTTTTTTTTTTTAAAAAGAAAAGCTATACCTAAGTAAATGATTAAGAAAATTACCACTTTTTGAAAATATTTAGTTTTGACTGTTTCTCTATGCTTTCTGAATTTGATCGAGAAAAGTATTTTGTGTGGAAAGAAAAATAAACTTTTATTAATAGACAGAGTATAGTCGTGGGAAAAAAAATAAACTTTTATTAATAGACAGAGTATAGTCGTGGAAAAAAAAAGTAAACACCCCTACTAACTCCTCAACAAGTTATTGTAGAAGAAAGTTACGGGTGCCGAACGATTGGAAATAAAGTCTACTTTTAAAGGATGTACATAAAATTTGCTTAGGGGGCATCTACATATTAAAACGAACCATAACTTTGTTTTTTCAATAGCAATACACAATTCTGACAGCATAAATGAACTCCACACCCTTCAATTAGCCTAAAAACAAATCTTTATGCAATTCGTACCATAAGTTTCCGAGAAATTAATTATTTTAAAACGAGCATATTTTAAGGGCTGTATCCAAATTGAAGTTAACCGAGAGAGCCCCCCTCTTGATCAAGGCACCTTAAGCACCACTCAAACAGTCAATGAAGCCTGTTAGATAACAAGACAGCAGAAGAATTTTCAAAATATCTACAGGCTTCTATCATAGACGGCCCCTTAAACCATCATTTTGCCGTTTTTTAAGCATAATTTGAAAACTATTTGGAAGAAAAATGTGAAATTTTGGATTTTCATAAAGCAGAACTTTATAAATCTAAATCCACCAAAAAAAAAAAATTGTAGGTTGCAATTCATAATTTTTTTCGAATATTAATTACAAAATTCATAATCCATATTATAAAATTATAAAAATTGCAAATTCAGCGCATTTATGTTTGGGCACATTAGTATTATTGCTACAGAAAAAATGAGCACATTAGGAGCATAATTTCAGGAGATATAAATAAAAATATGAAAATACAATTTAACGTTACAAGCACTAAATTTTGAATATTAATAATTCAAAAACTTATCCTTCAAATGATTTGAAATTTCGTGTCTAGGCATACTTTGAACCGAAGATTTGAAATATCTCGTTAAAATTGAGTATTGCCATTGAAAAAATGAGGTTTGGGTTCGTTTTAATATGTAGATGCCTCCCTAAGCAAATTTTATATACATTATTTAAAAGTAGACATTATTTCCAATCGTTCGGTATCAGTAACTTCCGTCTACGATAATTTGTTGAAGAGTTAGTTGGGGGTGTTTACTTTTTTTTTTTTTTTCCACGACTGTACATAAATTTTATATTAAATTTTCTTCAGTGGTACTTAAAAGTACCGTCAGTGCATAAAGGGTTAAATAATAGTGGTAATTGTTTTTAATAAAATGCAAGAAATTGAGGAATAAGATAAAATGCACTTTAAGTATGTTAAGAAATTAATAAGAGAATAGTTTTTGATTAGGAGATTTGTCAGCTTTGTTTTTAAGGGGACAAGGGATCTTCAAACTCATTTTTTTATTTTTTAAAAATTTCACCCAAAATACTATTCAAGGGCAAGCTATATAAATTATGGCATATATTTAGAACACAGGAAATTAAAAAAATTTTTTGGATTAAAATAAGGAATTTCCCTGAATATTTCAGGGATTTGTTTAGGAAGAAATTGGGGCCTTTAAAGGCAGTGTTGCCAGATTGGGGACTTTTTTCTCCCCAGATTGTTGATTGTCAACACTTTTTTTAAATAGGGATATTCGACCTATTTAAAAATAGATTAAAAATTCTGAAAAATAAGGCGAATTATACTATTTTAAAAAAGTGGTGACAGTCAAATAATCTGAATTAAAAAAGTCTCCAATCTGACAACACTGTTTAAAGGACCCTTCACAAAACTTTTCACCTTAAAAAAGGACACTTCACAAAATTTTGTGCTTTAAAGAGCCTTTTTACAAAATTTTTCAGCTGAAAACTAAACCTTTCACAAATTTAATCATTTAAAAGTGAAATCTAACCTGCCACTTTTAAATGTATAAGGAAAATATATGCATTTTACATACATATATCTTCTTAAAAACATATAAAAAAAGAATTTGAATGTAACAATAATGTTTTATTCACAAAATTAGAACTAGATTTTTCACAAATTTAAAAAAAGCTGTTCACAATTTCACAAAAACAGGACCACGAGAGAAAAGTCTGGACAGACCCCTGATTTTAAGCATTATCAAGAACATTCAAAATGTCCCAACCTCATTCCATATCAATTCAAATCCCCGATATTTTTTATACCAGTTTGGTTTACATATACAAATAAAACTGCGCATCGGATTTTATATATTTGAATATGAATGCAAAGGAAAAAAAATGTTTTCTAAATTTCATGAAAATTTCAGCATTTTTGCATCCTATTTCTGCACTAAACTACCTTTAACTTTTCCAATTATATTTAGCTTAAAAAAACTACGCACAGTTATATTGTAAACCAAACTGGCATAAAAAATATTGGAGATTTTAATTCATATGGAGTGAGGTTGGGACATTTTTGAAAGTTCTTCATAACGCTTACAATATTCAGGAAAATTCGTTATTTTTCTCCAATTTTTTTTTTCAATTTCTTGTGTGATAAATATATGCCATAATTTCTATAATTTCTATAATTTCTATTTTCTATAATTCCCTTTAATAATTTTTAAGGTGCAATTTAAAAAAAAAATCAAAAGAGGAATTCGAAAGTCCCTTGTCCCCTTAAAGGAAACGTGTAATAAGATAAATAAATGAAAAGAAACGAGGAATTATTTTTCCATTATTATTTCACGGCTTTTGTCATAAATATTACTTAAAAGAACTTATTTTTTGAGTTATTCCACACAGGACACTTTTTTTTTATGTGCAGACTACATCTACTAACTTTCCATTTTCTAAATTACTCAATAACGAAAAAAAGAAAAAAAAAGAGTAATGTGAAAAATCTTGATTCGCTGTAAAAATGCTTTTAAGATTTTTTTTTTGAAAAACCTCAAAAATATTTCACAAAATAAAACTGGGTTTAAGCCATAAAGCAAGAGATATTCATTTAATAACTTACACGCTGTTTACATGCATTTTTATGGAAGTAAAAGTTATCTTTAGTTGCGGCTGAAGTAAGATTTAAAAAAAAGAAAGAAAACTGAGAAAAGAGGTGTAGAATACATTGAAAGAGGCTTTGCTCATCATAAATGAAAGCTTTCTGTATTTGTACAGAAAGTAAGCGGTACTCTGCGTGGATGCAATGGCTTTGCTTTTTAATAAGGGGAATATTCTCTCTTGCTTTTCTCCTTTCATGTTTTATTTAAAAAGGAACGTTATTCGCATAAAGTTGTATAAAGGAGATGGTAGACGTTGAAAATGTGTAAAAATTAATAAAAAAATAAATTAAAAACCCAAGCAAGAAAAATCAGGATTTGATTTAATTTTTTCTTTCACAAATTACCTTGATTAACTTTAATCAGTTCAATTGTAATTTAAGGGGTCTCAGGACTCCTGAAATTAGAAGAAATGAAAAAAAAAAAGACCATTTTCAACATTTAATATCGTAAAATGTATATTATTTTAAACCACAATTTTTATTGGGATGAAAGATAAGTAAGCGGTACTCTGCGTGGATGCAATGGCTTTGCTTTTTAATAAGGGGAATATTCTCTCTTGTTTTTCTCCTTTCATGTTTTATTTAAAAAGGAACGTTATTCGCATGAAGTTGTATAAAGGAGATGGTAGACGTTGAAAATGTGTAAAAATTAATAAAAAATACAATATAATATTTTTTTAGGTGATTATATTGTTGAAATTTTCAAAATTTCATATTAGCTAAATACAACTTTGTATTAAAAATATAAAAATGCTTGGAGTACCAATTTATTTAGGTTCAGTGTAATTATTATAATTTGTATATTGTTTCATTTCATGTATTTAAAAAATTGCAAAATGCAGAATTAGTATTTATAGGGGGCTCCAAAGTGTCAGACGTTTCTCGAGCAGAAAATTGATATAACAGCTTAAGCGCAGGATTCCAAATAAATTTTGAAACAAGAAAGAAATTTCTTGTGCCTAATTTTGCTTCAAATTATAATAATTACACTGAACCTAAATAAATTTGTACTCCAAGCATTTTTATATTTTTAATACAAAGTTGTATTTAGCTAATATGAAATTTTGAAAATTTCAACAATATAATCACCTAAAAAAATATTTTTTTTGAATAATAAAAAGGAAATTTTAGGTTAAGTTTATACAGACTAACATGAAATATATGTTTTGAAAATTTCATGAAGAAATATTCAGAAGTTTTTGAGATATCCTGCGCGTTATGCCAAAAAAAGTCATTTGGAGAAAAATGACTTCAAAATTTCGGAAACGCCGCTTCAGTTATCGAGAGGTTGTAATTCTAAAAGCTTTAACTTCTGTTCTAGTGTGAATTTCAAGGAAACAATTATATCAAAATGTTTATAAAAGATTGAAGTTTATCGTCTAAGAAAATTAGAAAATTAAAGTTTCTAAAATCTTGAAGCTTTAAGAGTCCTGAGACCCCTTAAATCTAATCAGTTTTAAAAATTTCTCACTATAACCAACAACAGAAACATCTCGGTGAATTATTTAGTCAGCTTTCGAATTTTTCAAGTATTCTAAGGACTTTAATTTTGAAATAAGTGTGTATGCTTGTGAAAACCAAAGAAGTGTTACCAAATTTGCAATTGAAGAGTTCAGATGATAAAGATGGTATGTGACAAAGGAAATTGAATTAATTATATCATTGAATCATTGAGCATTGGTAATCAATGCTCCTCTACCATCTGTTAAATTACTATTTGAAAAAACCTAATACCCAAGAGATTTTGATCGATAAAGGAGGCATTTGGCAATATAAAATTGTAATTTTAGTTGAAAAAAGTGGTTCAGAATTTTTTTTAATCAAAATTATATTCTGCCACTTACTATTTTTATCCTCTGAGTTTTTCAATTATCAAATGGGATATTAAAAAAAAATCCGAGAAAGCCCGATATGAGGAATTCATTTATTTGTATAATTTTAGTAATGACTGGTATACATTATTATCGATGTATATTTGATGTTAATCGAATACCCAAATATGTGGACTTTCAGGATCGCAGCTTACATTAATGTAATAATTGATTTTGAATAATTTAGTATGGACTTCTTACGCTATATTTCTATATAAAAATAAAGACTTTTTTCGCCGAGAAAGTTTTATTTCATGTCAGTCATAATATATAAAGTATAATAATGAAAAAAAAAAAGAAAATTCTTAATTTAAATTTTCAAAATCCCTTTAACACCTATTAGATTTTGTGGACAGTATTTTTAAGAGTCTGGTTAAGGAATAAATTTATTATCTAAAATTTTGCTTACCTTGCCGAAATACAGATTTTAAAAATAAAATTCTAATTGATCAAAATAAAAGAAGACTGTTGGACAATCACTGATTTACAGAAACAAAGAACGAAAATAACCATTAAAAATAAAAACAAATCGCGCCCTCTTGTTAATGTTATCAATTAATATATTGAATAATGAAGCAATGAAAAACATTTCACTGAAGTCTAATTTTGTTGAATTACGAAAAAGTCTTAAAAAATAATAATTTGAACTAATTCGTTATTTTGTTTAAAATTACTTTAAAACTTAATTTATAATAAATTACCCTTACACGTTTTAGAGAAAATTATAATCAGCAAAAAATTATAATATTTTAATGCAAATTAAAAATATTGGATATAACTTAACTAAGAACTAAAATTTTAGGACAATGAGATTAAAATGTTTAAATACATCTTAAATTTTTCTTTTGTATCTGAATGATAAGAGTATACAGTGAATAGAAAGATGCTTTTACATCGTATTCTGTGACTCTACTGTCGACAAAGATAAATGTTTCTGATCTAGCAAAATTTTACTAAAATACAGGGTGACCACTCTCAACGGTGTCCAATGGCTAATTCCTAAACCGTTAGGCTTGGATATATAGTTCCACTTACAAAAATGTTTTAAATGAGGTACAGAAGTATTTAAAAAAGCGATTTGGGCCAATAAAAACATAAAAAAATACGAAATTTAAATTTTTATACGATCCCTCGTTCCTGTAAATTATATTTAGTTAAAATATCCTATTACTCTAAGTAGCATGACAAAAAAGTCCCATTCTTCTACGATTAAAACTGACCGAGTAATAGCTAATTAAAGTTGAAGCATCTTTTTTGCTGCGAAATAGGGGTCATTCACAAATTTACTAGAAATATATTATAAATATATTATTTTATAATCGTCAGATATATATATATATATATATATATATACAGGGTGTCCGGTCTCAACGGTGTCCAATGGTTAATTCCTAAACCGTTAGTCATAGACATATAGTTCCAATTACAAAAATGTTTTAAATCAGGTAAAGAAATATTTTAAAAGCGATTTGGGTCAGTAAAAACATTTCTTAAAAAATTACGAAATTTAAATTTTTATACGGTCCCCCGGTCCTATAAGTTATATTTAGTGAAATTTTCCTTTTACACTGACAAGTAATACAAAATAAGTCCCGTTATTCTACGAGTAAAATTGACCGAGTAATAGCTGTTTAAAGTTGGAGCATATTTCTTGCTGCAAATTGGGGGTCATTCACAAATTTAGTCGAAATATAAATTCGTCAGATATAAAAAATGTTTGGGAGTAAAATTAACAATGCAATATGAATTTGAAATCTTTAATCATTCTGGCATATTAATGGGAAATATACAATTTGTAATAAACATTTAAGAAGAAAGATAAAACAGAATTTTTGTTAAATAAAATGATTCCAAATTAACAGCCGCCATTCTTTACAAAATGATACGTATTTTAAAATATTATTAGATTGCACAAGCCTGCAAAAGTGGGGTTATGTCATGTTTTTTAGCTTTTGATAATTGATTCTTATATACTCTGTACCGCTGAATCCGAAATTGACCTTCATTTTCAACTATTATATCAGGATTTTTCGCACATTGCAAATTTCAAAGTTAAGAAGTTCAATGTTAAAATTGAATTTCCTTCCCCATCTCATCGGACCACTCAGCTGTTTAGCTGTAAGAATCCCAGGATAAGCAAAAATCTCGAATAAATTTTTTAATAAAATAAAATAAAAAAATGTTTTACATATGTTTTATAGTATGAGATTTTCGCTATATTTTAACTTACACATTTGCGATTTGCAAAAAAATTCTAACTTGATCTTTAAAAATGAAGATCATTTTCAGATTCAGTGCTAAAAAGTGCGTAAAAATCAATTATCAAAAGTTAAAAAACACAACCATCTTCTCTACTTTATAGTATTCGATTTTTGTTATTCTTTAAATTTGAAAATTTATGATTTGCGAAATATCCTGACATGACGGTTAAAAATTAAGGTAATTTTCGGATTCGGTGCTAAAAATACACAAAAGTTAAAAAACCCAACAATCGCAGTCTTGTATTATCTAATCTAAAACTTTTTTTCAAACTCCTTGGCAAAAATTTATCCAAAATTTTTTGTGTTATCCTGTAAAATAAGTATAAATAGTAACCACCGAAAATCTTAATAATATTAGATTGTTATCGGATTTGCTCCAGTATGTAAAATGCAATCTCGATCGGATATTTAAAAGTGGGTTAAAGTTCGAGTACAAATTTTGAACTGGAAAAACATACATACGATTGTTGATGTAACATAAAAACTTATAAAAAAAAAAAATTTGTTAAAAGAAATCTTAAGAGAAACAGTCTCAAATCCTGACAAAATAAAACATATGTTATTTTAGCCAATTTGAGATTTAATCATAATACTTGTAGGATTTTTTTTCAAAGCGCAGATACACATGAAGTAAGATCTTCGAATACTTTAAACGCACTTGGTATATGATCCCTCAAAGCCAAGCCGAACTCATTTGTTTTCAGAGTAGAAAAGTGGCATAAGTCATGCATTTTTAAAGTTTCATAACTCGCTCAATTTTAGATTTATATGAATGGGACTTTTTTTGTCTTACTTGTCAGTGTAATAGGAAGAAATTACTAACTATAACTTATAGGACCGGGGGACCGTATAAAAATTTAAATTTCGTAATTTTTTAAGAAATGTTTTTATTGACCCAAATCGCTTTTAAAATGTTTCTTTACCTGATTTAAAACATTTTTGTAATTGGAACTATATGTCTATGACTAACGGTTTAGGAATTAGCCATTGGACACCGTTGAGACCGGACACCCTGTATAATAGTTGAGCGTAAAATTAACATTGAAAATAGATTTCAAATTCATATTGCATTCTGACATATTAAAGAAAAAATATACAACTTCTATTCAAAATAAATGAAAAAATAACAGAATTTTTATTAAATGAAATGATGAAAAGCAACAGTCGCAATTCTTTACAAAATGATACACATTTTAAAATTTTATGAGATCTAATGTAAAACATAATAAAAATTAAAGTTATCTTAAAACTTGCTCGAAATGACTCCCTTTGGCTGCAATGCAAAAATGTACACAGGAAATACATCCTTCTAATTCTTTAAGCACTATGTGTACGATACCTCGATGCATGGCCGAACTCATCGTGTTCAGATGCAGGAAACTGGCAGAAGTCATGTAATTCAAAGTTTCATAACTCGGTCCTTTTAGTGTTAATTTTTTTTGTCTTACTTGTTACTGTAATGGGAAATTTTTACTAAATACCACTTATAGGACCGAGGGACCGTATAAAAAAATTAAATTTCGTAACTTTTTAAGAAATGTTTTTATTGATCAAAATGACTTAAAGTATTTTTTTTTACCTCATTTAAAATAATTTTGTAATTGGAACTATATGACCGTCACTAACGGTTTAGAAATTAGCCACTGAACACCATTGAGAGTGAACACCCTGTATAACATAACCTCTTCCGAGTTACCCACGATTCCGAAAAAGTGATCCTTTTCCTTAAACACCAGAAACTAAATGATATGAGATTTTAAGTAGCATTTCTGAAGCAAAAGTACATTTTCTTGCTTCTTTTTAGAAAAAAAAAGAAACCTAAACGTTTCCGAGTGGTTTTTACAATGCATTAATTAGTTTTTTCAACACAAAATATCGGTTTTCAGGATGCTACCCATTCTCAAGTAAACATTTTCATGTTCAACAAAGATGTTCAAAAGACAAACATTTTAAATTTACAGCATTAAAATTATTTTTTTTGTTATCACTATGGGGGCTCTGTCCCCCTGCTCGCTACACCCAACAACCTTCAAGTAATCGCTTCGCAATTCAGTTCGGTATCGCCAAGCAATCCCTATTTTCTAGCCAACCCCAGACGTATGTAATTGTTTCACGTTTCCATTCTGGATCGCTTCGCGATCCCTTATTTTCTATGCATTAAATTTTTAGATTCCAAACGCAGATGAACCCCCACCCCCCCTTTCTCATTAGTTAATAGAAATTATCTTCTTTCTGTAAAAATCACTTTTGCCATCGATCCAAAAAAACAACAACAACAACAACAACAACAACAACAAAAAAAAAAAACAGAAGTCTATCGAAATGCAGAAGATTCTTCCCTTTCCCCGCCCATCCTATCTAAATTATCTACTTTCATGTTTTTCTCCAAGCACAATTCCCGCTAAGAAAAGACAGACAGCTCTGACCCATCAGATGCATTTCGTGGTATCTACGCAGATTTTCATTGGTCCATTTCCAAATCGTTACTTTCTTTTATATATAGAAGGATTTGTATCAAACATTTTAAACAAAAGTATAAGAATTTGAAGAACAAGATAAAATGAACTTTAACTATGCTAAGAAATTAATAATAGTTTTTCATTAGGAGATTTGTTAACTCTGTTTTTAAAGTAAACGTGTAATAAGTTTAATGAAAAGAAATGAGGAATTATTTGTCCATTATTATTATTATCAAAGATTATCCTTGCATGTATAAATTCTGTTACGCAGCTGAAAAGGTTTATTTACAAATTGATAGCCTCCGATAAACCGATATTTCGAGAGTCTTCAGAAAAATTATTATTAAAACTACTCAGAAACGTTTCGTTTTTTTTCTTTGTTTTTGAAACGGACAGCAAAAAGAATGCTTTTCGAAATCGTGGATAACTCGGAACAGGTTATATTATATTTTCGTTAGGTTTTATTAGATCCAGAAATATTTTTTCTTTTTTTACAATGCTTCATAATTGAAAACTTTCCGTTTTTTTCTAGTCAAATAAACATAATTTCAACCAGAATTTTTTTTAAATGAAAAGTTTCTAATTTCTGAATATTTAATACGTGATTTATCACATTGCTAACTAAGCATAGAACCAAAAGAGTGAAAAATGATAAATCACGTATTAAATATTCAATAATTTCGAGCGGAATTTCACAGCTGAAAATTAATTGAAAATTTAATTAAAAAGTATATATCTTTCTAATTTCTATATGGTTATTATTTAATTTCTGTTACTTAATAAAATTTCTGGTTCTGTTTTATGAAAAAAAAAAGAAAAGACGGACGATTGGAGCTATGCCCTATAATCAAAATGTGTTAATGCACAGGGGAAAAAAAGAATACGCGCCAAGTATGATGCAATCGATTGAACTGAAATTTTATTTTCATAATTATACATATATACAACTTATTTTATCACACGGCAAACTTGATTCTACGGATAAGCTTCCGAGACACACTCAAATTATAATGATGAAAAAACTTATCAATGAAATCGATGCCTTTTTAAAATCAATATTAAAAAGCAAAACCTGAGTAACACTCACGTCATATTGAGGTTGCCGTCGATATGAAAATCAATTTCGTTTATAACAATTTTTTTTAAACTACTAACCGTTGCACAATTTTAATCTTTACACCTTCAAACAGTTAAAAAAAAATGTACTTTAAAATGCAATTTGTTTGAAAATTGTATCTCAACTTGCGGATTTTTTTAAAGGTTTATTAAAATACTTTACAAGCATGAATTTTCTTTGAATCTAGCGTGCAAACAGATTTTGGAATATTAACCCGGTTGTATTAAAACAATGTAAATAGTTCAGCATTAATTTCAGACTAATATTCCATAACGAAATTAAAATTCCCCTCCCTCCCCCCCCACACACAAACAAACACAAAACACAAGTTTAACAGATATTATATAATCTAACTCCAAATTAAACAATAGGAATGGCTGCTGTAATTAGTGAAATCTTTGGTAATTTCTTTTGCTATAAACCCCTGGTATGCTGCTAACACGAAAATATCGCTTTTAATAAATTTCGAAACTTTATTTGGTTACATAATTGATATTTTTTTTAATATGAAAATGCTTTATAGTGTTCAAATATAAGTAAGTGAAATGTAAATAAACTACAAATCAGTTGCCAAAATGGTGGGCAAAATATCTATTCAACGGTTTCAGCACACCCACGGTGGTGTGCTGAAACCGTAGAATAGATAGATATTTTAGTGTTTTTAATATTTTAATCTGTATTACATGTTCATACACCATTTTAGCAAATGATTTGTAGTTTATTTACATTTCACTTATTTATATTTGAATTACCTATGGTGCAAATTGTTTATACTTTTTAGTGTTATTAGTGAACAAGTAAAAAATATATAGTAAGTGTAAAAAATATATTGATGTTTTCAATTAAAAATGGTTTTCCCCTATGTTCTACATACCGGGTAACCTGGGTTGGATCACCTGGTTATGTTAATAACACAAACAAAGTGCTATATCTATAGCTAAACAAGAAAAAAAAATCTTGCGTCAAGCATAGATTATGAAACACTTTCGAGTACTTCCAGAATTTTTTAATGAAACTTTGCTATTTAAAAGGATAATATATGTATCTAAGTAAACATTTTTGAAAACGCATAGCACATTTAAAAAAAAAAAAAAAAAGGTTTCAGAAATTGCCGTCCATAGCCGAGAAAGTAGTATTTTGTTCAACCCTGTATTTAATCTGCACATTTATACATATTTTACATAGTATGCTAAAACTTAGATTAGTAAGAATATGCATAATAGGTTGAAAATTCACCTTCAACAATCTCTACCAATGTACGGAAACATACTTGAACTTTTTTTTGTACAGTCCTGTACATAACAAATATGTTTTTAGATGCGCCACATTTTAAGTTAAAATTTAATTCAGGCGAAAACATGGTTAAAGCTACTGAAATCACACTTACAGACATTATCCTCTCAAAAAGGGCATGTATTCAGTATTTTGCGTGGCCATGTATATGATTTTATTTATTACAAACATCTCTTAATATACTAAATATAGTTCAAGTTGAAAGTGCGTAACTCAGTTGAAAGCCGCCTTTAAGCCATTCACGCTGATACTCCAAAATTCTTAAGAATTCTTCTGTGTAGCCCTGTATATAATCTATAGCATTTATACACACCACATAAAAAGCAAAAATTTATTGCAACAAACACGCATATCATAAATTAAATCGCACTTTCAACAATTAGGCCAATAAACAGTACATCAGATACAGTACTGTATCCGATAAGGTTTTCTAAAATTATGGGCAGCAAAAGAAACTGTTTTTAGAAATACCTCTTAGAATCTCAAAATTCTATTAGTTTCTGAGATTTCTAATGATAAAGGAAGACTTTTCAGAACCGTGGGTAACGCTAAAGTGGTTATATTATATTTTGTTTCCGGTTATGTTATATTCTCGTAGATTAAGAAGCATATATATATATATTTAAATTGCCGTGTAGAAAGAAACGCATTAGTACTTTTGGAAAATAAGTTACCTTCGAACCATAATAATCCAAGTATCTAAAAATTTTAAATACCAAAGTTCAATGTATGGTAGTCCTATTGTACTTTTATCAAATTACAAATATACTTTTTCTTCATTATAAGGAGGAAATCTTTATTTCCCGATGCCAACTAAAGTTTTACTCCTTCAATGGTAAAACAAAGAAATATCTTAATCATCATCTATACACAAAGAGCTTAAATTGCAATGCATTTGCAATGATCACGAACAAGACATAATGCCGAAAACCTTTTCGTTCCCTCATTACAACATTATTTCAACTTTGTTTTAAAATAGAGGAAATGGGCCCAGGTTGAGAAAAAGAATATTGATCAGTATCTCATTAAGCGCAGAAAGTTAAGATGTCTTGAGCAAATTTAGTTAGCAGTTTTTAATTAAATCCAAGAGGAAATAAAAATTGCCATCATTGTTTAATTACAAAGCGAATGACAAGAAAAAAGAAGAAATTGTTTTGATTTCGTTTTATAGGACTTATTTTAACCTCTGAAATGAGTTTGCAATTGATTTTGAATTTAATAGCGGTAAAAATTTAAGTACAACATTAAAATTTGTTGTGTTTTATAACTTTATAGATGCTTAAAGAATTTTATACTTTCTAGGAAGTCATAAAGCATGCAAAAATTATTTTTTTTGGTTAAGGGGTCTCAGGACTCTTAAAATTGGAAAAAATGAAAAAAAAAAAAGGACCATTTTCAACATTTATTATCTTAAAATGTATATGATTTAGAAACACAATATTAATTGAGAGGAAAGAGATAAGCATGCTCTTTGATTTCATACATTAGAAAAGATGCAAGATGCAGAATTAGTATTTACAGGGTGCTCCAAACTATCAGACATTTGTCGAGAAGAAAATTGGTATGACAGCTTACGCGCAGGATTACAAAATAAATTTTGCAACTAGAATGAAATTTCGTGTGCTTAATTATACTTCAGATTGTAATAATTACCCTGAATCTAAATACATTTGTATTTAAAGCATTTTTAGATTTTTAATACAAAGTTGTATTTAGCTAATATAAAATTTTGGAAATTTCTACAGTATAATCACCTAAAAATGTATTTTTATGAACAATAAGAATTAAATTTTAGGTTCAGTTTATACAGAGTAACACGAAACATATGTTTTGAAAATTTCATGAAAAAAAATTCAGAAGTTTTTGAGATATCGTGCGCGTTATGCCCAAAAACGTCATTTGTAGAAAAATGACCTCGAAGTTTTGGAAACACCGCTTCAGCTATTGAGCGGGTGTAATTCTAAAAGCCATAACTTCTGTTCTAATAGGAATTTCAAGGAAACAATTATGTCAAAATGTTCAGAAAAGATAGGAGTTTAACATCTAAAAAAAAAATAAAATTTCGAAAATTTTAAAGCTTCAAGAGTCCTGGCACCCCTCAATTAAATGAAGTAGAAAAATTAGTAGGCTATTAAAAGGCCAGTTCCAACTATTATAAAACCATAAAATTAGCTTTCCTGATGAATTACAATAATAAATACGGCATAACTAACAAACAAATAATTTTTAACTTGCTTATTTTATTTCGTGACCTCATTTATTAAAAAAAAAAAATTATATCTTGCTTCAAAAGGATTTCAAAACAACATTCCATAGAATGAATTTATTTATGATATCAACTCTATACACGAAAGCATTTCGAAATTAATTCAAACTGAAATGAAATATATTCAAACATTAATTGCTTAGTCATTAAAAATAATTCAGATGTCGGAATATCTTAATGATATTGATTAAAATTACTTCTATTGAATGTAGTTTTGATGAAGTTAGTTCTATTGAACAAGCTATATATAGGCTCTCGTCATTCGGAATTATGTTTCTTTAGAGAACGTAAAAAATATGTGGGGTAAAAAATAGAATTGATTGGTATATTTCTCATTGTATATCATGAAGACAGATTTTTTTCTTTTACATAAGAACAAAGCAGAATTTTAAATACATATCTTAAGAAGTTCTTTGAAATTTCAATAACTATCTTTAACATTTCGTTAGTCGCGCCTTATCTGACAGATACACGGCAGAATCTGACAGAACTTTCGGGTGCATTTTAATACATTAATTATTTGGCAAACCATAAAATATATTCATAATATTAATGAGTTTGATTTAATGTTATTTTTGTCTACTTTAAATTGTGTTTTTTTCTGTTTTATTTATAAATATTAACAATATATACGGGTGTATCTGACGGATACAGCGCGGCCACACTTGTTTTTAAAAAACAAAACACGCGACTCGTGGAGTGTTAATGAACTGTAAGAAATCGAAACAGAAGTTTTGCAGTATGCATTATAAATCCTTAAAATATATGATGCTACTAATTTCCTCAAGTTTGTTTCAAAATATTTTAAAATATTTGGATTTTTTTATATTGTATTTTTTTATTATCATATTAATTCTTTTATCTTATTAAATTATATTTTTGATATTACTTAGTGCTGCGTAGCTGAGCTGATCAAAAGAAATGCTGCTTTACACTTAACCCTTTAGCGGGAGGTGTCCACAAAAAAGTACCTGGTTAGTTTACTTGCACCCGGAATAATTAATTAAAATTTTCATTTTATAAATTACCTGAAAATAAGCAAGTTTTTATTTTCTAAAAAATTCTTTTTAAATTCTGATGTCAGTCAATCATTTCATCATTTTGCAAACAGAATTAATACGCGCCGGAAAGGATAGGAGTTCATAACGAAAGTTTTATGCCCTTGAGAGCCTGTTTTATGAATATATTGTAAAACAGTGTGATCAAAAAGTAGATTGATTCAAAAATTACAAATAAACTTCAACAAAATTACTGCCTATTTTATAATGAACAACAGTTCAAAATGCTATTATTAATACAGTAGTCTCTCGTTATGATGTGCAAGCTGGTAGATGAAAATAGTGCTATTTATTCGATGGTGCGAGATATCCGAGAAAAACACAAATTAAGAATAATTCTAACCACTTTGTTTATTCACTGAATTTGCAATATTTTTCTACAGTTAAATAAGGCAAAAAAGATTTAAAAATTTGTGGTAGAACTGAGCGGATCCTTATATTTGACATTTTTTACATTTAAAAATTACTCCTTTGTCACTATTTTAGAATGTTCTGATGTTATATCGTCGATACCATGTCAAACTATCCAATGTGAAATCAGTGGGCTAGTACTTTAAAATTCAGATTTCTTGATCGGCACCACTTCGGTAAAATTCGCCTTATTTAACCTTTTATGATGAAATATTAATTAAGGTGAAAACAAGGGGAATTTTACCATTTCAGAAAAGTGGAGTCAATCAAGAAATCTGAATTTAAAAAAAGTAGTCCGCTGTTTTCACATTGGATAGTTTGACATGGAACCAACGATATATGACTTCAAATATATAAATAAAATAGGAAACTAGGGCAGATGCAAAAATCTAATTTTGTTCCGCCTTAACTGCATGCGGCAAAGCATATAAATACAAAAATGGGGAAATAAATATAAAAATAACATTAAAAATCATATAAATTATCGAAGCGATTTGCTAAAAATTGCATGTTGGTTTCGACAGCATTAAGTTTAACGTGAGGTTAGAGCAAAGTGACAGTAGAATGTTTTCGGCACACATGGTGTTAGAGCAAATATGAGGTTGTGTAGTACGGGCCAATAGAATTGCCGTAAAAAAAGACAACCGTCCAATGCAATTAATTATACGGCGAAAAAAGACTGCCAATATGAATTTAGCCGGTGTAAATTAAGGAAAAGAGGATCTTATGTATATTTTAGAACAATCAGGTAAAGAGGCAGAATTAATAATATTTGTCTAATTTTGAAAGGTATTTTGCAACTATAACTCCAATAAAGATATTTATGCCTTACCTTACAGTCAAATAATTACATAAATTTCTTTTCATGTTTGTAATTTTACTTCCCGAATAAATAAAATTGACACACTTTGTTTAATTGTATAAAAATAACATTTCAGCATAGAATAGGGCATTTCATATTCTACAAATTTATGCTTCAAAGAGTTAAGGTGAAACAAAATTAGAAATTTGCATCTGTCCGAGTTTCATATTTTACTTACATATTTGTGTCATATGTAATATCATAATAAGCTAAAATAGTGACAAGGGAGTGATTTTTAAATGTAAAGAAATTTAAAATTTTAAATATAATGCATTTTGATTATTTTTAAATGTAAAAATGTCAGGAAAGTCCGATAAACTTCAGCAAAATTTCTGAATTTTTATAATGATTAAGGTTTTAAAATGCAATTTTAAAAACAGTAGTCTCGTTATAACCGCGTATGTTGGTAGAGAGGAAATAGCGGCATTTATCCAACAATGCGATATATCCGAGGGCAACAGAAATTAAGAATAATTCCAACCTTCAATTAAATGTTTTAAATTTTCTTCGAAACGTTTGTTCGTAGGCTCATTGCAATTTAAAATAAAAAGGAAAATGCCCAGTTAAACTGGTGGCATTGAGCTCACAGGCTATTCACACTAATTGTATATTATAGTTATTTCAAAGAATAATGACCTTTGGAAAATAAATTAAGGTGGATTATCCACCTGTGTACTACTTCATCCTCTTTATACTTAACAAATGAACCTCCAAATCTAATCAGGGAAGCGCCTTCTCAGAATAAACCGGTGTACCAAATGTGAAGCAAATCGGATAATTTTGCCGTAAAATACCATTTATCTAAATTAAGGTGGCGGATTAGCTCCCCCATTTCCCCCTTTATACTTAGCCAATGAACCTGCAAATCTAATCAGAAAAGCTCCTTATCAGAATGAACCTAGAAAAAAAAATTAAAGTAAATTGGATAATTTTGCCTGTAAACCCATTTATCTAAATCGAAGGGCGGGGACTTGCCCCGATTTCCCCCTTTTATACTTAACCAATGAATCTCCAAATCAAATTAAGGAAGCGCCATATCGGAATAAACTGGTATATCAAATTTGAAACAAATCGAATAATTCTGCATGAAAAACCCATTTATCTAAATTAAGGGGGGGATAGCCCCTCTTCCCCCCTTTATATTTAACTAATAAACCTCCAAATCTAATCAAGGCATCTCCTTAACATAATTAACCGGTATACCAAATTTGGAGCAAATCGAATAATTCTACATGAAAAACCCATTTATCTCAAAAAGGGGGAATAGCCCCTCTTTCCCCCCTTTATACTAAAGTAATGAACTTCCAAATCTAATCAGGGAAGCTCCTTAATATAATTAACCGGTATACCAAATTTGGAGCAAATCGAATAATTCTACATGAAAAACCAAATTCTCTAAATTACGGGAGGGGGCAATCCCCCCTTTCCCTTCTTTATACCTAAGTAATGGATAACCAAATCTAATCAGGGAAGCTCTTTAACATAATAAACTAGTATAATAAATTTGGAGCAAATCGAATATTTCTGCATGAAAACCCCATTTATCTAATTTAAGGGAGGGTGTGGACTAGCCCCCCTTTTCCCCCTTTATCCTTATCAAATGAACCCCCAAAACTAATCAGGGAAGCACCTTATCAGAATGAACCTAGAAAAAAAATTGAAGCAAATCGGATATTTCTATCAAGAGTTATCGCGTTACGTACGTACATACAGAACGGGCGGGCACATAAGCTCTCAGGCTTTGATAGCCTGTGAGCTAAAAAGTTAACTACAAAGACAGATTTGTAATGACATAAACATAAAAGTACTTAAAACGCGAATTTAAGGTACAATTTATTTTTTGTTTCCGGAAGATCAGAAAAGAGCGATATATTCGAATTAATAATGCTTATATCGATCAGACGCGATATAAAGAGGACCCACTGTAATTTGTCATTGGCAAAATTGAAAAAAAAAAAGTTTAGAAATAGGTACATGAGAAGTATATGATTTTCTAAAGCAAAAAAGCAAATTTATGTCAAAGAATAATAAAACTATTGTAATTTTTGAAATAAATATAATGTTACGGAAGGAGACAAAACTAAGACAAACTTTAGTGCTGCAAACATCCGTAATATTTATACTCATTTATTTCTTCATCCTCCTTCAAATAAAACATTAATTTACTAAAATGCCAAACTATTATTATGTTTCCAGTTAATGTAGTTGCCTCAATAAAAACGTTGATTGGTTTGTCACTGAGAACTTATTCTGCGAAGCAATTTTTTTCCACATAATTATATCATTTTCGTCACATTTGTTTCACGGATTCTAATTAAGTGAGAACAATGAGGAAATGAATACCACACCACTTTGTCTCTTCTCCATCTAAATAGCCTATTAGGGAAAAGCAGTTTAATCTGAGACATAGATGACTTAATACAAACATTTTATCTGACTAATTTTGCGTTAGCAAACATGCGCTAACAAAAATAAATGGAGGAATCATTCCAGAACAAAGTGATTTCTTACTGTCTTTGAATTTATACTAGATCTTATTACATTATTTCAATATTTTCTTAACGTGGGATGCAAAATTTATAAAATTTCTAACAAAAAAAGTGTAAGATTTGAACTTTCCAAAAATATATTCGACTAATTTAATTTTCGTTTTTTTTTTCTAGATAATTGTAAAAAAAGACTGACACATTTTTTAGTATTTTTCCGAAACTAAAAAACAATGCTGAAAAGATAATTGAACATACAAGACGTATACAAAAGCATACGAATATATAATACATATAGATTTCATGAAATAAATATTTGTGTTAAATAAACGTGTGTAAATGTGTACTGAAAATATATAATCACTGATATTTTATTTATGCTTTTATTTAAACAAGTTGGAAATTGCTCGTCAAACGTGGCAAATGAGGTGCGTTCGTACTATAACTAGTTTTATAATTATTTTTTGCACCCCATATTGTACTGAATGTGTATTTATTTGCAATTCATAAGTGCATAGTCTGTAACATCATTAAAATGCACTTGCAATAATTTTTTCCCATTCCCCTTAATGTAACGGAAAACTTTTGACTGTCCCTGTAATTAAGCTATACATCCGATTTTCATGAAATTTGAAATGGCTCGACAAAATTTTGCAGCAATTATATATTTAAAATTTCAGCCCATTCGGAAAGCTGTAACATCATTAAAATGCACTTGCAATAATTTTTCCCATTGGCTTTAATGTAAAGAAAAACTTTTGACTGTCCCTGTAATTAAACTATACATCCGATTTTCATAAAATTTGAAATGGCTCGACAAAATATCGCAATAATTATATGTTTAAAATTTGAGACCATTCGGAAAGCTTTAACATCATTAAAATGCACGTGCAATAATTTTTCCCATTGGCCGTAATGTAAAGAAAAACTTTTGACTGTCCCTGTAATTTAACTATACATCCGATTTTCATAAAATTTGAAATGGCTCGACAAAATTTTACAACAATCATATATTTAAAATTTCAGACCATTCGGTTGGGTAGTTTTTGCTCTATTATATGCGGACGGACGGACAGACAGACGGACTGAACGACAACTATAGGTGCTACGTATTTATATAATTACGAACGCACCTAATAAAAGTGAAAAAGCCTGTACCATAGAGATTCATGGCCAACTGGACAATATTTTGACTTATAGAAAGATGCAATATACTGACTGAAAAGCTAACAGTATGAGTCGAATAATGCATCAACTCTTATTTCCTATCTTAAGACGATTTTACTACTCATTATTTTAAATTAAAATTTTATGCTTCAAAGATTTGTGTAATCGCGCCACTGATTTTTTAACCCTTTATATCCTTACTGTACTTTTAAGTACCATTAAAGAAAATTCAGTGTAAAATTTATTTAATTCGTCTACTAATAAAAGTAGATTGCACTTTTCATACAAAATAATTTGCTCAATCCTATTTAGAAAGCACGGTGAAACAGTCGAAGATAAAAAATTTTTAATGTGGTTATTTTCTCAACCATTTACATAGGTGTAGCTTTTATCCTATTAAAAAATGTTATACGAAAAATTTGCAACCTCAAAAAACTTCTCTGTTACAGATTTACTTACACTGTTCTTATAAGAGTTATAAGATTTCCATAACAGTATATATGTATTTTTAATTAATCTAATTATTCTTGCTAATATTTCGCAAAAATAGCTCTAACTACCTATTTATTAGTTCAGTTTTAATTAAAAAGATTATCTAAAAAAATTATTATATATGTTGTTCTGGATATCTTAGACATTAACGTAAATAATTATTCAGGTGAAGTAATTTTTTTATTCAAAATTCAGGGTTAAAGAAGATTTTCAGTAAATAAACTTTTTATGAAACAATTAAAAGTTTGTATTTTACTTTCTCTTTCGACAGCGCAATTGAATCTCCTAAATAAATACTTAATTATAAATTAAATAAATACTCAAAAAACTAAAACAAAAAATTCAACTAATAAACAGCAAAAATTTGCCACAACATTCATACATATAAATTTCTTTTTCCTTGCTCAAATAAAAAAGTTACTGGACTAAAACGACAAACTATTATAGATTTTCCAATTAATATAGTTGCCTCAATGAAAACGTTGATTGGTTTGTCACTGAGAGTTTATTCAGAGATTTTTTTTCTAATTATAAATTCATTTTCGACACATTTGTTTCACAGATTCTAATTAAGGAGGAACAATGAGGAAATGAATACCACGTCACTTTGTTTCTACTCCATCTATATAGGGTATTAGAGAAAAGCAGTTTAATCTGAAACACAGATCTCTTATACAAACATTTTATCAGACTAATTTTGCGTTAGCAAACATGTGCTAACAAAAATAAATGAAGCGATCGTTCGAGAACAAAGTGATTCCCTTCTCTCTTCAATTTTCTAAACCAGATCTTATTACGTTATTTCAATATTTTCTTAATGTGATGCAATACTTATAAATATCTAACAAATAAATAAATTAATGCATATTATGATATGACCTTTCCAAAAATTCATTCGACTTTATTCTATTTTGGATTTTCTCTTAGTAACTTAAAAAAGAAAAAAAAATCAAACAATTTTGAAAGAGCAAGAAAAAAAGTAAAAAATTAATTTAATAAAGCAAGTTGTATTCAAAAGTATAATATTTATCTATTTTATGATTTAGCTATTTCTACCGGTGCCAAATGACACATTTTAAAATTTATATTTATTTTATTAATAATTTTAAATTAAAACAATCATAAATTAGGAATTCAATATAATAAAAAGAATTTACCATTGTATTAATTTAAGAATTACATGTAAATTAATATCAATAAATCAAAATCTTAAAACGTGTCATTTGACTCCGGCAGTAATAGTGTTAATACATTTATGTTTGAAGTTTACTGCGTATTAAAACCACGTAGTTATATCACTACTTTAACATAAAATATACTTAATCTAAATAAAAGTAACGAAGCCTGAAACACAGAGCTTCGGGATAAACTGAGAAATACTCTAATGTACAGAAGAATACAATATATTCAGGGCAAAATATCCAAAAGGGCCCAGGAGTAAGATATGCTTTTGGACCCAGATATTTTTATCAAAGATAAAAGATATCATTGCCCTGACCTCCTTACAAGCATGCGGGCCTGAGTCTAACCATTTTTTAAAAACTAATTTTTACTTAAGTAGTAACAAGAAAGAAAAATCATGAGTCAAAAGCATAGATTATGAAACTCTTTCAAACAAATCCAGAATACTCTAACGAAACTTCATCGTTTAATAAGGTGAAAGAAGATATCTTAAAAAATCAGAAAACTCATAACACATTTAACAAGTCGGAAATTGTACGTCAAACGTGGCAAATGAGATGCGTTTGTACTATAACTAGTTTTATAAATATTCAGATTTTGGTGCAATAGCTGTTGCACTCTTATGCAAAAATGCATGATTACACAATTTATTACGATTATATGTATTAAATTCAGTAATACGGAAATAATAGGACCCCCCCATCTTCAATAGGACGGCATCACCATGGCAACTTAGAATCATTACATATCATGGTATATCATTGAATTGATTACGTATGATAGGATTTAATAGATTGAAGAATTTTTTTATTAATATCTTTTAACACTTTGTACTCCGTTGTCGCCGCTGCGGCGACATGGTAAGGTAAGTGAAGAACTCCGTTGTCGCCGCTGCGGCGACATCATCTTTCCTTACAAAATTTGTTTTTGGCACCAGTAACAAAGGAAAATAAAATTTACCTCATTTAATCAGAGCATTTTAAAAATTGTGTACTTGAAGTAAACTTCTTTTAAAAAAGTGGTGCCGACCGAATAAAATATTTGTGTAACGACGCGGAGTTGCTAGTAGCCCATACTCAAAATAACGCGGATTGCAAAGGGTTAAGTTTTGATTCAATTTTCATAAAATTTGAAATGACTGGACAAAATTCTGCAACGATTCTATATATTAAATTTCAAGATATTCGGTTGGGTAGATTTTGTGCTGTTATATACGGGCAGACGGACCAGTCGACGATTATAGGTGCTACGTATTTATATAATTACGAACGCACCCTAAAATCCATTTAAGCAATTATCGCCCATAGTCGGAAAGGTATTTAAATTCTGTTTATGATATATAAATTTGTGTATATACTACACAGCATGCTAAATATTACTTTAGTCAGAAAATGTATGGAACAGTTAAAAATTCCCCTTCTGCAATTTCTGCCAACAGAGTGTAATGTACTCTATTTTTTTTTGTATAGCCGTGTATATTATCTACAGATTTTTATGCACATCACATACTAAGCTAAAATGTAATTCAGATAGAAACGCATAACACAACTAAAATCGCACTTGCTGGAATTACCATTCAGAGGCGGAAATGCATCCAGTTCTTTGTGTGCGTTATGAATCTATTTATATTAGTAGGAGAGCTGTTGAACATTTTTGAGTAGGTATTTGAGGCACCCTGAAAATTTGTGCAACACTTCTTTTGTAATGCCTGAATACAAAATCGAATGTCTGGCTGAAGGATCGTGGCCCAAAAACTGTGCCAGACACGTGTCAAGTGCCATTTGGCACTTGACACGTGTCTGGCACAGTTTTTGTGCCGACTAAAGTGTCTGTCATTTTCAAAATATTTTTTTCTAAGCATAAATATTATTCTGCCTCAATCTCAGCGTGCCTCAAATACCTTTCTTGGGTAGTCAAAAAATGGCACTTGACACGTGTCTGGCACAGTTTTTGGGCCGACTAAAGTGTCTGTCGTTTTTAAAATATTTTTTTCTAAGTACAAATATTATTCTGTCTCAATCTCAGCGTGCCTCAAATACCTTTTTTTTTGGGTAGTCAAAAAATGGCACTTGACACGTGTCTGGCACAGTTTTTGGGCCACGATCATTCAGCCAGACATTCGATTTTGTATTCAGCCATTACAAAAGAAGTGTTGCACAAATTTTCAGGGTGCCTCAAATACCTTCCCTAAAATGTTTAACAGCTCTTGGACTATATTCTACAAACATCTCTTAAGACTACTTTCAAATCCAAAAGGGCAACTTCCTGACGTAAGTTTTAATTTATTTTTGTTCGAAAATGCATGAAACTAGCTGGTGTTGTTGTTCAGAAACTATGTCATCGAGCTGTTTTTCCATTTTTTTTACAAACGCAATAGATCTTTCAGAAAGTAGTGTCAAAGTAGACGTTTTGAACCGAATTTCCGCGCGAAAGTAGAAAAATCACTCAAGAGCGGGCGAAAAACGGGTTTGTCACGTGATCGAAATCGCTTATAACTCAATGGGTAATGGATTGATCAAAAAATGGAAGAAACAGTTCAATTCCAAATCGCTTCCATGGCCAGGCTTCCCAATTTCATATCTTCCCGTTAAAAAATGAATTTGTAAATGTGTCAGAACGTTTTGCGCTTGTTGAGCAGAGCAGTTAAGAACAGCTTTAATGTAATAGGTAAATTTCTGCAGGAAAAGGCTCAGCACAGTTAAAACCAACTCTTAAGCAACTCACGCCCATAGACACCAATGCTTACGAATTGTTTTATGTATTCAAGTGTATGATCTATAGAATATATATATATATATATTCATAGAATTTATGTCAAAATTTAATTAAATTTAAAAATGCAAACCAAATTTTGAAAATCCACTTCCAGCAGTCATAGCTGATAGAAAGTTCTGTAACGGATTTCTGTTATGTATTCATGTAAATGAATGACAAATGCTATATGAACGCCATATTCTACAGTAAGTATCTTGTAATGCACTTTAGTAATGTACGTACATAAATTTAATTATGTTTGAAATAGTGTAACATCATTAAAATACACTGCGCTGCAAACGATGTTGCCCCGTAAATCATTGTGCAACCGAAATCTTTTTGTGACCTTGCAAATGAATGATAAATGCTTTAAACACCATATTTTACAGAAAGCATGTTTTAATACACCTCAGAAATGCATGTCAATTTCATTATGTTTACAGTGTAACATCATTAGATTTCTCATCGTAGACACTAATGGAAGTGAATTATCACCTGAAAACATAATTTTCTTTAGCAAACATGCCATAATAAACTTCAATAACATTGATAAGTTACATGGCAATCGGAGTACCGGGTGAGCCAAAAGTTCATTACAACTTTAAAAACTCATAAAAAAGGAAGAAATTATGATAAAGGAGTGCGATTTGCAAGAAAGGATTCACAAGGTAGTCAGGCTTTTTTAGCAGAAAAAAAATTAGTTAAAAAATCACATGTAGAGGGCGCTGACGACCCGAAACACAATGAACAGGACAACAGTTGTGTCGTAGAATGTTCTGGAGGTCATGTTGAAAATTTGTTATTGGAAGAACAAATGAATGGAGCATATTGTTGTCCTATTCATTGTGTTTCGGGTCATCAGCGCCCTCTACATGTGATTTTTAAACTAAATTTTTTTTGCTGCTAAAAAAAATCCGACTACCTTGTGAGCCCTTTCTTGCAAACCGCACTCTTTTATCATAATTTCTTCTCTTTTAATGGGTTTTTAAAGTTGCAACGAAATTTTGAATAACCTGGTCTATTTACAAGATATTGAGCAAAGAAAGACAGACAAACCGATATCATAAGCAATTTTAGATTGTGTTGGAATGTTAAAAAGAAATGTTCTTGCCTCCTTGTGGGCCACTACAAGCACGGGGGCTTGAGGACTGGGTGTATTGCACCTTTCGCAGTTCCTTGTGGCAGGTGTTGAGTATTTGATTCAGAATTTATCAGCATGACTCCCATAAAACGTAATGCAGAGATATTTTTTCCAATGAGTTTCCAATACTCTTTAGTTTTTACCATATACCTATAATTTTAAATCATGTCACCCATTTTTTAAATATCATATTCAATAAATCGATTTTTCCCGAGACAGTAAATCTTTGTATTTTAATTTTTCTTTCAGCAAGGCATTTTAAATTTGCTGAATAAAGATTTGATTGTAAATTAAATTAAATGCTTAAAAAAATTCAATTAATAAAAGGCGCAAGATTTGCATCATTTTTCAGTTACGATAATTAAAAAATCTGATTTTTTTTTCGTTAGAAGAAAAGGATTCATCGTAATTGCTTCAAGAAAGTAGGAATGATATATTACTCGTTAAAAGAATGACGTTATCATTCGAAAAAATGCATTTTTGAGACAATACCCTTAAGCGATTAAATTTCAAATATTTATGTGGAAGATCAGAATACAGTCTGTCTCAAAAGTTTAGTTCAACAAGAAAATATTGTTTATTACATAAAAATACAAAATTATAGAGAAACAGATTCTTTACTTATTAGATTCTGTAAAAGTATTCAAATAAATCATATTGAAATGAATGAATGGTTATACTAAGAAATCGTATAAGTCGATAACTATACTTACAGCGTTTCGAAAGTTTAGGCAGAATGAACAAATTTCATAATTTAATACTTTTACATAATATTTATTAATAATATTTCAATGGTTTTGGATAACTTCAAAAAATTGTGTTTCTATTGAATCAATTGGTTTCGAAATATTATTGAAAGCAGAGAAATACAATGCTTTTATAATTGCCATTTTTAGTTCTTTAGTAGGGCGACATTTCTTTCCATTCTTGTACAGTCGTGGAAAAAAAAAAAGTAAACACCCCCCACTAACTCCTCAACAAATTATCGCAGAAGAAAGTTACTGGTACCGAACGATTGGAAATAAAGTCTACTTTTAAATGATATAGATAAAATTTGCTTAGGGGGCCATCTACATTTTAAAATGAATCATAACTTTGTTTTTTTTCAATAACAGTACACAATTCTGACATCATAAATGAACTCTACATCCTCCAATTAGGCTAAAAACAAATTTTTATGCTATTCGTACCATGAGTTTCCGAGAAATTAATTATTTTAAAACGAGCGTATTTTAAGGGCTGCATCCAAATCGAAGTTCGGAAATCGATTATTAACCGAGAGAGCCCCCATCTTGATCAAGGCACCTTAAGAAGTCAATGAAGCCTACTAGATTACGCCCCACCAGTGGCTGAGAGGTTCTGCTCTCGAAGCTGGTAGACGGGAGGTGCTGGGTTCGAACCCAATCGCGCCTGTCGGCCTAATCGTTCGGAGTTTTCGTGGTTTTCTTCGAACCGTGGATTTCCATGCGTTAATACGGATTAGGTTCCCTTAGAAAGACCTCCACGGAAGGCACTCCCCCTAGGGCCTATATCCCTCGTGTAGATAATTGGCCGTCAACAATCAACCCAACCCTGCTAGATTACAATACAGCAGAAGAAATTTCAAAATATCTAGTCACTTCTTTTATAGACGGCCCCTTAAACCATCATTTTGCCGTTTTTTAAGCATAATTTGAAAACTACTTGGAAGAAAAATGTGAAATTTTGGATTTTCATAAAGCAGGACTTAATAAATCTAAATCCATCAAAAAAATTGTAGGTTGCAATTCATAATTTTTTCGAATATTAATTTCATAATTCATAATTCATATCATAAAATTATAAAAATTGAAAATTCATCGTATTTATGTTTGGGTATATTAGTATTATTGCTACACAAAAAATTAGCACATTAGGAGCATAGTTTCGGGCGATATTAATAAAAATATGAAAATGTAATTTAACATTAGAAGCACTCAATTTTGAATGTTTTTAATTCAAAAACTTATAATTCTAATGACTTGAAATTCGGTGTCTAGGCATAACTTGAACCGAAGATTTGAAATAAAAAATTGGGTATTGTCATTGAAAAAAATGAAGTTTGGATTCCTTTTAATATGTAGATGGTCCCCTAAGCAAATTTTATATACATCATTTAAAAGTAGACTTTATTTCCAGTCGTTCGGTACCAGTAACTTTCTTCTACGATAATTTGTTGAGGAGTTAGTAGGGGGTGTTTACTTTTTTTTTCCACGACTGTACATTTCAAGTGTTAAGGTACCTGAAATGCCCTCAATTGTGTTTAAGTCCGAGCTTAAAGCTGTTCAATCTCAAGCGTTAACATTTTGGGCGGAAAGGCACTGTTTCGTGCAAAGTGAGTTGTGTATTGAAGCATTGTGCTGAAATCTCCACTCAGGACTCCTATGATGTCATCAAATGTAAGTAGATGCTGCTCTAGTGGCTCTTGATACATCGATGTATTTTTTTCCCCAGGGCTTCGGATTCACACCAGAAAATACACAAAGTATTTACAGATTTATTTAATGTCAGACTTTCCTTAATTACTTAAAGTAAATATTCTTAAAAAAGTTCCGGTCTGAAGTCGAAATTTCGGGATAAAAACAAACTGGCAACAACGTTTACCCAGTAACAATTCCAGCTATCAGATTCCACATCTTTTCATCACTGAATAATATACAGTGAACCACATATCCACGTACGACATGTACTTTCCAGCTCGATCGATTCTGGCCTGTTTATGGTGTGATTTTAGGCGCGGTTTGTAACAGATTTTCTTTAAAACAATGTTCTTGCAGTCTCTTATTCATCTTTTTAAAACATGACACCGAGATTATGCTTAAATTGTTTTATAGACGTATTTGAAATCAATCTTCAAAATTTTCTATCAGTCTGAACACTTGTTACACGAAACGGCCCACATCTCACCTTGGTTTTCGGCGAAAATTTTATTTCTAGCAAGTTGTCTGCTTTGAACGATTTAATGTTCTAGAAATTTTAAAAACGGGCTTTTTAAAAAAATGCCAATTTAAATATCTTTAAAATTTCTACATTTGTGAATTCTGTAGCTTTCGGAATCTGTTAGAACCAACGGAAATGAATATTTGCTGTTATACTGCTCAAGGAAAACGGTTCGTCGGTCGCAGCAGTTTGTTTGTTGAAACCAAACCAGCATTTGTGGACGTTTACGTAATTTGCCTAAACATTGGCATTAGTCGATTTTGAATAAAATTGTAAAGACATAAAAAAAGAATGCTGATGAAAACATTATAATATCTCTACTACGTTTCATTCAATAGCATTTTGAATAGTTATTGTGAAATTCATATATTTCATATTCATATATTTCTCCTTTTAATTTTATTATCATATTTTACTGTGTGCTAAACTTTTAAAACGGTCTGCAATTGTTATTTTCATTGTGTAACGTTGCATGACTTCTGTTGTCTTAGCCGTTGGTCACACTGTCTACCAATCCATTAACTTTTCAATTTGATTTGAGGTCGTCACTGCTGACTTTTATCCAAATTTGCTAAAAGAGCTTTTAATACAAAATATGATACGAAGAAGCTTCTTTAAAATAAACTCGCAAGGAAAGATCCATAGCAGAAAAATATGCTAGGCATATGTTCAAAAGAATCCCTTCACTTTCAATTTTAGATGTTTTGGTGAAAACCTAGAGAAATACTTGAATTGTTCTTTAACTTCGGGCATCTAAATAACATGATTAACCTGATATTTTTCAGTGAAGTTTTACTCACAAGGGCAATTAGAGAACCCAAAACAAATTAAAGCAAAACATGCAGGCAAAGTAACATAAATTCTTTCAACAGCGATAATAAAAATTGTTATATTTTGAATCGTGATGTTTATCTATATTAAAAAGAGTGAGTAAATCTTTATCACGTTACTTACACACATAGTCTACGTGCAATTTTTTTGAGGAATGCATTTGTAGTACCCTTAGTTTTTCAATGCGTAATCTATCCTTAATCGTTCTAAAGAAGGCATTTGAAGGAAATACACAATCTATTCAAACATTTTCAAGTAGTTACAGCTGTTGTAATTTAATCTTCAAAGAGAGATTACAATTTGTTGGGTATATATACCACAGAAAGTCAATAAGTAGGTTACAAACCAATATGAGAGGCTGGAAATTAGTAGTAAATTGTTTCGAAATATTCTAATAGGTGGCAACACTATCCAACTGTAAGATGTTAATTTCGAATTTACAAGACAACAGTTGTATAAGATGAGCAGCTGCATTTGAAAATGGCGACTGTGCTCGCGGAGTGTTCAAGGGTGTTCTTGAAGAGTTTCGGTGACAGCTTGTACATCCACCTTACAGCCCCTCCAAGCAATTATCACCTGTTTGGTCCACTTAAAGTGATTTCTGGGAGGCAAGCGTGTCTCGACTGATGAAAACGTTGAATGTGAGGTACATAGATGGCTGAGAGAGGAACCCGAAGACTTTCATGCAGCAGGTATGGGAAAACTCATAAAGATATGGGACAAATGTATCAATGCAAATGGCTATTATATAGAGAAATAAACATGCTTTTCAAGTATGTATCTTGGTTTCCCTTTTTAGGTGCGTTCGTAGTTTTATAAATATGTAGCACCTATAGTCGTCGTTCGGTCCGTCTGTCTGTCCGTCCGCATAAAACAAAGCAAAACTACCCAACCGAATAGTCTGAAATTTTAAATATATAATTGTTGCAAAATTCTGTCGAGTCATTTCAAATTTTATGAAAATCGGATTCATAGTTTAATGACAGGGAAAGTCAAAAGTTTTCCGTTACATTACGGCCAATGGGGAAAAATTATTTCTAGTGCATTTTAATGATGTTACAGCCTTTCGAACAGAATGAAATTGATATGCCCTTATGAAGTGAACTAAAATACACATACGGTACGATATGCGGTGCAAAAATTATTTATAAAACTAGTTATAGTACGAACGCACCTCATTTGCAACGTTTGACGTGCAATTTCCAACTTTTTTTTTCATAGAGTTTTGGAATCTACTTACTGACTTGCCCTCGTATATATATTTAAACATTTTTTGTGTCCCTGAAGTGTGTAGATTATGTTTTTAAAACGATTTCGGATTATTAAAAATGTTTAAGAAGTTACCTTGAGTATTACTTACTTTCGTACTTTGAACGGAACCGTACATGTGCTAAGTATTCATAAACTAAAACGTTAAACTCGATTTTTTAAAAACCATGTTTTTCAACACGCTGGGAAGCATAGCATTCGAACCAATCAACAGATTATAAAAACAAATAAGAATTCTTATTTATTATATTTTATGGCGCAATTGTCCAGCATGTGTTAAAGATTTAAAAAAAAAAAAATCAGAACAAACAATAGTTGACTTTTAAAGAAAATTGTTCTTCGGGGGCCATGAACCTATTTAAAATTAAAAAAAATAACTGCTAAATATTTTCTCGAGGCTTTAAATTGATCCTGCGAAAACAGTAGATCGATTTTCAAACATGTACTATTTTTTTCTTTTTTTTTGTGTGAGTCAATTTAAATGCATATATATTCATGGTCCTTCACATTTATTCATAACCCGTATCATTTTTGTTTTTCTCATGATTCCAACGAAACATAATCGTGCCTCGCGGAAAGTCGTGCGCACTACGAACCCGCGTTTTAAAATAAAGATACCGCCATCAATTTCCATATTTTTTTACGCACAAAAAAGACAAAAATATGTAGACAAAAATATGCTTGTTTACGAGGAAAAAATTAGGAATCGTTTAATTGATTCTTCATCGAGAAAAATCTTCTTTAAAATACCCCATTTTTCTTCCTTATAAAGTCGAATCTTACTTTAAAATGCATAAGGAATTTTTATTACAATGTTGTCGGATCTAGTTATAATTCAAGTCATTACACAATTTTACAAAAGAGAGCACAAACACAATTGTCCGAAAAAAGAAATGTAAAAAGGTGCGAAGTCACATTATTTCCTCCATAAAACTCCGTTGATATCTCAAAAAGAGTAATAAAATTTTATACCACGACTATTTACAGTTTAGGGTAAAGGCACCACTGTTCGGCAGGTTAAGCACTCCATCACACTTGCTCGCAGTTTCCTGATTATTTGAAGTAGGAACTTCTATTTGTTTTTATCTTATGAGCCAGAATCTCTAACAGAGCGTTACAGAAAAGCCTAAAAATATTGATTCAGAGTTAAAAAAAATATATTGGAATTTTTGAGCGTCTCTTTTTGCATCAGTTGACGAAAAAGTGTAAGAATCAGTCGCTGATAGGTTAGAAACCAGGCTAAATCAATGTAACAAGAAAGTTAAAAAATAGTATTATCTAAGACTGTTCTCAAATCCAAACGAGATGCTTCCTGAGACATTTTTGAATTGATTTTTGTTCGGAAACACATGCAATTCGCAGACGTTCTTATTCAGTGTCTATGTAATCGAATGGCGTTTACTATTTTTTGGTAAATGCAGAAGATCATTCAGAAAATACAGTCAAATTGAGCGCTCTGAACCGAATTTCTGTACACAACAGCGCGCGGAAGGAAAAAAGACAGTTGTCACGTGACAACAATAGCTTATAACTCAGTAAGTAATTTATGAAAAATTATAAAACACCAATCAGTCCCAAATCGCTTGAACAGTCAGACACGCCAATTTTATGTCTTTATGTTTAAGGGGATGGAGGACGTTAATTATTGTAATTAATTTTCATCATATAGATATGAAATTTTGTGGAAATATACATTTCACCATAAGTATGTAGAATACCTTAAACGAAATTTTCAATCTTATTATAATGTTACGATTTATTTTTTAAAAATGTTAAAAGAAATTTTAAAATGCTCCATGCGTCTTAATTTTTGAGATATTTCCTCGATTTGACATTTTAGTCATTAAAGCTCTACTGCAAATAATTCTGTGTATTGATTTTTTAATTTCTTGAACAGTTAATACGCTGGTTTCCAAAAGTTAAGGAAAAACAACAAAAGTAGCGATTACTCAAAATGCTACAAGTAGATTTTAATAAAACTGAGCCACAATGTACAACATATAGTAAGGTATAAAATAACATTAAAAGAAATTACTAGACGATTGTGGTGTTTCAGAAATTAACTCAATTATAAAATAAATAAAATAAATGTGTCAGTTTGGTATAGGAAAAGTTCCTTTAATATGGAGTATGATCGCCCCAAGAAGCAATGCAGTACATACAGCGATGTGTGATACTATCAATTATGCGATAGGTAAGTTCACTGGGAAGTGCAAGCCATTGCTATTATAAAGCAGTTGTAAGCGTGGCATGGGTCTGAGGAGGGAAACTGAGAGCAGCGACACATCTTAAAGCATTCCAAACATGCTCGATGGGATTCAAGTCCAATGATCGCGCTGGCCATTCCATGCGCTCAATTGTTTGGTGCAGTAGATAATCTTCTACGATGTGAGCCTTGTGCGATCTAGCGTTATCATCCTGTAAGAGGAAATTGTTACCTATTGCACGGGCATAAGGGTGCACATAAGCATCAAGAATGTCATCTCTATTGACGTGAGCATTCACAGTTCCACGTGGAAAAACATAGAGGTCTGTACGTCTGACCAAAGAGATATCATCCCAAACATAGGCATTGCCTCCTCCGTGCGGATCTCTTTTACGAATGTTTTATGAATGATCCTTGTTCTCTCCAAATCAAACAATGCATACTATCGCTTTGGAGGCTAAACTGGAACTCATCTGTGAAGAGAATACGCCTCCATTGATCAGCCATCCAGTGGACATGTTGACGTACTCACCTTAAACGTTCCCTCCGGTGACATGAGTTGAACGGCACATAAATATCTGGACGCATAGCTTAAAGACCACTTTCATGAAGCCTTCTACGTACATTAAACGTTGATACCAACCTTCCAGTGGTTGCAACAAGGGAGGTTCTAAGATGAGAGGGGGTTGCTATTCTATTCCTTTGTACTCATAACCGCAAATATAGGTCATCGGTGCTTATCGTGGCTGTTGTCTGTCGTTAGCTAAAAGTTCTGGAGGCTGAACCAGTGGTTTGAAATTGTTTCCAAAGCGATTAACAACAGGACTCAGATTTAGCCATCTGGCCAAACTTTTTCTGACTTTGGCTTACATCCAATCTTCCAATATCTCTATATCGCAGTTATGCGGACAAATGATACCTCGAGGTCATACTAATGAATTGGCTATCTCAGTTTTCTTATCTCATAATCACAGCGACACCAGCAGCTTTACTCTCTAGCATGCATTTTTATGCTCCTCACAGATGACGCAATCCGATTACAGCGCCACTAATTTGCATTTTGTAATTTTATGCAGCATCTTTTAGTTACCAACATATGCAAATTTCATACGGATAGGTTCATTTTTGAACGAGTTATCGCTCTTTTTGGGTTTTTTCCTTAATTTTTGGAAACCAGTGTATTTTACTGATTTTTTTTTTTGAATTCCATATCGATTTTCATCAAAATTTAGCCTTTTAATAAGCTAAAAATCAAATTTAATTACCTTAATGAAGTCGAAATTTAAAATGCAGACACAGTTTTTTTGTAACCAATATCAGGATTCTTTTTTGTCAATTTCATGAATTTTTATAAAAAATTAAGACGCATTGAGCATTTTAAACATCTAAAAGCGTTGAAAATCAGTTTTGAGACAAACAGATTTAAAGTATATTAAAGGGACGAAAAACTGTTAATGTACAAAATTCAAGCGCTTGCAAGTTTCCGAAGAATCGTCGAACATGCATGCGGTTTTTCGCAAATGACTCAGAACAAACTGCAGAATAATAATATGCGCAAAGATAATTTTCCATTTTGTCTCGATTTTTGCTCAAATAAAGGTCCGCGGTCCCCTTAAATAGGAGTTAGAAAATGTGTCAAAAATTTTCGCATTTTTTAGCAGGGAATTGGAGAACCGCCTTAAAGATAATAAGCAACGATAAACTAAATAAATTTTACAAATTTTTATCTTTTATTTTAACAAAATTAAGAAAAACGAAGTATCTTCTTCAGTGACGAAAGAGAGAAATACGTTTGCCAGACATTCGTTAATCCTGGAATGGAAGAATGTGTCATTTTGGCGCATTATCCGGCTATATAAAAGGGGAAAAATTACTCTGAAGCGGTGCATTCTATTTTTAAATTACCCCAAATTTGTTGAAACAATTTAAAAACAAGCTAGCATATGCAAAAATGCTATTTCAAGGAGGAGTCAAAATGACTCCTAATACATCCAATGAAGAGCATAAGAGTAATTCTTCCATTTCACATTTAAATATGATGGGGTTCATCTACCCCCATTAAAATTTTTCTATATCCCCGCAAGAGGAACGCTATGGACGATATTGGATGGAATCCTCTTACATTTAATTTACTATGGATAGAAATAAATCACCTGCCGAATATTGAAAATTTTTATGAGAAATGTGTTTTAGTAGTTGACATCATCTCATACTTAAAATATTATAGGTATTCCGGCTTTAAAAACTATATTCTAATAAGGGTTAAATGCGCCCCAATGACAAATTGCAAATGATTATACGATTACTTTTAATTTTTCAATTGTAAATACTAAAATTTAACTCAGCATGCTCATCTTCAATACGTTGTAGCAAAGGCTTTCCATTGACTGACAATAATTGTTGACTTATCTTATTCTTCTATCATATAATTTTCGCCAAACCAATGTAAAGAATCATTCATTTTTAGGCAGAATAAATAGAAGTTGACGACAAAACTTTAAAAATCTCGGAAAAGTGCTGTAAAAGCTTGTTATCTGCTTCGTATAGTCCATCACTTAAGCATTCATACACTGGTCGACTACTGGCGTGTTTACCCTAACTTATAAACCATTTTAAAAAAGCCTAATTTTATAGAAAATAGATAAGTTAATTTTCCTTAAAAAACTATTTACGGGTACACTAAGTTTACTTTAGAGATTTTTTTAACAACAGAGAGCACTGCGACAATAAAAGCTCTTTAGCTATCTCACAGTTTGAAATGTTATCTCATCATTTGAAAAACGACAAGAACTTCATAACTGCAGTGTGTTTTTAAAATTATGGTTATTACAATTTATAAATTGTGCACATTTAAACATTCAGTACTGTAAATTTTATAAGGAACTCCAGAAAAGAGATACTTGATTCAATTTCATAATTTTTAATGTTTGTTCACAAGAAGCTCTGGAATGAGTTCACAGATTTTGAACATTTATTTTTTATTCGAAACACCACACTACCTATCAGATTCAGTGATTTTTTTTCGAAATTCAATAGATTTCAAATTTTATAGTTTTGTTGCATAGTTTAATTATATATGCTTAATTATATTCGATAAAAATTCCTCTTTCGTCTAAACAATTTTGGACCATTACACCATAAATAATGAAAATTTAAATAAATGAGATGTGAATAAACCACAAATTCTTTCCTCTCTTGGTGTACAAACATTTAATATAGATTAAAAATATTAAAATATTCTACAGTTTCAGCACCCTTCCGTGGCCATCCTTTGGAATGTAAAATATACATTCCTAAGAATGGCCACCTGGCCGAGAGGTTCTGCTCTCAAAGATGATAGACGGGAGGTGCTGGGTTCGAACCCAATCGTTCGGAGTTTTCCGTGGTTTTCTTTGAACCTTGGTTAACCTTGCGTAAATACGGGTTAGATTCCCTTAGCAAGACTCCCACGGAGGGCACTCCCTCTCGAGCCTATATCCCTCGTGCATATAATCGGCCGTTGTAAATAACACCAACACCTAAAGATGGCCACAGAAGTGTGCTGAAACTGTAGAGTATTTTAATGTTTTTAATCTACAGGGTGAACCAAAAGTCTTGCCCTGATTATAATAATTCATTATAAATTAACCGTTTGTGTAATAATGTAACTTGTTGTATCATTGAGTAGGTCAGTTTTAGTAGTTTTTGTGCAATAAAACGAAACATTTCCGGATCGGTGGATTGCGAGGGATAGACCAACACCCCGGCCTCCGCGCTCTCCAGATATTAATCCTCTGGATTTTTTCTTTGAGGGCTATATCAAGGACCACACTTTTTGCAAAACCAATTGCTGACGTCGAAGAACTGAAGACTAGGATACAAGCTGCTGTGTGTACTGTAACAGAAGACATGTTAAAGAGCACTTGGCGGGAACTAAAATACCACTTAGACATTCTCCAAGCTACCAAGGGGGCACACGTTGAAATTTACTGAGGTACGTTGGTCTTATAAAAAAAAAAAAATTATAACAGTACTTACAATGTATCCAAACAAACATATGTCTAATTATAATAGTTTGAGAATAATAAATATTTATAATCAGGGCAAGACTTTTGGTTCACTCTATATATTAAATGTTTTTACACCAATATAGCAAAGAATTTGTGGTTTACTCACATCTCATTTAAATTTTGATTCCTCTCACGATTTAAGAATCGATCTCCTATAAGATTACTATTTTTACTGTTTTTAAACAGCAGAAAAACGAGAGATCACTGCGGTTCATGATAAATGCTCTTACGTAGGTGAACTAACTGTGCAATTGAAATATGTGAAAGAAATTGTTTAAGTATAATGTAAAACAAGTTCTAAACAATATGTAACTGCAAGATGAGAAGACTATTTAGAATTTTAAAATGATTCTTACATTTTACCGATACAAAATACATCTAAATCGATTTAGCCAATGAAATCTCCAGATTAAGATTTAATGTGTTTTTAACGGTTTCGAACACAATAGTTTCTATTCTCATTATGCATACATAACTAAATTCGAAAAACACAATGCAAAGAATAATCAGAGGACCATTAGTCGCTTCTGAAAATTTCGAAACGATCCGATTATTAGGAGCAACTTGAAATTCCACATGCATCCGCTAGCACTTTAATACGCAATCAATTATTCCGCTTATCTTGTAAGAGTTATTTGTTGAATAGAAAGTAATCATGCGACATACCTAAAATATATCAGGATTATTATTAAATCGAGTGAAATTGAAATGGATAACAACATTGCAATATACTTGCTCTAAACTGCATATTAATGCATGGAATGAGCTTTATTAATTGCGTATAATTTGGTTAATGTTCAAGATGAATATACGCATTAAAATAATTTTTCCAGAAAATAGGGTGAAGTGTAATTTACTAATTAGCTTAAATAGATTTAATCATTAAAAGATATAATAATGGTATCAGCGCTAATAAAATGTATTAGAATGAATAAAAATCGTTCTAGAAAGACTACCTTTAATATTGAAGCTTTTAACAGTGCAAAGTAATTGAAACATGAGGAATTATTTTGATAGATTCCAATTTAAAGTATTAACTGGATATGATTAGGCTGTTTAATATATATCGTAACGTAAACATCTCTGTAACTCATTGCCTGAAATCCAATCAAGACATAAAATTCACTTTTTACTAATAGTAACAAATTCATCTGAAAAAGAAAAACAAATAATTCAAATAGAAATCAGTCACAAAACACAAAAAAAAAAAAAAAAAAAAAAAATTAAAATAAAATTTATGTTCTTGCAATCGCAATATTTTACTAATTTTTTTTTCATTACTGAAATTACCTTTAAAAATATTTAAATGCGATCATAAATATTATTTATGAGACACTAAATAAAGTATTTTAAAATCACTCCAGGATATAAAGGAAAAATTACGTTACTTTAAACTCAACGTTTCCTTACAAATGTGCCTTCTTCTCCCATAAAACTCACAAATATAAATCATTAGATGCAATTATTTCGAAATATCAGACAAAGAAAATAATTTCCTCTTTTACCCTGAAAGGAAGTTCTTTTCATCGGAACTTTTTTGGAGGAAACCTTTTGAATTTTTAATTAAAATGAATCTATCATATTAAACATGACAGTTTTTTCAAAATTTTTATCTACCTTTAAATTTTTATTGCTGAATGCCCTGAAAAAATGTCTTTCATTTAATGAGTTTGCTGAGTTTTCTCTTTCTCGAAGTCTAACTTTAATTTATTTTTAGTCAAAGCTGTTTCAATTTCATTTATTCAAATATTTGAATTGCATGATTTTATCAATACCAGTGAGCATTCACAAAGTACTGAAAACCTATATGTGGTAACTTAACTCAAAGAAAAAATATTCTCTTTTCATTCCTGAATTCTAAAACATTGTTCAGTTGAAATAAATTTTCAAAATTGACAAAATCCAGTAGAAAGTATTTTTTTTCCTTCAAAATAGAAAGTATTTTTGGGAAATTTTACGTTACATTGTTTTACAAATGAGTTTAATTTGCTCCATTGAACCCCACATGAATGTAGATGTGTTGAATTTTGTTTCGTTAACACAGTTACCTGAGGTTGATCTACCGTCGAAACAAAGTTACTTAAAAAAAAAAAAAAAAAAAAAAAAAAAAAAAAAAAAAAAAAAAAACTTAGAAAATTGCCTTTTGAAAAAAAAAAACTTTAAGGGGGTTGGTCACTCAGCTTCGGAATTCTCCTCCATAATGTTAAGTCTATGGACTTTTGATGCATTCGTATATTGAAAATATCTTCTCGGGAAATTCATATTTTTAACATCTTTTTTCTGTTTACTCTTCTTAAAGGATGTCTCTTTTTTTCTTAGTTTTCAAAATATTTCTAAAATCTACGCTGAATTTAATATTTTATGTATTAATAGCAAGCGAACTCTGAGTAAGATTTTAACGCTTCCTATAAAATTAAATCTATACTTTAGAAATATTTTGAGAACTAAGAAAAAAAGAGACCTCTTTTAGGAAGTGTACACAAAAAATAGAAGTTAAAAATATTAATTTCACGAGGAGATATTTTAAATATACGAATGCATCAAATGCCCTTAGACTTTACATTAGTGAGGGGAAATCGGAAGCTGAGTGACCAGCCCCCTTAATTATGGGATTACTATTTAATATACAATCCATTAACTGGCATTGCTTTAACTCCTGCATTAAATCGTATAAAAATATTGTGAGAAAAGGATAATGTACGAGAATCCATCAATCATTGTTCTATCAAAGAATCTGTCAACATGAAAAGCTTTTATAATATTAAAGAAAAAAGAGAATAAACTAATTCTTAGAATACACAAAAAAAATAACAAATAAACAATATATCCAGTGACGTAACAAATTCTTTTATGTTTTCTCATGGGATATTGTCCCTCCTGGCTACAAAATAAAAATTACAGGTGCCGTTGACTAATTTAATTTATAATGACATTAGTTTACAAGTTCGTGACAAAATATGTTTTGATCCTGAATTTATGTTAAACTTCTATTAAGTATACCTTATATGCAGTGGAGTATGTATAATAACTTCCGTTAGGGGGCAGTGTAAGGCTATCCCTCGACTCCGAAATTATCAAAATTAGCGATACAAAACTTTAGTCTTGTCCTAGAAATCATGGCTTTCTGTATAGCAAATGTTATATGTAGTTTTACTTGAGAAACAAAGAGTATATTAAAGAAAAAAAGATTTACATAATTAAAATATATTGGAAATAGATGATGAATTGTAATTATATAATGGTTATATCTGTACCTTGGAACAAAAACGGCCAATGTCCAAAATTGAGAAATTTGAGTTAAATGTACGAATGAATTCAGGATGCGATATAAAGTAATTGTTAAAAGGGCCAAAGCCCTCCAAATATTAGATCATTGAAAACAAAATATTTTGTCGAGGCCAATGTTACTTACTGTTAATGTAAAAATGGCCAATTTAAAATGTAAAAAAAAAAAAAAAAAAAAAAAAAAAAAAAACTAAATCAATGTAACATTAGATTGTAGTGAGAAAGACATTACTGAATTGAAAGGTACAACTTTGAAAAAGAATAGTACAAAAATCGTAGCAAGATTTAAAATTCCTCAAACTTAAATTGGGTTTCCTGCCATTCCAGAAAAATGGACATTGACCCTTTTTGTTCCAAGGTACATATATATATATAAATATATAGATGTATATATATATAAATAATTTAAAAAAAAGTTATACCACGTATACCTCCTGAAATTAAATGATCCTTTAAAATATATATCATTAAAATATGAAATTTTAATATGAAGTTAAAGATTCACCTGTTAACAAAATACATAATGAGACTTATTTTTAACCCAATGAAACTGATTGGTAAAGTTATCATACGAATTGAATAGTTCCAACTGAGCGAAAATATGACCAGTCCGGGAATCGGATCCAGATCCTTGGCTTACGGGGCCAATGCTCTACCGTTTAAGATAACTGGGCTGAAAACCGGCGATCATATTTCGCTCAGATTTCCTTATTGGTAATAGCATCTAGTCTGTCATGTAGACAGCTCAACAGAATAAACCGCAGGTAAAGAAACTCCATATAAACAATGTGTACGTAGATAAACTATTATTTTTAACACAATCAAACTCATGGCAAATTTATCGTACGAATTGAAAATTTCCAACTGAGTGGAAAAATTTGATTGTGAATCAGTGGAGTTCAATCAGTTATATGGAGTTCCTTTACCTGCGATTTATTCTGTTGAGCTGTCTACATGACAGACCAGATGTTACTACCAAAATAAGGTAGTCTGAGCGAAATATGCTCGCCGGGTGTCAACCCAGTTAGCTTAAACGGTAGAGCATTGGCCCCGTGAGCCAAGGATCTGGGTTCGATCCCCACGCTCGTATTTTTTCGTTCAGTTGGAAATATTCAATTCATATTTAATTAGAGTTTGAAACTAGAAAATACTTATTAGGAAGTAATACAAGAATAACGTACGAAATGTTTCACATTAAACATGTTGATTAGACAAAATATTACGCGCTAATCTTTCACTACCACCCTGCGCATATGATCAAAATTTGAAAACTCTGCTGTGCTTTCAACTCAGCTCTTTTACTTTATTTTATTTTATTTATGATTCCGTTAATTTACAGGCTATCTCACAAATTAGATTGAACTTGAACCGAGAATAGACTCTTATTATAGAGATGAAAATAAAACTTTGGTATGTCCTCGAATGAACTGCTTTAATATTTTAATTTTCCGAAAAATCGTTATTATTATTTTTTTTTTTAGTTCGTCTTATAATCTCTCACTTGAACAGAGAACGATCTTTTAATTTTATATATGATTAAAGTAACGTCCAATACGTTTTGACAGTGGGAGAAAAACACTATATACTAACATATTAGATTTTCCCAGCAAATTTTAAATATTTTGAAGTAATGGAAAAGTTAGCGCTTAATATTTTGTGTAAATCGACATGTTTAATGTGAAATATTTCGTGCGTTATTCTTGTATTACTTCCTAATAAGTATTTTCTAGTTTCTAACTCTTATTACGTATTTTGTTAACAGGTGAATCATTATCTTCATAGGAAAATTTTCGATTTTAATGATATATATTTTAAAGGCTCATTTAATTTCGGGATATTCTACGGAAGACTCATTACATACGGTCAAACAAGTAAACTAACGGAAAGGAAAGTCATACTAGCAAACGTATTTTCTTTCTTTTTTCTTTTAATACGCAGTAATGACGATAGATAAAATGATGCGCTTACGCGTCCCATTAAAACTGTACCAAGAGAAATAATCCCCTTAATAGCTTTGTTAAAATTTATACGATTAAGTTTAAAAAGACATTGATTATCTTACTCAGGAGAAGATTTTTATTTTCAAATATGTTACTAGAATTATTTTTCTCTTTATAGTGATACATATATTAGAAGGTCATATTCACCTCTTTGATTAAAGACTGCAATTGGACTAATTATACTAATCTCTCTACTACTTTCAGAATATTCAAAAACAAAAATAAATTATCACTTAAGAAATATTTTCTTCAACAGGCTATCTTGAAAAGCTACAAAAATAGATATGTGCATGTGTTAAAACGAATTTGTTAATACAACGTGTTATACAAAATTGCATTAACCCTTTAAGACATGAAGTTTTTTTGGTAGTAATTAAAAGTTTGGTGGTTTCCCTTAATCGATATGATTATATTTGATTGAAAAAAAAAATATATCCGATGTCAGGTCATGCTGAGGGAGGATACCGGAATTTGAAAACAAATTTATTTCTAAATAAGAAAAAGCTATATTTCACACACATAATAAACTGATTTTTTTTAACCAAAATTCCGGTGTCAATCATTAATTTCAGCACTTTAGCAATGGAATTGCTTTGCCCCTGAAAGGGTTAGGCCGTTTTACAAATGCAACTCTAGCCTTCCTATTCTTAGTAGATAACAAACGTGTTTTTGCTGGTCTTCTGCCATGTAAGCCATAGAGGTTTAGGCGTCGTTTGACTGATGAAACGTGTGTATTTCTATGCCGTAATTTTTTTCAATTCATTTTTCATTATTACAGCGGACTTACGACAATCACTTGTAGATATCATTTTTAGAATACAGTCAACATTGCAAGTTGTTTTTTTCGGATGGCCACTTTGAGGCTTATTTTCGATGTATTTCTGTTTATTAAAAACTTTATTCCATGTAATAACAAGTTGCCGTTAAAAGAACGAGCTAATTCTGCTTGCAGTCTACCTTTCTTAAGTGCATTTACAGCGGCTTTTCTAGAATCACTTCAATATTTTTTACATTTCGGCATTTAAAAATAATCACAATAAGTCGATATAAACACTAATCGAAGCTACAGCGCCACTGACACCTTCAACAATTAAATGAAAACTAATTGTCAAAATACTTTTGAGCTAAAAATGAGTCATATTTCTTCGGTGGCGCCGAATTTAAACAAACAAGTTGAAACTTGATACATTTGAATAACTGCAGTCATAGTGTTCTCAATTATAGGGAATATATTTTCTTTTGCATTTTTATATTAAATAAAATAAGAGAGAATAAAAGCTTGTCAAAATACTTTTGAGCGCTACTGTATAATTTTTCTTAAATGTTTATAGTTATAAAGGAAAATGTGTTAGCAGTTTATACATAAATATCGAAAATTAAAATTAAGATCTTACAAGAAGTAATACCGGAAATATTCAATTAGTTACCAGACTATATGTAATTCTGAATATACACTAATTTCATAAGAAAGATATTTAAGTAAAACTTTTACAGGGATTGTCTAAGATTTACTCTTCTGTGGAAGCTAATAACAACAGGAGACGACCCCCTTACACCTTCGAAAGGAAAAATTATCTATTATCTAAAACTAAAACTAAATGATTGGAGAAGCTATAAAATCACATACCCCATTTTCTTGACAATTCTGATTCATTTTATGAAAAAAATCATTTAAATCATAAATCATATTTTAAAAATATGAATTTATTAATTATTACCGCAATTAAAAATGTGCTTCTGAATAAAAAACACACGCCTGGAATAAGTTTGCTTTTGCTCATTGCATCTCCTAGAAGAGGAAATTTCAATCACATTATATTTCTGAAAGATATAAAGTTTGTCATATGGATTTATTACTATCTTATTCAAACTTTGAACTGTTTTATCTCTATGAAGACTTTAGAAAAAATATGTAAACTACACTGCCATGACCCTAGTTGCTTCTATACGGTGTCAAACGTGGGTGTTACTATTTGAAAATTTAAAGTTGGTACAATTTTAAATATGTAGACATCTCCTATTTTTAAAATTGTATTCATATTCGGTAAGTAGGAACAATTTCAATTCAAATGGTACATGTCGCATCTCTTTGCGTGTAAAATAACATGATGTGAAGCATTTGCTCTCCAAGACTGGAATTAATTTGATATCGTCAAGCTCTGTTGACATAAGAACGCATTTATTGATATCGTCAAACTCTGTTGACATTAGAACGCATTTATTTCCCAAAATTGTGCACAGTTACTCATGAGAACGCATTTTCTTTTAAACGCCGTCACCCATAGATTTCGAGCAATTTAGGGTATATGACGACATTTTATTTGATCCAAGTGAATAAACTGTTGTTTGTACTATAGAGCTTTGAACTGAACATTTTGCTTTATTACTTTCGTTTACGATTCTCAGATATTTTCCAAATTTTACTTTATGCGTAATGCTATCAGTTGCATCAAACTGGGTATAATCACTTCAATATATTATTATTGGTATTGGTACAGTGAATTATACAGTACTTACTCACCGTTAGCAAGTTATTTCGGGATTAAGGGATCTTATTAAGTATCCTGTATAGCAAGCTCGAGTAATTACAAAAATTAATTAAAATATTGATTTTTTCACAATAATGAATGTGAAATAGAGTATAACATCATCAAAATTTGTCTTATTTATATTGAAAAGGAAAACAAAAAACAGAAAAAAATCATGAAATATCTGGATAACTTTTATTACGCAGTTGTATAAAGTACCTTTCCTTTAAAATAAAATCATGCATTTTCGGCGCCTTATTAGCGTATTTTGAATTGCCTCCCTCCACACCCCTTTGGTTCAATGTTAGACTAAAATGTGTTTATACTATTAGATATAATAAGCAATAGAATACAATACAGCATATTAAAGAATAATTCTATTTTTATATAAAAAAAATACCTGCATAATTTTTAGTAGACTGCCGCATACTTCGCAGTTAAACAAACTATTTCTTTAGGCGTTATGCCAAGAGATAAAAATCTGCCTGCATTTGAAATAGAAATGCAATAAATCCTGTAGAAAATTTTATTCAAATGTCTGAATTGCATATCAGATGCTGGCTTGAATACAGCTTATTACATTTTTATTTTCTAATTTTGGCATAGAGCATTGCCAGACTAGATGCGACTAGAATATGCAACACATATATAAATCTTCTAGTCTCGGTGAAAATAAACAGAGTCTAGAAAGCGCTTATCTGTGGAAAATCTTTGTAACGAATTCTTTTTTAAGCAGCAAACATAAGAAAATTTTGATATCATCAAAAAATAAATGCAGTGAAGTATGAGCATTCAAAAATATCTTACTCGTTGATTGCATAATTTTAGGAAAATTAAATTTATGTTTCATTTATTCAATATCACCTTTTTCTTTACATTTACTCTTTGTGACTTTTAAAAGTTCTTAACATAGTTGAAAAATGTTAATGATTTTGTTCGTTTGTCTTTTTATAGAGTCATACTCTAACATTCATAAATAAGCTTGTATTTCTATGAAATTCAACTGCGTTATTAAGGGTCACTATAGAACATTCCCCGTAGAAAATAGTGCCCGTAATTGTTTAATAGCTCTTTTACAGGAACACACAAATAATTCGGATACATTAGTGTCTATAGGTGCCTATTCTTTGAGGTGTATTTAATACTGACGTCAATCTATTTTAAACTACAGCATGTACCTATTAAAAATTCTATTAAAATTCTTAATAAAATGTTGTATATGGAGAATATGTAAGACATCGTAGAAGTACTTGGACAGATTGTCTTTGGGCGGTTATGTGGGCTGTTCTAAGCCAAGTATTTTATTTTTTTCCCCGAATAGGTAATATATATATATTTTCTGGTAGTATTAAACCTATTTTTTTATATTTGAGATGCATTTTGTAAAAGTTTGAATAATCACAATCAATTAAATCCACTATAATAAGCATAGCTTTTTTTTATGTGTTTATTTGTTTGTCTGTTACATATTGGATGTTGGTTTGTTACATAAAAATTACATATATTCCATAACTATATTGTAGTAACAGTCAAATTTGTGAAAGACGTATGTTTATGAAGTCTCTCTGAATGAAAATACATTTTTGTTGTAATAAATTGTCTGTTATTTTATAAGTAATATAGATAAACATTAAGGTATCCGAAAAGCATGGTAATTCCTGTTTGTCTATTACACTACCATTTTTTAATCATGATTATTTATATTAAATAATTTAATAATAATAACTATATTAATTTATCTTCTAATATAATATGCTAATTGCAGCCATCTTTGAATTACAAAATTAGTTTTTTTTAAAAACAGGATAAGGCCATTTTCCCTCTATGACTGTTAGTCTGTTACAAAGAAATTGCATATATGTTAAAATGCGTTTTCAGGGATATTATGCGTTTTGCAACTGCACTAAATTTTGAATACCATGCGCATGAATAGCCTATAGTTATATGCACAGCCTTCCGAAACAATTTGAAAAATCAACTGAAACTTGTTTTAGAGATGTTACACGATTTCAAACTGAATGTAATTTGATTAGAATTACAAAATGATAAAAATGGCTCCCTAAAATACATTCTAGTGATGCTGTAAAGTAGTTTACAAGAATTTTGGGATAATGAGTGTAATGTATAAGTTGATATACCCTGTTAAAAATTTGCAGTAAAGTGTCCAGCCATTCGACCGTTTTTATAGAAAACGGTTACATAACTGTAATTTAACTCTGTTCTGACCATAATAGGGGCTATAATATTATCAGAATAGCGTTAAATTACGGTTATGTAACATTTTTCTATAAAAACAGCAGAATGATTGGGCAGTTTGCTTCAAATGTTTAACAGCACTGTTAAAAATTTTGCAGCATTCTGGCAGATCATTCGACCGTTTTTTAAAAAAACGGTTTCATAACCATAATTTAACTATATTCTGACCATAAAATGGCCAATAATATGGTCAGAATAGTGTTAAAATTACGGTTGTGTAACCGTTTTCGGAAAAAACGGTCAAATGACCTGCCAAAATGCTGCAAATTTTTAACAGTGAGTGTAGAAGTCGATCTTGGAGAGGTTTTCGCAACAACGTTGAACTCTGTTTCATAATCTATACGTGACACATGATTTTGTTTGTGTTTCTTTTAAATAATAATTTTTCGGATAATTTTGATTGTTGAAACACTTTTCTTATTTATACACTGTTAAAAATTTGCAGCATTCTGGCAGGTCATTTGACCGTTTTTTCCGAAAACGGTTACACAACCGTGAACTTAACACTATTCTGACCATATTATTGGCCATTTTATGGTCAGAATATAGTTAAATTATGATTATGAAACCGTTTTTTCAAAAAAACGGTCGAATGACCTGCCAGAATGCTGCAAAAATTTTAACAGTGTACTTTTACAAATACAGAACAAAATAAAATATATATTTTATTAAATACACTTTTAAATTTATGTTTCAGACAGCTTCAAATTGTAGATTCTCTTAAGTAGTTTTATTAGAAATAAATAATTTTAATCATATTCATGCGCACTGTTAAAAATTTGCATCATTCTGTCCAATCATTTGACCGTTTTTATCGAAAACGGTTACACATCCGTAATTTAACACTATTCTGACCATATTATTGGCCATTTTATGCCCAGAATATAGTTAAATTATGGTTATGAAACCGTTTTTACAAAAAAAACGGCAAATGACTGGACAGAATGCTGCAAATTTTTAACAGTGTACACAAAAGCTTTTTACAATACTATAGATTAATTGTCTACTCTTCCAGCTGCGCAGTATCAAATATTTTCCATAAAACCTCAAACTGGAAAATTTTTCACATGGACTTCACATTCACATCTTAACTAGAAAATTTTTCATTTTTCATGTTACTAAGGAGTTGTTTGGTTAAATAACAGTCTAAAAACTGTAAAAAACGTTAACATGTGTGTACGCAAAAAGAAAATACGTAAATATAATGTTTTTCTTAAGAAAACTCTTAAACCACTGTATTTCATTCGCAATATCTACATGCTGATTAGAAAATAAAACTATTTGGCAGATTCAAAAAAAAAAAAAAAAAAAAAAAAAAAGGAAAAAGAAAAACTAAGAATGAAATCCATGCAGTTAATCGAAATAATTCAGCTCAATCATTTAAGTGTGATAAACACTTAAAGCAAAAAGAGCAATACATTTTGACTTAAAATGATACTTTAGCATAAAATAACGCTGCAGCAATGTGCTTGCACAAGGTAATGTAGTCCTAATGTTCCAGGTTGTAAATAAGGTATTGATCTAGAAATTTAAGATAGTTCTTTTAGAAAAACTGGCATTTTATGTTAGTTGTTTTAAATAGACATTAACCCTTTGGGACGGTTGATGCATATATGCATCGCCGAAAGTTGCATGTGGAATTCGCTTTTGGCACCATTAACAAATAAATGTAATATTTGTCTTTTTAATTAGAGTGTTATTTGGTATGTTGCAAGTAAAGGGAACTCTTTAAAAAAAGCGGTGCCATTCAAATAAAATTTGTGGAAGGGATGCCGTCTTGAAAGGGTTAAATGTAAAATTAAAATTATTACTTTAGTTAAATAAATATTTCAACCATTCATATGCAATTACAGAATACTTATTAGAAACCCAGATATTTCATAAACAGTATTATTTAAATAAAACTCAAACAGAATATCTTACTCAAAAGAGAATGGAAGTTTGTAAAGGACGTGAACTTTACATTATGCATTATCTCCTTGAGTAATTCGAGTGCATATATTCGGGATTTGTCAAGACAGATACTGATTATCAAAACATCTTTTAAGTATACGTGGTAAAAATAATGTGTTTAGGCAGGAAAAAATTCATTATTTTTCTGAGTGTATTTTTAACTCTGATCTAAAGTGTTATAAAAACTACGATAATATTCATTTTCTAATTAATTTTTCTTTAAAGATAAGTTTATGTTTTTTATCCTGTTTTTCCCTTCGAAGAGAAATTTTTAAATTCTAATTTAAGGAATATCTTTAACCGCCTTATAACAAAGGAGCTTATACAATTCGTTTGTATATATTTCCTTTATGTATGTCTTTTCTCGCGTAATTATTGAACGGATTCTCCTATTTTCATAATTTTCTTTTCATTAGAATCATATAGCAAATTTATTAGGATCTAGAAATGATGTTTGTTTGTCTGTTTGTTTTCGTCTATCTTTTTTGATTTTATAGTAAAATCTAAGGCCCCATAAATGTAATGTAGAGAGAAATGATGGGATACTAGTGGATCCGTGCAGGGCTTTTGCAGTGCAATCTTTGATATTTTTTGCTGATAACTTTTTCATTAATTGTTACTTAACAGTAGTTTTCTTTATATCAAGCAACGTGTTTTAACGGAATTTGAGTGTACTCTGTCAAAACCTGTTCAAAAACATGTAGTATGATACCTCATCTATCGCTGTGTGTTTTGTAAGTGCATTGAAAAAATGAAGTCGACATCAGAAAAAAAAAAAAAAAATTATATATATATCAATGGACCCGTACGAGAGCTACGCACTTCAGACTAATATTTTTTAGATGGAGGTTTAACCCCTTGCCTGTTACATCCACATTCAGTTCGGGTAACTTAAATGCGCCAATTTTGGAATGCCCGACTTGAGTTCGGGCAAAGGAAAAATTGGTGTTTTAATTCCGCGAAGCCCGAACCCAGTTCGTTCAATGCATAATATGTAATTTACCATTTTCCCAATAGATGGTGATACTTTCCCGCGAAAATTTCGTCAGTTTCGCGCCATTTATCGGATTTTTGTAATTTTGCAGTTCTTCACAAATAACGAACAAAATTAAAGAGAAACTTTTTGTCCATTTTTGGCACGTTTTTCTCAAATATTTCCCTCAAATATTATAATTTTCACAGGCAAGGGGTTAAACTTTTAAAGAAAAATCAAGGATATACAAACAACATTCGTCAAGCCAGAATATTATCGCCTTTATTCCATCAAAGTGAGGGGTTGTATCAAATGCCTGTTGATTAGTGCCAAGATAGCGTACAGAATATTGCATACAACCCCTCATCTTTTTGCTTCCTTTTGGGAACAACGGATTTCGAGCTTATTCTATCGACGATAATTTTCAGAATTTTCAAGCTATGATTTTGAGACTTTCACAAAATCTGCTCTAAATACTTAGCTAATACATTATGCAGATTATATTTTGATTGCATTCGCGCATGCGCAGTGAAACATTTTTTAGTAAACCTGCTTATTTTTCATCCAATTTTTATTATTTTTTAATTCTGATTGCAGAGTATTGTGTACAATATTGTTTGTCATATTTTCTGAAAAGAACTTTTTCTTTATGTTAAGAACTCTGCAAATTATAAGCAAAAAACTTAATTTCTCTACGACTATACAGGCTATCCTCATAAAAATGAACACAGTATATTACAATAAGCCACTTATTAATAATCTCGAGTTTGAACGCTTTTGCTACATTAGTTTTTACAGGGTTATCCAAAGGATATTCGTTCTTTTTCAATTTGTTGACGGTCCCCTATGGGGTTTCGGGAAAAAATCTTAGCGCAAATATATGACCTATACTGTACTGTTTGTAAACCTGCGGTTTCAGGTTAATTCCTCATGTATTTTTCTAGATATTTAACAAAACGTCTAAAATCGCAAGTGACCGGTCACCTTTGTCCATACAGTGTATATACTATATATACATATATATATGTATATATATAGGGGAGATGGGGGCACATGTGAACATCGCAATTTTTCTATAGTTTTTATAAGTTTTTTTATTTGAAAAAAATTACTAAAGATGATAGCACCTGTAGACATATGGTAAAACTTTTTTGAAGCTCTTTGGTATTTTGTTTGTCCTCTGTAGCCAAAACACTGTTTTTAGATCTCAAAAGTAAAATCTTTGTTCTGAGTTTATAAGCGAATAACTTTATTTATTTATTCATTTATTTGAATTTGAGTGTTTTAAGATATACTATGAACACAAATAAATATTTTTGATTAAGTTCTTTCTCTTTTAAAATTGAGAAATGTTGATGATTCATCAATTTAACAGAAGCAGCAATGTGGGGCACTTGTGAACAGAATAGTTGAGGCACATATGAACAGTACATAAGTGCCCCAATAATCATTCTGTGATTCCGTTCATTTCAGTTAACTTCATGAGAAATAATGTCAGATCCAATATGTATAATTTTACTGAAATAGTAGACATTTCCGTATACAAAGTTGATTTCGTATTGAAACTTCTATAAATACATCTGTCAGCAAGTACATAAAGAGCAACCAGCTTGTTTACTTTCAATTGCAATTTAAATAAATTTAATGTTTCTAAAATACAATAAGTTTTATGTATTATTTTACTAAACGGTTTACAACAATATTTTTTTATGCATTGTTAATACAAAAGTATTACATTGAACAACTTTGCAATTTTTTTTACTATATTTGTTCTAAACTTGCAACGATAGTTTACTTCCATCTCTAAAGCAGTTATCGATATGATGTTTTGAATGGATATAGATATCAGTAATATTTTAAGAAAGTAAAATTTTTAAACTGATAAGTACCGTAAAATCCCGATTGTAACAGCGCCCCCCTTTTTCAAAAGCAAAAGAAGTTAGATGGGGTGGGATTATAATCCAGATTATTTTTTCTCAATCATTTAAAAACCCTTCTTTATCTAATATTTACAAGTAAACAAGGAAAATACAGGAGTGAGAACCTTTCGTATTTCGGCAGATTTCTGACAAATAGTATGTAAATGCCCCCTCCCTAAAATTTCCCCCAAACAAAAACCCCTAAGCAAAATTTAAAAGTTTTAATTTCTTTTTTAAAATTGCTTCTTTATTTTTTCATTTTATTACAACAATACTTAATGAATCATTTAAGATCCCCCTACCCCCCCACAAATTTATTTATTTTCATTTTATAAACTTTTGCTTAAACATATCACCCAGAAATTAGAGTAATATATACATATATATTTCTTTATGGTGAATTTAACAAGTAATATAACTAATCATTACGATGACAAATTAATAACAGAATAAGAAGCATTTCAAAGGATATATTTTCCTTGTGTTCACGTGTGCCCCACGTGTGTTCACAACTGCCCCGCTGATGGGGCACATGTGAACAATTTGTTGAATTTATAAAACTATTAAAAAATGTAAGAAGAACTATGCAGGTGATTTTAAAAAAATTACCATGTGTAAATGAAAGTTCTGTTTACTATATTGAGTAGTTTTTGTTTATAGAAAATAATCCAGTTATGAGAAAAAACTATATTTATACGAACTGTTCACATGTGCCCCCATCTCCCCTACATACGTACATATATATATATATATATATATATATATATATATATATATATAAGTAGAAGATTAAACATGAAGAAAAATATTTCTAGTTAGTTGAAGATATTTAATATGATTATTCGCTAGTAGATGAATTTGAAATTTATCACTTAATGATTCTGAACACACATTTATATAAGCAACTGCGATATATTCAGTAGCCGTTTGATTGATTCATATAGTGTTAATAAAGCGGCATCGGGCTTATCTCTGTCATGAACTAGTTGTTAAACAATAACACATGATAATTACATCACTATAGTGCTCAAGCATATGAAATCATTTGAAATTATATACTTAATTTCTCTGCTACGGTTTTAATGAGTCTTTACGATGTACATAACCGGAAGATTCAATAATTATTCATTTTAAGTAATCGTGAATATTCGAAGAACTACCTGCGAAAAATGTCTTTTACCATCGGGAATTTTCTTTTCGCTATATTATTAATTTTCTCAGGCGATAGAAGTCTATGAATATACCTCTTCTTCATCCAAAGTATTGAATAGCGTTCTGTATCCCCATATATAAAAATCGAGAAACACTCTTGAACATTATGGGACAAACATACCAGATGATCTCCCGAGATGAGGAACGGCCTAGCTGTGTAGTCATAAACGGGGAATCCAGTCATACGGTAAATCGATATTATCCCCCCATTGAATACTTTGAAGGAAGATCATCATTTCTGGCTAAATGAATGATCGGATCTGCGTGAAATGGTTTATTGGAAAACATCTAATTTTGAGCATTTTGTACATTTTGCTTGATGCATTCAAATGACATCCAAATTTATTGTAAAATCTAAGGTCAGAAAACATTAATATCTAAAAATCAATAGAGCATCTCTATTGAATATTTTGTTGGAAGATAATTATTCACGGAAAAATGAATAATAGGAATGTGCAAAGTGGTTTATTGGAATTTTTTTTTTTGTTTTACTTAGTTTACATAGGTATTGCTTTTTATTTAAAAGAGATATGTATCTTAAAATTCTGTTCTAAAATTCTATTACATCTTTAAAGCGCGTGTTAGATTTTATATCTATTCGGATACCGTCAACCCGTCCCGTCAACCCTGATACCGTCGTACTTTGGTCCTTGCGAGGTTACTTTGGTCCATCCCATAAAAGAAGTTTATATTCTTTGTATTGAACAAACAATACAAGATAATTTGGAGTTTTTGCCCTTGAAAAATATTTTATAGCCTACTATAGGGTATTTGAATAGTTTGGGGGGTAATTTAAAAATTTTTAGTGGCAACATGGATGTGTTTGTAAACAACTGTTTTCGTGTGTATTTTAACTCTCCAAACTTTCTATAATGAAACAATCTGGATAAGAGCTACAAATAAGGTAAGTGTCAAAATATTATCTTTAGTAACCTGTAACCCATATGTGATCATAGTTTTTTCTTCAAGTTTTTATTTTGAGAGGAAATGTTCGTGTTTTCCTGAAGCTAACATGAAAACTAGTATTTCGGGGCTACTTTGTGCCAGGCTTTTTTGGTAAGAAAATAGCCCCAATTACTTAGAAAGGCCTTTTATACAACCAAATCTCGTAAAACATGCTTTAAGTAACATTTTTTTCAAATGTTACTGTAGCAAAAAGTTACATTAATTGTTTTTGTTCCAGTTGCTGAGGATAACATGACGAAAACTGTTTCTCGTTTCTTTAATATTAACAATTGTTTTATTGTATTTAAATGTTAAAAAAACCCATTTGTTTATCAAGTTTGCAGTGTTAATTTATTAGCAAATGCTATTGCAAGGGAGTTTCCATAAAAATGTATTCATTTACATATGAAATGTATTCATTTTATATAAAACTAAGTGAATGGACTAAAGAAGCTCCCAGCAGGGGCTACTTTGTTCCAAAACTTTAAAAATAGTTAAAAAATAAAAAAATAAAATATAGCCTCTTTAAAGCCATACAGTTTGCTTCATTGTTTCATGTTAATTATTTACAACTCGATTTTGACGTTGAAAAATCACATATAATATTTTTTAATGATAGAAATGTGAGTGGAACCAGGAAAAAGTGGCCCAAAGTAGCCCCTATGTAGACGGTATGTCTTAAAGATATTCTAGGGCAGCAGTGTACAAGTGTAGTAAAATAGAATCTGTCTATAATGGAAACCTCCATGGTACCGGATAAAAGAAAAAGTTACGATTATCACAGGTGATGTATACCTTTTAAGACAGACGCTTGTCTGAAAGAGGATTTTGATCAGTCCTCTACGATTCTGATTTAGCAAGTTTTATTGCACATTGAAAGAAGGGCCTGGTTTTTGATAGACCAGAAAGGTTCAGGTATTGGGCCCATGGATGTTTGGAAACTCCTAATTGACTTAGAACATTTCAAATATTGCACATATTAGACAATGATATAACGTTTCTTCACAAACCGTACGGATTTAGCACACATTAATATTATTTATAGTATTTAATCCCAGTGCGAATTCGCGCATACTAAAATTTTAAATGTCCGCGTTTCCTGGAACCATGCTTTCATTAATTTACATTTTTCATTAACAAAATGAAATATTTGCTAAAATTAAATTTCACAGGAGAATTCCTCATTAAATTTCACGTAGGGATCATGTGTTATATTTTATTATCACTACATTGCCAACAAAGTCATATGCAGTTGAAGTTACGGAATCCCAAATCGCACTAGCATGGAGTGTGGGGATGCTAAACCAAAGTGTGTAATTCACGTATTAATAATCCCCTAAAAAATGCAGTGTTGCAAATAGAGATTGCAAATATTCAGCTTTAAATGCATAACGCACTATTCAATCGGCATGTAAGTGGGAGAAAAAGCTCCCAAAATTCATGTATTACCTCGAGTTTCAAACTGTACAAGTGGTGGCCTGATTGAAAACTCACATAAATGTATAATAAATAGTAATTTACAAGGAGAGACAGTTAAGTAAGATGAATTGTCACTTCTTTTCAAAATCTGAACAGACGGACGCGCTGACATATACTCATCTTCCCAACCTCGTATAAATTAAGCACTTCGTTTTCAAAATTTCTCGGTAGATGTTTATTCATGCAATAGCTGCAACATAACAGTTGTTGGTGCATTGCGTCATGAAGATGCTGATTTTTACTGCCATTCTCTAAAGCGCCTTTTGGCGTATATTCTTCTTATGCTACTGCATTTCGCTGCTGCGTGATTAAGCAAGTGGTATATTTTGCGCGATAATGCAAGACCTCACTTCATACTGCTACGTGTGTGAAAATACTCCTAACACAGCATCAGATAATTGAGTTTTTCCACTCTCAATACTTGCTGATCTTACGCCACCAGACTTTTCCCTGTTTCCAAGACTGAAATCGGCGCTGAAGGGACAAAGATTTGCAAACATTTCATATATCCAAGTTGCTATTACCACGGAAATTAAAGCGGTAGCGAAGAAGGACTACTCCAAAAGTTTCCAACACTTGTATGAACGTTGTCAGAACCGAATTGCACCCGGCGGGAAGTATTTTGAAAGACTATAAGGTTCTTCTTTGAAAATATGTAATACAGTAATATTTCTATGATCAGTCACCTTATTTATCGTCACACCTTGTATTACGACAGTTCCCTTTTTTCCCCGTAGAATTCAAAATTTCAGAACATGTCATTAATAAATTAAAAAAAGATACTAATTAACTGCTTCCCTTTTCTCCCTTTCGTCTTTTTTTCCTTTTGATATTATATATATTAACTATTTGCTAATATCACGAGACTTAATGTAGTTATTTTTCGGAAATGAATGAAAATTTATTTCAGGTTCACTCTGAATTTTCAAGAATTTTACAAAACACCTATATACTTATAATAAAACCTGAGTGCAGGAAAGTGTAGGTAACCATACCGGTGTGAACCACTCTGATCTGCGAATCGACCGTTGCTAAACGCCATGTTAGGCTTAATGAATAACACATGCTAAGCTAAATGATAATTTCATCATGTCTGTTCAGCATATTTTTAAGTAAAACATGTGTATCGTAATCATTTATAATGTATTGAGTTCTAAATTAAAATTAAGCTATTATAAACATAGAAATCAGATCTAAACAAACGGTACTGTTGCCATTCAGATTCGAATTCCAGCAAATCTACAAGCAAATGAATGACTTTTTGAATGCTTCGTAAAAAAAGATACAGGTTAATATCAATGCTGATCTTAAAATATTTGTAAAAGTATATCAAAACCTTTAAATATTTTAACTTTGTTTGAAACCTTCAAAAACTATTCAGTTAAGTTCTAAATTTAAGGGATATATCAACAACAACAACAAGTTCTAAACTAAAGATAACGGATAACTATCGCCATCTGGTGGAGGAAAGATATATATATCGCCATCTGGTGGAGATAAGATATAACTTTCGCTCCAGGAAAGTGCAGTGCAAGCACATTGCATTACATGTATTTTTAATTTGTTCAGAATGATTATTCTTTTGCACAATTTGAGATTTCCTGTGACATTTGTGTTCTGTCTTATATGACAAAGTAAAAATTATCCGAATTTGAATATCTAAATCTTTCAAATGCATTTACAATAAAGAATTATTTCAATGGCACTTTAGCATTAGTCAAAGGGAACTTAAAGGGACAATTTTTTCTGTACCGAAGGCTGCGAGCAGTGCCTCTGTAAGCCGTTTTAATTCCCATTAAATCAGGAGCTCATGTTTCTTGCTAATTCTTTTGGCGTCATCTATCAGCCATTAAACTTTCAGCAATTAAACAAAGAAACTTTCTGTTGTAGTCGTACTTTTTTTAAAAATGCATTTTATGAGATTTGAAGACATTGCAAATAAAATATCTTGCAGATAAATTTATGAATTTTAACATAGTTTGTAGCGAAAAAAAATCGCGCTAAACAGTAAATTTTTAATGAAGAGGGAACGTAAACAAGCATTTTCGTCATAGAATGTGTAGCTGGAAATGCCGCGTTTAAGCGTTGGTGGCAAAACTGTAGTTTACATAATTTCTTTGTTCTAATCATAAAAAATCAAAGGATAATACTTTTTGATAAACAAAATGCATGAGGCATCATTCTTTTTTTTTTAAAGTCAGAAAAATATTTTTTAATCTATTGTTTTGAAGATTTATCATTCACATTCCGTCATTTTTGACGGGGGGTTATACACTAGTTAAACAATAATGTCTGAGAGAAAGATAAGATATTTAAGACAAGTAATGTCCATTTACAAAGTAGTTAAAAGAAGCGAATTAAAAAAAATTCGAATATAACAGTGCTTGGCAAATTTATGGATATTGTTTGAAATTTTTATATTTTTTAAATTTCTAGGTTTATGGATAATGCTATAATTAACACATAGTAAACCCATCTATAGCTACACGATCGAAATTAATTCAATGCAAAAAGCAGAATTTAACTACAGGGTGTCCCCGAATTTCGTGCATAAACTTGAAAGTGAGGTAGAGAAAATCGTTTGTAACCATAATTACATAGGAAAGCATGAGCGGAAATCAATTGGTGTCTCTGTACGCGTGCTTTCAAGGTCGGCACGCGTGCATTACTCATTGTGGATGTCGACTGCATGCGATTAACATGAATCGTTTCACAAACGCTGAGTTGACGTATATCCATTTCGTCTATGGTCTAGCCAAAGGAAATGGCCTCACTGGTGTTCCGTTGTATTTTCAACGAGACGCCAATCAAATAATCAGATGTTTGCTCGGGTACATCAGAACCTTGCGGAGCGCGCATCCTCCATAGCGACGAGGCAGGATATTGGACGGCCGCGAACAGCACGAACTCCCATACTGGAAGAGGGTCTGATATATGCAGTCGACCGAAATCCCGGAACCCGTGTACGGGCGCTTGCAGCTGCCACCGGAACTTCTCGCTCAACTCTCCATCGCGTTTTTCAGGGCGAAGCCTTACAGCCCTTTCACCTTCAGAGATTTCAATTACTGCAGCTGGATAATCACCCACGACGTGTCAATTTGCACAGTGGTTTCTTCTCGAAAGTGCGGATGACCCGCGATTTTCAGTTCTGCAATGTTCAGTGATGAAGCCACCTTTTCACGTGAAGATTTGTTAAATACGCACAACGCACCCATGTAGGCTTATACAACCCGCAAGGAACCCGACCACGAGCGAAACAACAACACTTCAAACTCGACTGGACGCTCGCAAGTATCTCGTTTTTATACAGGAGGTTCTTCTCGAAATGCTTAACGATGCTCCCGCACAGATTCGACGCGGAATGTTTTTTCAACATGATGGAGTGCCATGTCATTACGCAAAGTGCGTAAATGACCATTTAGACCGGACAATTGAAAACAATTGGATCGAGCATGGAGGCACTGTCGCATGCCCCCCTCCCCCTCCAGATCACCTGACTCCTCTTGATTATTTTCTCTGGCAGGCTATGAAGGGCATTCTGTACGTCATGCCCTTAAATTCTGAAACGGAAATTGACCTGGTGGCAGGAATCTCCATCGTTGCTGCTACGATCAGGGGAACGTGAGGTATCTTCGAAAATGTTCGACAATGCATGTCGCGTAGATGTCATACGTGCATCCATGCTAATGGGCACAATTTCGAACACCTCCGGTGATGCATACATTGTTCTTCTTTGTTGTGTAACTAAGCGTTTTAAACTGCTTTGTGTATTGTTGCCTTACCGTGTCTTTGTGTCTCTTTATCACGTCAGGTGTCGTTTCCGTCCATGCTTTCATATGTAATTATGGTTTCTAACGATGTTCTCTATCTCTCCTCCAAGTTAGTATACGAAGTTCCGGACACACTGTATATGTAACTTAAAAAGATTATGTCATCAAAAAAATAAAAGCAAAAATATTGTTCAAATGATTTATTTTTAGACTGGAGTGTAGACGTACAGTTGTTATTCTCACATTTTCTAAGACCAGAAAAAATATTCATATTAATAGAAATATTTAAAAAAATGTTTAAACTTTTCGATGTCCTCGAAGATTTTAAACGGAGTAAAGCTTAGTAAAAGAGTTATTAATAATGCTGGAAGTTGCTGGAAATTGTGAGCCAAATCTGTTTATAGGACAAATTACCAAGGAGAAGACGTACTGTAACAGAGTATAAATATTGCTGCGATGTAGTCAAGCATTAGTGGCTCAGAAGTAACATCTCTAATTTCGAAGCGGGAGGTCCGCTGTTTAAATCCAGCTTGTATCATAAATCTTTCTGACTCCACGGTGCTCTGTAAAATGTTCGGGAAATTAAATGGAATCACTTCAGGTTTTTTTTTTTTTTTTGGGGGGGGGGGCAGTAATTTTTTAGTTTGTGGGAAATCTACTATTCCGCAGAAAGGTGAAAAAACAGATATTATCCTTTCAGGCCCAATCAGGGCTTGATTTAAATACTGTCTGACGGAGCAAGCTGCAGGTCTTCTATTTTGACATGCATTTTTCTAAGATTAAACAATTTAGTTAGAAATATCTATCTATAAATGTTTTTCGTTCATTCTTAAAGAAATATTTTACTAAAATAAAAACAGGTTTATGAAAGTGGAGGGAAACAATTAAAAAAAATGATTATTTACATCAGTGTGTGCTCCAATTAATTTTTAATACTTTTAGAGTAGGTTGAGGTTAAAAATACAATATATATGTATTTAAATATGTATAGATAAATATATGTACAGATATATTTACCTAAATATGAGTTAAATTCTTATTTATTGCAATATATTTTTTATAATCGTATAATTTTTCATTTAAAAGAAGCTGCAAATTATATATCTTGTAGTAGTGATTTCAAATGATTTATTTTCCACTTGATATTTCTTTTCTCATCATGTATATTGTAAAATAAAATTATCTCTAATATAAACTAATCTTAATGCTCATAAGCAAGTTGCAATATCATGCTCCTTAAACAATAATATAATCAATTTATTTTAATAAATAAAGGAATTTACTTGTACCGTCACCCCGCTTGAAACATCCCAATGGTCTTATGGGTGATGGCTTAACTGTATTTATTTGTTCATGTATACATTCTAAGTAACAGCTGACCTAATCAGAGGTCATAACCAAAGAAAAATTCCATAGAACAACACACTTTTTGTATGTATCATATACACTATTACAAAATTTGTGGTCAGTTGAACCATTGTTTGGTGCTGCAGATAGCTATCTCGTTCCACCATTCATAACTCCAGTTGAATCATACCGGGTGTCCCAAAAATAACCAATTATTTTAAAATTCAATAACTTGCAAACGGTGACAGATATTAAAAAATTCTTGCAGGAGTGTTATGTAAGATGTCAGGAGTTAGTATACTGCGATTCTGAGTTTTAGTTACAAATAGCATCGATAGATGGCGCTACAAGCAATAACCGTTAAATCCAGGTTCGAGTTTTCGGTCTCTCTCTTCTTCCATGCGAAAAAAGGAGATTAAAATGCATTGAATGGATCCCAAAGTACCAAAAATCGGGTCTGGACTGAGCACCTATTGCTCTCAGTACCATGTATTGTTTGAAATTCGAACTAAAATAAAGAATCACAGTAAAAATCTCCTGGCATCATACATAACCCTTCTGGAAAAAAAAAATTAACACCTGTTACCGTTTGCAAGTTATTAAATTTTAAAATCATCGGTCATTTTTGGGAAACCCGGTAGCAGGTTTCACCCTAGAACACCAGAAGTTGGTTCAACCCACCACAAAAATTTTAACAGTGTTCAAAATGTAATAACTGTAATAAATGTAACTCAATACAAACATAAAAAACGATGAATAAGTCAAAACTCGCATCATTTAAAATATTTCAATATTTATCACAAGTGGAGAAAATGTCAAAATATAGCATAAATTTTCACTTAATTATCTTGTCTAATTCTACTTTGGTAATGAATTGTTTTATCGACTTCAAAAATTTGTATTTTGTATTTCAATAATAGAATTTATGTGAAATTTTGGAATTGGCAATCTTGGAGTATTACGCAATAAGAGAAAATCTGCTGCCAAATTCCCAACGAATAGAGCTTCTGAATTCAACAAACGAAAAATGCTTTCCTATTTTCTATTCACCTCTTCTAAAAGCTTTCCTACATCTAGGTTTTGAATAACTAAACTGTTACTGTCCAATGTTTGATTCATATTTGAAGCGACAAAAATTATAGGGAAATTATCCTATTATCTTTCCTAAGTTTGGATAAAAACGACATATGAATGAAATTATGTGTCTTATAAACGAAATAATTCACTAGTATAATGAATAGGAATCGTGTGATACGACATAAAAAAATCACATAAAATGTATTACTAAAAATAACTATACTTACTGTATTACTAAAAATAATGCACCTTTGATAACTAAAATTATTTCCGAAAATAAAAATGTAACAATTTTTATTAGATAGTTGATATTAAAATATGAAAAATAAAATCCAAGCAAACATAATACGTATAATTATGTCTATAGTTGATTTCGCAATAGTTTCTCATGAAAGCATAAGGAATAAAGGGAATATAAAGAAAAAAACATAAGGGATGTATATATATATATATATATATGAATTTTCAGAAATACTTTTATAAAACAAGTTATACACAACTGCACAAATGTTTCTTATTGTAAACAACCCATAATGTAAATTCTGCATTATACTAGAATGGAGAAAACACGCCATATGTCGTGCTCCGTTATCAAAGGGTTAAATTATTCTATTTAATTGGATTCGTTATTTGATATTTTTTTATTTAATGATTAGGATAATAAATGTTTGATAAGATTTATTTGAAACTCATAATTTTAGCAATATTAGCGCTTGTAATTTTTATTGCTGCTACATTATTATTTAGCGTAAAAATATGTATTGCACTGAATTTCATAAACAAGATTAAATATTTCCGAATTTAGCAAAATTTCCATTCAAAAGCTATCCGGAAAAATCTAAATCCACATCTTGTTTAGTCTGCATTATAATAGTATAGTGAACACACGATATATGGCGTGCTATGTTATCAAAGGGTTAAATACATTTCTTCAATTTTAGTTGAATTCGCTATTTGATTTTATTTGCTCTAATGGCTGGAATAATAAATATTTGATAAGAGTTACTTGGTACTCATAATTTTTGCAATATTAGCGCTTGTAATTTTTATTGCTGTCACACTATTATTTAGCAGAAAAATATACAGGGTGCAATATGTTATCTATCGCCGACCTTTAATTTTTCAATCGTTAGTCGTAGACATATCGTTCCAATTAAAAAAATGTTTGAAATGAGGTAAATATTCATGTTGTGGTATTATTTAAAGTAAAAAAAAAAAAATCAATTTTATAAAAATTACAAAATCTAACTTTTTATACGGTCCCCCAGTCCCTATAGTTATATTTAGTAAAAGTTTACACTCATCATAACAGATATAACACAAAAAGTTTGACATCTGTACTACAAAAATTGACGCAGTTATTAAATTTCAAAGTTTGAGATTTTTGCACATGATTTTGTCTTTCACTGAGGGACCAGTTAAAAGATGAATTAAAGTAATTCGAAATCAAAATCAGGGTACAATGTCCTTTTAACGGCGAAACCACCTTTAGCCTGTATCGCCAAATCGGGGAGAGCCAAAGAGGATTATTCCATCTAAAAATTTTAACTAACTTTTATGGATCGAACAACATTCAAACGTCAAAGTAGGTATAATCGACAGCCGGAAAATAAAACATACTCACTAAGGACTAGATAAATTGCAGCGGAATGCAAACAACCAGCCGAGCTATAACGAGTATGAAAATTGGGATTATATAAATTACAACAGTACCGCGGCGCCACACGTTTGGGATAAAACACGAGTATATAACACTGGATAAAACACGCTAGTCAGCCCTGAGATCGTGATGGCAAGCTACGCTAAGTAAAAAAGGACATTGTACCCTGATTTTGATTTCGAATTACTTTAATTCATCTTTTAACTGATCCCTCAACGAAAGATAAAATCATGTGCACAAATCTCAAACTTTGAAATTTAATAACTGTGTCAATTTTTGTACCGTATTTTATGGAAGAAACGCCGCACTCCTCTAATTGGCCTGAATAAGCTTAAAAATATCGTAAACGCCGCAGCCGTTGTAAACGACGCATCTATCGGAACGCTACTTTTGTCGACAGCGTCACATTGACCTAACTTTAATCAATGTTTTCTGAGCAGTGTAGGATGCCTCGTTTTTAATATCTTAAGATGTCTGAAGTTTTATTTAAAATATTTAAATCCGATTTAAAATATTTTTATGAATTTTTAAATTAAGGAAACTCAGTTGGTATTTTAAAAAAATCGTAAACGCCGCACATGGCGTAAACGCCGCACTTGGAAAAAAATTAACTTTTAAACTCGTAAACGCCGCGGCGTTTCTTCCATAAAATACGGTAGTACAGATATCAAACTTTTTGTGTTATATCTGTTATGATATGTGTAAACGTTTACTAAATATAACTATGGAGACTGGGGGACCGTATAAAAAGTTAATTTTCGTAATTTTTATAAAATGGATTTTTTACTTCAAATAATGCCACAACATGAATATTTACCTCATTTCAAACGTTTTTGTAATTGGAACTATATATCTACGACCAACGGTTGAGAAATTAAAGGTCGGCGATAGATAATATATTGCACCCTGTATATTGAAGTAAATTTTATAAACATGGTTTCCGAATTTAGGCGAATTTTTATTCAAAAGCTATCCGGAAAATGTGAACATAAAAATTCCTCAGAAGTGTCCCGTTTTATCAATAAAGCATCAAGGAAATTTCGCTCCACTATAAAATTTAAAGAATTAGAAGCTTTCTACCGAGTCTTCAATAAATCCACGTCTTGTTTAGTCTGTAAAATGATCTTTTCCCAAAGAATTCGATGGAAATCTATCGATTTGAAGTTTGTAAGAATTCCCTGTTATGACTGTTCAGAAGGTTCTTCTTTCATCATCCGGGATCTTTAATGTTTGCTAGATATATCTATCTGTAATGTTCGGGAGGTTTTTTTCTATTTTTATAAATGGAATCCCTAAAAACGATTCTCTTCTTCGTTGTAATGGGGACGCTATATATACGGAAGAAAGGGAAGAGGTATTGAAAAACTTTTGCTTTATCATTTTCCTCGAAAATTAATTGAGCAGAACCGGACCGCTGAAGAAGATACGGATCATCCCTCTTTCGTGAAAATGTTAGAAATGGCAGTAAAGTACTTTTCCGAAAAAAAAAAAAAAAAAAAAAAACTAATGAATGTTAGCACAGATATTGATCCTTTAACCCTTTAATGCACGGTTTTTAAACTATTTGATAATAACTAAACGGTTAAAGACGAAAAAAATGTTGTTTAAAATATTAAATCCAGGGCTGCCACAGGCGACTACTTTCTAATTCTACTTCGCACCACTTTCTCAAAACAAAAATTTTTGACATACAGTTTGACAGCTTTTGCAAGAGAAATGTACTACAAAATTTACTTTTTAAAAAGAGTGGTGCGAATAGAATAGAAAAATACTCACATGTGGCAGCCCTGTAAATCAAAATTTACATTGTCAATGTTTGTGATATAACTGACATGAAAAGTAGAATCTAACTATATGAATCCGCGTGGCAGATATGATACAGATCACACTTTAACTAATAAATGACGTTACAACGTAGAATATTTGCGGTAAACTGTCCAATCATTCAAGCGTTTTTACGGAAAACGGTTACGTAAACGTAAACTATCTGTGTTCGGACCTACACTGTTAAACATTTACAGTAAACTGTATAAAAATTTGGCTGTCTAATAGAAAACGTTACGTAGCGGTTACGGTTGCATTAACTTTATAGTATATAATGGTACATTCATAACTGTTCCATAACAGCTAATCATAATTCATACTCTGACCGGTCAATAACATAGTGAGATATGCTTAAAGATATGGTAAAGTAACCTTTTTGAAATACCATATCTTCAAAATCCGTCGAATGACCTGACAGTTTGCTGCAGATTTTTAACAGTGTGGGAACGCTTCATAATACGGCCAAGTAACCGTTATCAATAAAAACAGTTGTTTCATCGGACAGTTTGCCGAATTTTTTTAGAGTATATATTTACCTAATAATGATTTATTTTCTACTGTTAGTATTTATTATAAATATATGGAAAAGAAATCCTGCCATTAATGCTTGATTCAGACGTTTATGATTTTGTAAAACAAAATATATGATATTTAGAACAATAGTGCCATCAATTACACTTTAAAAAAATTTAGAACAAACCATGCAGTCATTCGACCGTTTTTTGAAAAAACAAACCCCGTTATATAACCGGAATTTAACTTTATTTTGACCATAATATGGGTAATAATATGGTCAGAATAGAGTTAAATTACCTTTATATAACAGTTTAAAATAAAAACGGTCGAATGACTTGGCAGTTTGCTGTAAAAATTTTAACAGTGTAGAAGACAATATTGATGCCAACTAATGGATCTGATAACTTCAGATGTTACACTGTGCAAGTGTTATGACACATAGAATATATATGGCCTTTATTGACATGGATCATATATGATACAGAATGTCGTGAATGATTAACTGAAGAATGCCATATATATATAAAAAGTGACGTTTTCGAGATAACATATCAAAAGAATTACATAAAATTTTATATGGCCAATGTTTATAACTGCAAATGCATTCAATCTTAAAGATGAAAACTTAGATTTTAAGGGTAACACTACTTATGAGCCTGAAAAATCACTGATTTTTCATAGTTTTTAAACTATATATCTCAGTGAAAATTGTTTTAAAGGAGTTTATTATATCGATATTTAACATCATTTAAATATGTTATATATACAGTCGAACTCGTTTAGTACGAGCACGACGCAAAACGAGGATACGCTTAAAAGGAGCAATTTGCATATTATGAATGGTTCATCATTTAAACTATATTAAGATTTTCACGTTTATTACGAGCTTTAAAGGCAAGATCACGGCCAGCACGAGCAAAACACCTATTCGCATATTTCAGACCTTTCTCCGGCATAATAATTATGCATAATTATTTGGGGATGATTAATTGAAACAATAAAAAAGAAAAGTGCCCAGGTAAACTGATGGCATTGAGCTCAGAAGCTATTCACACTAACTGTATATTATACTCTTATTTTAAAGAATAATGCCCCTCAAAAAAATAAGTGAAGGGGAATTAGCCCCCGTTTCTCCCTTTATACTTAACCAGTGAACCTCCAAATATAATCAGGGAAGCTCCTTATCATAATAAACCGGTATACCAAATTTGGAGCAAATCGAATAATCCTGCAAAAAACCCCTCATTTATCTAAATTAAGGGGGTGGACTAGCCCCCCTTTATCCTTAACCAATGAATCCCCAAAACGAATCAGGGAAGCTCCTTAACATAATAAACCGGTATACCAAATTTGGAGCAAAGCAAATAATTCTGCATGAAAAACCCGTTTATATAAATTAAGGGGGGTGGAATAGCCCCCCTTCCTCCTTTATCCTTAACCAATGAACCCCCAAAACTAATCAGGGAAGTTCCTTAACATAATGAACCGGTATACCAACTTCGGAGCAAATCGAATCATTCTGCATGAAAAACGCATTTATCTAAATAAAGAGGGGCGGGCTAACCTCCCTTTTCCCCCTTTATCCTTAACCAGTGAACCCCCAAAACTAATCAGGGAAGTTCCTTAACATAATAAACCGGTATACCAAATTCGGAGCAAATCGAATCATTCTGCATGAAAAACCCATTTATCTGAATTAAAAGGGGTGGACTAACCCCCCTTTTCCCCCCTTATCCTTAACCAATGAACTCCAAAACTAATCAGGGAAGTTCCTTAACATAATAAACCGGTATACCAAATTCGGAGCAAATCGAATCATTCTGCATGAAAAACCCATTTATCTGAATTAAAAGGGGTGGACTAACCCCCCTTTTCCCCCTTTATCCTTAACCAGTGAACCCCCAAAACTAATAAGGGAAGTTCCTTAAAATAATAAACCGGTATACCAAATTCGGAGCAAATCGAATCATTCTGCATGAAAAACCCATTTATCTGAATTAAAAGGGGTGGACTAACCCCCCTTTTCCCCCTTTATCCTTAACCAATGAACCCCCAAAACTAATCAGGGAAGTTCCTTAACATAATAAACCGGTATACCAAATTCGGAGCAAATCGAATCATTCTGCATGAAAAACCCATTTATCTGAATTAAAAGGGGTGGACTAACCCCCCTTTTCCCCCTTTATCCTTAACCAGTGAACCCCCAAAACTAATAAGGGAAGTTCCTTAAAATAATAAACCGGTATACCAAATTCGGAGCAAATCGAATCATTCTGCATGAAAAACCCATTTATCTGAATTAAAAGGGGTGGACTAACCCCCCTTTTCCCCCTTTATCCTTAACCAGTGAACCCCCAAAACTAATCAGGGAAGTTCCTTAACATAATAAACCGGTATACCAAATTCGGAGCAAATCGAATCATTCTGCATGAAAAACCCATTTATCTGAATTAAAAGGGGTGGACTAACCCCCCCCCCTTTTCCCCCTTTATCCTTAACCAATGAACCCCCAAAACTAATCAGGGAAGTTCCTTAACATAATAAACCGGTATACCAAATTCGGAGCAAATCGAATGATTCTGCATGAAAAACCCATTTATCTGAATTAAGGGGGTGGACTAACCTCCCTTTTCCCCCTTTATCCTTAACCAGTGAACCCCCAAAACTAATAAGGGAAGTTCCTTAACATAATAAACCGGTATACCAAATTCGGAGCAAATCGAATCATTCTGCATGAAAAACCCATTTATCTGAATTAAAAGGTGTGGACTAACCCCCCTTTTCCCCCTTTATCCTTAATCAATGAACCCCCAAAACTAATCAGGGAAGTTCCTTAACATAATAAAGCGGTATACCAAATTCGGAGGAAATCGAATGATTCGGCATGAAAAACCCATTTATCTGAATTAAGGGGGTGGACTAACCTCCCTTTTCCCCCTTTATCCTTAACCAGTGAACCCCCAAAACTAATAAGGGAAGTTCCTTAACATAATAAACCGGTATACCAAATTCGGAGCAAATCGAATGATTCTGCATGAAAAACCCATTTATCTGAATTAAGGGGTTGGACTAACCCCGTTTTTTCCCCTTTATCCTTAACCAATGAACTCCCAAAACTAATCAGGGAAGCGCCTTATCACAATGAACCTAGAAAATTTTTTTGAAACAAATCGGATGTTTCTATCAAGAGTTATCGCGTTACGTACATACATACATACATACATACGTACGTACGTACATACATACATACAGAACGGGCGGGCACATTAGCTCTCAGGCTTTGATAGCTTGTGAGCTAAAAAACAATAAAAAATCTAAATGTCGGTCGTAAAAAAAATTTGAATGAAAAGAATGTTTGAAACATGAAAGTCCCTAGAACCACTTTACGGGAATTACTGTTTAACCACTAAACAGTTTTGCCCGAGCTCTTGGATAAAGGAATTCTCTGATTTGACAGAACACTGATCGGGTATCTTACTTTAATACTTCTATATACTTATTTTCCTGTATTTTTCACTTTTTAGTATACCATAGATGGTTTTGATAATTCGGTAAAACTTAGCTCGCCAACCGCCGGACTTAGGTTCTCGGAGGCCTTTTGCGCATCCATCAGGAGGGCATGGTTTACCCAAGGACACCACACAGATACATACTACCGAACAAGAAGGAGCATCGCTCAACGAGCATCACTTCTCCTGAAACCCTGAACTATATTGAACGCTTTGTCGCCGAAACAGAAAAACCCAGAGGATTTTAGCGCATCGTTCCGGGATCACACCTCCGAGTCTCACAGGAGCCCCGAGTAGGCTGGACACTCATAGGAGCGCCGGGGGCCGAAGCCTTAACCACAAGTTTCCGGAATGTGCTATTGCTCTACAAACGTATCCGGACGTGGGAGTCTACCATGGAACTACGAAAAAAGAGTAGTACACTGTGAAAACAAATCTGTAGTTCTACAGATGTAAAGTTACATGCTTACTAAACTTTCATCTCTAACTATACAAAAAAATATGCAAATCTACAAAACTAGTTTTTGTAAAGCTACAGAAATCTGTAACTTTACAAATGAATCTGCTAAAATTACAGTAATCTTACTAAAATTTTATGTGTAACCTGGGTTGCAGTTAGATGAAAAGTTCTAGGCATCCCAGTTTCCTAAAAAATTCTTAGTTACCTTACAGATTTTTTGGTTATCGGCGAAAAAGTGCGTCTGTTACAGGAATTTTTGTTGTTGCCGTTACATAAAAAGTTCTAGGAATCCCAGTTTCCTAGAAAAACTTTAGAGATTTTTTTTTACAGTGTAGACACATCAATCTTACGCTGTGAAAAACTTTTGAAGCCGAAAAACGAGTTCTTTCCCCCTTTCCTGCATACGCCATATTTGAATTTTACCGATAGCAGCCCAATCAGCAGTCTTTAGTACAAGACGCGGCTAAATGGCAGACGCGGGAAAAAGTTAGAAACGGTATCTACAAAGTCTACAGAGTCTACAAAGAGAGCCACAAGTTCTTCAACTCGGAATCTGGCAGTTCGGTAAACAAAACATCATGTGTGCAGCATCACAGCTGCCAAGTTTACCAAGTTTTGACACCAGATTTTTATAGAAATATTCGTTTTGTTTAGTGTAAGAAATTCTGCGATTAAATAAAGCAAATAATTTTATTCGGAAAACTATGTGTAGAGAATTCGGGAAACATAGCATTAATTTCACCCTTGATGTTTTAGATAAATTATCCTATAGTATTATGACTTTTTAGATTGAAAAAATAAAATTACAAATCGTGTGTGTAACAAAATATGCTCAGCGGTTAGTGACGTTGAATGAATGATGTAGTCAAGATTATCACCGTCTTGGCAGATGGTTAAAATTTCAACTGCTAATTCCTTTCCCAACCAATGAAAAACATTTTGTTTTTTCTAGGAAAAAATAAAATAAAATCAGCATGACGTATACGGGAAAAATTGCTTGAGGTGTACACAAAAATTGTTCAGGCATAAAGTATAGCTGAGTCATATCATACAATGGCAGAGCACTGTGCTAAAATATGACTGTAAATCTTTATGAACAATTATGTCTCAAATTGTGCTATATTACAAAAAGACTACAATGAATATTAAAATAAAATATGCTAAAAATATTGAAAGTTTGATTATTAAAAATGTTTCATGTGATTTTTCCAAATATTCCCATTCAAATTTTTCGCATGAAAAATTTAAGTATACACTACCAAGTTTCATAATAGCAGGAGTTCAGTCTATAACGGAGCTCAGTGGTAAACACAGGATGGCAATAAAAGTACTGTAATTTCCCGCGTATGCGACGCGGCTGAGTTAAGTCCTTTTCATACCGAAATTATATTTAAAAAAAAATGAAGTAAAATAAATGCTAAGCGAAAGTAAGTCACATTTTATTTAAAACAAATTCTGGTAGGAAATCGAGTTATTTGAACTGTGGCGCATACGCGCGAAATTATGGTAGTTGGAACTGATTTTTAGATAAGGTTAAGCTACAAACAGACTACACTTTGTACAACTGCCCCTTTGATATGGACAGTCGCTTTTTTTTATGTGGCCCAGCCTTTTGTTACTCGGGAACAAGTCAGAGGTCAGCGGAGTTGGTTGACATTCTTATCCTCTTTCTTTTGTTGAGATTCTTCTTTCTTTTGTTGACGACCACAGATTCCTTGGAAAACAAAGCCCAGGGAAATAATTTATGAGTTTTTGAAGGAAGTGTTGTTTGAAACCAGCCTTAAGCTTCAGATACCCGTATTATTCTACTCGCGGTCTTTTTGTTCCGGTCAGGCGGCGCTTTCTTGGGGTTAAACGGCGTTTTTCATCTTTTATGTTTTACAAGGAAAGTGCTGGACATCCTGCAAGAAGGGAGAGTTTTCTTCAAGCTCGATTTAATGTTATATCCTCACCCATTGTTGATCCTTCCGTCCTTTTGTTAAAAACCACAAATGAGGTTGGAAAAGAAAGGTTTTATTTCTTTAGAATAACAGGGAGCACGTTTCCTTTCTGAACGGATCCTTAAGCTTCAAACAGATAGATCCTACGGACAGCGGTGTCTTTGTTCTGGCCACGTGGTGTTTCTCATGTTTTATTCCTTTCACAGTATCCGAATCCGTCCGAAATCGGCCGGCATCTTTCCATCGTTGAGACTCCCCTTTCTTTTGTTGACGACCACATAACGTTTGTAAAAGAAAGGCCAGTTGGCGTTTTTATTGCTTTCGTAGGAGAGGTTTGAGAAAAAGGACTGAAAGGAGCCTTAATGCTTATACTTTACATGGGAAAGGGAGCGAATTTTGATTTCCCTAGCAAGTTTCAGTTTCAAGTAAAAATGAAAACGAATTATTGTCAGCTAGTGGCTCATAACAGAAAAAAAATTCTAAAAACTGGATAAGATATTAAAACAAATTTTAAATTAAAATGCCATTTTTTTCATTGTAAATACAAATTAGCATAAATCAATAAATTCACTATTTGTAGAAGTTTTGAGTACTGACTTGAACTTATGTAATAGAATGGAATATAAAAACGTTTATCAAAAATATGCTTATTTTTGGACACAGTATGGCAGAAAAAAATATTGTTAAGTGGTTTAACCCTTAAATGCGCGATTTTTTATTTTGTTTCGAAAAAATTATATATGATTCTTTGAAAGGTACATTGCACTCGAAAAATAATGAAAAAATCAGAGATACATTTTTCAATTTGTAAATATTCTAGAAATTACGTTGTTCACATAATATGACTTTACACCAGAAAGTTTCAATGGTTAATTTCACTTTATTTAAATACGAAATATCTGTTATTAATGAAAGTGACTATTGTTGTTTTAATTGTCTGGTGTGAATTAGGTATATACGAATAAAAAAAATCTATTAAATTCAAAACACTGTTGTTTGCATATATGCAAAGTTGCGCACTAAAGGGTTAAGGAATGTATAAATAAACATTTCAATAATTTTGCATAGAGAACGAAATATAAATGTATGTCTTAAATAAAGACTATTCATGTGTCACTGACTCATATAGGTCATTGTATTGATAAACGCCTCTACTAAAAATAGGAAGTTCTAAAATATTTAGCCATCAAAAATAGTCGGCCTTGTTGGAATTATTTGTGATCCCGTAATAGATAAGAAAGAAAGAAAAATTTATCACTGAACTTCCAAATATTACTCCAATGATTAGTGGACTTCTTTCAGAGTGCAATGAAAATGATATATTTTCATGGTTTTATTTTGAAAGAAGTCTACTAATCTTAAGCGCTATTCAAGAGCTATGGCATTTTCTCTTATTTGAGATATTGTCTGAGCCTTCTGTCTGAAGAAAAGTGCGTCGATTCTTAAAGGAATAAATAAACTTCGTTCATCATTTGACGACTGGCAATCAGTCTAGTCCAGATTGCACTTTGGAAATGAAAGAAACATGCTTTCTCTTTAAACGATGAAAGGTTGCTTTAGCAAACCATTACTTTAATATGTTACCATAAGAGAACAGTAGCAGAACACAGGCTTTTAAAGTGTGTTAAGAAATTCTTAGGATAAAGGGAAACGTTTACAACAGAAGGAGGATGAAAAATTGTGTTATAAAAGACTAATTATTCTTCAAATGTACAGCTTTTGTATTGCACAAGAAAGCTACGCTAAGCGCAGGCAGCATATTTATTACACTGTAAATAAATGGTTCTTAAAATTTCCCCCTTTTTTCACAACTTTAAGTAAATGGTCTGTAAAATGAAATTTAGCTTAAGTAATCTATTATAAAGTAAAGCTAGAGAAACATTTTGAGAAATATTCATGGTAATTTAAAGGAACGACAAACGCTCGGAAGCCAAAGAGAAGATGAATTGTTTTCTTTTCAATGCAATAAAGAATTAACAAACTTTCATTTTAAATAGAAAGTGTTAACGCAGTCCGTTTTTCATTTCTGCTGATAAAATACTGTCGAAACGATAAAAAGCAAAATCCACGGGTTTAATTCATATGAAATGAAAACGTATAATAAATATTTGTCATTGCTTTCGAGTGTGTGCAACGCATTTTAAATTCCAAAACGCGATTCGCTACATTTTTAAATTTTCTGATTTTCCCAAGGAACAGCGTAAGAATACCGATTAGAACTTAAACTTGATATTTTACAAAGAAAGTGATATATGCAGACACATGCGTTGAATTAAAAAAGAGATCTGCTGAAGTGTAGAAAATGATAAAATTTAAATAACAATATTGTCTGCCTGTAAGATGCTTATGATAAATTATTCTCCCCTTAAAAGACAAAAGCCGTTAAAAATTTCTGTTACGCATTCACTGACTCAAATATGTTTTAAATGGAGAATATTTTAACGGTTGCCGTAGTATCTTTTATTTCTTTTTGAAGAAGAACTCATAGCGTTTTAAGTTTGCAATATTTTATAATATATGAAGAAGTTTAATATTATTTTCGCTTTGATAATACTTTGTAAAATTTATTTAAGGTTTATAAAATTATATTAAACTAATACTATGGAAATATCAATCGCGAAGATATATGCTAGAGATCTGAAAACATTTTAGGGCAGGAATTGATATATTCAAAAACTGATTAAATGTTTTTTGATACATTCAATATTAAAATCATGCTTGAAGCAATGTGAAACATTTTTTTTTGTTTTGAAAAATTACGATCTTATAAGTAAAAATAAAGCATTATATTCGGCATGATATTTTAAATTGTAGCGGTAGGTAATTTCTAAACAAATCTTTCTGTAATTAAAAATATCTTTTATAAAAAATCTACATGAATCTTTTTGTTAAAAGAATATTATAAAGAACTGGACTTAGTGTAATTGTGATAGATCGTCTTAAAAATGGTTTTTCAGTAAGAGTTCCTGCTGCGATATGGACCATTTAATGATTAAAAAACCATTTATGTATGAGAGAAAAAATTAAAATAAGATTTTGATAAAATAATGGAGGTTGTCTGATAAAAACTCATTCGATTTCTTTTGATTAAGACAAAAATAAATATAAGATCATAGTATTATGTAATCGATTTTCTTCATGTACAATAGGCAACAGAAAAGGAAATAAATAGGTTGCAGTATTTGATATAGGGGAAGGGCCGGTAAAGTCACCAGTGAGGGCAAAGTGTCCATTTGAGTTTTCCTGCTGTATAGTGTCCCCGCCTGGGCGAAACAGTCGTGATAGATTCTGGTAATATTGTCTGCGACTTTGAAGTGGAAATTTACATTTTTCTAGTTCTGAACTCATTTTATTGTTTTTTGGCATTTTTGATTTTAGGCAAGTGGTAAAATTTCTTGATTATAGGTAAATAATATATAGTGTTATAATTATTTGCTCTTATGCTGTTTGATCAATGTGAAATAACCTTTTAAATGACGTGTATTTAAAAACGCTAAGTCATTTAGATTAGATGGTAGGGCACAGTTTTTGTAATGGCGTCATTCCAGGCAAATTGGCCACTAAGAGATCAGGAAAATAGGCCGAAACTAGGGGGTGCAAAGGGGGCATGTGCCCCGGGCGCCCAAAAGAAAGCGAAGGGGGTCGCCAAATAAAGATTTTGTTTGTCGTTTCATACAAAAATGTACATATATGTATATATATATATATATATATATATATATATGAAGTACAAAGAAACTCGGAAGTTAATGCTAAACCTATGGGAGCGTTCTTTTCAAATTTGTGAAAGGGAAAGTAACTTTATATGTATATATATAAATGCAACCAAAATCGAAAAAGTAAACACTAATCCGGTTAGAATTCAATCTCAGCTATTCTAAGCAAGAAAAAATCATTTGAAACTATTAATATACAAGTGAGAAATTTTGAAAGAATGCTCCCACAAATTTAACATTAGCGATCCAGTTTCTTCGCGTGATTAATGTAGGCTCTTAACGCTCAAGCTATTGTTAATCCTATGGGAGCATTGTTTACTTATTTCTTGATAGCATTTTAATTATTATTAAATGACATTTATTTTTTAAGGATTCCTTTTTTTTGCATAAGGTACCTGAGGTCGATAACTTTTATTGTGCGCGAGGGCAAAATCCATGTTTGCCCGGGCGCAAAAAAGGCTAGTTTCGGACCTGGGCCAGATGGCTACTTTTCCTAGAAAAGATATTTTATTCACTGTTCATAACAAAATACTACTCAAAAGTAAGGTTGGGCCTATAATGTCTGCAGAGAAAGGCTTACTCTCGACATTTGCAGTCTGCATGTCTGCTGGTTACACTTGTATTCCCCCATTTGTCACACTGACACTCATTACTGTTAACTTTATCTTGTAACGATTTAATACTTAAAATATTGCAAAACATAGTTATTCTCAATATGTTTAGCTTGTGTTGATTAAATATATCCTGAATCAATCTGATTTGTTCATTTATCTATGCTGGCCACTTTACCCAGGTTATGCGGGCAAAGTAAGTAGTTTTTCTTTTAAAGTAACGTGTACTTTTTAAAATAATAATAATAATGAAAAGAAAAATGGCAATTGAGACTAAAGTTATCTCAGTTACTATAGGTATTTGTTTCTAGAACTCTACTGATTAAAAAGGTATCATAAAAATTTATCAAAACTTAGAGGAGCCACTTTGCCCTTCCTTCTCTTGTCTTGGTGTTTGAAAAATGTGGCTTTGATTAAAACGCGTTTACAGATTGACTTCCAAAATTGTGTTTGAAATATTCCTGTTCTCAAAATGCATCACAAATCTGTTAGTTTTTATGGAATCGTATTGAAACTTTTGGTGAATATTTTCTAAGTAGAATTATATGAAAAATTTTAATGAACAACCAATCTTAATTTTTTTTTAATTTTAAATTGTATTTGAACATATCCCTTTAGGCAGGCCGCACAACAAGGTCACAAGTGCAACTTAAGAGACAAATTCTGGAATTAAAACTTATTTTTCTTTGTTCCCAACCTGTTAATAAATAAGAAACAAGGTTTGAATTCCGGAATTTGTATCCTAAGTTGCACTTGTTGCCTCGGTATGTGATCGGCCTTAAGGCTGCGTTAAGAAAACATTTTCAAAAATCCTCTACAAAAGCCGTAAATTATTTCCCTGGCCTTTCATCCCCAAAGGTTCTGTCGTTATGAACAAAAGAAAAAAAAAAGGGAATTTTAACAAAAGAAAGAGCTGTGATAAACATGTCAAGGATCTCCCCCGTTGACCTCTGACCTGTAGCCAAGCTTCAGACGACTGACCACATCAAAGAGAGCGATCAACCAAATCATAGGTTTCACTGAGGCTGAACGTAATCTGATCGCGCCTTAAAGGTGCGAATAGACCATCCTTCTAACTGTTATCAGTATCGGGGTCATTTCTTGTAGCCACGTGGTGTTTTTGATCTTTAATACGTTCACGCCGGCGCGGTGGGTCACACTCGACTATCTCAGAGTTGTCAAGTCTTCGGCTTTTTGCACACCATTGTTATTTTAGAGAAAATGTTGTTCCTTTAAATTGCCAAATTGTTCTAATTAAATAAAATAACATATTCTGTATTAAAATACTGGTATCCAAAAAAGCCGGAGACTTGGCAGCTCTGAAACAGTCGAGTGTGACCCACCGCGCCGGCGTGAACGTGTTAATTACTTTAAAAAGAAAGGGACTGATGTCCTGCAAAAGGGGAACCTTGCTGTCAAGTAGATTTGATCTCCTTATCTCCTGACCCATTGTTTTTTCCCCCTCATCCTTTTGTGAATAAACCGCAAAAGGATCCAGAACAAAAGATTTCCAAGAAAAATGTAGATGGATGGCAAAACAAGCGTTTATACGCAGCCTTAAGCTTCATTCAGATAACATTTGCTACAAAAAGCCATAAATAATTTTCCCTGGGCTTGCTTTTCAAAGGCCCTTTTGTCATAAACAAAAGAAACTGGCAGTGATAAATACATCAGGGATTCCCTTCTGTGGATGCGCACCGCCCACTGAATACTAGGCCTGAGCGCTGACTCAAAAATGGCGGCTGTCGAAGGCGGATTTTTTCAACGTGTGTTCGGTCCCTTAAATATTCGTACCAATAATTTTTTATAGTTTTTCCCGCTTTATTTTTCTGAGATTAAACGAGTCAGGGAAATCTTTTATGAGTACTATACTATAATACTGGTGTCTACTAGGGTGGGCCGAAAAATTTTTTTTTTCGATTTTCGATGACGGGTAGTGCGGAAAAGTTGCCACTGGTGGCACTAAGTTTACACAAAAAAATTGAGATTTTTCGGACAATTCCTTCATTTGCCTCAAATGGCTTGAAGTTTTGCTCAAATGCTGATTTTGAACTTTTTTAACAAAAATTTTTAAAATGTTAATTTAAATTTATTTTTGCTGAATTTACTTGAAATGTTATATTTAGTGTACGAAATGTTATCTATTATTTATTAGTTATGTATATTTTGAATTAGGCGATTTTTATAGCCTTTTCGCGTATAACTGAGCAAAAATTGTAAATATTGTTTGGTTCGTTCGTCGATTTCTCTCTTTTGTCTTTATTATGTTCCTCGCTCTTTCTTCGGTTTTTCGATGCGTTCAGAGTCACATATTTGAATGTCGGACCACTGCATGTCTTGACAGCAATTCTGGAAGGAGAGGAGAATATGGAGTAGAAACCAATGGAAACGCAACCAGTCATCATGGATATGAGGGAGGAAATAGGAGATGGGAGTAACCGCAAGATGGGATGTTAATTATTTTTCTGCTCTAAAATACAGCTATTGTCAGAAGATTCAAAAAGTGGGAACTTTGAAGCAGGCAGTTCGTCTGAATCAGAATTTGAACAAGGGTCTTCAAAAGCAGACATTCCCAACGCATATCACTTTCTCGCATAGCGTTCATCGGAGTTAGAACTGGTATATGATATAGGTAAATTGCATTAAGAGCTTCATATGTGCTTCAGGGTGCAGAAATTGTGACAACCAGGAATAAGGACTCGCCATCAATAAAGAGTTGGTCAGTAGACTAAAAAAGAAACTTGAAAAGAAGATGCAGGAGAAGGAATATCTTGAAGGATGAAAAATTACAACTATATTTTTTAATGGTAGAAATAATAACACGATCTTCATAGAAAAAATGGAACAGGTGGTACCGTCGTAGAAATAGGAAGCACATATCACTTATAGCGTTTGAAAATGTACGTGTCCATTTCTACGAGCCCATTCCTGTTTCATAGACATCAGAAATGCAAAAAGCTGAAGATTTGAATACTGTATTAATCTAGCTCCGTTTCAGTGGGTAAAGGTTTTAGGTCAAGTCGTTCTACCATCTAGTTTAGACAGTTGATGTCGCTGCCAGGGTGGAAGCTCGTTCGTATGAAGAGTACATATAAAATGTTGCAGTTCCCTTCTTGATTTTTTCCAAAGCAGACTTTATTCTGGCTTATGATTTTACTATTTCCCCGCAGTAACCAGAAGGAGGTGTCCAGTGACCCAAATATTCCGAACCAGGTTCACACAACATGGTGATATTTGTTTCGTCTTTCTGTCGACGATGCTGCTAGTCCCTTTTTTCTATTAAGGTCGTTTTATTTTTCTACTGTCAAAAAAGATGTTTGTAATTATTCCTCCTCCTGTATCTTCTTTCCAAGTTTCTTTTTCTGTCTCCTGACCAAGTCATTATCGATGACGAGATCCTTATTGCCTTTTGTCACAATTCCTACAATTTTGCTCACATATACGCGTAAATCTATAAAAGTCACCTAATTCAAAATGCACATAACTATTAACTAATGCATAATCAGAGCTTATTTAAGCATTTCGTGCACTAAACATGACATTTCAAGTAAATTCAGCTAAAATAAATTAAATTTAACATTTTTTAAATTTTTGCTAAAAAAGTTCAAAAATCAGCATTTGAGCAAAACTTCAAGCCAAATGCGGCAAATGAAGGAATTGTCCGAAAAATCTGAAATGTTTTGTGTTATCTTAGTGCCACCAGTGCCACCAGTAGAACTCTCGGGCACTATCCATCATCGAAAATCGAAAAAAAGTTTTTTTTGGTCCACCCTATTGAGGGACCGCACGTACGTTAATAAAAATCCGCCTTCGGCAGCCGCCATTTTTGTGTCAGCTCCCCGGCCTAGTACTCAGGGAGCGGTGGGATGCGCTACAGAAGACACATCAAAGAAAGCCACAAAATGACCGCTGTAGCTGGTTGTACACTGTTTGCAGCTTAAATGTAAAAGTTGAGCCTATAGTTATCCTTTTAGGCTCGCGTCATTATTTCACTTGTTCCATGATATTTGTCAATATTTTGAGCTGAGGTAGCATGCACAGTTTCTAAAGATTTCTGAAAATAAATGTTCAACAATATAACTAATTTTTGGTTATTTTTCCATCTTAAAACATAATTTTATATGACACAATGAAACATTCCTTAAATTAACGAATACAGTAAATTTTTCCTGAGAAAAATATTTGCCAATAAACAATTAAATTTAAAAAATCAAAAAACCCCGAACTAATTAATTATTTCTCATCAATGTGAAACTATTTCTTTCAATTCCTACTGTTAGCTCACACTCTCGCTATATATATCTTGTTAAAATTTTCAATCGTTAATAAAATACTTATTATTCATCCAATCAAGCTCAAATAATTTTTTTTTAACTTGTAGTGGATGGCACTTGATGTTATCCAGTTTTTTCAAATATTAATTCATTAATTAAATTAAATTAATTAATTTTCAATAATCGAAAGAGCCTTCTTCTTGATCAAGGTATTTTAAGACCAAGAGAGCCCTCTTCTTCATCAAGGCATTTTAAGCACCACTCAAGAGGGAAGAAGAATGGGAGAAAAAATTCTCTTATTGACCTAAGTAGGAATTGACTTAATTTTTTTATTATATTACTTGTTTATATTACTTACCTATTTTTTTTTATTTACTTGTATTGATGACTTTTAAGTTGTGTTTAATTGTTAGTTCCTATCTATAAACACTGTTTTGATGATGTCTGTAGATGCCTATGATGGTTAGACTTGCAGTAAAGCTAGAGATCCTGCATACACAACTTTCAGGTTGTATAATATTTTAACTGAGCTTCTGACTGTAAAATATTCAATGAAACATCGAGATCTATCCAATGATATGCCACTCAATATGGTGCGTAATTTTTTTTTCATCTGTACCGCCATTTTGTATTTTACGGCCACCATTTTGAATTTATAAAAACAAAACCTAGCTTATAACCATCGGGCCGTTAAGACGAATTGATAGAGACCTCATTCATTAAAATCCATCCAGCCGTTGGGATGCTCCGAGGGTATAAAGAAATCCACATACACAGATACGCGTGAAACACATAACCCTTTTTTTCAGTCGGGTAAAAATATGTAATCATTAGTGGGAAATGCGGATGTTGTAGTAGAATCACAGTCAGGATTTCGCTAATATGCCGAAAATATCAACAATTAAAAATACAAATACCCAATGTATTGTATTTGTCACCCGGATAAGCCGAAATTTTTAATGATAGGATCTAGATAATGATAATCTAGCTCCGAGAAAGAACTAAACTATGAAGGAAGGTTGTTTCTTACTAGGGTCTGAACCAGTGTTTCTCGGCCTTTTTTTATATGGTGACACATTCTAATCCAGGCCTAAATTTCGGTGGCACACTAAACTTACTCTCTTAAAACGAATGAGTGGATTTGGTTGCTCAAAAATGAGTTCTAATTTATTGGATCGTGAATGAGTTGATTTTTAAACGTTTAGCTCAACTTGATTTCAGCTGTTATTTTTCTATTGTGCTCAAGGAGAGCTAAAATGAAACAACTCAACTTGATAAAAATTCACTCATTACCGAGCCGTTCTTTGCGATTCGTTCGTCTCGTCTCGTCTCGCCGTCGCGCCATGGAAGAAGGAATACGTCGCGCCTGTCCTCACAAGATGGCGAATGTAAACATGAAGTTAAAGAAGTTTACTTAATGATGAAACATTGAGGAAGAGGATGGACCTGTTTTACTCGGTAAGTTTTATAAAAGCATTTAATTTATACTTAGTTTTTAGTGGAATTGTATGTACTGATTTTATTTTAATCTTGAAGCACGTGGTAACGGATTTCGTATACACACTAACTTAATTTACACACATACTGTGCCTCCCTAGCATATAAAGCTTTAAAATTTTGAAAAAATTCTCCTGCATTTCTTAATTTGTTGTAAAAATAAATAACTAAAGATACCTGCATACGCTCAGCGTCACTGCCGGCAGCTTATTTTAGAAATGCTTCTATATTTTAAAATTGTTCTGCCCTTTTATTTTTTACTTATTTATTTTCGTTTAAAATGTCCTGTTTATTACTTTGTTGATAAATAAATAAATAGGCTGATTATAGCGTCATGTAAAACCAAGGGGGGATGAGGGGAGGTGAAAATAATAAAAGTTTTCTTTTTCGATTGACAAACTTCATGTCAGATATAACAGTACTAAGTATTTTGTGAAAGTAATTTTTCAGATGAATCATATCAACCAAAAATATGTTTTATAATTTGTAGTAAATAATTTTGTGAAAAATTACAAGAATTTCGAAAGAATTGTTTCCATCTCTATAATAGGTAGATGTGCCAGTAATGGACAGCCCTTGATGTTTTTGGTTAAAAAAAAAAACAGATAAATATTTATCTTTAATTATTTATTTTATAATTCCCCCTTGCACTGGGTTATTGTTGACACTTTTAATCAAACCCATCAAAAAGCAGAAAATGTTTTAAAGTTTTGCTGTTTTTCTGTGAAAATCTTAATGAAGAGGTTAAGAAATGGCTTTGTTTAATTAATTTATATATTTTTTATTTTCTTGCAATATTTGAATGTTTTTGTTTGAGTAGATATAGAAAACTTAGAATTTTATGTAGGGGAAGACGGGGTACAATGAAACATTACTTGTAAAATCAATCAAATTTGTCATAGAGAGTTGCAGTTTATATATATGTTGTACAACTATATGTTCCAATTACTGATGTGATTTGGATACATTCACACTTCTACTACAGTAGCAATAGAAGATTTTTGCTTTTACACCATTGAAAGTAACTTTCTTTACTAAAAGTAATTTTGTTTTTTTTTTTCCTTGTTGTTATATGTAATAATTATTTTTTCTATACATTGGTATCTTTGGGTTGTTGTCTTCATTTCTCCAAAACCAAACTAAAAAAAAATAAATATTAGAAGTTTGAAAATAAATTTTTATTTAGTAACCTCAGTGCGGGGTACAACGAAACACTTGCAGACGGGGTACAATGAAACATGTTTTATTATAGTAATAAAAGTAGTAAATGGAATATATTAGAAGTAAGAGTAGGAAAACTGAAAAAAAAAAAAGTTTTGTTCTAACCAGGTCAGTAAAAAATGCTCTTGTTAAGCAATTAAAAAATAGAAAGAGAGAAAAAGCTAAGAAGGGATTGTTTTGAAAACAAACTCTGCCTGCTACAGACTCTGATGATGATCCAGATTTTTTTTCCAGGCCCAGCTGGTCATCAAGGTACTAAGAATGAGATATCCACACACATGTATGGCACAAGCAGTACTCGTATAAATGGAAACATATGGAAATATATACTGTTGGAGAAATCATACATTTAAATGAAGTCAAATGTGAAGTACTTGATATAAGAAAACTCAACCTAGTTTTAATCTTTTTTTTTTTTTTTTTTAGAAACTTACATTTAAAAAAAAAAGCTCATTGTGTTGAAACTACCACCTCATATTCCTTCAGGAGCAACTGAAATATAAGCAGAAATGCTAATTTTTGAATCTGACTTGAGCCAATTTAATATAAAATGAAAGGCATTTCTTAAATTAATAGAATTTTCTTAATTTTCACCTTAGACTATAATATTTTTATCAAGTTTCTTATTAATCAAGTTTTGTTTTTGTATTTATCTCATTTTTCATAAAATAAACTATACTGGGTGAAAATTGTTTCCATCATTTGGAGTGTTTCATTGTACCCCGGTATGTGTTTCATTGTACCCTGGCATACGGGGTACAATGAAACACTGTAAGACATTTATTTTTTGTTATTTTTCAAGTATAAAGATATTGTTTAGAACCTAATAAAAATTTATTTAGATGGGGAAAATACAAGATTAAAAATATGCATTAATTATATTTTTGTGCATGCAAAATTGTGGATACGAAAAAAAAATTAGTAAATTTTGTTTCATTGTACCCCGTCTTCCCCTACTAACGGCCATTTACAAAATTTCATTTATTTTTAAGATTTTAAGACCTGTCTGTGTTCATTACTGGAACACTTAATTAGTCAATTTCCAGTAAAGGTCACCCCATGTAAGCATTGCTAAAAATGCAATTTCAGTAACGTTCATAATGCATTTAAAATCCTTTGACTTAACTGAAAACTTAAGTAATCAATTTTTAATTTTTAAATTGCACTTACTAGAATGTAATAACACTAAAATTTTTATAAATAACTGCTTTTAAGTTATTTTATTGATTGATAAAATTTTAATATTTTATGCTTTTTTATATATATTACCTTGCATATTTTATAATCTGGCAATCAAACCAGCCAGGAAGCAGAAAATATTGTTTAAGAGCACAGTCAAAGAGGGGCTCATAGGGCTTAATCCCTCTCCGTTTAAATAAAAACAATTGTTACAGAAGCTATTAAAAATCTATTTTCTGTCTTAAATGTTTCCTTGTTCACCTCTGAGCCCCCCGCTACACACACAAAAAGTAATACTATTAATGAAAGTTATAGGTAATATTCATGAAACAAGTAAATCTGCAGATCAGTGGCCTCAAACATCAGTTCTACAGTTTTATTTTGAAATTATTTTATTTAGTATTTAAAATATTCAACTCAAAATATCATTTCTTTCATATTTGTAATATTAATTATTATAAATGATACATCAAGTAGTCTCTGGAAGAATAATTGCTTAAAATAGTGAGACTAAACACTAATATTCCAAAACTTTTTTTTAATTATACCTTTTAAATTCCCGTTTCAATAATTTGATAGCTGTAATTGCCTGATATTTAGTATTTTAAACTATCCATCTAAAATAATTAAAACATCGATCTTCTTATAATTACAATAACTGATGGAAACAGTAAATGATTATCACAAATATTTTATTAATAACTGGTATCCTAATTGTTAAATTTATTTGAAAATAACTATTTTGTTTCATTCTGTGTATTCATTAAATTCTGTTTCTAAGTACAGTCATAAAAACAATTATATTTATTACTTTTTAATGGGTTGTCCTGTCCATTACTGGGCCAGAGGTTGTCCACTGTCTTTTGGGTGTTTTGATACATTTCTGTTATTTAAAATTAAATTTTGGTTCATATTGGGAAATGAGACTGTCAGAAGGGTTATTTAAACTTGGTAAAAACAAACTAGCTACATATATACTGGGCTTAGCAGTCATTTTGTTTTTCAGAAAGTAGAACGAAGTGTTTTTAGTGAATGAAAAACCTCTTTCCAGAAAAATATACTACAGGAAGAATTTGTTATGTATTGTGAAAGTGATTCGGAATTGAACTGTATTTACCATTTTGTGATCAATAAATTAGCTGTTGAGTTATAAGCATTTTTGATCGTAAAAAATAAACTGTTTGGATTTTAAAGAAGGATTTTTCTAATAGAAAACTCAAAAAATGAGTAAATTTATTTATTCAAAAAAATTTTATAGCATTTCTTGTTACATGGGGTAAAATAGGTATAAGCCATCTTTTTTATGCTAGTTGAGGTCAATATATGAATGTATGAAAATTGATCAAAATTGAAAGACTTTTGAGAGCAAATTGTTATTGATCCTGTGTTTAAAACTGAAATTGTGCTTTGTTATATGAAATTAGGCTATAAATTAGTTGCGAACATCTGTTATCCGCACTTCGCTTTGGAATGTAAACATTAAAAATCGCTGTTAACCGACAATTTTTGAAAAATCACATTAAATCAAAGTACCATATTTCCGGCCATAAATTAAATTAAAACATATGTTCTAACTTTATTAAATTGGGTGGATTAAGGGTGTATTCGAAAAAATATTTTTCCACCCTCAACAGCTCAAAATTTTCTGGGACATTTTCAGACTCATTTTTAAAAGTAACAACATGGAACTTGCTGGGGTGATTTTTGAAGAGATGCATAAGAGGCCGTGTGATTTCATTTTTCGCTCAATTCATTAGAATTTGATTTTTAAACAATTATTTTCTCTGTATGACCATTTTTTTCATTTCCAGATCTCCCGCTTCCGAAAATTCGGTTCAAAATGCCCACTTTGACAATATTTTCTGCATTTATCAAAAAATCGAAAAGCACGGCGCATTATGTAGTTTCTAAATAAGAGAATTTCCCAGTTTGAGGCGTTTGAAAGCAAAAATGAATCAGAAAATAAGCAGTTTGGATCTGAATACACCCTTATAACAGGATAAACAGTAAAAAGAGTCGAAGCAATCCAAGGAAGTTAAACCAAAGGTTCTCGCTGCAGTGAATCCAATGATTGGTGGCTGGGTCGTTGTGAAATTCAGTGTAAAGAAGTCTGTTCAAGAATTTACAGGTCTTATTATTGATATCCTTTATGAAGATGAATACACTGTAAAGTTTGCAACAAAGTAATCTGCCGGATTAAGTCTTCCTTGAGAAAGACAACATTGCTGATGTGCAGAGTGAGATAATATAGACGAACGCCGTTCGCAGAAAATTTTCAAAGTTTGCAGGCAGTTTTGATGGGGTTTTTTTTTTACAAGTTTCTTTATTTAAAAAAAGCAATTAACAAGACACCAGGCGAAGAATCGGTGTAACGCACGTTGCAGACTATTGACAAGGTCTGTAGACTATTTTTCAACGGGAGAAAAAAAAAAAAAAAGTTTGCTAGAAAGTATTTGCCATGTACCATAGTACAGTATTTTTTGGAAGAAGCGTCGTGGCTCATACGGGTTAAAAACTTTAAAATATTGTAAGTGCGGTGCTTATGCCGGAACGGCGGGTACAATTCCTTTTTTTTTTTTTTTTCCCTCCCGCCAGGGCCGGTAGCAGAAACAGTGCAGCACTGACGCGGGTGCTGCAGATTATGTTAGGCTTTGCAGATTAATTTAACAGATTAAAAATAAATTTTGTGTTAAAAAATAAATGTTAAATGTTCAAATCTTTTTAAATATAAAGTTTATTTGGTTGGAAATTTTAGTGAATGTTTATGTGCTTGTATATAACTTTTCATTTTTGCTTTTGGCGGCAATACAGCACTCGGGAGGAGCACGGCGTTTTTTGCAGAAAATTTTAAAGAAATTATTTGAGTTCGCAGACAGTTTTACATTTTATCTAAGTCTGCTGATGTGGAGGCATCCCAAATTGTCAGGAAGTCTATCTCAACCAAGCTGTACCAGTCGTTGCCATATACATATTTTGTACATAAATTTTCATTCACTTATAGCTAGTTAACTTTATAAATTGCTTTTGATTTAAAATATTTTTCAGTTAACTTAATTTCTCATTTTTTCCTACAGATACTCATGCTGATATCTATCTGCTTTTGAGCTGCATTAAATTAAAAAAAAAACAACTTTTAAAATGAAACACTGTTAAACATGATTCAGAGCATGGACGTAAATTGATGTGGTGAAAATTAAGAACAGTTTGGGGGGGGGGGGGATAGGATTTGTGTGTACTTGTATCTTATTTCTATTAGTTTCATAAGAGATTTTATTTGTCAAGAAAAAAATGTAAACAAAGTGAAAGAGACAGTTTTTTGTCTTCCCTCCTCGCCCCAGTTTACATATGATTCAGAGGATGAAGGTACAAAACTTTTGAATGGTCTATACATTAATTATAATGTAATTCAACTTTAACCAGCATATACCCATTTTACCCCGAACTGAGATAAAATGGGTAATTATGTTGAATTTAGACCTAAAGTACATAATGTAAAAAATATTCAACAAAAACATGATAATATTTCATAATGTTTCTGCTATGAAACATTAAAATAAAAAAAAAAGCTTTTTTTATACCCATTTTACCCCGGGTGACCCTAACTAAAGTTCCACTTTCCTAATGTCCCCAATAGCAGAATTTTCGATGTCCATCTGCAGCAAACCAAAATTTATCTGCAACCTAACCAGAGTTTCCCGCAGGTTTAAAAAAGGGCAGGGTGCTGCTTGTGGAAAAAGGGCACTTTTGGATTCCGAAGGGCATTTCTTGAAATTTTTAAAGGCATTTTTCTAATTTTTAAAACTACTATTTAATATTTAATAGACAGAACACTATTTTAAAGACAGCAATGAGTCAATTTTTACTATGCAAGTAAATTTTTTAATAAACAAAGGAGTAAAGGCACTTTTTTCAGGTGGGGGCAACAAGGGAGCTAATTTTTTAAATGAGGGGTAAGAGGGGCGCTATCTTGTAAACCTAAGGGCAGGCAGGGTGCAGCACCCTCCTGAAACTGTCTGGGGGAAACTCTGACCTAACAATACTGAAACAAGCTACTATCTTAAATACTTATAGTGACCCATAAAATAAACAGAAATTGCATTTCACATAGAAAATTAATAAGAAATACAAAAACTCTTAAATCAAAGTAAATTTTTGGTGAATTTTTTTAAGCTGGTAGATTAATCTGCAAGGTCTAAAATAACCTGCATCGCTGCTGCCATGCTGCACAGTTTCTGCTACGGAGCTAACACCTAACTTCGAGTTGTTGGATTAAGCAGCATACACCGAGGAGGAGGGAGAAATTACATCCATCCTAACTCAATTTTAGTTCTTGCATATAAACCCCACCCACCTCACTCCTTTGGAAGCATGACATTGTCATGACAAAAGTTTTTTGGAGGTACCTCATAAAAACATCAAAAAATTTCTGTGTCCCCAACACTAAACCACCCAGAAGTGAAAAACTTGTCATGTGATCAAAAACGCTTATAACTCAACAGGTAATTTATTGATCACAAAATGGTAAATACAGTTCAATTCTGAATCTCTACCATAGTCGAGCTTTCCAATTTTATATCTTTCTGTTAAAAAATGAATTTGAAAATGTGTCAATGTTTTGTACTTGTTGAGTAGTGATGTAGAGAGGGACCACACTCGAGTGCTATTCCTATGAGGAGGTTTTTGGCTGATCTCATTTGCATTTTTTTTCTTTTTTTGTGGCATTGTATAGCTGATTTGATCTTCAGTGCCCCTTGTTTACTTTAATTTTAATCGCAGGTTTTTTTTTTTTTTTTTTTTTAAGACAATACTTTCATTTTTGGAACAGATTCTAAAAGTAAAAGTAATTTCTCTAAAAAAAAAAAAAAAAAAAAATTCTGCAATCAAAATTGAAAAAGTAAATGAGTGCCATGAGGATCAAGCTCAGATGTCCAACCCCCCTCCCCCCCCCCAAAAAAAAAAAAATTATATGTATACATACATATATATATATATATTCAAAATGTCAAAATGCAAATAAGAATAGCATTAACCCGCGAGTATCTTCACATAATGGGGTAGGGGAAAAAAATACAAAGTTTGTCAAAAGTTAAAAAGCACTAATTTCATTAAAATGCGAATATTGCCAGAGAATTGTAAAAAAAACAAACTCAAATTTCACTAAAGAATCATGAAAAAAAATATGAATTTTGTCAAAGAATCTTGTGGTGTGTGGGGGGGGGGGGGAGATAATGTTTTTGCAGTAAAAACAGTCTTTTTATTCTAGTCAATACTGTGTTCGCTAAAATTTCTGGTATTTTTTATGATGTACCCCCTCCCCTGACTGATCAATTTAGCCATAATTTCACATAATCTAAAAAAAAATTAATAAATGAAAATGATTTGAGAAATATATCATACAGCAGTAAAATTTTAAAACATTTTACTTTTTCATATCATCAGGCAGAAACTAATTTCAGTAAGTGGCAGGAACTAATAATTCACACATGTATTTGATATGTAAACAATTCAGTTAAAAATTAAAACTGAAGATTATGAGTGTTGTTCAAAGTAGCAAGTTAGGTTTAATGATGTACCGAATAGTGATTTGGCCGAATACTGAATATTCAGCTAGCCGAATAGTAACTGTTTGGCCAAATACCTTTTTATATTTCAAAGTTTAAAGGTATTAAAATGTCATTTTTTAAAACAACTTTACATAATATTTAATAAAACCAATTACATTTACATAGTAAATTTCATATTGGGAAAAAAACTTGCTTTGTGTTTATTTAAAGGATGACCTTTTTTTTAATTAATAAAATTTTAAATTTAATGGTTTCTTCTATGAATTAACATTTGTTAAAACAATCGATAATTATTTTTGTTGTAGGTTGAATAAACTCTGTTTTTGGTTCAGGTTGATTTGAGGCTGAGTGTGAATTCCTGCAAGTTGGGTTCGGGTTAAACCCAAAATTTCAAAAGTTAGTTTGGTATATTTTTTAAGTTTAAAAACTATCCCTGTTATAATAAACATAGATATTTGTGTATGTGCTGTTTTCTAAAGAGACTTCCATTTTTTATGCAACCCTTTGGAAAAATTTGTGTTTTTTCTGCAACCAGACTTCTATAAAACCAAAAACTTTCTGTGCACATAAATATTGGGTCAAAAACTATCTGCAAATTAATTTAATGTTTAATAACGTAAAATACCGTGTTATGTTATTTTAACGATATGGATTAAAAACAGTAGTTTTAAAGTAATTACCATTTAAATTTAAAAATAATTAATATTAATCAAAGAATAATTATTTTGGTTAAAAAAAAATAAAGCTAAAAATCCATGATAAGAAGGGCAGAAATAATGTGACATTGCTATTGAAACAACTAAATCACATTTTGTAGGGAGAGGTCCATTCATAGGTATCATCATTAAAGAGACCGGTGAGTTTTTACCGTGGCCCTTTGACAAAAATCATTTTTTTCTGTGGCCGTTTGACGAAATTCTCGTTTTTTTTTTTTTTCTGTGATCATTTGACGAAATTCACATTTTATCTGCGATCCTTTCATGAAATCAGTTTTTTCCCGCAATCCTTTGACGAAATTCGCATTTTCCTATGATCTTTTGACAAATTTTGCACTTTTTACGCAGCGCTTTGACGAAATTTGCATTTTTTTGCACGCTTCTTTGAAGTAATTAGTTTTTTACGCGTTCTTTTACGAAATTTGCATTTTTTTAACAATCTTGACAAAATTCGGGCTTTTTTCCATTATGCTTTTAAGAAATTAGTTTTTTTCGTGCACGCTTTTGATGAAATTTGCTCTCTTTTTTGCAGTCCTTTGACGAAATTCACGTTTTTTCTGCGATCTTTTTACGAAATTCGTGTTTTTCTTGCGTTTTTTATGGAATTCACACCTTTTTCTGTGGCCCTTTGACAAATTTCTTTTTTTTTTTTTTTTTTTTTTTTTTTTTTTTTTTTTCCCGATCAATTGATGATCATTTTTCCGCGATTCTTTTACGAAATTTGCTCCTTTTTTTTTAAATCCTTTGACAGAATTTAGGCTTTTTCCGCGCTATTCTTTTACGAAATTCGTTTTTTCCTGCACTCCTTTTATGAAATTCTTTTTTTTTTTTTTACGATCCTTTCACGAAATTTGCGTTTTTACGGCAACCATTTGTTGAAATTCGCAGTGGTATCTTTTTATGTCTGAATTTTTGGACTGATGGCTGATTTTTTTAAATTTTCAAAACCAAATGCCTTAAATTTTCTGAAAATTTGGAACAGAATCACGTCTGTCAAACAATAACAGGGGTCAATGCAGACAAAATTTGGGGCCTATTTAGGGCCCTTTCACAAAATTCCATTTAATAAAATAGGCCCCTTCATAAAAATAAATTTAATAAAATGGGCCCCTTCACAAAAATGAACTTAATAAAACAGGCCCCTTCACAAAATTCCTTTTAATAAATTAAGGCCCCCTACGTAACATTCTTTTTCATAAAAACTGCTTTAAAATGTGTAATTTGTAAATAAAACTAGGTTACGAAACTTTAGCAAGGGGATGTAAAAAATGATTTTGTTCATAAATTCTTGGTTCAAATTTGAGTAACTGGATTTCAACTTTCGTTAAAAAAATGTTATTTTTCACAAAAATATAATAAAATTAATAAAAATAACTTCTACTTTTTGCAAAATGGGCCCCAAGAATAAAAACCTGCATCGACCCCTGAATAATAATCTGTCTGGCAAATAAATCGTACATAAAATTGGAGAATATTTTTAATTTTTCGGTATTTAAAAAAAAAAATTACAAGGACAAAAATTAAGTTTCTTTTTTTCTAAAAAATTTTTCCGCAAAGTTCCGAATTTTTGGAAAATTTTCCGCACATGCGTCTATATTATACATCTGTGTCTGCAACACTTTGGCAAAATTTATTTTATTTTTTTGCAACCCTTTAGCAATTTTTTTTTCTGCAACGCTTTAGCAAAATTTATTTATTTATTTCAGCGACCTTTTGATGAATTTCGCAAAGGGGGGGGGGGGGGGGGGGGTCCTGCGACATTATGACTAATTCCACATTTTTCGTGTGATCCATTGGCGAAATTTATTTATTTATTTATTTTTTTTTTTGTGGGTGGGGGGTCCCTTGTCAAAACGTTTTTTCTGCTATCTTTTGATGAAACGTGCATTTTCTTTCCGGATTCTTTTACAAAATATGCTGTTTTTTTTCGTAATCCTTTGAAGGAGTTGCCATTTTCTTTTCTCTGCTATCTTCTAACGATACATGCATTTGTTCCCCATCCTTTGACGAAATTTTCATTTTATTTGCAATCCTTAGACAAAACTTATTTTATTCGTGATCTTTTTAATTACGGGTGCACAACTTTTTTAAGATAAGGGCTTTTTAGAAAAAGTCTGTTTTGTCGAGGCCCACACGTGAGAGAATTCTATTTCGAGTAGCCGATCGACGAAATTTGATTTTTCTGCACATTATCGACAAAAATTGTGATATTTTCATTTCAGACCAATGAAATTCTTGATTTTTCTGAGACTGATCGACAATTCGCTATTTTCCATGCATTATGGACAAAATAACATATTTTCGTGTCTGACCAACGGAATTAGTGATTATCAATCAACAAAATTTGCAATTTTTCTGACTGATCATGAAATTCATGATTCTGCATTATCTCTGATGAAATTTTAAAAAATTTTCAGGCAATAAATTGACAAATTTGAGATTTCTTTTTCTCTCTATAAACTGATGATAATCATGATTGGTTCTGCAGTCGATCAACAGAATTCTCAATTTCTTCGTGCATCGAGAAAATTCGCTATTTTACCATAACGAAATTCTCAATGTTCCTGTACACAATCGACAAAACGCACAATTTTTCCATGCCCGATCAATGAAATTCACGATTCTTAAACTGACTGATGAAATTTTCAAATTTTTTTGTGGCAAATTGACGAAATACATTGCAGGCCACAGGTTTTGGCATCCCTACTTTTAACAAAATTGGTGTTTTTATTTTAGCTAACGTTTGACGAAATTGATTTTTTCGGTGACAATTTCTCGAAATATGAGACATATTTTTTTATGTCCAAATTTCCAGACTGATGAATGATTTTTCATAATTTTTGGAACAGAATCGCCCCTCAATTTGCAATCAGTCACAGAAATTAACGAGAAACTTGTCATTCAAATTTGGGGGGGGGGGGGGGAATCTCAAAATTTGTCTCTCGGTTGCAGGACCAAAATATGAATTTCAACAATCTTTCGCCGCAAAATGTATCAACCTGTCGTCCGAAAATATCACAAGGTTCGCAGGATTTGTTTTAAAATGAAACACTTTTTTGAAAACAAATTTTTTAGATGGAAGCCTCCTGCTCATGATGTGTTTTTGGGCGGGATTTCAAAATTTTGGTGATGAATCCCGCCCTGAAATTAAAGTCCTGTACTGTGTTCTACAGTAGTCATTAAAATGAAGAAATCATGTGTTAAGCATTGATTATGTAACTGTCCAACTCTTCCTGAGAAAGTAATAAGTAACTATTTTCCCATTGGGTGTAATGTAAAAAAATACTTTTGACTGTGTCTGGGTGAATGTAACTCTGGCAATAATGGGTCATTTGCCTGGGTATAAAATGCAGGGTTTTTTTTTTTCAATTATTGAAAGTTTTCCTAAAAAATTAGCCTTTAAAAATTTCTTTAGCTGTAAAATACTTTTTTTTCTGTGGTGCTTTCAAATTGTTGCCGTCAAGTTTTGGCGGATTCCATCTAGTTTATTTTTAAACATGGCATCAATTGTTGTCTTTGGTTTATTAAATTTATCTTGTATTCTATAAATAACTTTGTCCTTTATTAAAATTGATTGAATTAGTTTTCAAAATTTCGTTGTCATTCAAACATTAAAAAAAAAAAAAAAAATCTTTGTTTACATTCAAAAAATTTATCATGAATTATAGGTCAGTGAATTAGGTGCTCTACTGTATATATATATTTTTAGAGGAGGTGTGGATTGGTTATAATTTCTCAAAATTAAATTCAGTCAATTACAAATACCACAACAGTGCCAGTTGTTAGTTTAGTCTATTTTGAATGATTTTTGAGCTTCAGTACGATTTTTTCAGATTACGATTTCAGATTTTTTGTCAAATCCGAAAGGGTAGAAATTTAAATTTTGGTATAAGGCAGAATTGATACCAATTCATAACAATATGTGCATATATAGGTAGTGAAGGAAGTGATTTAGATTTTTCAAAAATAACCTTTTTTTTAATTTAAAACAAAATCTAAATTTTTTGACAGTTTGAGAAAACAATTCTTCTAAGCATCTAATAAAAAAGAAATTAATTATAAATATGAATTTTGTGATGAGATATTCCAAGAATTGTGGGGCATTTCAAAGGCCATTGAATAACACAGGAAAGTGAAAAAGCAACTTATCTCTGAGAAGGAGCTTTAATCTGACTATTCTAATAAATTTTAATTGCAACAAAGGGATAGCTTAATGCAGTGAGTAGCCAGTTATCCAAAAACACGTGAACCCAACAATTCCAGATAATTTACTTTATACTGTATATATTTTTAATTATGCAACAGTCCCATTGGTCCAATTTATTGCTTGGGTAAATTGGAGGGAAATGAATTTCCTTTTTTGTATGTTTCAGGCACTTTCGTATAAACTCATCATTATGTCTGTGTTTTGAAATTTTAAGTTAAAACCATTGAAACATTTTAAATCGATAACATTGTTTTTGCACATTTTCATTTTAGGAACAATACTTTGATCCTATCGCTCAAGCTGGTATGGTTGAATGGAGGTTTAAAACAATGAAGTTAAATTTAACACCATCCCAAAAGAAGTACCAACAAAGAGGACTATCAAAGAGGCACGTGATAATCCTGAGGAGGTGTATTATCAGCAAGAAATAGAAGACAGGGTATAAATTTACATATTAATCTTAAATATATTTTTTAAGTTTTTTGTCATTAAAATTTCTTTTTTTTTGGTGTGTGTGTGTGTGTTTTGTAATTGTTTTGTGACCTTACAGATACATATGTGAAAAAAAAAAATTGTTTTCATATTAGTAAACTTCATACCTAACATCTTACACTATATTGCCATTAATGATCGGCAACTTTCAATTTTAGACATTTTGTCAAATATTTAGAAATATGCTTGACATATTCATCTGGAATTTCAGGATTGAAATGAACAGGTATGATCTCATATTTAACAATGTCGATTTAATAAGGGGATCAATTAGGGGGGCAACAAAAAATCAAAGAAAAAATATATATACTTGGGATCACCCTGTAAAATAAAATGCACGAAATGATCTACCGCTACCGAATATAAATAGACATTGTGCAATATGTGTATTTTTTGTGTAAGACTAGCACGTATATTAATAGAGATATAGCGATTTATTTAAAAAAATTAAATTCTTGCATGATTTTTGCTTATAACACGCAGAATTTTCAAGCCAATTTAACGCCGGCGCCGGTTTCAGAAAAATTGACAAAATATAATAGAAACAATATAGTGCAATTGGAATATAAATATATTAAATATTTTAGGTAATATGAGCAGTTGTATGAAATAATTTTTATCTGTGCATGTGTGAATGATAACAAGGATCATTTTACATAATTTAATAGTCAACTCTATGGAGCAACTTATTTTTAAAAAAATCTAGTCAAATGTCGTAAAAATTCAGAAAGATATCGGCATTAAAGTGAGCAAATTTTTAGTTGTTCTTTAAAAGCAGCTGAATGATAAGAGATTTTCCACAAATTGTCATTTTTAATTTTTTTTTTTTTAATTTCCATTTTTTATTGATGCTTTAGTTATTGGATAACCACCAGAACGAGCCTATACCATGATCAAAAGAAGTATAAAAATTGAAGCATTTTTTCCAAATCTACTCGTTGATACTTACTAAATACTTTTTTCTGAAAGTCAGTTAATAAAAATTGACAATTTGTGGAAAATCCCTTATCATTCAGTTACTTTTAGAGAAAAACTAAAAATTTGCTCACTTTAATGCCGATATCCTTCTGAATTTTTACGATATTTGACTAGTAGATTTTTTTTAATAAGTTGCTCTATAGAATATTAAATTATGTAAAATGATCCTTGTTATCGTTTGCGCATGCACAGATAAAAATTATTTCATACAACTGCTCATACCGGGTGTCCCAAAAAGGACTGACTGATTTTAAAATTCAATAACTTGTAAACGGTGACAGATATTTAAAAAATTCTTGCAGGAGGGTTATGCATAAGGTCAAAAGTTTTTTTACAGTGATTTTCAATTTTAGTTCGAATTACAAACAATAGATGGCGCTGCGATCGATAGACGCTAAATTCAGGCTCGATTTTTGGTACTTCGTGGCCCGGATAATACATTTCCATCTCCTTTTTCCGCATAGAACAAGATAAAGGACCAAAAATCGAGCCTGTATTTAGCGACTATTGCTTACAGCGCCATCTATTGTTTGTAATTCGAACTAAAATTGAAAATCACTGTAAAAAAACTTTTGACCTTATGCATAACCCTCCTGCAAGAATTTTTAAATATCTGTCACCGTTTACAAGTTATTGAATTTTAAAATCAGTCAGTCCTTTTTGGGACACCCGGTATTTCCTAAAATATTTAATATAGCTATATTCCAATTGCACTATATTGTTTCTATTATATTGTCAATTTTTCTGAAACTGGCGTTAAATTGGGTTGAAAACCCTGCATGTTATAAGCAAAAAATATGCAAGAATTTTATTTTTTTTAAATAAATCGCTATATTTCTATTAATATACGTGCTAGTCTTACACAAAAAATTACACATATTGCACAATGTCTGTTTATTTATATTCGGTAGTGGTAGATAATTTCGTGCATTTTACAGGGTGATCCCAAGTATTATTTTTTTCTTTGATTTTTTTGTTGGCCCCTAATTGCCCCCCCCCCCCGTTAACAAATCGACATTGTTAAATATAAGATCATACCTGTTTTTTTAATACTGAAATTTCAGAAGAATCTGTCAAGTATATTTCTAAATATTCGACAAAATGTCTAAAATTGAAAATTGCCGGTTTTTAATGGCCATATAGTGTATCTTTCCTATGTGTTTAGAATGCAGTGCTATCCAGTTTCAGTTCATTTATTTAGTATCATCTATCAATCAGATACATTTGCCCAATAATGCACATTTTCTTCCAAGATTAGATAGAAATCCGTGACATGTGTTAGATTTGGAAGTTTTTCTTTTTAATGATAGGTAATTTTTAAAATAGAAGAGAGTAATGTTGGCGGTATAGAAATAGCATATAAAATTTAATTTTGTCATAACATTATGCAGTTTAGAAAAACAAGTCTGTATTTCTGAAATAGATATTCTTAACATGTATTTAATATGAAAAACATTTTTGTTAAAAATAGTTCCAAAAAAAAAAAAAAAAAAAAGGAAGCAAATTGCAATTGGATTTTCAAAATTCACTGTTTATTGAAAAAGTTTTAACAAATTTCAATGAAAGTAAGCCTTTCGATATTATTTTTTCCTTTTTCTTACATAATTATCACTTTGTTATTAATTAAATTATGATTAAAGGTACCGTTAAGAACATTGAAAGTTTCGATTATCTTTGTGAAATCTAGAATTTTTATAAATCTAGTCTTAGTCTTGATTTTCGAGGTTATACTGTATTAAATTAGACATGTATGTCTCAGACACATGCATTTGACTGTTGGAAGAAAACTGCCGTTTGACTGCTTAGTTAGATTTTATGGGGTAAGGTTAAACATCATTGTTGTAATAAAACATTTCATATTTAGAATGAATTTAAATGTAGTTTCTCCCCCCCCCCCCCCAAATTTAAATGATATTTTCGAAAGTATAAAAAATATCAGATATTTAGATATATATCTGATATTTTTTATATATATCCGATATTTTCAAATAGTCACCTAATTGCTGATAATAAATATATTCAAGCATAATATAAATTAGAAACTAAAACATATTCCACTTAACATGAAAACTTAAACAATACATTAAAAGTGCAGTTTTCTTTTTCTTTCTTTTTTTTTACACTTAGAACAAAATTTAAAATCAACTAATTGAAAACAGAAACAATTTGCTTTATACGCTTACATCAGATTCTTTTATAGTGAAGCTGTATATATAACTGCGTATCTAAATTAGACAGTTTATGTTTCAGTGTCTGTTCTGAATTATGTCCCTCATAATAATCTACTACAGTTAAAAGTAAAAAATTCAAACATAAAGTTTGAAAAAGATATTTGTTTTCTTCGGCTAAAAAAGTAACTATCAGAGACATAAATTCCTTATTTACAGAACAACACAGTCCATAACAGTTGGAAATTTCATTTGCTCTTGTTTTGACTGAAAATATCAAAAACATCTTACACAGTGATATTTTGAAAATAAATATCAAACATAGAAAAATATTGAAAATATCATGCATCTTGATATTTTGAAAATAAATATCAGGCAATATGAAAATATCAAAAATCTTGATATTTTGAAAATAAATATTTGATATATATCAAGATATATATCGATTGATATATATCAACGAACCCCGGTGATCGCACAGAGGGTTTCATTTATTCATTTTCCATTTTATTCACAATTGGCTGAATTTTCAGTGGTGTAACTTTTTATATAAAGCTAAAAGTTTTAGTGTATGGTTTTTTATTTCATCTTTTCTTTTCGAATATGCATGGGGAGGTGATTGTTTGTGTGTGTTTTGTTTGTTTTTATTCTTGGGGCCGATTTTGTGAAAAATAATATTTTGTAGTGAAAGTTGAAATCCAGTTACTCAAACTTAAATGAAGAATTTGACAAAACTCCTTTAAATCCCCTTGCTAAAGTTTGTTTTCAGTGAGCTGGTTTTATTAACAATTTACACATTTTAAAACAGTTTGTATGAAAAAGAATGTTACGAAGGGGCCCATTTTATTAAATTTATTTTTGTGAAGGGGCTTATTTTATTAAATAGATTTTTGTGAAGGGCCCTAAATTTTTCTTGGAATGACCCCTGTATATGTATTTTCATATTTAGAATAAATTTAATATGAAATGTAGTTTCATTTTTTCCCCCAAATTTAAATTATTGTTTAAAAAGATATGTTTGTATACATTTTGAAAATGGTAACAAAGGTGAATTTTCAACAATATTTTAAGAACTTGCTTAAGACTTTAAGAATTTATTTATATTTACTTTAATCTAAAAACTAAAATGTTTTAAAAGGTTCATAATCACTCCTTTACATTACAATTTTTGCTATTTAACTTAATTTCAATATTTTCTTTTAACACAGGAGAATAGTGACCTCATGGAGAAATGCAATTCCACTGCGAGGAATGTAATTCAACAGCCCTATCGAATCTCTGAAGGATCTTCAGCAGAGAAGAATACATATTTTCTTGTCTTGACGAGAAAGTTTTTAATGAAAACACTGCATCTGTTGTTAAAATTGCTATCAATGCACTGCATCTGTTGTTAAAATTGCTATCATTGCTAAGTTTGTTTTTTCTTTTTGTTAAATAAAATTGTTAGTAAATAATGTTGTTGTTTTTTCCCCCACAATATTTTGAATTGCACATTTGGCTCCTGCTTTTGACATAAAAAGCTACAATCCTATGCCATTTTAAAGTTTTATATTTCACAACAAGATTAAGAAGGAATAACTGCAAGAGAGTACCTAATGGGTTGGTGTTTATCCATTCAAGACATTGTTCCTTCTAATCCAGAAGCTAAATTCTAAAAATTATTATTGAACATAATTTAGTTTCAACAAATGATATAAAGAATTAAGTTGCACGTTGTTTGAGTCAATAAGCTCAATTTTCAGTTATTTATGCATTTGACTTTTATACTACAATATTTAGTGGAAGGTTCTTCATATACAAAAAAAAAAAAAAAAAAAAAAATAGTATCATGACCAAAATTCTAGCTATAAGTTTTAGGATACTTGAATCCAAATCAAATGAAAGTACACATAGTGCATGAAAAATGGATAAAATTCCTAACATTTGCATATCGAGACAGATTTGTAAGTCTATTGGTCGGTAAAAGGCCATTTTAGATTTTCATTTGCATTAAAAGATCTTTTCAAATGTTAAATAGTGAACCAAACCTTATTTTTCAATATTCTACAGTTATTTTGGTGCATAATTTATTTGTAAATGTATCAACTGCATTAAATTGACATTTATCACTCAGTGCTAATTAGCATAAAAAAAGGCTTAACAATAAATATTTCTTTAAAAGTTAGTCTATTAAGAAGTAGTGTGAATTAAATCAAGGGATAGTTACAACAAAGTATATAATAGGTGGGTGTTTATCTTTTTTGAAATATTTTCAATTTTGCTTATTAAGGCCTAACACTAGCCATGTGACAAGACCTGTGATAATGTTAATTCCATGGGGGAGTTATTTTCAAATATCTTGCTTGGATTTTTAATATTTGTACATGATTCTTTTTGCATATGGTAGCTGAAGGCAATATGTATTGTGGCTAGTCTTTACTTTTTTAATTTAGGTTTTATATTTTATTGTAAATACTTTCATTTTTGGAACAGATTCTAAAATTTATATCTTAATACAGTAGACGCTCGATTTTACGAACTCAGTGGGATTCATATAATGTGTTCGTAAATGGGAGTAACATCAGTTCGTAAAATTGGACGTCTACTGTATAAGAGAAACTAACCAAAATTAAAAATTAGCCTGCATAAAGATCCTATATCCCCCCCCCCCTCCCTCCAAAAATAAAAATTATATATATATATTTTTTAATCCAAACAATGTATTTAAAAATAACTTCTCCATAAGATTAACACAAGCATCCAGATCTTTTTTAGCGACTAGTGTAGGATCTTAAGGCTGTTCTTAACTGGTCTGCTCAACAAGCACAAAGCGTTTTGATGCATTTACAAATTAATTTTTTTAACGGAAAGATATAAAATTGGAAAGCCTTGTTATGGAAGCAATTTGGAATTGAACTGGATTTTCCATTTTTTGATCAATAAGTTATCTGTTGAGTTATAAGCGATTTTGATTATGTGACAAATGTTTTCGCCCGCTCTGGTATGTTTTTTCTCCTTTCGCATGGAAATTCAGTTCAAAACTTCCACTTTGACACTATTTTCTGAAAAATCTATTGTGTTTAAAAAAAAAAAAAATGGAAAAAGCAGCTCGATTACATAGTTTTAGAACACCACCACCAGCTGGTTTCATGCATTTTCGATCAAAAATAAATTCAAGCTTATGTCAGAAAGTTGCCCTTTTGGATTTGAGAACACCCTTAAGGGGAGCAGTCATCTTTTAAAAGTTGTCATTGGGATTTTTCCTTCCCTTGGTGATTTCAAGTTTTGTTTTTTTTTAGTTGTAATTTTTATTTAATTATAAATCAGTTATTTTTTCAATCAAAAAATAGTCATTTACTATTAAATAAGAATTACAGTTATATAAACCAATATGAAGGAGTATAAAATTAGTTATTTTAATTTGAAAATGTGGCAAGAATTCTGTGTTATTTTGAATTACGTTGATAAAAATCAATCACAGGTTACTGAATTTCATTTAAAATGACATGATTTTATTTAATCAGTTAATTAGAAATCGCTCAAGGGTTTTTTTTGGTAATTTTGGCAAGTTCTCTTATGAATGAGTTTATTAGAAATCACTCAAGGGATTTTGGATGAACTCTTAAATGAGTTGATTTAATCCATGTATGAATTGTTACAAATCGCTCAAGAACTACTGGATTAAATCTGAAATGACCTCATTTCACTCAAGTTTGAATTGATTACAAATCGCTCAAGGGGTACTGGATTTAGGCTTAAATTATTTCATTTCACTCAAGTATGAATTGGTTACAAATAGCTCAAGTGCTACTGGATTTAGTCTTAAATGACTCAATTTCACTCAAGTATGAGTTGGTTACAAATCACTCAAGTACTACTGGATTTTACCTTCCATCGATTTGATTTCACTCAAGCATGAGTAAAATAGAGACCACTCAATCATGAGCTGCCTAAAAACAACTCATTCACTCGAGTTGTTTCAACTCTTTATGAGAAGCTGACTTTCAAATCATGAGATGAGTGGATTTCGGCTCAACTTGAGTTATTTTGGCTCTTTCGTTTTAAGAGTGTACAATGATTCAAAATATATGAAAGGAATACATGTATTTTTTAATTTATTTAATAATACAAACAAAATATTCCGTGATATATAAACAAGGTAAACTATATTGTTATTATTTGTAATAAAACATTTTTTTAAATATTTTATTTACGAAATGGGCTTTCGTATAAGCATACTTCTAAAACTTCTTCCAAGGACCCAGTCAAAATTTATTTTCGTTTTGAATATTATTCGCTTCAGAAAAGCTTATTTCTCGTAAATGTAGCATTGAGATATTTTTTGTAATAGTTGTAAATTTGTCATATAGGAAAAACAATAGAGTATACGTTTCTTTAAAATTATGTTCACTGCAGTTCCCTGGCATTTATTTTAAATAATATTCAAAGACAGAAACAAATTTGGAAAAAAATGCAACTTACGACACAATCTTCATTGCATAGTAAACTGCAGGTCTGTGAGGGTTGAATTTTAAATTACTTTTTTTTAGTTTATAGAATCTAGATATAACTTTACAAAAATTTTTTGAGGCACATTTGTGGATGTGTCATGGGCACAAGTGTTCCACGGCACACAGGTTCAGGATCCCAGATCTCAACGCACTATGTAAACCTACTTCGCTGGAATTTAAAATTTATTGCATACTTAAATTAATGCTATAAAAGTGCCAAAACTGATGCTTACAATTACAAAATGTATGCAATAAAGTATATTACTGTTTGATATCAAATATAATTTTGTACAGGTAAATAAACATAGCTTATGATTACTTTGAAATTAAGTTGAAATATACTATAAAATTTAATTATGCATACATCAAATTAAAGCATACATATTTAGGCGAGCCATATTAAATTTCATTCAATTTCAGACATACAAAAAAGATTCGAACACATATTATGAGTTACGAACTTTTAAAAAGCAATTATTTTCAAAGACGGAAATTCAAATCACACATTTAACAAAATCTATCTTCTCTTCAAGCAAAGTTGTCACATGATTCATTTTCTAACAAGTTTTACAGTAAACACAGTTTCGGTAACTTCATACAAACACATCCTAAAATTAAGTACTTTCAAAATGTTAAATGTCAACAGATGCGACATTTATCTTAGGAAAATAAACTTTTAAAATTGATCTCCATGTTCTACCTTATAATTATCAAATCATCTATTCATGAAAGCGGAAGATTCCACCGCCTGCCCTGCTGATATGAACCATCTAATTAATTTCTTTCCCCCAAGTATAACACACTTCTTACACGTTTAATTAACTTTTGCTTAATCTTTCGCACGCATTGAAGTTGTAAGTTATGGCGTAAGAATCACAACATTAAAAATTTAGATATTAGTGATTAATATCTTTAAATGTATGAGTATGAAAATTACATACAAAAAGTAAGCTGTAAAGGATTTTGGTTGGAACAGAAATTTATAATAAACATGAATATGGCGTATTTAGTTCCTATTAATTTTTCCTATTATATTTTGCTGATGTTAATCTTCTAACAATTAGCGGGAATAAGACGTTTTAGGAGAGAGGTTTAGTGCAAACATTTGGCTAATTAATTTCATAAATTAATTTTAAGGGGTTAGTAATAACAACATTAAAATAATAGCGTAAGGAGAAAGAAAAATAAATGTATTCTCAAATATTTGAAAAGTATTTTGCAAGTATTAAGTATTTTAATCTTTTTTAAGAACCATTGATGTTTATTAGAAGTAAAAATTAAATTTTAAAAATAAAAAAAACCCGACTGCGTAAAAAGAGAACTAATTAATTATTTCTCATCAATGTGAAACTATTGGGTCCTTCGGAAAATCATGTCTGTTTGGGAAAATCAATCCGTACCGGAAAATCCTGCCCGGTTGTTATTAGACATTAGATGTCGGAATCGATGTGTAATAATCAAATGATAGAATTTTCCGGTACCAATTGATTTTCCAAAACGGAGAACGACTTTCCGAAAGATTCAATAACTTTTATTATTTACCTATTTTTTTTTTAAAATTTACTTGCTGTATTGATGGCTTTTAAGTTGTGTTTAATTGTTAGTTCCTATCTATAAACACTGTTTTGATGAGGCCTATAGATGCCTATGAAGGTTAGAGTTACAGTAAAGCTGCATCCTACCTGCACAACTTCCAGGTTGTGTAATATTTAAACGGAGCTTCTGATTGTAAAATAGTCAATGAAACATCGTCTTCATTTTTGAAAGACCTATCCAAGGAAATGTCACTCAATATGGTGCGTAAATGTTTTCTCGTTTCTACCGTCATTTTGAATTTTTAAAAACTAAACTTAGCCTATAACCATCGGAAGGTTAAGACGAATCGATAGAGAGTCCTCATTCATTAAAATCCATCCAACCGTTGGGATGTTTCGAGGGTATAAAGAAATCCACATACACAGATACGCGTGAAACACATAACCCTTCTTGGCAGTCGCGTAATAAAAAAATGGTTGTTAGAGTAACAAAAAAAGTTTCAGAAAATTAATATCGGTTAAAAAATGACTATTATTGCATGGGTGACAATATCACTGAATTCACAAAATGTCAAGAAATGTTGAAATTAAAGGGCAGCAAATTAATAAAGAGGTTATAGGGATATATGCTTTATGAAGTTGTTTTGGTGTCTCTGAACTAGGTGTGATGTTTTATGTTTTTACATAAAAAACACGTTTTGAACCATCAAAATACGTATTTTTGTTAATTTTCATCAAAAAATGCGCCTTTTGGACTCATGTTTCTTTTGCATTAACCAAGATTTCGTTGAGTGATTTCGTTTGAAACCAGTGAAACAAAAATCACGTTGAAAATACATCATTTTTTAGTCCTTGTCGGACAGTTGTTTGAAATTTTACTACCAAATGATGGAGTATGAAACTTAATGTATCAATTTTTAAACAAAACTCTGATTTTGTTTAGTTTATAAAAACAAATGAAATGAAAAATTCGCATATTAACACATGTATGCAATATGATGGTATTATGAGTAGAGGTCTGCACGGGCCGGAATTTCCAGACCCGGGCCCGGCCCGGCCCGGCCCGAAGGAAAGCTATTTTGGCCCGGCCCGGCCCGGTGTAAAAATTGAAAGTTCGGCCCGAGCCCGGCCCGGCCCGTTTACATTTTTACCGTTCTCGGCCCGGCCCGTACAAAAATCAGTGAAAACAGGCCCGGCCCGGCCCGACTAAATGTCTACAAAAAATTCCGTTTTTTCTCGACATACAATTAAGATTCTTTTAATGAATACTACATGCATATTTATGGGAACATTTTACAGTATATTTTAAATTACTATGTGTTCGCAAAATAGAAAACATACAATAGTAAACGTTAACGATTACTTACAGTGTTTTAGTCAACGTCTCTACAGACGTTTCAAAATTTAAATAAGGGTTCATTAAAAGATTATTGTAGTTTAGAATAAAGGGTTAAAAAACATGATAACTTTTGAAGCTTATAATAAAAGGTAGATTTGTGAAAATATTTCTGTCATTTTTAAGGCTTTTCTCAAATCCAAAGGAGCTACATTTTGATACATTTATGAATTCATTTCTTTTCGGAAACGCATGAGATTGGAAGGTATTCTTATTCAGAAACCATGTAAATGCCGTTTTTTTTTAGATAAAAGTAATATATCTTTCAGAAAATACTGCCAAAGTTAGCGTTTTGAATCGAATTTCCGGAAGCGATAGCACAGGAAAGGAGAAAACGTACAGTCACGTGACAAGAGTCTCTGTTATCTCTGTACGTAATTTATGAAAAATGGAAACGCTATTTGATCCCAATTGCCTTCAATACTCAGCCTGTCAATTTTATGCCTTTATAGTTAAAAATGAGTCAGAAAATGTGTCTGAGAGTTTCGCATTGTTGAGCAGAAAATATGAGAACCACCTTAAGGTACATTTCCAAAGATATTGTTAACAGAAGTTCATTATCGCTATTAATACTTTTACAAAACATAATGCCTGTCCTACACATCCTGAAAACGATTAAGACCAGTTCCGTCCCGGCACAAGTCTGCCGAAAAAAATTAAACCCGGGATCAGGCATCATGTAACTGTACGATGCCGATCTCTACAATGGACATGTTACATTTCTGTATTGATGTTGTTAAACTCGCATCGGCTCGTAACGCACATTTATACTTCTCGAAAAAGTCATATTCATTGGAAATGACCTCGTATTTTATCTGCTCCTCTCAAATTCTTATATCGGGCCGATAGGCCCGATTAATTTTTTTTATCGGCCGGGCCCGGCCCTTCAGGACCGTTCAATTTTTTTGCCGGCCCGGCCCGGCCCGTTTATTTTGTCTGTCGGCCCGGCCCGGCCCGTTGAAAAAATTGTCCTAATTCTGCCGGCCCGGCCCGCGGGCCGGGCCGGGTACGGGCCTCGGGCCAAGCCCGGGCCCGTGCAGACCTCTAATTATGAGCTCTTCATATAGAAAAAAAATCAAATCTATAGTAACCCTTTCCGGCCCATTGTGCCCGGGTCGGGATACCTAATTTCAATTCCAAACTTACGAACGGCACCAAGAATATTTTAGTAAAATTTTGCTTTTACAATGAACATTAAAAGTAACATGTTTTTAATTTCTAAAAAAGTCCTTTTAAAATTCCGGTGTCAGTCAATCATTTCATCATTTTACAATAAAAATTACCTGTGCCGGAAAGGGTTAAAAAGCAAAAACATGCCCGACAATATCGTTGACGTCATATTGAATGTGGCAACGAAATGACCAACAAATTTCGTTTTAACTGCAATTGTTTTAACTTTTACACATCGCAAAGTGTCAATTTTTACGCCGTCCGTCGAATAGAAAAAAAAACATGTTCTTTTATATGCGATTTGTTTGAAAACATTCTCTCAATTGACTAATTTTTATGGTTTTTAAAATAATTTTAAATCATGATTTAAAAAAGATCCATCTCTATCGCCTGCAGTTTAATTAAGGAAAGTTGCCACGTTTTCACTTAGAGCAATATAAACATTTCAGCATTTGTTTTCGGCTAATATTCCATAAGGGAATTAAAGCTTCATCAATAAAAAAAAGAGTAAATAAAACACATATTTAATAGACACGTAATCGAACTATGCGCTTAAACCACCGAAATTATTACACTGTTAAAATTTTGCAGCATTCTGGCAGGTCATTCGACCGTTTTTTGAAAAAACGGTTTCATAACCATAATTTAACTATATTCTGACCATAAAATGGCCAATAATATGGTCAGAATAGTGTTAAATTAACGGTTGTGTAACCGTTTTCGGAAAAAACGGTCAAATGACCTGCCAGAATGCTGCAAATTTTTAACAGTGTAGGATAATAAAAAGTACTGTAAGTTGCGAAGTCTTTGGAAATTTCTTCGACTCCTGACATACGTTAATACGAAAACATCGCTTTTAATAAATTTCAAAACTTTATTTGATTGATATTTTTCATATATAATAATTGATATAATTGATAATTGATATAATTGATATAATTGATATAAATGATATAATTGATATTTTTCATATAAAAATGTTTTTGTTGTTGTTATGGGCAATGTAAATATATATATATATATATATTAAATGTAAAAAATCTATCAGAGTTTTCAATTAAAATCATTATTTTTATCTATTTATTTTTTTTACCCAGGAAAACCGGACTATATCCCCTTGTTTATATAATTGACATCGCGAGAACAAGCCTGAGCAAGAATATGTCCCCACGTCGATACCTTTTAAAGTGATTGCAGTAAGGAAAGGACAGCTGACGTCACTCTGGTTCGAATTACTGTGGATCGGCAAGAAACACTTATTCCTTCTTTCTGAGTCCTACTGTACACATGAGCTCGGGAAATTGGTCTACGCTTAACAGGTCTATGATATGATTTGCCTACGTCGCACAGAGGAGTATTTCTATAAAAAAAGCTGGACAAACATCGAAAAATGAACTTCGTTAAAAACCGCAATACTTAATTTGTATAGCTTACTAGTCAGTGCTTCAAGTAAACAATATCTTGGGAATGTTCGTTAACGTCGCGTGATCAGTCTGAACACAGCTGTCGTGCATCGCAGATTCCTCTTTAATCAGCACTGTGTTGAGAAGCGCATTATTTAATTGCATTTATTGTTGCATACAGTGGAGATCTGAATAAAACCCTTTATGGATAAAAAAGTGGGAGGTATGTAGCTTAAATTACGGAATTTTGGTTTAGTTATAAAAGAATATAATTATGAATATAACCACATTGTTTTATCTTTAGCAATAAGTGTAATTTTTGCTAGTTCTTTTAAATTATTAGTGATTTATAAATATGTTCGGCCCTTTGCCAGGCAAAACTTTTTGTTGGAATATAAAACATAGATATTCCTTATTACATTCATAAAACAAAGTCTTGCCCCATTTTTTTTTTTACCGTTTTATAAAAAAGTGGTATCAGAAAATGACGATATTTTGAAAACGAAAAATCTTCATTCTTCTTTTAGAAACTTCAGTGACAGCAAAAGATGTTTCAAAAAAGTTTCTGTTTGACCGTATGCAAGATTGTTCTAATAAGAAAATAGATGAAAAATTATGTTTCATGGAAAGTAAAGTTATAAGAATGACGAAATGTCCGGTAGATAAACAAGAATCATTAAAACGTTCGTTAAGCCGTTTCAAATCGGATTTTAAAGAAAAATGGGAGGCTGCCAACAGGGGGAAAAGTCGCTTTCTTAAGAGAAATGAACATTAGCTAAACAGTTCCATAAAATTAGCTGTAGAAGATACATGCTGTACAATATCAAAAAAGGTCGACCAACAAAAGATTTTGCCGAATTGTGTGGCAGAAGCAATTGACGAAAAACAAGAGATTTAAGGGAGCAACTACCTCTTGATCAATTAACATATGCAGCTAGTACAAATCAACGAGCTGCTGGTAATATTGATGCCTCGACACTCATAAAACATATAACTCTAAGTCAACAAGGGATACCAAATATAGAAAAATTATAACTTCACACAAAAAAATAAATAAAATAAACACCATTAAGAAGCATACATCATCAGAAGCCTTATCAATTTTTTTAGAAGCTGATCTAATGAGAAAGCAATGGAAAATTATTTATAGTGCGAATAAGAATATTTACTTGTTATTCTCTGATTAAGAAAGCGAAGAAACATTGTTATATAAGTGAGGAGTCGATGAATGTGACAGAAACAAGCGCTGAAGTTAACGTATAGGATCGTCTTGATCACACCTCTTTAAGACTGCATTTATACTTAGAAGTGATTAAAAATAACACAGAAGAAGAAAACCACAATTTATAATAAATATCTAAATGGGGTTGCGATGGCTTCCAAAAATCACAATTCAAGTAGATATTTCAGAATACTTCTGATAGTGATGCAAATATGTTTCAGAGTTCTCTTGTTCCTTTAGGTGTGCTCAAGCCAATTGGTAGGCCTCCCCACCTGACCGAATCTGTTCCTTTAGATTTGGAGGCACTGTCCAGTGGACATAGAATTGGTGTTAAGAAATTTGAAAACTACATCGAAGAAACGGCAAAGCTTTATGTCGAATTATATGGGTAGCATCAAATGTCACCAACAGTACATAAAGTTTTAGTACATGGGGCCACAGTAATTAAACATGCAATATTGCCTATCGGTCAATTTTCGGAGGAGGCTGCTGAAGCTAGAAAACAAACATTTCTGCCAATATCGGCAAAGGTTTTCCCGAAAATTTTCTCGAGAGCAATGTAATAAAAACGTTTTGAACAGACGTTTACTAAATTTTGATTCTTTTATAAGTAGTTCAAGAATAAAGCCTAAGAAAAAAGAAAACATTTTTCTAGCGAAACAATCAGAAACACCATACGGACAACATCCAAAAGGAGATCAAGGTGAGGATGAAAACGAAACAGATGAAGATGAATCTGATTAGAATAGTAAGTTACAGAAAGAACTTTTTATAAATATGTAAAAAACAAAAAACGGAATATTTCACTAAATATCACAAATGTTTATTCTAAACTGTTTTAAATAGTAGTATACTGTTTAAAAAGCAAAGATGTTTTGTAAATTCGTAAAAAAAAATTATATTTAAAATATATATATATATATTAAGCATTGTAATACATATATATATATAAGCATATAAGCATTATATATATATATATGTATACCAAGTATATATATACTTGAAAGTTAATTTGGAGATTATAAACGGAAATTTAGTATATAGTATTTATGATAAAAGAAATTATTTTGATTTTGATACAATAAAAATATTAAACTTTAATAGTAACGTGCATGTTTCAATTTTTAGAAATATATATTTAAATGGTTTAAATCGTATTGCAAATTTGTGTTCCAATGTTGATAAATTGGTTGGTGAAATTTTTAACCTTTACATAAACGCCAGTAAACAAAATTACCCAATACATTTTCTGAATGATTTAACTCTCAATTTTATCAAGAAAAAAAGCTATCGTAATAAAACATTGGAATTGTTCGATGATGGTGATTTATCGATACGTGATTCCTATCGAAAATAGCTTAGCGGAGAGGATATTCACGGACTTCATTTGACAGCTTTTGGGTTTGTTTGTGGTTTTCATTTTTTCAATTTCTATTTGTTTGGTCTTGGCAAGTGAGGGGGAATGTTGTGCACGTAAAACATGTTTAACTCCGCAGTGCAAGTCATAAGCCTTGGCCACTTGTCTTCATATTTAGTTTTTTCTTAGTTACTCTTGGTTTTGTTAATTATTGTTTTAGTTACAGTTTGTTAGATGTTTTTTTCGTGTACTAAATTATATGAATTTGGATTTTTCAATATATATATATATAATGACTCTAAATAGCTTTTCACAACATTTCAACTTGATATAGCTCACAAAATAATTTTGTCCACATTTTTCATAAAATACCCTCTGTGCGTCGCCAAGACGTTTCCTACAATGACAAAATGTCTATGACAAAAATTGAGTGATAGATTGGCTGACGATATGTAAACATACCCTTTCCTTATACAGATATTCTTTTCTTGTGCTAAAAAGACCTTTGACCAGTTAAGTTAAGGCGATATTGCACATTTCGAGGGAAAAAAGCTTCGGTTACGGATGACCGCTGTGATGAAAATATCACCTTGGTTAAATGAGCAGTACAATTTCATGTTTCCCCCTTTGAGATCCAATAATGAGTCCGATTACAGGTGATATCACTTTTCTGCAACCTAAGTGGTTGAGATAGACTCCTCTCGAATTCGGTGGTGTTCATTCTCAGATGGTTCCCCATGGAAGAACGAAAATTGGGAAACTCCACTGTATAATTGGGTTGCTGTTCAGAAGTGGTAAAATTGATTATTTTTGCATCAAATATTTGTTATTGTTCGCATCGTATTATGAGTAATTCGAAGTTCGACTTCAGAAATGAATAACGGCCCTTTTCAGAGCCAATTATCTGCATTATGCACACATATTTTTCAAAAACAAAGTTGTACTTTTCATTTAATTTTTATATTTTTAAATCATGGCATAATATTTTTGTTGTACACATATATTTTCTCTTATTATAAATGCTCAATGATTTTTTTAAAAATTAAAATGATTTTTTTTAACTTAATTAAACTTAAAAAATAGAAACATTGTATTTTTTCATTGAAACCTTTTTACAATAAAAATAAATATTAAATAGTAAAAAATTCTAATTGCCTAGATTCGAACTCACGACCTACTGAATCGGAGACAAAGAACATACCACAGAGATATTGGTATAGTGTCCAAAATAGATTAGAACAAAATTTGAAACAAATCTCGATTCTGTCAACACATAGGTCCACTTCTGCACATTACCCCGGTTACAATCTCTTTGTGGAGCCCCCAGGATGTAATTCTCTGGTGTTGTAAATTTCCTTGTGCTATCTCGTCCCTGTATATCGACGATCATTTATATCGGGCCCTGGTGTCAAGCACACAAGTCTGATGTATGCGTTTAATAAAACAAACAAACAAACCCCAATTACAAAGTTGACTTTTCCACTTTTCATTCTTCCACAGGGAACCATCTAGGAATGAGATGATAGTGTGTTGGAAAAGGGGGAAGCTGAAAAGTGCAGTCCCTGAAATCTCTCTTGAGTACGTGACATCACCTTTCTCTGGAAAAGTGATGGATGCAGGGAAAAGCACCCTACTGGCATCAGAAGTGCAGTTATTTCTCTGACATAGAAACTAAGGATCTCATCACGAGTTTCAACTGAGCAGCGAGATATGGTTTGAAGTATAGCGCGCTGTCCTATACTGAATGGTTATCATCCAGAAAGAAGAAAATAGTTTTCGCGAAACTGTTCTGTTACTAGAAGCATTTCTTATTTATTAATAGACAATAGGTGCAAGTGCGATCGTATACTTATCTTAACACCTGACCTCTAGAGACAATTTATCTTTTCATTTTTTTTATCCAAGAACATTGGTTAATCCTGGTGATGAAATGTCATCGAACTTCTGTAAATACTTATGTATGTAAAAGCGTTTTTTTATTAACCAAGTTTTATTTTATAAATAAATATTTGAACTTTTGATTTAAAAGAAGTTAAGGTGTGTTATCACGCTATCATAAAGTGAATTTAGATTGATATGCCGCAAGCTTTTATAACATTTAAACAGTTTACAAACAAAACTCAATCAGAGAGACAGTAATTATGGATCGTAAATTATATTTAAAACTAAAGCACTCAAAACATCTCAGAAAAAAATTCGACCCTATTGGGACGATAACGAGGGGAGGATCAATGATTATATGTCCATTTCCTTCTCTCACACATAAAAAATATTTACACACATTTAAAGAAAAGTACATTATTTAAGAACATACCTCTGATGACAAACTGATAACAAGAAATTTCCTCACTTACCTGAAAATAAAATAGAATTATAAAAATCATTGATTGAAAAGCACAAGAGAAAACAGAAAGGGAAATATGATAAAAAAAAATTTCACAAAAAATGGACTAATTTTTTTAACACCATACAATTTTTAGATCATAACAGTATGAGGTATAAAGACTGTTCTTAAAAGACAAAAGTTTGGTCCTTCAACATTTATCTTAAAATACCATACGAATCTCTCTAAAGGAGTAAAAAACTTGAGATACGATAAAAAAAAATCTCATAGAATCCAGATTCACTTTATAATACAAACAAATAACGAAAAATTATATAAATGTTCTAAAACACATATATCATTTTATAAAATTATGTAAAAAATATAAAACATTCAATGATTCACTATCCTACAATATTCCCAAATTATGATATCGACTCTTAGGAATAGTTGAAAACGAGATATGATTCTCGCATACCTCCCTCCCACCCACCCCCTGTTTTATTTTAATAGTTTGTTCCATTCTCCAGCAGTTAAGGGGACCGGGAAAGCAAAATTCAACCAAAAAATCGATTTTTACTTTTTTATATCATTAAATAGTTTAAACTTTTATTTTTCCATCGATGTGTCACACATGTTTATATATAAAAAAATAAGTATTGAAATTATTCATTCTTTCTAAGAGTACTTCACAGCTTAATGGCCATTTAAATCATTAATTGACATTTTCTCAAAACTTGGATTTTTCATGTTTATGTTTCTTTTATTCAATATCTATTAAAGTTAAGAACTCAGATTTTTTAATACTTTTATTATGTTATATTGTATACTTTAACAGAGGGATTTAATGATTTATGGAGAATTATTTATTTTAGGTAGTGAATTCTTACCAAAAATGCTAATTAAAAAATGACTTTCAATAAATAATTAATAATTAATTTTGAGTTTCACTTGGAAAGAAAATGGTCTGTTAAAATACGTAAATCATGTAATTCTAACTACTCTAAAAAATCTAGACCTCTATCTTTCACCATTTCTGAGAAAAAGGTACATAAATTTGGTGAATTTAACATGGCAGAGATAGGGCTTTCACGGTCCCCTTAAACGGTATATTTCACTGATTTTATCATTGTGCATTTGTGTTCGTCTGCAACTCTGATGATGAGCAAGTGTTTGCTCGAAAGCGCTCTGTTTACAGGAGTATAGGAGAGGTAGGGGTAATTAGGATCAGGGGTACTTCAGGGGCAATCTATAACAGATACTAATATGGACTATGCTAATTATGAAGTCTGATTAATATTCTACATCTACATCTGCATTTTTTTTTTTTTTTTTGAGTGAAAATGTATGTTCCTGTAGAAGAAATCACTGTTTTCCCAGAACATATGGAAAAAGTTTTCCCCTCAAAGTGAGAATGTTTTGGTAAAAAAGGTCCTGTGTAAAAAAATTGTTTGAATATTGAAATATAGCTATGGATTTAAATTTAGAAAAAGGTTGTTTTTAAGAGGAAATGGTTACGTTTTGCAACAAAGTACAATGTTAATAATCTGCATGATCCTAATTACCCCAGAAATAGCATTTTTGGGGTAAATAGGAACATGCAGTTTTTGGGTTAAGGGTAAATGAGATCGCATACTTTATTTTCTATTTAAATCAAATCGTGGTTCGGAATGCATTTTTTAATCTTTCTGTTTTCAGATTCAGTAAAAAACCCTTAGTTTGGTTTCATTTACTGCTCATTTTGTGTTAGCAAAACATTTATTTTACAATTTTATTTTGCATTTATTCCAAATTTTAGCCTTGACTGCATGTTTTAGGCCTAAATAGGCCTCAACACTTTCAGTATAAATTAAATTTTCCTCCTTCACAACACAGAGCTTTGTCTGACCCTTTCCCCCCGTTGCTTGCATTTCATGTTATTTTGAAAAAAAAAAATGATTTTTTTTATTAGTTCTTTAGTAATACAACAATGCTATGAATTTCCAATAGAAAATTTTGCATTTGACTTCGTTTTGTAAGCAGAGCGTAAAATATATGAATATTGGAAGTCCCTTAAAAACGTTTTTCTCCAGCGTACTTATCTTTCCTATACTGTATCTCTGAGAATAGTTGTAGGTGCAGAAACAAAATTATCTTGCTGTAAAGCTTACACCAACATCTTTTAATCCTATATACCGGGTGTCCCAAACATGACTGATGGATTTTTAAATTCAATAACTTGAAAACGGTGACAGATATTAAAAAAATTCTTGCAGGAGTGTTATGTAAGATGCCAGGAGTTTTTATGCTGCGATTCTCAGTTTTAGTTACAAATAGCATTGACAGATGGCACTGCAAGCCTTAACCACTAAACCAGGCTCGATTTTTTGTCCTCTCTCTTCTTCCATGCTAAAAAAGGAGATTAAAATGTATTGAATGGATCACGAAGTACCAAAAATCGGATCTGGACTGAGCACCTATTGCTCTCAGCATCATCTATTGTTTGAAATTCGAACTACAATCAAGAATCAGTAAAAAAAATCTCCTGACATCATACATAACTCTCCTGCAAGAATTTTTTTAATATCTGTCAGCGTTTGCATGTTATTGGATTTTAAAATCCATCAGTCATTTTTGGGACACCTGGTACCTATGACTGTGTATCTTGTAAGGCATGAGAGAAAATACCACTGATCCCAATTACCACTGGGATCAAAAAGGTAGTTTTTGAAAAAGACACTTGTACCAGGTAATATGGTACATTGAAAAATAATTCTTTACGCATTTCAAGAGCCAACTACCAACTGAGTAAAATTATGCGTAACATTAGTATGTAGTCCACTTCCTTCTCTGGCAATTAATTGTCAAAGTTCAAATTGTCAAAAAGGGATCCTAATTACCTCTACCTCCCATATCTTTTAAAAATCCTCCTGTAAAGTTTTCATAAAATGATATATGTGTTTTTAGAACATTTAGCTAATTTTTAGTTATTTGAATCTCTCTAATTTAACGATTTTTTTTTTTCAGAATCAATAGATTATTCTACACCAATCCTTTATCAAGATATTATTCTTCACAGAATCGCATTCATTCATAAAATAAATAAAGTTAAAAGTGCAGAATAAGATATAAAGTACCCCTTAAAGCATATAAATTAAGCTAATAACTAAATCACTATAATTTTATAATTTGCAAAATCTTGTTGGAAAAAATTTCATAGAAATTTTTAATTAACTTTTATTCATATTTATATTGTGTATTTACTCATTCAAAGATTTATTTTTAAATAAAAAATTCTGGGATATTAGTCTGTACTCTTGCTTGGCAATCGATCACTAAAGGATATGTAATTCGGAAATACATAGCTATGGCAATTATAGCAACGAGACGTTGCGCCAGCGTCACAGCAACCACAGAATATGATATTTTAATTATTTCTCTGTATTAATTTATTGAACATTGCCGAAACAAAATATAAATTTCAGTGAATATTAAAAATATAAATAAGGAAATTTCTGATTTAGACATTTTCCAAAAATGTTTAGATAAAAGAATTTTTATACGTAAAACTTTAACACATTATCTTTTATACCACATGCATTTTAGTCACTAATACTGTCAAGGCATATTGATATATTTGTCATAAATCTTACATCAGATTCTGACGTCAGGACAATGTCACACTTGTGACTGAAGCATTCGCAAAATAAGGTGACGTCGCATCAGCGTACAGTTTGCGGTACGAAAAAAATGTTTTTTTTAAATAAAATATACATTTAAAAGGCACCATTGATTCCAAATATAAATTTCATAACTCAAAACGTTTTTGAACGTTAAATGTATCTAAAAATTCTTAGATATTTAAAGAAAAAGCATCTAAGAAATTATGTATAAACAAATGGTGTTTTTTGACTTTTTTAGATAAAGCAAAACATTAGCATCTGAAAATTATGAAAAAAAAATCTTATTATCATTAAAAGATAGAAAAATACCATCGTATTTTTATGTTTTCTTATAGAAAATGCAATTTGTTATTATGAATTACTGTTTTTTTTCTCGTTTTTGTTTTAAAGCAATTATTTTTTTTTCGACTTAAGCATGCTTCTAGATTAAAGTGATAAAGATTATTAGGTTTCTTTTCAGCAACGCTAAAAATCATTCTTCTGAGATCTTTTTTGCTGGAAAATTACCACTTCACAAGAGGTGAAAGCGGAGAAAAACGTTAATTGCAACTGTAATGTTTTTCAAAGAATTTCTTCCGTAATTGGAGTAGAAGCTCATAAAATTATATTTGGCACAAATATATTTATGAAGTACTTTATTAACGTATACGAAGTATTATGTATGATCAATTATGCATATATGGTCAATTAATTTTACAGATATTTTAACCCTCTTTTGCTTTAATAATTTTTATCACTGGATATAGTACTTAATGCCGCTCTAATTATCTTTACAAAATAAAGAAACTCGAAATGTAATTAAAAAAGGATTTAATTATTAATAGTACATATACGCACTATATTTTATTTATTCATTCTATCTTTATTTTTTTAAAAGAACAGTTACAGCAATTTATTCAATAATTAAAATCAAATAGTGATAGTTTTTTTCTACTGTTTCAACATTAATGAAGTGTTAGCTACGATTTCTAATACACAATGAAATTTAAACAGGCTCTAATGGCTACAGGGGCAAACAAAGGGGGGATATTCCTAAGGCTTCAAGTTGCAAGGGGTCCCCAAATACTCATTATGTACTGCGTCAAAAATACATTAAAATAACCTTACACTTATATTTAAAGAAAAAATTAATGTTTCATATTCGGCATCACTGAACTATCTTCGAGTTTCATTTAATTTATTTAACACACTCATACTGATTTGTAAAGAAATCATACGACTTGCAAGTTTTCCAACTGAGTGAAAAAAGTGACCAGGCCGGTATTTGAACCCAGGAGTTTGGCTTTAGTTTGCCAAATGGTGTCTGAGGAAAATTTGCCCGCTGGATTTGTTCAGGATAGTTTGGTTGGAAGAGCATTCGCAGCTAAAGCCAAGATCCTGGGTGTGAATCACGACCCGGATACTCAGTTGGAAAATTTTCAACTCGTATGATTTCTTTACCAATCAGTATGATTGTGTTAAGTGTAATTATGTATTACAACGATTATTGGAGTTCCTTTATCTGTGATTTATTATGTTGAGCTATTTCAGATAACAGACCGGATGCCATTGCAAAAACGCTGCCTGAGTGAAATGTGTATGCCATGTTTGTCCATAATAGCTTGGTTGGAAGAGCGTTGGCAGCTAATGCCAATGTCTTGAATTGGAATCCCCGTCTGGACACTTTTTCAGTCATTTAGAATAATTACAACTCGTATATCTTCAAGTTTTCTCCAAATGACAAGTAAAAGATAACAGTAATTGAGAAATTTGTGAATGATAAATTTTGTCTCTTGATGTTGCTACATGATTTAATGAATCTTTAAAAATCTGAAACTTGATATAATTTTACGAACTTAAAAAAAATCCCATTATACCGTGGTTTAAATGTAAACTGCACATAAAATTGTTTAATCTATGTCTGTAATGTATGGGTTTTTGAACACAAGATTGCTTTCAGAGTGAGAGCTCCGATATAGTATGTGTACCCCAGACCTCACAATAAATTAATCAGGCTCTGAACTTAAGCCCTGTTCATCGCAAATATTATTTTACGACGCTAATGACTTTAAACAATATATTTTTTAAAGTTCTGTGCATAAATGCTGCTCAAGTGATTTGTTCCACTTTAAAATGTCACAGATTAAGATGTAGTTGAAATACTAACTGTAGTTCAAATTTCAGCAATAAATTGACTCACGGCAGTTTAGAATCAAACACTATAGGTCCCAGGATAATCAGTCTTTTTATGGTTAAAAATGACACAATTTATCTTTTATAGACTGAATTAATATCCAGGTTTATCATAATTTTTCTTTTGCAGATTTTGTTTTCTAATGAATGATACAGTAATTAATAAAATGGGGAAGACAAACTTATAAGCAAGATTTTTTTACGTCCCAAACTGGGGACATAGCTCACTTCTAACTATTCTATCCACACCGGATTAAAAAAGTGGAACACAGTTATGAGTTGATAAAATAATAAGCGTATTATTAAGACATTCATAAAGATTCAGATTTAAATTTAAGGCTTAAGCACAAAATTTTTAATTTTAAATAAAAACAAATTTTCGAGGAGAAAATTAAGAAAATTATTTTCGTACACTATAATACACTGAAAAATAATGTAAATGTAATCTTTTTTGACATCAGTTTCAGACCAATCTTATATTTACTATTCAGTGGTCTCAATTGGAAACATGAAAATTTAATGAACTAAGGAACTACATCCAATTTAAATTTTTGTCATCATAAAATACAGTGCAATTAACATGCAACTGTCTGGATTTTCTTCAATAAGTTTGAATTAGTTAGTAATTAGGTTGTATTTGCCGTAGCATATTCTTAACGATGATATAACGTAAGATTTTGCGATATACTACATAAAACACTGTTTGGGAGTTAATCTTTTGAATACATTTTGGTAGCGTATTCCATCAAATAATTAAAACAAGTCGGAAATTGTATGTCAAAAATGGCTAATGCGGTGCTATAACTAGCATACTACTCGTCGTACGTACTATAACTAGTTTTATAAATATTCAGATCTTGGTGCAATAGCTGTTGCACCCTTCTACAAAAATGCATGAATACAAAATTTATTACAATGATATATATTAAATTCAGTAATACAGAAATAATAGGACTCCATCTTAAATAGGACGTCATCACCCTGGCAACCTAGAATCATTAGCTATCATGGGATATTATCGAATTAATCACGTATGATAGGATTTAATAGAATGATGAAAACTTTTATTAATATCTTTTTAAGTTTTGAATCGATTTTCATAAAATGTGAAATAACTCGACAAAATTCTGAAACGATTATGCATATTAAATTTCAAACCTTTTGGTTGGGTAGTTTTTGCGCTGTTATATGCGGACAGACGGACAGACAGACAGACGGACGGAGCAGACGGCGACTAGAGGTGCTACGTATTTATATAATTACGAACTCACCTAAAATGACATACTTAAGTTTAAAAAAAATAATTTTAACGAACATCAAAAACAAATCAAACTTAAATAGATTTAAGAAAAAATTTAACGTGTTATATTTAGCAGAAAACAAATAAGGAAATCTATAGACAGTACAGCGCTTGGATTTGGAGTTATAGAACCACCGCATCGCTACCATATTCCCTTAATTTTTCTAGAATCCATTTTTGCTCTGTGGAGAAACTTCCAGAACACTGGATACAAAGACGAAGCACTTGTTGTTTCGGGCATGGACCCAAGAATCACCATTTCCGCTGTTAATATCGGCGAAACTCGAGATATCGCTAAAAATGTTCGACAGTCCATGAAGTGTCGATGTCCGCTATTACGAATGACCAGGAATTCTAAATGCCAGTATGAAATTACATTTTGAGTCTACCAGTTGCTGTATAGTTTTTAGCTAATAAAGCGCTTTAAACGTTTTCTGTAACGTGTTTTTGACATGACTGCTTTTCCCTTCTATCGTCTGCAAGTGATAGAACGATAAAAAAAAACACTGTAAAAAAAAAAAACGGACTAAAAAACGGAAATACTACTGGCAATCGAGACGCCAGTACTCTTTACGTACTTTAACGGAACTTTTTCCCGGTAAATTATAGAAAATTTTCTCTTTTTTGGAATTTAACGGAAATTTTTCTGTAATTTACCGGGAAAAAGATCCGTTCAAATACGAAAATAGTACTGGCGTCTCGATTGCCAGTAGTATTTCCGTATTTTAGTCCGTTTTTTTTTTACAGTGTATTCGGCCTATATAAACATGGTTCACATCGATGCTCTTTACGCTATAAAAAAAAAAAAAAAAATCGAAATGTTTCTTGATCTATCGAAAACGTTTACGAAAATATTATGTAACCTTTTTCGAATTACCCACGATTCCGAAAAACATTCCATTATCTTCCGAAACCAAAAGAAGCATTTCTGAAACAAAATTTCTTTTGCTTCCCGAAGTTTTTCCTAGTACTTTACTTTGTATTGATCAATTTTCTTGACCCTGTATCAACATGGAATATCGGTTTTTTGGATGCTATCAATTCTCATGTAAATATTTTTATGTTCAACAAGCATATTCAGCAGATAAACATGATAAATTAACATCGTAAAATCAACATTATTTCGTTACTCTTGCATGTATAAATTCTGTTACACAGCTGAGAAGGTTTACTTTAGAATTGATAGCATCCGAAATAATGATAATTTGTGTTGATACCGGGTTGAAAAAGCTGATTAATGCACCCGCAAAAACTACTCTGAAACGTTTCCGAAAATTAAACGAAAACTTTTGTTTCAGAAATGCTTCTTTGAATATCGAAAATCTATTAGCTTCGAAAGATAAAGAAACGCTTTTTGAAATCGTTGGTAACTCGGAAGGGGTTATATTATATTTTTGTAAACTTTCTTCCTAGATAAAGAAACATTTTGCTTTTTTACAATGTATCCTTAAAAGTCGCAAGACACGCATTTTCAGATTTTAGTATGCAAATAGGATTATATATCTACGAATTTGAATTTCATAGTTTAATGCAATTTACGGTAAATAAATATACGTCTGATATTTAGCTCGTGTTCAACTTATATAGAAAAAAAATCAAATCTTCCAATAGCTTAATTCATCATTAACCTAAATTGTGAGATACGATACTGCTAGTTTAGAAACCACCATTTACGAAATATATTTGACATTTTTAACAATAAAGTAATATGCGTAATGTCTGTTTTACTAATGGACGCAGCTCGACTGCTGGTTCCGTCCTCGCTTACGGTCAAGAACTAATGGCGAAGTGGAACATAGTGATAGATAAACTAAACCAGCAAACCTGTGATCAGGCGTACTATAGATCCTATTATAGGCAATATCAGAAATTTACTCATAAACATTTTTTTAAAATGGATAAATGTTGGACACTTCGTGATAGTTTGCATAACTTCGTCATTGACTACCTTTTCGTTGTTTGTATCTCCTATGATAAATATCAGCTTGGATTTCATACATCAAAGGAAAACAAAATAGTTGTTCTCACAATTCTCGGGCTTTGAATTTCTTTTTATAACAGTTGGCAGCGATTGTTTGCGTGTTGCTTACATTTACGAATTCCATTCAGTCTTTAAAATAACCCTACTTGCAGCGCCAAAGAGCCGATTATACAAAGAGAGATGCACTGGCATACATTTCAGATCGTACGAAAGTACGTACGATAGAAATTTAATAAAGCATGGATTTACAAATGGTATACGTAGGCTATCTTCCGGGACCTTCTAGAGGAATTGTGCCTACGATCTTGTTACCTCTGAAGAAACCTCTCAAAACTTTGAAGATTAAAACCAATCCTCCCGGATTTGAGTAAATGTCCAGATTTTTCATTTTAAGAGCCTACACTAGTTATTCGAAGAAACTAGCATTCTAATGTTAAACTTATGGGAGCGTGTTTTTCAAATTTCTCGCTTTCATATTAATATTTTTAAATGCTTTTTTTTATAAGATACCCGAGATTCATGTACAACATTGTGCGTTTGTACTTTTTTGGTTTAGGTTGCGGTTTTACAATGAGCACATTTTCACTTTTGGACCCAGTTCCGAAAGTGAAAGTATCCTCATAAAATAAAAGCAGTAACCTAAATCAAAAAGTAATAAAAGTCCCATTTAGAGACTGACCTCATCTATCCTATACAAAAGCTATTATTTAAAAGTATTGAAATGCAAATGAAAAATTTAAAAAAAATGCTCCCATAAGTTTAACATTTGCTTGCAAGTGTTCGTACTAGTATACGCTCTTAAGCTGTTGCTACTGCTGTGGTTAGATCTAGCTTCATATGCAAGTTTATTTAACACTGGCGGATCCCTATATTCAATTAGGGTATACTTTTTCCATATAGTTTTCATCGCGTTATTTAATTTCAAAATAGTCTTTGAAAATTATTAGAAAAAAATACTAGAATTTACTGATGAGGAAAAAAACATGTTCAGTTTGAATAGCAATATTCCCTCCTGTTCTACACGTAAAATTTACATCTAAAATTGAATTGAGAAAAATTAAATGAAAATCAGTCCAACAAATTTTATTGGGCTTTCTTCTTAAACTACAAACGATGCGAAGTTTTTATCATGAAAAAAAAAAGTTCTTGCATTAACATTAAAAAATTTTCACCTTAAAACTTAAATATAAAATGAATAAAATTTAAAATAAATAAAATTTAACCTTGCTTCGGTACTTAAAAATAACAGCTTAAAAAGTTAATTTAAATGAATATAAATATTTAGCTCATTAATCCGTAGATTGAATGTTCCAACAGCTTACCTCAATTGAAATAATTAGTACTAGTTTATGTGGAAGAAACAGAGAATTAAATGAAAATCAGCCCCCAAAAATTTATTGGCTTTTCTTCTTAAACTATATAAACGATGTGAAGTTTTCATCATGACAACAAAAGTTTTTGCGTTAACATTAAAGAAATTTCAGCTTAAAACTCATACATAAAATAAATAAAATTTAACCTTGCTTCGGTACTTAAAAATAACAGCTAAAAAAGTTCATTTAAATGAATATAAATATTTAAGTCATTAATTCGCAGATTGAATGTTCCAACAGCTTACCTCAATTGAAATAATTACTACTAGTTTACGTGGAAGAAAACAGAGAATTAAAAAATCGTTTGCATGTATCAACAGGATAAAAGTTATTACACCATTAGGGCTCGGAAAAAATGTTAAAATATCCCAGACTTATTAAAAATATTTTCACATCAGATAAAAGAAGGAAAAAAACAACATTTATTCTCTTGAACAAAATACAATTTGTTATAAACAATTAAATTTATTTTTCCTTTAATGGTTTTTTTTTAACTAAAGAACATATTTCTAGATTACGATAAAGTGATAAGGTAAGAAATTATTAGGTTTGCTTTTCGCCAGTCCAAAAAACTACACGAGAGAATTTTTTCTTTTAAAATAACCATTTTCTTTTAGAGGGAAATGAAGAAAAAAAGATTAATTGAAGCTGTAATGTTTTCCAGAATTTCTTTGGCGGCTTTAATTGTGAACATGTTTGTTGCACATGTTAAGTAACGAATATAAACTGATGTTTCAATGGATCATTAATTTTTTTTATAATGAAAACGTATCTGATGGAATCTTGATAAAATTTTTTGCCATCCATTTCACTTAGAAGCATAAGGTTTTTTCATATGTTTTGACACATACCGTGTGAAAAATAAATATATGGGCATATAAATATGTATTTTAAAAAATAGTATATGTATTTTTAAAATTTTGTTTTAAGTATATTATATTTTTTAGGTATAAACTTAAGTATGAAAGACGATAGGTCGCTTTCAGCTCGCAAAAGCTCAAACATTCGCGGACATTCCGCTTTTTTCCAATTCAAAAACAATTTGAACAAGAACAAAACATTTAATGAAATTTTTCTTGTTCATAAGTTGTTATTAATTAACTTTTTTTACTTAAAAATTTTTTCCGTTTTCATTTGAATTGGAAAAAAAACCCTGGTATAGCGATGACTAGGATTATATTGTTCATTTATTAGAACTTCACAATTTGGTGCATTCAGCTATTAGTTTGTTGCATAACTAATAGATGGATTCACCAAATCGCGAAGTTAATATGGAAAATAATTTTATCTTATTTTAATTGATTAAGGGGTGACAAAAGTTATGAAATCACATGTTAAACAGTCAATAAAGTTGTACCATTCTCTCGGAAACTACTAAAATGATTTCAATTCCCTTTTTTAAAGTTTGAACTATGAACTGATCGTTCAACAAGAAGTAGAAATAAAAAAAATGCTATAGTTATGTTAAATAATAATTAAAATACTAGATTTTTTTTTCTTTTTTTTTCTTTTTTTTTTTTTTTTGCAAAATTGTGTAGTTATTATTTTTACTTCTTGTCTAACGATCAATGTATGGTTTAGCTTTAACCAAAATTATATAAAAAAATATTGAAATCCCTTTAGCAGTTTCCGAGAAAAAGGGTTAAAAAAAAAAGACACACCAGCTTTTATTCGCACTGGAAATTCTCAAACACAAAAATAAATACATTTTACAAAACTTTTTGTCAGCAAATTAGCAACATTATGTGTTGTGAACTAGAAAACTTCATATACAAAATATTTCTTGTGTTGTGATTGTGTTCTTAATATGTTGCAAAGGTGTCACTATCTAGAGATGTATTCTTAATATGTTGCAAAAGTGTTGTTATTTAAAAATGGGTTCTAAAAATAGTGTTGTTAATTGTATTGAAATCGTGTTGTAAATAGTGTTGATGAAAATATTTTCTTACAATAGGGTTGTGCTGCACAACACTTTGTCACCAAATTAACAACACATTGTAAACACCACACAATTTAGAACACTATAAAACAACACATGTAAAATACTTTCAAAACACTTTCTACATGTACCTTTCAAATAACACACACACACATTTAAAACATACTATTTATTAAACATTTATAACACAATTTTAAAAATGAACGTTTTGAAATGTTTTGAAAACACATTTTCTCCTCTTGTAATTTTTAACAACACTTTTTGCACAATCTTTTTATTTGGCACCAACACATTCACAACACAATCGAAAATTATTTTAGTTAAAAGTGTTAATCATTATGTTCAGTTAGTGTTGCAAAAGTAATTCACGAATTTGCAGTGCAGTTTCCGAGAAAAAGGTAAAAAAATGATACACCAGATTTTATTCGCAGACGCTATACGACAAAATCATACGAAAAGCGTTATTAGACCCGGAATGTTGGCTTCTTTCAGAATATGAAAATATTTTTTGAAACAGGAGCCGTGCTAAAAAATTGCGTTAATTTCTTAAGTTACATTTTTTATGAGGGTCATCTTAAATTACAAAATCCAGTCACCAGTAATTGTTTAGACAGAGTTGATTTTTGGTACTCGACTTCTCTTCTTATGAAAATAATCGTAGATTAAAAAAATTAAGAATGCGAGAATCATTATCTTTACCTAGTGGTCAGATCAAATAAATATAACGTGTAGCAAACAATGTATCGCGTAAAAGAAATTTAATTAAAACCGTACAGAAATAAGTTACATTTCCTTTAATAAAATTTTTGATTTCGATATACCTCTTTTGATTTAGCGGGTCAAACCGCCCCAAATCGGGAGATTTAATCCAGTTTACAAAGTTATGAGAAATAATAATAATAAAAAAAATCTTTTAGTGCTTTTTCAAAATTTCGAAACTGTATAAAGATAGAATATCTAATAAACTATTCATATGTGGGAAACTGAGATGCTATTGTACGGCAAACAAAAATTACCAGTATTTTAGTAAAAGGTAGGCCAAATATCACCAGTCTACCATATCTTCAGAAGAATGCCACAAGTGACAGGCTTTAATAACTAAATATTTATTCATAAAACTCACACGAATAGGTTATTAAATCTTCCATTGTATGTCAAGATATCAAAGTATTGCAGAGATTTGTGCAACAAACAGTCAGATAAATGGCTCCCTTGATACTAAAAACTGGTAAGATTTGAAGTACTAAACGAATGATTTACTTTTAAAAATAGTGTTACTAATTAAATTTGACACAATTATTCTAATTGCTAAATAAATCATATGAGTTGATATTTTGCAACTGAGCATTGGTAGCTTTATTCAAAGGTGCCTGTTTCAAATCTTGGCATGGACACTTTTTCATTTAGTTGGAACATTACATCTCATATCATTTATTTACTAATTAGAATATTTGTGTTAAAATCAATCAAGTGCAATTATGTATTCAACGTTTACTTGGAGTTCCATTACCTGCGGTTTATTCTGTCGAGCTGTTTGAGATAACATACCAGATGCCCTTATCAAAAGGTTATCTGTGTGAACTGTGCCCGGCAAATTTGTCCAGGATAGCTCAGTTGGTAGAGCATTGACCGCTTAAGCAAAAGGTTCCTGGTTCTAATCCTGGCCTGGACACTTTTTCACTCAGTTGGAAAATTACAAATCATATCGTACATTATGTTATTTTTGAGTAGATTACTCTACAGTTATGGAAAAAGTTATCATATCTTACGCAAATCATCGCATAAAAATATGACAGGTACCAATCGATGAGTGCTAACGTCTGTTACTTAATGTTATACTGAATCCTTCTTACGGGATCGTTTACATATAGAAGTTGTAACGAACTTCAAAATTTGTAATACTAAAACCTAATTTTAACATCATATTTGGATTCTTCGGTAAATGTTACCTTTGCATACAAAACGGTAAGTCATAAGCTCAAGTAGTTAGGTAATTAAGCAAGTTAAGAACGCCTAATGTTGAATTCATTTTTAATTATTGTGAAACAGATTTTAATACAGGTAGTTTCTAAAGCAGCGATTAAAAGAATTTAAGATTAGGAGTTCCAAATTTTAAACCTGTTTAATTCCTAAACTACTTGACTAAATAGTTTTCCCCTGGGTATTCTAAAGTTAGAAGTACTGAAAAATCGAAATGTTATATTATAATTAGGTGTTAGTATTGCAAATTTTCGAATTTGTTACATTTTCTATATGTAGACGGCCCCCTAAGCAAAAATTAAGTACAACATTAATTAGTAGACTTATTAATAATCGATTGGTACACGTCATATTTTTTACCATGATTTGCGGCAGAGTCAGAAGGGATGACAATCCCCCCCCCCCCCTCCGATTATCTTTTCTTATATATAGGAAATATTACAATATATGGAGCTCTAACATTATGATAATGTAATTTATTTTGAAAGCAAAAAATGTTTTGTAAAAATTATTACATATTTTGTAAGGTTAATATTTAAAGTTTATATGGAAGTTAAAAGATTTAGAATTTTATATACCGAATTAAAGCTTCCGATAAAATTTTTCGATGATTCCAACATACTGTTAATACACAGCTTTTATGTGTATTAATAATATAAAAAAAATGTTGCATAACAGTTATATGATATCCAGTTAAAGTCTAATTAAACCATTTTTGTGAAAATTATGAATATTAAAGTTGAAATCTTTTTAATAACTATTGGCTTCACTTTGAAATATAGTCTAATATCAACGCTAGAACGCCGAGCAGGTGTCAATTCAACACCGACCAATGGACGATTTGAACCAGAAATGTCTTCATAAAATAAGTTAAATATAAATTGTACTGAAATAAGTTAAACCATTATCATAAATAATTTTAAATAAATTTCCTGGTTTAACATATTTTTATAAAACTTACGTGAAATTTCCCGGCGTTCTAGTGTTAAGAGATAATACAAAAATTGCAAGCAGTTTCTTTTCTTTTCAGTACATCATGTTGCATCAAATGAAAAAGAATTGTTTTTAATTTGTAATTGTAAGACACTCAGTATGCAAGTGATAGTGATCCCATTGTGAATACAAAATAGATGCTTTCAAAGTTTTTGATTAAAAAAGTACAATACGCTTGTAATTCTTTTTTTTACTTTCTTCTTATTTTACAAGAAGAAAGTATTGAATTCTTGAAAATCTTCGACTTCCGGTTTTCGACGGATTAACACGTTTTAGTGGTGAGAGATCCCGAAAAACATGTTTTTTCAAAATGCCTGTCTGTGACTCTGTGAGTCTGTGAATTTGTCTGTCTGTATGTGGCACAAATGTTGTGGGCGCTCTATCGAAAGAACTAATGCACGGAATTTAATAAAATTCTTTATTTAGGTAGTCCCTGATATAAATTGGTGCTGATTAGTTTTTGGTGTAAATCACCCAACAGGAGGCGCTGATTTGCTGCATTTTTGCGATTTCTGCAATAGCTCTATCTCAAGAACTTATGCATGGATTTTCATCAAACGTCAGATTCAATTAGTCCGTGATATGAATTGATGTTTGTTGTAAATTGCACAACAGGTGGCACTGCTGTGCTGCATTTTTCATGGTTTCCGTAATAGCTCTATCTCAAGAACTAATGCACGAATTTTCATCAAACTTCACATTCAGTTAGACGTTGACACAAGTTGTTGCTGATAAGGTATTGGTGGTAATCGCCGAATTGGTGGCGCTGCTATGCTGGATTTTACAAGATTTTAGCAATAGTCATATCTCAAGAACTAATGCACCAAATTTCATATATTTAGATTTCTCATGATGGGCATAGATTGCCATTTATTTTCTCCAGTGTGATAGCGAATTTTGAAGCATTAATATGTATGTGATAGAAAAAAGTTTTGGCACTGGCATACTAGTTTTACTTTTTGGTTACACGTACAGATAAAGGAAGAGGTCTAATGTAAAACAATTTAACTAACAAAATGCAAGTTTCGAGGTATTCATGTAGAAGATTACTAAAGAATATCTATAACCGAAACCATTGTGATTTCTTCCTCTATAAAACATCTTAATTTTTAAGACTGAACCTTCGGTTGCAACCTTTTTTGCCTGATACATTTTATTTTAGTCGACTTATTGAATTTTAATAACAAAAACTCGTTGTACTTATTTAAAATTTATAATTGATTATGATGACACCCAAAGCCGCAGCAAGTGTGGTGCAAGTGGTTATCCCGCACCATTGGTGCAGATACTTATCAATATTGACGATTGGTAGAGAAATTAGCAAGAGATTTCGCACCAGGCTCAAAATAGAGTTTTTGCGGAGCTGAATATCTATTGTGTAGTAAATAAACCTCGTACTTTTGGAAGTATGTCAGGATGTAGTTAAGTAAGTTTGCATTAAAAAAAAGTTAAAACATGCCAGCTATCATATTTTATACCCGAGACCCTTCTGTTAAGACTTTCGCGACGAGCAGCACTTATACTTGCCGTTTAGGATGCACAAGATCTTTAAATTAAACATCGATACATTTGAACAGAGATTTTTGGAATTATCTGATTCCAAATTTTCTGCGATTGAATAAGGCGAAAATTTATATTCAGATAACTCGGTGCCTAAAATTTAAAAGGCGTGAAAGAAAGTTCGTCACGATCTGGTTAATTTATGTTTATCGTGGATTAATTTTTTGTTATCTACAGAACGAAAGGAATTCTTACGCAGTAGGATTTTGAGCTGATTACAAGGAATATAAATTTCTTTATTTTATAACCTCTGGTGATATTACAATTACAAATCACAGTGGAAAAGCTGTAATAACGAAAATAAAAGGAGGCATAGGAAGACTTGCTGACGCATTTTTCTTAAAGCTCATAAAATTCGAAAATTGTGTAGTAAGCATGGATCATAAAACCAAAATGTTACATTTTTTTTATTTGGGATAATGCAAGTAGATTTAGGCATTTAGCAACAGCTGAGCAAATTGAATTATGACATCATTCATTTTCGACAAATGATATTGGAGAAATTCTAAGAATAAAATGTATTGTAAATCTGAAGATTTTATAGGCAAATATAGGCAAATTTTTTTTTTTTGCTTTAATCCCTTGAGTGATGAGCAACCAATACACTTGATTTTCCTATAATTTTAGTAACTGCAGAATGGATTTCGTTGACCGATATTTCATAGAAACTTCGTTACCGTTAAGTAACTTTTTTCTTTAAGCCAGTGTTATTAATTTTTATTTAAATGATCTTTGTAGTAAGAATTTTACTCTTACTGGCGTTGGCGTTGTCCAAAAGCTTTTGTCATTATTATGCAACTAAAATTTAATTTTTTGTAATATAATTTCGGAAAAAAAGTTATCTAATTAGTGTATAATAATATTTCGCCTCGATCTGTGAAATGCATATATAGCATTAACGAATCAACATTTTGTAACATTAAACCAAAATACAAATGGAATCTGACAATTGCATTAATTTCGAAAAACTTTGCTAGCGTATGAAGATTCGATGTTTTGTACAAGATCACTTTCGCCAAAAGCCCAATAAATGCTTGAATGAAACCTGGAACGTTAAAAAGATAAAAGAAAATGCAAATTCTGTATAAATCTGTCTGAATTTCCCAAAATATTGACTAAAATCTATGAATGGGTTCAAATCGTTGATCTACTTTTTGTCTCACGGGATGCATAACTAGTTTAAATATTATAATAATTTGTTGTTAAATATAATAATATGATAATAATTTGTTTTTAACAGATTTCAATAATGATACTGAAATTTGGTTGTATATATAGGAAGTGTGCAAAGGTTGGTTAGATGCAAAAAGCTGTTAAGTACTAAAGTGGAAAGAATGAAGCTTTTCCAACACTCAAAAGTCAGTCGATATTACAAGTATTCAGAAGCATAAAGAAGAATTTTATTTGGAACTTAACAACCGTTTCGAAATACTGCAGTAAATTTTGGAAGAGGAGTAAGCTATTAGAGTAGTGAAAAGACACTAACCAATAACCTAAAAGAAAAGCAGATAGTCAGTGAAGTGCAAACAAAGTAGACAATAGAAAAACAGAAGAAACAAGAAGTTTGTTGAACAAAACGATCCCAAATCAAGAGTTGAATATGTAGAATTATGTAAAATGATATAAAAGAGCGTTTTAGATGATATCAGAAAATTTAACTGTGATCCTGTCAATAAAGTTCTAAAAGTTCTAAGCGTAAATTGTGTGTTGGAAGATAAGGTATTTTTTCACTAAAGCAGGTAGATGGAACATTTACTAAACTCAATAATGAAATCTTATGAAAGAAGCAGGGGAAGAATTTGCAAAAATTGCTAGCCATACTGATTTTCCAAATGTCTAGAAAAGTCAGATGTACCAGAAGATTGGAATTATGTTCTAATGATACTACATTACAAGAAAAGGGAGCAGAAAAACATTTAAAGCTAACTTCCGATAAGCTTACTATCAGTGATTTAGAAAAATTTCGTCGAAAGTTTAGCGGCAGGACTTTTATCAGTTCTAGACTCAGCTCAACCCAGATAACAAGCAGGATTCCGAAGCGGATTTAACACAATGGATTATTTCCAACTAGTAAGGGAATTCACTGGGAAACATAAGGAATATTTTTTACCTCTATTCTTCTCTTTTATTGATTATGAAAAATCATTCGACTCTGTCTACACAATGCCAATAGTCAAATCTCCGAAGGACAACACTTACATCAATATTATAAAGAGTGTTTACTAGAAAGCACCAGCAACCAGGTATATGGACTGAGAAAAAGCAAACGTCAAGTTTGGAAAAGGAGTTAAACAAGGAGACTCCATTTCGAGTAAACTTTTTACTGTTTTCTTAGAAAATATTTTAAAGAAGCTGAATTGGAAAAGCAAAGGAATTAGAATAAATGGAGAATATATACGCCATCATTACATTTTAATTTTCTGTTACAGCGTGAAGAATCGGAAGATATGTTAAAAGATTTGTCAGAAGCCTAGCACTGACGCTGGATTAAAAATAAATTTGGAAAAGAGTATGGTGATGTGACTAAGACAAAGGTGAAACATCAGTTTAACAATATCGCTCACTTACAAAAAAAGTGACACATCTCGCAAAAATTCATTTCTATTTTATAACACTAATAGGTCTGACATAGCTGCGGCTTGCGTAAGTGTAAAAGTTTCGTAAGTGTAGTTATACGGAAAATCACTTTATTACGCTATAGGTCCATTTGTGAACGAAGAAGAGGGGTGGATTGTGTGGGGAGGTAAAATTACCAAACCCTTTCGAACCTATGTCTTCATTCTTAAGGGTTTTACGTTTTTATGCACGTTTTTATTGCTGCATGCAGAACTAATTGCTATAATTTCATGTTACAGTAAAATCATGCAAATTTTCTTTTGCCTTTCCCATGAAATTTACTTTTGTCACGACATGTTACTTTTCTTGCGGATGAACGATATGTTAAATTCTGTTAACGAAATTTTATTCCGTATTTTAATCAATAGGATTGTGTTCTAACTAATATATATTTAACCTGATATTAAGTTTACTGGACGATAAATGTGCAGAAGATTATTTACTATTAATTTAAACACTACTCTGTCTTAACCAATGGATACGACCACCCTGGTGAAACATTTGGTTAATTAAATCGAGATATGATAAAAAAGGTAAGTGAGAATATTTTCTTACCTAAATATTAAATAATGCTTTATCTTTCTTTTTTTTCACTGAAGTAAGATATAGGGGAAGTTGGCCTAAAATAATCCCCTTAAGGGGAAAACTTGTGTAAAATAACATAACTGTTTAAATAAATCTCTGGTCCTATGCTAATATGTTTTACACTATATTTGCATCAGAAATATATTTTAATAATATTTTAAACACAATTTGGATAATGAAAAAAATAGATTTTCGAAAATGTGTCCAAATGATTATTTTACCCTCACCCAAGGGTAAAATGATCCTTCATTTAAAAATTATTGTAAATTGTTTTTTATCGTCAAAATAAACGATATAAAAGGAATTATGACAATACACAATGAAATAAAATAAGCTTTACAATCAAATAGCATACATAATTGATTAAATGTAAATTTTAAAATAAAGAAGTGTCACAAATAATTTCGAAAAAACAATAAAATGGAATATTTGAAAATTATGATCGAAAAGTAACGCCTATTTCCGCCCCATCCGAAAACTGGGAATATTTAAGCATATATCGCAAAGATACACATAATCCTCATTCCCATCTATCCCTGCGCCTGCATTTTGCGCCCACTTACGACATTTGTGACACTGGATCGAACCTTCACCTTCTACAGAGGAGGCAATCAATTCATCGCAATAAATACACTTTTATTAATCGTCTGAATCTGTTACACTATATTCCAAATATCGTTTTTTAGGCACCCTTTTCTTCTGTATGGGAATCAGTGTTGGCAACACTGATTCCCATAACAACATATCCAGTGTTGCCAGTGGGCTACTTTTTTTTAATTCAGATTTCTTGATTGACACCACTTTTTTGAAATAATAAAGTTTGCCTCATTTAATGACATATTAATTAAGACGAAAACAAGAACAATTTTAATGTTTCAGAAAAGTGATGCCAATCAAGAAATCTGAATTTTAAAGAAAGGAGCCCACTGGCAACACTGATGGGAATACGACTTTCATTTGACTTCATGCTTTTTTTCTTTGCTTGTTCTGGCTATTTCGTTTTTAGATTTAGAATATTTTAATTGAATTTTATTAGCTGCAACCTCTTTTATCTTCTCTTTCTGTTCTCTATTTTTCGTTTCCAAGTGACTTCCACAGTTGATTCTTATAAGGACTGCTCGTTAAAATGACACTTTTCATCGATTTCCTTTTTCTCGTAGTGCTCGATTCCGTTTTCTTTGGAGACGCTAGGATAACATGTGGACTCAAAGATAAAGGTTTGGGGCAGTCACACATATGGCCCCCATGATGACTAGGAAGCGGTACCGGATTTTCTTCAACCAGTATAATGGTAGTAAAACAATCCACCACATAATGGATCATTTTACCCGGCAACATGACCGTCCATTTTAAGTCATGTAACTAGATGACGCCGAGAAACATAACAAACTTAGCATATGCAATTCACATCTAAAAACATACTCTATTAAATAAACCAAGTCATATTTCTGTACATTAAAAACTGTATGTGTAAATAAATATGAAAGTTAGTGCTTATCTTACAGTAAATGTTATAATACCCACTTTTTCAAAGAAATCTATTCAGACGCGATATACTGCAATCGTTTGAATACCGCCATTGCTTCTTCTTCACTTGACACAACTAATTTATGTGTTACCCTGTAGATAGCGCGACCTGCCTGGAAGAAAACCTATGTGGATCGTTTTGTCCACTAGGATCATTTTAGGCCAACTTCCCCTACTAAACAATTAATTAGATAATAGTGTATTCATAACAATTAAAGTTAGGAACAAAAATGCAGGTTCAACTAGAAGTGAGACACCCTGTATTTATGACTAAATAAGTGGATTGGAACCCAGCTTTCCGATATACAATGTTTGTTGCAGTGTGCTTGATCACATCTTAAAGTTTATCGCACTGTTGACGACTCTCCCTGTATACACATTAACCATTGATCACACACTTACATAACATACATACATAACAAATACATAACATAAATACACACGCATTGACTAAACTTCATATAAAATTTCCACAAGTGATTGAATACTATGTAAAACGAATATACTGAACCAAAAGAAAACAAGTCGGAAATTGTACGTTAAACGTGGCTAATGAAGTGCGTTTGTACTATAACTAGTTTTATAAATATTCAGATCTTGGTGCAATAGCTGTTGCACTCTTATCCAAAAATGAATGAACACAAATTTTATTACGATTATATACAGGGTGTTTCATAAAAGATGGGGAAACACTTAAGAGGTAATAGTACACATCCAAACAAACAACTTTCATCAAAGAATGCATGGTCGGAAATAAAACGCAAAGCTGCTGCTGGCGCATTTAGAAACCTGGTCCACGCAAACGTTAAAGCTCCGGTCCTGTTGCGAGTTATCGGGAGAAGAACGACACTAATTGTATGCAAAAGTGTTACGGGGGGGGGGAAAGAACGCCTATGCAAAATTTCGCCTCGATTAATCCATAAAAGCCACTGATCCGAGTGTGCAACTGCCATTCGCGGTAGGAATGTATAGGAAGATGTTGTACTTCACTAATTAATAGGGAAAAGGTTGATATGCATTTTACCTACGGAACTGCAAATGGAAATGGCTCAGTGGCTCAACGATTGTACGGAGATAGGTTTCAAACTTTGCTTTTGTCACTTAATTGTTCTTTGTGTGTTTTTGCCTTGTATAACAAAATCACCTTCGGCGCCCGCTAGCAGCTTTGCTTTTTAATTCCGGCCATGCATTCTTTGATGAAAGTTGTTTGTTTGGATGTGTACGTTCACCTTTTAACGTTTTTCTCATCTTTTATGAAACGCCCTGTATATTAAATTCAGTAATACGGAAATAATAGGACTCCATCTTAAATTGGACGTCATCACCATGGCAGCTTAGAATCATTACCTATCATGGAATATCAATGAATTAATTACGTATGCTAGGATTTAATAAAATGAAGGAAACCTTTATTAATATCTTTTAAAGTTTTGATTCGATTTTCCTAAAATTTGAAATGACTCGACATAATTATGCAACGATTCTAATTATTAAGTTTCAAACCATTCGGTTGGATAGTTTTTGTGCTGTTATATACGGACAGACGGACAGACAGACGGACGGACGGACCAAACTACGACCATAGGTACTAGGTATTTATATAATTACGAACGCACCTAAAAGAAAGGTTTTGAAAGGCTTGCTTTAATTCTGCTTCTTTAAAAAGCATGAATAAAACACAGAGGCTTTCTAGAGTTTCTTTTATACAAACTTGTTCAAAATTTTATTTGGAATTGAGTGTTTACTTAAAACCATATTAAACAAATTTGTTAAGAACCATTTTAAATGCAAATACTTGAATCAGTGCAGTTTCATCTTCTTTAACTATATTGAAAAAAATTCCACAAGATCATTTTCTTCTTGCTCGTTTTCTCACAGACAACATCCTTTTCTTTTTGGAAATGCTGCTTTCGCTTTTACGACGATTCCAATGTTTTTTCTTAATAATTTCTTTTCCAAACTAAATAGATCAAATCTCATTCGAAATTCTTTGATTTTTATCTTATGTTTGAATTAAATATTCTCCAGATTTAAAATCATATCCGATTTAAATGCCATTAAAGATAACGAGCATACTCGACAGTACGAAATGGGGGTGTTTGTCTTTAATGCGGCTTTAATACATTACGGTATGTAATATCATTTCTTCTTGAATTATGTCATTATGAAGAGAAAGGAAATAGTAGCTCCAATATAAAGTTTGCGCGAGCTTTATTCTTCTTTATTTTTTATTCTTTACACATAATATATTCGAACATTAATAAAAAATATCATATAATTTTTTTAAACTTTAACACATGAATAACCAGAAATAACACCTATAATCATTTGTTTTGAAATTTTCTTTTATATTAATTTTTCTTTAAGTTTAGTATTTATTAAAAATACATGTAAAATAATGTTTTTTTCTTAGATATTTTTTATTTATACAAATACCTCTATATTTCTTCGAGAAATTAAAAATGTACATATTAGTGTTAAAAAAAAAAAGATATTTAATAACAAGTAAAAAAAATCAGACATTTTAAAGGTTCATTTTTATGGTCACTTCTTAAATTAAATCAAATTTGACATATAATTTTTTTGCCGGTGTATTAAAGTTAGGTATATTTTATGAAAAAGTTTACCTAATATTTTTAGATTGTTTTTACTTTAAAGACGTTTAATATAGCTATCTTATTCATAGGAAAATAGTTTGACACGGGTTAAACGTACTTCGAATCTTGTAAAAGCAACATTGCAACACAAAATTTTGAGAAACACACTCAAACGTATAATAATGATATACATTTGTATGTGCATGACTGTACACTGTAAAAAAAAGACAAATGTTTCTCAATCTGTAAAAATATAATATAACCACGCACGAAAATTATTCAGTAACATCATCCACGATACAAAAAAGCGCTCTTTATCTTTAGAGATCACAGGAACAAATATATTTTCGAGCTTTAAAATATAATTTATAAAAACAACGTTTCATCTGCTGCAGCTGATTCTCAGAAACGCAATGTTTATAGTGTATTAATCGCTTTTTTCAAACCGGAATATCGGATTTTAGGATGCTGTTCATTCTCAATTAAATATTTGCAGCTGCGTAACTGACTTTATACATGCAAGAATATAAAATACAAAATAATATCAATTTTACTGTTAATATGAAAGTTGTTATTTTATCATATTTGTCTGTAAAACACGTTTCATCAACAAGAAAATGTTTACTTGAGAACTGACAGAATCCGAAAAAAACCATGTTCTAGGTCGAGGAAACTGATTAATACACTGTTAAAAACTCCTCGAAAACGTTTCCGAAAATCAATGGCAGTAAAATAAACTTTGTTTTTATAAATATTTTTTAAAATCTCGAAAATATATTAGTTTCCGAGTTTTATAAAGCTGTAAAACCCTTTTGTGAATCGTGGATATCTCGGAAGAGGTGATTGTATATTTTCGTTTGTAGTTTTAATATATTTTCCTACATTGTTAAAAATTTGCAGTATTCTGGCAGGTCATTTGGCCGTTTTTTCTGAAAATGGTTACACAACCGTAATTTAACACTATTCTGACCATATTATTGGCCATTTTATGGTCAGAATACAGTTAAATTATGGTTATGAAACCGTTTTTTCAAAAAACGGTCGAATGACCTGCCAGAATGCTGCAAAATTTTTAACAGTGTAGATTAATACTTTCAGGTCCGATTATTTATCAATTTTGATAACAAAATTACTTTTACTTTAATAATGTTAATCGTAGCTATCGAAATAGATTTACGGAAGTTTAAAGATTGTCTCATTGTCTGAAAACTAACGAATGTACTTATTTTGTGAACTAATCAATTCATGTTTAAGGTCAGCCTGCCTAAATGTGATAACCCCTAAATGCGACAATGTCCTTTTACATAAAATCTTAATGCAAGAATCGTAAATAAATGTTATATATTGAAGCATACGAACTTCAGAAACAAAACCCGAAACATTTTTTGCATGTAAAACGGTTTCTTTAAAAGAAATGAAATTTCTAATCAAATACACATCGTTCATTTTACATCACCCCCATGTTTCGGAAATGTGACAAAAATTCCCGAAAGTGGCTCACGGTTTTTATTTTTTAACTTTAAAGATCAAATAACCCTATAAACGTCAAGAGCTACGTTGTGCGTTTCAGTTACCTGACCAGTTAAACTAAAGAAAAGGCGACCAGTTCCTGGTTTAGAATTTGAAGTAGACTACGCATTTAGGAGAGCTTGTTTTCAGACTGTGCCTAATACCGACATAGATATTGCTGCAAATGCGGCGAAACATTTAGAAAATTAACGAAGAAATTTAATGGGATTTTCCATATCTTGTGTTAAAATGATATTTAAATCAAATTTTATGTTTAATTAAGCTGTATTGAGTCAGCTTAATACTCCATTAATATTTTTCTTTAACCAGGTGTTTAAATATATTTAAGACGATCAAAAAAGAAATATACGCTTCTTTAAAATTTTAAAGAAAAAAAAGTTTTAAGAAACGCAGTGTCTATTCCAGTAACATAATGTAGACATATGATTAAGCAATTTGCAATACTTTTACATAATGAAAATTCTGGAAAATCTTGTGTAGATTGAAAACAATTTATGCTTATTTTAATACGGTTAAGTAAGTTAATTTTACCAACATAATACCATTCGATAGCTTAAATGCTGTCTCCGATTAAAACGTGATGTAATTGAGTTAGTCCCTGGTTTAGGAGTCATAATTTTTGTTAGCGCTTTTATAAAATCTGATATTTTAATTCTGTTTTCAATTTTTATTCGTTATAATCGACATTTTCTTCTTTTAGATTAGTAAAAGATAAAAAATAAATAAAGCCATGTTTATCTAAACGAATATTTGTTTCCATATACGTATTTTTAAGTACAGAAAATGTTAATTTTTTTTTGTGAAAGTGCAAGAAAAATGAAGAGGGGGTGGGGGAGGGGGGGTGCAACAGAGTATCAGGCACAGACCTTCTTTTTGGCTTAATCAAAATTATTAGAAATATTGTACGATTTTATCTATTTCTAAGGCTGATATATTTATCATGTGACATTTTAAAATAAAGTTATATGTAATAAATAGTCTAGTTAACAATATTATAAATATCTTTTAAATACTCTTTTAACCTGTAAGCTCCACACTGTGAATTCGCACCGACCGAAATGTCGCCGTCTTTAATTAATTCGCATTTTTCATTCACAAAATAAGAATTTTGATAAAATCAAATATTTAATTTGGATTTCGTATATGGATCATGTAGTTGTATTTTATTACCACCAGATTTTCAGCAAAATTATGCGAAGTTGAAGTTACGGAAATCCAAATCGCACTGGTGTATAAATTATGGGATAGTATTGACGAGCGAATTTCGCGAATTTTAAACGATGTTTTCTGCGACAATCATTTAATTATAGTTATGGCCATAGCTCCTTGGCAAGGAGGGATGAGAGTTTTTTAATATTAGGAAAGCATTTATTTATTTGAGGGGTATTTATATCAGGCATTATACGCAGCATTCAAATAACTTTTGCATATTAGCAGTGTAAAATTGACAAAAAGCAGGGTGCTGCGCCGTGATAAACATTTTAAGAATAATATTGAAAAGTTTAGTTAGAATAGTCCTGTGCTTAAATTTTGGTACAGAAACAGTACACTGTGAGTTAATAGGGACTTTCATTCTTCTTTTAATCAAGTGGTCTCGGAGACCGCTCACAGCAGTTAAGGGTTAATTAATTCAAAATATAATTACAGTTAGCCCTTAACTGCTGTTAGAGCTGCTTTTTTTAAATTTTTACAGTTTAACTTGTAATTTCCATTTTAACTATCGATACAGCGAAATTTTGATTCATTTAGAGCCTAGTGCTATTGTTTGAAAACTCAAAATTTTATTAGAAATAGTACTGTACAAACAGTTTAGTGCAAAAACAGTATTTTATGACTTAATCGTGCATTTTATTCATCTTTCAATCGAATGGTTTCGCAGACCGCTCACAGTTGAAATGTGGCAATTTTCTGTCACAGCAGTTAATCGTTAAATGAACTTTTTCAGATGAATTGTCATGTATAAAATGCATTATCACATTTAGGACTATGAACGTCTCATTTAGGTTTTAGCTGCCATAAATGCGACAAAAATAACCTAAATGCAACAATCCTATATTGTGCTTTTATATTACAGATAATTATTACATTTCTACAAAACAAGTTAGTTTTTAACTAAAGGTACAGTATTCAGTAATTTGTGCTTAATAAAATATACATTTATATAATAAAATCCCAAATATACCCTAAATGCGACAAAACTACGGGGATCGTGTCTCATTTAGGCAGACTGACCTTATATGATAATAGGTTAAGGAAGAGTTTTTGGCAACGTTTGGAAAATATCGTATTACAACAGGGTTTAAGAAATGTTACATTTTTCTAACATTTTTTGCGTTTTATCACACATGATTCGTTCAGAAAAGTAACCTATATTTTAAAGAGTGAAATATATGTCTAAAATAAAGGAATCGCCAATTGTACAAAGTTAATTAATCAAACTTTTATTATTATTATTATTATTACTAAATATAAAAACGTAAATGAAGTCATAATAAGAAAGGCATAGCCACATACTATCATTACTATATGCAGATAGTGATAAAAGTAATTGTTAAGACAAAATAATACTCGATGAAAAGACATGTACTATTAATAGTACACCAGACCCGAAAGGGTTATGAAACCTTTGTCTTTTTTTTTTTTTGCAGTGTAGATCTTATTTTCCCATATTAATGCTAAACTGAGTTTGCACTGTTTTAAACATTTAATATACTGAGTGTTTTAATCACTCAACATGCCGAGTGTTTTAATCCCCCAGCATACTATTACGAGCAGAAGAATATATTTACTTTCTTCTTAATTTTCTCTAAAAGAGGCTCGATGAAAAGGCATGTACTATTAATAGTACACCAGACCCGACAGGGTTATGAAACCTTTGTCTTTTTTTTACAGTGTAGATCTTATTTTCCCATCTTAATGCTGAACTGCGTTAGCACTATTTTAAACACTTAATATACTGAGTGTTTTAATCACTCAACATACCGAGTGTTTTAATTCTACAGCATACTATTGCAAGCAGAAGAATATATTTTCCCCCTTAATTTACAAATATGATATTTACTTTCTTCTTAATTTTGTCTAAAAGGAGCTCGATATAAAATGAAACCATAATACACGTCATAACAGAAGCGACCCAAGATAGAATGGCAACTGTGTTCTAATCATAATAAAATCACAATGTTTTATGTGATAGAAAATCTATTAAAAAAAGTAAAAACAAGCTTTCATTAGTGTACAAAACATGTAGCGGTCAAAAGAAAAATCGTAAAAGCATGAGGCTCTAGAAACAATAAGATAAGGGAATTAAATCACCATGAATATCACAATAAAGAAAATTCCTCAACATTCCTTACAAATTTAAACAACTCTGACATTGTACGTCAAACGTTGCAAATGATATTATAACTACTATAACGTACTATAACTAGTTTTATAAATATTCAATACTTGGTGCAATAGCTGTCGAACTCTTATGCAAAAATGCATGAATACAAAATGTATTACGATTACATATGTTAAATTCAGTAAAACGGAAATAATCCCAGATAGCATGAACATTAGCAGCAAGTTTGATTTTTTCTGGCATTATCTTGCCATGACAAATTTGAATTGAGAAATTTGCAGCAAATTTCCCGCAAGATATACCATCCCCCACTTGCATGAGTTGTTTGTTGTGAAACTGATGGCAAGACTGTCTTTAATTTACGAAAGTGACGAAAGAAAAAAATTTCTCTGTTGAGAGAATAGACAAGCACATACGCAGAAATTGCAGAAATTTTAATAGGTTGGCACCGCTTTTTCTAAACGCTATACTTACCAAATATCACAAAAGGCTCGTGCTGAAAAGAACAAATATTGCCTTAACTTGTTTATGGTGATGAAAACGATGCATGCACTTTCTGACAGTGCGTTCGCATCAATAGACCTAATCAGGCCTATGGACCCCTCCGAAGGGGTTAAACTTATAGTGAAACAGTTGTAAACATATACTGGGGTATGGAAAGATTACTACTTTGCAGTAAGTTTGCAATATTTTTGATTACTTGTTTGCCGTAGTTTGCAATAAATTTGATACAGCATGAATTTAACTTGCACGACAAGTTAGCTGCAAGTTCAAAGTGGGGTGACTTCGGCGTTTGCGTTATCTTGCTGCAGTCTTGTTATGAACTTTCAGTCTTGTCATGCTGAGCTTGCTGCAAATTTGCAGGTTTTCAAAGCAAGAGTGCTGCAAATTTTCTGCAAATAAAAAATGCTATCTGGGATTGAACTCCATTTTAAATAGGACGTCATCACCATGGCAACCTAGAATCACTGCCTATCATGGGATGGCATTGAATTAATGACGTATGATAGAATTTAATAGGATGAACAAAACTGTTATTAATATCTTTTTAAGTTTTGATTCGATTTTCATAAAATTTGAAATGACTCAACACAATACTGCAACGATTCTGCATGTTAAATTTCAAACTATTCGCGTTGGTTAGTTTTTGCTCTTTTATATGAGGACAGAGAGACAGACGGACGGACCAGACGACGACTATAGTTGCCACGTAATTATATAATTACGAACTCACCAAAAAGAGAAATGACCTTCTTTAAGATTAGCACAACATATTATTTAAAGAATAATTATGATTAAACAAAATTTATAAGAGTTTTAAAAGTTCGTAGGTAATTTTTGAACTGGGATAGTAAAAAAATCTTATTTTCCTTTTACTTTTAAAGTTTTTGGGCAGTCCACAATAAAATATCAAAAAGTCCCTTTTATGCGTTGAAGCCCAAGAACACCTATATTCACCGCCACGAAAATAATTTTCATTATTTTTTTAGAGAATATTGCTGTTTATGTTAATATAAAATAAGTGTCTCATTCCCTTCGAATTATCCTTCATCTGTCCTTTTATGTATAATTCAACAAAAAACTACATCATGAATAATAAATTTTCAGCGTAAACGAAATGAAGAACAAAATCAGAACTTATGTGACAGGGTGCTGATGATATTGCTTTACCAGTTATAACACAGTTTTGCTGCAGCTGAAAAAAAAAGAGGTGCCTGGGAAATAAATAAATAAATACTTTTATTCTAAAAAATATTATTGAAAAATGAAATTCAGACAATACATGTTTTTTTTTATAGATCAGATTAGCTCGTAATCTTGATGTGAAAATTATGGGAATCCTTGTTTTTTATCCAATTTTTTTTCGAAAATTTAATTTATTTAGAGCATTTACATCTATGCATTGCGCATTTACAATTTTTGTTTTCATCACTTCCAAATTTTTTTATTAAAAATTTATTTCTTACTTTTTAGAATACCAATAGAAAACGTGTTATTTAGCACTTTAAGTGTCCTAATTTTTTTTCCGTCACATAATCTTTAAACTCAAGGGCTAATTTAACACAAAATTGATATTAATGTTATTTTTTTGCAGTGCAAAAGACAAATAAATATGTAAGGTAATCATAAACAAATTCTCATAAAAATACTTTTCATAGTTAATATTTTATGAATTATTAAACATACATGAAAAATTCCGCAGGACGCTTAAAGGGTTTTAAAATACTGTTTTTGTCTATTTTATCTTCTACGTTCTGGTACAGGAATAAGAGTGTGCCTTTAACTTTTTTCTTCAAGTGATAATTGTTATTTATCTACCATTACCAAATGGAATGTAAAATTGAATGTATCATCTTTCCGCTTTCATGTGAATAAAACCCCTAAACTCTATAGAGAGTGAATTGGGTAATTGTAATGCGTATTTTAAAATAAACGAAAAGTGTTGCATCACATCAAATAATCTTAATTTTTAATAATTAATTATTATTAATTATTATTATTAATATTTATTTATTTATTAAATTAATTTTTATTATTATTTTTCTAAAGATGCGCAAATTACTCGATTAAATATGGTATATCCGAAATATAATCAATAATTTAATTTATTTAGAGCATTTACATCTGTGCATCGCGCATTTACAATTTTTTTTTTCACTTCTAAATTTTTTTATTCAAAATTTATTTCTTACTTTTTGGATTACCAATACAAAGCGTGTTACTTAACCCTGTAAGTGTCCTAACCGTGTTTTTCCGTCACATAATCTTTGAATTCAAGGGCTGATTTAACACAAAATTGATATTAATGTTATTTTTTTGCAGTGCATAAGACATATAAATATGTAAGGTAATCATAAACAAATTCTCATAAAAATACTTTTCATAGCTAATATTTTATGAATTATTAAACATACATGAAAAATTCTGCAGAACGCTTAAAGGGTTTTAAAATACTGTTTTTGTCTATTTTATTTTCTACTTTCTAGTACAGGAATAAAAGTGTGCCCTTAATTTTTTTTTCTTTAAGTGATAATTGTTATTTATCTAACATCACCAAATGGAATGTATCATCTTTCTACTTTCAAGTGAATAAAAACCCTAAACTTTGTAGAGAGTGAATTGGGTATTTGTAAATGCGTGCAAACAAAAAGTGTTGCATCACATCAAATGATCTTAATTTTTATTTTTATTTCGTGTCATTTAAATACAATTTGCACATTAGTTTCATTTTGATAAAACATCAGAAAAAACTCATCAACTATGCCGTATGTTTTGTATACTAATCCACTAAGCGTTATTTTGATAATTTCTAATATGAAACCGCAGACTTTTACAAATTCTTATATACTTTCGATAGCGTTTTGTAAAATAATTTAGAAACGATTTATAACGAAACATTTTTCCATACACTGAGATTCTTTGAACGTATGATATCTTTTAAACAATTCTTACAACAGCTCAGAAACTAATAAGTATTCTCGCAGCAAGCCTTTACAGAAAAAAAAAATAACAGATTTGGCGCGCCAACGAACGCAAAAACAGCAATGTTACTAGGCTATAAAGTTAAAGTTACCAACAGTTCTATTTTCTTAGTCGATAGATGGCGCAGAAATACGTTTTCACCTCCTTCATCAATATTGAACTAAATTACGAACTACACGGCGCTATCAAATACCTTTGGAAATTGAATTTTACGTACGGCGAACTAAATTTCTCTGTCGGCCCATTGTTAAATCCTTAAACTGTTCAGAGATATCTTTTAGCTGTGTTTATAAAATTGAAAAGGCTTCTGAACGGGGATTTATAAACTAAAAATTTTTGTTTCAGAGTAGTCTCAGCATGATAGTTTCAGTTAGGACTTTTAATAGATTAAAATGATAAAGTCCAAGCTTTTAAAAGTAAGTATAAATATTTTATTAATATTTAATTATATAAACTTTAGAAAAGGCGACATATAGTACCATTTTAACGTGTGGGTGAGAATATTCTGAGTCTAAGATCCTGGTCTTGCTTAAGTGATGCTTAGTATGGTCGATTGGTGGTCTTTCTAAGGGACCCTAACCCGCATTTACGCAAGGTCTTAAGGAAACCATATAAAACTCCGAACGACTAGGACGACCAGCGCGGCATGGGTTCGTACCAAGCATCTCATATCTTCCAGCTTTGAGAGCAACACATCTCAGTCACTGTGGGGCCTGATCTTGATTAGAGGACGCAGTTTAAGAGCCAAACAACAGTTTCGAAATCCTATGGAAAACCGATGATATTGGCACTCAGGAACTACTGAAGCGATATTAATATATATATATATATATATATATATATATATATATGAAAGGATAAAAATCCTTTTAAAATTCAAAATTGAAATTAAATTTCAAAAATTTAAATTAAAATTCAGAGTCTGTTCGTTCTAACTTCAAATCTCATTCTAAAACCAGTTTCACCCCTGTGTTTCCCACCTTGTAACTTTGTTTCCCAGCCTAACATTTATTATTTCAGATTTCATTTTCGGATGGTCCTTAAGATTAAAATTGCTTGTCTAAGTGCTTCTTGTAAGCATTTGTTGTTAAGGCCTGGTACGTCACAGATCCCGGGAATTGTGCGGGTCTTGACTATATCAATCAAAAGCGAATCAACCAATTAAAGAAATGTTCCTCCCAAGTTTACAACTGTGCCCTCTGCTAGAAAATGTGACAAGCCCCAAGATATTAGACAGAACGCGCTCGAAAAAGAGGAGATTTTTGCATATTTGACATGCGTGCAAAACCCATGGCCCTGTCACTGCTAAAATCATCAACGTAAATGGCTCGCGGGACCTCCGATCGGACTCGCGAAGTGGACTGTAAGATGAAGCAGCAAAATAAATGAGTTCAATCCACCAAGAGGTTCCCGAGTCAAATTATTATCCACAAGATATGTCACCTAGTGGTCATTACACACATATATGAGTATATATACCGCGTGCCCCAAAAATGACTGATGGATTTTAAAATTCAATAACTTGCAAACGGTGACGGATATTAAAAAAATTCTTGCAGGAGTGTTATGTAAGATGTCAGGAGTTTTCATGCTGCGATTCTCAATTTTAGTTACAAATAGCATCGATAGATGGCGCTGCAGGCAATAACCGCTAAATCCAGGCTCGATTTTTTCGGCCTCTCTCTTCTTCCATGCGAAAAAAGGAGATTAAAATGTATTGAATGGATCCCGAAGTACCAAAAGTCGGGTCTGGACTGAGCGCCAATTGCTTTCAGCGCCATCTATTGTTTGAAATTCGAACTAAAATCAAGAATCACAGTACAAAAACTCCTCACACCATACATAACCCTCCTGCAAGCATTTTTTAAAATATATGTCACCGTTTGGAAGTTATTGAATTTTAAAACCCATCAGTCATTTTTGGGACACCCGGTAGATATATATATATATATAACCATTAGATAAGCATTACCGACCACCATCAAAAATTGTGATTATGAATGAAATGACAATAATACAGTTTCCCCCAACACACTTAACATGGATACTAAAAAAAATAGAATATACAAGCTGCTATGTATAAAATATAGTCCCTTGTACTATATTACGTGAATTAATATGGAAGAAAAAAAGAATAATATGGATACCGATAAAAATAATTGAAAAGCTTATATATTGAATTACGTTATCAAGAGTACAGAATTCAATAATATAAGCAAAATAGTCGTTTTCTGTGAGAAAAAAAGCTAAAAGCTGAATTTTTAGGTAGCTTTCATTACAAAAAGCTACCTATTGCAGCCGTTCGGAGGAAAGCGATTTCAAAAAATTTTGGTATATTTTCATCGATCATGACCCCCAGACCCCGAAACCACCCTCCGTTCAAAAGTTGATATATATATATATATATATATATATCCATATATATATATATATATATCTGATCTTTGTCATACTGTAACTCTCGTATTTATGAACCGATTTGGATGAAACTCGGTATGTACATAGTACATACAAATATCTCGACCGAGTTCGTTGGGCAGCTTCATCCGCCATCTTGTTTCAAAATGGCGGCCATTTAAAGAAATTCAAAAAATTTAAAATTTGAAATGTGGTACCAAAAAAGTTAAAATTTAAAAATATTTTTTTCTTATGTGTTTGCCCTTGATACAAAGATTCCGGAGCATTTTTTGTTTTGTCTATATCTTAAAAAATGGCTGAGTTATAGCACTTTGAATTTCCAGCTAGACTGATATCTTGAAACGACCTGGTTTTTGTCACACGATAACAGGCGTATTTATGAATCGATTTGGATGTACCTTGGTGTATACATAAAACGTACCAATGTCTCGACCGAGTTCGTTGGCCAGCTTCATCCGCCATCTTGCTTCAAAATGGCGGCCATTTAATTTTTTAAAAAAAAATTTGAAATTTGAAATGTGGTACCAAAAAATTGAAAATTGAAAAATATTTTTTTATATGTGTTTGACGTTGATACAAAGATTCTGGAGCAGTTTTTGTTTCGTCTATATCTTAAAAAATGGCTGATTTATAGCACTTTGAATTTCTAGCGGGGCTGACATTTTGAAAGGACCTGATTTTTGTCACGCGATAACAGGCGTATTTATGAACCGATTTGGATGTACCTTGGTGTATACATAATACGTACCAATTTCTCGACCGAGTTTGTTCGCCAGCTTCACCCGCCATCTTGTTTCAAAATGGCGGCCATTTAAAATTTTTTTAAAAATTTAAAATTTAAAATGTGGTACCAAAAAAATTGGAAAATGAAAAAGATTTTTTTGTATGTGTTTGACCTTAATACAAAGATTCTGGAACAGTTTTTGTTTCTTCTATATCTAAAAAAATGGCTGAGTTATAGCATTTTGAATTTCTATTGTGGCTGACATTTTGAAACAACCTGATTTTTGTCACGCGATAAAAGGCGTATTTATGAATCGATTTGGATGTAACGTGGTGTGTACATAGTACACACCAATGTCTAGACCGAGTTCGTTGGTCAGCTTCATTCGCCATCTTGTTTCAAAAGGGCTGCCATTTAAAAAAAAAAATAAATTTTAAATTTAAAATGAGTTATCAAAAAATTGAAAAATGAAAAAGATTTTTTTTATGTGTTTGACCTTGATACAAAGATTCCGGAGCAGTTTTTGTTTCGTATATATCTTAAAAAATGGTTAAATTATAGCACTTTGAATTTCTAGCATGGCTGACATTTTGAAACGATCTGATATTTGTCACGTGATAACACGCGTATTCATTACCCTTTCATTTCAATGTAAGAAGGCATGTGGATAGTATATCGTAATGTCTCGACCAAGCTCGCTGGCCAGCTTCATCAGCCATCTTGTTTCAAAATGGAGGCCATTAAATTAAATAAAAAATTATATTTAAAGTAAGGTGCAAAAGAATTAGAAATTGAAAAAGGTTTCTTTCTTAAGTATTTGACCATGATATAAGGATTCCGGAGCATTTTTTGTTTTGTCTTTATCTTAGAAAATGGCTCAGATATAGCAGTTTGAATTTCTAATGTGGGTGACATTTTTTGCCTGCGACAGAACTTGTATATATCAACCGATTCCAATGTGAGTGAACATGTGCACAGGAATTACTAAGGTCTCGACCAAGTTCATTCGTTAGCCTCATCCACCATGCTGTCTTAAAATGGCAGGAACTTCAAGATATCGCCGAATTTGGCAACCAAATATAAGTTACTTTAAATAAAAGCAGCTTGGATAAAGCTGACTAATTTCGCGAAATTCTCATTCATAATGATTTAATATTCATAAAGATTAGGATTGAATCTCCTATAATCGGTTTCCACTAAATTGAGCTTCGTGTGTTTGAATAATATAAGCTTGCTTTTTAAAAATAAAGAATATGAAAGCTACCTCTTCCTCCCGCACTGGCCGGAAGGACTTTTTTTCTCCTGTACTCAAACGACTAATATGACCAAAAGAATAGTTTCAAGATGAAAACAGAATAATATTAAATGCCATGAAATGGAAAAAGCAATACAACCTTTTAAATATTTAATTTATAGTCGATAAATATGTCAGAAAGACATATCTAAAACCGCATAATACTATTTAGAAGTTATGATTGCTAAAAAGTGATTAAAAACCACTGAAAATTCTTAAAAACTCAATTGACATCTTTCAACACCAACCGCTGTCATTATCAAGGTTAATATTGAGAAGATGTGATAATTTCAATGAAAATTTGTTTCACTAAATCATTTCACATCGCGTACCCGCAAGAAAAGTGACACATCTCGAGAAAAGTAAATGTCACAGGAGAGGCAAAAGAAAATTTGCATGATTTTACTTTAACATGAAATTATATCACTTAGCTCTGCATGCAGGAGTAAGAACGTGCATAACAGCGTAAACCCTTAAGGAGACCGTGGACCTTTACTTGAGCAAAAATCGACCCCAAAATCGACATTTCTTTTTGTGTGTGTTATTATTCTTCAAGTTGTACTGCGTCATTCGTGAAAAACCACATGTAGATGCGAATGTTTTATGTAAAGTTACAAGTGTTTTAATTTTGTTCACAAACAATTTTTTGGTCTTTTAATATATTTTAAATCTGCTTATCAAAATACTGATGTTTCAGCTTTTTTTCAATTTTTGAAATGCTCCTTGCTACTTAATTTTTGATCAAAATTCACGAAACTGATAAGGAAGAATCCCGATATTGCTTACAAAGAAGCTGTGTATGTATTTGAAAATACAACTTCCTTAAGACAAATAAATTTTATGTTTAACTTATTATAAGGCAGAATTTTGATGAAAATCAATATGGAATTCAGAAAAATATTTCTAAAAAATTAATTATTTAAAGGATTAAAAAATCGATACATAGATTTGTTTATAATAGAGTTTTACGTAATTGAAATCCAAAATCGAGGAAATATCTAAAAAATTCTGACGCAAGGAGCATTTTAAAATTTTAAATTTTTTAAAAGATCTTAAAATTATAATAATATTGGAAATTTCTTTTAAGGTGTTCCATATACTTATGGTGAAATATATATTTGCACAAAATTTCAAATCTCTATTATGAAAATAAAAAAAAAAGAAAAAATTAAACGTCCACCGTTCCCTTAAGAATGAAGATTTATGATGAGGGTTGGAGTATTTGGTTATTTTACCTCTCCATACAATTCACCCCTCTTCTGTGGTCACGAATTGACATATAGCGTAATAAAGTGATTTTCCATATAACTACACTTATGAAACTTTTTGCGTAGCAAGACGCACCCATGACAGACCTGTTAGTGGAATAAAACGCAAAATGAATTTTTGCGAGATGTTTCACTTTTCTTGGGGGTGAGTGATATGAATCCTTAATCTGTTAATGTTAAATCTGCACGTGAGGAGCCTCAACGTCAACTGTGCAAATGCCATTATATTTCCCTCCTCTTTTGATCACTCTCGACTCACTCATTGATAATACAAGCTATATCAACCAAATATTTGGAAAATTATGTTTCACTCATAATTATTTTGCATTTATAAGTATATATTTTTCATTGTTTAGATCAATCTCAAGGTATTATTTAAACACAAACTATTGGTAATCACACTTTTGGATTAGTACAATAAGTTTTAATCTCAAAATTATATTTTAATATATTTTAGCATAAATATATTTCTTTATTACAAGTTTTAAAATACAAGCTATATTAGCCAAATAATTGAAAAACTATGCTTCACTTACAATTATTTTACATTAAATTTATGGTAAAATTAGTTCTAGTAATGAACATAACAAAAAGAAAAGAAAAAAAAACTAATAATACAATGCGAATATACATTTAACAATCTCTATCCTCATATGCAAAAGATAAGCGCCATCTTAAACCGACACAGATAAGGCTTTCCGACTGGCCCTAGCAGTCGCCTGGATTACGACGAAAACAACCTCGGGAATCCGGAAAGAATTCCAAGTAGAGATCTGCACTGGCCGGTCCGAGGCCGCGGGCCGGCTCGGGCCTATTTTTGTTTGCGGTACTCGGGACGGGCCAGGGCTATATATTTTTCTGAAGGCTCGGGCTGGGCCGGGTCGGGCCTAGTGACTACTTTTTACGGGGTGGGCCTTACTTTTTCTGGAAGGATCGGGCCGGGCCTAACTTATTTTTTCTGTACAGAGCCGGGATTGGTTTATTTTCTAGTCTTCACGGCCCAAAATATTCAGTCCTAGTTTTGAGCCAGGCCGTATGAAAATCATTGTCTCGGCGTGACCTGTTCGTTCAAAGATCAGTAAAATTAAGCCTGGCCCAAAGATTTTTGCAAAATATGCATACATTTTTGAATCGCCATTATTCTACAATTAAATTTATTTATTACATTTATTCTTTTTAAAGAATAGTAAATTTCTATGCTAGTTAAAATACAACTAAATTAAAATATAGTAAAACGTGTGAAAAGGAACCTGCCTATGAAGGAATCCTGTTTTAAACTGAAAAACGTGTTGATCCATGCAAAATTAATATACTAATACGTAAGAAAAGAATATATAATACATTTACACTTGCTAAGAAGGGAGCTTGTCTATAACGCATTTTTTTTCTTTTCTATGTAATTGAGTCTTAATTTTTCAGATTTTTAACAATTCAATGCATGGAATGTGGATTAACAATATTAATGATAACTGAAACATTTACATAGAAGAAATAGCGATTCATTTAAAAAATAAATATCGCAGCCTGTGGCACTTATAAAAATATAAAAATGAGCGGGTATATAAAAATAAAGTTTAGAAACATGAAAAAAAAGTTAAGATAAATAAATATTTTTGGTCAGCTCGTAAGAATAAAATTTTTAACCAAATTGACGTAAAAATCAATGTTTTATAGCAATTCACTCGGGTCGGGCCGGACTCGGGCCGAGATTTTAACTTTTTCAGGGCCGGGCCGGGCTCGAGCCGAACTTTTAGCTGTTATGCCGGGCCAATAATTTTTTTCCTACGGTCTGGGCCGGGCTCGAGCCGAACTTTTAGCTGTTATGCCGGGCCAATAATTTTTTTTCTACGGTCTGGGCCGGGCTCGGCCAAACTTTTAACTTTTCGACCGGGCCGGGCCGAAATTTCTGTTCTATGAGTCGGGCCGGGCCCGTGCCTGGAAATTTCTGCCCGTGAAGACCTTTAATTCCAACACGTTAAGGGGGGGGATGCGAAATTATCACATCGTCGGCGCATTACGAGAAAGTCAACCAATCCGATGAGGTTAGAATACCGTCACAACATAGTTGAAAAGTGGTGACGACTTCGATTTGTCTCTCTGCCGTCTGCCCGTGCTCTAAATCGCGTAAATTTAGTCCGATTGCCACGAAGTTCATAGGTGTTATTGGTGGGTATCATTATGGCATGTTCGGTATTGCAAATGAAGTGTGCAGCCGTTTCGGTTCATTTACAGGGACACTCAAAAGAATTCCGTTACATTACGGTCAATGGGGTGGTTATGTCAATCGTTTGCGGTGTATTTTAATGCTATTACACTATTTTAAACATACTGAAATATATATGTATATATCACTGATGGCGTACTGCACGGTGCTTACTGTAAAATAGTGTATACATAGAATTTATCGTTCATTTACAGGGACACATAAAATAATTTGGCTACAGGACAAATTGAACAATAATTCATTTATTGAAGCCCATGAACAACAACTGTTGGAAGCGCGTTTTTAGTTGCTGTACGCGTTTTTAAATTAGACTATTTTTTTAAATATTACTTGATGCATATAAATTCTATAGATCATATACGGGTCTGCACAAAAGTTCTCAAGTACATTTCCCTTTCTTCATGGAAATTTCTGAATGGAAATTTTCAACTGTGCTATTCGTTTAGCTGAACTATCTTTCGCATGCTATCTTACATGCAAATGTACATATCATATACAGGGCTGCACAAAGAAAAAAATCGGATATTTTCCCGACTATTGATGATAATAGCAGAAATTTGGTTTTCAAAGGCCTTATGCGTTTTTCAAATTGTTTATTTAGAGATCACCTTTCACATTAATAAACCGTGAAGTTTTGTTACAGTATTCTGAATGTGTTGGAAAGCGTTTCATAATTTATTCTCGACACATTATTTTTCATTCTTTTTATTTAATACCAAAAAACTAGAAATTACAGTTCCATTCATGTTACTCTTGCCTCACATAAGATTTCAGGTAGTTTCTTATGTTGAACAAATTCAGGTAATTTTTCATGTTTTAAATAATCATGTTTAACATATTGTAATTCCAAAAAGTAAATGAAAATATAATTTGAGATTTTATGAGAAAAGGTACACTAATTTGCCATGGCCGGTATATGGCATTCCCACTGCGTTTAAAGCCTCTGCATGAGGATCTGGATATTCCAAGCTTGTAATAATGCAGGTTTTTTTCTTATTTCTGTGTACCAACATTGAAAAATCATTAGTAGACAGTATCTTAATTACCGTAGCTTCAATTTCTCATTGTTGTTGGGGAGATGGAAGTAAGTTAAAAAAATATTCACCAGTATTTATTTCAAAAAATATTTAAAGAAGCAAGCAACTAATTAGCTTTCTATCTACAATTGCTTCAAAAATTGAGACACAATCAGATTTTACCTTATAAATAAATTAGTATTTATTGCATTATTATCACATTTTTAATTTATATACTATAATGTTATGACTTAATATTAAATAAACTAAAATATTTATTTAAATACAATCATAAGAGTTACCAAAAATACATGAACATTTTTTTATATATTTATCTGAAAACGGGAATTGAAACACATAATTTTTAGATTGATTTTATTAGAATATTATTTTTTAATTAAATATACTTTTCCAACCTCTAAAATAGATTAGTCGTAAAACTAATTATTTTATTTTTTGTTTTGATGGCATTTTTTTAGATTACGGAAAGTACGGCAACATAATGAGAAACAAATTTATATAGAACCATTTGTAGCATATGAAATCATATGTTAGTACTTCCGTAGCGTTTTCGACGAAAAGTATATTTCATTGTTATTCAAAAGAAAAGACTAGGATTGATAATCATATAAAAGTTGCCCTTGAGACATTTGTGTAAATTTTAAAGTATAACAGAGAACAATTAAATAACAATCCGCAATTAAATTATTTAAAATAACGCTAATAATAAATTATTGGTCAAAATAAACACCGTGAATACATTGATTCACAATTAATTTATTACTAAAATAGGTGCAAATATAGTATAAAAGTTTTAAAACATTAAAACTATCCAGTTGTTAAAAACATAGATGTCAAATGTTGTCAAAATTTCCCAAGCGCTTTCAGATAAACATAAGCCGTCATGAGGATAGTCAAAATAAGAAATACTGTAGCTTCAAAGATGTACACTGGTTAAGTAGTAACATCTTAACATCTTGATAATTTTGATGTTTTAAAACTTTTGTACTATATTTGCACCTATTTTAGTAATAAAGGAATCGTAAATCAATGTATAGACGTTGTTTATTTTGATATATTAAGTATTCATTGGTTTTGGTTTCGCCCCTTGCTACTTAACCAGTGTACATCATTGCAGCTTCAGAATTTCTCATTTTGACTCCACTGATGATGACTTAAGTTTAGCTGAAAGAGCTCGGGAAATTTCCACATGATTTGACATCTATGTTTTTAACTTCTTGATAGTTTTAATGTTTTAAAACTTCTGTATTATATTTGCACCTAATTTAGTAATAAATGAATTGTAAATCAATGTATTGACGTTGTTTATTTTGATTTTTTAGGTATTTATTGGTTTTGGTTTCGCCCCCTGCTACTTAACCAGTGTACATCTTTGAAGCTACAGTATTTCTCATTTTGACTCCGCTGATGATGGCTTATGTTTAGCTGAAAGCGCTCGGGAAATTTTGACATGATTTGACATCTATGTTTTTAACATCTTCATAGTTTTAAAGTCTTAAAACTTGTATATTTACAACTGTTTAGTAATAAATGAATTTTGAATCAGTGTATTCTCGTTGTTTATTTTGATTTATTAAGGTGAATATGACGTTCAAATATAATATATAGAATTTTCTAATTTATATTTAATTAAATTATTAGCCTTAATAACGACTTGAAATGAATTGATACTACTGCAGAATAATTTATTTATGGACACTACAGAAACAAAAAAATTTTTTATCAACATCATAAATACATGATTTTATTTATACTTATAAAAATATAAATTAAATTGTAATGTAATAAACTTTTTTAGCTTGCAAAATAAAAAGGTTTTTCGAGTATGAGTGATATGAGGTATCCGTTTAAATACAATGTTTTATAAATCCTTATACCCATAAGATAAATATACAGGGTGCGTCTAAAATCATGTCACAAACTTTGAGGGTGGTAGAGTTCACTATAACAAACAATTATTGTATAGGAATATATGACCAGAAGTGACGCGTTGAGATATAAACACCAGGGGGGGGGGGATTTGGTGCTATATTTTATTTCAAAATTTCTCATTCATGCCAGAAAATTCCTATATTATTCTTTTCTTTATTTAAGACAGACATTCCATGATTACACAAAGAAAAAATTCTTCTTTGAAAATTTTTGATATTAAATCGAAATTTTTGAATTAAAAAAAAAAAGTCCATTTCTATTTCTTTTCATTATTTCCTGAGTTTGATAGATTTGCCAGTTTTGTGTTTTTTTTTTCCTTCAAAAATTTCGATTTCGTACCGGAAATTTTCAAAGAAGAATATTTTCTGTATGTAATCACGAAATGTCTGTCTCAAATAAAGTAAAGTATAGCATATGAATTCTCTGGTATGAATGAGAAATTTTGAAATAAGAAAACCGCCCCCCCCCCCCCCCCCTCTGTGTGTTTGTACCTCGATGCGTCACTTCTGTTCCTATATTCCTACACAATAATTGTTTGTTATAGTGAGCTCTACCATCCCTCAAAGTTTGTCCCATGATTTTAGACTCAGCCTGTATACACAATCAAAATGGTATCCTCATTTGCTTTGTATGGAATAAATAGATATAATGTAAAGATGACTAAAAAAAGAAAATCAAATGAATTTTTTTAAGTTTAAAGGAGTAGAGGTAACAAATGTATTTTAATCATAATAACAATAACCCAATAAATAATAAATAACCAATAAATAATAAAATAACCAATAAATAATAAATAAGCTGCACTGTAAAAAAAAAAATAAATAAACCTGTAAATTTACTAAAGTTTTTCTAGGAAATTGGGATTCCTAGAACTTTTTATGAAACGGCAACAACAAAAATTCCTATAACAGACGCTGTTACAGGAATTTTTGTTGTTGCCGTTACATAAAAAGTTCTAGGAATCCCATTTTGCTTAAAACTTTAGTAACTTTGCAGATTTTTTTTTACAGTGTGGGAAATTACACCATAAAAGAGCTATTGTCAAATTTTATCCTGAAAACAAAACAAATCGCAATGTTACTAAATAATGTATACAAATTATTTAATAGTTAATAATAGCAATAATAATAATAAAAAAGCTTGCTGCACTGTAAAAAAAAAAAAAAAAGTAAAGTTACTAAAGTTTTTCTAGGAAACTGGGATTCCTAGAACTTCTTATGTAATGGCAACAACAAAAATTCCTGTAACAACGCAGGAATTTTTGTTGTTGCCGTTACATAAAAAGTTCTAGGAATCCCAGTTTCCTAGAAAAACTTTAGTAACTTTACAGTTTTTTTTTTTTTTTTTTTTTTTTTTTTTACAGTGTGGGAAATTACACCATGAAAGAGTTACTGTCAAATTTTATCGTGAAAACAAAACAAATCGCAATGTTACTAAATGGTGTATACACATTATTTAATAGTTAAAACTAAACAAACATTTAATTAAATTAAAGTACTTAAATTAGTAAATTGTTGAAACCACAATCACAGAGATCAGAAAAAATTAAAATTAGCACCTCTCACAATTAAAGTCTACTTAAACAGCGCATACTCAGAATATTTTGAAAAAGGAAAAAAAAAAGCTAATACGTTTTTCGCTTGGGCATTTTTTCACCCTGCTGGAAATATTCAATTCGTATGATAATTTTACCAATCAATATGATTGTGTTAAAAATAATATTATATTTACGTACCCATCGTTTACATGGAGTTCCTTTACCTGCGGTTTATTCTGTTGAGCTGTCTACATTGCAGACCAGATGTTATTACCAAGAAGGCAATCTGAGCGAAATATGCTCGCCAGTTGTCAGCCCAGATAGCTTAACACTAGAACGGCGGCGAGGGGTCATTTTGACCCTTGACAAATGAATACACGTCGATTCGAACCAGAAATTTTTTTATAATATAAGATTAGTACATGCTGCACGAAAATAACTTAAATAAATAAGATAAATAGTTTTAAATAAAAATTCTGATGTGAAATATTTTTATAAAACTTGAGTAAAATTTCCCGCCGTTCTAGTGTTAAAAGGTAGAGGATTGGCAATGTATGCCAAGGATCTGGGTTCGATTCCCAGATTGGGCATTTTTTCGCTCAGTTGGAAATATTGAATTCGTATGATAATTTTACCAATCAGTATGATTGTGTTAAAAAAAATATTATTTAAATTCTCAATGATTAATAAAATGTACTTTAAACAATTTTCGCCCATATGTAACGGAATTCGTTTGAACGTTTCTGTAAACGAATTATAAATGGTAAACATCTCATTTTCAATAGAGATCATGCGATAGTAAACCTCAATAACATATATCAATTTCATGATTGTCCATCTGTCCATGGACATTTACGACAGTTAGAGCACAAGCAGAAAGATACACTGAAAAAAATGATGTACACATATCGAGTTGAGTATGTTTGGATTAAAAATGAACATATGTTTTCTCAATTTTGAAACATCACATGTTATCAAGCACAAACAAAACGATAATTTTGTACCCTGTAATGATTTATTTCATTTATGGTGCAATAAAAGATGTTCATGATAATTCAAATATTAAATTATGTAATGAATTTTGAAATAATTTATAAGTTCTTACAAATAAAGCTTTTGTTATAAAAATATTCGATTTGGGCATCTTGCTAATAATTTTGCTATTTTTCTTAATAAATAATAAATTAAATGTTTCTTCTTAATAATTTAGGACTGAAAATAAATGTTAGTACATTTTTACTTTAATTTGTTGGTTCAGGGGGGTAGTAGATAACGATTCATGATTGAACATAACCACGAGATTAAAAATCAGTACATGTGTTTCTCAATTTTGAGTATATTTGGATCGGAGCTATTTTGAGTATATCACATATTTAAAATTGAGTACGTTTTACTCAATTTTGAGTACCCATTTTTTTCAGTGCAGACAGATGAACTGAAGTCAAACAAAAGTATTGTATAGCGATAATTGATTGAGTAATTATTTAGCATATTAATGTGATGAAAGTTGTTAGGACAACTCCACCCCCTCTCCCCCAAAAGAAAAGAAGCCAGTTAATCAAAATGGCCTAAAACTGCCCTGTATATGCGTAGTGTCATGTTCGTCTTCTGCCCTTAGTTACAACGCATCGAGTTGTGTATTTATTATTCCGATTTTGGCTTGAGAGTTTTTGAATTCAGATTGATTTTTATTTTTATTTTGTGCAGTTAAAATTTATGAGTATTTGTGACAAAATAAAAATAAAAACTAGCTGCAGTTGCTTCAGTTTTTATAAAACGTAATTGTTGCAGCTTGTAAAAATACCTACGTTGACTTAAATATTCAGATATGCGGGCGCGGGCATCTTATTCGCAGAGCATTGTACTTGCCTAGAATTGTATGGGGAATAAAAAAGATACGTGATTCCCAGCATGTTACTATTTAGCTAGCGAAAGTATCAACTATATCTTTAAAGTGCAGCATAGAAAACATTTTTTTTTTCGGAAGAGTCATTTAAAGCTTTATTTAAGAACAAGGAATCTTTCTCGATCTTCCACATCCATGCATATATTGCACACACGCGTTTCTGTCTGTTGTTACTGAAGAGCAAAGTGACAAATACAAGTTAGTAGTATAATAATCCCTTGAGGGGCGGTGGGATATATTATTTCCCACTTAATGTTAATCAAGATTATAACCAGAAACATTTAAGTTTTATTTTTATATCTTTGCGGAAAAAAATTTGCAAAATTGCTTTTACTTATTTTGAAGTAAAAATTTTCGAAAATTCCGGTATGAATTCAACATTACAGAAACATAATTACTTGCCCCTGAAAGGGTTAAAAAAAAGTAAGTTTGGTTCATGAACTCTGATAAGTATCTGGCGGTATTTTGTCTCTTAGTTATCCTTGTTCCTCATGACCCATTTCACAATCATGAAAAACTATTGTAAGTAATTATCACTATTAAAACAAGTTGGAAATTGCTCGTTAAACGTGGCAAATGAGGTGCGTTCGTACTATAACTAGTTTTATAATTATTTTTTGCACCCCATATTGTACTGAATGTGTATTTATTTGCAATTCATAAGTGCATAGTCTGTAACATCATTAAAATGCACTTGAAATAATTTTTTCCCATTCCCCTTAATGTAACGGAAAACTTTTGACTGTCCCTGTAATTAAGCTATACATCCGGTTTTCATGAAATTTGAAATGGCTCGACAAAATTTTGCAGCAATTATATATTTAAAATTTCAGCCCATTCGGAAAGCTGTAACATCATTAAAATGCACTTGCAATAATTTTTCCCATTGGCTTTAATGTAAAGAAAAACTTTTGACTGTCCCTGTAATTAAACTATACATCCGATTTTCATAAAATTTGAAATGGCTCGACAAAATGTCGCAATAATTATATGTTTAAAATTTGAGACCATTCGAAAAGCTTTAACATCATTAAAATGCAAATGCAACAATTTTTCCCATTGGCCGTAATGTAAAGAAAAACTTTTGACTGTCCCTGTAATTTAACTATACATCCGATTTTCATAAAATTTGAAATGGCTCGACAAACTTTTGCAACAATCATATATTTAAAATTTCAGACCATTCGGTTGGGTAGTTTTTGCTCTATTATATGCGGACGGACGGACAGACAGACGGACTGAACGACGACTATAGGTGCAACGTATTTATATAATTACGAAAGCACCTAAAAAGGCATTTATTCTAAACTTTGATAGAAATATGCGCTTTATGAAGTTTTACGTTCATCGAACCATACATTTTCAATTTAAAAATATTAATATTAAATTACTTACCTTTTAATTCAGAAATTAAATTTTCCAATATGTCCTCTAAACTAATGGATGCCATGACCCGAGCAAAATATTTGAATTTCGACGTTTTGACTAGCACTGTCTTTTTGTAATGCAACTGAATAATAATCAAAAAAATTTTTTCAGTAGTGTCAAAGTTTTAGAAGGTAGTTACTGAAAAATACGGCCTTTTAAACATAGTTAACAAGTGTTGACATTCACCAAAGGCTGAATCTGAGCAGATTTTTGATTTGGAGGTTATTTGCACCGGCTCCCCCTTTGCGGTGTTAACTGGTTGTATAAACACACAGATAAGCTGTCTACATCAATCTATCCTGTTCTTGAAAATGGCTAGTAGAACAGGCTACAATCGAAACCTACCAAAAGGCTTTATAGCAGTTCATTTCGTAACTATCTAGATTAACAAAGTCAGAATCTAATAAACACAGATATAAGTGCTCCACACCAGTTTATTTAATTCTTAAAAAGGGTTAATGGCACAGACTGTTAACGAATCCTACTAAAAAGTTATATATTATTTCTAATATATTATAATATCTAGATACACAAACACAGAATCTTATACGGGAAATTCTCCCCTTCATGAATCTTCTATACAAGAATGAACCTTCTATATCATAAATCTTCTATACAAATTCTTCTATACAAGAGACAGTTTATTTACATTTGTATAAAACTCACTACGAATCAAAGAAAATTATCTCGATCGCCTGGTTCTGGACTAGCTGCAAAGTCAAGAGGGCTGATGAGATAGAACATTTCCACTCACACAGAACTTTTGAAGTAACTCGCTTCTTTACAAGATTATTTTGGATATCTATACCCTAGTTTTCATCATTTTAGACTTAAGTTTTCTGTTCTACTGCGACCTGTTACGTAATTCTGAGCGCATGGGCGTAGCTAGAAACTTATTCAGTATAACGCAAAGAAAAAAATAGGCTTTTCAAGTATCTTTTTTTTGTGGCTTAAAAATAATAGACAATCCTTAATTACTTGCAAAAGCAATACATATTGCCTGGAATTTATTATGTGAGTATTTATTTTTCTATATAAAATTGTTATCTCTAAGAATAATACATAGATTTTTTATCTATGAAATACAAAGGAGGAGCAAGTGTTCCATTTATAGCACTTTGGGTACGCCCATGCTCTTGAGTATTGCTATATGTAATTCAAAAATCTCATTTCACATGTTTCACATTTGTAATGAGAATAACTTGCGCAATGCTATTTGTCTGGCGAGTGAGCGAGATTACTTCTAAATTATGATCCGATTTATTTTTAAAACCAACCAAAACTGTAGACTAACACACTCTCATTTACGAAATGGTATTAATACAGATTATATTTGCTGCTTAATCCGGCAAAATGTCAATGTTTTTGACAGTTAAGGCAACAGTTTCAGATTGTCTCCAATAAATCTTATCTGCAACTGACATTTGGTTCCATCGACGTTTGTTATATATTCAGCCTTGCCTATCTCAAGATATTTATTTCTAACTCAGAAATCAAATATACTTACGAGTAAATCTGAAGATTAGGCAGCTGCAAAAGTCACAATTTTATTTTGATATTCCTTTACTTATAATCTAAAATCTGGGTTGCAACCTCATGCACTTCTTATTAGTTTTCCTTCGTCCAATATCTTTTCAATAAGGAAGTTAATTCAAATTCGGCGACCTATATTAGATCACCAGTTACGAAGAATATCATATACTGTTAAAAAAAAAAAAGAACTAAAGTACTGAAATTGTACTGGCAATCAAGACGCCAGTACTATTTCCGTATTTTAACGGAAGTTTCCCCCCGTAAATTCCAGAAAAACGGAATTTTTTCTGTAATTTATGGGGAAAAAGTTCCGTTAAAATACGAAAATAGTACTGGCGTCTCGATTGCCAGTACAACTTCCGTATATTAGTCCGTTTTTTTACAGTGTTTTTTGGAATTCAAATTGTTAAAAATATGTGGTGTAATCGATATCTTTCCCTCTTTCTCTTTGTCCTACTCTTATATCGAAATCATGTGCGAATTATGCGGAAGCCAGGCATTGCCGCCTGGAAGTAAGACAAAATTCAAAGTATTTGGAAGTAAAATGTTTTCCCGATATTCTTCGTTGATTGATTTGAACAACATCATTTCACAAGACAAGTATCGAATATTGTTCGCAAAAAATTATTTGAATGCTTACAATAACCGTACTTTTATCTTGTAATGTACTCATTAATGAATTAGTGAATTTAATTTATTTTCGCAGTTTTCAGACACAATAATAATAATAAAAAAACCCGAAGTCTAATCGCAATCAATAACATTTTAGAGCTCTAAATTGCTCCTTAAATTCCTCATTTAACCTTTTCTTTATTTAACCTTTTTATTTTCTTTCCCAACAAAATTCGGAAAAGATGTCTCAATAAGTGTTTTTGGAGGTACTTCATAATATACCTATTGTTCGAGAAATCGTGTTATCTGAAAAGAATTAGATTCCATTATTTAGAAATTACCTGGACGATTACTTCTCATCAGGTTATGGGAAAATTACTTTGTCAATTAACTTCGAGGCATTTAATGTTTCTAAGATGATTTTAATTCCCTTTTGGTGATTTAGAGTTTTTTCAATTCCCATAAAATGTATACGTGACATTTATTCATTAGTTCCCGTTTCTTCAAATCTACATGCTCGCTGAACTATTCATGGAATGAAGTAAAAAGTAATTTTGATTTTCATGATAAAAATCAATGTTTGGAAATCAGCATACAACATTTATAAGCGTATAATATTTTTCTAGTAGAAAACCAATATTCGTTATATTGGTTATCTTGGGATCCTATATTGCATTCATTGGAAATAAATTTAATGATATAAAAAAATCAAATTTTGTCTTATTTAATTATATTAATATTTATTACATATTGGCTTTGCATTACAAATATTTGAAATAAAATTCCAATATTGCAGAAATATTGGCTTTACATGGAAAATATTAGTCCTAAGATGACGAAATATTACCTCCAAATATTGTTGAAATTGATAGCGTTTTAAAAACCGATATTCTGGGTTGAGAAAACAGATTAATGCATTATAAAAAAAAAAAAAAAAAAACTTGGAAACATTTACGAACATCAGTGGCGGCAAAAGAAACATTGTTTTTATAAATGATTCTTTTAATCTGAAAAATATATTGTTTCAGAAGTTTCTAAGGATAAAGAACGCTTTCGGGAATCGTGAGGAACTCGGAAGAGGTTATTTGTATAGTTTTATTCGTGGATATATTATATCTCCGTAGATTAACCCTTTATCTACTGACGGTACTTATAAGTACCATTAAAATAACTTTCTATAAAATTCATTTAATATATGGATTAGTTGTAATACAGTTTAGAATGAATTATAGATACATTACTTTATCTTGTTCCAAAAGCATTATGGGTTTTTTTAAACAAAAATATTTTTAAAAGGATGATTTCTTTTGCCTTTGCACCTTTTCAGCTTTCTTGGCTTTGGTGTGTGTGTGTGTGGGGGGGGGGGATTTTTAAATTCGGAAATATTCTATATTTTTATTGTAAGAACATTATATTTGTACATTTCCTAATACTAAAAAATACTAAGAAAAATATTTAAAATAAAAGATTCTTGTGGGTTATAAATATTGCACAAAATTCCTATAAATTCAAATTTAATTAATCCTCCTAAATTCTTCAATCCTTCAAAATCCTTCTAAAATTTATTATATGATTATGTAAATCTTCTAATGTAGTTTAAACAATTCACGAAAAAAGGCTTTAGAAGATAAAATTTTCATGAATTTATAATTCAGTACATAAAGGGCTAAGATAAATTCGTCTTTTTTTACAGTGTACCTAAACCAATGGTTTTCTCAAAAAAGCCACGCCTAATTATTATATTCAGTAACTCTGTCTACTATGTGTTGGTCGTTTGCAGTAATACAAAATGGGAAAATGTATACGAAAAGAAACAGAAAACTTAGAGATAGAAAAGTCAATTTTGAGTCTTTATGCAAAAGTTTTTACACGCCACTTTCACAAAAAGGAAAAAAAAACTTACATACATGAAGAGGCAATTTAAGTCTTTATACACAGTTTTTACACGCCCCTTTTACACAAAAAACTGTACAGAAACGTTGAAAATATTTTTACTTGCTAACATTTTACCGGTATTTTCTCAAGATTTCAGGTTTTTATTTAATATCATCATCGCTAATTAAAAACAAAACGAAACTGCATACAATTATTTTAAAATTTACAATTTAACCTAGAAATAAATTCCCTAACACAGCGGTATTGTTTTGAAGCTATTCTTAACTGATTTAGTTAGATTTTATATATATGAAGCGTATAAAATAAAGCAAATATTTTTTCCAAGAAAGAAACTGCAGCATAGGAGTTCAGAAAAATCAGAGATATTACCGTTTCACAAAAAACTGCGAGATAAAATAAATCGAAGATCTCAGCCAAGAATGCTTTTTACGCTGAATCAGGTTCTAATCTGCTTACAATATATTTCCCTGGGGAATTTCATAAATAAGTATTTGAACAGAATAAAAAATTGGAAGTTCTAAAGAAAAGAATACTTTCCATGGGTTTTACGAACTCCCTGTTAGGACAGTATAGTACAGAGTGGGAGGAAGTATGTTCCACCTTATCATGTATACCTTTTCAACCAGCTGCTATGTTCACGCTATCCAAAAACTGAAAAAAAACCTCTGAGATAAGAAGTAAAGTGGGAATAGTCTAGGGAACTAATACACTTATTTTCGAAGTATTCAAAATCTCAACATCAACTTTTGCTTTATTTATTTATTCATTTTTTTTTTTCGGATGACAAACCGTTGGATACTCGCAGAGTCAATCTCATAGTGACATATTGGGGATGGGCAGATCAAAAGTCTATTTTTTTTTTTAATAGAGAAAAAAAAAGAACAAATAAATGGGAAAGAAAACGAAGAGTGGAAATAGAGAAATGAGAATCACAGTGGCGCCCCTGAAAATCTGGCACAAAGAATTGAAGTGATGGGAAGCTGAAGTAAATAACATACGTATTGATTAAAGATCGTTCGAGGAGGTAGGCAATATAGAAAAATAAAAATAGAGGAAAAAAAGGGAAAAGTGTCGCCAATGAGACCGGAACAGGAGAAAAAAAAAATGAAATTCACGGAAGTGTAAATTTGCTACGAATGGGATGCCGGAATGTTAAATGTTTCTTCCGTGATCGGACTTTAAAAGATAGCGGTTACAAAGTGCAGGCGCATCATTACAGTGATAGGAACTTTTATAAACTTTAGAAAACACGCTGCTATTGTTGATATATTAAGTATACGTAATCTATATGAGTCGTTAATTTTGAAACTGGGGCAAGTTCATTTTTGAAAAAGAAAAATGAGTTAAAACTAAATCTCATTACAAATTAACATAAAATTGAAAAGTTTTTAATCAATTCGCAATAAATATCTTTTAATATCAGTATAAATTTGTCAGTACGGGGTGGTCGAAAAGTCGCGCAAATCTTGAAAAATATTTTATTTCAAAATGTTTTTTTTTTTAATATTAATGATGTGAATTATCACATTGCTACAAAGCGTAAACCAACTTAGTGAAAAATGTCCAATGTTAAAAATTGGTTTTTTTTTGTTTTTTTGTTTTTTTTTTTGTAAAATACAAACATGATTCAAATTACAAACATAAACTAAATTGAAAGAGTAACAATACTGAGACACAAAACTGAGCGAAAATTAACATTGTTACAGAAGATATTGAAAATGTGACCTTTTTTCTCGAATATAAAGACTTATGCGTTTTTTCAAATTTGAGGCCTCTCTTCTCAATGTTGGAACACTTATTTTTTTAATCTTATGTCCAATGTTTGTTTCAGGTCAGGTTTGTTTTCATCTAAAAATACATGTTTTTGAGAACAATCCACACTCCATCGCTGACCTGAAAACAAATATTGAACATGAGATTAAAAAAATAAGTGTTCAAACATTGGGAAGAGTGGCTTCAAATTTGAGAAAACGCATACGTCTTTGTATCCCAGAAAAATGGTCACATTTTCAATATCTTCTGTAACAGTGTTAATTTTCGCTCAGTTTTGTGTCTCAGTATTGTTACTCTTTCAGTTTAGTTTATGGCTGTAATTTGAATCATGTTTGTATTTTACTGAGCAAAATATTCTTCAAGGGTTACGCGACTTTTGAATCACCCTGTAGTAACCTTTTAGGTCAACGATATTTCAAATGCGTCGACTTTGAAAGGGAGCAAGTCCACACTGAAAAGAATTATTCTTTATGTTGCATAATATTGATAAGCACAATCAGAATTTAGCAGTTCTGTTACAACAGTGGTGAATTGGCAACATTTTAAAAACATTTTTTATCATAATTTATATTTATATGCATACAATGTTTGTATTTTACTGAGCAAAATATTGTTCAAGGGTTGCGCGACTTTTCAATCACCCTGTAGTAACCTTTTAGGTCTACGATATTTCAAATGCGTCGATTTTGAAAGGGAGCAAGTCCACACTGAAAAGAATTATTCTTTATGTTGCATAATATTGATAAGCACAATCAGAATTTAGCAGTTCTGTTACAACAGTGGTGAATTGGCAACATTTTAAAAACATTTTTTATCATAATTTATATTTATATGCATACAATGTTTGTATTTTACTGAGCAAAATATTGTTCAAGGGTTGCGCGACTTTTCAATCACCCTGTAGTAACCTTTTAGGTCTACGATATTTCAAATGCGTCGATTTTGAAAGGGAGCAAGTCCACTTTGAAAAGAATTATTCTTTATGTTGCATAATATTGATAAGCACAATCAGAATTTAGCAGTTCTGTTACAACAGTGGTGAATTGGCAACATTTTAAAAACATTTTTTATCATAATTTATATTTATACGCATACAATGTTTGTATTTTACTGAGCAAAATATTGTTCAAGGGTTGCGCGACTTTTCAATCACCCTGTAGTAACCTTTTAGGTCAACGATATTTCAAATGCGTCGATTTTGAAAGGGAGCAAGTCCACTTTGAAAAGAATTATTCTTTATTTTGCATAATATTGATAAGCACAATCAGAATTTAGCAGTTCTGTTACAACAGTGGTGAATTGGCAACATTTTAAAAACATTTTTTATCATAATTTATATTTATATGCATACAATGTTTGTATTTTACTGAGCAAAATATTGTTCAAGGGTTGTGCGACTTTTCAATCACCCTGTAGTAAACTTTTAGGTCAACGATATTTCAAATGCGTCGATTTTGAAAGGGAGCAAGTCCACTTTGAAAAGAATTATTCTTTATGTTGCATAATATTGATAGGCACAATCAGAATTTAGCAGTTCTGTTATAACAGTGGTGAATTGGCAACATTTTAAAAACATTTTTTATCATAATTTATATTTATATGCATACAATGTTTGTATTTTACTGAGCAAAATATTGTTCAAGGGTTGCGCGACTTTTCAATCACCCTGTAGTAACCTTTTAGGTCAACGATATTTCAAATGCGTTGATTTTGAAAGGGAGCAAGTCCACTTTGAAAAGAATTATTCTTTATGTTGCATAATATTGATAAGCACAATCAGAATTTAGCAGTTCTGTTACAACAGTGGTGAATTGGCAACATTTTAAAAACATTTTTTATCATAATTTATATTTATATGCATACAATGTTTGTATTTTACTGAGCAAAATATTGTTCAAGGGTTGCGCGACTTTTCAATCACCCTGTAGTAACCTTTTAGGTCAACGATATTTCAAATGCGTCGATTTTGAAAGGGAGCAAGTCCACTTTGAAAAGAATTATTCTTTATTTTGCATAATATTGATAAGCACAATCAGAATTTAGCAGTTCTGTTACAACAGTGGTGAATTGGCAACATTTTAAAAACATTTTTTTATCATAATTTATATTTATATGCATACAATGTTTGTATTTTACTGAGCAAAATATTGTTCAAGGGTTGCGCGACTTTTCAATCACCCTGTAGTAACCTTTTAGGTCAACGATATTTCAAATGCGTCGATTTTGAAAGGGAGCAAGTCCACTTTGAAAAGAATTATTCTTTATGTTGCATAATATTGATAAGCACAATCAGAATTTAGCAGTTCTGTTACAACAGTGGTGAATTGGCAACATTTTAAAAACATTTTTTATCATAATTTATATTTATATGCATACAATGTTTGTATTTTACTGAGCAAAATATTGTTCAAGGGTTGTGCGACTTTTCAATCACCCTGTAGTAACCTTTTAGGTCAACGATATTTCAAATGCGTCGATTTTGAAATGGAGCAAGTCCACTTTGAAAAGAATTATTCTTTATGTTGCATAATATTGATAGGCACAATCAGAATTTAGCAGTTCTGTTACAACAGTGGTGAATTGGCAACATTTTAAAAACATTTTTTACCATAATTTATATTTATATGCATACAACTTATTACTGAATATTTTTCCTTTTTTTACACTTTTTCCTGTAAAATTAAATTTACTTTTCACTTTATTGTAACTTTTCTAAAGAAGAATGAAATATTGAAATAAAATAAGTAAGTAAATAAAATAAGATATTCATATTTTTGTTATTATAATTATATCCAATTCGGAGAAAATCAACGTTTTCAACAAATTATTTCTTTTGGAAGTGAGGCAAGTCCATTGGTGCACACAAAAGACCATGATTTGTTTTACCTAACACGGATAACTATTACTGCATATTAAATTTACATGAAATAAGACCAAAATATCATAAAATAAGTCCTATGGGTTTAAAAATATTTGTACAAATATTTTTAAACCCGTCCAAATGCAAAACATTCAATATCCAACAATAACAAAAATGGGCTTGCCTGTTTTCAAAATCAACGGCTCATATATTTATATAAGTAAATATCAGTTTAATATGAATAATGGTTAAAGGACATTTAATGAAATAAGAAAAATGGGAAGGATTAATCCTTTTGCGGTCGTTTTAAGCTTATACATAGGTGTCATTCGTTTTCATTGAACGACCAGTAATACGTAGTAGGCAAGATTAAAAAGGGAAAATCAAATTTATCAATTTTCTTAAAACTTTAGATATATCTAACACAATAATCTGTTTTAATTTTATCTAAAACTTATATTTTACAGTTCTCCATCCTGTGATATCTTTCAAAGCAGTCTCCAATAAGCAGTCCTTCATTTTTTTGTTTGAACCTACAGAAAAATCGTTACTATTTACATCTTACATCTTATCTTTTTAAAACTACTTTCAATTTCACGGTACACTTCTTTCAGTAACTTTCTTGTTGCCATTTTAGAGTATTATTTAAAAATATTTTAACCCTTTGAGCTCTGGTCGTTGAATTTCTTCCCACTTAATTTTAATCCCGAAATACCACGGCGGCACCGGAATATTTGACCAAATTTATTTTAAAATAGATTAATGCATTTTTTTCGTGAATATTCTAAACCGGATTTTTTGTTTGCAAAATACTGGTGCCAATGTGACATTTGGGAATTTTGAAGAAATTCACCCACCAGAGCTTAAAAGGTTGGAGCCCCCTTGAAGGGCGGTGATGCTGTGACGGCATCACATAATTTTGCTACCTAATTGCCACATTGGCACCGGAACTTTATAATGGAATTTTCACTTTTATTAAGTACGTGAAACTATACTTTTACTTGTTTACAAATAAATTTTCTTGTAAATACTGGTGTCAGTAAATTATTTCAACATTTTACGATTACAAGTACCTTGCCCCTGAAAGGGTTAAAGAGCGGAAATGCTTAATGACACTTAAACACAATTCGTAGAATATTATTTCGAATTCTACGTATCTCCGATGTTTGTCGACTTACTATAATATAAGATCATTATCGTTTTTTTCTGTGGAGGCTGAGACATTACCGTCTCAATACTCAAGGCCTCCGGACTGATTACCTGACGTACCAAATGAAGATTAACCCCTTGAAGGGCAAGCAATTGCGTTTGTGTAATGCGTAATTCCCACCGGAAATTTAGAAAAATTTTATTTCAAAATAAGGAAAAGCAATTTTACGACTTTTCTCCACTAAAGTCAGAAAACTAAAATTTCCTAAAACTTTTCTGGTGCAAATCCTGATTAATCGTAGGCGGTATATAATATATACCGTCGCCCCTTAACCCCTTGAGGGGCGGTGTCACACATGGTCACAAGTGTCACAGTCACTACGGTGAAGCAAAATAATAGGAAATTCTACCCGTCTCATTATGAGTCTCAAATGATCACTATATGTGACTTCACCGAAAAGTTGATGTGACTGCTGCTTTGAGACGAGTCACTAGGTGACTTTACAATGTAGTTACATTGTGACTCTCATCTGACTGCCATTTTTTAGACTCAATTTCAAAGTCATCATGAACGTTGCATTATGATCAAATAATATTATATTATTGTCACCTGGTGACTTTTTAAAAAAGACCGCAATGGTGACTTCAAAGTAGTCTCCCTGTCACCTGAAAGTCATCATGTGACTTTAATGTGACATTATTTGGTAACTTATCACAAAGCCGCGTTCACGATGACTTTGAAATTGAGTCTGCAGATGACAGCCACATGAGAATCACAATGTAACTACGTGGTAAAATCACATGGTGACTCGTCACAAAGCAGCAGTCACAGTGACATCGCAGTGGAGTCACATATTATGATCATTTGAGACTCATAATGAGATGTATGGAATTTCTTTTTTTTTGCTTCACCGTAATGATTGTGACACTTGTGACCATGTGTGACATGGGGGGGGGGGGGGGGCATGAGCGATTGGGGGAAAAAATTCGAAAATTGTAAATAGATTTTTTTAACGTTTTTGACGAATTTTTGCCTTTTTTATGTTCAAGCCGTAATCGCGCGGGTTCTAACCAGTTCTAAATGTTTACTGCAATATGAGATATACATATTACGTACGGCACGCTGCAATACTAAGAAGCTGTAGCGGGTATTACGATAATTCTTTTCCCTTTTATCCAAATAATTAGAGATTATTTAATTGCGCTTAATTACCTTTTAAAAAATAAATAAAGAAAAACATTTTATCACACACATCAGCGAAACTTTTTATTCTATTTATTCCCTTTTTCCAAAGATATAGTTTTATCGTCTGCTGCCATAGCAACATGATAATTGGGCAAAATTTTATTTTTAATTTTGGTTTTAGAATTAAATTAATGAACTTTCGTGCGTAGAACGGGTTAAACAGCTAGTAAATAATTAAATTCTGGGATGAATTAAGCAGAGCCATAGAAAGTAAAAAAAAAAGAAATCTTTCTTAATATAAGAAAATGTAATATAACTTAGTGATGGACAGAAGGAATGATTTTTCTATCGAATGAAACATCCAGGCATGCGCAAAAACATAGTTTCCAACATTTGTATATATTTTTAATCATATACCAACAGAAATTTTGAAAAAAGAAAATAACCAAAAGTATAGCTGCCAGCAATCGTAATTTTTTTTAATCAATAAACTTCAGAAATTTTGAAGATGAAAATGATTTTTATATTTTTATGGGGTTCTTAACACTACCTTCGCGAGGGACGAGATAACTCGTCTTCCAGGACTATTAGCATGGAATATTAGCATAGAATCATGGAAATTCAATTCGCACCGGAAAAGTCTGTCATTTAATTGTTAGACATTGATTCCGATATCTAATGTCTAATAATTATCGGGCAGAATTTTCCGGTGCGAATTAATTTTCGCAAAGGGACACGACATTTTATTATTTTTTTTTATGTTTGTAAGGACAAACAAATCATTAGAATGAGAAATGATATTGATTATTATTTTTCAGAGTAAAATAAACAAGTTTTAAATGAATTTGCGTGAAATTGCGTAACGGTTTGTTTCAATTTTAGCACTCGAGAAGCGGCTCAGGCTCTTAGTGCAAACGGTGGGATAAAGGCGAGCCATTGCCGCGATGAAAATGTTAAATTGATTCGAATTACAATAAGAAACTTCTTTTTCGATATAAAATTTCAGGTAGCGATTGAATTAAAAAAAAAAAAAATGCAGCTATGCTTTTGCGCATGCCCGATGAATCATTCGAATAGTAAAAAATATCATTCATTCTTCCCAATGGAGTTATGAGTAAAGAGGAAAAGACATATAGCGTATTGTCTATCAGTTGCGAGTGAAGTTACTGAGGAGGTTGTCACAAGATGGTTCCAGTTTCTTTTATACCCGATGAACAGTTTCTGATTACAGACGGAGAAAACTTCCACCAGTAAACTTTAATAGAAAATTTCGTCTTATTTAAGCGCCTTATTCACGGAAAATTTCTCTCATAAATATGGTAAAATTTTTCTATTTATTTATACTGGTGTTAGTTTGCCCAAATATTATAATCTCTTTCCCTTACACTGGCAGGAGTTTGTCTAGGTTGTCACAATATGGCGGAAACGAAAGGCCTAACTACCGCCAAAATAAACTTCCACCAGTAAAAATGAATATCTGTATTTGCCATTATTTTTCAGTAAAATTTTGGATTAATAAGGCGTATAAAGAAGGAGAAATTTTCTATTTAAATTTTGTGGTGAAAGTTTGCCCCGACGTTAATCAACCTCTGCATAAGCGGTTACAGTTGAAGCTTCACAATTTTAAGGATATGCATAGCTTCCAACTTGTACGGATTTTTCCTACCACTAAAATTTAATAGAAATCTTTCACTTACCCTTTCACCGTCCGAGGGTTTTGCAGTAATTTTATAAGAATGCTTGTAAATCCCAGGATATATATTTTTTAAATCTCAGTTTGATGCTATAATATCTTTAATATCACTACTTTCTATATAAGGTTAAAAATAAAATTCTGTTTAAAATATTTTGGTCTACAGCCATTTTAACATGATTTCTAGGAACGGAAAAATCCGGGCCAGACGGTTAAAGGGTTAATCTTTAAATTTGCTTGAATTTCGGGGATTCATATAGTTATAGCGACTAGAATACATAGTGTGGAAATCGGCTATCTCTGTAATACTTAAAAAAGTGCTAAAATATTGTATCCCTTAAATATGCAACGATGCTGCTGCAATATGCAGATCGCAGCGACATCTGCAGGATATTTTCTACAACTGCAAGGTATTGCTAGTCTATACAATGTAATACCAGTAATACGAAAATCCCGCAGATGTCGCTGCGATCGACACTTGGCATTTTAGCAGTATCGTCGCACATTTAATTGATGAAATTTTTTAGCACTGTTTGGATAGCATATTTCCACACTAGGTATTCTAGACGCTTTACATATAGTTAAAATTAACTATAAAATTTTAGCGGTATGAAAAATCTGTACAAGTTGGCAGCTATGGATATGTCAGTTCCTCTTTATCAATAGCTCCATGCTTTGCCCATCACCATAGCTGCCAACCTTCCACTAATCTTCCGTAATGTCTGGATTAATTTGACCCAGGTTAACGACATTTCAAACCAGAAAATTTATTTCATGAATGCTTATTTATTTCATACCAGGTTTCTTAGTGGAACATATTTAATTTCATTTCTTTAAAAAAATTCTGGTTCGAAACGTATTAAACCAGGGTCAAGTTAACGCAAGTATTATGGAAAATTAGTTTGAGGTTGGCACCTATGCCCATCACTAATATAACCTCGAACAGAACTATGCAGTGTTGCTAGATTGGGGACTTTTTTCATTCAGATTATTTGACTGTCACCACTTTTTAAAAATAGTATAATTCGCCTATTTTCAGAATTCTTAATCCATTTTAAATAGACCGAATATTTCTATTTCAAAAAGCGGTGACAATCAACAATCTGGGGACAAAAAGTCCCCAATCTCGCAACACTAGAACTATACACTAACCTCTTCCAAGCTATCCACTATTTCGAAAAGCGTTCCTTTATATTTAGAAACATCACAAACCAATATATTTTCACGATTTAAAGAAAACGATGTTTCGTTTTGCTGCCACTGATTTTTTTAAACGTTTCCGAGTAGTTTTTGTAGTGCATTAATCAGTATTCTCAACCCGGAGTATAGATTTTTCGGATGCTCTCAATTCAAAAATAAAGATTTTCATATTTAACAAAAATGTTTCACAAACAAACCTGATAATTTATTTACATTGCCATAAAATTAATATTATTTTGTTACTTTTGCGTGCATAAATTCAGTTACGCAGCTGAAAATGTTTAATTGAGAATGAACAGCATCCTAAATTCCGGGTTGAGAAAATTGATTAATGTAGTATAAAAACTATTCGGAAATTTTTCTGAAAATCAGTAACAGCAAAAGAAACTTTGCTTTTATGGATGCTTCTTTAAATCTAAAAAATATATTGGTTTCCGAGGTTTATAGAACATTTTTAGGAATGGAGGGTAACTCAGAAGAGGTTATTGTATATGTCCCTTCGTGGTTTTATTATATTTTACTAGTTTGAGAAACATTTTTTTTTTTTACAGTATAACGAGGAAGTGAATATAGATAGGGCTTTAAAGTTTTTTGGTGGGCTAATTCGCATGCCTGTTTTTCCCCATTTTAATAAAGAATAATTTTAGATAGAAGTAGAAGGTAAGTACTCCTGCTTATCGATGGATTTGATGTAAAAATTTCCCTATTTTTTAAAAGCCATTACATTCTGCTATTAACATGTGCCTATAACCATTTAAGATAGGATATTCCTATGAAGCAATAGTCCAAGAGTCAACAGAACAAAAACCTATGTTATCAAGCACAAGAAAGAAACCTTTATTTCATGGAAGAGTAGAAGTAGGGGAATCTAATGATCCATGTCTGCCGGAAGTGAAGTGGTGCATAAGCCAAAAATTAATACAACCAGTGGTTGACTCCGGTTTATCATTGTGGTTGTCCTACAACTATCTTGCATGTTTTCACACCTTTGTTTGTTTGACAAACACAATGATAAACCTACGAGTCAACCACTGGTGGTATTCATTTTTGCCTTATGCACCACTTCACTTCCGGCAACCATGGATCATTAGATTCCCCTACTTCTACTCTTCCGTAAAATAAAGTTTTTTTCCCTTGTGCTTGATAACATAAGTTTTTGTGCTGCTGTAGACTCTTGGACTATAACATGTAGTTAAAATAATATAATTCAGAAATATTTCGTCTCCTGTTTAAAGATATGGATGGGTTTTGCACCTTTTGAGAGCGTATTATATATATATATATATATATATGTCGGTATACCACAAGGCGGTTGTACTTCCAGTTTACTCTCTGACTTATACTTATATCATTATGAACGTAATTTTACTAATAATAATCTACATTTATATCGTTATATTGATGACATCATTTTAATTGATACTGATCAATCTGCAATTACTCGATTTCCAGTTGATTATCCCACTAATTTGGAATTAACGGAAAACCTTTTATCTAACAATACAATTAACTTCTTTGATCTTAAAATTACAATCAAAGACAATAAAACAATCACAGATTTATATGACAAACGTAAAGAATTTAAATTCAAAGTTAATACATTTACAAATTTTAAATCTTGTCTACATCATTCTGTATTTCGGAATATAATACTTAATCATTTATATAGAATAAAATGTTTATGTTCTTCTCCTCTAATTAACAATAATATTAAAAAACTAATTTATGATGCATTAAATCATGGTTTTCCAAAAAAATTCATATATTCATTAATATACAATTAGTACTTTTCTTACATGATCTATTAAAACAAATTAACACATGCGTAAACAAAATTACAAAAAAATTATAAAATAAAAAAAATATCTATAAAAAATTAAAAATTGTAAAATAATATGAAAAAAATATTATAGGTTGGTTGGGTGGGTAGATGTTAGAGTACGGAGGAGGGTGGTGTTGTCTGGATAATACGCAATGGTTAATTATATATATATATATAAATGGGGGCTCTTGTATTATTACTATATTTTTGTTACGTATTTTATATGGATGTTGATTTGATATTTTATATATAATTGGAGAATTTTATTAATATTATAATTAGCCTAATTATTGATTAATCTAATTTACAATTATTTGTTATTAAATTTTAAATTTACTAAGGACAATATCATATTAATTACTAATAGTATGCCATTCTTATAGTGAATAATATACATATAAGTATGTATAATATAAATATAGTTATACTGTATGCATTAAAATTGGGTAATTATTTTTATTATTATTACTCTATTCTTTTTAATATTTATTATCGGTTTAATGTTTTTGAATGTCCCACATTCATACTTTATGGTTTTTTATGGATGTTTGAAGATAATCCACACTCTGTATTTGTGCTTTTTAAGTAATGGGTATTTAAGTATCATTTAACCTTCTATTTACTTCCACATGTTTTTTATTTCCTGTTCATTTTATAAATATCTGATATATAATTCATAAAAAATAGTTTTTATATTTAATAATTATTTATATTAATTATTACTGAATTTTGTTTTGTTTTATAGCATATAGCTATATGCTATATATTATCAATGTTCTAGAATTATTTATTTCTTAGTTTAGTTTAAATAAGTTAGCTAATAGAATATATTGTATGCTTTTAAATTTTATTTACAATAGTTTTTAAATACATTGTGTGGTTTATATTCGGTTTATAATTCTCTATATATAAGGATATGTTTGGTTTTGCTGTTTATACAGTTATTTACATTCAAATGCTTACAATTATTTATACAGTTATTTACATTCAAATGCTTACAAATATTTATCTTGCGTTAGTTGTTTAATAGAAGTAATACTAGATGGCAGCACTAAATTTGTCTCTTTAAGATAGCTCTAATTGTTAATTTTTCTAGCTCCATTTCAGTTATAATTTAATACACCAGGGGGTATTTTTAGCTAAATTTTGACGATATTGTTAAACTGTTATTAATTAATTTAATAGTGCATTTTAAATAATGTAATTAATATCTATTTATTTTATATTAGATTAAATGTGTTTAACAAGGTATTTCAAATTTTATTTCAAAATGTATTAACTGCATCCTTTGGTATCATTTACTGTGATTTCTTAACTGTTTTATTCACCTTAATCTTTTTGATATACTGGCAGCCACGTGCGCGTGGATTTTTGTAAAATACTGAAATATTAATCGGTATGGTGTTTATTATTTATATTTTATATCCTATAAATATTTAAATACGTTTTATTGATTCTTCCATTTCATATTATTTGTTTCTATTCTGCTTTCATTTTTAATCAATTCACTTGATTTTATGGTTGTTTGGGCACAGGGGAAAATAACTTTTAGCTTTAGCTTATTTTTCCCACAGAAAACAACCATTTTGCTTATATCATTGAATTCTGTGCCCTTGATAACGTAATTCAATGTATAAGCTTTTCAATTTTTGTCGGTGTCCACTTTTTTCTTTTTCTTCCATAATAATTCTTATATTAATTTTTTTTTTAATACTTACAGCTTTAATTCATAATATTTGACGGTGGAAGGTTATGTTTAATTAATGGTTATATATATATATATATATATATATATATATATATATATATATATATAAAATCTGTTGATTTTACAAGAAAATGTCGGCCAGGACGACAGTAAAAAACTGTTTATTTTACGAAAATAATCTGTATTTATTACGAAATTATTGGTAAAATCTGTTAAAATAACACAGATATCGTAACAAATACAGATTATTCCTTTAAAATAAACAGTGTTTTACTGGCGAGCTGGCTGGCAGTTTTTTTCTATAAAATGAACAGATTTTCTTTATACAGTGTAGAAAATGTCCCTGATTCTGATTGCTTGACATTTTGAATACTTTTTCATGAGTACTATACAAAACACTTTATCTAAAATGTTTCTTTTTTAGTTTTCGTCTTTTCTTATCTATTTCCATGCGTTATTTATTTTTGAGCGTGTTTGAAATAAAAAGTTTGGGAAACTTTAAAGTTATAAATATAGTATTATTATGAGGATTATGAGAGCTATTGGAGCTAAACAAAATGCTTAAGGCTGTTCTCAAATCCAAAGGGTCAAATTTCTGACATAAGTTTTAATACATTTTTGTTCGGAAACGCATGAAACAAGAAGGTGTTGTTAGTCAGAAAATATGTCATCGAACTGTTTTTTCCCTTTCCCTGTAAACGCTTTCTTTCAGAAAATACTGTCAAAGTTGGCATTTTGAACCGAACTTCCGAACGAAAGTAGAAAATCCAGTCAGTAAAGGGGGGGAAATGCCGTGTCGTGTAATCAAAATCGCTTATAACTAAACAGGTAATTGATTGATCCAAAAATGGAAAAAGCAGTTCGATTCCAAATCGTTTCCATGGCCAGGCATTCAAAATTTTATATCTTTCCGTTAAAAAATGAATTTGTAAATGTGTCAAAACGTTTTACGATTGTTGAGCAGAGCAGTTGAGAACAGCCTTAAGGGGTTCAGCCCTCCATGTTCCCATCTGGTTACGGCCCTGAAATTAAGTTTTGATTGAAATAAGTTTTAACATCATTTGTCTATTAATGTGATTGATAAAGAAAATTTTCCCTTTATAATATCACAAACATTATAAAAATTGTTATTTTTGCTTATCTGCATAAATTATAATACTTGTTATAAAGAAACATTATTGATATTATTTCTTAAATTGATTCTTTTTCTGTCGTATCCATCTAAACAAATTTCTGTACAATATCTTTATTAGATTTTGATTTTATCAAAGTATTATATGAAAGATAAATCTACTCTTAAGAACCAAATCAATGAAAGTGGGAGAAAACGATGTAAATTACTATAATTCTTGTGGCCAAAAAAGGACGATTTACAAGTGGAAAGTTTTAAAGCCACCTTGAAATAATAGTTTTTAAATAAAATTTCTATGTACTCTACCGAATTCTGAAGATTTTCAATACTTCCTGTAATGGGCCTATTTTTTCCCTCTATTCTTCGAATCTTCCGTTTTTTCTTTCTTTTTTCTTTCTTTTTATGTTTCCTTTTATGTTTTTTTCTTCTTTCGATTTAGTCCTTTTCCTTTCAAACTTTCTATCTCTTCTTCCTGCATGTGCGTCGACGTTCTTTAAGCACGGATTTAAATGGTCCTCCTCTGTATGTCAAAGAAAAATGAAATAGTTCGTTCTGATATGAAATACATTAATTTGGCTCATTTCTTTTGAAGTTATAACTTTGAAACATATTCCTATAGCTATGTCTCATCTGGAAAAATTATTTTATTAGATAGTTCAAAATTTAATATTACTCATGATTAAACTTTCTGCTGACTTTCATTAACTGCATAAAAATATCGATCGTGCTAATATTCAAGATAGTGAGAAAACTAAAAAAGAAGTTATGCTGAATAAAATAATATGCGGAGTATGGAATAAAAACTTTTCGAGAATTTTTCAATGTAAATTTTTAAATAATACAAAAGCCTATTAATTCTAATAATGAATTTGACCTTTAAACATCATTGGATTTTTCATATATATATATGTTATTTTAGCAAATGGTTGAAGTTTAACTATATAATGTGTCCCCATAAAAATTTATACACAATTCGCTAATAACTGGCATATACTTTTCCTTTCAGGTTTGCTTAACGTAAAGCAATCTCTGAAACCATACTAAGCTTTGAGATTAGAAAATGTATCATAAAGCCTTACTGGGTGTTCGAAAACTTAGCTCAAGTGCAGAGGCAGTTTAGGAGAGAGTTTGAAACAGAAACCCCCTATACGACTTATAATAACTAGGATTAGAGATAAGTTTGAGGAAGATGAAAATATTCAAAATGTTCACAAGCAATGTTCTGAAAGAACGTGGTCATGAACAAACACCACAGAAACCCTTGTAGAAACCCTAGTTGAAACCAATGGCGAAAATTCAAGGAAAGCAAGGAAAGTTTTGCAAACGGCTCGCCACGCCATGTAAAAGATTCAAAATCAAATGCCCATCGCATTTGAAATCGCCTCTGCTGGAAAAGTTACATTCAAGATCAGTCTTAATGAAGTCTTAAGCTCTTAATGAAGACGATCCTTATCGGTGAGCCCAGTTGTGTATACTTTTTTATGACACCCTGTATTTTTTTAAGGCTACAGTGAACTCCCGTTAGTGCGGATTTAAAGGGAGGGCTTTTATCCGCATTAAACGATGTAAGCATTTGAAAGTCATAAAATAATCCAATCCGTTATATAAATTATAGTCCAGGCAATAGAGACCGTATAGGGACTCTACCTAGCAAAATTAATGGTAGTACTGGAAATCGGCTTTCTAGATGTTTTTTGGGTCGCTGAATCCGAATTTGTAACTTCCCACCAAAATTTCCTCCGGCAACCTCCCCCCCAAATTTTGGTAAAAAGCCCCCCAAAAAAGGTTTTTATTAAAAAATTACATTTTTTTATTGTTTTAGGGGAAAAGTAGCTAGAAATTCAGAAAGTAGACAAAATTTGCAACAAATTAGATATATGACATTATGACTTAGGATGAAGGGGAAGGGGGCATCTGCCTCGGAACATGCGCCGCAGTGCTGCGTGGACTAAGTTGCGCAATTCCACTTAACCACTCAGACGTTTACATTAGCCCTCCCATCTTCCCTCCGAACTTTCTCTATAAGGTTTACTTTAAGTTTTTTGGGTAGCTGAATCCGAATTTTTAACTTACCCCCAAAATTCCCCCCCCCCAAATAGTTGTTTTTAACTTAAATTTCTTATTGTTTTAGGGGGAAAGCATTACGAAATTCAGAAACTACACAAAATTTGCAACAAATAGGATATATGACATTATGACGTAGGATAAACGGGGCGAGAGGGGGCTGCCTCGGAACATTCCCCGCGCGCTTTTCTCAAAAACCAAATTTTTTCAAAAAATCAATTTTTTGGGGGGTTGCCGGGTGAAATTTTGGTGGGAAGTTACAAATTCGGATTCAACGACCCAAAACACATCTAGAAAGCCGATTTCCAGTACTATTATTAATTTTGCCAGATAAAATCCCCTATTGCCTGAACTTCATCATTTAGTGCACGTAGCGGCGCAGTGCATGTTCCGAGGCAGCCCTCACCCTCCCCGTGCATCCTAATTCATAATGTCATATATCCTATTTGTTGAAAATTTTGTCTAGTTTCTGAATTTTGTAATGCTTTCCCCCTAAAATAATAAGAATTTTGGGGGTAAGTTAAAAATTCGGACTCAGCGACCCAAAAATCTTAAAGTAAACCTTATAGAGAAAGTTCCGAGGGGAGATGGGCGGGCGAATGTAAACGTGTGAGTGGTTGAGTAGAATTGCGCAACTTAGTTTACGCAGCACCGCGCGCATGTTCCAAGGCAGATCCTCCCTTCCCCTTCATCCTAAGTCATAATGTCATATATCTAGATTGTTGGAAATTTTGTCTACTTTCTGAATTTCTAGATACTTTTTCTCTAAAATAATAAAAAATTTGATTTTTCAAATAAAAGCCTTTTTTGGAGGGCTTTTACTAACACTAACTGCAAATAGAAAATAATGGGGAAAACGAAATTGTCTTCATTAACCGGAGATACGTGTTAAGCGGAGACGCATTAACGAGTATCCATTGCATTTGGAAATAGACAGATAAGCTGAATATGTTTGCAACTTTACGGCAGGTAATCTGAGGTAAAATAATTGGTTTTGCATAGGGAAGTAAAAATAAGAGAAGGTCTTGATTCGTATAGACAAGTGTCATCAAGCAGCTTAGAATCACAGTCTATAACATTACATCTAACTAAACTTTTTTTTATTAAATCCATAGCAGACAAAAGAAGAATAAACAACAAACATTTTACAAAGCATGTTCACTCAACGTTTTCTGAACTGAACGAACATGTTTTGCAGGGTTATCTATCGTGTGTTGAATGAGTAGGATTACCAAATGCATATCTTTCCTAGCTTTGTACCGATTCGTTCTGTTTTGTTTAGAATAAACACTGTTGGGTGAATGAGCAACATTTCGAATCGTGCAACAGGCAAGTTGGGTGGGTTAAAGTAGGGTCTTCTTCATCAATGTTAAGCAACTTCTGCTGACAATGCTGTTGGGTGAAATGTTGGACGAGTTACTAACGTGTGCTACGGCAATTACATCTAGTTTTTGTCATTTCGTTACATTTTGTTATAAATAAACATCCATTATAAACAAACATATTCTGGCTTTTTTTTATATCCGTAACGGAATCTTCTATGAAAATCAATGTTTTAATAAAAATTAATCATTGTATATACAGGGTGATCATAAAAAAACTTCCCTGATGTATCAACTTTAAGAAAACAACTTTCATTAAAACATGTTATAAATAAACTTCTGTTGTTAACAACAGAATGACAACAGCTGTTAAATTTTCATCCGAGATAAAGTTTTTGTAAAATGTATGAAAAATATTTAAGATTCATCAAAAAAAAAAAAAAAAAAAAGGAAAAAAAATCTGTATGCAGTCGAACCCGATTAAGACAAAGGACCGGACAAAAGTCACGAATTATGTGAGATTTTTTAGTCCGAAATTCGATCGCGTATAAAACGTGATATTTTTGTATTAATCTCATGGGGCCTATTCAAGGGTCGGAAGATATTCGCGTATTAACCGTAAGCGTGTTAAACGGGTCCGAATATATTTTGATGAAACGCACAATAAAATATCCTTTTAATTAAAATCTTTACTTATAGGTGTACACTTATTCATTCAACTGCGGAATGACAAAATGTCACCATTATTATGTTTCTATATTTAAGAAAAAATCTAACTCTAAAATATCCTATGATGTCTATTTTTGCAGATAAATCGATATAAGGTAAGACAAAGGAAAAAAAAAATCATTGATTGATATTTTTCAAAATTTCCCATCTCAACGAAGCTATCACAGAAAACTTCCTTTCAGATTACATGCACAGATTTTCGAAAACTGAAAGTCCCTGTTCAGTTCATACATTTTTCAAACGTTGAATGCTAGTTGAGAAGACCGAATATTCTTTTTCTCTCTTGATTAATCTGTCTTAGTGTCCCTGGATAGTTTAAAATAGTTTGGAACGTTTTTGTTCATTTATTTACTTTTTGTTTAAACACGCTGTATAAATTGTATTGTCTTTATTCAATATTATTTTTAAATATCTTGTGATATGTTTTTGTAAAAAATTTAAACCCTACTATCTTCATTTATTTTGTTCTTACTTGAAAACAAACTGTGACATTTTCTTTTCTTTTCTTTCTTTTTTTTTGCGCATGAGGAAATAGACTAGATGAAATATGATTCTTCAACGTTGGAGAGGACTACAATAATGTTTTTGTGATACATATACTCACAGGTGTGTATCTAGTTTTCAGTGAGTAAAATAATATTGTTCCCATAATTATAATAATCATCTGTATTCAGTTGTAAATTATACCTAGTTAATAAACTCTAAGGAATAACATTTTTCATGAATCTCAAGAAGTGTTATATTGATAGTGTTGTTGATGGCTGTGACATTTGGAATACACTTGCTTTTATACTTAGTGCTTATTATGCATATTGGCATATGCAGCATTTGGGGGCCAGTAGTTTGTGGTTTAAAATTGTGTAAATCAATTGCAATTTTCGAGTAACTACAGAAATATTCATTTGCTTATATACACCGAGTGTCCTAAAAAGGACTGACTGATTTTAAAAATCAATAACTTGCAAACGGTAACAGATATTTAAAAAATTCTTGCAGGAGCGCTATGTATGATGTCAAGCGTTTTTTTACTGTGATTCTCGAATTTAGTTAGAATTACAAACAATAGATGGCGTTGCGAGCAATATGCGCTGAATCCAAGCCCGGTTTTTAGTACTTTGGGACCCACTCAATACATTTTAATCTCCTTTTTTGGCATGGGAGAAGAGAAAGGCCAAAAAATCGAGCTTGAATTTAGCGCCTATTGCTTGCAGCGACACTTATTGCTTGTAAGTCGAACTAAATTCGAGAATCACGTTAAAAAAATTCCTGACATCAGACATAACCCTCCTGGAAGAATTTTTTGAATATCTGTCACCGTTTGCGAGGTATTGAATTTTAAAATAAGTTAGTCCTTTTTAGGACACCCGGCATATATATATATACATATATATATATATATATATTTCCGTTAATACTTATATATGGGTTGTAGTGCTATACTATTTATGAAACCTCATAACTCTTACACATATGAACGTCTGTAACAATACGAAACGGATTTTACTTTTGGAGTCGACTATCTTCCATCTTCCATCTTCCATCTTCCTACGACCCAACTCTCATTCTACAACTCATATTTCGTTCACTTCTCTTCTCAGTCCCGCCATTCCTACAAATTCTTCTCTGAAACCAGCAGCAGATCAAAGTACAAGCCAAGTGGGCCTCCTGCTACTTTGGGCTCCAAATTTTGTATGCAATTTTCTTAACATTAAAGATACAAAGAATTTTACTCAAGTTTTATAAAAATATTTCACACCAGAATATTTATTTAAAACTATTATATGTTTTCATTGAACTTATGTCTGTGTGATCTATATTTTATATATTTTAGGAAGAAATTTCTGGTTCGAATCGAAATATTTTCATTTGGTACTGATCAAATGACCGGTTGTTGGTATGTTTAGTGTTAACCCCTTGAAAGGCACCGGTATAATATATATACCACTTAATTTTAATTCCCAAATGCCACATTGACACCATAATTCGGGAATAAAATTTTTCTTTGGATAATGTACGGGAAGAAAAGCTTTTACTTATTTCCATATGAATTTGATCATAAATCCCGGTGTCATTCAACCATTTTAACATTTCATGAAAAGAAGTACTTTGCCCCTGAAAAGGTTAAAGCTAATATTTTAAATTTCTTTTGACCTTGCTTGCACTTGAGTTTAAAAACAAAAGGTATATTTATCCATTTATGTATTTATATTTTCAAATATGTATTCTAAGGTATCGAATGTTTTAATTACTTGTGACAGTATTGGAAGAGGTCAACCCCCGAATAATTTCCAGGCTCTGGGTCTCTCATTGATTTGGTTGAGCCCTGTTAAAAACCCACTTATTTATGAATTTTTACAGCATTTATTTTCAAATATTTATACGTGGTACCGATCACATACAGTGGCGGTCAAAAGTTTCAGGCCAGTTAGTTTCTTTGATTTGTTTGACAGAACGTTTTAGCAAAGAAGAAGTTCAATTGCCTCAAAAGTTAGGAATAAGCAAATTACCTCTGACCATGTGATCATTTTGATTGGTTACTTAAGATACTTGATGCAAAGGGGAGGAATTCAAAATTCGCGCGTGCAAAAGTTTCCGGCCATTCGTCATTCATTAGTTTTTGCTATCGCTAAAGGGCATTTTTGGCCATGTTTGTTGACTAATCAACGTGAATAATGCATTTAAAATTTAAAAATGAAAGGTTTAACAATTTATTGTTCCTAAATGAGTGATTTGTTTGTCACTAAAGGGACAATCCTCTCGTGGGATTGCGGCAAAGTTGTCGATCGGAAAATTTGCTGTAAACGATATTTAAAAAATATATAAAGATGGTCATGCGGCCTTCGGAACTTACCACGGTCCAGTGGACCCCAGAAAACGACTATTCTTGTGGACAGAATTATCAGAAGAAAAGCAGTTGATGACCCGCGTTGCCGTTGCAATTCCACGCCATTTATGGTGTTAAAAGCGATTTATGGTGTTATGGTTATTGCTGAAACAAGTCTATCTACAGTGTCAAGTCGCTTATGTGACGTAGAACTTTATGGAACAGTCGGTGTTAAAAAGCCTTTCATAAGTCAAAAAATTCAGAGGGCCCGACTGGCGTTTACCAAGGAATACAAAGACTGGGCAAGTGAAAACTGGAAAAAAAGTACTATTTTCAGATGAATCGACGTTCAATCTTTTTCTGAGTGATAAAAAACATTACAACTGACGACCTAAAAACCAAAGATAAGATGCGAGATACATTATTCCTGCAATGAAGCACGGCGGAGGACACGTTATGCTGTGGGGAGCATTTTCTGGAAAATGCGTCTGTCCGTTATTTGAAATCCGCGGCAAGATGAATAGTGCAATGCATAAGGATATCTTGCAAGATCATTTGCTGCCTTATTGGAGGAAAAATTGTGGTCGCAACTATTTGTTTCATCATGATAACGACCCAAAGCATACATGCAAGCTTGTCAAGCAGTGGCTTTCGCACAAAAAACTTCGCTTTTGAAATGGACAGCCCAATCATCCGATCTGAATATAATAGAAAATCTTTGAAACTAACTTGAAAACGTGTGTGGAATTATAAATATTCCAATTTAGCAGCATTTTCACAAAAATTGCAAGAACCGTGGACAAAACTTAACATTGATGATCTACAACCGTTCATTGAATCGATGCCACGTTGCTGCGCCGCAGTACTTATTGCTAAATATATGAATGCAAGATACTAGTTGTAAATGTTGTTGATCACTGTTATTTTCTGTTATAACACCATTTTTTTCCAAACTTGCCAAGGTGGCCGGAAACTTTTGAGAACATGCATTTTCTTTAGCAATTAATTTTGTCAATTAAATTTATTAATATTTCCATAAATAAGTTCTTAACTGTTATGTCAATAAAGTGTATAAGTATCACTTTGAGATTCCCCTTCATATGGGTATACTTACAAATTAACCAACAATTTTATGCTGGCCGGAAACTTTTGACCGCCATTGTATGTTTATTAGACCCAATCTTTCTAAATTTCAGACGTTTTGTTATTTACTATTCTTACAAGTAATACTAACAATATGTGTATGCATGTTTTATCAATGATATTAAACCTCTATTCACCTCCTTAAATTTATCGCCACAATTTATGGCAAGAAAGTTTTCATTTAATTAGAAATCAGAAAATAATGGGTAGCTGACATCGATGTTTCATATTAAGTATTTATAATGAATCCCCAATATTGCATAAGTTGACCCTTGACAGAATGACAAGCTACTTGAGATAATTAACAGAAAACACCGACATATATGTATATATATAAATATATATGTATATAAATATGAGGAAACAGCTTACAGATCTACTAGCAACAAAATAAAAATGAAATACTATTGGTTTATTAATAGGGTTAATATTTATTGAAATTTGAGATATCACTCGCTGAGCTTTCACCATTTAATTATAAACTCGTATTGCTTCAAATGATTCATCTCACTTTGTCATGAAATTTATTTAAGACTTAATTACATGTTATTCAATAAATGTATGCTTAATAATACACGATTCTCTTCAACTGCGCTCTTCAATAATACTAAACATTCTACACTTGAAGGCAACATACTTAATTAACGTGTGGAATTAAGATAGTTGGAATACACGATTTAAGTGGTGTTTCAACTCGTAAATAGTTTGTTTTGCAATGCCTCATAAAGTGCTTCGTTTAAGTAAATTACGGTCATAATGTTGTTAACTTCTAACATTGATTTCGTAATTTTATACGATTAAATGGATGATTTTTTTCTTTTTTTACCATTTGCCGGACATTAAAATAAACGTTTTATAAGAATATTGTTAAGGTTTTATCTTGATTTTATGCGCAAATGAGTAAAATTCTTTCGGAGTTCTGTTAAAATATTAATTAAAAAAATTAAATAGCCTAACTATTGATTTTATGTAATTATCAACCATTTGATACAAAAGTATTGTTTGAATGTATGAAAGTTAGTAATTTAAACACATTTACTTCAAAGATTTTTGCTTCTTCAAAAAAAAATCTTCCATAGTAGATTTAAAAATTAAAGCAGTTTATATGGACTTTTATATTTTTATAAGCATTACAGTCAATCAGGGTAACTTTGAACCACGGGGTGTAACTTTGCACCACCTTCTATTTTTCAATATTTTTTACTCTAAAAGACTAAATAAATTCCAGGACTGTGCACTGTTGGCAAGGTTCTAAACTGGGATTTCTACTCTTTATTTTAGAAAATAAATTAGCAACATTATGCGCAAATAATTTCATCATCTAACTGAAAAATCTAACAAAAATCTTCCATAGTAGATTTAAAAATTAAAGCAGTTTATATGGTCTTTTCTATTTTTATAAGCATTACAGTCAATCAGGGTAACTTTGAACCACGGGGTGTAACTTTGCACCACCTCCTATTTTTCAATATTTTTGACTCTAAAAGACTAAATAAACCCCAGAACTGCGCACTGTTGGCAAGGTTCTAAACTGGGATTTCTACTCTTTATTTTAGAATATAAATTAACAACATTATGCGCAATTAATTGCATCATCTAACTATTTTTGTAAAGTACTGTTTTGAAGTTAATTTTGAATGCTGTTTTGAAGTTGTTGTAATCCAATTAAATTTTCATAGCAAGTAACAATATACTCATTTATAAGACATATTATTATCTAAATGTTGTAAATGTGTTAATATTTTGTGATTATTTATTTATTAATAGTTAATAAAATGTAAAATAAGAAGGCACTAACATTTTACCCCATTTTCAGGGTAACTTTGAGCCGGCTGAAAGTTATACTGATGCTTATAATTTACTAATTATAGGTGATACTGTCAAAAATTTCCCATATTTCCACGTATATCTTATATAAATGCCGAAAATGAACATTAGATATAAAATGTAAATATTTTGACAAATATGTGTAAAATACATAAAATCCATTTAAAGGCGTTTTTCGGGGCGGAGCTACTCAAATTTGACATTTCATACATTCCACATTTTTTATTCTTTTTTGAAAAATACTAGTACTAGTATGTATTACTGTAACTATGGATATATTATAGAGTTAAAACATGGAAAATTGTTTTCCACTGCATTTTTATGTTTTATATGAACAATAAACAGGTTTTTTCTAGTTCTAAATGTTCATGGTTCTTTTCTTCCACTTTTCTTTTGACTGATATTTGTTGTAATATCATAAATTATACAAATCTTGTGATCTTGGGAAATGTAAATTCGCAGTCTTTACATATCTGAAAACTTTTTTTGGGGTTTAAAGTTGTCTTACTACAATACTTTTTTTTTTTATAATGAATTATTTTATATAAAAATGTATCATATGCTGCAAAGTTACCCTAAATGGCTGGATAACTTTGAACCAGGCTAAAAATCCACTTTTCATTGCTTTTATCCTTATTATTCCTTAATTTTTGATAGTCAAACAATAAGTTAGGATAATTTCTTCTGTTTTATGCCCCTAGTTGCGACAATATTCTTCAAATAAGAGTGGCATATGAAAATAGAGAAAATGCGGATCAAAGTTACCCTGAATGACTGTATTGTTTTGTTTTCTTAACTAGTTTTTTCAATCAGACAAATTACCAACAGGCTTTTCACATTTTAAGATATAAGTAAATTTTCAGTTTATTCATCTAAATACATACAAGTATTTGGGATTTGAAATGCAGAGATTATAGATATTAAAATTAAAAATTATATACTTATGTTGTAAAGTTGGAAATACAAGAAATACAAACATGGCATAATTATGAAAGTTATTTAACAGTAAAGTTGTGACACAGTAAAGATTTAATGTGAATATTCCTTCGATCTGTAATTTTCGATAGTCATGTAATATGGGAAAAGAAGAAAGAAGTTTCAATATGAAAATGTTCGGTTTTTTTTCTGCCTGATTTAGAAGTATTTAATTATTTAAGGGAACCAGAAATGTTTAGAATGACGAAAAATGTCTGAATTTCAGTCGTGGGTTAGAAGTTTATAAGTAATTTAGATTAGATTAGATTAGACTATTACTTCTATTTTCAAATTATATATTTATGTTTTATAGAAATTAAAAAAAAACTGTCGTTATTAACAATTGCAAATATCAATAACCAAAATTTGAATATTCTAATACAAAATTAATTCATAAAAAGCAGTTTTGCTACGATTTTGAGGTCCAGATTCCCATATTTTTAAGCCGGCATTTTCTTCTTTATACTGCTTACAGGCCTCTGAATGGTCTGTTTAAAAAGAGACAAAATCAAAATTTTGATCACTTACTACTTCTTTACGAAAAGTTTTGTCTTAGATTTGTCTTGAAAATGTCGCAGAAACCTGCTGCACGATGATCTTTTTCTTAAAATTGTTGTAGCTACAAAAATAATTTTAAGAAATTGATAATGTCCAAAAAGAGATCGCTGAGAAGCTTAACTGCTTATTAAGTTGCATTATACTTGAAAAACAAAGTAAATTTGAGAAACTACGTAATAAACAGTATATTGAAGAAATGACGACTGAAAAACATGAAACCTCGACTACAAAATCGCGACAAAAGTATTTTTCAAAGATTTATTTAATTGTACGATATTAAAACTTTTGTTATTATTTTTTACAATTTAACAAACATAGATATTTTTATAAAACATAAATAAATAAATTAAAAAAGAAGTAATAGTCTAAATTAAATACAGAGTTCCTAATCCACGATCAAACTCCAGTCAACTTTCGCCATTTTAAACCTTTCTAGTCTCCTTAACCGTTGCCATCGAAATACTCAAGGCCAGAGGACACGAATTGTGACGTCATCACTAATAGACCGACTTCTCACTAGTGTTGGAAGTCACACCGGAAAATTTTGATTAGCAATTTTATTTTATTTTATTTGTTTATTTTATCTATCATCTTATAAAGCAATATTAACTATTTAAACTTACTGATGACAATTTGGAATCCTCCAATAAAAAATCAGCCAGATGAGGCAACACTGTGGCATTCTGCATCTAGCTAAATTTTTATTTAGAAATTCCGAATTCTCACCAGTAAGTTTAAATAGTTATTATTGCTTTATAAGATGATAGATATTCCTCAAATAACATAAAAGAAAATTGCTATTCAAAATTTTCCGGTGTGAATTCGAACACTAGTGAGAAGTCGGTCGATTAGTGATGACGTCACAACTCGTGTCCTCTGGCCTTGAGTATTATATGCCATCGCCTTAACCCCTTAGGGACAAGCGACCGGTATTCGCGCCACGTAAGGTGCTCAGAATCGGGGATTATTCTCACCAGTAAATTTTTATTGTAAATTCTGCCTTATTTATTCCGAGAATTTTCCCGATTCAATTAGGCAAAAATTTCTGTTTTAAAAAACCGGTGATTAAAGATTTAAAATTCTGTAAAAGACGCTCGTCCCCAAGCGGTTAACAGTGTCTTTTTCTGCAAATATGCGTAAAATGAAAGCGCATTTTTTATACACATTTTTATATTCAAATAGATTATATAAATTCAAGTCAGCATTCAAAACTTCGACAAGTATTGAATTTATTAATTTATGCTAATTTTTACTTACAACTAAGAAATGGCATGTGACTTTGAACTTCCGATTCGCTTCCCAATCTAATATGTGAAATAGTAGTATATAATTCCAGATATGTAATTTCTGTTATGAGCCATTCACAGTCATTCATTCGAATTTTACTTTAACTGAATTTTGAACAGAAAATGTATTCACAATGTGTGACACAACTTGTAAGGGATCATTCATTAATTACGTCATGTAAATGTAGTACTTTTTACCCCTTCCACCTCTTGTGTCACACTTGACCCCCCTCCTCCCCTGTTTTGACTCAAAACATTTTGTTATCATCAATTTAACGATAATTTAAAGCTAATTTAGAGCTAAAAAGTTATATACGATTTACTACTTTCTGATATAAATACTTTAAAACCGTTAAGATCTTGTGTGATTTTTTTCTGAAACAAACAGTAGCAAGAAAGAAAAATCATGCATCCAACTGGGAGGCGTATTTCACATACGCACATTCATAGCGCGACCGGCATCAATACGGTTTGCTGATTGGCTGTTTACTTTCGTTTTTCGTGGAGCACTTCTAGTTCTACTGCCTATAAATACGCGAATATCTGAACTAAAAACGTCCTAAAAGATAGTTATGCAAAGACAGTTTTTTAATTAAGGTATAAATTTTAATTGTAGTCAGAAATTAGTTGTTTACATGTAGCAATTCGCCATCTACTCAGTAATATCTCAACTAATAACGTGGTAGGAAAAAGAAATTCTTGATGAAGATAGAATGATTTAATATATTAAAAATAATTTACCAATATCTGTCTATTGTAGAAAATTAGCCTTTCTCGTAAAAAAAATAATAAATAAATAATATTTATTACTTATAATTATGACACTATCATATTATCAGCTAAAACAATATTTCTTTTTCAGCTTGTATTCAAATTGGCCCTATTTGCTTTACTTAACCCTCCCCCCTGCTTACTTATTTATTTATTGCATGTCATTTATTTTATTAGTTGCTACCTTTACACCATTAATTATATCAAAATTATGTTGTTTTTATAAAGAGTATATATTATTTGAAACCTCCAAGATTATATGCATAAGTACAATTCTGGTGGAAACCTTACTTTACTTAGCACACCCCTCCCCTGCTCATTTATTTATTTATTGTACGTCATTTATTCATTTAGTTTTTACCTTTACATAATTAATTATATCAAAACCACGTGGTTTTGATAAAGAGTATATTATTTGAACCCTTTAAGGTTTCATGCACAGTTACAATTCTGGTTGAAACATCCCCAATTTTGAAAGGATCTTCTCTTTTTCATTACAATTAAGGACAAAGGGCCACTTTTTGCATCAATAGTGTAAAAAACATTATTAAAATATATTAACACTTTAGAATTAATTACAGTATGTTAATTACAATGGCAAGAAATATATTTTTTATTTTAACCAAACATAGAACTTCTTTATTATTTATTTGATCTATACATGAAATGCCTATTCTATGCCATTTTAACACATTTACTTGAACAATAAAATTCAGAGATATTTCCATCACCCATCAGGGGAATTAATTAAACTTTATAATATTTTACATACATGACAAAACTAATTACTTTTTTTCAAATTAACTGTTAGAAAATGCAGAAAATACTATTTAAAAGTAATCGGCTATTCAATATACGATCGTAGGTATTTTTTGATAGTTTTCCTATTTTATGATCAAGTTAAAATGAGGTTCTTTTTCCATTTATGTAAAATTTTATGTATACAAAGTTTTTAGTTATTATCTTTATCTATTACTTATTCTATTAAATCACTGCGGAGATCTTTAACACGTTCACGCCGGTGCGGTGGGTCACACTCGACTGTCTCAGAGTTGTCAAGTCTCCGGCTTTTTCCACACCACTGTTACTTTAGAGAAAATGTTGTTCCTTTAAATCGCCCAATTGTTCTAATTAAATAAAACAACATTTTCTGTATTAAAATACTGGTAGCCACAAAGCCGGAGACTTGGAAGCTCTGAGACGGTCGAGTGCGACCCACCGCGCCGGCGTGAACGTGTTAAAATCTTCTGCAACTTCTGCCATAGCTTAAACATAAACAAAATATAATAATTTGCCTAAGATTCCTTCTACATTTGTCGGTAGTGACGAAATTCATTCAACCAATCAGACCGCTATATTGACGCGCCGGTCGCCCTGTGAATGTGCATATGTGAAATACGCAACCGAGAAAATGAAACAACTTCCAACACTTCCAGAATGCTGTTACGAAACCTCACATTTAATGAGGTGAAAGAAAATATCTTAAGGCTACAATTTAGAAAACGCATAACACATTGGAAAACCAAATTTTAGCAATGATCGTCCATAATCGAAAAAGTGTTCAAATACTTTTGTGCAGCCCGGTATATAATCAATAGATTTGTACAGATAACACATAATTCAACCCAATGAGAAAACGCATATCACTGTTGAAAATAAACTCACCTTCAGCAATTTCCGCCAATAGGCGAAAATGTACTCGAATTTGTTGTACAACACTGTTACAAATTTTTATACACACGATATATCACACCAAAATTTCATTCGGTTAAAAAACACATAACATAATTAAAAATGCACTTCGGACAATTTAAAACTGCTGACAGCTGACTGGAAACGAAAGTTCCCCCAAAGAGCATAGTGTAACGGAATTATTTTGAGTATCTGTATAAACGAACTATAAATGTAACATACTTCTTTTTCAATAGGGAACATCCCATGGTAAATTTTAATAGCATATAATAATACAGCTGCCAACTCTTCGGCTTTTTTGTACTACAGAAATTTAATAGAAATTTTTGCCTTATTTAATCGGCAGATTACGGCGATTTAAAAAGGTAAAATTTACTATAACATTTTTGTGGTACAAAAAAGGGTAAGAGTTGGCAGCTATGTAATAATAATGTAGAAATCGAAGTATATTTACGATAGTTTTAGACCGCGGACAGATAGACAAACGGACGGACGGATAGACAGACGAACCGAATTCATAAACCCTTTTGAACTGTTTTAAAAATATACATAAATATACCTGAATAAAAACACACATTTTAGATATATTAGGTTGAACTTAGATAGCGAGATTAGATAAAATAACTATAATTCAAGTTTTGGAAACTAGAAGCCACTAAATAGAATTAAATAAATAAATGTATATATATATATATATACATATTTTTTTTTTTCATGGATTGAATTTTTTGAATAACCATAACCATAAAAAATTATTTAATATCGATTTTTAGAAAATCAAATAGTATATTTCAAATTATTTTCACTATAATGTAATGATTCTTGAACTTACTGAATTTAGTGAAATAAAAATTCGACATTGAATTTTCGACACTCACACTAGCGCGCTTAGGTCTTAGACCATTCGAAATGGCTTCAGTTTCAAGAAAGACACGGGTATTCTACTGAATGGAATTTATATTTATCGAACGAAGTAAACGGGATAAAGATTGGAGAAATGTTTAGCCATCGAAAATAGCAACGAAAAGTTCAATTCTGTTTGTTCGAAACTTAGCATATACACTAAAATAGTTTGATTCGATACCGCAATCCCTGCGTTTTTAAGTATCAACAAATATAGTTTTTACATATGCCCTAATGGCAATGTTGGGCTTAATCAATTACTTTTGTAATCAGATTAATAATCACGATTGAAGTAATCGGGATTTCAAGTAATCCTGATTATTTTCAATCATAATTAACTTCATAACACTTTTAAACATGGCTACTTGTAATCCTCAATATTTATTACAGTAATTCACTAATCATGATTACATCGATTACAAGTATGTGAAATGAAAATTTGTGAATACATTTGTTCTTACTGTTTTTTAAAAAACGGATTATGGAGGGTATGCATGAATATTTTTAAATCTTAAGTTAGCTATATTCGCAATGATGAAAATGTAATGGTAATGATGGAGAATGCAATAGTAATTTGTAATCATTAATTTGATTAACATTTTGCCCAACACTGTCGGGTGGGTGCATAGTGCATTCGTGCTTGTATCACAAATATTTAAAATATCCATTTAAAAATATTCATAGTATGTTTTGAAAATATTGTTGAAGCCTGTTTGAGCAAATTAAATACTTTGATATGAGATATGCTACGAGGAAAATTTTTAAGAGAATAATATTTTCCTGAATTTGCCTTAAAGGAGGCAGGAAAATATTTTCCACAATGTCACAAAAATGTCACATTTATCTAATTTTTCTGAGAAAGTATTAAGGATACTGATAAGTGAGAAATCAAATTCCGCTCGCTAATACAGGGTCATCGAAAAATAATGCCTAGATTTAAAAAAATCATAACATCGAAATCTTTTATGTTAAATCAGTAATTATTTCACTACACGATAACAGGTGAACGTAAGTTTGGTTTTAGTTCACCAGAATTCGTTTGCGTGTCTTTGTTATGTACGGATTAGTTGCGCAGTCATCAAGGTCAGCCGACGCGCCAGACTGTAGCTGTTCAGTACGATGTTGACCGTGCAACAAAAAGCACAGTACGATGTTGACCGTGCAATAAAAAGCACAGTACGATGCAGACCGTGCAACAAAAAGCACAGTGCGTGATTTGGTATGTGGGGTCAAAGTCAATAGTCAGTGTACAGCGGCTATTTCGGAGAACTTATCCAGGTCAAACTGCTCCTGGCGCTCACACTGCACACATTCGCGCTCACATTTGATCCTAGTGCACACCGAACGGTGCTCATATTGAAACATACTAAGGCATGAAAAAGAAATTATTTTTTGCCGCACATTATAAGACTAAAACCATAATATTACCTTTAATAGTTTTTTTGTGACAGGTATTTAAAATCTAGGCATTATTTTTCGATGACACTGTATTTCCTCTCTAGTGTAGAATGCATTCATAGTTTTAAAATAGCTCTCCAGAAAATTAATTTCTAACCCATTTTTAGGTGCGTTCGTAATTATATAAATACGTAGCACCTATAGTCGTCGTTCAATCCGTCCGTCCGTCTGTCCGTCCGTCTGTCCGTCCGTCCGTCTGTCCGCATGTAACAGAGCAAAAACTACCCAACCGAATGGTCTGAAATTTCAAATATATGATTGTTGCAAAATTTTGTCGAGCCATTTCAAATTTTATGAAAATCGGATGTATAGTTTAATTACAGGGACAGTCAAAAGTTTTTCTTTACATTACGGCCAATGGGAAAAATTATTGAAAGTGCATTTTAATGATATTAGAGCCTTCCGAATGATCTGAAATTTTAAAGATATAACTGTTGAAAAATTTCGTCGAGCCATTTCAAATTTTAGGAAAATCGGATGTATAGTTTAATTACAGGGACAGTCAAAAGTTTTTCTTTACATTACGGCCAATGGGAAAAATTATTGCAAGTGCATTTTAATGATATTACAGCCTTCCGAATGATCTGAAATTTTAAAGATATAACTGTTGCAAAATTTTGTCGAGCCATTTCAAATTTTAGTAAAATCGGATGTATAGTTTAATTACAGGGACAGTCAAAAGTTTTTCTTTACATTACGGCCAATGGGAAAAATTATTGCAAGTGCATTTTAATGATATTAGAGCCTTCCGAATGATCTGAAATTTTAAAGATATAACTGTTGCAAAATTTTGTCGAGCCATTTCAAATTTTAGGAAAATCGGATGCATAGTTTAATTACAGGGACAGTCAAAATTTTTCTTTACATTACGGCCAATGGGAAAAATTATTGCAAGTGCATTTTAATGATATTACAGCCTTCCGAATGGTCTGAAATTTTAAAGATATAATTGTTGCAAAGTTTTGTTGAGCCATTTCAAATTTTAGGAAAATCGGATGTATAGTTTAATTACAGGGACAGTCGAAAGTGTTCCGTTACATTACGGGGAATGGGAAAAATTATTGCAAGTGCATTTTAATGATATTACAGCCTTCCGAATGGTCAGAAATTTTAAAGATATAATTGTTGCAAAGTTTTGTTGAGCTATTTCAAATTTTAGGAAAATCGGATGTATAGTTTAATTACAGGGACAGTCAAAAGTGTTCCGTTACATTACGGGGAATGGAAGAAAATTATTGGAAGTGCATTTTAATGATGTATCAGACTATGCGCTTTATGAAGTGCAAAAAAGTATACATTCAGTACAATATGGGGTGCAAAAAATAATTATAAAACTAGTTATAGTACGAACGCACCTCATTTGCCACGTTTGACGAGCAATTTCCAACTTGTTTCTTTATAATCTTCTTAAAGAATGACTCTTTTTTTGTGTGTATTGTCAAAATATTTCCAAAATAGCTACTTAATTTTAGTTGAAGTGCTAAAATCTTACTAACACAGATCGCCAGTTTCGCTAAAATTTTAATACACAAAAAATTAAATTAAGCATATATTTTAGAAATATTTTGACAGTCAAAACACAGAGAGAGACTTCCTTTAAGGGGGGGGGGGGGCAGAATACGTTGAGCAGCCAGAAAATGACCGTATTTAAAGCAGTACGAAAAACTCTGTAGTTTCTTAACCAATGAATGAAATGCAACATTTTTTTTCTTTACCTTCACACATTCTTATGGTTTGATAAAATGTCTAAATACACATATATTTAGTGATATTAATTAATTAAATCATAACGACAAAAGAGGCTTTTGAAAAATATGAATATTGAAATATGCATTTTGCGCTCACGATTTTTCAAATTCAACTGTAGATATATGTTTAGTGTTTCATATTTTGTTACTTATAATACTATATGTTACACTAAGCTTAAATTTGAAATTATATTCAAATTCTATATTATAATTAATGGCTTTTCGAATCATATTCACAAAATTTCACCAAAAAATGTATACTTATTTTTTCATTCCACAATTTTCTGTGACAAAAATCAGACTAAATTGAGGTTCAGCATAAACTAACACATGTAAACTAAGAATATATATAATTTCAAGATTCTATGATAATTAGTTTTTAAATGAGAGTACACGCAATACCAAAAAATCAATTTTTAGAAAAACGACTTCAAAGTTGTCTTACGTAACATTACAGCAAATGCTTTTATGCAAGATATTTTTAGCCATAACTACTGTTCTAATTGGTATTTTTGTAAAATTCTTTTTTTCGATGGATTTGTAACTTGGAAGGTATCTATTCTGAAATTTGTGAAAAATCATTTTTTTAAACCGTCAACGTGATCTGCCCCCTTAAGAAGAGTATTCAGAAAAAAGAAATTCAAAATATTTATTTTCTGAGGGAGATATTAAAAAAATACGAATACATGTCATGCCCATACGTTTAACTTTCTGCACTCGAGAGGTGACTCAAAATCGGTGCTCGAAATTCTCTAGACACCAGTATTTTAAAGTAATTTTCTTTGTCTTATCTAATGGCAGAATAATCTGCCGTTGAGAGGCGAGGCTACTCCAGTCAAGTGAAAAGACCCGTTCGCTAATGCTAATCCTATGGAAGGAATTCATAAAGATACCTTGGTTGCATTTTAATATTTTTAAAGGATTTTTTTAATTGGATAGCTGAGATCGATCTGTACAAAGACCGTTTTTAGGGTTTCGTTCATCTGACGAAACCCTATTCGTCTTGTTCCTCTGTCTGTCTGTCTGTCACAGAGCCCGTTCTCAGAAACTATATATGGTGGAGACTTGAAATTTTGGATTCTTATAGCTGAATACCTCACATCAAACGACAAATCATAAAATTTTGAAAATTCTTATACTTACCCCCCTGGGTTCTAACTTGTGTATTTTAAGCTTTTCTTTCTAACTAAGCCCCTAATTAAGTTGAAGACTTGAAATTTCGGATTCTTACAGCTGAACACCTCACATCAAACGACAAATCATAAAATTTTGAAAAGTCTTATATTATTTACCCCTCCGTGCTCTAACTTCTGTATTTTTAGCAATTTTTCTAACCTCCACACTTTTCACCCGAGGTGCACTTTTCTAACTTTTGCCTACACTCTTTTAACCACTCTTTCATATTATGCACCATAGCCGTACATATTTTAGTACATAATATACGTACGCATAGTTTGTAAAACGGAGTTTCGTTTGGATAGAGGTTTGTTTAGCATAGAGTGCCCTCTGGTTGCTAAATGTGGAACTAACAGATTTTGCAAAAGGATAAAGTGTTTTGAAAGGAATATTAAACGAAACCCTCTGTGCGATCTGTGATCACACTTACCCACTTGTTTACTTTTCGATTTTGTTTACAGATATTTTTTAATGAGGACACTTTCATTTTCGGAACCGGTTTCGAAACTGAAAGCATCCTCATAAAAAAAATATGTAATCGAAATCGAAAAAGTAAAAAACGGCTTTTGTACAGATCGATCTCAGCTATCCAATGCAAAAAAAAAAAAAAAAAAAAAAAAAAAAAAAAGCAATTTAACAAATTGACCATTTGGAAAATGATTTTTTCAAAGACTAAAATTTAAGACATAAAAAATCGCACGGAGTTGATCATACATTACGTACGCCATGAATTAAACATTAATAGTACACGTAAAAATTCCAAGCGACAAAAATCGCCTGCGACTCGCATTTGGTTTCAAATATTTATATGTATTCATTCCTGTCCTATTTATCTTTTTTTTAAATTTTAATTGGCTTATTCTATTTTTCTTTTGCACGTGGAAATCTTACAAATTAAAATTAACTCTTTGGCAGAAATTGTTATTCATTTTCTTTCATTTTCAATAGTTATTATCCACCTGAAACTTACGTATTATCCAAGCATTTCATTGGCTGTTCGGGAAAAGGCTTTTCCATCGTCAGATTTCCAAGAAATCTGACTGCCAATTGTAAATGTAATTTCATTCTTAAACTTCTAAACATCCGACAATATTACTTTTTACACCGTCGGATAGAGAAAAAATGTACTTTTAAATGCAATTTGTTTGAAAGCTGTATCTCAATTTGTTTCTGAGTTATTAATATTTTTTTTTGTAGTTTTTATTACTTTTTTGTCATAGTGGCAACAGAAGGTCTCTCTGTTGAAAGTAAAGGGAAACACAGATTACTGTATAGACCGATCAGAAAACGAATAAAATGCGGATTCAGGGTTCGTACGGGTGCTTGAATTTCATGACTAAGAAATTCTTCGGTACCAGTGTTTTCTTATGGAAAATCTCTCCTGAAATAAGGCGAAATTTCGTCCGTTTAAACTAGATTTATTTTTCTATAAAAAAATTCTGATATAGGGCCTTGAAAATAACGGTACCCGTACGAACCCTGGGATTAAACCAATAAAAACCTTCAGATATGCTTTTGATTTCCTACCCTGACGAGAACAATAACCATTTTTACAAATGGTTAAAAAAAAAACCATTTAAAAATATTGAAATGCGACCGAGATATCTTTATAAATTTCTTCCATAAGATTAGCATTAACGGGTCTTTTCCCTTGACTGAAGTAGCCTCTTAAAGGTGACGAAAAAAATTGTTAGAAATTAGTAGTGTCCAGAGCATTTGGAGACCTCATTTACGCGGGACACCTGGCAACAACAGCGGCGAGTGAGAGTCACCTCTCAAGTGAAAAGGGTTAACATTAGCGAGGGGAGTTTGAGATCTGACTGACCAACACCCTTCAGATTAAAAATAAAAATATGAATTTTTTATAGCTATGTTTATACATTTATATGTTTCGCATTTTTTTTATATTTTGAAGTTTTATTTAATGGAAAATGAGAGCCACTGGGAGCCACGTGGAAGGAATGAAAGCCACTTTCGGGTTCGTACTTAAAAAAAAAAAAAAAAAAAAAAAAAAAAAAGTCACATTCTCAAAAAATTATGGAATAAAAAATAATTAAAACAAAAATACTTGATTTATTCTCCAACTTTTACAAGTAGAGTTGTTGGTTACATTGGTAATTTTTTACGTGTACTGATCTTGTTTTTTTTTTTTTTTTTTTTTTTTAAAGCGAGATATTTTTTTATGTGCGCTCTACGCATTAACCCTTTATGTACTGAATTATGAATTCATGAAAATTTTATCTTCTAAAGCATTTTTCTTGGATTTTTCAAACTTCATTAGAAGATTTACATAATCATTTAATAAATTTTAGAAGGATTTTAGAAAGACTGAAGGATTTGAAAGGATTAATTACATTTGAATTTACAGGAATTTTGTGCAATATTTATAACCCTACTCAAATCTTTTATTTTAAATATTTTTCTTAGTATTTTGTAGAATTAAGAAATGTACAAATATAATGGTCTTACAATAGAAATATAGAAATATTTCCGAAATGAAAAATCCCCCCCCCCCCCCCCCCCAACGCAAAGAAAGCTGCAAAGCTGCAAAGGCAAAAGAAATCGTCCTTTTAAAAATAGTTTTGCTTTGTGTAAACAATAATGCTTTTGGAACAAGATAAACTAATGTATCTATAACTCATTGTAAACTGTATTACAACTGATCGACTAATTAAATGAATTTTATACCAAGTTATTTTAATGGTACTTATATGTACCGTCAGTAGATAAAGGATTAAATAACATGTGTGACATTCTTGATTTCTACAATAAAATAGTAAATGTAATTCAAAAGGAAAAGAACTTATGACAGGCAAAGCATATTAAGAAAGACAAAATAAATGATTGAAGAGATTTAAAAATTTAAGATTTAAAGGCAAAGCGAATAATATTATTTTATTTTATCTTAAAATAAACTGAAAGCGTTTTTTTGACATCCGTCTTTCTAGTATTTAAATATTTTGCTTAAAGAAAGGCAATAGATATGTAGAGAGGCGAAGTAGAAAAGGAAAAAAAGGAAGAGCCAATATTTATGGAAAAAGAATCATTCGAAAAGGATGTAAAAGAAAATACAAAGGGAAATAGAAGAAAAGAAAATAAATGGCGATGCAAGAGGTAAAAAAAGAACAAAGGTCCATTACTGGAAGCATTGAAATTTTCCAGACTTCGGGAAACAAACGAACATAAAAAGGTATTCTAAAACTAGCCATTTTATAGGAGCTTACGACGTGTTTTTTCTTGGCATATTTTCTCATATCTGTAAAATTAGTTTTCAATGTAGGAACATCAAAATGCAGTTTTTTACTACCATTTTTATATAAAGGAGAGATTTGGAACACTAAATGTCACGCAGCACAGCTAACTTTTAAAAATAGGTACATATGAGAAAAAATACACAAGGTCTGCTCTTTTTTGCTACAAATTTTAAGATATACAGTTGTAGTTCAAGCAACAAAAAAGAAAAATAAATAAATTCGAGAACAAAATAGAATTTAAAGATTAGACTGAGAACTGATATAGGTATGGAGTTCATATTCTATGCGATGGAGAACAAAAGTATTTAAACAAGTAACATTGTTTATAGCCTTAGAATCATTTTAAAGATTTCTTTTTGCTTTTGTTATTCATTTTACTTGGATTATTTAAAGAAGAGAAAGATTAATAGTTTAGGAACAGAAGAGTCTCCCATTAACCAAGTTCGGTAATGTTTACTCAAGAACTTTAAGATGAGCTATTTCGTTTATAAAAGAAAAATCACTTTTTGGAACTTCAGTTTGTTCAAGCATCTAATTAATTTTTGATTCATTGAAGTTTAAGTACTTTATTATACCGTTTACAACAAAATTAAATTTATTAGAAACTTTTAAACTCAAAATTACTTTTAAAACATGTGTATAATTTATCCAACACGTAGAACAGTGCGACTTTTAAAAAAGTCTGAAGTTGGAATGGAATGGACAAATAATAAATCCATCACCAGGCATATTGATTTATGGTTCAGAAGATTTCGCAGCCAGATTTTATTGTTATGCTCCTAAATAATTCCAAGACAACTAATCCAAAGGATCAATCGGCTTTCTATATGAACCATGATTATATTTCACACAGATTAGAGGAAAAAAATTTCCGAACCCATGACAGTGAAACCTCTCTGTGCGACCACCTGCCTGACTAACCATTTTTTCATGGAACGAAATTTATTCCCGTAGGCTCAATACTAATTTTACCTCTATTCAGAGACCAACCCAGTTGAACTCCCTCCATGTGCGACCCATTTCTTTGAAGAAAATGAAGCAAATTCAGTTTTTTCCTGGTCGCTTGAAGAAGGTTTTATTAGAATAATAATTCCAGAGAGCACATTATTCATCAAACTTGTAAACTAAGTTTAGAATTTTTATTTATTCCGGTAACTTTTAAGTGTTTAAACCTCTTTGTGCTTTTTTAAGGCAATGAATTTAACTCTGATGACAAAGTAAGGATGACGGCCAATAAACTCCCTTGCCCTATTCTGTCAGGAAACTCTCAAAGAAATAGATAAATTAATGAAATCGTCATAATTTGTTCCCGTCCAAAAAAAAAAAAAATGCATTTATTTACTGAACTTTGAAAGGAGTTGGAAATAAAAGTTATGAAAGATAAAACCGTAAAATCAAAGCAAACGTCAATGTGCTCATTGTTTTAAACTCTGCACTAATTAACTTATGTAATTTCCTTTTGTTTTGATACTTATATTTTCATATTTTTTCTTGATGTGAAAAATAAATTTTAGTAAAATTAATTGTTACCTTTTTTTAACAATTAAAATCTAGATTTAAACATGACCTCCATTAAGAGATCACTTCTCGGAGCGACAAAATTTTAATGGAACGGAACGTGGTCGCTTTAGAGAGGTTTTACTGTATCTGAATTTCAAATCAGCCTATACTCAATCACCAAGAAAACAATTAGTTAATTTTATATTTTCTAAACTTACGACATGGGCATTTTTGTAAATGCAGTTATTAAGCAGTCTAACAGTTTCTAAATATTTTCTGGACAATTTGATAAATTTTGAGAATTGTCGCATCATCTTATATATCCACAAATAATCAAAATTCTCTAAATAAGATAATTAATATTCGCATGAAGGAAATTTTTAACTCCCTGTCTGGAATATTTTGACTCTGAATATGATATGTCTCTCACTCTATTCGAAGAAGCTCTCAATATTTTGATAAGTTTTCGATATATTGATTATTTTTTGCAGTTCTACGGTCATTTTTATACATCAACGCTAAGCGGACCAAGATCTACAGCTTAAATTTCCAGTCACTCTTGAATACTCAATCTGGAATGCTTCATCAAACCTGAATCTTATAGCTAATTTCAAACATCCTAACAATAAGATGACATGGTAGACGTTTGGCATAGTAAATAATACCCTTTGGTCAGTTCTGGAGAAAGGTCAGTAAGGGATGACATATTCGATTAAGCGGGCTCGGTATCGTTTATCCTTATTATTTTTTTGAATATTTCATAATACCCTTTTTGACATAATATTAAATGGGTTTATGAAGGAAAATGATTTAATTAAAAAATGCAAATATTATTTTTTTTTCAAAATAAAATTTTAAAACCTTCTCTTACAATTTTGAACTTTTCGCATGAATTTTTTATATTTTTTATAAGTGTGTTCTAAGGATTAGACGAAACTATAACAACCGAAGAAAAACTGTAAGGACCAAATTTCCAAAAAGGTAAGTATTTTAAGGAAAAAAAATACCATGACATATGGTTAACAATACAGCAAAAAGGACGTTTTTGACAAAATTGACATACAATTTAATTTTTTTTAAAATAAATTACTTTTATTACTAAAATTGTGACTTAACGTAAATAAAAATCTATTCAAAGTAAATTAAATTATAAGTTATATTCCTTTTCCATGATCGGGTTTCAGTACATAGCAGAAATATAACGAGCCAATTTTTCAAAGGATGAAATTAATAGTAATTGAAGAGGAATTTGATTAATGTAATGTTGCGCAGTTTGATAAATGTTCCTATGATTATCATAACCCATTTGCACCTTTAGCGCATATACGCGTCCATTTCAGGAATTCCTTTTCTATTCAGAAATTCTGAGTCCGTACCGGAAATACCGAAAGAAGAATTTTTATTGTATCACGAAACGTCTAGTATGAGTTCGGAATTTCAGAATAAAAAATAAATTTCTGAAATAAATGTTAACAATGCAAATGGGTTTAGTTTATCCAACATAGATGTTGAAAGTTTTATATTTTGATCATACTAATATACTGGAAAAACACAAAGAAAAGTGAATTTAAGGATTGTAACTGTAAATCAGTTAAAATGATATGGATGAAGTAAAAGAACATTTTTCTGATCTTTTTAATTATTGGATCTTTATAAAACTTCAGGAGAATGAAGTTCATATATCTCACTTCATTTTAAGGAAAAAATTGGAAAATTTATACTTTCGTCATTTTTACAAAATAAAAAGTACCGAGTCCGAAGTTAATTTTTGAAAGTTAAATAACTTTTTATTTAATATCTATAATAGCTACCTTCTGTTATTTCTCCCTCTTTTTCATACCTTACTTTACAGATTTTTTTTTAATGTTTAAAGAACTGTTGCATAATGCTATAAATTTTCTGCTTCTCAGGTAGTTGAAAGTCCCCCTTTAGTTTTAAGGGTTTCTGTTTTTTTATTTATTTGCTTCTTTATTTTTTAAATTTCCTTGCTCAACAGCACAAAACTTTCTGGTACATACACGAATCCATTTTTGCATCAAATGCATGAAATTTAGAGTCATGACTATTGACTTAACTAAAAATGAAATCGTTTTTCATTTTACCAAAAATGTGATAACCGATTGCTCCTTGATGCTGACATTTCCTGGGCTGCTGCGTCCCGAAAACAGGCTTAAGGGGGTCCGGGACACTAAAATCTTCAAATTTTGTAAACACATTTTATTGCATTAAAAAATTTCTGTTTTTTTTTCCTACTTAAAATGACTTTTAAATCATGTTTCTATCTTAATTAGAACGAGAATATTATTTTTTTCGTTTTGGTTTGTTTTCGAAATCTAGCTTTCAAGAAATGGCTGCCATGGAAACGACTTCTTGTAAAAATGCGTTTTTCTTCATGATGGGTTTTTTCAACATATCTCAAGTTTAAATTCTTATAACTCAAGAACCGTTAAAGATAAATGATTCAAACTTGGAACATGTCTTTTTCAATTGCTTTACTTTAATTTTGATTCAGCATATTTGAAAAAAAAAATTACTTTTGAAAATATTATTTTTTTAAAAGTTGCACCACTTTTTTTCCGTTAAATATTTTTAATTTTTTTAAAAATTAATATTTTTAAAAATACTGAATCTAAATTAAAGCTTATACATTTTTGTTTATTTAAATGAAAACGAAATTCTATAAATAACCTTTTGAGTTATAACGATTTTTACTTACCCAACTTTTTTAATAAATTTTAAATTTTAAATTAAAAAAAAATATGAGAAGTTTTATCATGTGATTTCGTTTACAAATAATATGGTTAATCATCACAAAAAAATTCAGAATTTTAACTCATTAAATAAAAATTATTTTAAAATGTGTCCCGAAAACAGGCTTAAAAGCATCAAATTTAAAATTTGCATATTTTGCTATTATTGGAATGTAGAAAACGTTATTCGATTTCTTACTTTCTGAATAGACGCAAATTTTATCCACTTACAAATGAAAATATTTCCGTGAAGGCGCCAGAAAGTATCCAGTTTAGCTTTGACAATAGCCTTGGCTGTGCATGTATAACTTTATCATGTTAGGGGGGGAGGGGGGGGGGGTCTGGCGCATGATATCGTAGGATATCTTTAGGGGGAGGGGGGATTTGTCTTTGATATCGTTATAATTTTTGATCCAACAGAATTTTCTCTTTTATTCGTAACTTGGTAAAAAATCAAAATAGTATGTTGTCCTTTTTTAGACTGTTATGTATTTTTATGAAAATACAAAGTAATTATTGAAATCATAAAATGATTATAAAATTACTTAATTCCAAAATATGGAATACCCCCAACGTTTGGCATTCCTATTCTTCTGTCATATGTGTATGCCTCTATAACCCGCTGTTCGAGAAACCGTATGCCAAGTATGTTTAAAATGATACTTGTGTTTACTAGTAAATAACAGAGAAAGAATGTTGTCCACCTGTTTTGTGGATAAGAAATTCTATCTGCCCCCTAACTCTCGTGAGAGTTCTAGGAATCTGAAACTTATTCACGAGCCTATTTTGGCGCGTTGTGTGTGTCAAATTTTTTTCCATTTTGTTTTCTAACGAGGCATCCCTAACTTTTGCTTTGAAACATCCGAAATTTTAAAGGTAAGGCTATCATATATTTTTTTCTTGTTTTAAATAGATCACTTGACAATATGTTATGCAAAATAAAAACATATTTTTTATTTATTGAATTTGCGGAGCACTTTTCAAATAAATACTTTTAATTACCGTTGGTATTTAGGTTGAACAGGATTTTTACTTAGAATTTTATCATTTGAATATATATGGTGCATAAAAAGTTATATATTTACTCGGTATGCATGTGTACGAGGAATCTGAAACTTATTCACGAGTTTATTTTGGCGCGTTGTGTGTGCCAATTTTTTTTCCATTTTGTTTTCTAACGAGGCATCCCTAACTTTTGCTTTGAAACATTCGAAATTTTAAAGGTAAGGCTATCATATATTTTTTTCTTGTTTTAAATAGATCACTTGACAATATGTTATGCAAAATAAAAACATATTTTTTATTTATTGAATTTGCGGAGCACTTTTCAAATAAATACTTTTAATTACCATTGGTATTTAGGTTGAACACGATTTTTACTTAGATTTTTATCATTTGAATATATATGGTGCATAAAAAGTTATATATTTACTCGGTATGCATGTGTACGAGGAATCTGAAACTTATTCACGAGCCTATTTTGGCGCGTTGTGTGTGTCAATTTTTTTTCCCATTTTGTTTTCTAACGAGGCATCCCTAACTTTTGCTTTGAAACATCCGAAATTTTAAAGGTAAGGCTATCATATATTTTTTTCTTGTTTTAAATAGATCACTTGACAATATGTTATGCAAAATAAAAACATATTTTTTATTTATTGAATTTGCGGAGCACTTTTCAAATAAATACTTTTAATTACCATTGGTATTTAGGTTGAACACGATTTTTACTTAGATTTTTATCATTTGAATATATATGGTGCATAAAAAGTTATATATTTACTCGGTATGCATGTGTACGAGGAATCTGAAACTTATTCACGAGCCTATTTTGGCGCGTTGTGTGTGTCAATTTTTTTCCCATTTTGTTTTCTAACGAGGCATCCCTAACTTTTGCTTTGAAACATCCGAAATTTTAAAGGTAAGGCTATCATATATTTTTTTCTTGTTTTAAATAGATCACTTGACAATATGTTATGCAAAATAAAAACATATTTTTTATTTATTGAATTTGCGGAGCACTTTTCAAATAAATACTTTTAATTACCATTGGTATTTAGGTTGAACACGATTTTTACTTAGATTTTTATCATTTGAATATATATGGTGCATAAAAAGTTATATATTTACTCGGTATGCATGTGTACGAGGAATCTGAAACTTATTCACAAGCCTATTTTGGCGCGTTGTGTGTGTCAATTTTTTTTCCCATTTTGTTTTCTAACGAGGCATCCCTAACTTTTGCTTTGAAACATCCGAAATTTTAAAGGTAAGGCTATCATATATTTTTTTCTTGTTTTAAATAGATCACTTGACAATATGTTATGCAAAATAAAAACATATTTTTTATTTATTGAATTTGCGGAGCACTTTTCAAATAAATACTTTTAATTACCATTGGTATTTAGGTTGAACACGATTTTTACTTAGATTTTTATCATTTGAATATATATGGTGCATAAAAAGTTATATATTTACTCGGTATGCATGTGTACGAGGAATCTGAAACTTATTCACGAGCCTATTTTGGCGCGTTGTGTGTGTCAATTTTTTTTCCCATTTTGTTTTCTAACGAGGCATCCCTAACTTTTGCTTTGAAACATCCGAAATTTTAAAGGTAAGGCTATCATATATTTTTTTCTTGTTTTAAATAGATCACTTGTCAATATGTTATGCAAAATAAAAACATATTTTTTATTTATTGAATTTGCGGAGCACTTTTCAAATAAATACTTTTAATTACCATTGGTATTTAGGTTGAACACGATTTTTACTTAGATTTTTATCATTTGAATATATATGGTGCACAAAAAGTTATATATTTACTCGGTATGCATGTGTACGAGGAATCTGAAACTTATTCACGAGCCTATTTTGGCGCGTTGTGTGTGTCATTTTTTTTCCCCATTTTGTTTTCTAACGAGGCATCCCTAACTTTTGCTTTGAAACATCCGATATTTTAAAGGTAAGGCTATCATATATTTTTTTCTTGTTTTAAATAGATCACTTGACAATATGTTATGCAAAATAAAAACATATTTTTTATTTATTGAATTTGCGGAGCACTTTTCAAATAAATAATTTTAATTACCGATGGTATTTAGGTTGAACAGGATTTTTACTTAGATTTTTATCATTTGAATATATATGGTGCATAAAAAGTTATACATTTACTCGGTATGCATGAGTACGAGACAGGTGGATTTTGAAACAAAATAGGGGAAGATATGGCATGATTCTTCTGTGGAACAAATATTGTATTTTTATAAAACAAAATTTTAAAATATTACAGATTTAAAAAAAAAAAATCTGTAAAAATCTTTTAGTATTTTTATGAATCATTTTGAGTTTTCTACAACTATAAGTTTACAATTTTTTCTCAGATAGGCTTTCCATCGGATGATAGTAAAACAACTAAAGAATATCCTTCCTGATGATCAACCAACAACATCATCATCTAGTCATATATGTATCATAATCATATATGCATCTAGATATATACATAATAAGTCACGTTAAAATAATAAGAAAAAATTGGATATAGATTTTTTTTCTAAGTCTCAACTTTTTTCCAAGTATATTATGACCCAACGGTAGTTTGAAGTAACATTTTAAGTAATGAGCAGTAATTAGCAAAAAATAAATGAATCTTTTATTTTTAGCGCATCTTCTAATATCTTCTAATACATCTTCTAAGATATATTCTAATACCTAATGCATCATAGTATTGCAAGGGGAAAAAGTTTCAAGGAGGTAGTTTTTTAAATTCATAATTTGGGATATAAAGGGTTAAGCAATAGCCTGTTTGGTACACTGTATATAAAAAAAAATGTAACGTTACTCCATAAAATTGGCCTTTTTTGAGTAATTTAACACATATAACTGGTGTTACATTACCCTAATATGTAATATTGCACCAGTTACATCAGTTTAAATTTCACCATAAAATTGCTTAAGTTAATTTACGCCATAAAACTGGAAGCAGCATGTGGCCACCAATTTCATGGAGTAACGCTGCATAAATATTTTACAGTGTGAGCAAGTATAGTTTTAGTAAATTTATTTTATTTTAGTTAATAAATAATTATTACTAAAATAATAGTATGTTTTATTATTTAATAAAAACAAATTTAGCAAACAACAATCGAACCAAATCATATCAACAACTTATCTGAAAAAAATTTGTTATATTTTTATTAACACATGTGGTTTTATTATTAAAAGGTTTGTTAGTTAAATTTTGCGTGGCTAAACAAAAGTATTTTGGCATACATTCACTTAGACATTGGCAAATTCCTTCATAATTTTTAGAAAACATCTATTTACAATTATTTTTAAACAGTAAAATACATTCAATTCAAAATATACTCAACTACATAATGTATTTATTAAATATAACTTCCAGAAACATATGCGTTAACACAAAATTTCATTCTTTTCCAGTTATGTGCCCCGAGCTCGCTTTGTTATAGTATCCAATGATAAACTTTTGAAAAATATTGCAGAATACTAAAATAGCAGTAAAATGCATTTCACAAGGTTTAGTTTTGAAATTCCTTTATTTATACGTGACAAAAATTCAGCATATATGAAAGTTGTAAGCAAAATGATGGTACTAAACCTTTTTCACAGCTCAGGAAGTGATGTGTTGCTAAACTGCAAATGCGAACTGTGTGCCCAGGCGATAAGGAACTGAACGTTTGCCACGTTAAAGGAATATAAAACGGACAGCAGAAATTTTATTCACAAAATGTGGCAATCGATAGAAAAAAAAGAGGATTTTCGAGAATATTTAATTCAGTCAAATGAAAAATAAAAATGTTAAATTTGAGGATTTCAAAATATATGGATAGAATTCATACAATAAGAAAAGTTAAATATGTACCTTTTTTATACTTAGTGTTTTGAAAAACGATATTTCATATTTGCTTTTCGTGTATTTCAGGTCTTTTTCTATTTATCACTGCATACATTTATTTAGTAATGCAGCCCGATTCGCATGAAAAAAAGGAAAATAATGTTTCAGGAACGTATTTCTCAAGTAAAAAGAGATAATATACTGAATTTTCTTTTTCAGGCATTGGCAGAAAGCATTAAATGTCACAGCGAATCATACATAAATGCAAAAGAATGTAAATGTACACGAATTTTTTGAAGGAACAAACTAACAACTGCTGTAATAAATTTAGAAAATATGTTATATAAATAATAATAAATACTGTTATTACAAAAACAAAGGTTCTATTAAGGTACATTAGGGTATTGTTAAGTTTTATTATATTAAATATTACGCAAGCTTTTTTGAGAAATTAAAGTACAGTCTTAAGTAGTTCAATATATGCTTAGTAGCCAAACCACCTCCGAAATTGAAGAATATCTTTTGCACTAAACTTAATCTAATTAATTTTGAGAATTATTCGGGAGTATATGAAATACCATTTATTAGGTCAGACAGATCAAATAATTGCTATATTGGAATGAGTAGTAGGAACTTTAAGTACAGGAAAAAGGAGCATGTAGCTGACATTAAATATAATAGAAAAAACACAGCCCTGGAAAGACTGCATCAAGAAGAAATCATCCAAATAAATTTCAACGGAAGCAAGATAATTTTTCTCTCTAATCTATATTACCCATCTGTTATAAGAGAAACCACAGAGATTATAATACGTAAAAATTCCATATGTAACGATGCAGCATCTTTTAAATTACCAAAACTGTGGCTCGAGTTGGTCAATCGTTATGAAAATAGAACTAAATATCCAAGTAAAATAAAAAAAAAATAAGGATGACAGACCGTGCCATTTCAGAATATTATTATTTATTTGTTTTGAAAATAAATCGGGTAGGGTCGAAACATGTCAACAGTCAAATAAAACTATTTTACTGTAATTAATTTACTGTATTTTTAATTTCTTTTTTAAAAATGTACAGTCGTGGAAAAAAAGTAATCACCCCCTACTAACTCTGCAACAAATTATTGTAGAAGAAAGTTACTGGTACCAAACGCTTGGAAATAAAGTCTACTTTTAAATGATGTATATACAATTTGCTAAGGGGGCCATCTCCATTTAAAAATGAACCCCAAATTTGTCTTTTTCAATAGAAATACTTAAGTTTGACACCATAAATAAACTCTACACTCTTCAATTAGCCTAAAAACAAATTTACACGAAATTCGTACTATTAGTTTCAGAGAAATTAATTATTTTAAAATGAGCCTATTTTAGAGGCTGTATCCAAATTGATGTTCCGTTCTTAATTGTTGAACTCTAGAAGCTGGTAGACGGGAGGTGCTGGGTTTGAACCCAATCGCGCCCTTCGGCCTAACCGTTCGGAGTTTTCGTGGTTTTCTTCAAACCTTCGGAAACCTTGCGTAAATACGGGTTCGGCCTCCTTAGAAAGACCCCCACTGAGGGCAACTCCCCAAGGGCTTATATCCCTCGTGCAGATAATCGACCGTCCTAAATAACACCAACACCATCTTGATTGTTGAAATGCTACAGAATGACTATGTTACTTCTATGAATGTATTATTTATTGCAATATGATCATTTCACTCGCTTAATATATTTCGACTATTGCCAACCCAAATGTTTCAATAAAATGAGTAAAATATATTCTTATCAAATTATGCTTTTTTGCACATTTTTTATACTAATATCAGACTATTCATGCGATGAAATTTATTTTCTTCCATTCTCTATAAAATTTTGTATAAATTAAACTACAAATACCTGCTAAGAAAGTTTCAGCAAAACATGATGCCAATATTTTAAATCATTTTTGTGCTGTTTGTTTTCGGAAAGCAAAACCCTCCGCGCTTTTACGCATGCGTCAGGTCTGCTTTGATTTTATCAAAATAGGAATGAGCGGAGTTTATTCAGCTGCGTTTGGATGAGCTCCAATCTTAGTGACAACATACAAGTTAACGCCGAAGTAGAACTTCAGAAAATACCCGTCTCAGCGTAACATCCCTTTGGATAGTAGAATCCACCCCAAGTGCTAGGCTCGGCTTTCGAAAATGAACAGTAGCAGTGATTTTAGAGTCATTTTTAAGGAAAATGCGCACCTGATTGATTATGATAGAGAAACACATTTTGATTTTTTTAAATAGGCTTCATTTAAGTGTGCTTTTTTATCTCAAATATTCTTCAAGATTTTTCCTTTGTGAATGTCTACGTAACAAAAAGTACCTACCCAGCAAATTTGATTATTATAGGACCACTGGCTGAGGCTAGGATTTAGAATATCTCTTATTCCCAGTTGATGATTTCTCAGTTGAATGATTTTCCGATGACGATATAAAGATACTAAAATCCTTTTCACAAAATGATTTAACAAATAGTGCAAGTACTTTGAAATCCATTCAAGATAACTTAAATTATTAGTTACGTTCCTTTTCCATGATCAGGGTTCAGTACGTACTATATATATTATATACAGGGTGCAATATGTTATCTATCGCCGACCTTTATTTAAAGTAAAAGTCAGTTTTATAAAAATTATGAAATCTAACTTTTTATACGGTCCCCCAGTCCCTATAGTTTTATTTTGTAAAAGTTTACACATATCATATCAGATATAACACAAAAAGTTTGACATCTGTAATACAAAAATTGACACAGTTATTAAATTTCAAAGTTTGAGATTTTTGCACATGATTTTGTCTTTCATTGAGGGATCAGTTAAAAGATGAATTAAAGTAATTTGAGATCAAAATCAGGGTACAATGTCCTTTTTACGGAAAAATCACCTTTAACCGGGATCGCCAAATCGTGATATCACCAAAGAGGGTTTATTTCACCTAAAAATTTGAGCTAACTTTTAGGGGTCAAACAACATTCAAAGGTTAAAGTAGGTAGAATGACAACCGGAAAATAAAACATACCCACTAAGGACTAGTTAAATGGCAGCGGAATGCAAACGACCAGCCGAGCTATAACGAGCATGAAAATTGGGATTATGCAAATTAAAATAGTACCGCAGCGCCACACATTCGGGATAAAACACGAGCCATCTAGCAGTGGACATGCTTGTCAGCGATGCGATCGTGATGGCAAGCTGCGCATATGCCGAAATGATACTTATTTAAGGTGAATGTCAAAGGAATGCCAGAGAGGCTGCGAGTTTTTATTCAGAACGTTTCCCTAAGGATCTACATCCAACGCACGAAGTATAACTGATGCAGTGCACCATCTTAGAGAGACCGGCTCTGTTTCACTAGGACCCAGAACAACTAGACGGGCAAGGCCTAATGTTCGAGTGACACAGAAGGAGGAACTGACATTCACCCTTTTAATTCCACAACAGAGGACGGCGGAAATAAGCGAGGCAGGTGGTCACCATGTCTGGCATTTGTTACATGCACATGCACATGATGCGTATCCATACCATCCGACACTGGTGCAAGTATTGATGCTGGGTGAGCACTCACGACGATTTGATTATTGTAATTTCATGCTCAACACCTTAGAGGGAAATTCGCCTTTACTTTGTGACATTCTGTGGACAGATGAGGCAATGTTTACTTGGGGTGGCATTGTGAACGTGCCTAATGTGCATTACTGGTCTCTGGAAAACCTCCACATCGCCCGCACAGTACGACACGTGTGGTGCGGCATATGGAGAACCCAGATTGTTGGACCCATCTTCTACGATGGGACCTTAACGGGCGATCGTTAGCTGTATCTGCTACAAAATACGGTACGTGACTGGTATGGAGAGCTGCCTCTCCCATGCATGCCGGGTGTGGTTTCAACATGATGGGGCCCTCTCCGCTTAAAACATCAAACGTCCGGGCGTATCTGGACACCGAATTCGGTCAACAGATGCTTGGATATGGTGGTCCGGTAGAGTGGCCACCGCGTTCGCCGGATTTGACTCCCATGGGCTTCTGCCTCTGGGGTTACATCAAGGCTTAGGTCTATGTGACTGAGACCACTTCTCTGGTTTATCTGAAACAGCGCATCAACCTTAATTGTCGCACAGTTTGCACACCTGCTATGCTCTAACGTGTCCAGTACTCAGTACTGTCACGCATTCAATTGTGCATTGCCGCCAACGGAGAACACTTTGAGTAGTATCTCTAGTAGATTCCGGCGTTTGATGTATTCATTTTTTATAGTAGGCCGTTTTCTGATATTATAATAAACTTATATTTATGTTTCTGTTTATTTTAAAAATTTCATTCTTCGCTTTGTATCCGACCCCTAAAAATCAGCTCAAATTTTTAGATGAAATAACCGTCTTTGGTGATACCCCGATTTGGTGATACCGCCTAAAAGTGGTTTCACCGTAAAAAAGGACATTGCACACTGATTTTGATCTCAAATTTCCTTAATTCATCTTTTAACTGATCCCTCAATGAAAGACAAAATCATGTTCAAAAATCTCAAACTGTGAAATTTAATAACATTCTCAATTTCTGTAATACAGATGTCATGTTATATATGTTATGATATGTGTAAACTTTTACTAAATATAACTATAGGGACTGGATGACCGTATAAAAAGTTAGATTTCGTAATTTTTATAAATTTATTTTTTTACTTTAAATAATGCCACAGCATGAATAACCTCATTTGAAACGTTTTTGTAATTGGAACTCTATGTTTACGACCAAGGTTGAGAAATTAAAGTTCGGCGATTGATAACATATTGCACCCTGTATATATATAACAACTCTTTTTTGGAACAGATGAAATTAATAGTGACTAAAGAGGAATTTGATTAATGTAATGTTGCGCATTTTGAATTGAGAATGAAAGCAAAAAAGTCGGATATCAAAAATGTTTTTTTAAAGCCACCTTCTATTTCATATAGATTCATATCCTTTTTTAACCCTCTGTCTACCAGAAGGGTCCAATGGACCCGACATGTATATTCAAAATATCTATTCAAACCAGAAAATTTCTTCAAAACAAACTAAATGTATAAATCAGACAATAATAAGTTAAATAAACAAATCAAATAGTTTTAAGTAAAAATTCTGGTGTAGAATGTTTTTATAAAACTTGAGTAAAATTTCCGGTAGTTCTAGGGTTAATAAAAGTTCGCAACCCATAAAGTGAATTTTATTTCTGAATTCAAAAAGCTTACAAAAACATCTTTCGCATCTTATTCGTTTTTTGTCTGGTTTTCTATATCTTTCCTGATCATCTGTTTATATAATTTTAAATTATGGGATTTAAAAAGGAAAAGTCTTCACCCATGCGCCACTCTTAAAAAAAAAGTACAAACAAATCTGAGAAGAAATCACAAATATACAAAAATCTCTGAATACTCCAGGTTCAAAATTTTCAACAACGAAAAACTCATGGAAATTTACTTGAAAGTGTCTTTCTAGTAAATAGTGAATCTTAAAAAAATTCAAGATAATTATAGAAAAAAAGTACATTAATTTTTTAACGATACCAAGGGTTTGTAAATTAGGCCTCTTTTTTTTTACCAAATTAAAATATTGTTTTTCAATATCGGATATTTTAAAATGATCGTGCTTATTCGTAAAATTTTTAATCAAATATCTTATTCTCTGGTATACGGTAAAAAAACTAAAAAACAACAACAAAAAACATGTAATTCGTTGTCTTTATCATGCTGGCATTAAGAATTATAATGCATTTTATAATAACACAACTGTTTAAAAAAGCGTTTACTAAATTTTTTTATAAAAGTTTGATATATTTATACTATGGTGGTTTAAATTTAGCCAAAGTAAAGAATAACGGAAAAAACAATTTTTGATAGGTTTTCTTGACGAAAATGAAGAACTTGAAAATAATAACGGAAACTTTGGGATAGATTTTGAGTGGTAGAAATATTTTTTCGCAGATAAAGGCCAAGTTCCTGAAGTTGGTGGCTTCTGCAAGATAACAAATGTAAGTATAAGTTACAGTAATACGTCTTAATTACGTCCACTAATAACCATTATTGCGATATCGAAAATATAGTGGGCGTTATATGTTTACTTGTTTGTATTCGATGATTTTTTTCCAGTTTTCATAAGCATTGTATTTGTAATTTCTGTTATACATTCTGATATCAACTCAGTGAAGGTGTTGAAACATGTCAGTATAAGTTTTCAATATACTTTTAATGTGTTTTTAGTAAAGTCTTTTAAGCAAATGAATATTTTAACATATGTTTTGACTTTTCTTTTTGGAATATATATTGTGATATTTCTACAGGATGTCATATGTGATATTTATTCTGTATGAATTAAATAAACTTATAAGCAATAATTGTTATACACTAAATAAATTATTGAAATAAAATGTGAAATATTGCAGCATAATAAAAGAGAATAAATTGTCTCGTGCGCAATTGCAGTATTAGATGTAAAAAACAAAGTAATACACACTTTAATCAAATTAGGCAAATATAATGTAATGCAAAATTGGTTTTACATTGTAATAGCAATACAGTTCAACAATGGCATACTTCGGTTCTCTTCTGAAGTTTTTAATAGAGTGACTGCACTAGTAGCTGACGAGTCTCCAGATAATCATGTCGTATTATATCGTATCCCATAAAGAGTTTACATGCAGTTTTTACAGGTTACTTTATAGTAGTTATGAAGTCAGTTCAATTTTAATTGTTTTTATTTTGTCTTAACAATTAATTTTGATGTTATCTGCATTTAGTAATGATAGTATAAAAAATATATATATAACGGTTTTTTAAATCTCTTTGCTCCGCTGGCGATTATTTTATTTTAAAACTAGCTGACAGGCCCGGAGTTGCTCGGGCCGTCGATAATATTATTAAATAAAACTTAAATTTGTATTATTCTATATCTTTAACTCGATTTTGTCTCAAGTACGTGCTCGCTGACTGTGTAAAAATCGGTTAAAAAATAAAAGTAAAAGTGAAATAAAAAAAAATAAAACCCTGACATTTAACGGTAAAAACGCTTGAGGTAACTGCCACAGGAAATGAAAGGGGGCGGGGGTACGATATGCTCCCGACAACTGCGTAACTTTCGTGCTGAAATATAGATAAATCACTGTAAAAATCACCGACTTACGCGTAACCATTTTTTTTTTTCACATCGAAATCCTGAGTGAATTTTTTTGATTTTCAAACTGATCATTGCCGGAAAATCTTGTATTTTCACCTTCCATTGCCAGTGGGCGCAATATGTTCTATATGAACATCCTACACTGGTCCCCGGAGCTTGCTGCACCGTATAAAAGGATCTGCGCGCGATATGTAAAATCTGTTAGTTCCACTTTCTACCAACAGGGCCGCACTCTGTTCTAAGCAAACGAAACGCCGACATGCGTCCCCGCTGATACATCACATGAGAGGTTCGGAAAAATTTAGAAAATTGCCCCCCGGTGGACTAAAGTCACGTACCCGGAATACATCTCTCCCCTCTTCGAAATTTTTATATTATATAAATATTATTTATCAGATGATTTCATAAAAAAAATCAGATCTAAAATTATATTTATTCCAGAAAACGCTACAATTTTAGATTTCTAAAAACCTTGCCTAAATAGCGGACAAAGCACGCTATTCAATATCATAATATATTTTTAATAATTTTATATAGTCTGTAATAAAAAATCGGTCTTTATATTTTTATGAATTTTATATAGCCTATAATAAAAAATCGCATTTAAAATAATGATAATTAGCGTAGAAAGGCTGAGATTTAAATAATGTGTAGGAAAGCATTTCTTTTTCCTTTTAAAAAATGATTTTTTGATAAAATAAAGAGGTCTTCATCGATTTTTACGAAAATTACATATTTGGATTCAGTGTTAAAAAATGAGTGCAGATGCAAAAATTTCAAATCTATAAATGTAATATTTGTAAATATATATACCACGGAATAATCCCACTATGAAAAGTACAATTTTTTTTTACCACTGTCTCTTCTTTTCTGCTGGTAGGAAATTGAGAGCATTTATTTATTTAAAACATCGACTTTTTTTATAATTTATGTTCTAATTAACCGACCGTAAAGAAAATTACATATTTGTAATTAGCGTTAGAAAATACGCACAGTTATTTAAATTTCAAATCAATAGATGCGTATTTGTAAAAAAATTTCATCCCGCGAAACAATCCCAGTATAAAAATGTTCTGTGGTTGTTGTCATTCTGGCAATCTCCCCTCTCTTGTCGAGTTTGAGAAATAATTTTCTTTGCCATTGATTAAAATACATTCTTTAGTTGAATTATGAATAATTTTCCAATTTGTTAATTGTGGTTTTTAATTAATTACACGGCTAATTATTAGAAATTTAAAATTATGAGTCTCAGATGCACCAGGAATGGACTTCGACTACCCCCAAAAGAATTTTCAGCTTTGTACGTGGGGTAGATTTAGCTAGCTAACGCAGACACTCAGACAGAGCGAAACTTTCTTTTATATGTATAGATATGTTTCATTCCTTAAATATGAAATAGGGGCTAGATTTATAACAAATAAGATTTAAAAAAAAAAATGGAAAGCTCTTAAGCCTATAAAATTCTGTTTTAATACGACATTTTTCAAACGTCTTCAAAAATTAATCATTAGCCTATTGCCATATTAACAGGACTGCCACAGGTGAGTATTTTTATATTCTGTTCGCCCCAGTATTTTTCTAATATGTATCATAGTGTGTGTTAAGGATTTTTGTTTTCAGAAAGGGTGGCAGTTAGAAATAAAAAATAGTCGCCTGTGGCAACCCTGCATTAACAGTATGCAAAATAACTATATTCGTTAAATTGCATGAAATGAAATTTTAGCTAGCCCGTGGACTTCCCACGCAGTTCATCACGAGAGCACAAATTTGGGATCCCGTAACTTCAACTGCTTATGACTTTGTTGGCAATGTAGTGATAATGAAATATAACGCATGATTCCTATACGAAATTTAATGGGAAATCGAACTGTGATATTTTTTTTATCCAAAATTTCATTTTGTTAAAAAAAAAAATGCGAATTAATGAAAGAATGTTTCCAAAAAACATCCGAAATTTGAAATTTTGTTGGGTGAGAATTCGCACGAGTTCACGGGTGAAATTTCAGTAAATTTTAACTTGCGTTATTTGAATATCTATTACTAAAGTTTTTTAAACATAAAAGTAACTTTCCCCTCCAAAAAATTAAAGAAAACAATGATTCCGAAAAAGTGAAGTGAAAGTTTTAAACATTTTGTTTGTACTTTTTAGAGAAATTAACACGATTGCCTTGCCCGAACGAGAATAACCGGACAAGATCGAAAGGTTTCTGAAAAGACAAACGATAAGAAAATTAAGGGGGTCCTGGGCTAAAAAGCGATGCATCAGCTATCCTCTGACGAGAATTTTAACTTCATTTATTTCAGAATGAATTTTTTCAACTTTAAAAGAATATATCGCTCACCTGTAAGAAAAGTGACACATCTCGGCAAAAGTAAATTTCACAGGAGAGGCAAAAGGGGGGAAATTTTCTGAATTTTGCTATAAGATGAAATTGCAGCACTTAGGAATGCACGCATGCAGGAATAAAAACGTGCATAAAAGCATAAGCCCCTGAAGAATGAAGGCGTAGGATGTGGTTTGGAGGGTTGGGTAAATTTACCTTCGCACACAATCCACCCCTCATCTGTGGTCACAAATGGACATATAGCGTAATAAAGTGATTTCCTTTATAACTACACTTATGAAACTGTTTGTGTAGCAAGATACACCTACTAGAAACCTATTAATGGAATAAAACGCAAAATGAATTTTTGCGAGATGTGTCACTTTTTTTGCGGGTGAGCGATATCTAAAGTTCTTTGCAGATATATGTATGAAATTTCCAAGAGAGATTTTATGCTATATTTCCAACAAATTGTCTTCAGGATTTTTAATTTTGAGTGGTAAGTGTGAAAAAATGCTAATTAATGCAAAACTCACTCATAAGAAACTTCATTCTTTTTCACTTAATTTTTTTTTTTTTTATAAAATTCATAATCAGTATATTTTAAGAAACCCTGACGACAAATTAAAATGACACATTTTGAGTAAAAATTTTGTAAATCGAGTAAGTGCTTCCAGAGTTATATCAAAAATTAAATATGTTTAAAATTTAAAATTTAATTTTTTTTTAATTATTTAAAATTTTTAAGATTTTTTTTACATGCAATATTCTTATTATATTAAAACATATTTCAGAAAAAAAATTCATAACAAAATCTCTATAAATACAAAAATAGAATTTTGAACCCCGGATCCCCTTAAAATTTAGTACGGATTTTCAATCTATGTTCTCAATTTTTCTCATCGTAACATTAATTTTTCGACTTGTATCTATTGATTCCTTTAGCATTTACTATGTCGCCTTGAAAGAGTAATCTAAGATAAAAGTTTAGAAAGTCGCCAAGAAGACCAACCACATCGATTTTTCCTCCTCCAGATTGTAATGATCTAATTTTTGAAGGGCGTCTCGTGTTTAGGCATAAGGGCACAAATCAAAAAGGTTGCTGACATCTCAAGGACACGTGGAAGTCGTTTCCTAATATCCCACATTAAATGAGTAAGAATAGATTTCTTTGCTTTTTTCGGAAGAAAGTCTCTCGGTTTTATTGAAAATAGATTGACTTATATTTCAGACATTTTTATTTGCTACAGACATCAAATTTAATATCGAAATTTTCTGAAGAATCAAAACGCGAGATAAAAAATATATCTGTAAAAAAATGTATTTACGATGTAATGTGGGAAGATTTATTGATATATTTTAAAAGGCGCAGTAGTTAGAAATGAAAGTTGAAAAGAAGAGACTACAATTAGAAAAAAAATATTTTTCTTAACCCTCTCGCTGCGCAACCCGAGAGTTTCTCGGGCAACGTAAATGTAGCAAAATTTGCGCAGCCCGAGATTTCATCGGGATGCATTTTTTCCGCTTAATTAACCCTCCTTGATTATTCCAACCAGTAACTTTTTAACGCAAATTTTGCTTTATCTGATCGGAGCATTTTCCCGATTAAATCAGGCGAAGATTTTTCTTTTCAAAAAACCGGTGACAAAAGAATAAAAATTCTTAAAAGATGCTCGTCGCGAAGGAATTAAATACGGAATTTTTGAAGCTATTTTGATAAAACAATTACGCAGCGAGAGGGTTAACCCATGAACTCCACACTAATATGAATTCGCACCAACCAAAATTTCAAATGTCGGTGTTTTTTGAAAATACGCTTTTCATTAATTTGCATTTTTATTAACATAATAAACTTTTTTTAATAAAAAATAGACATCACAGTTCAATTCCTCATTAACTTCCGTATAGGAATTATGCGTTATATTTCATTATCGCTATATTGGCAACCAAGATATACTCAGTTGGTGTTATGGAATCTCAAATCCCGCTAGTGTGGAGAGCGCGTGTACTGAACCGAAGTGGTGGAGTCCACGGGTTCAAATGACAAGCTATTTAATGTGACAAAATAAATAGCATAAAACTGCTGCAAAAGACATGTAATTATATACAAACAGCTTAATAAGTGAGATAAAATATCACAGATGAAGCAATGTTTTTAATGCACGAATCCTCCTTTTTAATTCTCAAGCTAGTGCAACTACAATAAGAACAAAAGCAGAAGTGAAAGAAGCTTAGGGCCTGCTGAAAACAAATCTTGAAATTTATATCAAAAGAGGCTTTGTATATTTAAGAACGGGAAATTTAAAAACTTTCTACTTTGCCTTTTAACACCTAGGGGGCGAGCGTCACGTATATGTGACGAATAAAGTGTTCAGATTCCGTGATTATTCCTACCAGTTGTTTTTTGTTGTAAATTTTGCCTTATTTAATCGGGGAATTTTCCCGATTTAATTAGGCAAAAATTTCTGTTTTGGAAAACCGTTGATAAAAGTTTAAACATTCTGTAAAAGACGCTCGTCGCGAAGGGGTTAACATTCGCGAGTTTCTGAAGTTACAATTTTAATTTTCCAACTGCTAAACTTACATTTAATGCAAATTCTTATTCTAAATTAGATATTCATAAAAAATAGCATTATATCGTAATCGGGATGTTAATGTGAGGGGAAATTTATTTGGTTAAGTTTATTAAATTTTACAAGAGTGAGATGAAACTAATTTATTTTATTATTCTATTTATATGAATCTGATTAGTTTCGTATTTTAAATGTCCTTTAATTTATATTCTTACTTATATATTTTTATTTTCATTGGTCTAATAAGGTTATTGCAAATTAAAAAAAATATGTATTTTCCGTTCTATATTTTTCATATTTCGTTATTGTTTTGCCGTTTTTCAAATCAATGTGATTTTCCTCTACTTCTTAATTTCCATGTTATTGTAAATACGTTCCTCAACTACTAATCACATATTCCTTTTGTTTCCTCATATTTTACTTTCTTGCATATGCCACCTTTATTTAAGGGGCTCGGATGTAAACACGGTAATTGACATTTTAAAATTATCTCGCGTAAAATTGTGTGACCGCGTCCTGTCAACCTTATAAAAAACAAGTTTTTTTTTTTTTTTTTTTTTTTTTTTTTTTTTTTACTTAGTATAGACCCTAATAATCAAAGATAAAATTTAGAGGTGACTTTCAATAACAAAATCTCTTGGCACATAAGTCCAGTAAAATAAAATCTATCAGACAGAAACCTTCTCTCTCCTTCAAAACATAATGCTCAAACATGAGCAAAAATCATTTTACGATTTTCAAATATTTTCAACAGTAAAACTTATTTCTGCAGCTCGTATTAAATGCCAAATATAGCAACTATAAACTTATTACTTACTATAAAATTATTCTTATTCTAACTACATAGTTATTCTTTAATAAATTTCATTTCATGATAAATATCAGAGCTTCATCGAATGAAATAAAATCATATGAGCTATGAAAATACCATTTTTAACACTTTCCAATATAGGAGAAAAGTGTTTATGACTTTGTTTGCCCTCACTCTAACTCACGTACACTTGCATTTTCTCGTAATTGGAATACAGTGAAACCTCCCTCTGCGACTACCTCCCTGAACGACCAATTTTTCATGGAACGAAATTTATTCCCATACGTTCAATACTAATTTTACCTCTATTCAGCGACCATTCCAGTTGAACTCCCTCCATGAGCGACCAATTTCTTTGAAGAAAATGAAACAAATTCCGTTTTTTCCTGGTCGCTTGAAGAAGGTTTTATTAGAATAATAATTCCGGAGAGCGCATTATTCATCATACTTTTAAATTAAGTTTAGAATTTTTATTTATTCCGGTAACTTTTAAGTCTTTAAGCCCCTTTGTGCCTTTTTAGGCAATGAATTTAACTTTGATGACAAAGTAATGATGACGGTCAATAAACTCCCCTGCCCTATTCTGTCAGGAAACAGTCAAAGAAATAGAGACATTAATGAAATCGTCATAATTTCTAACCGTCCCCCCCCCCCCCAAAAAAAAAAAAATTGCATTTATTTACTGAACTTCGAAAGGACTTGGAAATAAAAATTATAGCAGATAAAACCGTAAAATCAAAGCAAACGTCAATGTATTCATTTTTTAAACTCTGCACGAAATAACTTATGTAATTAACTTTTGTTTTGATACTTAAATTTTCATATATTTTCTTAATGTTAAAAATAAATTTTAGTAACATTGTTACCTTTTTTCAACAATTAAAATCTAGATTTAAACATGACCTCCATTAAGAGACCACATCTCGGAGCGACCAATTTTTATTGGAACGGAACGTGGTTGCTTTAGGGAGGTTTTATCGTATGCTATTCATATTCACTATATGACATTCCCTGTTGAAGATGGAGTGTGTAGCATTATAAGTTCGCTCACAGGGTTACACAAAAGAATTCCATTAGCTTATGGTCTACGGTGAGAAATAGTTTACAGTGTATTTTAATGATGTTACACTACTTTAAACATAATGAAATTGACATGTGTTATTGAGGTACACCACGGATGTTGAGAATTATATAGAATATGGTGTGCGTAGCATACATGATTCGTTTACACTGAAGAACAAGAGGATTCCGTTACATCATTGTGTATGGAGAAATGTTTTCAGTGTATTTTAATGCTGTTATATCATTTAAAATTTTATGAAATTGACATGTGTTACTGAGATGCTATAGAAGATGGTTACCGTATAATATAGCATTGCTAGCGTGCATACTTTATATACAATAAAACATAAAAAATTCGTTTTAAGTACTGTCTATGATTGATATATGCTGGGAATGCGGTTTCAGATGTTATATGTTATGTTAAATCTAACTAAATTTTTGTACGCTATATGGTGTGTCTAAATTGTACAGATTATATACAGAAAAGAATTTCTAAGCATTACGATCTGTGGACACGAATCACTAAAATTGTTTTTTGAACTGAAGAATTTTCACATTTTCACCCTTTATTAACCCTATTAGGTAGATTTCATATGAAATACTACCTATTGCAACCTCCCCTATTTTGGAATTTCTGAAAATTTTTTGCAGATAGACACGGATCATAACCCCTGGAATCCAAAACAATTCCCGTGAAAAACTTTATCTATTTATCTATATCACCTTTTTATGGACACGATTAACTTCTGCAATTCTACACAAATCTCTTCCAAACTGATACATAAAATCAAGGGGTAGAAAATCTCGGTCAATTTCGTTGATGGGCAAAATCGGACGAAGGGGGTGGAAATAGGGAGAGGTTTAGTGAAAACCGAAAAACCCCCATAACTCTTAATTTTTATAGATAACTAATCAGTTTAAAGTTATTATTACTTCTAGGAAAAGGGCCAAAAAATTATGTATCACAGATTTTTGATAAAATTAAAAATGGGCTCAAGGGGCGCAAAAAATAGGGTTATAGCGAGAAAAAAAAAATACATAACTTCGTCAATTCTTAAGATATAAAATTCACTTAAACTTATTAGAAATATTCTTAATATTATTGAGAACTTTTATATTGACAAGTTTTAGATAGGACCAACTGTTACTGAAAAAAAAAAAAAAAAAAAAAAAAAAATAGGGGTGTTGAAAATGAAAAAAAATCATAACTTCGTAAATTCACAAGATATCCAATCCACTTAAATTTATTATACATCTTATCAATATTATCTACAACTTTCATATTGACAACTTTTTGATAAGATCAACTCTTACAGCAAAAAAATGAGAATAGGGGTTGACGAAAATAAATTATCGTATTAAGGGTGTACTCAAATCCAGACGGCTTATTTTCTGACTCATTTTAAATTAATTTTCGTTCTCAAACGCATCCAATTGGCAGGTTCTCTTATTCAGAAACTATATAATGTGCTGTATTGGTCGATTTTTTGATAAAGGCAGAATATATTTTTAAAAATGCTGTCAAAGTGGGCATTAATTACCGAATTTCCCGAAGCGATAGTGCTGGAAACGAAAAAGATGGTCGTACTGAGAAAATAGTTGTAAATCCAGTTCTAATTAATTGAACGAAAGATAAAAACACAGGTCGCTTGTAAATCTCCTCGAAAAATCCCATCACTAAGTTTCATGTTTTTACTTTTAAAAATGAGTCTGAAAATGTGTCAGAAAATTTCGAGTTGTTGAGCGGGGGAAAATATTTTTTAATACCGACTTAATATGATTTTGATAAAACGAGCTCTTACATAAAAATGAAATTAAAAATTCGTCAAAAGCAGCCAGATAAAATTGTTAAACTGGGTTTATCTCTAATCTTGATTTAGTTTTTGTTGGTGAAATTAGTACTTAACTCCGAAATTTACCTCCGCCTGTAGGCCGAGCCGGCAGGGATTTTTTTTTTTTCATTTGTGTTCTTATCACGTTGTCTTTTTGTTTCTTAATATATTAGCACAAAATTATATTCTCTAACTTTTACAGTTTTTTTTTTTCCTGTCCTTCTTGTAAGTTTGATGTACAACTCTGAGGAACAGGTTTCCTAGAAGCTAATTTGATTAAAATAAATAAATAAAATTTTCTGATATATGTAAAAATACAGTAATTTTTTTTTATTTAAAAAAATAATTATTTATATTACTGATCCACGATATCCTGAAGTGCACTATAAGGATTGCCAGTACAAAAATCGAGTCAATTGGAAAAAATATATTTCAGGTTTGGCATTTTGATCATAAGGGGATATTGAAAAATATATATATATATATATATATAAATAAAAATAAAAATAAAAATAAAACATAAAAAATGGTTTTAAAGATTGCAATTCTGAATCATTTAAAAAGAAGTGGATATAGTAAAAAAAGCCTTCATGGCCTATTTTTAACTATCGGATATTTACGAAACTTAAAAAAATATATACATGGATATTATATCATATTCAATGGCTGTTTATCAGTCAGGATATAAAGGAAATCTGTTAATTCTGAATTTCATCGCCTGGAAAAGCTTCTAACATCTACACCCTTTTCATTTCCTGTCATTAAATGAGAGAAATCCGTCGAAAAGCTCTCAAACATACATTTTGTGAACTGCTTTTTCAAACCGTATGTTTTCCCCTGGGGAATTCCTGTAAGTGGCACAAACCATTTCTCCCTCCGCACTCATCCTTCACGTATGGAAATTGAGTTTACGATCGGACCCTTCTCCTGAGTCAAAACCAACTGCATGTTTTTCGTATTTAGGTAAGGGGGAGTTTTGCTATGACGCATAGTTTTTATACACTGCAGGCGATTTTCATCTAGATGCTCTTGCGTTCTAAATAGGGGCCAAAATTGCCTGCTATGATTCATACCATTAGTTTGATATCCTTTTCTCTCTAATTACTTTTACTTTATACAAATGAGTAATAAATGAAGGAGAAAGTTTTCTCTAAGCTCCGTGTATCATCATTTTTAGATTGAATGATTACTTAACCGGAAGATTCGCGTAAAGATCATGTTTCCGCTTACCGTTTTGAATGCCTTTCCGGTACACAATGATTTCGTTTTGAACTGGAATATTTGAGGTTTGTTTTACTCCAATTTGTTCTCTTTTCTTTGTAATGATTTCAAAGACGAAATATTATTTCATGAAACTGTAATTACTTTTACTTTATACACTTACTTTTACTCTCTAATTACTTTTACATTATATAAATGAGTAATAAATGAAGTAGATAGTTTTCTCTAAGCTCCGTGTATCATCATTTTTAGACTAAATGACTAAGGCCTTCCTGAAGGCTTCGATAAAGATAATGTCTCTGCCCAGATATTTGAATATCTTTCCGGTACACAATGATTTCGTTTTGAACTGGAATATTTGAGGTTTGTTTTACTCCAATTTGTTCTCTTTTCTTTGTAATGATTTCAAAGACGAAATATTATTTCATAAAACTCTAATTACTTTTACTTTATACACTTACTTTTACTCTCTAAATACTTTTACATTATACAAATGAGTAATAAATGAAGTAGAGAGTTTTCTCTAAGCTCCGTGTATCATCATTTTTAGACTAAATGACTAAGACCTTCCTGAAGGCTTTGATAAAGATAATGTCTCTGCCCAGCAATTTGAATACCTTTCCGGTACACAATGATGTCGTTTTGAACTCGTATATTTGAGGTTTGTTATACTCGAATTTGTTCTCTTTTCTTTGTAATGATTTCAAAGACGAAATATTATTTCACAAAACTCTAATTACTTTTACTTTATACACTTACTTTTACTACCTAATTACATTTACTTTTTACACTTACTTTTACTGTCTAATTACTTTTACCTTATACAAATGAGTAATAAATGAAGGAGAAAGTTTCCTCTAAGCTCCGTGTATCATCATTTTTAGATTGAATGATTACTTAACCGGAAGATTCGCAGAAAAATCATGTTTCCACTTACCGATTTGAATACCTTTCCGGTACACAATGATTTCGTTTTGAACTCGAATATTTGAGGTTTGTTTTACTCCAATTCGTTCTCTTTTCTTTCTAATGATTTCAAAGGTGAAATATTATTTTATAAAACTCTAATTACTTTTACTTTGTATACTTACTTTTACTATCTAATTACTTTTACCTTATACAACTGAGTAATAAATGAAGTAGATAATTTTCTCTAAGCTCAGTGTATCATCATTTTTAGATTAAATGCCTATTTCTTCGGAAGACTCTCATAAAGGTAATGTCTCTGCCTACTCATTTGAATACCTCTCTGGTACACAATGATTTTATTTTGAACCCGAATATTTGAAGTTTATTTTACTCCAATTTGTTCTCTTTTCTTTGTAATGATTTCAAAGACGAAATATTATTTCATAAAACTCTAATTACTTTTACTTTATACACTTACTTTTACTCTCTAAATACTTTTACCTTGTACAGATGAGTAACAAATGGAGTAGAAAGTTTTCTCTAAGCTCCGTGTATCTTTACTTTTAAATTGAATGACTGTTTAATCGGAAGTCTCGCATAAAGTTCAAATTTTCGCGTACCTTTACCTTGCTAGTACACATTTTTTTTTTTTTTTTTTTTTTTTTTTTTTTTGTAATCCGAAAATTTTGAGATATACTCTACTTCAATTTCTTTTCTCTTCGTTTGAATATGATTAAAAGACGAAATATTCCTTAAAAAATGCAAATTCAGTTTATGAAACTGTTTATAAGACAAAGATAAAGCAATATTTTCTCAATAAAAGAACAGAGACAATTTACATATTTTTATTTTACTGTCCGTGTGAAGTTGTGCAGAAATTTAATTAATGTTCATTATTTTTTGCAAATGATACCGATAGCTGAAACATCTCAGTTGACTATTTAAACAGAATCTTCTGATTATAAACCCTTAAATATATCATAAATAAGACTGAAATGCGATGTGTTTTGAAGGAATGCTTCTTTGGACTAAAGCATGTGTAATCCTTTGATTAACCCTTAACCGGAAACGTGAAAATCCCGTGCACAAACAGAACATTTAATAATTTACCAAATAGTGAACTTAAACATTTAATCTTTAATAGTAATGCATTAATAGGACATTTTTTAATATAACAGCATAAAAATAAGTTTGGAATCTCGGAGAGAGAAAATAATAAGGGCAGATATGTAGACGCAAACATCTCACAGATGTACGTTTCCGGTTAAGAGTTAATATTTACATTTCTATGCAATTTTCATTCCAGTAAGGTCCATTGAGTTTTAAGCTAACGGTGTATTTTATATCATAATACAGGATGGTTCAGTACTATATGTCAAAAACATAAAGTCAGGTAGAGGAGACCTAAATAAGCAGATTTCGTATAGGAATGCGGGTGCGGAAATGCAGCGTTGAGGCAGTAGCGGGTGCTATTTAGTTAGGCGGATGAAAGCGCTTCGCTGACTTGAATCGTAATTCTCCGCTCGAATTTCGAGCAACATGCGGCATTACACCAATGCGGAGCTAGCCGACATGCATTTCATGTATGGGGCTGCACAAGGAAATAGGGCGGTTGCTCAAAGAATGTACACGGAACGATTCCAGGGTAGGAATCTGCGGGATCGTCAAACATACTATGAGCATCTACATCGGGAGTTGTGCGCAAGTGGATCATTTTATGCTTCGAGGCGTGATACGGGTGCTGAAAGATATCGCAGAATTCATGCAGTGAAGAAGCAGTATTACGCACAGTAGAGGATAGTCTTTCGACAAGCTCGAGAGCTGTTGGACGTGCATTGGCTGTGAGCTATTTCCTCGTGCAGCCCCATGCATGAAATACATGTCAGCAAGCTCCGCTAGAGGTCTGCCCGGGCCGGAATTTCCAGGCCCGGGCCCGGCCCGGCCCGAACGAAAGTTATATTGGCCCGGCCCGGTGTAAAAATTGAAAGTTCGGCCCGAGCCCGGCCCGGCCCGTTTGCATTTTTACAGTTCTCGGCCCGGCCCGGCCCGGCTCAATTTCTACAAAATAAATCCGTTTTTTCTTGACATACAATTAAGATTCTTTTAATGAATACTACATACATATTTATGGGAACACTTTACAGTATATTTTAGATTACTATGTGTTCGCAAAACAGAAAACACACAATAGTAAACATTAACGATTACTTACAGTGTTTTAGTCATCGTCTCTACAGATATTTCAAAATTCAAATAAGGATTCATTAAAAGATTAATGCAGTAGAGAATAAAGGATTAAAAACATGATAACTTTTGAAGCTGCATAATAAAAAGTAGATTTGTGAAAATATTTCTCTCATTTTCTCAATTCCAAAGGAGCTACATTTCGATACATTTATGAATTCATTTCTTTTCGGAAACGCGTAAGATTGGCGGGTATTCTTATTCAGAAAATATTCTTTCTGAAAATACTGCCAAAGTTAGCGTTTTGAATCGAAATTCCGGAAGCGATAGCACAGGAAAGGAGAAAGACGTACAGTCACGTGACAAGAATCTCTGTTATCTCTGTAAGTAATTTATCAATTATGGAGAAAGCTATTCGTTTCCAAATTCCTTCAATAGTCAGGCTTGCTTTTATGCTTTTATAGTTAAAAATGAGTCAGAAAATGTGTCTGAAAGTTTCACATTGTTGAGCAGTGAATATGAGAACCACTTTAAGGTATATTTCCAAAGATACTGTTAACATAAGTTCATTATCACTATTAATATTTTGTTTTACAAAACGTAATACCTGTCCTACACATCCTGCGATCGATTAAGACCAGTTCCGTCCCGGCACGAGTCGTCTGACTCCGGGTTTAATTTTTTTCAGCAATCTAGTAACTGTCCGATGCCGATCACTACGATGGACATGTTACATTTCTGTATTGATGTTGTTAAACTCGCAACGGCTTGTGACACACATTTATACTTCTCATATATCATATTCATTGAAATGGCTCGTATTTTATCTGTATTATCTGTATCTCGTATTTTATTCTTATATCGGGCCGACAGGCCCAATTAATTTTTTTATCGGCCCGGCCCGGCCCGTTAATTTTGTTTGTCGGCCCGGCCCGTTCAAAAAATTGTCCTAATTCTGCCGGCCCGGCCCGCGGGCCGGGCCGGGTACGGGCCTCGGGCCAAGCCCGGGCCCGTGCAGACCTCTAAGCTCCGCTTTGGTGTAACGATGCATGTTGCTCGAAATCTGTACGGGAAACGACGATTCCACCCAGCAAAGCGCTTTCAGCTGCCTAACTCAACAGCGTCCTCCACTGCCTCAACGCTACATTTCCGCACCCTCATTCCTATACGAAATCTGCTTATTTAGGTCCCCTCTAATTGCCTATACATTTTTGACTTATAGTTCTGAACCACCCTGTATATCGCACATACCACTAAATGCGATGTGTTTCGAAGGAGTGAATTCTGCTTCTTTGGAGTAAAGCATGTGTAATCCTTTGATTAATATGCATTTCTATGCAATTTTTATTCCAGTAAGGTCCGTTGAGTATGAAGTTAACAATGTATTTCAGTTAAAATTAATGTCTAGTACCTTTTTGTAGATTATGTAAAAAACCGCAACTGTGAAGGTAGGGATTTCATTTTAGGGAAAATCGTCATCGAATACTTTCAATTATTGCAACGTCTTTAACTTAGCAATATGTAAATAAATAATTTTAAAAATCTCGAGATTTTTCATTTTTCTTTTATGTTGTTCAGTGCAAGTGAAAATTAACCTTGCAATATAATGCAACCTAGACCATGAAATTTATGTCTGGAAAATAAAAGCCCTTTTGTCACATAGGAGCTTAGAACTTTTTTAAACATATTTTATTCGAGCAATAACAATAACACTGTTTTTCTAATATTTTTGGAATATTTTTAAGTACTGCTTTTTAAAGTAAGATTTTATTAAATATATAACGCATGTTTTAAAACAATTGGAAAAAGTTATAATTAACTTTTAATAATTTAATTAAATCATGCATTTAATATATCTAAACAAAATAAATTTGAAAAACTTTTAAACTTTGCGAATTCAATTTCTCTAGTTTTATATATTGCAAAAATTGTACCAATAAAACTCAATTTTAATAAAGATTGAGTTTTTATATTTCTTTCCGATGATATATAAAACATCTATGCGTATACCCAGAAAACATTTTCCAGACAGTATCAATTTACGTAGAAGAGATAATATGAATTACGGTAACATCTGACAGTCTATTTATTTATTTTATAACATATGGATATACACTTTTCATATCTTAACTGATGGATACTGATTGGTTAAGAAATAACAAGAATTCAACCTTTTTCCTACTGACAGAGCTGGCACTGACTATATATATATATATTATTATCATATATACTAGTATGGCAAAATAATAATCTTTGTAGCAGATTTCTACTAATTTTCGAGATAGATTGGATGGCAGCCATGAACTTAGTGAAAAACTGTAGTTGTGAGGAGCCGAACCCAAGACCTCCAGCTTAAATTGCCGACGCTCTATCTAGTGAGCTACCTGGATGAGACTCTGCCGACATAATTCACTCATACAACCTTTTTGGTAATAACATCTTGTTTATCATATTAGACCTCTTAAAATTTCCTCCATGTTGGTCTGTCTCATATGAGATACCATATATTTTTACCGAAAATTTTGCATGAGTGAATTGTGTCGGACAAGCCTCATTCACATAAGCTCAGCTCCATAAAGTTCACATATTCGTGTATCCGTTCTAAAAGTATCAATTACAGTCGTATCCGTTTAAAAGAATATTGACGGTTCCAAAAATAATGTTCGATTAAGATAAGAATTGATTAAACGGGGAAACATAACTGTAATATTTAATGTGTAATAAAAAGGCATAATAACCATCTACGGTATAGTTAATTAACAGCATAATAAATCATTAATAGAATAACATAAACTAAAATAAATACAAATGCTAATATAAAGTAAATATGTATTAATTTAATGTCAGTACATACATTTATATGGTTTACATCACACTCAATGCAGCTCGTTTGAATTTGGTCAAATTCAATTTGGTCTTTGCTACTTCTAATTTACGTTACTTATACTGCCTTAAAAAAACGTTCAAAATGGTTTAAGTGGAATTTTAAAGGAGTAAATATCGCGTTATTTTTCGAATGAATGCAAAATATCACAACTAACATCTCGAGTCTCGAAGTGACGGTGCTTTGCCATTAAAGCCTTGTTAACAGCTAGAAGTGATGGTGGGGAAATCATTTGACATGTCCATTATACACCTGCCAGCCAAAATCTTTGCAGGAAGAACTGAAAATTTGATTTCAACGTAAAGGAACCGAAAATGACAAAAAATGGAAGAAAATTCCAGCTGAAACGTGCTTTTCGCGCCTATTTTCAAACATCGGTCACACAGTTGTTATTCGATTAAGCGGGGACGTTCGTAAAAGGTATTTGGTTTAAACGGGGAAAAATAACATAGAACCAATAGGAATAAATTTGGTTCAGGAGGATTCCATTCGAATAAGCGGGATATTCGATTATCCGTGACCCGATTAAGTGGGAAGGACTGTATTACAGAAATTATACAACTATTTTATGGAAATTGTGCAATTATTCTTGATTTCCTCCTTAAAATTGAACATTATGGTTAAAATTTTGGTGATTTTTTTTTATTCTTTATATAAATATTTATTTTAAAAATGAAACTTGAAATATTCGAAAGTGATTTTAGGAAAAATAATACGCATAGGATACTTTAATAATTGGTTACACGTGAGAATATAAAATTCCATAAAACTAATTAAAAACTTGATGGGATTTAAATCGCAGACTGACTTCAAGTGAATCCAAATAATTCATGAAAAAAAAATGATATTAGTTGATTACCAAGTACAATAGACTCTCTCAAATCCGCAACCCTAAAATCTACACATTATCACAGATGTAAACAACGAAACTTTCAGTTCAGATGTAGGGGCAAAATTACAGAATTTTTTTTTTGTTTTATACGATTCCATATGTGTTTTAATATGTAATTCTCGATAACATGACTGAACTCGTGGTTTTTCATGAAGTAAATTGATTTTTGAGAAAAAAAGAAATCAAAATATACTGCTGATATCACTGGTAAATCACAATCTTTTTACCAAATATGTTTATGTATTAATCAAGCTTTCTTGGTGACTGGCTAAACCTAAAATAAAACTTTTCTATTTTATGATTTTGATGTGAATTTATAGGTTACCTTTATGAGGAAAGTTTCATTGAATAATTCAAGGAGAATGTATCTTATCTTTATTATGCATTATTTAATTATGTATTATTGATCATTTACTTGATCTTTACTTTTAATAATTTAATCATTTTCAAAATTATGTTACATTTAAAAATTGTAAGTTTACTACTTAATTATTTTAATATTTTATTATATTGCAAGCATTCGTTATAGGTTTGATTGCATTATTACATTCAAATTACTCTTTAAAAATTGTAAACAAAACAATGACCAAAAATCTGCAAAATTCTAAAATCCGCACAACCTCTGGTCCCAAGCTGTGCGGATATGAGGGAGTCTACTGTACTGTTTTTTTTTTTGGCAATTTTGAAATTGATTTTTTTTTAATTAATTTACTCATTTTTAAAGTTTACCGTCCCCTTAACTGAATATACTCTTCACACTTTCTCTCTTTACTAAAATACTTTTTAAAATTAATTCTTCTTTAAAGGGGATATGGATTTAAAACAATATAATGGAGTGTGTAATGGGCAATTGAAGTCATTTATCATCATCAAAACTCCATCGATAAACCCCACTCGTTCAAATATTCTGGGCGAACCAAAATGACAATCTCAATGGTATAAATGACCCATGCGAAGTTTTAATGACAATAAAAAAAAAAAATCTGATGTTGTCATTTCTTTCTACCTTCAATACCAAGTATCACTCATTTTTGCGAACGGCGCCGCTTTATTTTCTCCTGACATCTATTTTTCTCGAGAAGTGAAAAATAAATAAGTAAGCAAAAGTCGTCTCTCCTTAAGAAGAAATCAATTTGAGGAAGGCTTCCTTACAAGCCGTCGCAATAAATCCGCTCGGAATTAAAAATGGTCCCGTGACTCAGTGGCACCAGGTCTGACGGTCGCCGGCTCCTAGGTCAAAGTCGGTGTTTCTGTAGGTCACCTCACTTTCTCCTCCTTATCACTCTCCTGCTCTTCTTCTTCACGCTTCTACCAATTTCTCTCTTTCCTCCTTACTCCTGGCCGTGGGGAGTAGCTACAAACGGCGCCGGCCATTTTCGACCTTCTTCTCTATATATGGAAATTGAGTTTGCGATTCCAAGCTTCCCCAGGGTCAAAAACGACTGCATATTTCCCATTATTTATGGACTGGGACTAAGGGTAGTTGGACGACACATATTTTAAGTGAGTCTATATTTGAGTTAAAATATTCTTCCGTACACAAATGGTATTCTTTTTTAAGGATCTATTTTGTGAAAAATTTTCGCTTGAAATATTTAGTTTTACTGTGGGATTATGTTAAGCAAATATTTCTATACGGAAAAAGTGGTAGTCAGAATGGGAATGACTTGGCAACTATGGACTCTAATAATATTGCGTTTTTTGAGCTTGAAAGGAAAATACTTTATGGAAATTTTATGCACGTTAAACGTATTTCATGTACTTTATTGTTTCTATAATTTTCTAATTTTTCTTTTCAGTTAAGGTATCTTATTCGAATTTACTAAAAATAAAATTTTTAATATAACGAAATATATTTTTCTGTTTACTTCTTGCTACTGACCGTGGGAGTAACTACAAACGGCGACGGCCATTTTCGACCTTCTCTATTTATGGGAATTTAGTCTGCAATTTGAAGCTTCCTTAGGGCAGAAAACGACTGCATAAGGTAGTTGAACGACACATATATTAAGTGCATATTCGAGTTCAAATATTCTTCCGTACACAAATGGTATTCTCTGTTTAAGTCAAATTTTCTCGCTTGAAATATTTAGCTTTACTGGGATTTATGGAGATAAGATTGAGATCCAATACATTTCCTATGCTTTTTTACGATAGAGAAAACACAAATATACCTTTCTTATTCAATTTCTAAAATATTAAGTGTATGACGAACATTTAAAATTGATGCTAAAATTCATTATCAATTTCAGTTCATTCGAATCTATTAAAAAAGACTGCATATATATTTCATTACATATGGATTAGGACTAAGGATAGTAGGGATACACTTATTTTAGGTGAATCTATATTTGAGTTAAAATATTCTTCCTCACACAACTGGTATTCCTTTCATAAGGGTCTATTTTGAGTCAAAAGTTTTCGCTTGAAATATTTAGATTTTCTTATTTTTTCTTTCTTTTGAAGTTTCTCATTTTTCGTTTAACATCTTTACAAACTATCGCTGAATTGAAACACGCATTGCCTACATGCACACAGTATGTTTTGAAATAAAATCTAAAAAGCTTTTAGGCGAAAAAAATCCACTTAAAAGAAAATAATGCCTAATATATTAAAATATAAAAATGAATGCTCCATGTGATTTCTAAATGACATAAGACCAATGATTATTTTAATATAAACACAGTTGAAAAGGATATAAATGAGGATATGCATGTCCGTATATCCGTTTAATATACATCAGTTATAATTAAAATTAGAACAACATTTTTCTCGATTATTTCCCGCAGTATTTCATTTGAAAATTATAACTTTGCATTTATTCTTCTTTGTCTATCTTGTGAATACTCCCTTATTTAAAATATAAAACCATTAACATACTTGAAAATTTCGAAAAGAATTGGAGAAAAATAATTCGCACGGGATACTTTAATCATCGGATACAGGTGAGTTTTTAAAACTGCGTTAAACTAATTAAAAAGTGATAAGATTTAATTCCTAAATTAAGGTAAATCCATATAAAATTCAAATTTCCGCGTCGCCGTTTCCCATATCTCTATGTTGTAAAAAGACCTAAATAATTGTTTGCCAGATGTCACCGTGATTCAATTTGCCTGTTCTATGAAAAATATACTATTTAAAAAATGCTTTTTGGAAAGCCAGAGATTTTTACGCGAAATGGGGAAAAAATTACTCAAATTCAGACATTATTAAGATGTAACTTTGCCAAGTAAAATTTTTGCAGTCTAACACTAGAAAATTATTGAATTCTTAAAATGTGTTTTGAAGTTCTTTTTTGTTACATTTTTAAATGCATGATTCAGTGATTAAATACTAACAGCTCTCCTTTAAAATAAATGTCATATTGTTAATAAAATCTTACTTTAAAATATACCGTCTTTTTCCAAAAATAAATCTTACTCCAAAAATAAGACCTATCATGATTTTTCAGTATACTTTTAATACAAGTCCTACCCACTACCCAGAAAGTTTGTAAAAATTCACAAACACGATGAGAATTTCATACAATGTATATTTAGTTTAAAGCAGTGGTTCTCAAACTTTCTCATCTTACGGCACACTCGAACCTATGTTAAACTTCCGCGGCACACCATGATCAATGATTAAAAATCTATGAAAGGAATGCATGTCTTTTTAGGTAGATTTCGTAAGAAACACTACCTATTACATTCTCCCCTATGCTCGATTTTCTGAAAAGCTTTTGTAGATCTACATCGATCACGACCCCTAGAATCCAAAAAGACCCCCAGTTGAAAACTTTATCCATCTAGCTATATATATCTTTTTTATGGACACGATAACTTCCATAATTCTGCGCAAATCTCTTCCAAAATGATACATAAAATCAAGGGGCAAAAAATCTCGGTCAAGTTCGTTAATGGACAAAATCGGATGAAGGGGTTAGAAATGGGGAAGGTTTTTGTGAAAGCAGATAAAACCCCATAACTTCTTAAATATGCTGCATATCGAATCAATTTAAAGTTATTATTACTTCTAGAAAAAGGGCCAAAAATTTATGTATGACAGATTTTTGATATCATTAAAAATGGCCTCAAGGAGCACAAAAATAGGGTTTTAAGAAGAAAAAAATTCATAACTTCGTCAATTCACAAGATATCAAATCCGATTAAATTTATTATAAATCTTCTTAATGTTATATACAACTTTTATCTTGACAAGTTTTTGATAGGACCAAGTATTACAAAAAAAAAAAAAAAAAAAAAAAAAAAAAAAAAGAAAGAAAGAAAGAAAAAGAGTGGATTAGAGGGGGTTGTAGAAGGAAAAAAAAATCACATTTACATGATTCTGATAAAACCAACACTTACAGAAAAATGAAATAAAAAACTCGTCAAAAGCAGCCAAATAAAATCGTTAAACTGGGTTTATCTCTAATCTTGATTTAGTTTTTGTTGGTGAAATGAGTACTTAACTTCGAAATCTACCTGTGCCTGTAGGCGGAGCAAATTTAATTTTTAATTTTTAATTTATATAATAACATAAACAAAAATTTTCACAAGAAATAAACGAATTAGCACATTTTGTTATAATTTGTAATAAAAAGATGCCACGTGTCCCGACTTACGTGGGACGACCCGATTTTCAGGGATTCTGAGACCCGTCCCACATAACCACTGTGACGCGAAAATTCCCGATTTTTCATCATACACAAATTCTCTTAAATTTATTTTAGTACCATGCTGCTTATTAGTTTGTATCGAGTGGAACTTAAGTAAACAGAAACTGTTTATAATGAAAATAATTTTAATACACCCGAGTGGAATATCGTGCAAATACACACGTGCGGAAACCTGTCTAAAAGCAAAATATTATTCCGATGTCTAACGAATCCTTTTTTAGACTTTTTAATGTACACGGTTCAGTAAAACCTGGTATAACGGAAGCTGTTTATTACGGAATCCTCGTCTTAATCGCAAAAATTTCATAGCCTCTAGTAAATTTTATTTCGATCCTTAGAGATTCCGCTTCCGCAGATTTTACTGCATAAGATTATTATTTTTTTTTATTATGGTAAAACCTACTAAGAGGAAATTTGAAATGACCTGAGAAAGATTCCGTTTTATACAGATTTCCGTCTAAGAAAGTATAATTTTATGGCATTTCTACCATAGGGACTATATAGTTGTACCCTTAGTTTATGATTCCGTTATAGACAGGTTCGTTTTCACAGGATTTACTGTAGTTTTATGTCCTGATTTAGAAGCAGTATCAATTTTTTTTGTCTCTGTCCGGTTTTGTGTGAAAGAGGAACTTTCAACACTAGGCATGCTAGTAAAACTTCTTCGAAGGATCTAGTTGAAATTTGTTTTCGTTTTGAACATTATTCACCACTGGAAAAGCTTATTTATCGCAGATGTAACATTGAGAGCGGATGATATTTCGTTTGTACTAACTGGAATTTTGAAGTTGAAGAAAAACCAATAGATTATAAAGTTTGATTTATTTTTCTTGCAGTTTTCTGACGTTTCTTATTAAGAATATTCAAACACTGAGACAAAGATGGAAGGAAATTTAACTTTAGGACACTAAACCTCATTACATATTAAATTGCAAAACTTACAATGTTCGATTTAAAAGTTCTTTTTTTAGTTCTTAGAAGCTAAATATAAAATTTTCACGGCATTTTTTCTGGAAAATTTATGGATTTACGAATGAAAATCATTTCATTCGTCGAATTGAATTTGGTGTTAGAATTCAATACCGTCATAACTGAAAAAGCGGAAAAATCCCTTTTTCCCCCCATTTTTTTGTTTAAATTTTATGAATGAATGTTTTCTTTAAAAATGACATCATTTCTCGAATGGCAGAATTTCGCTTTTCCGGGATTAGAGCCTCGATTTCTTTACCAGCGGCATGCAAAATAAATTGTAAATTACATTATTTTACAAAATCGTGTCGTTTGAAGATAGACGGAAAGCTTTTCTTCAGAAAAAAATAATGTCAGAAACTTTCACTTTATACAGTACTGAGACTTCATACCTAGTCTGTAATTTTGGAGCGGAAAAAATATGAAAATGACATCATTGCTACAAAACTATGCAAAAAAAAAAATAAAAAAAATAAATAAAAATAAAAAAAATAAAAAAAAATTATGATTTAAAATCTACGCTTAAATATAGATTGTTTTAAATGAATATATGGATATTTATAGATTATCGGGAGATTAAGCCATCTCCCGAAAACAGGACGCAATACGCCTTTTGAAGCAAAAATCCAAAGAAACCAGGTAATACATAAAAAATACAAAAATATTAGAAAGCCAGCTTAATTATTATTCTAATAAAATATTTTAAAACATGTTCTTGGCTCGTAAGTGTGAAGGAAGGGTTTTTGGAACGTAAAGCTCCCGAACACGCTAATCTGGTGTAACGTCTGGTCAGGTCATTTGTGGTGATCTGGAATGCATGGTATCCAAAATTAATTTTCACGTGCACTCAACAACTTTAAACCAAAAAAGGGGAGAAAAAACCAGAAAATATCAGGAGATTTTGCTTTTTAATTTACTTACATATTGAAAAGAAAATTAAATGAAAAATAAAAAAGGTATTGCAATATCATACAAAAATTTCATATTATTCTGTTGAGTTGTTTCAGATACCAGATCATCTTATCAAAAGGTTATCTTAGGGAATTGTGCCTATCAGATTTGTCCAGAATAGCCATTTTGGCAGATCATTGGCAGGTAAAGCGGAAGGTCCCATGTTCAAATCATGGCGTGGACACTTTTTCACCCAGTTCTAAAATTTCAACTCAAAAATTACATAACTATTGTAAAATTCTAAATGGCGAGTACTGATTTCCCCTAAGGTGAAATACATTACATCTTACGAGATGCCGTTTAAAATTGGTAACATAATCTAAAAAAAGATACCAGGCATTAATTTTAATTTAAAGATATTATTAACGAAAATTCCAATGGACCATACTGGAATAAAAATTGCATAAATATATAAATATACACATGTTAATAACGAAAAAGGAGAATTCTTAGGCCTTATTCCGCGTAAATATACTTAACAATATGTCAAAATTTTAGTAAAAGCTAACCATCTGTTACGCGAAAATATAAAAATAATAATTTACAAATAAATAAAAAATTCTTATGCTGGAAATAACGATATCTAGAATTTATTTCCACCATAATGTCTGTTCTAATACGAATATCTTATCAAATCTTTCTTCAGTTTAATGAGAACTGTGAAGAATGTTTCGGACACAACAATTCGCAATATCTTGACGTATTTTTTCCCCCGAATGTTCAGTTTAAATGTCTTTAAACTTTCATTGCGTAAAAAAAGCAGATCGAAAGATTTAACAAATCTTTATTCATGGATAAGAAGAATTAATGTCTTAATTCAATAGGTTATTCACAGTAACCATAAGTACTATTTATTAGAAAAATTTTCTTATCTTTTTTTCAAAAATTGTTATCAAAATGAAAACGAAAAATCATAATAACCTTTTGACAGAAATACTAAACGAAACGAAAATTTTACATGTCAGAAATTGTACATCAAAGGCAAATGAGGTGCTTTCGTACTATAACTAGTTTTATAGATATTCAGATCTTGATGCAATAGTTGTTGCACTCTTATGCAAAAATGCATCAATACAAAATTTATTACGATTATATATATTAAATTTAGTAATACGGAAATAATGGAACTCCATCTTAAATAGGACGTCATCACCCTGGCAACCTCGAATCATTACCTATCATGGGATATCATTGAATTAATGACGTAGGATAGGATTTAATAGAATAAAGAAAACATTCATTAATATCTTTTTAAGTTTTGATTCGATTTTCGTAAAATTTGAAATGACGCGTCAAATTTCTGCAATGATTATGTATATTAAATTTCAAACCATTCGGTTGGGTAGTTTTTGCTCTGTTATATGTGGACAGACAGACAGACGGACGGACGACCTATACGATGACTATAGATTCTACGTAGTTATCTAATTACGAACTCATCTAATAAGAGATGATGTTGTCTGGTACCAAATGATGCGTCAATAGTACAGGTGTCCCAAATAACATTGACACATTTTAGTTAGTAATACGAAAATAAGTATTTAACACGTCCGAGTCTGGCGTCCTATTAATAGAACGAGTTTTTATCATTAAGTTATTATTTTATCTTAAAAATTATTTTTGTTATTAGCTACATGTAGTAATGATACCATGTACTTATGATTATGATTTCTTTTATGTTTCAGCATTTCATATTAATAATAAAAGTTTTCTCCTTTTACGCTGTTGGTGATTCTTTAATTTCAAACACATAATTTGCTCATTAACTCTAAAATAGAGCATACTTTTCTGGACGAATAATGTGCGTTAAAATTATAAAAAATACTAAAAAGTTGTTATGTTTGTTTAATCCTATGAAATACGACATTTTTCGAAAAAGTCTTCCATAGCCAATTGTCACATTAAATAGTACGCAAAATAACTATATTCGTAAGATTTCAGTAAATCACGTATGCCAGGGTCCGTACGCTTCAGAGGATTCAGACGATTTTATGTGTTTTAGTACCAGAAATTTCATAAAGCACCGGTCGCTATATCTGAAGATAGAAATTTTTTTTCATTAAATTAGGCAAATATTACTGTTAAGGCTGTTCTCAAATCCAAAAGGGCAATTTTGTGACATAAGTTTTAATTTATTTTTGTTCGGAAATGCATGAAACTAGCAGGTGTTGTTGTCCAGAAACTATGTAATCGAGCTGTTTTTTTCGTTTGTTTGCAAACGCAATAGATCTTTCAGAAAATAGTGTCAAAGAGGGTGTTTTGAACCGAATTTCCGCGCGAAAGACGAATAACCGGTCAAGAATGGGTGAAAAACGTGTTTATCACGTGATCAAAATCGCTTATAACTCAATAGGTAATTTATGGGTCAAAAAATGGAAAACACAGCTCGACTCCAAATCGCTTCCATGGTCAGGCTTTCCAATTTTATATCTTCCTGTTAAAAAAAGAATTTATAAATTTGTCAAAACGTTTTGTACTTGTTGAGCAGATCAGTTAAGAACAGCCTTAAAAAAATTCTGGCAAAAGGTGATAAAAGTCCTAAAAGGTGATAAAAGCGTACAAACCCTGTATGCGTTAAATTTATGTAAATCTTAACTTTTATGGTTTCAACAGTCACTTTTAATATTATTACCGTAAGAGTATTTTCCCCCCAAAAAATTGAAAAAAACAAAAGGGATCCGAAAGGATATAAACGTGAAACACTCAAATATTTTAGCTAAATTAATTTTTTATAAAAATAAAGTCAATAATCTTCTTTTTGTGCTCACCTTTTATTTTATGAACTAATTTCCGCCGATTTACATTTCATTTATGTTTTCGCTATTCTCGAAATTTCCCACTTGTAGCTGAAAATTATGTGGCACCAAGGCAACTAGACATAGGAGTTTTATCGTAGAATTTTTTTAAATCATGAATTGCTACAGAGATAGACTGGATGAGACATTCTAATTCCATGATATTCAAAATCTCCGTATATTACACATTTTAAATTTTTTTCTTTGTGGATTTATCAAAGTACATTCAACAAAAGTGCTAAATGCTCAAGATGTAAAAACACGCAAAACAGTTGCAAATGCACGTGTTACCGTAACTATTTTGGAACACATATGACATAAAATTAAACATATGTTAGATGTTCACCGTGCACTGTTAAAAATCTGCAGAAAACTGTCCAGTCACTCGACCGTTTTTAAAGATAACGGCTATTTGATCACATTATTAAGCGTATATAACCATAGTATGGTCAGAATAAAGTTCAATTACAGTTATGTAATTTTCTTCAATTAAAACGGTCGAATGACTAGACAGTTTGCTGCGAATTTTTAACAATGCTGAACAAAAGATCCACACATTGAAATTTATTTACTTATAGTATCTGACAAGTTTAGCAGTTTCAAGTTCCTATCTTATGTATTTATTTTTATGTTAATTTTAAAATGCGTCATGTTTTATTTATGTACTCTGTATGTTAACTATTTCCGGTAATTTGACCAACTAGACGCAAATAGTATTAAAGTCAGTTGTCCAAAACAATACATCCCACAACTTCAAATCTGTGCATTAGCTCTTAAATTTGACACCCTAACAGAATCTGTTCTTTTCACATTATATGGTATACTTTTTTAAATGCCGTTATTTCAAGTGTGGCATTTTCAAAAATTAAATCGAAAAACTTGATGTCACCATACTCAAAATCCGCTGATATCACTGTACACAAAATAAGCTACTGAGCTCTTTACACTGTAAAAAAAAATGGTAACTTTACATGTAAAATCCAGGAACGTTTCGCCTTTTATCAGGTTTTCAGAATAATTTAGCTCTTTCCTGTGAAATTCTGGTTTTCTTATCTGAAACGTTCCTGAACAAAAGTTGGAAACAGTAAAACGCTGCGGCCGCCATTTATTATTATTTTTTTCCTATAATCCGTTGCTCGCGCGCGAGTGTCGAAAACGAATTCCTTAAATGAATGTAAAAAAATCAATATGGAATGCAAATAAATCAATAGACGACATAATCCTTTACGTCTCTATTGTCAAGATAATTCAGATGAAAATACAATACCTCTGTGACATCACTAAGAGATTATCTCTCGTACTTGTCTGTGAAATCTTTAACGAGCAGACTGTGTAAAAAAAAATACACCTATTATTTGGATCTGCATTAACCAGGGGACAATCAAATATGATTCTCACCTATTTTGATTAATTTAAAGTATGTTTTAGAGTTCTTATCTCTAATTATTCTTGTGAAAGGATTTCTTCAAATGGGCCTTAGATTTTCAGAAATTAGATGCCGAGTTTTAGCATACGTTTCAAATACCCATTAGTTTGCAGCTCTCAACGTGTCTTTCGTGGTGTTGATCCAGAAAGCTTGCACGCCACCCGTACGGCCCGGGTTCGATGCTACCTCTTGACTTTTTTTTTTCTTTTTTAATTAATTTTATATTTTAACACTTTATTACAATTTGATTTAAATTTGACATATATTTGACACTTTGAATTGCTGCAAATTTGAATTTTTTTTTTTTTTTTCGGAAAAAATATACAATTACGTTTAGGTTTTTTTTTTCATGAAAATTTATATGTATTTTATCTAACTTGTAAACTAACATAATCACTGACGAAAATCCAAAATATTTTATGCCTAGATTTTTTTTCTAATTATTATTTACATTTATATATTTTTATATTTTAAGCAAAGTTCAGAAACAATATATCACATATATATTTACTTTATTGAATTTTAACTGAAAATTTATTTTTTCGTGTAAATTATAAATAATAATTTTGATGTCAATTTCAAAATATTTTTTCATTCTAACAAATAATGATAATAAAGCGAAAATTGTCAACTGGAAATGTAAAAATCGTCTGCGGATCCCGCATGCTGTGAAATGTCAGCAATGTCATAATGAAGGGAACGAACATCCAGAGTGAATTATGTCAGCCAGGTATCGGTCCGGATAGCCTAACAGGTAAGGCATTGGCACGGCATGCCAAGTATCCAGGTTCGATCCCTGGTCTGGACATTTTTCGCTCTTGTGCTACTCCAGCCTTGAATATGTCAGTAATGTTTTGCTGTCAACAGAAATATTCCTGGTATTTCGCAGGAAACTTACTGGCATTTCTGTAGAAAGTTTTTAACATATACAGTAAAGTACCAGTCATTTTCAAGAAATGTTTCTTGGAAATAATGGGCAACTCAGCTGCCCATTTTTTCCCAGGAACGTTGCGGAATTTTTTTTACAGTGTATATGGTACTGTTACTACTAATTATAACCAAGCAATACACACTTGTGATTCATTTTTTATTTTGAAGTTTGAATATGTCATGTTTAGAGGCCGGTATTATTGATAATTTTGAATAAAAGACAAATATTATTTCGATGTTTGCAATGTAATAATGCACTCTTCCCTTTTCTTCAAAATTTATTTTACTTTATTAATAGATTATTGTTTAATAAATATTACTTTTTATCATACGAATATTATAATCTTTTTATCATATTTGTTCCTGTTTATACGCATCCGTATGTCCTACGAGTGTTTTTTCCAAATTTGGTTACGTTATGAGAAAGGTTAATTAGTTTGGAACGAAAAAGCTTCAAAAATATCTTGCATCGGACATTACTTTCAATAGAGACGGTCCTGTGCTGACTGAAAACATTACACAGTCCTCCCGCACAGACCGAGCTGGTACAGTACCAGTAAACATCGGTTCAATCTCCTCATTTTGTGACCAGCATGCTAACAATTAGGCTGAGTAGGACTCCGATACACTTTTAAAAATTTGCAGCAAAGTGTCCAGTCATTCGACGGTTTTTATAAAAAACGGCTACATAACCGTAATATAACTCTATTCTGACCATAATATGGGCAATAATATGGTAATTTTCTATTACAACGGTCGAATTACTCGACAGTTTTCTGCAAATTTTCAACAGTGTAGGAACATAACGATTTAGCTAACTTTCTACTAGGGTGAAATTTTTATTCAATGAATCTCGCAAGGGCCAATATCGTGGGAGATTTTGAGATTCTATTCTAGGACCACTGGCTTATAGAACTCTTGAGCTTTGTGTCACTAATTATGACTGTTTTTGCACTTACTTTTAACTTTGATTCTTCTTTTTCCTTCCATTGGAATCAGTGATGTTGTAATAAAAAAAACCAGAAGTTATTCGCTATAGGCAGAGAGCAAACATCAGAGAGTATATGATATAGCTACGGGTGGTATACCAAGTTATCCGGAAGTTATACGACGTATACCACCAAATACTCTCCACTACATCCCTGATTGGAGTGATTTTCGTGATAAATCCTTTCTCTCTCCTTGTAGTCACTGAAGGTGTTTTAACTTCCCATTAAGATTTAATTCAGTTAAATATCAAATTGCACAAAGACACATTTATAATTCGCAACATAAATAAACGAAAACTTAAAAGCATACCTCTCACTGTTTAGGTAAACAAATCATGAAACAAGGAATTTATCTTACCTGAAATTAAAAAGAAAAACATAAGTAATCCATTTTTGAATACAAACAAGAACAACAAGTAACAATTATTACATACAAAAATTTCCCTAAAACTGCCTTAGGCTTACAAAATATTCACTATATAATAAAAATATTTATAAAGCTTTCAGAAACTCTTACTTCGATATATTTTAACGTATTTAACCAAAATGATTAGATTTTATCAATCTGCATTGCCTTTAACAAACAATAAATTAAATCCCGAGTAGTAAAACAATAGTGGGATAATATTACTTGTGATAGCTACATATTTGCCACTATTTCATGGAGTATTGCCTCAACATTGAAGTGTTAACAATTTGCCAATATTGCATTAATATTGCCATAAAAATATTTCCCCACTTCCTTGCCAATATTTCCAATAGAATGTTTATATAATTATGGCATTTCTATGGAAGTATCTCAATGTTAGGACAATATTTAGCCAATATTGGTATTTAATTGACGGTATATTGATGAATGCTATATTGTGCGAAAGTAGTAAAAAATATTCGTTTGTTACAAAAAATATTTAAGGGGGCACTCTGTCTCAAAAAGTAATGGAATACATTGAAAAAATATTCTGACCCACTGACGGACACATTTTCTAACATAAAATCATGAGACATGTAAGCCTGACTACTAAAGTAATTTGGAATCGAACAGTTTTTAATTTTTTGATAAATGAATTACATATTGAGATAAGTGATTGGTTTCTTATGGCGAGTTTCGGGCTGTCCTGTCCTGAACATCGCATCAAAACATTAACTTTGACAGCATTTTCTGATCACCTGCTTTTATCGAAAAATGGAAAAAATTATTCCATATTAGAGAACATGCCAATTTCATGCGGAATGTGTCCGAAATTAGCCAGTTTGGGTTTGAGAACATCCTTCTGGTTATTAGTCAGATAGATATCAAATTTACGTTGTTAATGTTAAATCTATGGGGGTGGAGTGCGACATTTCGATGCTCCAGGGGAATCCCCAGCCCCCCCCCCCCCTGAATTCACCACTACCTAAAATATCCTTACTGTTACCCGGATTTACTTTAAATATATGAAGCATTCTTACAGTCTTTTGACTTTCGGGAACAAAAATCTGGTGAAATTAAACTTGCTAAAATAACATTTTAATCTGATAGACGAATGCCTTAATGATTCAAAATAAAGAAAATGTGGGCAGCAGCGAAAATTTTTTTTATTTAACTGAGGTTTAAGTTAAACTTGCGAGTTTAATTTTCCTTACCATTTTACCACTATAACTTTCTATTTTCTTCTAAATTTTTACTTATAATGAATTTGCATAGTACACGCAGGGCATTCAAATAAGAAATGATAACAGTGTAGTATTTTCAGTACAAAATTTTGGTATAACATTTCTTAAAGGGGTGTTAAAGAAGGGACGGAAGGAAAAGAAAGGGGACGGTATAGGAAAAAAGAAACGGCAATGGAAAAAAAAGGGGTGGTAAGGATAAGACGGTAAGGAAAATTACCACTATTTTTAGGCAAATCATGTTAAGACTAAGTGATAGCGACAATGTTCATTGATTTTTAGAAACAGTTATTTACACTGGATTAAATAATAATAATAAAAAAAAATTACCACGAAAAGTGCAGGAATAAACCTTGGGGACGGTAAGACTACCAATAAAGCCACGATGCTTGAAATTGATATTTAAATGCTGATTTAAATTCTGCAGTAAATTTCTTGTCAAAGAATTTTAGACATTCTTTCTCTATCATACTTCTGCATGAGAAAAAACTTGAAAAAAATTCTGTGGCTGTATCTGAAGTGATTTTCTGTATAAGTTTAGCAAGAGGGATGGTAAGGAATCTAAAACCCAGGGACAGAGTTCAAAAAATAATATCAACCGTAAAAATCTGTGCAGGTTAATTTTTTGCTACATATTTATATAAAACAATTGTCCCAGTTTCGGAAAAAAAATTGCATCTAATTACTTTTATTAAAACAATTTTATACAGACAGCTCCAAACTTAAAAATCAGCATCAGGGACACGGGACGGTATAGGAGTTTTTCTGGTATTTGGACCCCCCAACATCGTCCAAAATTTTTCTCGTTAATATTGTTATGCAATCATGCGATGAGATGTTCTCCAGTATATGAAAAAAAAAAACAACAACAACAAAAAACCCCACAAGAATATGTACTAAAATAAAAATTATTATTCAGGGACATAAAAGTCAAAAGATTGTGAGAATGCCCCATATCTCGATCTCAGCATGGTAGTTTGTTTTGCAGAACAAACTCGACCGCGATGTCACCTGTGTCGTGATGGGCTTTGTGCGATAAAGACGGTTGCTTAGCAAAATCACGCTGAAATTTTATCATCGCTTTCTTTTTCGCGTTTCAAAGAAAAAAAATCGATGTCCTTATTTTCTTTAACAATTAATAATAATAAAATAATATTTTTTAATTTATATTTATCGCTTCTCGAAAGTCTGCTCCACACAGGGTTATAAAATATGAGATTGGATGGATAAGGTATCAATTAGAAATTGGTTGGTAAAAACAAGCTTATCATTTTCGGCAAAATGGAGGCTAAAAAAATCGGTGTACGAATTCCGAATAAGCTTTATTGAAAAGAGGACAAAATTTACTATATTGGGCAAAAAATTTAATAAATTTGTATTACTTTTATGATTCATCCAAAATCGCCGGCAAACTTGGAAAATCAATGAAATACGCAAATTTTTCCGTTTAAAAAAAAACAAATCTAAAATCTAGAGTCCAGGTGCATTCGGCCATATCTTCGCCTATCCGGAACTAAATTTTCAGACCTCTACTTGCGATAGATATCTATAGTCCTCGTCAACAAACGAACAAAGAGACAGACAGACACATAGGCTTTCTTTTATTAATATAGACTACTAGAAAAATTTAAAAAAAATATTGCATTTAATTCTGAAATATTTAGGAATCCTCGACATTTTCTGGAATGTTTTCCCATTGACAAAATTATATTTTTTAATTTAACTGCTGAAAATATTAAAATGAAAAAAAAAAAAGTCTTGTGCGTTAATCTCAAAATTACATATATGTTTTTCTTTGTAAAATTTAAAATAAAGTTATAAAAATCTTTATTTTGTGAAACGATTTCTTGCTACTAAAGTTATTCATCTTGAGCTAATATTCTCGGAGAAGTAACGTTGTTTAACTTTTTTTCCCCTTTTAACTTTTCTGTATTTTAGACACACGAAGTCACAAAAAAGGAGTTTTATTATAAGGCTTTCAAAAGATTTTATAAGGTTTACATACACTTTTCAGATCACAAAACTAAAATAGAATACTTTCCATTTTTAGAACATATTTCAGATTTTAAACATCGTTCGATGTCGTAATAAATGTTGTGTAGTAAGTTTTCTTTTTTTTTTCCCTGAGTGAATACAAATAAATGGTGAAAGCAGAAATGGGATTTTCACAATGCATTTTCTTTTCGAGAAGAGTGCAATAATTGCTTAGATAGAATAAAGTCACATTCAAACTCGAAGAGCTAAATGACACGCTTAGCTACACAAGACATTTGTTACACTACATTATACTGTGCAACCGCAAAAAAAAAAAAAAAAAAAAAAAAAAAAGGTTTCGTGTTCGTAAAAACAATTACATAAAAGCATCAGTTAGCATAATGGGAAACAGATTCTCTAAAAGCAACTAATTTGCAAATGGTAAAGGAAACAGATACTCAATCTCCATATCCATAATTGAATTGAAAGCTTTTACGGTAAAAAAAAATGCCAGTCAAACCCACAAGCAAATATATAATAAAAATCTCTTTATGTCGCTCAGATAATTTTTCACCTATAAAGTGCATAAAATCGAACAAAATCCTTTTCAAAATGTCATTGTGATTGATGACCTTCAATATCAATTACTAATCAAATAATCTGGTATCGATTTTTTAAAATTTAATAAAATGGTTGCTTATTACGGTACAATGGGTACTTTTTTTTTCATTTCTGAACCATGGCAGATCTAAAACATTATTAGTCTAATAGGAAAATCGATGTTAATCCGTTGTCAATGTTATCTGCTAGAGGTTTGAAAATATCGAATAACTTCTGACAACTGCAGGAATTGATTCTTTATTAGAACAGTATAGAATTAATCGAATCATTGATTTATTTTTTTTCTTTTAATAATCACACACTACAATGCCAAAATATCAAACCTATGGGAGTTCCAAGATTCAAACATACAATTTTATGCAGTTAATGCAGAATACTAGAAATAATCTATTACGTAATAGATCAAGAGGTTTCCACAAAGTGTGATAGGGGGGAGGTGTGTGTCAAATCTGACATTGTGACGTCAAATCTAAAACATGAAAATATCAGGCAGGCTTTATTTTGCAAACGGTATAATTAAGTTCTTTAAAAGAATATGTACTTTTATTGAGGTAGTATTAGATATATTTTCTTTGAATTGGAACAGGTTGAAGTAAAATCACCCAAGATCTTATTGATTTTACAGCATTTAAATTGATACCATGTATTACATTTATGTATTATTAGTTGGTAAACATAATATATAACATTTTAACATAAAATTTGCAGTAAATTGATAATTGAAAAGATGTGACATCTCAAGGAAACGAGGGTACCCTTTGCGTGAGACAACCTGTGACGTAGAGGGAAGGAGGGTTAAAAAATGCTAAGAAATTTGCCCGACGTAATTGTTAGATGACCCACCGCCTCTGTATACCTTTTTTCAAAGTTTGTATATCTCCTTGAATTTAAGTATGTATTTTATAAAATTATTCTTCGTCTTCTTATTATGAGATTAAATAAGACAAAGAGACAATAATGGTAGTAAAATTCAAGGTACCGTACAAACGCTGAAAAAAATCTGCTTACGTCAGCCGCCATTTTCGTGTCAGCTCGCAAGTTTATTTTTCAGTTGGTGATGGGTGACACTCTATCGAGGTTATATTAGAAATGTTTGAATCGTATTCTCGTTATGCAGGTCATTTTTATAATGATTATTATTATATTAATGCGAAAGTAATACAGGGTTTTAACTTTTGCAAAATTTAAAGTCAAATAGGCACACCGATTCCGAAATCGTAATTAAAAAAAATTATCAGTCTTCATATCATTCTTTTAATGTCCGTTCCATTTAACTACTATTTGAGTTTTTATTTTACAGGTAAATTAATTGATATAAGATACATTATCGCCATACCTCGCATTCTTCAGTCAGACTTCATGGAAATGCTATAGAAACAATCCGAAATATTCGTTCATTATATCCAGATTTCTGTTAGCGAATTCCATATTAGAAAACGATTTAAAACATGCTAGATGGAAAGCTTAACCCATCTTCGGCCAAAGGTGCGTAAACGCACCATTTCAATAAATATTTTTTTATTAAGACTGTGACGAATATTTTTCACTAATTTTATTTTTCTGCTATTTTTAAGGGTTCTGGTAATATCTATAAAATATCAGTAATTCGATTGGAGTAAACACATTCTGTTGAGAAATTTTCAACATACGCTTGTTTCTTTAAATTGAAACGGTTATTGAAAAATTCGACTTTTTGAAAATGTATAATTATTCCACTTGAGATTAATCATACGTTTTTATAATGGTTTCAAGTTCTGTAAATAAAATAATAATAAAACAAATGTCATAAAAAAAATATTAATTTTAAATTTAATGGTGCGTTAGCTCACCATTGACCGAATTCATGAAAATGCCGAATGCATTTTATTTCTCAAATAAAATATTATTTTTCATGCACGAAACATCTTTTTGTCTTAATGAATATAATTTAAGCATATTTAAATAAAAATAATATCACATTTTATAAAATTTCTATGCTTGGCCTAAAATGGGTTTATCATGAGGATGAGCCTAGAAGTGGGGAGAGATTTTTATCATATTGCTATGGAAGGCATGGCTTCAAACTTTTACTCGTTTGTAAAGTCACATAAACAAATTTGAAGCAGACATTTTATTTAATAATTAAAATACACCATATTTAATTAAATAAACGAAGTACACATTTTATTAAATATATAATATATTTTTGTTTATACACGTTTATATGTTTTTAAAAGCGTAGATGTTAGGAGCTAGGTAGAAGGGTTGCGGTCAGGAAGGACTTCTGAAGGGAAAGTGAACCAAATTGTTGTTCTCGGATAAGGGAAACACTGAAAACCTTGCACAGTCACCCGCCCAGAACATGATGGTATCTGAAATGGAAAAATTGGCTTAATCTCTTAATTTGGTGACCAACATGCTAATAACTGGACTGAATAGGACTAAATAACCGAGCAGTAGTCTACTGGTAAAAATTAATATCAATGAATTTTATTTACTGGTTGAGACAGATTCATGTGTGACAACTGCTAACTAAATGATATGCTTTATTTTGCGCTAATAGCAGCAATTATTTAGGAGGAGCACTTAAGAATAATTTCAAGATATATTTTAACATTTAAATGGATTTCTGACCTATCACACATATTCTGCTACTTAGTAAGAATTTTGTTAAAATTTTAAAAGTAAAAATAAATAAATACAATCAGGAGCGACTTCACTCGACTTTCCTATACATATATATACATATTAGACCCCTCCCGTTTGGGAATAATATTAAAAAAAATCCAATGTCTCTAATCATATTCGCGCAAACCGAAATTTTTTCCGCCTATTATTTCTTTTATTACGAATGCACGAGTGAGGTAAAACCTTCCTCACCCCCCCCCCCTCCCCAAGACTGAGCTATCAAGGATGCTTTGATTTTATTTTTTATATTATAACTAGCAGCCTTCGCCCGCTGCGTTGGTCGGTTTCTCTAAAAGAATCTTGAATCAAACGAAATACATCTAGCAAACGTGGAAAAAAAAAAAATCTTAACATCTAATCAAATATTCATAATTGTTGACAAACTCTTTTACATACAGAGAGAGAGAGATATCAGGTGTTTAACACTAAACATGCCGGGAATTTTACTCAAGTTTTCTAAAAATATTTCACACCAGAATTTTTATTTAAAACTATTTAACTTTTTCATTTAAATTATTTCTTTGTGATTTATAATTTATTTATTTTAGGAAGAAATTTCCGGTTCGAATCGAATTTTCATTTGGCATGGGCCAAATGAACATTTGTGTGATATTTAGTGTTAAAAGTATTACAATATATATTTTTTTTATTAATTTTCATTATCAAAGGGTTAATAAACATTCTCTAACATAAGTTACGGTTTGTTATTCAAACCAGATAATTATCGAATAGTTACCGTTGGCAATTTGCTACAGACAAATCACTTTCTAATAGCGGTATTAAGTTAACAAAATTATGCTACTTGACAGTAACGTAATCTATTACCTTAGATAAATATTTAGAATTCCATATTCCACACTGCTAATATCAAGATAGATTCCATGTTTACACGAAGTAGTGATGCTTCTTCGTGAGTGAATCTAATTATGTTCGCTACATCTTAGAAAGACAACACTGGATTACTTTGATTATCCACAAAATTTTAGCTAAAACAGTTTGCAAAGTTTTCACAGATTAGTTGTGTGGGACAACTCTTTTTCTTCTTTTACTGCTGCTGTACATTTATGCGATATTCGTGGGTAGAAATATGTTGTAATTTTATGAAAATATGGGAAAAGCTTTGTTTCGGAATAGATGGTTTACATACTTAAAACAATGGTACACTTTGTAGACTTTTTTTAATAATGAGAGGTATAAAATTATTTATGAATGTACATTGGCACTTAAATATTTTAAATATATGAATAAAAAATTCAAACAGACATGCATATTTTTTTAAATAAAATTTTTGATTAAAAAAAAATTAAATGCTTTTTACACTCTAATTTTAAGTTTTTCTTTCTCTTAGGTTTGGACTACTACTATTTATAAAAACATCTTAAGAATATCTGTGTATCAATTTGTAGATTCGTCGACAATGTATTTTTAAGAAATACTTTCGTGAAATATATTCAATTTTTATGAAAATTTCAAACTTTTGCATGATAAAACAGTGTTTCTAAAATCTAAATTTAGACGAAATGGAAGGTCACATATGGCATCTCGACAGTGTTAATAAGGCAGATTGAGCACGAGGTTTAAAACCATTTAATTTGTTTATGAACAGATATGCTTGTGAAACCAAAAAATTGAAATTTCTAAAATTTGAAGCATTTTATCTCATCTCTTCCTTTGAAATGAACACAGATCTCCTATGAAAGTGTAATAAGAGACTTTACAATAGATCTTTTGCAATGTGAGCTAAAATAGAGATGCATGGAGCATTTTAAAGAAAAGAAGATAAAAAAACACGGTTTGAGAATATGGCTTATAAAGTACATTTTACCAATTATAATCTCTTTAATTATTTTAAACGCTTGAAACTTTTGATAATATTAAACAAAACGCATGCGGTAATTTACTTATTGTTCGGGCGTAAGCGAAATATATTAATATGACAAAAAAAAGTTCTAATTTTACGAAGTACAAAGCCCTCAAAGGGCAATCGAGAATTAGTGTTTAGACTGAACCAAAGCACACCAGTGCATAGAACACCAGTGCCCTTCCCCCCTTTTTTCCCTGGTCCAAAATTGATGATCTCTGCACCATGCTAAACAGGTTCTCCTGTGTGCAGAAGTGAGCAAGACGCAAACAGCAGGTATTATTCCAAACAGCACTCTGTCATGTAGCATTCGGCAAACAGTAATCCTTGAAACTCTGTTTCCAATGCCTCCATAAAGATCACAAGAAAGCTGAGAAGGTGTTGCACTCCTATTACCCGTCGCTGTAATGAACAAATAGCGATCTTCATTGGCCGTCTTTGGCGTTGGACGACCTTGCCCAGGCTTTCTCTCTGTGGATCCAATATCCTTAAACTGTTCCCATAAGTTGGACATGATGCAGGGCGTTACATTGAAGTATCTAGGAATCTGCATTTGAGATTGCCCTGTTTCCAGTCTTTCTACGATTCGCCACCTTATTCCATCAACGCTCCCTCAAACGCTGCTGTTTACTCTTTTTTACTGTTTGTTTCTGAATTTCACCGAATGGTGCCAAAAAACACCAAGGTATTTGGCGAGGTGTGCAAAACGCGAAAATTGCCACGTTCGCTTATAAAGCCTGTCTTTCCACTCACTGCAAACACGCACACGTGTGCGCTTACATATGAGACTCTAAAGAGCTGCATCTTTGTTTCGAAACAATAGTTTCACCTTTCGTTCCGTACGTTTCTCAAAATTCGACAAAATATGCAAATTCTCTTAATTTTGAACATGAGTGTATTTGTAATAGACCCAGAGGCGGCTGCACTTAAATTACAGGATTAGTTGAAACTTGATTCGCATATTAAAATGCAACAAATCTGCCAAGTCATATCTTTGTGGAAAACACCTGCAAACCCAATTTTAGTGGTTAACTGGTAGGTATATCATTGTGTTTCCTGCTCCAAAAGGTATGAAAACATGGAGGGCAGAGAGCAGGAAAACACAATGATAAACCTACCGGTCAACTTGTAAAATCCGTTTTGCAAGTGTTTTCCACCAAAGAATGACTTGACACCAGTTCCATTTTAATATGCGAATCGAGTTTTTACTAATCCTAGAATTTCGGCCGTCAACTCAATGAGGTGATGGTTTGTGCAGTCGCCTGCCGGTCTATAACGTATAAGGTATTTTAATTTCTTAACCACTTCATCGGCAGGCGGTATAGGAAAACAGTGTTGTTACCCCAGACTTATGTCGGGGCTTCCGTGGCAGTGATTAAAATGCTTACCCTTGCAGTGTCGAGCATAAATTTTAAATATGATGATAAGTAAACTAAATTTTCAGTTATGAGTAATTCAATCGTGAATAATTTAATAATGATTGAAATTTTAATTTTAATCAAGAATAGATTAATAATCGTTAGCGATCAGTTTTAATAAAATGTTATTGCTGAATTATCCTAATAAATAGTTTTATAGACACTCAAATAAGGATCAGAAAAATCCTTCCAATGAACACACGCTTTATTCTCACTTTCAATTAAATAAAGCGTAAACAGACAACTAACTATCCAAAAAACCCTTTCTATAAACACATGTTCATTTCTTAATTAGTTTCAATTAAATAAGGTATGGATCTTAACATTTAATTTTGAATATCTCTTATTTATTATAGTAATTTCATAATTTGGGTTATTTTAAACTAATATTTAAAAGAATATCTATTGTAACGTACAAAAAGTTTAACAAAAGCCTATTTCTAGAAACTTCAAACATAGAAATCTAAAATTACCAATTTCCTTCCGCCAAATAGTTTTGGAGTTATGCTTAAAATCTACCTGCATTACAATCTGTTTTACAACGATTAAAAATGAACTTAGCCTTTAACTGATGTTACCGGTCTCACAGACTGGTGCTTTTTTCAATTTTCATAGTTTAAGTTGCAAATTTCAGTTTATCTACAAACACTACTGAAATTTTATTCGTTTGGAAAGCAATATATAACCAATCACATCAATAACATCAATCACGTCAATCACATCATCATCATGTTCAATAACGTCAGCATCGACAAAAAATATTTTCACGTAAATCCAATATCTGCTTTTCTTTGCAGATATTTCCAATATAAAAGCAATATATAACCAATATTTGTATGTCATCCTATTTCCTGTCAATGTAATATTAACAAAGTATTGAGACCATTACAATCAATGTTGTTTTGCGACTAAAAGAATCGAAAAATCGAAAAAAACATTTACAGTTAGAAACACACCACAAAAGAAATGGTTGGATTAAAGTCGAGCAACGGGTTGGGTTACCCGATTTTTCCTGAACTGACCTGAATCAGATCCTACCCAGGTAAGGTTTGGTCTGGTTGGATTCACGCTAATTTTTTCAGTGCCCTTCAGACTTGCTTTAACCTTTAACTGATGTTACCGGTCTCTCAGACCGCGGCTTTTTTTCAATTTTTATAGTTTAACTTGCAATTTTCAGTTTAACTACAAACACTACCGAAATTTTGTTCCATTTGGAACTTTAGTACTATCACCAGAGACTTTTGAATAGGTGAATTTTAATTATAACACTCCTGTAGAAAAAGTTCAGTACAAAAACAACATGCTATGAGTTAATCGCGGCTTTTATTCATCTTTCGATGAAGCGATCTCACAGACCGCTTCACACTAGTTATGTGACAATTTCTGTAACATAAGTTAAAGGTTAACCTAATGAGTTAAAACCTTTACATGCATACTTGACTGAGTGATTTACCGTTTTGTAACCGAAGAATCATAGTAGGAGAGCTGTTGAACATTTTTGAGTAGGTATTTGAGGCACCCTGAAAATTTGTGCAACACTTCTTTTGTAATGCCTGAATACAAAATCGAATGTCTGGCTGAAGGATCGTGGCCCAAAAACTGTGCCAGACACGTGTCTGGCACAGTTTTTGTGCCGACTAAAGTGTGTGTCATTTTCAAAATATTTTTTTCTAAGCATAAATATTATTCTGCCTCAATCTCAGCGTGCCTCAAATACCTTTTTCGGGTAGTCAAAAAATGGCACTTGACACGTGTCTGGTACAGTTTTTGGGCCACGATCCTTCAGCCAGACATTCAATTTTGTATTCAGCCATTACAAAAGAAGTGTTGCACAAATTTTCAGGGTGCCTCAAATACCTTCCCTAAAATGTTTAACAGCTCTTGGACTATCACAATATGATGTCAAGTTCAGGTGTTGGCATTGAAATTTTAAAGTTTGTTACAATTTCAACAAGTAGAGGACCCACGAAGTGTAATTTAAGTATAATATTCATTAACAGAAGTTAATATTGATCGGTTGCTAAAGACTCGCTTTTATACCAAGATTTACTGCAGAATTAGTAGGAGGGGGCATCCTAAAAAAAAAAAAAAGGGTGTACCATGCTTTAAAGTTATGCCTTAGAGATTCAGTGTATTGAGTTAATAATTATATCGCACACCCGCAAGAAAAATGACACAACTCACAAAGATTCTTTTTTGCGTTTTATTCCACTAATAGGTTTGTCATACGTGCGTCTTGCTACAGGAAAAGTTTTATAAGTGTAGTTATCAGGAAAATAGTTTTATTACGCTATATGTCCATTCGTGATCATCGAAAGAGGACACATTGCACGGGGAGGTAAAATTACTGAACCCTCTAAACCTCATCTACTTTTTCTTTCTTAAGGGTTTAACGTTTTTATGCATGTTTATACTGCTGCATGTAGAGCTACGTGATATAATTTCATGTTACAATAAAAACATACGAATCTTCTTTTGTTATTCCGGTGAAATTTACTTTTGTCGAGATGTGTCATTTTTCTTGTTGGTGAGCGATATGATGTTTGAACTTTGTAAATGCTCCGGATGTCATGATAAATTCAAAGTGGTGAAAAATTGACATCAAAATATTACTCGAAAAAATGTCTCTTCTTCGTATCCCACCTAGATGGGATTGTAATAAGAGATCGTGTCATGAATATTATAAACATTTACAACTTATGTATCTTAAATATAAACAAACATAGGCAAAGAGAAAATAGATTTTAATTTTACATTTTACTGCGATGTAATGAAATTGTTTAACCCTTTGAAGGGTGGTGGTTCATTTTTGAACCATCTAATTTTAATCCTTAAATCGCACATTGGCACCAGAATTCTTGAATGAAAAATTTTCCCTTATTAAATATGTGAAGAAAATCTTTTACTTATTTTCAAAGAAATTCATTTTTAAATTCAGGTTCAATGAATCCTAAACAATATAGGGGTTGCTATCCAACATATATTTTATTCTTAAATTTAAAGATGTAAAAATAAAAACACATGAATAATATTAAACTGAACGTTTCGGTTTGATCTTCAAAACGATCTTCAGGAGTAAATTTTTCAAAAGCACAAATCGGCAGAACAATCTACATGCTACATCGCCTAAGATCATATTCAACCTGGAAGAAGCAACGGAAACTTCAAAATCCTTTAAAAAAACTCCAGTGGGAACATCTGTTATTCAAAATAAATAGAAGAAATGAGGGCTAGAAAAACATGGAAAACGGTTCTTTCAAAATTCTGACCCATATTTCCGGAGTAAGAAATGAAACACTATCGTTACATATTTCCTGGTTCCTTAAACGAATTTTCATAGATTCACGAATAACTGCTTTGCACGGAACATCTCATCTTGTTTCAAAATAATCTTAGCTTTGTCGATGTTGATATGAAATACGTCCCTTAAGGAAATTCCCTGACAGTGCTGTTGAAAATTTATTAAATTTCAAATAATTTTTATGTTCTTTTAATCTTACAAAAAATCGACGTTTAGTCATATCAATATATGAGGAAACCGTCTTTAAACTTAAAGGGAATCGCGTAAACTCCGGGGAAAAATGTATATGAAACTGGATCAATTTTCTTACTCATTAAATTAAATAAAGTCGTAGAATTAGATGCCACCAGCTGAATGTTGTATTTCTTGAAAATCTTTTTTAATCGTTCAAATAGGATGGAAACATACGGAATCTTTCTGTAAACATGACTTAATTTGGGGTAGTAATTAACAGAAAATTTGTATTTATCAATCAATTTAAGGATAACATTTGGTTTATCACCATGTCTCAAACCAATATTAACTATTAAATTAAGTTCATCATCCAAAACCTCTTCCAAAGAAATCATAAAGGCACGTTGAATAAATGAAACATAACCTTAATTATTCAATGAATCATTTCAGCATTTTATGCACAGAAGTACTTTTCCCCTGAAAGAGTTAGCTTAATCTATATTTTACGACATACATACACAATGGTACTACAATCCATGTAGGATTTTGTCCTCCCTTAATACATGGATGCCAACATCTCTTAATTATTCCGGAGTCTGATCACAGATGAACACGTTTTCAACCAGAAATTTTATGTAACTAAAAATTTCAAATTGAAGTCGAAAATGTACCTCATAGAGGGAAGCTACGTTTTCTTATATATTTTTTTCCGGTTTGGCGATGCAAATTTTGAATCAGACCCGGAATAATTAAGAAATGTTGGCATCTATGCTTAATATACTCTCCAGATTTTCCGATCTCTGGCCTTTAATCCTTTATGTACTGAATTATGAATTCATGAAAATTTTACTTCTAAAGCATTTTTAGTGAATTGTTTAAACTACATTAGAAGATTTTCTTAATCATTAAAAAAAATAGAAGGATTATAGAAGGATTATAGAAGGATTGGAGAATTTAGAAGGATTAATTAAATTTGAATTTATAAGGATTTTGTGCAATATTTATAACGCCACACAAATCTTTTATTTTAAATATTTTTCTTAGTATTTTGAAGAATTCGGAAATACCCAAATATAATGTTCTTACAATAGAAATATGGAAGTATTTCAGAATTGAAAAATCCCCCCCCCCCCCCCATAATGCTTTTGCAACAAGATAAAGTAATGTACCTATAACTCATTCTAAACTGTATTACAACTAATCGATGTAATAAATGAATTTTATAACAAATTATTTTAATGGTACTTATAAGTACCGTCAGTAGATAAAGGGTTAACCCGGTCAGGATCAGCATCTTTACACGAATTTTATTCGTTTGGCACCACTTTTTGTTAATTATTTGACTTAACTTTATAAATAACGAAAATGTCGTAATTAAATAAAATCAATTTTCCTTTTCTTTTTTACTGGTATCAAACTCAAGCGTTTTAAGCACTTTTTGAGGGTGCATATATGCACCCATGGTCCCGAACGGGTTAATTTATAATTTATAATTTGGTTTTGTGCTAGATCTTTCTCTACCTCTTCTATCCATCTTTTCCTGGATCTACCAATACTTCTTCTCTCTATTAATTTACTATTACATATCTCATTTGTACTTCTCTCATCTCTCATTCTGATTAGATGGCCTAACCATTGTATTCTTCTTATTTTTATAGAATTTATTATATCTTTTCGTAATATAACTGTTCAATCTCCATATTTGACTTGATACGCCATGTATTGTACTACATGTATTGTACGTGTATAGAACTAGCCTCAATAGGTCCAAAAATTTGTTTTTTTCTGCACAGAAGTTAATTTTTCACGCACAAAAGAAGGTTGCCAGTTTGTCCCCCTTTTTTATTCAGAAATTCTGAATTCATATAAGAAATACAGGAAGAATATTTGCTTTATGTGAACACGAAATGTCTGCCTTAAAAAAGGTAAAATTGGGAATTTCCTGTATGATTTCACATTTCTGAATAAAAAAATTGTCCAAACTGACAACCTTGGCACTAAATTTTCGCACGCCTAAACCGCTATTACACGAGGAACTTCAACTAAAGAAGTAAAAAGGAAAGTATAATTATAATAACCAAGCGTAATTTATTTACATTTCCAGTTCATTCATGGCATGTGAATGCATTTTGAAATGAAGTTTTAAAGTTACAGTTTATGTTTTTCTTATTCTTTAGTATCTAACATTTGATTTGATTTGACTGCGTAAGAGGGACTGCCCAGAAAAGGAAACAAAGTCTGTAGAGCATGGTGTCCCACCCGGTCCCCTTTGTTGAGGTCTTTAAAAAAATATAGTATTTAGCCAGAGCTGAAGCTGCCGGAAAAAGCTACAATGGACGGCATTTACATAAATGTTCATGAGAAAAGAACTGGTCCTACGACCGGCCCTGCGAGGGATATCCCAATTGCGAGCAAAGGACATGGACTTAGTGATGTAGCGTCAGGAGGGGGGGGGGGGGTTGGATCATTTTACTACCAGCACTATTATATAGAAAATTTAACTTTATTTAATCATTGAACGTTATATGATTAAACAAAGCAAAATTTTGCATACAAAAATGATGGTAATAAAATGATCAAGCCCTGACGCTACGCCACTCTACAGACTGGCTAAGGTTTTATAGGAGGCCCTCACTGACGTATTTAACGTTTAGCAAGGTCTATTTTTGCTATCACCAAAATCTTAACATAATTTAGACCAGTTTTTTCCACCCTTCCCTTTTTACTTCATGGCACACTTAAACCCATGGTCAAACTTCCACGGCCCACTAAAATTATGATGATGAAGAAACATAATCAAAAGAATATATGCCATTTTGAATTTATTTAAAAACACAAACAAAATACTCTATGAGAGCCGGAAAAAGGCCAAAATAATTTATTATAATTTATATTAAAAAGAATGTTAAAATTTTAGGAACTTATTTTATATGAACTTTTACTTATTTTCGTTAAAAAAAAATTAAAATTTTATAAACTTATACACATTGACTTTTAAAAAAATACCTAATGTTGACTTTTTTTAAAATTTTGTTTCTTTTTCTAGCATAGAATTTTCAGATAGGCACCGCTCTTAAATCATTTCTAGTAGTCATTTCTACTGTATTTTATATTGTAACTCCTTTCTTGCAGGAGAGAATTTTTTTTCTGAAAGAATTATATTTATTTGACGATATGAGATCATTTTCATAATTACCTTGCATAGTCTTATAAAGAATATACAAACAGAGATTACAAATAATCCATGTTTATGACACAGGCATTTCGAAGTAAATCGCATTATATGAAACCTTGGTATTAAAGTATCGCTATTTCTGCTAATTATTAAAATTCTGATATAACTCGATTTTAAATTTTCGCGACACAGTTTAGACCCTTTCACGCTGCATCATTGCGCCTTGGCATACTAGTTGAGAACCACCGATTTAGACTGATCTTTCATAGTTACGTTTGTAAATTACAGGTAGGTTTTTCTTAATGAGTGATCGAGTTATAGTAAGAAAGACTCAGTTTTTGCTTAATAGATTCCGATGCAATGAAGAGTAAACTATTTCACGAATTACTAAAATTAAAAACCATAATTTTTTTTAAGAAAAGCTAGATTGAATTTAAGTTACTTTTGATTATTTAAAGCTTGCGCAGAATGCGATTTAGAATTGAGCACCGGTCGGAATGTATCGAATCTGAATCCAGAAATTCTACTTAAAGTCATCCCGAAACTCAGCCGAAACACGCACACACACATAAAAAGAAAAAAAATATCGTCGACCCGAAGACGACCCGAACCCGAAATATTGGGTAACCGAACCCAACCTGAACCAAAAGTGAAAGAATGTTAATCCATAATTTAATACAATTATGGAAGAATAGTTTACAATTATATCCCTAATATCTGTTTTGTATAAAAATGAACACATATTAATATTAAGGTATAATTTTTTCATTAAAAAATATTCAGGACTTTCTTTTGAAAAGTAGGATCACTCCCACCGGACCCGAAAGAATGAAAACTCAACCGGTATCAGACCCGAACCCGAAATATTTACCTTTAATTGATGTCACAGAAATTGTCACATAACTAGCGTGACGTGGTCTGTGAGACCGCTCCATCGAAAGATGAATAAAAGACGCGATAAACTCATAGGATGGTGTTTTTGTACTAAACTTTTTGTACAGGAGTGTTATAATTAAAATTCACCTATTCAAAAGTCTCTGGTCTGGTGATAGCACTAAAGTTCCAAATGGAACAAAATTTTGGTAGTGTTTGTAGTTAAACTGAATATTGCAAGTTAAACTATAAAAATTGAAAAAAAGCCGCGGTCTGAGAGACCGGTAACACCAGTTAAAGGTTAAAGCAAGTCTGACGGGCACTGAAAAAATTAGCGTGAATCCAACCCGACCCAACCTTACCTGGGTAGGATCTGATTCAGGTCGGTTCAGGAAAAATCGAGTAACCCAACCCGTTGCTTGACTTTAATCCAACCATTTCTTTTGTGGTGTGTTTCTAATTGTAAATGTTTTTTTCGATTTTTCGACTCTTTTAGTCGCAAAACAACATTGATTGTAATGGTCTCAATACTTTGTTAATATTACATTGACAGGAAATAGAATGACATACAAATATTGGTTACATATTGCTTTTATATTGGAAATATCTGCAAAGAAAAGCAGATATTGGATTTACGTGAAAATATTTTTTGTCGATGCTGACGTTATTGAACAAAATATAAACAATACCTACAAATATCGTCCCGATATTGCTTTGATACTATGTTCATTGTATGGCATTTTGAGCTACTTTAGTTAAATATCACGGAGAAAAAAAATACTGTTAATGAACTATTAATCAAGCATTGTTGAAATTCTAATGAATTTTGCAAAATGAAACACAGCTGAAATCGACTGCATTTAATTTTGAATCAATTTCAGTTCAGTAATATCGTCTAAATAAACATATTAAAGAAGAAATTTTAAACGTTTATGCCAATTTCGATAATTTGTCATTAAAACTTACCACGCTATTTAATTGCGTAAACAGAATTAGGCTCCTTTGTTTGAATTAGGCTTTTCATAATGAAACAAGTACACGGTAAAATTTTGGATGTGTTATGGTGATTTAAACAAAGTTTTAGCATTCAAATTTGCCGTTCTCTTCAATTATGCGCGTCAAAGATTGTTCGCTTGCATAGGCAGGTGAATTAAATTATGCACCACGGGCAAAACAGTATCATGGTATGTGTCTTAAAGATAGCATATTTATAATTAGAAATGATTAACAGCAAGTATAAGACTCCGCTGTATTTTTAGTATATCTTTAAAAAGAAAATCAAATAATTTTTGAAATTTGCAGTTTAATTCGATAATTGCTCATTACTGCATTTCTTGTCCAACGCTTCAATCAATATTAGTATATTAATTATATAATATAGTGTATTAATTACATTATTTATTTATTTATTTTTAAATACAGCGGTTTTAGGGTAAATTAATATACACATACCAGGGTGTATCAATATGTTTTTGCCCTCACGTAGAAATAATTGAGTGAAATTTATGAAATTGCTACATTGTATTAGTCCTTTTCTATATAGTCACCGTGCACAGTAACACATTTATGCAAACGGTATTTCAAAGAGAGGAGAGATGATGTATTCTAGGAGGCGCGATAGTAGACCAAAAGGGGGCCATTTTTCTAACTTTTGCCGACTCTCACATGTGACATATTGTTGGAAATGCCTGTTACCACTTATTCATGCTATGCACCTCCCGAGCCACTCCCCTCCAAATTTGCCCTCCGGGGGCACTTTTCTAAATTTTAGGGACATCATTCATAAAACCGGGGGCAAATTTGGGGGGGGGGGGGTTGGGAGATGAATAGCATGAATAAGTGGTCACAGGCCTTTCCAACAATATGTCACATGTAGGGGTCGGTAAAAGTTAGAAAATGCCCCCCTTTGGTTCTACTATCACGCCTCCGGGAATACATACTCCCCTTCTCTTTGAAATACCGTTCGCAGAAATGTGTTACTGTGCACGGTGGCTATATAGAAAAGGACTAATACAATGTAGCAATTTCATAAATTTCACTCAATTATTTCTATTTAGGGGACAAAAACATATTGATACACCCTCGTATACGCGCGCACCCACACACACACATATACACATATGGCCAATGATGATTGGTCACTTGCGATTTTAGAAGTTTTATGGAAAAGCAAGCGAATCTTTAGGGAAGCAAAAAGAAGACGGATTTGTATCCAAATGTAGTAGTACTTGCAATAATGTATACACTATCTTGGTATTTATCAATAGATATTTGGATACATCTACCTTTTTGCTTTCTTTTGGGAACAACGGGCTTCCAGCTTATTCTATCCACGATAATTCTCAGAATTTCCAAGCTATATTTTTGAGACTTTCACAAAAGTTGCTCTATACCAGGGTTGGCGAACCTATGGCACGCGTGCCAAAGTTGGCACGCGAAAAAATAAATTTTATAATCATTATACAACATATCATATCCTTTTTTTCCCTATTAAGACCAATAAAATTTTGTTCCACGCGGGCAGACTATCACAAAAAATGCAACTATTTTTGCATGATTAACACATTAAAAGAATTTTCTTTTCCTGTGATGTTATGCAGTATTTTTAACATGTAATGCAGTATGCGTGAAAGCAACTGATTTTTAACTAGTGTTTTGTATAAACATCGCACTCTGGAAAATTATTAGTTTGGCACGTTATTTTGTTGATAGATATTGTTTGTAAAATTTTGGCACGCGCGCGTAAAAATGTTCTTCTGCTCTATACACTTAGCTAATACATTATGCACATTATATTTTGATTGCATTCGTGCATGTGCAGTGAAGCTATTTTTAGTAAACCTGCTCATTTTTCATCCAATTTTTATTATTTTTTAATTTTGATTGCAGGGTAGTGTGTACAATGTTGTTTGTCATATTTTCTGAACAGAACATTTTTTTAATATTAAGAACTCTGTAAATTATAAGCAAAAAACTTGGCAAAATTTGGGACTGTTTTTATAAAAACCTTAATTTCTCTACTAGTATACATGCTATCCTCAAAAAAAATGAACACAGTTTATTACAATGAGCATCTTAATCATGTTCTAAAGTTTGAACGCTTGCTACATTAGTTTTTACAGGGTTATCCAAAAGATATTCGTTCTTTTTCAATTTGTTGAGGGTCGCCTATGGGGTTTCGGGAAAAAATCATCGCTGAAATATATGACCTATATTATTTTGTTTACACACCTATAGTTTCAGGATAATTCCTCATATATTTTTCTAGATATTTAACAAAAAGTCTAGAATCGCAAGTGACCAATCATCATTAGCCATATAGTGTGTATATATATATATACACAGAGACGGCCACTGACGACTATTTTTACATTTTATTGCTACCATTAATTAAAAAAAAATTTTTTTGAAGTATATATACCCTGCCCATGTTGTGAAATTATATGTGAAAACGTTTTTGTTTAGAGAAATTGGTGCGAGAAAAGAATAAAATACTCGGTCAAGTGTGACTATTACTCGCTCACAGAGGGTTCCGTACAATAATATGAATTAGCAACTGGGCATTGCATTACATAAATATATCACCGAAAGTTGTTATCTCGGCTTTAAAAGCCGGTGGCGCATAGAGTGCGCCGACCGTGCCTTTATGAATGTCCAAACCGTCCGTGTTTATAAGGGTTGATATCTCGGCTAATTACCGACCATTATTTCTCGAAAATCGTTATCAACAATCCTTTTATACTTGTCTGTAATTTGTGTGTGAGCGTAAAATGCGATTTTCTGAAAAACTTTGGAATCAATCGGAAAAATGTACCGCTGAAGAATTCCACATTTACGACCCAGTCTTAAACATCCATAGAAAAGTATGCATATGACGTCACTATCGCGGAATAATACACAAACCAAGCAAATGCGATGCCGTCATTCAAGAAACTGGACAAAACAAATCGGGTATCTAGTGATTCATATGCTTTATTTGCTTGTAACATTAATATGGTTACTGAAAATTAAATATAGTTTGTAATAGTCTATGTTTTATCAGAAATAATTCATATATATTTTTTCAAATTCGGAAAATGTTATTACACACGGATTAATAAAATTACATTCTTTCAGCTTTTTGATAGGAATTAATTAAATACGGAGAAAATAAGTCACACAAATATTCTTTATAATACATTTTTATAGCAGACGATATTGTTGTCATAGCATGTATTTTATTTACATTTTTTTTTCAGTTGTTATGAGAAATTCGCAACTAAAAGATACAGTAATCTACTAATTTTCCCTTTATTTTATTTAGAAATGGAGTACTTCAGTTACCGCCATTACAGAAATGTCATTAAAAACTATAAATATAAATTAATATCTCAAAAATTAATTGAGATGCAGTTTTCAAATAAATTGGCATTTAAAAGTACTTTTTTCCCTATAAGACGGTGTAAAAATTGAAAATGTGTGATGGTTAGAAGTAAAAACATTGCAGTAGATTATCAGTATTTACCGTACAATGATACACCTGCTTCGTTTTACAGGTGGCTTATGGTAATGTGTAACGTTATTTTTTTAGTGACGACAGTTTAATCGTTGTCTGAAAGAAATAGCATCTCGGAGGCTAAAAAAAAAGGAACAGACTTACTGAGTTTTTGATATTTTTATCCCAATAAAGAAGACCAACACAAGTCCTTGTTGCTTTAGGGAAACAAGGACTACAAACTTTTTCTACAAAATTTAGAAGGTTATAGTGTAATATAAGAACATCCGAGAGATACACTGTTAAAACACTATTCTTAAAAATAAGTAAATTATACTAATTATTGAGCACTTCCCGATCTTAAAATAGCTCCGAGTACTTAACTCTTAAATTTTAAAAACGCATGTACTCATTTTTTTTGAGTACATACAGGTACTCGAAAATAAGTATGTATAGAACACACATACACTATAATAATAAAAAAAAGCGAAATTACAGAGAACCGACAAATCACCATTTTTAATTACGAAGAACTACAATTTTTGGAGTACAGAACAACGAATTTACTATTTTAATTCTTGAAATTTTGTGTAAGAGCCGTCTCGTGATTTGAACCTGAGTCCTCTAGGCGGGAGATCAGTACTGTACTGACTGTGCTATAACAGCAGTTACCAGCTTCTTTCCAAATGACACCTTTTATGAATCAGCTACGGAAGATCGCTAACAGCAGAGATGAATTTTCCCTTTGTTAAATATTCTAATTTCTAATAAAACAATTTTTAAACTGAATTTTCTTCTTTAACATTTCTAATGAAATTGTAAATAAATTTGAAAAGTGTGTATTATAAATTAAAAATTATAACAAAGATAGACATATCTTTAAATAAAAGCTTGGAAATCCCTACTGTCAATTCGGTATAAGAAAAGGGTTTATCAGAAAACTAATATTTTTGAGCACATAGGATTTAAACATGAATATTAAGACTTTAAAATACAAAATATATGTATTCATTTCTGCATACATTTATAAATCAAGTATAAGTATACACAACTTCAAAATACCATGTACTCGTTTCTGAATTAATTGTACTTAAAAAAATCGAGTACGAAGAAATTTTCATTTTTAAGTAGATTAAAGCTTCTTTTTGAAGCAATTGTACTTAAAAAATATGAGTACATAGAAATGCTCATTTTTAAGTAAATTATTTTTAACAATGTACTTCTTTTTGAAACAATTGTACTTAAAAAAATACGAGTACATGGAAGTTCTCATTTTTAAGTAAATTATTTTTGAGAGTGTATGATACCTTTTTTATGATTAGGCAAACTTTTTCACGGTAGATTTAAAATCTACACAATTGTGCAGGTGATCCTAAGGAAAAAGGAACAAAAGTTTCCTCTTTTTGTGTGATTTAAAGACAACCACACAATTGTGGGGATCTCATTTTGACGTAACCTGACATCCGAAAATTTTTTAAATATTTTTTCAATCAAATATGATCCTATTAATTAGGGGAAACCACCGAAACTCTTAACTTCTACCAACAACCTTCAGGTCTTAAAGGTCTAGAATTCGTTTCAAAGACCTATCACTTTCAGGTTACAATGGACGTTGGCTGGTTAAGAATCCTCAAAGAATGAACTAAATTTGTTGGAAATGAATTTGTTTTTGCACTTAATCTTATAGCAAAGTAAATCGCATAATTTAAATACATTCAATTAACGTTAAATAAAGGATATATTTTGTTATATCATGCAATATTCATAGAACATGGATGTCAATTTTTGCGGCACACCTCAGATCCTGTAACGGCACACCGTTTTATCGCGATATACCGGTTGAGAAACACTGATATAACCGATTAAGAGTCTATGTCACCCACGTATCAACACTTACAAGCTAATGTCAAACCAAATGAAGCATTATTTGCTCATTTATTTTTTGAATTTGAATATCTTTGCATAGGATATGTGAGGTCGAAGTCTAACATTGTATTTTTTTCAATTATGTTTGTAATGTCATCCTGAAGAAACTTTCAATCTTGAAAAAATTAGTTTGTTCTTTCCAAAATTGAAAATTTGCTCATAGTGGAACTGCAATAACAATCGAAAAGATACACAGATGCAACGTTATACTTCGTTCTCAGATATGCAAAAATGAAAAAAGAAATCTTTTAATAATATTGAAATGCAAATAAGAAATATGTAAAGAACGATTCCACTAGTGTAACATTAACTTGCGAAAGTGATCGTAGTGGCTAGTATAGGCTCTTAAAAGCTATTGATCTAGTGATGGGCGATTCTCGAGAATTCAACAATCGAGAAAAATCGTCATCGTAAAAAATCACAATCGATACAGCCATCGATTAATTCATAGAATCTACAATCGAGATGTTTTACAATCGATTATAACGAGAAAAGCTAAAAACAGTTATTGGAAAACTTAGCTATTATTCTGGCCGACAATTTCACAGTAGTGATAGGGCTTAGTGATGGGCGATTCTCGAAAATTTACCAATCGAAAAAAATCGTTATCGTAAAATACACAATCGATGCAGTCATCGATTACTTTCGAGAATCTACAAAGGAGATGTTCTAGAATCGATTATTGAAATCATTGTTTTTACATATATATAAGGCAGATTTTATTAAATATAGGGTAACTGAAAACAGATGGAATAAAAAAACAACAAACCAAAGGGAAACTATAAAGGAGCCATAAGACTGGAAAAGTCTTGTAAGGGTGCCCCCTGGTTGAAAAAAGCTGAAAAAACGCGAGTAGCTATGAAGCGGTAAGGGGAGTTTAAGTATCAAAAATTAGAATTTTTCGGCAATTAGCACCAAAATGGCCAAAGAAATAAGAATCAAAAGCACCCCCTAGTGGCAGAAATATGAACTAAAGGATGGTAAAAGGGATCAAAATTTTTTATTGATTTTTCTACGTCATTTGAGATTGGATCTTTAATTTCCCCATTTTTATAAAGTCTTCGACTGGAATACATTAAACGAACTCCCGCGGGGAGCAAAGTAGGAGGGAGGGGCAAGGAAAGTGCATATTATGAATAAGTGGTCACAGGACTTTCCAACGTTATGGCACATGAGGGGTGTCGGCTAAATTTAGTAAAGTGCCCCCGCTCGGGGGCAAAGTAAGGGGAGGGGCGCGGGCGATATATAAAATGAAATAGTAGTCACAGAGCTTTCCAATGATATATCACATGAGGGGTTTCGGCAAAAGATAGAAAAGAGTCCCAACTCCCAGGATTCCAATTATCGTGCCCCCCCCCCCCCGAAATATACCCTGCCCATCCTTCTCTTTGAAATTTTCATATATTAAAAATTATTTATCGGAGGGCTCCGTAAAAAAAATCCGATCTAAAATGTTTAAAAACGCTACGATTTCAAAAAAGTTCGAAAAGTGCCTCTCTCGGGCCGCCAAACTAAGGAAGGAAGAAGAAAGGTTCATAATATGAAAGAGTAACTTTGCGATGATAACCGAAAACTTTCCGATGATAGATCAAATGACTGGTCCAAAAAAAGTTTGAAATCTACCCCTCCCACGTGGGTTCCCTCTTTTATCCTAGAATATACCCGGAAATCACGCAGCCCCACTTTTAAAATTTTATATTTAATAAATAATATTTATCGGAGAGCTCCATTAAAAAACCTCATTTAATGATATTTATTGTAGAAATCTCTACAATTTAAAAAATAAGTCACCCCCGCACCGCTACCCCCCCCCCCACCCCGAACCCCTTCCGGAATTCAACTCTGGGAGGAGAAAGGTTCATAATATGAAAGAGTGGTGAAAGGACTTTCCGATGATATGTCAAGGAGAGGTTTGGTAAAAGTTTGAAAATTACCCGCCCCCCCCCTCCCTTTGTCACTCTCGCGCACCCCAGAATTCACTCACCTTCCTCTTTGAACTTTTTATATTTAATAAATAGTATTTATCTGAGTCTCCAGGTATGGGGCAGCTTGGCAGAGCTAAAATAAGAGAAACATTGAAAATTCGGGGCAAAATCACACTAAATTTAACAGTAAAGTTTGAAACTAGGACTATACAGAACTGAATACATAAACTACTATGCTTCATAACCCACATCGGTTAATAGCAATAAAATGATAAGTGCCAGTTAAACTGATGGCATTGAGCTCACAGGTTATTAACACTAACTGTATATTATACTGTTATTTCAAAGAATAATGTCCCTCAAAAAATAAATGAAGGGAAATATCCCTCGTTTGCCCCTTTTATACTTAACCAATGAACCTCCAAATCTAATCAAGGAAACTCCTTAACTATAATAAATCAGTATATCAAATTTGAAGCAAATCAGATAATTCTGCATGAAAAAAAGAAACATATCGCTAAATTAAGGGTGGTCTAACCCCTTTAACCCTTTTATACTTAACAAATGAACCTTCAAATCTAATCAGGAAAGCTCCTTATCAGAACAAACATAGAAAAAAAATTAAAGTAAATTAAATAATTCTCCAAGAAAATCCATTTATCTAAATTAAGGGGAGGGGACTTGCCCCCTTTTCGCCCTTGTATACTTAACCAATGAACCTCCAAATCTAATGAAGGAAGCGCCATATCGGAATAAATCGGTATATTAAATTTGAAGCAAATCCAATAATTCTGCATGAAAAACCCTTTTATCTAAATTAAGGGGAGACTAGCCCCTCCCCTTTATACTTAACCCATAAACCTCCAAATCTAATCAAGGCAGCTTCTTAACATAATAAACCGGTATCCCAAATTTGGAGCAAATCGAATAATTCTGCATGAAAAACCCATATATCTAAATTAAGGAGGGGGTCTACCCCCATTTCCCCCCTTTATACTTAACTAATGAACCTCCAAGTTTAATCAGGGAAGCTCCTTAGCATAATAAACCGGTATACCAAATTTGGAACAAATCGAGTAATTCTGCATGAAAAACCCATTTATCTAAATTAAGTGGGGGACCAGCCCCTCTTCTCCCCCTTTATCCTTAACCAATGAACGTCCAAATTTAATCAGGGAAGCTCCTTAACATAATAAACCGGTATACCAAATTTGGAGCAAATCAAATAATTCTGCATGAAAAGCCCATTTATCTAAATTAAGGGGGGACCAGCCCCCTTCTCCCCCTTTATCCTTAACCAATGAACTTCCAAGTTTAATCAAGGCAACTTCTTAACATAATGAACCGGTATACCAAATTTGGAGCAAATCGAATAATTCTGCATGAAAAACCCATGTATCTAAATTAAGGAGGGGGTCTACCCCCCTTTCCCCCTTTATACTTAATTAATGAACCTCCAAGTTTAATCAGGGAAGCTCCTTAACATAATAAACCGGTATACCAAATTTGGAACAAATCGAGTAATTCTGCATGAAAAACCCATTTATCTAAATTAAGTGGGGGACCAGCCCCTCTTCTCCCCTTTTATCCTTAACCAATGAACGTCCAAATTTAATCAGGGAAGCTCCTTAACATAATAAACCGGTATACCAAATTTGGAGCAAATCAAATAATTCTGCATGAAAAGACCATTTATCTAAATTAAGGGGGGACCAACCCCCTTCTCCCCCTTTATACTTAACCCGTAAACCTCTAAATCTAATCAAGGCAACTTCTTAACGTAATAAACCGGTATACCAAATTTGGAACAAATCGAATAATTCTGCATGAAAAACCCATTTATCTAAATTAAGGGGGGGGGGGCGGACCAGCCCCCCCCCCCTTCTCCCCCTTTATCCTTAACCAATGAACTTCCAAGTTTAATCAGGGAAGCTCCTTAACATAATAAACCGGTATACCAAATTATGAGCAAATCAAATAATTCTGCATGAAAAGCCCATTTATCTAAATTAAGGGGGGTGGGGGTCTAGCCCCCTTCTCCCCCTTTATACTTAACCCGTAAACCTCCAAATCTAATCAAGGCAACTTCTTAACATAATGAACCGGTATACAAAATTTGGAGCAAATCGAATAATTCTGCATGAAAAACCCATTTATCTAAATTAAGGAGGGGTCTACCCCCCTTTCCCCCCTTCATACTTAACTAATGAACCTCCAAGTTTAATCAGGGAAGCTCCTTAACATAACAAACCGGTATACGAAATTTGGAGCAAATCGAAGAATTCTGCATGAAAAACCTATTTATCTAAATTAAGGAGAGGGGGGACCAGCCCCCCTCTCTCCCTTTATCCTTAACCAATGAACCGTCAAAACTAAGCAGCGGAACGCCTTATCAGAATGAACATAAAAAAAATTGAAGCAAATCGTACATTTTAATCAAGAGTTATCGCGTTACGTACATACATACGTACGTACAGTACATGCATACACACAGAACCGACGGGTACATTAGCTCTCAGGCTTAGATAGCCTGTGAGCTAAAAAGAGATTGGATAAGCAGATGGACTCCTTTGAGAAATTATGACTTAAACCAGAAATGCGGTAAGTTCGACTCTGAAAGCTTCATTTCCATCTCGCATTTCGGCAAATCTCATCTGGATGATTTTTCCAGCATTTCGACGCTTCCAGATGGGAATCTGCTCGATGGTTGGTTCTCTCGCGGTTTTAAACCTTTCGGGATGGGAAGTCTCTCGAGAGTGTCCTCTCGCCCTTTTCAACCTTTCTCGATGGGAAGCCTCTCGCTTGTTACTCTCGTCCTTTTCGAAATCTCCCAATGAAAAGCCTTTCGAGGATTTCTCTCTCGCTTTTCAACATTTCGCTATGAGAAGCTTTTCGAGGATTTCTCTCGTCCTCGGCAGAGAAGAAAAGTAAGAAAATTTATCGAGAGTACCAAGGGACGAGATAGAGAAAAAGGCATGACAATGAGCTGTGAAATGAAGCCCTAATTTTCAAAGTTTCTCTTATTTTAGCCCTACCAAGATGTCACATACCTGGAACCCTCCGATAAAAATTATTTATTAAATATAAAATTTTCAAAGAGGAAGGTGGGTCGGGTGATTTCGAGGGAGGAGGACGTGAGAGTGCACTCATGGGGTGCAATTTTAAAAATTTTACCGAAGCCTTCCTGTGGCATATAATCGAAAAGCCCTTTGACCACTCTTTCATACTATGAACCTTTCTTCGCCCAAAGGGGGGTGGGAAGGGGCGAACAAATTTTTAAAACCGTAGCCGATTTCTATAATAAATTTAAATATCACTTTAAATATGGGTTTTTTATGCAGTCTTCCGGTAAATATTATTTATTGAACATAAAAATTTTAAAGTGGCGGCTGTGTGAATTCCGGGGTGAAAGAGTGGGCCCACGGGGGGAGAGAGGGGGAGCAATTTTCAAACTCTTTTTGGACCAGTCATGTGATATGTCATCGGTAAGCTCTCGTATGACTCTTTCATATTATGAGACTTTCTTCCTCCCCTCCCCAATTTGGCCCCCACTGCGAGGGTAGTTTTTTCCGCTCTTATCATTTTAGATCGGATTTTTTTATGGAGCCCTCCGCTAAATATTATTTATAATATATGAAATTTCAGGACACTTTTCCAAATTTAGCCAAGACCCCTCATGTGACATAACGTTAGAAAGGCTTGTGACTACTTATTAGTGCTATGCACTTCCGGTGGCCGCCCTCTCCCCCGGAGGACACTTTTCCAAATTTAGTCAGTACCCCTCTTATGAGATATCGTTGAAAAGGTCTGTGACTACTTATTGATGTTATGCACTTCCGGTGACAGTCCCCCCACTCTTTGCCCCCCCCTGGGGGACACTTTTTCAAATTTAGTCAAGACACCTCGTGTGAGATATCGTTGGAAAGGTCTGTGACTACTTATTGATGTTATGTACCTACGGTGTCCCCACTACCACTTTGCCCCCCCCCGGGGGGGCACTTTTCCAAATTTAGCCAAAACCCCTCATGTGAGATATCGTTGGAAAGGTCTGTGACTATTTATTGATGTTATGCACCTCCGGTGACAGTCTCCCCCAATTTGCCCCTCCCGGGGGACACTTTTTCAAATTTAACCAAGACCCCTCATGTGAGATATCGTTGGAAAGGTCTGTGACTACTTATTGATGTTATGCTACTCCGGTGTCCATCCCCCCGATTTTGAACCCACCCGGGGGGGACACTTTTCTAAATTTAGCCAAGACCCCACATGTGAGATATCGTTGGAAAGGTCTGTGACTACTTATTGATGTAATGCACCTCCGGTCACCGCCCCCTCCACTTTTCCCCCACGGGGGTGTTTTTCTAAATTTAGCCGAGACCCCTCATGTGACATATTGTTGGAAAGGCTTATGACCACTTACTCATGTTATCCCCCTCCCGCACCCCTCCCCCCCACGGGGAGGGCATTTTTATAAATTCAGATCCAGACTTCTCATGTGACATATGGTTGGAAAGGCCTAAAGACCTGTGACGACTTAATCATATTATGCAGCTGCTGTGCCCCTCCGCTCGCTTTGACCCCTCCCCCAAGAGATCTGGTCCGACGTTCATTCGTTTCGATATTATATTTTTTACAAGATTTTGTAGTGCGTGCACACCACACCCGCCTGCTATCATATATCAGTGCCGTATATAGCGGGTAACCTGTTCGTGATTTCATATTACAAGATTACGTATAAATTAGGTGCCCCAATTAAAGGAGGGTCCCGCTAGCGGTCGAAGTCACCTAGTCTTTATTAACATCGACTCATTCCAGTTCACCCGCAGACTATTCTTGATAAATGTATGACGTATATAATACATAATATATGATTTATAAAAGAAATTTGCAAACTGTAGTCATTGAGAAAAAATTTATACAATCGAAAAATATCGAGATGTCCATACAATCGAGAAAATCGAGAAAAACATCTCGTTATCGCCCATCACTATATTGATCTTTTATCAGACCTTTTAAATGACCGACATAGGTTCATAAAGGTACTAAGCAGGAGATTTTGCAACAAAATATTAAGTCTTTGTAGTATTAGAGGCTTATTTTGTTAGTTTTTCGCGTACTTTTTACATTCTTGAAAAGAAATAGGCTTTATCACGAGACAAAGGGAAAAAGAAAAAAAAGAAAAGAAAGAAAGAGGAAAGGGGATTAAAGAATACAAAAAGAAAGAGGAAAATTTACTCAAGATAAAGAAATATGGATTAAAAACCATTTTTTTTATTGAAAACTGTAATAGTTTTTTTTACATAAATAGTTTTTTTTAGATTACTCACTAACAACACCAAAAAGCATTTTTATATGAAAAATATTAATAATCTATTCACATTTATTAAAATGATAATTTCGTGTTAGCCGCACGAAAGAGTTAATGGCCGAAGAAATCGGAAAAGATTTCGCTACTTACAGCAGCCTTTTTGATTCCAATATAATTGCAGTAGTTTAAGCACATAGTTCGATTATATATCTGTTAAATGTGTTTTTTATTCATATTATATTATTTTGTTTTATTTATGAAATGATGAAGTTATAATTTCTTTATGGAACATTAACTGGGAGAAAATGCTAAAGAAGTGCTAACGGGTAAATCTTTCGTAACCAGGGCTGCAAACGATGGAGGTAGATTTAAAAAAACATCAAGCTTGAAAATTTGTTTTTAAAAACAGACAAAATCAGTACATTGAGATCAGTGTTGTAGTCAAAAAAAAAAAAAAAAAAAAAAAAATCAGAAGGTATACGCTATAGGCAGAGGGTATACGCTAGAGTCATGAAAATTCATGGATGGAGTATACGCCAGTGCTTTATTTGGGAAACAGAGAGTATACGGAGCTTCTAAAAAAAATGCAGGGGTATACGGCGTATACACGGAAAAAACTGTTTTATTAAAACAACTAAATTTTGGTTAATATAGCTCCAACCAAATATCTTGGTTGGAATGACCAAATTTTAGTTGGGTAACCAAAGGATTTGTTGAATTAACAAAATCATAACAAAAATTTGATCATTCCAACCAAAATACTTGGTTGGAGCTATATTAACCAAAATTTAGTTGTTTCAACGAAGCAGTTTTTTCCGTGTACCCCCACATATCCCTGATTGCGATATAGTTTTCAAACATACTGCATTTGAGAGAACACCCCCCCCCCCCTCTCTATTCGACAGTGTAAAAATTGAAATTGTGCAATATTTAGAAGTTTAAAGAATTGCAACAAAAGCGACATTTATTGGTCATGTGTTGTCACCGTCAAACCGTCAATATGACGACTTACGAGTTATAATATCAGGGTTCGTACGGGTGCTTGAATTTCATGACTAAGAAATTCTTCGGTACCAGTGTTTTCTTATGGTAAATTTCTCCTGAAATAAGGCGAAATTTCGTCCGTTTAAACTAGATTTATTTTTCTATAAAAAAATTCTGATATAGGGCCTTGAAAATAACGGTACCCGTACGAACCCTGAATATATGAGTTACTGACGAGCATGTTTTTGTTTTATAATATTGATTTACAAAATGATTTTCAGAAATATGTGAATATTTGTTATACTTTCTAATATACTTTATTTCCACATTATTTTTTTATTTAACAGTTTGAAATAAATATTTTTTAAGATTAAATGCCAGGAGATTCCAATCACATATTTATTTGTTCATCGCGCAGATTCAAGGTTTGCATTATTTGAAAGTTTATTCCCTTTTTCTTATCTTAACATTTCAGATAAAACAAAAGTAATATCGGTAAAAGTATAAAACTTTAATGAGTAAGAATTATTCTTGAAATTCTTAACAGACTTTCCCCAATATTTTATTTAGAGGAATATAAAGTTTTCAAAAGGCAAGACGTTGTTTTAAGGGCTCTCAATTTATTTAATTTATAAACTGTTAGCATCTCACACAGCGCTCACTAAAAGATTGCTTTAAGTCCCTTAAGTTCAAAGGCCATTCATTACATTTCGTAGTGAAAGCATTGCTCCGCCATATCATTCTTAACTAATTTTTTTTTTCTTTTTTGAGAAGATCTTTTTTTCAATTCAAGTAATCACTTTTATCATTCTAAAGTACAGTCGAAAAAGTATTTCCTAAGGATGTAGATATAATAATTTCTTGTTTATTTTCAGCTATGCTGCAAGACAATATTTCTGCCCTTAAAACATGAAGTAATATAGTGCGTCTCAAAAGTATATGGACAGTGGACACGTTATTTTTTGTAATAACAGCTCAAAAAATGAAGCAATAATCACAAAAAATAATAATTAGCATATGAAATCATAACATAAGTTTATTACAATACAGAAATATCATGTTTATATCACCGATTGTTTGTAAAAAAATAAAATACAAAATAAGCTGTACCAAAAATATATGGACAATGAAAATTATCGCTTATATTGCCACCGCATCAAAAAAAAAAAAAAAAAAAAAAAAAAAAAAAAAAAATGCATATCCTGCGTTCTGTACGTGTCACGTAACCACTTCGAAATATAAAATCACTGCTCGATCTTCATTCTCGAATAGCTGGAAAATGCCTCGCAACGTTAAATTCTCTGCAGCTGATACAGCTAAAATTTGGCGTTTAAAGGCAAAGAATGTTAAAGTTTCTGATGCCGCTAAACAAATGAAGCGTGACAGTACGCGAATTTATGAAATTTTATCGAAAGGTGATAATACTATTGCAAAAAAGCGTTCAGGTCGACCAATAAAAACGTCTAAGCGAAAAGATAGAGAGATTTTACGAGGAATTTCAACCCCAAAGAAATCTCGTGACATTGCGATGACTTTAGTGTTTCCTATTTCGAGATTTAGTGTACACCATCGGATACAGGCAAGCAATATCGTTGAATAAATATCGTTGAATGTGTTGGACACATATGTTGAAATTGAACCATGGAAAGGCACGCGTCCTTTGGACAAAAAATTACATGTATTGGACGGATGAATGGTAAAATATTTTCTTCAGTGACGAAACAAACAATTTTTATGGCCCTGATGACTGGGAATTCTGTGAGGATGATCTACGACTAGAACCTCGCGAGTTCTTTCGACGACAACAAGGAGGAGTTTCTCTCATGGTGTGGGGCACGTTCTGTTTCACCGGAACAACGCATATTGCTTTTCTTAATGGTTGACACTGCTCTGGGAATTATCAAAATGTCCCCAAAAGAAATCTACTTCCAATTGGAAACATCTTAGAAGAGAAAAAGTGGAAATTGCAATAGGACAATGCGTCTATTCATACTGCCCACTCAACAACAGCTTAGATTACGCAGAATCAAGTGACTGTTATAGACTGGCCAGCCATAAGCCCACACCTGAATCCAATCGAAAACCAATGGGGAGTACATGCACGAGAGGTGTATTCCCATGGTCATCAGTTTCCGACTGTTCAGGAATTAAAGCAACAAGCAGAGAAGAGTTGGTTCTCTTTACAGCTACACATTTTCCAAACACTAGTTCGAAGCATACCTGATATGATTTTTAAGATAATTCAAAGGACTTTATCCGAAATTAGAATTTAAATACAAAATACTCGAAAGTCCATATATTATTAAGGCGGCCTTTTTTTTTTTTTTTTTTTTACAAAAATTCTGTAAAAAACATACACTGTAAAAAAAAAAACAGAAATTGTACTGGCAATCGAGACGCCAGTACTATTTCCATATTTTAACGGCAATTTTCCCCCATAAAATACAGAAAAAATTCCGTTTTTTTGGAATTTACGGGGGAAATTTTCCGTTAAAATACGGAAATAGAACTGGCGTCTTGATTGCCAGTACAATTTCCGCATTTTAGTTCGTTTTTTTTGTTTTTTTTTTTCAGTGGTACACTCTGCATTGCTTTTTTGTAATAAGCTTATGTTATGATTCCATATGCTTATTATTATTTTTTTTGTTTGTATTGCTTCATTTTTTGAACTGTTATTTCTAAAAATCGCCTGTCCATATGCCTTTGAAAACCACTGTATAAATCTATACATAAAGATAAACATGTTCGTGAGTAACGCTGAATTCATTTTGACGGCTGCAACACCTGACCAATAAACATCTCTTTTATTGCAATTTTTTAAAACTTCTAAACTTTCTACAATTTCAGTTTATACACCGTTAAATACGAAAAAAAAAAGTTTTCTGCATCTCAATTTACTGATTGTTTACGGTTTCAAAAGTAATTTTTAAGTGTGATTTTTAAAAATCTATCTTTATCACGTACAGCGTGATTACAAAAGATTAACCCTCCAGCCGCGGGTGACTTTTTCATTTTCTTGGATAAAACCGCTGCATATTTTTAGTCCTTTTTTAAAATTCAGATTGTTTGATTCCCAGCACTTTTTTGAAGTAGAAATAGTCACATTATTTAATTATAGTTTAAATAATGCAAGAATAAGCCGAATTATACGCTTTTAAAAAAGTGGTGGGAGTCAAGCAATCCAAATAAAAATAATGTGGCCCACTGGCAAAACTGAACGCAAAAATACACTGTAAAAAAAAAAAAAAAAAAAAAAAAAAAAAAAAAAAAAAACTGACCAGTTTTCCTGTAGGAATCGAAAAAATAGTTGCCCTTATCGTACCGGAAAATTTTCCGACCCAGCTCGGAATAAAATCCGCAAAAAAAAAGGAAATAGTCAATAAAGCGGTATTTAACGGATTTTATTCCGATTTTACGGATTTTATACCGAGCTGGGTCGGAAATATTCCCGGTACGATAAGGGCAACTATATTTCCGATTCCTGGAGGAAAACTGGTCGTATTTTTTTTTTTTTTTTTTTTTTTTTTTACAGTGTAGCGTGCTCCGCGGAATTGCATAGAATATGTGAAACGCGATATGAACGTTACCCGCGGCTGCTGGTTAACCACTTTGCACGAAATACACTATAAATAGTTCAGCATTTATTTCCGGCTTATATTACAACGAAATTAAAACACCAGTAATAAATAAATAAATAAATAAAACACAAATTCTAAATGCTTTAACCAATGAAATTATCGGAATTAAAAAGGCTGATGTAGCGGGAAGCCCGGGTTTGATACTCTGTTTATTTTTTAAAATTAAATGATACAATCATTTTTCATTTCTTACTTTTCTTTCCTTTTCTTATTCCGAAATATTTCAAGAGTTGCAAAAAATGTGCTTAGACTAGCTTGTTCCTATACCAATTATTTATATTACAGTATCAAAGTTGGGCAGATTTGTAATTTCAATTATCTGCAGCGTAATTACAATTTAATTGTGCGTAATTGATTATAGTTATATATATTCAAGCACAGAAATTTCGTTAACTAATGGCATGGTGGTTCCAGTTGCAGCGATGCAAGATTTTTTACGGTTTGTAATTGTAACTATAATTAATTACATACAATTAAATTGTAATTACAAAGCAAGTAATTGCAATTACGAATTTGCCCAACTCTGTACAGTATAAATACATTGGTCTCCAAAAGGTAAGGAACAGTGACCGGATGCTCTCGACTGCACACGGTTTGTCGAATATCTACCAAAGTTTTGGACGAATTGTCTTTGAACTTCGAGGATGTAAATAACATGTTTGATTTCATATATTTCAGTAAAGATAATAGTCACCGGGATATTTAGGGGACCAACAATAAATATAATAATTAAATAATGTTTGCGATCACCAATGTAACAGGAAAAGCTCATAATGGTCTGTCACGGTAGCAAATGACTATGTAGGCCCTGTTTAAGTGGATTCTTCACTCACTTGAAGACACCCGCTCCGTAATGTTAAACCAATGGGCAGGTTGTTTTCGAATTTCTCGTTTAAATTTGAATATTTTTAAATGATTTTTTTTCATACGATAGTTGAACTTGATCTTTAATATGACTGTTTTTTACTTTTTCGATATTGGTTACAGATTTTTTTAAAGGTACTTTCAGTTCCGAAACCGGTTCCGAAAGTGAAAGTACTTTTATTAAAAAAAATCTGGAACCGAAATCGAAAAAGTAGAAAACATCTATATCAAATATCGAGCCCAGCTATCCTATGCAAAAAAATCTTTTAAAAATTTTCAAATTTAAACGAGAAATTCGAAAGCAACATGCCCATTGGTTTAACTATATGGAACGGGCATTTTCAAGTGAATGAAGAGTCCCCTTAACGGTCGTGTGAATTTGCGTAAGCATAGTACGCATATTCGTGAAGGTGTTAACGTTTCTGTGAAAAATTCAAAAGTTATTTGTTTATAGAATACAGAGTTCTCAACCAAATTTAACACCACTTTCCGGAAACTTGAAAAAGAACAGCTGCAACAGTATACTGCAATAAAAACATGAATATATTGAATATTTGATGAGATATGGTCATTTGTATAAAATAATTTTTAAATGCGCATCTTTGTGGGATTCCGAAATTTTTATTTCGTAATTTGGTAGTTAGCTATTAGAGCACCTTATATAAAAAGTCCAGTCAAATATTGCGAAAACTCAAAAAGATACAGAGAGCTTGTTGACAAATTGTGTAAAATCTCTTATAATAAAGCCACTTTTAGAAAACAACTCACTATTTCGTCCCTATCTTTCTGTCCGTGCAATAGGTATAGTTTTCTAAAACCGTACTATAGTGTAAATTAACCTTAACACTAAAAAGATCGGGAATTTTACTCAAGTTTTATAAAAATATTTGTCGCCAGAATTTTTATTCAAAACTGTTTAAATTATTTATTTAACACACTCTCAGAAATAAAACTCTCCCTTTTGACGATTCAGAAATCCTCGAGCTGTATTTCGTCGTTTTTGACGATCATTTCCTATTAACATCACGTGACTTGTAACGAAACGTAAACCCTCAAATATTTGACGAAATTTTTGCCTCAATCTCGGTCAGACTCAATGCATTTTAAGGAAACATTTCCTCAAATCCTCCTCAAATCCTACGATTATTTCCTATACGATCCTCAAATCCTACGATTATTTCCTATACGATCCTCAAATCCTACAGATATTTGCTTGTTTGTGTTAGTCCTGTAATAATTTATTTTAAAACAGCACTTAGTGCTTTTCAGAAAATACTGAAATATAGGTAGTTATTGTTTCTTCATTAGTTATTTTTTTAGCTGTTAGAATTTTTAGGAATGCTTATTAATATTATTATTATTATATTTATATGTTGTCGTTCGTTATGTCTTAATTCGAAAAGAATAAATTTCCTGTGTTTTTCAAAACCATTCAATAAGAAAATTAGGTCAATAAAATTTCAAACTCCTAGGATATCTTTTTTTTTTTTTTTTTTTTTTTAAGAAGTACATTATGTTTTCAATCAAATTAAAAATAAACATAATTGATCCCTCTCCTCTTTATAAACAAAACAGTAAAGTGTTAAAATCTTATCTTCCTACTCAAAGTGATAAAATCTCACGCAATATGCACTTCACAATTCATTATTTGTGAGCAACAAATTAACCAGACCATATTCTAATCATCCATTGATCAAAGAAAATTTCAGTTGTAAATTATTTAATCAAGCCATATTATAATTATTCATTGATACGAGAAAACCATAAAAATAAATTAGCTTTCCTTAAAACTTTCAGAAAATATAGCAGCCCGATAAAATTGCAATCTACGTTATAAAAATAAAATACGAAGTAGAATTCATTACATCAGGCTAAAAGCAGACACTTTCAACTCCCCAGCAGGCAGGTTGGCAGAACACCGACCTCTCATACGAAAGGCCGTGAGTTCGAATCAAGCCGGGGAAAGAGAGAGGTGATTATTTTTTCTTTCCCCGTGTCAAATATTGGAGCTTCCAAACTGATTGAGAGATGGCGCCACCAGCCCTCTTTTGACGAAACTATTGACGAAATTTATATCGTCAAGCAAGTGAAGAAACTAATTTCATCAATTTGACGAAATGTTCGCTCGGAGCATTTTCCAGGAAACTATTTCGTCAAAAACAAAGAAAATTTCGTGAAATCTGAGTATTCATTTCTGAGAGTGCATTTTTCTTCTTATTTGTCTTTTAAACTTATTAAACTTATTAACTCTCTTAAAAAGAAATTTCTGGTTTGAACCGAAATATATTCATTTAGTAGGAGTCAAATGACCCTCACGGTCAGTTAATAAAATTTTTAACATATTTAATGGAGCTTATTCAACGAAGAAAATTCACATAAATATCCACAAGAAATTCATCCTTTAATTAAGTTAAAAATTAGAATCTCCAAAAATATTTTCTAAAATATTTACACGCAAGCTCGAGAAATATTAATATATAAATATAAACCTACCGAAAACCTACTTTTTTAGAGACTTTCTCAAAGTATTCGATAGACGGTCACCTTCTTTCTATAATATATGCAAATGAATGCAAAGGAAAAGTTTCTCGGAAATATTTGCATAGAAGAAAGTTTAAAAATATGACAAATGCGTAAATTTACTATTCATATAGACCATTTAAAATTAAAGTAGTCACACATCCGTTTTTCAGAAAAATATGAATCTCTGTTATTGTTTTGTTGTTTTTGGCTTCTTAACCGCTCAATAAAACTTCTACATGCAAGGACTTTATCTTTCTTCTCGTACAGAGTTTGATAAAATTTCGTTAGCATACATTTAAACTTTTACAGTGCGATATTGAGTTTTTCAGAAGTCTTTGTGGGTCGTATTATCAGAATAAATGAAAATGGTTTATAAAGTATTTCTAGTAACTATTCAAATCGAAATGCATTTTTGGAAATAGGAGATAGCATTTTTCATGCACTCAATATGCAGTCTCGAAAATTCAATGGATTCAATAGATTGACGAATGTATTAACTTAAAAAACTATATTCATTTGGCATAAAACCAGAGGCGGAGCGCAGGGGAACTGTGCAACATTCCTGAAGGATAATAATAATCCTCAAACACACACTGTAAAAAAAATTGTTAATTTTAAAGTATCATACTGGCAGCTGGGGTGCTAGTTTAAAACCATAAAATTAATAGTAATAAACTGTAAAATTAAGAAGCAATGTGCCGTTAAGCAGTAATATACTGTTTAATTTTTTACACGATGGTATATTTCTGTTTATTTTATGGAATACAGTTATTTTACGTTTATAAACTGGCACAACAGCTGCCTACTGAAAAAAATGTTGATTTTACAGTATAATTCTGGCATCTGGAGCGCCAGTGTATACCCGTAAAATAAACAGTAATATACTGTTGTATAAAGGAATTAACACTTTATCTACTGACGATACTTATAAGTACCATTAAAATAACTTGTTATAAAATTCATTTAATACATCGATTAGTGTAATTCTGTTTAGAAAGTGTTATAGATACATTACTTTATCTTGTTCCAAAAGCATTATTGGTTGCACAAAGCAAAAATATTTTTAAAAAGATGATTTCTTTTGTCTTTGCATCTTTTCAGTTTTCTTGGCGTTGGGAGGAGGGCGGGAGGAGTTTTCAATTCGGAAATATTTCTATATTTCTATTGTAAGAACGTTCTATTTGTGCAGTTCCTAGTTCTACAAAATACTAAGAAAAATATTTAAAATAAAAGATTTGAGTGGGGTTATAAATATTGCACAAAATCCCTATAAATTTAAATTTAATTAATCCTACTAAATCCTTCAATCCTTCTAAAATCAATCTAAAATTTATTAAATGATTTTGTAAATCTTCTAATGTAGTTTCAAAAATTCACGAAAAATGCTTTAGAAGATAAAATTTTCATAATTTATAATTCAGTACATAAAGGGTTAAACCGTATATTACTGCTTAACGGTATATTACTTGCTAATTTTACTGTTTAATTACTGTTAATTTTAAGGTTATAAACTGGCACCCCAGCTGCCAGTATTGTACTCTAACATAAGCAATTTGTTTTTGCAGTGCAGTATTGCACCTTAAAATCAACATTTTTTTTGCAAGTATAATAATAAAAATTACATTTTTTCATCATTTCAAATCTTTTCTGTCCCCCTAAGCTATCTATAAACTATTATACATAAATTATCTGTCAAATAAATACAGGAGTCATCCCGAAATACTGATATGATGTTATTCTGACAGTAGAAGGACTAAATATTTCATTAAACTATTGGAGCGAAATAAACTTAATTTCGTATGACAAACATGGAGGATACGTGATGTCGAAAAAGCAATTCATTTTGAAGAAAGTGTCACAACTGAAGTGGGCCATTATCACATTGTAATTCTACACTCTAATGTGCTCCGTTTCCATTTAAATCTAATATCAAATGCTTTATTAGAAGGGGAATTGATGTATATTTGAAGGGGTAGTATATCACAGGAGAGTTCAGTTACGATTTCAGATGTCTAGTAATCTGCCCGCATTGAAATCTCCTGTACCAGAGTAGACTGTCTTGTACTTTATAAATAGATAATTACAACGATCACTGGATGTTCGTAAATTACCCTGCAATTAACCGTTGTTGAGAAATTTAGTGGATTTCTGTCTAATGCTCAATAAACTGTATAAAATGTTTAATGTGTCTCATACCTTTTAAAATCTTCGTCGCCCGTGCAAAAGTACCGTGGTTTCGAGTTCTCATAACTTTTTAAATACTTATTGAAATGAAACAAAACTTTTTAATATATTTAAGCGATATTTAAGGATTTATAAAACATAAAAATAAATAATTGGATTTCTGTCTAATGCTAAATAAACTGTATAAAATGTTTACCGATGTTTAAGGGGTCTCATACTTTTTAAAATCTTCTTCGCCAGTGCAAAAGTACACTGTCAAAAATTTACAGCATTCTGGCAGGTCATTTGACCGTTTTTTCCGAAAACGGTTACACAACCATAATTTTAACACTATTCTGACCATATTATTGGCCATTTTATGGTCAGAATATAGTTAAATTATGGTTATGAAACCGGTTTTTCAAAAAACGGTCGAATGACCTGCCAGAATGCTGCAAAATTTTTAACAGTGTAATGTGGTTTCGAGTTCTCATAACTTTTTAAATACTTATTGAAATTACACAAAACTTTGTAATGTATTTAAGCCATATTTAAGGATTTATAAAACATAAAAATAAATAATTGAATTTCTGTCTAATGCTCAATAAAATGTATAAAATATTACCGATGTTTAAGGAGTCTCATACTTTTCAAAATCTCCGTCACCACTGAAAAAATAACGTGGTTTCGAGTTCTCATAACTTTTTAAATACTTATTGAAATGACACAAAACTTTGTAATATATTTAAGCCATATTTAAGGCTTTATAAAACATATAAATAAATACTTATAATATAATATATTAAAAATACAGTTCAATTAATATTGCAAATGTTTTTCACATGGTATGCCATAATACGCACGATAACTTAGAATAGATATATCAACATAAAACTTCTGTTAAAATGAACTTTAAAATATACTTTATAGAATGAATTAATCATATATAAATTATTTCACAGAAACAATTTTGAAAATTCAATTAAATTTGAAAAATGTAAAAAATCGAAAAAAAAAATCCATTAAAGATTAAAAAATAATGAAAATATTTGTTTATCTCAATAATTCATTCTATAAGATATAGGTTAGAGCTTATTTTAACACAAGTTTTACGATTATATAGCTATTCTAAATTAACCCATTTTCATCCACAGGTACGCAAACGCACGATTTCAATAAATATTTTTTATTAACACTGTGACGAATATTTTTCACTAATTTTATTTTTCTGCTATTTTTAAGGGTTTTGGAGACATCTATAAAATATCAGTAATTCAATTGGAGTAAACACTTTCTGTTGAGAAATTTTCAAAATACGCTAGTTTCTTTATAAATTAAAACGGTTATTGACAAATTCGACTTTTTGAAAATGTATAATTATTCCACTTGAGATTATTAATATGTTTTTATAAAGAATTAAAGTTGCAAGTTCTGTAAATAAAATAATAATAAAAGAAATGCCATAAATTAAAAAAAATATATATATATTAATTTTAAATTTAATACTGCGTTAGCGCACCATTGACCGAATGCATTTTATTTCTCAAATAAAATACTATTTTCCATGCACAATTTTTTTTTGTCTTAATGAATGTAATTTAAGCATATTTCAATGAAAATAATACCAGATTTCATAAAATTTCTATGCTTGGCCTAAAATGGGTTAAGTTATCGAGCGGATTGTGATATGCCATGTGAAAAAAAATTTGCAATATTAGCTGAACTATATCTTTTATTGTTTTATATTATTTGTGTTTATTTTTACATTTTATAAAGCCTTAATTGTGGATTAAATGTATTACAGAGATTTATGTAATTTCAATAAGTAGTTAGAAAGTTATGAGAGCATAAAATAACCTCACTTTTACGCTCGCAATGGAGATTTTAAAAGGTGAGGCCCATTAAAAGCATTCAATATTAGTGATGAACTATTCTGAAAATTTTTTGAATTTAATTTCTGTATTCTAGATTTCTTAATTTAAGGAAATCTGTTACATACGTAAAACAAAGAAGTTATAGTAGGAAAGAGAAACATTTAAAATAATCCATAATTAAAAAAAACTCGATACCATGTGAAAAAAAAATTGCAATATTAACTGAACTGTATATTTTATTGTTTTACATTATTTATGTTTATTTTTACATTTTATAAAGCCTTAAATGTGGATTAAATAATGTATTACAGAGATTCATGTAATTTCAATAAGTATTTAGAAAGTTATGAGAACATAAAATAACCTCACTTTTACACTCGCAACAAAGATTTTAAAAGGTAAGGCCCATTAAAAGCATTCAATATTAGTGATGAACTATTCTGAAAATTTTTTGAATTTAATTTCTGTATTCTTAATTTAAGGAAATCTGTTACATACGTAAAACAAAGAAGTTATTGTAGGAAAGGGAAACATTAAAAATAATCCATAATTTAAAAAAAACTCGATACCAAATATTAAAAATTTTGAATTATAACGAAATGCGATTTTCAAAATGTATTAATTTGTGTATTTTCCCAAAATAGCTGTTACTTTCATAAATTTCAAGCTACTTCTAAAGCGCACTTTAAATTTCTCCCTTTATGTTTTTCATTGCATAAATTAAACTAAGTTCACATTTATATTTATTTTATTTCGGAAATATCGAAAGAAATTTTTATGTTACATTTTTTCGAATCAGAATGCTGAAAGCAAGTAAAACACAAATGTAGTTGATACAGAAAATATACCTTTTTATTATCCCTTTAAGGCCGGAAGCTTTTTGGTAGAAATGAAAAGTTTTGGTAGTTTCCCCTAATTAATAGGAGCATGTTTGATTGAAAAAATATTAAAAAAAATATCCGATGTCAGGTTATGCCAAGGGAGGATCCATCTACGTAATTCTGTGGGTGCAGGCTCGATTTTAAAGCGCAGAAAAAGAGGAAAATGTTTCTTCTTCTTCGGGATCCTCTACACAATTGTGTAGGTCAGGTCTTAAAGGTTTATCACCACTTATTTATTAGTATGCATACGCAGGCATAGATCTATGTGAGTATAAATAATGCTATTTGGATATATTAAGATCCATATATGTATTTTGCATAATCTCCCCTGTTTCAATATTCTTCATAAAAAACTTTGTACCCTCCTGGTACCGCGATATTTCCAAGCGTTGTTAATTTTTCACCCTTTATCTACTGACGGTACTATAAGTACCATAATCAGTTGTTATAAAATTCGTTTAATACACGATTAGTTGTATTACAGTTTAGAATGAGTTATAGATACATTACTTTATCTTGTTCCAAAAGCATTATGAGTTACACAAAACAAAAATATTTTTAAAAGGATATTATTTTCTTTTGCATTTGCATCTTTTCAGCTTTCTTGGCGTTGGGAGGAGAGGGGGGGGGGGATTTTTCAATTCGGAAATGTTTCGATATTCCTATTGTAAGTACATTATATTTGTACAGTTCCTAATTCTACAAAATACTAAGAAATATATTTAAAATAAAAGACTTGAGTGGGGTTATAAATACTGCACAAAATATATTGCTATAAATTCAAATTTAATAAATCCTTCTAAATCCTCCCATCCTTCTAAAATCCTTCTAAAATTTATTAAATGATTATGTAAATCTTCTAATGCAGTTTAAACAATTAACGAAAAATGCTTTAGAAGATAAAACTTTCATGAATTGAAAATTCAGTATATAAAGTGTTAAACTTTGAAAGGGTTTAACACTAATAGGGTTCAATAAAATGTGTTTTCTTTCTATGCGGTACCTATTTGATTTCATTTATTATCTTTTCAAGTTCGAAACTGAAAATGAAAAACAGAGTGGGGTCAATAAACACCCCAATGGTACTAGGAGGGATAACTATAGATTATATTGAGTCTTGATTACCTAAAAAAATTGTTGGCAACATGAATTTTGATTTGCTAAAATTTATCATAAAACATTAGAATAAATTTTAAAGAAAAATACTTCTTTACTGAATAACTGCGATTATGACTATATTAAATTAAAAATTTAAACTCTGTTGTTTCGCATTTCTGCGTTTAAAATTTGGGTAGGAAAAAAAAATCATGCTTTGTTCAATAACAATACTACTTTCTAACTCTATTTACACACGTTATTGTTTACACTGAACGTTTTCATTTCGGCACAGTTACAAATAATATACGTACAAATAAATCAGCAATAAATATTTATTCCTATATACTCGGTCTAATAGAAAATGCATAAGCCGAAACTTCCAAACTGGTAAATATTCATGAGAGCATAAACAAAACATCTTGTTTTGTGAGAAACAACAACAATTTATAGGCATAGTATTAATGTTTTCTTCTATTTCATTCTGTACTAAATACGTAAGTAAAGTTTCTCTTTTATAGAATTTTTCTATTTTCCACAAGATAAAACTACTTCCACAGACTAAGATACACAAAAAATATTTAATCCATTTCTTATATACTGTTTTTTAAGTTGAATACAACGCAAGATATTAGACCATGAAACATATAACTTCGCAAATCTGTTTTTGCAAACTATAAATAAATGTATTCTTCGTTTACAGTCCGGCTGGTCTTTTTTGAAAAAAGATTTTTGTGGCTTTATACTGGGAATACAGAAATAGGAAAAGTTGCGTTGTGAATAACAGTGGTTTGATTGGGGACAGCCGAAAGACATCCACTAGGGAATATGTGTTCCCACCTAGGGAATACTTTACAAGCTCACTGGGGGAAAATTTTAAACACATTGATTTTCAAGAATTTTGCTTTTGCCGAAATAAAAGAACAAAAAATCTAATATATCTGGACTTCAATCGATAGCTACTGTCAAAACTTCTAGTTCAAATAGACATTTTAAGATTCATTTTAAAAGAAGAGTTTTGTTCAGGAGTTTATACTTTAATTTTTGAGGAAAAAAAAAAACAAAATAGATTTTCTAAAGAAACGTATAAAACTTCAAGAGAAAGGGGGAAAAAAATAAAAAAAAACTCAGCATGTATGAGAATGACAATTTTCAAAATATTTATAGCTTTGTATTAAAAATCCATGGAGACTAAAAGTTTATAAGTAAAATTTCGTATATTTATCAGAAAAAACTGTTTTATTTGAGTATCTGAAATATTTTTCAAACTGTAATTGACAAAAATAGAAATACGCTGTACAAAGAGTTTATAAGATATCATTTCATATAATTGGTTGAATTTCAAATAAACTTATAGCACAGGCAATAGGGGATTTTACCTGGCAAAATTAAAAGTAGTTCTGGAAATTGGCTTACTTTATGTTTCTTGGGTCGCTGAATCCGAATTTGTAACTTTCCACCAAAATATTTCCCCCGGCAATCCCCCCCCCAAATTTTGGTAAAATGCCTCCCATAAAAAGTTTTTATTAAAAAAATCGATTTTTTTATTATTTTAGGGAAAAAGTATCTAGAAATTCAGAAAGTAGACAAAATTTGCAAGAAATTAGATATATGACATTATGACGTAGGATGAAGGGGGAGGGGGGATCTGCCTCGGAACATGCGTCGCGGTGCTGCGTGGACTAAGTTGCGCAATTCCACTTAACCACTCACATCGTTTACATTCACCCTCCCATCTCCCCCCCCCCCCGAACTTTCCCTATAAGGATTACTTTAAGATTTTGGGTAGCTGAATCCGAATTTTTAACTTCCCCCCCAAAATAGTTGTTTTTAAATTAAATTTTTTATTGTTTCAGGGGAAAAGTATGTAGAAATTCAGAAAGTAGACAAAATTTGCTACGAATTTGATATATGACATAGGATGAACGGGGAGCGAGAGGGCTGCCTCGGAATATAGATTGCGGCGCTATGTGCACTAAGTTATGCAAGTCCAGGCAATAGGGGATTTTACCTGGCAAAATTAATGCTAGTTCTGAATTTCGACTCACTTTATGTTTTTGGGGTCGCTGAATCCGAATTTGTAACTTCCCACAGGAATGTCCCCCGGCAAACCTCCAAAAATTGATTTTTTGAAAAGATTTGGTTTTAGAGAACAGCGCGCGGGGAATGTTCCGTGGCAGCCCTCTCCCTCCCCGTTCATCCCACATCGTAATGTCATATATCCTATTTGTTCCAAATTTTGTCTACCTTCTGAATTTCTACATACTTTTCCCCTAAAACAATGAGAAATTTAATTTAAAAACAACTATTTTTTTTGGGGGGGGGGGTTGCGGGGGCCAATTTTTTGGGGAAGTTAAAAATTCGGATTCAGCGACCCAAAAAACTTAAAGTAAACCTTATAGGGAAAGTTCGGAACGGCAATGGGAGGGCGAATGTAAACGATGTGAGTGGTTAAGTGGAATTGCGCAACTTAGTCCACGCAGCACCGCGGCGCATGTTCCGAGGCAGATCCCCCTCCCCCTTCATCCTATGTCATAATGTCATATATCTTATTTGTTGCAAATTGTGTCTACTTTCTGAATTTCTAGATACTTTTCCCCTAAAACAATAAAAAAATTGATTTTTTTAATAAAACCCCCTTTTTTGGGGGGGGGGGGGGGTTGCCGGGGGAAATTTTGGTGGGAAGTTAAAAATTCGGATTCAGCAACCCAAAAAACATAAAGTAAGCCAATTTCCAGAACTACCATTAATTTTGCTAGGTAGAGCCCCTATACGGTCTCTATTGCCTGGACTATTGCTTGTAAAGGTGGAGGAAGAAATAGTGAATTTGTTTTTTAAAACGTTTTGTTTAAATGAAATATTTTATAATGATACGTAATAAGTATGAAGGTTAATTAGATTTCAGTGTGCTGGATTAAGGTTTTTAAAAAGATATAGTTATAAAGAAATGTGCTGCGTAACTAGAAGTAATTTTTAAGAAAAAAAATCGAACGACAAGAAATTGTTTCTTACCTTCGTGTATTTGTGGCAACCGTTTAGTTTTATACACACTAGAGTCCTGCAAGGGTCCATTAACCCGACGCGTATCCAAACATTATATTCGAAGTCAACTGAAAACCCGACCCGAAATCGACACATTTCCCTCCAAAACCCGAAATAAAAGAAAAATAGTCTATATTTAATGCAATTATAGAAAAAAATTCTATAAATACATCTTCAATATCCATTTCATCATTTATGTTGAAAAATGAATACATATATTCACTTATATTCAAATATAAAATTCAAATATATATGTTTATTCATCTTAAACAAAATTCAGGATTTTCTCCTAATAAAGAGTTACCGTGGTTACTAAACTCGAGTGTAAACTAAGTGTCAAAAGTCAACCTGAAACAGAACCAAGTCCAAAACAATTGGAGTCACCCCGACACTTAAACGAAATGATTAGCGTCAAACCGACCAGAACCGAACCATGATGGCCTTGCATCGGGTCTGTTTTTTTTTTATTTTTTTAAATAAGGTTCCACTTTTATTTTAAAGCCCATTCATGACAATACAAACTACGTATTTTGATGTTTAGTAGGCGAAAAAGTAAATTTTTTTCTTTCCTTGAGAGGAAAAAACAACAAATATACACTATACAACAATGGTATTATTAACAGGAAAATGTGAGTCATGTGTGAAGTTACTGATGTGTTATTCACGTGTAATTTGTTGATGGTGTTATGCAGATTTCTGCGTGATCTAAAGCTTGAGTACCTTTTAAAACAATGATTTGGAGAAAAGCTTGAAACACATTAAGAAGAACACTCAAAAGTTTTGTTTGCATACTCCGTAACTGTTCTGTGTGCCTTCTTCTAGTCACACACAAAACATCCATGAAATCCATCTATTAATCAGTCCGTTTCGCACCAGATAATGTGAGGCATGTTCCTATAGACACTGACTTCAGGGCATTCTCTATGTGCACCGCCAGTTCGTTCACATGCAATGGAGGAATATCTCCATAAAAGAAGAGGCACTAGGAATTATGTGCAATCCATTCAAATATTCGGTGTGAAATGAATTATCCCTGCATACAGTTTCAGTGGAATTTTGGATGTGGTCAGTCTTCTGAAGCTTGGATACATGTCAGTGGTCAGCGGAGGAGATCCCTGACTTTTTTTTTATCACATCTCCTTTCTTTTGTTGATGACCAAAGAACCTTTAGAAAAGAGATACCGACGAAACAATTTACGACTTTTTCAAGGGGATTTTTTTAAATATTGTTTTAACGTACCCTTAGATGTTTTTTGTGGACTCATAGGGGTCACTTTGAATAGTTATGAAGTAAGAAAATAAAACTTTGACTTTCCTACTGTGTTGTGTTTAAAGCATTTTTTTCGATGATTTATTACAATGAAGTAATGGTCATTTGTAATTGTGCTATTCTTTTGTAACATATTGTATTTCGATCGGCTAGCATGTGACAGTTAAATTTTTCAAAAATGCAACTGATCGAATGACCTCCCCTCTGTTTTTTAATACAGCAATACAGCAGTTACTTGCGTCATTCACTCATTGCGAAGTCTGTTAAAGAAGACTATCTTCCAAAGTGTGATAACAGACTGAAACGAAAGTATTGTTTTCAAAACACTTAGCGATTTTTGCCGATTTTGTCAAAATGTGTTTGAAATTAGGTTCAGTTATCACTTGTAACACAGCCTAAAGTTAGATTAAATGTACTGAAATGTCATTTTTATCATTCGTTTTTCATCAAATCAATCACAATTCTTCTAAAAGGCTCTTTTGTAGCAAATTATTTTAGACAAAAGAAATTGCAAAGTAAATAAATAAGAGATAAAAACTCTGGATTTCTTAATTTCGATATTTACGTTGAGGATTTTTTTTAAAGTTTTATGAAATAGTTCAAATGTTAAAGTGTGCATGAATAGGTTTTCAGGCTTAAAAATAGGCATTTAAAGTTTTACAAATGAAAACAAGGTAATCGTTTAATTTCTGTTAATTCAATTGTTAATGTAATCGACCACCAGATCATTCATGCATTTTTCAGGATAAAATGTTATGTGAAGTTTTGAATCGCTTTAAATTCTTATCCAAAAATATTCTACTATTCTTTGTCTGTAAATCTATAAAAATAAAAAAAAAAAAAAAAAAAAAAAAAAGACTCCTAAATGGTAATTTTTTTGTATACCACCAATTTTGAAAATATTTTTCTGTGTAAGCCACTATTTTAATTGCAGTATTAATTAATTTCGAGTCAGGTTTCCACAAAATTTCCTAGAAAAATTTTAAATGAAGATTATTTTTTGAAAAAAAAAATAGTATTAAAAAACGGATCATTTAGGAGCCCTGAACTTAGAGTCTTGGACGAGTCTGGTTGTACCTAATTCCAACCAAGTTCTGCAAAAAATATTTTGTTGATCCAAATTCCGACAACAATCTTTAATATCGAAACCCGAAAATGAAAGAAAGCTTATATTTTAATACAATTATGACAATATAGTATAAAATCATATTTCTGATATTAATTGTATCTTTAAGGGGACGCTTCACTGATCGTAAAATCCTATGTTAACCTTTGGGAAAATTTAATTACGTGATTACTCATTACCTAATATAGTTATTGAAATTAGGTTTTCATCATAGAAAATAGACGTCAAGAACAGACGTACTACGTTTTAAAAAAAAAAAATGTATTAGTTTAGTCTTCACATATACATATGTATGGAGACTAAACTATACAAGATGCTTCCTCTTGTTCTTATCCACGAGGAAAAAATACGTTTTCCGCTTTTAGTGCCAGAAATCGCTGAAAATTCATAATATTCAAAGTGTCATAACGCGGTAAATTTTTATCATGGGAAAATTGAGTTTTACTGTTTTACTTATTCTAACATGGAGAAAGTTTCACTAAATATAACTTATTGGACAGTACATAAATTAAATTTCTTAATTTAAAAAAATAACTATTTTGACGTAAATAGCTTTTGATATGATGAAGAACAACATTTGAAAGTTTAATGCAATTGAAACCCTCAAATGTGTGAATTTTGCTCCAATTCATATAACAGTAGTTTTAACAAATGGTCTAATGTTACCCCAATTCAAGCTAACATTCGCCCAAATCTTTCAAAATCACTTTTTGGTAAAAAAAAATTCAATGTCGACAAACTTGTGATACTAGTGTGATTCCATATGTTGTCAGTAAACAAAAAAATAACATGATATTAATTTTTTAAATAAAAAATGAGAATGGAGATGCTAAACATGCCATGAAACAGATAAATTTGGGCCAAAGTTACCCCAGTTGACGGTATCAGAATTTATATATGTATAATATACACTATATTGCCATTAATGACCGGCAACTTTCAATTTTAGACATTTTGTCGAATATTTAGAAATATACTTGACAGATTCTTCTGGAATTTCAGGATTGAAAAGAACAGGTATGACCTCATATTTAGCTATGTCGATTTGATAAGGGGGGCAATTAGGGGGCCAACAAAAAATCAAAGAAAAAAATAATACTTGGGATCACCCTGTAAAATAAAATGCACGAAATGATCTATCGCTACCGAAAATAAATAAACAGACATTGTGCAATATGTGTATTCTTTTGTCTAAGAATAGCATGTATATTAATAGAGATATAGCGATTTATTTAAAAAAATTAAAAAAATTCTTGCATGTTTTTTGCTTTTAACGTGCAGGGTTTTCAACCGAATTTAACTTCGGTTTCAGAAAAATTGACAAAATATAGTGGAAACTATATAGTTTAATTGGAATATAAATATATTAAATATTTTAGGAAATATGAGCAGTTGTATGAAATAATTTTTATTTGCGCATGCGATAACAAGAATCATTTTACATAATTTAATAGTCAACTCTATGGAGCAACTTATTAAATAAAATCTAGTCAAATATCGTAAAAATTCAGAAAGATATTGGCGTTAGAATGAGCAAAATTTTAGTAGTTCTCTAAAAGCAGCTGAAATATAAGGGATTTTCCACAAATTGTCATTTTTAATTTTTAATTATTTTTAATTTTAATTTTTTATTGAAGCTTTAGTTCTTCTTGGATAACCACCCGAACGAGCCTATACCATGATCAAAAGAAGTATCAAAAGCATTTTCTCCAAATCTACTCGTTGATACTCACTAAATACTAACTTTTTTCTGAAAGTCAGTTAATAAAAAATGACAATTTGTGTAAAATCCCTTATCATTCAGCTGCTTTTAGAGGACAACTAAAATTTTGCTTACTTTAACGCCGATATCTTTCTGAATTTTTACGATATTTGACTAGATTCTTTTTAATAAGTTGTTCCATAGAGTGGACTATTAAATTATGTAAAATGATCCTTGTTATCGTTCGCGCATGCGCAGATAAAAATGATTTCATACAACTGCTCATATTTCCCAAAATATTTAATATATTTATATTCCAATTGCATTATATTGTTTCTACTGTATTTTGTCAATTTTTCTAAAACCGGGGTTAAATTTGGTTGAAAACCCTGCATGTTATAAGGGAAAAACATGCAAGAATTTTTTTATTTTTTTAAATAAATCGCTATATCTCTATTAATATACGTGCTATTCTTACACAAAATAATACAGATATTGCACAATGTCTGTTTATTTATATTCGGTAGCGGTAGATCATTTCGTGCATTTTATTTTACAGGTCGATCCCAAGTATTATTTTTTTTCTTTGATTTTTTGTTGGCCCCCTAATTGCCCCCCTTATAAAATCGACATTGCTAAATATGAGGTCATACCTGTTCTTTTCAATCCTGAAATTCCAGAAGAATCTGTCAAGTATATTTCTAAATATTCGACAAAATGTCTAAAATTGAAAGTTGCCGGTCATTAATGGCAATATAGTGTATATACAGGGTGTATCTGAAAATGTGGGCAAAACTTTACGGGGTGATAGAGCGCTGCTATACGATACAAATTTTGCCATACAATGTATGGTCGGAACGCAAGCGGTGAGAAGTTAAAAGGTAGTTTTGCACTGTTCCAGGGCGATGGATTGGTCGAGGTGGTCCCATAGATTGGCCACAAGGGCCACCAAGGGATTAGCCACCAAGGGATTGGACACCAAGGTCGCCGGATCGTTCGTGTTTGCACTTTTTTTCTGCGGGGCCATATGGAAAGCTTAATCTACGAGTGCCCCATTGAAACCGATATGGGTCTAGTCGCCAGGATTGCCGTTGTTGCCGGCGATATTTGGAAAATGCCTGGTGTCTTCGCAAATATGCGTCAGTCGCTATCCCGGTGTTAATGAAGCGTGCTTTACAGCTGGCGGAATATCTTTTGAGTAATTTCTCCGAGCATGTGTACAGTCGTGGGAAAAAAAAGTAAACACCCCCTACTGACTCCTCAACAAATTATCGTAGAAGAACGTTACTGGTACCGAACGATTGGAAATAAAGTCTACTTCTAAATGATGTATATAAAATTTGCTTAGGGCCCCATCTACATATTAAAACGAACCATAACTTTGTTTTTTTCAATGGCAGTACACAATTCTGACAGCATAAATGAACTCTACACCCTCGAATTAGACTAAAAAATTTTTTTTATGCAATTCGTACCATAAGTTTCCGAGAAATTAATTATTTTAAAACGAGCGTATTTTAAGGGCTGTATCCAAATTGAAGTTCGGTACTCGATTGCTAACCGAGAGAGCCCCCTTCTTGATCAAGGCACCTTCAAGCAGTCAATGAAGCCTGCTAGATTACAGGATAGCATAAGAAATTTCAAAATATCTAGCCACTTCTATCATAGACGGCCCCTTAAACCATCATTTTGTCGTTTTTTAAGCATAATTTGAAAACCACTTGTATGAAAAATGTGAAATTTTCTATTTCCGTGAAGCAAGACTTAATAAATCTGAATCCATCAAGAATATTGTAGGTTGCAATTCATAATTTTTTGGAATATTAATTTCATAATTCATAATTCATATCATAAAATTATAAAAATTGCAAATTCGACGTATTTATGTTTGGGTATATTAGTATTATTGCTACACAAAAAATTAGCACATTAGGAGCATAATTTCAGGAGTTATAAATAAAAATATGAAAATGTAATTTAACATTAGAAGCACTAAATTTTGAACGTTTATAATTCAAAAACTTATCATTCTAATGACTTGAAATTTGGAGTCTAGGCATAGTTTGAACCAAAGATTTGAAATATCTCGTTAAAACTGGGTATTGTCATTGAAAAAAATGAAGTTTGGATTCGTTTTAAAATGTAGATGGCCCCCTAAGCAAATTTTATTTACGTCATTTAAAAGTAGACTTTATTTCCAATCGTTCGGTACCAGTAACTTTTGTCTACGATTATTTGTTGAGGAGTTAGTAGGGGGTGTTTACTTTTTTTTCCACGACTGTACATTAATTACATTCCTGTTACATTTTTGTGTCAATTCTTTAACTGCGACAGTGGAAAACTAGCTTTTAACGTCTCGCCGCTTGCGTTCCGATCATACATTCCATGACGAAATTTGCTGCTATAGTTGCGTTCTATCACCCCGTAAAGTTTTACCCCCTTTTTCAGATACACTCGGTATATATTTTTTTTCTGTCATTGTATTACAAAACACATATTTTAAACACCTTTCATAGCTGTCCTATAAATTTTTAAGCTTGACAGTAACATTATACATTAACTTATAAAATTTTGATGTTTACGAAAGTGACGAGCCGTATACAAGATTAAAATTCTGAAAATCTTAAGTTAATCTAATTTATTTCCTATTTTTTTTTTCTTAGCTTAAGCTTATTAAATGGAAGCTTAATGCTTTTCTTCTCAAGAAGTCTAAATATTTCTGTATGAGATTATATCATATTCAGAGTGATAGTGGTTTTACAGTTTCAATAAAATTATAAAGCTCAATAAGTTCAAATGAAAAATGAACAAAGGAAAATCAAAATCTATGTAAGAGTTGAAAAATAATAAGATATGACAATTAAAAAAGGAATGAGAAAAAGTTAGTAAATTTTAACATTTTTTTTTTTTTCAGTTGTCTCTTGAGACCTTAGGAAATATGATCTTATCGAAAATTATTTTAAATATCTCTAGTTAATTTCATAGAAAGAAAAAGAAAAAGAAAGAAGATAAGTGTTATGTGCAAATGCAGTTATAAAAAATTTTTTTTGAAGACCCCCAATAAATATTACAATAGGAAATAACTAAGGTTATAATTAAGGTTCCTATATTAAAAATTGCAGATTTGGTGAAAAGCTTCGAATTTTTTTATTGTTTTATTTGAAAGAGCAATTTTTAACTATTACAAATCTGTTTTAATTTTATGCCTGCGATTTCTAGAGGAGGAGTTATGGCCGGTTTAATAAATAAGAAGTAATGAGTCAAATACCGGAAGTGGGCGTAGGAAGGCCAAGAGAAATATAAACATTGTTTCTATGCATGATTTTCTTACCTTTTGGTATAAAAACAATAATAAACTTTAATTGATTCTTCTCGGTTAATTTTATCGATAAGAGAAAATATAAATAAATTAAATGCGGTATCTGAAAATCATTTTTTCCGTTATTTCCATGTTCGATAAACTTCATTAAATAATATGTTTTAAATATACTTCTATGAAATTTTGTCAGAAGGCTTTCCATATCACTCACTATGTTCTGAACTAGACTCTAAGCTCTGTGTTATTATGTAATTATTTTATAGGTACTCGAATATAAAAAATATGGTAATTTTTAATTAAAAAAATATACTTTTCGACATAATTTGAAATATGTCAGTTAATTTTGAAGATGTTGTAAAACTCCTAGTAGAGTGCATAAGTAAGTGTACAAATGCAATTGAAATATATTTAGGTAATTTGAGTGTACGCTGTCTGGCGTAAGTATGAAATTTTGGTAAAAAAATTGCAACGCCCACAATTTTTTTAAATGTTATGAAGATATTGCTAGGATTTTATGTTTTTTCATCATTCTGTGTTACAATTGAACAATAAATACGTGTATTTATTTAATAATATACACTTGAATAAAAAGCGCTTCGAACCCAGACAGATACGAGGCATTCTCACAATCTTTTGACTTTTATGTAACCGAATAATAAATTTTATTACATGTTCTTGTGCTTTTTTATTTCATATAAAGGGCACCTTTCCTTTTGCATGATTGCAAAACAATATTAACCAAATAAATAAGTTTTGGATGATGTTGGGGGTCCAAATACCAGGAAAACTCCTATACCGTCCCGTGTCCTGATGCTGATTTTTAAGTTTGGAGCTGTCTGTATAAAATTGTTTCAATAAAAGTAATTCGATGTAATTTTTTTCCGAAACTGGAGCTATTGTTTTATATAAATATGTAGCAAAAAATTAACCTGCACACATTTTTAGGGTTGTCATTATTTTTTAAACTCTGTCCCTGGGTTTTAGATTCCTTACCGTCCCTCTTCTAAAATTATACAGAAAATCACTTCAGATGCGGCCACAGAATTTTGTTCAAGTTTTTTCTCATTCAGAAGTAAGCTAGAGAAAGAATGTCTAAAATTCTTTGACAGGAAATTTACTGCAGAATTTAAATCAGCATTTAAATATCAGTTGGAAGCATCGTGGCTTTATTGGTAGTCTTACCGTCCCCAAGGTTTATTCCTGCACTTTTCGAGGTAAATGATTTTTTTTTAAAAATTTAATCCAATATAAATAACTGTTTCTAAAAATCAATGAACATTGTGGCTATCACTTAGTCTTAACATGATTTGCCTAAAATAGATGGTAATTTTTCTTACCGTTCCATCCATACCATTCCATACCGTCCCTTTTTCTCCTATTTCGTCCGTTTTTTCCTATACCGTCCCTTCTTTAACACCCCTTTAAGACAATGTTATACCAAAATTTTGTATTAAAAATACTACATTATTATTATTTCTTATTTGAATGTCCTTTGGGTGCTATGCAAATTCATTATAAGTAAAAATTTAGAAGAAAATAGGAAGTTATAGTGGTAAAATGGTAAGGAAAATTAAACTCGTAAGTTTAACTTAAACCTCAGTTAAATAACACAAAGTTTGCTGCTGACTATTTTTTCTATATTCTGAATCATTAAGGCATTCGTCTATCAGATTAAAATGTTAGTTTAGTAAGTTTAATTTCACCAGATTTTTAATCCCGAAAGTCAAGATTGTGAGAATGCCCCATACCTTAAATGGAACCTAAGACTATTGTATAAAACAGGTTTCTTTAATATAAAAAAACGAGTGAAATATAATAATTTATACGATTTTTTAATAATTTATACGTGATTTTGAAAAACAAAATCACAATTCCTTATCGCAAAATCAAATTAAAGATTTCAAGATAATTTCATTAAAAAAAAAATATCATTAACTATCAAATCAGTCATCTTTATAGGATTTGTAATAATCAAAGTTTTATATAGATAATCACAGTTTTATAAATATTTTAATAAGATTCGTAATAATCAAAGTTTTATAAATCTTTTAATAAGATTCGTAATAATCAAAGTTTTATAATTAAGTAGAACATGAGAATATTGAGAATAGCGAGAAAATCATGTAATAGTAATCATGGCAATGTCTCGTCTTTATATAAAGTCTTGATATATATATATATATATATATATATTTTCATTTTGAAAGTGTTCATCACAAGACGGTACATGCGTTGAATAATAAGAGATCAGTTTCGTTAATACTAAAATTCATCCAAAAAGTAGCTTACCATTATTCTATAGGCAAGTTCCCTTTACACACGACACGTTGCATAAATACACAAAACAATAATTTAATCTACTTTATTTCATACTGTTTATTTTTTCTTTTACACTGACAGTTTTATTGATAGCTTCTGTAGAAAGCTTTGCATTTTATTATTCATATAATGCCAATAATTCACAAACATTTGACCCAAGCATTAATGATACAGTCATTATTCATTATCTATCATTATCTACACGTTCAAAATAATTACGATAAGACCTTGTAAATATAGTCACAGAAAGGTCATATTATGAGTGTTTTTGCGCAGGTGTAGAAAAGCACGCAAAAAGTGAAATAAATGTGCATTCAAATTTTGTTTCTAAAATGAAAGGATGATTCGCATTTTAGATCCAGAGAAACAATTTTTTGAAAATAGAACTGCAGTCTAAAAATACAGACTCAGAAATGTGCGATTTGAGAAAAATCCAAAAATTGGACCCCCCATATCTCACAAACTATGACGTCTAGGAAGAAACTTTATGGAAGAGTGGATAATGAATGAGATATTTTCTTTTTTATTGCCTTGCTAAAAATGCATTGTTTTTAGGAATATAAACTTTAGCTACCATGGTAAAATAATGACGTACCAAAACATTAAAGGTAATTGCAATCCTATAACTGTAATAATTTAGAAAATATAGACAGTTTTGTTAACTTTTAAAAATGTTCCATGCAAAACCTGTCTGGAGTTGAAAAAGGACTCTACAGGGGATGAGTCGGATGCGCAATAAATCACAATAAACAACTTTATTCTAACTCACTTTTTTAATAAGAAAGAAATAAAAATTAAATAATATTACTTACCAAGTAACGATAAACAGAAATAGAATAATTAGAATAATTTAAATACATTAAAAAAAAATCAGATTTAGACAAGAATTTTAAATTTACTATCCTTGCATATAGTTCACTTTGATTGAAGTTTATATAAGCTGCGTTTGCACTTGGACTTCGTAACTAGGATAATCGCTTTTATTGTATAGTTTTTAATTCAAACTCGAATTTATGACAATAAGTTGCTTTTGAAGTTGCAACAATTATTCTGGGTTAGGTAGTTTTCAAACAAAATCTTCATAATTAGCATTGTAATTTTCTGCAATTTATGGATATTAAAACAGATTTCAACAGATGTGTATAATCCTTCATTTTGGGATATTGGATTTTCCATTTTTATCTACGAATTTGCTGAACTCCAGAAATATAAAATTAAAAAACAAATAAATATATTTTTTTTCTGCTAACTTAATATATACATATTCATTTTATCTGATTTTTTAATGGATTTTTTTCTCATATTCATTATTCTCAAGGGGGTAACTTCATGAAGTAAATCACTCTCACGTTCTTCGTCTCTACAATCCTCTTCATCATCTATAACAACTCGCCTTTTCTTGCTTGCAACTACAGATTTAGTGTTGCTCTTTCTTTAACTGTCTTTCCATGCAGGCAACCTCAATGGTTGCCTTTTCTGTACTATTAGTAATTTCCCAACAATTCCAATTAACCTTGTCTGCCACGCTACAGGTCAAGAGTTCGGCTCCAGCTGGGCAAAGTTCACTCAACCTTTCATCCCTTCGGGGTCGATAAAATGAGTACCAAGCTTGCTTGGGAACTAAACACCGAGGGTCTCGCGTTGGGCTGACCACCTGGCCGGGGCACATGCTGCATAGCACCTCGGGGCCCAGGGTCAAGAAAACAGAGTTGGGCACTGTAGGCCCTGATCCTTCATGGATCGTATAGCCACAGGTTTAGTTTTTTTTTTTTAATTCCATTTAACATTTTTAAATATATACAAACGTATTAAATTTTATTTCTAACAAGGAAGGTCTCCATACGGGCATAATAAGAAAAATCTGAAAAATACAGAATTATCTTCTCCCATGGACATATATGTTTATTAAAAAAATTTTGGCGGAACCTCGGTAGAACGTCCGTAAAAAAATAATGAAAATTTCGCTTATTTGGTGACTTATCACCGTTTGGCGAAGAAATTAAGTTAAAACAAAATGCGCTTGTCGAATACTCTATAAGGAAAATTTTTTTTTATGTTGAATTTGTTTAAATAAGTTTAATTTAAATAACTTTAGCTTTGTCATTTTTAGTTTGTTTTAACTATAGTTTTGTCATATATATTTATATGTACTTATAACGAATTTTAACTATCATATTTTACGATTTAAAACAAAATTTAAATTGATTAAAATTGTTCCAAACTCAAAAATATTCCCCATCGAGCACTGTCGATTCAACTTTGTTGCTATGGAAACAACTTCTTCGGTATGGAAATGTATTACGGCAGCATTATTCATCTGGCGTTAAAAGTTATTTTTATAACCGATAAAGCCGTTTAAATTACAAAAATTGTGGATTAGAGAATAAAACAATGGCAAAATTTTGTTCGAATCTGCAACAAGCAACAAGTATAATACAAAATGTAATAATAATAATAATAAAAAATTCTTCTATGGTTTACGTTTAAATTCATTAAATACCGCATATTCTCAAAATCAATTAACAAACAATTTTCAGATTCACTAAAATCGTTTGCTTTTGGCGTGGAAAAGTTCTGCTCGCATAATTGCGTGCCGCTTTCGTCTTTCCACGCCAATTATTCGAAAAAATATATATATATATATATTTTTTTTTACAGATTTTCTACTGTAATTTCGCCGCTAATTTTAACTGATCCTTTATTACATACATGAGTACTTTCACTAGCATTTTTTTCAACATATTCTGAGTATGCCCAGTATCGAGACCTTCCTTGTAAATTTCAATAAGGTATTAAAATAAAAGTCTTTGTTTCCAAACTACTTGAGTAATTATCATCATTAAGATTTACTGAATTGAATTAACGAATAAATTGGTTATATTAATTAAATTTAAAACTTTTATATATAGATTGCTAAATATGCTGTTAAAATATTCTTATTATCTTTAATTTTCTTGAATACATGAATATTAATAATGTACCTTTCATTCAATCGAATTGTTTCTCATTTATCCGAAACAAATATGATTAGAGAAAAATCTGATTAGACAAAATCTGAGAGAATTACTTTGCAGTGTCCTTAAATTATAAACTGTAACCTTGATAAATTTGTTTTGACACGTATACTTTGTGACATATTATTAATGATAAAGAGCTTAAAAACATTTTACTTTGTAATAGTCAAAACATAAACTATCTTCTAGTTTAGAATAAGATACACCAACACATAAGGCTTTTGGTCAGTTCGATCTCAAATTCCTCTGTCCAATGTTAAATCTATGGACATGGAGTGCAATCGTATTTTTAAATTTCTTATAAGAAAATTAATACTTTTTATTTATTTATTTATTTTTGTGAGTACTCTTCTTAAAGGAGTCTTCTTCTTAAACTTCTTCTCTTTCTTTAGTAATTGGCAAATTAATTCCAACACATATACTTAATTTTATTTAAAATGTTAACCCTGTAGGTACTGAATTATGAATTCATAAAAATTTTATCTTCTAAAGCATTTTTCGTGAATTTTTGAAAGTACATTCTTCGAAATTCTGCGATTCTTTGAAATGAAAAGCTCTCGAAAGAAATGCAAAAACTACGTGTAAGTGATTAAAATGAAAGGATAATTCATTTCATGATAAGAAGGGGGACATTTGATAATTGATATCACATTCTTTCAATTAACGTACGAGGCTCACAGTAAAAAAAATTTTGCAACGTTCCTGGGAAAAAATGGGCAGCTCAGTTGCCCATTATTTCCAAGAAACATTTCTTGAAAATGACTGGAACTTTACTGTATATGTTAAAAACATTCTACAGAAATGCCAGTAAGTTTCCTGCGAAATACCAGGAATATTTCTGTTGACAACAAAACATTATTGACATTTCACAGCATGCGGGATCCGCAGACGATTTTTACATTTCCAGTTGACAATTTTCGCTTTATTATCATTATTTGTTGGAATGAAAAAATATTTTGAAATTGACATCAAAATTATTATTTATAATTTACACGAAAAAATAAATTTTCAGTTAAAATTCAATAAAGTAAATATATATATGATATATTGTTTCTGAACTTTGCTTAAAATATAAAAATATATAAATGTAAATAATAATTAGAAAAAAAATCTAGACATAAAATATTTTGGATTTTCGTCAGTAATTATGTTAGTTTACAAGTTCGATAAAATACATATAAATTTTCATGAAAAAAAAAAAAAAATCCTAAACGTAATTGTATATTTTTTCCGAAAAAAAAAATTCAGATTTGCAGCAATTCAAAGTGTCAAATATATATCAAATTTAAATCAAATTGTAACAAAGTGTTAAAATATAAAATTAATTAAAAAAGAAAAAAAAAGTCAAGAGGTAGCATCGAACTCGGGCCGTACGGGTGGCGTGCGAGCCTTCTGCTTCCACACCACGAAAGACACATTGAAAAGTGCAAACTAATGGGTATTTGAAACGTATGCTAAACCTCGGCATCTAATTTCTGAAAATCTAAGTCCCATTTGAAGAAATCCTTCCACAAGAATAATTAGAGATAAGAACTCTAAAACATACTTTAAATTAATCAAAATCGGCGAGAATCATGTTTGATGGTCCCCTGGTTAATGGAGATCCAAATAATAGGTGCATTTTTTTTACACGGTCTGCTCGTTAAACATTCCACAGACAAGTACGAGAGATAATCTCTTAGCGATGTCACAGAGGTATTGTATATTCATCTGAATGGTTGACAATAGAGAGGTAAAGGATTATGTCGTCTATTGATTTATTTGCATTCCATATTGATTTTTTTACATTCATTTAAGGGATTCGTTTTCGACACTCGCGCGCGAGCAACGGATTATAGCAAAAAACTAATAAATGGCGGCCGCAGCTGTTTCCAACTTTTGTTCAGGAACGTTTCAGATAAGAAAACCAGAATTTCACAGGAAAGAGCTAAATTATTCTGAAAACCTGAGAAAAGGCGAAACGTTCCTGGATTTTACATGGAACGTTACCATTTTTTTTTTTTTTTTTTTTTTTTTTTTTTTTTTTTACAGTGCTTTGGAAAAATGTCCTCATCGAAAAATACTTTAAGTGAAGGTGTGGTAATTAGTGACAAGAGATATAGGAGACAAGTAAAAAAAGAAATGGAAAAAACTACGTGTAAGTGATTAAAATGAAAGGATAATTCAATTCATGAAAAGAAAGGGGACATTTGATAATTGATATCATATTCTTTCAATTAACGTACGAGGCTTTCGAAAATGTTCTCATAAAAAAATACTTTAGGTGAAGGTGTGGTAATAAGTGACAGGAGATATAGGAGAGAAGTAAAAAAAGAAATGCAAAAACTACGTGTAAGTGATTAAAATGAAAGGATAATTCAATTCAGGAAAAGAAAGGGGATATTTGATAATTGATATCATATTCTTTAAATTAATGTACGAGGTTTTTGAAAAATGTTCTCATCGAAAAATACTTTAGCTGAAGGTGTGGTAATAATTGACAGGAGATATAGGAGACAAGTAAAAAAAAAAAACACTCCCCCGCCTAAATTTAATGAAAATTGAAATCGTTAAAGTATAGTTTTATTTTAAACTGTTGTCATCTATCCAATAAAAAATTATCACGATTTTTATATGTAAGATTTTGTCTTTGAAAAGTACTGTCGTTTTAAACGTCTAATAATAATTCACGACATTTTCAGCATAAAATAAATACATTAAAATTTTATTATTAAAATGTAAAATGTAAAATGAGTTAAATTTTTGCATATAATTAATATGTGAGATTTTGTCTACTAAGATTTTGATTTACATTTTACTTTGTAAATTGTGAAAAGTTCTTTTTTACTTTTTATTTTTAGCAATGCCTCCTACTACCTCTTTGATTGTTTTTTCTTTTGACCTGGGAGTAAGAAACAACATGTCTCTCTATGTAGCGTTTCAGATTTAGACACTTATTTTACTCTACGCTTAATATATGTATATTCACATTCTGTATAAATCATGTATCGTGACTGAATATCAATTTATAAGGAAGACGAAGAAACTTTGTTGTGTAATTAAGAAAAATATTTTTTTCAGACGCTCTCTAATTCAAGAATAAATTTCTGTTTTTTAAATTTGACAAGCCATGTAAAAGAATCTTTTTATTTTTCTTTCTAAAATCATGTTCAGTTTACGTAATCTTTATATAAATATTGAAAAAAACAGTTTCTTATTATCCCATAAGGTGTAATAAAGACATACTATTTAGGTAAAATTGAAAAAAAAAATTAAACAATTATTGAAACAAAATTGTCAACGATTCATCAAAGTTGTGAAATGAAATGCTTTTTTTTTTCAAAATATTTTTCTTATTATATTTTGTTTTAGCCCTTATTGACCCATCTTCCACTAAAGACTTATGGTTCATTTGAAGCAAAAAATGAAATATTTTTTTCACATTTCGCGTTAACCACATTTGTTACATACATGTGCATTTATAATAATCTTTCAAAAATCACTAATAATTATTTTAATACAATTTAGAATTAAAATTTTCTAACTAAATGAAGTATAAGAAACTTTTTGCATGACAAGTCTCATTAGTATAAAATCATACAAATACCTCATAGTATATAAAGCAAACCTTTTTATGCAAGCTTTTAAGCAAGCATTTTTATGAGAAATTATCGTGTTTATATATAGTAAAAGCGTTTTCTAGACATCTTTATTGCGACACCTTATTTGCGTTGAATGATAAGACAAGGTTTTTGGTTGAGGTTTTGTTAATATTAAAACTCATACATTGCGTGAGTAAACATAAAGCAGTAATTTAATCTAGTTTAATAGTGCTCTTTTTCCCACACTCATAGTTTTATCGATACATTACATAAAAACCCAGCACTTTATGATATAAATAATGTCAATGATACAGAGAGTTTTGAATCATCATTAATGGATTCATTACCAACAAGCTGAAAAAAAAAAAAATAAAGTCCTTGTAGATGTAGCCGCGCGAAGTACAAATAAAACCACGTCATATTTAAGATAACTTTATATTCCCGATGTCAATTCAAATTTCTTGCTTAATACTAGAACCGCCGGAAATTTTACTGAAGTGTTATAAAAATATTTTACACCGGAATTCATACTTGAAACTATTTAACTTATTTGTTTAACTTATTTCTCAATGAGACATTTTAAACTTATTTTAGAAAGAAATTTCTAGTGACAATCGAAATATTTTTATTTGGTACCGGTCAAAATGACGTCGGTTCTAATGTTAAACGCCTATATACGGTCACGAGGCTCACATTTCTTCGTGCCGCAAGCAAAGCTGCCTTTATTATTTCTTTAACACGTTCACGCCGGCGCGGTGGGTCACACTCGACCGTCTCAGAGCTGCCAAGTTTCCGGCTTTGTGGCTACCAGTATTTTAATACAGAAAATGTTGTTTTATTTAATTAGAACAATTGGGCGATTTAAAGGAACAACATTTTCCCTAAAGTAACAGTGGTGTGGAAAAAGCCGGAGACTTGACAACTCTGAGACAGTCGAGTGCGACCCACTGCGCCGGCGTGAACGTGTTAATATAACCTAAATACCGTACATATATATATATAAAATCCATACATATATATGAACAAGATTATTCATTTTTACAGGAACTCATAGGCGAACGTACAGTTATTCATAGGTCATATCGAGACATAATGCCATTTTCAGTCCTGAAGTAGAGGGATATTTACTGCAAGTGAACGATCAGGTCAACTGAAAGTCTAACAACGTCTTGGGTCGACTATACCTTACGGTGAATACCTGTGCGTTCGCCTATACTCCCTGTAGGAAAAATCGTCTTTTCAAGGACAAACGTCCTCTTTTCATTTTCCCTTCAAGATAAGGGCCGATGAATGACCAAAGAAGGGATAATGAAAAAAGGACGTTTGTCCTTGAAAAGCCGATTTTATAGAAGTTCCTATAGAATATAGAAGAGTATAGAAGTTCCTGTAAGAAAATAAAGACAGCTTTGCTTGCTGCAGGAAGAAATGTAAGTCTGATAACGGTATCTAGGAAAGTCCAACAACGTCTCGAGACGGCCATATCACATGGCGAGTAGCGGTAGGTTCGCCTGGAAGTTCCTGTAAGAAAATAAAGACAGTTTTGCTTGCGGCAGGAAGAAATGTAAGTCTGATAACGGTATTTAGGCTTTTAAGCAAAGAATTTGGATTGTTATGGCGAATAACATATGTTTTTAAATGTTGTCATAAATATCAAATGCTCTTAAACTCTTGTTAATGACTGTATTCTTTCTCAGTTGAAAAGAAAAAATGCAAAATAGTTAAATACATGGATATTCAAATTTCAATTCTACGTACAACTGTTTTAAACATTCGATTAGTTAAACAATACCCGACAGTTTATTTCAAACGCAAGTTAAAGAAATTTATACCCTTTCGATTCGTATTTATTTATTTTCCTTATGAGACGCATATTTTATCGGACTTCGGAAAGGAATGCTATTTAATTGACGGCCAAGAAAACAGCGATATTTATGATTTCCTTTTAATATTTTTGTTTCCTTTCTCCTACGATAGTATCGTCTGTTTTCGAACGAAAATCAATAGAAAATGATTAAATTCGAAGCGCTTTAATTCTTTTTTGAATAATATTCTTCGATCAGTATTAACATGAAACACTTGAAGCAGAACAGGGGTAGGGAGGAATATTCAACTGCCTAATGAAATTCCAATCAGTATTGATGCTGACACCACGTGGCGTCGAACTTTAGCGCACGACTTTTGCAAATCGAGACAGCGGTTGAGTGAAACGAAAAATTCGGCGAGAAATTGGCTGTCGGCAGAAAAAATAATCCTCTGCAGCTGTTTCTAGTCGCCGACTTTTTAAAATCACTGAGTACACGACAATTTTTTTAAACAATTTTAAACACCGAGGAAAAACCATATTTTAGTTTCCGTTAAGATGCTAAAGCTTTTTGAAGCATATACGAGTTTAAAATTATTTTAATGGAAGGATCTTGAAAAGTATGGTGAGAAAGAATATTTTAAAAGCATTTTAAAGAAACTTGTCAGTTTATTATTGAAAAATATGAGCCTACGAGGCCGGAAAATTTAGAATATTTTATGCGTAAATTTTATGGTATATTACAAATTTTGGCTTAATTGAAATTTCTTAAATTTATATATGTAAAACAAATATTATTTTTAAATATAGTAAGACTAATCACATTACACTCCAAAGTTAAATCATGAATAAATTGTTTGTTCGACACTAATTATTTTAGATATTCCGCATTACTTTAAAGGTATTTCGAAAAATTTTTTAATGCATACAGATATGTGTAAAACATTTTTTTTTTTTGGACTTGGACATTGAACATTGTGAAAAGAATGATTTTTTTTTTTAACTTTTCAAAAGTCGCGTAATGTAATTTTCGACTTCATTCTTAAGAGTTTCAGGAATCTCAGGACTCTTAAAATTGGAAAATTAAAAAAAAAAAAAAGACCCTTTTCAACATTTAATAGCTTAAAATGTATATGATTTAACAACATTTTTATTGCGATGAAAGATACTGGGTGAGCAAAAAGTCCGTATAAACTTTAAAAAATTATAAAAACGGAAAAAATGTCCGAAATGAAAAACTGTTTGTGGGATTAGCATCTATAGGTCATGGGAATTTTTTAAAGACAGAAATAAAAAATAACTCAAAAAACATCCGACAGATGGCGCTGGTTCGTGCGATTTCGGTGGAAATATGCAAATGAAACTGTTATAAGAACTTGCGCTCTTAATCCAGAACTAGTTCACCGTTGTGAGCCGTGTACTTGATGAAGGACGCTGAGTATGAAGGATAAAAGCTTTGTTGGTGAAGTTATTTTACGTGAACTAGATCTGGATTAGGAGTGCAAGTTCTTAAAGCCGTTTCATTTGCATATTTCCATCAAAATAGCTCGAACCAGTGCCATCTGTTGACTGTTTTTTGAGATTTTTTTATTTCTGTCTTAAAAAAATTCCCGTGACCTATAGATGCTAATCCAGAAAACAGTTTTTCATTTCGGTTATTTTTTCGGTTTTTATGAATTTTTAAAGTTTATACGGACTTTTTGCTTACCCGGTATAAATATGTTGTTTCGTTTCATGTATTTAAAAAATTGAAAGATGCAGAATTAGCATTTACAGGGGGCTGCAAACTGTCGGACATTTGACGAGCAGAAAATGGTATAACAGAATACGCGCTGGATTACGAAATAAATTTTGCAACTAGAATAAAATTTTGGTGCCTACTTATACTTCAGATTGTATTAATTATCCCGAACCTAAATAAATTTGTATTTAAGGCATTTTTATATTTTTAATACAAAGTTATATTTGCCTAATGCAATATTTTGAAAATTTCAACAAATCACCTAAAAAAAAATATTTTTTGGACAATAAAAAGGAAAATTTAGGTTCAGTTTATACAGACTAACATGAAACATACGTTTTGAAAATTTCATGAAAAAAACAGAAGTTTTTGAGATATCGTGTGAGTTATGACCAAAATCGTCATTTGGAGAAAAATAACTTCAAAGTTTCGGAAGCGCCGCTTCAGTAATTGAGCGGCGTTTTAAAAGCCACAACTTCTGTTGTAATGGGAATTTCAAAGAAACAATTACATCAAAATGTTCAGAAAAGATAGGAACTTAACTCTAAACATATTTAAAATTCGAAAATTTTGAAGCATTAAGAGTCCTGAGACCCATTAAATTCTTGAATTTTCAGAGCTCTAAACCCTTCCTTTACTATATATTTTTTCTGTAGTGCATTTATAGCATAATAATCAATTAACAGACAAAAAACAAACAAAAAACAACAACAACAACAAAAAAAAACCCGCATCATTCCTTATCAATTTGCCTGCATTTTCCTTCGCAAATCATCGGATAGAAATTTGACGGGTCCCAATTGAAAATAACTTATACTAATTACTCTGCTTAAATTTCGCTTAGAAGGGTAATCTACATATGGAAATTGTAGTTAACGTGAAAAATTTCAATATTAACTCCAAATTTAGACATATTAGGATTTTTAGAAAATTTTACCTTTTGGACACCAAACGGAAAATGTTCGATCAATTAGTTTAGGAACTACGCAGGTTTAAAGTTTAGAACTATTAATGTTCAATTCTTTTCTAACTATTGCAAAACAGATTGGAATGCGGGTATTATTTTTTTTTTCAAGTATAACTCAAAAACTACACGGCGGAATAAGCAGAAAATTTGGATTGATAGCTTGAAGCTTCTAGAAATTGATTTCTGTTATAAAAATTTATATGTTGCAAAGATGCTTCCGAAAATTAATTTCGAATCAATATATACTATTTTTGAACCTGATTTTTGAGGGAAAAATCCCACAATTGTAACTGATAAAATTTCAACATTAAATAATAATAATAAAAAAAATCAACAACATTTTTCCAACAAAAATATATGAAAATTTACTAAAAATGGTAGGATGGAACTTTGTGCCGATATATCAAGAAAGAATGGACAATGTTAAATAGAACAAATATAAAAATGTGTACAAAAATGGTGCATGCAGCTGTTTCGGAGCTTCTAAAGCTCCATCATCAGTGCGAAATTTAAAAATTAATATTTAAAGCATAGAAATATACAGCTAGCGAGGCGTACCTTACAGCTGGCGGTCAGAAGCGAAATAGCGGGGAGCGTTGAAAAACAACAGCGGAGTCGATTGTTCCCACGCCTATGCCGAGACTTGTGAAAAGCGCCCAGCCATTCTGGAAGAGCAAAAGCAGAAAGGAGAAAAAAGGGAGGGGGAGAGGGAAGATAGCGAATTAAATAAATGGAGGCCAAACTTTAGAAAAATTGCGTGCACTGGACATATCGTTAAACATGCTGTTAGAATTCTTCCACCATATTCAAAATTACGATTCTTAGGCCAACAGTGGTTAGCAATAGCGGAGAGTTTGATGTCACATTTTTGAACATTATTTTTATGCTCTCCCAAGCGGAACTTACACGGTCGGTTCGTTTGACCAATGTACATTTTATCGCATTCGCAAGAAACCCTGTAGATTCCCCAATGTGAAAAATTGTCTATTGGATGGTTGAGATTTGTAAATTGGATTTTGTGTAAATAGTATAAACTACCTTAAAATAAAATTTTATCATGATTTCAGATATTTGATGACTAATTTTCGGAAAGTGTGGAAGTATAATTAAATTCTCATTGCGAACAGTGTCGGGGGCGGAATGGATATGTTTAATCAGTTTATTCTGAATTGAATAGACGATTTCAGCCGGAGAAACCCGATCAATGGCAATGGATTTAATGTAGTCCAATTCTAATTTGAGTAAACTGTCGGAAGCACAAATATTTAATATGTACCCTTTTTATGCACATTTTTACATTTGTGCGATTTAACGTTGTCCATTCTTACTTGATATGACAATTTAGTATTACTTTATAGAGCTGAATTGAAACTTTATAGAGGTTTTGAAAATGTATTGAAAAAATATTGTAAATTTTTTTAACTACAGTGCGCGCACATTAGTTGCGCATACCATGCGAAAATCACACTTTGAGAAAAGTGACTTAAAATTCTTCCTTTGAAAATATTCCATATTAAAGGTATTGAGACTCTTATTCATTTTATTTTAAAGTGTACAGAAATGATTAATCCTCGATGTATATTTTTTTCCCCAAAAATTCACTTTTTTTTAATGTTATAGAGTCTCAAAACCTTTCAATGAAGGGAAAAAAAAGTGGGAATATTTTACGAAAGGCCAACTATTAACACACCTCTACAAATTTATAACGTTACAAAAGATATCAAAGAAAGTGCAATGCCTTTATCAATTAATCTGAATAAATATTTTATCCGAAAGATAATTAAAATTGATTAATGGATTGATTTAATATGATTAAACTAATAAATCAGTCTAAGAGACAATGTGATGATAAATATTTGAAGGTTCAGTGAGCACATGCATAACCAGTGGCTGCAAGGTAATAAATGACGGCTAGGACGCATTGAGTTTTAAAATTTATGGGCTAAGTGTTGTAGCAGAAGATTCGGTGACAGTGCAGAAGAGAGAATAATTTTCCTCCTTAAAAACATTAAAAAAAAAAAAAAAAAAAAAAAAAAAAAACATTAGGATCAACGAATAAAAATATAATTTAGAAATCAGATTGAAATGTTTTGGTGTAATAGCAAAAAAAAATAAATAAATAGAATTCATTTTGAAGAAAACAAATATATGTGCTGCACCAAATACTTCATCCGAAAATTTTAAATACGTTTTTCTGAAACTGGTTGGTGTTTTTGGAATTGGTGGCATTGTGGGAAAGTTAGTAAGAAAGTCATCGACTTCGAAATGCAAGAGACACTCACTTATCTGGTGAATCATTAATCCATTTATGTCTAGCGTCCTATAATTGGGACGTTTTGATTTTTTGGAAATAAATTAATATTTTTTTAGATAGATTTCTTTTCCAATTTTTAAAGATTATTTTACACAGTTCACAAACAGAACATTCAGAAATATATAATGTAATATATATTGGTTAAGATATTACAATAACTAATTATATGAAATACGTGTTCTTGAAAACTGTAAGTGTTCTTGTACTACTTTTCCATCTAAGGTATTGTGTTATATATTATGACATTCTATATACCAATCTGATACTGTCTGAAAAGACAGAGGAGTTAATACTTTTCGAATACATACTGTGAAGAAGGTATTGTAATCATGATTTGTGTATGCGAGTGAACACGATAACGTTCAAATGGTACTTTCGATTGAACTCCCATTTGGCGAATATGTTAAAGACCCCTGTGACAAGAACGTTACAGATTTTTGTAAAGATCTGGCATTTAATCCATTTTTAAAGCATTTTCAAACCATTTTGCGACCGATTTTGTAGTGAAAATCACTGAGGAAATGCGACATAGTATAAACGATAAATATTGCGGCGATGCAATCGAGCATTAATGGCGCGGATGTATCATTTCAAGTCCTCACAAGGAAGATCCAGCCCTCGTTTCCAGTCAATTCCGTTGAGTCAGAATTTTATAAAAATTGCTTTTTTTTAAAACACTTTCTGCACGGTTATCGGTTACACCATTGTTCAGATTTTCTTTTTTAATTAACAAAATTGTAAGTCAAACGTGACAAATGAGGTGCATTCGTACTGTAACTAGTTTTATAAATATTCAGATCTTGGTACAATAGCTGTTGCACTCTTATACAAAAATGCATAAATACAAAATTTATTACGGTTCTATATTATAAATTCAGTAATACGGAAATACTATGACTCCATCTTAAAGAGGACGTCATCACCATGGCAAAGCAGAATCATTATCTGCCACAGGATATCATTGAATTAATTCCGTATGCTGGGATTTAATAGAATGAAGAAAACTTTTATTAATATCTTTTTAATTTTTGATTCGATTTTCATAAAATTTGAAATGACTTGACAAAATTCTGCAACGATTATACATATTAAATTTTAAACTATTCGGCTGGGTAGTTTTTGCGCTGTTATATCCGGACAGACAGACAGACAGACGGATGGACCAGACGACGATTATATATGCTATGTATTTACATAATTACGACCGCGCCTAAAAATGGAAAGCCCAGTAGGAAAATTTACGTTAATTTAAAGGGAGGTTCTATTTTGTTGGGTCAAATTTTTGGATTTTTTTTTTTTTTTTTTTTACATTCCTTAAGCGGTTTTGTGATATCACAATTCCTTTTGTTCATTGAACACAATGCCGAAAACGGCAGCCAGAAAATTGCTTTCTACGCGCAGCTCTGCATTTTGAAGTTTATTGCATCTTGAAACGAATTTTCTCGATACCATGTTTTTCTAACTGGTCGACTGTTTTTCTTGAGAATTATTCGACAGATTTCCTCCATTTTTAAAAAAGAAATAATCGTTTTTTCTAGAGCTTATATCACAGAAGAGTATAATTTGAATTGATTAATTACTTTTTCCGATATTAAAAAAGTTAACAAAAGTGTCTTCTTTGTTTAAATGACTGCCATTTTATCGAATATACATTTTTCAAATTAAATGTTGCTATAAATTAGAGGGAATTTAAAGCCCTTTCATAATTTGGTGACCCAATTTATTCAGATGCTTGTGGCCTGAAAAAAACGGCCACCCGAATGAAAGTACACGGCGAGGACCTGATGCAGATACTCCCTGTCGTACAAGGCGTATTATTCTTTTTCAACGCACTAAAATTTAAACATATAAATTAAATGTGAATAACTATAATGCAAAATGTCCGAAGGTGATATGTTTCTTTTCTTTGAAACCGAAAAAAAGTATTGTAAAAATCACGCGAATTTTAAGCCAAAGAAGTAAAACCTCCCCTTAATAACATTCTGTTCGGGTATTCAGTTATGTATATATATATATATATATATTTGTATGTACTTTTATTTATTTATTTATTATTATTATTATTATTATTATTATTATTATTATTATTATTATTATTATTATTATTATTTATTATAATTTTTTTATTACTCATTTATTTTAATTTAACTGCATTTATTTTGTATTTTTCTATTATTATTATGATTATCTGTTTTTTCCATATATATTATATATCCATGTGTTTTCCTTTAATTTTTGACTTTGTTTTTATTCAATTTGCTTCATTAATTTACTTCTACTCTGTTCTCTTCTAATTGGGTTATGCTCTTGTGTGATTGGCTGTTGCTTCCTGCTTTCCTATTGTCTGTTTCATTCACCTTTCCTTTCCCTTATCTTTCATTTTAGTCTAGCTCCTGCTTTCAAAGTAGACTGACGTCTTCTTTGCGCCTGACGAAGAAAGACTAAGTTCTTTCGAAAGGCCTAGCGCATTTATATATTTTTATGTTGTTTTAAGAAGTCCTTTTGGTTCTCACTATTTCACACCAATTTTTACTGAGATTAGTTTGACTTACATTAATTAGATTGACTTGGATTGATCCTGTTTCATCCTATTCTCGAAGGATAATTATGAAAATATGCTCATAACATTAAAAAGCAATAAAATAAATTTTAAACTCAATATTTCCTTCGTTAAATTTTTTTATTAACACTTTAAAAACATTTATATAACAGAATAAATAAACAAATCAACAGGAAATGTTTTTAAATTAACTCATCGTACTTGAAACTGCTTTAATCTTTCAAAAAATCCTACGTATATTAAATAATCGCAAAGTTGTTATTTGAAAGGACATTGGTGTATTGTTAAGTATTTCTTCATTAATTTGAAAGATATACGTGCTGCAAAGAGCAATTTTTTTTTTAAAGATTACGACATTCATGCTTCCATTTACTCCTGCAACAAATATAAAAATTTTAATACCTTGTTTCTAAAATGAAAACGTATATAAAAGGTTTTCAAGATTTGTTCAGCTTAATAAATCCTTAAAAGGTAACAAAGAAATGAAAAGGTAAAAAAGAAAAAAAAATACATATGAATTTTTTAATGAAAGCACTACAATTCCTTCAAACTCATTAAAGATTTGAAAAGAAACTCCAAATTCATATTAAATAATCACAATGTTCTGATTTAAAGAGCTCCTTTTATTACTGCATCTTTTCAAAGCTGTCTTGATTAAAATGAAAAAGGCAGATCGTCAATTGCTTATGAAACACCAAAATAATCCCAAGAAGAGCCGAGTGAACGAATGCACATGTGACACTTGTAAATGAACAATTTGTTTAATGTCTTACCATTACCGGAACGATAATTAAGGTTTCTTGAAGAGCTTTTAAGTTTTGGTTTTTTAAATTTAGTTTTTATAATGAAATTTCGTCATAGCACGCAATAAAACTTCTGAATGAAACTCTTTTACATTTTAAGCTTGAGAAATAAATAATTTATAAAAAGAATAAATCACGAGAGCACTGATTTGGGAAGATGTTGTAAAGAAAAGCTTATGAAAGATACCCAGTATTATTCAACGCTATAGGTAGCATTTAA